>JASDDO010000031.1:342932905-345432905 GCA_030015575.1 Agapanthus africanus | reverse complement strand
CGGGTCCCAGGCATCGTAGCCATAGAGAATCAAATGATCTCTTATACAGAGTATCATTGACGAAGGCGAAAGACAGAGCTCGTTTCATAAGCTGATGTCTTGAGGACGCATCTTCGGGTGTTCGACGGGATTTGAAGTAGTCTATAAAGACTTCTCTCCAATCCTCAGCCTTTTCCTGGTCTTTTATTTGCAGGTCCATTTTCTCGGTCGCTCCCTTCTCTTCGGGTAACTCCGAAGATATCTCTGCCGGTGCAAGAACCCACAACGATCCTCACGTCATCGAGGTTCTCATCGTCCAGTTTTTTAGCGAGCTTGGCTAATACATCCGCCTTGCTATTTTCTGCATGCGGTATGCTCTCCAGGGCATAGGCAGGGATTTGAGTCAGCAGTTGCAGCACTCTCTCGCTGTATTTCACCAACTCTGGCTTGCACGTTTGATAGTAACCGTTTACTTGACTAACGACCAGCTGGGAGTCTCCGTATATGAGGAGATTCTCAATTCCCATGTCGATGGCGATCTCAAGACCTGCTATCAAGGCTTCGTATTCGGCTTCATTATTCATCCTCGGCTCTGTTAAGGAGAAGGCAAAGTGCATTATCCCTCCTTGTGGAGTGACGAAGATGAGACCTACCCCTGACTTGATTATGGGGGTACTTTGTTTGCGCTTCTTCATGGAAGATGCTCCATCGAAGTAGAGTTCCCACTAGGTATCATTCTCTCTTCTCTCCCCGTCGATTGTGTCAAACGCGTGTTCGTCTGGCAATTCACAGTTCAAAGGAGATTCGGCAGGTATTGGATGCTCAGCGAGGAAGTCAGCGATGGCCTGGCCTTTCACTGCCTTGAGGGGACGATAAGTTATCGAGAACTCCATCAAGAGCAGGGCCCATTTAGCGAGCCGTCCCGTTAATATAGCTTTTGACATCAAATATTTGAGAGGATCCACCTTTGATATGAGATGGACCTCATGTGCCAATGCATAGTGTCTGAGCTTCGTTATCGCGAAGATCAATGCCAGGCAGTGTTTTTCAATGGAAGAGTAATTGCTTTCTGCCCCCAGTAGAACTCGACTTAAATAGTAGAGGGCTCTCTCCTTCCCTTGATCGTTCTCTTGTGCCTACATCGCGCCTAAAGAACCTTCGAGGGCTGTTGTGTACAGGACGAGAGGTTTTACTTTAACGGGAGCGTCCAGTACTGACAGATTCTGCAGGTATTGCTTGATTTCGTCCAGTGCGCTTTGGCATTTATGATCCCAGACGAAAGGAGTCCCTTTCTTCATTAGGTGACTGTAAGGGCGGCACTTGCCGTGAAGATTGGCTATGAACCGCCGGATATACGTGAGCTTTCCTTGGAGAGACCGCAGTTGCTTGAAAGTCCTTGGTGGTGGCATTTCCATGATCGCCTTGATCTTCGACGGGTCTATCTCGATGTCTCGGTGGCGGACGACGAATCCTAGGAATTTGCCTGAGGAAACTCCGAACGCGCATTTGAGAGGGTTCATATTCAAGTTATATTTCCAAAGGCGCTGAAACACAATCTTCAGATGCTCTAAATGTTCCTCGTACGATTTACTTTTTACTACGAGGTCGTCGATATAGCATTCGACGATTTCATGTATGAGGTCATCGAAAATTTTCGCCATGGCTCTCTGATAGGTGGCACCGGCGTTCTTCAGACCGAAAGTCATCACCTTGTAGCAGAATATGCCCAAAGGGATTCGGAAAGCGGTATGCTTCTGGTCTTCAGGATGCATCTTTATCTGATTGTAACCTGACGAGCCGTCCATGAAGGAGAAAACTTCATGAGTAGACGTATTGTCTATCATCGGCTCGGTAACTGGCACTGGGAAGTCGTCTTTTGGGCAGGCTTTATTGAGATCCCGAAAGTCCACACATATGCACACCGTCCCATTTTTCTTCATCACTGGGACGATGTTGGCGATCCAGTCAGGATACTGAACTTCTTGGATGAAGCCGGAGTCGATTAGCTTCTTGACCTCGGCATTGATGCTCATCTCAAGCTCGAGCCGCATTCTTCTCGGTGCTTGTTTGATTGGCTTGACGTCCGGGGATATTGCCAATTTGTGTACGGCAATCTCTGGATCTAATCCTGGCATCTCGGAATAGTTCCATGCGAAGCAATTTCTATGTTGCATGAGCAAGTCCTTTAGCATAGCCACCTTTTCTTCAGACAACAGCTCACTAACGAATGTCGGCCGTGGGTCACTTGCCGCCCCCAAATCGATCTTTCTGAGGTTGTCTGCAGTAGTATGTTTCCCATCTTCCAGCTCTTTTGGCGTCGGTGGAAACTCTGATATCATTTCGTCATCATTGTTTTTGAAGCACCAGGGGAGGTCATCCGTATTCTCAGGTCTTTCTTCTGACAACATTATCATATGACAAGTACGATATCGCTTCCAAGACTGATGTTGATCCGGTTCTGCTTTCGTGGCTTTTGGTTCATGCTTCTGCGGCGGGGTTATCCTCCAACTGCTGGATAGAACGAACTTGCCTTGCTGATACTTGTCTTCTATCTAGTTTTTGAATATGAAGCAGTATTCGAGAGGATGTCCTATTGCTCAGTGATAGGAGCAATAATCTGGGTGATTAACCTCACCTGCTTGCTCAGGGTGCTTGGACTCTAGGAGGGCAATCATTTGATGTTTTATGGCAAGATCAAGTATCTTCCTTGTCTTGTCTTGGGAGAAAGAATACGCTCGACTCATCTTCTTTATAAGAGACGAATCCGGATTGCTTGATTCCTGATCGCGTGGCTTCTTGGTCTCGCTTTGTCGCTGTCGAATGCCTTTCCCGCTCTTTGATTTTGCCTCTGCGTCGGGCCTTTTGTATGACGGGTTGACAAGGAAGAGCATTTTCATTTTCGCAACCTGCTGAAGGAGGCGCTGCGTTCTGGCTTTCTCGTAGATGGCCATTTCGCGATTATGATCGTCTCGAACCTTTTGACCCGCTTCCCTTATAAGCCTATCCATTTGTTCTTCGAACGACGGGCTTAGCATTTTCACGACGGTAGCTCGCTTTGGTTCAGGGTTAGCATCTTCCCATAGAGCATCTCCTTCTTCGTCGAAGTCATGTACGACGTAACAGCCGCGGAATCGCTCTCGTTCCTTGGATTGAACATATCCAAGCCCGATCGTTTCCATTCTCCAATTGCACAACTTCCGCTGGGTTCCGGAGACGTTCCAGATCTTGTTGTAGAACCGAGCCTGTCGAGCAATCTGTTTGAAAGGTATGCCTTGGTGCCTCAACAGTCTTTTTAATCCGTCTGTGTAGTATCTGGGCAAACGGATGGGTTGAAGCCTGTCGAGCGTAGAATCGGCGCCATGACAGATTTCTTTCTCCACTTTGGTTTCCCCGTATTGGTAGAATAAGATCGCCTTTTCACCCTTTCGTCTGGGAGGGACGTAGAACGTCTGCAGTTCCTGCACACTATAAGCATTAAGTGCATCGATCTCTTTGTAATGCTCCCGCGGAACCATGGCAACTTGCAAACTTTGATCTTCATCGGCGAAGGTTTGTATCGATGGCCGAGCAGAGAATACAGCATTGACCTCATCTTCCAAGTCGCAGCCGAAGACCAACATAGGGGTGGACGGTCCCGGCTTGTTGCATTGGGGTGGCCCTGAATAAACTATTTCTTCTTCGTCCTCGTTGTCACTCCCGAAGACCGGAATAGTGGTGATAGCTTTGTTCTTGTCCTCCGATTTGCGACATCTTTCTGTGTCTTCGAAATCTGATAGGAAGTATTTTGCATCCTCATATTTGCGGACTTCGTTTACGGAGAATGGGTTAAGCTCCCCGGTTATGGTATACTCGAGACTATCCTTGAAATACTTCATACACTGGTGTTGTGTAGAAGGGATGATGTTGTACTCATGTAACCAAGACCGGCCGAGCAAAGCGTTATAGCAGGTCTTAGCGTCAATGATGTGAAACTTGATGTCGGTGACTAGCAGCCCAAAGCGCAGTGTCAGTATCACAGACCCGAGCGTCCGTGATGACTGGGAGTCAAACCCGGAGATGGTGATTTTATCACGAGCGAGATGCTGAACGCTCATGCAGATTTCTTTCAACACTCTTACATTGAGGAGATTGACGGAGGACCCATTGTCAAACAGGATTTTGCCTATCTTGATATCATGACATTATCCGAAGACATAAAGGGGACGGTTATGCTCCCACGTCTCGAGGAAGAGATCTTCATCGCCGAAGGTGATATCGGCTGTGTGCACTTCTTCCAGTTCGACCTTCATCTTTTCTTCGGCAAGGAAAGCTTGGAATTGCTCGGGCTCTTGTAGCGCCTTGATCAGCGAATCTCTCGCCTCTTTGGATAGCAGAAGAGCGTCGAGAATGCTGAGCTGCGAGGGTATCTTCCTCAGTTGTGCCAGAACGTTGTAATCCACCTTGTTTTTCTTTGGCGGGTCTTTGGGTGTCAGCTCTTTGACGAATTGGTCATCTAAGGCGATATCCTCAGGGACTTTTTCTTTTCCCATATCTTTTCTATTCGTCCCACTGTTCGCGGGCCCGAGATTCTTTTCGGGCAGCGTACGATTGCGCAGCTGAATATTTTCATAGGTCTTCATTTCTTCCGTTTCGGATGTGGGTTCTTTGAAGAGAGGGCCAAGGGCTATTTCTTCATTAGAATCGCTCCCAAAGGTGAGAACTTGCGATCCCCCAGCGTTGACCATGTGACAGTTGCTGTTAGTTCTTTTATGCTCCTCGGTCGTGTTTCTTTGCTCCCGACGAGTTTTGCGTTTCATCCGCTTGAAATGTTGTCGGTGAGTAACATATCCCCGCCACCAGTTTTTAAAAGCGTTGCACTGTTCGGTGGGGTGCGCAATCTTTCGATGGTATAAGCAGTAGCTAGGATGTATATCCGCTTCATCAGGAGTGTTTCCTTCAGAGGGTGGCAGCTTCATTCCCATCGATATGGCTTTGGCAAACCTTTTCTTCGTCTTGAACCTGCTTTTATTTACGGCGGATGTACTTTGATCTGGTGGGAGTGTTTCAACCCTTTCGTCCAGTCGCCGGCGTTTGGCTTTTTCAAATATGGCCATATCATGCTCTCGAGCAGCTTTGCTTTTCAGAAGAGGTTCGTTTAGGAACGCATCAATCATTTCATCTCATGGCCCTAGAAGTTCCGGCTCAGGATCTGCCCCCAGTTTCTCTGCGTAAGGAACTTCTTCATCGTCTATCAACAAGTGAGAGATCACACGGCAGCTTACCACATAATCCTCAGATTCATCTGACGTGTCTTTTCCGTTGTCGTCATCTCTGTCCTCAAGGACGTGGCTGAGAAACTCTTGGAGTGTGACTGGAGTCCGTGCTTTTTGATTATATTCTTCTAACGCGTCAATCTGTTTTTGCAGGTCCTTGCGCTTGTCACCAGGCTTCACGGGCATTTTAGTATTCTTCTTCTTCTTCGAAGACTTTGACGGCTAGGTGTGGGCGCTTTGACTATCACCACCAGTTTTTGGATCTGGGCGTGGTTTCAGCATTCCCTCGATGATCTCGGGTTCCAGTGGATTTTTCTACCTGATCGCCGGGCATGTTTAGAGATCCTTCAGCATTTTTTTAGTCTTGGCTGAAAGAATGACCTCCCATGGAGCTTCTTCTACGAAAGAACATGATGCCCCCGGTGTTTCCGTCTGGAGCGTGTGGCCGTGGTGGGTTCACCTTCCAATTCTCGGATAGGGGAAATTTTCCTTGTTGGTATCGATCTTCGATCCAGCCTTTAAAGAAGAAGCAATCTTCAATTGGATGGCTTACCGTTTGATGGTAGGGGCAATAATTAGGACTATTAGCCTCGCCGGGTTGCAACGGTCGTTTTGGATTCGGCAGATTGATGAGCCTGCTGCGGACCGCTAGCTCGAACAATCTCTTCGTTTTGTCCCGAGGAAACGAGTAAGGGCGCTTCATTTTCTCATTATAGTATCGCCGTCTTTCGTCTAGTCGATTCGTTAGTTTTGGGACACTGGGCTGCTGTTGAGCATTTGTGACGAAGGTCGCTTTCCCTTTGCCCTTTTCATTCCGTGGCTCCGGCTTTGAAGGAGACAGTCTATGACCCATCTAGTCCATTTGGGCCAGTTTGTCGATCAAGGCCTGGAATGTGGTCAGTGATCAGTCAAAAATACTGCATCTTTAAACCGGCAATTTCCCTATCATTTGCACTCATCTAGAAGTGTTCGGCATTCATATAGCATATATTAGCAAAACAGTCGTAAAATATCAGATTGCATGTGTTAGACTTTAAAACCGGCACTATAAGGGAAATTGACTGTATTTCATAGCATCGCATCATTCTTGCATATCGCAACTTGTGTCTCGAAGTCTGTGCAGGAAATGACAGAAGATCGGTCAAATTTACAAAACAAAGACTGCTAAAGAATACGCCAACTCATGGATTTGGAATCTGGCAATGATCTGAAAGGCATTCAGAGATTCATCATATCAGAAAGTACCCTTTAAGACATCAGGAAGCAACACTGCAAAGTTGAAGCCCTAAGGCCACCACTTAGCCGCGGAACCGCGGCCGGAGCCGCCTTGCGCCGCGGGTCCGCGGCGGCTATGCCACGTCAGCCCCTCTGCTTCAGCCCAGCCCTCCTATCTCAACTTCCACACTTCAGAAAGACACTACATTCTCCGGATTACTCCAGAACATTCTGCCAGATCAGCAAGCCTTGAGTTCTAAAACTAAACATTCTTAGCTTCCACAACAAGCTTCACCTAAACTACATTAAGGGCCTAGAACCTTCTCCCTAACCTCCTAGCTTAAGGTAGAAGCTAAACCCTAACTAACTACTTCTAGAAGCCTCTCCCTATAACAAACTTTTGGAGGGAAATTCAAAATTCAAATCCTAGACATAGGGTTTGGGAAACCTATAAAAAGGACCCAAGGCTCACTAGTTGAAGGTTGTTCATTCTTCCTTAATCTTTGGTTGTTGAAAGCTAATCCTTCTTCTTCAACCCAACACCTACCACCTCCAAACCCTAACCCTAATCCAAATTAAGAACTTAAACTCAAGATCCTTTGAGTGCAAGCAAAGCAAGTCCTCAACGATCCTTTAGAAGCGAAGCCGGACTTCAACGGAGCACGAGATCCGAGCCGATCCACGACTCAAGGAGCCGAGTGATGCTAGATTCGACGAGCGAAGTTCCTTCCTCTTGTAATTCTTGAGAGTTGTAACTACTTGTTGATATAATAAAGGTGAAGATTCTTTAAACTTGCTTTTATTTCAATTCGAGCATTATGATTCGTATTCAATTCTTGAATGTATTCTTCGTGATGATGCTTGAGTAAAACTCCGCTCGTGGAGGAATCGAAACGATTGTAGAATGATGATGTTGATGAATCTTTAAACGTTTTCTTAAGTTTTATAACAATTGTAAATTCTTGAAAATTGAATGATCAATGATCTAGATCGATGTGAATGCGTTCTTGATTCTTTTCGCACGATCTAGAGATCAACAATCGATCATTCGATTTCCTAGAAGCTATCTAGTGAATGTGATTAATCGAAAGGATAAAGGATAGGATGAGGAACCCTAATTCTTCGCAAGATCCATGATCCTCGATGAATCTACATCGATTTAGCATCAATTTGTTAATGGATAAGAAATCATAATTTCGAATCTTCTTCGCATCTACAATCGAATCGATTCCTACGAGCCTTACTTCAAATCTTGAAACCTAAATTGATTGGAATTCTATCAATACTTGATTCTTGATGTTTATCGTTTTCTCGATTCTTGATTAGAATGATTGATTCTTGAAACTCATCAATATAAATCTTGAATCGTTTTCGCTTTTCTTTTCTATTAAATTTTCGATTCAAACAAAGCAACATACGAACGAATCGCACAATCCCTGTAGACGATCCGCACTCACTAATGCGCTACAAACCGACACCGTTATTGATTGCGGTCAAATATTTTTGGTTGTGATTTCATACAAGTTTCTAAATACCGACACAATCGGAAAAGATCAATCAAATGGCGCCATTGCCGAGGATCGCCCACTAATTCGTTATATATTGAAATTTAAATTGAAAGATTTATTCCATTACAAATTTGAAATCAAAATTCGCGCAAAAATCTAAACGATTTGTTGTGGTCTGTTGCAAGGAAATCTGGAGTTTGCTGTGCAATTGAAAAAAATTTGGAAATTTCCAGAGAGCAGAAGGACTTAACAGCAGCTTGCTGTTAAATTTTGGTACATTGATCAGTACCGACAGCGGCGTTTCCGCGGCCCTAGCCTACTCCTGCGGCGGTTCCGCGCCTTGGTGAAGGGATCTCCGTAGCAAATTGTTCACAGTGAGCTTCTAACTTTCTTATCTTCTCCTCTGTCTGCTCCAAATAACATTTTTCTGCAGGCTTCTTTGCAAAAATTGCAGCGCCGCAAAAATCAAAAATTAAATTGTGCGTGTTTTTGATTTTGTGGTTGTTTGCATATTAATACGGACATTAAGGGGCAAAGACCAAATCCAGATTAGGTGGGGAGTTCATTACCCTTCCTAAGCCCCGAAAATCGCAAAATTTGCATTCGCATTGACCCTCATTAACTAAAAGAAATCTAGAGATGACTCTAAGGACCGTCGCGCTCACTTAGGACAGAAGAAGGCCGTGGGTAATTCATAGCTTATCTGCGTTTCTTTTGTGGTGTCTAAGGCAAGTGTGTCGAAGGCTAGTGGTTACTTAATTAGGCCCACTACTTACGTAGTGGAGAACCTCCCACTTACCTGGCACTTACCTGGCCACAGGAGAGACAAAGAGGCAATGGAGGATTTATCCTGCGACTTGTCTTTTAGCAGTTAGGAGCGGTCTAAAGCTTTGACCTAGGTGACCCATAGAATTAGGGTTTTGCGTGTTGCATTTGTTGTGCTCGCATCATATTTTCAAAAATCCGTCCAATTTTCAAAACAAACACCGCGTTCATTCATTCATTACCCCTAATTATAAGTCACACTGCCACTTGTACTAACCCTTTTTAGTGCAAGATAGGCTGGACACGGGATTCTAGAGCCCGTTTAGTCCGCGTACCTTTTATCGACTCCGAAGTCGGTATTTCTCCATTTACTTCTTCTTTACCCACCACCACACCCACACCGATGGATCCGTCTCCATCGAACTTCTTTACCACTAATCTGCTGCCGTCCGTTGGTGCGCAGAATCCACCCCGCATCTCTCTCCAAGAGAGGTGCTATCCTTTGCGAGGTTCTCTTTCGACCTGCTTATCCATTCCATCAGCCAACGGGGATAATTTTGAAATTAAACCCCAATACATCAACCTTTTACCCAAATTCCACGGACTCGAGACTGAGGACGCTTACGTTTTCATCACAAAATTTGAAAACGTATGTGCAATGATGGGTACGTCACAACTTTCAGTGGATGCTATGCGTCTACGACTTCTTCCATTTACTTTGTGCGATATAGCCGAGAAGTGGCTATATAACACTACAGCACATTCCATTACGAATTGGGAAGAATTCGTTGCAGCATTCCTTAAGAAATTTTACCCAATGCAAAAGACAGCTCGAATCCGTAGCGAACTTAATCAATTCACCCAGCTTCCGACTGAACCATTTTCAAAATGCTTTGAACGATTCAAGGATCTTTTGGTTCAATGTCCTCATCACGGCATCCTGAGATGGGATCTTTGCAGAATCATATATGAGGGCATTAACCCAAACACTAAACAGAACCTTGAAAACATGTGTCAAGGCACTTTTATGACCAAGGATGATGGGGAAGCTTGGAAATTTTTAGAAGAGTTCGCTGAAAAATCACTACAGTAGGAGAGTGGAACCAAATCATTGAATACGGGTGGTGTACACCAAATTGATGTGTCCATAGGTGTTCGAGCTGAGATGGCAGCAATGCACAAGAAGCTCGAAGCTATGGAACATAAATTTTCAGCAGCCTCCCTAAACCCAATGTCGCTCCCCAAAACTGTATGTGGCTGTTGTTCTGATCCTTCTCACTTAACGGAAGAATGTCCATTAAACTCTGCGTTTCAAGGTCACGAGCATACCAATGCCGCATTTCAAAGACCTAGAAACGATCCATATTCCTCCACGTAGAATCAGGGTTGGAGGAATCACTCGAATTTTGCTTGGAACCAACAACAACAATCACATCAAAACACGGTTCCAAGCCAAAATAATTTTCAAAGGGCTCTTCCACCACAACAGCAACCACTTCAACTCACTCAGCACCCCTACCAGTCATAAAATTTTCAAAACCAGGTCAACACTCATGCACCGTCTAATCCTATGCATATGACCGGTTCTGACGAATTCTCTCAATTCACTCAAACCATAAAATCACTCTTGTCAAATTTCATAGAGGTTTCGGCTGAGGTTAGATCTTCCGTCAGTGAGATAAAGAAAAACTCAGCGTCCCAAGCTGAGAGTATCAGATCGATGGAAGCTGAAATCGCACGACTTAAAGCCGAAATGAGTGCGAGAGAAAAAGGGAAACTTCCGTCTCAACCCCTACCGAATCCTGGGCATTACAATGTAAATGTCGTCACAACGTTGAGATCAGGAAGAGTGTTGAACAACCATGTCGGGGAAGGAATTGATGATATTGAAAATCCTATCAATAACACCCCGGCTGAGACCTTTCCTCACACACACACTTCTACTTCTGATCCTTGTTCTTCTACCCCACCGCCTTCTCGCGAGCCTATTCTCCATTTCCCACTAGGCTCGACACCTCGGTATAGCCCTTCTAGTTCTCCACAGACGGTCCCCACTCCTCTTTTGGGATCACGTCTACCCCCACTTCCTTCTCCTATGATGGACCCGGCGCTTATTGCGAAAGCTCCTTACCCGAATCGGTTAAGGGGTAACAAATCGAGTCCACATATGGAGAAAATTATGGAAATGTTCAAACAGGTTAACATCAACATCCCTCTCCTAGATGCTATTCAACAAGCCCCCGCTTATGCGAAAATTCTTAAGGACTTGTGCATTAGGAAGAGGAAGACTCAAGTGCCGAAGAAGGTCTTCATGTTTAATAATATTAGCACTGCTTTTATCCCCCAGCTACCAAAGAAACGTAAGGACCCAGGATGTCCTACGATATCGATTTCTATTGAGGGTAAAAACATAAATCGTGCTCTTTTAGACCTTGGCGCAAGTGTTAACCAGCTTCCATATTCGGTATATGAACAGCTAGGGATTGGAGAGTTGAAACCTGCTCACTGCACTCTCCAAATGGCAGACCGTTCAATCACAAACCAAGGGGTGAACTAGAGGATGTGTTGATAAAGGTCGGGGAATTTGTATTCCCTGTAGACTTCATTGCACTCGATACACAACCTGTAGCAAACCCCCGGAGCCAAATTCCGGTGATTTTGGGTCGACCTTTCCTTGCCACTTCCAACGCTGTTATTAACTGTAGAAATGGTTCAATGAACTTATCCTTTGTAAATATGACCATTGAACTAAACATCTACAAAGTTGGAAGTCAGCCATCAGAACCCTCTGCTCATATTCTTGATGTGTGCTCTGTCTACGAGATCGCTCCCGAAAGTTGCGGAGCTGAGGAACTTTGCTTTACAGATCTCGACGACACTACCACATCTCTGTTTGATCTCACACATGATCTTAGTGAGGACACTTTTCCTACACTTGAGTCCGACACTCCTGACTTATCACCACCCGAGTCTGTATCTTTCACAGGCTATGAGCTTCTTTGCGACTCCAAAAATCACTCGATGATCCCACCTTCTATCATTTCTCCCCCTGAATTAGATCTCAAAATTTTACCTTCTCATCTTAAATATGCTTATTTAGGTGAGAATGAGTCTTTACCGGTTATCATATCCGCTTCTCTAGCATCAGAGCAAGTGAATGCACTTTTATCGGTATTGAGATCTAATAGAGATGCGTTTGGTTAAACTATGGCGGACATCAAAGGGATTAGTCCCTTAATTGTAGAACATCATATACATGTGATGGATGATGCCAGACCAACCCGAGAACCACAGAGACGGTTAAATCCCGTCATGAAGGAAGCGGTGATGAAAGAGATCGTCAAATGCCTTGATAATGGTATTATATACCCTATCCCCGATAGCCAATGGGTGAGTCTTATACATGTCGTCCCTAAGAAATCCGGCATCACTGTTATTACCAATGAGGCAAATGAGTTGATTCAGACACGTGCCCAAACTGGGTGGCGTGTATGTATTGATTACAGAAAACTCAATGCTGCCACGAGGAAAGACCACTTTCCTCTACCTTTCTTTGATCAAATGCTGGAACGCTTAGCTAGACGAGAGTATTACTGCTTTATGGACGGATACTCTGGCTATAATCAGGTCCCCATAGCCAAAAAGGATCAAGATAAAACCACTTTTACTTGTCCTTTTGGTAGCTTTGCTTATAGACGCATGTCCTTTGGGTTATGCAATGCTCCCGCTACCTTTCAGCGGTGTATGATGGGGATATTCTCTGACATGGTAGAGAATTTTCTGGAGATCTTTATGGACGATTTCTCGATTTTTGGAGACTCTTTTTCTGATTGCCTAGCGAATCTTGACGCAGTTCTTACTCGTTGCAAAGAGAAGAACTTAACTTTGAATTGGGAAAAATGCCATTCCATGGTCCAAGAGGGAATTGTGCTTGGACATGTTATTTCACAGAAAGGTATTGAGGTTGACAGAGCTAAGATAGATGTCATTCAAAACCTTCCTCATCCCAAAAGCGTCAAGGACATTCGGTCATTTCTTGGCCATGCGGGCTTTTATAGGAGATTTATTAAGGATTTTAGCAAAATTGCTAGACCCTTAACTCTTCTCTTGGCCAAGGATACGACCTTCCACTTTGACTCGGATTGTGAGGCAGCTTTCGACTCACTCAAACACTCCCTCACTACAGCCCCCGTTCTATCGTCTCCAAATTGGGACTACCCCTTTGAGCTGATGTGTAACGCATCCGATTTTGCAGTTGGTGCAGTCTTAGGACAGCACATTGAAAAGATGCCACACGTGATCTATTACGCAAGTAAGACCCTGAATGATGCTCAAATCAATTATACAACCACCGAAAAGAAACTTTTGGCGGTTGTATTTGCATTAGAAAAATTCAGGCCTTACTTAATTGGCTCTCCTATAGTTGTGTACACTGACCATTCCGCCTTGAAACATCTTCTGGCAAAGAAAGATGCAAAAGGTAGGCTAATACGTTGGATCCTTCTACTATAAGAATTTGATCTTTTTATCAAAGATAAGAAAGGATGTGAAAACGTAGTAGCCGACCATCTTTCATGCATCTCTTCTTCCCCTGTGACCCTGCCGATCAATGATTCGTTTCCTGACGAACAACTCTTGAGCGTATCCAATGAACCATGGTTCAGGGATATTGTGAACTATCTTGTCACGGGACTTATACCCAGCGATTGGTCAAAACAGGACAAATACCGTTTTCTATCCCAAGTAAAACACTTTTACTGGGATGATTCATATTTGTTTAAGTATTGTCCTAATCAGATCATTCGCCGGTGTGTCCCGAAAGAAGAGTTCAAGAGTGTTCTTTCTTTTTGTCATGATCAGGCCTGTGGGGGTCACTTCGGTCCTAAAAAGACGGCGGAGAAGGTTTTGCAATGTGGATTTTATTGGCCGACCTTGTTCAAGGACGCATTTGAGCATTGCAAAACCTGTACACAATGTCAGTACACGGGTAGAATCTCCCGGAGAAATGAAATGCTTCAGCAACCCATCTTAGTTGTTGAAATTTTCGATGTTTGGGGCATTGATTTTATGGGTCCCTTTCCCAACTCCTTTGGGAATCTGTACATACTGCTGGCGGTTGATTATGTCTCAAAGTGGGTTGAAGCCATTCCATGTCGCATTAATGACAAGAAAGTTGTCATTAAGTTCTTAAAAGAGAATATCTTTTCACGATTTGGACACCCACGCGCTAACATTAGCGATAATGGGACACATTTCTGCAACAGGTCTTTCGAGACTCTGATGCGGAAATACGCAATCAACCATAGACTTTCTACACCCTATCATCCCCAAACGAGCGGGCAGGCTGAGATCTCAAACAGACAGATCAAACTAATCCCGGAGAAGACTGTTGCTAAGAATAGAAAAGACTGGTCGACCAAACTGACGGATGCTCTTTGGGCATTCCGAACTGCATTTAAAATCGACCTAGGGATGTCTCTATATAGGATAGTGTTTGGGAAGGCATGTCACTTACCTGTCGAGATTGAGCATAAAGAATTGTGGGCTATTAAGGAAATCAACTTTGACCTAAACCAAGCCTGCAACTTTTGGAAGCTGCAAATAAATGAGCTAAGCGAACTCCGTGATGAAGCTTATGATAACGCTGTAATCGTAAAGAATAGGACTAAGGTTTTTCACGATAAAAACATTTTGAGGAAAACATTTTCACCTGGTCAACAAGTCCTTCTTTATGATTCACGATTACACCTTCACGCGGGTAAGCTTCGATCTCGGTGGAAGGGACCTTTTGTTGTGCGGTCTGTATACCCGGACGGGGCAGTAGAGATAGAAAATGTTAAAAACGGCACATTTTTCAAAGTGAATGGACATAGACTAAAGCCGTATTTTTCCACTGACCCCACGGAGGAGCTCCTGTTCTTACAGGAGCCATTTTATTTGGATTGAAATTCCTCCGTCTCACCTTCATGTCCTGTATTTCACTGCATCATCTTTTGAATGGAGGTGAGTGAAAAGAGTAAGTTTGGGGGAGATTCTTCACTTATATATTTTGCCCCCACTAATAAATTCCTCCTAGGCTTACAGGTTTTGTAGATATAACGGTTGGCAACAGTGAGGACACTGTTGAAAACAAGTTTGGGGGAGGTTTGTGCTTATTTTTGCATCATTTGCATATCATTTGCATAAGCACAAAACATTTCTTTAAAAAATTATAAAAATTTAAAAAATTTCAAAATCCATAAAAATTTAAAATTTTCAAAATATAAAAATATTTTAACATTTTTTGTACATAAATAAGATAATAAAAGTTTAGATAGTGAAAAATTACATCCATGAGATTAGAAAAATTTAAGAAAACCAAGAAAATTAGAAGTTTTCTTATACGAACTAGTAATAAGTAGTTATGATCCGTTGTCCCAAGGGTTAGTAAAATGAAGGACGTCACTAATCTGAGGATAAAAATAAGTCTGAAAAATAGTTTCTATTCTGGAAGCCAAACATTTTGAACGTTGATACCCTGCTATTCGTACTTACACACGTCTTGAAGCCCGGGATAGTAGAGGATACCTTAAAATGCTCTTGTCTTAAAGCCAATGTATGAAGGAAATAAAAAATGAAGAAAATATAAAATGGTGAGAAAAATGGACACTGATTTTGTTATCGCCAAGGCAGCAATAAAAAATATAGCGAGGGTGCCTCTTCACCTAGTGCCCTAAGGCCAACTGGTCTGGGAGTCACTGCTAAGCCTTAGGTGGTGCAAGACGAGGAAAATACACCAAATAAGCAAGCACAGGAGTAATCGGTCGGTTAGTACCTCAAGAAGTATTAACGGTCACATGAAAGTGTGTGAGCAACTTTATCTAAATATTCATTAATTAAAAAGTACTGAGGCTGATGGGCAAGAGTATGATAGCTTAAATTGAATTCTCCGGGTGTAGGGATGTTCTTTACACACACGCAGGGTTATATGATCGATGTTTGGAAGAAAGATAGGAATGAAGAATAAGACGATGTTTTATTAAGGGAGGACGTGATTTCTGACATCTTTTCATGACTATTAAGATAGGGCTCATGACAACCGAAAAGCTAGCTTAGTTGGAAACCCTAATTTTCAAAGCTTTTCTTTTACAATTCTTTTCTTTAAATGTAATATTCATGATCTTTCTTCTATTATTGGATTTTGTGGGTGCAACCCGCTGAAAACCCTCAGGAGACAACACTCCTCCTACTAGGGACACCTAGAGGTTTAAAGGCTTGTTGCACGTGCTCAGTGCAATCGTGTTGCCTACGAAAGTGTGCTAGTTAGTTTTTTCTCTTTCTTTATTTTCTCCTTTCTTTTTAATAAAGTTCACTCGAGACGATCAAAAACAAGTTTGGGGGAATTTGATCAGTCGAAAATACTGCATCTTTAAACCGGCAATTTCCCTATCATTTGTACTCATCTAGAAGTGTTCGGTATTCATATAGCACATATTAGCAAAACAGTCGTAAAATATCAGATTGCATGTGTTAGACTTTAAAACCGGCACTATAAGGGAAATTGACTGTATTTCATAGCATCGCATCATTCTTGCATATCGCAACTTGTGTCTCGAAGTCTGTGCAGGAAATGACAGAAGATCGGTCAAATTTACAAAACAAAGACTGCTAAAGAATACGCAAACTCATGGATTTGGAATCTGGCAATGATCTGAAAGGCATTCAGAGATTCATCATATCAGAAAGTACCCTTTAAGACATCAGGAAGCAACACTGCAAAGTTAAAGCCCTAAGGCGACCACTTGGCCGCGGATCCGCGGCCGGAGCCGCCTTGCACCGCGGGTCCGCGGCGGCTATGCCACGTCAGCCCCTCTGCTTCAGCCCAGCCCTCCTATCTCAGCTTCCACACTTCAGAAAGACACTACATTCTCCAGATTACTCCAGAACATTCTGCCAGATCAGCAAGCCTTGAGTTCTAAAACTAAACATTCTTAGCTTCCACAACAAGCTTCACCTAAATTACATTAAGGGCATAGAAACATCTCCCTAACCTCCTAGCTTAAGGTAGAAGCTAAACCCTAACTAACTACTTCTAGAAGCCTCTCCCTATAACAAACTTTTGGAGGGAAATTCAAAATTCAAATCCTAGACCTAAGGTTTGGGAAACCTATAAAAAGGACCCAAGGCTCACTAGTTGAAGGTTGTTCATTCTTCCTTAATCTTTGGTTGTTGAAAGCTAATCCTTCTTCTTCAACCCAACACCTACCACCTCCAAACCCTAACCCTAATCCAAATCAAGAACTCAAACTCAAGATCCTTTGAGTGCAAGCAAAGCAAGTCTTCAACGATCCTTTAGAAGCGAAGCCGGACTTCAACGGAGCACGAGATCCGAGCCGATCCACGACTCAAGGAGCCGAGCGATGCTAGATTCGACGAGCGAAGTTCCTTCCTCTTGTAATTCTTGAGAGTTCTAACTACTTGTTAATATAATAAAGGTGAAGATTCTTTAAAATTGCTTTTATTTCAATTCGAGCATTATGATTCGTATTCAATTCTTGAATGTATTCTTCGTGATGATGCTTGAGTAAAACTCCGCTCGTGGAGGAATCGAAACGATTGTAGAATGATGATGTTGATGAATCTTTAAACGTTTTCTTAAGTCTTATAACAATTGTAAATTCTTGAAAATTGAATGATCGATGATCTAGAACGATGCGAATGCGTTCTTGATTCTTTTCGCACGATCTAGAGATTAACAATCGATCATTCGATTTCCTAGATGCTATCTAGTGAATGTGATTAATCGAAAGGACAAAGGATAGGATGAGGAACCCTAATTCTTCGCAAGATCCTTGATCCTCGATGAATCTACATCAATTTAGCATCAATTTGTTAATGGATAAGAAATCGTAATTTCGAATCTTCTTCGCATCCACAATCGAATCGATTCCTACGAGCCTTACTTCAAATCTTGAAACCTAAATTGATTGGAATTCTATCAATACTTGATTCTTGATGTTTATCGTTTTCTTGATTCTTGATTAGAATGATTGATTCTTGAAACTCATCAATATAAATCTTGAATCGTTTTCGCTTTTCTTTTCTATTAAATTTTCGATTCAAACAAAACAACATATGAACGAATCGCACAATCCCTGTGGACGATCCGCACTCACTAATGCGCTACAAACCGACACCGTTATTGATTGCGGTCAAATATTTTTGGTTGTGATTTCATACAAGTTTCTAAATACCGACACAATCGGAAAAGATCAATCAGTCGGCTTGAAGAACATCATGAATTGGGAAATAGTTGCTTGAGGGTCAAGAGTGCCCACGAGCATGCCCACCGCCGGTGCTTCTTTAACGCGCTGCTCACATTTCGACCACAAATTCCGCCATCGTATTGCGTACTGAACCCACGTTTCACCTGGCTTCACCCTGGCATTGATCAATGCCGTTATTGGGGTGTGTTCACTAGCACTCGCGAAACGCTGGGTGAATAGTAGCTTCATTTCTGCAAAAGTCTTGATGGAGTCGTTTGGAAGTTCAGAATACCACTCGAATACCGTCTCCGACAAGCTACCAACAAACTGGCGGAGCAGAAGTTTATCATCACCCCCGGTGTTGCCGCACACGGCTCTGAATTGAGCGACATGCTGATGTGGATTCCCCGTCCCTTTATATACGTGGAATTTAGGGATCGTATATCCCGACGGGTACTTTATTTGGTCAAACCAGCCTGGATAGGGTCGCCCAGTCTTAACGATCTGTCCAGCCGCTTCAGTTGCCTGGTGAGCTCGTATTTACTGAGCAATGTAATCATCTAGAGAGGCCTTGGAGATGGTCTCCTCTTTGGCTGCTGAAAGAGTCTGAGGAGGGTTTGATGTCTCCCCTCTGTCATCTTCAATAATGATCGGGGGATCTTCAGCTGGAGGTTCCAGCTGTAACATCATCCCAGCCATGTCTTGAAACAAAATAGCCATTCGTTTTATATTGGTCGCCTGCTCCGCAGCCTCTTTTTCTTTCCTCTCGAGCATTCTTCGGAGGAACTCGGTATCAGTTTCTTGTTCCCAACGCTGCTCCAAGGTCTCTGGATTTTCTTTTAGCCCAGTGAGTGCGGCCATTGCAGTCAGCATCTCCTGGAGTTTCTGCTGCTGTTGTTCCTGAGCCTTCGTTATCGATCGGGTAAGCGGTCGATGACCCGTAGAAGCATGGCTTTCTTCTTTTCCGGAATCCATATAAACGGTATGTATTGCCATGCCTCCAGACTTGGGGCGTTTAGATTCAGCGTCTTTGCGGTTCTCCGCGGTCACAGGGCCTTTCTCTGGCCTCCTTCTCTTTTGAGCAGTTGAAGTCGAGGGGCCGTCGCAGCGGGCACCCAGACGGATGACGTCTTCTGTGGTACTATGAGGTGGCTCTTTTCTTGCTGAGCTTTGAGCTTCTTTGGCCGGCGAGAGTAGTCCTGGTTAATCACCGATTCCTTGACCTGTCGCCAGAGTTTATAAATTTTGGAGGACTGCCGCTGAGGGGGCTGCTCCGGCTTCTTTTCTGTAGTAATCTCCATAGGTGGAGGAAATCTCTTCAGTACATCCGTCGGAGAGTTCTTGCAAACCCTCCTAAGCGGTCCAATGTTGTTCCCAGTTGGAACAGTAGCATTGATTTCCACCATAGGAGCTGGAGGAGTTAGTCCAGAAGGGGAGCTGCCCCCAGCCTTCCTTACTCAGCGCCAGTGACGACGGCGAGCATGTCGTGAGGATGGAGTTGGTTCAGCTATGGAAATGGCTTCGTCATGCCCCCTGTCTTGACGGAGGGTTGTCGCTGGTGTCAGCCTCTTGAAGACCGATGTCCGTTGAGTAGCAGTATCCAATCTGTCAAAGACAGACCTTTGGGCAGGAACGGGAGCCGGAGTGGCCAGCCTTGTAAAGACTGATCCTTTGATGGGAGAAGCTTCTTTAGTGACCTTGAGAGCCGGAATGGTTATCCGTTTTGGGATGGACGCTTCAAGTATCGTGGGCTTTTTGACGGGCCCATTGGAGTTCAGGCTCAGCCAATTGAAGACTGATGCCGTCGGCTTGGCATTGGATGATCCGTTGAAATGGGCCATGGTGGTAGTGAGCCGATCAAAGACCGACTTCTTCTACGCTTCTTGTGGCAGCGGGATGTTAACGCTCACTGGTGGGAGCATGGTCCCGAAGAACAACCCGGTGGTAGCCTGCGTTACCTGCTCTACCGGCATTGTGAAAAGGGAGGCCGCTTGGGGACTGTATGTCACTCCTCCGGACGGGACGGAGTGGGAGTTGCAGCTGCAGTTAGTGCTGGTCGAAGCCATTGATCTTCTGTATTCTGTACGGAGCAAGACACCAAATCTTAGTACCTCGAATCCAGGGGCAACCATAGAAAACCGCGATTCGTTCGCGAACACGACACACGAAGTGTGGAGTGGAAAGAGGAAAAGGTCCCATCGGGCATGCCAGAATCTGTTCCCCGCCGAAACACAGAGACGCGGCCGCGCGGGTCCGTCTTGCCTGAATTTTGGGGCAGATGCTAATTGGTGATATCCGTCCAACTCTCCGAAGAAGCCAAGTTGATTTATGGCATCATGTATCGAAGGTTTAAACGGATGCGGCCGATGTACCAAACTTTGTCAGATTCCCCCTCATTTGAGGGGGTTTTGATTGTGGGGATGCTCTTCCATGTAGGCGCAAGCCCCTGCAGTTAATTACGCTACCGCATCGCGGTAAACACTTTCTCCTTCTCCAACTGATCGCTTCGTGTCGTGGGTGTTTGTTTTGTTTTTGGTTGCCCGTGGATTGTATACGGAGACTAATTTATGTTGTCGCCCGTAGGGCATGGATTAGTCCAAATCCGTATCTTCTTAGATTTGCGTTTGGGGATTGAGTTTAAGGATACATTAGTCTCATTTAGGACTAAGATCAACTTAAACGTTTGTTAAGGATACGTTAGTCTAATTTTTAGACTAAGATCAACTTAACGGGATCATTTAGATCCAACAAAAGAGCATTTGGACTCTATTGTTTAGTTTAGGGACATTGCGGTCGATTAGTTTAAGGACATTACGGTCCAAGGTTAAGGACATCATAGTCTATGGGCTTAAGGACCCCACAGTCCGAGGTTAAGGACATCATAGTCCATGGGTTTAAAGACCCCACAGTCCAGTTTAAAGACGTCATAGTCTGTGAAATGTATGGTTGTCGAGACCCATCACCTCTCTGAAGACGTTGACGGATTACATCGACATATATCAGAGGGGTTCAGAGATGTACCCTTGAACCAACTTTTGTTGGGATCTGTAGTTTAATTTAGGACTAAGATCAAGGATTTATGAGCATATGGGCTCAGTTAATCTGATTTGAAGACTTATGGCCAATTTGGGCTAAGTCCAATCGAGTTAAAAATGTTTTAACATTTATTTTAGGCTGTTGAGCTTTTATTTGTGCTTGGCCCTTTTAACAATGCTGAGCATTGAATTGCATTCTAACAATGTTTTGTCTTTTATTGAATGCTGAGCATTCATCATGGCTCTGGGATTTATTATAGAACAATTTATGTTCTGTCAGAGCGACACGTGGCGCGCTTGGCACTTTGCGCCAGTCAAAGAGCGCAGTGCACTTCTGCCAAGTAGCGCACATGTAAGGGACACATGTCGCGCTCAGCACTAGGCGCCAGATGATGGGCGCATGATGCCAATTTATGAGCGCAGAGCACTAATTCAAGAGCGCATTGCGCTTTCAGTTTAGTGGTGCACACGTGAGTGACACGTAGTGCGCTTGGCGCTGAGCACCAGCCCATGAGCGCAGTGCGCTACTTCAAGAGCGCAGGGCGCTAGTTGTTAATTGGCGCATACGTGATTGACACGTGGCGCATTTGGCGCTGAGCGCTAGTCCAGAGAGCGCAAAATCACAGTTCAAGAGCGCAAAGCGCATTTGATCAATTTTATGATCTGAAAAACAACTTATGTTCTTTAAAAGAGATTTCGTCTCAAGATCTAAGAACAACCGTTCTTATTTTGTAAGAGATGTTTCAATCTTTATACTGATGAAAAGCTTTGCCTTTATGGATCTATGATCCCCCTTTTGAGATGTTCATGATCTCTTTGAGAAAGACTTTAGTCTTATAGATCTATGATCTGTGAGAAGTAAGTTCTTCTTTTGTTTTATGATGAGATCTTTTGATCTCTCTTTATGAAAGACTTTTTGTCTTTGTAGATCTATGATCTTTTTAAAGAAATGAATTCTTCTTTTTATGAGTTGATTTCATCTCTATGTTCACCATCATCATTTTTACCTTGAAGAAAGATCTTCTTGCAAGAGCTTGCTCTTTGAATTTTCTCAAAGTTTTTGGGGAGGTTTCTCTCTCTTTCTGTATCTCTGAGACTTGAAGTCTAGGGGCCTTTTATAAGATAGGTTGATTTGTTGAATCGGTTAAAGAGATCTTTCTCTAATTGATTTGGGGATGTTTCCCCATCATTGGATCTTTTATCCTAGGGCTTCTGTTTTACAGAAGTCAATCTTCTTGTTTTTAATAAGATTGGAAAATCTTTCCATACAGAATTTATTCTGTCTTTTGGTAATTTTTATTTACCATTGGATCATTGATCCAACGGTGCTCTGATTTATAGAGCACAATCTTGTTATTTGGAAAGATTTTGGAGGAATCTTTTCTTAACAGAATTTAATTCTGATTAATTAATGATTTATCATTATTATTAGATCTTTGATCTAACGGTGGGGAGTTTTTAATTCCAGCGCTAGCGCACCCATGCTCTGCACGTGGTGCGCTGGTTGAAGGGCAGCGCACATTGCGCTAGCGCACCTGTGCTTGACACGTAGTGCGCTGCTAGGAGCGCAGCGCACCTAGCGCTATCGCACACATGGCATGCTGCTTAGAGCGCGGCGCTCATGGCGCTAGCGCCCACGTGCTTGGCACGTGGTGCGCTGCTTAGGGCGCAGCGCACTTGGCGCTGCATCCGAAGCGTTGCTTCATTTCAAAAATTTGAATTTTAAACAGAGCTTTGCTCTGATTGGGGGAAACACCCACTTTTCCAAGTTTAAGGTATTGGGATAAACATGCAAGTAATTATGTGAACCCTCTAGAAGAATGAAATCCTAACTCGACATAATGACCATGGAAACTCTTTTGAACCTTAGGGTTTGCGGTAGTTCGCGGTGCCATTAATGAGGCTTGGGTTTGCCCTTCTACGGTCGGTCCATAGGTACAGTGGTATGTACTGAATATTATTAAACTGTGCTCAAGCGTTGAGCTCTCAGGGAATTATGGGACTTTGATGAATCGATCAAAAAGTTCGACGTCGTCCGGATATCATGTGATGAGATACATTACTTGGGAGACTCAAGATTTGAGTGTAGCCGTTGTAGCGCAGTCCATACAGCTACGAAGAGACGAGTCCGAATCAGTCGACTTTAGAGAAAAGTGGAGTAATAGGTTCGTATGAGATTTTGATGAGATGGCATTCCACCCCGTTTACATCAGAGATGTGATACGCATGCAGAGGCGTTAAATATGGATATATCTCCCAAAAGGAGTCATGATGAGTACGCAGCCATTCCGGACCAAGAAATAGATTTGTAAAGGGTGATAACTCCGGGCAGTTCAGCAGGAACGAGATTTGGAACAGACCTCGACAAGATCTTTCTGGAAATACTAAAAGAGAAGACTTAGACCCAGGATCGGTTGTATTATAGACACCCAGTAGGCCAGAGTTCGGCATCATCGATGAGACATGTTATGAGTGACCATGATAGTTGGCCAGAGATATTTAGAGGATGTGCCAGAGCGGAACTGTTTCCGTCACCACTTCTATGTTGGACCGTTGAGCCGAGGAGTTATGTAACTGGTAAATTCGCAGTAAGAGATGAGAGCCTAAGGGCATAAGGCACCAGACCATGAACAGGAGGTAAGTAGATACCTTGCTCTGCTAGCTTTGGATGCACCGACACCTTCTCGACTTTGAAGGAAGGACATATCGACGACGGTGTTTACGATTTGTGATTTGGTAATTCGAATATCAAGTGTCCGTCATTTTGGATTTCGGTGTTTTGGGCAATTTATTTGCATGATTGAGATTTGTGAACCACAGCTGCACTCGACTTCGATTTGATGTTATTTGAGATGTTCGATTTTGATTTCATGCCTATGGTAGATATGTGATTTGACTCGTGCCTTCGGTATAGTTTTCATGCGCTTTTAGTACTTTTGATTCGATTTTGTGCACCACAGTTGCACATGATTTGTATTTATATGTATCAGTTGTACTGATTTTTGTTTTGTGCAGACCCATTGCACCTGATTTTGATTTCATACCCTCCGATATATTCGATTTTGAATTCATGTATAGGGGTTGCACACGATTTTGACTTATGTATTTGGAGTAAATTACATGAGCATTCCGTACCTTGCTATGATTTTGTGCATGCAGATGCACGCGATTATGAGTTTATATACCACGGTATACCTGATTTGGATTGACGTATGTTATATACCGTAGATTTCGATTGCGATATTCGATATTAGTTTTTATGCACCTTGTGCACTTGATTTGGGTTCTTGCGCATACTTGGCATGATTGAGGCAATTTTGGTGCACATCAGATGCACTAAATCGGGATTCTTCATCCATATCAGATGCACACCTGATACTACTGTCAGGCACACCCGTTTCCCTTGACAGGTGTTTTCATGTACACCCGTTGCACTTAGATTTTGTTTCTGTGCACATGTATGGCACATTCATTGATTTCGATTTCTATGCGCACCAGACGCACGTGGCATTCTTATACATATTTTGGGATTGGATCCTTTTGGTACAATACGTTTTTATGATATTTACTATTTAGTATAGTGACTGAGCAGGACTAGTCAGAGGATAGTACCTGAATATGTTTTTTCATGCATCGATAGTTACTGAAGGGATTTCCAAAAAGGGAGCTATAGTCTCAGTATTTACCTACGTGTCCGAGATGACACGGAACATTTTACAATGGAAGCCCTTCTAAATTATTTTCAAAACGGTGGGACGTGTATGTTAAACAAAGGATATATATATATATATATATATATATATATATAGTGTAACGCTTTGAAAATCATTTCGGTGAAATTTCGAAAAATCGGTAAGATAAGTGGGTTTTCTGTAAAAAAGTCAAAATGCAAATATCTTATTATAAAAATTAAATATACATATTCTAGCTATGTAATTGCTATTATTTGGTGTTTATTGAACCGCTGGTGAAATTTTAAATTTTCTGAAAAAAATATTATTTTATTATTATTTTAAGCCGCCACTAATACATTTAATTAGGGAAAATTACAAATTGGAATGAGTTGAAACAAATTTTGTGCATCATAAAACATTAAATAAAATTTTATCATATGGTTTTTGGAACGAAATCATTTGCCAAAACGGTTTAGAAATTATTAATAGAAAAAGGCTTATTTTGTGAAAATAAAAGGGTTTTGGTGCATATTGAATTGGTGTTTGGTGTTCTTTGCCTCACACACACACCCTCTCTCTTCTCCCCACCATGTGGCCGGCCCTTTTTGACAGCCCTCTCACTCTTTCTCTCTCCAATCACCTCACTTTTCATTACTTATAAAATGAAATAAAAAGAAAATGAGAAGAAGAAAGATGTATGGGTTGGGTTGACTTGGATTTTCTTTGGCTTAGCATTTCACATACCTCACTCTCTCACTCCTCTTACTCTCATTTCAGCAGCAGCCCTCCCCCAAATCCAACTCAATTTTTGCATGAAAAATCCACAAAAATGCTTAAAAAACCATAGAAATTCAAAGCTAATTCCAATTCCAAGACCTACCCATTATTTCTTGTCCAAGCTAGCATGGATCTTTGTGAAAAGAGAGCATTTTGGGAGGCCATGGATGCTTGTGGATCTTCATATGTTTTGGGTATAATTCTAAATATTTTTGTTGCTTAATTTGTTACTAATTTCTTAAGCTAATTTAATTAAGTGTTAATTTGGATATGTGAGTTTAATTGCAAGTTTTGGAATTCAAGTTATGAATTTGAATGCAAGTTAGGGTTTTATAAAATTGGTGTATGGTTGTGTGTTATACTTAGGCTTTTTGTCATGTTAATACAAGATTAGTAGCTTGTGCTAATGGTTAGTTTAAAAATTGTGTTAATTTGCTAATTTGCTTACTAGGTTTTTGAAATTGGTTAAATACTTGGGATTAAAAATGTGTTTAGGTTTTTCATGACTTCATTAACTTTATTAAGTGTGGTTTAATGCTTTAGATCATGCAAATCTAAGCTAGATTGTAGTTTGTGCATTTTTGCTTTGAAATTGTTAAATTTTAGGTATTTTGTAAACTAGAATATTAGGGTTTTTGGAATTTAATGAGATTAAATTCCGGGAATTGTTTATATGACTTATTTAAGATATTTAATAAGTATATTGGCCGCTACATTCATTTAAACGTCATGTTTTGTACAAAAACGGCGAATTGTGCTTGCTGGATTTTCGGAAAAATGACTTTTTAAGTGAAATTGGGGTTTTTGTGAGTTTTAACCTAGTTTATATTAAAATTAGTGTTCGTGAATGTGCAAATGAGTGTGATTGGATTTTTCTCGATGGTTTGACGTTTGTACATCGACATCGAGGGTTGGTTTGACTATTCTTGCATGCGTAGGCGATAGGTTTGGACCTATGCGTGATACGCGTGCCGATTTGATTTTCGTATGCCGTTTCGATTTCGAATTTAGTTTTAATGCGACACGGTGCGTTATGATATGTAGGTACCCCATGCGGACTTCGAGACGACAAGCAAGCGCGTGGCGACGTCGGCACCGGCGAGCGAGGACCAGGTGAGTAGATTTATATCTACGGGGAGAAGTCGGGTGGATGGCGTATAGCACCCCCGCAGTCCGTAGTGGTGTATACGGATGCGTATACACACCAACATTTATTATATGTTATTTGGGATTAATAACGATGCTTAGGATGGATATTGGTGTGTTGGATTACTTTAGTGTTGCGAACCCTAGGGTAGTGTTGCACTACACATACACACATACATACTTGCATACATTCCTATTGATATGTGCTCATGGGATTCTTTATAGTTATGGGTTCACATGGGTATGGGACTATGTGTTCACATACGGATTTGAGGATGATACTTGGGATTGAGCAGAGTCGATGAGATTTAATTTGAGGCCGTGAGATCGGCGATATAGCAGGGTTCGTATTTGAGATACGACATGACGTTGTAGCGGGTCCTTGACGTAGTGTTTCACACACGTCCATGCATACGCAGGCGGTATCAGTATGGTACTAGACGTAGATCAGTACCCCGACCATGATAATTGATAAAGAGGATACCAGGTGAATAGTATGATGAATGTGATATTGACCCGTACCCAGATTTGGGATGCCGTACGACGGATTTACGTACGAGCTATATTTTGATGATTGATCCGCACTCTTGACTTGGGATGTCTGATTATAGATATGGTATCGGATATGATATTATTGAGGCGGGATCACCGACTATACATATACAGGTAGGTATATGTATCGACTCAGATGATAGGCGGTTTCCTTACCTGTAGTTCAGCTTGTTAGTTCAGCCGTATAGTTTAGTGTAGTTGTTAGATTAGATTAGACTCCTACCTATTTCAAAAACTAACGAATCGTGGGCATTCTTAAAGACAGCCCAAGGGATCCTACGGATATTTCAAAAGACGTATCTTTTCATAAAAAAACACCGTAGCCCCTATTTTCAGAACCCATGATTCGTGTTATTTCAAAAGGCACCATCTGTAGGACTTATATTAGATTATTACAGATTAGTTATCGTTATGTCTAGTATTCAGCTCCCGCACATTATTGCTGTTCGCTCTGCCTCGCACACTTATTTTGCTGCATATTCCATTATTGATAGCATGCTGTTAGGACACCAGCACCATTACCGATGATGCATATGTACCACGTACACCTACTTGCCGGCTGTCACGACCCGAAAGAGCACGTGACTGGCCCTTGAACCATATGAAGTCTATAGGACTCCATCTGATCCAAGTAAGCCAAAAGCCCAGAAATCTAAAACCATTTTTAAGAATAAGTAAAGAAACTGGTTTAAAGAAGTGAAGAAAAACATGTTTGAAATCAAGGTTTTTAAATAACTAAGCCGAATATGCATTTTTAAAAACAGTACAGTCTTTTCTAAAAATTTCGGCAGAGTTTCTTTTATAAAACTGGCCCCGAATGGGGTATAACAAGGATAACAATATATGCAATGATAAAGGCATCCCCAAGCGGGAGCTAGCTCTTCGTCAATCGACGGTCACCACCACACATGCAACAATAATATACAACGCCAAGTGGCGAGGATCAAATCCAAAAGAAAGCTCAAAAGCAACAAGAAAACCGCAACACTACTAAGCGCGACTCTATGGTCGAATAATACATCACTAGTCTAGGTCTGAAACAATATACGAGTTTTGGTTGATGGATATTCTAGATACAATGAATAATATAAATACAACGGCGGTTCTGATACAAAAGAACCCACCTATCCAAGCAAATCACCCAAAAGGAAGCAGTGTGCCAGAAATGCCGCTATAGAACTGTACGGCAAACCTGCAAGAACTGGGGCACAACGGGGGTGAGTTGCCAACTCGTGAATAGAAAGATATCTACAAGCAGAGATCGAATGCATGACCCAACCTAGGTCAATACGATCAGATATAAAGAAACCTCAATATGAATAAAGCTGAAGCATGCTAAACTGGCAATGTAATCTCTATACGTGAATGTAGTGCCAAGTGCTCGTGCTAGTGCCTCAGGTAATAGTATGTCATGAATATGAGGTATGAATGCATGAAAGCAGAATACATGTAAATGAAGAAACTGTTTTCATAATTTAGTGAGATTTCCCTTGTATTTTTAGTTGAGGTATCATAATGAAATCAGCATAAAACAGTGCCTAGCATCGGCACAAAACGTAATCCCAATATCTCGATATCTCTGTATCACAGTCTCTGTACCTCGAAATCTCGAAATCCCAATGTCTCAATCATAATATCTAGGGCGCCGTCAGTCCAGACCGGCCCCTACCATCCATCTCAAGACCACGACGGTATCCTCCGGATATCCGACGCGTCGGGTAAAATCACCGGTAGGTAGTGCTCCCCTGCCAGGCTCACATCGTCATCACCACGCGCTTCTTGCCCCGGGGTACCTTACCGGGTCCACCATGTACCCGAAACGGTTCATCCGTCTCCTCGAATCGGGTTTCCAAATCCATCAGCAAACTCATGGTGGACGACTCATACATCATGGGAAAACCGCACTTTTTATTTTAAAGAGAGAAAAGAAGTTTATATAAGTTTTGCGGTTTTCCCCCAAATCCAGAAAATCTCATGGAAATCCGAATCCAATCCTCAATAGCATGTAAACAGTGCATACAGGCATAAAAATCCATGAATAATAACATGCATGATGTAACAACTAATAATTACAATGTCTAATCTAGCATATAAGGCAAGTACACTAATATCATGTCTAAATTATTAGCTAACAACCTATGTCGATGCAATAATATTTTCTAAGGTGTACGTGACATGGCAATTACCGATGGAGATGTGTGTGAGCCGGCAAGTAAGTGTACGTGGTACATACGCATCATCGGTAATGGTGCTGGTGTCCTAACAGCATAACATCAATAATGGAGTATGAAACATAATATAAGCATGCGATGCGATGCGAACCACAATAATGAGCGGAAGCTGAATACTAGACGCAACTATAACTAATCTGCATTAATCTAAAATAACCTCTACAATTGGTGCCTTTTGAAATAACACGAATCATGGGGTTTTGAAAATAGGGGCTACGGTGTTTTTATGAAAAGATACGTCTTTTGAAATATCCGTAGGATCCCTTGGGCTGTCTTTTAAAATACTCACGATTCGTTAGTTTTTGAAATAGGTAGGAGTCTAATCTAATCTAACAACCATCTTAAACTATACGGCTGAACTAACAAGTAGAGCTACGGGTAAGGAAACCGCCTAACATCTGAGTCGATACATATACATACATGTATATATATTAGTCGGTGATCCCGCCTCAATAATATCATATCCGATACCCTATCTATAATCAGACTTCCCAAGTCAAGAGTGCGGATCAATCATCAAAATATAGCTTGTACGTAAATCCGTCGTACGGCATCCCAAATCTGGGTACGGGTCAATATCACATTCATCATACTATTCATCTGATATCCTCTTTATCAAATATCATGATCGGGGTACTGATCTACGTCTAGTACAATATTGATACCATCTATGTATGCATGCATGTAAGAATCACTACGTCAAAAGACCCGCTAAAACATCATGTCGTATCTCAATACGAACCAAAACACATCACGGATCTTCTGGCCTCAAGCCCAATATCATCGACTCATCTCAAATCCCAATTACTATCCTCAAATCCAGTATATAAACACATAGTCCCATACCCATGTGTAAATATACACAACAATATATAATCCCATGTACGCACATATGAAAGAAGAATGTATGCAAATATGGGTGTGTGTATGTGTGGTGCAACCACTACCTAAGGTTTCGTAACCATGCACCAATCCAACACCAATATCCATCTAAAATCATCAATAATAAATCCTAACAACATATCATAAATTGTTGGTGTGTATACGCATCCGTATACATCACCACGGACTGCGGGGGTGCTATATGCCATCCACCCGACTTCTCCCCGTAGATATAAATCTACTCACATTGCTTCTCGTGTGCCAAAGCCGATGTCGCTATCTTCACCTCCTTTGCCTCAACATCACGCGGGGTACCTACAAGTATATCACAATGCTAAAGCACATGAAAATCACATCGGAAACCAAAATAGCACACGCTACCCGCATAGGTAACAACCTATCGACTCGCATGTAAACACAATCAAAATCCACTTGTCGTTGACGTCCAAACGCCACCCGACAGGAATGAATCACCAAATACCAAAATCCATGCTAAAACAAGTCCCAAATTATACACCAACATAGGAAAATCAACCCAGATTTCACCCTAGATGGAATCAGTCAAAACTAGACATACTCAGGGTCAAAACTAGAGGAAATGGGGGCATGCACAGAAAACGAAGCAATTCCTTAAAATAACTTATTTTAGAATTTTCCATAATTAAATGTATTAGTGACGGCTTAAAATAATATTAAAATAATAATAAAATAATATTTTTTTTCAGAAAATTTGAAATTTCACCAGCGGCTCAATAAACACCAAATAATAGCAATTACATAGCTAGAATATGTATATTTAATTTTTTATAATAAGATATTTGTATTTTGACTTTTTACAGAAAACCCCCTTATTTTACCGATTTTTCGAAATTTCACCGAAACGATTTTCAAAACGTTACAATCTTCCCCCCTTAAAGAAATTCGGTCCCCGAATTTAAATTTAAACCCCCAAATACTAAAATATTTCAATACAAATTCCAAGTCATCGGGGCTCCGAAATCATCTATACATAAAACATCATAGCGCAATGCATGCGCATGAGTACTGAGCAGATAACTCAAAAGCAACACTCCATCAAGCATCCGCAATCATCGGAGTCATGATAACGACACAATGTCAAATCCAATACAAAATCAATATGATATGGACCAAGACTATACATGTAGACATCCAATCTATACATGTAAATAGCTGATGCAAATGTATGCCAAATCTTTTTAAGTCGCTGTGCGATGCGCGTAACACTGCACAGTGGCGGACGTTTCTCATAAGAAAATAACTATATATGTGTATATATATCCTTTGTTTAATAGGTACGTTCCGCCGTTTTGAAAACAGTTTAGAAGGGTTTCCTTGTTTTTAAAACGTTTCGTGTCATATCGGACACGTAGGTATATACTGAGACTATAGCTCGCTTTTCGGAAATCCCTTCGATAACTATCGATGCATGCAAAATATATCCAGGTACTGCCCACTGACTAGTCCTGCTCAGTATGAAAGCAAATATCCAACATCATAAAAATGTACTGCTCCAAAAGGAATAAATCCCAAAAATCACATAACACCACCCTGTGCGTCTGGTGCGCACGGAAATCAAAATCCATATATGTGCTAAACATGTGCACAAAACAACATCTAGGTGCAACGGGTGTGCACGAAGCATCTGTCATAGGCAACGTGTGCCTGGCAGCCAAAACAGGTGCATCTGACATGCACGAAGAATCTCGATTTAGTGCATCTGGTGTGCCCCAAAATCGTATCTCAAAACATGCGCCCAACATGCGCGAAAATCCAAATCGGTGCATCCATCATGCACGAATGAAATTCTAGACCCTGCGCACTCAATATGCACGGAATCACAAAATCCAATAGCAACGTCGAATATGCGTAAGTCCAGTCAAAAGCACGGAGTGCAAGAATCCACATCAATATCACAATCAAAATCGACATACCGAAAGGCATCAAATCGAAGTCAGGTGCAATCGTAATGCACAAAATATAAATCCGGTGCAACAAAGGCACGAAATATAAATCTGATGCGATAAACGCAAGAAACATAAAACTGGTGCGACAAATGCACGAAGTATAGAACTGGTGCATCCCATGCACAAATACCAAGCAATAACTCAAATACGTAAGCAGCAACACCAAGTGTATCCAGATATGAAGAAAATCATAAACGTGTGCAGCTGCGGGCACAAAACATATATCGATACACTACAAGCACATATAAGCTATACCGAGTGCAAAATCAAAACACTAAAATTACATGAAACTCTGCTGGAAGCGTAAATCAAATCACCAGCATAAAATAGGCATGAAATCGCAATCAACAGCTCAAGAGTAATAACTATGTACAAGGTATAAATACCCAGTAGGTGCAACCATGGTGCACAAAATCAAATATCATGAAACTCAGTCATCAAGACTAAATTATGTAAATAGATCGCCCAAAATACCGAAATCCAAAGCAACGGATACGTGATAATCAAATCACAAATCATAATTACCGTCGTCGATATACCATCCTTCAGGGTCAAGAAGGTACCGGAACATCCGATGCTAGCTGCGCAAGATATCTACTTGCCTCTTGCTCGCGGCTGGCGTCCTCTGCCTCTGGTTCCTGATCTTTCCTGTAGATTACCAATCTCGCAATCCATCGGCTCATCGGCCCGGTCAGGAGTACTGACAGGAACGATTCCGTTCTGGCACTTTCCTGGTCACCTTTCGGTCAATCCTCACGACCGCTCGTAAGGCAGCGTATCACTGGCGTCGGCCTCTGGCTCTCTGAAAGCACGTCACACATCTGATCCTGGGTGCAAACATCATTGCAGCAATGTCCTGGAAGGAATCCTGCTCAAGGTCTCTTCCGATCATGCCTATGCCGATCTGTACAGAGGCTGGCTTCCTGCACAACCTCTTCTCGCTCAAAAACACCTGTGTCCTCAGCACAATATTTTCTCGGAAACTGGTCGCATTCCAATGTCTCTGTAAGCATATCAGGTCTCTAGTCTCGACGGGAAGCAATGACAGCTCATCAGTGTCTCACACGAACCTCTTGTTCCAACTGTCTCTATCGTCGTCCACTATGACGTCACGCCAAGCTACTACGCACTGCACTGTTCTCGGCCACGGTCAATCTGAAGTCTCTCGCACGGACTCGAAATCGCATATTCTGTAGCTTCATCATTCTGTAGAGGATGTCAGGCCGAACAGGTCCTCGGGAACACGTCCCAACCATCGGAGGAATACTCATCACTCGTCTGTCCCTGATCGATCTGCAACGCATCTGGGTAAGTTCCTTTATCCGAACATGGTCAACTACCTCGTCGACAATGCCGAACTCTGTCCTGCTGGGTGTGCGCAATACGACCACTCCTGGTCTAGGTCTTCTCGTAACGTACTCCAGAAAGGTCCTGTCGAGGTTCCTTTCTCAAATCTCAATCCTGCCGAAATGCCCGGAAGTCATCATCCAATGCTGAAGCTAAAGCTTATTCCAGAACGGCTGCATACCTATCGCGCTTCTCTCTGGAAGATACATCCATATACCACGCCTCGGGGTGCATATCACATCTCTAATGTCAGCGGAGTGGGACGTCATCTCGTCGAAATCTCGTACGAACTCTTTACTCCACCTTGCTCAATGTCGACTGATTCGGACTTAACTCATTGTGGCTACACGAACTGCGCTCCGACGGCTACGCTCGCATCTGGAGTCTCCCAAGCAGTGTCCCATCACGATATCCGAAAGATGTCGAACCATCCGATCGACTCGTCAGATCCTCATAATCCCCCAAGAGATCACATCATGGGTACAGTTTAATAGTATCGAGTACATGCCACAGCGTCGGTGGTCCAGCCGTAGAAAGGCAAACCCAAGCCTCACTAATGGCGCTGAGGAACCACCGCAAACCCGAAGGTTCAAAGGCTTTCACACGGTCATTAAGTCGAGTTAGGGTTTCATTCTTCTAGAGAGTCCATAGAATCACCTGCATGTCTTTCTGTATACTTTAAACTTGGAAAATGGGCTCCTGACATTCGATCGTCTCTATCGACTCTCAACGAACCTGCGTGAAGTCGTCTCTAGCTGGAAACAATCTATCTGATGACCTCGCATCGGTAAACAAACGAACCACCTGTCCTAGTCATTCATCCTCAGGTGACTAGCGACTCGCTATCATCTCTCTAAGTATATGCTCACGCTGCAGTAGCTCCAACCATCTGGGCGACATCTCGTCATTTGCAGCAGCAACTGGCTTATTCGCCTGTACGCCGAACAGCGCCTCAATCCTCCAGGAAAGGCAATACATAGGCGGTCATCTCTGAGTCGGTCTGCTCTAGATCTGAGTAAGACTCTCCACACTGGAAATCTTCAACTCATCAGGGCCCGCTCCGGCGCAAAATCGGACGAATCACCTTCGTCTCTCAAATCGGGTAGACTAGCTATCATCTGTCTCATATCTGCCTGAAAGCTACGGCAATCTCAGCTCGTAAGCTTCGGAATAGACATCCTGTCAATCTCAGCAACAGCTGGTCCATCTGTCTGCACGGTAGGCGACATCACAATCTCTGAGGTATGCTGTACATCAACAGTCCTCTCTCAACTGGCAGCTCTAACAATGGCCCGATCATCCGGTGCAAGACCAAGCACTCGCCTCCACTAGAGGTCACAATCACCAACACTAACTCGAGACGTTCCCATGTCACCAGAAAACACAATGGTCGGCCCTCGTACCAAACGAGCTCAGACCGGCCGTAACCCTAGCAGCAGCCCAAACTGCCCTCAAACATGGTGACAGGAACCTCAATCGAGTATCAAGGAGAGCACATCAATGGCAAGAAAGGAAACAACAGATCCAAAGTGGATACATGATCATGGGAAGGAACAGCATCAATAAAGGTATGATCATGAAACTAATAGAATCGGGGATCTCAAATGGATGTATAATCCTGGATATAAAGAGGATCACTGATCTCGAAAATATGTACATCCTAAGGTTCCTTAAGCGGAATGGCGTGTCGTAAGTATGCCGCGGAACATACCAACGGTACGTCACTCTACTTTAGTTACCTATTCCATCAACCAAGGGTCATCCTACACGACGAAAGTTCGGGTCTAATACCCCCTCGACCAAGTCTAAGTTCCGTAAGGTCAAGCCTAAGTTCCGTATATATATAAACGCCCTAGGCTCCACATAGTCAAACTTAGACTCGAACCAAGGTCAACCTAGCGCTCTGATACCAACTTTGTCACGACCCGAAAGAGCACGTGACTGGCCCTTGAACCATATGAAGTCTATAGGACTCCATCTGATCCAAGTAAGCCAAAAGCCCAGAAATCTAAAACCATTTTTAAGAATAAGTAAAGAAACTGGTTTAAAGAAGTGAAGAAAAACATGTTTGAAATCAAGGTTTTTAAATAACTAAGCCGAATATGCATTTTTAAAAACAGTACAGTCTTTTCTAAAAATTTCGGCAGAGTTTCTTTTATAAAACTGGCCCCGAATGGGGTATAACAAGGATAACAATATATGCAATGATAAAGGCATCCCCAAGCGGGAGCTAGCTCTTCGTCAATCGACGGTCACCACCACACATGCAACAATAATATACAACGCCAAGTGGCGAGGATCAAATCCAAAAGAAAGCTCAAAAGCAACAAGAAAACCGCAACACTACTAAGCGCGACTCTATGGTCGAATAATACATCACTAGTCTAGGTCTGAAACAATATACGAGTTTTGGTTGATGGATATTCTAGATACAATGAATAATATAAATACAACGGCGGTTCTGATACAAAAGAACCCACCTATCCAAGCAAATCACCCAAAAGGAAGCAGTGTGCCAGAAATGCCGCTATAGAACTGTACGGCAAACCTGCAAGAACTGGGGCACAACGGGGGTGAGTTGCCAACTCGTGAATAGAAAGATATCTACAAGCAGAGATCGAATGCATGACCCAACCTAGGTCAATACGATCAGATATAAAGAAACCTCAATATGAATAAAGCTGAAGCATGCTAAACTGGCAATGTAATCTCTATACGTGAATGTAGTGCCAAGTGCTCGTGCTAGTGCCTCAGGTAATAGTATGTCATGAATATGAGGTATGAATGCATGAAAGAAGAATACATGTAAATGAAGAAACTGTTTTCATAATTTAGTGAGATTTCCCTTGTATTTTTAGTTGAGGTATCATAATGAAATCAGCATAAAACAGTGCCTAGCATCGGCACAAAACGTAATCCCAATATCTCGATATCTCTGTATCACAGTCTCTGTACCTCGAAATCTCGAAATCCCAATGTCTCAATCATAATATCTAGGGCGCCGTCAGTCCAGACCGGCCCCTACCATCCATCTCAAGACCACGACGGTATCCTCCGGATATCCGACGCGTCGGGTAAAATCACCGGTAGGTAGTGCTCCCCTGCCAGGCTCACATCGTCATCACCACGCGCTTCTTGCCCCGGGGTACCTTACCGGGTCCACCATGTACCCGAAACGGTTCATCCGTCTCCTCGAATCGGGTTTCCAAATCCATCAGCAAACTCATGGTGGACGACTCATACATCATGGGAAAACCACACTTTTTATTTTAAAGAGAGAAAAGAAGTTTATATAAGTTTTGCGGTTTTCCCCCAAATCCAGAAAATCTCATGGAAATCCGAATCCAATCCTCAATAGCATGTAAACAGTGCATACAGGCATAAAAATCCATGAATAATAACATGCATGATGTAACAACTAATAATTACAATGTCTAATCTAGCATATAAGGCAAGTACACTAATATCATGTCTAAATTATTAGCTAACAACCTATGTCGATGCAATAATATTTTCTAAGGTGTACGTGACATGGCAATTACCGATGGAGATGTGTGTGAGCCGGCAAGTAAGTGTACGTGGTACATACGCATCATCGGTAATGGTGCTGGTGTCCTAACAGCATAACATCAATAATGGAGTATGAAACATAATATAAGCATGCGATGCGATGCGAACCACAATAATGAGCGGAAGCTGAATACTAGACGCAACTATAACTAATCTGCATTAATCTAAAATAACCTCTACAATTGGTGCCTTTTGAAATAACACGAATCATGGGGTTTTGAAAATAGGGGCTACGGTGTTTTTATGAAAAGATACGTCTTTTGAAATATCCGTAGGATCCCTTGGGCTGTCTTTTAAAATACTCACGATTCGTTAGTTTTTGAAATAGGTAGGAGTCTAATCTAATCTAACAACCATTTTAAACTATACGGCTGAACTAACAAGTAGAGCTACGGGTGAGGAAACCGCCTAACATCTGAGTCGATACATATACATACATGTATATATATTAGTCGGTGATCCCGCCTCAATAATATCATATCCGATACCCTATCTATAATCAGACATCCCAAGTCAAGAGTGCGGATCAATCATCAAAATATAGCTTGTACGTAAATCCGTCGTACGGCATCCCAAATCTGGGTACGGGTCAATATCACATTCATCATACTATTCATCTGATATCCTCTTTATCAAATATCATGATCGGGGTACTGATCTACGTCTAGTACAATATTGATACCATCTATGTATGCATGCATGTAAGAATCACTACGTCAAAAGACCCGCTAAAACATCATGTCGTATCTCAATACGAACCAAAACACATCACGGATCTTCTGGCCTCAAGCCCAATATCATCGACTCATCTCAAATCCCAATTACTATCCTCAAATCCAGTATATAAACACATAGTCCCATACCCATGTGTAAATATACACAACAATATATAATCCCATGTACGCACATATGAAAGAAGAATGTATGCAAATATGGGTGTGTGTATGTGTGGTGCAACCACTACCTAAGGTTTCGTAACCATGCACCAATCCAACACCAATATCCATCTAAAATCATCAATAATAAATCCTAACAACATATCATAAATTGTTGGTGTGTATACGCATCCGTATACATCACCACGGACTGCGGGGGTGCTATATGCCATCCACCCGACTTCTCCCCGTAGATATAAATCTACTCACATTGCTTCTCGTGTGCCAAAGCCGATGTCGCTATCTTCACCTCCTTTGCCTCAACATCACGCGGGGTACCTACAAGTATATCACAATGCTAAAGCACATGAAAATCACATCGGAAACCAAAATAGCACACGCTACCCGCATAGGTAAAAACCTATCGACTCGCATGTAAACACAATCAAAATCCACTTGTCGTTGACGTCCAAACGCCACCCGACAGGAATGAATCACCAAATACCAAAATCCATGCTAAAACAAGTCCCAAATTATACACCAACATAGGAAAATCAACCCAGATTTCACCCTAGATGGAATCAGTCAAAACTAGACATACTCAGGGTCAAAACTAGAGGAAATGGGGGCATGCACAGAAAACGAAGCAATTCCTTAAAATAACTTATTTTAGAATTTTCCATAATTAAATGTATTAGTGACGGCTTAAAATAATATTAAAATAATAATAAAATAATATTTTTTTTCAGAAAATTTGAAATTTCACCAGCGGCTCAATAAACACCAAATAATAGCAATTACATAGCTAGAATATGTATATTTAATTTTTTATAATAAGATATTTGTATTTTGACTTTTTACAGAAAACCCCCTTATTTTACCGATTTTTCGAAATTTCACCGAAACGATTTTCAAAACGTTACACCGGCTCACACACATCTTCATCGGTAATTGCCATGTCACGTACACTTTAGAGAATATATTTGCTTGGCTTAGCTTGTTAGTTAGTAGGTTGATATGATATTAGTGTACCTGGGTTATATGCCAGTTTAGATATGGTAGTTATTACTTGTCACTTCATGCATACTGTTATTCCATTGTTCATGCCTAGTTATTAATCATACATTGCAACTTGGTTATTGACACCATATACATTCATTAGCATTGACATATGCACTTGTGATGACTTCTTGAGATTTATGATATTTCTGGATTTCGGGGGAAAGCCGCAAAATTTCTAGACTTATTAACCCTTTAAAATATGTAAATTGCGGTTTTCTAGTGATGTAAGTGTCGTCCACCATTAGTTTGCTGTGGTTTTCGAGATCCATGTCGAGGAGTGGAGGAACCGTCACGGGTACATGGTGGGCCCGGTATGGTACCCCGGGGCAAGATGAATGTGGTGTTGACGTTGAGCCTGGCAGGGGACAGATTACCTACCGGTGATATTACCCGACTCGTCGGATATCCGGAGGATACCGTCGTGGTCTTGAGATGGATGGTAGGGGCCGGTCTGGACTGACGGCGCCCTAGATATTGAGATTGAGACATTGATATTTCAAGACAGTGAGATTTATGTTTTGTGTCGATGCTAGACACTGTTGATACTGATTTCATTTATGATACCTCAGTTTAAAAATACGAAGGAAATCTCACTAAATTATGAAAACAGTTTCTTCATTTACATGTATTCTGTTTCATGCATGCATACCTCATTCATATGATATATTGCTACCTGAGGCACAGACACGGCCACATGAGATTACACTCGGGTTAGATATTTACCCTAGCCATTGTTAGGCTGCATGTTATATACATTTTTGAGGATATATTATGATCATTGACCTAGGATTGCGTTATTTATGCGATTTCTGTGCGTAGATGTTTTTCTATTCACGAGTTGGCAACTCACCCCCGTTGTGCCCCAGTTTCTTGCAGGTTTGCCGTACAAGTTTCATTACGGCTTTGCGGGCTCAGTTTCATTCGGGTGACTTGCTAGTAGGTGGGTTTTTCTTATATCGTACCCATCATATTACCTTGTATAATATTATTCCGTTGTATCTAGTAAATTCCATCAACCAAACATGTATTTTTGAGATAGAGACCAGTGATGTTATTCTTTCGACCTTAGAGTCGCGCGTATATTTCTGCGGATTTCTTGTGGTTTTGAGTTTCCTTTGAGTTTTTGATCCTCGCCGTAGGCATTGTATATTATATTGCTTGTGTGGTTGTGACCGTCGATTGACGAAGAGCTAGCTCCCGCTTGGAGATGCCTTTTATTGATTTCGTATACTATTCATGTTGTATCCCGTTTGGGAGCCAGTATTTACAAAGGAGACTCTGCCGAAATTTTCAGGAAATTTTTGATGTTTTTAAAAAACCGCATAATTCGGTTTCTGCTATTAAAACTACTTGTTTGAAATTGGTTTTCCTTTACTCTACTACTTTTCTTGGTTTGGATCTCTGGGTTTTCGGTTTACTTAGATTGCGTACGCCTCGAGACGTTCGCAGTTTAAGTGCCGGTCATGTTCCGTACTTTCGGGTCGTGACATATAGTTATTTCCTTACGATAAACGTCCGCTACTTGTGCTGTGGTACGCTCATCGCACAGCGATTTGTTAAGGATTGGCATGCATTTCTTTTCCGATGTTTTGACGAGCTTACAATGATGCGTACTATGTACCTATTATAGTTTTGATGTATAACATGTAGGTTTTCGTATTGGACTTTAGATTGGTATCTTCACCAAAACTCCGATGATTGCGTGATGCTTGACGGAGTTTAGATTTTGAGTTATATACTCGTTTTTCATGTGCATGCATTGCGCTAAGTTGTGTTTTAAGTATTGAGGATTTCGGAGCCCCGATAGCTTGAGTGTTTTGTTGAAATGTTTTAGTATTTGGGGGAGTTTTAAATTTAAATTCGGGAACCGAATTTATTTAAAGGGGGAAGACTGTAACATTTCAGAAAAATAAAATATTATTTTTGGGAAATATTGGAAAAAAATACATTTGAATGCCGATTTTGAAAGATATTATATGATTTAGACACTTTATAAAAATTTATACAATTAATTGTGTATGGGATATTACTAAACTCGATTAGTGTTTACTAATTTTTCATTAAGTGTGATATGTGCATGATATGCAACATGATATTTTGCATAATACTTGTTACATTTCTTTTTTATCAAAGCCATGTTTCATTTCTTTCATAACTTGGTTTTATTTGTGTTTAAATTGAAAAGGAAAAAGAAAAAAAAAGAAGAAAAGATTAAAGAATGGAGGTATGGGCAAGAGAGAGAGGGTAAGGGGTCTTGTGTTGACTTGGCTCTTTCCCTTCACCTCATTTCCCTTCACCTCCTTCACCTCATTTCCCTTCTTCTTCTTCTTCATGCATGGCTGCCCTCCTCCCTACACCTCCTCTACCTCCTCACCACAACCTCAATCCCACATCAAAACCTTGCATCATCTTCACAAAAAATGTGCACAAGCTCATTACAAGCATGGAGAACCAAGAAAGTTTGGATTTTGAGCACTAGGGGCAACTCAAAAAAATTCTTGAGTTGTTAAATGAGCTAATTCTTTCACATTAAGTGTAGTATTTGATTTCCCTTAGCTTTTGAGGTGTAATTGGTGACTACAACCCCCCTAGTGTTAAAATCTAGATTAAACCAGAACCTAGACTTAAACTTGAGATTAGATATCGAAATATCGGTTTTGTGAGAAATTGAGGCATACAGGGAATCTGGTATGACCTGGAACATTTACAAGAAAAACAAGCAACTCCATTAACCTAATTAAGACACTAGGAGGCCTCCCTGTTGAAACGAGACCCCAACTCCTCTGCATGGCCGAGCAGGCTGGATTCTTGGGCAATGTGGCCGGCCAAACTGTGGGGGATCGTGTTGAAATTAGTTCTGTAGCTCATATACCCAATATACTACACCCCAGTACTGCTTGTTTATCCCTATTTCACCTGAACCAAAATCTGGGACCATTTTCTTGAGTTGCTGCTTTGAATTCCTTGATGTTCATGAATTGATGTTTTGATATTTGTGTTTTGTATCGGTCACTTGACGTTTGTACGTCGATATCGGGTGTTGTTTGGTTGATTTGCATGAGTAGACCATAGGTTTTAATCTATGTGTGATTCGCGTGTCGTTTTGGTCTTGAATTGGATGTTTTGATGCGATACGATACTATGTGTTTATATGTGTAGGCACCCTCACGTGGACTTTGGATGACAAGGAGGAGATTGGCGACATCGACTTCGGCAAGCAAGGATCAAGGTGAGTAGATATATATCTACGGGAGGAGTCGGGTGGATGCGTATAGCACCCCCGCAGTTTCGTAGTGTAGTCTACGTATATGTGAATATGTGTGTGTGTGTGTGTGTGTGAATTATGAGACGTTATTAATTAGCTAGAATGCTTTAGGAGATCATGGGTTCGTTTTAGCATAATGGAAAGTTAATGCTTTAGTTTAGTTCTTAGTCACGAAACCCTAGAGTATAGTTGTTACACGCACACACATGCACATACATGATATGTTTGGGGCGTATATGGTTATATGTGTATATGTGTGTGTGTGTGTGTGTGGACACGTTGATGCATATATATATATATATATATATATATATATATATATATATATATATATATATATATATAGACACACACACACACACATACATACATATACGTATACACGGATGATGAGGATAGTATATAATACTCGGAGGAGAGTCGATATGATCGGGCATGATGCCGTGAGATCGGATATGTGACGTGGGTCATATTACGAGATACGACATGATATTATAGCGGATCGTTGGGCGATGTGTTTTCATACATATGCGAATATATATGTTTGATGGTATCGGAATGTACTAGACTTTAGATCAGTACCCCTAATTCAGAATACGATGATAATGATACCAAATAAATAATGTGTTATATGTGATAATTGACCCGTACCCCGATTTGGGATGTCGTACGATAGATTTTACCGTACGATGTATAAATATGATGATCGATCTGCCCTCTTGACTCGAGGATGTCGTATGATATATTTCATCGTACGTGACGCTATTAAGGCGGGATCACCGACAACTAGATATATCGACTTGGACTTAGGTGGTTTTTCTTACCCTTTTGATTAGTCTCTTAGCTTTGTCCTATAGTTTACTTAGTAGATGTTAGACTGGGCTCGAGTCATACTTATTTTTTTAACCAATGAATCGTGAGTATTTTAAAGACAGGCCGATGGGTACTATGGATATTTCAAAGGACGTGCCTTTTCTTAAAAATATCGTAGCCCCTATTTTCTAAAAACCTGTAACATTTCAAAATAATAAAATATTATTTTTGGGAATTTTTATAATTTAATATTATTTTATTGATTATTTTAATATTAAATTTATAATAAACGAGAAAAATTTGGAAAATTTATGGAAAATTCTAAAATAGGGTATTTTATGGAATTATGCCATTTTTAAGTTTTTATGAGCATTTATATGCTAATTTAGTACTAATCGCGATTAAAATCGCTAATCGGGTTTTTTGCAAGTTTGTGCAAAACATGCACATATCTTGTTTTTCTACACTTGTGCATTTTCTATCATGTTACTTTTTGGGTTACTATTTGAGTGAGAAGAAAAGAAAAAGAAAAGAAAAAGAAAAGAAAAAGGGATTAAAGAAATAGGTACGGTGAGAGAGAGGGGGTAGGTGAGAGTGTTGACTTGGCCATTCCCTCTTGTTTTCTCCTCTCATTTCTCCCCCCCCTACCATGAGCTGCTGCTGCTCCTGCTGCCCTCCTCTTCCTCCACCTTCAAACCCCCATTTCTCCATGAAATTCACCCCAAAACCCATATCGGTTTCACAAAAAATGCACACAAGCTCAAGATCTACACATTGGACTAAAGAAGCATGGATTTTGGCCACTAGGGGAAACTCAAGGAAATTCTTGAGTTGCCAAATGAGGTAATTACTGAACCATTAGCTTAGTTTTAGCATCGAAATTGGGTGATTTTGCGGATTTTAGGAAAAACTAGTAAGGGTTTGAGGAAATTATGAGTTGTGATGGGAAATTGAGTTCAGTGGAGACCATAAAAGCACCCTAGTGCTAGAAACCCAGACCAACCCCACTGGAAACCCAAAAATACGGAATTACGGAACTTTTCATGTCGGTTTGTGTGATCTGTGAAGGTGTTCTGGAATCTGGAGCAACCCGGGGTCACCAAAAATAAAATTGAGCTGACAGTGAGTCGTGCAGGCACCTAGGAAGCTATCACCAAGACCCGAGCCCCTAACTCAAAACTACGGCCGCAAATTTAATCATTCTGGCTGCAATTTGCGGCCAGAGTAGAGGGGAATCGGTCAATTTTTGTTCCAGGGCTCATTTTGCACTAAATTAGACCCCTCCTATATGCAGTTTTGGCTAATTGTCATCTGGCGAAAATCTGGGACCATTTTGGTGTGTTTTAGGCAGTGTTTTCCGTATTTTTAAATGAACTTTCTTGATATTTGGATTTGTATTTGGTTGTCGGGTGTTCGTACATCGACAACAGGGCTTGTTTGTTGGATTTGCATGTTTGGGCCATAGGTTCCAACCTATGAGCACACTGTGCGCTGTATCAGTTTTCTGCCTTGATTTTCATACGCATTGCTATGGGTGATCATTGTAGGTACTTTCACGTGGATTCCGAGGCGACGGAGCATGGCGTTATAGACACCGACACGCAGGATACAGGTGAGTAGATTTATATCTACGGGGAGAAGTCGGGTGGATGGCGTATAGCACCCCCGTAGTTCGTGGTGATTATTGGAGATAGTGCCCTCAGAGTCAATTATTGGGTCACAGGCACGTGATTGCAATGATTTATGGAGGACCTATCCCGGTAGGACAATTTTACTCGTGATGATAGTTTGCTATCTGGTTTACCTTTATCATCGTGTACTGCTTTAGGTGACCTGACAAGTCGCTATTACACGTTGATAGAGCCCCTAGGATTCTTGCTTGACCACCAGCAGTATGAGGGCGATCATATACGTGGGAGCTGGCAGTCTATAAGCATATCCTTAAATGGTCCCTAGTCGTGTGAGTTTCGAGATAGGGCATCGATACTCCAGAGTAGACTAGTGTGTACATTCGAGACCCCGACGAGGGGCGGTGGCCGGTCTCACAAGACACTGGTGTGTCAGTTCGTTCACCTAAGATGTATACAGGTGCTCATTGGGTTATGAGTACACCGGACAGGACTCGCCGGGAACATGCTAGTTGGTCATATACCAGACGTCAGATGGCAGTTCCCTGGTGACATGTGTGCAGGTTAGTTCTTCGACCTGGGGATCGTCATTTGTCTTGTGTGAGTTCCCACTGTACTTTGATTACTACCCTACCACGGCTCAAAGGAGTCGTGCAAACAGGTTTTAGTTGGGTACAGTCCCGAGCCACATGGAGGCAGTGAGCGTATCTTCAGGGGTTCGTCTCTCCCGGTATTGGGGGTGAGGTCGTGCTGTGTCTAGGAGAGCCATTACACGAAGCCCTCGGCTGAGGCAAGGAGATTTACTGGTAGGTATTCCAGTAGTATCTCAGGGTGTTCTGGGCTACACTCCGACACGACTTGTACCGCTTTTGGGGGTCTGACTTTTACCAACCCCCTAGGCCCGCCATGCGATACTCATAGACGAACGGACCGGACTGTACGGATATTGTCACTGACAGGCTCAGTAGGGTTGTCAGGCTGAGTTCGCTCCTAGACGCCCCTTTTAGTCAATACCTGGTAGCCCGTTACGTATTGGCTTATACCTCTGACGTGCTAGTGGTTAAATCCACAACCAAGGTGTTGACGAGTCTTTAGAGTCCCCCACATTCAGTTACTCAGCTTTCGGGCGAAAGGTTGTAGAGGCCATATGGAGATATGGCAAGGTCCGATCAGATACGTGCGGTATTGCATGGATCAGGATCGGACAGTTTGTACTATAGGCCGTATGGATATAGGGCAGGGTTCGATCAGATACGTGCGGTATTGCACGGATCAGGATCGAACGGATATTACTAGCCGGCTTTGGTTTAAGCCGGATCCTAGTATAGTACAGTGTAGATTTTGTCTCATTGCATTTGTATTTCGGTCGGAATACAAATGCGGGTGTGTATACACAGTATCGGGGTTTTCCTGTAATTTATTACGGGACCAGTTTTCTGGAGTTGCCAGTTTGCTTTCCGTTTCGGCCAATTTCCTTTGTATCGTTCATTGGCCGAAGATTGGTGGAGGAGGGCTTATTTGCATTGTTGCAAATAAGCAATTGTGGAAGGGGGTCTTTGCATTTTCTTGTGTCATGATAGCTTTTCATAGACCTTGACTTCTTGACTTCTTCTTGTCATGATGGCTTGACTTTGTAAACCATCATGGTTGTTGGTTGAGTATTGGTTTTGGGAGTGATCATTGTTTCTCATCATCACTTGCTTTTCAACAACCTCTTTGTCTTGACCCTCTCTCTCCCCTTTCCCTTGTATGGGCCGGCCATTCCCTTAGAAAAGATGATGGATTCATTTTTTGGTGTGGCAATTTTGGTTCTCATGGTGCCAAGAAAAATGCACTCTTGTTCATCCAAAAACATCCTTTATTTCCTCCACCAAAAAGGCAATTCCTACAACCCCAAATGAGACTTCTTCACTACACATTCTACAGCGAATCTTGGGCACGTCGACTAGCCAGCTTCGTGCCCGAGTTGCCTCGGCATTGAGGTGGGAGCCCGTAAAAGAAGTAGGCGATGTGGTGCATTTCCGGCGACGAGGTGGAGACCGGAGCTTCCGCAGGAGATCGGGACGACGACGAGACGACCGGAGGACTTGGATCAGTCGGTATATCTCTCTTCCCCATCTTGTAGTTAGCTAGGACTAATTAATGGTTCGATCCGGGTATTAGTGCGCGGCGGTTTGCCAGTTCAAGTAAAAATTAAAGTTTATCACCGCTTCCGCATTTGGCCGTCGGATTGATGGCCGGGGCGCCGCCGTGCACTTACAGTGGTATCAGAGCCTCGCCATTAACTTAGTATAGCTTTGTTTAATGTGTTTTGCATTTCCGATCGACCAAAATTCCAAAATCTATATTTTTGTTTGCATCAGTTTTCTGTTAAAATTTTTTGGTGTCCAAAATTTTTTCAGGTTACAGAAAAGTGATCTACTAGAAAAGATAAGAGTTCTGTGAAAATTCGATGCAACAACTCTACAGTAGGAGCGCGGAACCGCGGCCAAACCCCCCTTTGGGTCGCGGTTCCGCCGAACACTGTTGGGTTCGCTGCACCAATTTTTTACAGAGGCTTTCTAGGGTGAAAATAGGGGTTTTGGAATAATAACATTGGGCCCAGAATTTCTTGATGTGCTACAGTAGTACTTGGGGGCCCACTTGTTAAAATTTGATTGATCGGATATTTTAAACACATTATTTCACAGTATTTACATTATATCTGCGACCGTGAATGTCACTTGATCGGTAAATCCGGTCTAACTGCTATAGCCCGGTTAGACGGATTTGCGAACGTGACTTTCACGTTGATGTTCTGTTTTTGCTGTGATGTTGCGGATCGGTCGTGGGGGATAGCCTGGATGCAATACTAGTACAGTTGTGGTTGTATTATGTACATTTGATATTGCGGGGCGAGCGTCCGACATGTGGACTGCCGTCACTGCCTGATTGTATTATTATTTTGGGGCACGGCCAGGTTGCGGTCGATGCACCCGTTGTATGTATATTTTACTTTCTGTACTAGGATTACCCCAAGGTAGGGTGCACGGATAGCCGGGTTCTAGAGGGCAACAAGTCCGCATCTCATGGCATTGAGACGGAGGGGGCTTCACTCTAGAATTGGCAGACTATTCGTCACACTCGTAGGGGGTACAGGTTGACCCAGGAGGGGTGCCCAAGTTACCGGATTCCGTGAAGAGCTGGGTGGTCCATTCACGGTACTGAAAGGGGCTGCCTCGCTTCAGGTTTTGGCGGGTGACTTGCCGCGCCCGTAGGGGTCTAGGTTTTCATTGCACAGGCTATCCACACGACCAGGGGAACGTCGGGTTTCAGTAGTGGCTCTATGAAACCCGGGGATCCCAGATATCTGTATTGTTTCTGTGATGCTGTACATTTTCTGTGATGTTGCATTTTTTATCACGCCTTGAGCGAATATAATATATTGGTATATATATTAGTAGATGTTGTATATGTTTTGCATCCGCGCTAGTCCAGTCCCCGCTCTGTCGTTAGTTAGCTAACCTAACGGGTAATGACGGGACCCAGTGGCGAATGCGGATGGCATATACGTACATCAGTATATTTTCGTTCTTTTGGTGTGATCAATTGATGGGACTGCGTTGATTCGGATCAATGCAAGTTAAACAAACCTAATCTGATGTTGTTGGAACACTTTTCAAAAAGCTGTTATTGCAATGACGTTCACTTTTGTTTTGCATCGTGGTATTCAGTTGGAATATCCTGCTCCTCAGTCGACGAGGCAAGGGCCGAGATCCCTTCACCGGGAGTGACCCGTTGGACAAAAAGTTTGCGTCAGGGCATTAACTTCACTATAGCCGATTATTTTTGCTTTGCACCGTGGTATTCAGTTGGAATATCCTGCACCCCATTGTACGGGGAAAGAGCCGAGATCCCTTCACCGGGAGTGACCTCTTTAGCAACGGTTTTCGTCACTATATTTTTAAAAGCTATCAGTTCCTTCAACGATATCAAGTTCTTTACGTTAAAGGTTTTTGCCAGAAACCATTCGTAGCCCTCCGTCGTTTCATATGGGTAGTCAATAGTATTCAAGCTGTGTTTGTTGGCCAAAGTCAAGGCACAGTGTTTGGTAGCTGTTGGTTATTCATATGTAGCATAGATAGATGCGTTGGTTTGGAACAGTCGTATAGCCTTGTTGGCCAAAGTCAAGGGCTTGTGCGGGTGGATTTGAATCAACCTGGAGAATGACGGGTAGAACTTGACATGTGACTTATGATTTGTTAGCCAAAGTCAAGGTCATAAGAGCATGGGGCAGAAATCTCATCGGGAGTTTCAAAAGAACTGAAACTTGCCAGATATGCGCATACCTTCTGGAGTGTGACACCGTGAGCGGATTCCGTCACGTTATAATGCGATGATAGTTGGATCCCGATTCCCACTGATGAGTTGGTATACTCCTCGGGTGATCCCGACTAATTCTTCTTTCAGGTTTGGAGGAGAATTTGACGGTACGGTGGGAGGTTTCCAGATTAGATAAATTGGTGACCATTCTGATCTAGGTTAGAGTGCACGCTGAGTGTTTCTTTTCTCTCTCTCTTTGGCAGCGACCATTGACCCGACCCTAAGACAATGACTCAGTGACCAAGTTGACCGAACCTTCTTAACACTGGCTTTTGGATTGTCTGAGTTGCAAACCTCATTGCCACTCTTACTTTTACCCTTTTCTCCAGGACACCCCGTATTACTACGAACGTCCACTTCCATTGGACAAAACCATCGTATGGTTATATACAAACTCGAAGGTATTAGAGGATGGTTTCCGGTTCTGGAGGAAACGGATAGGATTATTCAGTTGTCTTTTCCTTTTTCCTTCTCTCAAGTTGTGAGTACTCCTTGGTTTAGGAGATAGTACACCTAATATGCAAATTGGATAGTCTTCTTCCAAACCTTAGGTTGGTGCCGACCGGTAGGGAATGAAGAAAACCAATTAGCCTAACGATGGTGTACAGAAGGTATTGAGTTAAGACAAAGCAAGGGATTAGTAAGAAGGCAAGGTAAATTGCGACTGCTATTCACGACCAAACCAAGTATTCCTTCGCCAATCCTAAATCACCTTTGTATTTCTCCAGGACACTTCGTATCACTACGAAGATCCACAGTTTATTGGATACTCCATCGTATGGTTATATACGAACTCGAAAGGAACTTGTTCCATTTCGGGGATGGATTCTGGTTCAGGAGAAATAGGAATAAGATTTATTCAGGTGTCTTTTATCTTCACATTCTCTCGCATTGCGAGTGTTCCTAGGATTAGGACAGTACTCCCATTATGCTTATTGGATAGTCTTCTTCCAAACCATAGGCTGGTGTCGAACGGTAGGGAAGGAAGAAAACCATTTGGCCTAAAGGGGTGTGCAGAAGGTAATGACTAAAGACATATGAAGGGATTTGGAGAGGTGGCAAAGAATTATACGGTTACAGTCGTGAATCTGGAAGAGGCATTACTAGGAATACCGGGATACCCCATCGAGACATTTCAATGTTTCAGTTTCACTGTGTAATGTTAAAAGAAAACTGATTTCCCAGTTAGACACTTGCTCCAGGGTATGTATTTACCAGGTATGATTCTCACATCTGTATGGTTTTACAGATGATGAGTGGGAGTAAGTTATTGGGAATTTGGTGATCATCCTCATTATATCGGGATTCGTTGTAATCGGTGATATTTGAGGAAGTCACATGGGCTGTTTGCCGGTCGGCAAATATTTGGTTTTGAATATCCGCTGTTATGCACCAATTTCAAATTGATATATCTGTACGTCTATTTTTATAGAGTGAGATATACCTTTTTGAAATTATGTCTGTGACATTTACCTATTGTTGGGGTAAAAATTTACACCCCCGTTGACCGAGTCAAAGTCAAGGTCAACCCCAAGCCAGGCGGGCCCAAGCCCAGGTCAAGCGGGCCCATGCCCAAGTGAAGCCCGCGGCCAGCCTCCTCCATGCTAAAATATAAATCATGTAATAGATAATTATTATGTAATGTTTTATACATGAATGTATGTAAAACGGGCATAAAGCCAAATTTTTGTAAGCCCATGGCTTATGTGCAAAAATGAAATGGCACATGAGCCATGGGATAGGCAAAATGCCATTTTGGGAAGCCCAAGGGGCTATATGTAAATATGTAAGCCTATAAAAGGCAACATGATGAATAAAAAAATATACTTTTTCATTCTCTCCACAAAAAAAATTAGAGCTGAGCTCTTTCTTCCTTCTTCAAGGTTCCAAAACCTTCTTCTTTCTTTTGATTTTAAATCAAGAGTTCTACTCTCATTTTTATAAAAACAAATTAGTTTTCACCACAAAACCCATCAAGGGAAACTCAGATCTGCCATCAGATCTCAAAAAGGAGAGATTTTGATATCTCACATCCCTTGATCTTCAAGATCCGGCCAAACAACAGGAGGAAGAAGAAGAACATCTTTCACTAAACCCCCCAAAAAAGAAGAAAAACACATTCAGGAGTCCAACTCCCCTCTGATCTCTCTTCTGAGAAATTTTTCCAGGCTAAAAGCCTCTTGTGCGCACCTGCGCGCAGCGCAAGTGCGCGAGGCGCCAGCGTGCTGACACGTGGCGCGCGCGCTTGCGCAAGTGCGCACGGCGCCCGCGTGCCGACACGTGGCGCGCGCGCTTGCGCAAGTGCGCAAGGCGCCCGCGCGCCGACACGTGGCGCGCGCGCTTGCGCACCTGCGCAAGGCGCCCGCGCGCCGACACGTGGCGCGCGCGCTTGCGCACCTGCGCAAGTGCGCAAGGCGCCCGCGTGCCGACACGTGGCCCCCACGCATCCCTTGGATGCCTTTTCCCTCTCTTTTTATGTACATACATATACACATACATATGTATACAAATTCACACATATACATACTCCGCCACATTCTCCCCCTCCAAAAAAAATTCCGTAAAAAAAAAACTCTGCGTGGCTCCCGATATATCCAAAACCCCCTTTCAAAACACACGCACACTGCACATTGAGTTCGCATGACCAGTTTAACCCGTTAATCGGAGGTTCCCTCGCCCCAAAGGCGATGGGTAATTAACGGCAGCTTAGTCCGCGGCTGCCGGAGATTCGGATCCCCACAATTATTAAACCCCGGCCTACCCTAGGCAGGGGGAATCTGTAGTACGCCTGACAAGCGCGCGCGTATTCCCATCTCACTGGGGTGACGAAAAACACCCTACAGACTCTGGCACGCCCGGTGGGACGAATCTCTCCTCCCATATTTCGGGTTAAGAATTCATGCGAACTCAATCATTATACATACCTGTATTTATACTAAAATAATGCTCTTTCATGCAGATTTTCAAGCAATCACCTTCCGACAATGTCTCCAGTGATGAACTCATCTCTCAGCACGGCTCCCGTCTCCTACACGATGAAGATAGACTCCAGGACGGTCCTTCCGGCCAGTCTCGGGCGACAATGGGAGGAGCCGCTGCTACCATTCGGCTCTATTATGTTCATGCCAGTTGGCGCCATCCCAGCTCCTCAAGCCTCGGTGGCAGACAAACCGGTCTCGAAAGGCAGGAGACCAAATGTGGTGATCTCAAGGGCGCCCCAACCCAAACGCAAGTCGGTGTCTGAACGACTTTCCTTGGCCCCAGCTGGGGGCAAGGCCATCAACACCAACAAAGCTACAACGCGTCCCGAGCAAGCTCCAGCGGCGCCCCTGACAAATGCTCGATCGGGTGTCTTCTCTAAGCTCCCCGCTGATCAACTCACAATGGCTCCCCGGGTAGTGGATGCCCTCCAAGCCTTCAAAATCGAGAAGCTGAGGGAGAAAAGGCTCAGATATAGATCCAACAAAAGGGCTAGGGCTCCTGCCAGGCTAAACCTCATGAGGTTCGATGAACAGGGTTACCCCGCCAAAGATGAGGGGATGGCTGAATGTGTTATCCACACTGTCTACGTGGTGGGCACGCGCAACAAGAGCAAGGACGGGGCCACCACATCTCAAATCCAATCTGGCTTGAATGTGGTTGCCACTTCCCAAGAACAACCGCCTCCGCTGGATGATGAAAACCCTCTCGATGAGGCTGATAGGCAGAAAGAGCCCTCAATTCATGAGGAGTCAGGCTCGGAAAGCGAAGATGAGCCAACTTTCCGTCCTAAGACCGCAGAGCAGTAACTTCTCCAAGATCTCCGAAAACAGCTCAGAAGCAAAGATAAGGAGATGGCCAAGCTCTACTCAAAGATCGACGACTTGACAAATGTCGTCTTACGGCTTACAGCCCAACTTGCCTCTCAGCCGCCCAATCAAGCGCAGGGCTCAGTTCATGAACCGGGAAACGGTGTCCCGAGACAGCCAACACCCGTTCCCTCAAATCCAAAGGTGGGCGGACAGCATGAAAATCAGTCGCATCCTATCTCAGCAAATGTCTTGGCTACCGATGACAGTAGCCCGCTAACTCAAGATCAAATCATGGATTTGGTTGCCAACAAAGTCAAAACCTTGGTAGCCGAAGCCGAAGCGCAAAAAGATATCAGCAGTAGTGGGAGACCATATCTTGCTCAGTATGATCTGGTAGAATTTCCTAGCGGCTATGTCATCCCCAAATTCGGAAGATTCGATGGGACGGGAAATGCGAATCAGCATATCGCCCACTTCAAAGCCTCATGCGGAAATACTGGGGGCAATGATGCACTTCTCCTCCGCCAGTTCGTTAATAGCTTGACCGATGTTGCTTTCGACTGGTACGCGAGCATACCGGATGGCTCCGTCACAACTTTTGTCCAAATGGAATCTCTGTTTCGGCAAAGGTTCATGAGCGTCAGCGATAAGATTACCATTGCCGAGCTCGTAAGGACCAAGCCCAAGAGCGACGAAAGCAGCACGGATTTTATAACCCGATGGCGCAATCTCTCCGTCAAATGCGAACCGCCGATAGAGCAGGACCAATCTGTCAGTCTCCTCGTCGGAAATCTCAACAATTGGATGACCCCGTTTCTATGCACCGCGGGTCTCAAAACATTCCAAGAGCTGACCAGGAAAGTCCAGATGCTGGAGCGCTCGAAACAGGAGTCCTCCTCGGATTCTCAAAATAACAATAAGTCCTGGAGAAACCGGAAGGACGATAATCGCAAAGGCGGAAACTCCGATGATTCTGAATCTTTCAACACTTCGGCTAACCGAAATAAGCGAGGGATGAGCGAACCTAGCGCCAACCAGCCTCGGAAGCCAATGTTCGGAGAGGGAGGAGAATCTCCACTGAAAGAGAAGCTGGATAAGGTCTATTCCTTCAGAAGGGACAAAATCCGTAAAATATTCAAAGACGCACTGAAGAACGGTCTACAACTGCCAGAGTCAAAAAGACCGCAGGAAGCGAATAGGACCGACGACCCCAAATACTGCCCCTATCACAGAGTGATAGGTCATGCCATTGAGGACTGCTTCGTCTTCAAAGATTGGGTCGAAAAGCAATACAAGGCAGGAGAGATAGAACTGTCCAAAGGCGTGTTAACAAACAGTCAAGTTGCAACCGCCAATTTCATACAAACAGAGACCGAAGTTCTTCGTGAAACCGATTCTCTTAGACATCTGCCTTTCTCCGAGAACAGTCGACCACCACGTCATTAAACTGGAACAGTCGACCTCCAAGTCGTTAAACTGGGAATGTAAAAAGAAATATGTAAATAAAAAAAATGTGTAAATAAAAGGAAAATAAAGAAAAGCCGAAATGATGGGGCAACTCGCAATAAAAATCAGCGAGTAAAATAAAGATGAAGATAAAAGCCGAAATGATGGGGCAACCGCGAATAAAAGCCGAAATGATGGGGCAATCGCGACCTTCGCGATAAGAAAAGCTGAAATGATAGAGCAATCGCGGTAAAACAAAAAATACAAAAACAAAAAAAACAACGGCGAATGATGAGTCGCTCCTGGTACCATATTCCAGTGCAGCGATGCAGACGCCAACCAAAATCCAATTTCCCAAAATTCTTCCAGCCCTACGGTTAGTCCCCAAATTGACTACCGTATACAATCCATGGGCTCAAATAATTCTCATCACCCTCATGCCCCACCGCAACCACCAGTTACGCGGCTGGTCTCCGCCTTTGGAATTATGCTTCATTGGAAAGACCCACTCATGTGTCCTCACGATGCATGAGGAGAACAAACCTTCGTGAGATCCTTATGACTCACCAAGGAAAAACACACTTAGGAGTTCTCACGACTCTTAAGGAGAAAATACACCTGCGGGATCCTTACGACTCGTAGGGAGAAAATGCTTTTATGGGACCCTCACGGCCCATAAAATTGAAAAGTCTTAGGTGATAGGGATCCAAACCTGTTTCCTAAGCCATCGCTCCCCAATCCCCAAGTGGCGAATGATGAGTCGCTCCTGGTACCATATTCCAGTGCAGCAATGCAGACGCCAACCAAATTCCAAATCCCAATCCCCAACGGCGAATGATGAGTCGCTCATGGTACCATATTCTAGTGTAGCGATGCAGACGCCAACCAAATTCCAAATCTCATACCAACGGCGAATGATGAGTCGCTCCTGGTACCGTATTCCAGTGCAGCGATGCAGACGCCAACAAAGTCCTGAAATGTTTCTGGCCCTACGGTCTGGATCATACATCCTGCAAAACCGTATACAATCCACGGGCGTAAAACAATCCCAATCTCTCCCAAGTCCTCCCGGGGCAAATGATGAGTTGCTCCTGGCATTATTCCAGTGCAGCAATGCAGATGCCAAAACAAAAAAAATTCCCAAATCCTCCCGGGGCACATGATGAGTTGCTCCTGGCATTATTCCAGTGCAGCAATGCAGATGCCAAAACAAAACCAATTCCCAAATCCTCTCGGGGCAAATGATGAGTTGCTCCTGGCATTATTCCAGTGCAGCAATGCAGATGCCAACCAAAACCAATCCCAAAATCCTCTCAGGACAAATAATGATTCGCTCTTGGTACCATATTCCAGTGTAGCGATGCTGATGTCAACCAAAATCAAATCAAACCAACAACCTCTACGGCGGAATCATGTTCCGTCCCAGAATTTACCCCGTGTCGAAATCATGCTTCGCCTCAGGATATCAACCTTCCCTGCCGGAATTATGCTCCGCCTCGAAATCAAGTCAACCAGCAAGCCCTGCGTCGGAATTATGCTTCGTCTCAGAATGCACCCCGTGTCGAAATGATGCTTCGCCTCGGTGTACCTGCCTTCCTTGTCGGAATTATACTTCTCCTAGGAATCTACCTCTGCATCGAAATCATGCTTCGGTCAGAATGTCTGCTGTTCTTCGGAATGATGCTCCGATCCCTGGAATCATGCTCCGCCCTTCGGAATGATGCTCCGAATCCTGGAATTATGCTCCGCTCTTCGGAATGATGCTCCGAACCCTGGAATGATGCTCCACTCATCGGAATGATACTCCGATCCCTGGAATCATGCTCCGCCCTTCGGAATGATGCTCCGATCCCTGGAATCATGCTCCGCTCATCGGAACGATGCTCCGATCCCCTGGAATTATGCTCCGCAAATCGGAATGATGCTCTGACCCTGGAATTATGCTCCGCGCTTCGGAATGATGCTCCGATCATCGGAATGATGCTCTGATCTCTAGAATTATGCTCCGCCCATCGGAACGATGCTCCGATCCCCTGGAATTATGCTCCGCGCTTCGGAATGATGCTCCGGCCCTGGAATTTTGCTCCGCGCTTCGGAATGATGCTCCGGCCCTGGAATTTTGCTCCGCGCTTCGGAATGATGCTCCGATCCTCGGGAATCATGCTCCCCGGGATGATGCTTCGCCTCCAGAATGATGTTCCACTTCGAAGTTCAGCTTCAAGATCCATCAATTTCATGCACACAACTCAAATGTGCGGTGTGCATTTATTGATGGGGGGCACTTTGTTGGGGTAAAAATTTACACCCCCGTTGACCGAGTCAAAGTCAAGGTCAACCCCAAGCCAGGCGGGCCCAAGCCCAGGTCAAGCGGGCCCATGCCCAAGTGAAGCCCGCGGCCAGCCTCCTCCATGCTAAAATATAAATCATGTAATAGATAATTATTATGTAATTTTTTATACATGAATGTATGTAAAACGGGCATAAAGCCAAATTTTTGTAAGCCCATGGCTTATGTGCAAAAATGAAATGGCACATGAGCCATGGGATAGGCAAAATGCCATTTTGGGAAGCCCAAGGGGCTATATGTAAATATATAAGCCTATAAAAGGCAACATGATGAATAAAAAAATATACTTTTTCATTCTCTCCACAAAAAAAATTAGAGCTGAGCTCTTTCTTCCTTCTTCAAGGTTCCAAAACCTTCTTCTTTCTTTTGAATTAAATCAAGAGTTCTACTCTCATTTTTATAAAAACAAATTAGTTTTCACCACAAAACCCATCAAGGGGAACTCAGATCTGCCATCAGATCTCAAAAAGGAGAGATTTTGATATCTCACATCCCTTGATCTTCAAGATCCGGCCAAACAACAGGAGGAAGAAGAAGAACATCTTTCACTAAACCCCCCAAAAAAGAAGAAAAACACATTCAGGAGTCCAACTCCCCTCTGATCTCTCTTCTGAGAAATTTTTCCAGGCTAAAAGCCTCTTGTGCGCACCTGCGCGCAGCGCAAGTGCGCAAGGCGCCAGCGTGCTGACACGTGGCGCGCGCGCTTGCGCAAGTGCGCACGGCGCCCGCGTGCCGACACGTGGCGCGCGCGCTTGCGCACCTGCGCAAGTGCGCAAGGCGCCCGCGCGCCGACACGTGGCGCGCGCGCTTGCGCACCTGCGCAAGTGCGCAAGGCGCCCGCGTGCCGACACGTGGCCCCCACGCATCCCTTGGATGCCTTTTCCCTCTCTTTTTATGTACATACATATACACATACATATGTATACAAATTCACACATATACATACTCCGCCACATTCTCCCCCTCCAAAAAAAATTTCGGGCCGGGGCGCTGCCCCGAACCCCGCAAGGGGGCTGCTAGCCCCCTTGACCCCCAGCCCGCTATCCGGGTAGCGGGACCCCCGTAAAAAAAAAAACTCTGCGTGGCTCCCGATATATCCAAAACCCCCTTTCAAAACACACGCACACTGCACATTGAGTTCGCATGACCAGTTTAACCCGTTAATCGGAGGTTCCCTCGCCTCAAAGGCGATGGGTAATTAACGGCAGCTTAGTCCGCGGCTGCCGGAGATTCGGATCCCCACAATCATTAAACCCCGGCCTACCCTAGGCAGGGGGAATCTGTAGTACGCCTGACAAGCGCGCGCGTATTCCCATCTCACTGGGGTGACGAAAAACACCCTACACCTATATCAGTGGATGGTTAGGTAAGGAGCATTAAGCAACGGTGTAATTCTTCTTAACCATAAGTACAGTTTTCAACCTACGACACACAGTGAATGAGTTATCAGACTCAAGGGACTTATACAGAGTATTATATGTTGTCCAGGGTCCGTTAGGACAGAAGGGATGGTCCTCGTACTATATTCGGTTTACTTATGACTTCTCTAGTTTTTAGACAGGTGTTTCGTGGAAACACAGGGTCCGAATTTTGAGAAGTTATAGGTATTTGAATAAAGTAGAGAATCAGGTATTGCAAGTATCGGGATTCTTCAAAGTGATCGAAGATGTAGATACTTGAGTATGGTATTCAGTTGATAGTAATGATGAGATTTTGCTTCTCTTTCAGGTTATTCATAATTGGAAGCATTCCTAAGTTGAGTAACGCTGATCGGCCTCTTTCCTTTTAGTTGACATGCACTGGAGACAGCTGCATGATTTGAATCTGGTTCAATTAAATCAGTGCCTCTGGTTCTATATTGGATATAGAACAGTTCATATCTTAACGGTGTTAAGGTACGGGGAGTTGTCCAGCTTATGATTAAAACCAGACACTGTACAACTCAAGGCACGTTTCTGTAATGGCTGTTTGTGGGTTGACCCAGGCTATGACGAGGGCTGATTTTCTACCATCTGGATGAACAATAGCGATATTGTTCTAGACTCGCCACAGTTTTATTAAAAATGGATTTTTTTCAGAAAACAGTAGTGGGAGTATGGTAGAACTGGAAGTGATTCCAGAACCACAAACGATTACTGAAGATTTGATAAGGAACCTAAAGATTCAATCTGGATTGACATTCCATTGGCCACTCCGCAGATAAGGTGGGTAACTTCAGGCACCCGAGAGGTACTACGGTAGCCTCAAGGACGGTGACAGGGAAGTTCTTGTTTACCCACAATTACCATTGCTGTTGTTCCAGGCTGCGAGACCCGGCGGGAGGATGAGTATAGGGTCGTTCTAAACTTGCTTTAGAAGTGTACGTCTGTATGACTCTGCCAGAGGGTTGTCATAGTCAGTGGGAGCAGCGGAAGCATTGGTGGACAGGTAGCTTATGTCTATTTATAGACTAAAGCACCAGTAGCGGAGATAGATCATCTATTTCTGACGTGACAGTCATGGGTTTGACTTCATCAGAATAGGGGATGGATCTGTTGAGAAGGTAGTAGGGTGTGATATCCTGGTATTTGGATGACATGAACAGAGTAGGAAAAGAAACTCCTATACTACAATCGGTTATACTTTGGTCGTCACACAGTGGTTTCTCCATAAAGGAAATGGATTTTATATCAGACATACTGGTTACTAGATCTATGGTTTTAGATCTAGATTTGGGTAGTCTCCCAATCTGGGTACTTAGACAGCATTCTAAGAGTATTTAGAATGGACGACTCGTGGCATGGTAGTATACCTGCAGGTGATGGAGTCACCCTCTCTAAAGGTGTCTTACAGACTAAAGTAGAGGGGGATGTGCATGATTGACAGATCACTTGCTTAGGCAATTGAGTCAATCATGAAATGTCAAGTACCACACCAGATGTTGTTCTTGCACTAGCTGCAATAAGTTGACATTGATCCAATCCTGGAGAAACAGTCGGAAGCAGTTTTAGAACATAAGTGGATGTTCTAGGGATATGATAACGACAGCCTCATTCGGGAGACAGTTATCATTCCAGGCTTCCAAGGTGACATGGACGACAAGGATGTTGTCAGAGTTATAGTTTTCCTTCTGATGAGGGGCAGTATTTTGGACAAGTGGTCCAAGGCAATACTGAGGGTGGCATGGCGCAGGATACTGATTAAGTTCAGTTGACGATACTGTCTAAGAAGTTTGGATTTAGAGTTTATTTATGAGCTAGGTCCCATCAGACATCCAGACACATTCTAAGACAGGTATTGCTCATTTCGGGAGATGGGTTTCTCCGCGAACTTGAGATATAGAGAGAAATAGAAAGAAACAACAAAGCGGATCCACTCACTGAGGCTATTCCTCGAACGCAATAGTTCCGCAAGAGAGCTTTGTGGGACTGATTAGTAGAGGAGTTGGGTGTTCGGTATCACACAGGCTGTGAGTATGCGACATCGCAATAATTAGCCTTGAGTGCAAGTGGGAGATTGTTGGAGATAGTGCCCTCAGAGTCAATTATTGGGTCATAGGCACGTGATTGCAATGATTGATGGAGGACTTATCCCGGTAGGACAATCTTACTCGTGATGATAGTTTGCTATCTGGTTTACCTTTATCATCTTGTACTGCTTTAGGTGACTTGACAAGTCGCTATTACACGTTGATAGAGCCCCTAGGATTCTTGCTTGACCACCAGCAGTATGAGGGCGATCATATACGTGGGAGCTGGCAGTCTATAAGCATATCCTTAAATGGTCCCTAGTCGTGTGAGTTTCGAGATAGGGCATCGATACTCCAGAGTAGACTAGTGTGTACATTCGAGACCCCGACGAGGGGCGGTGGCCGGTCTCACAAGCCACTGGTGTCAGTTCGTTCACCTAAGATGTATACAGGTGCTCATTGGGTTATGAGTACACCGGACAGGACTCGCCGGGAACATGCTAGTTGGTCATATACCAGACGTCAGATGGCAGTTCCCTGGTGACATGTGTGCAGGTTAGTTCTTCGACCTGGGGATCGTCATTTGTCATGTGTGAGTTCCCACTGTACTTTGATTACTACCCTACCACGGCTCAAAGGAGTCGTGCAAACAGGTTTTAGTTGGGTACAGTCCCGAGCCACATGGAGGCAGTGAGCGTATCTTCAGGGGTTCGTCTCTCTCGGTATTGGGGGTGAGGTCGTGCTGTGTCTAGGAGAGCCATTACACGAAGCCCTCGGCCGAGGCAAGGAGATTTACTGGTAGGTATTCCAGTAGTATCTCAGGGTGTTCTGGGCTACACTCCGACACGACTTGTACCGCTTTTGGGGGTCTGACTTTTACCAACCCCCTAGGCCCGCCATGCGATACTCATAGACGAACGGACCGGACTGTACGGATATTGTCACTGACAGGCTCAGTAGGGTTGTCAGGCTGAGTTCGCTCATAGACGCCCCTTTTAGTCAATACCTGGTAGCCCGTTACGTATTGGCTTATACCTCTGACGTGCTAGTGGTTAAATCCACAACCAAGGTGTTGACGAGTCTTTAGAGTCCCCCACATTCAGTTACTCAGCTTTCGGGCGAAAGGTTGTAGAGGCCGTATGGAGATATGGCAAGGTCCGATCAGATACGTGCGGTATTGCACGGATCAGGATCGGACAGTTTGTACTATAGGCCGTATGGATATATGGTAGGGTTCGATCAGATACGTGCGGTATTGCACGGATCAGGATCGAACGGATATTACTAGCCGGCTTTGGTTTAAGCCGGATCCTAGTATAGTACAGTGTAGATTTTGTCTCATTGCATTTGTATTTCGGTCGGAATACAAATGCGGGTGTGTATACACAGTATCAGGGTTTTCCTGTAATTTATTACGGGACCAGTTTTCTGGAGTTGCCAGTTTGCTTTCCGTTTCGGCCAATTTCCTTTGTATCGTTCATTGGCCGAAGATTGGTGGAGGAGGGCTTATTTGCATTGTTGCAAATAAGCAATTGTGGAAGGGGGCCTTTGCATTTTCTTGTGTCATGATAGCTTTTCATTGACCTTGACTTCTTGACTTCTTCTTGTCATGATGGCTTGACTTTGTAAACCATCATGGTTGTTGGTTGAGTATTGGTTTTGGGAGTGATCATTGTTTCTCATCATCACTTGCTTTTCAACCACCTCTTTGTCTTGACCCTCTCTCTCCCCTTTCCCTTGTATGGGCCGCCCATTCCCTTAGAAAAGATGATGGATTCATTTTTTGGTGTGGCAATTTTGGTTCTCATGGTGCCAAGAAAAATGCTCTCTTGTTCATCCAAAAACATCCTTTATTTCCTCCACCAAAAAGGCAATTCCTACAATCCCAAATGAGACTTCTTCACTACACATTCTACAGCGAATCTTGGGCACGTCGACTAGCCAGCTTCGTGCCCGAGTTGCCTCGGCATTGAGGTGGGAGCCCGTAAAAGAAGTAGGCGATGTGGTGCACTTCCGGCGACGAGGTGGAGACCGGAGCTTCCGCAGGAGATCGGGACGGCGACGAGAAGACCGGAGGACTTGGATCAGTCGGTATATCTCTTTTCCCCATCTTGTAGTTAGCTAGGACTAATTAATGGTTCGATCCGGGTATTAGTGCGCGGCGGTTTGCCAGTTCAAGTAAAAATTAAAGTTTATCACTGCTTCCGCATTTGGCCGTCGGATTGACGGCCGGGGCGCCGCCGTGCACTTACAGTGATGTATACGAATACGTATACACACAGATATTGATTGTATATTGTTTGAGATTATTGATGTTAAAAGATGGATTCTAGGTGTTATTGGATTGGTTAGTGATGCGAAACCCTAGGGTTGTGGTTGCACCATACATACACACACACCCATACTTGCATACATTCTTCTTTCATAAGTGCGTATATGGGATTGTATTATTATGTGTTTACATAGGTATGGGACTATGTGTTCATATACTGGATTTGAGGATAGTATTTGGAATTTGAGATGAGTCGATGAGATTGGGCTTGAGGCCAGGAGATCGGTGATGTGATTTGGTTCGTATTGAGATACGACATGATGTTTTAGCGGGTCTTTTGACGCAGTGATTCTTGCACCTGCATGCATACTTAGGCGGTATCAGTATTGTACTAGACGTAGATTAGTACCTCGATCATGATATTTGATAAAGAGGATACCCGATGAATAGTATGATGAATGTGATATTTGTTAGTGTATATGCCCTAGAGGCCATTACTGTATCATACTAGTTTGTATATTACTTAATGGAAGCTTGGGATATTCACCTTGTATAAACAATCTTGCTCAATATAGTAGTATGCTACTTGGTTTGTTTCTACTTCAATGTGTACTTGTGTTTATTTTAGTATATCACCTATACACATTAGTGGAGACCTTAGGATCTTTGCTTGATTACCAGCGTTGTGATAGCAGTCACACTAGTGGGGGCTGGGTAATCTATAAGCACATCCTTATACAGGTCCCTAGTCGCAGGACTATCGAGACAGGGCATCGATACTCCGGAGTAGACTAGCGTATGCGCTTCTCATCCCAGTGTGGGAGATGGTCTGTCCCATAACCATCAGTACGTCGTACTGGAGATAGTATACGGGTGCTCGTTAGGTTACGAGTACACTGGACAGGACTCGTCGGGAACTGACAGGTTGGTATTATACCTATCGTCAGTTATCAGTTCCCAGGTGACATGAGTACAGCTTAGTCCGCTGACTTGACACTGTCACTTCGCCTCGAGTGTGTTCCTACTGTACTTTGATTACTACCTTACCACGGCTCAAAGGAGTCGTGCAAACAGGTAGTAGTTGGGTACAGTCCCGAAGCACTTGGAGGCAGTGACGGTTAGAAAGGATTCGTCTCTCCCGGTATTGGGGGTTGACATCGCGCTGTGTCTAGGAGAGCCATTACACGAGTAGTCCCTGGCCAGGGCAAGCGAGATATACTGGTAGGCTTCCAGTGTTATCTCAGGGTGTTTTGGGCTTCACTCCGACACGACTTGTACCGCTATTAGGGGACTGACGTTTACCGCCCCCTAGGCCCGCCATGCGATGTATCAGACGAACAGACCGGACTATACGGAGATTGTCACACTCAGACTCAGTAGGAGTTCAGATGGCGTTCACCTCGTCAGTCTTCTTGTCGGCATCTACCTGGGGACCGTTACGCACAGCTAGTGCCGCTTGCGGTCTGTGGTTAAACCCACTGCTAGCGTAAATGTCGAGTCTTTAGAGTCCCACACAGAGGGCTATTCGCCATTGGGCAAAACAGAGTAGAGGTCGCATGGTTTTGCGACAGGGTTCGTTCTCATCCGCGCACTTGTGCACGTTTGGAGTCCGGACGGATATTACTGGCTGGCTCTGGTTTGAGTCAGATACTGGTATATGTTTTGGGGTTGATTTTATCTCTTTGTGTTCATGTTCCTCGGAACAAGAATGCGGGTGTGTATGCACAGTTGTTTGAGGCGGAGGAAGAGGATTTTCATTAGGGTTTCGGAACGGGTGCGCATGCACAGTTGACAGTCGTCTTTTTCCAAACCCTAATGAATTTGTGATATATCAATTAACAATATTAATTAAATGAAATTATGTTATGGATGGGTTTGTTGACTTGTTGACCAAGGTTGACTTGTTGACCATGGTTGAAAGTTCGACCATTATCATTACATATCAAAGATGCTCTTTGATTCTAGCAAAATTCATTTAATGAATGTAATGATAATGGTCATTCCAAACCATCCATCAACTATTTTCATTTTTATTATTATTGTTAATTTGATAATTCTTTTCATTTCTAGTTATGGTTGTAAAATGAAAAGAATAGCTCATTCTATCATATCTCTTCTCTCTCCTCTCTTCTTCTTCCTCCTCCTCTAGTTCAAAGGAGAATCCTTCTCATGTGTTGAGAATCCCTCTCCTTGAGATAAAAGCATCCCAAAGCCACTCTCTACTCACTCTAGGGTTTGAGGTTTAGCAAGCCGAAGATCCTAGTTCTCTCAAAGTTCGAGAAAGAGCCCGAAGGTTGAACCCTCAGGTGGATCCATCTTTGACGGAAGAAGGCGACGAGGAAAGCACCATCAAACCCTACAAAGGTTTCAAGAAGAAGGAGTTCAAGTTAGGTATAACCTTTTTTATCCGAGTAGCTAACTCTCTTTAGCTTTCTTGCTAGTTTAGTTTAGAAAAGATCCCGACTTTGCTAGTCCATGTTGCCTCATGCGCTAAAAATTTGATTTTTATACCGTTTCCGCCTCCCCGCAAGAACCGGGGGTGGCAACGTGGACTTACAGTGGTATCAGAGCCTAACTAAACTTAAAATACCTTTGTAGTAAAGTGTACGGAAGTTCGATCGGAAAAATCACAAAAACCTAAAAGTTAAAAACCCTAACTTTCTGTTGAAATTTTTTGTGCTCAAAAGTGAAAAAGGTTTACTCCTAAAATCGGCTCAGGGTTTTGTGAGAACACCCAAGAAAAACGATCCCCTGATTCCTTCAAACCGCCGCGGTTCCGCGGTAATAGGTATGCATTTACCGCGGAACCGCCGCCGTTTAGGGTCCTCTCGTGATCGGGTTTTGTGCAGTGTTCTTATGGTAGGGTTTTGGGATTTTTCAGATGGTTTATTTGTGCCCAGGTTTTCCAGAAAAGAAATTTGTTTTTGGGGGCCTATAAATCCGTATTTTTATCGAACTTCACTACACTTTGACTATAATGGTTATATCTGTGATGTTTATATGTATTGAACGTCGGTTAATCGCTATATGTCGATTAGTCGGGGTTATACATATCTGTGATCTGTGTTTGATGATGGTTTGTGTATATGAATGCGTTGGACTGTCGCGGGTGAATAGCCGGGGTGGATGTGAGATGAGCTTTTGTTTTTCTTTCATTCATTTGTAATATGTAAATTGATGTAATATTATTATTTGTTTGGCCGCACAACCGGGTCGGGGTTGTAGCCGTCATTGTATAATTCTTTTTACTGTTTTTGCTCCTAGGATAGACCCATGGAGGGGGTGCACAAACTACCGGGTATCTCGAAGTGCCGAGTGGCCTACTCACGGTGGTGAGGGAGGTTGCTTCGCTTCGGATACTTGGAGGGCAGTTTGCCGCACCCGTAGGGGTCTTGGGTGGGGTTTTGGCTATTCACCGTGACCGTGTAATCCGCTTTTCGTTGCAGGCTCGAACGGATTGCGGATTCCTAGTATATCCAATGTATTCATCTGTGATCTGTAATGTCTATCATTGCTTTACATTCATAACTATTTAGGCGTTGCTTATGTTTTACAGCCGCGCTAGCCCAGCCCCCGCTCTGTCGTTAGTTAAGTAACCTAACGGGTGATGACGGGGCCCAGTGGCGAATGCGAATGGCATAAGCGTACGTCATATTTTGGTTGTTTTCTGGAATGGTAGGATTAATTGATGGGACGCATTAAAAGAACTAATGCAAGAATATCATGTATTAAAAGAACTAATGCAAGATAATAAACCAAGCAAAAGTCGTTGGAACACTTTCGAAAAACCACTCGGTTCTTTTCAAAAATAACTTTTAAATGCGGAGCTTGAGCCACTCCTTCTAAAAGCTATCTCGTTCCATCGATTATATCAAGTTCACTACGTTCACGGTTTTACCAAAACCATTCGTAGCCCTCCGTCGTTTCGCATGAATAGGCAATAGTATTCAAGCTATGTATGTTGGCCAAAGTCAAGGCATAGTGATTGGTAGCTATTGGGTGTTCCTGTGTAGCATAGATAGATGCGTTGGTTTGGGACAGTCGTACTGCCATTTTGGCCAAAGTCAAGGGTAGGTACGGATGGATCCAAATTAACCTGGATAGTGACGGGCAGAACTTGACATGTGACTTATGATATTTTGGCCAAAGTCAAGGTCATAAGAGCATGGGGAAAAAATCCACATCGGGAGTTTCATAAGTACTGAAACTTGCTAGATTTACATACCATTTGGAGTGTGGTGATTCTGGTAGGATTCCTTCAGTTTCGTCACGCGATGATATTTGGATCCCGATCCTACTGTGAGTATATGCTACTCCTCGGGAAATTTCTCACTAAACGATCAATGCTATAAACCTAGTAGGTGCCTAGAAAAGTGTTAGCGGGGCTACGCCCCCAGGGAAAAGAGGTTATTTAATTAAGGAACTTCGCGAAAGCGTTGGAAAACCTCCCTCGAAGTACCGACACTGGCCTGGCTGAACGGTTAAGCAAGTATTGTGCGGTGGGATTGATCCCGACTAATTCTTCCTTTATGGTTTGAGGAGGGATTCGAGAGACAGTGGGAGCCATCCAGTTTAGAAAAACTAAAAACCATTCTAAACTTGCAAGAGCATCGTGCTAAGTGTTTCTTCTCTCTCTCCTAATTGCAGCGACCAATCGACATGACTGGACTTAAGTTACTTCTAGATAAAAATATACTGACAGGGCCAAACTACAAAGATTGGCTCAGGAATGTCAAAATGGCAATCACTTACGACAAGCTGGGGTATCTTCTTACCACCAAAGCTCCCCCCGTCCCAAGTCCCACCTCCAGCGTCGCGGATAAGGAAATCCGTAAGACCTGGGAGATTGATAGCGCGAAGGCCAAGTGCCTCGTACTTGCCTCGATGGACAACGAACATCAGATGAGGCACGAGAATATGGACCTTGAATCCATATTTCTCCATACAAAAGAACTGTATGGAGAGCAATCTCGTATCGCAAGATACGAAGTGTCGAAGAAGTTGTTTTCGGCAAGATTGGTCGTCGGATCATCGGTAGTGGAACACGTGCTTAAGATGATTGGCTACATTGAGGAGCTCGCTGAACTTGGGACCACGTTGGAGAATGAGCTCTATACGGACTTGATTCTTCAGTCCCTTCCTTCCACTTACGCCCAGTTTATCCTGAATTTCAACTTACAAGAAAAGGAAGTTGAACTTTCAGAACTCCTCAACATGCTGAGGAGTGCAGAGGGCACCCTACAGAAGGGTAGGGAAACATCCACTTTGTTTGTAGGAGGATCTTCTTCTTCTAGGTCCAAGGCGAAAGCCAAGGGAAAGAAGAGGAAAGCCCCCGCCAAACCAAGGGGCGGTGTTGGTAAAGTGGATACGAAGGGAAAAGCAAAGGCAACAAAGATAGCGGGGAAGCTTGTGGATAAAGAAGAATGCTTCTATTGTCATAAGAAAGGACACTGGAAGAATGATTGCAGGGCTTGGAAAGCCAGGACACAGGAATTGAAGCAGGTTGCGGCTTCAGCTTCAGGTGTGTATGTTATTGAAAACTGTCTTTCAATAAACTATACTTCCTGGGTATTGGATACCGGATCAGGATCTCATATCTGTAATTCTTTGCAGGCGTTGAGAAACCGTAGGGTTTTGAAGGCAGGTGACATGACCCTCAGAGTTGCGAACGGAGCTAGCATGGATGCTAAAGCCGTAGGGGACTATCACCTGGGAATGTCATATGGACATGTTTTGGTTTTACGCAATTGCTTTTTTGTACCCAACGCAACTTGTAATATCATTTCTGTATCTTTGGTTTCTAAAGAAGGTTATGAATTTGCGTTTGTAAGTAATGTTGTAAACATTCACCTTAATCAAGTTCTGATTTGGTCAGGTACACTGAGCAATGGTATATACGTGTTAAAACCAACCACAGATTTTCAATGTCCAGAATACACACAAAAGAAAGTCTCCGGAAATCAATCAGACTTTCTTATGGCATTGTAGACTGGGTCACATCAATGAGAGAAGGTTGACTAAGTTACATACAGAAGGATATTTGGATCCGTTCGAATATCAATCGTATGCCACTTGTCAATCCTGTCTCAAAGGAAAGATGACAAAGACCCCGTTCACTGGACACGGAGTAAGAGCGAGCGAGCTCTTGGGACTCGTACACAGCGACGTGTGCGGTCCAATGTCTACACATGCGCGAAGCGGTTATTCTTACTTCATTACTTTTACGGATGATTTTTCAAGGTACGGTTATGTCTTCTTAATGAAACATATGTCCGAAGCCTTTGAAAAGTTCCAGGAATATAAGAATGAAGTAGAAAAACAAACCGGCAAAAGTATCAAGATTCTAAGGTCGGATCGAGGTGGAGAATACTTAAGTGCCGAGTTCCTGAATTATTTAAAAGAGAATGTAATTCTCTCTCAGCTTACTCTTCCATACACTCCGCAACATAACGGTGTATCGGAGAGACGGAACCGGACCCTATTGGATATGGTACGGTCCATGATGAGTAACGCTGAGTTACCGCGATCATTCTGGGGGTATGCGCTAGAAACAGCTGCATACCTTTTGAACCGAGTTCCTACTAAGACTGTGCCTACCACACCATATGAGTTATGGAGTGGGAAGAAACCCTATCTTCAGTACCTGAAGATTTGGGGATGTCCAGCTTATGTCAAAAAGCAGCATACGGACAAGCTCGAGGCACGCTCAGTACTGTGCAAGTTTGTGGGATACCCAAAGAACTCCAGGGGGTATCTTTTCTATTACGCAGAGGAACAAAAAGTCCTTGTTTCTCGTAATGCCCATTTTCTGGAACACCAGTTCTTAGAAAAGGAAATAAGTGGGAGCGCAGTAGAACTGGAAGAAATTCCAGAACCACGAGCTATTACTGAAAGCTTAGTGGAACCAGAGGGTTCAAAAGAACAGGACATTCCTACGCCGCTCCGCAAGAGTAGTTGGCAGTCTCATCCGCTCGAGAGATACTACGGTTTTCTCATAGACGGGGATAGAGAGGATTGCATCATAGATTATGATGAGCCTACTAGCTTCCAGCAGGCCGTTCAGAGCGTTGACTCAGTAAAATGGCTGGATGCAATGCGGACCGAAATGGAGTCCATGTACACCAACAAAGTATGGACGTTGGACATTGCTCCAGACGGGGTAAAACCCGTAGGATGTAAGTGGATCTTCAAAAGGAAGATTGGTGTAGATGGACAGGTTGAGACCTATAAAGCTAGACTTGTTGCAAAGGGTTTTCGTCAAAGACCTGGTTTGGACTATGACGAAACCTTTTCTCCAGTGGCTATGCTGAAATCCATTCGGATCCTTCTTGCCATTGCTGCCTTCCACGATTATGAGATTTGGCAGATGGACGTAAAGACCGCTTTTCTAAATGGAAATTTAGAGGAGTGTGTCTATATGGATCAGCCAGAGGGTTTCATTCAGAGTGGGAGCAGCGGAAAGGTGTGCAAGTTGCTTAAGTCCATCTATGGACTAAAGCAGGCATCGCGGAGTTGGAACATCTGTTTTGATGAGACGGTCAAGTAATTTGGCTTTATCAAAAATCCAGATGAACCATGCATCTATAGTAGATTTGTAGCGAGAACTGTAGTATTCCTCGGTTTATACGTGGATGACATTCTCTTAATAGGAAATGACATTCCTATGCTACAATCTGTCAAGGGGTTCTTGTCGCACAGGTTCTCCATGAAAGACCTGGGTGATGCCTCATACATCCTGGGGATCCGGATCCATCGTGATAGATCCAAGAGGATATTAGGACTTTCTCAGTCCAGGTACATCGACACCATAGTGAAAAGATTCAATATGGAAGATTCCAAGCGCGGTAACCTACCGGCTTGTCACGGGATCACCCTCTCTAAAGAGATGTCTCCCAAGACTGATTTGGAGAGGGATCGCATGTCTATTATACCCTACGCTTCTGCGGTAGGCTCTATAATGTATGCGATGTTGTGTACCAGACCGGATGTAGCTTATGCACTGAGTGTGGTAAGCCGGTATCAGTCAAACCCTGGGGAAAAACACTGGATAGCGGTAAAGAACATTCTCAAGTACCTGAGAAGGACTAAGGAGATGTTCTTAGTGTATGGCGGAAAAGACCTCCAGATCGAGGCCTTTGCTGACTCCAGCTTCCAAAGTGACAAGGATGATTCCAAGTCCATGTCGGGTTTTGTCTTTACCCTCAATGGAGGGGCGGTGTGTTGGAAGAGTTCCAAACAGGAAACCGTTGCAGACTCGACGATGGAAGAAGAATACATCGCTGCATCTGATGCCGTAAAAGAAGCTGTCTGGATAAGGAAGTTCTTGAAAGAACTTCAGGTGGTTTCGTCCATTGTTGATCCAATACCTCTGTATTGCGACAACAACGGGGCTATAGCTTTAGCGAAGGAACCCAGGTCCCATCAGAAATCCAGAAACATCTTGAGGCGGTATCACCTGATCAGGGAGATCGTGGATCGCAAGGAGATCGAGGTTCGGAGGGTTGCTTCAGAAGAAAACACTGCAGATCCATTCACCAAGGCCTTACCCCAGACTCAGTTCGAGCGGCTGATCGAGATGATAGGTCTTCGATACGCCAGTACATGGCCTTAGTGCAAGTGGGAGATTGTAAGTGTATATGCCCTAGAGGCCATTACTGTATCATACTAGTTTGTATATTACTTAATGGAAGCTTGGGATATTCACCTTGTATAAACAATCTTGCTCAATATAGTAGTATGCTACTTGGTTTGTTTCTACTTCAATGTGTACTTGTGTTTATTTTAGTATATCACCTATACACATTAGTGGAGCCCTTAGGATCTTTGCTTGATTACCAGCGTTGTGATGGCAGTCACACTAGTGGGGGCTGGGTAATCTATAAGCACATCCTTATACAGGTCCCTAGTCGCAGGACTATCGAGACAGGGCATCGATACTCCGGAGTAGACTAGCGTATGCGCTTCTCATCCCAGTGTGGGAGATGGTCTGTCCCACAGCCATCAGTACGTCGTACTGGAGATAGTATACGGGTGCTCGTTGGGTTACGAGTACACTGGACAGGACTCGTCGGGAACTGACAGGTTGGTATTATACCTATCGTCAGTTATCAGTTCCCAGGTGACATGAGTACAGCTTAGTCCGCTGACTTGACACTGTCACTTCGCCTCGAGTGTGTTCCCACTGTACTTTGATTACTACCTTACCACGGCTCAAAGGAGTCGTGCAAACAGGTAGTAGTTGGGTACAGTCCCGAAGCACTTGGAGGCAGTGACGGTTAGACAGGATTCGTCTCTCCCGGTATTGGGGGTTGACATCGCGCTGTGTCTAGGAGAGCCATTACACGAGTAGTCCCTGGCCAGAGCAAGCGAGATATACTGGTAGGCTTCCAGTGTTATCTCAGGGTGTTTTGGGCTTCACTCCGACACGACTTGTACCGCTATTAGGGGACTGACGTTTACCGCCCCCTAGGCCCACCATGCGATGTATCAGACGAACAGACCGGACTGTACGGAGATTGTCACACTCAGACTCAGTAGGAGTTCAGATGGGGTTCACCTCGTCAGTCTTCTTGTCGGCATCTACCTGGGGACCGTTACGCACAGCTAGTGCCGCTTGCGGTCTGTGGTTAAACCCACTGCCAGCGTAAATGTCGAGTCTTTAGAGTCCCACACAGAGGGCTATTCGCCATTGGGCAAAACAGAGTAGAGGTCGCATGGTTTTGCGACAGGGTTCGTTCTCATCCGCGCACTTGTGCACGTTTGGAGTCCGGATGGATATTACTAGCTGGATCTGGTTTGAGTCAGATACTGGTATATGTTTTGGGGTTGATTTTATCTCTTTGTGTTCATGTTCCTCGGAACAAGAATGCGGGTGTGTATGCACAGTTGTTTGAGACGGAGGAAGAGGATTTTCATTAGGGTTTCGGAACGGGGGCGCATGCACAGTTGACAGTCGTCTTTTTCCAAACCCTAATGAATTTGTGATATATCAATTAACAATATTAATTAAATGAAATTATGTTATAGATGGGTTTGTTGACTTGTTGACCAAGGTTGACTTGTTGACCATGGTTGAAAGTTTGACCATTATCATTACATATCAAAGATGCTCTTTGATTCTAGCAAAATTCATTTAATGAATGTAATGATAATGGTCATTCCAAACCATCCATCAACTATTTTCATTTTTATTATTATTGTTAATTTGATAATTCTTTTCATTTCTTGTTATGGTTGTAAAATGAAAAGAATAGCTCATTCTATCATATCTCTTCTCTCTCCTCTCTTCTTCTTCCTCCTCCTCTAGTTCAAAGGAGAATCCTTCTCATGTGTTGAGAATCCCTCTCCTTGAGATAAAAGCACCCCAAAGCCACTCTCTACTCACTCTAGGGTTAGAGGTTTAGCAAGCCGAAGATCCTAGTTCTCTCAAAGTTCGAGAAAGAGCCCGAAGGTTGAACCCTCAGGTGGATCCATCTTTGACGGAAGAAGGCGACGAGGAAAGCACCATCAAACCCTACAAAGGTTTCAAGAAGAAGGAGTTCAAGTTAGGTATAACCTTTTTTATCCGAGTAGCTAACTCTCTTTAGCTTTCTTGCTAGTTTAGTTTAGAAAAGATCCCGACTTTGCTAGTCCATGTTGCCTCATGCGCTAAAAATTTGATTTTTATACCGTTTCCGCCACCCCGCAAGAACCGGGGGTGGCAACGTGGACTTACAATATTGACCCGTACCCAGATTTGGGATGCCGTATGACGGATTTACGTACGAGCTATATATTGATGATTGATCTGCACTCTTGACTTGGGATGTCTGATTATAGATATGGTATCGGATATGATATTATTGAGGCGGGATCACCGACTATACATATACAGTTATGTATATGTATCGACTCAGATGATAGGCGGTTTCCTTACCTCTAGTTCAGCCGTATAGTTTAGTGTAGTTGTTAGATTAGATTAGACTCCTACCTATTTCAAAACTAGCGGGTCGTGGGTATTTTAAAAGACAGGTCAAGGGATCTACGGATATTTCAAAAGACGTATCCTTTCTTAAAACCACCGTAGCCCTATTTTCAAAACCCCACGATTCGTGTTATTTCAAATGGCACCATTGTTTAATATTTAGCTCCTGCTTATTTTGGTTGCTCGCTCCGCATCGCATACTTCCATTGTTATTTCATATTGCATTGTTGACATTATGCTGTTAGGACACCAGCACCATTACCGATGATGCGTATGTACCACGTACACTTACTTGCCGGCTCACACACATCTTCATCGGTAATTGCCATGTCACGTACACCTTAGAAAATATTATCGCCTAATGTAGCTTGTTACTAGTAGTTTTGACATGATGATTAGTTACTTGCCTTATATGCTAGTTTAGACATTGTAGTTGTTACTTGTCACTTCGCATACTGTTATTCATTATATGCCGCATTCATGGATGCTCATGCGTATATTCATGGTTTTACATGCTATTGATGATTCGGATTCCCATGATATTTTCTGGATTTGGAGGAAAACCACAAAACATATATAAACTGCTTTCTCTCTTTTTAAATAAAAAAATGTGGTTTTCCTATGATGTATGAGTCGTCCACCATGAGTTTGCAGATGGATTTCGAGACCCGATTCGAGGAGATGGATGAACCATTTCGGGTACATGGTGGACCCGGTAAGGTACCCCGGGGCAAGAAGCGCGTGATGACGATGTGAGCCTGGCAGGGGAGCACTACCTACCGGTGATTTTACCCGACGCGTCGGATATCCGGAGGATACCGTCATGGTCTTGAGATGGATGGTAGGGGCCGGTCTGGACTGACGGCGCCCTAGATATTGTGATTGAGACATTGAGATTTTAAGATTTTGAGGTACAGAGACTGTGATACAGAGATATCGAGATATTGGGATTACGTTTTGTGCCGATGCTAGGCACTGTTTTATGCTGATTTCATTATGATACCTCATTTTAAAAATACAAAGGAAATCTCACTAAATTATGAAAACAGTTCTTCATTTACATGTATTCTGTTTTCATGCGTTCATACCTCATTCATATGATATATTGCTACCCTTGGGCACTGACACGGGCACATGAGATTACACTCGATTTAGATATTTACCCTAGCCTTGTTATAGGCTGCATGTTATATATTTGAGGATTATATATTATGATCGTATGACCTAGGATTCCGTCATACATGCGATTTTTATTCGTAGATGTTTTTCTATTCACGAGTTGGCAATTCACCCCCGTTGTGCCCCAGTTTCTTGCAGGTTTGCCGTACAGGTTCTTTACGGCTTTGCGTGCATAGTTTCGTTCGGGTGATTTGCTAGTAGGTGGGTTTACTTGTATCGTACCCCCCATTATATATCTTGTATATCATTATTCTGTTGTGTCTAGAAGTTCCATCAACCAAACATGTATTTATTTCAGAGATAGAGACCAGTGTTGTTTATTCTATCGACCTTAGAGTCGCGCTTTGTATTTATGCGGATTTCATGTTGTTTTGAGTTTCCTTTTCTGTTGTGATCCTCGCCTTTCGGCGTTGTATATTTTATTGCTTGCGTGGTTGTGACCGTCGATTGACGAAGAGCTAGCTCCCGCTTGGGGATGCCCTTATTCTTTATATATATGCTTTATCAGGTTTTGTACCCGTTTGGGGTCAGTTTTACAAAGGAAACTCTGCCGAAATTTTGGAAAAGACTTATGATTTTAAAATGCATACTTTGGCATATGTTGCAAACTAGTTGATTTAAAATGGCTTTCCTACTCTCTACTACTCCTCTTGGTTTGGATTTCTGGGTTTTTGGCTTACTTAGAATACGTACGCCTTGAGACGTTCGTAGTTTAAGTGCCGGTCATGTTCTGTACTTTCGGGTCGTGGCAAAGTTGGTATCGGAGCGTTAGGTTTTACCTTCGGAGCATAGGATGACCCTTGGTTGATGGAATAGGTGACTAAAGTAGAGTGACGTACCGTGGGTATGTTCCGCGGCATATTTACGGCATGCCACTCCACTTAAGAAGCCTTAGGATGTATATTTCTTGTTCAGTATCATATTCATTCCTTTGATCTAGCTTCATCGGTACCAGTTTGGTTTTGCTGCCACGATTACGGGCAAGGAGAGCTACGGCTAGAGTTGCGGTCAGCATGTGCTCGTTACGAACGAGGACTTACCAGGGCGTGATTCGGGCGACACACGATTGTAGAGATGTGTCTTTTTACTGTGTTTCCGCGCCACGAGCGTTTGGCGGATCGCCTTTATGAGACTTCTCGGACGTGCAGATTAGCACCAGAGGATTGAGCCACTGACACAGGCCACCCAGACTTTGATGACCGTTGATGTGTGGCTTATTCATGATTGATTGAGGCACGGTTCAGCGTGCAGACGAGTGAGCCAGTTATTGCTGCGAACGATGAGATATCGTCCCAGATGTTGGAACTATTGCAGTATGAGATTGTACTAAGAGGTGATAGAAGGTCGCTAGTCACCGAGGATGAATGATTAGGACACATGGATTGTTCGCTACCCCGATGCGAGGTCATCAGATAGATTGATTCCAGCTAGAGACGAATTCACGCGGAGACGTTGAGAGTCGACGGAGACGATCGAATGTCAGAAACCTATTATTCCAAGTTTAAAGTAGTCGGAAAGACATGCAGGCAATTCTATGGTCCCTCTAGAAGAATGAAACCCTAACTCGACTTAATGACCGTATGAAAGCCTTTGAACCTTAGGGTTTACGGCAGTTCTACGGCGCCATTAGTGAGGCTTGGGTTTGCCCTTCTACGGCTGGACCATCGATACTGTGGTATGTACTCGATACTATTAAACTGTGCCCAAGATGTTGAGCTCTTAGGGGATTATGAGGTTTTGACGACTCGATTGGATGGCTCGACTTAATTCGGATGCTAGGTGGTGAGATGCATTTCTTGGGAGACTCCCGATACGAGAATAGCCGTTGGAGCTCAGTCCATGCAGCCACGACGGGACGAGTCCGAAGCAGTCGACATTAGAGAAAAAGTGGAGTAAGAGGTTCGTACGAAATCTTGATGATGACGTTCCCCTCCGCCGACATCAAAGATGCGATGTGCATGCCGAAGCATAGTACTGGATATACCTGCTAGAAGGAGTCGCGATGAGTATGCAGCCGTTCCGGAACAAGAAGCAGATATGGTAAAGGACGATGACTTCCGGACAGTTAGGCAGAGACGAGACTTGGAAGAGACCTTGAGCAGGATTCCTTCCAGGATACTGCTGCAATGATATTTGCACCCCGGATTAGATGTGTCATGTGCATTCAGAGAGCCAGAGGCCAACGCCAGTGACATGCTGCTTGACGAGTGGTCGTGAGGATTGACCGAGAGATGACCAGAGAAGTGCCAAAACGGAATAGTCCCCGTTAGCGTACCTGACAGGGCCGATGAGCCGGTGGATCGTGAGATTGGTAATCCACAGAGAAGACTTGGACCCAGGAGTGGTCATGTTACGCACACCAGCAGGCCAGAGTTCAGGATCGTCGATGAGACATGCTATGAGTGACCACGACAGTTAGCCAGAGATTCTTGGAGGATGTGCTTGAGCGGGACTATCTCGCCATGCTTGTTTTTAGTATTGTTGGACGATTTATTCGCTTGATTTGATTTTGATGATTGGGTCTCATGATATTTGTTTTCATGCACCATGGTGGCACTTGCTGAGTATTTACAATTTTTGCACAGTTGTTGCACTTGATATCGTTTTTTAACCTTGGTTTCCTATATTTATGATTTCATGGGTTTCATACATTTGAGTTGATTTTGTGCGTAGCACGCACACGATTTGGTTTTTTTTTGCACTTTGTATAGTTTACATATGCTTGCAGTGCAGTGACATGTATTTTGTGCACTTAGTTGCACTAGACTTCGATTTCGATTGGGATGTTCGATGTTTGTTTGTGCACTTTATGCACTTGATTGGATTTTACGCGTGTTTCGGCGCTTGATATTGGATTTCATGATTTCGTGCATGATGGATGCACCGGATTTGGATTTTAGCGCATGTAGGGCGCATGTTATGAGATACGATTTTGGTTGCACACCAGATGCACTAAATCGGGATTTTTCGTGCACGTCAGATGCACCTGTTTTTGCTGCCAGGCACACATTTGGCCCATGACAGATGCTTCGTGCACACCCGATGCACTTAGATGTTGTTTCTGTGCACATGTATGGCACATTTATGGATCTTGATTTCCGTGCGCACCAGACGCACGTAGTATTCATATGTATATTTTGGGACTGATTTCTTATGGAGCGGTACGTTTTTATGATGATTGCTATATGTTTTTATACTGAGCAGGACTAGTCAGAGGAAAGTACCTGAGTATATTTTGCATGCATTGATAGTTAACGAAGGGATTTCCAAAAGCGAGCTATAGTCTCAGTATTTACCTATGCGTCTGATAAGACACGAAACGTTTAAAACAAGGAAACCCTTCTAAATTGTTTTCAAAACGGCGGGACGTGCATATTAAACAAGAGGTATATACGTATATGGTTATTTTCTTATAAGAGACGTCCGCCACTGTGAAGTGTTATGCGCATTGCACAACGACTTAAAAAGATTTGGCATGCATTTCCTTAAGAAACTTACATGTATAGATTTGATATTTACATATATAGTTCTGATTTATATCATATTGGTTTTGCTTTGGATTTGGCATTCGTGTCTTTACCATGACTCCGATGATTGCAGGATGCTTGACGGAGTTTCGATTTTCAGTTATCTACTCATTTTTCATGCGCATGCATTGCGCTATGATGCGTTTTATGTATTGATGATTTCGGAGCCCCGACGACTTGGACTTCTTATTGAAATGTTTTAGAAATTGGGGGTTTAAATATAAATTCGGCGAGCGAATTTCTTTAAGGGGGGAAGATTGTAACATTTCAAAATAATAAAATATTATTTTTGGAAATTTTTATAATTTAATATTATTTTATTGATTATTTTAATATTAAATTTATAATAAACGAGAAAAATTTGGAAAAATTATGGAAAATTCTAAAATAGGGTATTTTATGGAATTATGCCATTTTTAAGTTTTTATGAGCATTTATATGCTAATTTAGTACTAATCGCGATTAAAAATCGCTAATCGGGTTTTTTGCAAGTTTGTGCAAAACATGCACATATCTTGTTTTTCTACACTTGTGCATTTTCTATCATGTTACTTTTTGGGTTACTATTTGAGTGAAAAGAAAAGAAAAAGGGATTAAAGAAATATGTATGGTGAGAGAGAGGGGGTAGGTGAGAGTGTTGACTTGGCCATTCCCTCTTGTTTTCTCCTCTCATTTCTCCCCCCCCCCTCTTTCATGAGCTGCTGCTCCTGCTGCCCTCCTCTTCCTCCACCTTCAAACCCCCATTTCTCTATGAAATTCACCCCAAAACCCATATCGGTTTCACAAAAAATGCACACAAGCTCAAGATCTACACATTGGACTAAAGAAGCATGGATTTTGGCCACTAGGGGCAACTCAAGAAAATTCTTGAGTTGCCAAATGAGGTAATTACTGAACCATTAGCTTAGTTTTAGCATTACATACACCCCTATGCAAGTTTAGAATCGAAATCGGGTGATTTTGTGGATTTTAGGAAAAACTAGTAAGGGTTTGAGGAAATTATGAGTTGTGATGGGAAATTGAGTTCAGTGGAGACCATAAAAGCACCCTAGTGATAGAAACCCAGACCAACCCCACTGGAAACCCAAAAATACGAAATTACGGAACTTTTCATGTCGGTTTGTGTGATCTGTGAAGGTGTTCTGGAATCTGGAGCAACCCGGGGTCACCAAAAATAAAATTGAGCTGACAGTGAGTCGTGCAGGCACCTAGGAAGCTATCACCAAGACCCGAGCACCTAACTCAAAACTACGGCCGCAAATTTAATCATTCTGGCCGCATTTTGCGGCCAGAGTAGAGGGGAATCGGTCAATTTTTGTTCCAGGGCTCATTTTGCACTAAATTAGACCCCTCCTATATGCAGTTTTGGCTAATTGTCATCTGGGGAAAATCTGGGAGCATTTTGGTGTGTTTTAGGCAGTGTTTTCCGTATTTTTAAATGAACTTTCTTGATATTTGGATTTGTATTTGATTGTCGGGTGTTCGTACATCGACAACAGGGCTTGTTTGTTGGATTTGCATGTTTGGGCCATAGGTTCCAACCTATGAGCACACTGTGCGCTGTATCAGTTTTCTGCCTTGATTTTCATTCGCATTGCTATGGGTGATCATTGTAGGTACTTTCACGTGGATTCCGAGGAGACAGATCATGGCGTTATCGACACCGACACGCAGGATACAGGTGAGTAGATTTATATCTACGGGGAGAAGTCGGGTGGATGGCGTATAGCACCCCCGCAGTTCGTGGTGATGTATACGAATACGTATACACACAGATATTGATCGTATATTGTTTGAGATTATTGATGTTAAAAGATGGATTCTAGGTGTGATTGGATTGGTTAGTGATGCGAAACCCTAGAGTAGTGGTTGCACCACACATACACACACACACCCATACTTGCATACATTCTTCTTTCATAAGTGCGTATATGGGATTGTATTTTTATGTGTTTACATAGGTATGGGACTATGTGTTCATATACTGGATTTGAGGATAGTATTTCGAATTTGAGATGAGTCGATGAGATTGGGCTTGAGGCCAGGAGATCGGTGATGTGATTTGGTTCGTATTGAGATACGACATGATGTTTTAGCGGGTCTTTTGACGCAGTGATTCTTGCACCTGCATGCATACTTAGGCGGTATCATTATTGTACTAGACGTAGATTAGTACCTCGATCATGATATTTGATAAAGAGGATACCAGATGAATAGTATGATGAATGTGATATTGACCCGTACCCAGATTTGGGATGCCGTATGACGGATTTACGTACGAGCTATATATTGATGATTGATCCGCACTCTTGACTTGGGATGTCTGATTATAGATATGGTATCGGATATGATATTATTGAGGCGGGATCACCGACTATACATATACAGGTATGTATATGTATCGACTGAGATGATAGGCGGTTTCCTTACCTGTAGTTCAGCCGTATAGTTTAGTGTAGTTGTTAGATTAGATTAGACTCCTACCTATTTCAAAACTAGCGGGTCGTGGGTATTTTAAAAGACAGGTCAAGGGATCTACGGATATTTCAAAAGACGTATCCTTTCTTAAAACCACCGTAGCCCTATTTTCAAAACCCCACGATTCGTGTTATTTCAAATGGCACCATTGTTTAATATTTAGCTCCTGCTTATTTTGGTTGCTCGCTCCGCATCGCATACTTGCATTGTTATTTCATATTGCATTGTTGACATTATGCTGTTAGGACACCAGCACCATTACCGATGATGCGTATGTACCACGTACACTTACTTGCCGGCTCACACACATCTTCATCGGTAATTGCCATGTTACGTACACCTTAAAAAATATTATCGCCTAATGTAGCTTGTTACTAGTAGTTTTGACATGATGATTAGTTGCTTGCCTTATATGCTAGTTTAGACATTGTAGTTGTTACTTGTCACTTCGCATACTGTTATTCATTATATGCCGCATTCATGGATGCTCATTCGTATATTCATGGTTTTACATGCTATTGATGATTCGGATTCCCATGATATTTTCTGGATTTGGAGGAAAACCGCAAAACATATATAAACTGCTTTCTCTCTTTTTAAATAAACAAATGCGGTTTTCCTATGTTGTATGAGTCGTCCACCATGAGTTTGCTGATGGATTTCGAGACCCGATTCGAGGAGATGGATGAACCGTTTCGGGTACATGGTGGACCCGGTAAGGTACCCCGGGGCAAGAAGCGCGTGATGACGATGTGAGCCTGGCAGGGGAGCACTACCTACCGGTGATTTTACCCGACGCGTCGGATATCCGGAGGATACCGTCGTGGTCTTGAGATGGATGGTAGGGGCCGGTCTGGACTGACGGCGCCCTAGATATTGTGATTGAGACATTGAGATTTCGAGATTTTGAGGTACAGAGACTGGGATATTGAGATATCGAGATATTGGGATTACGTTTTGTGCCGATGCTAGGCACTGTTTTATGCTGATTTCAATATGATACCTCATTTTAAAAATACAAAGGAAATCTCACTAAATTATGAAAACAGTTCTTCATTTACATGTATTCTATTTTCATGTGTTCATACCTCATTCATATGATATATTGCTACCCTTGGGCACTGACACGGGCACATGAGATTACACTCGGGTTAGATATTTACTCTAGCCTTGTTATAGGCTGCATGTTATATATTTGAAGATTATATATTATGATCGTATGACCTAGGATTCCGTCATACATGCGATTTTTATTCGTAGATGTTTTTCTATTCACGAGTTGGCAACTCACCCCCGTTGTGCCCCAGTTTCTTGCAGGTTTGCCGTACAGGTTTCTTTACGGCTTTGCGGGCATAGTTTCGTTTGGGTGATTTGCTAATAGGTGGGTTTACTTGTATCGTACCCTCCATTATATATCTTGTATATCATTATTCTGTTGTATCTAGAAGTTCCATAAACCAAACATGTATTTATTTCAGAGATAGAGACCAGTGTTGTTTATTCTATCGACCTTAGAGTCGCGCTTTGTATTGTCACGACCCAAAGTTTGGCCCGTGACCGGCACTTAACCACGTAACGTCTACAGGCGTAACGCGACTAAGTAAGCCGAAAACCCAGAAATCTAAAACCCTTTTTAAGAATAAGTAAAGAAACAGGTTTAACAATCAAGGTTTTTAAAATAACTAAGCCGAATATGCAATTTAAAACAGTATAGTCTTTTCTAAAACTTTCGGCAGAGTTTCCTTTGTAAAACTGGCCCCAAATGGGGTACAACAAGAATGACAATATATATGCAATGATAAAGGCATCCCCAAGCGGGAGCTAGCTCTTCGTCAAAAGACGGTCACAACTACACATGCAACAATAATATACAACGCCAAGTGGCGAGGATCAAACCCAAAAGAAAGCTCAAGCAACAAGAAACCGCAATACTACTAAGCGCGACTCTAGGTCGAATAATACATCACTAAAGTCTAGGTCTGAAACAATATACAAGTTTTGGTTGATGGAAATTCTAGATACAATGAGTAAAATGAATACAAGGGTGGTTCTTGATGCGAAAGAATCCACCTACCAAAAGCAAGCCACCCGCAAGAAAGTAGTGTGCCAGAAATGCCGCAATGAAACCTGTACGACAGAACCTGCAAGAACTGTGGCACAACGGGGGTGAGTTGCCAACTCGTGAATAGAAACATCTACAAGCAGAAACCGAATGCAAGACATAAACCTAAGTCAACAATCAGTAATATGATCCACAAGAGTACATCTGAGTGTGATAAGGTGGCAAGGTAACATCTAAATATGTATGTGGTGCCAAGTACTCAGGTAATAACATGTCATCAGTATAAGGTATGTCTGCAAGAAGTAAATATGATGAAGTATCAATGATATCAATACACATATATTAGCGTCCCATACCACTAATATTGGTGTAAGGGTATATATAACAGCGCCCTCATACCCTGTTATATATACAAATGAAGTATGATAAGTGTAAATCCAGTCTGTATATGATCCATGTCTGTATATGATCCATGTCTGTATATGATCCATGTCTGTATATGATCCATATCTGTATATGATCCATGTCCGTATATGATCCATGTCTGTATATGATCCATATCTGTATATGATCTATACCTGTATATGATCTATGTCTGTATATATGTGGAACCCGTCCACCCGTCACCCAATGACAATAAGCATCATGTATGCAATATGAGGATATAAACAACATCATGGTAAAACATCATGAAACCCGTGCCAAGCATCGACACGTAAATCCTCATCCATATGGGGCTCCGTCTGCGGTATCGGCCCTCGGCCCCGGCAGTACGAGTCAACCCATGTCCATCTCTGGGCTCCGTCTGCGGTATCGGCCCTCGGCCCCGGCAGTACGGGTCAGCCCATATCCATCTCTGGGCTCCGGTCGGAATCCTCCAGATATCCGCCGAGCTCAAGTACAATCACCGGTAGGTAGTAGTCCCTCTGCCGGGCTCACCGTCTATCACACAGCGAAACCGTTCTCGCCCCGGGGTACCATACCGGGTCCACCATGTACCCGTAATCGGCCTCGACCGCCTCCTCGATTCGGGTTTTTATATATATATCTCTAGCACCGAGAAAACACATGGTGGACGCACCGAAATATCATATCAAGGGAACCGGGTTTTTAAATGATTACATATTTGAAATAGCCACGGTTCCCAAATCCAGAAATCACATATAATCCAAACCAAAATGTAAGTCACTAAACTGATATGATATGTGCGTCAAACATAAATATCATGTCAAGTCACATATAGATGAGCTACAATATAATGATCAGGTGTGATATAAGCATCAAATGTGAGTATCAAGTCATGTCACATATAAATGAGCTACAATATAATGATCAGGTGTGATATAAGCATCAATGTGAGTATCAAGTCATGTCACATATAAATGAGCTACAATATAATGATCAGATGTGACATAGGTATCAGGTATGAATATCACGTCAAAATCGTATATGTTTGTGTACAGGTCTATGTGTACAATATGCCATGCGGAAATCATACCATGAATGCAGCAGTACTACAGTGTAGTGACATAGCAATTATCGATGATGAAGTGTGTGAGTCGGCAATCAGTGTACGTGGAACATACGCATCATCGATAATGGTGCTGGTGTCCTAACAGCATGATGGCAATATAACAATAAGCACAAGTAATGCCATGCAAATAGTATAAACAGGTGCAATCGAAATAAGCAACGCAACAGTGAAGAATCTAACTCAAAAGCTATATCATGCAACCTTGCCTTTTGAAATAAGACGAATCGGGGTCTTTGGTAAAACAAGGGCTACGGTGTTTAGAAAATAGACTCTACACATTTGAAAATATCCGTAGAATCCCCTTTTTCCTATCTTGCAATATTCCCGATTCGTTAGTATGAAAAGGTATGACTCTGGTCTAGTCTAACATCTACTATGCAACTACAGATCTAAGTATCATGCAAGTCTGGAGGGGTATGGAAACCGCCTAAATCTGAGTCGATACATATATAAAGGTATATAGTCGGGATCTCGCCTCAATGTCATATCATAAGATATCCTCGAGTTATGAGTGCGGATCTATCATCAATATCGGCTCGTACGGTAATCATCGTACGGCATCCCAATAGCTGGTTACGGTCAACATCTCACTATTTCATCATATAACAGGTATCACTATCATCAGATCACATAGTCTGGGGTACTACTCTATGTCTAGCACCAAACGATACCATTAATGAAGTATGCATGCGGGGGTAAACACATATCCCAAGCCCGCAAGAAATCCCAAGTCATATCCCACATATGAATCGTATCCAATCACCGATCTCACGTCATCAAGCCCACATCATCGACTCATTACCAACGTCATCAAATATCATCAAACACCGTGTGAGTACAAGTAATATGCAAGGGTGTGTGTGTGTAGGTGTAATTCTACCTTAGGGTTCGCGACTATGAACTACACTAGTCACTTCTACCCTACACTATCCACAATGCACCTATCACAAAGCTACAACACACTATAACTATCATATATCCACTATATATATAGTATACTAACTACGGACTGCGGGGGTGCTATACGCCATCCACCCGACTTCCCCCTATAGATATAATCTACTCACCTGTATCATCATTTGCGGACGTCGCCACACATTTGTTTGTCGTCTCGAAGTCTTCATGGGTACCTACACATCAACATATCGTATATGCGCATTAATACCAAATTCAAGCTAAAACGGCGCACGAAATCCAAAACGATACGATAAGGGGGCCTATAGGTGAGAACCTATGGCACGCCTTCAAAACCATCAGTAAATCCTCTATATCGTCGTATAAACGCCAAATAGTCGAGGTAAAACGAAACACACCAATGCAGAAATGAAAATACGGAATACGGAAACTAAAGTCCAAAACAGCAACTCATGAAATGTGTTCCAGATTCTACCCTAGATCAGTTTATACAAATCTATATATACCAGGGGCCTAAACTAACAATGTAGGAGCTACAGAACCAATACGAGCCAGAATGGTGGGACCCAGGCCGCAATTGGCGGCCAAAAGGAAGAAATTGGCGGCCGTACGGATGAGTTGGGGGCTAGGGTTTGGGGTGTTGCCTCTATGGTGCCTGCACATCTCAATTTCCACTCAATATTATTTTAGGGTCCTCGGGGTGATAGCAGATCCAAGTTAACCTGCACAGATTACACAATTTCCCCGATATCGGTTTCTAAAATCCGTATTTCTGGTTCTAGCTTCAGGTTTTGGGTTCCAATTCATGCACTAGGGTGTTTACAAGTCCTCTACTGAGCTCAATTTCACATTACAACTCAAGTTTCTCGAAAACCCTAACTAGGTTTTCATCAAGTCCATAATATCACACAATATCGATATAATCTTAACATGGGGTTAAAGGAAATACTACAATTGAGCTAATGGTTCATTCAGTAATTACCTCCATTAGCAACTCAAGAATATTCTTGAGTTGCCCCTAGTGGCCAAAATCCACGCTTTCTTGGTCCATTGCGTAGATCTCGAGCTTGTGCATCTTTTTCGTGAAAGGGACGTGAGGTTTTGAGTTGATTTTTGAGATGAAATGAGGGATTGAAGGTGGAGGAAGGGGGGGAAAGGAGCAGCAGCAGCAGGAGCACAAGATGAGGGAGGAAACAAATGAGGTGAAATGGCTAAGTGTTGGTCAAATGTGCCCATACCCTCTTCTCACCAAACCTCCATTTCTTTATTCTTTTCTTTTCTTTTCCTTTTCTTTTTCTCCTAAAACAAATCCTTCTCACTTAAATAGTAAACCCAAAATGAGAAACCATGGTAGAAAGTGCACAAGTGTAGGAAAAATAGTGTGTGCATTTTTTGTTCAAATTGGTTAAAAACCGATTAGCGATTTTAATCGCGATTAGCGCTAAATTAGTGTCAAACTAATCACAAAAACTTAAAAATGTCATAATTCACTAATTTACCCTATTTTAGAATTTTCCATAATTTTTCATAGTTTTTCCAACATTTTTCCTATTTATTTGCATTTAATTATAGATTTAATATTAAAATAATCAATAAAATAATATTAAATTATAAAAATTCCCAAAATTAATATTTTATATTTTTGAAAATGTTACAATCTACCCCCCTTAAAGAAATTCGGTCCCCGAATTTAAATTTAAATTTAAACCCCCACTACTAAAACAATTTCAGTAATAATCCATTTGTCGGGGCTCCGAAAGCATCAACACATAAGAATATCATAAAAAAAAATGTACTACTCTACTAGAATCAATCCTCAAAATGCATATATAAGAATATCCTATGCGTCTGGTGCGCAAGGAATCAAAATCCATATAGGTGTCAAACAGGTGTATAAAACAACATCTAGGTGCAACGGGTGTGCACGAAACATCTGTCGTAGGCAACGTATGTACCTGACAGAAAAATCAGGTGCATATGAAATGCACGAAGAATTCCGATTTAGTGCATCTGGCGTGCACCAAAATCGTATATCAAAATACTAAAGATGCATGAAAACTACGCTGGAAGTGCAAATCAAATCACTGAATACGATAGGCATGAAATCTCAATCAATATCTCAAATGTAATAACTCAGCGCAAAATATATAAATATCTAGTGGGTGCATGAAACCAATATCATGAAACTCAGTCATCAAAACTAAATCATGTAAACAGAACGCCCAAAATACCGAAATCCAAAGTGACGGATACGTGATAATCGAATCACAAAATCACAAATCATAAATACCGTCGTCGGTAGTTCCTCCTTCGAGGTCGAGAAGGAGTCAGTGCATCCACTGCTAGCAGCGCAGGATATCTACTTGCTTCTTGCTCACGGTCTGGCGTCCTCTGACTCTGGGTCCTTATCTTCCTTGCGGATTTCTTATCTCGCAGTCAATCGGCTCATCGGCCCTGTCAGGTGTGCTAACGGGGACGATTCTGTTCTGGCACTTCTCTGGTCACCTCTCGGTCAAACCCCACGACCACTCGTAAGGCAGCACATCACTGGCGTCGGCCTCCGGCTCTCTGAATGCACGTCACACTTCTGATCCTGGGTGCAAACATCATTGCAGCAATGTCCTGGAAGGAATCCTGCTCAAGGTCTCTTCCAATCATGCCTACGCCGATCTGTACAGAGGCTGGCTCTCTTGTACTACCTCTTCTCGCTTGATAGACATCTGTGTCCTCAGCACAACCTTTTCTCGGAAATTGGTCACATTCCAACGTTTCTGTAAGCATATCAGGTCTCTAGTCTCGACGGGAAGTAATGACAGCTCGTCAGCGTCTCACACGAACCTCTGGTTCCACATGTCTCTATCATCGTCCACTATGGCGTCATGCTAAGCTACCTTGCACTGCACTGTTCTCGGCCACGGCCAATCTGAAGTCTCTCGCACGGACTCGAAATTGCGTACTCTGTAGCTTCACCATTTTGTAGAAGATGTCAGGCCGAACAGATCCTCGGGAACACGTCCCAACCCTCGGAGGAATACTCGTCACTTGTCCGCCCTTGATCAATTCGCAACGCATCTGGGTAAGTCCCTTTATTCGATCCTGGTCAACTACCTCGTCGATAATGCCGAACTCTGTCCTGCTGGGTGTGCGCAATACGACCACTCCTGGTCTAGGTCTTCTCGTATCATACTCCAGAAAAGGTCCTGTCGAGGTTTCTTTCTCAAATCTCAATCCGGCCGAATTGCCCGGAAGTCGTCATCCAATGCTGAAGCTAAAGCTTATTCCGGAATGGCTGCATACTTATCGCATTCTTCCTGGAAGATCTGTCCACATACCACGCCTCGGGGTGCGTATCACATCTCTGATGTCAGCGGAGTGGGACGCCATCTCGTCGAAATATCTTGCGAACTCTTTTCTTCGCTCTACGTCAATGTCGACTGATTCGGACTCGTCTCATCCTGGCTGCATGTACTGTGCTCCAACGGCTATGCTCGCATCTGGAGTCTCCCAAGCAGTTTCCCATCACGATATCCGAAGGATGTCGAACCATCCGATCGACCCGTCAGATCCTCATAATCCCCCAAGAGCTCACATCTCGGGTACAGTTTAATAGTATCGAGTACATGCCACAGCGTCGGTGGTCCAGCCGTAGAAGGGCAAACCCAAGCCTCACTAATGGCGCCGCGGAACCGCCGTAAACCCTAAGGTTCAAAGGCTGTCACACGGTCATTAAGTCGAGTTAGGGTTTCATTCTTCTAGAGGGTCCATAGAATCACCTGCATGTCTTTCCGTATACTTTAAACTTGGAAAATGGGCTCCTGACATTCGATCGTCTCAATCGACTCTCAACGAACCTGCGTGAAATCGTCTCTAGCTGGAAACGATCTATCTGATGACCTCGCATCGGTAACGAACGAACCACATATCCTAGTCATTCATCCTCAGGTGACTAGCGAATCGCTATCATCTCTCTGAGTATATGCTCACGCTGCAACAGCTCCAATCATCTGGGCAATATCTCATCATTTACAGCAGCAACTGGCTTATACGCCTGTACGCCGAACAATACCTCAATCCTCCTGGAAGGGCAATACATAGGCGGTCATCTCTGGATCGGTCTGCTCTAGATCTGAGTAAGATTCTCCACACTGGAATTCTTCAACTCAACTGGGCCCGCTCTGGCGCAAAATCGGACGAATCACCTTCGTCTCTCAAATCGGGTAGACTAGCTATCATCTGTCGCATATCTGCCTGAAAGCTCCGGTAATCTCAGCTCGTAAGCTCCGAAAACAACATCCTGTCGATCTCAGCAACAGCTGGTCCATCTGTCTGCACGGTAGGCGACATCACAATCTCTGAGGTATGCTGTACATCAACAGTCCTCTCTCAACTGGCAGCTCTAACAATGGCCCGATCATCCGGTGCAAATCCAAGCACTCGCCTCCACTAGAGGTCACAATCACCAATACTAACTCGAGACATTCCCATGTCACCAGAAAACACAAAGGCCGGCCCTCGTACCAAACGAGCTCACACCGGCCGTAATCCTAGCAGCAGCCCAAACTGCGCTCAAACATGGTGACAGGAATCTCAATCGAGTATCAAAAGGGCACATCAGTGACAAGAAGGAAACAACAGATCCAAAGTGGATACATGATCATAGGAAGGAACAGCATCAATGAAGATATGATCATGAACTAATAGAATCGGGGATCTCAAATGGATGTATAATCCTGGATATGAAGAGAATTACAGATCTCGAAGAATATGCACATCCTAAGGTTCCTTAAGCGGAGTGGCGTGTCGTAAGTATGCCGTGGAACATACCAACGGTACGTCACTCTACTTTATTCACCTATACCATCAACCAAGGGTCATCCTAATACGACGAAAGTTCGGGTCTAATACCCCCTCGACCAAGTCTAAGTTCCGTAAGGTCAAGCCTAAGTTCCGTATATATATATAAACGCCCTAGGCTCCACATAGTCAAACTCAGACTCGAACCAAGGTCAACCTAGCGCTCTGATACCAACTTTGTCACGACCCAAAGTTTGGCCCGTGACCGGCACTTAACCACGTAACGTCTACAGGCGTAACGCGACTAAGTAAGCCGAAAACCCAGAAATCTAAAACCCTTTTTAAGAATAAGTAAAGAAACAGGTTTAACAATCAAGGTTTTTAAAATAACTAAGCCGAATATGCAATTTAAAACAGTACAGTCTTTTCTAAAAATTTCGGCAGAGTTTCCTTTGTAAAACTGGCCCCAAATGGGGTATAACAAGAATGACAATATATATGCAATGATAAAGGCATCCCCAAGCGGGAGCTAGCTCTTCGTCAAAAGACGGTCACAACTACACATGCAACAATAATATACAACGCCAAGTGGCGAGGATCAAACCCAAAAGAAAGCTCAAGCAACAAGAAACCGCAATACTACTAAGCGCGACTCTAGGTCGAATAATACATCACTAAAGTCTAGGTCTGAAACAATATACAAGTTTTGGTTGATGGAAATTCTAGATACAATGAGTAAAATGAATACAAGGGTGGTTCTTGATGCGAAAGAATCCACCAACCAAAAGCAAGCCACCCGCAAGAAAGTAGTGTGCCAGAAATACCGCAATGAAACCTGTACGGCAGAACCTGCAAGAACTGTGGCACAAAGGGGGTGAGTTGCCAACTCGTGAATAGAAACATCTACAAGCAGAAACCGAATGCAAGACATAAACCTAAGTCAACAATCAGTAATATGATCCACAAGAGTACATCTGAGTGTGATAAGGTGGCAAGGTAACATCTAAATATGTATGTGGTGCCAAGTACTCAGGTAATAACATGTCATCAGTATAAGGTATGTCTGCAAGAAGTAAATATGATGAAGTATCAATGATATCAATACACATATATTAGCGTCCCATACCACTAATATTGGTGTAAGGGTATATATAACAGCGCCCTCATACCCTGTTATATATACAAATGAAGTATGATAAGTGTAAATCCAGTCTGTATATGATCCATGTCTGTATATGATCCATGTCTGTATATGATCCATGTCTGTATATGATCCATATCTGTATATGATCCATGTCCGTATATGATCCATGTCTGTATATGATCCATATCTGTATATGATCTATACCTGTATATGATCTATGTCTGTATATACGTGGAACCCGTCCACCCAATGACAATAAGCATCATGTATGCAATATGAGGATATAAACAACATCATGGTAAAACATCATGAAACCCGTGCCAAGCATCGACACGTAAATCCTCATCCATATGGGGCTCCGTCTGCGGTATCGGCCCTCGGCCCCGGCAGTACGAGTCAACCCATGTCCATCTCTGGGCTCCGTCTGCGGTATCGGCCCTCGGCCCCGGCAGTACGGGTCAGCCCATATCCATCTCTGGGCTCCGGTCGGAATCCTCCAGATATCCGCCGAGCTCAAGTACAATCACCGGTAGGTAGTAGTCCCTCTGCCGGGCTCACCGTCTATCACACAGCGAAACCGTTCTCGCCCCGGGGTACCATACCGGGTCCACCATGTACCCGTAATCGGCCTCGACCGCCTCCTCGATTCGGGTTTTTATATATATATCTCTAGCACCGAGAAAACACATGGTGGACGCACCGAAATATCATATCAAGGGAACCGGGTTTTTAAATGATTACATATTTGAAATAGCCACGGTTCCCAAATCCAGAAATCACATATAATCCAAACCAAAATGTAAGTCACTAAACTGATATGATATGTGCGTCAAACATAAATATCATGTCAAGTCACATATAGATGAGCTACAATATAATGATCAGGTGTGATATAAGCATCAAATGTGAGTATCAAGTCATGTCACATATAAATGAGCTACAATATAATGATCAGGTGTGATATAAGCATCAATGTGAGTATCAAGTCATGTCACATATAAATGAGCTACAATATAATGATCAGATGTGACATAGGTATCAGGTATGAATATCACGTCAAAATCGTATATGTTTGTGTACAGGTCTATGTGTACAATATGCCATGCGGAAATCATACCATGAATGCAGCAGTACTACAGTGTAGTGACATAGCAATTATCGATGATGAAGTGTGTGAGTCGGCAATCAGTGTACGTGGAACATACGCATCATCGATAATGGTGCTGGTGTCCTAACAGCATGATGGCAATATAACAATAAGCACAAGTAATGCCATGCAAATAGTATAAATAGGTGCAATCGAAATAAGCAACGCAACAGTGAAGAATCTAACTCAAAAGCTATATCATGCAACCTTGCCTTTTGAAATAAGACGAATCGGGGTCTTTGGTAAAACAAGGGCTACGGTGTTTAGAAAATAGACTCTACACATTTGAAAATATCCGTAGAATCCCCTTTTTCCTATCTTGCAATATTCCCGATTCGTTAGTATGAAAAGGTATGACTCTGGTCTAGTCTAACATCTACTATGCAACTACAGATCTAAGTATCATGCAAGTCTGGAGGGGTATGGAAACCGCCTAAATCTGAGTCGATACATATATAAAGGTATATAGTCGGGATCTCGCCTCAATGTCATATCATAAGATATCCTCGAGTTATGAGTGCGGATCTATCATCAATATCGGCTCGTACGGTAATCATCGTACGGCATCCCAATAGCTGGTTACGGTCAACATCTCACTATTTCATCATATAACAGGTATCACTATCATCAGATCACATAGTCTGGGGTACTACTCTATGTCTAGCACCAAACGATACCATCAATGAAGTATGCATGCGGGGGTAAACACATATCCCAAGCCCGCAAGAAATCCCAAGTCATATCCCACATATGAATCGTATCCAATCACCGATCTCACGTCATCAAGCCCACATCATCGACTCATTACCAACGTCATCAAATATCATCAAACACCGTGTGAGTACAAGTAATATGCAAGGGTGTGTGTGTGTAGGTGTAATTCTACCTTAGGGTTCGCGACTATGAACTACACTAGTCACTTCTACCCTACACTATCCACAATGCACCTATCACAAAGCTACAACACACTATAACTATCATATATCCACTATATATATAGTATACTAACTACGGACTGCGGGGGTGCTATACGCCATCCACCCGACTTCCCCCTGTAGATATAATCTACTCACCTGTATCATCATTTGCGGACGTCGCCACGCATTTGTTTGTCGTCTCGAAGTCTTCATGGGTACCTACACATCAACATATCGTATATGCGCATTAATACCAAATTCAAGCTAAAACGGCGCACGAAATCCAAAACGATACGATAAGGGGGCCTATAGGTGAGAACCTATGGCACGCCTTCAAAACCATCAGTAAATCCTCTATATCGTCGTATAAACGCCAAATAGTCGAGGTAAAACGAAACACACCAATGCAGAAATGAAAATACGGAATACGGAAACTAAAGTCCAAAACAGCAACTCATGAAATGTGTTCCAGATTCTACCTTAGATCAGTTTATACAAATCTATATATACCAGGGGCCTAAACTAACAATGTAGGAGCTACAGAACCAATACGAGCCAGAATGGTGGGACCCAGGCCGCAATTGGCGGCCAAAAGGAAGAAATTGGCGGCCGTACGGATGAGTTGGGGGCTAGGGTTTGGGGTGTTGCCTCTATGGTGCCTGCACATCTCAATTTCCACTCAATATTATTTTAGGGTCCTCAGGGTGATAGCAGATCCAAGTTAACCTGCACAGATTACACAATTTCCCCGATATCGGTTCCTAAAATCCGTATTTCTGGTTCTAGCTTCAGGTTTTGGGTTCCAATTCATGCACTAGGGTGTTTACAAGTCCTCTACTGAGCCCAATTTCACATTACAACTCAAGTTTCTCCAAAACCCTAACTAGGTTTTCATCAAGTCCATAATATCACACAATATCGATATAATCTTAACATGGGGTTAAAGGAAATACTACAATTGAGCTAAGGGTTCAGTAATTACCTCCATTAGCAACTCAAGAATATTCTTGAGTTGCCCCTAGTGGCCAAAATCCACGCTTTCTTGGTCCATTGCGTAGATCTCGAGCTTGTGCATCTTTTTCGTGAAAGGGACGTGAGGTTTTGAGTTGATTTTTGAGATGAAATGAGGGATTGAAGGTGGAGGAAGGGGGGGGGAAAGGAGGAGCAGCAGCAGGAGCACAAGATGAGGGAGGAAACAAATGAGGAGAAATGGCTAAGTGTTGGTCAAATGTGCCCATACCCTCTTCTCACCAAACCTCCATTTCTTTATTCTTTTCTTTTCTTTTCCTTTTCTTTTTCTCCTAAAACAAATCCTTCTCACTTAAATAGTAAACCCAAAATGAGAAACCATGGTAGAAAGTGCACAAGTGTAGGAAAAATAGTGTGTGCATTTTTTGTTCAAATTGGTTAAAAACCGATTAGCGATTTTAATCGCGATTAGCGCTAAATTAGTGTCAAACTAATCACAAAAACTTAAAAATGTCATAATTCACTAATTTACCCTATTTTAGAATTTTCCATAATTTTTCATAATTTTTCCTATTTATTTGCATTTAATTATAGATTTAATATTAAAATAATCAATAAAATAATATTAAATTATAAAAATTCCCAAAATTAATATTTTATATTTTTGAAAATGTTACATGTATTTATGCAGATTTCATGCTGTTTTGAGTTTCCTTTTCTGTTGTGATCCTCGCCTTTCGGCGTTGTATATTTTATTGCTTGCGTGGTTGTGACCGTCGATTGACGAAGAGCTAGTTCCTGCTTGGGGATGCCCTTATTCTTTATATATATGCTTTATCAGGTTTTGTACCCGTTTGGGGTCAGTTTTACAAAGGAAACTCTGCCGAAATTTTTGGAGAAGACTTATGATTTTAAAATGCATAATTCGGCATATGTTGCAAACTAGTTGATTTAAAATGGTTTTCCTACTCTCTACTACTCCTCTTGGTTTGGATTTCTGGTTTTTCGGCTTACTTAGAATACGTACGCCTTGAGACGTTCGTAGTTTAAGTGCCGGTCATGTTCCGTACTTTCGGGTCGTGACAAATCCACGATTCGTGCTATTTCAAATGTCAACACTGTATGACTTGTATGTATGGAAATGTATATTCTTTATTGTTGTGTTTACTAATCATCCTCCGTTTAATTCATGTTATATTCATCACATTGTATGCTTATACCTGCGTTTCTGTAGTCATTATAAACCCATGTTGTCAGGACACCAGCACCATTACCGATGATGCGTATGTCTACGAACACTTGCTCGCCGGCTCACACACATCATCATCGATAATTTCCATGACACGTACACTTTAGAAGTATTACTTCATTGACATAATTTGCTAGCTGATAGTTCCAATATGTTATTGCTTTTATATGCTAGTTTAATTATTGCATTCCTTGCTTGATATCAGATGCATTCATATAGTCATTTGTCATGCAATATTATGGGGCTTTATGCTGGTAATTCACTGTTATTTACTCTTGAGATTAGGATTTCGGATTTCCATGAGATTTCTGGATTTGGAGAAACCGCAAAGATTTTATAATCTTATTATCATTTTAAAGATAGAAAATTGTTGTTTCCTCATGATATGATTTGAGAGGTGTCCACCATGAGTTTTCTCGGCTCTTGAGCGTTATCATACACCCGATTCGAGGAGGAGGAGGAACCGTCTGCGGGTGCATGGTGGACCCGGTGCGGTACCCTGGGGCAAGATGGTCACAGATGATGGCGTTGAGCCTGGCAGGGGAGCACTACCGACCGGTTATTTGTGACACGACGGATATCCGGAGGATACCGACGTAGTCGTGAGATTTGATTATGGGTCGGTCCGGATTGCCGGAGCCCGGGGCCAGTCCGGATTGCCGGAGCCCGACATATTGAGTCATTGAGATATTGATATTTTATGATTTTGTCCAGTCCAGATTGCCGAAGCTTAAGATATTGAGATATATATATTTTGTGTCGATGCTTGACACGAATTCTATGTTGTTTTCGTTGATGATACCTCGAATTTTATATACATAAATCTCACTAAATTAAGAAAACAGTTTTCTCATTGATGATGTATTCTGTTTTCATTTGTAATGCATTCGTACATCATATATGTGATATGTTGCTACCTGAGGCACTGACACGAGCACTTGGTACTACACTATAGTAGATTTTTACCTCGCCATTACTAGATGCTTCAGGCTATATTATTTTGAGGATATTATTGTATGACCTAGGATAGAGTCATACATGTGATTTCTGCTCGGTGATGTTTTCTAATCACGAGTTGGCAACTCACCCCCGTTGTGCCGTAGTTTCTTGCAGATTTTTCTGTACAGGTTTCGTTGTGGCTTACTGGCACACTGCTTTCTTCCGGGGGATTGCTTTAGTAGGTGGGTTCACTCGCAGCATGACCACCATTGTACCTTATTTATTTTCTGTTGTATCTAGTATCTCTATCAACCAGACTTGTATATTTTTGGATAAACTTAGAAGACCAGTATGTATATTCTTTCGACCTTAGAGTCGCGTGTTGTATTATCACGATTCCTCTGGTTTCCTTTCTGAGTTTTGATCCTCGACCTTCGGAGTTGTATATTATATTGCTTGCGTGGTTGTGCCCGCAAATTGGCGAAGAGCTAGCTCCCGCTTGGGGATGCCTTTATTCGTTATATATATTATTCTTGTTTGTACCCGTTTGGGACCAGTATTTATGAAGGAAACTCTGCCGAAATTTTTGGAAAAGACTTGATGTTTAAAATTGCTTACTACGGCGTATTTTGTTAAAACTAATGTTTTTCCTTTACTCTCTTTTCAACTGGTTTAGATTTCTGGGCTTTTGGCTTACATGAATTATGTGGGGTCCTATAGACTTCACATGATTCAAGTGTCAGTCACGTGCTATTTCGGGTTGTGACGGTATCTATATCTTCGATCACCTCGAAGAATCCCGATACTTCCAACGTATGGTTCTCCACTTTATTCTTATACCTATAAACTTTTCAAGATCTTTGGACCTTTCATTACTACGAATGTGTGTCTAAAACCAGAGAACTCATAGGTAAACCTGAATGAAGTAAGAGTACCAACCCCTTGTCCCAAAAGACACTGGATAACATACATTTCCATGTATAAGTCCTAAGAGTATACTAACTCAAATTCTGTATATTGTAAGTTGAAAACTGTATCTTGGTTAAGAATGACCTACACCGTTATTCAATGCGACTTACCTTATCCTCAACTGATAAAGGTAGATGTTTACAACATAATTTTTAAAATGTATATCTCACTTTATAAAAATAAAGATAAAGATATTTCATTTTAAAATTTGGTGCATAACAACGGTTATTCGAAACTAAATATTGTCGACAGGCAAAAACCAGACGATTTAATCCAATATCACCAATTGCAACGAATTCCAATATTGAGGATCAAATTGCCCATTTCCCAATATTCTACTCCTACTCATCATCTGTAACACCGTACAGATGTGAGATCCAAATCTGGTAAATACATACCGTGGAGTCGGAATTGATTGGGAAAACAGTTCTCTTTTACAAGTACACAGAAATACTGAAATATGAAAATGTTTCATAATGGATGGTCAGGTATTCCTAGTAATCCCTTTTCTATTATCCAATTTATGACAGTAGTCGTAATTTCCTTTGCCCTCATTCCGTCCTTTTATATGTCTCTACTTCTTACCTTCTGCACACCGTCCCTGTGCTAATTGTTTTCTTCCTTTCCTAACTTTCGGCACCAGCCTGAGGTTTGGAAGAAGACCATCCAATAAGCGTAATGTTTGTACTCTCCTAATATAAGGAGTTCTCGCTACCTGAGAGAAGATAAAGGGAAGAGACAACCGAATAATCCTATTTAATTTCATCAGAACCTGTGACCATCCTCGATTGAAGTAACTTTTTCGAGTTCGTATGTAACTATACGATGGTCGTTCCATGCAATATGAATCATCGTAGTGATACGATATGTTCTGAAGAAATGAAAAGGGTAGAGTAGGAGTGGCAGGAATCTATGCGATTTTGTTGCGAATCAAGACAAGCCAAAGCCAAGGGTGTAAAAAGGTTCGGTCAAATTGGTTCATGATTTTTTAAGGTAAGTCATGGGTTGCTGTATCAGAGAAAGAGAGAAAAGAAATACTCAGCATGAAGTCTATCAAGATTAGATTGGTTATCACTTTATCTAATCAGAACCGCTCCCACTATTTCCTCGAATCCTCTTTCAAACCCTAAAAGGAGAACTAGTCGGGCTCATTTGCACTTTACAAGTTCGCTAACCGTTCAGCCAGGCCAGTGTTGGTACTCCGAAGGAGGTCCCCCATGCTTTCACACGGACCCAATTAATAACCTTGTTTCTGTTGGGTTACGGCAGCGCCATGACCATCAAACCGTGGCCAAATGCGGAACAAAAATTTAGTAAACTGGCGCTACCATTACCCGATGCCCGGATCCACCTTAAACCCTAAACTAGCAAGCTTTATAAAGAAGTTAGAATGGTTATACCGAGTTGATCCGTGTCCTTCGGTCTTCATTCCAAGCTCCTAGTGGTTCCTTGATCGAATTTGGTTGCCGGTCTTCCTCCATCTCCGATGATCCACCTGAGGGAAACGGCGCATGCTTCAGCCTTGACAAACGAGGCAACCAATGCTCCAAGGTTGCTAGCAATGGAGAGTGGAGGTGTAGAAATCGGTCACTATATTTTTCTCTCATCTCATAAGCTCAAGGAGCAACTCAAGAAGATAAAGAGTAGGTGAGGAAACCATAGCATGAGCAACTTAAGAAATTGCTAAGTCTTTTAGTGAGAATAGAATGAAGCAAGTGAAGAAGTAACTCAAGAAAATGAGCAAGGCCAAGTCTAGAATGGTCGCTACCCCCTCTCTCTCTCTCATGCACAAAAAATCCATACAAAAATATCTCTTTTCTTTTTCCAATAAACAAATAAGACCCATGCCTCTCTACATGTCTAGGACTCATGCTCATGCCACCTCATCCCTTCCACCTCATTTATAAAACAAATGAAGTTCCAAAAAGGAAAATCATATAAATGAGGTGTCCACTTCTAGAAGCTATTCCATATAAATACGGAATACTTCCCGGTACACGTATCGAAATACATATACGCGTATTCGTAAAAAAAACACGAATAGCCAAGAGAGAAAATGGATAGTGAACAATAATACTAGAATACATATATATATATATATATATATATATATATATAAATACATATGTAAATTATTAAATCAAAACCTGATTTTATAATCCGGCTTAATCCTAAACCGCTAGTATTATCAACCGTCCGATTAAAGTCTGCACAACATGTGCACATATTTAATCGGACACCTGTATGTACCAACATACCTCATGTACACCATATTGCCTGAACCCTGAAAACCCTCTGTGTGGGACTCTAAAGACTCGTCAATACGCTGGCAGTAGGTTTAACCACAAGCACGTTAGCGGCACTAGCTGTACGTAACGGTTACCCAGGTATTGAGCGAAAGGGAGGCCGACGAGCAAACTCATCCTGAACCCCTACTGAGCCTGACAGTGACAATATCCGTACAGTCCGGTCTGTTCGTCTAAGAGTATCGCATATCGAGTCTAGGGGGATGGATAAAGTCAGACCCCTAACAACGCGACATTTAGTGTCGACATGAAACCCATCACCACCTGAGAAACTATCGATCCTGGATCGGTAATTCACATCCACCATGGCCATGGATTTCTGGTGATGGCCACTCATGCACAGCGCGATATCAACCCCCAATACCGGGAGAGACGAATCCCCGACGATCCGATCACTGCCTCCATGTGGCTCGGAACTGTACCCAACTAAAACCTGTTTGCACGAATCCTTTAAGCCGTGGTAGGGTAGTAATCAAAGCACAGCAGGAACTCACAGGAGACAAATGACGATCTCAGGTCGACAGACTAACCTGTACACATGTCACCTGGAAACTGCTATCTGACAATAGGTATAATACCTACTAGCAGGTTCCCGGCGAGTCCATCCAGTGTACTCATAACCCAATGAGCACCTGTATACTATCTTAAGTGAACAAACTAACACCAATGGCTTGTGAGACCTGGCCACCGCCCCTCATCGGGGTATCAATCAGTATACACTAGTCTACACTGGAGTATCGATGCCCAGTCTCGATACTCCCACGACTAGGGACATCTAAGGATGTGCTTATAGACCTCCAGCTCCCATGTATATGATCGCCATCATAAAGCTGGTAGTCAAGCAAGAATCCTATGGGCTCTATCAACATGTACATGATGATAAAGACAAACCAGATAGCATACTATCATCTCGAGTAAGACTGTTCTACCGATATAGGTCCTCACTCAATCATCATAATCACCTTTCCGCGACTATGATAATTTTCTTGAGGGCACTATAGCCAACAATCTCCCACTTGCACTTAAGGCCAATTATTGCAGTGTCGCATACTCACAGCTCGTGTGATACCGAACACCCAACTTCTTTACTAATCAGTTTCGCAAAGCCCATTTGCGAAACTATTGCGTTCGAGAAATAGCCTCAGTGAGTGGATCCGCTCCAATGTTTCTTTCAGTATCTCTCTATGTCTCAACTTCACGAAGAAAACTATCTCCCGAAATGAGCAATACCTGTCTTAGAATTTGTCTGGATATCTGATGGAACCCAGTTCACAAATGAACTCCAAATCTAGAAAACTTCTTAGACTGTATCGTCCACTAAATTTAATCAGTATCATTCCCCATGCCTTTCCTCAGTATCCGCTTGGACCGCCTGTCCAACATATTGTCCCTCAAAAATAGGGAAAACTATAACTCTGATAGTCACTCTTGTTGGAGATAGTGCCCTCAGAGTCAATTATTGGATCACAGGCACGTGATTGCAATGATTGAGGGAGGACCTATCCCGGTAGGACAGTCTTACTCGAGATGATAGTATGCTATCTGGTTTACCTTTATCATCGTGTACTGCTTCAAGTGACCTTACAGGTCACTATTACACGCTGATAGAGCCCCTAGGATTCTTGCTTGACTGCCGGCAGTATGATGGCGATCATATACGTGAGAGCTGGTGGTCTATAAGCACATCCTTAAAAGGTCCCTAGTCGTGGGAGTTTCGAGACAGGGCATCGATTCTCCAGAGTAGACTAGTGTATACAGTCGAGACCCCGACGAGGGGCAGTGGCCGGTCTCACAAGCCACTGGTGTCAGTTGGTTCACCTAAGATGTATACAGGTGCTCATTGGGTTATGAGTACACCGGACAGGACTCGCCGGGAACATGCTAGTTGGTCTTATACCTGACATCAGATAGCAGTTCCCTGGTGACATGTGTACAGGTTAGTTCATCGACCTGGGGATCGTCATTTGTCTCGTGTGAGTTCCCACTGTACTTTGATTACTACCCTACCACGGCTCAAAGGAGTCGTGCAAACAGGTTTTAGTTGGGTACAGTCCCGAGCCACATGGAGGCAGTGAGCGGATCTTCAGGGGTTCGTCTCTCCCGGTATTGGGGGTGAGGTCACGCTGTGTCTAGGAGAGCCATTACGCAAAGCCCTCGGCCGAGGCAGGAGATTTACTGGTAGGTATTCCAATAGTATCTCATGGCGTTCTGGGCTACACTCTGACACGACTTGTACCGCTTTTGGGGGTCTGACTTTTACCAACCCCCTAGGCCCGACATGCGGTGCTCATAGACGAACGGACCGGACTGTACGGATATTGTCACTGAAAGGCTCAGTAGGGTGTCAGGATGAGTTCGCTCATCGACGTCCCTTTTGGTCAATAGCTGGTGGCCCGTCACGTATTGGCTAATACCTCTGACGTGCTGGTGGTTAAATCCACAGCCATAGTATTGACGAGTCTTTAGAGTCCACCACACTTTCAGTTACTCAAGCTTTCGGGCGAAACGCTGTAGAGGCCGTATGGAGATATGGCTGGGTCCGATCAGATACGTGCGGTATTGCACGGATCAGGATCGGACAGTTTTGTACTAGTGGCCGTATAGTTATATGGCAGGGTTCGATCTGATACGTGCGGTATTGCACGGATCAGGATCGAACGGATATTACTAGCCGGCTTTGGCTTAAGCCGGTCTTAGTTTAGTACAGTGTAGATTTTGTCTCATTGCATTTGTATCCGGACGGAATACAGATGCAGGTGTGTATGCACAGTATCGGGTTTTTCCTGTAATTTATTACGGGACCAGTTTTCTGGAGTTGCCAGTTTGCATTCCGTTCCGGCCGGTTTTCCTTTGTTCTTTCCCGGCCGGACTTTTCTGATGGAGGGGGTAATTTGCAGTTTTGCAAATTACATTTGAGGAGGGGGTTTCTTGCATATGTATTAATTATGATAGCATCTTTTTTATTCCTTTCTTTTCTATCATCATTTCTTGTAAAAGGTGATTAGGATTGATTTGGTTTTGATGTGAGATTGTGATGATAATGTTTGGCTATGGTCACCACTTGCTTTTACTACCATTACATTCCTTCTATGGTTGTGGTTTTGTATTCCCTCCTCCACCATTCTCATTTTAGAGATGATATAGAACTCACTTGAGAGAAAAGAGAAGAAGAGGTTTTTTTTTTTGAGAGTTTTCATTCTTGATCTCATTTTCATGCTAGAAAAATGCAAGCACCATTTTTCTAATCTTGATTCCTCCATCATCTTCAAAGGCAACTACATAAACTCCAAGAGATAAAGTTTCTACACTACATTCTACAGCATTTCTTGGGCATGTCGACTTGCCGGCTTCATGCTCGAGTTGCCTCGGTATTGAGGCGGGAGCCCGTAAAAGACGCAGGCGATGTGGTGCCCTTCCGGCGAGGAGGCGACGATGTGGAGACAAGACATTCCGCGGGAGATCGGGACGATGAAGAGAAGACCGGAGGACTCGGATCACTTGGTATACTTCTCTTCCCATCTCTTGTTAGCTAGTATAGGTTAATGGTTAACGATCCGGGTTTTATTGTCCGCGGTAGCGCCAGTTTCCAAGTAAGGAAAATTTTTGATTCCGCATTTTGGCCTCGGTAAGACGGCCGGGGATCTGCCGTGGCGCAACAACTCTGTCATCCAGGTCACCTTGGAAGCCTGAAATGATAATTGTCTCCCGAAGGAGGATGCCATTACCATATCCCTAGAACATACATTTATGTTCATAAACCGCTTCCCTACATTTCTCCAGGATTGGATTAATATATGTTTATTTCATCTAGCGCAAAAACTACATCAGGTGTGTTACTTGACATTTCATGATTAACTCAATTTCCTAAGCAAGTGATATGCTAATCATGCAGATCCCTCTCCCCTTTAGTCTATAAGACACCTTTAGAGAGGGTGACTTCATCACCTGCAGGTACACCACCATGCCAGGAGTCGTCCATTCTAAAATACCTTTAGAATAATGTCAAAGTATCCAGATTAGGATACTTCCCAAATCTAGATCTAAAACCATAGATCTAGTAACCAGAAACCCCGATATTATATCCATATCCTATATGGAGAAACAACTTTATGACAACCACAGTATAATTGATCATAGTATAGGAATATTTCTTCCTATCAAGTGCATGTCATCCTAATACTTGGACATCACTCTCTACTACCTTCTTAGCAGATCCATCTCCTATTCTGATGAAGTCAAAGCCTATAACTGTCACATCAAAAATAGATGATCTATTTCCGCTATACCTGCTTTAGTCTATAAATAGACAGAAACTACTTTCCCACTATGCTTCCGCTGCTCCCACTGATTACAACAACCCTCTGGAAGAGTCATATACACGTGCACTTCTAAAACTACTTTTGAACGACGCTATACTCATCCTCCTGCCGGGTCTTATAGTCTGGAACAACAACAATGGAAAGTCTGGGTAAACAAGAACCTCCCTGTCACCATCTCTGAGAAGATCGAAGTACCTATCGGGTGCCTGAGGTTACCCACCAAATCTGCGGAGTGGCTAATGGAACGTCGAAAGCAATTGAATCCTCAGGTTCTATTAATCTTCAGTGATCATTTATGGTTCTGGAATCACTTCCAGTTCTACCATACCACCACTTCTGTTTTCTGAAAAAATACATTTTACTAAAACTGTGGTGAGTCAAGAACAATATCACTATTGATCTTCCTGATGGTAGAAAGTTAACTGTCGTCAAAGCCCGGGATCACCCACAAACAACCATTACTGAAACGTGCCTCGAGTTTATCCGGATTCTGGTTTTAAGCATCAGCTGGACAACTCTCTATACCTTAACAACGTTAAGATATAAATTGATTCTATATATATATAATATAGAAACAAAAGCACTAATTTAATTGGAACTAGATTCAAAATCACGCAGCTGTCTCCAGTGCATATCAACCAAATAGAAAGAGACCAATCAGCATTACTCATCTAGGAGTGCATCCATATATGAGTAACCTGAAAGAGAAGAAAGTTCTTAAAACCATTACTATCAATGGAATACCAAACACAAGTATCTACATCTTCGACTTCATCGAAGAATCCTGATACTTACAACAAATGATTCTCTTCTTTATTCTTATACCTACAACTTCTCAAAATCTGAACCTTGCATTTCAACGAAATACATGTCTAGAACTGAAGAAGTAATAAGTAAACAGAATATAGTACGAGTACCAACCCCATTGTCCTAATGGACACCGGAAAACATACACTACTTTGTATAAGTCCACTGAGTTTAATAACTCTTACCATATGCGTCGTAGGTTGAAAAACTGTACTATGGTTAAGAAGAATTGCACCGCTGTTGAACGCACCTTACCTAATCACTAACTTGTTAGATATATGTATGACCTAGAGACCATTATATGATAGTGGATGTATTTATACATACATACATATATATATATATATATATATATATATATATATATATTCAGTGTACATTCTTGCTCGACATGATAGTATGCTATCTGGTTCTTCTTTATCTGACATGTTGATTTGATCATGCTTTTATTCATTCATACATGTTGATAAAGCCCTGAGGATATAGGCTTGACTACTGCGATTATGATGGAGATCATACTAGTGGGACATCTGTAGTTTATAAGCATATCCTGAAATGTCCCTAGTCGTAGGTATATCGAGACGGGGCATCGATATACCAGAGTAGACTAGCGTATATGATACTAGACCCATATGATGGGCGATGGATGTTCCCACATTCATCGATGTTTGACATCGAGATCGTATACGGGTGCTCAGTGGTGACTGGGTACACTGGACGGACTCACCGAGAACTCCTATATGGAATTATATCTATTGTCGGATAGCAGTTCTCAGGTGACACTGGTGCAGGTTAGTCTGTAGACCCGAGATCGTCATAGAGTCTTGTGTATTCTCCCACTGTACTTTGATTACCATCCTACCACGGCTCTACTGAGTCGTGCAAACAGGTGGCCGTTGGGTACAGTCCCGAGACACACGAAGGCGATGAGCGATAGGAGGGGTTTTGTCTCTCCCGGTATTGGGAGTTGATGCTGTGCTGTGCTCGATTAACTATATCAGTAAGTCCCTGGCCAGGGATGTTGAGATTTACTGATAAGTGTTATCAGTAGTTTCTCGATCTTTTGTAGACCATTAATCGGGACGACTTATTGAGTTATTGGGGTCGATGTTACCATCCCTAGACTTGATATGCAGCATATCTGACGAAGAGACCGGACTGTACGGTAGTGTTGCCGGTTGGCTCGACGGGAGTTGTGACAGGTTCGCTTGTTTTCTTCTGATCGCTCAATACCCGGGTGTCCGTTACGTTTAGCTGACCGCTTGCGGCTTGGGGGTGGTTGATATGATCATCACCCACTGCCGGCGTATTGACGAGTCTTAGAGTCCCACAATGGAGTTGCCTAGTCCAGGAGAAACGATATGGTGCGCATATGAGATATACCGTATATTAATCGGGCGGTTTTCTTTTGGTTGGGTCGTATGCGATATGACCAGTTTGCTAAATCAAGTGTTGATTTATCATTGACCATTAGTTTCTCACTTTAAACCCTTTCTTGTCTTTTTGTTGTATGCATGCATGTATGTATGCATTCATTCTCATTCATGCACATAGGATGCGCATGCACACATACATGCATACATAATCTATCATGGTTGTTGATATAGTGGATGGTGGCAATATAAGACTCACACCATATATATAAATATATAGATATTATTTTTTGGAAAAGAAAAATGGAAATTGTTATCATGGTTTAATATTTTATTCTTGCACTAACCCTTTGGTTTAACCATGATTCATTTTCTATGGCCATTTTTGTTCCAAACTAAAATATCTAGATATTTTATAACTATGGTTAAGAATGAGAAAGTGAAAATATATATATATTCATTTTCTCATTTTTATTCACAAGTTTATCCTTATCTTGAGCTCTTTACAAGCCATCATCTTCTTCGTCCTTTCTCTCTTGCTCTCTAGTATTCTCAAGTGAGCAAAAGAGTCACCAAGTTAGGATTTTGAAGTGAGAAAACAAACCACGTCACCATTCTACACTAGTCTTTCCCATTAGTGTAGAGTGTTAGCTTCCATTTCTTCTCTTGATCTAGTGGAGCTTCAAGCTTGGACAAAGAGGACTCCGGGTGGATCGTCGTGGACCTAGAGGATCTCAAGCGAACCTTTTTCCCAACTCTCAAGTAGCCAAGGAGTCTAGCGTAGGGAGCTACAAAGGTTGTACTCTCAAAACCCTAGCTTTTACTACTTGTGTTTATGTTGCCCTAAACTTTCTAGCATGATCCTTAAGATAGTTTCTTTAGCACCATATAAAATTTAAATATGGCATGTATGTTGCCTCCAAACCCTTGTAGTGGTGCTGTAGGAAACCCTTCATTGTATCAGAGCCAAGCTAGAGCTTTAGGCGACGTTTAGGCGAAGTTAAAACTCCAATCGAACCACGAAATACGGATTTTGACCCTTCTCTGGACATTTTTTGAAACTGTATTTTTTTCTGAATTAAAAATACTTAAAAAATTCAACAGGTAAATATAAGCAATACTGTAGAAAACGACACCATGATCCGTACATATCCCCGCGGAACCGCGGCCATACCTTTCTTGGGCCGCGGATCCGCGGCCGTACAGAAGCCTTATGGCATCGATTTTGTACAGTAATGTCAGTAGCTGCTTGTACATATTTTTGGGTATTTTTAATCTGACTCAAGTGTTGAGTGTTCTAGGGATTATTTTGGATTCGTTGATTCGATCGGAAAATTTAATTTCGTGTTGTTTTACGGTAATTTAGAAAGTATTAAAAAGTTCGAACGGATATCATTAACTCACTTTTTCCCGGCACGAAAAACTTTCAAATGTTGATTTTTTCTCGAGTTTAAATCTTTCGGAAATACGTGCAAGTAACGTGTTGGACCCTCTAGAAGAACACAAACTTTAACTCGATTATGTGACCGTCTGAACTACCTCTAAACCTTAGGGTTTGGGGCAGTACGGCGTGCCACATGTGAGGCGTTGGCTTGATCCTTCTACGGCTGGACCGCTGCTACTGTGACATGTTCCGGGATTTTTGAACTCCGCTCAAGTGTTGAGCTATTAAGAAAATCTTGGGTATTTGATTATTCGATCGGAAAGTTTAATATTGTCTATTTATCTGGAATGTGATACAATATGTGGAATTCATATAGTTAGGCATGAAATGCGAAGTATGTGATATTTCGGATTTACGAAGTCTAAAGTGATTGTGGATTCCAAATGTTGTAGTTTTACACTTTCTTTTCTGTGACCGTAAGTGTAGTATGTCGCATATCGCCGGTTTCGTTACTATACATCAACGACAATCGGGGTACGCATACTTACTTACGTTGATGATATATGATATTATGTGTTGCTGAGATATGATGTGCAGGATTGTCGCGATTGAATAGCCGGGGTTTTTTATGTGAGATGAGAGTTTTCTTTTCATTCATGTAAAATTCAAATGTAATATAATATTCTTTTATTTGGGGCACTTCCGGGTTGAGGTTGATGTCACCAGTGTTGTATATTATTTACTTTTACACATTAGGATAGACCCAAGGAGGGGAGCACAAGTGACCGGGTTCTGGGGTTCAGAGGGAGGCCATCTCGAGGAGTCGAGACCGGGTCTCCTAAACTCCAGAATTGGTAGGGTCGCTTGCCACTCTCGTAGGGGTCTAGGGGTGTGGGCTTGGCTATTCATCGCGACTGTGAAATCCGTATTTTCTATTGTTGGCTAAATACTAAATACAGACGTCCTAGTATATCCTATATTATCATATCTTTGTTTCTGCTGCCTGTATTCTGTGATGTGATATCTGAGACGAATGATATATTATATATAAGATATATAGTAGACGTTGCTTATGTTCTACACTCGCGCTAGTCCCGTCCCGGTATGCCGTTAGTTAAGTAACCTAACGGTGCATAACGGAATATTGCGGCGAATGCGGATGGCATAAGCGTACGTTGTATTTTCGTTTCTTTTTTGTGATTGGCATAAGGACTTAAATGATGGGGCTACATTAATATGATTAATGTAAAGAAAATAAACCTAAAAATATGTTGTAGAATCGGATTTGAAAAACACTCGGCTCTTTATGAAAAAGCTACATTTCAAAACTACGGAGCTCAAGCCACTCCTTTTGAAAACCTTTTGATTCTACGACGATATCAAGTTCAAAGCGTTAAAGATTTTCTTAAAAATCATCCGCAACCCTCCGTCATTTTAGGAAGTAGAGTACTTAGTATTCGTGCTACGTTTGTTGACTATAGTTAAGGCGTAGTGTACGGTAGCTAAGTGATGTCTTCCTACACTGCATATGATGCAGATTAATTAGGACATTCATGCGACTTTGTTGACCATAGTTAAGGGTCATGTGAGTGGGTCTAATTAATCAAGAAATGACGGGTAGAACTTGACTAGTACTTATGATTTGTTGACCATAGTTAAGGTCATAGGTACTAGGGGTAAAAACCACATCGGCAATTTCAATAGTTGAAATTTGCAATGAGATTGCATACCTTCCATATGATAGTTGGATCCCGATCCCACTGTGGGCAATAGTTGCTCCCAGGAGAGTTTTGCAGTTTACAATTAGCTAACCCATTAGGTGTCTAGAAAGGTGTTAACGGGGCTATGCCTCTGGGAAGATGAAGTTTACTTTAATTAGGTCCGTGCGAAAGCACGGGGAACCTCCCTCAAGTACCGACACTGGCCTGGTTGAACGGTTGGCGAAGTTGTAGACTGTAATTAATCCTGGCTAGTTTTCTTTTTAAGGTTTGAAAGAAAAACTTGATTAAAGCAGTGGGAGACATCGATTAGATAAGATAATAACCAATCTGATCTTTGCAAGAGCTTTCGCTGAGTGTATTCTTTTCTCTCTCTTAATGGTAGATACCAATGACAGGACTCAAGCTTCTACTAGATAAAAATAAACTGAATGGGACCAATTATAAAGACTGGCTGAGGAATCTTAACATTGCCTTAACTTATGATAAGGTATCATATGTCCTCACGGCTCGAGCCCCGCCCATCCCAGGTCCAAAATCCTCAGTTGCGGATATTGAAGTCCGCAAGATATGGGACGCTGACTGTGCCACGGCCAAATGCCTCGCGCTTGCATCGATGGATAACACACATCAAAAGCAGCACGAGAATATAGACGTTCACGCCATATTCCTCCATACAAAGGAGTTGTATGGAGAGCAATCCCGCGTATTACGATACGAAGCATCAAGGAAAGTGTTTCAGATGCGAATGGCCCTTGGCACACCAGTAGGAGACCATGTTCTGAAGATGATAGCTTTCATAGAAGAGCTTGAGGACCTTGGATGGACTATGGACAATGAACAATATACGGATATTATTTTGCAGTCCCTCCCCTCCACCTTTGCTCAATTTATAGTTAACTTCAACATGCACAACATGGAGAAGGAACTACCTGAACTCCTTAATATGTTAAGGAGTGCAGATAGCACACTGAAATCAGTGAAAACTCCCGTTTTGAGTGTTGGGCAATCTTCCTCATCTCACCCAAAGGCTAAGGCCAAGGGAAAGATGAAGAAGAAGCCCACCAATCCTAGGGGTGGAGTTAAAAAGGTTAAGGGGAAGAACAAGTCCAAAGCTGGAGAATCGGGGAAAGGGGAATGTTATCACTGCCACAAAATAGGACATTGAAAGCGTAACTGCACGGAGTACTTAAATCTCAAGAAGAAGCATGGGGATGCTTCCGCTTCAGGTGTGTTTGTGACAGAAAACTGTTTTTCAATAAACTCTGCTTCCTGGGTATTAGATATCGGTTCAAGTTCTCACATTTTCAATTCTATGCAGGGGCTGAGAAATAGCAAGGTTTTGAAGACATGTGACCATACTCTCCGCGTTGGAAATGGTTCCAATGTACATACAGTTGCAGTGGGAGAGTATCATTTGGGGTTGCCGTCTGGGTGTATATTGGTTTTGAACCCATGTTATTTTGTACCTAGTATGCTTTGTAATATAATATCTGTTTCTTTGTTAGACAATGAAGGATATAATTTTGTATTGCAGAACAATGTTATGAATATTCACCTGAATCAAATGTTGGTTGGGTATGGTACGCTTAATAACGGGATATACATCCTAAATCAACACACAGTTTTCAGCATACAACACACTAATAAAAGAAAACTTTCAGAAATAAATGAAGCTTTTCTTTGGCACTGTAGACTTGGTCATACTAACGAAACAAGACTAAAAAAGTTACACAAAGATGGATATTTAAATCCTTTTGAATATAAATCTTATGCGACTTGCCAGTTTTGTATTAAGGGTAAAATGACCAAAACTCCGTTTACCGGACACGGAGAAAGAGCTACTGAACTCCTAGGCCTCATACATAGTGATGTATGTGGGCCAATGTCTACACAGGCTAGAGGCGGTTTTTCATACTTCATTACTTTCACTGACGATTTCTCAAGATTCGGTCATGTATTTTTATTAAAGCACAAATCCGAAGCTTTCGAGAAATTCACTGAATATAAACTCGAAGTAGAAAAACAAACCGGCTTGAGTATCAAAATGCTTCGATCAGATCGAGGTGGAGAGTATCTCAGTAAAGAATTTGCAAACTTCCTAAAAGAGAATGGGATTCTCTCTCAGCTCACTCCTCCTTACACACCACAGCACAACGGTGTGTCAGAACAACGGAATCGGACCCTATTAGATATGGTCTGTTCCATGATGAGTGATGTTGAGTTACCCGTCTCTTTTTGGGGGCATGCATTGGAGACGGCAGCGTTTCTACTAAACAGGGTTCCAACCAAAATCGTGTCTACCACGCCATATGAGATATGGCATGGAAAGAGACTATCTCTTAAGAGAATTAAGATTTGGGGTTGTCCGGCCTATGTTAAAAAGCAGAATCCGGACAAACTCGAGACACGGTCGGTCATGTGTAATTTTGTGGGATATCCAAAGAACTCTTATGGATATTTATTCTACCACAAGGAGGAACAAAAGGTGTTTGTTTCTCAGTATTCCACATTCTTGGAAAAAGAGTTTTTCACAAATGAAACTGATGGCAATGTGGTGGATCTAGAAGAGGTTCTAGAGACACAAACTACAAATGACGACTTGGTTGAACCGGCTGTTGCAATAGAAACTGAGGAACCTCGACCACTCCGTAGGTCTGGTAGGACTTCTCGCCCACCGGAGAGGTACTAAGGTTTCCTCATTGATGGTGACAGAGAAGACTGCATCATGGAGGATGATGATCCTACCAGTTTTCAGCAAGCTATCACGAGTGGAGACTCTGTGAAATGGCTGGATGCCATGAGATCCGAAATGGAGTCTATGTACACCAACAAAGTATGGACTTTGGAAGTTGTACCCCCTGGGGTAAAACCTGTAGGGTGCAAATGGATCTTTAAAAGAAAGATTGGTGTAGATGGGCAGGTAGAGACCTATAAGGCAATACTTGTGGCGAAGGGTTTTCGTCAAAGACCAGGTTTGGACTATGACGAGACTTTTTCTCCCGTAGCCATGCTTAAATCCATTCGTATCCTACTTGCTATTGATACTCGCTGCGACTATGAAATCTGGCAGATGGACGTTAAAACGGCATTTCTAAATGGAGATTTAGAAGAAAGCGTTTATATGGATCAGCCAGAGGGCTTCATTGACAGTGGGAGCAGCGGGAAAGCATGTAGATTGCTTAAATCCATATATGGGTTAAAGCAGGCATCACGGAGTTGGAACATCTGTTTCGATGATGTTATCAAAGAGTTTGATTTCATCAAAAATCCAGATGAACCTTGTGTTTATAAGAAGGTTGTAGGGAGAGCTGTCACATTTCTCGTATTGTACGTGGATGACATTCTTCTGATAGGAAATGATATTCCTATGCTACAGTCGGTCAAATCTTTCTTATCACTAAGGTTCTCCATGAAGGACCTGGGTGATGCCACATACATTCTGGGCATTAGGATCTATAGGGATAGATCCAAGAGATTATTGGGATTGTCCCAAACCGGGTACATCAACACCATCCTAAAAAGGTTTAGTGTGGAAGACTCCAAGCGGGGTGCCTTACCCGCTTGCCATGGGGTCACTCTCTCCAAGAACTCTTGCCCAAAGACCGATGAAGAGAGAGCTCGCATGAGCATTATACCCTATGCTTCGGCAGTAGGATCTATAATGTATGCGATGTTATGTATACGCCCAGATGTATCTTATGCACTTAGTGTTGTAAGCAGGTATCAATCCAACCCAGGGGAGAATCACTGGATAGCTGTGAAGAACATTCTTAAGTACTTGCGAAGGACTAAAGAATTGTTCTTGGTGTATGGTAATGGAGATCTCCAAATGGAGGCCTTTACCGATTCGAGCTTCCAGAGCGATAAGGACGACAGCAAATCTATCTCTGGGTTTGTATTTACCCTCAATGGAGAGGCGGTAAGTTGGAAGAGTTCCAAACAGGATACCGTTGCAGACTCTACGATGGAGGCTGAGTACATTGCTGCGAATGATACTGCCAAGGAAGCCGTCTGGATGAAGAAGTTCGTCTCGGAGCTGTTAGTTGTATGTATGCCCTAGAGGCCAGTATTGTACAGATGATGTATATTATATTGGATGCTTGGACATATATAGAGATGACTTTCTTACTCGATATGATAGTATGCTATCTGGTTGCTCTTTATCTTAACATGTAGACTTATCTCTTTATACTGTCTTATAGTTAGATGTTGGTAAAGCCCTTAGGATGTGTACTTGACTACCTGGACTATGATGCGGATCATACTAGTGGAGACATGGTAGTCTATAAGTACATCCTTCAAGGTCCCTAGTCGTGGGTGTATCGAGACGGGGCATCGATATACCAGTGTAGACTAGCGTATACGCTTCTCGACCCATGAGATGGGCGATGGATGATCCCATATCCATTGGTGTTTGACATCAGAGATGGTATACGGGTGCTCAGTGGAGACTGGGTACACTGGACGGACTCGCCGAGAACTCCCAGATGGTATTATACCTGACATAAGATGGCAGTTCTCAGGTGACACTTGTGCAGGTTAGTCTGTAGACTTGAGATCGTCATAGAGTCTTGTGTGATTCCCACCGTGCTTTGATTTCCACCTTACCACGTTCATGAGGGCGTGCAAAACGGTGGTTTTTGGGTACAGTCCCGAGTCACATGGAGGCAATGAGCGATAGGAGGGGTTTCGTCTCTCCCGGTATTGGGGGTTGATGTTGCGCTGTGCTCGATTGGCCGTAACAGGGAAGTCCCTGGCCAGGGCTGATTAGAGATTTACTGGTAAGTGTTACCAGTAGTTTCTCGACCCGTTATGAGCCTCACATCGGCACGACTTATCGGTTATTGGGGTCTGACGTTTACCACCCCTAGACTTGATATGCGACATATCAGACGAGGAGACCGGACTGCACGGGTAGTGTTGCCGGTTGGCTCGACGGGAGTTGTAGCAGGTTCGCTTGTTTTCTTCTGATCGCTCAATACCCGGGTGGCCGTTACGTTTAGCTGAACGCTTACGGCTTGGGGGTGCTTGATATGATCATCACCCACTGTCGGCGTATTGACAAGTCTTAGAGTCCCACAAAGGAGTTACCTAGTCCAGGCGAAACGTTGTGGTGCGCGTATGCGATATGCGCATGGACCCGGTCAAAATGCGCGTATAAGATACCGTATATTGATCGGGCGGCTTGCTTTTGGTCGGGTCGTATGTGATATGGCCGGATTGATAAATCAAGTGTTGATTTATCATTTAACCATTAGTTTCTTACTAGAAATCCTTTCTTGTATTTTTGGATGTATGCATGCATGTATGCATTCTTTCTTGATTCATGCACATATGGATGTGCTTGCACACATACATACATACATCATCCTTCATGGTTGTATATACATAGAAAATGGTGGCAATATAAGACTCACACCATGGTTTTATATATTTGGATATATATTGTATTTGTGTTAAAAACAAAAGAAAAGAAAAGGATAATTCATGGTTTACTTTCTACACTCTTCTTTGACCTAACCATGCTCACCCACCATTTAACCATGGATTAACTTTCCTTTTGTGTTTTAACTCAAATTCAATAATATCTTTATTGTTTAACCATGGTTTGAGATGAGAGGTGGAAAATATATATACATATATTTTCTATTTTTTCATAGGTGATTATCTTTTCTCTTGTTCTAAAAAAAGCCATCATCTTCTTCCTCCTTCTTCTTTTGCTCTCTAGATTTCTCTAGTGAACAAATTACTCACCAAGTTAGGATTTTGAAGTGAGAAAAGCCACCACAACATCATTCTACACAAGTCTTGCCCACTTGTTTAGAGTGTTAGCTTCATTTCTTTCTCTTGATCAAGTGAAGTTGCAAGCTTGGACAAAGCGGACTCTGGGTGGATCATCGTGGACCTAGAGGAGTTCAAGCGGACCTTTTCCAAACCCCAAGTAGCCGAGGAGTCTAGCGTAGGGAGCTACAAAGGTTGTACTCTCAAAACCCTAACTTTTCTTACTTGAAATGATGTGTTGTTTTTGAAACCCTAATTTTTCTAGGAATGATTCTTTGCATGCTTACTTAGCACCCTAAAAATTTAATCTTTGGTACATGTGATTCTTCCAAACCCTTCTTGAGGTGCTAGGTAAACCTAACAGGAGCTAGGAGTAGTTCCAACCATTATTGATCCAATACCATTGTATTGTGATAATAATGGGGCTATGGCGTTAGCCAAGGAGCCCAGGTCCCATCAGTGGTCCAGACACATCCTGAGGCGCTTTCATTTGATCCGGGAGATTGTAGATCGCCGCGAGATCGAGATTAGGAGAGTAGACACAAAGAATAATGTCGCGGATCCACTCACCAAGGCCCCCCCTCAAACGCAGCATGAGCGACTTTTTGAGATGTTGGGTATGAGATACGCCAATAACTGGCCTTAGTGCAAGTGGGAGATTGTTGGATATATGTATGCCCTAGAGGCCATCATATGATAGTGGATGTATTTATACATGTATATATATATATATATTCAGTGTACATTCTTGCTCGACATGATAGTATGCTATCTGGTTCTTCTTTATCTGACATGTTGATTTGATCATGCTTTTATTCATTCATACATGTTGATAAAGCCCTGAGGATATAGGCTTGACTACTGTGATTATGATGGAGATCATACTAGTGGGACATATGTAGTTTATAAGCATATCCTGAAATGTCCCTAGTCGTAGGTATATCGAGACGGGGCATCGATATACCAGAGTAGACTAGCGTATATGATACTAGACCCATATGATGTGCGATGGATGTTCCCACATTCATCGATGTTTGACATCGAGATCGTATACGGGTGCTCAGTGGTGACTGGGTACACTGGACGGACTCACCGAGAACTCCTATATGGAATTATATCTATTGTCGGATAGCAGTTCTCAGGTGACACTGGTGCAGATTAGTCTGTAGACCCGAGATCGTCATAGAGTCTTGTGTGTTCAACTATTGTACTTTGATTACCACCCTACCACGGCTCTACTGAGTCGTGCAAACAGGTGGCCGTTGGGTACAGTCCAGAGACACACGAAGGCGATGAGCGATATGAGAGGTTTCGTCTCTCCCGGTATTGGGAGTTGATGCTGTGTTGTGCTCGATTGGCTATATCAGTAAGTCCCTGGCCAGGGCTGTTGAGATTTACTGATAAGTGTTATCAGTAGTTTCTTGATCTGTTGTAGACCATTCATCGGCACGACTTATTGAGTTATTGGGGTCGACGTTACCATCCCTAGACTTGATATGCAGCATATCTGACGAAGAGACCGGACTGTCAGTAGTGTTGCCGGTTGGCTCGATGGGAGTTGTGACAGGTTCGCTTGTTTTCTTCTGATGGCTCAATACCCGGGTAGCCGTTACGTTTAGCTGACCGCTTGCGGCTTGGGGGTGCTTGATATGATCATCACCCACTGTCGGCGTATTGACGAGTCTTAGAGTCCCACAATGGAGTTGCCTAGTCCAGGCGAAACGATGTGGTGCGCATATGAGATATACGCGTGGACCCGGTTAAAATGCGCGTATGAGATACCGTACATTAATCGGGCAGTTTGCTTTTGGTCGGGTCATATGCGATATGACCGGTTTGCTAAATCAAGTGTTGATTTATCATTGACCATTAGTTTCTCACTTTAAACCCTTTCTTGTCTTTTTGTTGTATGCATGCATGTATGCATTCATTCTCATTCATGCACATAGGATGCGCATGCACACATACATGGATACATAATCTATCATGGTTGTTGATATAGTGGATGGTGGCAATATAAGACTCACACCATATATATAAATATATAGATATTATTTTTTGGAAAAGAAAAATGGAAATGGAAATTGTTATCATGGTTTAATATTTTATTCTTGCACTAACCCTTTGGTTTAACCATGATTCATTTTCTATGGCCATTTTTGTTCCAAACTAAAATATCTAGATATTTTATAACTATGGTTAAGAATGAGGAAGTGAAAATATATATATATTCATTATCTCATTTTTATTCACAAGTTTATCATTATCTTGAGCTCTTTACAAGCCATCATCTTCTTCCTCCTTTCTCTCTTGCTCTCTAGTTTTCTCAAGTGAGCAAAAGAGTCACCAAGTTAGGATTTTAAAGTGAGAAAACAAACCGCGTCACCATTCTACACTAGTCTTGCCCATTAGTGTAGAGTATTAGATTCCATTTCTTCTCTTGATCTAGTGGAGCTTCAAGCTTGGACAAAGAGGACTCCGAGTGGATCGTCGTGGACCTAGAGGATCTCAAGCGAACCTTTTTCCAAACCCTCAAGTAGCCAAGGAGTCTAGCGTAGGGAGCTACAATGGTTGTACTCTCAAAACCCTAGCTTTTACTACTTGTGTTTATGTTGCCCTAAACTTTCTAGCATGATCCTTAAGATAGTTTCTTTAGCACCATATAAAATTTAAATATGGCATGTGTGTTGCCTCCAAACCCTTGTAGTGGTGTTGTAGGAAACCCTTCACAACTGATATAGGTAAATGTCACAGACACAACATCAAAAAGTTATATCTCATTTTATAAAATAAACGTATAGATATATAAGTTTGAAATTGGTGCATAACGACGGATATTCAAAACCAAAAATTTGTCATCCGGAAAAATCCAGATGATTTCCTCAAATATCACCAATTACGATGAATTCCGATATAATGAGGATCTAATCACCCAATTCCCAATATCTTACTCCCACTCACCATCCGTAATAACATGCATATGTGAGAAACTGATTTGGTAAACACATACCCTGGAGTTAGATTCTAATTGGGAAAACAGTTTTCAATTAACATCGCACAGTGAAACTGAAACATGAAAATGTTTCAAAAGGGGTTAACTGGTATTCTTAGTAATGCCTCTTCCACTATCCTGATTCATGACAGTAACCATATACTTACATGCCCTCACTCCAATCCCTTTATTATGTCTTTACTTATTACCTTCTGTACACCTTCTTTAGGCAAATTGGTTTTCTTCCTTCCCTACCCTTCAGCACCAGCCTAAGGTTTAGAAGAAGACTGTCCAATAAGCGCAATAGGTGTACTCTCCTAATCCTAGGAGCCCTCACAACCTGAGAGAAGGTAAAGGGAAAAAATATCTGAATAATCCTATTATATTTCTCTTGAACCGGAACCAACCTCGAATCTGGAACGAATTCCTTCGAGTTCGTATGTAACTATGCAATGGCATATCCAATAGGAGTGGATATCCGTAGTGATACGGAGTGTTCTGGAGAAATGCAAAGTGGATGCAGGAGTTGCAGGGGTATACACGTTTTTGTCGTTAATGATAGCAGTCGCAATTTTCTTTGCCGTTATTCTAGTCCCTTTATATGTCTTTACTTATTACCTTATGTACACCACACTTAGGCTTAGTTGGTTTTCTTCCTTCCCTACCTATCATCACCTGCATATGGTTTGGAGGAAGACTATCCAATAAGCACAATAGGTGTACCCTCTCCTAATCCTAGGAGCCCTCACAACCTGAGAGAAGGTAAAGGGAAAAGACAACCGAATAATCTTATTCAATCTCTCCAGAACCAGAATCCATCCTTGAATCTGGAAAAGGATCCTTCAAGTTCGTATGTAACTATACGATGGATTTATCCAATGGAAGTGGATGTTCGTAGTGAAACGGAGTGTTCTGGAGAAATGCAAAGGTGATATAGAAATGGAAATGATGTATATGACACCGTGACATTCCAAAAGCCAAAGTGTTTTAAGAAGGTTCGGTTAACTTGGTTCATGAGTTTTAGTCAAGGGTCGGGCCATGGTCGCTACCAGAGAGAGAGAAAAGAAACACTCAGAATGCACTCTAACATAGATTAGAATGGTTAATCACTTTATCTAATCAGGATGGCTCCCACTGTTTCCTCGAATTTTCCTCCAAACCCAAAAGGAGAATTAGCCGGAATCACCCGAGAAGTAATCATACTCATCAGTGGGAATTGGGATCCAACTCTCATCGCATCATAACTTGATGGAAGCCACTCAAATCACCACACTCCAGAAGGTATGCGCATGTCTGGAAAGTTTCCAGTATGTTTGATGTAAGTCTACGGTAGCGCCCCGACAATCAATCCGAGGCCAAAATGCGGAAACAAAAACTTTTTCATAAACTTGAAACTGGCGCTAACACATACTTTAATCCAGATCGAACCATTAACATTAAACTAGCAATCTAAAGTGGGTTAGAAAAGCTATACCGATCGATCCGTGTCCTTCGGTCTTTAGCCGCCATCTTTAGCTCCTTACAGCATCTCCGATCTCGTTCGATCTCCAATCTCCTCGTCGGAAATGGCACCACGTCGATGAATCTTTTTATGGGCTCCCGCTTCGAACCGAAGCAACTCGGACACGAAGCTTGCTAGCCGACGTGTCCAAGGTGAAGTAGAGAATGTGTGCGATCACTTTGTCTCAAGCATCCATTGATTCTCAACGCATGAGAGTGTATGGATGGAGGTTAAAATTGATGCCATTAATGGAGATAGTGAGCTCAAGAAGAAAGAGGAAGAAGAAAAGATTTCCTTTTCTTTTGTGTTGGAATGATAATGAGAGTGAGCTAGAATATTCAACACAAGAGCAAACCCCTGTCGATTCGCTCACTGCCTCCATGTGGCTCGGGACTGTACCCAACTAAAATCTGTTTGCACGACTCCTTTGAGCCGTGGTAGGTTAGTAATCAAAGCACAGTGGGAACTCACACGAGACAAATGATGATCTCAGGTCGATGAACTAACATGTACACATGTCACCAGGGAACTGCTATCTGACGTCATGTATAATACCAACTAGCATGTTCCTGGCGAGTCCTGTCCGGTGTACTCATAACACAATGAGCAACTGTATACATCTTAGGTGAACCAACTGACACCAATGGCTTGTGAGACCAGCCACCGCCCCTCGTCGGGGTCTCGATCGTATACACTAGTCTACTAATGGAGTATCGATGCCCAGTCTCGAAACTCCCACGACTAGGGACCACTTTAAGGATGTGCTTATAGACTACCCAACTCTCACGTATATGATCGCCATCATACTGCTGGTAGTCAAGAAAGAATCTTAAGGGCTCTATCAACGCGTAATAGTGATCTGTAATATCACCTAAATCTGTATACGATGATAAAGATAAACCAGATAGCATGCTATCATCTTGAGTAAGACTGTCCTACTGGCATAGGTCTTCCCTCAATCATTGCAATCACGTGCCTGCGATCCAATAATTGACTTTGAGGGAACTATATCCAACAATCTCCCACTTGCACTCAAGGCTAATTATTGCGGTGTCGCATACTCGCAGCCCGTGTGATACCGAAACCCAACTCCTCTACTAATCAGATTCACAAAGCCCGGTTGTAAAACTATTGCGTTTGAGAAATAGCCTCAGTGAGTGGATCCGCTCTGATGTTTCTTTCTATGTCTCTCTTAATCTCAAGTTCGCAGAGAAAGCCATCTCCCGAAATGAGTAATAACTGTCTTAGAATATGTCTGGATATCTGATGGGACCCAGTTCACAAATGAACTCCAAATCCAAACTTCTTAGACTTTATCGTCAACTGAACCTTATCAGTATCCTGTGCCATGCCCCCCTCAGTATCCGCTTGGACCACCTGTCCAAACTACTGCCCCTCTTTAGAGGGAAAACTATAACTCTGACAGTCACTCTGTATTCCAGGTCACCTTGGAAGCCTGGAATGATAACCGTCTCCCGAAAGAGTCTGTTGTTATCAAATCCCTAGAACATCCACTTATGTTCTAAAACTGCTTCCGAACGTTTTTCTAGGATTGGATTAATATCTCAATTTATTGCATCTAGTGCAAAAATAACATCTGGTGTGGTACTTGACATCTCATGATTGACTCAATTGCATAAGCAAGTGATATGCCAATTATGCACATCCCTCTCCCCTTTAGTCTGTAAGACACCTTTAGAGAGGGTGACTCCATCACCTGCAGGTACACTACCATGCTAGGAGTCGTCCATTCTAAAACATCTTTAGAATACTGTCTAAGTACCCAGATTGGGACACTTCCCAAATCTAGATCTAAAACCATAGATCTAGTAACCAGAATGCCTGATATAATATCCATATCCTATGTGGAGAAACCACTGTGTGACAACCAAAATATAACCGATCGTAGTATAGGAATTTCACTTCCTACTATGTGTATGCCATCCAAATACCAGGACATCACACCCTACTACCTTCTTAACAGATCCATCCCCTATTCTGATGAAGTCAAACCTATGACTGTCACATCAGAAATATATGATTTATCTCCCCTATATCTGCTTTAGTCTATAAATAGACATAAGCTACTTGTCCACTATGCATCCGCTGCTCTTATTGACTACGACAACCTTCTGGCAGAGTCAAAGCAAGTTTAGAACGATGCTATACTCATCCTCCTGCCGGGTCTCACAGTCTGGAACAACAGCAATGGCAAGTCTGGGTAAACAAGAACCTCCTTGTCACCGTCCTTGAGGCTACCGGAGTACCTCTCGGGTGCCTGAGGTTACCCACCACATCTGCGGAGTGGCTAATGGAATGACAATCCAGATTGAATCTTTAGGTCCTATTAAATTTTTAGTAATCGTTTGTGGTTCTGGAATCACTTCCAGTTCTACCATACTCCCACTATTGTTTTCTGAAAAAAAAATCCATTTATATTAATACTGTGGCGAGTCAAGAACAATATCAATATTGGTCTTCCAGATGGTAGAAAGTCAACCTTCGTCATAGCCCGGGTCAACCCTCAAATAGCCATTACAGAAACGTGCCTTGAGTTATCCAGAGTCTGGTTGTAAGCATAAGCCGGACAACTCCATATACCTTAACATCGTTAAGATATGAGCCATTCTATATCTAATATAGAAACAGATGCACTGATTTAATTGGAACCAGATTCAAATCATGCAGCTGTCTCCAGTGCATGTCAACTAAATGGAGAGAAGCCGATCAGCATTACTCAACTTAGGAGTGCATCCAAACATGAGTAACCTGAAAGAGAAACAAGTTTCTCAAAACCATTACTGTCAACTGAATACCAAACACAAGTATCTACATCTTCGATCACCTTGAAGAAACCTGATACTTGCAACACCTGGTTCTTTACTTTATTCGTATACCTATAACTTCTCAAAACGTAGACCCTGTATTTCTACGAAACACTTGTCTAAAACTAGAGAAGTCATAAGTAAACAGAATATAGTACAAGGACCAACCCCTCTGTCCTAATAGACACTGGACAACATGTTAGTGTATATGCCCTAGAGGCCATTACTGTATCATACTAGTTTGTATATTACTTAATGGATGCTTGGGATATTCACCTTGTATATACAGTCTTGCTCAAAATAGTAGTATGCTACTTGGTTTGTCTCTACTTCAATGTGTACTTGTGTTTATTTTACTATATCACTTATACGCATTAGTGGAGCCCTTAGGATCTTTGCTTGATTACCAGCGTTGTGATGGCAGTCACACTAGTGGGGGCTGGGTAATCTATAAGCACATCCTTATACAGGTCCCTAGTCGCAGGACTATCGAGATAGGGCATCGATACTCCGGAGTAGACTAGCGTATGCGCTTCTCATCCCAGTGTGGGAGATGGTCTGTCCCACAGCCATCAGTACGTCGTACTGGAGATAGTATACGGGTGCTCGTTGGGTTACGAGTACACTGGACAGGACTCGTCGGGAACTGACAGGTTGGTATTATACCTATCGTCAGTCGTCAGTTCCCAGGTGACATGAGTACAGCTTAGTCCGCTGACTTGACACTGGCACTTCGCCTCGAGTGTGTTCCCACTGCACTTTGATCACTACCCTACCACGGCTCAAAGGAGTCGTGCAAACAGGTGGTGGTTGGGTGCAGTCCCGAAGCACTTGGAGGCAGTGACGGTTAGACAGGATTCGTCTCTCCCGGTATTGGGGGTTGACATCGCGCTGTGTCTAGGAGAGCCATTACACGAGTAGTCCCTGGCCAGGGCAAACGAGATATACTGGTAGGTTTCCAGTGTTATCTCAGGGTGTTTTGGGCTTCGCTCCGGCACGACTTGTACCGCTATTGGGGGACTGACGTTTACCGCCCCCTAGGCCCGCCATGCGATGTATCAGACGAACAGACCGGACTGTACGGAGAATGTCACATTCAGACTCAGTAGGAGTTCAGATGGGGTTTTCACTTCGTCAGCCTTCTTGTCGACATCTACCTGGGGACCGTTACGCACAGCTAGTGCCGCTTGCGGTCTGTGGTTAAACCCACTGCCAGCGTAGTGTCGAGTCTTTAGAGTCCCACACAGAGGGTATTCGCCTCTGGGCAAAACAGAGTAGAGGTCGCATGGTTTTGCGACAGGGTTCGTTCTCATCCGCGCACTTGTGCACGTTTGGAGTCCGGACGGATTATACTGGCAGGCTCTGGTTTGAGCCAGATACTGGTATGTGTTTTTGGGGTTGCTTTTATATCTTGGTATTCTTGTTTTTCGGAACGAGAATGCAGGTGTGTATGCACAGTTGCTTGAGGCGGAGAATGAGATTTTTCATTAGGGTTTCGGAACGGGTGCGTATGCACAATTGACAGTCTTCATTTTCCAAACCCTAATGGATTTATATATTATCTATTAATAATAATAATTAAATGAGAATTATGTTATGGTTGTTTTTGTTGACTTGTTGACCTTGGTTGACTTGTTGACCATTGACCACTTTCATGCCTTCAAAAGTCCTCCTTGATTTATGCTTACATTTTTAAATGAAGCATGGTAGTGGTCATTCCAAATTACCATCAACTATTCTCATTTTCAATTATTATTATTAGATAATTATTTTCTTTTGCATTATGGTTGCAAGATAGAATATGATAGCTCATTCTATCATATTCATTCTCTCTCCTCTCTTCATCTTCTTCTTCCTCTAGTCAAGAGAAACCTTCTCATGAGTTGAGAATCCTTCTCTTGAAAAAGAAAAGCAAACCCTAGTCACTCTCTCTACTCATTCTAGGTTGAAGGTTTAGCAAACCGGAAACCCTAGTTCACTCAAAGATCGAGGAAGAGCCCAAAGTCGAACCTTCGAGGTGGATCCATCTTCGACGGGAGAAGGCGACGTAAAGAGAACCATCAACCTCTACAAGACTTGAAGAAGAAGGAGTTCAAGTATAGGTATAACCATCTTCCATAGTAGCTAACTCTCTTTAGCTAGAATACTAGTTTTAGTTTAGACAACGATCCCGACCATGTTTAGTCCATGTTGCCTCTTGCGATAAAAATTCGTTTTTTATACCGTTTCCGCCTCCCCGTAAGCACCGGGGGTCGCAATATGGACTAACAGTGGTATCAGAGCCTAACTAAACTTAAACTAGCTTGGTAGTGAAGTGTAACGAAGTTCGAAACCGCAAAAACCCAAAAACCGTATTTTTCAAAAACCTGAGTTTCTGTTGAAATTTTTTTGGCTCGAAATGAAAAAATTTATATTTGTAAAATCATCTCAGGGTTTTCTAAAAACACACATGAAAAACGATCCAGTTTGGAGCTCAAAGCGCCGCGCATCCGCGGCACGAGGTAGGCTCGTGCCGCGGAACCGCCGCGCTTTGTCGTCTTCTGCGCCTCGTTTTTCGTGCAGTGTCTGTAGGTTTTGGTTTTGGGATTTTTGAGATATATTATATGTACCCAGATTTTCCAGAAAAGAAATTTCCTTTTGGGGTCCTATAATTCCGTATTTTTCCGAACTTCACTACACTTTGGCTATATTGGTTATATCTGTGTTGTTTGCATGTATTGAACGTCGGCTAATCGCTATAAGTCGATTAGTCGGGGTTATACATGATCTGTAATGTGCTGGAATGTGTATATGAATGTGTTGGACTGTCGCGGGTGAATAGCCGGGGTTGGATGTGAGATGAGCTTTTGTTTTTCTTTCATTCATTTGTAAATGTAAATTGATGTAATTATATTATTTGTTTGGCCGCACAACCGGGTCGGGGTTGTAGCCGTCATTGTATAATTCTTTTTACTGTTTATGCTCCTAGGATAGACCCATGGTGGGGTGCACAAACTACCGGGAACTTGGCGGGTAGTTTGCCGCACCCGTAGGGGTCTTGGGTGGGGTATTTGCTATTCACCGCGACCGTGTTATCCGCTTTTCGTTTCAGGCTCGAAAGAAATGCGGATTGCTAGTATATCCAATGTATTCATCTGTGATCTGTAATGTCTATCATTGCTTTCTATTTAGGCGTTGCTTATGTTTTACAGCCGCGCTAGCCCAGCCCCCGCTCTGTCGTTAGTTAAGTAACCTAACGGGTGATGACGGGGCCCCGTGGCGAATGCATATGGCATAAGCGTACGTCATATTTTGGTTGTTTTCTGCAATGGTAGGATTAAATGATGGGACGCATTAAAAGAACTAATGCAAGAATATCACGCATTAAAAGAACTAATGCAAGATAATAAACCAAGTTAAAGTCGTTGGAACACTTTCGAAAAACCACTCGGTTCTTTTCAAAACTAACTTTTAAAATGCGGAGTTTGAGCCACTCCATTTAAAAGCTATCTCGTTCCATCGACCAAATCAAGTTCACTACGTTCACGGTTTTGCCAAAAACCATTCGTAGCCCTCCGTCGTTTCGCATGAATATTCAAATAGTATTCAAGCTGTGTTTGTTGACCTTCGTCAAGGCATAGTGATTGGTAGCTGTTAAGTATTCATATGTAGCATAGATAGATGCGTTGGTTTGGGACACTCACATTACCTTGTTGACCTTCGTCAAGGGTATATGCGGGTGGATTCAAATTAACCTGGATAATGACGGGCAGAACTTGACATGTGACTTATGATTTGTTGACCTTCGTCAAGGTCATAAGAGCATGGGGCAAAAATCCACATCGGGAGTTTCATAAGTACTGAAACTTGCTAGATTTGCATACCATTTGGAGTGTGGTGATTCTGGTAGGATTCCTTCAGTTTCGTCACGCGATGATATTTGGATCCCGATCCTACTGTGAGTATATGCTACTCCTCGGGAAATTTCTCACTTAACGATCAATGCTATAAACCTAGTAGGTGCCTAGAAAGGTGTTAGCGGGGCTACGCCCCCAGGGAAAAGAGGTTCTTTAATTAAGGAACTTCGCGAAAGCGTTGGAAAACCTCCCTCGAAGTACCGACACCAGCCTGGCTGAACGGTTAAGCAAGTATTGTACGGTGGGATTGATCCTGACTAATTCTTCCTTTATGGTTTGAGGAGGGATTCGAGAAACAGTGGGAGCCATCCTGTTTAGACAAACTAAAAACCACTCTAAACTTGCAAGAGCATCATGCTGAGTGTTTCTTCTTCTCTCTCCTAATTGCAGCGACCAATCAACATGACTGGACTTAAGTTACTCCTAGATAAAAACAAGCTGACAGGGCCAAACTACAAAGATTGGCTCAGGAATGTCAAGATAGCAATCACTTATGACAAGCTGGGGTATCTTCTTACCACCAAAGCTCCCCCTGTCCCTGGTCCAACTTCCAGCGTCGCGGATAAGGAAATCCGCAAGACTTGGGAGATTGATAGCGCGAAGGCCAAGTGCCTCTTGCTTGCCTCGATGGACAACGAACATCAGAGAAGGCATGAGAATATGGACATGGAGTCCATATTGCTTCATACAAAAGAACTGTATGGGGAGCAATCACGTATCGCAAGATACGAAGCGTCGAAAAAGTTGTTTTCGACAAGAATGGCCGTCGGATCATCAGTAGCCGAGCACGTGCTAAAGATGATCGGTTACATTGAGGAGCTCGCTGACCTAGGGATCACATTGGAGAGTGAGCTATATACGGATATAGTTCTCCAGTCCCTTCCTTCCACTTACGCCCAGTTTATAATGAATTTCAACCTACAAGAAAAGGAGGTTGAACTTTCAGAGCTCCTCAACCTGCTGAGGAGCGCAGAGGGCACCCTACAGAAAGGTAGGGAAACATCCACTTTGTTTGTAGGAGGATCATCTTCTTCTAGGTCCAAGGCGAAAGCCAAGGGAAAGAAGAAGAAAGCCCCCGCCAAACCAAGGGGCGGTGTTAGTAAAGTGGATACGAAGGGAAAAGGAAAAGCAACAAAGATAGCGGGGAAGATTGTGGATAAGGAAGAATGCTTCTTTTGTCATAAGAAAGGACACTGGAAGAATGATTGCAGGGCCTGGAAGGCCAGAACACAGGAATTGAAGCAGGTTGCAGCTTCAGCTTCAGGTGTGTATGTTATTGAAAACTGTCTTTCTATAAACTCTACTTCCTGGGTATTGGATACCGGATCAGGATCTCATATCTGTAATTCTTTGCAGGCGTTGAGAAACCGTAGTGTTTTGAAAGCAGGTGACATGACCCTCAGAGTTGCAAACGGAGCGAGCATGGATGCTAAAGCCGTGGGGGACTATCACCTGGGAATGTCAGATGGACATGTTTTGGTTTTGCGTAATTGCTTTTTTGTACCCAACGCAACTTGTAATATCATTTCTGTATCTTTAGTTTCTAAAGAAGGTTATGAATTTGCGTTTGTAAGTAATGTTGTAAACATTCGCCTTAATCAAGTTTTGATTGGGTCAGGTACTTTGAGTAATGGTATATACGTATTGAACCAACCACAGATTTTTAATGTCCAGAATACACACAAAAGAAAGTCTCCAGAAATAAACCAGACTTTCTTATGGCATTGTAGATTGGGTCACATCAATGAGAGAAGGTTGACGAAGTTACATACAGAAGGGTATTTGAATGCGTTCGAATATCAGTCGTATGCCACTTGTCAATCCTGTCTCAAGGGAAAGATGACAAAGACTCCGTTTACTGGACATGGAGAAAGAGCGAGCGAGCTCTTGGGACTTGTACACAGTGACGTGTGCGGTCCAATGTCTACACATGCCCGAAGCGGACATTCTTACTTCATTACTTTTACGGATGACTTCTCAAGGTACGGTTATGTTTTCTTAATGAAACATAAGTCCGAGGCTTTTGAAAAATTCCAGGAGTATAAGAATGAAGTAGAGAAACAGACCGGCAAAAGTATTAAGATTCTAAGATCGGATCGAGGTGGAGAATACTTAAGTGCCGAATTCCTGAATTACTTAAAAGAGAATGGTATTCTCTCTCAGCTTACTCCTCCATACACTCCGCAACATAACGGTGTATCGGAGAGACGGAACCGAACCCTATTGGATATGGTTCGGTCCATGATGAGTAACGCTGAGTTACCGCGATCATTCTGGGGATATGCAATAGAAGCAGCTGCGTATCTCTTGAACAAGGCTCCCACCAAGACTGTGCCTACCACCCCTTATGAGATGTGGACTGGGAAGAAACCCTGTCTCAAGTATCTTAAAGTATGGGGATGTCCAGCCTTTGTAAAAAGGCAGCATGCGGACAAGCTTGAGGCACGTTCAGTACAGTGTAAGTTTGTGGGATACCCAAGGAACTCCAGGGGGTATCTTTTCTATTCCGCTGAGGAACAAAAGGTTTTTGTTTCTCAGCATGCCCGCTTCTTGGAAACTGAGTTTTTGGAAACCCAGATAAGTGGGAGCACAATAGAACTGGAAGAAGTTCCAGAACCACAGACTGTTACTGAAAGCTTAGTGGAACCAGAGGGTTCAACAGAACAGGACATTCCTACGCCGCTCCGCAGAAGTAGTAGGCAGTCTCATCCGCCCGAGAGATACTACGGTTTTCTCATAGACGGGGATAGAGAGGATTGCATCATAGATTATGATGAGCCTACTAGCTTCCAGCAGGCCGTTCAGAGCGTTGACTCAGTGAAATGGCTGGATGCAATGCGGACCGAAATGGAGTCCATGTACACCAATAAGGTATGGACGTTGGACATTGCTCCAGACGGGGTAAAACCCGTAGGATGCAAGTGGATCTTCAAAAGGAAGATTGGTGTAGATGGACAGGTTGAGACCTATAAAGCTAGGCTGGTAGCAAAGGGTTTCCGTCAAAGACCTGGCTTGGACTATGACGAAACCTTTTCTCCAGTAGCCATGCTGAAATCCATTCGGATCCTTCTTGCCATCGCTGCCTTCCACGATTATGAGATCTGGCAAATGGACGTAAAGACAGCTTTTCTAAATGGAAATTTAGAGGAGTGTGTCTATATGGATCAGCCAGAGGGTTTCATTCAGAGTGGGAGCAGCGGAAAGGTGTGCAAGTTGCTTAAGTCCATCTATGGACTAAAGCAGGCATCGCGGAGTTGGAACATCTGTTTTGATGAGACGGTCAAGGAATTTGGCTTTATCAAAAATCCAGATGAACCATGCATCTATAGTAGATTTGTAGCGAGAACTGTAGTATTCCTCGTTTTATACGTGGATGACATTCTCTTAATAGGAAATGACATTCCTATGCTACAATCTGTCAAGGGGTTCTTGTCACAAAGGTTCTCCATGAAAGACCTGGGTGATGCCTCATACATCCTGGGGATCCGGATCCATCGTGATAGATCCAAGAGGATATTAGGACTTTCACAGTCCAGGTACATCGACACCGTACTGAAAAGATTCAGTATGGAAGATTCCAAGCGCGGTAACTTACCGGCTTGTCACGGGATCACCCTCTCTAAAGAGATGTCTCCCAAGACTGATTTGGAGAGGGATCGCATGTCTATTATACCCTACGCTTCTGCGGTAGGCTCTATAATGTATGCGATGTTGTGTACCAGACCGGATGTAGCTTATGCACTGAGTGTAGTAAGCCGGTATCAGTCAAACCCTGGGGAGAAACATTGGATAGCAGTAAAGAACATTCTCAAGTACCTGAGGAGGACTAAGGAGATGTTCTTGGTGTATGGCGGAAAAGACCTCCAGATCGAGGCTTTTGCTGACTCCAGCTTCCAGAGTGACAAGGATGATTCCAAGTCCATGTCGGGCTTTGTCTTTACCCTCAATGGAGGGGCGGTGTGTTGGAAGAGTTCCAAACAGGAAACCGTTGCAGACTCGACGATGGAAGCGGAATACATCGCTGCATCTGATGCCGCAAAAGAAGCTGTCTGGATGAGGAAGTTCTTGAAAGAACTTCAGGTGGTTCCGTCCATTGTTGACCCAGTACCTCTGTATTGCGACAACAACGGGGCTATAGCTTTAGCAAAGGAACCCAGGTCCCATCAGAGATCCAGGCACATCTTGAGGCGGTATCACCTGATCAGGGAGATCGTGGATCGCAAGGAGATCGAGGTTCGGAGAGTAGCTTCAGAAGACAACACTGCAGATCCATTCACCAAGGCCCTGCCCCAGACTCAGTTCGAGCGGCTGATCGAGATGATAGGTCTTCGATACGCCAGTACATGGCCTTAGTGCAAGTGGGAGATTGTTAGTGTATATGCCCTAGAGGCCATTACTGTATCATACTAGTTTGTATATTACTTAATGGATGCTTGGGATATTCACCTTGTATATACAGTCTTGCTCAAAATAGTAGTATGCTACTTGGTTTGTCTCTACTTCAATGTGTACTTGTGTTTATTTTACTATATCACTTATACGCATTAGTGGAGCCCTTAGGATCTTTGCTTGATTACCAGCGTTGTGATGGCAGTCACACTAGTGGGGGCTGGGTAATCTATAAGCACATCCTTATACAGGTCCCTAGTCGCAGGACTATCGAGATAGGGCATCGATACTCCGGAGTAGACTAGCGTATGCGCTTCTCATCCCAGTGTGGGAGATGGTCTGTCCCACAGCCATCAGTACGTCGTACTGGAGATAGTATACGGGTGCTCGTTGGGTTACGAGTACACTGGACAGGACTCGTCGGGAACTGACAGGTTGGTATTATACCTATCGTCAGTCGTCAGTTCCCAGGTGACATGAGTACAGCTTAGTCCGCTGACTTGACACTGGCACTTCGCCTCGAGTGTGTTCCCACTGCACTTTGATCACTACCCTACCACGGCTCAAAGGAGTCGTGCAAACAGGTGGTGGTTGGGTGCAGTCCCGAAGCACTTGGAGGCAGTGACGGTTAGACAGGATTCGTCTCTCCCGGTATTGGGGGTTGACATCGCGCTGTGTCTAGGAGAGCCATTACACGAGTAGTCCCTGGCCAGGGCAAACGAGATATACTGGTAGGTTTCCAGTGTTATCTCAGGGTGTTTTGGGCTTCGCTCCGGCACGACTTGTACCGCTATTGGGGGACTGACGTTTACCGCCCCCTAGGCCCGCCATGCGATGTATCAGACGAACAGACCGGACTGTACGGAGAATGTCACATTCAGACTCAGTAGGAGTTCAGATGGGGTTTTCACTTCGTCAGCCTTCTTGTCGACATCTACCTGGGGACCGTTACGCACAGCTAGTGCCGCTTGCGGTCTGTGGTTAAACCCACTGCCAGCGTAGTGTCGAGTCTTTAGAGTCCCACACAGAGGGTATTCGCCTCTGGGCAAAACAGAGTAGAGGTCGCATGGTTTTGCGACAGGGTTCGTTCTCATCCGCGCACTTGTGCACGTTTGGAGTCCGGACGGATTATACTGGCAGGCTCTGGTTTGAGCCAGATACTGGTATGTGTTTTTGGGGTTGCTTTTATATCTTGGTATTCTTGTTTTTCGGAACGAGAATGCAGGTGTGTATGCACAGTTGCTTGAGGCGGAGAATGAGATTTTTCATTAGGGTTTCGGAACGGGTGCGTATGCACAATTGACAGTCTTCATTTTCCAAACCCTAATGGATTTATATATTATCTATTAATAATAATAATTAAATGAGAATTATGTTATGGTTGTTTTTGTTGACTTGTTGACCTTGGTTGACTTGTTGACCATTGACCACTTTCATGCCTTCAAAAGTCCTCCTTGATTTATGCTTACATTTTTAAATGAAGCATGGTAGTGGTCATTCCAAATTACCATCAACTATTCTCATTTTCAATTATTATTATTAGATAATTATTTTCTTTTGCATTATGGTTGCAAGATAGAATATGATAGCTCATTCTATCATATTCATTCTCTCTCCTCTCTTCATCTTCTTCTTCCTCTAGTCAAGAGAAACCTTCTCATGAGTTGAGAATCCTTCTCTTGAAAAAGAAAAGCAAACCCTAGTCACTCTCTCTACTCATTCTAGGTTGAAGGTTTAGCAAACCGGAAACCCTAGTTCACTCAAAGATCGAGGAAGAGCCCAAAGTCGAACCTTCGAGGTGGATCCATCTTCGACGGGAGAAGGCGACGTAAAGAGAACCATCAACCTCTACAAGACTTGAAGAAGAAGGAGTTCAAGTATAGGTATAACCATCTTCCATAGTAGCTAACTCTCTTTAGCTAGAATACTAGTTTTAGTTTAGACAACGATCCCGACCATGTTTAGTCCATGTTGCCTCTTGCGATAAAAATTCGTTTTTTATACCGTTTCCGCCTCCCCGTAAGCACCGGGGGTCGCAATATGGACTAACACAACATACAATGCTTTGTATAAGTCCGCTGAGTTGAATAACTCAAACCCTGTGCGTTGTAGGTTGAAAACTGTACTATGGTTATGAAGAATTACACCGCTGTTTAATGCTCCTTACTTAACCATCAACTGATATAGGTAAATGTCATGGACATAATTTCAAAAAGTTATATCTCACTTTATAAAAATAAACGTAAAGATATATCAATTTGAAATTGGTGCATAACAACGGATATTCAATATCAAATATTTGTCGTCCGACAAACAGCCCAGGCGATTTCCTCAAATATCACCAATTACAACGAATTCCGATATAATGAGGACAATCACCTAATTCCCAATAGCTTACTCACACTCATCATCTGTAAACCATACAGATGTGAGAATCATACCCGGTAAATACATACCCTGGAGTAAGGACTAATTGGGAAATCAGTTTTCTATTAACAATACACAGTGAAACTGAAACATGAATATGTTTCGAAGGGGTATCCGGGTATTCCTAGTAATGCCTCTTCCATTATCCAGATTCATGACTGTAACCGTATACTTCCTTTGACATCTCTCTAAATCTCTTTATTTGTCTTTAGTCGCTACCTTCTGCACACCATCGTTAGGCTAAATGGTTTTCTTCCTTCCCTACCGTTCGGCACCAGCCTATGGTCTGGAAGAAGACTATCCAATAAGCGTAATAGGTGTACTGTCCTTATCCTAAGAGCACTCGCAATGCGAGAGAAGGTAAAGATAAAATACAACTGAATAAACCTTATTCTATTTCTCCTGAACCAGAATCCATCCCTGAACTGGAACAAGTTCCTTCGAGTTCGTATATAACCATACGATGGAGTATCCAAATAACTGTGGATCTTCATAGTGATACGGGGTGTTCTGGAGAAATACAAAGGTGAAGTAGGAGTGGCGATGAAATACGTGGTTTGGTCGTGAATGATAGCAGTTGCAATTTACTTTGCCCTCTTTCTGATCCCTTTATTTGTCTTTACTTAATACCTTCTGTACACCTTTTAGGCTAAATGGTTTTCTTCATTCCCTACCGTTCGGGACCTGCCTATGGTTTGGATGAAGACTATCCAATTAGCGTAATAGGTGTACCGTCCTAATCCAAAGAGCACTCGCAACCTGAGAGAAGGTAAAAGGAAAAAACAACTGAATAGTCCTATTCATTTTCTCCAGAACCGGAAACCATCCTCGAATCTGGAACAAGTTTCTTCGAGTTCGTATATAACCATACGATGGTTTTATCCAATGGAAGTGGATGTTCGTAGTAATACGGGGTGTTCTGGAGAAAAGGTTAAAAGTAGGAGTGGCAATGAGGTATGCAACTATGACAATCCAAAAGCCAGTGTTTAAAAAGGTTCGGTTAACTTGGTCACTGAGTTATAGTCTAGGGTCGGGCCATGGTCGCTGCCAAAGAGAGAGAGAGAGAAGAAACACTCTGCGTGCACTCTAACCTAGATTAGAATGGTTATCAATTTATCTAATCAGAAAACCTCCCACTGTATCCTCAAATTTTCCTCCAAACCTGGAAGAAGAATTAGTCGGGATCACCCAAGGAGTAAACCTACTCATCAGTGGGAATCGGGATCCAACTATCATCGCATGATAACGTGATGGAATCCACTCACGTTATCACACTCCAGAAGGTATGCGCATGCCTGGAAAGTTTCAGTTTCTTTAGAAACTCCCGATGTGATTTTTACCCCATGCTCTTATGACCTTGACGAAGGTCAACAAATCATAAGTCACATGTCAAGTTCTACCCGTCATTGTCCAGGTTAATTTGAACCCACCCGTACAAGCCCTTGACGAAGGTCAACAAAGCTGTACGGTTGTCCCAAATCAATGCATCTATCTATGCAACAGAAAGGTAACAAGCAGTTACCATACACTATGCCTTGACGAAGGTCAACAAACATAGCATGAATACTAAGTGCTACCCATCTGAAATAACGGAGGGCTACGAATGGTTTTTGGCGAAAAACCTTTAACATAATGAACTTAATATCGTTGAAGGAACCGGATAGCTTTTTGTAAAAATATAGTGGCGAAAACCTTTGCTAAAGAGGTCACTCCCGGTGAAGGGATCTCGGCTCTTTCCCCGTAGAAGGAGGTGCAGGATATTCCAAACTGAATACCACGATGCAAAGCAAAAAGTAATCGACTATAGTGAAGTTATTACCCTGACACAAACCTCTGTCCAAGGGGTCACTCCCGATGAAGGGATCTCGGCCCTTGCCTCGTCGAATGAGGTGCTGGATATTCATAACCAAATACCACTATGCCAAATAAAAGAGAACGTCCTTGTAATAACAGCATTTTGAAAATTGTTCCAACAATATCAAACAAGTTTTTTTAGCTTGCATTGATCCGAATCAATGCAGTCCCATCAATTGATCACACCAATAAAGAACGAAAATACGATGTACGTATATGCCATCCGCATTCGCCACTGGGTACCGTCATCACCCGTTAGGTTACTTAACTAACGATAGAGCGGGGACTGGACTAGCATGGGTGTAAATCATATACAATAACTACTAGTATATATATCAATATATAATAATCGCTCATGGCATGATAAATACAACATCACAGAAATGTAATAAGCATCACAGAACAATACAGATAATCTGGGATCCCCGGGTTTCATAGAGCCGCAACTGAAACCCGGCGTTCCCCTGGTCGTGTGGACATCCTGTGCAATGAAAAACCTAAACCCCTACGGGTGCGGCAAGTTACCCACCAAAACCTGAAGTGAGGCAGCCCCCTTCAACAAAGTGAATGGACCACCCAGCACTTCACGGAATCCGGTAACTTGAGCATCCCTCCTTGGGTCAACCTATACCCCCTATGAGTGCAGCGAATAGCCCGCCAATTCTAGAGTGAAGCCCCCTCCGTCTCAAAGACATGAGATGCGGGCCCGTTGCCCTCTAGAACCCGGCTATCCGAGCACTCCACCGCGGGGTAATCCTAGTACAGAAAATAAAAATATATACAACGGGTACATCGACCTCAACCCGGTCGTGCCCCAAAAGAATAATATACAAACAGGCAGTGACGGCAATCCACATGTCGGACGCTCGCCCCGCAATATCAAATGTACAAATAATACCAAACTGTACTACCATTGCATCCAGACTATCCACCACGACAAATCCGCAACATCACTGTAACGCCTTAGATTTCGGTTAGTGTTCGTTTAGACGTTAATATGGGTTTACTGTAAAAAGTTTAGCAATTCGGGTTCCTTACATTTTATAACATTTAATTAATAAGTTATTATTATTTGTTATAGGCATGCATGCACGTGTGCACGTAAATGTGAGATTTGTTTGTCCTAATTTTGTTCTTAGCAACCATGACACTTAACCTAATCCCTTTGCTTTATCCAAATCTTTGCTTTAATCCTTAACCATTCTTAGATTTTTTGTGAGTGAGAGAGAGAGAGAGATATTTTCTTTTGGAGTGATGAGTTGTATGAAAGCATTAAATGTGAAAGCATGGTTAGCATTTAATGCATTGGATACACTCACCCTCATCTCACACCCTACACTCACCTCCCTCTCTCATTTCCTCACACACTCTCTCATTTCTTATCTCTTTTCAATTATTCTTCATCTCTCCCTCATCAAACTGAACACTCTCCATTTCCTACACAAATCCATCACAAAACATCACAAATCTCATCAAAAATCACATCTTCGATCTCTTTTTCTCTTGGATGCCTTGGAGTGTGCCAAGCTTGGATCTTTGAATTCTTTTGTGTAGGTAATGATTCCTTTCTGTTCTTGAAGTTAATTTTGTGTAGCTTAGCTTGTTAGTTTTAGTTTTTATTGCGTATCGTATCGTTTCGGGTAAATATCGTATTTTAGTGTTTTGTTTGGGTCTCGGATGATCTGCTGTTAAACCAAGTATTTGTTGCAAAAGTTGGCATGACAGTAACCTAGTGTAGAGACCTAGAACCTACCATGAAAATACGAGCCAATTCCTCCATGATCGGGCTGCAGTTTTATTGGTTCTGGCCGTAAATTGCGGCCAGACTGGGGAGTTGGGGTTTGGGTTTTTGGTGTAGGGTCTCTGGGGTGATTTGTAATCTCATGGTACTTGCAATTTTTACAAATTATTAGCACAGAAAAATCTGGGACCACTTTGCGTATTTCTAGTGTTTCGTTTCGCGCGATACGTTATCCGATACGATGCGTGTTCCGTGTTGCTATTGCTCTGAGTTGGTTTCGTAGTGTCGCTATACGTGTTAGCTACAACACGAACCCTTTAGAGTACGTATGTGTGTCGTGTTGGTCCGTGTAGATTGTATGTGTTTTGGGTCTATTATTAATATATACTTGTTTTATTGTTTTAATGTTGCAGGTTCGCAGGTGGGGACTTCGGACACTGCTACAAAGGGAAAACAGGTGGTAGACTTCACCTAGCTTGGAGCATTGGTGAGTAGATTTAACATCTACAGGGGAATCGTCCGCATGGCGTTATGCGTCTGGGCTAGAAATGATTTGACTTGTCGCATATTCTATGTCATATTTAGAATTGTGCATTTACCCTATTACTTAGTTATTGTTGTGCTTGGACTAGTATCCTTAGGACACTGCACATATTATTGACGACTCATGTTGCACGAGCACTGATTGTATACTACACACACCGTCAATAATTGCCATGACACGCACAACCCACTTATAGATATGATATGGTTTGGTTAGGAACATTGAGACATTGATTCATATTTCTTATCGTATATGACATTTAGCATACCTGTATATCCACAAGCTTACACATATGCCTTCACATACTTACATGCTAGATACATGTATACCTATAGAGTATTGTACCATTAGCGATAGGTACATACACATTTAATGCCATAGCTACAGGTATACCTTGTGCACATATTTCACTTATACCCAGGGGGTATATTACATCATTACTTATAGGTAGATACATATACCTTGCTATACTTTTGTGTTTACACATATATCAGTTATAGCTACATATTTACCTTTACTTGGTGTTATTTAGAATTGGAGAAAATAGGAACTGCATGATATTTTATATTAACTTATTTCAGTTAATTAGCGGCTTTTCCTTTATATGCTTACATTTCAGTTTTATGTTGCATATATTATATTCATGGATTTTTTTCGCATTGAGCTATGGATTTTTCATGATGTTTTCTGGATTTAGGGACCGTGGGAGTTCATGAAATTATGCATTATTTGAAAAACCCGGTTTCCCTTAATATGATATTTCAGCATCCACCATGAGATTTGTTGGTTCTGATATATATATATATACCCCTGCGAGGAGGCGTTGAGGACGTATGAGGGTACATGGTGGGGCCCAGAGGTACCCCGGGGCAAGACGATTGATGGACCTTGCCGATTGAGCTTGTCAGGGGAACCATACCTTCCGGTGACATTACCTATGACTCGGCGGTTATCATGGGGATACCGACGAGAGTCATGTACGTATAGATACATCAAGAGGCGAGGGTCAGAGCTAGGCACTCGAGCTTTCGGTATAGCGTATGATACGTACCTATCAGGGTGCCATTCTTAGTGACAGCACCTGATAGATCAACATTTCTGTGTCGATACTTGACACATTGGTTTCATGATATTTTTACTCATGGATATATATAACAGTGAAATGGGACGTTGTTATATATGCACATATGTATATATTAGTGGAATGGGACGCTAATATATATGTATACATATCAATTCATATACTTCATCATATTTATTCTTGCAAAAATACCTAGGTTATAAGAGATTCACTTGATATTGGATTTAGGACATATGACGTTTACTTGATATTGTACATAAAGGATATATGAGATTCACTTGATTTTGTACATTCAGGATATAGAAGATTTATTCGATATTGTACATTAAGGATTTGTGAGACTTAATATGATATGAGAGCCAATTTGGGGGATGATTTGAGGAAATTGGGATTTGGATTGTCCTAATGGACTGTGATCCTACCATGATGTCGGGATTCCGTGGAAATGACATATTTCATTCCATACTCCACTGTAACATTTCGAAATAATAAAAATATTATTTTTGGGAAATTTATAATTTAATATTATTTTATTGAATATTTTAATAATTCAGTATAATTAAATACAAATAAATGGGGGGAAATTTTGGAAAATTCTAAAATAGGGTAAATTAGAGAATTACGCCATTTCTAAGTTTAATTGATTAGTTATATGCTAATTTAGTGCTAATCGCGATTAAAAATCGCTAATCGGTTTTTTAGCATTTTTTGTGCAAAACATGCACTTATCACTTTTTCACACTTATGCATTTTCTTGCCATGGTTCACTTTGGGTTTACTATTCTTGGGAGAAGGATTTTGAGAGAATAAGAAAAAGAAAAGGAAAAGAAAATGGGAAAAGAATAAAGAAATGAGGTATGGTGAGAGAGAGAAAGGTATGGGTTTCCTTTGACTTTGGACTTAGCTATTCTCTTCATTCCTCATTCATTTTCCCTCCCTCTCCCTCCATTGCTGCTGCTGCTCCTGCACCTCACCTCCCTCCCCTCTTCAATGCCCTCTAAACACCTCTAAAACAACTCCAAAACCCCACTCTCATTTCATTAAAAGTGTGCACAAGCTCAAGATCTACACTTGGAGCTAAAGAAGCAAGGATTTTGGCCACTAGGGGCAACTCAAGAAAATTCTTGAGTTGCCAAATGAGGTATTTTCTGGATCATTAACTTAGTTTTAGCATTTCCTTTACCCCCATGTTTAGATTGAACCGATATTGTGTGATATTGTGGAGTTAAGGAAAACCTAGTTAGGGTTTGAGGAAATTATGAGTTGTAATGTGAAATTGAGTTCAGTAGAGGCTTCACCAACACCCTAGTGTATGAATTGAAACCCAAACCTGAGACTTAAGACCCGGATTACGGATTTAGAAACCGATATCGGGGAATTTGTGAAATCTGTGAGGGGTATATTGAACCTGCTATCACACGAGACATCCTAAATTAAAATTGATTGGACAGTGACATGTGCAGGCACCCAGGAAGCTACCACCAAGACCCCAACCCCTAACTCATCAAGCCGGCCGCAGATTTATCCATTCTGGCCGCAATTTGTGGCCAGACCATGGTGGATTTGCCTCGTTTTGGTTTTGGTGTTCCCTTATCTGTAGATTAGGCCCCTGGTATATATAGATTTGTCCAATTTGTCCTAGGGTGAAATCTGGAACATATTTCCTAAGTTGCTGTTTTGGATTCGTGTTTCCGTATTCCGTATTCTTAATTCTGAATTTGTGTCTTGTGTTTTACCTCGACTATTTGGCGTTTATACGACGATATAGAGGATTTTATTGATGGTTTTGAAGGCGTGCCATAGGTTCTAACCTATATGCCCCTTATCGTATTGTTTTGGGATTCGTATGCCGTTTTAGTTTTGAATTGGTTTTAATGCGCATATACGACACTTTGATGTGTAGGTACCCTATGAAGACTTCGGGACGACAAGCAAACGCGTGGTGACATCGAAAGATAAAGACGCAAGGTGAGTAGATTATATCTACAGGGGAAAGTCGGGTGGATGGCGTATAGCACCCCCGCAGTCCGTAGTTGTTATTATATATGATAGTTAGGTGTATTATGGATAGTGTAGGGTTAGAGGTGACTAGTGTAGTTCATAGTCGCGAACCCTAGAATAGATTTACGCCTACACGCACACCTTTGAATATTCCTTTCACTTGCACTGTGTTCGATGATATTGGATGACATTGGAGATGAGTCGATGATGTTAGGCATTGTGCCGCGAGATCGGTGATTTGATGTGATTCGTATTTGGGATACGACATGTGATTCTTGCGGGCTTTGGATGTGCGTTTACCCCCGCATTCATGCTTTATAAATGGTATCGATTTGTACTATACTTAGATCAGTACCCCAGATTATGTGTTATGATGATAAAGATACCTGATATCTGATGAGAAGAATGTGATATTGACCCGTACCCAGCTATTGGGATGCCGTACGATGATTTACCGTACGAGCCTATATTGATGATAGATCCGCACTCATGACTCGAGGATGTCTTACGATATACTGTATCGTACACGATATTATTGAGGCGGGATCACCGACTAGTATATCTATATATATATCGACTCAGATTTAGGTGGTTTCCATACCTCTCCCGATTGACTTGATACTTAGATCTGTAGTTTGTATAGTAGATTCTTCACTGTGGTGTTGATTACTTGATTTCCGCATATTCATGCTATTCGCATTGCTTGCATATGTTTATCGCTATATTATTATTATGCTGTTAGGACACCAGCACCATTATCGATGATGTGTATGTTTCACGTACACTATTTGCCGACTCACACACTTCATCATCGATAATTGCCATGCCACTACACTGTAGTACTGTTGCATCATGATATGATTCTTGCTTGGCATATTGTACACTTATACCTGTACACAAACATAGATGATTCTGACTTGATTAGAGATTTGGGAACCGCAAGATGTTCTTCAAAACTGATTCGTTTTAAAAGAGTGGTTTCCCTCGACATGTGCACATTACTATTCCATGTTGCATGACTCCTGATATGCTTACCTTTCTTTACATGTCGCATACATCATGTTTTGATTATACGCATTGAGATATGTTATTTCCATGATATTTCTGGATTTGGGAACCGTGGGTATTTCAAAAGAGAATATATAATTGTGTTAAAAACTCGGTTACCCTTGATATGATATTTCAGTGCGTCCACCATGTGTTTTCTCGGTGTTGAGAGCGACATGTGAAACCCGATTCGAGGAGGCGGATAAGGCCGATTGCGGGTACATGGTGGACCCGGTATGGTACCCCGGGGCGAGAACGGTTTCGCTGTGTAGTAGACGGTGAGCCTGGCAGAGGGACTACTACCTACGGGTGATTGGTTGGACCTGGCAGTTATCCAGAGGATACTGACCAGAGTCGATAGATGGATATGGGTGTACTGCCGGGGCCGAGGGCCGATTCCGCAGACATAGCCCGTGGGCTGATCCGGACTGACGGAGCCCGATAGATGAGGATTTACGTGTCGATGCTAGGCACGGGTTTCATGATGTTTTCCATGATTTGATTATATCCTCGCATTTGCATGCATGATGCTTATTGTCATTGGGTGACAGGTGGACGGGTTCCATGTTTATTGTCATTGGGTGACGGGTGGACGGGTTCCACGTTTATTGTCATTGGGTGACGGGTGGACGGGTTCCACGTTTATACAGACTTGATCACATACAGACGGGATTTACATTGATCATACTTCATGCAGACATACCTTATACTGATGACATGTTATTACCTGAGTACTTGGCTCTACATATATGCTTAGATGTTACATTGCCACTTTATCATGCTTCAGACGTACTCTTGTGGTTTATATTTTACTGATTATTTGACCTAGGTTTATGTCTAGCATTCGGTTTCTGCTTGTAGATATTTCTATTCACGAGTTGGCAACTCACCCCCGTTGTGCCACAGTTCTTGCAGGTTTTGCCGTACAGGTTCCATTGCAGCATTTCTGGCACACTGCTTCCTTGTGGGTGAATTGCATTTGGTAGGTGGATTCTTTTGCATCAAGAACCACCATTGTACTTGTATTATTCATTGTATCTAGAATTTCCATCAACCAAAACTTGTATATTGTTTCAGACTCAGACACTAGTGATGTATTATTTCGACCCTAGAGTCGCGCTTAGTAGTGTTACAGTTTTCATGCTTATCTGGGTTTCTTTTGAATTTTGATCCTCTCCATTCGGCGTTGTATAGTATATTGCTTGTTGTTTATTTATCCTTAAAATGGTTTCAGATTTCTGGGTTTTTGGCTTACTTGGATCAGATAGAGTCCTATAGACTTCATATGGTTCAACGGCCAGTCACGTGCTCTTTCGGGTCGTGACAAAATTGGCATCAGAGCGCTAGGTTGACCTTGGTTCGAGTCTAAGTTTGACTATGTGGAGCCTAGGGCGTTTATATATATATATATATATATATATATATATATATATATATATATATATATATACGGAACTTAGTCTTGACCTTACGGAACTTAGACTTAGTCGAGGGTGTATTAGACCCGAACTTTCGTCGTATAGGATGACCCTTGGTTGATGGAATAGGTGACTAAAGTAAAGTGACGTACCGTGGGTATGTTCCGCGGCATACTTACGACACGCCACTCCACTTAAGGAACCTTAGGATGTACATATTTTCGAGATCAGTGACTCTCTTCATATCCATGATTATACATCCATTTGAGATCCTCGATTCTATTAGTTTCATGATCATACCTTCATTGATGTTGTTCCTTCTTATGATCATGTATCCACTCTGGATCTGTTGTTCTCTTTCTTGCCATTGATCTTCTCTCTTCGATACTCGATTGAGGTTCCTGTCGCCATGTTTGAGCGTTGTTTGGGCTGCTGCTAGGGTTACGGTCAAGGCCATCTCGTCTGGTACGAGGGCCGACCATTGTGTTTTCTGGTGACATGGGAACGTCTCGAGTTAGTATTGATGGCTGTGACCTCTAGTGGAGGCGAGCGCTTGGTTTTGCACCAGATGATCGGGCCATGGTTAGAGCTACCAGTTGAGAGAGGACTGTTGATGTACAACATACCTCAGAGATTATGATGTCGCCTACCGTGCAGACAGATGGACCAGCTGTTGCTGAGATTGACAGGATGTCGCTTCCGGAGCTTACAAGCTGAGACTGCCGGAGCTTCCAGGCAGATATGAGACAGATGATAGCTAGTCTACCCGATTTGAGAGACGAAGGTGATTCGTCCGATTTATGCGCCGGAGCGGGCCCAGTTGAGTTGAAGATTTCCAGCATGGAGAGTCTTACTCAGATCTAGAGCAGACCGATTCAGAGATGACCGCCAATGTATCGCCTTTCCTGGAGGATTGAGGCGCTGTTCGGCGTACAGGCGAATGAGCCAGTTGTTGCTGCAAATGACGAGATATCACCCAGATGGTTGGAGCTACTGCAGCATGAGCATATACCTAGAGATATGATGGACGGTCGCTAGTCACCTGAGGATGAATGACTAGGACATGTGGTTCGTTCGTTTACCCCGATGCGAGGTCATCAGATAGATTGCTTCTAGCTAGAAACGACTTCACGTAGGTTCGTTGAGAGTCGATAGAGACGATCGAATGTCAGGACCCCATTTTGCAAGTTTAAAGTATACGGAAAGACATGCAGGTGTTTCTATGGACCCTCTAGAATAATGAAACCCTAACTCGACTTAATGACCGTGTGAAAGCCTTTGAACCTTAGGGTTTGCGGCAGTTCCGCGGCGCCATTAGTGAGGTTTGGGTTTGCCCTTCTACGGCTGGACCACCGACGCTGTGGCATGTACTCGATACTATTAAACTGTACTCAAGATGTTGATCTCTTGGGGGATTATAAGGCTCTGACGAGTCGATCGAATGATTCGACATCATTCGAATATCATGTGATGGGATGCATTGCTTGGGAGACTCCAGATACGAGTATAGCCGTTGGAGCACAATCCATGCAGCCACGATGAGACGAGTCCGAATCAGTCGACATTGAAGCGGAGTGAAGAAAAGAGTTCGCAAGAGATTTCGACGAGATGACGTCCCACTCCGCTGACATCAGAGATGTGATACGCACCCAGAGGCGTTGTATATGGATATTGTTAGTTATATGTATGCCCTAGAGGCCATTACTGTACATTGGATGTATATTGCAGTGGATGATGGGACATATATAGGGAGGACTTTCTTTCTCGACATGATAGTATGCTTTCTGGTTGCTCTTTACCTTAACGTGTATACTGATTGCCTCTCTATTACATGTTGGTAAAGCCCTTAGGATGTGTACTTGACTACCTGGACTATGATGCGGATCATACAAGTGGGGACATGGTAGTCCATAAGTACATCCTTCAAAGTCCCTAGTCGTGGGTGTATCGAGACGGGGTATCGATATACCAGAGTAGACTAGCGTATACCTTCTCGACCCATACAGATGGGCGATGGATGATCCCATATCCATCGGTGTTTGACATCAGAGATGATATACGGGTGCTCAGTAGAGACTGGGTACACTGGACGGACTCGCCGAGAACTCCCAGATGGTATTATACCTTACATCAGATGGCAGTTCTCTGGTGACACTGGTACAGAGTAGTCTGTTCACCCGAGATCGTCATAGAGTCTTGTGTGGTTCCCACTGTGCTTTGATTTCCACCTTACCACGTCCAAGAGGGCGTGCAAAACGGTAGTTTTTGGGTACAGTCCCGAGTCACATGGAGGCAATGAGCGATAGGAGGGGATTCGTCTCTCCCGGTATAGGGGGTTGATGTTACGCTGTGTTTGATTGGCTATAACAGGAAATCCCTGGCCAGGGTTGCTGAGATTTACTGGTAAGTGTTACCAGTAGTTTCTCGAATTGTTATAGACCTCATATCGACACGACTTATCGAGCTATTGGGGTCTGACGTTTACCACCCCTAGGCAAGATATGCGACATATCAGACGACGAGACCGGACTGTACAGAAGTGTTACTGGTTGGATTCACAGGAGGGTGAGCGGGCTTGCTCGTCGATATTCTCATCGCTCAATACTCGGGTGGCCGTTACGTTTAGCAGACCGCTTGTGGCTTGTGGGTGTTTGATATGATCATCATCTGCTGCCGGCGTATTGACGAGTCTTTAGAGTCCTACACAGAGGTTTCCTGGCTCAAGCGAAACGAAATAGGAGCGCATATGAGATATGTGCGGGACCGAGAATAATGCGTGTATGTGATACCGTATTCTATTCTCGCGATGAATGTATCGAATGGTTGTATGTGATATAACCTAGTTATCGAATCAAGGATTGATTCGATAAGCCGATACATTGAATATTAGTCGGTTATATGCGATATGACCGGGTCATTAAATCAAGTGTTGATTTAATGATTTAATGTATAATTATATATTTGATATATTACTTTGCATTAACTAGTATTGGTTCACTTTAAATGGATTTTCTCACTTGGATGTACAAGTTGTATATGTGATATATTTTTTGTGCAAATGATTGTATCATGTTTGATGATGCATGAATGCTAGGTTTTGTGTAAAGAGTTGAACCTTGGTTAAGTAAATGGTTAGGGTTTATATGTATATTTATTTATTCATTCTTTTATCTTTTTATTTATTGGAAAAGATAAAAGAATAATACAAAATGGTTGCTTTCAATGGAGAAGCTTGTTGAAGCTTCATGAAGACTTTGACCAAGTGACCATTTTGTCTCATGCTTAACCCTAACCATTTCATTCAACCATGATTAACTCTCTACACATTACCCTGGTTAATATTATGATAAGTATGATTTGATTATTCATTTTATATAATTCTTATCATAATATTCTTCTTCTTCTTCATCTTCTTCTTCCATGAAGAAGCTTACTTCATCAATGGTGATTGATGAAAACAAGTAAGAAATCCAATTCTAAAGTCTACCCACTTCCTATTTCTTCATCCTCTACCTCTTGCCAAGTAGTAGAGTGTGTTTTCTTCACAAGTTTCTTGACTTGGTGAAGTTGGAACTTGATCTAGTGATGCCTCGACGTAGATCATCTTCGGCATCGACGTCGACGACCTAGCCCGTCCATTCTCCGATGAAGCCGACGCTAGAGCCCGGGATCCGTTTTGGACAGCGAGGAGACATCATCACGGAGCTATGGAGGTGGAGAAACGGATCTACAAAGGTTGTATTTCCGTATTCTTGTAGTTAAGTGTTAACTAGTTTACTTCTTTCGCCTAGACATCTAGCTAACGATCCGTAGTTTAGGGTTTCTCGGCACCGTAAAATTTGAAATGAGCATGGTTGATGCCTTGTGAGACCCCTTGAGAGTGCCTAGGAACCCTACAGTGGTATCAGAGCCTAGCTAGAGCCTTAGGCGAAGTCTAGACGGAGTTTGAAGTCCGAACGAACCGAAACCCCAAAATTTCCATGCTCTCTGGACTTTTTCTAAAAACTGGGAATTTTCGAAATTAAAAATATGCAGAAAACTAAGAAAGAGATTCTAAGAATTACTGTACAAAACGGGACTCATGATTCCTCCAAGTCGCGGCGGAACCGCGGCATAAGCATGGCTTATGCGGCGGTTCCGCGGTCAACATGTCGCATCAGTCAACGATTTTGGCACAGTAACTTCTTTATTTTAATGCGCAGTTTTCTGGGTATTTTTAAATTTTATTCAAGAGTTGAATTTTCTGGGGTTGTTTTGGGGATTCGGTGTTTCGATCGGAGTATCAGATTTTGTCTATGTGGCTTTCCTGATAAATTTTAGAATATGTTAAAAAGTTCGACCGGATATAAATACCCAATTTTTCCCCTGTCGGGAAATTTCCAAGTGTTGGATTTTTCCGTAGTTTAACGACGTTCTAAGTAGTGCAAGTAACGCGATGGACCCTCTAGAAGACAACAAACCTTAACTCCATTATGTGACCGTCTTGAACTGCCCTTTGAACCTTCGGGTTTGGGGCAGTACGGCGTGCCACATGTGAGGCGTTGGCTTGACCCTTCTACGGCTGGACCGTTGGTACTGAGGCACGAACTGAATGTTGTTAGACTTATTTCATGTGTTGAGCTGTATCGGGAAAACTCGGGTGTTCGATTGTTCGATCGAAAAGTTTAGCATTTTCTATTTATCCGGAATGTGATACAATACTTGGAATTCGCAAAAAGTTATGAGATTACTGAATGAATGTTATAAACGTAGCACTTTAGTCTCACTTGATCGGTTGCCACGGGATTTTGATGTGATCAAAAGTCCGTCGCAATCACGTAGTGCACGCGGATACTCGCCGGATAAACTTAATAGACAGCCTCACTCCATAGCCCCGACCAAGTGACTGTAGGAGAACCCCGTCGCCGAAAGCATCCGTTCGGGTGCTCGTGGTAGCGGTGTTCCGCCTTGGTGCACTTCGTCGTCATTATCGGGGGTGCGACCGTCTACTGAAGTTTGCGACGAGCATTCGATCAGGATGTCGGGAATCTTGTTGAATTGCCCGACTTGGTATTGAAAAGTGTTTTCGATTTTGAGACTAAAATGCGGGGTTTATAATTGTTAGGCATGCGATGTCTAAGTAATTCATTTGGTCAGGCATGCGATGTCTAAGGAGGTTGCGGATTCCAACTGTTGTAGTTTTACACTTTCTTTTCTGTGACCGTAAGTGTAATATGTGATATCGCCGGTTTCGTTGCTATATGTCAACGACAATTGGGATGGACATATTTACTTACGTTGATGACATGTGATGTTATGTGTTGCTGGATATGTTATATTGGATCGTCGTGTTTGAATAGCCGGGGGGTTTTATGTGAGATGAGTGTTTTTCATTTTCATTCATATAAAAACTTGTATGTAATATTCTTTTATTGGGGCACTTCCAGGTTGCAGAAGTTGTCACCCGTTGTATATTATTTACTTTTCCGCACTAGGATAGACCCAAGGAGGAGGGCACAAGTAACCGGGTTCTGGGGTTCAGTGGGAGACCAACTCGAGGAGTCGAGTCCGGGTCTTAATCGTCCCCGTTAGCACACCTGACAGGTCCGATGAGCCGATTGACTGCGAGATTGGTAATCCACAGAGAAGATAAGGACCCAGAGTCAGGGGACACCAGACCGTGAGCAAGAGGCAAGTAGATATCTTGCGCTACTAGCATTGGATGCACCGACTCCTTCTCGACCTTGAAGGAGGAACTACCGACGACGGTATTTATGATTTGTTATTTTGTGATTCGATTATCACGTATCCGTCATCTTGGAATTTTGGTATTTTGGGCGATCTATTGCATGATTTAGTTTTGATGACTGAGTTTCATGATATTGTTTCATGCACCCACTGGATATTTATATTTTGCGCATAAGTTATTACATTTGAGCTATTGATTGTGATTTCACGCCTATCTTATGCAGTGATTTGATTTACACTTCCAGCATAGTTTTCATACACCTTTAGTGTTTTGATATACGATTTTGGTGCACGCCAGATGCACTAAATCGGAATTCTTCGTGCATGTCACATGCACCTGATTTTGCTGTCAGGCACACACGTTGCCTATGACAGATGTTTCGTGCATGCCAGTTGCACCTAGATGTTGTTTTGTACACCTGTATGACACATATATGGATTTTGATTCCGTGCGCACCAGACGCACCGGATGTTCTTATATACTTTTTTGGGGTTTTAAATTTAAATTCGGGGACCGAATTTATTTAAGGGGGGTAGATTGTAACATTTCGAAATAATAAAAATATTATTTTTGGGAATTTATAATTTAATATTATTTTATTGAATATTTTAATAATTCGGTATAATTAAATACAAATAAATGGGGGGAAATTTTGGAAAATTCTAAAATAGGGTAAATTAGAGAATTACGCCATTTCTAAGTTTAATTGATTAGTTATATTCTAATTTAGTGCTAATCGCGATTAAAAATCGCTAATCGGTTTTTTAGCATTTTTTGTGCAAAACATGCACATATCAATTTTTCACACTTGTGCATTTTCTTGCCATGGTTCACTTTGGGTTTACTATTCTTGGGAGAATGATTTGGAGAGAATAAGAAAAAGAAAATGGGAAAAGAATAAAGAAATGAAATATGGTGAGAGAGAGAAAGGTATGGGTTTTCTTTGACTTTGGACTTAGCTATTCTCTTCATTCCTCATTCATTTTCCCTCCCTCTCCCTCCATTGCTGCTGCTTCTCCTGCACCTCACATCCCTCCCCTCTTCAATGCCCTCTAAACACCTCTAAAACAACTCCAAAACCCCACTCTCATTTCATTAAAAGTGTGCACAAGCTCAAGATCTACACTTGGAGCTAAAGAAGCAAGGATTTTGGCCACTAGGGGCAACTCAAGAAAATTCTTGAGTTGCCAAATGAGGTATTTTCTGGATCATTAACTTAGTTTTAGCATTTCCTTTACCCCCATGTTTAGATTGAACCGATATTGTGTGATATTGTGGAGTTAAGGAAAACCTAGTTAGGGTTTGAGGAAATTATGAGTTGTAATGTGAAATTGAGTTCAGTAGAGGCTTCACCAACACCCTAGTGTATGAATTGAGACCCAAACCTGAGACTTAAGACCCGGATTACGGATTTAGAAACCGATATCGGGGAATTTATGAAATCTGTGAGGGGTATATTGAATCTGCTATCACACGAGACATCCTAAATTAAAATTGATTGGACAGTGACATGTGCAGGCACCCAGGAAGCTACCACCAAGACCCCATCCCCTAACTCATCAAGCCGGAAGCGGATTTATCCATTCTGGCCGCAAGTTGCGGCCAGACCATGGTGGATTTGCCTCGTTTTGGTTTTGGTGTTCCCTTATCTGTAGATTAGGCCCCTGGTATATATAGATTTGTCCAATTTTTCCTAGGGTGAAATCTGGAACATATTTCCTAAGTTGCTGTTTTGGATTCGTGTTTCCGTATTCCGTATTCTTAATTCTGAATTTGTGTCTTGTGTTTTACCTCGACTATTTGGCGTTTATACGACGATATAGAGGATTTTATTGATGGTTTTGAAGGCGTGCCATAGGTTCTAACCTATATGCCCCTTATCGTATCGTTTTGGGATTCGTATGTCGTTTTAGTTTTGAATTGGTTTTAATACGCATATACGACACTTTGATGTGTAGGTACCCCATGAAGACTTCGGGACGACAAGCAAACGCGTGGTGACATCGAAAGATAAAGACACAAGTTGAGTAGATTATATCTACAGGGGGAAGTCGGGTGGATGGCGTATAGCACCCCGCAGTCCGTAGTTGTTATTATATATGATAGTTAGGTGTATTATGGATAGTGTAGGGTTAGAGGTGACTAGTGTAGTTCATAGTCGCGAACCCTAGAATGGATTTACACCTACACGCACACCCTTGAATATTCCTTTCACTTGCACTGTGTTTGATGATATTGGATGACATTGGAGATGAGTCGATGATGTTAGGCATTGTGCCGCGAGATCGGTGATTTGATGTGATTCGTATTTGGGATACGACATGTGATTCTTGCGGGCTTTGGATGTGTGTTTACCCCCGCATTCATGCTTTATAAATGGTATCGATTTGTACTAGACTTAGATCAGTACCCCAGATTATGTGTTATGATGATAAGGATACCTGATATCTGATGAGAGGAATGTGATATTGACCCGTACCCAGCTATTAGGATGCTGTACGATGATTTACCGTACGAGCCTATATTGATGATAGATCCGCACTCATGACTCGAGGATGTCTTTCGATATACTGTATCGTACGCGATATTATTGAGGCGGGATCACCGACTAGTATATCTATATATATATCGACTCAGATTTAGGTGGTTTCCATACCTCTCCCGATTGACTTGATACTTAGATCTGTAGTTTGCATAGTAGATTCTTCACTGTGGTGTTGATTACTTGATTTCCACATATTCATGCTATTCGCATTGCTTGCATATGTTTATCGCTATATTATTATTATGCTGTTAGGACACCAGCACCATTATCGATAATGTGTTTGTTTCACGTACACTATTTGCCGGCTCACACACTTCATCATCGATAATTGCCATGCCACTACACTGTAGTACTGTTGCATCATGATATGATTCTTGCTTGGCATATTGTACACTTATATCTGTACACAAACATAGATGATTCTGACTTGATTAGAGATTTGGGAACCGCAAGATGTTCTTCAAAACTGATTCGTTTTAAAAGAGCGGTTTCCCTCGACATGTGCACATTACTATTCCATGTTGCATGACTCCTGATATGCTTACCTTTCTTTACATGTCGCATACATCATGTTTTGATTATACGCATTGAGATATGTTGTTTCCATGATATTTCTGGATTTAGGAACCGTGGGTATTTCAAAAGAGAATATATAATTGTGTTAAAAACCCGGTTACCCTTGATATGATATTTCAGTGCGTCCACCATGTGTTTTCTCGGTGTTGAGAGCGACATGTGAAACCCGATTCGAGGAGGCGGATGAGGCCGATTGCGGGTACATGGTGGACCCGGTATGGTACCCCGGGGCGAGAACGGTTTCGCTGTGTAGTAGACGGTGAGCCTGGCAGAGGGACTACTACCTACGGGTGATTGGTTGGACCTGGCGGTTATCCAAGGATACTGACCAGAGTCGATAGATGGATATGAGTGTACTGCCGGGGCCGAGGGCCGATTCCGCAGACATTGCCCGTGGGCTGATCCGGACTGACGGAGCCTGATAGATGAGGATTTACGTGTCGATGCTAGGCACGGGTTTCATGATGTTTTCCATGATTTGATTATATCCTCGCATTTGCATGCATGATGCTTATTGTCATTGGGTGACGGGTGGACGGGTTCCATGTTTATTGTCATTGGGTGACGGGTGGACGGGTTCCACGTTTATTGTCATTGGTGGTCGGGTTCCACGTTTATACAGACTTGATCACATACAGACTGGATTTACATTGATCATACTTCATGCAGACATACCTTATTTTGATGACATGTTATTACCTGAGTACTTGCACTACATATATGCTTAGATGTTACATTGTCGCTTTATCATGCTTCAGACGTACTCTTGTGGTTTATATTTTACTAATTGTTTGACCTAGGTTTATGTCTTGCATTCGGTTTCTGCTTGTAGATATTTCTATTCACGAGTTGGCAACTCACCCCCGTTGTGCCACAATTCTTACAGGTTTTGCCGTACAGGTTTCATTGCGGCATTTCTGGCACACTGCTTCCTTGTGGGTGAATTGCATTTGGTAGGTGGATTCTTTTGCATCAAGAACCACCATTGTACTTGTATTATTCGTTGTATCTAGAATTTCCATCAACCAAAACTTGTATATTGTTTCGGACTCAGACATTAGTGATGTATTATTTCGACCCTAGAGTCGCGCTTAGTAGTGTTACAGTTTTCATGCTTATCTGGGTTTCTTTTTAATTTTGATCCTCGCCATTCGGCGTTGTATAGTATATTGCTTGTTGTTTATTTATCCTTAAAATGGTTTTAGATTTCTGGGTTTTTGGCTTACTTGGATCAGATGGAGTCCTATAGACTTCATATGGTTCAACGGCCAATCACGTGCTCTTTCGGGTCGTGACATCCACATTTATTGTTTATGCACTGCTTCATGTATTAGTAGTACATGTTAGAGTACATTTCATGACTGTTGCATTTACATACCTTTATTATATGCATTGCTTCATGTGTAGTTGTATCTGTTAGTTTACCTTTCATGATTGTTGCATATATACATTTTCATATCCTTATTGCATGATTATTGCATACCGATTGTCATATTATTATTGCTTCATGTATTAGTTGTACCTGTTAGTGTACCTTTCATGATTATTGCATTCATATGACCTTTTATTACTATTAATTGCATATGTTAGATTCACGCTGTACGTGCATACTTGCGATTACCTGCATATGTTATTTACTATTCACGAGTTGGCAACTCACCCCCGTTGTGCCACAGTGTTTTGCAGGTCTTCCTCAGGGTAGTCAGAGACAGGGCTATATTCATCTATCTGATCATCTTTTGCTGCGGATACCGCTTCAGCTAATAGTGTGCAGTTTTTCGTAGGTGGGTTTGTGGTTATCCGTATTGTTGTATTGTATATTCGTTGTATCCTTGTACTCTCCATCTACTATTTTCTTGTTGACTTAGAGACTTGGTGAGGACGATATTGTATATTATTTTATGACTTGTTTTCTTTTATACAGTTTCCTTTCGATCGTCTTTTATTTCTTCGCTACAGCGTCGTATATTTTTTGTGGTGGTTGTTTTCTGCCTTTGGGCGTGTATTTGCTTCTGTTTGGGGATGCTTTATTTATATTTATGTTGTACCCATTTTTTGGGGCTAGTTTTTATAAAGGAGGTGCTGCCAGAATTTTAAAGAAAGAAAAGTTGGACTTTTAAAGAATTTGGGTTGTGATTTCAAAGACTTTTAAACAATGTTTCATATCTTTTCTTATCTTTTAATGGTTTAGATTTCTGGGTTTTGGCTTTCTTTTACCGCGTTACGTCTGTAGACGTTGCGTAGTATTAGGGCCGTCACATGCCAATTTCGGGTCGTGACAATCACAGCACAACACAGAACATCAACGTGAATGTCACGTTCGCAAATCCGACTAAAAGGGCTATAGCAATTAGACAAGATTTACCGATCAAATGACATTCACGGACGCAGATATAATGTAATGCACTGTAAACTTTAAACAATATTATAAAATATCGAATTCGAAATAACCCCCGAATAGCCCCAAACAAACTGATAAAACCATATCCAAACTGGGCCAAATAAACAATACCACTGCCCCAAAATCTCAGAGACCAGACAACAGCCCAAATACGAAGCCCAAAGACATCAACATGGCCGGCCTGGCCGGAAAAACATGTACAGTGGCCGGTTTGTTTCCGATGGCAGAGGCTCGTCTTTGGGCAGTGGTCATGTGATCTCATGGGTGGTCTTCTGCACTTATTTAAAAAAAATTCTGAGCACTTTAAAAATTAACAGAGACTTGGACAGCAGTGGCGGTGTTTGGGTTTAGTTTCGTTTTCGATAGATTAACATTTTTTAAAACAAGCTAGCTAAGGTTAATGGTGTGTCTCTGATACCATGTAAGTCTACGGTAGCGCCCCGGCCGTCAATCCGAGGCCAAAATGCGGAAACAAAAACTTTTTCATAAACTTGAAACTGGCGCTAACGCATACTTTAATCTGGATCGAACCATTAACATTAAACTAGCAATCTAAAGAGGGTTAGAAAAGTTATACCGATCCATCCGTGTCCTTCGGTCTTTAGCCACCATCTTTAGATCCTTGCGGCATCTCTGATCTCGCTCGATCTCCAATCTCCTCGTCGGAAAGGGCACCACGTCGATGAATCTTTTTACGGGCTCCCGCTTCTAACCGAAGCAACTCAGACATGATGTTTGCTAGCCGACGTGTCCAAGGTGAAGTAGAGAATGTGTGTGATCACATTGTCTCAAGAATCCATTGATTCTCAACGCATGAGAGTGTATGGACGGAGGTTGAAGATGATGCCATTAATGGAGATAGTGAGCTCAAGAAGAAAGAAGAAGAAGAAAAGCTTTCCTTCTCTTTTGTGTTGGAATGATAATGAGAGTTAGCTAGAATATTCAACACAAGAGCAAACCCCAAGCCATATGGCTGCCCTCTCTCTCTCCTCTTATCATTTCAACACATAAATCAATCCAAAATGTGACATTTGCACAAATAAAGAGACCATGAGTCATCACTTGTGCATGTGTCACAATTAATGCACTCCATCATGACTTTGAGCTCATTATTTCCATATGTAAACATTTATCCAAATGTTTACAACAATAAAAAGAGAATGGCATCTACTAAAGTAAACTCGTGACGGATCACAAGGATACCCCTCACCTGTATATACATAACTGCATCCGCATTCTGACTGAATGCAAATGCGATGAGACTAAAGTAATCCAACAAATCTAATACTAGGATCCTGCTTAAATCAAAACCCACTAGTATGATCCGTCCGATCATGATCCGTGCACTACTGCACGTATATGCTCGAACCCTGCCATAATATCATACGGCCTCTACAACGTTTCGCCCGAAACATGAGAAACTGTCTGTGGGGGACTCTAAAGACTCGTCAATACCCTGGCTGTGGATTTAACCACTAGCACGTCAGAGGTATTAGACATACGTAACGGGCTACCAGGTATTGACCAAAAGGGAGGTCGATGAGCGAACTCATCCTGACACCCTACTGAGCCTGTCAGTGACAATATCCGTACGGTCCGGTCCGTTCGTCTAGGAGCATCACATGGCGGGCCTAGGGGTTGGTAAAAGTCAGACCCCCAAAAGCGGTACAAGTCATATCGGAGTGTAGCCCAGAACACCCTAAGATACTACTGGAATACCTACCGGTAAATCTCCTTCCTTGGACAAGGACTTCGTGTAATGGCTCTCCTAGACACAGCGCGATCTCACCCCCAATACCGGGAGAGTTGAAACCCCTGCCGATCCGCTCACTGCCTCCATGTGGAACGGGACTGTACCCAACTAAAACCTTTTTGCACGACTCCTTTGAGCTGTGGTAGGGTAGTAATCAAAGCACAGTGGGAACTCACACGAGATAAATGACGATCTCAGGTCGATGAACTAACCTGTACACATGTCACCAGGGAACTGCTATCTGACGTCAGGTTTAATACCAACTAGCATGTTCCCGGCGAGTCATGTCCAGTGTACTCATAACCCAATGAGCACCTGTATACATCTTAGGTGAACCAACTGACACCAATGGCTTGTGAGACCAGCCACCGCCCCTCGTCGGGGTCTCGATCGTATACACTAGTCTACTAATGGAGTATCGATGCCTAATCTCAAAACTCCCACGACTAGGGACCACTTTAAGGATGTGCTTATAGACTACCCAACTCTCACATATATGATCGCCATCATACTGCTGGTAGTCAAGCAAGAATTCTAAGAGCTCTATCAACGCGTAATAGTGATCTGTAATATCATATAAAGTTGTATACGATGATAAAGATAAACCAGATAGCATACTATCATCTTGAGTAAGACTGTCCTACTGGCATAGGTCCTCCTTCAATCATTGAAATCACGTGCCTGCGATCCAATAATTGACTTTGAGGGCACTATATCCATCATTTGAAACTCCCGATGTGATTTTTACCCCTAACTACTTCATGGCCTTGATAGAGACCAACGCGCCATAAGTCGCTAGTCAAGTTCAACCCATCATTATCCAAGATTGATCTAAACCCACCCGCACAAGCCCCTGATAGAGACCAACGTGACTATGCGGCTGTCCTAGATAATCGCATATGCATGCTACAGACACGTATCACGCAGCTACCGTACATTATGCCTTGATAGAGACCAACGTACATAACATGAATACTACGAGATACCTATCTGAAAAGACAAAGGGCTACGGCTGGTTTTTGGCGTAAAACCTTTAATGTAATGAACTTGATATCTTTGAAGGAACCGAGTGGTTTTACAAATATATATATTCGCGAAAACCTTTGCTAAAGAGGTCACTCCCTGTGAAGGGATCTCGGCTCTTTCCTCGTCGAATGAGGTGCATGATATTCTGTTGGAGATAGTGCCCTCAGAGTCAATTATTGGATCATAGGTACATGATTTCAATGATTGAGAGAGGACCTATACCGTTAGAACAGTCTTACTCAAGATGATGGTATGCTATCTGGTTTATCTTTATCATCGTGTACTGTTTCAGGTGACCTTACAGGTCACTATTGCACGTTGGTAGAACCCTTAGGATTCTTGCTTGACGGCCAGCAGTATGATGGCGATCATATACATGGGAGCTGGGGTCTATAAGCACATCCTTAAAAGGTCCCTAGTCGTGGGAGTTTTCGAGACAGGGCATCGATACTCCAGAGTAGACTAGTGTATACAGTCGAGACCCCGACGAGGGGCGGTGGCCGGTCTCACAAGCCACTGGTGTCAGTTGGTTCACCTAAGATGTATACAGGTGCTCATTGGGTTATGAGTACACCGGACAGGACTCGCTGGGAACATGCTAGTTGGTCTTATACCAGACGTCAGATAGCAGTTCCCTGGTGACATGTGTACATGTTAGTTCATCGATTTGAGATCGTCATTTGTTTCGTGTGAGTTCCCACTGTACTTTGATTACTACCCTACCACGGTTCAAAGGAGTCGTGTAAACAGGTTTTAGTTGGGTACAGTCCCGAGCCACATGGAGGCAGTGAGCGGATCTGCAGGGGTTCGTCTCTCCCGGTATTGGGGGTGAGGTCGCGCTGTGTCTAGGAGAGCTATTACACGAAGTCCTTGGCCAAGGCAGGAGATTTACTGGTAGGTATTCTAGTAGTATCTCAGGTTGTTCTGGGCTACACTCCGACACGACTTGTACCGCTTTGGGAGTCTGACTTTTACCAACCCCCTAGGCCCGCCATGCGATGCTCATAGACGAACGGACCGGACTGTACGGATATTGTCACTGACAGGCTCAGTAGGGTGTCAGGATGAGTTCTCTCATCGACCTCCCTTTTGGTCAATACCTGGTAGCCCGTTACGTATGTCTAATACCTCTGACATGCTAGTGGTTAAATCCACAGCCAAAGTATTGACGAGTCTTTAGAGTCCCCCACAGACAGTTTCTCAAGTTTCGGGCGAAACGTTGTAGAGGCCGTATGATATATGGCAGGGTCCGATCATATACGTGCGGTATTGCACGGATCATGATCGGACGGATCATACTAGTGGGCTTTGGTTTAAGCTGGATCCTAGTATTAGATTTATTGGATTACTTTAGTCCCGTCGCATCCGCATTCAGTCGGAATGCGGATGCAGGTATGTATATACAGGTGAGGGGTATCCTTGTGATCCGTCATGAGTTTACTTTAGATGTTGCCGGATCTTTTTATTGTTGCAAACATTTGGATTAATGTTTTTTAATGGAAATAATGAGCTAGAAATTCATCATGCATTGCATTAAATGTGACATGGACATTTAGATGACTCATGGTCTCTTTTTTAGCAAATATGTCACATTAGTGTTTTGTTTAAGGTGTTGAAATGAGATGGAGAGAGAGGGGCTGCCATGGTGAGGATTCTTTGGACTTGTATTTTTCCTTGAACTCACTCTCTCACTCTCATTCCAACAAAAGAAAAGAAAAGCTCTTGTTCTTCTTCTTCTTCCTCTAGCTCATTGCTTCCATCAATGGCAACATTTTAACCTCCATCCAAAGCCATGGATGCAAGAGACAAAGCGATCACAACATTCTCTACAACACCTTGGACGCGTCGGCTAGCACACTTCGCGCCCGAGTTGCTTCGGACGAAGCGGGAGCCCGTAAAAAGACTTCTCGATGTGGTGCCCTTTCCGATGAGGAGATGGAGACCGGAGATTCCGCGAGGAGATCGGGATGGTGGCCGAAAACCGAAGGACGCGGATCGCTCGGTATAGCATTCTATCCCTTCTCTTGTTAGCTAGCATTAGGTTAATGGTCCGATCCGGGGTTTTAGTACGCAGTAGCGCCGGATTACAAGTTTAGAAAAAGTTTTGTTTCCGCATTTTGGCCTCGGAATGACGGCTGGGGCGCTGCCGTGCACTTACATTGGTATCAGAGCCACGCCATTAACCTAGTCTAGCTTGCTTTAACGTGTTTAGAACTTCGATCGAACGAAAATTCCAAAAACCCGCATTTTCAAAGTTCAGTTTCTGTCGAAATTTTTCTGTGGTCAAAAAATAATTTGGTGCATTGCAGAAAATCAGGCAGGGTTTTTTAGGAGTGATTGGAATGATTTAGCGTGCTTGCGCTTTCTAAAAGATAGATCAAAAATATTTGTAACCGCAATCAAGAACGGCGTCGCTTTGCAGCTAGCCGGTTAGTACGGGTCGGTCTACAGGGATTTTGTGAATTTCCTAATCGCGCTAACGAGTTAATTCCGAAGGGTGTTCGGATTGATTATTAAATCTAAAAATTGAAGTTGTATGATACTAGGATTAGAAACTTGCTTGGATTAGGTTTAGGGAAAATTTGGTAAACAAAGATCTACATCTCTTTCCATTGCCTTTAATTAAAGATATCATATTAGTGTTATGGTAAATCTTAACAAAGGGGATTAGGATGATTGGGAAGATTGATTCTTCCTCTAGATCCTTGTCCTTCCTTTCTTAATCTTTACCCTAACCTCCATGGAAAACCTTAAAATCCGGGCCTTTATACTACGGTATCACTGCTACCTCGCGGGTAGAGTGCCGTAGGGAGCGGAATAAGAAGGTATGCATGGAGTTCTAATTTTCATAAAAGATTGGCAAAGAAAAGAGATGAGAGATCTTCATCTCTCAAATCCTTCCCTATTCCTAACCCTAACAAGCGAGGAAACTACTCGCTCATTAAAGAATTGAAGAACATTTATCTAGGGCAGAGAATAAAAATTACCTAGGGCAAGAATTGAAATCTAAACTAGAGCAAGGAATTAAATCTACTTACAGATGCATCTCTCCAATCATCAACGCAGGGTTGTCAGATCTGAATTCATGAATTGAAAAGAAACACCGATGCTCTCCATAAAGAATTATAAAATTTATTAATGAAGGGAGGCATAAGAAATTACAATGAGTAGAGTTCCTATTTATAGAGAATAGGAAACCCTAGGTTACAATTGATTTGCATGTCTACATTTACCAAAATATCCTTAGGAAGACCTAGTCAAAGTAGACTTCAAGCTTTGATAAAATTTTATGTCTCTTTAAAAGAAAGTATTGGGCCTTTGATCTTTAGGCTTCCTTATTATTTGGTTCTTTATTAAAATAGCTTCTATATTTCTTCCAGATCTCCAGTGAATAATTGCGGTGGAATTTTAACCGTTCGCTTTGTAATCTTGGACCTTGCATTGCCTTGTACTTTGTGAATTTTATCTTTGATATAGGCTTGATCAAGAGTCTTCTGTTTGTTGGTCAAAGTCCACTTTTGCATCGTCTTTTCATCATTTTCACTGTTTTCTGTCCAAGAACCTGTAACCTGTAATATGTAGCAGACATGCGTCAAAAGCACCTATTTTATTTGTAAAAAGAATAAGAATGGGGAATATAATAATGCAATATTATGGTGTGAACAAATACCCCCAAACTTATCTTTTGCTCGTCCTCGAGCAAACTTATTTTTATTCGCTAAAATCCTAACCGCACTTTCGCAGGGAAACGCGATTGCACTGAGCACGTGCAACAAGCCGTTAAACCTCTAGGTGTCCCTAGTAGGAGGAGTGTTGTCTCCTGAGGGTTTTCAGCGGATACTACCCACAAAATCCTATCAACTCGGCCTATTGACTTTTGTTCTCCAATTAGGTTTTCTAACTAAGGAATTCTATTATCTTTTACTCGCAAATTATCCACCCATATTCTTCACACTTCCTCATCATCTAACTTAAGATTATATATGTTCTGCAGACCTACTTAGCTTTCGGCATCTCCTAAGTTTTCCTTCTAGGGTTTCCATCTCCACTTAGGAATTTTTATCAACTCTATTAAAGATACAAGTTCTATTCTTCATTCCTTTCTCTCATCTAAACTCCAATCACATATCCCCACGTGTGTGTATAAATCACCTCTACACTTGGAAATTCAAATCAAGCAATCGTACTCTCGTCCATTGTCCAAAGTACTAATTAGTAGGTGAATTTAAATGAAATTTGCTTACACATCCTTCATGCGACCGTTAATACTTCTTGAGGTACCAACGACCGATTACAAAATGCGTTTGCACTTTAAAGCATACTTTCTAGTCTTTGCAACACCCAAGGCTTTAGCAGTGACTCCCAAACCAGTTGGTCTAAGGCACTAGGTGATGAAGCACCCTCGCTAAGTATTTTTCTATTTTTGCAGCCTTAAGTAATCACAAAAACCAGTGTCCATTTTTTTTTTATTCATTCACACTTTTTCATACTAAGGACTTTAGACAAGAGCATTTCAAGGTCTCTTCTACTATTCCAAGTTTCAAGGTGCGTGATTGTGCAAATTGTAGGGTATACATTTTCAGAATCTAGACTTAAGCTAGGAACTATTTTTCAAACTTATACTCTAATAAGAACATCAATACTCTTCCCTTGTTTCGACTTAGCCCAAGAAGTGAACCCAAAATTTGCCTATTTCTAAATAAACTACAAGGCATATACTTTCTACCGTTAAACTTTAAGGAAGGTTATTTTTAGGGTTTTTAATTCACTAAGTCTAAGATCTAGTTGTTCCTAGCCAGTTAACCTATTTATCAAACTCGAGTCAATTAGCTAAAATTGAATACAATAGTTTTTATAATTTTTGAAATTTTTCAATTTTTATAGGTTTTTCAAATAAATATGCAAATGCAAAAATATGTACAAATGAATGTGAAGGAAGATGACGTACCGAGCATACCCCCAAACTTGAACTTGACAGTGTCCTCACTGTCATGCTAAACCAAGAGGGTCAAAATACCGGCACTCCCCTGTTTATTTATTTATAATTTTTTTTTTTAATGTTTTGAAATTTTTATTTTATTTTTTATAGAAGAAGAAAACAAAAAATATATACATATATACAGAGGTTCCCCCAAACTTAAGCTTGGCCTTACACAAGCCAAAGGTTAGCACCAACCATTCAAAAATCTTATCGTGGTAATGGTCAAGTTGGTGAAAGAATGGGGTGTAGAAGAAAGAAATGAGAAACACGCGAGACCGTGTAGGAAGAAGAGAATATGGTCTTGGTGGGGGAGAAGAATGGCGGAAAGAAGAAAGAAGTGGAGTACGATCTTGAGGGTGTAAATTGAGTAAATAAATTAGCGCAATATGTGATGACCGATGTGTTAAAAGAGATTGCGCTAACCTATCAACTCGTCGTGCAATGGGGTCAAATCCCTCAAGATTCGCAAGAAAACATGGGTACACCGAACTTGGTATAGGAGATGAAAGCGTAACGGTCATATGTTCGGTCGGAACAATGGGAAAGACGAAAAGGAGTGAATTAGGGATAGTATCTTTCTCACCGTAGTAAACTGTTTCAAACTTGAAAGATTCCATTAATGGTTCGAAACGACTGTAAGCAACCGAGTCTGATGGATTAACTAACTCATCTGAAAATGCAAAGGACTCAAACTCGGGCGGTGAGACTTCAACATCGTCCGAAAAAGTGAAACACTCGTAAGTGTTATCGGCTGTAGGAACAGTGTCAGATTCAAAGGAAAAGTTTTCAAGCTCACAGTCGTCAAGCGTGACATGAAGTGTGGTCGGAACGATGGAAAAGAGGGAGGGTGATTTAGGTAAAGGTTCAAGAGGATGAATTGGAAAATCCGACACATCAAAGAAAAATGGTTCAACCTCAATATGATCCTCACTACTCTCCTCAATATTATCCTCATAATTCTCCACAATATTCAACTCATCCATGCCATTATCATCAAAATCAAGACGCATATGAGATTCGGGAGAAACATTTAATAACTCGGGATGATGATTTGAACATAAAATTTCAATTAAATCGACAGGTTCATCATCCGAAATATTCCCGGCGTCTATATCCTCAATCAAGTGAAAGTCAATTTCTTTAGACACTTCCTCAAAAGCATGGATGTTTATCGATGTAGGTTCTAGAGTGGAAGTGTAAAGATCGAAAGGATTAGGTGCGGTTTCACTCGAAAGGGGTTCCTCACAATCTGGCAAATCAAACACTACAAATTCGCTCAACTCATCTTTATTTTCAAAAGGTGAACTATTTAGGGCAATCGATGGAAAACAGGAGTTGTGGGCTTCAATTGGGTAAGGGTAGGTTTGATTTGAAAATCCTCTCTCATTCTCACTCTGTCCACTTTCCGCCTCATACATTGAAAAATTTGGAGCTAGCGGGACACTAGCTACCGGTTCACTAGGTTGCATAAGGGTGGCCACGGACGCTTCCACATTCCTAACCATTTTGTTTGTTGCTGCGATATACGCCTCCAACGCCTCTTCCAAACTAGACTTAGGTGGTGAGGGGGTTTCAGTAAAAGATTCAAAATTGGTTGGATATGTGAAACTCCCTAAAGGCTGTGTAGAAGCAGTGTCTAGTGAAGGTGGAAAGGTCGGGTAGGACTGGTAGGAAGTGGGTGATTGGACTGGGGTAGGGTCAACATATGGATAAAAAGGTGAATAATCGTGCGGATCCCTAGAACTAGATGAGTGGAGAGGGATGAAAGATCGACTGCGAGATTGAGCAATATGCTCAGCAATGGACATCGGCCTAGGAGTGACAGAAGGACTTGAAAAAGTGGTGTCAACATATGGAGGTGGTGAAGGTTGACTAGGTTGACACAAAGTCGGTTGAAAAGTCAAACTGTTTCTCCTAGACTCCTCTATGTGATCTTTCAAAGATTTTTTAGGCATGGAAGGATCGTCTTTAAATTGACCGAACACATTGACATATGACGCAAAATTAGGTTCGGGATACCAAAGTTCGGCTAATGATTTTTTATGTGGGGTACCCATGTTAGAAGAAAGGATGAAAGAAAGAAAGTTTATTGTGTGCAAGGATTTATTTGCGGCAAAAGTTTGCAAGTTCTATTTATGAAAATTTTCCTCTTATTTTTATTGTTTTGCAAAAAATTTCGATAAAGGGCTTAGACACAAATGCAATCAACCAGAAATGCACCTGTCACGCGGGTGCCCCGGGTTCGATCCCCGGCAACGGCGCCATTTGATTGGAATGATTTAGCGTGCTTGCGCTTTCTAAAAGATAGATCAAAAATATTTGTAACCGCAATCAAGAACGGCGTCGCTTTGCAGCTAGCCGGTGAGTACGGGTCGGTCCACAGGGATGTTGTGAATTTCCTAATCGCGCTAACGAGTTAATTCCGAAGGGTGTTCGGATTGATTATTAAATCTAAAAATTGAAGTTGTATGATACTAGGATTAGAAACTTGCTTGGATTAGGTTTAGGAAAAATTTGGTAAACAAAGATCTACATCTCTTTCCATTGCCTTTAATTAAAGATATCATATTAGTGTTATGGTAAATCTTAACAAAGGGGATTAGGATGATTGGGAAGATTGATTCTTCCTCTAGATCCTTGTCCTTCCTTTCTTAATCTTTACCCTAACCTCCATGGAAAACCTTAAAATCCGGGCCTTTATACTACGGTATCACCGCTACCTCGAGGGTAGAGTGCCGTAGGGAGCGGAATAAGAAGGTATGCATGGAGTTCTAATTTTCATAAAAGATTGGCAAAGAAAAGAGATGAGAGATCTTCATCTCTCAAATCCTTCCCTATTCCTAACCCTAACAAGCGAGGAAACTACTCGCTCATTAAAGAATTGAAGAACATTTATCTAGGGCAGAGAATAAAAATTACCTAGGGCAAGAATTGAAATCTAAACTAGAGCAAGGAATTAAATCTACTTACAGATGCATCTCTCCAATCATCAACGCAGGGTTGTCAGATCTGAATTCATGAATTGAAAAGAAACACCGATGCTCTCCATAAAGAATTATAAAATTTATTAATGAAGGGAGGCATAAGAAATTACAATGAGTAGAGTTCCTATTTATAGAGAATAGGAAACCCTAGGTTACAATTGATTTGCATGTCTACATTTACCAAAATATCCTTAGGAAGACCTAGTCAAAGTAGACTTCAAGCTTTGGTAAAATTTTATGTCTCTTTAAAAGAAAGTATTGGGCCTTGGATCTTTGGGCTTCCTTATTATTTGGTTTATTAAAATAGCTTCTATATTTCTTCCAGATCTCCAGTGAATAATTGCGGTGGACTTTTAACCGTTCGCTTTGTAATCTTGGACCTTGCATTGCCTTGTACTTTGTGAATTTTATCTTTGATATAGGCTTGATCAAGAGTCTTCTGTTTGTTGGTCAAAGTCCACTTTTGCATCGTCTTTTCATCATTTTCACTGTTTTCTGTCCAAGAACCTGTAACCTGTAATATGTAGCAGACATGCGTCAAAAGCACCTATTTTATTTGTAAAAAGAATAAGAATGGGGAATATAATAATGCAATATTATGGTGTGAACAAGGAGCACTGTAGAAATTTGGTAACACGACTCAACAGTAACGCCGCGGAACCGCGGACATAACCCCCTTTTGGCCCGGTTCCGCCGCCATTATGAGGCATCATCTCACCAAATTTCTTCAGGGGCTCTCTGTGTTGGAATTGGGGGTTTTGGTATATTCTGTTTGGGCCCAGATTATTTTGAGTGCTGCAGTTGTACTTAGGGACCACTTCGGGAATTTTTAGTCGATCGAAAATTTTAAACATGTTAGTTCACAGTATTTACATTATATCTGCGACCGTGAATGTTATTTGATCGGTAAATCCTGTCTGATTGCTATAGCCCTTTTAGACGGATTTGTGAACGTGACATTCACGTTGATCTTCTGTGTTGTGCTGTGATGTTGCGGATTTGTCGTGGTGGATAGCCTGGATGCAATGGTAGTACAGTTTGGTTATATTTGTACATTTGATATTGCGTGGGGAGCGTCCGAGATGTGGACTGCCATCACTGCCTGTTTGTATATTATTCTTTTGGGGCACGACCGGGCTGAGGTCGATGTACCCGTTGAATATATTTTACTTTCTGTACTAGGATTACCCCGCGGTGGGGTGCACGGATAGCCGGGTTCTAGAGGGCAACGGGCCCGCATCTCATTGCTTTGAGACGGAGGGGGCTTTACTCTAGAATTGGCGGGCTATTCGCCGCACTCCTAGGGGGTACAGGTTGACCCAAGGTGGGGTGCTCAAGTTACCAGATTCCGTGAAGTGCCGGGTGGTCCATTCACGTTGTTGAAGAGGGCTGCCTCGCTTTAGGTTTTGGCGGGTAACTTGCCGCGCCCGTAGGGGTCTAGGATTTCATTGCACAGGCTATCCACACGACCAGGGGAACGTCGGATTTTAGTAGCGGCTCTATGAAACCCGGGGATCCCAGTTTATTTGTATTGTTCTGTGATGCTGATTACATTTCTGTGGTGTTGCATTTTTTTCACGCCTTGAGCGAATATTATATATTGATATATATACTAGTAGATGTTGTATATGTTTTACACCCACGCTAGTCCAGTCCCCGCTCTTTCGTTAGTTAAGTAACCTAACGGGTGATGACGGGACCCAGTGGCGAATGCGGATGGCATATACGTACATCATTATTTTCGTTCTTTTGTGGTGTGATCAATTGATGGGACTGGGTTGATTTGGATCAATGCAAGCTAAAAATACATATTCTGATGTTGTTGGAACATTTTTCAAAAAAAGCTGTTATTGCAAGGACGTTTTCTTTTGTTTTGCACAGTGATATTCAGTTGGAATATCCTGCACCTCGGTCGACGATGCAAGGGCCGAGATCCCCTCACCGGGAGTGACCCCTTGGACAGAAGTTTGCGTCAGGGTAATAACTTCACTATAGTCGATTACTTTTGCTTTGCATCATGGTATTCAGTTGGAATATCCTGCACCTCATTCTACGGGGAAAGAGCCGAGTTCCCTTCACCGGGAGTGACCTCTTTAGCAAAGGTTTTCGTCACTATATTTTTATAAAAAGCTATCCGGTTCCTTCAACGATATCAAGTTCATTACGTTAAAGGTTTTTCGCCAAAAACCATTCGTAGCCCTCCGTCATTTCAGACGGGTAGCACTTAGTATTCATGCTATGTTTGTTGGCCTTAGTCAAGGCATAGTGTATGGTAGCTATTTGTTACTTTTTTGCAGCATAGATAGATGCGTTGGTTTGGGACAGTCGTACAGCCTTATTGGCCCTAGTCAAGGGATTGTACGAGTGGGCTCAAATTAACCTGGACAATTACGGGTAGAACTTGACATGTGACTTATGATTTGTTGGCCTTAGTCAAGGTCATAAGAGCATGGGGTAAAAATCACATCGGGGGTTTCTAAAGAAACTGAAACTTGCCAGATATGCGCATACCTTCTGGAGTGTGATAACGTGAGTGGATTCCATCACGTTATCATGCGATGATAGTTGGATCCCGATTCCCACTGATGAGTTGGTTTACTCCTCGGGTGATCCCGACTAATTCTTCTTTCAGGTTTGGAGGAGAATTTGAGGTTACAGTGGGAGGTTTCCTGATTAGATAAAGTGATAACCATTCTGATCTAGGTTAGAGTGCACGCTGAGTGTTTCTTTTCTCTCTCCCTTTGGCAGCGACCATGGCCCGACCCTTGACTATGACTCAGTAACCAAAATTAACCGAACCTTCTTAAAACACTGGCTTTTGGATTGTCAGAGTTGCAAACCTCATTGCCACTCCTACTTTTACCCTTTTCTCCAGGACCCCCCATATTACTACAAACGTCCACTTCCATTGGATAAAACCATCGTATGGTTATATACGAACTCGAAGGAATTTATTCGAGGATGGTTTACGGTTTTAGAGAAAACGAATAGGACTATTCATTTGTCTTTTCCTTTTACCTTCTCTCAGGTTGCGAGTGCTCCTTGGATTAGGGGATAGTACACCCGTTACGCCTATTGGATAGTCTTCTTCCAAACCTTAGGCTGGTGCCGAACGGTATGGAATGAAGAAAGCCGATTAGCCTAAGTGTGGTGTACAGAAGGTATTAAGTTAAGACAAATAAAGGGATTAGAAAGAGGGCAAAGTAAATTGCGTCTGATATTCACGACCGAACCAAGTATTTCTTCGCCAATCCTACATCACCTTTGTATTTCTCCAGAACACTCCGTATCACTACGAAGATCCACAGTTTTTTGGATACTCCATCGTATGGTTATATACGAACTCGAAAGGAACTTGTTCCAGTTCGGGGATGGATTCTGGTTCAGGAGAAATAGGAATAAGGTTTATTCGGTTGTCTTTTATCTTCACCTTCTCTCGCATTGCGAGTGCTCCTAGGATTAGGACAGTACACCCATTATGCTTATTGGATAGTCTTCTTCCAAACCATAGGCTGGTGTCGAACGGTAGGGAAGGAAGAAAACCATTTGGCTTAAAAGGGTGTGCAGAAGGTAATGACGAAAGACATATAAAGAGATTTGGAGAGATGGCAAAGAAATATACGGTTACAGTTGTGAATCTGGATAATGGAAGAGGCATTACTAGGAATACCCGGATACCTCTACGAAACATTTCAATGTTTCAGTTTCACTGTGTACTGTTAAAAGAAAACTGATTTCCCAATTAGACACTTGCTCCAGGGTATGTACTTACCAGGTTTGATTCTCACATCTGTATGGTTTTATAGATGATGAGTGGGAGTAAGTTATTGGGAATTAGGTGATCATCCTCATTATATCGGAATTCGTTGTAATTGGTGATATTTGAGGAAATCACCTGGGTAGTTTGCCCGACGGCAAATATTTGGTTTTGAATATCCGTTGTTATGCACCAATTTCAAATTGATATATCTGTACGTCTAATTTTATAGAGTGGGATATACCTTTTTGAAATTATGTCCATGACATTTACCTATATCAGTTGATGGTTAGGTAAGGAGCATTAAACAGCGGTGTAATTCTTCTTAACCATAAGTACAGTTTTCAACCTACGACACACAGGGAATGAGTTATTAGACTCAGGGGACTTATACAGAGTATTGTATATTGTCCAGTGTCCATGAGGACAGAGGGGTTGGTCCTCGTACTATATTCGGTTTACTTATGACTTCTCTAGTTTTCAGACAAGTGTTTCGTAGAAACACAAGGTCCAGGTTTTGAGAAGTTATAGGTATATGAATAAAGTAGAGAACCAGGTGTTGCAAGTATTGGGATTCTTCAAGGTGATCGAAGATGTAGATACTTGTGAATGGTATTCAGTTGATAGTAATGATTATGAGAACTTGTTTCTCTTTCAGGTTACTCATATCGGGATGCATTCCTAAGTTGAGTAACGCCGATCGGCCTCTTTCCATTTAGTTGACATGCACTGGAGACAGCTGCATGATTTGAATCTGGTTCCAATTAAATTAGTACCTCTGATTCTATATTGGATATAGAATAGTTCATATCTTAACATTGTTAAGGTACGGGGAGTTGTCCGGCTTATGCTTAAAACCAGACTCTGGATAACTCAAGGCACGTTTCTGTAGTGGTTGTTTGTGGGTTGACCCAGGTTATGACGAGGGTTGACTTTCTACCATCTGGAACATCAATAGTGATATTGTTCTTGACTCGCCATAGTTTTAGTAAAATGGAATTTTTTTCAAAAAACAGTAGTGTGAGTATGGTAGAACTGGAAGTGATTCCAGAACCGCAAACGATTACTGAAAATTTGATAAGAACCTAAAGATTCAATCTGGTTTGACATTCCATTTGCCACTCCGCAGATATGGTGGGTAACCTCAGGCACTCGAGAGGTACTTCGGTATGCTCAAAGACGGTGACAGGGAGGTTCTTGTTTACCCAGACTTGCCATTGTTGTTGTTCCAGACTATGAGACCCGGCAGGAGGATGAGTATAGAGTCATTCTGAACTAGCTTTAGAAGTGCACGTCTATATGACTCTGCCAGAGGGCTGTCGTAGTCAGTGGGAGCAGCGGTAGTATAGTGGACAAGTAGCTTATGTCTATTTATAGACTAAAGTAGATATAACGGAAATAGTTAATCTATTTCTCATGTCACAGTCATAGGTTTGACTTCATCAGAATAGGGGATGGATCTGTTAAGAAGGTAGTAGGGTGTTATGTCCTAGTATTTGGATGACATACACAGAGTAGGAAGTGAAATTCCTATACTACGGTCGGTTATACTTTGGTTGTCATACAGTGGTTTCTCCACATAGGAGTTGGACATTATATCAGACATTCTGGTTACTAGATTTATGTTTTTAAATCTAGATTTGGGTAGTTTCCCAATCTGGGTACTTAGACAGCATTCTAAAGGTGTTTTAGAATGGACGACTCCTGGCACGGTAGTATACCTGCAGGTGATGGAGTCGCCCTCTCTAAAGGTGTCTTACAGACTAAAGGGGAGAGGGATGTGCATGATTGGCAGATCACTTGCTTAGGCAATTGAGTCAATCATGAGATGTCAAGTACCACACCAGATGTTGTTTTTGCAGTAGATGCAATAAGTTGATATTGATCCTATCCTGGAGAAACATTCGGAAGCAGTTTTAGAACATAAGTGGATGTTCTAGGGATATGATAACATCAGCCTCATTCAGGAGACGGTTATCATTCCAGGCTTCCAAGGTGACCTGGACGGCAGAGTGACTGTCAGAGTTATAGTTTTCCCTCTGATGAGGGGCAGTACTATGGACAGGTGGTCCAGGCGGATACTGAGGGAGGCATGGCGCAGCATACTGATTAAGTTCAATTGACGATACAGTCTAAGAAGTTTGGATTTGGAGTTCATTTATGAACTAGGTCCCATCAAATATCCAGACACATTCTAAGACAGGTATTTCTTATTTCGGGAGATGGCTTTCTCCGCGAACTTGAGATAAAGATAGACATAGAAAGAAAGATTAGAGCGGATCCACTCACTAAGGCTATTCCTCGAACGCATTAGTTTCGCAAGCGGGTTTTGTGAGACTGATTAGTAGAGGAGTTGGGTGTTCGGTATCACACGGGCTGTGAGTATGCAACATCGCAATAATTAGCCTTGAGTGCAAGTAGGAGATTGTTGGAGATAGTGCCCTCAGAGTCAATTATTGGATCACAGGCATATGATTGCAATGATTGAGAGAGGACCTATACCGTTAGAACAGTCTTACTCAAGATGATGGTATGCTATCTGGTTTATCTTTATCATCGTGTACTGTTTCAGGTGACCTTACAGGTCACTATTGCACGTTGGTAGAGCCCTTAGGATTCTTTCTTGACGGCGAGCCGTATGATAGCGATCATATACGTGGGAGCTGGGGTCTATAAGCACATCCTTAAAAGGTCCCTAGTCGTGGGAGTTTTCGAGACAGGGCATCGATACTCCAGAGTAGACTAGTGTATACAGTCGAGACCCCGATGAGGGGCGGTGGCCGGTCTTACAATCCACTGGTGTCAGTTGGTTCACCTAAGATGTATACAGGTGCTCATTGGGTTATGAGTACATCGGACAGGACTCGCCGGGAACATGCTAGTTGGTCTTATACCAGACGTCAGATAGCAGTTCCCTGGTGACATGTGTACAGGTTAGTTCATCGACCTGAGATCGTCATTTGTCTCGTGTGAGTTCCCACTGTAGTTTGATTACTACCCTACCATGGATCAAAGGAGTCGTGCAAACAGGTTTTAGTTGGGTACAGTCCCGAGCCACATGGAGGCAGTGAGCGGATCTGGAGGGGTTCGTCTCTCCCGGTATTGGGGATGAGGTCGCGCTGTGTCTAGGAGAGCCATTACACTAAGTCCTTGGCCAAGGCAGGAGATTTACTGGTAGGTATTCCAGTAGTATCTCATGGTGTTCTATGCTACACTCCGACACGACTTGTACCGTTTTTGGGGGTCTGACTTTTACCAACCCCGTAGGCCCGCCATGCGATGCTCATAGACGAACGGACCGGACTGTACGGATATTGTCACTGAAAGATTCAGTAGGGTGTCAGGATGAGTTCGCTCATCGACCTCCCTTTTGGTCAATACCTGGTATCCCGTTACGTATGGCTAATACCTACGTGCTAGTGGTTAAATCCACAGCCAAAGTATTGACGAGTCTTTAGAGTCCCCCACAGACAGTTTCTCAAGTTTCGGGCGAAACGTTGTAGAGGCCGTATGATATAAGGCAGGGTCCGATCATATATGTGCGGTATTGCACGGATCATGATCGGACGGATCATACTAGTGGGCTTTGGTTTAAGCCGGATCCTAGTATTAGATTTGTTGGATTACTTTAGTCTCGTCGCATTCGCATTCAGTCGGAATGCGGATGCAGGTATGTATATACAGGTGAGGGGTATCCTTGTGATCCGTCACGAGTTTACTTTAGATGTTGCCGGATCTTTTTATTGTTGCAAACATTTGGATTAATTTTTGTTAATGGAAATAATGAGCTAGAAATTCATCATGCATTGCATTAAATGTGGCATGGACATTTAGATGACTCATGGTCTCTTTTTTAGCAAATATGTCACATTAGTGTTTTGTTTAAGGTGTTGAAATGAGATGGAGAGAGAGAGGGGCTGCCATGGTGAGGATTCTTTGGGCTTGTATTTTTCCTTGAACTCACTCTCTCACTCTCATTCCAACAAAAGAAAAGAAAAGAAAAAGAAAAGCTTTTGTTCTTCTTCTTCTTCCTCTAGCTCATTGCTTCCATCAATGGCAACATTTTAACCTCCATCCAAAGCCATGGATGCAAGAGACAAAGTGATCACAACATTCTCTACAACACCTTGGACGCGTCGGCTAGCACACTTCGCGCCCGAGTTGCTTCGGACGAACCGGGAGCCCATAAAAATACTTCTCGATGTGATGCCCTTTCCGATGAGGAGATGGAGACCGGAGATTCCGCGAGGAGATCGGGATGGTGGCCGAAGACCGAAGGACACGGATCGCTCGGTATAGCATTCTATCCCTTCTCTTGTTAGCTAGCATTAGGTTAATGGTCCGATCCGGGGTTTTAGTACGCGGTAGCGCCGGTTTACAAGTTTAGAAAAAGTTTCGTTTCCGCATTTTGGCCTAGGAATGACGGCCGGGGCGCTGCCGTGCACTTACATATTCCAAACTGAATACCATGATGCAAAGCAAAAGGAAATGACTATTGTGAAGTTATTACGTTGACGCAAACTTTTACTCAGGGGGTCACTCCCGATGAAGGGATCTCGGCCTTTGCCTCGTCGAATGAGGTGCTGGATATTCATAACCGAATTCCACTGTGCAAAGCAAAAGAAAACGTCTGTAATGTCTGTTTTTAAAAACTTGGTTCCATCAACATCATATAGGTTTGTTTTATCCTTGCATTGATCAGAATCAACACAGTCCCATCAATTAATCATTCCATAAAAGAACGAAAATAAAATGTACGTATATGCCATCTGCATTCGCCACTGGGTCCCGTCATCACCCGTTAGGTTACTTAACTAACGACAGAGCAGGGACTGGACTAGCGCGGGTGCAAAACATATACAACATCTACTAGTATATATAAATATATATAACAATCGTCCCAGGCATGATATAAAGCAACATCACAGAAGCATCATAGAAGCAACACAGAATGGTGGATTATCTTGGAGCCCCGGGTTTCACTTGAGCTGCAAATGAGACCCGACATTCCCTGTCGTGTGGATAGCCTGTGCAATGAAACCTAGACCCCTACGAGCACGACAAGTTACCCATCAAAACCAGATGCGAGGCAAACCCCTTCAACAGCGTGAATGGGCCACCCAGCACTTCATGGAATCCGGTAACTTGAGCACTCCTCCGTGGGTCAACCTATACCCCCTTCGAGTGCGGCGAATAGCCCGCCAATTCTAGAGTAATGTCCCCTCCGTCTCAACGCCATGAGATGCGGACCCGTTGCCCTATAGAACACGGCTATTCGTGCACTCCACCGCGGTGTAATCCTAGTATAGAAAAGAAAAAATATACAAGGGTGATATCGACCTCAACCCGGTCGTGCCCCAAACGAATAATATACAAACTAGCAGTGATGGCAGTCCACATGTTAGACGCTCGCCCCGCAATATCAAATGTACAAATGAAACTAAACTGTACTAATATTACACCATAGCTATCCACCAAGACGATCCAACCACAACACAGCACAACACAGAACATCAACGTGAATGTCACGTTCGCAAACTCGTCTAAAAGAACATATAGCAATTAGACGAGCTGTACCGATCTAATGACATTCATGGTCGCAGATAGTAATGTATGTACTGATAAACATTTAAACAATGTAAAAACATCGACTTCGAAACACCCCGAATTGCCCCCGAACAACAGATAACATAATATCAAAAATGGGCAAAACAAACAATACCACTGAACCAAGATTCCAGAGACCAGACCACACAAAAAATACGAAGCCCAAAATCCTCAAGGAGGCCGGCCTCCTCGGTTTTCAAGCAATGTGGCCAGTTTTTTTAGGGTGAAATTGGTTCGTATTTGGTCTGTGGTCTTGTGGTCAGGTCACTAGTCTTCTGCAGTTGTTTAAATTTTTTTTTGAAGACTTTTAAAATCGACAGAGAATGGAATCAGCAGTGCACTGTTATCGGGTTGTTTCGATTTCGATACTTTAACATTGTCTAAACAAGCTAGTAAAGGGTTTAAAGGCTGGCTCTCATACCATGTTGGGTTACGGCAGCGCCCCGGCCATCAAACCGTGGCCAAATGCGGAACAAAAATTTAGTAAACTGGCGCTACCATTACCCGATGCCTGGATCTACCTTAAACCCTAAACTAGCAAGCTTTATAAAGAAGTTAGAATAGTTATACCGATTTAATACGTGTCCTTCAGTCTTCATTCCAAGCTCCTAGTGGTTCCTTTATCGAATTTGGTTGCCGGTCTTCCTTCATCTCCGATGATCCACCTGAGGGAAACGGCGCAAGCTTTAGCCTCGACAAACGAGGAAACCGACGCTCCAAGGTTGCTAGCAATGGAGAGTGGATGTAAGTCCACGTTACCCACCCCGGTGCTTACGGGGAGGCGGAATAGGTAAAAAACAATTTTTAACACAAGGTAACATGGACTAGAACTAGAGGATCTTTGCTAAACAAAAACTAACAAACTAACTACAAGTTTAGCCACTCGGTTAGAAGGTTATACCTAGGTCTTGAACTCCTTCTCTTCTTTCTCCTTGGAGTGGTGTGAACGGCTCCTCGTCCTCGTCTTCTCTTTGCCGAAGAAGGATCCACCCGAAGGCCTCTACCTTGAGCTCCTACCTCAACCAAGAGGTAACTAAATTGCTTGGCTTGCTAAACCTAGAACTATAGAATGAGTAGAGTGAAGTCTTGAAGGTTTTATCTCAAGAGCTCATGGTTCTCAACACATGAGAGATAAGAGCTTTGAGAGGAAGAGGGAGAGCTCAAACATATGAGAGAGAAAGAGCAAGAGAGAATGAGATAGATTTTTAGCAACCATGCTCTCAAAATAAGAATAATGATAATAATAATAATAATTAAGAAATTGTGATGGTTAGTTTATGAATGACCATTATCATTTCAACATTTAATGCATTTGCAAGAAACAAGAAGCATCTTGCAAGTGAAATGATGATGGTCAAATGGTCAACAATAGTCAACCGGTCAACCAAAGTCAAAAGGTCAACAAAATTCAAATGGTCAACCTAACCATGGCACAATTATCCTTAATTAATATTATTAATCATATTTCTCATTCTCATTAGGGTTTAGAAAAAGTCAACGATCAACAACCCTAATGAGATTCCTCTGCCTCTGTCAACTGTGCATACACACCCGCATCCGTGTTCCGAAGAACACGAATACAATGAGATAAAACCAATCCCAAAACATATACTAGGATCTGGCTAAAACCAAAGCCCGCTAGTAATAACTGCCCGGACACCAAACGTACACAAGTGCGCGGATGTGAACGAGCCCCGTCGCAAAACCATGCAACCTCTACTCTATTTTGCCTAAAGGCGAACAACTCTCTGTTTGGGACTCTAAAGACTCGACACTACACTGGCAGTGGGTTTAACCACAGGCCGCAAGCGGTACTAGCTGTACGTAACGGTCCCCAGGTAGATGCCGATAAGTAGACCGATGAGGTGAACCCATCCGAACTCCTACTGAGCCTGAATGTGACAATCTCCGTACAGTCCGGTCTGTTCGTCTGAGAGTATCGCATGTCGGGCCTAAGGGGCGGTAAACACCAGTCCCCTAATAGCGGTATAAGTCGTGTCGGAGTGCAGCCCAGAACACCCTGAGATAACACTGGAAACGCTACCAGTATATCTCGCTTTCCCTAGCCAGGGACATTGTGTAATGGCTCTCCTAGACACAGCGCGATATCAACCCCTAATACCGGGAGAGACGAATCTTGTCTAACCGTTACTGCCTCCAAGTGCTTCGGGACTGCACCCAACTACTACCTGTTTGCACGACTCATTTGAGCCGTGGTAGGGTAGTAATCTAAGAACAGTGGGAACACACTCGAGGTGAAGTGACAGTGTCAAGTCAACGGACTATGCTGTACTCATGTCACCTGGGAACTGATAACTCACGATAGGTATAATACCAAACCAACAGTTCCCAGCGAGTCATGTCCAGTGTACTCGTAACCTAATGAGCACCTGCATACTATCTCCAGTACGACGTACTGATGGCTGTAGGACAGACCATCTCCCCTCCTAGGATGAGAAGCGTATACACTAGTCTACTCTGGAGTATTGATGCCCTGTCTCGATAATCCTATGACTAGGGTCCTGTATATATATGCTTGTAGATTACCCAGCCACCACTAGTGTGACTGCCATCACAACGCTGGTAATCAAGAAAAGATCCTAAGGGCTCCACTAATATGTATAAGCTATATGCTAAAAGAAACATACGCACATATTGAAGTAGAAACAAACCAAGTAGCATACTACCATTTTAAGCAAGATTGTCTATACAACTGTGAATATCTGAAGCTTCCATTAAGTAATATACACACTAGTATGATACAGCAATGGCCTCTAGGGTATATACACTAACAATCTCCCACTTGCACTAGGGCCATGTACTGGCGTATCGAAGACCTATCATCTCGATCAGCCGCTCGAACTGAGTCTGGGGTATGGCCTTAGTGAACGGATCTGCAGTGTTATCTTCTGTAGCAACCCTCCGAACCTCGATCTCCCGGCGATCCATGATCTCCCTGATCAGGTGATACCGCCTCAAGATATGTCTGGACTTCTGATGGAACCTGGGTTCCTTTGCTAAAGCTATAGCCCCGTTGTCGTCACAATATAGAGGTATTGGATCAACAATGGACGGAACCACCTGAAGTTCTGTCAAGAACTTTCTCATCCAGACTGCTTCTTTTGCGACATCAGATGCTGCGATTTATTCCGCTTCCATCGTCGAGTCAGCAACGGTTTCCTGTTTGGAACTCTTCCAACACACCGCCCCTCTATTGAGGGTAAAGACATATCCCGACATGGATTTGGAGTCATCCTTGTCACTCTGGAAGCTGGAGTCAGCAAAGGCCTCGATCTGGAGGTCTTTTCCGCCGTAAACCAAAAACATATCCTTAGTCCTTCTCAGGTACTTCAGAATGTTCTTTACCGCTATCCAGTGTTTCTTCCCAGAGTTTGACTGATACCGGCTTACCACACTTAGTACATAAGCTACATCTGGTCTGGTACACAACATCGCATACATTATAGAGCCTACCGCAGATGCGTAGGGTATAATAGACATGTGATCCCTTTCCAAATCAGTCTTGGGAGACATCTCTTTAGAGAGGGTGATCCCGTAACAAGCCGGTAAATTACCGTGCTTGGAATCTTCCATACTGAATCTTTTCAGTATGGTGTCGATGTACCTGGACTGTGAAAGTCCTAATATCCACTTGGACCTATCACGATGGATCCGGATCCCCAGAATGTAAGAGGCATCACCCAGGTCTTTCATGGAGAACCTGTATGACAAGAACCCTTTGACAGATTGTAGCATAGGAATGTCATTTCCTATCAAGAGAATGTCATCCACGTATGAAACGAGGAATACGACAGTTCGTGCTACAATTTTACTATAAATGCATGGTTCATCTGGATTTTGATAAAGCCAAATTCTTTGACCGTCTCATCAAAACAGATGTTCCAACTCCGCGATGCCTGCTTTAGTCCATAAATGGACTTAAGCAACCTGCACACTTTCCCGCTGCTCCCACTCTGAATGAAACCCTCTGGCTGGTCCATATAGACACACTCCTCCAAATTTCCATTTAGAAAAGCGGTCTTTACGTCCATTTGCCAAATCTCATAATCGTGGAAGGCAGCAATGGCATGAAGGATCCGAATGGATTTGAGCATAGCCACTGGAGAAAAGGTTTCGTCATAGTCCAAACCAGGTCTTTGACGAAAACCCTTTGCAACAAGTCTAGCCTTATAGGTTTCAACCTGTCCATCTACACCAATCTTCCTTTTGAAGATCCATTTGCAGCCTACGGGTTTTACCCCTTCTGGAGCAACGTCCAAAGTCCATACTTTGTTGATGTACATAGACTCCATCTCGGTCCGCATTGCATCCAACCATTTTACCGAGTCAGTGCTCTGAATGGCCTGCTGGAAGCTAGTCGGCTCATCATTATCAATGATGCAATCTTCTCTATCCCCGTCTATGAGAAAACCGTAGTATCTCTCGGGCTGATGAGACTGCCTACTACTCCTACGGAGCGGCGCAGGAATGTCCTGTTCTTTCGAACCTTCTGGTTCTTCTAAGCTTTCAGTAATAGCTTGTGGTTCTGGAATTTCTTCTAGTTCTATTACGCTCCCACCTATTTCTTTTTCTAAGAACTGATGTTCCAGAAAGTGGGCATTACGAGAGACAAAAACCTTTTGTTCTTCTGCGTAATAGAAAAGATACCCCCTGGAGTTCTTTGGGTATCCCACAAACTTGCACTGTACTGAGCGTGCCTCGAGTTTGTCCACATGCTGCTTTTTGAAAAAAGCTGGACATCCCCAAATCTTCAGATATTGAAGATAGGGTTTCTTCCCACTCCACATCTGATATGGTGTGGTAGGCACAGTCTTAGTTGGAACTCGGTTCAAAAGATATGCAGCTGATTATAGTGCATATCCCCAGAAAGATCGCGGTAACTCAGCGTTACTCATCATGGAGCGTACCATATCCAATAGGGTTCGATTCCGTCTCTTCGATACACCGTTATGTTGTAGAGTGTATGGAGGAGTAAGCTGAGAGAGAATTCCATTCTCTTTTAGGTAATCCAGGAACTCGGCTCTTAAGTATTCACCACCTCGATCAGATCTCAGTTTCTTGATACTTTTGCCTGTTTGTTTTTCTACTTCATTTTTGTATTCCAGAAATTTTTCAAAGGCTTCAGATTTATGCTTCATTAAGAAGACATGCCCGAAACTTGAAAAATCATCCGTAAAAGTAATGAAGTAAGAATAACCATTTCGCGCATGTGTAGACATTGGACCGCATACATCGCTGTGTACGAGTCCCAAGAGCTCGCTCGCTCTTACTCCATGTCCAGTGAACGGAGTCTTTGTCATCTTTCCTTTGAGACATGATTGACAAGTTGCATATGATTGATATTCGAACGGATCCAAATATCCTTCTTTATGTAACTTAGTCAACCTTCTCTCATTGATGTGACCCAGTCTACAATGCCATAAGAAAGCATGATTTATTTCTGGAGACTTTCTTTTGTGTGTATTCTGGACATTGAAAATCCATGGTTGGTTCAATACGTATATACCGTTGCTTAATGTACCTGACCAAATCAGAACATGATTAAGGTGAATGTTTACAACATTGCTTACAAATGCAAAATCATAACCTTCTTTAGACATTAAAGATACAGATATGATATTACAAGTCGCACTGGGTACAAAATAACAGTCACGCAAAACCAAAATATGTCCATCTGACAATCCCAAGTGATAGTCGCCCACGGACTCAGCATCCATGCCAGCTCCGTTTGCAACTCTGAGGGTCATATCACTTGCCTTCAAAACCCTACGCTTTCTCAGTGCCTGCAAAGAATTACAGATATGAGATCCTGATCCGGTACCCAATACCCATGAAGTAGAGTTTATTGATAGACAGTTTTCAATAACATACACACCTGAAGCCGAAGCCACAACTTGCTTCGGGTCCTGGTTCTTGGCCTTCCAAGCCCTGCAATCTTTCTTCCAGTGTCCTTTCTTATGACAATAAAAGCACTCTTCTTTCCCCACAAGCTGTCCCGCTACCTTTGCCACCTGTGCCTTTCCTTTGGCTTCCACTTTACTAACACCGCCCCTTGGTTTGGTGGGGGCTTTCTTCTTCTTTCCTTTGGCTTTCGCCTTGGACCTAGAAGAAGAAGGTCCTCCAACAGACAAAGCGGGTGATTCCCTTACTTTCTTCAGGGTGCCCTCTGCACTCCTCAACATGTTGAGGAGTTCCGGAAGTTCAACTTCTTTTCCTTATATGTTGAAGTTCAGGATAAACTGGGCGTAAGTGGAAGGAAGGGACTGGAGAATCAAGTCAGTGTAGAGCTCGTTCTCTAACGTGGTCCCGAGGTCCGCGAGCTCTTCAATGTAGCCAATCATCTGAAGCACGTGTTCCGCTACAGATGATCCGACGGCCAATCTCGCCGAAAACAACTTTTTCGAGACTTCGTATCTGGCGATACGGGATTGCTCTCTATACAGATCCTTTGTATGGAGAAATATGGATTCTAGGTCCATATCGTCGTGCCTACTCTGATGTTCATTGTCCATAGAGGCAAGCACGATGCACTTGGCCCTCGCGCAATCAATCTCCCAAGTCTTACGGATTTCCTTATCCGCGACGCTAGATTGAGGACCTGGGACAGGGGGAGCTTTGGTGGTAAGAAGATACCCCAACTTGTCATAAGTGATTGCCATTTTGACATTCCTGAGCCAATCTTTTTAGTTTGGCCCTGTCAGTATGTTTTTATCTAGTAGTAACTTAAGGTCGGTCATGATGTTTGGTCGCTGCAATTAGGAGAGAGAGAAGAAACACTTTAGCATGATGCTCTTGCAAGTTTAGAGTGGTTTTTAATTTGTCTAGACAGGATGGCTCCCACTGTTTCTCGAATCCTTCCTCAAACCATAAAAGAAGAATTAGTTGGGATCAATCTCACCGTACAATACTTGCTTAACCGTTCAGCCAGGCCAGTGTTGGTACTTCGAGGGAGGTTTTACGATGCTTTCACGAAGTTCCTTAATTAAATAACCTCTTTTCCCTGTGGGCGTAGCCCCGCTGACACCTTTCTAGACACCTACTTGGTTTATAGCATTGATCGTTAAGTGAGAAAGTTTCCCGAGGAGTAGCATATAATCACAGTAGGATCGGGATCCAAATATCATCGTGTGATAAAGTTGAAGGAATCCTACCAGAATTATCACATTCCAAATGGTATGCAGCACTAACAAGTTTCAGTTTCTTTAGAAACTCCCGATATGGATTTTTGCCCGATGCTCTTATGACCTTGACGTAGGCCAAAATATCATAAGTCACATGTCAAGTTCTACCCATCATTTACCAGGTTAATTTGAACCCACCCGTACATACCCTTAACGTAGGCCAAAATGGCAGTACGACTGTCTCAAACCAACGTATCTATCTATGAAACAGATAAATATCCGGCAGCTACCAATCACTATGCCTTGGCGTAGGTCAAAATGCATAGCTTGAATACTACCGAATATTTAACTGAAATGATGGAGGGCTACGAATGGTTTTGGCGAAACCGTGAACGTAGTGAACTTGATATAATCGAAGGAACCTGATAGCTTTTAAAAGGAGTGGTTTAAGCTCCGCGTTTAAAAGTTGTTTTGAAAAGAAACCGAGTGGTTTTGAAATTGTTCCAACGATTTAACTTTGGTTTATTTTCTTGCATTAATTTAATGCGTCCCATCAATTAATCCTACCATTGCAAAAAACAACGAAAATATGACGTACTCTTATGCCATCCGCATTCACCACGGGGCCCCGTCATCACCCGTTAGGTTACTTAATTAACGACGGAGCGGGGTCTGGACTAGCGCGGATGCAAAACATAAGCAACGCCTACTAGATATCATATATAGATATATACATTCGTCAGATGCAATGATAGCCATTCCAGATCACAGATGAACACATTGGATATGCTAGGAATCCGTGTTTCGTTCGAGCCTACAATGAAAGACGGATTACACGGTCGCGATGAATAGCCAAACCCCACCCTAGACCCCTATGGGTGCAGCAAACTACCCGCTAAGTACCCGAAGTGAAGCAACCTCCCTCAACAACGTGAGTATGCCACTCGGCACTTCAAAGTACCCGGTAGTTTGTGCACCCCACCTTGGGTCTATCCTAGGCTCAAAAATAGTAAAAGAAATAATATACAATGGCGGCTACAACCTCATCCCGGATGTTCGGCCATAAAAATAATATTAAATCAATTTACATATTACATCAAATGAAAGATAAAGAAAACTCTCATCTCACAACCCCCGGCTATTCATCCGCGACAATCCAACAAGTTCATATACACAATCCAACAACATTACAGATCACAGATATGCACAACCCCCACTAATCGATGTATAGAGATTAGTCGACGTTCAGTGCATATATCACATTAAAGATATAACAATTTAGCAAAAGTTTGTATAACTTCGATCAAAATACCAATTTGTAACTACCCCAAACACAACATTGTTCTCTGGATAATCTGGGCTGAAACAAAATATTTTAAAAATCCCAAAACATCATTCTAAACAATCTGCTAGAAATCCGAGTCGCGGCCGAGTCAACTCGGCCACGGAACCGCGGCGAAACGCTTAGTTTCGCCGCACTTCTGCGGCGCTTTGACCGAGTCATGGGCTCGTTTTTCTTGCCTATTTCAAAAAAACCCTGCACCAAATTTAAAGTATGTGGAAATATTTTTAGGGCAGTTTTAAAAATCGGCAGAAAGTATATGTTTTTTGACATGTTTCGCGATTTTTTTTCGGATCGAAGTTCCAAACACTTTGCGAACATGCTAGTTGTTGTTTAGCTAGGCTCTGATACCACTGTAAATCCACGTTACCCACCCCGGTGCTTACGGGGAGGCGGAATAGGTAAAAACGATTTTTAACACAAGGTAATATAGACTAGAACTAGAGGATCTTTGCTAAACAAAAACTAACAAACTAACTACAAGTTTAGCTACTCGGTTAGAAGGTTATACCTAGGTCTTGAACTCCTTCTCTTCTTGCTCCTTGGAGTGGTGTGAACGGCTCCTCCTCCTCGTCTTCTCTTTGCCGAAGAAGGATCTACCCGAAGGCCTCTACCTTGAGCTCCTACCTCAACCAAGAGGTAACTAAAGTGCTTGGCTTGCTAAAACTAGAACTCTAGAATGAGTAGAGTGAAGTCTTGAAGGTTTTATCTCAAGAGCTCATGGTTCTCAACACATGAGAGATGAGAGCTTTGAGAGGAAGAGGGATAGCTCAAACATATGAGAGAGAAAGAGCAAGAGAGAATGAGATAGATTTTTATCAACCATGCTCTCAAAATAAGAATAATGATAATAATAATAATAATTAAGAAATTGTGATGGTTAGTTTATGAATGACCATTATCATTTCAACATTTAATGCATTTGCAAGAAACAAGAAGCATCTTGCAAGTGAAATGATGATGGTCAAATGGTCAACAATAGTCAACCGGTCAACCAAAGTCAAAAGGTCAACAAAAGACAAATGGTCAACCTAACCATGGCACAATTATCCTTAATTAATATTATTAATCATATTTCTTATTCTCATTAGGGTTTAAAAAAAGTCAACGGTCAACAACCCTAATGAGAATCCTCTGCCTCTGCCTCTGTCAACTGTGCATACACACCCGCATCCGTGTCCCGAGGAACACGAATACAATGAGATAAAACCAATCCCAAAACATATACTAGGATCTGGCTTAAACCAAAGTCCGCTAGTAATAACTGCCCGGACACCAAACGTGCACAAGTGCGCGGATGTGAACGAGCCCCGTCGCAAAACCATGAAACCTCTACTCTGTTTTGCCCAAAGGCGAACAGCCCTCTGTGTGGGACTCTAAAGACTCGACACTACGCTGGCAGTGGGTTTAACCACAGGCCGCAAGCGGTACTAGCTGTACGTAACGGTCCCCAGGTAGATGCCGATAAGAAGACCGATGAGGTGAACCCATCCGAACTCCTACCGAGCCTGAATGTGACAATCTCCGTACAGTCTGGTCTGTTCGTCTGAGAGTATCGCATGTCGGGCCTAGGGGGCGGTAAACGTCAGTCCCCTAATAGCAGTACAACTCATGTAGGAGTGTAGCCCAGAACACCTGAGATAACACTGGAAACGCTACCAGTATATCTCGCTTGCCCTAGCCAGGGACTTTGTGTAATGGCTCTCCTAGACACAGCGCGATATCAACCCCCAATACCGGGAGAGACGAATCATGTCTAACCGTCACTGCCTCCAAGTGCTTCGGGACTGCACCCAACTACTACCTGTTTGCACGACTCATTTGAGCCGTGGTAGGGTAGTAATCTAAGAACAGTGGGAACACACTCGAGGTGAAGTGACAGTGTCAAGTCAACGGACTATGATGTACTCATGTCACCTGGGAACTGATAACTGACGATAGGTATAATACCAAACCAATAGTTCCCAGCGAGTCATGTCCAGTGTACTTGTAACTTAACGAGCACCTGCATACTATCTCCAGTACGACGTACTGATGGCTGTAGGACAGACCATCTCCCCTCCTGGGATGAGAAGCGTATACACTAGTCTACTCTGGAGTATCGATGCCCTGTCTCGATAATCCTACGACTAGGGACCTGTATAAGGATGTGCTTGTAGATTACCCAGCCCCCACTAGTGTGACTGCCATCACAACGCTGGTAATCAACCAAAGATCCTAAGGGCTCCACTAATATGTATAAGCTATATGCTAAAAGAAACATACGCACATATTGAAGTAGAAACAAACCAAGTAGCATACTACCATTTTGAGTAAGATTGTCTATACAACTGTGAATATCCCAAGCTTCCATTAAGTAATATACACACTAGTATGATACAGTAATGGCCTCTAGGGCATATACACTAACAGTGGAGGTGTAGGAATGTGTCACTATATTTTTCTCTCATCTCATATGCTCAATGAGCAACTCAAGAAGATAAAGAGGAGGTGAGGAACCCATGGCATGAGCAACTCAAGAAATTGCTAAGTCTTTTAGTAAGAATAGAATGAAGCAAGTGAAGAAGCAACTCAAGAGAATGAGCAAGGCCAAGTCTAGAATGGTCGCTGCCCACTAAATCAAACCACGGTTCTTAACGTACAAAATATACACAAGAGGAAGAGTTCAGAAATGAACGAATCCTTCTTGAGGCATTGTAGACTAGGTCATATCAAAGCGACCCGACTAGTCAAGTTACATTTAGATGCATATTTAAATCTGTTTGAATTTACATCTTGTGAAACTTGCCGGTCATGTCACAAAGATAAGATGACCATAGCTCCGTTTATTGGAAACAGAGAAAGAGTTAGTGAACTCTTGGGATTGATACATGATGATGTATGTAGGTCCCCTGTCTACTTATGCCAGGACCGGTTCTTTGTACTTCATTACATTCACTGATAATCTCTCAAGATTCGGGCATATGTTCCAGTTGAAACACAAGTCTGAACCTTTTGAGATATTCAATGAATATAAGTTAGAAGTAGAGAACCAAAACTGGTATTAGTATTATGTCCTATGATGTGATCAGGGAGGAGAATACTTGAGCACAGAATTCCTGGACTATTCTAAAGGAGAATGAGATTCTCTCTCAGCATTACTCCTCCGTATACACCACAGCACGTTGGTATATCGGGAGGAGCAATCGCACCCTATGTGATATGGCGTGCTCTATGATGAGTACTGCTGAGTTGCCTATTTCCTTTTCGGGGGTTATGCACTTGTGAAGCTACATATCTATTGAAAAGGGTTCCAATCAAATCAGGTGTCTACCACTCCATATGAGATATGGTATGGGAAGAGCCCATCTTTTAAGGATGTTAAAATTTGGGGTTACCCGGCCTATGTCTAAAAGCAAAATCCGGACAAGCTCGAAGCAAGGTCAGTTCTGTGGAAGTTTGTTGGATATCCCAAGCATTCGCAAGGGAATATCTTCTACCGAACCGAGGAACAAAACTGTTTTATTTCTCGGCATGCCACCTTTTTGTGAAAAAGGATTTCTTGTGAAGAAATTTGTGGTCATGAGGTAGAACAGGAATGAGTTCCAGCTATACAAACTACAGCCGATGATTTGGTAGAACCGAAGGATTCAATAGCTTTCCAACGAACCTCAGCCTCTCCGCCGATCTAGTAGGGTTCCTCACCCACCTGAGAGATACTTCGGTTTCTCTATGACAGTGGGAGAGTGGATTGCATCATGAGATGATGACCCAACTATTTTCGAGCAGGCCATCAGGAGTGGGGCCTCTGTGAGAATGGCTGGATGCTTTCTGATCTGAGATGGAATCCATTTACACCAAAAAAGTATGGACTTTGGTTGCTTTATCTGAAGGGTTAAATCCCCATCAGGAGCAAGTATATCTTGAGAAGATTGCTTGGTGTACATGGAAAAGTTGAGACTTTCAAAGCTAAGACTAGTTGCAAAAGGTTCCCATCATCGACCAGGTATGGATAATGATGAAACCTTTTCTAGTGCCTATGCTTAAGTCCATCCAGATCCTACTTACCACTGCTACATACCATGACTACGATATCTGGCGGTTGGGTGTCATGACTGCTATTCTAAATGATGATTTAGAAGAGAGCGTCTATAAGTACATAGCCAGAGGGCTTCCTAGACAGTGGGAGGAGCGGAAACGTGTGCAAGTTGCTTTATGGGATAAAACTGAAGGGTTATGGGAGCGCCCCGGCCATTCAACCGTGGCCAAATGCGAAACAAAAATTTCTAAAACCCTGCGCTACCATTACCCGATTAACAAGATCGAAACCATTAACCGTAAAACTAGCAATCTAAGAAAAGGAGATAAAATGGTTATACCTAATGAACCAAGTCCTTCGGATCATCAACTATTTCCAAGCTCCTAGTGATGCGGATTGACTTTGGTCGCCGGTCTTCCTTCATCTCTGATAATCCACCCGAGGGAAACGGCACAAGCTCCAGGTTCGCCAAACGGACCAACCGACCCTCCAAGATCACTAGTAGTGGAGAGTGGGGGTGTAGGATAGTCTCACCATAATTTTTCTCTCAAACTTTAATGCTCATAGTGCAACCAATGGAAGATTTGGAGGTGATCAAGACAAGAATGGCATGAGCTAAATATGCTAAGTGTTTTTGGGTGTATGAATCAATGTGAGCAAGAGAGAGAGCTTCAAGTGTTTATCAAAATGAGCAAGCATCTCCCACCACTAATGTGGTCGGCCCCTCTCTCTTCCCCTCAAAAATAATGCACACCAAAAAACACTTATTTCATTTAACAATAAAGAAATCAACCTATACCAATCACTACATGCTTAAGCCCATACCATGCCTTGTCACCATTCCACCTCATTATAAAACAAATGATTTTTCTAAAATGGAAAATCAATAATGAGGTGGCAAATCTTCCAGAAGACATTCCGTATAAATACGGAATGCTTCCCGGTACATGTATCGAAATACACATACGCGTATTCATACGAAAATACGAATAGCCAAAGAGAGAAAATGAATAGCGAGCAATAATACTAGAATACATATATACATATACAAATATCAATTATCAAATCAAAACTTGATTTAACAATCCAGCTTAATCCTAAACCGCTAGTATTATAAACCATCCGATTAAAGTCTGTGCAGCCCGTGCACATATTTTATCGGACAGCTGTATGTATCAACATACGTCACCTACACCATATCGCCTGAACCGTGAAAACCCTCTGTGTGGGAATCTAAAGACTCGTCAATACGCTGGCAGTGTGTTTAACCACAAGCACGTCAGCGGCACTAGCTGTACGTAATGGCTACCCAGGTATTGAGCGAAAGGAAAGCCGACAAGCAAACTCATCCAAACCCCTACTGAGCCTGTCAGTGACAATATCCGTACAGTCCGGTCTGTTCGTCTAAGAGTATCGCATATCGAGTCTAGGGGGTGGATAAAGTCAGAACCCTAACAACGCGATAATTCGTTTCGGTATGAAACCCATCACTACCTGAGAGACTATTGATCCTGGATCGGTAATTCTCACATACCCCGGCCGAGGATTTCTAGTGATGGCCACCCGTGCACTGCGCGACATCAATCCCCAATACCGGGAGAGACGAATCCCCGACGATCCGCTCACTGCCTCCATGTGGCTCGGGACTGTACCCAACTAAAACCTGTTTGCAAGACTCCTTTGAGCCGTGGTAGGGTAGTAATCAAAGCACAGTGGGAACTCACACGAGAAAAATGACGATCTCAGGTCGACAGACTAACCTGTTCACATGTCACCAGGGAACTGCTATCTGACTATAGGTATAATACCAACTAGCATGTTCCCGGCGAGTCCGTCCAGTGTACTCATAACCCAATGAGCACCTGTATACTATCTTAGGTGAACAACTGACACCAATGGCTTGTGAGACCGGCCACTGCCCCTCGTCAGGGTCTAGATAAGTATACACCAGTCTACACTGGAGTATCGATGCCCAGTCTCGATACTCCCATGACTAAGGACATTTAAGGATGTGCTTATAAACCCCCAGCTCCCACGTATGTGATCGCCATCACAATGCTGGTAGTCAAGCAAGAATCCTATGGGCTCTATCAACATATACATGATGATAAAGATAAACCAGATAGCATACTATCATCTCGAGTAAGACTGTTTTATCGGTATAGGTCCTCACTCAATTATCATAATCACGTGCCTGCGACTACGATAATTGCCTTGAGGGAACTATAGCCAACAATCTCCCACTTGCACTTAAGGCTAATTATTGTGATGTCGTATACTCACAGCCCGTGTGATACCGAACACCCAACTCCTCTACTAATCAGTTTCATAAACCTCGTTTGTAAAACTATTGCATTCGAGGAATAGCCTCAGTGAGTGGATCCGATCCAGTGTTTCTTTCTATGTCTCTCTTTATCTCAACTTCGCGGAGAAAACTATCTCCCGAAATGAGCAATACCCGTCTTAGAATATTTCTGGATATCTGATGGGACCCAGTTCACAAATGAACTCCAAATCCAGCAAACTTCTTAGACTGTATCGTCTACTGAACTTAATCAGTAAATTGCGTCATACCTTCCTCAGTGTCCGCTTGGACCATCTGTCCAAACTACTGCCCCTCGTCAGAGTGAAAACTATAACTCTGACAGTCACTCTGTCATCCAGGTCACCTTGGAAGCCTGAAATGATAACCGTCTCCAGAAGGAGGCTGCCTTTATCAAATCCGTAGAACATTCACTTATGTTCATTAACTGCTTCCAATCATTTTCTCCAGGATTGGATTAATATATCAAATTATTGCATCTAGTGCAAAAACAACATCTGGTGTGGTATTGACATATCACGATTGACTCAATTGCCTAAGCAAGTGATATGCCTATCATGCACACCCCTCTCCCCTTTAGTCTGTAAGACACCTTTAGAGAGGGTGACTCTATCACTTGCAGGTACACCACCATGCCAGGAGTCTTCCATTCTAAATATCTTTAGAATACTGTCTAAGTACCTAGATTGGGAAACTACATAAATCTAGATCTATAACTTTAGATCTAGTAACCAGAATGCCTGATATAATATCCATATCCTATGTGGAGAAAACACTGTGTGACAACCAAAGTATAACCGATCGTAGTATAGGAATTTCACTTCCTACTCTGTGTATGTCATCCAAATACCAAGACATTACACCATACTACCTTCTTAACAGATCCATCCCATATTCTGATGAAGTCAAGGCCCATGACTGTCACATCAAAAATAGATGATCTATCTCCGCTATATCCGCTTTAGTCTATAAATAGACACAAGCTACTTGTCCACTACGCTTCCGCTGCTCCCATTGATTACGACAACCCTCTGGCAGAGTCATATACACGTGCACTTCTAAAGCTAGTTTAGAATGATGCTATACTCATCCTCCTGCCGGGTCTCATAGTCTGGAACAACAGTAGTGTCAAGTCTGGGTAAACAAGAACCTCCCTGTCACCGTCCTTTAGGCTACCGAAATACCTCTCGGGTGCCTGAGGTAACCCACCATATCTGCGGAGTAGCTAATGGAATGTCAATTCTGATTGAATCTTTAGGTCCTATTAAATTTTCCGTAATCGTTTGTGGTTCTGGAATCACTTCCAGTTCTACAATACTCCCACTACTGTTTTCTGAAAAATTACATTTTACTAAAACTGTGGCGAGTCAAGAACAATATCACTATTGATCTTCCAGATGGTAGAAATTTAACCCTCATCAAAGCCCGGGATAACCCACAAACAGCCATTACTGAAACGTGCCTTGAGTTTATCCGGATTCTGGTTTTAAGCATCAGCCGGACGACTCCCTATACCTTAACATCGTTAAGATATAAATTGATTCTATATATGTCTAATATAGAAACAAAGGCACTAATTTAATTGGAACCAGATTCAAATCATGCAGCTGTCTCCAGTGCATGTCAACTAAATGGGGAGAGGCCGATCAGCATTACTCAACTCAGGAGTGCATCCAATTATGAGTAACCTGAAAAAAAAACAAGTTTCTCAAAACCATTACTATCAACTGAATACCTCATCCAAGTATTTACATCTTCGATCACCTTGAAGAATCCTGATACTTGCAACACGTGGTTCTCTACTTTACTCTTATACCTATAACTTCTCAAAACTTGGATCTTGTATTTCTACGAAACACATGTCTAAAACTTGAGAAGTCATAAGTAAACAGAATAAAGTATGAGGACCAACCCCTTTGTCCTAATGGACACTGGACAACATACAATACATTGTATAAGTCCCCTGAGTTTAATAACTCAAACCTTGTGTGTCGTATGTTGAAAACTGTACTATGGTTATGAAGACTTACACCGTTGTTAAATGCTCCTTACCTAACCATCAACTGTTATAGGTAAATATCATGGATATAATTTCAAAAAGTTATATCTCACTTTATAAAAATAAACATACAGATATATCAGTTTGAAATTGGTGCATAACAACGGGTATTCAAAACCAAATACTTGCCGTCCGGCAAACAACCCAGGCGATTTTCTCAAATATCACCAATTACAACGAATTCCGATATAATGAGGATGATCATCTAATTCCTAATAACTTACTCTCACTCATCATCTGTAAAACCATACAGATGTGAGAATCAAACCTGGTAAGTACATACCCTAGAGCAAGTGTCTAATTGGAAAATCAGTTTTCTTTTAACAGTACACAGAGAAACTGAAACATTGAAATATTTCGTAGAGGTATCCGGGTATTCCTAGTAATGCCTCTTCTATTATCAGATTCACGACTTTAACCGTATATTTCTTTGCCATCTCTCCAAATCCCTTTATTTGTCTTTGGTAGTTACCTTCTGTACACCTTTGTTAGGCTTAAATGGTTTTCTTTCTTCCCTACCGTTCGACACCAGCCTATGGTTTGGAAAAAGACTATCCAATAAGCGTAATAGGTGTACTCTCCTAATCCAAGGAGTACTCATAACCTGAGTGAAGGTAAAGATAAAAGACAACTGAATAAACCTTATTCTATTTCTCCTGAACCAGAATCCATCCTCGAAAAAGTTCCTCCGAGTTCGTATATAACTATACGATGGATTTATCCAATAGAATTGGATGTTCGTAGTGATACGGGATGTTCTAGAGAAATACAAAGTTGAAGTAGGAGTGGCGTTGAAATACTTGGTTTGGTCGTGAATAGCAGTCGCAATTTACTTTGCCCTCTTTCTAATCCCTTTATTTGTCTTTACTCATTATCTTCTGTACACCACACTTTGGCTAATTGGTTTTCTTCATTCCCTACCTTTCGGCAACTGCCTATGGTTTGGAAGAAGACTATCCAATAAGCGTAATAGGTGTACCGTCTCCTAATCTCAGGAGCCCTCACAACCTGAGAGAAGGTAAAAGGAAAAGACAACTGAATAGTCCTATTCATTTTCTCCAGAACCAGAAACCATCCTCGAAAAAGTTCCTTCGAGTTCGTATATAACCATACGATGGTTTTATCCAATGGAAGTGGATATACGTAGTGATACGGGGTGTTCTGGAGAAAATCAAAGGGTAAAAGAAGGAGTGGCAATGATGTATGCAACTTGGAAAATCCAAAAGCCAGTGTTTTTAAGAAAGTTCGGTTAATTTGGTCACTGAGTTATAGTCTAGGGTCGGGGCATGGTCGAAGCCAAAGAGAGAGAGAAAAGAAACACTCAGCATGCACTCTAACCTAGATCAAAATGGATAATCATTTTATCTAATCTGGATGGCTCCCACTGTTTCCTCGAATTCTCCTCCAAACCTAAAAGGAGAATTAGTCGGAATCACCCGAGGAGTAATCCTACTCATCAGTGGGGATCGGGATCCAACTATCATCGCATGATAACATGATGGAAGCTACTCAAGTCACCACACTCCAGAAGGTATGCGCAAGTCTGGCAAGTTTCCTGTATGTTTGAAACTCCCGATATGATTTTTACCCCAAGCGGTTTATGACCTTGACTAGGTCAACAAACCATAAACCGCTAGTCAAGTTCAACCTGTCATTATCCTGGATTGCATTAAACCCACCCTCAAGTGCCCTTGACTAGGTCAACAAGGCCGCATGACTGTCCTAACCAATCTCATTTAAAATGCAACAAACAAGCACTACTTAGCTACCGAACACTACGTCTTGACTAGGTCAACAAACGCAACACGAATACTGAGCAATACTTGTAAGAAATGACGGAGGGCTACAACTGGTTTTTGGCGAACAACCTTTAGCGTAATGAACTTGATATCGTTGAAGGAATCCAAGTGGTTTTATAAATATATATGGTGGCGAAAATTTTTGCTAAAGAGGTCACTCCCGGTGAAGGGATCTCGGCTCTTTCCTCATCGAATAAGGTGCATGATATTCCCAATCGAATACCACTATGCTAAGAAAAAAGTAATCGACTATAGTGAAGTTATTACGTTGACGCAAACTTCTGCCCAAGGGGTCACTCCCGACGAAGGGATCTCGGCCCATGCCTCGTCGAATGAGGTGCTTGATATTCATAACCGAATACCACTGTGCAAAGCAAAAGCGTACGTCTGTAATGTCAGTTTTTTTTTAAAAATCTTGGTTCCAACAACATCATATAAAGGTTTGTTTTCCTTGCATTGATAAGAATCAACGCAGTCCCATAAATTAATCACACCAGAAAAGAACGAAAATAAAATGTACGTATATGCCATTCGCATTCGCCACTGGGTCCCATCATCACCCGTTAGGTTACTTAACTAACAACAGAGCGGGGACTGGGCTAGCACGGGTGCAAAACATATACAACATCTACTAGTATATATAAATATATATAACAATCATCCCAGGCATGATAAACGTAACATCACAGAACAATACAGATAATCTGGGAGCCCTGGGTTTCCTTTGAGCCACAACTGAAAACCCGACTATCCCCTGGTCGTGTGGATAGCCTGTGCAATGAACTCCTAGACCCCTAAGAGCGCGGCAAGTTACCCGCCAAAACTAGAAGTGAGGCAGCCCCTTCAACAAAGTGAATGGACCACCCAGCACTTCACGGAATCCGGCAACTTGAGCATCCCTCCTTGGGTCAACCTGTAACCCCTACGAGTGCGGCGAATAGCCGCCAATTCTAGAGTGAAGCCCCCTCCGTCTCAACGCCATGAGATGCGGGCCCGTTGCCCTCTAGAACCCGGCTATCCGTGCACCCCACCACGGGGTAATCCTAGTACATAAAAGAAAATAATATACAAGGGTGACATCGACCTCAACCCGGTCGTACCCCAAAAGAATAATATACAAACAAGCAGTGACGGCAGTCCACATGTCGGACGCTCGCCCCGCAATATTAAATGTACAAATACAACAAAACTGTACTACCACTGCACCCAGGCTATCCACCACGACAATCCGCAACATCACAGCACAACACAGAACATCAACATGAATGTCACGTTCGCAAACCCGTCCAAAAGGACTATAGCGATTAGACAAGATTTACCGATCAAATGACATTCACGGTCGCAGATAGAAATGTAAAGTACTGCAAACTTTAAACAATATTAAAACCTATCGACTCCGAAATAACCCCCGATTAGCCCCTAGAAAACTGATAAAACAATATCCAAATTTGACTAAATAAACAATACCACTGCACAGAGATTCCAGAGACCAGATAACACCCCAAAAACCAAACCCTGGATCCAACAAAAAACCGGCCTCACTGAATTTTTCCATCTTGTGATCGGCCAAATTCCGGCCCCCTGGTCTTGTGTTTGGGGTGTTGTCTTGTGGTCATGCCAATAGCCTTCTGCACTTATTTAAATAATTTTTCGAGACACTTTAAAAAAAACAGAGAAGCAAATGTGCAGGTCAGCATGTCGGGGTTTTTAGGATTTCGATATGTTAACATTGTTTAAACAAGCTAAGTTATGGGTTAATGGGTGGCTCTGATACCATGAAGGGTTATGGGAGCGCCCGGGCCATCCAACCGTGGCCAAATGCGGAACAAAAATTTCTAAAACCCGGCGCTACTATTACCCGATTAACAAGATCGAAACCATTAACCGTAAAACTAGCAATCTAAGAAAAGGAGATAGAATGGTTATACCTAATGAACCAAGTCCTTCGGGTCTTCAACCATTTCCAAGCTCCTAGTGATGCTGATCGACTTTGGTCGCCGGTCTTCCTTGATCTCCGATGATCCACCCGAGGGAAACGGCAAAAGCTCCAGGTTCGCCAAACGGAACAACCGACCCTCCAAGATTGCTAGTAGTGGAGAGTGGGGGTGTAGGATAGTTTCACCATAATTTTTCTCTCAAACTTTAATGCTCATAGAGCAACCATGGAAGATTTGGAGGTGATCAAGACAAGAATGGCATGAGCTAAATATGCTAAGTGTTTTTGGGTGTATGAATCAATGTAAGCAAGAGAGAGAGCTGCAAGTGTATATCAAAATGAGCAAGCATCTCCCACCACTAATGTGGCCGACCCCTCTCTCTTCCCCTCAAAAATAATGCACACCAAAAAACACTTATTTCATTTAACAATAAAGAAATCAACCCATACCAATCACTACATGCTTAAGCCCATACCATGCCTTGTCACCTTTCCACCTCATTATAAAACAAATGATTTTTCTAAAATGGAAAATCAATAATGAGGTGGCAAATCTTCTAGAAGCCATTCCGTATAAATACGAAATGCTTCCCGGTACATGTATCGAAATACACATACGCGTATTCGTACGAAAATACGAATAGCCAAAGAGAGAAAATGAATAGCGAGCAATAATACTAGAATACATATATACAAATACATATATCAATTATCAAATCAAAACATGATTTAACAATCCGGCTTAATCCTAAGCCGCTAGTATTATCAACCGTCCGATTAAAGTCTGTGCAGCCCGTACACATATTTAATCGGACAGCTGTATATATCAACATACGTCACCTACACCATATTGCCTGAACCGTGAAAACCCTCTGTGTGGGACTCTAAAGACTCGTCAATACGCTGGCAGTGTGTTTAACCACAAGCACGTCAGCGGCACTAGCTGTACGTAACGGCTACCCAGGTATTGAGCGAAAGGAAGGCCGATGAGCAAACTCATCCAAACCCCTACTGAGCCTGTCAGTGAAAATATCCATACAGTCCGGTCTGTTCGTCTAAGAGTATCGCATATCGAGTCTAGGAGGGTGAATAAAGTCAGACCCCTAACAACGCGATAATTCGTGTCGGTATGAAACCTATCACTACCTGAGAGACTATCGATCCTGGATCGGTAATTCTCACATACCCCGACCGAGGATTTCTAGTGATGGCCACCCGTGCACTGCGCGACATCAACCGCCAATACCGGGAGAGACGAATCCCCGACGATCCGCTCACTGCCTCCATGTGGCTCGGGACTGTACCCAACTAAAACATGTTTGCACAACTCCTTTGAGCCGTGGTAGGGTAGTAATCAAAGCACAGTGGGAACTCACGAAAGACAAATGACGATCTCAGGTCGACAAACTAACCTGTGCACATGTCACCAGGGAACTGCTATCTGACTATAGGTATAATACCAACTAGCATGTTCCCAGCGAGTCCGTCCAGTGTACTCATAACCCAATGAGCACCTGTATACTATCTTAGGTGAACAACTGACACCAATGGCTTGTGAGACCGGCCACCGCCCCTCGTCAGGGTCTAGATAAGTATACACCAGTCTACACTGGAGTATCGATGCCCAGTGTCGATACTCCCACGACTAGGGACATTTAAGGATGTGCTTATAGACCCCCAGCTCCCACGTATGTGATCGTCATCACAATGTTGGTAGTCAAGCAAGAATCCTATGGGCTCTATCAACATATACATGATGATAAAGACAAACCAGATAGCATACTATCATCTCGAGTAAGACTGTTTTATCGGTATAGGACCTCACTCAATTATCATAATCACGTGCCTGCGACTACGATAATTGCCTTGGGGGCACTATAGCCAACAAAAACAGGTATCGCGGAGTTGGAACATCTGTTTTGATGTGGTAGTCAAAGTGTTTGACTTCATCAAAATGGTAGATGAATCTTGTATATACAAAAAGGTAGTAGGAAGTATGGTGATGATCCTCGTATTGTACGTGGATGACATACTCTTGATAGGAAAGGAGTTTCATATGCTACGCTCGGTCAATCTTCTCTTATCACAAGGATTCTCCATATAGGATCAAAGTGATACCTCCTAAATCCTGGGTTTTGGATCTATGAGATAGATCTAAGTGGATGTTAGGATTCTCACTAGGTGTAGTGAGATGGTGTCAATCGATCCTGGGGAGAATCACTGGATAGGATCCAGGGTGGTAAGAACGACTGAATGTCAGTCACAGGCACTCTCTTTACCCTCAGTGGAGGGACGGTATGTTGGAAGAGTTCCAAGCTAGATACCGTGGCAAACTAGACGATAAAGGCTGGATACATTGCTACCTAGGATGCTACCAAAGATGTAGTCTGGATATATATGAGTTCATGAGATGAACTTTGTTCCTACCATTGTGAGACAATGGAGTTGTGGCTATGGCCTAGAAACCTTCGTCTCATCAGTGATCCAGACATATTCTTAGGCAGTATCACCTGATCATGGAGATGGTTGATCTCCAGGGAGATCGGGGTTAGGAGAGTAGATAAAGAGGAGAACAGGGCGGATCCACTCACAAAGGCCTATTCCCAGGAGAGACTTTTATGGGATGGTTGAGTATGAGATACTTCAACCACTGCTGATTGTTGGGTATGAGATATCACAACAGATGCCCCTAGTGCAAGTAGGAGATTGTTAGTGATATGTATGCCCTAGAGGCCATTACTGTACATACGATGTATATTGTAGTGGATGCTTGGACATATATATGGAGGACTTTTTTGCTCGATATGATAGTATGCTATCTGGTTGCACTTTATCTTAACATGTACTCTGATTGTCTCTATGTTACATGTTGATAAAGCCCTTAGGATGAGTACTTGACTACCAGGACTATGATGCAGATCATACTAGTGGGGACAGAGTAGTCGCTAAGTACATCCTTCAAATGTTCTTAGTCGTAGGTGTATCGAGACATGGCATTGATATACCAGAATAGACTAGCGTATAGCTTCTCAACCCCTGTAGATGGGTGATGGATGATCCCATATCCATTAGTGTTTGACATCAGAGACAGTATACAGGTGCTCAGTGGAGACTGAGTACACTGGATGGACTCGCCGAGAACTCCCAGATGGTATTATACCTCACGTCAGATGGCGGTTCTCTGGTGACACTGGTACAGGTTAGTCTGTAGACCCGAGATCGTCATAGAGTCTTGTGTGATTCCCACCGTGCTTTGATTTCCATCATACCACGTCTAAGAGGGCATGCAAAACGGAGGCTTTTGGGTACAGTCCCGAATCACATGGAGGCAATGAGCGATAGGAGGGGTTTCGTCTCTCCCGGTATAGGGAGTTGATGTTGCGCAGTGCTCGATTGGCTATAACAGGAAGTCCTTGGCCAAGGCAGCTTCAGAGATATACTGGTAAGTGTTATCAGTAGTTTTTCGACCCGTTATGAGCCTCATATCGACACGACTTATCGAGTTAATGGGGTCTGACGTTTACCACCCCTAGACGAGATATGCGATATATCAGACGAAGAGACCGGACTGTACGGTAGTGTTACTGATTGGATTCGCAGGAGTGTGAGCAGGCTTGCTTGTTGATCTTCTGATCGCTCAATACCCGGGAGGCCGTTATGTTTAGCAGACCGCTTGCGGCTTGTGGGTGTTTGATATGATCATCACCTACTGCCGGCGTATTGACGAGTCTTTAGAGTCCTACACATGGGTTTCCTAGCTCAAGCGAAATGGAGTAGGAGCGCATATGTGATATGTGCAGGACCGAGATTGATACGATATGAGATACCGTATTCTATTCTCGCGATTTGTGACATTGATCGGTTGTATGCGATATAGCCGGGTTATCGGATCAAGTATTGATTCGATAAGTTGTTACACATGATATTAGTCGGTTGGAGCCGGATTATTAAATCAAGAGTTGATTTAATAATTTAATGTATAATTATATATTTGATATATTACATTACATTAACTAGTATTAGCTCACTTATGATTTGTTTTCTCACATTGTGTGCACATTGTACATATGTAATATGTATGTTTGTGTACATGCATTGTGTCATGGTTGATGATACATGCAAGATGGGTGTATGCGACTTATACCATGATTAGGGTTAAGTTAGGGTTTTGTTTATTATCTTAAGAATTAACAAAAGAAATAAACTTAGTCAAAGTTATCAAGCTTGAAGAAGCTTGTAGAAACTTTGACAAAGTCCACTCTTTTGTCATTTCTCTTGATATTCTTTAACCCAACCCTTAACCTCATACCTAGGTCAATTCTCTACATGAGTTAAGCATGATAGCTTAACTCACCCATGGTTACATTATTATATAAAATAATTCATATGACGAATTATTCTTTCTTGTTCTTTCTCATCTTCTTCCTCCTCAAAAGCATACTAGCTTTAATGGTGGAATTAGGAAAAATGTGAGAAAATCAATTCTAAAGTGAGCCCACTTCCTACTTCATCATCCTCTACTACTTTCTATGTAGTATAGGGTGTTCTCTTCATAAAGTTCATGACCTAGTGAAGGAATAGCTTGAGTTAGTGTCTCCCCGACGTAGATCATCTTCAGCCTCGAAGTCTTCGAAGCAAGCACATTTGTTTCTTCTACGGAGCCTCTCTAGAGTCTGGAGCTTGAGATCGCAGCGGAGGGGACTACTACACGGAGATATTTGAAGTGAAGGACCGGTCTACAAAGGTTGTATTCCTTGCTCACTACATATTGCAAAATGTTTGCATATATCTTTCCGTATATTTCTAGTAAATGATCTATGTTAGGGTTATCTAAATCGGCAAAATTTTAATTTGGCATGGACGATGCCTCCCGAAACCTTGCTGTCGTCGTAGGTAACTCTTCAGTGGTATCAGAGCCATGCTTGAAATTTATACGGATTTTGTTAAGATTACGAAACCGAAACAACTACGAAACTTGAAACGGAAAACCTGCTTGTTGTCGATTTAAAAATGTTGTCAAAAAAAATTTTAAACAAGTACAGAGTGATGTATGAGATATATCATGAACAGAGACAAAATTTGAGGGAATTTTGGTAAATTTGGGCCGGCCACCACCCATGCCATATCGGCCAAAACCGAGCACCCACCCCTGAAATTTTGCCTGTGTTCCAGTGACTTGGTTTTGATGTTTCAGGTGTTGTTTATTTTTGCTAATTTTGCATGTGATGTAATTTTACACTATAAGCAATTCGGAGTGTTTCGTATTCGTAGTTTTAACATTGTTTCGGGTGTTTCACATATTGTATAGACAATGTTAAAAGGTTTGATCGAATGTCAAAAACCCATTTTTCCAAGTTTAACGTATTCGGAGAAATTTGCAAATGATTATGTGGACCCTCTAGAAGAACGTAAACCTTAACTCGATTATGTGGCCGTCAAAACTGCCACTTGAACCCTAGGGTTTGTGGTAGTTTAGCGTTTCATATGTGAGGCGTTGGTTTGACCCTTCTACGATTGGTTCATAGGTATTGTGGCATCTTCTGGGTATTATTAAAACTGTGCTCAAGTGTTGAGCTGTCGGGAAATTGTGGGACTTTGATGAATCGATCAAAGAGTTTAACATCGTCCGGATATTATGTGATGGGATACAATATTTGGAATCTACAAGTAGTTATGAGATAACTAGTTTGAATGTTATAAATCTAGCAGTTTAGTCTCAGATGATCGGTTGCCACGGGATTTTGATGTGATCAAAAGTCTGTCGCAATCACGTAGCGTACGCGGATACTCGCCAAGTAAATTTAATAGATAGCCACGCCCCATAGCCCCGACCAAGTGACTGTAGGAGAACCCCGTCTCTAAAAGCATCCGTTCGGGTGCTCGCGGCAGCGGTGTTCCACCTTTGTGCACTTCGTCGACGGTATCCGGGGGTACGGCCGTCTACTAAAGTTTCCGACGAGCATTCGATCAGTATGTCGGAAATCTTGTTGAATTGCCTGATTAGATATTGAAAAGTGTTTTCGAGATCGAGACTAAAATGCGGGGTTTATAATTGTTAGGCATGCGATGTCTAAGGAATTCATTTCGTTAGGCATGTGATGTCTAAGGTGGTTGCGGATTCCAACTGTTGTAGTTTTTCACTTTCTTTTCACTTTCTTTTCTAAAGCCATTCGAGCACAGGGGCAGGCTGTTGTTCCACCCGTTGCAGGGACCACGATGGTACCTACTGATCCGGCAGTCGTAGTTGCAGCTCCAGAGGTTATTACCGTGTCACTGACGGAGTTCATGAGGCTGAGGCCTCCGGTGTTTACTGGCACAGATGTTACTGAGGATCCGCAGTCGTTTATCGACCGGATGGCCAGGATTTGTCGCTCACTCCGATGCTCCAACGAGAGATGGGTAGAGTTTGTGAGTTTCCGGCTGGAGGGTATGTCCCAGAAGTGGTGTGGGTCGTTGGAGAGGGGCAGAGCTGCTGGTCTTGCTCCTATGACCTGGGCTGAGTTTGTGACGTCGTTTCTTGCCCGTTTTCTTCCACCGAGCGTCAGGGATGCGCGAGCTCGCAGATTTGAGTCGTTACGTCAGACGCCGGGGATGACGGTGTCGGAGTATGATGTTTTGTTTACTGAGTTGTCGGTGTATGCTCCGTACCTGGTAGCGACTGAGGAGATGAGGGTGAAGAGGTTTGTTCGAGGCCTGCTTACCCAGTTGTTCCTAGCCATCAGCATTCAGCATTGCGACACGTATGCGACAGCTGTCGATGCAGCCCTATTGGTGGAAGAGCGTCTAGCTGAGTCATCGGTTGTTCCAGAACCGAAGAGGACTCGTACGGATGAGCCAGCATGGGGACCGAGGTTTGTCCGCAGAGGCAGAGTTCCTTCAGACTCGGGGAGTAGCAGAGACGTGGGACGTAGCCAGTTATTCAGTTCTTATTCCCAGGAGGGCCAGCGACCGTCTTTTGGATGCTTCGGTTGTGGCAGTTTGCATCATCTTGTTCGGAATTGTACTGTGGTGCGTCAGAGAGGGCCAGCAGTACCGCAGGTTACCTTACCACCTTCTCCGCCTCAGAGAGCGTTGCCTCTTATTCCTGTTGTTGCGCCGCGTCAGACTCCTGCTCAGAGAGGTCGTGGTCGCGGTGGTTTTGTGCCGAGAGGACGAGGTGGCAGAGGCAGAGGAAAGCTAGTAGCCAGTAGAGGGCAGGCACGGGTTTTTGCCTTGACTCACCAGGACGCTCAGGCGTCCAATGCTGTGGTTTCAGGTACCCTTTCCTTATGTTCTTTTGATGCACATGTTCTTTTCGATCCGGGATCTACGCATTCGTATGTTTCCACGCACTTCGCACCGAGGTTAGGCCGAGAGTCGTGTTTGCTGGATCAGCCGCTAGTAGTGACTACTCCTGTGGGAGAGTCGTTTGTTGCGCGGCACGTGTTCCGATCATGTGTTGTCCGTTTAGGAGACAGAGATCTGTCCGTCGACTTGATCCTTCTTGAGATGTTGGACTTCGACGTTCTGTTGGGCATGGACTGGCTAGCGACTTGCTATGCGTCCGTGGACTGCCGCGAGAAGACAGTTAGATTTTGTTTTCCCGGCGAGCCAGTGTTTGTTGTGCAGGGGGACCGTGGTGCCGCCCCTCACAGTTTGGTTTCTGTTCTGTGCGCTAGTCGGCTTTTGAGGAGGGGATGTCGGGGATTCTTGGCTTTCATTCATGATACTGGAGCTACGGTGGAGTCGTTGGACCAGGTTTCTACCGTGCGAGAGTTTCCCGATGTCTTTCCCGATGAGTTACCTGGGATGCCGCCAGAGAGCGAAATTGAGTTTTGCATTGATCCGATTCCTGGCACGGAGCCTATTTCTATACCGCCTTATCGAATGGCTCCGGCAGAGCTTAGAGAGCTTAAAGATCAATTGCAAGAGTTGCTTGTTTTGGGACTTGTGCGTCCGAGTGTTTCGCCGTGGGGAGCTCCTGTTCTGTTCGTCAAGAAGAAGGACGGCAGTTTGAGGCTATGTGTGGATTATCGTCAGTTGAACTGAGTTACGGTGCGGAACAGGTATCCTTTACCCCGCATTAACGATTTATTTGATCAGCTCCAGGGTGCGAAACATTTTTCGAAGATTGATTTGCGTTCGGGTTATCATCAGTTGCGGGTTCGGAATGATGACATTCCGAAGACTGCTTTTCGTACGCGCTATGGGCATTATGAGTTTATGGTGATGTCGTTCGGACTCACCAATGCGCCAGCAGCGTTCATGGATCTGATGAACCGGATTTTCAGGCCGTTCCTCTACCAGTTCATTATAGTGTTTATTGATGACATACTGGTCTACTCTAGGAGTCATGAGGAGCATGAGCAGCACTTGAGGATTACCTTGCAGATATTAAGAGAGCACCGGCTGTATGCTAAATTCTCAAAGTGCGCATTTTGGCTTGATAGAGTTGACTTCCTGGGTCATGTGGTGACTGGTGATGGTATTCTTATGGACCCGAGGAAGATCGAGGCTGTACAGCTTTGGCCCAGACCTGTATCGGTGACGGAGGTCCGCAGCTTTTTGGGCTTAGCTGGTTATTATCGCCGTTTTGTGCAGGATTTCTCGAGTATCGCTACACCGCTGACTGGACTGACCCGGAAGGGAATTCCTTTTCTCTGGACTGATGCGTGCGAGCAGAGTTTTCAGCAGTTGAAGACTCGGTTGATGACAGCACCAGTTCTTTCTTTACCTTCTGGATCGGGCGGCTATGTTTTTTTTTTGTGATGCTTCTCGAGTGGGGCTCGGCTGTGTTTTGATGCAGCATGATAGGGTGATTGCATATGCTTCTAGGCAGCTGAAGAAGCACGAGCAGAATTACCCCACTCACGATCTTGAGATGGCAGCGGTAGTCTTTGCGTTGAAGATTTGGAGACACTACTTGTACGGAGAGTCGTGTCGGATCTTCACGGATCACAAGAGTTTGAAGTATATCTTCCAGCAGCGAGATCTGAACCTGAGACAGCGCCGATGGATGGAGCTGTGAAGGATTATGATTGTGAGATCCTTTATCACCCGGGCAAGGCGAATGTGGTAGATGATACTTTGAGTCGTAGGCCCGTGGGTAGCTTGTCCCAGTTAATCGCAGTTCAGTATCAGTCTTCTGCAGATTGGCAGCTCTTGTGTGATAGTAGAGTGCTGTTCGAGTTCACTTCCGCTGGGGGACAGTTTGCTCATGTCCGCGCCCGTCCACTTCTTTTTGATCGTATCCGTGAGGCACAGCCCAGTGATGCTCGTTTGATTGAGATTCTTGAGCTTGTTCGGCAGGGAAGAGTTTCGGAGTTCATGATTGATGACCAGGGTGTGCTACGATACGGGACTCGCTTGTGTGTACCAGATGTTGATGGGTTGAGACGCGAAATCCTAGAGCAGGCACATCAGTCGGCCTTTAGCGTTCATCCAGGTTCCACCAAGATGTACCGTGATTTGAGGGACTTCTACTGGTGGGAAGGGATGAAGCGTGATATATCGGACTTCGTTTCGAGGTGCCTGACTTGTCAGCAAGTCAAGGCTGAGCATCAGAGACCGGCTGGAGAGTTGCAGCCTTTACCCGTTCCGGAGTGGAAATGGGAGCAGATTTCCATGGACTTCATTGTGGGTCTACCCAGGACCAGTCGAGGGTATGACTCCATTTGGGTTATTGTAGACGGGTTGACGAAAGCGGCTCACTTTCTTCCAGTGAAGACCACTTTCGGTTATGCTCAGTATGCTCAGTTATACATAGATGAGATTGTGTGTTTGCACGGTGTTCCCACATGCATATTATCCGACAGAGGCACCCAGTTTACTAGCCGTCTTTGGCAGAAGCTTCAGGAAGCTTTGGGTACCCGGCTGAGTTTTAGTACCGCTTTTCATCCACAGACCGATGGCCAGTCGGAGCGGACTATACAGACTCTGGAGGATATGCTCCATGCATGTGTGCTTGATTTTGGTGGCAGTTGGGATCGTCACTTGCCGTTGATTGAGTTCTCCTACAACAACAGCTTTCAGGAGACTATTCAGATGACACCTTTTGAGGCTTTATATGGTAGGAAGTGTCGATCGCCAGTCTGTTGGACCGAGCTTAGTGAGAGGTTGGTTTTGGGACCCCAGCTAGTTCAGGAGACCACGGAGAAGATCCAGCTAATTCAGGATAGGATGAGAGCAGCCCAGTGCAGGCAGAAGTCTTATGCCGACCGTCGTCGTCGCAGACTTGAGTTCGCAGTGGGGGATCATGTATTCCTGAGGATTTCTCCGATGAAGGGCGTTATACGATTTGGGAAGAGAGGGAAGCTCAGTCCCATATTTGTAGGTCCTTTCGAGATCCTTGAGCGAGTGGGTTCTGTTGCTTATCGTTTGGCGCTCCCGCCCAGTTTTCCGGATGTTCACCCTGTTTTTCATGTGTCGATGCTTCGTAGATACCTTCATGATCCTTCTCACACGATTCAGCACGAGACCGTTCAGCTTGAGCGTGATCTTTCGTTCACCGAGCAGCCGGTAGTTATATTGGATCGGCAGGTGAAGAAACTTCGGTCAAAGGTCTTGCCATCTGTGAAGGTTCTTTGGCGTAGCCCAACTAGTGAGGAGATCACTTGGGAGGCCGAGAGCGAGATGCGGAAGAAATTCCCTCATCTTTTTGAAGGTACGCTTAGTATGAAATTTTAATTCGGGGACCGAATTTCTATAAGGAGGGGAGATTGTAACGTTTTAGAAATCGTTTTGCGAATTTTCCCGTTTTAGGGCAAAATTGTCGGTTTTTCCCGTTTTAACCCGATTTCGATCAAACGACCGTATAAGCTTACCGACACCTAATTTAGCCAAAATAAAGCTTGTGCGCGAACTTTGGGAGTATTTGGGAGGTTTTGGTTCAGATAGATTTTTCCCCAAATAAAATATTATTTTAAGCGGTATTTTGTGCACGTAAATCGAGAAAAAATTTCTTTTGTGAATAAATTAATTTTGTCACTAGAATTATTTTAGAAGGTTCTTTTTAAATATCTAGAATTTTTTTGGTGACTAATGGTTTCTTTTTAAAAAGAAAAGAAAAGGGTGTAAAGGTGGCAAATTGTTTTAATTAGCATTTATTACTCTTTTTCCTTACTTTTTCTTCACAAAATATTCACAAAACCCCCCTCTCACCCCCTTGGCCGAGCTCATCCCGTCCATTTCTGTCCTCAACAATTCCAAACTCATTTCTCACTCTTTTTCAATCAAAAACACAAAAAGAATTCCAAAAATAAATCCAAAAATTCCTATATAAAAATTAAACCATTTTTCCTTCACTAATCCTTCATGGATCTTCATCAAAGCTTGATTTTTGGAGGCTAAAATGATGGATCTAATTTCTTTTTGGTGTTCTTGAGGAGGTATAATCTCTTACCTTAATCCATAATTAATTGCTTTAATTTTAAACTAGCTAATTTAGTTAACTATTTATGTGCTTAGTTTAGCTTTTAATTCATGATTAATTCATTATATTTGGTTTAAGAAATTCATGTTAGGGTTAAATTTTGATTAAGTGATTAGTGTTTATTTGAAGTGTTAAATTGTGTTTTGGAAAAGATTAATCTAGTAGAAAGTGTTAAAATTTGCTAATAAGCATTTTGTTTAATTAAGCAAAGTTGCTTACTAGATTTTTTGCTAAAACATAATTAGCGAGTGTTAAAAATATAGGATTGGTTTAGATAGCTTAGTTAAGCTATTTTAAGGTATTTGTAATTGTTAGATTTGCGTTATCTTGAATCTAGTGCGATATATTGCGATAGGTTGCTTACTTGATTTCGGGGTTTTTCCGACGTAGGGTTCGTTTGGTAGTTGCGAGGTTATATCTAGTGTATTCCTCGTAATTTTTGTGTTGTGTTGCGCGATCGGGACGATCGGGGTCCAGACTTGGTGTTTTATAGTTTAGCGACCCCAATTAGGGTTTTGGCCGGAATCGTGCGCGATAGATACGCTAAGCGCGCAGTGTAATTTTCCGGGCGTTTTCCTCGCGTTTCGTTGTCTTTTCGTCATTATAGGATATTTAGCTTATGTGTTGTATTTATGAAATTTTAGGTTCGCAAGCAGGGATTTCAGGTGCTGCGGACAAGGGGAAGCAGGTGGTCGGATTTTCATAGCTCAAGACCATCGGTGAGTAGATTTAACATCTACGGGGAAATCGCCCGTATGGCGTTATGCGTCGGGGCGAATATGAGATGATAGCTGCATGTATTTGCATATTAGTTACTTTCATAAGAATGTCATTGCATAGCATTATCTGTTGTACTTGACTCATACCTTTAGATATAACACATTACTGACGGTTCATGTTGCACGAGCACTAAATTGTATGCTACACCCACACCGTCTGTAATTGCCATGACACGTACAAACACCTACATATGTGATATGATAGTGGATAGGAATGATTGGAGTAGTAACTCTTATTCTATTGTGCATATGAAATATTGTGGACACATAAATACGTGATATTGCATTGGGCAGGAATAGTTAAGGTAGTGAACCTTATTCCACTTCACTTATATCTTGCTATAATTACTTATACATCCTGCATACATATTGACATGTACACCCTCGTGCTTGATTACATGTAGATACTTAAACCTTGCTACACTTACATGTACACTTCATATGATACCGCATTTATTTTCGAAGGAATTGGGAACTGCATGATATGTTTTAAAGCTAGATTCAATTTAAAGAGCGGTTTTCCCTTTATATGCTCATATTGATGTTTTATGTTGCATATATCAGCTTTATATGGATTTTACGCATTGAGATATGGATTTCATATGATTTATGGATTTGAGAACCGTGGGGGATATTTTCAAGAAAACTATGTATTGTTTGAAAACCCGGTTTCTCTTGATATGATATTTGATGCGTCCACCATGTGATTTCTCGGTTCTGAGATTTGGCTTGTGATACCCGATTCGAGGAGCGGGACGCACCGTCTGCGGGTACATGGTGGACCCGGTATGGTACCCCGGGGTGAGTGGTGATTTCGTGGTGTAGACGATAAGCCTGACGGTGGGACCACTACCTACCGGTGATTGTATTGGGACTCGGCAGTTATCATGAAGATACCGACCGGAGTAAAGTATGACATATCGTCAGGGCCAGTCATGGTGACAGCGCCTGAGTTATGAGGATTTACGTGTCGATGCTAGACACGGGTTTCATGATGTTTCGAGTGTCGGTGTTTGACACTCAGGTTTTCGTGAGACATACAGGATGTGAGGGCCGATCTGAGGATGCGGTGCCTGAGGATTTGGGATTTGATGTGTCAGTGAGGGACACTGGTGTTTTTCCATGCTGATGATTTTTGCATGAGATTTTATATTATATTATCCCACACTCAGGATTATATTGATATGCATTGTTTCATGTAGTTGTAGTACCCTGATGATGTACCTTTACATGATTGTTGCAAATTCACTTATCATACTTATGCTATCGGATTACTTGTGATAGATAGATCGCTGTTCGTGCATACTTGCAATTACTGTATGATGTTATTTACTATTCACGAGTTGGCAACTCACCCCCGTTGTGCCACAGTGTTGTGCAGGACTTACCCTCTGAGTAGTCGCGGCAGGGCATCTTATCATCTCTACTTTTGCGGATACCGCTACGGTTGGCTGTGAAGCCTTGCTTTTAGGTGGGTTGCGGTTATCTGTTTGTACTTTGTATATTTTTTTGTTGGATCTAGTATTCTCCATCTACCACTATGTTGTATATGACTTAGAGACGACTTGTGAGGATTCAGTGTTATTTTGTGGTGACTTTGGGTGTCGTACTCGTGGGAGCCGGTTTTGTTGAAAAGTTTTACTTCTTTATGCAGTTTTCTTTTATATTTCTTCGCTTCGGCGTCGTATATATGTTGTGGTGGTTGTCTCCGCCGTTGGGCGTGATTTGCTCCCGTTTGGGATGCTTTTATTATTATCTATGTTGTACCCGTTTTCGGGGTTAGTTTTTACAAAGGAGGTGCTGCCGAAATATTTAAGAACGAAAACTAAACTTAAAGATTTTTACTTGAAAAATTCCGAATGTTTAAAACTATGTTTTCTCCGTTGATCCATTTTTTGGTGGTTTAGATTTCTGGGTTTCGGCTTACTTAAGTTGCGTACGCCTTTAGACGTTACGTAGTTTAAGTACCGGTTACGGTCCAAACTTTGGGTCGTGACAATACGACTACCCTAATCCAGTCGCATCATATACAGCAGATAAGCAGCATATAACTACCGCACACTACAACTTGACGAAAGCCAACAAATGTAGCACGAATACTATATACAACTTATCTGAAATGACGGAGGGCTACGACAGGTTTTTCTGAAAACCTATTGCGTAATGAACTTGATATCGCTGTAGAATCGCGTGAATTTTGAAATGGAGCGTGAATTTTGAAATGGAGTGATTTTGAGGCTTTCATTAGTTTTGCTAAAGAGGTCACTCCCGGTGAAGGGATCTCGGCTCTTTCCTTATGGAATAAGGTGCAGGATATATCATATACATCGCTATGCAAAGCAAAACTCCAAAAACAATCAAAAACCAAACCGAGTTTTGTAGCATCTGCCAGTTTTGCTAAAGAGGCCACTCCCGGTGAAGGGATCTCGGCTCTTTCCCCATCGAATAAGGTGCAGGGTATTACCACGTCCATGAGGGCGTGCAAAACGGTGATTTTTGGGTATAGTCCCGAGTCACATGGAGGCAATGAGCGATAGGAGGGGTTTCGTCTCTCCCGGTATTGGAGGTTGATGTTGCGCTGTGCTCGATTGGCCGTAACAGGTAAGTCCCTGGCCAGGGCTGATTAGAGATTTACTGGTAAGTGTTACCAGTAGTTTCTCGACCCGTTATGAGCCTCACATCGGCATGAATTATCGGTTATTGGGGTCTGACGTTTACCACCCCTAGACTTGATATGCGACATATCAGACGAAGAGACCGGACTGCACAGGTAGTGTTGCCGGTTGGCTCGACGGGAGTTGTAGCAGGTTCGCTTGTTTTCTTCTGATCGCTCAATACCCGGGTGGCCGTTACGTTTAGCTGACCGCTTGCGGCTTGGGGGTGCTTGATATGATCATCACCCACTACCGGCGTATTGACGAGTCTTAGAGTCCCACAAAGTAGTTACCTAGTCCAGGCGAAACGTTGTGGTGTGCGTATGCGATATGCGCATGGACCCGGTAAAAATGCGCGTATGAGATACCGTATATTAATCGGGTGGCTTGCTTTTGGTTGGGTCGTATGTGATATGGCCGGATTGATAAATCAAGTGTTGATTTATCATTTAACCATTAGTTTCTCACTAGAAATCCTTTCTTTTATTTTTGATGTATGCATGCATGTATGCATTCTTTCTTGATTCATGCACATATGGATGTGCATGCACACATACATACATACATCATCCTTCATGGTTGTTTATACATAGAAAATGGTGGCAATATAAGACTCACACCATGGTTTTATAAATATGTATTATTATTGCATTTGTTTTAAAACAAAAGAAAAAGAAAAGGATAATTCGTGGTTTCATTCTACACTCTTCTTTGACCTAACCATTCTCACCCACCATTTAACCATGGATTAACTTTCCTTTTGGGTTTTAACTCAAGTTCAATAATATTCTTATTGTTCAACCATGGTTTGAGATGAGAGGTAAAAAATATATATAGATATATTTTCTATTTTCTCAAGAGAGTTTATCTTTTCTATTATTCTAAAAGGCCACCATCTTCTTCCTCCTTCATCTTTTGCTCTCTAGATTTATCTAGTGAGCAAATTACTCATCAAGTTAGGATTTTGAAGTGAGAAAAGCCACCACAACACCATTCTACACAAGTCTTGCCCACTTGTTTAGAGTGTTAGCTTCATTCCATTCTCTTGATAAAGTGAAGTTGCAAGCTTGGACAAAGCGGACTCCGGGTGGATCATCGTGGACCTAGAGGAGTTCAAGCGGACTTTTTCCAAACCCCAAGTAGCCGAGGAGTCCAGCGTGGGGAGATACAAAGGTTGTACTCTCAAAACCCTAGCTTAATCTACTTGTGTTGAAGTGTAGTTTTTGAAACCCTATTTTTTCTAGAAATGATTCTTTGTATGCTTACTTAGCACCCTAAAATTTTTAATCTTTGGTACATGTGATGCTTCCAAACCTTTCATGAGGTGCTAGGTAAACCCAACAGATGTCACCATTGTATATTATGTACTTTTCCGCATTAGGATAGACCCAAGGCGGGGAGCATTAGTAACCGGGTTCTAGGGTCCAGTGGGAGACCATCTCGAGGAGTCGAGATCGGGTCTCCTAACTCTAAAATTGGAAGGGTTGCTTGCCGCTCTCGTAGGGGTCTAGGGGTGTGGGATTGGCTATTCATCGCGACCGTGGAATCCGTATTTTATACTGGCTTGATATAAAACACGGAAATCCTAGTATATCCAATATTTTATATATGTTCTTCTGCTGCAATGTTCTATGATGAGATCATATTACTGCCTGAGACGAATGTTTATATTATATATATGAGATATATATTATATATTGTTGATTTCGTTTCAAATGTGATGCTTGTGAAGCATAATAAATGGGACTTCATTAATGAGATTAATGAAATAAAAGAAACATAATGATGTTGTAGAAACTTGTCTCAAAAACTGGTAGCTCTAGTTCTTGCTTTGCATAGCGGTATTCCTTGTAGAATATCCAGCACCTTATTCGATAAGGAAAGAGCCGAGATCCATTCACCGGGAGTGACCTCTTTAGCGAAACTAGCAGATGCTACAAACTCGGTTTTTCTTTTGATTGCTTTTATAGTTTTTATTTTGCACAGCGGTATTTGTGAAATATCCTGCACCTTATTCGATAAGGAAAAAGCCGAGATCCCTTCACCGGGAGTGACCTCTTTAGCGAAACTAGTAAAAGCCTCAAAAGCACTCCTTTTTAAAATCACTCGATTCTACAACGATATCAAGTTCATTACGCAAAGGGTTTTCTTAAAAACCTGTCGTAGCCCTCCGTCATTTTAGATAAATAATAGTTAGTATTCGTGTTGTGTTTGTTGCCCTTTGTCAAGGCGTAGTGTGCGGTAGCTGATTACTGCTTATCTGTATAAGCATATGATGCGATTGAATTAGGGTAGTCGTGCGACCTTGTTGGCCTTTGTCAAGGGCCGTGCGGGTGGGTTTAATTCAATCAGGAAATGACGGGTTGAACTTGACTAGCATCCTATGGTTTGTTGGCTTTTGTCAAGATCATAGGAGCTTAGGGGAAAAACATTATCGGGAATTTCAAGTGTTGAAATTTGCAATGAGATTGCTTACCTCCTATAAGATAGTTGGATCTCGATACCCACTGCGAGTAAGAGTTACTCTTGGGAGAGTTTTACACATTACAATTAGCTGATCAAGTAGGTGTCTAGAAAGGTGTCAACGGGGTTACGCACCTGGGAAAAACGAGGTTTATTTTAATTAGGTCCGTGCGAAAACACGGGGAACCTCCCTCAAAGTACCGACACTGGCCTGGCTGAAAGATTGGCGAACTTATAGGGTGTAATTAATCCCGGCTAGTCTTTCCTTTTAGGGTTTGAAGGAAGATTTGACTAAAACAGTGGGAGCCATCATGATTAAATATATTAATAACCAATCTAATCTAGCAAGAGCATACGCTAAGTGTTTTCTTCTCTCTCTCTCTCCAGGTAGCAACCATGTCACGCCTTAATCAAGATAATAATACGGATGTATTGACCGAACCCGCTTGTTATACTGCGCTAGGGAACGTTGGTCCCGCTCCAACTTATAATTGTTATAAGACCGAGCAGGAAATTGGGGGTTTCCAGGATTCCCGTGCCGCCCAAACGAAGAAAGTGCATAATGATGCATCTTCTTCGGGTGTGTTCATTACCGAGAACCATTTCTCAGTATCCTTTACATCCTGGGTTGAGATACCGGATCAGGATCCCGCAAATGTAATCAGTTACATGAGCTACAGATAGGTAGAGAACTGAGAACGGGTGATAAGTTTCAAGGGTCGGAAACGGTGCAAGTGTTGCAGCCAAGTTTGTTGGCAGTTATCATCATGTATTACCAAATACATTGATTCTGAACGAATGTTATTAGATACCGAACCTGATATACAACATCATATCAGTCTCTTTATTAGTAAAGAAGGATATAATTTTGTATTGTTGGATAATGTTTTGAACATTTCCTAAATCAAGAGTTGATCGGTTCAGGCACGTTATCTAAAAGCATATATGTTCTAAATCAAACCACAGTTCTTAACGTACAAAACATACACAAGAGGAAGAGTTCAGAAATGAACGAACCCTTCTTGAGTCATTGTAGACTAGGTCATATCAATGCGACCCGACTAGCCAAGTTACATTTAGATGCATATTTAAATCTGTTTGAATTTACATCTTGTGAAACTTGCCAGTCATGTCACAAAGATAAGATGACCATAGCTCTGTTTATTGGAAACAGAGAAAGAGTTGGTGAACTCTTGGGATTGATACATGAGATGTATGTAGGTCCCATGTCAATATATGCCAGGACCGGTTCTTTGTACTTCATTACATTCATTGATAATCTCTCAAGATTCGGGCATATGTTCCTGTTGAAACACAAGTCTGAACCTTTTGAGATATTCAATGAATATAAGTTAGAAGTAGAGAACCAAAACAGGTATTAGTATTATGTCCTATGATGTGATCAGGGAGGAGAATACTTGAGCACGGAATTCCTGGACTATTCTAAAGGAGAATGAGATTCTCTCTCAGCATTACTCCTCCGTATACACCAAAGCACGTTAGTATATTGGGGCGGAGCAATCGCACCCTATGTGATATGGTGTGCTCTATGATGAGTACTACTGAGTTGCCAATTTCCCTTTTGGGGGTTATGCACTTATGAAGCTGCATATCTATTGAATAGGGTTCCAATTAAATCAGGTGCCTACCACTCCATATGAGATATGGTATGGGAAGAGCCCGTCTCTTAAGGATGTTAAGATTTGGGGTTGTCCGGCCTATGTCTAAAAGCAAAATCCGGACAAGCTCGAAGCAAGGTCAGTTCTGTGGAAGTTTGTTGGATATCCCAAGCATTCGCAAGGGAATATCTTCTACCGAACCGAGGAACAAAACTGTTTTATTTCTCGGCATGCCACCTTTTTGTGAAAAAGGATTTCTTGTGAAGAAATTTGTGGTCATGAGGTAGAACTGGAATGAGTTCCAGCTATACAAACTACAGCCGATGATTTGGTAGAACCGAAGGATTCAATAGCTTTCCAACGAAACTCAGCCTCTCCGCCGATCTAGTAGGGTTCCTCACCCACATGAGAGATACTTCGGTTTCTCTATGACAGTGGGAGAGTGGATTGCATCATGAGATGATGACCCAACTATTTTCAAGCAGGCCATCAGGAGTGGGGACTCTGTGAGAATGGCTAGATACTTTGTGATCTGAGATGGAATCCATTTACACCAACAAAGTATGGACTTTGGTTGCTTTATCTGAAGGGTTAAATCCCCATCAGGAGCAAGTATATCTTGAGAAGATTACTTGGTGTACATGGAAAAGTTGAGACTTTCAAAGCTAAGACTAGTTGCAAAAGGTTCTCATCATCGGCCAAGTATGGATAATGATGAAACCTTTTCTAGTGCCTATGCTTAAGTCCATCCAGATCCTACTTGCCACTGCTACATACCATGACTACGATATCTAGCGGTTGGGTGTCATGACTGCTATTCTAAATGATGATTTAGATGAGAGCGTCTATAAGTATACAGCCAGAAGGCTTCGTAGACAGTGGGAGCAGCGGAAACGTGTGCAAGTTGCTTTATGGGATAAAACATGCATCGCGGAGTTGGAAAATCTGTTTTGATGTGGTAGTCAAAGCGTTTGACTTCATCAAAATGGTATATGAACCTTGTATATACAAAAAGGTAGTAGGAAGTATGGTGATGATCCCCGTATTGTACGTAGGTGACATACTCTTGATAGGAAAGGAGTTTCCTTTGCTACGCTCGGTCAATCTTCTCTTATCACAAGGATTCTCCATATAAGATCAAAGTGATACCTCCTAAATCCTTGATTTTGGATCTATGAGATAGATCTAAGTGGATGTTAGGATTCTCACTAGGTGTAGTGAGATGGTGTCAATCGATCCTGGGGAGAATCACTGGATAGGATCCAGGGTGGTAAGAACGACTGAATGTCAGTCACAGGCACTGTCTTTACCCTTAGTGGAGGGACAGTATGTTGGAAGAGTTCCAAGCTAGATACCGTGGCAAACTAGACGATAAAGGCTGGATACATGGCTACCTAGGATGCTACCAAAGATGTAGTCTGGATATATATGTGTTCATAAGATGAACTTTGTTCCTACCATTGTGAGACAATGGAGTTGTGGCTATGGCCTAAGAACCTTCATCCTATCAGTGATCCAGAAATATTCTTAGGCAGTATCATCTGATAATGGAGATGGTTGATCTCTAGGGAGATCGAGGTTAGGAGAGTAGATACAGAGGAGAACAGCGCGGATCCACTCACAAAGGCCTATTCCCAGGAGAGACTTTTATGGGATGGTTGAGTATGAGATACTTCAACCACTGCTGATTGTTAGGTATGAGATACCACAATAGATGGCCCTAGTGCAAGTGGAAGATTGTTGGTGATATGTATGCCCTAGAGGCCATTACTGTACATACGATGTATATTGTAGTGGATGCTTGGACATATATATGAAGGACTTTCTTGCTCGATATGATAGTATGTTATCTGGTTGCATTTTATCTTAACATGTACTCTGATTGTCTCTATGTTACATGTTGATAAAGCCCTTAGGATGAGTACTTGAGTACCAGGACTATGATGTAGATCATACTAGTGGGGACAGAGTAGTCGCTAACTACATCCTTCAAATGTTCCTAGTCGTAGGTGTATCGAGATAGGGCATCGATATACCAGAGCACACTAGTGTATAGCTTCTCGACCCATGTAGATGAGCGATGGATGATCCCATATCCATTGGTGTTTGACATCAGAGACAGTATACGGGTGCTCAGTGGAGACTGAGTACACTGGACGGACTCGCCGAGAAATCCCAAATCGTATTATACCTCACGTCAGATGGCAGTTTTCTGGTGACACTGGTACAGGTTAGTCTGTAGACCCGTGATCGTCATAGAGTCTTGTTTGATTCCCACTGTGCTTTAATTTCAATCATACCACGTCCAAGAGGGCGTGCAAAATGATGGCTTTTGGGTACAGTCCCGAATCACATGGAGGCAATGAGCGATTAGAGGGGTTTCGTCTCTCCCGGTATAGGGAGTTGATGTTGCGCAGTGCTCGATTGGCTATAACAGGAAGTCCTTGGCCAAGGCAGCTTCAGAGATATACTGGTAAGTGTTATCAGTAGTTTCTCGACCCGTTATAGGCCTCATATCGACACGACTTATCGAGTTAATGGGGTCTGACGTTTACCACCCCTAGACGAGATATGCAACATATCAGACGAAGAGACCGGACTGTACGGTAGTGTTACTGATTGGATTCGCAGGAGTGTGAGTAGGCTTGCTTGTTGATCTTCTGATCGCTCAATACCCGGGTGGCCGTTACGTTTAGCAGACCGCTTGCGGCTTGTGGGTGTTTGATATGATCATCACCTACTGCCGGCGTATTAACGAGTGTTTAGAGTCCTACACAGGGGTTTCCTGGCTCAAGCGAAATGGAGTAGGAGTGCATATGTGATATGTGCGGGACCGAGATTGATACGATATGAGATATCGTATTCTATTCTCGCGATTTGTGACATTGATCGGTTGTATGCGATATAGCCGGGTTATCGGATCAAGTGTTGATTCGATAAGTTGTTACACATGATATTAGTCGGTTGGAGCCGGATTATTAAATCAAGAGTTGATTTAATAATTTAATGTATAATTATATATTTGATATATTACATTACATTAACTAGTATTAGCTCACTTATGATTTGTTTTCTCACATTGTGTGCACATTGTACATATGTGATATGTATGTTTGTGTACATGCATTGTGTCATGGTTGATGATACATGCAAGATGGGTGTATGAGACTTATACCATGATTAGGGTTAAGTTAGGGTTTTGTTTATTATCTTAAGAATTAACAAAAGAGTTAAACTTAGTCAAAGTTATCAAGCTTGAAGAAGCTTGTATAAACTTTGACAAAGTCCACTCTTTTGTCATTTCTCTTGATATTCTTTAACCCAACCCTTAACCTCATACCTAGGTCAATTCTCTACATGAGTTAAGCATGATAGCTTAACTTACCCATGGTTACATTATTAAAGAAAATAATTCATATGATGAATAATTCTTTCTTGTTCTTCCTCATCTTCTTCCTCCTCAAAAGCTTACTAGCTCTAATGGTGGGATGAGGAAAAATGTGAGAAAATCAATTCTAAAGTGAGCCCACTTCCTACTTCATCATCCTCTACTACTTTCCATGTAGTATAGGGTGTTCTCTTCACAAAGTTCATGACCTAGTGAAGGAATAGCTTGAGTTAGTGTCTCCCCGACGTAGATCATCTTCGGCCTCGAAGTCTTCGAAGCAAGCAGGTTTGTTTCCTCTACGGAGCCTCTCTAGAGTCCGGAGCTTGAGATCGCAGCGGAGGGGACTACTACACGGAGCTATTTGAAGTGAAGGACCGGTCTATAAAGGTTGTATTTCTTGCTCACTACATATTGCAAAGTGTTTGCATATATCTTTCCATATATTTCTAGTAGACGATCTTTGTTAGGGTTATCTAAATTGGCAAAATTTTAATTTGGTATGGACGATGCCTCCCAAAACCTTGCTGCCGTCATAGGTAACCCTTCACAGCCAATACTTGACCGCGGAACCGCGGCCAAATGGCACTTTAGGCGGCGGTTCCGCGGTCGAGTTTTGGGCTCATATGCCCAAAATTCTTCGTGGTCTCTATATATGCCTGCACGTAATTTTAAAGCAACCAGAACAATTTTTTGAACAACTTTAAATTCGAACAGCAGGCATGCAAATAGAAATGCGATCCGGAAAAAATCCGTCGATCGAAACTCTAAACTTATGCAAACTAGCTAGTTAAGGTTTATAGAGTGACTCTGATACAATGCTGGGTTTCGGTGCCCGTGCATAAGCTTGCAACCATGATGCAATAGTGCATAATAAATGCACATTACCATCAAAGCCATCCTTCTCTACATGCATGCACCATGCTTCATAATTCCACCTTTCCACCTCATTTCTTTTTATTTTTCTAAATAGACAAATAAATATGAGGTGTCTTTCTTCTAGAAGCATTCCCGTATAAATACAGAATATTTCACCCGGTATATGTATCGCTACACATACAAGTATCCGTATAAAAATATGGATAGCACCAAAGAGAGAAAATGAATAGTGAACAATAATACTAAAATATATATATCAAAATACATATATAAATTATTAAATCAAATCCTGATTTAATAATTCGGCTTAATCTTAAGACGGCTAGTATTATCAACCGCCCAATTAAAGTCCGTGTATCGCGTACACATATTTAATCGGATCCCTGCACGTACCAACGTACGGCTCCTACATCTGTTGCCTGAACCGGAGAAAACCTTCTGTGTGGGACTTTAAAGACTCGACAATACGCTGGCAGTGGGTTTAACCACAAGCACGTCAGCAGCACTAGCTGTACGTAACGGCTATCCAGGTACTTGTTGTAAGTCTACGCTAGCGCCCCGGCCGTCTACAGACGCCAAATGCGGAACAAAAACTTTTTAACCGGCGCTATCGTATACTTTAACCCGGATCTGCCATTATTGCTAAACTAACAAACTGTAAAGAGTGTAGAAAGGTTATACCGAACGATCCGAGTCCTTCGTTCTTTAACCATCATCCCACGCTCCGTTGCGGCTGCTCCGATCTCGTCGATCTCCGATCTGCTCGTCCAGGTGGCACCACGTCACTGATTCTTTAAACGGGCTCCCGCCTCCGACTCGAGGCAACTCGGTCGTCAAGTTTGCTAAAAGAGACGACCAAGAATGATGTAGAAAATGAGTAGATGACTTTGACTCACTTCGTCCAAGTCCGTGGACGATCGGTTAATGAAGTTGCCGATGGAAATGAAATGGAACAAGAAATGAACTATGAAATTTCCATGCATCCAAAACTTTGGTCTTTTCTTTTTAACAACCATAATCTTTTCAAGTGAGTGAGTGTAGGAGGAGAGAGAGGGCCGGCCACTTTAAACAAGAGAGGGGGTGAGTGTAGGAGGGAAGTGGTGACCTTAAGAACAAAGCTTATCATGAAAAAAAGATCTTAACAAAAACAAAATGCATTAATGTAAACCATGACTCACTTAAACCTAGTCATCATATAATAAATGCAATCAAAGGTTCATGAACCTAGTCACCATCCTTGTCATCACTTCTAGAAACTTCTAGAACACTGACACACCTCATCTCAAGAAAAGATAAATCCGTCTTTAACCGAATGTTAAAAGACGGCTGATAGAAAACTGGAAACTGGCAACTTCCAAAAGTGATCCTGAAACGACTTTCAGGATAACCCCGTAACTGTATAAATATACCCGCATTTGTATTACGACCGAATACAAATGCAACTGAGACAAAGATATTATACCTACTCAATATAATACTCGGATCCGGCTTAAACCAAAGCCGACCAGTATCATCTGCCCGAAAAATAACACGTGCGTAAACGCACGTGCATTTTCCGAACCCTGCCATAAAACCATACGGCCTCTACAACGTTTTGCCTGAACTTGGGAAACTGTCTGTGGGGGACTCTAATGACTCGTCAGTACCCTGGGAGTGGTTTTAACCACAAACCGTCAGCGGCACTAGCAATGCGTAACGGCTGCCCATGGACTGACCTCAAGGGAGGCCGATGAGCGAACTCATCCGGAAACCCTACTGAGCCTAACAGTGACAATGTATATACAGTCCGGTCCGTTCGTCTATGAGTATCGCATATCTGCCTAGGGGGCTAGTAACGTCAGACCCCCAATAGCAGTATAAGTCGTGTCGGAGTGAAGCCCAATAACACCCTGAGATACTACTGGAGTACCTACCAGTAAATATCCTGCCACGGCCGTGGGCTTTGTGTAATGGCTCTCCTAGACACAGCACGATCTCGCCCCCAATACCGGGAGAGACGAATCCCCTGCCGATCCGCTCACGTGCCTCCATATGGCTCGGGACTGTACCCAAAACCTACCTGTTTGCACGACTCCTTTGAGCCGTGGTAGGGTAGAAATCAAAGCACAGTGGGAACTCACACGAGACAAATGACGACCTCAGGTCGATGAACTAACCTGTACACATGTCACCAGGGAACTGCTATCTGACGATAGGTATAGTACTAACTAGCAGATTCCCGGCGAGTCCTGTCCGGTGTACTCATAACCCAATGAGCACCTGTATACATCTTAGGTGATCCAACTGACACCAGTGGCTTGTGAGACCGGCCACCGCCCCTCGTCGGGGTCTCGACTGTACACACTAGTCTACTCCGGAGTATCTTTGCCCTGTCTCGAAACTCCCACGACTAGGGACCACAATTAAGGATATGCATATAAACTACCCAACTCTCACGTATATGATCGCCATCATACTATTGGTAGTAAAGCAAGATCCTAAGGGCTCTATCAAAGTGTAACATGTAATCAGTCACCTGAACATGTACACGACTGATAAAGGCAAACCAAATAGCATACTATCATCTTGAGTAAGACTGTCCAACCGGTATAGGTCCTCCGCAATCATTGCAATCACGTACCTGTGATCCAATAATTGACTCTGACGGCACTATCTCCAACAATCTCCCACTTGCACTCAAGGCTAATTATTGCAATGTCGACTACTCACAGCCCGTGTGAAACCGAACATCCAACTCCTCTACTAATCAGTTTCACAAAGCCCGTTTGTAAAACTATTTTGTTCGAGAAATAGCCTCAGTGAGTGGATCCGCCTAGAAGTTTCTTTCTATATCTTTCTAAATCCTGTAAGTGCACGGCGGCGCCCCGGCCTCCATCCCGAGGCCAAAATGCGGAAGCGGTGATAAACTTTAATTTTGCGAACTTAGCAAACCGGCACCACCGCGCACTAAAACCCGGATCGAACCATTAACTAGTCCTAGCTAACTACAAGATAGGGAATAGAGATATACCGACTGATCCGAGTCCTCCGGTCTTCTCGTCATCGTCCCGATCTCCTGCGGAAACTCCGGTCGTCGCCTCCTTGCCGGAAGGGCACCACATCGTCTGCATCTTTTACGGGCTCCCACCTCAATACCGAGGCAACTCGGGCACGAAGCTGGCAAGTCGACGTGCCCAAGGTTTGCTGTAGAATCTAGTGTAGAGACTTGTGTCTCATTTGGGGTTGTAGGAGGTGCCATTTTGGTGGAGGGATGATACAAGAACTATATGGAGGGACTTGGGGATTTTTGGAGCATGAAAAGAACAACAAATCCCCATCCAAAAATTTGGACAGCCCATGAGGGAAGTGGCCGGCCATGCAAGTGAGTGGAGAGTGAGAAGATGAGAGAGTGACCAAAAAAATGAGTGGAGTACTCTATCATCCAAGAGAGAGGAAAAAGAAATCATGTGAACCAATGATAACAAAGCAAAACCAACACTCAACTATCACTCATCACAAACAAAGTCCAACAATCATGAACCATCATGAAGTCAAAAAGTCAAGGTATGGTGCTCCCATCATGACACAAGAATATGCAAAGACCCCCTTCCAAATACTTATTTTCAACAATACAAATAAGCCCTCCTCCACCAATCTTCGGCCAATGAACGATACAAAGGAAATTGGCCGAAACGGAAAGCAAACTGGCAACTCCAAAAAACTGGTCCCGTAATAAATTACAGGAAAACCCCGATACTGTGCATACACACCCGCATTTGTATTCCGACCGAAATACAAATGCAATGAGACAAAATCTACATTGTACTATACTAGGAATCGGCTTAAACCAAAGCCGGCTAGTAATATCCATTCGATCATGATCCGTGCAATACCGCACGTATCTGATCGAACCCTGCCATATAACCATACGGCCAGTAGTACGATCCTAATCCGTGCAATACCGCACGTATCTGATCGGACCTTGCCATATCTCCATACGGCCTCTACAACTTTTCGCCCGAAAGCTGAGTAACTGAATGTGGGGGACTCTAAAGACCAGTCAACACCTTGGTTGTGGATTTAACCACTAGCACGTCAGAGGTATAAGCCAATACGTAACGGGCTACCGGGTATTGACTAAAAGGGACGTCTGTGAGCGAACTCAGCCTGACAACCCTACTGAGCCTGTCAGTGACAATATCCGTACAGTCCGGTCCGTTCGTCTATGAGCATCGCATGGCGGGCCTAGGGGGTTGGTAAAAGTCAGACCCCCAAAAGCGGTACAAGTCGTGTCGGAGTGTAGCCCAGAACACCCTGAGATACTACTGGAATACCTACCAGTAAATCTCCTTGCCTCGGCCGAGGGCTTCGTGTAGTGGCTCTCCTAGACACAGCGCGACCTCACCCCCAATACCGGGAGAGATGAACCCCTGAAGATGTGCTCACTGCCTCTATGTGGCTCGGGACTGTACCCAACTAAAACCTGTTTGCACGACTCCTTTGAGCCGTGGTAGGGTAGTAATCAAAGTACAGTGGGAACTCACACGAGACAAATGACGATCCCAAGGTCGATGAACTAACCTGTACACATGTCACCAGGGAACTGCCATCTGACATCTGGTATATGACCAACTAGCATGTTCCCAGCGAGTCCTGTCCGGTGTACTCATAACCCAATGAGCACCTGTATACATCTTAGGTGAATGAACTAACACCAGTGGCTTGTGAGACCGGCCACCGCCCCTCGTCGGGGTCTCGAATGTACACACTAGTCTACTCTGGAGTATCGATGCCCTATCTCGAAACTCCCATGACTAGGGACCATTTAAGGATGTGCTTATAGACTACCAGCTCCCACGTATATGATCGCCCTCATACTGCTGGTGGTCAAGCAAGAATCCTAGGGGCTCTATCAACGTGCAATAGTGACCTGTCAGGTCACCTAAAGCAGTACACGATGATAAAGATAAACCAGATAGCATACTATCATCATGAGTAAGACTGTCCTAGCGGGATAGGTCCTCCATCAATCATTGTAATCACGTGCCTGTGATCCAATAATTGACTCTGAGAACAATCTCCCACTTGCACTCAAGGCTAATTATTGTGATGTCGCATACTCACAGCACGTGTGATACAGAACACCCAACTCCTCTACTAGTCAGTCTCACAAAGCTCGCTTGCGAAACTATTGCGTTCGAGGAATAGCCTTAGTGAGTGGATCCGCCTTGATGTCTCTTTCTATGTCTCTCTATATCTCAAGTTCGCGGAGAAACCCATCTCCCGAAATGAGTAATACCTGTCTTAGAATGTGTCTGGATGTCTGATGGGACCTAGCTCATAAATGAACTCCAAATCCAAACTTCTTAGACTGTATCGTCAACTGAACTTAATCAGTATCCTGCGCCATGCCACCCTCAGTATTGCCTTGGACCACCTGTCCAAAATACTGCCCCTCGTCAGAAGGAAAAACTATAACTCTGACAACCTCCTTGTCGTCCATGTCACCTTGGAAGCCTGGAATGATAACTGTCTCCCGAATGAGGCTGTCGTTATCATATCCCTAGAACATCCACTTATGTTCTAAAACTGCTTCCGACTGTTTCTCCAGGATTGGATCAATGTCAACTTATTGCATCTAGTGCAAGAACAACATCTGGTGTGGTACTTGACATCTCATGATTGACTCAATTGCCTAAGCAAGTGATCTGCCAACCATGCACATCCCTCTCCCCTTTAGTCTATAAGACACCTTTAGAGAGGGTGACTCCGTCACCTGAAGGTACACCACCGTGCCAGGAGTCGTCCATTCTAAATACTCTTAGAATGCTGTCTAAGTACCCTGATTGGGAAACCACCCAAATCTAGATCTAAAACCATAGATCTAGTAACCAGTATGTCTGATATAATGTCCAAGTCCCTTGTGGAGAAACCACTGTGTGACGACCAAAGTATAACCGATTGTAGTGTAGGAATATTACTTCCTACTCTGTGTATGTCATCCAAATACCATGACATCACACCCTACTACCTTCTCAACAGATCCATCCCCTATTCTGATGAAGTCAATCCTATGACTGTCACATCAGAAATTGATGATCTATCTCCGCTATATCTGCTTTAGTCTATAAATAGACATAAGCTACCTGTCCACCAATGCTTCCGCTGCTCCCACTGACTACGACAACCCTCTGGCAGAGTCATATACACGTACACTTCTAAAGCAAGTTTAGAACGACGCTATACTCATCCTCCTGCCGGGTCTCACAGTCTGGAACAACAACAATGGCAAGTGTGGGTAAACAAGAACCTTCCTGTCACCGTCCTTGAGGCTACCGGAGTACCTCTCGGGTGCCTGAGGTTACCCACCTTATCTGCGGAGTGGCCAATGGAATGTCAAGCCAGATTGAATCTTTAGGTTCCTATCAAATCTTCAGTAATCGTTTGTGGTTCTGGAATCACTTCCAGTTCTACCATACTCCCACTACTGTTTTCTGAAAAAATCCATTTTTTTAATAAAAACTGTGGCGAGTCTAGAACAATATCACTATTGATCTTCCAGATGGTAGAAAGTCAACCCTCGTCATAGCCTGGGTCAACCCACAAACAGCCATTACAGAAACGTGCCTTGAGTTGTCCAGTGTCTGGTTTTAATCATAAGCCGGACAACTTCCCGTACCTTAACAATGTTAAGATATGAACTGTACTATATCCAATATAGAACCAGAGGCACTGATTTAATTGAACCAGATTCAAATCATGCAGCTGTCTCCAGTGCATGTCAACTAAATGGAAGGAGGCCGATCAGCGATACTCAACTTAGGAATGCTTCCAATTATGAGTAACCTGAAAGAGAAGCAAGTTCTCTTAATCATTACCATCAACTGAATACCATACACAAGTATCTACATCTTTGATCACTTTGAAGAATCCCGATACTTGCGATACCTGGTTCTCTACTTTATTCAAATACCTACAACTTCTCAAAATTCAGACCCTGTGTTTCCACGAAACACTTGTCTAAAAACTAGAGAAGTCATAAGTAAACCGAATATAGTACGAGGACCAACCCCTCTGTCCTGATGGACCCTGGACAACATACAATACTCTGTATAAGTCCCTTGAGTTTGATAACTCATTTACAGTGTGTCGTAGGTTAAAAACTGTACTTATGGTTAAAAAGAATTACACCGCTGTTTAATGCTCCTTACCTAACCATCCACTGATATAGGTAAATGTCACAGACATAATTTCAAATGGGTATATCTCACTCTATGAAAATAAACGTACAGATATATCGATTTGAAATTGGTGCATAATAACGGATATTCAAAACCAAATATTTGCCGACCGGCAAACAGCCCAGGTGATTTCCTCAAATATCACCGATTACAACGAATCCCGATATAATGAGGACGATCACCTAATTCCCAATAACTTACTCCCACTCATCATCTGTAAAACTATACAGATGTGAGAATCATACTTGGTAAATACATACCCTGGAGCAAGTGTCTAACTGGGAAATCAGTTTTCGTTTAACAGTACACAGTGAAACTGAAACATTGAAATGTTTCGTAGGGGTATTCTGGTATTCCTAGTAATGCCTCTTCCATTATCCAGATTCACAACTTTAACCGTGTAATTCCTTGCCACCTCTCCAAATCCCTTCATATGTCTTTAGTCATTACCTTCTGCACACCCCTTTAAGCCATATGGTTTTCTTCCTTCCTTACCGTTCGGCACCAGCCTATGGTTTGGAAGAAGACTATCCAATAAGCATAATGGGTGTACTGTCCTAATCCTAGGAACACTCGCAATGCGAGAGAAGGTGAAGATAAAAGACACCTGAATAAATCTTATTCCTATTTCTCCTGGACCAGAATCCATCCCCGAACTGGAACAAGTTCCTTTCGAGTTCGTATATAACCATACGATGGAGTATCCAATAAACTGTGGATCTTCGTAGTGATACGGAGTGTCCTGGAGAAATACAAAGGTGATTTAGGATTGGCGAAGGAATACTTGGTTTGGTCGTGAATAGCATTCGCAATTCACTTTGCCCTCTTACTAATCCCTTGCTTTGTCTTAACTCAATACCTTCTGCACACCATTGTTAGGCTAATTGGTTTTCTTCATTCCCTACCGGTCGGCACCAGCCTAAGGTTTGGAAGAAGACTATCCAATTTGCGTAACAGGTGTACTAATCCTAAACCAAGGAGTACTCGCAACCGGAGAGGAGGCAAAAGGAAAAGACAACTGAATAGTCCTATTCGTTTTCTCCAGAACCTGAAACCATCCTCGAATAAATTCTTTCGAGTTCGTATACAACCATACGATGGTTTTGTCCAATGGAAGTGGACGTTCGTAGTAATACGGGGTGTCCTGGAGAAAAGGGTAAAAGTAGGATTGGCAATGAGGTTTGCAACTCTGACAATCCAAAAGCTAGTGTTTTTAGAAGGTTCGGTCAACTTGGTCACTGAGTCATTGTCTTAGGGTCGGGTCAATGGTCGCTGCCAAAGAGAGAGAGAAAAGAAACACTCAGCGTGCACTCTAACCTAGATCAGAATGGTTACCAATTTATCTAATCTGGAAACCTCCTACTGTACCGTCAAATTCTCCTCCAAACCTGAAAGAAGAATTAGTCGGGATCACCCGAGGAGTAAACCAACTCATCAGTGGGAATCGGGATCCAACTATCATCGCATGATAACATGACGGAATCCGCTCACGTCATCACACTCCAGAAGGTATGCGCATATCTGGCAAGTTTCAGTTTCTTTAGAAACTCCCGATGTGATTTCTGCCCCATGCTCTTATGACCTTGACTTTGGCCAACAAATCATAAGTCACATGTCAAGTTCTACCCGTCATTCTCCAGGTTGATTTGAATCCACCCGTCCCTACCCTTGACTTTGGCCAACAAGGCAGTACGACTGTTCCAAACCAACGCATCTATCTATGCTGCATATGAATAACCAACAGCTACCAAACACTGTGCCTTGACTTTGGACAACAAACACAGCTTGAATACTTTTGACTACCCATATGAAACGACGGAGGGCTACGAATGGTTTCTGGCGAAAACCTTTAACGTAATGAACTTGATATCGTTGAAGGAACGGATAGCTTTTAAAAATATAGTGACGAAAACTGTTGCTAAAGAGGTCACTCCCGGTGAAGGGATCCCGTCTCTTTCCCCGTAGAATGAGGTGCAGGATATTCCAACTGAATACCACGGTGCAAAGCAAAAGTAATCGGCTATAGTGAAGTTAATGCCCTGACGCAAAATTCTGTCCAAGGGGTCACTCCCGGTGAAGGGATCTCGGCCCTTGCCTCGTCGACTGAGGAGCAGGATATTCCAAATGAATACCACGATGCAAAACAAAAGTGAACGTCCTTGCAATAACAGCTTTTTGAAAATTGTTCCAACAACATCAGATTAGGTTTGTTTTTAACTTGCATTGATCCGAATCAACGCAGTCCCATCAATTGATCACACCACAAAGAACGAAAATAATATGACGTACGTATATGCCATCCGCATTCGCCACTGGGTCCCGTCATTACCCGTTAGGTTAGCTAACTAACGACAGAGCGGGGACTGGACTAGCGCGGATGCAAAACATATACAACATCTACTAATATATATACCAATATATTATATTTCGCTCAAGGCGTGATAAGAAATGCAACATCACAGAAATGTACAGCATCACAGAACAATACAGATATCTGGGATCCCCGGGTTTCACAGAGCCACTACTGAAACCCGGCGTTCCCCTAGTCGTGTGGATAGCCTGTGCAATGAAAACCTAGACCCCTATGGGCGCGGCAAGTTACCCGCCAAAACCTGAAGCGAGGCAGCCCCCTTCAGCACCGTGAATGGACCACCCAGCACTTCACGGAATCCGGTAACTTGGGCACCCCTCCTGGGTCAGCCTGTACCCCCTACGAGTGCGGCGAATAGCCCGCCAATCCTAGAGTGAGGCCCCCTCCGTCTCAATGCCATGAGATGCGGGCCCGTTGCCCTCTAGAACCCGGCTATCCGTGCACTCCTCCGCGGGGTAATCCTAGTACAGAAAGTAAAATATACATACAACGGGTGCATCGACCGCAACCTGGCCGTGCCCCAAAAAAATAATACAAACAGGCAGTGACGGCAGTCCACATGTCGGACGCTCGCCCGCAATATCAAATGTACATAATACAACAAAACTGTACTAGCATTGCATCCAGGCTATCCCCCACGACCGATCCGCAACATCACAGCATAACACAGAACATCAACGTGAAAGTCACGTTCGCAAATCCGTCTAACCGAGCTATAGCAGTTAGACAGGATTTACCGATCAAGTGACATTCACGGTCGCAGATATAATGTAAATACTGTGAACTAATGTGTTTAAAATATCCGATCGATCAAATTTTAACAAGTGGGCCCCTAAGTACTACTGTAGCACTTCAAGAAATTCTAGGCCCAAAATTAATATTCCAAAACCCCTAAAAACACACCAGAAGCCCACTGAAAAAGTTTGACCAATTGAACATTCCATACTGCGGCGGAACCGCGGCCCAAAGTGAGGTTTGGCCGCGGTTCCGTGCTCCCCTTGAATGATCAATTTGTCGAATTTCTCCAGTAGTCTTAGAACTTCCAGTACATCACTTTTCTACAACCTGAAAAAATTTTGGACTCCAAAAAATTTCAACAGAAAACTGATGTGAACAAAAACGCGGATTTTGGAATTTTGGCCGATCGGAAATGTAAACACATTAAACAAAGCTAGACTAAGTTAATGGCGAGGCTCTGATACCACTGTAAGTGCACGGATAGCGCCCCGGCCTCCATCCCGAGGCCAAAATGCGGAAGCGGTGATAAACTTTAATTTTGCGAACTTAGCAAACCGGCACCACCGCGCACTAAAACCCGGATCGAACCATTAACTAGTCCTAGCTAACTACAAGATAGGGAATAGAGATATACCGACTGATCCGAGTCCTCCGGTCTTCTCGTCATCGTCCCGATCTCCTGCGGAAACTCCGGTCGTCGCCTCCTTGCCGGAAGGGCACCACATCGTCTGCATCTTTTACGGGCTCCCACCTCAATACCGAGGCAACTCGAGCACGAAGCTGGCTAGTCGATGTGCCCAAGGTTTGCTGTAGAATCTAGTGTAGAGACTTGTATCTCATTTGGGGTTGTAGGAGATGCCATTTTGGTGGAGGGATGATACAAGAACTATATGGAGGGACTTGGGGATTTTTGGAGCATGAAAAGAACAACAAATCCCCATCCAAAAATTTGGACAGCCCATGAGGGAAGTGGCCGGCCATGCAAGTGAGTGGAGAGTGAGAAGATGAGAGAGTGACCAAAAAAATGAGTGGAGTACTCTATCATCCAAGAGAGAGGAAAAAGAAATCATGTGAACCAATGATCACAAAGCAAAACCAACACTCAACTATCACTCATCACAAACAAAGTCCAACCATCATGAACCATCATGAAGTCAAAAAGTCAAGGTATGGTGCTCCCATCATGACACAAGAATATGCAAAGACCCCCTTCCAAATACTTATTTTCAACAATACAAATAAGCCCTCCTCCACCAATCTTCGGCCAATGAACGATACAAAGGAAATTGGCCGAAACGGAAAGCAAACTGGCAACTCCAGAAAACTGGTCCCGTAATAAATTACAGGAAAACCCCGATACTGTGCATACACACCCGCATTTGTATTCCGACCGAAATACAAATGCAATGAGACAAAATCTACACTGTACTATACTAGGAATCGGCTTAAACCAAAGCCGGCTAGTAATATCCGTTCGATCCTGATCCGTGCAATACCGCACGTATCTGATCGAACCCTGCCATATAACCATACGGCCAGTAGTACAAACTGTCCGATCCTGATCCGTGCAATACCGCACGTATCTGATCGGACCTTGCCATATCTCCATACGGCCTCTACAACTTTTCGCCCGAAAGCTGAGTAACTGAATATGGGGGACTCTAAAGACCCGTCAACACCTTGGTTGTGGATTTAACCACTAGCACGTCAGAGGTATAAGCCAATACGTAACGGGCTACCAGGTATTGACTAAAAGGGACATCTGTGAGCGAACTCAGCCTGACAACCCTACTGAGCCTGTCAGTGACAATATCCGTACAGTCCGGTCCGTTCGTCTATGAGCATCGCATGGCGGGCCTAGGGGGTTGGTAAAAGTCAGACCCCCAAAAGCGGTACAAGTCGTGTCGGAGTGTAGCCCAGAACACCCTGAGATACTACTGGAATACCTACCAGTAAATCTCCTTGCCTCGGCCGAGGGCTTCGTGTAATGGCTCTCCTAGACACAGCGCGACCTCACCCCCAATACCGGGAGAGATGAACCCCTGAAGATGCGCACACTGCCTCCATGTGGCTCGGGACTGTACCCAACTAAAACCTGTTTGCACGACTCCTTTGAGCCGTGGTAGGGTAGTAATCAAAGTACAGTGGGAACTTACACGAGACAAATGACGATCCCAAGGTCGATGAACTAACCTGTACACATGTCACCAGGGAACTGCCATCTGACATCTGGTATATGACCAACTAGCATGTTCCCGGCGAGTCCTGTCCGGTGTACTCATAACCCAATGAGCACCTGTATACATCTTAGGTGAACGAACTGACACCAGTGGATTATGAGACCGGCCACCGCCCCTCGTCGGGGTCTCGAATGTACACACTAGTCTACTCTGGAGTATCGATGCCCTATCTCGAAACTCCCACGACTAGGGACCATTTAAGGATGTGCTTATAGACTACCAGCTCCCACGTATATGATCGCCTTCATACTGCTTGTGGTCAAGCAAGAATCCTAGGGGCTCTATCAACGTGCAATAGTGACCTGTCAGGTCACCTAAAGCAGTACACGATGATAAAGATAAACCAGATAGCATACTATCATCATGAGTAAGACTGTCCTAGCGGGATAGGTCCTCCATCAATCATTGTAATCATGTGCCTGTGATCCAATAATTGACTCTAAGGGCACTATCTCCAACAATCTCCCACTTGAACTCGAGGCTAATTATTGTGATGTCGCATACTCACAGCACGTGTGATACCGAACACCCAACTCCTCTACTAGTCAGTCTCACAAAGCTCGCTTGCGAAACTATTGCGTTCGAGGAATAGCCTTAGTGAGTGGATCCGCCTTGATGTCTCTTTCTATGTCTCTCTATATCTCAAGTTCGCGGAGAAACCCATCTCCCGAAATGAGTAATACCTGTCTTAGAATGTGTCTGGATGTCTGATGGGACCTAGCTCATAAATGAACTCCAAATCCAAACTTCTTAGACTGTATCGTCAACTGAACTTAATCAGTATCCTGCGCCATGCCACCCTCAGTATTGCCTTGGACCACCTGTCCAAAATACTGCCCCTCGTCAGAAGGAAAAACTATAACTCTGACAACCTCCTTGTCGTCCATGTCACCTTGGAAGCCTGGAATGATAACTGTCTCCCGAATGAGGCTGTCGTTATCATATCCCTAGAACATCCACTTATGTTCTAAAACTGCTTCCGACTGTTTCTCCAGGATTGGATCAATGTCAACTTATTGCATCTAGTGCAAGAACAACATCTGGTGTGGTACTTGACATCTCATGATTGACTCAATTGCCTAAGCAAGTGATCTGCCAACCATGCACATCCCTCTCCCCTTTAGTCTATAAGACACATTTAGAGAGGGTGACTCCGTCACCTGAAGGTACACCACCGTGCCAGGAGTCGTCCATTCTAAATACTCTTAGAATGCTGTCTAAGTACCCTGATTGGGAAACCACCCAAATCTAGATCTAAAACCATAGATCTAGTAACCAGTATGTCTGATATAATGTCCAAGTCCCTTGTGGAGAAACCACTGTGTGACGACCAAAGTATAACCGATTGTAGTGTAGGAATATTACTTCCTACTCTGTGTATGTCATCCAAATACCATGACATCACACCCTACTACCTTCTCAACAGATCCATCCCCTATTCTGATGAAGTCAAACCTATGACTGTCACATCAGAAATTGATGATCTATCTCCGCTATATCTGCTTTAGTCTATAAATAGACATAAGCTACCTGTCCACCAATGCTTCCGCTGCTCCCACTGACTACGACAACCCTCTGGCAGAGTCATATACACGTACACTTCTAAAGCAAGTTTAGAACGACGCTATACTCATCCTCCTGCCGGGTCTCACAGTCTGGAACAACAGCAATGGCAAGTGTGGGTAAACAAGAACCTCCCTGTCACCGTCCTTGAGGCTACCGGAGTACCTCTCGGGTGCCTGAGGTTACCCACCTTATCTGCGGAGTGGCCAATGGAATGTCAAGCCAGATTGAATCTTTAGGTTCCTATCAAATCTTCAGTAATCGTTTGTGGTTCTGGAATCACTTCCAGTTCTACCATACTCCCACTACTGTTTTCTGAAAAAATCCATTTTTTTAATAAAAACTGTGGCGAGTCTAGAACAATATCACTATTGATCTTCCAGATGGTAGAAAGTCAACCCTCGTCATAGCCTGGGTCAAACAACAAACAGCCATTACAGAAACGTGCCTTGAGTTGTCCAGTGTCTGGTTTTAATCATAAGCCGGACAACTTCCCGTACCTTAACAATGTTAAGATATGAACTGTACTATATCCAATATAGAACCAGAGGCACTGATTTAATTGAACCAGATTCAAATCATGCAGCTGTCTCCAGTGCATGTCAACTAAATGGAAGGAGGCCGATCAGCGTTACTCAACTTAGGAATGCTTCCAATTATGAGTAACCTGAAAGAGAAGCAAGTTCTCTTAATCATTACCATCAACTGAATACCATACACAAGTATCTACATCTTCGATCACTTTGAAGAATACCGATACTTGCGATACCTGGTTCTCTACTTTATTCAAATACCTACAACTTCTCAAAATTCAGACCCTGTGTTTCCACGAAACACTTGTCTAAAAACTAGAGAAGTCATAAGTAAACCGAATATAGTACGAGGACCAACCCCTCTGTCCTGATGGACCCTGGACAACATACAATACTCTGTATAAGTCCCTTGAGTTTGATAACTCATTTACAGTGTGTCGTAGGTTGAAAACTGTACTTATGGTTAAAAAGAATTACACCGCTGTTTAATGCTCCTTACCTAACCATCCACTGATATAGGTAAATGTCACAGACATAATTTCAAAAGGGTATATCTCACTCTATGAAAATAGACGTACAGATATATCGATTTGAAATTGGTGCATAACAACGGATATTCAAAACCAAATATTTGCCGACCGGCAAACAGCCCAGGTGATTTCCTCAAATATCACCGATTACAACGAATCCCGATATAATGAGGATGATCACCTAATTCCCAATAACTTACTCCCACTCATCATCTATAAAACTATACAGATGTGAGAATCATACTTGGTAAATACATACCCTGGAGCAAGTGTCTAACTGGGAAATCAGTTTTCGTTTAACAGTACACAGTGAAACTGAAACATTGAAATGTTTCGTAGGGGTATTCTGGTATTCCTAGTAATGCCTCTTCCATTATCCAGATTCACAACTGTAACCGTGTAATTCCTTGCCACCTCTCCAAATCCCTTCATATGTCTTTAGTCATTACCTTCTGCACACCCCTTTAAGCCAAATGGTTTTCTTCCTTCCTTACCGTTCGGCACCAGCCTATGGTTTGGAAGAAGACTATCCAATAAGCATAATGGGTGTACTGTCCTAATTCTAGGAACACTCGCAATGCGAGAGAAGGTGAAGATAAAAGACACCTGAATAAATCTTATTCCTATTTCTCCTAGACCAGAATCCATCCCCGAACTGGAACAAGTTCCTTTCGAGTTCGTATATAACCATACGATGGAGTATCCAATAAACTGTGGATCTTCGTAGCGATACGGAGTGTCCTGGAGAAATACAAAGGTGATTTAGGATTGGCGAAGGAATACTTGGTTTGGTCGTGAATAGCATTCGCAATTTACTTTGCCCTCTTACTAATCCCTTGCTTTGTCTTAACTCAATACCTTCTGCACACCATTGTTAGGCTAATTGGTTTTCTTCATTCCCTACCGGTCGGCACCAGCCTAAGGTTTGGAAGAAGACTATCCAATTTGCGTAACAGGTGTACTACTCCTAAACCAAGGAGTACTCGCAACCGGAGAGGAGGAAAAAGGAAAAGACAACTGAATAGTCCTATTCGTTTTCTCCAGAACCTGAAACCATCCTCGAATAAATTCTTTCGAGTTCGTATACAACCATACGATGGTTTTGTCCAATGGAAGTGGACGTTCATAGTAATACGGGGTGTCCTGGAGAAAAGGGTAAAAGTAGGAGTGGCAATGAGGTTTGCAACTCTGACAATCCAAAAGCTAGTGTTTTTAGAAGGTTCGGTCAACTTGGTCACTGAGTCATTGTCTTAGGGTCGGGTCAATAGTCGCTGCCAAAGAGAGAGAGAAAAGAAACACTCAGCGTGCACTCTAACCTAGATCAGAATGGTTACCAATTTATCTAATCTGGAAACCTCCCACTGTACCGTCAAATTCTCCTCCAAACCTGAAAGAAGAATTAGTCGGGATCACCCGAGGAGTAAACCAACTCATCAGTGGGAATCGGGGTCCAACTATCATCGCATGATAACATGACGGAATCCGCTCACGTCATCACACTCCAGAAGGTATGCGCATATCTGGCAAGTTTCAGTTTCTTTAGAAACTCCCGATGTGATTTCTGCCCCATGCTCTTATGACCTTGACTTTGGCCAACAAATCATAAGTCACATGTCAAGTTCTACCCGTTATTCTCCTGGTTGATTTGAATCCACCCGTACCTACCCTTGACTTTGGCCAACAAGGCAGTACGACTGTTCCAAACCAACGCATCTATCTATGCTGCATATGAATAACCAACAGCTACCAAACACTGTGCCTTGACTTTGGCCAACAAACACAGCTTGAATACTATTGACTACCCATATGAAACGACGGAGGGCTACGAATGGTTTATGGCGAAAACCTTTAACGTAATGAACTTGATATCGTTGAAGGAACGGATATCTTTTAAAAATATAGTGACGAAAACTGTTGCTAAAGAGGTCACTCCCGGTGAAGGGATCCCGTCTCTTTCCCCGTAGAATGAGGTGCAGGATATTCCAACTGAATATCACGGTGCAAAGCAAAAGTAATCGGCTATAGTGAAGTTAATGCCCTGACGCAAAATTCTGTCCAAGGGGTCACTCCCGGTGAAGGGATCTCGGCCCTTGCCTCGTCGACTGAGGAGCAGGATATTCCAAATGAATACCACGATGCAAAACAAAAGTGAACGTCCTTGCAATAACAGCTTTTTGAAAATTGTTCCAACAACATCAGATTAGGTTTGTTTTTAACTTGCATTGATCCGAATCAACGCAGTCCCATCAATTGATCACACCACAAAGAACGAAAATAATATGACGTACGTATATGCCATCCGCATTCGCCACTGGGTCCCGTCATTACCCGTTAGGTTAGCTAACTAACGACAGAGCGGGGACTGGACTAGCGCGGATGCAAAACATATACAACATCTACTAATATATATACAAATATATTATATTTCGCTCAAGGCGTGATAAGAAATGCAACATCACAGAAATGTACAGCATCACAGAACAATACAGATATCTGGGATCCCCGGGTTTCACAGAGCCACTACTGAAACCCGACGTTCTCCTAGTCGTGTGGATAGCCTGTGCAATGAAAACCTAGACCCCTATGGGCGCGGCAAGTTACCCGCCAAAACCTGAAGCGAGGCAGCCCCCTTCAGCACCGTGAATGGACCACCCAGCACTTCACGGAATCCGGTAACTTGGGCACCCCTCCTGGGTCAGCCTGTACCCCCTACGAGTGCGGCGAATAGCCCGCCAATCCTAGAGTGAGGACCCCTCCGTCTCAATGCCATGAGATGCGGGCCCGTTGCCCTCTAGAACCCGGCTATCCGTGCACTCCTCCGCGGGGTAATCCTAGTACAGAAAGTAAAATATACATACAACGTGTGCATCGACCGCAACCTGGCCGTGCCCCAAAAAAATAATACAAACAGGCAGTGACGGCAGTCCACATGTCGGACGCTCGCCCCGCAATATCAAATGTACATAATACAACAAAACTGTACTAGCATTGCATCCAGGCTATACCCCACGACCGATCCGCAACATCACAGCATAACACAGAACATCAACGTGAAAGTCATGTTCGCAAATCCGTCTAACCGAGCTATAGCAGTTAGACAGGATTTACCGATCAAGTGACATTCACGGTCGCAGATATAATGTAAATACTGTGAACTAATGTGTTTAAAATATCCGATCGATCAAATTTTAACAAGTGGGCCCCCAAGTACTACTGTAGCACATCAAGAAATTCTGGGCCCAAAATTAATATTCCAAAACCCCTAAAAACACCCCAGAAGCCCACTGAAAAAGTTTGACCAATTGAACATTCCATACTGCGGCGGAACCGCGGCCCAAAGTGGGGTTTGGCCGCGGTTCCGTGCTCCCCTTGAATGATCAATTTGTCGAATTTCTCCAGTAGTCTTAGAACTTCCAGTACATCACTTTTCTACAACCTGAAAAATTTTTGGACTCCAAAAAATTTCAACAGAAAACTGATGTGAACAAAAACGCGGATTTTGGAATTTTGGCCGATCGGAAATGTAAACACATTAAACAAAGCTAGACTAAGTTAATGGCGAGGCTCTGATACCACTGTAAGTGCACGGATAGCGCCCCGGCCTCCATCCCGAGGCCAAAATGCGGAAGCGGTGATAAACTTTAATTTTGCGAACTTAGCAAACCGGCACCACCGCGCACTAAAACCCGGATCGAACCATTAACTAGTCCTAGCTAACTACAAGATAGGGAATAGAGATATACCGACTGATCCGAGTCCTCCGGTCTTCTCGTCATCGTCCCGATCTCCTGCGGAAACTCCGGTCGCCGCCTCCTTGCCGGAAGGGCACCACATCGTCTGCATCTTTTACGGGCTCCCACCTCAATACCGAGGCAACTCGAGCACGAAGCTGGCTAGTCGATGTGCCCAAGGTTTGCTGTAGAATCTAGTGTAGAGACTTGTGTCTCATTTGGGGTTGTAGGAGATGCCATTTTGGTGGAGGGATGATACAAGAACTATATGGAGGGACTTGGGGATTTTTGGAGCATGAAAAGAACAACAAATCCCCATCCAAAAATTTGGACAGTCCATGAGGGAAATGGCCGGCCATGCAAGTGAGTGGAGAGTGAGAAGATGAGAGAGTGACCAAAAAAATGAGTGGAGTACTCTATCATCCAAGAGAGAGGAAAAAGAAATCATGTGAACCAATGATAACAAAGCAAAACCAACACTCAACTATCACTCATCACAAACAAAGTCCAACCATCATGAACCATCATGAAGTCAAAAAGTCAAGGTATGGTGCTCCCATCATGACACAAGAATATGCAAAGACCCCCTTCCAAATACTTATTTTCAACAATACAAATAAGCCCTCCTCCACCAATCTTCGGCCAATGAACGATACAAAGGAAATTGGCCGAAACGGAAAGCAAACTGGCAACTCCAGAAAACTGGTCCCGTAATAAATTACAGGAAAACCCCGATACTGTGCATACACACCCGCATTTGTATTCCGACCGAAATACAAATGCAATGAGACAAAATCTACACTGTACTATACTAGGAATCGGCTTAAACCAAAGCCGGCTAGTAATATCCGTTCGATCCTGATCCGTGCAATACCGCACGTATCTAATCGAACCCTGCCATATAACCATACGGCCAGTAGTACAAACTGTCCGATCCTGATCCGTGCAATACCGCACGTATCTGATCGGACCTTGCCATATCTCCATACGGCCTCTACAACTTTTCGCCCGAAAGCTGAGTAACTGAATGTGGGGGACTCTAAAGACCCGTCAACACCTTGGTTGTGGATTTAACCACTAGCACGTCAGAGGTATAAGCCAATACGTAACGGGCTACCAGGTATTGACTAAAAGGGACGTCTGTGAGCGAACTCAGCCTGACAACCCTACTGAGCCTGTCAGTGACAATATCCGTACAGTCCGGTCCGTTCGTCTATGAGCATCGCATGGCGGGCCTAGGGGGTTGGTAAAAGTCAGACCCCCAAAAGCGGTACAAGTCGTGTCGGAGTGTAGCCCAGAACACCCTGAGATACTACTGGAATACCTACCAGTAAATCTCCTTGCCTCAGCCGAGGGCTTCGCGTAATGGCTCTTCTAGACACAGCACGACCTCACCCCCAATACCGGAAGAGATGAACCCCTGATGATGCGCTCACTGCCTCCATGTGGCTCGGGACTATACCCAACTAAAACCTGTTTGCACGACTCCTTTGAGCCGTGGTAGGGTAGTAATCAAAGTACAGTGGGAACTCACATGAGACAAATGACGATCCCCAGGTCGATGAACTAACCTGTACACATGTCACCAGGGAACTGCCATCTGACATCTGGTATATGACCAACTAGCATGTTCCCGGCGAGTCCTGTCCGATGTACTCATAACCCAATGAGCACCTGTATACATCTTAGGTGAACGAACTGTCACCAGTGGCTTGGGAGACCGGCCACCACCCCTCGTCGGGGTCTCGAATGTACACACTAGTCTACTCTGGAGTATCGATGCCCTATCTCGAAACTCCCACGACTAGGGACCATTTAAGGATGTGCTTATAGACTACCAGCTCCCACGTATATGATCGCCCTCATACTGCTGGTGGTCAAGCAAGAATCCTAGGGGCTCTATCAACGTGCAATAGTGACCGGTCAGGTCACCTAAAGCAGTACACGATGATAAAGATAAACCAGATAGCATACTATCATCATGAGTAAGACTGTCCTAGCGGGATAGGTCCTTCATCAATCATTGTAATCACGTGCCTGTGATCCAATAATTGACTCTGAGGGCACTATCTCCAACAAATCTCAAGTTCGCGGAGAAAGCCATCTCCTGAATCGAGTAATACCTGTCTTAGAATATGTCTGGATATCTGATGGGACCTAGTTCATAAATGAACTCCAAATCCAAACTTCTTAGACTGTATCGATCACTGAACCTAATCAGTATCCTGCACCAAGCCTCCCACAGTATCCTCTTGGACCACCTGTCCATAATATTGTTCCTCATCAGAGGGAAAACTATAACTCTGACAATCACTCTGTCAATCATGTCACCTTTGAAGCCTGGAATGATAATCGTCTCCCGAAGGAGGCTGCCGTCATCAAATCCGTAGAACATGTACTTATGTTCTAAAACTGCTTCCTTATGTTTCTCCAGGATTGGATTAATACAAACTTATTGCATCTAGCGCAAAAATAACATCTTGTGTGGTACTTGACATCTCACGATTGACTCAATTGCCTAAGCAAGTGATCTGTCAATCATGCGCATCCATCTCCCCTTTAGTCTATACGACACCTTTAGAGAAGGTGACTCCATCACCTGCAGGTACACCACCATGCTAGGAGTCAACTATTCTAAAAACCATTAGAATATCTGTCAAAGTACCCACATTGGGAAACTACCCAAATCCAGATCTAAAACCATAGATCCAGAAACCAGAATGTCAAATATTATATCCATATCCTGTCTAGAGAAACAACTGTGTGATGACCACAGTACAACCGATCGTAGTATAGGAATTTTACTTCCTACTCTGTGTATGTCATCCAAATACCATGACATCACACCCTACTACCTTCTTAACAGATCCATCCCCTATTCTGATTGAAGTCAAACCCATGACTGTCACATCAAAACTAGATGATCTATCTCCGCTATAACTGCTCTAGTCTATAAATAGACATAAGCATCTTGCCCACTATACTTCCGATGCTCCCACTGACTACGACAACCCTCCTACCGGGTCTCATAGCCTGGAACAACAGTAGTGTCAAGTCTGGGTAAACAAGAACCTCCCTGCCACCGTCCTTGAGGCTACCGGAGTACCTCTCGGGTGTCTGAGGTTACCCACCATATCTGCGGAGTGGCTAATGGAATGTCAAACCTGATTGAATATATAGGTCCTATTAAATTTTCCATAATCGTTCGCGGTTCTGAATCACTTCCAGTTCTACCATACTCCCACTACTGTTTTCTGAAAAAATCCATTTTACTAAAACTGTGGCGAGTCAAGAACAATATCACTATTGATCTTCCAAATGGTAGAATACCAACCCTCGTCATAGCCAGGGTCAACCCACAAACAGCCATTACAGAAACGTACCCTGAGTTATCCAGAGTCTGGTTTTAAGCATAAGCTGGACAACTCCCCGTACCTTAATATCTTTTAAGGTACGAACTATTCTATATCCAATATAGAAACTTTGGCACTTATTTAATTGGAACCATATTCAAACCATGCAGCTGTCTCCAGTGCATATCAACTTAATGGAAAAAGGCTAATCAGCATTACTCAACTTAGGAATCCATCCAATTATGAGTAACCTGAAAGAGAAACACGTTTCTCAAAACCATCACTATCATCTGAATACCAATCACAAGAATCTACATCTTCGATCTCTTTGAAGAATCCCGATACTTGTGACACCTGGTTCTCTACTTTATTCTTATACCCACAACTTCTCAAAACTTAGACCTTGTATTTCTACGAAACACTTGTCTAAATACTAGAGAAGTTATAAGTAAACAGAACATAGTACGAGGACCTACCCCTTTGTCCTGATGGACACTGGACAACATACAATACTCTGTATAAGTCCGCTGAGTTTAAGAAACTCAAAACCTGTGCGTTGTAGGTTGAAAACTGTACCCCGGCGATTTCCTCAAATATCACCAATTACAACGAATTCCGATATAATGAGGATGATCACATAATTCCCAATAACTTACTCCCACTCATCATCTGTAAAACCATACAGATATGAGAATGAAACCTGGTAAATACATACCCTTGGAGTAAGTATCTAATCGGGAAAACAGTTTTCCTTTAACAATGCACTGAAACATGAAAATGTTTCGTATGGGTATCCTGGTATTCTTAGTAATGCCTCTTCCATAATCCAATTCATGACTTCAACCGTATATCTCTTTGCCATCTCTCCAAATCTCTTTATTTGTCTTTAGTCGTTACCTTCTGTACACCATCGTTAGGCTAAATGGTTTTCTTCCTTCCCTACCGTTCGGCACCAGCCTATGGTTTGGAAGAAGACTATCCAGTAAGCATAATAGGTGTACCCTCCTAAACCAAGGAGTACTCGCATCTTGAGAGAAGGTGATGATAAAAGACAACTGAATAATACCTTATTCCTTTAAAGGTGAAATAGGAGTGGCGATGAAGTACGCGGTTTGGTCGTGAAAGATAACAGTCGCAATTTACTTTGCCCTCTTTCTAATCCCCTTATTTTGTCTTTACATATTACCTTCTGCACACCCTACTTAGGCTAATTGGTTTTCTTCATTCCCTACCTTTCGGCACCTGCCTATGGTTTGGAATAAGACTATCCAATAAGCGTAATAGGTGTACTCTCCTAAACCAAGGAGCCCTCGCAACCTGAGAGAAGGTGATAATAAAAGACAACTGAATAAACCAATTCTATTTCTCCTGAACCTGGATCCATCCTCGAAGAAGTCCCTTTGAGTTCGTATATAACCATACGATGGATCTATCCAATGGAAGTGGATATCCGTAGTAATACGGGTGTTCTGAGAAATTCAAAGGGTAAAAGGAGGAGTGGCAATGACTTATGCAACTCAGACAATCCAGAAGCCAGTATTTTAAGAAGGTTCGGTCAACCTGGTCACTTAGTCATAGTCTAGGGTCGGTCTAAGGTCGCTGCCAAAGAGAGAGAGAGAAAAGAAACACTCTACGTGCACTCTAACCTAGATCAGAATGGTTATCACTTTATCTAATCCGGAAACCTCCCACTGTCCTGTCAAATTCTCCTCCAAACCAGAAAGAAGAATCAATCGGGATCACCCGAAGAGTAAACCAACTCATCAGTGGGAATCGGGATCCAACTCTCATCGCATGATAACGTGATGGAATGCATCCACGTTACTCATACTCCAGAAGGTATGCGTATACTTGGCAAGTTTCAGTTTCTTTAGAAACTCCCGATATGATTTTTGCCCCATGCTCTTATAACCTTGGCTTTGGTCAAAATGTCATAAGTCACATGCCAAGTTCTACCCGTCACTATCTTGTCAATTTGAACCCACCCGCACATGCCCCTGACTTTGGCCAATCGGCAGAACGACTGTCCCAAACTAACTCATCTATCTATGCAACAAATGAATACCCAGCAGCTACCAAACACTATGCCTTAACTTTGGCTAAAATGCATAGCTTGAATACTACTGAATACCCAAAAGAAGTGACGGAGGGCTACGGCTGGTTTTTGGCGAAAAACCTTTAACGTAACGAACTTGATATCGCTGAAGGAACCTGATAGCTTTTTAAAATATAGTGGCGAAAACCTTTTGCTAAAGAGGTCACTCCCGGTAAAGGGATCTCGGCTCTTTCCTCATAGAATGAGGTGCAGGATATTCCACTGAATACCGCTATGCAAAGCAACTTGTAATCGACTATAGTGAAGTTATTACCCTGACGCAAACTTCTGCCCAAGGGGTCAGTCCCGGTGAAGGGATATCGGCCCTTGCCCCGTCGAATGAGGTGCAGGATATTCCACTGAATACCGCTATGCATAACAAAAGGAAACGTCTTTGCAATAACACTTTTTAAATTTGTTCCAACAACTGTAAACAGGTTTGCTTTACTTTGCATTGATCAGAATCAACGCAGTCCCATCAATCGATCACACCAGAAAAGAACGAAAATAAAATGTACGTATATGCCATCTGCATTCGTCACTGGGTCCCGTCATCACCCGTTAGAGTACTTAACTAACGACAGAGCGGGGACTGGACTAGCGCGGGTGTAAAACATATACAACATCTATTAGTATATAAACCAATATACAATAATCGCTCCAGGCGTGATAATATGCAACATTACAGAAAAGTAATAAGTATCACAGAACAATACAAATAATCTGGGATCCCCGAGTTTCACAGAGCCGCTGCTGAAACTCGACGTTCCCCTGTCGTGTGGATAGCATGTGCAATGAAACCTAGACCCCTACGGGTGCGGCAAGTTACCCGCCAAAACCTGAAGCGAGGCAGCCCCCTACAGCATAGTGAATGGACCACCCAGCACTTCACGGAATCCGGTAATCTTGGGCACCCCTCCTTGGGTCAACCTGTACCCCCTACGAGTGCGGCGAATAGTCTGCCAATTCTAGAGTGGGGCCCCTCTGCCTCTCAAAGCCATGAGATGCGGACCCGTTGCCCCTCCAGAACCCGGCTATCCGTGCACTCCGTCGCGGGGCAAAACCTAGTACAGTAATGAAAAATAGTACAACAGGTACATCGACCGCAACCTGGTCGTGCCCCAAAAGAATATTATACAACAGGCAGTGACGGCAGTCCACAAGTTGGACGCTTGCCCCGCAATATCAAATGTACAAATAAACTCAAACTGTACTACCATTGCACACTGCTATCCACCACGACAAATCCGCAACATCACAGCACAACACAGAACATCAACGCGAATGTCACGTTCGCAAACCCGTCTAAAAGAACTATAGCAATCAGACACGGTTTACCGATCAAATGACATTCCCGGTCGGAGATATAATGTAAGCACTGCAATCTAACATGTTTAAATTTCGATCGACTAAATATCAAGAAGTGGGCCCCACGAACATCGGTTGAACAGTAACAAAATCTGGGCCCAAAAGATATATACCAAAAACCCCAATTTCCAGAGAAGAACCCACTGAGCAAATTTGGGGGCATGATGACACAGAATGGCCGCGGATCCGCGGCCAAACCATGGCTTTGGCCGCGTTTCCGCTGCAGTCTTGTCGAATCATGATTCCAAATTTGTACGGTGTTCTAATATAACCCTGCACAGATTTCTGAGATATGTAGAATAATTTTAGGACATCATTTAAAATCTACAGAAACTGTGAAAATGGAAAAATGCGGTTTTTGATTTCCGGTTCGATCGATATTTTAAACACGTTAGCACAAGTTAGTATAGCAAAATGGTGAGGCTCTGATACCACTGTAAGTCTACGCTAGCGCCCCGGCCGTCTACAGACGCCAAATGCGGAACAAAAACTTTTTAACTGGCGCTATCGTATACTTTAACCCGGATCTGCCATTATTGCTAAACTAACAAACTGTAAAGAGTGTAGAAAGGTTATACCGAACGATCCGAGTCCTTCGTTCTTTAACCATCATCCCACGCTCCGTTGCGGCTGCTCCAATCTCGTCGATCTCCGATCTGCTCGTCCAGGTGGCACCACGTCACTGATTCTTTAAACGGGCTCCCGCCTCTGACTCGAGGCAACTCGGTCGTCAAGTTTGCTAAAAGAGACGACCAAGAATGATGTAGAGAATGAGTAGATGACTTTGTCTCACTTCGTCCAAGTCCGTGGACAATCGGTTAATGAAGTTGCCGATGGAAATGAAATGGAACAAGAAATGAACTATGAAATTTCCATGCATCCAAAACTTTGGTCTTTTCTTTTTAACAACCATAATCTTTTCAAGTGAGTGAGTGTAGGAGGAGAGAGAGGGCCGGCCACTTTAAACAAGAGAGGGGGTGAGTGTAGGAGGGAAGTGGTGACCTTAAGAACAAAGCTTATCATGAAGAAAAGATCTTAACAAAAACAAAATGCATTAATGTAAACCATGACTCACTTAAACCTAGTCATCATATAATAAATGCAATCAAAGGTTCATGAACCTAGTCACCATCCTTGTCATCACTTCTAGAAACTTCTAGAACACTGACACGCCTCATCTCAAGAAAAGATAAATCCGTCTTTAACCGAATGTTAAAAGACGGCTGATAGAAAACTGGAAACTGGCAACTTCCAAAAGTGATCCTGAAACGACTTTCAGGATAACCCCGTAACTGTATAAATATACCCGCATTTGTATTACGACCGAATACAAATGCAACTGAGACAAAGATATTATACCTACTCAATATAATACTCGGATCCGGCTTAAACCAAAGCCGACCAGTATCATCTGCCCGAAAAATAACACGTGCGTAAACGCACGTGCATTTTCCGAACCCTGCCATAAAACCATACGGCCTCTACAACGTTTCGCCCGAACTTGGGAAACTGTCTGTGGGGGACTCTAATGACTCGTCAGTACCCTGGCAGTGGTTTTAACCACAAACCGTCAGCGGCACTAGCAATGCGTAACGGCTGCCCATGGACTGACCTCAAGGGAGGCCGATGAGCGAACTCATCCGGAAACCCTACTGAGCCTAACAGTGACAATGTATATACAGTCCGGTCCGTTCGTCTATGAGTATCGCATATCTGCCTAGGGGGCTAGTAACGTCAGACCCCCAATAGCAGTATAAGTCGTGTCGGAGTGAAGCCCAATAACACCCTGAGATACTACTGGAGTACCTACCAGTAAATCTCCTGCCACGGCCGTGGGCTTTGTGTAATGGCTCTCCTAGACACAGCACGATCTCGCCCCCAATACCGGGAGAGACGAATCCCCTGCCGATCCGCTCACGTGCCTCCATATGGCTCGGGACTGTAGCCAAAACCTACCTGTTTGCACGACTCCTTTGAGTCGTGGTAGGGTAGAAATCAAAGCACAGTGGGAACTCACACGAGACAAATGACGACCTCAGGTCGATGAACTAACCTGTACACATGTCACCAGGGAACTGCTATCTGACGATATGTATAGTACTAACTAGCAGATTCCCGGCGAGTCCTGTCCGGTGTACTCATAACCCAATGAGCACCTGTATACATCTTAGGTGATCCAACTGACACCAGTGGCTTGTGAGACCGGCCACCGCCCCTCGTCGGGGTCTCGACTGTACACACTAGTCTACTCTGGAGTATCGATGCCCTGTCTCGAAACTCCCACGACTAGGGACCACAATTAAGGATATGCATATAAACTACCCAACTCTCACGTATATGATCGCCATCATACTGTTGGTAGTAAAGCAAGATCCTAAGGGCTCTATCAAAGTGTAACATGTAATCAGTCACCTGAACATGTACACGACTGATAAAGGCAAACCAGATAGCATACTATCATCTTGAGTAAGACTGTCCAACCGGTATAGGTCCTCCGCAATCATTGCAATCACGTACCTGTGATCCAATAATTGACTCTGAGGGCACTATCTCCAACACTTGTCGAAAGGGAGGTCGACAATCAAATACGTCATTACCCTACTGAGCCTGAATGTGACAATCTCCGTACAGTCCGGTCTCTTCATCAATGAGTATCGCATATCGGGTATAGGGGTGGATAACGTCAGACCCCTACTAACCCGATAAGTCATGTCTGAGTCAAGCTCATCACCAATAGATATACTACTGATCAACTATCAGTAAATCTCATCCACCATGGCCACGAATTTCTGGTGATAGCCAACTGAATGCAACACAACATCGAATTCTAATACTAAGAGAGACGAATCCCTAACAGTCGACCGCTGCCTCCATGTGGCTCGGGACTGTACCCAACTAAAACCTGTTTACACGACACCTTTGAGTCATGGTAGGATAGTAATCAAAGTACAATAGTAACTAACACAAGACAAACGACGACTTCAGTTCAAAGGACTAACCTGTACTTATACTGTAAGTCAACGTTACACACCCCACAAGATGCGGGGAGGCGGAATAGGTAAAACAATCATTTTGTTCAAGGTAACATCGACTAACTATACGGATCTTTGCTAAACCCTAACTAACAACTATCTAGAAGTGCTAAACTACTATGATAGATGATTATACCTCAAGATACTAGTCCTTCTTGTTCTTGTTGTTCACCTCCTCGTCGGCCTCCTCGATGTAATAGAAGATCCACCCGAGAGTTCCTCCTTAAAGCTTTAACCTCTAACTTGAGGTAACTAAGTGGCTAGGATTGCTAATCCAAGTGACCTAGAAGATATAGAAGTGGATTAAGGATCTATTAGTCTTTCTAACCCTTGGGATCTCAACACATGAGAGGATTAGGGTTAGGTTGAAGAAGAGGAGAGCTTGAGGAGAGAGTGTGTCATTTTTATTATGAAATGAAATATATATCATTTGTGTATATTATGAAGCATAAAATATCTTGCACAAATATCTTGTACAAATATCTTCATACTTCATTTAATACAAATGAATGAATCATCTCATGAGTCATGATTTCATTTAATGCAAATAACACATCATCTCCTCCACCTCATTAAGCTTAATCCATAAATGAATTAAAACATAACGAGTCACCTTTCTTCTAGAAACTTCTCGAGTAATTACGAGAATGCCCCTTCCATCCGTATTCACGAAAAACACGGATATACTGAGACTGTATAAATCCAATAATCCAATACTAGAATCTGGCTTAAACCAAAGCCCGCCAGTATAATCTGTCCGAACATCGTACGTGCATAAATACACGTATATGTCCGAACCCTGTCGTAAAACCATACGACCTCTATATCGTTTCGCCTGAAGCAGGGAAACTCTCTGTGTGGGACTCTAAAGACTCGACACTACGCTGGCAGTGGGTTTAACCACAGGCCGCAAGCGGTACCAGCTATACGTAACGATCCCTAGGTAGAAGTCGATAAGAAGTCCGATGAGGAAATCCATCCGAACTCCTACTGAGCCTGATGTGACAATCTCCGTACAGTCCGGTCTGTTCGTCTAAGACTATCGCATATCGGGCCTAGGGGGGCGGCAAGCGACAGTCTCCTAAAAGCGGTATAAGTCGTATCGGAGTGAAGCCCATTACACCTTGAGAAGCTATTGGAAAACCTACCAGTAAATCTCGCTTGCCCTGGCCAGGGACTTTACGTAATGGCTCTCCAAACACAGTGCGATATCAACTCCCAATACCGGGAGAGACGAATCCTATCTAACCGCCACTGCCTCCAAGTGCTTCGGGACTGCACCCAACTGCTACCTATTTGCACGACTCTTTTGAGCCGTGGTAGGGTAGCAATCTAAGAATAGTGGAACTCACTCGAGGCGAAGCAGCAGTGTCAAGTCTACGGACTATGCTGTACTCATGTCACCTGGGAACTGTTAACTGACGATGGGCATAATACCAACCAACAGTTCCCTGCGAGTCCTGTCCGGTGTACCCGTACCCAACGAGCACCTGCATACTATCTCCAGTACAACGTACTAATGGCTGTGGGACAGACCATTTCCCCTGCTGGGACGAGAAGCGTATACACTAGTCTACTCCAGAGTGTCGATGTCCTGTCTCGATAATCCTACCACTAGGGACCTGAAATAGGATGTGCTTGTAGACTACTCAGCTCCCACTAGTGTGACTGCCATCACAACGCTGGTGGTCAAGCAAGATCCTAAGGGCTCTATCAATATGTATTCGCGATATGCTAAAAGAAACATATACACATATTAAGATAGATATAAACCAAGTAGCATACTACTATGTTGAGCAAGACTGTTAATACAACTGTGAATATCCCAAGCTTCCATTAAGTAATATACAAACTAGTATGATACAGTAATAGCCCCTAGGGCATATACACTAACAATCTCCCACTTGCACTAGGGCCATATACTGGCATATCGAAGACCTATCATCTCGAATAGTCTCTCGAACTGTGTCTGAGGTAAGGCCTTTGTGATTGGATCTGCAGTGTTCTCCTCTGTAGCAACTCTCCGGACCTCGATCTACCGGCGATCAATGATCTCCCTGATCAGGTGATACCGCCTTAAGATGTGTCTGGACTTCTGATGGGACCTGGGTTCCTTCGCTAAAGCTATAGCGCCGTTATTGTCACAATACAGTGGTATTGGATCAACAATGGTAGGAACCACCTGAAGTTCTGTTAGGAACTTCTTCATCCAGACTGCTTCTTTTGCGGCATCGCAAGCAGCTATATACTCCGCTTCCATCGTCGAGTCAGCAACGGTGTCCTGCTTGAAACTCTTCCAGCACACCGCCCCTCCATTGAGGCTAAAGACATAACCTAACATGGACTTGGAGTCATCCTTGTCACTCTGGAAGCTGGAGTCAGCAAAAGCCTCGATCTGGAGGTCTTTTCCGCCGTAAACCAAGAACATATCCTTAGTCCTTCTCAGGTACTTGAGAATGTTCTTTACTGCTATCCAGTGCTTCTCCCCTGGGTCTCACTGATACCGGCTTACCACACTTAGTGCGTAAGCTACATCTTGTCTGGTGCACAACATCGCATACATTATAGAGCCTACCGTAGAAGCGTAGGGTATAATTGACATGCGATCCCTTTCCAAATCATTCTTGGGAGACATCTCTTTGGAGAGGGTGATCCCCTGACAAGCCGGTAAATTACCGCGCTTAGAATCTTCCATACTGAATCTTTTCAGTATAGTGTTGATATACCTGGACTGTGAAAGTCCCAACATCCTCTTAGATCTATTACGATAGATATGGATCCCCAGAATGTAAGAGGCATCACCCAGGTCTTTCATGGAGAACCTGTGTGACAAGAATCCTTTGACGGATTGTAGCATAGGAATGCCATTTCCTATTAAGAGAATGTCATCCACGTACAAGACGAGGAAGACGACAGTTCGTGCTACAATTTTACTATATATATATATATGGTTCATCTGGATTTTTGATAAAGTCATATTCTTTGACCGTTTCATCAAAACAGATGTTCCAACTCCGCGATGCCTGTTTTAGTCCATAAATGGACTTAAGCAACTTGCACACTTTCCCGCTGCTCCCACTCTGATTGAAACCTTCTGGCTGATCCATATAGACGCACTCGTCCAAATTTCCATTTAGAAAAGCCGTCTTTACGTCCATCTGCCAGATCTCATAATCGTGGAAGGCAGCAATGGCAAGAAGGATCCGAATGGATTTGAGCATAGCCACTGGAGAAAAAGTTTCGTCATAGTCCAAACCAGGTCTTTGACGAAAACCCTTTGCAACAAGTCTAGCCTTATAGGTTTCCACCTGTCCATCTACACCAATCTTCTTTCTGAAGATCCACTTGCATCCTATGGGTTTTACCCCATCTGGAGCAAAGTCCAAAGTCCATACTTTGTTGGTGTACATGGAATCCATCTCTGTCCGTATTGCATCCAGCCATCTTACTAAGTCGCCGCTCTGAATGGCTTGCTGGAAGCTAGTAGGTTCATCATTATCAATGATGCAATCCTCTCTATCCCCGTCTATGAGAAAACCGTAGTATCTCTCAGGCGGATGAGACGGCCTACTACTCCTGCGGAGGGGTGCGGGAATGTCCTGTTCTTCTGGAACTTCTAGTTCTACCAAGCTTTCAGTAGTAGTTTGTGGTTCTGGAATTTCTTCCAGTTCTATTGCGCTCCTACTTGTTTCCTTTTCTAAAAACTGCTGTTCTAGAAAATGGGCATTACGAGAAACAAAAACCTTTTGTTCCTCTGCGTAATAGAAAAAATACCCCTTGGAGTTCTTTGGATATCCCGCAAACTTACACTGTACTGATCGTGCCTCGAGTTTGTCCGCATGCTGCGTTTTAACAAAAGCTGGACATCCCCATATCTTCATATACTGAAGATAGGGTTTCTTCCCACTCCACATCTGATATGGTGTGGTAGGCACAGTCTTGGTAGGAACCCTGTTCAAAAGATATGCAGCTGATTCTAGTGCATAACCCTTGAAAGATCGCGGTAACTCAGCATTAGTCATCATGGAACGTACCATATCCAATAGGGTTCGATTCTGTCTTTCCAATACACCGTTATGTTGTGGAGTGTATGGAGGAGTAAGATGAGAGAGAATTCCATTCTCTTTTAGGTAACCCAGGAACTCGGCACTTAATGTTAGTTGTATGTATGCCCTAGAGGCCAGTATTGTACAGATGATGTATATTATATTGGATGCTTGGACATATATAGAGAGGACTTTCTTGCTCGATATGATAGTATGCTATCTGGTTGCTCTTTATCTTAACATGTATACTTGTCTCTTTATACTGTCTTATAGTTACATGTTGGTAAAGCCCTTAGGATGTGTACTTGACTACCTGGACTATGATACGGATCATACTAGTGGGGACATGGTAGTCCATAAGTACATCCTTCAAGGTCCCTAGTCGTGGGTGTATCGAGACGGGGCATCGATATACCAGTGTAGACTAGCGTATACGCTTCTCGACCCATGAGATAGGCGATGGATGATCCCATATCCATTGGTGTTTGACATCAGAGATGGTATACGGGTGCTCAGTGGAGACTGGGTATACTGGACGGACTCGCCGAGAACTCCCAGATGGTATTATACCTCACGTCAGATGGCAGTTCTCTAGTGACGCTTATGCAGGTTAGTCTGTAGACCCGATATCGTCATAGAGTCTTGTGTGATTCCCATTGTGCTTTGATTTCCACCTTACCACGTCCATGAGGGCGTGCAAAACGGTGGTTTTTGGGTACAGTCCCGAGTCACATGGAGGCAATGAGCGATAGGAGGGGTTTCGTCTCTCCCGGTATTGGGGGTTGATGTTGCGCTGTGCTCGATTGGCCGTAACAGGGAAGTCCCTGGCCAGGGCTGATTTAGAGATTTATTGATAAGTGTTACCAGTAGTTTCTCGACCCGTTATGTGCCTCACATCGGCACGACTTATCGGTTATTGGGGTATGACGTTTACCATCCCAAGACTTGATATGCGACATATCAGACGAGGAGACCGGACTGTACGGGAAGTGTTACCGGCAGGCTTTTACAGGAGTTGGAGCGGGCTTGCTTGCTGATCTTCTGATAGCTCAATACCCGGGTAGCCGTTATGTCCAGCTTGTACCGCCGACGGCTTGTGGGTGCTTGATGTGATCATCGCCTACTGTCGGCGTATTGACGAGTCTTTAGAGTCCTACACAAAGGTTTTACTGGCTCAGGCAAAACGAAATAGGAGCACGTATGTGATATGTACGGGACCGAGAATAATGCGTGTATGTGATACCGTATTCTATTCTCGCGACTTTTTGTATCGGTCGGTTATATATGATATGGCCGGGTTATCGAATCAAGTGTTGATTCGATAAGTCGATACAATGGATGTTAGTCGGTTATATGTGATATGACCGGATTATTAAGTCAAGTGTTGATTTAATAATTTATTGTATAATTGTATATATGATATACTAGTTTACATTAACTAACACTTGTTCACTTTAGGGTTTTTCTCACATGAACACTTGAATATATATATGTGTGTGATATATATATTAAAAGTGTTTTCATTTGTATCATGGTTGATGATACACTAAACATGGGTGTGTAAGACATACACCATACTATATTAGATGGTGGTTAATATTTATTTAAAGTAATTACAAATTAGTGGTGCTAAGGTCATAAGCATGAAGCGTGTAGAAGCTTGGAGATACTTTGACAAAGTCCACTAAATTTGTTTTACTTTAGATTTTTATTAACCTAACCATTTTGAATTAGCTATGGATATGGCTCTACAAGAGTTAGTATATGATACTCACTCACCATGGTTAGCCTTCTCACTTGATCATTATCCTCATTTTCTTTCTTTAGTTCTTCTTCTTCTTCATTTTGCAAAAAGAAAAAGCTTGCTAGGGTTTGATCAAAAGTGAGAAAGCTTGTGAGAAATAAAATTCTAAAGAGAACCCACTTCCTATTTCTCCATCCTCTACTAGACTAGCACTTTAGTTTAGGGTGTTTGCTTCACTAATTCTCAAGTTAGTGAAGTAGGAGCTTGAGTTGGCATCCCCTCGACGTAGATCATCTTCGGCCTCGAAGACTTCAAGCAAGGACGCGTCTTTCGCCTCGTGAAGCCATGCAAGGGTCCGGGAGAACCACGATCGCAGCGAAGGGACTTCAACAAGGAGCTAAAGAAGTGAAGGACCGATCTACAAAGGTTGTATTTCGTGTTCCCTTAGAAGTAAAGTTGTTTACTTACTATTAGTTTCGCCTAAACTCTAGTATACGATCTTGCTTAGGGTTGTTCGGCACATAAAAATTTAATTTTGGCATGGTCGATGCCTTGTAGAGCCTTGTTAGTGTGCCTAGTAACCCTACAGTGGTATCAGAGCCTAGCTAGAGCATTAGGAGATGTGTTAACGAAGTTAAAACTCCGAATGAACCCGAATACGTCAAGATAACCCCCTCTATGTACATTTTTAAAAAAAAAACTGGGTTTTTTCAGAATTAAAAATACCTAAAAAATTCAGCAGGTTTTTCTAAGATCTACGGTGAAATTTGAGCGCGTAATCCGTACAAGCCGCCGCGGATCCGCGGCAGTGATGAGGGATCATGCACTTATATTTTCACTGTAATTCATATTTATGTTATTTGTATTTTCTGGGTATTTTTAAATTAATTCAAGTGTTGAGTATTTTGGGGTTTATTTTGTAATCGTCAATTCGCTCGGAGAATTTAATTTTGTTATGTTATTCCGGATAATTTAGAAAGTACTAAAATGTTCGAACGGATATCATTAACTCAATTTTTCCCGGCACGAAAAACATTCAAGTGTTGAATTTTTCTCGGGTTTAAATCTTTCGGAAATGCGTGCATGTGACGCGATGGACCCTCTAGAAGGCAACAAACCTTAACTCGATTATGTGACCGTCTTGAACTGCCTTTTGAACCTTAGGGTTTGGGGCAGTACGGCGTGCCACATGTGAGGCGTTGGCTTGACCCTTCTACGGCTGGACCGTTGCTACTGTGACGTATTCTGGAATTTTTGAACTCCGCTCAAGTGTTGAGCTATTATGGAAATCTTGGTTATTTGATTATTCGATCGGAAAGTTTAATACTGTCTATTTATCTGGAATGCGATACAATATGTGGAATTCATACAGTTAGGCATGAAATGCGAAATATGTGATATTTCGGATTTACGATGTCTAAAGAGATTGTGGATTCTAAATGTTGTAGTTTTACACTTTCTTTTCTGTGACCGTAAGTGTAATATGTGATATCGCCGGTTGCATTGCTATATGTCAACGACAATTGGGATGTGCATATTTACTTATGTTGATGACATGTGATGTTATGTGTTGCTGGATATGTTATATTGGATCGTCGCGTTTTGAATAGCCGGGGGTTTTTATGTGAGATGAGAGTTTTTATTTTCATTCATGTAAAATTAAATGTATGTAATATTCTTTTATTGGGGCACTTCCGGGATGAGGTCGATGTCACCATTTGTATATTATTTACTTTTCCGCACTAGGATAGACCCAAGGAGGAGAGCACAAGTAACCGGGTTCTAGAGTCCAGTGGGAGACCAACTCGAGGAGTCGAGTCCGGGTCTCCTAACTCTAGAATTGGAAGGGTTTCTTGCTGCTCTCGTAAGGGTCTAGGGGTGTGGGTTTGGCTATTTATCGCGACCGTGGAATCCGTGTTTTATAGAGGCTCAAAATAAAACACGGACGTCCTAGTATATCCAATGTTTCATATGTTTCTTCTGCTGCGATATCTGTGATGTGATCATTTGATGTGCTGTGATAAATACTGCATATAGTATATATGATATATTATATAGGTGTTACTTATGTTTTACACCCGCGCTAGCCCTGCCCCGCTCTGCCGTTAGTTACCTAACCTAACGGTGCACGAGGGGACATCGAGGCGAATGCGGATGGCATAAGTGTACGTCGTATTTATCTGTGATGTTTAGGTGACTTAAATGATGGGACTTCATTAATGTGATTAATGAAAGAAAAGAAACATAAAAGATGTTGTAGAATCAAATTTTTCAAAAAGGGTAGCTACAGTTTTGCTTTGCACATCGATATATATGATATATCCCGCACCTTATTCGATGAGGAAAGAGCCGAGATCCCTTCACCGGGAGTGACCTCTTTAGCAAAACTGGCAGATGCTACAACACTCGGTTTGTTTTTGATTGCTTTTGGAGTTTTGCTTTGCATAGCGATATATATGATATATCCCGCACCTTATTCCATAAGGAAAGAGCCGAGATCCCTTCACCGGGAGTGACCTCTTTAGCAAAACTAATAAAAGCCTCAAAATCACTCCATTTCAAAATTCACATAATTCTACAACGATATCAAGTTCATTATGCAATAGGTTTTCAAAAAAACCTGTCGTAGCCCTCCGTCATTTCAGATAAGTCCTACTTAGTATTCGTGCTACGTTTGTTGACCTCCGTCAAGGCGTAGTGTGCGGTAGCTAACTAGTATTTATCTGCTTATGCATATGATGCAGATTGGATTAGGGTAGTCGTACGACCTTGTTGACCTCCGTCAAGGGTCGTGCGGGTGGGTTTGATTCAATCAAGAAATGACGGGTTGAACTTGACTTGCACCCTATGGTTTGTTGACCTCCGCCAAGGTCATAGGATGCTTGGGGCAAAATATTATCGGGAATTTCAAGTGTTGAGATTTGCAATGAGATTGCATACCTTCTATGAGATAGTTGGATCCCGATACCCACTGCGAGTAATTGTTACTCCTGGGAGAGTTTTACACAGGACAATTAGCCTATCAAGTAGGTGTCTAGAAAGGTGTCAACGGGGTTACGCCTCTGGGAAAACGAGGTTTACTTTAATTAGGTCCGTGCGAAAGCACGAGGAACCTCCCTCAAAGTACCGACACTGGCCTGGCTGAAAAATTGGCGAAGTTGTAGGGTGTAATTAATCCCGGCTAGTCTTTCCTTTTAGGGTTTGAAGGAAGATTTGATAAAAACAGTGGGAGCCATCCTGATTAGATAAAATAATAACCAATCTGATCTTGCAAGAGCATACGCTAAAGTGTTTTCTTCTCTCTCTCTCTCTCCAGGTAGCGACTATATCATGCCTTAATCAAGATAATAATATAGATGTATTGACCGAACCCGCATGTTATACTGTGCTGGGGAACGTTGGTCCCGTTCTTTCTTATAAGAGTTATAAGACTGAACAGGATATAGGGGAATACCAGGATTCCCATGCCACCCGAATGAAGAAAGTACATGTTGATGCATTTTCTTCGGGTGTGTTCGTTACAGAGAACTGTTTCTCCATTTGCTCTACGTCCTGGGTATTAGATACCGGGTCAGGATCCCATATATGTAATCAGTTACATGGGCTTAGGAGAGGTAGAGAACTTGGAGAAGGTGATAAAGACATAAGGGTTGGAAATGGTGCAATTGTTGCAGGTAAAACAGTCGGGGAATATCACCTTGTATTGCCAAATGGTAATACATTGATTCTTAACGAATGTTATTTCATGCCGACCCTGATATGAAACATTATATCGGTTTCTTTGTTAAGTAAAGAGGGATATAATTTTGTATTACGGGATAATGTTATGAACATTTTCCTTAACCAAAAGTTGGTTGGATCAGGCACGTTGTGCAATGGCATTTATGTTCTAAATCAATCAACAGTTCTGAGCATAACAAACACACACAAAAGGAAGAGTTCAGAAATGAACGAATCCTTCTTGTGGCATTGTAGACTGGGTCACATCAATGCGACACGACTAGCTAAGTTGCATAAGGATGGATATTTAAATCCGTTTGAATTTTCATCTTATGACACTTGCCAGTCATGTCTCAAAGGCAAGATGACCAAAACTCTGTTTACGGGACACGGAGAGAGAGTTACCGAACTCTTAGGACTGATACATAGTGATGTATGCGGTCCCATGTCTACACATGCCAGGGATGGTTCTGTAAGTCCACGTTACCTCTCCCGGTACTTACGGGCTTGCGGAAATGATGAAAAACGATTTTTCAAGAGGTGGTAATATGGACTCAAAATACGGATCTTTGTTAAACAACTATCTAACAAACCTAACAAGAGTTTTACCTACTCGGTTAGGGGGTTATACCTTTCTTGAACTCCTTCGTCTTCAACTCTTTGCGGTGTACGGATCGGCCTCACCTCGTCGTCTCCTTGCGCCGAAGATGGATCCACCTGAAAGCTTCTACCTTTGGCTTCCTCTTCGAACTTGAAGAAACTAGAACACTTGGTTTGCTAAACCTTGTGAACTAGGATGAGTAGAGAAGTGATATGGGTTTTCTTTTATCTCTAAGGCAATGTTTCTCAACTCATGAGAGGGAGTTGCCTTGAGCTAGAGAGAGCAAGAGGAAGAGCAAGAGGGAGAGCTCAAGCAAGAGAGAGAAAGCAAATGAGAAAATGAGTAAGTCTTTTTCCATCCAAGCTCTCATAATCCAAAATTATCATAACAAATAATAGTAATCAAGTATTATGTGATGGTTCAAGTCAAAATGGCCATATCATTTCATGCACTCATTTTGCAATAAGAAACAAGCAAGCAAAAGTCTTTGCCATGAAATGATAGCCATTGTAATGATGATGGTCAACTAGTCCAACCTAGTCAACCGGTCAACAAAGTCAACAAGTCAACAAAGTCAACCCCTCAACAACCATGTCACTATAATACTTAATTAATATTATTGTTAATCATATTTCATATTCTCATTAGGGTTTAGCAAAAGTCAATAGTCAACAGTCAACAACCCCAATGAGAATCCTCTGCCTCTGTCTCTCTGTCAACTGTGCATACACACCCGCATCCGCGTTCCGAGGAACACGAATGCAAACGAGATAAAACCAATCCCAAAACGTACACTAGGATCTGGCTTAAACCAAAGCCCGCTAGTGTTAACTGTCCGGACACTAAACGTGCACAAGTGCACGGATGTGACCGAACCCTGTCGCAAAACCATGCGACCTGTCGCAAAACCATGCGACCTCTACTCTTTTGCCTAAAGGCGAATAGCTTTCTGTGTGGGACTCTAAAGACTCGACACTACGCTGGCAGTGGGTTTAACCACAGACCGCAAGCGGCACTAGCTGTGCGTAATGGTCCCCAGGTAGATGCCGACAAGAAGACGGACGAGGTGAAACCCATCTGAACTCCTACTAAGCCTGAATGTGACAATCTCCATACAGTCCGGTCTGTTCGTCTGAGAACATCGCATGGCGGGCCTAGGGGGGCGGTAAACGTCAGTCCCCTCCTAGCGGTACAAGTCGTGTCGGAGTGTAGCCCAGAACACCTGAGATAACACTGGAAACCTACCAGTCTATCTCGCTTGCCCTGGCCAGGGACTTTGTGTAATGGCTCTCCTAGACACAGCGCGATATCAACCCCCAATACCGGGAGAGACGAATACTGTCTAACCGTCACTGTCTCCAAGTGCTTCGGGACTGCACCCAACTACTACCTGTTTGCATGACTCCTTTGAGCCGTGGTAGGGTAGTAATCTAAGTACAGTGGGAACACACTCGAGGCGAAGTGACAGTGTCAAGTCAGCAGAGTAAGCTGTACTCATGTCACCTGGGAACTGACAACTGACGATAGGTATAGTACCAACCAATAGTTCCCAACGAGTCCTGTCCAGTATACTCGTAACCTAACGAGCACCCGCATACTATCTCAAGTATGACGTACTGACGGCTGTAGGACAGACCGTCTCCCAAGCTGGGATAAGAAGCGCATACGCTAGTCTACTCCAGAGTATCGATGCCCTGTCTCGATGGTCCTGCGACTAGGGACCTGCATAAGGATGTGCTTATAGATTACCCAGCCCCCACGAGTGTGACTGCCATCACAACGCTGGTAATCAAGCAAAGATCCTAAGGGCTCCACTAATGTGTAAAGGCGATATGCTAAAAGAAACACATGCACACATTAAAGAAGAAACAAACCAAGTAGCATACTACCATTTTGAGCAAGATTGTCAATACAAGGTGAATATCCCAAGCTTCCATTAAGTAATTTACATACTAGTATGATACAGTAATGGCTTCTAGGGCATATACACTAACAATCTCCCACTTGCACTAAGGCCATGTACTGGCGTATCGAAGACCTATCATCTCGATCAGCCGCTCGAACTGAGTCTGGGGTAAGGCCTTTGTGAATGGATCAGCAGTGTTATCTTCCATAGCAACTCTCCGAATCTCGATCTCCTGGCGACCCACGATCTCCCTGATCGGGTGATACCGCCTCAAGATGTGTCTGGACTTCTGATAGGACTTGGGTTCCTTCGGTAAAGCTATAGCCCCGTTGTTGTCGCAATACAGAGGTACTGGATCAACAATGGACAGAACAACCTGAAGTTCTGTTAGGAACTTCTATATCCAGACGGCTTCTTTTGCGGCATCTGCAGCAGCGATATATTCCGCTTCCATCGTCGAGTCAGCAACGGTTTCCTGTTTGGAACTCTTCCAACACACCGCCCCTCCATAGAGGGTAAAGACATAACCCAACATGGACTTGGAATCATCCTTGTCGCTCTGGAAGCTGGAGTCAGCAAAGGCCTCGATCTGGAGGTCTTTTCCGCCATACACCAAGAACATCTCCTTAGTCTTTCTCAGGTACTTGAGAATGTTCTTTACCGCTATCCAGTGTTTCTCCCCAGGGTTTGACTGATACCGGATTACCACACTCAGTGCATAAGCTACATGTGGTCTGGTACACAACATCTCATATATTATAGAGCCTACCGCAGAAGCGTATGGTATAGTAGACATGCGATCCCTTTCCAAATCAGTCTTGGGAGACATCTCTTTGGAGAGGGTGATCCCGTGACAAGCCGGTAGATTACCGTGCTTGGAATCTTCCAAACTGAATCTTTTCAGTATGGTGTCGATGTACCTGGACTGTGAAAGTCCTAATATCCTCTTGGATCTGTCACGATAGATCCGGATCCCTAGAATGTAAGAGGTATCACCCAGGTCTTTCATGGAGAACCTGTGTGACAAGAACCCTTTGACAGATTGTAGCATAGGAATGTTATTTCCTATCAAGAGAATGTCATCCACGTATAATACGAGGAATACGACAGTTCTTGCTACAAATCTACTATAGATGCATGGTTCATCTGGATTTTTGATAAAGCCAAAATCTTTGACCGTCTCATCAAAACAGATGTTCCAACTCGGTGATGCCTGCTTTAGTCCATAGATAGACTTAAGCAACTTGCACACCTTTCCGCTGCTCCCACTCTGAATGAAACCCTCTGGCTGGTCCATATAAACACACTCCTCTAAATTTCCATTTAGAAAAGCGGTCTTTACGTCCATCTGCCAAATCTCATAATCGTGGAAGGCAGCAATGGAAAGAAGGATCCGAATGGATCTCAGCATAGCTACTGGAGAAAAGGTCTCGTCATAGTCCAAACCAAGTCTTTGACGAAAACCCTTTGCAACCAGTCTAGCTTTATAGGTCTCAACCTGTCCATCTACACCAATCTTCCTTTTGAAGATCCACTTGCATCCTACGGGTTTTACCCCATCTGGAGCAACGTCCAACGTCCATACTTTGTTGGTGTACATGGACTCCATTTCGGTCCGCATTGCATCCAGCCATTTTACCGAGCCAACGCTCCGAATGGCCTGCTGGAAGCTAGTCGGCTGTCACGACCCGAAAGTACGGATCATGACCGGCACTTAGGCTACGAACGTCTCAAGGCGTACGTATGCTAAGTAAGCCGAAACCCAGAAATCCAAACCAAGAGAAGTGGTAGAGAATAGGAGGAACCATATCAAATCAACCTGTAGCAACATAATATACAACGCCTAAAGGCGAGGATCACAACAGAAAGGAAACTCCAAAAACAAGAAATCCACATAAAATATAACGTGCGACTCTAAGGTCGAAAGAGTAACATCACTGGTCTCTATCTCAAAAATGAATACATGTTTGGTTGATGGAACTTCTAGATACGACTGAAATATAATATACAAAGTATAATGATGGGTATGATATAATAACCCACCTACTAGCAAGTCACCTGAAAGAAGATGTGCCCGCAAAGCCGTAATGAAATCCGTACGGCAACACCTGCAAGAAACTAGGGCACAACGGGGGTGAGTTGCCAACTCGTGAGTAGAAAAAGATCTACGAACAGAAATCGCATGTATGACGCAATCCTAGGTCATACAATCAATATATATATAATCCTCAAATATATAACCAGCAATCTCTAACCATGGCTAGTATAAATATCTAACCCAGGTGTAAACCCATGTGCCTGTGTCAGTGCATCAGGTGGCAATATATCATATGAATGATGTATGGATGCATGAAACAGAATGCATGTGCTGAAGAAAACTGCTTTTGTAACTTTGTGAGATTTCGGTATTTTTAAAATGAAGTGCCATAATGAAATCAGCATAAAACTGTGCCTAGCATCGGCACAAAACATAAATCTCAATATCTCGATATCTCTGTATCACAATCTCTGTACCTCAATATCTCAAATCTCAATATCTCGATATCTCTGTATCACAATCTCTGTACCTCAATATCTCAAATCTCAATGTCTCAATCATAATATCCAAGGCGCCGTCAGTCAAGATCGGCCCCTACCATCCATCTCATGACTACGACGGTATCCTCTGGATATCCGACGTGTCGGGTAATATCACCGGTCGATCGTGCTCCCAACGCCATCTCCTGCGATCTTCTTGCCTCGGGGTACCGCACCGGGCACACCATGTACCCGAAACGGTTCATCCGCCTCCTCGAATCGGGTCTCGAAATCCATCAGCAAAACTCATGGTAGACGACTCATACATCATGGAAAAACCGCATTTATTTAAAAAGAAAGAAAGCAGTTTATATATGTTTTGCGGTTTTCCTCCAAATCCAGAAAATCTCATGGAAACCCGAATCCAAATCATCAATAGCATGTGAAATCATGAATATAAGCATGAGAATCCATGAATGCAGCATATAATGAATAACAGTATGCATGAAGTGACAAGTAACAACTACAATGTCAAGCTGGTATATAAAGCAAGCATACTAATATCATGTCACTACTAGCTAACAAGCTAAATCAAGCAATAATATTTTCTAAGTGTTCGTGACATGGCAATTACCGATGAAGATGTGTGTGCGACAGAAAATAAGTGTATGTGGAACATACGCATCATCGGTAATGGTGCTAGTGTCCTAACAGCAGGGTATCAATAATGGAATATAAATCATGACAGTATGCGATGCAGAGCAACAATAATAATATGCGGGAGCTGAAATACTGAATACCATAATCGCTAAACTGCATCTAATGTCATAAAGGTCATATAGCTACACCACTACAAGGCTGCGCTAAAGCTAACAGTAGGTAAGGGAAACCGCCTAACCTCTGAGTCGATACATATATATATATATATATATATATATATATATATATATACACACACACATATATAGTCGGTGATCCCGCCTCAATCATATCACATCCGATACCATATCTCTATAATCGGTTATTCCCAAGTCAAGTAGGCGGATCAAACATCAAAATATAGCTCGTACGTGAATCCGTCGTACGGCATCCCCAAATTTAGGTACGGGCCAATATCACATCCGTCATATCATTCATCTGGTATTTTCTGTATCAAATATCATTATCTGGGTACTGACCTATGTCTAGTACAATTCTAACATCATCACTATGATCAAGCTCTGACTACTGATCAACAGTTTAGTATAAATCGATATTATCATCATATATCATCACAAAGAGTATACATCGCCCAAGGCGGCCTATCACAAGTATCCTGTCATATCTTATCGCATCATATCCTATCGTGCATCATAATCCTATGTCGATCGTTAATATATATAGGTCACAATTCCTATGGCATCATTATTCCCAAATCCCCTAAAACATCAAGACGTTTCTCAATCCTGAATCCTACCATATCACCGATATCGTAATCCAGGTCAAACTCATCGACTCATATCAATCCCATGTGTCATCCTCAAATCCGTATGTGAACACAAAATCCCAAACCCATGTGAACACATATCTATATAAAATCCCATCTTTGCACATATGAAGTGAGGATGTATGCAAGTATGTATGTGTGAGTATGTATGTGTAAGTGTAGTACACCCACTACCTAAGGTTTCGTAACCATTTACCAATCCAGTATACCAATATCCATTTAAACATCAATAATTTATCACAATAACATATAATATTTATAGGTGTGTATACGCATCCGTATACATCACCTCGGACTGCGGGGGTGCTATACGCCATCCACCCGACTTCTCCCCATAGATATAAATCTACTCACCTAGTTATGTGTGCCGGTGACGATGTCGTCGTTTGCATCTCCAACGCCTCGACGTCACGTGAGTACCTACAAGAATATCACAAGCTAAAACTCATGAAAACCATGTCGGAAACCAAAATGGTGCACACTACGCCCATAGGTAAAAACCTGTGACCTTGTGTGCAAAAACAGCTAATCACCACTGCCGTTGACGTCCAAACGCCACCCGACAGATACGAATCATCGAATACGAAAATCCATACGAAAACACGTCGTAAAACATACGCCAACTCATAAAAATGAACCCAGATTTTACCCTAACAGGAAACAGTCAAAACTAGACATACCGGGGGTCAATTTTTACATGAAAAGGGGATGTGCACGCAAAACGAGGCAGTTTTATACTGCTCTGGCCGCAAATTGCGGCCAGGGGAATGAAATTTGCGGCCGGGATTTTGAATTGGTGGCTAGGGCTTTGGGTAGTGGTTCCAGGGTGCCTACACAGCTCACTGCCAAGTCAATTTTACTCTAGGAGGTCCCGGGTGAAAGCAGGTCTCAGAAAGGTCTCAAAATCGACAAAAACGCTAAAATACGCCAAGTCGAATAACTCTGTTAAATATTAGGAATCTGGGGTAATATTGGTTACAATGGTCTCAAAAACACCTAATAAGGTTATATTAACGATCAAAACCACACTTGGTCAAGTCTCCCTCAAGTTTTGCCTAAACTAGCACTAAATCACCAATATAACACTACATTTCAGCTAGCTAAACAGAACTTGGCAAAATAGGAGTTGGGTTGAAAAATTATACCTCAAGGGATCTTAGATGAAGGAGAAGGGAAGAAGGAGGAAGAGAAAGGATTGTTGCTGCAGGTGTTGAGCTACTCCTTGGGCTGTTGCTGCATCAGGTTGTAGCTGCTGCTTGCTATTTTTCCTTTTGTTTTATTTTGTTTCTGTGTTGTTGTTGCAGCAGTAGCAGAAGAAGGGGTTTTGTTGTATTTGTGGTGAAGTGTTGATGGTACTGTTGCAATGATGTTAAGGCTGGTGGTGATATATCAGCAGCTGTTGCAGGTGGCTGATGTGTTGTATCAATGGCTGAGATTGGGGCTGATGTGCTATTGCTGATGTAAAGGGGCTGCCGATGCAGTTTTGGTGGCTGTTGTTGCTGTTGTTTGGGGCTACAGCTGCTGCTGTTGGCTTTAAGGGGGTTGAAGTGTTGATAGGGGTACATAGGTATGGGGCTATGGTGCTAGATTGGTGGCTGCAGCTGATGGATTGGGGGCTGATGTGGTGTTTGAAAATGTGCTGATGCAGCTGAAGTTGTGCTGAAAATTGGGCTAAAGTTATGTGTTGGTGTGGTGTGAGTTGTGAGAGAGGGTATGAAAGGGCACAAGGGATAATGGAGAAGGGGATGGATCATGGCACTCCATTATGCCTCCTCTCTCTTTCCAAAACAATGCTCCAAGACACCAAGCCACCATGGCTCACTTTCTCCCTACACAAGTCAACTTCCACCTAATTACCCTTAACAAGGCTAAAGGTCCTTAATTAAGCCCAATATCATAACCAATTGGTTCAAGTCATCAAGGTCATCTAAGCATGGTTCACCCTAGGCTTGTCATGAGTCCAAAACAAGAACAAGTGTAACAAGTGTAGAAGTGTCATGTGCACATTTTGCACAAAAGGCCAAAAATACAAATTAGCGATTTTCAATCGCGATTAACATTAAAATACCATATAATCCATCATAAAAACTGCAAAATGTCATATGTCCACAAAATAAGCTATTTTAGAATTTCTATAATTTTCTCCAGAATTTTCACCATTTATCGGTATTTAATTACACCGACTATTAAAATATTCATTAAAAATTATGAAAATTCCCAAAAATAATATTTTATTTTTTTGAAATGTTACAGTCTTCCCCCCTTAAAGAAATTCGGTCCCCGAATTTAAATTACACCTCCCAATTCTAAAACATTTCAAATAAATGTCCAAGTCAACGGGGCTCCGAAATCATCAATAGATAAAAGGCATCATAGCGCAATGCATGCGCATGAGTAACGAGCAGATAACTCGAAGTCAAAACTCCGTCAAGCATCCCGCAATCATCGGAGTCAAGGTGCAAACACTAATGCCAAATCCAAGGCAAAACCGATATGCTAGAAATCGAAACTATACATGTAAATATATGAAGGAAATGCATGCCAAATTCTTTAAAGTCGATGTGCAAAGCGCCTATCACTGCACCGTGGCGGACGTCTTATAAGAAAATAGCCATATATGTATATATCTTTTGTTTAATATGTACGATCCGCCGTTTTTTTTTTAAAAATAACTTTGAAGGGTTTCCTGTTTTTAAACGTTCCGTATCATATCGGACACGTATGCAAATAATGAGACTATAGCTCGCTTTTGGAAATCCCTTTGAAAACTGTCAATGCATGCAAATATATCCAGGCACTGTCATCTGACCAGTCCTGCTCAATACGAAAACAAATCGCAATATCATAAAACGTACTGCTCCATAAGAAATCAATCCCAAGAGTACCTATGAATACCCTGTGCGTCCGGTGCGCACGGAAATCAAAATCCATGTGTGCCAAGCAGGTGCACAAAAACGATATCAAGGTGCAATGGGTGTGCACGCAACATCGGTCATAGATAACGTGTGTGCCTGACCGCAAAATCATGTGCATCTGACATGCACAAAAAATCCCGATTTAGTGCATCTGGTGTGCACCAAATCGCATCTCATAACCTGCGCTCAACATGCGCTACAAACCCAAATCCGGTGCATCCATCATGCACGAAACCATGAAATCCAATATCAAGCACCAAACACGCGCAAAATCCAATCAGGTGCATAAAGTGCACAAAACGAATATCGAACATCACCATCGAAATCGAAGTCCAGTGCATCCAAGTGCACAAAATACATGTCACTGCACTGCAAGCATATATAAACTATACAGAGTGCAGGAACCAAATCGTGTGCGTGCATACGCACAAAATCAACTCAAATGTCTAAACCCCATAAAATCACAAACATGTGAAACCAAGGCACGAAAACGATATCAAGTGCAACGACTGTGCGAAAATCGTAAATACTCAATCATCAAAATCAAGTCATGCGAATAAATCGCCAAAATACCGAATCAAGAATGGCGGACTAGTTCCGCTCAAGCACGTCCTCTAAGAATCTCTGGCCAACTGTCGCGGTCACTAGTAGGACGTCTCGTCGATGATCCTGAACTCTGGCCTGCTGGTGTGCATAACATTGACCACTCCTGGGTCTAGGTCTCCTCCGTGAATTATCAATCTCACGATCCATCGGCTCATCGGTCCTGTCAGGTGTGCTAACGGGGTCGATTCCGTTCTGGCACTTCTCTGGTCATCTCTCGGTCAATCATCGCGACCACTCGTAAAGCAGCATGTCACTGGCGTCGGCCTCTGGCTCTCTAAATGTACGTGACACATCTGATCCTGGATGCAAGTATCATTGCAGCAGTATCCTGGAAGGAATCCTGCTCAAGGTCTCTTCCAAGTCTCATCTCTGCCAAATGTCCGGGAGTCATCGTCCTTTACCATGTCTGCTTCTTGCTTCAAAACGGCTGCATACTCATCACGACTCCTTCTGGAAGGTATATCCAGTACTCTGCCTCGACATGCGCATCGCATCTCTGATGTCGGCGGAGTAGAACGTCATCTCCTCTAGATCTGGAACGAACCTCTTACTCCACTTTCCTCTAATGTCGACTGCTTCGGACTCGCCTCGTCGTGGCTGCATGGACTGAGCTCCGATGGCTATCCTCGTATCCGGAGTCTCCCAAGAAAGGCATCCCGCCACCTAGCATCCGAATTAAGTCGAGTCATCTGATCGAGTCGTCAAAACCTCATAATCCCCCAAGAGCTCAACATCTTGGGTACAGTATAATAGCATCGAGTACATACCACAGCATCGGTGGTCCGGCCGTAGAAGGGAAAACCCAAGCCTCACTAATGGCGCCGAGGAACCGCCGTGAACCCTAAGGTTCAAAGGCTTTCACACGGTCATTAAGTCGAGTTAGGGTTTCATTCTTCTAGAGGGACCATAGAATTGCCTGCATGTCTTTCCGAGTACTTTAAACTTGGAATAATAGGTTTCTGACATTCGATCGTCTCTGTCAACTCTCAATGTCTCCGCGTGAAGTCGTCTCTAGCTGAAATCAATCTATCTGATGTCCTCGCGTTGGTAAGCGAACGATCCATACGTCCAAGTCATTCATCCTTGGTGACTAGCGACCTTCTATCATCTCTTAGTACAATCTCGTACTGCACGCTGAACCGTGCCTCAATCATGAGGAATATGCCGCACATCAACGATCGTCAAAATCTGGCCGGCCTCTGTCAGTGTCTCAGTCCTCTGGTGCTGATCTGCACGTCCGAGTAATCTCATACAGCGATCCATCCAACGCTCGTGGCGCGAAAACACAATCAAGACACATCTCTGCAATCGTGTGTCGCCAGAATCACGCCCCGGTCAGTCCTCGTTCGTGACGAGCTCATGCTGACCGCAACTCTAGCCGTAGCTCTCCCTGCCCGTAGTCGTGGCAGCAAAACCATAATTGGTACCGATGAAGCTAGATCAGGAAGGAATATGATACTGAACAAAGAAATGTACACCCTAAGGCTTCTTAATTGGAGTGGCGTATCATAAATATGCCGCGGACATACCACGGTACGTCACTCTACTTTAGTCACCTATTCCATCAACCAAGGGTCATCCTATACTCCGAAGGTAAAACCTAACGCTCTGATACCAACTTTGTCACGACCCGAAAGTACGGATCATGACCGGCACTTAGGCTACGAACGTCTCAAGGCGTACGTATACTAAGTAAGCCGAAACCCAGAAATCCAAACCAAGAGAAGTGGTAGAGAATAGGAGGAACCATATCAAATCAACCTGTAGCAACATAATATACAACGCCTAAAGGCGAGGATCACAACAGAAAGGAAACTCCAACAACAAGAAATCCACATAAAATATAACGTGCGACTCTAAGGTCGAAAGAGTAACATCACTGGTCTCTATCTCAAAAATGAATACATGTTTGGTTGATGGAACGTCTAGATACAACTGAAATATAATATACAAAGTATAATGATGGGTATGATATAATAACCCACCTACTAGCAAGTCACCTGAAAGAAGATGTGCCCGCAAAGCCGTAATGAAATCCGTACGGCAACACCTGCAAGAAACTGGGGCACAACGGGGGTGAGTTGCCAACTCGTGAGTAGAAAAAGATCTACGAACAGAAATCGCATGTATGACGCAATCCTAGGTCATACAATCAATATATATATAATCCTCAAATATATAACCAGCAATCTCTAACCATGGCTAGTATAAATATCTAACCCAGGTGTAAACCCATGTGCCTGTGTCAGTGCATCAGGTGGCAATATATCATATGAATGATGTATGAATGCATGAAACAGAATGCATGTGCTGAAGAAAACTGCTTTTGTAACTTTGTGAGATTTCTGTATTTTTAAAATGAGGTACCATAATGAAATCAGCATAAAACTGTGCCTAGCATCGGCACAAAACATAAATCTCAATATCTCGATATCTCTGTATCACAATCTCTGTACCTCAATATCTCAAATCTCAATGTCTCAATCATAATATCCAGGGCGCCGTCAGTCAAGATCGGCCCCTACCATCCATCTCATGACAACGACGGTATCCTCCGGATATCCGACGTGTCGGGTAATATCACCGGTCGGTCGTGCTCCCCTGCCAGGCTCAACGCCATCTCCTGCGATCTTCTTGCCGCGGGGTACCGCACCGGGCCCACCATGTACCCGAAACGGTTCATCCGCCTCCTCGAATCGGGTCTCGAAATCCATCAGCAAAACTCATGGTGGACGACTCATACATCATGGAAAAACCGCATTTATTTAAAAAGAGAGAAAGCAGTTTATATATGTTTTGTGGTTTTCCTCCAAATCCAGAAAATCTCATGGAAACCCGAATCCAAATCATCAATAGCATGTGAAATCATGAATATAAGCATGAGAATCCATGAATGCAGCATATAATGAATAACAGTATGCATGAAGTGACAAGTAATAACTACAATGTCAAGCTGGTATATAAAGCAAGCATACTAATATCATGTCACTACTAGCTAACAAGCTAAATCAAGCAATAATATTTTCTAAGTGTTCGTGACATGGCAATTACCGATGAAGATGTGTGTGCGACAGAAAATAAGTGTATGTGGAACATACGCATCATCGGTAATGGTGCTAGTGTCCTAACAGCAGGGTATCAATAATGGAATATAAATCATGACAGTATGCGATGCAGAGCAACAATAATAATATGCGGGAGCTGAAATACTGAACACCATAATCGCTAAACTGCATCTAATGTCATAAAGGTCATATAGCTACACCACTACAAGGCTGCGCTAAAGCTAACAGTAGGTAAGGGAAACCGCCTAACCTCTGAGTCGATACATATATATATACACACATATATAGTCGGTGATCCCACCTCAATCATATCACATCCGATACCATATCTCTATAATCGGTTATTCCCAAGTCAAGTAGGCGGATCAAACATCAAAATATAGCTCGTACGTGAATCCGTCGTACGGCATCCCCAAATCTGGGTACGGGCCAATATCACATCCGTCATATCATTCATCTGGTATTTTCTGTATCAAATATCATTATCTGGGTACTGACCTATGTCTAGTACAATTCTAACATCATCACTATGATCAAGCTCTGACTACTGATCAACAGTTTAGTATAAATCGATATTATCATCATATATCATCACAAAGAGTATACATCGCCCAAGGCGGCCTATCACAAGTATCCTGTCATATCTTATCGCATCATATCCTATCATGCATCATAATCCTATATGGATCGTTAATATATATAGGTCACAATTCCTATGGCATCATTATTCCCAAATCCCCTAAAACATCAAGACGTTTCTCAATCCTGAATCCTACCATATCACCGATATCGTAATCCAGGTCAAACTCATCGACTCATATCAATCCCATGTGTCATCCTCAAATCCGTATGTGAACACAAAATCCCAAACCCATGTGAACACATATCTATATAGAATCCCATCTATGCACATATGAAGTGAGGATGTATGCAAGTATGTATGTGTGAGTATGTATGTGTAAGTGTAGTGCACCCACTACCTAAGATTTCGTAACCATTTACCAATCCAGTATACCAATATCCATTTAAACATCAATAATTTATCAAAATAACATATAATATTTATAGGTGTGTATACGCATCCGTATACATCACCTCGGACTGCGGGGGTGCTATACGCCATCCACCCGACTTCTCCCCGTAGATATAAATGTACTCACCTAGTTATGTGTGCCGGTGCCGATGTCGCCGTTTGCATCTCCAACGCCTCGACGTCACGTGAGTACCTACAAGAATATCACAAGCTAAAACTCATGAAAACCATGTCGGAAACCAAAATGGTGCACACTACGCCCATAGGTAAAAACCTGTGACCTTGTGTGCAAAAACAGCCAATCACCACTGCCGTTGACGTCCAAACGCCACCCGACAGATACGAATCATCGAATACGAAAATCCATACGAAAACACGTCGTAAAACATACGCCAACTCATGAAAATGAACCCAGATTTTACCCTAACAGGAAACAGTCAAAACTAGACATACCGTGGGTCAATTTTTACATGAAAAGGGGATGTGCACGCAAAACGAGGCAGTTTTATACTGCTCTGGCCGCAAATTACGGCCAGGGGGATGAAATTTGCGGCCGGGATTTTGAATTGGTGGCTAGGGCTTTGGGTAGTGGTTCCAGGGTGCCTGCACAGCTCACTGCCAAGTCAATTTTACTCTAGGAGGTCCCGGGTGAAAGCAGGTCTCAGAAAGGTCTCAAAATCGACAAAAACGCTAAAATACGCCAAGTCGAATAACTCTGTTAAATACTAGGAATCTGGGGTAATATTGGTTACAATGGTCTCAAAAACACCTAATAAGGTTATACTAACGATCAAAACCACACTTGGTCAAGTCTCCCTCAAGTTTTGCCTAAACTAGCACTAAATCACCAATATAACACTACATTTCAGCTAGCTAAACAGAACTTGGCAAAATAGGAGTTGGGTTGAAAAATTATACCTCAAGGGATCTTAGATGAAGGAGAAGGGAAGAAGGAGGAAGAGAAAGGATTGTTGCTGCAGGTGTTGAGCTACTCCTTGGGCTGTTGCTGCATCAGGTTGTAGCTGCTGCTTGCTATTTTTCCTTTTGTTTTATTTTGTTTCTGTGTTGCTGTTGCAGCAGTAGCAGAAGAAGGGGTTTTGTTGTATTTGTGGTGAAGTGTTGATGGTACTGTTGCAATGATGTTAAGGCTGGTGGTGATATATCAGCAGCTGTTGCAGGTGGCTGATGTGTTGTGTCAATGGCTGAGATTGGGGCTGATGTGCTATTGCTGATGTAAAGGGGCTGCTGATGCAGTTTTGGTGGCTGTTGTTGCTGTTGTTTGGGGCTACAGCTGCTGCTGTTGGCTTTAAGGGGGTTGAAGTGTTGATAGGGGTACATAGGTATGGGGCTATGGTGCTAGATTGGTGGCTGCAGCTGATGGATTGGGGGCTGATGTAGTGTTTGAAAATGTGCTGATGCAGCTGAAGTTGTGCTGAAAATTGGGCTGAAGTTATGTGTTGGTGTGGTGTGAGTTGTGAGAGAGGGTATGAAAGGGCACAAGGGATAATGGAGAAGGGGATGGATCATGGCACATCCATTATGCCTCCTCTCTCTTTCCAAAACAATGCTCCAAGACACCAAGCCACCATGGCTCACTTTCTCCCTACACAAGTCAACTTCCACCTAGTTACCCTTAACAAGGCTAAAGGTCCTTAATTAAGCCCAATATCATAACCAATTGGTTCAATTCATCAAGGTCATCTAAGCATGGTTCACCCTAGGCTTGTCATGAGTCCAAAACAAGAACAAGTGTAACAAGTGTAGAAGTGTCATGTGCACATTTTGCACAAAAAGCCAAAAATACAAATTAGCGATTTTCAATCGCGATTAACATTAAAATACCATATAATCCATCATAAAAACTGCAAAATGGCATATGTCCACAAAATAAGCTATTTTAGAATTTCTATAATTTTCTCCAGAATTTTCACCATTTATCGGTATTTAATTACACCGACTATTAAAATATTCATTAAAAATTATGAAAATTCCCAAAAATAATATTTTATTTTTTTGAAATGTTACATCGGCTCATCACTATCAATGATGCAATCCTCTCTATCCCCGTCTTTGAGAAAACCGTAGTATCTCTCGGGCGGATGAGACTGCCTACAACTCCTGCGGAGCGGCGCAGGAATGTCATGATCTTTCGAACCTTCTGGTTCTACTAAGCTTTCAGTAATAGCTCGTGGTTTTGGAATTTCTTCCAGTTCTATTGCGCTCCCACTTATCTGATTTTCCAAAAACTCGGTTTCCAAGAAGTGGGCATGACGAGAAACAAAAATCTTTTGTTCCTCTTCGCAATAGAAGAAATATCCCTTGGAGTTCTTTGGATATCCCACAAACTTGCACTGTACTGAACGTGCCTCGAGTTTGTCCGCATGCTGCTTCTTGACAAAAGCTGGACATCCCCATGTCTTAATGTGCTTAAGATAGGGTTTCTTCCCACACCACATCTGATATGGTGTGGTAGGCACAGTCTTAGTTGGAACTCGGTTCAAAAGGTATGCAGCTGATTCTAGTGCATATCCCCAGAATGATCGCGGTAACTCAGCGTTACTCATCATGGACCGTACCATATCCAATAGGGTTCGTCTCTCCGATACACCGTTATGCTGCGGAGTGTATGGAGGAGTAAGCTGAGAGAGAATTCCATTCTCTTTTAAGTAATCCAGGAACTCGGCACTCAAGTATTCACTACCTCGATCAGATCTCAGTGTCTTGATACTTTTGCCGGTTTGTTTTTCTACTTCATTCTTATAATCCTAGAATTTTCCAAAGGCTTCGGATTTATGTTTCATTAAGAAGACATATCCGTACCTTGAAAAGTCATCCGTAAAAGTAATGAAGTAAGAATAACCGCTTCGCGCATGTGTGGACATTGGACCGCACACATCGCTGTGTACGAGTCCCAAGAGCTCGCTCGCTCTTACTCCGTGTCCAGTGAACGGAGTCTTTGTCATCTTTCCTTTGAGACAGGATTGACAAGTGGCATACGATTGATATTCGAACGGATCCAAATATCCTTCTGTATGTAACTTCATCAACCTTCTCTCATTGATGTGACCCAGTCTACAATGCCATAAGAAAGCCTGATTTGTTTCCGGAGACTTTCTTTGTGTGTATTCTGGACATTGAAAATCTGTGGTTGGTTTAGTACGTATATATCATTGCTTAATGTACCTGACCCAATCAAAACTTGATTAAGGTGAATGTTTACAACATTACTTACAAATGCAAATTCATAACCTTCTTTAGAAATCAAAGATACAGAAATGATATTACAAGTTGCATTGGGTACAAAAAAGCAATTACGTAAAACCAAAACATGTCCATCTGACATTCCCAGGTGATAGTCCCCCACGGCCTCAGCATCCATGCTAGCTCCGTTTGCAACTTTGAGGGTCATGTTACCTGCTTTCAAAAACCTACGCTTTCTCAACGCCTGCAAAGAATTACAGATATGAGATCCTGATCCGGTATCCAATACCCAGGACATAGAGTTTATTGATAGACAGTTTTCAATAACATACACACCTGAAGCTGAAGCCGCAACCTGCTTCAAATCCTGTGTTCTGGCTTTCCAAGCCCTGCAATCTTTCTTCCAGTGTCCACTCTTGTGACAGTAAAAGCATTCTTCCTTATCCACAAGCTTCCCCGCTACCTTTGTTGCTTTTGTCTTTCCCTTCGTATCCACTTTACTAACACCTCCCCTTGGTTTGGCGGGGGCTTTCTTCTTCTTTCCCTTGGCTTTCGCCTTGGACCTAGAAGAGGAATATCCTCCTACAAACAAAGTGGATGTTTCCCTACCTTTCTGTAGGGTGCCCTCTGCACTCCTCAGCATGTTGAGGAGTTCTGAAAGTTCAACTTCCCTTTCTTGCAAGTTGAAGTTCAGGATAAACTGGGCGTAAGTGAAAGGAAGGGACTGGAGAATCAAGTCCGTGTAGAACTCATTCTCTAACGTGGTCCCAAGGTCCGCGAGCTCCTCAATGAAGCCAATCATCTTAAGCACGTGTTCCGCTACCGATGATCCGACGGCTAACCTTGCTGAAAACAGATTTTTCGACACTTCGTATCTGGCGATACGAGATTACTCTCCATACAGCTCTTTTGTATGGAGAAATATGGATTCAAGGTCCATATTCTCGTACCTCCTCTGATGTTCGTTGTCCATAGAGGCAAGCACAAGGCACTTGGCCTTCGCGCAATCGATTTCCCAGGTCTTACGGATTTCCCTATCCGCGACGCTGGTTTTGGGACCTGGGATAGGGGGAGCTTTGGTGGTAAGGAGATACCCTAACTTGTCATAAGTGATTGCCATTTTGACATTCCTGAGCCAATCTTTGTAGTTTGGCCCTGTCAGTATGTTTTTATCTAGTAGTAACTTAAGTCCAGTCATGATGTTTGGTCGCTGCAATTAGGAGAGAGAGAAGAAACACTTTAGCATGATGCTCTTGCAAGTTTAGAGTGGTTTTTAATTTGTCTAAACAGGGTGGCTCCCACTGTCTCTCGAATCCTTCCTCAAACCAAAAAGGAAGAATTAGTCAGGATCAATCTCACCGTACAATACTTGCTTAACCGTTCGGCCAGGCTGGTGTCGGTACTTCGAGGGAGGTTTTCCAACGCTTTCGCGAAGTTCCTTAATTAAATAACCTCTTTTCCCTGTGGGCGTAGCCCGCTAACACCTTTCTAGACACCTACTTGGTTTATAGTATTGATCGTTAAGTGAGAAATTTCCCGAGGAGTAGCATATACTCATAGTAGGATCGGGATCCAAATATCATCGCGTGACAAAACTGAAGGAATCCAACCAGAATCATCACACTCCAAATGGTATGCAGCGTTAGCAAGTTTCAGTTCTTTTGAAACTCCCGATGTGGATTTTTGCCCCATGCTCTTATGACCTTGACTTTGGCCAACAAATCATAAGTCACATGTCAAGTTCTACCCGTCATTCTCCATGTTAATTTGAGCCCACCCGCACATACCCTTGACTTTGGCCAACAAGGTAGAACGACTGCCCTAAACCAACACATCTATCTATGCTGCACATGAATACCCAATAGCTACCAATCACTATGCCTTGACTTTGGCCAACAAACATAGCTTGAATACTTATTGACCATTCATGTGAAACGACGGAGGGCTACGAATGGTTTTGGCGAAACCGTGAACGTAGTGAACTTGATATAATCGAAGGAACGAGATAGCTTTTAAAAGGAGTGGCTTAAGCTCCGCGTTTAAAAGTTATTTTTGAAAAGAAACCGAGTGGTTTTGAAAGTGTTCTGACGACTTTTACTTGGTTTATTTTTCGTGCATTAATTTTAATGCGTCCCATCAATTAATCCTACCATTGCAAAAAACAACCAAAATATGACGTACGCTTATGCCATCCGCATTCGCCATGGGGCCCCGTCATTACCCGTTAGGTTACTTAACTAACGACAGAGCGGGGGCTGGACTAGTGCGGATGCAAAACATAAGCAACGCCTAAATAATATCATATATAGATATATTGCAATGATAGCCATTCCAGATCACAGATGAACACATTGGATATACTAGGAATCCGCAATTCGTACGAGCCTGTAACGAAAAGCGCATTACACGGTCGCGATGAATAGCCAAAACCCCACCCTAGACCCCTACGGGTGCGGCAAACTACCCGCCAAATATCCGAAGCGGAGCAACCTCCCTCAACGACGTGAGTAGGCCACTCGGCACTTCAAGATACCCGGTAGTTTGTGCACCCCACCTTGGGTCTATCCTAGGAGCAAAAACAGTAAAAGAAATTATACAATGACGGCTACAACCTCACCCCGGTTGTGCGGCCAAAAATAATATTACATCAATTACAAATTTACATGAATTGAAAGAAAAAGAAAAACTCTCATCTCACAACCCCCCCCCCCGGCTATTCATCCGCGAAAATCCAATGAATTCATATACACATACCATCAACATTACAGATCACAGATATGTATAACCCCCACTAATCGACGTATAGCGATTAGCGGACGTTCAATACATATAACACATCACAGATATATACCCGTCAGCTTAAGTCTTTAGAAGTTCGATCAAAATACGGATTTTTAGACCCCAAAACAAATTTTTCTTTCTGTAAAATCTGGGCAGAAAAAACATATCCCAAAAATCCCAAAACAGCCCCAGAAAAATACTGCAGGAAACTTATTCCACGACCGAGTCAACTCGGCCGCGGAACCGCGGCGGGAGCATGCTCCCGCCGCGTTTCCGCGCCGCTTTGACTGAGTCGGTGGACCAAATTTCTTATGTGGGTTTTAAAAAGCCTGAGCCGATTTTTAGTGTCATATTTATTAATTTTTGAACAGAAAACAGAATCGGCAGAAACTTGATTTTACGGGCGTGTTTCGCGACTTTTTCTTCGATCGAACTTCTAGTTAGTTTGCTAACATGTTAGATAGTGTTTAACTAGGCTCTGATACCACTGTAAGTCCATGTTACTTTTCCCGGTACTTACGGGCTTGCGGAAATGATGAAAAACGATTTTTCAAGAGGTGGTAACATGGACTCAAAATACGGATCTTTGTTAAACAACTATCTAACAAACCTAACAAGAGTTTTACCTACTCGGTTGGGGGGTTATACCTTTCTTGAACTCCTTCGTCTTCAACTCTTTGCGGTGTACGGATCGGCCTCACCTCGTCGTCTCCTTGCGCCGAAGATGGATCCACCTGAAAGCTTCTACCTTTGGCTTCTTCTTCGAACTTGAAGAAACTAGAACACTTGGTTTGCTAAACCTTGTGAACTAGGATGAGTAGAGAAGTGATATGGGTTTTCTTTTATCTCTAAGGCAATGTTTCTCAACTCATGAGAGGGAGTTGCCTTGAGCTTGAGAGAGAGGAAGAGCAAGAGGGAGAGTTCAAGCAAGAGAGAGAAAGCAAATGAGAGAATGAGTAAGTCTTTTTCCATCCAAGCTCTCATAATCCAAAATCATCATAACAAATAATAGTAATCAAGTATTATGTGATGGTTCAAGTCAAAATGGTCATATCATTTCATGCACTCATTTTGCAAGAAGAAACAAGCAAGCAAAAGTCTTTGCCATGAAATGATAGCCATTGTAATGATGATGGTCAACTAGTCCAACCTAGTCAACCGGTCAACAAATTCAACAAGTCAACAAAGTCAACCCCTCAACAACCATGTCACTATAATACTTAATTAATATTATTGTTAATCATATTTCATATTCTCATTAGGGTTTAGCAAAAGTCAATAGTCAACAGTCAACAACCCCAATGAGAATCCTCTACCTCTGTCTCTCTGTCAACTGTGCATACACACCCGCATCCGCGTTCCGAGGAACACGAATGAAAACGAGATAAAACCAATCCCAAAACGTACACTAGGATCTGGCTTAAACCAAAGCCCTCTAGTGTTAACTGTCCGGACACTAAACGTGCACAAGTGCACGGATGTGACCGAACCCTGTCGCAAAACCATGTGACCTCTACTCTTTTGCCTAAAGGCGAATAGCTTTCTGTGTGGGACTCTAAAGAATCGACACTACGCTGGCAGTGGGTTTAACCACAGACCGCAAGCGGCGCTAGCGGTGCGCAACGGTCCCCAGGTAGATGCCGACAAGAAGACGGACGAGGTGAAACCCATCTGAACTCCTACTGAGCCTGAATGTGACAATCTCCATACAGTCCGGTCTGTTCGTCTGAGAACATCGCATGGCGGGCCTAGGGGGCGGTAAACGTCAGTCCCCTACTAGCGGTACAAGTCGTGTCGGAGTGTAGCCCAGAACACCTGAGATAACACTGGAAACCTACCAGTCTATCTCGCTTGCCCTGGCCGGGGACTTTGTGTAATAGCTCTCCTAGACACAGCGCGATATCAACCCCCAATACCGGGAGAGACGAATCCTGTCTACCCGTCACTGCTTCCAAGTGCTTCGGGACTGCACCCTATTACTACCTGTTTGCACGACTCCTTTTAGCCGTGGTAGGGTAGTAATCTAAGTACAGTGGGAACGCACTCGAGGCGAAGTGACAGTGTCAAGTCAGCGGACTAAGCTGTACTCATGTCACCTAGGAACTGACAACTGACGATAGGTATAGTACCAACCAACAGTTCCCAACGAGTCCTGTCCAGTGTACTCGTAACCTAACGAGCACCCGCATACTATCTCAAGTACGACGTACTGACGGCTGTGGGACAGACCATCTCCCAAGCTGGGATAAGAAGCGCATACTCTAGTCTACTCCGGAGTATCGATGCCCTGTCTCGATAGTCCTGCGACTAGGGACCTGCATAAGGATGTGCTTATAGATTACCCAGCCCCCACGAGTGTGACTGTCATCACAACGCTGGTAATCAAGCAAAGATCCTAAGGGCTCCACTAATTTGTAAAGGCGATATGCTAAAAGAAACACATGCACACATTAAAGCAGAAAAAAACCAAGTAGAATACTACCATTTTGAGCAAGATTGTCAATACAAGGTGAATATCCCAAGCTTCCATTAAGTAATATACATACTAGTATGATACAGTAATGGCCTCTAGGGCATATACACTAACAGGTTCTTCGTACTTCATTACATTCACTGACGATCTCTCTAGATTCGGATATGTGTTCCTGATGAAACACAAATCAGAAGCTTTTGAGAAATTTAGAGAATATAAACAAGAAGTCGAAAACCAAACCGGGAAAAGTATTAAAATCCTTCGATCTGATCGAGGAGGTGAATACTTGAGTAATGAATTCCTGGACTTCCTAAAAGAGAATGGGATTCTCTCTCAGCTAACTCCTCCATATACACCACAGCACAACGGTGTATCGGAACGGAGGAACCACACCCTATTAGATATGGTGCGCTCTATGATGAGTATAGCTGAGTTACCTATTTCCTTCTGGGGATATGCACTGGAGACAGCAGCATACCTACTGAATAGGGTTCCTACCAAATCTGTGCCTACCACCCCATATGAGATATGGGAGGGGAAAAGACCATATCTTAATTTTATTAAGATATGGGGTTGCCCGGCCTATGTCAAAAGACAAAAACCGGACAAACTCGAGGCAAGGTCTGTTTTGTGTAAGTTTGTTGGATATCCCAAGCATTCGCGAGGGTATATCTTCTACCACGGTGAGGAACAAAGGGTGTTTGTTGCTCAACACGCCACCTTTTTAGAAAAGGAATTTCTTGCAAAAGAGATTAGTGGCTCTGAGGTAGAACTGGAAGAAGTTCCAGCTGTACAAACCACAACAGAAGATTTGGAAGAACCAGAAGATTCGGTAGTTCCCGATGAACCCCAGCCACTCCGCCGATCTAGTAGGGTTCCTCACCCACCTGAGAGATACTACGGTTTTCTCATGGATGGTGGGAGCGAGGATTGCATCATGGTTGATGATGACCCAACTAGCTTCGAGCAGGCCATCACGAGTGGAGACTCAGTGAAATGGCTGGATGCAATGCGGTCCGAGATGGAATCCATGTACACCAACAAAGTGTGGACTTTGGAAGTTGCTCCTGAAGGGGTAAAACCCATTGGGAGCAAGTGGATCTTCAAGAAAAAACTTGGTGTAGATGGGAAAGTGGAGACATTCAAAGCTAGACTTGTTGCAAAGGGTTTTCGTCAAAGACCAGGTGTGGACTATGACGAAACCTTTTCTCCAGTGGCTATGCTTAAATCCATCCGGATCATGCTTGCCATCGCTGCATATCATGACTACGAAATCTGGCAAATGGATGTTAAGACTGCCTTTCTAAACGGTGATTTAGAAGAGTGCGTGCACATGACTCAGCCAGAGGGCTTCGTAGATAGTGGGAGCAGCGGGAAGGTGTGCAAGCTGCTTAAATCCATTTATGGATTAAAGCAAGTATCGCGGAGTTGGAACATCTGCTTTGACGTCGTTATCAAAGAGTTTGATTTCGTCAAAAATGTAGATGAACCTTGTATCTACAAGAAGGTGGCAGAGAGTAAGGTTGTCTTCCTCATATTGTACGTGGACGACATACTCTTGATAGGAAATGACATTCCTATGCTGCAATCAGTCAAGCTCTTCTTATCACAAAGATTCTCAATGAAAGATCTTGGTGATGCCTCCTGCATATTGGGAATTATGATCTATAGAGATAGATCTAAACGGATATTGGGATTGTCCCAATCCAGGTACATTGACACCATACTAAAGAGGTTTAGTATGGAAGAGTCCAAACATGGGTTTTTACCCACGATCTCAGGGCTCACTCTCTCCAAAGAGATGTCTCCCAAGACTGATTTGGAAAGAGCCCGCATGCAAGGGATACCCTATGCTTCGGCAGTAGGCTCTATCATGTACGCGATGCTATGTACCAGACCCGATGTAGCATACTCACTAAGTGTAGTGAGTAGGTATCAAGCTGATCCTGGAGAGAGTCACTGGACAGTTGTGAAGAGCATTCTCAAGTACTTACGAAGGACTAAAGAGATGCTCTTGATGTATGGTAACGGAGAACTCCAAGCGGAGTCCTTTACCGATTCGAGCTTCCAAAGTGATAAGGACGACTCTAAGTCGCAGTCGGGATTTGTATGGAGGGGCGGTTAGCTGGAAGAGTTCCAAGCAGGAAACCGTGGCAGACTCGACGATGGAAGCTGAATACATCGCTGCCAACGATGCTGCCAAAGAGGTTGTCTGGATCAAGAAGTTCATTACTGAACTTGGAGTGGTTCCATCCATTGAGCATCCAATACCTTTGTATTGTGATAACAATGGAGCGGTGGCTTTGGCCAAGGAACCCAGGTCCCATCAGCGATCCAGGCATATTCTGAGGCGGTATCACCTGATCCGGGAGATAGTTGATCGCCGGGAGATCGAGGTCAGAAGGGTTGACACAAAGAACAACACTGCGGATCTACTCACGAAGGCCATTCCCCAGATACAGTTTGAGAGACTCTTCGGGATGCTTGGTATGCGATACTACAGCAGCTGGCCCTAGTGCAAGTGGGAGATTGTTAGTTGTATGTATGCCCTAGAGGCCAGTATTGTACAGATGATGTATATTATATTGGATGCTTGGACATATATAGAGAGGACTTTCTTGCTCGATATGATATTATGCTATCTGGTTGCTCTTTATCTTAACATGTATACTTGTCTCTTTATACTGTCTTATAGTTACATGTTGGTAAAGCCCTTAGGATGTATACTTGACTACCTGGACTATGATACGGATCATTCTAGTGGGGACATGGTAGTCCATAATTACATCCTTCAAGGTCCCTAGTTGTAGGTGTATCGAGACGGGGCATCGATATACCAGTGTACTACGCTTCTCGACACATGAGATGGGCGATGGATGATCCCATATCCATTGGTGTTTGACATCAGAGATGGTATACGGGTGCTCAGTAGAGACTGGATACACTGGACGGACTCGCCGAGAACTCCCAGATGGTATTATACCTCACGTCAGATGGCAGTTCTCTGGTGACGCTTGTGCAGGTTAGTCTGTAGACCCGAGATCGTCATAGAGTCTTGTGTGATTCCCACTGTGCTTTGATTTCCACCTTACCACGTCCATGAGGGCGTGCAAAACGGTGGTTTTTGGGTACAGTCCCGAGTCACATGGAGGCAATGAGTGATAGGAGGGGTTTCGTCTCTCCCGGTATTGGGGGTTGATGTTGCGTTGTGCTCGATTGGCCGTAACAGGGAAGTCCCTGGCCAGGGCTGATTTAGAGATTTACTGATAAGTGTTACCAGTAGTTTCTCGACCCGTTATGTGCCTCATATGGGCACGACTTATGGGTTATTGGGGTCTGACGTTTACCACCCCTAGACTTGATATGCGACATATCAGACGAGGAGACCGGACTGTACGGGAAGTGTTACCGGCAGGCTTTTACAGAAGTTGGAGCGGGCTTGCTTGCTGATCTTCTGATCGCTCAATACCCGGGTTGCCGTTATGTCCAGCTTGTACCGCTGACGGCTTGTGGGTGCTTGATGTGATCATCACCTACTGCCGGCGTATTGACGAGTCTTTAGAGTCCTACACAGAGGTTTTACTGGCTCAGGAAAAACGAAATAGGAGCACGTATGTGATATGTGCGGAACCGAGAATAATGCGTGTATGTGATACCGTATTCTATTCTCGCGACTTTTTGTATCGGTCGGTTATATATGATATGGCCGGGTTATCGAATCAAGTGTTGATTCGATAAGTCGATACAATGGATGTTAGTCTGTTATATGTGATATGACCGGATTATTAAGTCAAGTGTTGATTTAATAATTTATTGTATAATTGTATATATGATATACTAGTTCACATTAACTAACACTTGTTCACTTTAGGGTTTTTCTCACATGAACACTTGAATATATATATGTGTGTGTGTGTGTGTGTGTGTGTGATATATTAAAAGTGTTTTCTTTTGTATCATGGTTGATGATACACTAAACATGGGTGTGTAAGACATACACCAAACTATATTAGATGGTGGTTAATATTTATTTAAAGTAATTACAAATTAGTGGTGCTTAGGTCATAAGCATGAAGCTTGTAGAAGCTTGGAGATGCTTTGACAAAGTCCACTAAATTTGTTTTACTTTAGATTTTTATTAACCTAACCATTTTGAATTAGCTATGGTTATGGCTCTACAAGAGTTAGTATATGATACTCACTCACCATGGTTAGCCTTCTCACTTGATCATTATCCTCATTTTCTTTCTTTAGTTCTTCTTCTTCTTCATTTTGCAAAAAGAAAAAGCTTGCTAGGGTTTGATCAAAAGTGAGAAAGCTTGTGAGAAATAAAATTCTAAAGAGAACCCACTTCCTATTTCTCCATCCTCTACTAGACTAGCACTTTAATTTAGGGTGTTTGCTTCACTAATTCTCAAGTTAGTGAAGTAGGAGCTTGAGTTGGCATCCCCTCGACGTAGATCATCTTCGGCCTCGAAGACTTCAAGCAAGGACGCGTCTTTCGCCTCGTGAAGCCATGCAAGGGTCCGGGAGAACCACGATCGCAGCGAAGGGACTTTAACAAGGAGCTAAAGAAGTGAAGGACCGATCTACAAAGGTTGTATTTCGTGTTCCCTTAGAAGTAAAGTTGTTTACTTACTATTAGTTTCGCCTAAACTCTAGTATACGATCTTGCTTAGGGTTGTTCGGCACATAAAAATTTAATTTTGGCATGGTCGATGCCTTGTAGAGCCTTGTTAGTGTGCCTAGTAACCCTACACTTAAGTATTCACCACCTCGATCAGATCTCAGTGTCTTGATACTTTTTCCGGTTTGGTTTTCTACTTCATTCTTATATTCTCGGAATTTCTCAAAGGCCTCGGATTTATGTTTCATCAATAAAATGAATCCATACCTAGAGTAATCATCCGTAAAAGTAATGAAATATGAAAAATCGCTTCTTGCATGTGTAGATATTGGACCACATACATCGTTGTGTATGAGTCCTAAGAGCTCGCTCGCTCTTACTCCATGTCCAGTGAATGGAGTCTTTGTCATCTTTCCTTTGAGACATGATTGAAAAGTGGCATAAAATTGATATTCGAACGGATCCAAATATCCTTCTCTATGTAACATAGTTAACCTTGTCTCATTGATGTGACCTAGTCTACAGTGCCATAAGAAAGCCTGATTTATATCTGGAGACTTTCTTTTTAGTGTGTTCTGGACATTGAAAATCTGTAATTGGTTTAACACGTATATATCGTTATCTAGTGTACCGGACCCAATCAAACCATGATTAAGGTGGATGTTAACAACATCGCTTACAAACGTGAAATCATAACCTTCTTTTGACAACAACGATACTGATATGATATTACACGTTAAACTAGGTACACAAAAACAGTTGCGCAAAACCAAAATATGTCCACTCATCAATCCAAGGTGATAATCCCCTACGGACACAGCATTCACGCTAGCTCCGTTAGCAACCTGGAGGGTCATATCACCAACCTTCAGCACTCTACGGTTTCTCAGTGCCTGCAATGAATTGCATATATGAGATCCTAATCCGGTATCCAATACCTAGGAAGTAGAGTTGATTGACAGACAATTTTCAATTACAAACACACCTGAAGCCGAAGCCACAACTTGCCTCGGGTCCTGGTTCTTGGCAATCCAAGCTTTGCAATCCTTCTTCCAATGGCCTTTCCTGCGACAGTGGAAGCACTCGTCCTTTACTACTACCGGCACCGCAACCTTTTCCTTTCCCTTGGCTTCCACCTTATCAACACCACCTCTTGGTTTGGTAGCGGCCTTCTTCTTCCTTCCTTTGGCCCTTGCCTTGGACCTGGAAGAGGAAGCACCACGAACAAACATAGAGGGTGTTTCCCTTGCCTTCTGCAAGGTGCCCTCTGTACTCCTCAACATGTTAAGCAGTTCTGGAAGTTCAGCTTCTTTACCTTGAATGTTGAAATTCAAGATAAACTGGGCGTAGGTAGAAGGAAGGGACTGGAGAATCAAGTCTGTATACAGCTCGTTCTCTAATGTTGTCCCGAGGTCTACGAGCTCTTCAATTTAGCCAATCATCTTAAGGACATGTTCCCCTACAGATGATCCGACGGCCATCCTCGACTGAAACAAGTTCTTCAAGGTCTCGTATCTAGCTATACGAGATTGCTCTCCATACAGTTCCTTGGTGTGGAGAAATATGGATTCTAGATCCATATTCTCGTGCCTCCTCTGATGTTCATTATTCATAGAGGTAAGCACGATACATTTGGCCTTCGCGCAGTCTAACTCCCAGGTCTTGCGGATTTCCTTATTCGCGACACTGGATTCAGGACCAGGGATGGCAGGCGCCTTAGTAGTAAGGACATACCCCAATTTTTCATAGGTAATTTCCATCTTGACATTCCGGAACCAATCTTTATAGTTTGGCCCTGTCAAAATATTTTTATCTAATAATAACTTAAGGCCTGTCATGTTCTGGGTCGCTAAAATTAGGAGAGAGAGAGGGAACACTTTAGCATGATGCTCTTGCAAGTTTAGAGTGGTTTTTAGTTTATCTAAACAGGATGGCTCCCACTATTTCTCGAATCCTTCCTCAAACCAAAAAAGAAGAACTAGTCAGGACTATTCTCACCGTACAATACTTGCTTAACCGTTCAGCCAGGCCGGTGTCGGTACTTCGAGGGAGGTTTTACGACGCTTTCGCGAAGTTCCTTAATTAAATAAGCTCTTTTCTCTGGGGGCGTAGCCCCGCTGACACCTTTCTCGACACCTACTTGGTTTATAGCATTGATCGTTAAGTGAAAGAATCTCCTGATGAGTAGCATATACTCACAGTAGGATCGGGATCCAAATATCATCGTGTGATAAAGCTGAAGGAATCCTACAAAAATTATCACACTCCAAATGGTATGCAACTCTAGCAAGTTTCAGTTTCTTTAGAAACTCCCGATATGGATTTTTGCCCATGCTCTTATGACCTTGAGGTTGGTCAAAATGTCATAAGTCACATGTCAAGTTCTACCCATCATTATCTTGTTAATTTGAACCCACCCGTACATACCCCTGACGTTGGCCAAATGGCAGTACGACTGTCCCAAACCAACTCATTTATCTATGCAACAGATGAATACCCAGCAGATACCAAACACTATGCCTTGGCGTTGGTCAAAATACATAGCTTGAATACTACTGAATACCCAAATGAAATGACGGAGGGCTACGATTGGTTTTGGCGAAACCGTGAACGTAGTGAACTTAATATGATTGAAGGAACCTGATAGCTTTTAAAAGGAGTGGTTTAAGCTCCGCAATTAAAAATCTGCTGTTTTTTAAAATAACCGAGTGGTTTCTTTTAAACTGTTCCAACGATTCAACTTTGGTTTATTTTCTTTGCATTAATATAATGCTTCCCATCAATTAACCTATCATTGCAGAAAACAACGAAAATACAACGTCATCTTATGCCATCCGCATTCGCCACTGGGCCTCGTCATTCACCCGTTAGGTTACTTAACTAACGACAGAGCGGGGGCTGGGCTAGCACAGATGCAAAACATAAGTAACGCCTACTAGATATCATATATAGATATTGTACATTCGTCAGACGCAATAATAGGCATTCCAGATCACAGATGAACATATTGGATATACAAGCAATCCGCATTTCTTTTGAGCCTGCAATAAAAGACGGATTACACAGTCGCGATGAATAGCCAAACCCCCACCCTAGACCCCTACGGGTACGGCAAACTACCCTCCAAGTACCCGAAGTGAAGCGGTCTCCCTCAACGGCGTGAGTAGGCCACTAAGCACTTCACAGTACTCGATAGTTTTGCACCCCACCTTGGGTCTATCCTAGGAGCAGAAAACAGTAAATGAAATAATACAGCGGTGGCTACAACCTCAACCCGGATGTGCCCCGCAATAGAATATTACAATAAATTACAATTTACATTTGAATGAAAGAAACACTCATCTCACATCCCCGGCTATCCATTCACGACAATCCAACAAGTTCATATTCACAAACCAGTAAAAACCATTATAGAAATATGCAACCCCCTGCTAACCGACATACTAGCAATTAGGGGAGGTTTACGAACACATTAAACACAACACAGATATAATACAGTTAGCCAAAGTTCTTAGAATTTCGATCAAGCAACACATATGAATCTACTCCAAACAATTCTCTGTGCACATAAAACCTGAGCAGAAACAAAACATCCCAGAAAACACAACATCAGCACAGAAGAATAACTGAGCAAATTTGGGTTGACTTGGTGTCAACTCGGCCGCGGATCCGCGGCGGATCGCTTGGATCGGCCGCGGTTCCGCGGTGGTTTGGACGAGTCACGATCCCAAATTTCTTCACAATTCTTAAAAAACCCTGCTTGTATTTTTAAGGGTCCGTGAAAAATTTTTAGACCCCAATTTAAAATCAGCAGAAACTTGGTGAAAATGTCGGTTTTTCGGGATTAAATCGTGATCGAATTTCTAAAGACTTTGCTAACACGTTAGTTATGGTTTAGCTAGGCTCTGATACCACTGTAAGTTAACGTTACACACCCCACAAGATGCGGGGAGACGGAATAGGTAAAACAATCATTTTGTTCAAGATAACATCGACTAACTATACGGATCTTTGTTAAACCCTAACTAACAACTATCTAGAAGTGCTAAACTACTATGATAGATGATTATACCTCAAGATACTAGTCCTTCTTATTCTTGTTGTTCACCTCCTCGTCGGCCTCCTCGATGTAATAGAAGATCCACCCGAGAGTTCCTCCTTCAAGCTTTAACCTCTAACTTGAGGTAACTAAGTGGCTAGGATTGCTAATCCAAGTGACCTAAAAGATATAGAAGTGGATTAAGGATCTATTAGTCTTTCTAACCCTTAGGATCTCAACACATGAGAGGATTAGGGTTAGGTTGAAGAAGAGGAGAGCTTGAGGAGAGAGAGAGTGTTTTTTATTATGAAATGAAATATATCTCATTTGTGTATATTATGAAGCATAAAATATCTTGCACAAATATCTTGTACAAATATATTCATACTTCATTTAATACAAATGAATGAATCATCTCATGAGTCATGATTTCATTTAATGCAAATAACACATCATCTCCTCCACCTCATTAAGCTTAATCCATAAATGAATTAAAACATAATGAGTCACCTTTCTTCTAGAAGCTTATCGAGTAATTACGAGAATTCCCCTCCCATCCGTATTCACGAAAAACACGGATATACTGAGACTGTATAAATCCAATAATCCAATACTAGAATCTGGCCTAAACCAAAGCCCGCTAGTATAATCAGTCCGAACATCGTACGTGCATAAATACACGTATATGTCCGAACCCTGTCGTAAAATCATACGACCTCTATATCGTTTCGCCTGAAGCAGGGAAACTCTCTGTGTGGGACTCTAAAGACTCGACACTACGCTGGCAGTGGGTTTAACCACAGGCCGCAAGCGGTACTAGATGTACGTAACGGTCCCCAGGTAGAAGTCGATAAGAAAGCCGATGAGGAAACCCATCCGAACTCCTACTGAGCCTGATGTGACAATCTCCGTACAGTTCGGTCTGTTCGTCTAAGACTATCGCATATCGGGCCTAGGGGGCGGCAAGTGTCAGTCCCCTAAAAGCGGTATATGTCGTGTCGGAGTGAAGCCCATTACACCTTGAGAAGCTACTGGAAAACCTACCAGTAAATCTCGCTTGCCCTGGGCAGGGACTTTGCATAATGGCTCTCCAAACACAGTGCGATATCAACTCCCAATACCGGGAGAGACGAATCCTATCTAACCGCCACTGCCTCCAAGTGCTTCGGGACTGCACCCAGCTGCTACCTATTTGCACGACTCCTTTGAGCCTTGGTAGGGTAGCAATCTAAGAACGGTGGGAACACACTCGAGGCGAAGCAGCAGTGTCAAGTCTACGGACTATGCTGTACTCATGTCACCTGGGAACTGTTAACTGACGACGGGTATAATACCAACCAACAGTTCCCTGCGAGTCCTGTCCAGTGTACCCGTAACCCAACGAGCACCTGCATACTGTCTCCAGTACAACGTACTAATGGCTGTGGGACAGACCATTTCCCCTGCTGGGACGAGAAGCGTATACACTAGTCTACTCCGGAGTATCGATGCCCTGTCTCAATAATCCTACGACTAGGGACATGAAATAGGATGTGCTTGTAGACTACCCAGCTCCCACTAGTGTGACAGCCATCACAACGCTGGTAGTCAAGCAAGATCCTAAGGGCTCTATCAATATGTATTCGTGATATGCTAAAAGAAACATATACACATATTAAGATAGATATAAACCAAGTAGCATACTACTATGTTGAGCAAGACTGTTAATACAACTGTGAATATCCCAAGCTTCCATTAAGTAATATACAAACTAATATGATACAGTAATGGCCCCTAGGGCATATACACTAACATATACGACCTGAGAACTTCTATCTAACGATAAATATAATACCATCTAGAAGTTCTCGGCGAGTCCGTCCAGTGTACTCACCTCCAGTGAGCACCTGTATACTATCTTAGGTGATACAACACCAATGGCTTGTGTGACCGGCCACCATCTCTCGTCGAGGTCTAGAAGACACTAGTCTACTCTGAAATATCGATACCCAGTCTCGATGCTCCCACGACTAGGGACATTTTAAGGATGTGCTTATGGAAAACTCAGCTCTCACATATATGATCGCCATCATAATGCTGGTTGTCAAGCAACAATCCTACGGGCTTCATCAATGATGAAGACAAATCAGATAGCATGCTATCATCTCGAGTAAGACTGTTATACATGTATATGTCCTCACTCAATCATCATAATCGCCTACTTGCGATCACAATAATTGCCTTGAGGGCACTATAACATAATGTCCCTTTCATCCAGCTCCCATTATCTTACATGTTTTTGTTAAATTCATTCCTCATTTGGTCCTTTCTCAGCGTGAAGTTGATAGCCCGGTCGTAATATAGAACTTGGAGGCTGGTTTCAATTTGCTTTTTTTTTTAACCGACCCCTAATCCTCACCCCAAGTACACATGACGCCCACGCACATAGCACATATAAGCATACAACACACACGAACTCAGTGACCCATAAATTTGCCTCGAAAGCGTTAACTTGTGACCACTCCTCCCCGCTCCCCCCGGGTTTGAACCCGAAAGGGAAAGCGCCATGCCAACTGGGCTATTGCTCATTGGTGGGTCGGTTTCAAATTGAACTTGTTATATATCTTGTTTCTCTAATAATTACATTATTTGCTTGTGTTGAAAGCAACAAATTTTAAGCCATCAGCAACAACTGATTACTGTATTACTGCACACATCTATCTATCTATATACTAATACAACCAATTAGGCTTAGCCAAGTTGGTATCAATTTACTCTCCAATGTGAGAGGTTGCAAATTGAATCCTTGAAGGAGATTGATTTCAAAAAATATATATATACTAATACAAAGTTGGGTTGGTCAATGAATCTTTTGTAACTCAAAATACTATTTCTGGTATTTTTTTTCTTTTACCCTTCTCTTTATCTATATTCGTTTCCATATCCATTTCTACTGGCCCATTCATACGAGGTCAAAAAAATAAATAATATTTATTTATGACTACTTTTAGTAATTATTTGATTTCTATTTTATTTTATTTAGCTAAAAAGATTTTTCCAAAGGATTTTCCATAATTAAAAACAATAAAGTAATATTTTTTGTCCTTAATTTTCAATATTGATCTTCGAAAAATATTCATAATTTAATCTTCGAAAACTATTTAACTTTGGAATGACATCAATGCTAAATTGTTACTTTATATGGAATTTTTGCAAGGTTTGTTAAAGTTATTTCTTTTATCTTTTTTGGTAATTATTATTTTTCTTTATATTTTTCTTTACCCTTCTTTTTTATCCATATTTTTTGCACAAATAAAAAAATGAATAATTAGTGGGTAATTGTTTTGGAGAGTGGCCTAGCTATTAATTTTTTTTATCAATTATTATAATTAATTATGTTCTAAAATATTTTTAGTTATTATATATAATTTGCTAATACGCTGTTAACCATTAATAATAGGTTGTTGATCGACAATTACTCAAATCTATAAAATGATAAAAAGATAAATCATGTAAGGAGATTCACTAAAAGTCTATTATACGGATATTCATAAAAAAAATTGTTTAAATCATATTAGATTATTTACGATGCATAGTATAAAGTATATAATTTTTTTAAATCACATTAAATAATTAAGTTTTCGATAAAAAACAAATAACGTGCTTATAATTCATACAAAACTAAATATAAATGCCGACTTTATCATTTTTTCCAAAGATAGTGTTTATGAAGAAATATCACAATCTATTAAAAAAAACTTTAATTTGAGCTAGAAAAAGCTGGATCTATACATTCTTTTTGTCCCATATTGCTTACATGTTAAATTGTAACGATTATGTGTGATGTACAGGTTCAGATATAAATATTTTTGCTTATCTTTGGTCTCACACCTTCGCGTGGGTTCAAAGTTGGGTTGGTTAAGGAATCTTTTGTAAGTCAAAGCACTATTTTTGGCATTTTTTCTTTTGCCATTCCCTTTATCCATATTTATTTTTATATCCATTTCCAATGGACTATTCATATGAGGCACAAAATGAGAAAAAAAACTTATTTTTGGTTATTTTTAGTAACTATTTGGTTCCTAGTTTATTTTATTCAGCCAAAAAGCTTTTTTCAAAGGATTTTACATAATTAAAAACAATGAAGTAAATATTTTTTGTCTTTATTTTTTCAATATTAATCTTTGGAAAATATTCATGATTTAATCTTCGAAAAATACCATAAGTTTTTTTATATTTTAGTGAAATTTACCCTCATTAAATATTAAATTAAGATCTAATTGTAACATATAATTATTATAAAGAAACATATAAAATACTATTTGATATTCAAATAAAGAGATAGACTATCAAGAAAATTAAACATTAAAACAGAAGAAAATCATGTCTATATTGGTTAGATTACAAAATAATCAATGGAATTTGGAAAAATAAAATACAAATATTTTTCTTTCAATGTTAATACTTCTATGTGCCTTATTTTACATATTGCTTTTCATACATATATTGATACATTCTAACATTTTCTTTTCTCTTGATTTCACACGGTTGTTAAAGATTTACTTTCAAATGAATTGTTGTTAAACATTGATGCATAAAACGGCAAGAAAATATTTACTTTATTTTTAGTTTAGTTTTAGAGTCAATAATTATTTTATTTTGCAAAGCTTAATTTTAGTTTATTTTTAGAGTCAATAATTATTTTATTTTGCAAAGCTGACCGTGAACGTTTCATGGTCAGTTAAAATCTAATACTTCCAGAAAGTCGTATTTTTCCCACAAAAGAAAATAAAAATAAACTTTGCTGGCAAAGTTGGAAGGAAAAACACAAAAAAGCCGTCGAGTGTTCAAATTGTTAACTAGTATGAATCAAATACAACAATTTCACACCGATGCAATTATATTCATATTGAAAGAGAAAATAAACCAAAAAGAAAACCAAATGCAGCACGATGGAAATAACAGAACACCATCCCTCATATTATTGCCGTAACTTATCTTAAAATAAGTACAGAAATAAAAAATGTCAGCAGATGTGGAAATCAATCCACCCCCACCACCTTGTAGTTTGTACAAACACCATGGAAGCCAAGAAAGCATATAGCCTTTTTGCTTCAAAATAAAGCCATCGGCGCATCAGAGAATAGTATCGATATAATTTTGTAAGTGGATTGATCATCTTTTGTTATCATTCAGTCTTTGGAAAAAGGACTTGGATGCTTCGTATGTGGACCAGCAAATGGAGGCCGCCGGTGCATGGAAAAGCATTCTAGGCTTCCACCCTCTTATAAGTCCGGAATATCCATCACGCTTTATTATTGTTTTTACAACCTCCCTTGTTGAGGTGCTAGAAAATCTATCACAACCACAGACACCCTGCAAATATATCGAAAGGATCAAGCTTACAATTTCGCCAAACAGCAATCAATGATAAAGATGCATCATTCAAAATTGGGATCTGGATAATGATTTTTCTATAGCTGAATAATGCCTGAAATCTGATGGCAAAACTTTTCTTTTCATGCAGATTCATTCACTAGCATTGCCTCACACAGGCACACGCTTCATAAGTTTTTTAAGCTAAACTTCAAATACTCTGACACTTTTTAACCTCCGACACACAACTGTATCACAATTCCATTGCAATGTTGTAGAACATGGATTGAGGTCAGTTTAACCTAAAACTGTAGAAAATAAGGATTCTGCGAGTACATTATTAAAAAAAAAACACTATAAGCCATATAGTTGCAGCAAAAATCTTTTGTGGTTATGTATACAGATGGCAGCATGATCTGTTTAATGTCAGCGTAATTCCAAACAATCTCACTGGTATTTATTCTCACATAGTTGTTGGCTTTGTTAGTAATTGCATGTTTGCTTGTTAAATTATTATTGTTATTCAAGTTTTATGTTGTTCGCGACCATCAAAAACTTGGGATAAACGCTCGTTGACGTCAAGGTCGTAAAGAACGCTAGACGAAGCCAAGCGGTTTGTGTGCCTCCTAGCGCCTAGCCGCCTAGGTGGTTTTTTTTAACTTTAATTAAAATTATATTTCACACACACACACACACACAAGAGAAAAATCAAAAAAAAAAATCTAAAAACAATATAATTAAAAAAAATATTAAACTTATATAGCAATCTCATGGTAGATGGAATGAATAGTGTCAAAAAATTATAATACATGACATAGATGAAATATGATAATAAATCATAAAATTCAAATTGAATTTTTCAACTTACAAATTACATAGCTCATGAAATGAAATTGAAAAAAAGAAGAAACATGAGAAGAAGAAAAAATGATTTGAGCAAAACTACTTAGGATTTTTGCCAGCGATCTTTTAAAGACTTAAGAGTGGAGTGATGAGATGAAATTGCTGACAAGAATACTTAACAACTTTTTCATTCGTGTCTTTTTGAAAATAAATCGAGACGTATATTATATTTTAGAAAGCGTTTTTGGTCAGCTATTATAAGAAAAAACCTTAAACTTGATACTTGGAGGTTGTATTGACAGAAAAGCCTGCTTAAAAGCTTGATACTCACTTAAGCACTCATCTTGACAAAAAAGCCTACTTAAAAGCTTACAGTGCCTAAACCGTTTAATACAACCGTTTAGGGTCGAAGAGGAGGAGCTTGGGACCGCTTCCGTCTAGACGGACGCTAAAGTGGCCATTTGGACCACTTTTTAGAACCTTGGTTGTCGTTATCCTAGATTGCACTTTTATTGCTTGTTAAGAGCTTTAAGGTGTTTATTCTTAATTAATTAAAATATTAATTGTAACTTAGTTATTGATTATGTTGTTAGACGGTAACTTGTAAATGAGTTAGCTAATCTTTACGCTATTTAAACATATTTTCATCCGTTTTCTAAATTTCTTTTTCTTTCCTTTTTATTATTTGACATTTCATCATTTAAAAGTTGGTGATTTCTCTGCGTAACGGTATAACCTAATTATGTGTTTTGAGACGCACAAATTAAGACATAAAAGATAATTATACACTATTCAATTGCGGTGTTAATCTATTATATAAAAGATGTTTATTAATTGAACGATGGGCTAGTGGCTTTCTCCAACTGGCGCTAGGGAGATGTGATGGGCTATTGACTATTCTGCTTTCACATTCTCTTTGTCAAGAATATTAGGAAGCTAGCTACTTGTCTCCGAAAATTGTACCAAAATGATTAAATCGGTATGTTCATCAACCCATCAGTAAGCCTTTAAGTCCTTCCAATGGCTCACTTGCTTATAGTTCCTTAGCCAATTTCTAGCATCCAAAATCATGAGTGGTTCAATGCTCATAATAATCGTCGAATCCGGCTACGTCCATTTTCATGACTAAGTTTCGCCACATCGGTGAAACCAATTTGAGTATATAAAAAAAGCTAAGATGTTGATAATAAGTTGATAAAAAGGACTTATAAGTTCGGTTGGAGAAATAATTCTTGCTTTTAGATAAAAGGAGTGTTGTTGCTGCTGTTGTCGTCGTATGTATGCACTATATGGACATTTTCGGGGTTCCCAAAGATTTCAGGCACTTGTGGGTACTTGGAGGCACCATGTTGCATGCCTATGTAGAGACAGCTCACCCCAAGTCATATTTGAATATTTGCACATTTACAGTGGCCTTGTCTAGGTCATGTATGCCTCTACATAGACAATCATGCATTCAATCAAAATCCCTCCTCCTTGTAACTTATTTTCATGAAAGTGTTTTTAATTTCTTCAATGCTGGCTACTCTAGGAAGTTAGCTGGTACTCTCATATAAAATATATTTCAAGATTAACATGCCGCTTATTCGAAGTTCCATTTTTTAAACCGTGCCAACTACCAACCAATACTCTTATAATCTTCACCATCTATGTTAGCCCCCAAAACAATCACATCAAATCCTCAACAACTAGAGAGCGAAGAGTAATCTTATTGTGATTGTTCTTTACTATCAGGAGATTTTGAATGGTCAGCTTATCTCCATTACCAAAATATAACCTGTTCTTCTATACCAGTCACACTTTAGGTGAATGCAGGAACTCGTCTTCTTATAACCTATTGGAGCTAAATTTTGAATCCAAAGTGGTCACCTTTCCTACAGCCAAAAGAGTTTTGTTCAACTAAAAGCATATTCCTTCTACAATGCTGACGTGATGTGTGAAATGATTTCCTTAACTCATGACTGACAAATGAGTTCCTTCTCTATCTTCAAAAAATATAATATACCATTCCATACAAACTTTATAGACTGATACACTCATGAGGTTACGTCATCCTACAAAGAGCTCTATAAACCCTAATTGTAATGTTAGTGTACCAAGCCAACCAAAATATGCAAATCCAGTAACCTATAACGAAGTCAAGCAGAAACTGTAAACAAATCTGCGTGAAACTATTATTTTTGTGATACGATAGACACAGTTCTCTAGAGCAGAGCATTATTTTACATACATGATCACACAAATATATGCAAACATGTGTTTCTGTGCGTGAATACCAGCCAAGTGTGCACACAAGGAAATAGTGAGGTAGCTAATTGCAAAATCTCTCTCATAAATGGTCTTGACTATGGATATTTAATTTTTTTTTACATGTATCAGATTTCTTAAAAAGACAATTACACCTTAAAATGCCATAACCTAAATTTGGCAATGCACATAACTTGAGCAGGTATCAGCTTATCTTCAAGAACTTAACCGAGAGATTCCTGACTTGCTGACAAGGCATGAAATATGATATCACATACTGCATATGGTAATCGTTGTTTTTGGACCATTCCATAAACATAAGCAGGTGAACAACCTGTGATTCATCAGAATAGTCTTATTATGATATACACAACTCATAGCTACAAAGTTGATTTTCTAAGTGTAAACTTGCTAAGCAGCATCTATGCTATTATTTCACTTAATCAATCTCCCATTGCTCTCCTTTCCATTCATGTGCACCATTAGTTTAAGGTTGCATACAATCTCTCCACATTCATAATCACATCAATACTCAACCTATGAATTTGCTCTATGAATCGATAATGATTTTCATGTCAGAAACCCGACTAATATCTATCAAAAAAAATCTCCTTAACATGGTGATGAACCACTAAAATATGGATTATTTTTAAGATTATCCAGTTCTACTCACCGCTTAAAACTTAAATCACATGACGATTAATTTAAAAAAGAAACGAGATGCAATTTCTCTACCTTCTTGAAAATATATTATGCCCGTACACCTCTTCTTATGTTTGTAATTGGATTCGTAATCTTGTTGGTTAGCCAGCCTACTGCATTCGTGTAATTCAATCATAATCATGAATCACAAAAGACTATTAAAAAAATCCAACTTTCTAGTTACCAACTTGATTTCAATTTAAAAATCTTATGCTTAAAAATTGGTACTCTCTAGTCTTTGCTCATGGAGGGACCCAATAGTCAACATTTCACAAAGCTAGATCAATGAGGAAAGAGTATCCAAATCACATGAAAAGTGGAGTAACCAAGCCTAATGACATAAAAATCTTATATGAACAGTGTTGATCATCCAAAAAATTTGGCAGCCGCCGCATATAAGCTTATATGTGGCTATCCTTAGATGTATATAAACTCTTTTAGTTTTGGGTTAATAATATTGGAGCTTGAGGAGTTCTTCTACTCGTAGTTATGGAAAACAAAATTTTCATAAAAATCCAAATTTTCTCTAACAATTGGAATTTTGAATCAAAATCCCATACCTGACACTGCAGCTGGGTCTTAACCACGTCCAACGGTGTCGTCACCGCCGCAGCCAATGCCCCCGCAGCTGCCCCGGCCGTAGCATGCACCACCAACCCATCTTCATCAATTCTCTCACTCTCCTTCACCACCCCCATCAACCCCCTCTTCACCGCCTCATAAGTCGCAAAATGCACCGCCGTGAACGGTGCATTCATCACCACCGTAGTCCTATACGACGCATACAAACCCCTAATCCCCTCCTCTCTCAAAACCCTACCCACGCAGTCCCTGACCCCTTTATAAGGGCTTCTCTTCAACTGCAACCTCTGCTTCACCGTATCCATCGGTGTGAACATCGCATCGCTCGCCACCGTGGCCAAAACCCCCGATGATGCATGAGCCAATGAATCATACAAAGTCGAGCCAGGGTGAGGGTTTCTCTTCAAAAGGAACTCTTTCGACGATTCATACACCGAGAAGTAAACGGCATGGGCGGGGCCAGCACCAAGCCCCATGGCGCCAATCCCGGGGTAAAGACCCAAAAAGCCCTCGGCTTTGAGGATGGATCTGAGGACCGAGGTGATGTTGAGCGAGGTTTTGCAAGGGAGGGAGTGGGCTTGGATCCGAGTTTTTAAAGTGTCGACGGGGAACATGGCGGTGTGCTCGACGACGCCGGCGATGGAGCCGGCGATCATGAACTGCCAGAACTCGAGGCCGTCGTGTGCTGCGGCGGCGTCAGTTGTGACGGCGGCGGAGGCGGCGACGTCGGCGACGGCAGCGGTGGATGGGGAAGGGAGAAGATCTGGGGCCCGGAACTTGGGTGAGGCGTCGGCCATTAGGGTTAGGGTTCGGGATGGAGGTCGAGGAGAGAGAGGGGAGAAGGGAATAAGTAGGGCTAGGGTTAGGGTTTGATCGCTTTCGAGGGATTGTTGTCTCCATACAATAATTCAGAAGTCGTATCGGAGCAAAAGCAACAAGGGAGAGGCCGTTGTGGAATTGGAGGGAATTTTCTTCCTGTTTATCGATTCACTTTTTTTTTTCTGGAAATAAATTATTATTCAAGAAAAATAAAGAAGTTCTGGAAGTTTGAAGTCAAATATGTTGAGATGTGATTATGTGATGCGAAGTGCATTGCTTGAGGACAAGATATCTTTTGTTTAGAAGAGAATGGATATTTATACTGTTCTATTTATTGTATTATGCTAAAATTTTAATGATATGACATGCAAGATTGATATCAGGATATGCTAATTTACTCCATGCTCAATATTGGCGATCTCCATGATCAGGACACGTGGCAACTGACGTGTCCCAGAACTCAGAAGAAAGGGCCCTCAGGGGCCAACCGGGCCACCATGTACCCGACCTGCAAACACAAGCTGGCCCTCCTCGGGGCCCCCTGCAAATTGGCTTCCTCGGCCCCGTAGCTCGCGCCGAGCTGCCACAAGACCTGGACTCCTCGGCCCCCTCGCTCGTCCCGAGCTCCAGGCCGTGGCCGTCTTCCTCGGCCCTCCGACCAAAGTCATCGCCGCTCCGCGAATCTCGCCATGCGTAGATTCTATGCCGGCAACATCCCACGTTCCACGCAATCGATCCCTATTAATGGGCGATCTGCTTTCTACGCGGACGTGACGTCGGAGGCGTAACTGTCGGCGAGATCCTCGCACCTGCTGCTGTGTGCCACCACCGCTATATAAAACACCATCACAGAGGGGTCAAGTAAGCTATTTTTTACTCTTTTGAGCCGTTACTCTGCTCGGATCTGATCACTAACTTGATCGTCGGAGGGTCCTCGGTGGTACCAACACCCTCCCCCCCCCCCGGGGGGACTTCTTTGCAGGTATTCGGCACCAAACTCCTCATACCACCACTTCCACCAAACCCATTGAGACCCATACACAACTAAAGATAACCATCTAAGTCCACTGGGAGATCAGCGGAAGACAACATCTGACGGAGACCCGAAAAGGAGATTCATCAGTTGGCGCCGTCTATGGGAACATAACTGTAACGTGTTGAAAATCGTTTCGGTGAAATTTCGGAAAATCGGTAAAATAAGGGGGTTTTCTGTAAAAAAAGTCAAAATACAAATATTTTTATTATAAAATTAAATATACATATTCTATCTATGTAATTGCTAGTATTTGGTGTTTATTGAGCCACTGGTGAAATTTTTTCCGAAATTAATTATTTTAATATTATTTTAAGCCGTCACTAATACATTTAATTAGGGAAAATTACAAATGGGAATGGGTTGATACAAATTTTATAATTCATGACACACTTAACTGACATGTAAAATATTGTTTCTGAAACGAAATGGTTTGCCAAAACGGTTTAGAAAATATCGAGGAAAAAGGGCTTAATTAGTGAATGTTGTGTTAGTGGGAATTGGGGTAATACATTTATCTTTTTTCCTAACCCACACACCCACACCTCACCCTCTCTCCCTCTCCCCATGTGGCCGGCCCCACCTTGACAGCCATCCCCCCCTCTCTCTCCAATCACTTCTTGTTTGAAAAGAAAAGAAAAGAAAAGAAAATGAAAGAAGTAAAGGTGGACTTTGACTTTTCTCCCCACTTTCTCCACCTCACTCTCTCTCCTCCCTCACCCTCCCCCTCCCCCCCCCCCCCACACATTTCTGGCCGAAAATTGCAGCCTACAACAGCAGCCCCACCCCCCAAAATCTCACCCCATTTTGCATCAAAAAATCCACAAAAATCACTTCAAATCCATACAAATTCAACTCTAATTCCAAATCCAAGTTTTACCCATTATTCCTTGGCCTTTCAAGCATGGATCCTTGTGAAAAGAGAGCATTTTGGGAGGCTAGATCTTAAGTTTGATCTCATCTTGGGAGGTATAATCTCATGCTTTTGTTAAATTTGTTGTCTAGTTGCTTTAATCTAAGTTAACGAAGTGATTAATTAGGTTTTAGATGAGTTTAATTGCATGGTTAAGAAATTCAAGTTAGGGTTTTGTTGTGGAATTGTGTTGTGATCAATTGTGCATGGTTAGGTGATGTGGATTGACATCTTAAGTCTTGTATAAAGCTAATCTAGTTGTTAATTACAAACCATTACTTATAAAATGTCTTAATTAAGCTATTTTGCTAACTAGGGTTTTTGGAAAATTATTAAATGCTTTAGATTAAAATATAATTATGGTTTCATGTCATTATTAATATTATAATGAGTGGTTTAATGCCTTTGGACCATGCAAAACCAAGCTTAATTGTAAAATTGTGAATTTTACTTTAAAAAGAGTTAAAATCGGTATTTTTGCAAACTAGTTTTTTTTTGAACGTATATGGTTTGGTGAAATTAAATCGTGGAAATGATTTGTATGGCTTATTTAAGTTATTTAATATGTATTATGGCCATTAGAATTGTTAAAACATCAAGTTGTGTACTAAAACGGTAAATTTTTGCACTAAAACGGTAAATTTTTGCTTGCTAGATTTTCGTCAAAATGGCTTTTAAAGTGAGTTTGTGGTTTTTGTGAATTTTAACCTATTTTATATTATAATCAGTGTTCGTGAATGTGCAAATGAGTGTGTTTGGGTTTTTCTCGATGGTTTGACGTTTGTACATCGACATCGAGAGTTGGTTTGGCTATTCTTGCATGCGTAGGTGATAGGTTTTGACCTATGCGTGATACGCGTGCCGATTTGATTTTCGTATGCCGTTTCGATTTCGAATTTGGTTTTAATGCAATACGGTGCGTTATGATATGTAGGTACCCCATGTGGACTTCGAGACGATAAGCAAGCGCGTGGCGACGTCGGCACCGGCGGGTGAGGACCAGGTGAGTAGATTTATATCTACGGGGAGAAGTCGGGTGGATGGCGTATAGCACCCCGCAGTTCATGGTGATGTATACGAATACGTATACACACATATATATTGATTATATATTCTTGAGTTTATTGATGATAAAGATAGATTTTAGGCGTGATTGGATAAGTTTAGTGTTGCGAGACCCTAGAGTAGAGGTTGCACCACATTTACACACACACACCCAAACTTGCATACATTCTTCTTTCATATGTGCTTATATGGGGTTATATTGTTATGTGTTCACATGGGTATGGGACTATGTGTTCACATACGGGATTTGAGGATAGTATTTGGGATTTGAGATGAGTCGATAAGATTTGATTGAGACCGCGAGAACGGTGATATGGCAGGATTCGTACTTGAGATACGTCCTGATATTATAGCGGATCTTGGGACGACGTTACATGTGAATAGTGTTATACATTGAATGGTTGACATGTGATCGTGATATGAGATAAGATATGTTAAGATATTCATAATAGGTCGCATTAGGCGATGTATACCTCTTTATGACGATATATGATGATGATATCGATTTGTATGAGGCTGTAGATCAACAGTCAGATCATGACTATATTGATGATATTAGTATCGTACTAGACGTAGATCATGTAAGTCCATGCTACCCTTCCCCGGTTCTTACGGGGTTGCGGAAGTGGTGAAAAACGATTTTCAAGAGGGTGGTAACATGGACTACCAATACGGATCTTTGCTAAATAACTAACTAACAACCTAACTTGAGTTTACCTACTCGGTTAGAGGGCAATACTTTTCTTGAACTCCTTCGTCTTCAACTCCTCCCGGTGTACGGATCGGCCTCACCTCTTCGTCTCCTTGCGCCGAAGATGGATCCACCCGAAAGCTTCTACCTTTGGCTTCTTCTTCGTACTTTGAAGAAACTAGAACACTTGGCTTGCTAGGCCTTGTGAACTAGAATGAGTAGAGGAATGTTTTGGTGTCTTTTTATCGCTAAGGCAATGAGTCTCAACACATGAGAATGGTTTGCCTTGAGCCAGAGAGAGCAAGAGGAAGAGGGAGAGCTTGAGAATGAGAGAGCTCAAGAGAGAGAAAGCAAATGAAAGAATGAGCCACTCTTTTCTCATCCAACCTCTCATAATCCAAAAGCCATCATAACAAAAATAGTAATCAAGTATTGTGTGATGGTTTAAGTCAAAATGGCTATATCATTTCATGCACTCATTTTGCATAAATAAACAAGCAAGCAAAAGTCTTTGCCATGGAATGATAGCCATTGTCATGATGATGGTCAACTAGTACAACCTAGTCAACCGGTCAACAAAGTCAACAAGTCAACAAAGTCAACCCCTCAACAACCATGTCACTATAATACTTAATTAATATTAATGTTAATAATATTTCTTATTCTCATTAGGGTTAAGCAAAAGTCAATGGTCAACGGTCAATAACCCCAATGAGAATCCTCTGCCTCTGTCTCTCTGTCAACTGTGCATACACACCCGCATCCGCGTTCCGAGGAACACGAATACAAACGAGATAAAACCAATCCCAAAACGTACACTAGGATCTGGCTTAAACCAAAGCCCGCTAGTGTTAACTGTCCGGACACTGTACGTGCACAAGTGCATGGATGCGACCGAACCCTGTGGCAAAACCATGCGACCTGTCGCAAAATCATGCGACCTCTACTCTTTTGCCTAAAGGCGAATAGCTTTCTGTGTGGGACTCTAAAGACTCGACACTACGCTGGCAGTGGGTTTAACCACAGACCGCAAGCGGCACTAGCTGTGCGTAACGGTCCCTAGGTAGATGCCGACAAGAAGACTGACGAGGTGAAACCTATCTGAACTCCTACTGAGTCTGAATGTGACAATCTCTATACAGTCCGGTCTGTTCGTCTGATACATCGCATGGCGGGCCTAGGGGGGCGGTAAATGTCAGTCCCCCAATAGCGGTACAAGTCATGTCGGAGTGAAGCCCAGAACACCCTGAGATAGCACTAGAAACCTACCAGTATATCTCGCTTGCCCTGGCCAGGGACTACTCGTGTAATGGCTCTCCTAGACACAGCGCGATGTCAACCCCCAATACCGGGAGAGACGAATCCTGTCTAACCGTCACTGCCTCCAAGTGCTTCGGGACTGCACCCAAAAACTACCTGTTTGCACGACTCCTTTGAGCCGTGGCAGGGTAGTAATCAAAGTACAGTGGGAACACACTCGAGGCGAAGTGACAGTGTCAAGTCAGCGGACTAAGCTGTACTCATGTCACCTGGGAACTGATAACTGACGATAGGTATAGTACCAACCAACAGTTCCCGACGAGTCCTGTCCAGTGTACTCGTAACCCAACGAGCACCCGCATACTATCTCCAGTACGACGTACTGATGGCTGTGGGACAGACCATCTCCCACACTGGGATGAGAAGCGCATACGCTAGTCTACTCCGGAGTATCGATGCCCTATCTCGATAGTCCTGCGACTAGAGACCTGCATAAGGATGTGCTTATAGATTACCCAGCCCCCACTAGTGTGACTGCCATCACAACGCTGGTAATCAAGCAAAGATCCTAAGGGCTCCACTAATGTGTATTGGTGATATAGTAAAATAAACACATGTACACATTGGAGTAGAAACAAACCAAGTAGCATACTACTATATTGAGCAAGATTGTCTATACAAGGTTAATATCCCAAGCTTCCATTAAGTAATATACAAACTAGTATGATACAGTAATGGCCTCTAGGGCATATACACTAACAATCTCCCACTTGCACTAAGGCCATGTACTGGCGTATCGAAGACCTATCATCTCGATCAGCCGCTCGAACTGTGTCTGGGGTAAGGCCTTTGTGATTAGATCAGCAGTGTTGTCTTCCGTAGAAACTCTCCGAACCTCGATCTCCTGGCGACCCACGATCTCCCTGATCAGGTGATACCGCCTCAAGATGTGTCTGGATTTCTGATGGGACCTTGGTTCCTTCGCTAAAGCTATAGCCCCGTAGTTGTCGCAATACAGAGGTATTGGATCAACAATGGATGGAACCACCTGAAGTTCAGTTAAGAACTTCCTTACCCAGACAGCTTCTTTTGCGGCATCGGCAGCAGCGATATATTCCGCTTCCATCGTCGAGTCAGCAACGGTTTCCTGTTTGGAACTCTTCCAACACACCACCCCTCCATTGAGGGTAAAGACATAACCCGACATGGACTTGGAATCATCCTTCTCACTCTGGAAGCTGGAGTCAGCAAAGGCCTCGATCTGGAGGTCTTTTCCGCCATACACCAAGAACATCTCCTTAGTCCTTCTTAGGTACTTGAGAATGTTCTTTACTGCTATCCAGTGTTTCTCCCCAGGGTTTGACTAATACCGGCTTACCACACTCAGTGCGTAAGCTACATCTGGTCTGGTACACAACATCGCATACATTATAGAGCCTACCGCAGAAGCGTAGGGTATAATAGACATGCGATCCCTTTCCAAATCAGTCTTGGGAGACATCTCTTTGGAGAGGGTGATCCCGTGACAAGCCGGTAGATTACCGCGCTTGGAATCTTCCATACTGAATCTTTTCAGTATGGTGTTGATGTACCTGGACTGTGAAAGTCCCAGTATCCTCTTGGATCTGTCACGATAGATCCGGATCCCCAGAATGTATGAGGCATCACCCAGGTCTTTCATGGAGAACCTGTGTGACAAGAACCCTTTGACAGATTGTAGAATAGGAATGTCATTTCCTATTAAGAGAATGTCATCCACGTATAAAACGAGGAATACTACAGTTCTCGCTACAAATCTACTATAGATGCATGGTTCATCTGGATTTTTGATAAAGCCAAATTCCTTGACCGTCTCATCAAAACAAATGTTCCAACTCCGCGATGCCTGCTTCAGTCCATAGATGGACTTAAGCAACTTGCACACCTTTCCGCTGCTCCCACTCTGAATGAAACCCTCTGGCTGGTCCATATAAACACACTCCTCTAAATTTCCATTTAGAAAAGCGGTCTTTACGTCCATCTGCCAAATCTCATAATCGTGGAAGGCAGCGATGGCAAGAAGGATCCGAATGGATTTCAGCATAGCTACTGGAGAAAAGGTCTTGTCATAGTCCAAACCAGGTCTTTGACGAAAACCCTTTGCAACCAGTCTAGCTTTATAGGTCTCAACCTGTCCATCTACACCAATCTTCCTTTTGAAGATCCACTTGCATCCTACGGGTTTTACCCCATCTGGAGCAACGTCCAACGTCCATACTTTGTTGGTGTACATGGACTCCATTTCGGTCCGCATTGCATCCAGCCATTTTACCGAGTCAACGCTTTGAATGGCTTGCTAGAAGCTAGTTGGCTCATCATAATCTATGATGCAATCCTCTCTATCCCCGTCTATGAGAAAACCGTAGTATCTCTCGGGCGGATGAGACTGCCTACTACTCCTGCGGAGCGGCGTAGGAATGCCATTTTCTTTTGAACCCTCTGGTTCTACTAAGCTTTCAATAATAGTCTGTGGTTCTAGAATTTCTTCCAGTTCTATTTCGCTCCCACTTGTTTCCTTTTCTAAGAACTGGTGTTCCAGAAAATGGGCATTACGAGAAACAATGATCTTTTGTTCCTCTGCGTAATAGAAGAGATACCCCCTGGGGTTCTTTGGGTATCCCACAAACTTACACAGTACTGAGCGTGCCTCGAGTTTGTCCGCATGCTGCTTTTTGACAAAAGCCGGACATCCCCAGATCTTCAGATATTGAAGATAGGGTTTCTTCCCACTCCATATCTCATATGGTGTGGTAGGCACAGTCTTAGTTGGAACTCGGTTCAAAAGGTATGCAGCTGATTCTAGTGCATATCCCCAGAATGATCGCGGTAACTCAGTGTTACTCATCATGGAACGTACCATATCCAATAGGGTCCGGTTCCGTCTCTCCAATACACCGTTATGTTGCGGAGTGTATGGAGGAGTAAGCTGAGAGAGAATTCCATTCTCTTTTAAATAGTCCAGGAACTCGGCACTCAAGTATTCACCACCTCGATCCGATCTTAGTGTCTTGATACTTTTGCCGGTTTGTTTTTCTGCTTCATTCTTATATTCCTGGAATTTTCCAAAGGCTTCGGATTTATGTTTCATTAAGAAGACATAACCGTACCTTGAAAAGTCATCCGTAAAAGTAATGAAGTAAGAATAACCGCTTCCCACATGTGTAGACATTGGACCGCACACGTCGCTGTGTACGAGTCCCAAGAGCTTGCTCGCTCTTACTCCGTGTCCAGTGAACGGAGTCTTTGTCATCTTTCCTTTGAGACGGGATTGACAAGTGGCATACGATTGATATTCGAACGGATTCAAATATCCTTCTGCATGTAACTTCGTCAACCTTCTCTCATTGATGTGACCCAGTCTACAATGCCATAAGAAAGTCTGATTTATTTCCGGAGACTTTCTTTTGTGTGTATTCTGGACATTGAAAATCTGTGGTTGGTTTAATACGTATATACCATTGCTTAATGTACCTGACCCAATCAAAACTTGATTAAGGTGAATGTTTACAACATTACTTACAAACGCAAATTCATAACCTTCTTTAGAAGTCAAAGATACAGAAATGATATTACAAGTTGCGTTGGGTATAAAATAGCAATTACGCAAAACCAAAACGTGTCCATCTGACAACCCCAGGTGATAGTCCCCCACGGCCTTAGCATCCATGCTAGCTCCGTTTGCAACTTTGAGGGTCATGTCACCTGCCTTCAAAACCCTACGGTTTCTCAACGCCTGCAAAGAATTACAGATATGAGATCCTGATCCGGTATCCAATACCCAGGAAGTAGATTTTATTGATAAACAGTTTTCAATAACATACACACCTGAAGCTGAAGCCGCAACTTGCTTCAGATCCTGTGTTCTGGCTTTTCAAGCCCTGCAATCTTTCTTCCAGTGACCACTCTTATGACAGAAAAAGCACTCTTCCTTCCCTATAAGCTTCCCCGCTATCTTTGTTGCTTTTGCTTTTCCCTTCGTATCCACTTTACTAACACCGCCCCTTGGTTTGGCGGAGGCTTTCTTCTTCTTTCCCTTGGCTTTCGCCTTGGACCTAGAAGATGAAGATCCTCCTACAAACAAAGTGGATGTTTCCCTACCTTTCTATAGGGTGCCCTCTGCACTCCTCAGCATGTTGAGGAGCTCTGAAAGTTCAACTTCTTTTTCTTGTAAGTTGATGTTCAGGATAAACTGGGCGTAAGTGGAAGGAAGGGACTGGAGAATCAAGTCCGTATAGAGCTCGTTCTCTAACGTGGTCCCAAGTTCCGCGAGCTCCTCAATGAAGCCAATCATCTTAAGCACGTGTTCCGCTACCGATGATCCGATGGCCAACCTTGCCGAAAATAACGTTTTCGACACTTCGTATTTTGCGATACGAGATTGCTCTCCATACAGTTCTTTTGTATGGAGAAATATGGATTCAAGGTCTATATTCTCGTGCCTCCTCTGATGTTCGTTGTCCATAGAGGCAAGCACGAGGCACCTGGCCTTCGCGCAATCGATCTCCCAAGTTTTACGGATTTCCTTATCCACGACGCTGGAGGTGGGACCTGGGACAGGGGGAGCTTTGGTGGTAAGGAGATACCCCAACTTGTCATAAGTGATTGCCATTTTGACATTCCTGAGCTAATCTTTGTAGTTTGGCCCTCTCAGTATGTTTTTATCTAGTAATAACTTAAGTCCGGTCGTGATGTTTGGTCGCTGCAATTAGGAGAGAGAGAAGAAACACTTTAGCATGATGCTCTTGCATGTTTAGAGTGGTTTTTAATTTGTCTAAACAGGATGGCTCCTACTGTCTCTCGAATCCCTCCTCAAACCAAAAAGGAAGAATTAGTCAGGATCAATTTCACCGTACAATACTTGCTTAACCGTTCGGCCAGGATGGTGTCGGTACTTCGAGGGAGGTTTTCCAACGCTTTCGCGAAGTTCCTTAATTTAAGAACCTCTTTTCCCTGGGGGCGTAGCCCCGCTAACACCTTTCTAGACACCTACTTGGTTTATAGCATTGATCGTTAAGTGAGAAATTTCCCGAGGAGTAGCATATACTCACAGTAGGATCGGGATCCAAATATCATCGCGTGACAAAACTGAAGGAATCCTACCAGAATCATCACACTCCAAATGGTATGCAATGCTAGCAAGTTTCAGTTCTTTTGAAACCCCCGATGTGGATTTTTCGCCATGCTCTTATGACCTTGGCGTGAGGTCAAAATGTCATAAGTCACATGTAAAGTTCTTCCCATCATTATCCAGGTTAATTTGAACCTACCCGTACGTACCCTTGACATAGGCCAAAATGGCAGTACGATTGTCTCAAACCAACGCATTCTATCTATGCAACAGATAAATATCCGGCAGCTACCAATCACTATGCCTTGGCGTGAGGTCAAAATACATAGCTTGAATACTACCGAATATTTAACTGAAATGATGGAGGGCTACGGATGGTTTTGGTAAAATGTTGAACGTAGTGAACTTGATATGATCGATGGAACGAGATAGCTTTTAAAAGGAGTGGCTTAAGCTCCGCGTTTAAAAGTTCTTTTGAAAAGAAACCGAGTGGTTTTGAAAGTGTTCCAACGACTTTTTACTTGGTTTATTTTTTCTTGCATTAGTTCTTTTAATGCGTATTTTTCTTGCATTAGTTCTTTTAATGCGTCCCATCATTTAATCCTACCATTGCAGAAAACAACCAAAATATGACGTACGCTTATGCCATTCGCATTCGCCACGGGGCCCCGTCATTACCCGTTAGGTTACTTAACTAACGACAGAGCGGGGGCTGGGCTAGCGCGGCTGCAAAACATAAGCAACGCCTAAATAATATCATACATAGATATATTGCAATGATAGCCATTTCAGGTCACAGATGAACACATTGGATATACTAGGAATCCGCAATTCGTACGAGCCTGTAACGAAAAGCGGATTACACGGTCGCGATGAATAGCCAATACCCCACCCTAGAACCCTACGGGTGCGGCAAACTACCCGCCAAATATCCGAAGTGGAGCTACCTCCCTCAACGACGTGAGTAGGCCACTCGGCACTTCGAGATACCCGGTAGCTTGTGCACCCCACCTTGGGTCTATCCTAGGAGCAAAAACAGTAAAAAGAAATTATACAATGACGGCTATAACCCCGACCCGGTTGTGCGGCCAAAAATAATATTACATCAATTTACATATTACATGAATTGAAAGATAAAAGAAAACTCTCATCTCACAACCCCCCGGCTACTCATCCGTGACAATCCAGTGAATTCATATACACATACCATCAACATTACAGATCACAGATATGTATAACCCCCACTAATCGACGTATAGCGATTAGCGGATGTTCAATACATATAACACATCACAGATATATACCCGTCAGCTTAAGTCTTTAGAAATTCGATCAAAATACGGATTTTCAAGCCCCAAAAACTAATTTTTCTTTCTGTAAAATTTGGGCAGAAAACACATATCCCAAAAATCCCAAAACAACCCCAGAAACACTCTGCAAGAAATAGTTTCCTCGACCGAGTCAACTCGGCCGCGGAACCGCGGCGGGAGCATGCTCCCGCCGCGTTTCCGCGGCTCTTTGACCGATTCGATGGATGAAATTTCTTGGGTGTTAAAACAAAAGCCTGAGCCGATTTTTAAGATAAGATTTATCATTTTTTGGACAGAAAAAAAATTCGGCAGAAACTTGATTTTACGGGTTTGTTTCGCGACTTTTTCTTCGATCGAACTTCTACTTACTTTGCTAACATGTTAAATAGTGTTTAACTAGGCTCTGATACCACTGTAAGTCCATGCTACCTGTAACATCTTCAAAAATATAAAATATTAATTTTGGGAATTTTTATAATTTAATATTATTTTATTGATTATTTTAATATTAAATGCAAATAAATAGGAAAAATGTTAGAAAAATTATGAAAAATTAGGGAAAATTCTAAAATGGGTTAATTATTGAAATTATGACATTTTTAAGTTGTTGCGATCATTTTGACACTAATTTAGTGCTAATCGCGATTAAAATCGCTAATTGGGTTTTTTGGCAATTTTGTGCAAAACTTGCACATACCACTTTTTCTACACTTGTGTATTTTTCTAGCCATGGTTTTCATTTGGATTTACTATTCTTGTGAGAAGGTTTAGGGATTTAAAAGAAAAGGGAAAAAGAAAAGAAAATGCAATGATGAGGGTAGGTGAGAGAGAGAGGTGGACTTTGACCTTAACCCTTAGCCTTGTTTCTCCTTCACATTTCTTTCCCTCTCTCCCATAGTTGCTGCTGCTGCCCCTTCCCCATTTCCCTCCCTTCCTCAAGCCATGAATCATCTCATAAAACACCCCAAAACATCACACTCACTTCATTAAAAATGTGCAAAATCCCTAGATCTACACATGGAGCTAAAGAAGCATGGATTTGGCCACTAGAGGGCAACTCAAGAATTTTCTTGAGTTGCTAATGAAGGTAATTTCTGAACCATTTGCTCAATCATAGCCTTTCCTATAACCCCATGTCAAGAGTTTATCGATATTGTGTGAGATTATGGATTTGATGAAAACCTAGTTAGGGTTTGAATGGAATTGATGTTGCATTATGAAATTGAGCTCAGTTAAGATTATACCAACACCCTAGTGTTTGAATTGAGACCCTAACCTGAAGCTTGAACCCATAATACGGATTTTAGAAACCAATATCGGGGGAAAAACTGGAATCTGCCACTGTTATTTGGAATCTGCTAACACCCCGAGAACCCTAAAATAATATTGAGTGGACAGTAGCATGTGCAGGCACCCAGGAAACTAACCCCAAAACCATAGCCCCTATATCATCCGTACGGCCGCCAATTTTGCTATTCTGGCCGCAATTTGCGGCCAGAGCATGGTGGAATCGCCTCGTTTTGCGTGCCTGGCCCCATTTCATCAATTCTTGGCCCTGGGTACTTCTAGTTTTGACAGATTCCTTCTAGGGTAAAATCTGGGGCATATATCCTATGTTGTCGTTTTGGATTCGTGTTTCCGTATTCCGTATTTTTGGATTCTGAAATGGTGGAATGTGTTTTGCCTCGACTATTGTCGTTTATACGACGATATAGAGGATTATGGATGGTTTTGAAGGCGTGCCATAGGTTCTCACCTATAGGCCCCCCTTATCGTATCGTTTTGGAGTTTATGCGCCGTTTTAGATTGGATTTGGTTTTAATGCGCATATACGATATTTTGATGTGTAGGTACCCATGAAGACTTCGGACGACAAGCAAATGCAATTGGTGATGTCCGCAAATGGTGATGCAGGTGAGTAGATTATATCTACGGGGGAAAGTCGGGTGGATGGCGTATAGCACCCCCGCAGTCCGTAGATAGCTTATTATATAGTATTGTGATATTAGGTGTATTTTGGATATGTAGGGTTAAAAGTGACTAGTGTAGTTCATAGTCGCGAACCCTAGGATAGAATTACCCTATACATATACCCTTGCTTTTCACATGTACTTACACTGTGATTGATGCTATGTGACGACTTTGGAGATGAGTCGATATTGTGGGCTTGGTGCCCTGGGATCGGTGATTTGATACGATTCATACGTGGGTTATGACTTGTGTTTCTTGCGGGCTTGGGATGGTGTTTACCCCGCATGCATACTTTACCGATGTTACCGTTTGTACTAGATATAGAGTAGTACACCCAGACTACATGATCTGATGATGGTGATATTTGTTATGTGATGAGACAGTGAGATGTTGACCTGTACCTAGCTTTTGGGAATGCCGTACGACGGTTTACCATACGAGCTGATATTGATGATAGATCCGCACTCATAGCTAGAGGATATCTTACGATATGACATTGAGGCGGGATCACCGACTATATATCTACATATATACTTAGACTCAGTTTTAGGTGGTTTCCACACCTACCCCTCCTGATTGACAGGATACTTAGATGTAGTTGCATAGTAGATACTTCACTGTGCTGTTGATTACTAGATTTCCGCATGTTCATACTATTCGCATTGCTGGCATATGTTCATTACCATGTTATTATCATGCTGTTAGGACACCAGCACCATTATCGATGATGCGTATATTTCACGTACACTATTTGCCGGCTCACACACTTCATCATCGATAATTGCCATGTCACTACACAGTAGTACTATTACATTCGTGATATGATGCTTCCTCTGACATATGCGCATTCCTATTCCATGTTGCATGATTTCCGATATGATTACTCTCTTTACATGTCGCATATATCATGGATTGATTGCATAGTACATCGCATTGGATTTACTGCTGGATGTTGGATTTTCATGTGATTTCTGGATTTGGGAACCGTAGCCTTTTTGAGTAAGTAACCATTTAAAAACCCGGTTCCCTTGATATGATATTTGGGGCGTCGCCCCGTGTTTTCTCGGTGCTAGAGGTTGTACTGAGATAGGGTATGCTCCGGAATGACGGATGCCCGATGGATTGAGATAGGGTATGCTCCGGAATGACGGATGCCCGATGGATTGAGATAGGGTATGCTCCGGAATGACGGATGCCCGATGGATTGAGATAGGGTATGCTCCGGAATGACGGATGCCCGATGGATTGAGATAGGGTATGCTCCGGAATGACGGATGCCCGATGGATTGAGATAGGGTATGCTCCGGAATGACGGATGCCCGATACAGGAGGATTTACGTGTCGATGCTAGGCACGGGTTTCATGATGTTTTTCCATGATTTTGTTTATATCCTCACATTGCATACATGATGCTTATTGTCATTGGGTGACAGGTGGACGGGTTCCACATATATACAGACATGGATCATATACAGACTGGTTTACACTTATCATACTTCATTTGTATATATAACAGGGTATGAGGGCGCTGTTATATATACCCTTACACCAATATTAGTGGAATGGGACGCTAATATATGTGTATTGATATCATTGATACTTCACCATATTTACTTCATGCAGCATACTTTACATTCATGACATGTTATTACTTGAGTACCTGGAACTACATACATGATTAGATATTACCTTACCACACTCAGATGTACTCTTGTGGATTGTATTACTGATCGTTGACTTAGGATTATGTCTTGCATTCGATTTATCCTTGTAGATGTTTCTATTCACGAGTTGGCAACTCACCCCCGTTGTGCCACAGTTCTTGCAGGTTTTGCCGTACAGGTTCTATTGCGGCATTTCTGGCACACTACCTTCTTGCGGGTGATTTGCTTTTGGTAGGTGGATTCTTTTGCATCAAGAATCCCCATTTTGTACTTATTTATTTATTGTATCTAGAAATGTCCATCAACCAAAAACTTGTATATTCTTTCAGACCTAGATGTCAGTGTTGTATATTTTCGACCTTAGAGTCGCGCTTTGTAGTATTGCGGTTTCTTGTTGCTTTTGAGCTTTCTTGGGATTTGATCCTCGCCACTTGGCGTTGTATATTATCATATCATTGCGTGGTTGTGACCGTCGATTGACGAAGAGCTAGCTCCCGCTTGGGGATGCCTTTATCATTATATATATATCGTTGTCCTTGTTTTACCCCATTCGGGGCCAGTTTTACAAAAGAGACTCTGCCGAAATTTTTAGAAAAGACTTATTGTTTCCAAAACGTACTTTCGGCTTAGTTATTTAAAAACCTTGATTTCAAACCTGTATTTCTTCACTTCTTTAAACCAGTTTTCTTTACTTATTCTTCAAAATGGTTTTAGATTTCTGGGCTTTTGGTTTACTTGGATCAGATGGAGTCCTATAGGCTTCATAGGGTTCAAGGGCCAGTCACGTGCTCTTTCGGGTCGTGACAAAGTTGGTATCAGAGCGCTAGGTTGACCTTGGTTCGAGTCTAAGTTTGACTATGTGGAGCCTAGGGAGTTGTATATATACGGAACTTAGGCTTGACCTTACGGAACTTAGACTTGGTTGAGGGGGTGTAAAACCCGAACTTTCGTCGTTTTAGGATGACCCTTGGTTGATGGATTAGGTGACTAAAGTAGAGTGACGTACCGTTGGTATGTTCCGCGGCATACTTACGACACGCCACTCCGCTTAAGGAACCTTAGGATGGACATTTGTTTAGAGATCAGTGATTCTCTTTCTATCCTGGATTATTCGTCCATTTGAGATTCCCGATTCTATTAGTTTCATGATCATACCTTCATTGATGTTGTTCCTTCCTATGATCATGTATCCACTTTGGATCTGTTGTTTCCTTTCTTTCCATTGATGTGCTCTCTTTGATACTCGATTAAGATTCCTGTCATCATGTTTGAGCGCAGTTTGGGCTGCTGCTAAGGTTACGGCCGGTGTGAGCTCGTTTGGTACGAGGGCCGACCTTTGTGTTTTCTGGTGACATGGGAACGTCTCGAGTTAGTGTTGGTGTTTGTGACCTCTAGTGGAGGCGAGTGCTTGGTTTGCACCGGATGATCGTGCCTTTGTTAGAGCTGCCAGTTGAGAGAGGACTGTTGATGTACAGTATACCTCAGGGGTTGTGATGTCGCCTACCGTGCAGACAGATGGACCAGCTGTTGCTGAGATTGACAGGATGTCGCTTTCGGAGCTTACGGGCTGAGATTTGCCGGAGCTTTCAGGCAGATATGCGACAGATGATAGCTAGTCTACCCGACTTGAGAGACGAAGGTGATTCGTCCGATTTTGCGCCAGAGCGGGCCCAGATGAGTTGAAGATTTCCAGTGTGGAGAGTCTTACTCAGATCCAGAGCAGGCTGATTCAGAGATGATCGCTTATGTATTGCCTTTCCTGGAGGATTGAGGCATTGTTCGACGTACAGGTGTATGAGCCAGTTGTTGCTGCAAATGATGAAATATCGCCCAGATGATTGGAGCAACTGCAGCATGAGCATGTACTTAGAGAGATGATAGCGAGTCGCTAGTCACCGAGGATGAATGACTAGGACGTGTGGTGAGTTCGCTTACCCCGATGCGTGGATATCAGATTGATTGTTTCCAGCTAGAGACGACTTCACGCAGGTTCGTTGAGAGTCGATTGAGACGATCGAATGTCAGGAGCCATTTTCCAAGTTTAAGTATACGGAAAGACATGCAGGTGATTCTATGGACCCTTTAGAAGAATGAAACCCTAACTCGACTTAATGACCGTGTGACAGCCTTTGAACCTTAGGGTTTACGGCGGTTCCGCGGCGCCATTAGTGAGGCTTGGGTTTGCCCTTCTACGGCTGGACCACCGACGCTGTGGCATGTACTCGATACTATTAAACTGTACCCGGGATGTGAGCTCTTGGGGGATTATGAGGTTCTGACGAGTCGATCGGATGGTTCGACATCTTTCGGACATTGTGATGGGACACTGCTTGGGAGACTCCAGATGCGAGGATAGCCGTCGGAGCGCAGTTGTGTAGCCATGATGAGACGAGTCCGAATCAGTCGACATTGAGCAGAGTGAAGAAAAGAGTTCGTACGAGACTTCGACGAGATGATGTTCCACTCCGCTGATATTAGAGATGTGTTACGCACCCCGAGGCGTGGTATATGGATATATCTTCCAGAAAGAAGCGCGATAAGTATGCAGCCGTTCCGGAATAAGCGTGAGCTTCAGCATTGGATGATGACTTCCGGGCACTTCGGCAGGATTGAGATTTGAGAAAGGAATCTCGGCAGGACCTTTCTGGAGTACGATACGAGAAGACTTAGACCCAGAGTGGTGATTTTGTGCACACCAGCAGGCCAGAGTTCGGCATTGTCGACGAGGTAGTTGACTAAGTTCGGATAGAGGAACTTAACCAGATGCATTGCAAATTGATCAAGGACGGACGAGTGATGAGTATTCCTCCGATAGTTGGGACGTGTTCCCGAGGACCAGTTCGGCCTGACATCTGCTACAGAATGATGAAGTTGCAGAATACGTGATTCGAGTCCATGTGAGAGACTTCAGATTGACCGTGGCCGAGACAGTGCAGTGCATAGTAGCTTGGCGTGACGTCATAGTGGACGACGATTGAGACAGTTGGAACAAGAGGTTCGTGTGAGACCCTGACGAGCTGTCATTGCCTCCCGTCGAGACTAGAGACCTGAGATGCTTACAGAGACGTTGCGATGTGACCAGTTCTGGAGAAATATTGTGCTGAGGACACAGATGCCCTTTGAGCAAGAAGAGGTTGTGCAGGAGAGCCAGCCTCCGCACAGATCGGCATAGGCATGATTGGAAGAGATCTTGAGCAGGATTCTCCCAGGACATAGCTGCCATGATGTTGCACCCAGGATCGGATGTGTGACGTGCTTTCAGAGAGCCAGAGGCCGACGCCAGTGATATGCTGCCTTACGAGTGGTCGTGAGGTTTGACCGAGAGGTGACCAGAGAAGTGCCAGAACGGAATCATCCCCGTTAGCACACCTAACAGGGCCGATGAGCCAATTGACCGCGTGATAGGTAATCCGCAGAGAAGATAAGGACCCAGAGAGTCAGAGAACGCCAGATCGTGAGCAAGAGGCAGGTAGATGTCCTGCGCTGCTAGCAGTGGATTGCACCGACTCCTTCTCGACCTCGAAGGAGAAACTACCGAAGACGGTATTTGTGATTTGTGATTTTGTGATTCGATTATCACGTATCCGCCATTTTGGATTTCGGTATTTTGGGTGTTCTGTTTGCATGATTTAGTTTTGGTGACTGAGTTTCATGATATTGGTTTCATGCACCCACTGGATATTTATATATTTCGCGCAGAGTTTTCATGCATTTTAGTGTTATGCTTTGGTTCATGCACCCTGATGCACACGATTGTGAGATTTTCCTTTGAGGTACACCTGATTTTGGTTTGAGACGCATTTTATCGTTGATTTTGACCCGGATTTTGATGGTTGGTTTTGCACTCCGTGCATGTTGAGTGCGCAGGGTTTAGATTTTCATTCGTGCACGATGGATGCACAGATTTGGATTTTCGCGCATGTTGGGCGCATGTTTTTAGATACGATTTTGGTGCACGCCAGATGCACTAAATCGGGATTTTTCGTGCATGTCACATGCACCTGACTTTTCTGTCAGGCACACACGTTGCCTACGACAGATGTTTCGTGCACACCCGTTGCACCTAGATGTTGTTTGTACACCTGTTTGACACATTTATGGATTTTGATTCCTTGCGCACCAGACGCATAGGATATTCTTATATATGCATTTTGGGGATTGATTTCTAGTAGAGCAGTATACTTTTATGATATTCTTATGTGTTGATGCTTTCGGAGCCCCGACAAAATGGATTATACTGAAATTGTTTTAGTAATGGGGGTTTGAATTTAAATTCGGGGACCGAATTTCTTTAAGGGGGGTAGATTGTAACATCTTCAAAAATATAAAATATTAATTTTGGGAATTTTTATAATTTAATATTATTTTATTGATTATTTTAATATTAAATGCAAATAAATAGGAAAAATGTTAGAAAAATTATGAAAAATTAGGGAAAATTCTAAAATGGGTTAATTATTGAAATTATGACATTTTTAAGTTGTTGTGATCATTTTGACACTAATTTAGTGCTAATCGCGATTAAAATCGCTAATTGGGTTTTTTGGCAATTTTGTGCAAAACTTGCACATACCACTTTTTCTACACTTGTGTATTTTTCTAGCCATGGTTTTCATTTGGATTTACTATTCTTGTGAGAAGGTTTAGGGATTTAAAAGAAAAGGGAAAAAGAAAAGAAAATGCAATGATGAGGGTAGGTGAGAGAGAGAGGTGGACTTTGACCTTAACCCTTAGCCTTGTTTCTCCTTCACATTTCTTTCCCTCTCTCCCATAGTTGCTGCTGCTGCCCCTTCCCCATTTCCCTCCCTTCCTCAAGCCATGAATCATCTCATAAAACACCCCAAAACATCACACTCACTTCATTAAAAATGTGCAAAATCCCTAGATCTACACATGGAGCTAAAGAAGCATGGATTTGGCCACTAGAGGGCAACTCAAGAATTTTCTTGAGTTGCTAATGAAGGTAATTTCTGAACCATTTGCTCAATCATAGCCTTTCCTATAACCCCATGTCAAGAGTTTATCGATATTGTGTGAGATTATGGATTTGATGAAAACCTAGTTAGGGTTTGAATGGAATTGATGTTGCATTATGAAATTGAGCTCAGTTAAGATTATACCAACACCCTAGTGTTTGAATTGAGACCCTAACCTGAAGCTTGAACCCATAATACGGATTTTAGAAACCAATATCGGGGGAAAAACTGGAATCTGCCACTGTTATTTGGAATCTGCTAACACCCCGAGAACCCTAAAATAATATTGAGTGGACAGTAGCATGTGCAGGCACCCAGGAAACTAACCCCAAAACCATAGCCCCTATATCATCCGTACGGCCGCCAATTTTGCTATTCTGGCCGCAATTTGCGGCCAGAGCATGGTGGAATCGCCTCGTTTTGCGTGCCTGGCCCCATTTCATCAATTCTTGGCCCTGGGTACTTCTAGTTTTGACAGATTCCTTCTAGGGTAAAATCTGGGGCATATATCCTATGTTGTCGTTTTGGATTCGTGTTTCCGTATTCCGTATTTTTGGATTCTGAAATGGTGGAATGTGTTTTGCCTCGACTATTGTCGTTTATACGACGATATAGAGGATTATGGATGGTTTTGAAGGCGTGCCATAGGTTCTCACCTATAGGCCCCCCTTATCGTATCGTTTTGGAGTTTATGCGCCGTTTTAGATTGGATTTGGTTTTAATGCGCATATACGATATTTTGATGTGTAGGTACCCATGAAGACTTCGGACGACAAGCAAATGCAATTGGTGATGTCCGCAAATGGTGATGCAGGTGAGTAGATTATATCTACGGGGGAAAGTCGGGTGGATGGCGTATAGCACCCCCGCAGTCCGTAGATAGCTTATTATATAGTATTGTGATATTAGGTGTATTTTGGATATGTAGGGTTAAAAGTGACTAGTGTAGTTCATAGTCGCGAACCCTAGGATAGAATTACCCTATACATATACCCTTGCTTTTCACATGTACTTACACTGTGATTGATGCTATGTGACGACTTTGGAGATGAGTCGATATTGTGGGCTTGGTGCCCTGGGATCGGTGATTTGATACGATTCATACGTGGGTTATGACTTGTGTTTCTTGCGGGCTTGGGATGGTGTTTACCCCGCATGCATACTTTACCGATGTTACCGTTTGTACTAGATATAGAGTAGTACACCCAGACTACATGATCTGATGATGGTGATATTTGTTATGTGATGAGACAGTGAGATGTTGACCTGTACCTAGCTTTTGGGAATGCCGTACGACGGTTTACCATACGAGCTGATATTGATGATAGATCCGCACTCATAGCTAGAGGATATCTTACGATATGACATTGAGGCGGGATCACCGACTATATATCTACATATATACTTAGACTCAGTTTTAGGTGGTTTCCACACCTACCCCTCCTGATTGACAGGATACTTAGATGTAGTTGCATAGTAGATACTTCACTGTGCTGTTGATTACTAGATTTCCGCATGTTCATACTATTCGCATTGCTGGCATATGTTCATTACCATGTTATTATCATGCTGTTAGGACACCAGCACCATTATCGATGATGCGTATATTTCACGTACACTATTTGCCGGCTCACACACTTCATCATCGATAATTGCCATGTCACTACACAGTAGTACTATTACATTCGTGATATGATGCTTCCTCTGACATATGCGCATTCCTATTCCATGTTGCATGATTTCCGATATGATTACTCTCTTTACATGTCGCATATATCATGGATTGATTGCATAGTACATCGCATTGGATTTACTGCTGGATGTTGGATTTTCATGTGATTTCTGGATTTGGGAACCGTAGCCTTTTTGAGTAAGTAACCATTTAAAAACCCGGTTCCCTTGATATGATATTTGGGGCGTCGCCCCGTGTTTTCTCGGTGCTAGAGGTTGTACTGAGATAGGGTATGCTCCGGAATGACGGATGCCCGATGGATTGAGATAGGGTATGCTCCGGAATGACGGATGCCCGATGGATTGAGATAGGGTATGCTCCGGAATGACGGATGCCCGATGGATTGAGATAGGGTATGCTCCGGAATGACGGATGCCCGATGGATTGAGATAGGGTATGCTCCGGAATGACGGATGCCCGATGGATTGAGATAGGGTATGCTCCGGAATGACGGATGCCCGATACAGGAGGATTTACGTGTCGATGCTAGGCACGGGTTTCATGATGTTTTTCCATGATTTTGTTTATATCCTCACATTGCATACATGATGCTTATTGTCATTGGGTGACAGGTGGACGGGTTCCACATATATACAGACATGGATCATATACAGACTGGTTTACACTTATCATACTTCATTTGTATATATAACAGGGTATGAGGGCGCTGTTATATATACCCTTACACCAATATTAGTGGAATGGGACGCTAATATATGTGTATTGATATCATTGATACTTCACCATATTTACTTCATGCAGCATACTTTACATTCATGACATGTTATTACTTGAGTACCTGGAACTACATACATGATTAGATATTACCTTACCACACTCAGATGTACTCTTGTGGATTGTATTACTGATCGTTGACTTAGGATTATGTCTTGCATTCGATTTATCCTTGTAGATGTTTCTATTCACGAGTTGGCAACTCACCCCCGTTGTGCCACAGTTCTTGCAGGTTTTGCCGTACAGGTTCTATTGCGGCATTTCTGGCACACTACCTTCTTGCGGGTGATTTGCTTTTGGTAGGTGGATTCTTTTGCATCAAGAATCCCCATTTTGTACTTATTTATTTATTGTATCTAGAAATGTCCATCAACCAAAAACTTGTATATTCTTTCAGACCTAGATGTCAGTGTTGTATATTTTCGACCTTAGAGTCGCGCTTTGTAGTATTGCGGTTTCTTGTTGCTTTTGAGCTTTCTTGGGATTTGATCCTCGCCACTTGGCGTTGTATATTATCATATCATTGCGTGGTTGTGACCGTCGATTGACGAAGAGCTAGCTCCCGCTTGGGGATGCCTTTATCATTATATATATATCGTTGTCCTTGTTTTACCCCATTCGGGGCCAGTTTTACAAAAGAGACTCTGCCGAAATTTTTAGAAAAGACTTATTGTTTCCAAAACGTACTTTCGGCTTAGTTATTTAAAAACCTTGATTTCAAACCTGTATTTCTTCACTTCTTTAAACCAGTTTTCTTTACTTATTCTTCAAAATGGTTTTAGATTTCTGGGCTTTTGGTTTACTTGGATCAGATGGAGTCCTATAGGCTTCATAGGGTTCAAGGGCCAGTCACGTGCTCTTTCGGGTCGTGACACTACCCTTCCCCGGTTCTTACGGGGTTGCGGAAGTGGTGAAAAACGATTTTCAATAGGGTGGTAACATGGACTACCAATACGGATCTTTGCTAAACAACTAACTAACAACCTAACTTGAGTTTACCTACTCGGTTAGGGGGCTATACCTTTCTTGAACTCCTTCGTCTTCAACTCCTCCTGGTGTACGGATCGGCCTCACCTCTTCGTCTCCTTGCGCCGAAGATGGATCCACCCGAAAGCTTCTACCTTTGGCTTCTTCTTCGTACTTTGAAGAAACTAGAACACTTGGCTTGCTAGGCCTTGTGAACTAGAATGAGTAGAGGAATGTTTTGGTGTCTTTTTATCTCTAAGGCAATGAGTCTCAACACATGAGAATGGTTTGCCTTGAGCCAGAGAGAGCAAGAGGAAGAGGGATAGCTTGAGAATGAGAGAGCTCAAGAGAGAGAAAGCAAATGAAAGAATGAGCCACTCTTTTCTCATCCAACCTCTCATAATCCAAAAGCCATCATAACAAAAATAGTAATCAAGTATTGTGTGATGGTTTAAGTCAAAATGGCTATATCATTTCATGCACTCATTTTGCATAAATAAACAAGCAAGCAAAAGTCTTTGCCATGGAATGATAGCCATTGTCATGATGATGGTCAACTAGTCCAACCTAGTCAACCGGTCAACAAAGTCAACAAGTCAACAAAGTCAACCCCTCAACAACCATGTCACTATAATACTTAATTAATATTAATGTTAATAATATTTCTTATTCTCATTAGGGTTAAGCAAAAGTCAATGGTCAACGGTCAACAGTCAATAACCCCAATGAGAATCCTCTGCCTCTGTCTCTCTGTCAACTGTGCATACACACCCGCATCCGCGTTCCGAGGAACACGAATACAAACGAGATAAAACCAATCCCAAAATGTATACTAGGATCTGGCTTAAACCAAATCCCGCTAGTGTTAACTGTCCGGACACTGTACGTGCACAAGTGCACGGATGCGACCGAACCCTGTCGCAAAACCATGCGACCGTCGCAAAACCATGCGACCGTCGCAAAACCATGCGACCTCTACTCTTTTGCCTAAAGGCGAATAGCTTTCTGTATGGGACTCTAAAGACTCGACACTACGCTGGTAGTGGGTTTAACCACAGACCGCAAGCGGCACTAGCTGTGCGTAACGGTCCCCAGGTAGATGCCGACAAGAAGACTGACGAGGTGAAACCCATCTGAACTCCTACTGAGTCTGAATGTGACAATCTCTATACAGTCCGGTCTGTTCGTCTGATACATCGCATGGCGGGCCTAGGGGGGCGATAAACGTCAGTCCCCCAATAGCGGTACAAGTCGTGTCGGAGTGAAGCCCAGAACACTCTGAGATAGCACTGGAAACCTACCAGTATATCTCGCTTGCCCTGGCCAGGGACTACTCGTGTAATGGCTCTCCTAGACACAGCGCGATGTCAACCCCCAATACCGGGAGAGACGAATCCTGTCTAATCGTCACTGCCTCCAAGTGCTTCGGGACTGCACCCAAAAACTACCTGTTTGCACGACTCCTTTGAGCCGTGGTAGGGTAGTAATCAAAGTACAGTGGGAACATACTCGAGGCGAAGTGACGGTGTCAAGTCAGCGGACTAAGCTGTACTCATGTCACCTGGGAACTGATAACTGACGATAGGTATAGTACCAACCAACAGTTCCCGACGAGTCCTGTCCAGTGTACTCGTAACCCAACGAGCACCCGCATACTATCTCCAGTACGACGTACTGATGGCTGTGGGACAGACCATCTCCCACACTGGGATGAGAAGCGCATACGCTAGTCTACTCCGGAGTATCGATGCCCTGTCTCGATAGTCCTGCGACTAGGGACCTGCATAAGGATGTGCTTATAGATTACCCAGCCCCCACTAGTGTGACTGCCATCACAACGCTGGTAATCAAGCAAAGATCCTAAGAGCTCCACTAATGTGTATAGGTGATATACTAAAATAAACACATTTACACATTGAAGTAGAAACAAACCAAGTAGCATACTACTATATTGAGCAAGATTGTCTATACAAAGTGAATATCCCAAGCTTCCATTAAGTAATATACAAACTAGTATGATACAGTAATGGCCTCTAGGGCATATACACTAATAGATCAGTACCCAGATTATGATCTTGGATAAAGAGGATACCAGATGAATAACGTGATATTGACCCGTACCCAGATTTGGAATGCCGTACGACGGATTAACGTACGAGCTATATATTGATGTTTGATCCGCACTCTTGACTTGGGAATATCTGATTATAGATATGGTATCGGATGTGATATTATCGAGGCGGGATCACCGACTAATATATATATATATATATATATATATATATATATATATATATATATATATATATATATCGACTCAGATGTTAGGCGGTTTCCTTACCTTCAGTTAGCTTGTTAGTTCAGTCGTATAGTTTAGTGTAGTTGTTAGACTAGGTTAGATTCCTACCTATTTCAAAACTAACGGATCGTGGGTATTTTAAATGACAGGTCAACGGATTCTACGGATATTTCAAAAGACGTATCTTTTCTTAAAAACACCGTAGCCCTTATTTTCAAAATCCCATGATTCGTGCTATTTCAAATGGCACCACTGTGGAACTCATATTTTATTAAATGCAGATTAGTTATCATCGTGTTTAGTATTTAGCTCCCGCACATTATTGTTGTTCGCTCCGCATCGCATACTTATTTTGTGATTCATATACCGTTATTGATATCATACTGCTAGGACACCAGCACCATTACCGATGACGCGTATGTATCACGTACACTTGCTTGCCGGCTCACACACATCTTCATCGGTAATTCCCATGTCACGAACACTTTAGAAAATACTATTTCATTTGACATAGGTTGTTAGCTAATAGTTTAGACATGATATTAGTATACTTGCCTTATATGCTAGTTTAGACATTGTAGTTATTACTTGCTACTTCATGCATACTGTTATTCATTGTTATGCCGCATTCATGGATTCTCATGCCTATCTTCATGGTTTTACATTCTATTGATGATTTGGATTCTGATTTCCATGAGGTTTTCTGGATTTGGGGGAAAAACCGCAAAACTTATATAAACTTCTTTCTCTCTTTTTAAATAAAAAGTGCGGTTTTCCTATGATGTATGAGTCGTCCACCATGAGTTTGCTGATGGATTTCGAGACCCGATTCGAGGAGATGGAGGAACCGTTTCGGGTACATGGTGGACCCGGTGCGGTACCCCGGGGCAAGAGGATCGCAGATTATGGCATTGAGCCTGGCAGGGGAGCACTACCGACCGGTGATTTTACCCGACGCGTCGGATATCCGGAGGATACCGTCGTGGTCTTGAGATGGATGGTAGGGGCTGGTCTGGACTGACGGCGCCCTAGATATTGTGATTGAGACATTAAGATTTCGAGATATTGAGGTACAGAGATTGCGACACAAAGATATCGAGATATTTGGATACTTGTTTTTGTGTCGATGCTAGGCACTGTTTATGCTGATTTCATTTATGATACCTCATTTTAAAAATACAGAAATCTCACTAATTTATGAAAGCAGTTTTCTTCAGTACATGCATTCTGTTTCATGCATTCATACATCATCCATATGATACATTGCTACCTGAGGCACTGACACGGGCACATGGGATTACACTCGGGTTAGATATTTACCCTAGCCATTGTTATAGGCTGCTGGTTATTTTATTGGAGGATATATTATGATCGTATGACCTAGGATTGTGTCATACATGTGATTCCTGTTCGTAGATGTTTTTCTACTTACGAGTTGGCAACTCACCTCTGTTGTGCCACAGTTTCTTGCAGGTTTTGCCGTACAGCTTTCATTACGGCTTTGCTGGCACTGCTTCTTTCGGGTGACTTGCTAGTAGGTGGGTTTATTTGTATCGTACCCATCATTATACTTTGTATAATATTATTCAGTTGTATCTAGTAAATTCCATCAACCAAACATGTTTTTATTTTTGAGATAGAGACCTGTGATGTTATTCTTTCGACCTTAGAATCGCGCGTTATATTTCTGTGGATTTCTTGTTGTTTTGAGTTTCCTTTTGAGTTTTGGATCCTCGCCCTTGGCGTTGTATATTTTATTGCTTGTGTGGTTGTGACCGTCGATTGACGAAGAGCTAGCTCCCGCTTGGGGATGCCTTTTATTGATTTTGTATACTATTCATGTTGTATCCCGTTTGGGGGCCAGTATTTACAAGGGAGACTCTGCTGAAATTTTCAGGAAATATTTGATGTTTTTTCAAAAACGCATAATTCGGTTTATGCTATTAAAATTACTTGATTTAAATTGGTTTTCCTTCACTCTACTACTTTTCTTGGTTTGAATTTCTGGGTTTTCGGTTTACTTAGATTACGTACGCCTCGAGACGTTTCGTAGTTTAAGTGCCGGTCATATTCCGTACTTTCGGGACGTGACAATAACTCCACAAAACACAAAGTTGGCCTTCCCATCTCCACCCTCATGGCAAGCAACCATCCAAAAGATCACGGTACCTGCCGCCGCCTTCTACTCACCGAAGGCGGGGACGAACCTCCTCCGATGACCGCCATCAACGCCCTCGCAGGCCGGATAGATCGGCTGCAATCCCTAGTGGAGGCCCTCGTCCGCGTCCGAACGACCGGGCCCGGGCCCCAGATCGCTGCTCCACCGCCTCCGGAAGGCTCTGCCCCTGTCTGGACGGCTGAACACAAGCAGGCCGTGTCCCCTGGCCACCGATCTCTCGAGCCGGAGCTCCCTGAGGCCCGCTGGGCGCCCCAGGGCTCCACGCCAAGGTCCGCCGCCAGGACACCTCGCCTCGAGCCCCTTCGCAACCCTTATCCCCCTGAGGAGATGTCAGTCACCTTGCCTGTCCACAGGCGTAGTCAACCCCACCACCATCGGCGGGGGCGCACAGAAGGGGTCCGCCCCGGCAACTCGAGAGTTACCTCACCCTGGGACCTGAGGCACTTCCTCGAGAAGAACCGGGGCCGCTCCCAGACGCAGGTCACCCGCAGCGGAGGCCAAGGATCCTAAGGCGCCGATTCCTCGGGATACCACGGTCGGCTCGACGCCCTCGAGAAGAAAATCGAGGGCATGCGCCGGGAGGCTCACCTCTCGAGCGACAGAGCTAAGTACGCCTCCGACTCGCTCACGAAGCCTGTTTCCTCCAATCAGAGCAAAGCTCTGTTTGAATTTCAAATTCAAAAGGTGAAGCAACGCTTCAGATCCCTTGCGCCGCGCGCAGAGCGCCACATGTCAAAAGCAGACACGCCAGTGCAAGGGGCGCTGCATCCAAGGCAGCGCACCCCAATCAGAGCAAGGCTCTGTTTTAAAATTTAAACTCTAAAAATAAAGGAAGCAACGCTTCAGATGACTTGCGCTCTGCGCTGCGCGACACATGTCAGCGCAGTTGCGCTGCGCTCTGCGCTGCGCGACACGTGTCAAGCGCGGGTACGCTTGCGCCAACTGTGCCAGCACTAAAACTTAAATAATGAATTATTTAATAAGAATTAAAATTCTAGAAAGATCTTTTTAATCTTATTAAAACAAGAAGATTATCTTCTGTAGAACAGAGGCCTTAGGATCAAAGATCCAACGGTTGGGAAATATCCCCAGATCAATCAGAGAAAGATCTATGTAACTAACTCAACAAACTAATTGACCCTATATAAAGGCCCCTAGACTCCAAGTCTCAGATATAACAGATATACAGAGCTCCTCCAAAAACTTTGAGAAAAAACTCAAAGAGAAAAAAAAAGGTAAACCTTTGAAAAAAGAAGAATTTCTTCTAAAAAGATCAATGATCTAAGAACAAGATCAAGATCTTCAATAAAAAGAAAAAAGATCAAAAAAAAAGATCCAATCATAAAAGAAAAAAGAAGTAATTTACTTCATTATTAGATCTTTTGATCTATATAAAGGCACAGCCTTTTGATGAACCATTGGTTCTTGAATCTTGAGGTAGAACCTCTTTAGAACAAGAAAAACTTGTTTCTTTGATCTTAAATAGATCAAGATGCGCTCTGCGGTATTGAACAGTGCCTTGCACTCTTGATTTGCGCTGTTGCGCTCCTTGGACAGGCGCAAGTCATCAGAGAGCACCACGTGTCAATCTGCGCCTTGCGCTCCTAAAAGCAGAGCACTGCGCTCTTGGATTGGCGCACTGCACCAGGGCGCGCCACGTGTCAGCAACGCACTAGCACAGCGCACTGGCGCAGCGCATTGCGCTAACAGACTTGCGCTTAGCAGAGCATGACACGTGTCACCTCCATGTGCGCTGGCGCCTTGCGCTCTTTAATTGGCACAGAGCGCCTGACAGGCCACGTGGCGCACTGTCAGACCATTAAATGCTCTGCATTATTAAAAAGGGGCAGAGCCCAATTAAAAGGTCTAACAGACCAAAACAAATGCTATGCATTATTAAAAAAGGGGCAGAGTCCAATTAAAAGGCCTAACTGGCCTAATCTAAATGTTGTGCATTTAATTAAAAAGCCCAATACTGTGCATTATTTAAAAAAGGGCAGAGCCCAAACAAAGGCCTAACAGGCCAAATATAAATAAAATGTTGAACATTTTCAAATGGACTTAGCCCAATTCTGGCCATAAGTCTTCAATTTAAATTGAACTGAGCACAACTGCTCTCCCAAATCAATTTACACCCAGTTCAAGGGTACATCTCTGAACACCTCTGATATTTGTCATTGTAATCCTTCAACGTCGTCAGAGAGATGACCGGTCCCGACAACCATACATTGCTACGGACTGTGGGGTCCTTAAACTCATGGACCGAAATGTCCTTAAACTAATATTCGTCCCCAAAATGGAAATGTTGGACCGAAATGTCCTTAAACTAATATTCGTCCCCAAAATGGGAATGTTGGACCGAAATGTCCTTAAACTAATATTCGTCCTCAAAATGGGAATGTTGGACCACCATGTCCCTAAACTGGCAATGGACCACTATGTCCCTAAACTAGAACAATAGAGCCCAAATACTCTTTTGTCGGATCTAAACGATCCCGTTAAGCTGATCTTAATCTCAAATTAGACTAACGTATCCTTAACAAACGTTTAAGTTGATCTTAGCCTCAAATATGGCTAACGTATCCTTAAACCAAAACCCCAAACCCAAATCTAAGAAAATACGGATTTGGACTAATCCACGTCCTACGGGCGACAACACAAATTAGTCTCTGTATACAATCCACGGGCAACCACAAACAAAACAAACACCCACGACACGAAGTGACCATCTAGAGAAGGAGAAAGTTGTTACTGCGATGCGGTAGCGTAATTAACTGCAGGGGCTTGCGCCTGCAGGGAAGAGCGTCCCCATAATCAAAAACCCCTCGAACGAGGGGGAATCTGACGAAGTCTGCTACATCGGACGCATCCGTCTAAACCTCCGATACATGGTGTCATAAATCAACTTGGCATCTTCGGAGAGGTGGACGGATAGCACCAAATAGCATCTGCCCCGAATTTCAGGCGAGACATACATCGCGTCTCCGCCGCGTCTTTCGGAGGGGAACAGATTCTAGCACGCCTGGTGGGACCTTTTCCTCTTTCCACTCCACACTTCGTGTGTCGTATTCGCGAACGAATCACGGTTTGTTAATGGTTGCCCTTGGGTTCCAAGTTACTAAGATTTGGTCTCTTGCTTGGCACAGAAGGCAAACAGCAATGGCGTTCAACTGCTCGAACTGCTCCAACTGCAACTGCAACCGACGCTCCGCCTCACCTGGAGGTGTAGCCTATGGACCTCAGGCGGCATCACTGTTCACGATGCCGGTGGAACAAATCACCCAGGCTACTACTGGACTATTTTTCGGGACCATGCTCCCTCCAATGAGCTTCACGGCCCTAGTGCCCATACCGGAAGGTCCTAAGAAGTCGGTCTTCGATCGACTTACAGCTGCTGCGGCCCCTCTTAACGGGTCGCCCAACACCAATGCCTCGGTCTTCTCCAGACTAGGCCAAAACTCCCGTGGACCCACGATGAAGCTTGCGGTCCCAAAGAAGGTTATTCAAAAGAGAGTAGCCAAACCTGCTCTTGAAGTCGTCAATGCGGCTTCTCCCGCTAAGAGGTCGGTCTTCACAAGACTGGCCGTCCCAACTCCTACTCTCGCTCCGGCTACTCAAAAGGCATCAGTCTTTACTAGGCTGACACCGACTACAGCCCCTCACCTGAACAGGGGGCAGGACAAGGCTGTCCCCGTCACCGAGCCAATTCCCACAACTCGACATGCTCGACGTCGCCACTGGCGCCGAGTGAGGAAGTCCGGAGGTAGTTCCCCTTTTGGGTTAACTCCACCAGCCCCGACGACGGAAGTTAATGCTGCTGTTCCGACTGGGAACAGCTTTGAACTGCTAAATAAAGTGCGTAGGAATTCTCCTACCGCTGTACTGAAGAGGTCTCCCCCTCCGCTGGAAAAGGCTGTAGAAGCAAAGCCAGAACAGCCCCAATCCCCTCAACAGCTATCCTCCAAAATTTATAAAGTCTGGCGGCAGGCCCGAGATTCGGTGATTGATCCCAACTTCTCCCGCCAGCACAAGAAACTGAAGGTCCAACAGGAAGTCAGCCATCCTGCTAAGCCACGAAAAGCTGTCTGGGTGCCTACCTCAACGGCTTCCTCAACTTCGACCGCTCCTGAGAAAAGAAGGCCGGAGAAGATCCCTGTGCCGGCGAAAAAAGCCAAAAACACTGAACCCAAATGCCCTAAGTCTGGGGGCATGGTTGTCCATACCGTTTACATGGCATCTGGAAAGGAAGACTGCCGCGCTTCGACGGGCCACCGACCGCTTACCTGATCCATCACAAGAGCCCAGGAGCAGCAGCAGCAGAAGCTCCAGGAGATGCTAACTACAATGGCCACACTCACCGGACCAAAAGAAAGGCCGGAGGCATCATCGGAGTAGCGTCGCGAACACGAAACCGATGCTGAATTCCTTCGTAGAATGCTTGAAAAGAAGGATAAAGAGGCTGCGGAACAAGCGGCCAATATAAAGAAGATGACTCTCCTATTTCAAGACATGGTCGGGATGATGATCCAGCCAGATTCCCCAGCCGAAGATCCTCCGATTATCCTTGAAGATGACAGAGGAGAAACATCAAATCCACCGCCGGCTCTTTCAACAGCCAAGGAGGAGACAATTTCCAAAGCTGCCCTGGATGACTACATCGCTCAGAAAATAAGAGTTCACCAGGCAAATGAGGCAGCCGGCCAAGTTGTCAAAACGGGGCGACCATATCCGAGCTGGTATGATCAGATCAAATACCCGCCGGGCTATACGATCCCGAAATTCCATGTCTACAAGGGGACAAGCAATCCCCATCAACATGTTGCCCAGTTCAGGGCTCTTTGTGGAAACACCGGCGGCGATGATAAGCTCCTGCTTCGCCAATTCGTCGGCAGCTTATCGGAGACGGCGTTTGAATGGTACTCCGAGCTTCCGATCGACTCCGTCAAAACTTTCGCTGAAATGGAGTTGTTGTTTACACAGCGTTTCGCAAGCGCCAGCGAGCGCACTCCAATAACAGCTTTGATCAATGCAAGAGTAAAGCCGGGCGAAACTTGGGTTCAATATGCAATCCGATGGCGGAACTTGTGGTCAAAATGCGAACAATGTATCGAAGAAGCGCCAGCGGTGGGCATGTTCGTGGGCACTATAGATCCTCATGCAACTATTTCACAGTTCATGATGTTCTTTAAACCAACCACGTTCCAGGCCTTGATTGACAAATTAGCCCAAATGGACCAGATGGGCCATAGACCGTCTCCTCCAAAGCCGGACTCTCGAAATGAGAAAGGGAAAGGAAAAGCGATCGTCGTCGCCAATGCTTAACAACAGCCGAGCAACTTGAAGCCGGTTGTCCGTCAAAACAATATGCGTCCACGCCTATCCCTCGAGGAGAGGCTAGGACGTCCTTACTCGTTTCCTCAAGATAAAACGAGAAGACTGTTCGAGCTGGCAGTGCGCAACAGACTCATCAATCTGCCAGATTCAAAACGTCCGTTGCAGCCAAATGACGTCAATGATCCTAATTACTGCCCCTACCACAGAGTATTGGGTCATCTGATCGAAGATTGCTACGTCTTCAAAAACTGGATTGAAGACCAATACCAACAAGGCAAGTTCGCGTTATCCGAAAGATGGAAGGTGAACCCGCCGCAACCTCATACCCCTAAAATTGTGAATATGCCAGGGGCAACGTGCTCCCTTGTTAGAGAAGCCCCATGGGAGGTCGTTCTTTCAGCCAAAACCAAAAGGATGCTGAGTGATCTCCAAACATGCCCGGCGATCAGGTGGAGGAACCCGCTAGAACCCCAGATCATCGAAGGGATGTTAAAGCCACGCCCAACTCCAAAGATCGGTGATGATGGCCCAAGCACTCACACCCAGCCGTCAAAGTCTTCGAAGAAGAAGAAGAAGAGATCCAAAAAGCCCATGAAGCCTGGCGACAAGCGCACGGACTTACAGAAACAGATTTACGCGCTGGAGAAGTATAATCAGAAGGCACGGACTCCCATCACGCTCCAAGAGTTTCTCAGCCATGTCTTTCAGGAGGAAGATGATGGAGAAAGCTCGTCGGATGAATCTGAGGGTTACGTAGCAAGTTGTCATATGATCTCCCACTCGTTTACAGAAGATGAGAAAACTCCATGCACTGAGAAGCTGGGGGCAGATCCTAAACCGGAACTTCTGGGGCCATCAGATGAAACAATTGATGCATTCCTCAACAAAGCTTTTTTGAAGAGTAAAGCTGATCGGGACCGCGAGACGGTCATATTTGAAAGGGCCAAGCGCCGGCGACTAGACGAAAGAGTTGAGACACTCCTGTCAAATCAAAAGACATCCGTTGCGGATAAAAACAAGTTCAAGGCGAGGAAAAGGTTTGCTAAAGCCATATCAATGGGGATGAAGCTACCACCCTCTGAAGGAAACATTACCGGCAAAGCAGAAATGCACCCTTCCTACTGCTTATATCATCGAAAGATTTCGCACCCCACCGAAGAGTGCAAAGCTTTCAATAGATGGTGGCAGGGGTATGTTGTTCACCGGCAACATTTTAAGCGGGAGAAGCGCAAAACTCGTCGGGAGCGGAAAAGTACTACCGGGGAGCTTAGAGGAACTACCGGCGATTGTCGCATGGTTAACGCCGGGGAAGCACAAATTCTCACTTTCAGAAGCGACTCTGACGAAGAAATGGCTCTTGGCCCCCTCTTTAAAGAATCCGCATTAGGGAAGGAGGAAGAACCGAAGGCCTGTGAAAACATCCAGCTGCGCAATCGCACGCTTCCAGAAAAGAATCTCGGATCTACGAGTAAAAAAGATAAGGGAAAAGAAAAGGTCTCCGAGGATATCGCCCTAGATGACCAAGTCATGAAAGAACTGACCGCCAAGGACCCGCCAAAGAAGAGTAAGGTGGACTATAACGTTCTGGCGCACTTGAGGAAATTACCCTCACAGCTCAGTATTCTCGATGCCCTTCTACTATCCAAAGAAGCGAGAGATTCATTGATCAAGGCGCTCCAAGAACCGGAGCAATTCCAAGCTTTTCTCGCCGAAGAAAAGATGAAGGACGAGCTAGAGGAAGTACATACAGCCGATATCACCTTCGGAGACGAAGACCTCCTCCTTGGGACGTGCGAGCACAACCGTCCCCTCTATGTCTCGGGATACTGCCACGATATAAAGATTGGCAAAATCCTGATCGACAATGGATCTTCCGTCAATTTCCTCAACGTGGGAGTGTTGAAGGAAATCTGCATGAGCGTCCAGCATCTCGATCATGATAAGATCACCATCTCTGGTTTTGACTCCCAGTCATCGCGGACTCTCGGGCCGGTGATATTGACACTACGATTCGGGTTACTTGTCACGGATATTAAATTTCATGTCATTGACGCCAAGACATGCTATAACGCTCTGCTCAGGCGGCCTTGGTTACACGAGTACAACATCATCCCTTCTACACAACATCAGTGTATGAAATACTTTAAGAATGGTCTCGAGTATACCATAACGGGAGAGCTGAACCCATTCTCCGTGAACGAAGTCCGTAAGTACGAAGATGCAAAATATTTCCTGCCGGATTTCGAAGACACGGAGAGATGCCACAAACCGGAAAACAAATCTATCACCACCATTCCTGTCTTCGGGAGTGATACTGAGGAAGAGGAAGAGATGGTTTATTCAGGCCCACCTCAGCACAACAAGCCGGGACTATCCGCTCCCATGTTGATCTTTGGTAGCGACTCAGAAGATGAAGTCCATGCTATATTCTCCGCTCGGCCTTCGGTACAAGCATTCGCTGGTAATAATCAAAGTTTGCAAGTTGCTATGGTTCCGCCCAAACATCATAAAGAACTGGACGCGCTTGATACCTATAGTGTGGAAGAGCTACAGACGTTCTATGTCCTTCCCAGGCGAGAAAGTGAAAAGGCGATCCTATTCTACCGCTCCGTGGAAACTAAAGTGGAGAAAGAAATCTGGCACGGCGCAGATCCTACACTTGACAGGCTCCAGCCTATCCGTCTGCCTAGATATTACACAGAAGGCTTGAAAAGGCTATTGAAGCGCCATGGGATACCTTTCAAACAGACCGCTCGAAAAGCTAAGTTTTATGACAGGATCTGGAATGTTCCTGGAACTCAGCGCAAGTTGCCCAATGGGAGAATGGAAGCGATCGGGCTTGGATACGTTCGATCCAAGAAACGGGAACTACTCCGCGATTGCTATGTCGTACATGACTTTGATGAAGAAGGAGATGCACAATGGGAGAGTGCTAATCCTGAACCAGAAAAAGTCCCCGACGTAAAAATGCCCAGTCCGTCGTTCGAAGAACAAATGAACAAGTTTATAAGGAAAGCTGGTCAAAAAGTTCGAGACGACCATAACCGTGAAATGGCCATCTACGAGAAAGCCAGGATGCAACGCCATCTCCAACGGGCGGCGAAAGACGAAAATGCCACTCCCTGTCAACCTGTTGCAAAAAAGGCCCGACGCAGAGGTAGAAACAAGTCAAAAAGCGGAAAAGGCACTCAGCAACAACAAAGCAGGAACAAGAAGTCACACGAGCGGGAATCGAGCGGTCCGGATTTGTCCCTTATAAAGAAGATGAGTCGAGCGTACTCTTTTCCTCAAAAGAAGACAAAGAAGATACTTAATCTCGCCATAAGGCATCAAATGATTACACTGCCGGAGTCTAAACACCCCGAGCAAGCAGCCGAAGTCTCTCACCCAGACTATTGCTCCTATCACCGAGCAACAGGACATCCACTCGAAGATTGCTTCACCTTCAAGAACTGGGTCAAAGATCAGTATCAGCTCGGCAAGTTCGCTCTATCTGACAGTTGGAGGATAACTCCGCCGCAGAAGCATGAACCCAAAGCTACGAGAATAGACCCAGATCCACATCGGTCTTGGAAGCGGGCTCGTACTTATCATATGATAACAATATCAAAAGAAGACCCTGAGGGTATGGATGATCTCCCCTGGTGCTTCGAAAACAATGATGACGAGGTGATCTCAAAATTTCCACCAGCGCCAAAAGAGCTGGAAGATGGAATACACACCACTGCAGATGAGCTCAAGAAAATTGAGCTGGGGACGACAAGCGACCCGCGGCCGACATTCGTCAGCGAGCTGCTGCCTGAAGAAAAGGTGGCAGCACTAAAAGACGTGCTTATGCAGTATAGAGATTGCTTCTCATGGAATTATTCCGAAATGCCAGGACGGGATCCAGAGATTACTGTCCACAAACTGATGATATCCCCGAACATCAAGCCGATCAAACAAGCACCGAGAAGAATGCGGCTCGTGCTTGAGATGAGCATCAACGCCGAGGTCAAGAAGCTGATCGACTCCGGCTTCATCCAGAAAGTTCAATATCCTGACTGGATCGCTAATATCGTCCCGGTAATGAAGAAAAATGGGACAGTGCGCATATGCGTGGACTTTCGGGATCTCAAAAAAGCTTGCCCGAAGGACGATTTCCCAGTACCGGTTACTGAGCTGATGATAGACAATACGTCCACTCACGAAGTCTTCTCCTTCATGGACGGCTCATCAGGATATAATCAGATAAAGATGCATCCCGAAGACCAGAAGCATATGGCTTTTCGGACCCCTTTGGGTATATTCTGCTATAAAGTGATGCCCTTCGGTCTAAAGAACGCCGGTGCCACCTATCAGAGGGCCATGACGAAGATCTTCGATGACCTCATACATGAAATCGTCGAATGCTATATCGACGACCTCTTGGTGAAAAGAAAATCATACGGGGAACATCTCGAGCATCTGAAGATCGTATTTCAACGCCTTCGGCAATACAACTTGAAGATGAACCCTCTCAAATGCGCGTTCGGGGTGTCCTCAGGTAAATTCCTAAGATTCATCGTCCGACATCGAGGTATCGAGATAGATCCGTCAAAGATCAAGGCGATCATGGAGATGCCCCCACCAAGGACTCTCAAGCAATTGCGGTCTCTCCAAGGGAAGCTCGCGTATATTCGGCGATTTATAATCAATCTCTCAGGCAAATGCCATCCTTACAGCCACCTGATGAAGAAGGGAACCCCTTTCTCCTGGGATCGCAAATGCCAAAGCGCGCTAGACGAAATCAAGCAATACCTGCAGAATCCGCCAATACTGGCCGCTCCGGTCAAGGGAAAGCCTCTCATTCTGTATACAACAGCCCTCGAAGGTTTTTTAGGCGCATTATGGGCACAGGAGAACGACCAAGGGAAAGAACGAGCCCTCTACTATTTGAGCCGAGTTCTACTGGGGGCAGAAAGCAACTACTCCCCCATCGAAAAACACTGCCTGGCGTTGATCTTCGCGATAACAAAGCTCAGGCACTATGCATTGGCGCATGAAGTCTGTCTCATTTTGAAGGTGGACCCCCTTAAATATTTAATGTCGAAGGCCATATTGACAGGGAGACTCGCTAAATAGGCCTTGCTCTTAATGGAGTTTTCGATAACCTATCAGCCTCTTAAGGCAGTGAAAGGCCAAGCCATCGCCGACTTCCTCGCTGAGCATCCGATACCGGCCGATTCCCCTCTGAATTGCGAGCTGCCAGACGAACATGCGTTTGATACGATCGACGGTAGTAATACCCGATGGGAACTCTATTTTGATGGAGCGTCTTCCATGAAGAAGCACAAACAAAGCACCCCTATAATCAAATCGGGGGTAGGCCTCATCTTCGTAACTCCACAAGGAGGGATAATGCACTTTGCTTTCTCCTTAACAAAGCCGAGAACGAATAATGAGGCCGAATATGAAGCTTTGATAACAAGCCTCGAGATCCCATCGACATGGGAATCGAAAACCTCCTCATATACGGAGACTACCAACTGATCGTTAGTCAAGTAAACGGCGACTATCAAACGTGCAAGACGGAGCTGGTAAAGTATGGTGAGAGAGTACAGCAATTGCTGACTCAAATCCCTTCCTACATGCTGGAAAGCATACCGCGCGCGAAAAATAGCAAAGCAGATGCACTAGCTAAGCTCGCTAAAGAACTGGCCGACGAGAACCTCGATGACGTAAGAATCATGGTATAAATCCGTCGGGTGCTTGCCCCAGCAGAAATATCTCCGGAATCATCCGAAGAAAAGGGAGCGACTGAGCAAATGGCTATGCAAATAAAAGACCAGGAAAAGGCTGAGGATTGGAGAGAATCCTTTATAGACTACTTCAAATCCCGTCGAACACCTGAAGATGCGTCCTCAAGACATCAACTTATGAAACGAGCTCTGTCTTTTGCCTTCGTCAATGATACTCTGTACAAGAGGTCGTTTGACTCTCTGTGGTTGAGATGTCTGGGACCTGAAGAGGCGAAAAGAGTCGTTCAGGAAGTTCACGACGGACTCTGCGGCTCTCACCAAGCAGGCCCGAAGATGAAGTTGAAGATTAAACGGATGGGCTACTATTGGCCAATGATGATTCAGGACTGTCTCGAATATGCGAAGCAATGCCACTCATGCCAGATTCATGGGGATTTTATCCATCAGCACCTAAATCCTCTACATCCAACAGTGGCTAGCTGTCCGTTCGAAATGTGGGGGACTGACGTAATCGGCCCCATCGAGCCAGCATCGTCCAGAGGACATCGATTCATTTTGGCGACGACTGACTACTTCTCCAAATGGGCAGAAGCAGTACTGCTGAGGGAAGTGAAGACGGAGAATATCCTCCATTTCTTCAAGACGCACGTCATTTATCGGTTTGGAACTCCACGACGGATCATCTCCGATAACGGGCCAGCCTACAGAAGCCACAAGATCAGCCGCTTCGTGCAACAACATAACATAGACTGGAGATATTCCTCAGTTTATAATCCCCGAGCTAACGGTCTAGCGGAGGCTTTCAACAAGACCTTGACGAAGATCGTGAAGAAGACGGTGCCCCGAAATAAGAAGGACTGGCACGAGAGACTGCAAGAAGCTCTCTAGGCGTATCGAACTACGTTCAAGACGGCCACGAACACAACGCCGTACGCATTGGTATTCGGTACAGAAGCAGTACTACCCCTCGAAATAGAATTACCCTCTCTACGAGTGGCAGTCCACTATGAACCGACGGACGAAGAAAATGCTCACCTTCGGCTTGAGGAGCTTGATGCCCTTGATGAAACCCGTCTCATAGCGCAACAAAATCTGGAGGCTTATAAAGCAAAGATGACGCGCTTATATGAAAGATTGACCAGGCCGAGGACATTCCGCTAAGGCGAACTCGTGCTAGTGGTCAAAAGACCTATGATCCCCAATCGCGCCAAGCGGGGAAAATTCGAGCCGAACTATGAAGGCCAGTACATCATAGACAAGGTCTACCAGGGTGGAGCCTATCTACTCATGGATATGCACGGTGAAAGGCCTTTCAGGACAATAAACGGTCGCTTCCTAAAGAAATACTATGCTTAATGAGTCACAGCCTAGGTCAATGATAGATGGCGACGACTATGTCCGCTCGCTATCTTCCTAAGCCCAAACTCTATAAGTAGTAGCCGACCTTCTTCAACAAAGGACCGAAACGTCCTTAAACTAACAACGGATCACTATGTCCTAAAACTAGCTGTTGAACGAGATGTCGAGAAACTACGGCGGATCGCAGCATCCCGAAGCTGATAAAATAAATAAATAAAAAGAAACGGTATGTCCATAAGCAAAATGGGCACGGATGAAAACCCGAAACGGCTCCGTGAGTAAAAACAGCAGGGCTACCGGCGAGTGTTTGTGAAAACCCAAAAGGGCGCAACCTCGTTATATATAAAAAAAGAGAGGAATAAAAAAAGAAGAAAATGGTATGTCTATAAGCAAAATGGGCACGGATGAAAACCCGAGAGGGCTCTGTGAGTAAAAACAGCAGGGCTACCGGTGAGTGTTTGTGAAAACCCGAAAAGGCGCAACCTCGTTATATATATAAAAAGGAAAGAATAAAAAAAAAGAGAATAAAAAAACGGTATGTCCACAAGCAAAATAGGCACGGATGAAAACCCGAAAGGGCTCCGTGAGTAAAAACAGCAGGGCTACCGGCGAGTGTTTGTGAAAACCCGAAAGGGGGCAACCTCGTTAAAAGACACTTATAGGGTCCTCTCGACCTTGCAAGGAGAAACCACCCACGTGAGATCCTTACGACTCACAAGGGAGCAACACACTTAGGGATCCCCATGATTCCTAAGGAGAAATACACTTTTGAGATCCTCAAGACTCGTAAGGAGAACTCTCTTATGGGACCCTCACGGCTCATAAGATTTGAAAGTCTTAAGTTACAGAGACCTGAACCTGTTCTTAAGCAATCCCCACAACCTCCGATACTGCCCTACAAGTGGCTTAATACTGACCCTTGTATACAATCCACGGGCGCGAATAAACATTTTCCTAACCAAGTCTCATCCGTGACTAGGGATATGTTCGTACGGTGAACAACCCTTGTAAGCCCTCTCGACTTATAAGGAGAAAACCCTTTTGTAAGATCCTTACGACTTACAGGGGAACATAGACTTAGGAATCTTCACGATTCCTAAGGAGAAAACACACCTACGAGATCCTCACGACTTGTAGAGAGAAATACCTTTGTGAGACTCTTACGGCTCATGAAGTCAAAAGCCTTAGTCGACAGGATCTTAACCCTGTTTACTAAGCCACCTTTGTTCGACATCGTCGAAGGCAAATGATGATTCGCTCCTGAAAATATTCCAGTTGTAGCGGTGCTGATGCAAAAATCGGTGTCTAATCCCAAGTTTGCGGCAAAAAGCCAGCAAGTCACACATGTATACGAAATAGCCGAAATGATGGGGCAACTTGCGACAAAATCAACAAGTGAAAATGTATGCATGCAAAACAGCCGAAATGATTGTGCAACTCGCAATAAAAAACAGCGAGTGAAAATAAAATAAATAGCCGAAATGATGGGGCACCGCGAAAAAACAGCCGAAATGATTGGGCAATCGCGACCTTTCGCGAAATAAAAGCTGAAATGATAGAGCATCGCGGAAAGAAATAAAAAAATATATATAATAAAATTCATGCCCTACAGGTACTATTACATCAATCCTTGTATACAATCCAGGGGCGCAAACAAAGAGGGAACCATACCTTCCCAACAGGCTCCATCAGAAAGCGAAGCCAAATCTCGACGGTTCACCAGCAACCTAGAGACAACCGCGATATTCGTCTCGATACAGCAGATGCAATGCCAACAAACGAAGCGAAGGCTAAATTCCTAGCTTCAGGGTCTTGTCGGCAACTCATATAAAACCTGAAAGACTATCGAAGTTCATCCCACGCCAGCGCGGAGTGGTCACCACCTCGGCGTTCGTATCGATACAGTAGACGCGATGTCACTATAGCGTTCTTCTTCCAACAGGATTCGGACGCGCCAAAGCAAACGAAGCGAATGCCAAATTCCTAGCTTCAGGGTCTTGAAGGCAACTCATATAAAACCTGAAAGACTATAGGAGATCATCCCACATCAGCGCGGAGTGGTCACCACCTCGACGTTCGTCTCGATACAGCAGACGATATGTCACCCCAGCGTTCTTCCTCCAATAGGACTCGGACGCGACAATCAAACAACGGAGCCACGGCAAAATCCCTAGTTCCAAACCTCGACGGTTCACCAGCAACCTATTGACAACCGCGGCATTCGTCTCGATACAGCAGACGCGATGCCAACAAACGAAGCGAAGGCCAAATTCCTAGCTTCAGGGTCTTGACGGTAACTCATATAAAACCTGAAAGACTATCGGAGATCATCCCACACCAGCGCGGAGTGGTTATGACTCATCGGGGCTCTCCAAAATGGGCCTAACCTCAAGTAAAAAGCGGCATGGCAAAATTCCTAACGCTTGCTCTTCCGACGGTCAAACTGCCTAGGAGGATTTCTTGAAGACGTCTTGTCCAACCCCCGAACGGATCAGAGACATGACAGTCGCAAGGCTACTCGAACAACAAGGTTGCCTATCGAGAAATACATCAGCCGACACGACGGTACGATGGACAAAACCCTAGTACCACAGACCCTAACGGACCTCTTTCGTAAAGAGCAGAGGTTATGACGTTAGGATATTCTTGCGAGAAATGCTCGATTCATCTCGACTCGTGAGGAAAAGCCTTAGGCAGCGGGGATTAAAAAACCTGTTTCCTAAGCATTGGGACCCTGCAAGTCGTCCCAAAATGGACTCCTGCATACTATTCACGGGTCACACTCTCCAAAGTCGAATCTCGACAAGGAGGGAAACAACCGCTTACGGGTCCTCTCGACTCGTAAGAAGGAAAATTCTCTTATACGATTCTTACGACTTGTAAGAGAAAACGCACTTAGGAATCCTCACGATTCATAAGGAGAAAATACACCTACGAGATCCTCTCGACTCGTAGGGAGAAAAGTCTTTATGAGACCCTCACGGCTCATAAAGTTGAAAAGCCTTAGGCAGCAGATCTGAACCTGCCTCCTAAGCCATCACTACCTCTTGAAGAAGCCAATACAGGATGCTCGCTCTATCATCTGTCGGCCATGTTTACTAAGGTAACATGCTGATAATAAAAGAAAGAAGAAAGCGGAGAAATGACACAAGACATTATGAAGAATGTATATCTTTTATTCATAAATTCGATTGAGTACAAGATACACTGTGTTAAAGAATAAAAGAAACAAATACATTTTATTTAGAATTACAAATGATAGAAAATGTTCATGGAGAAGGAAGCGTCTTCAACAAATCCGCAAGCTGCTCTCGCACTTCCTTCAACGCCTCCTCCTGAGCGGCTGCCGCAGCCAACTCTGCTTTCACCTGGGCCCGCTGCTGCAAGTAGGATGAAAGCTGTTCTTCAACGGCTCGTTGAGCTGCTTCGCGACCTTGGGCATCACGCTCAACGGCATCGAGCTTCTGCTTCAGTGTTAGCCCATCAGAGATACTTTGCAGAAGGCCCTTGAAGATAGCCTTCACCCGGGCAGCGTTCGCGTCGACCTCAGCACGCAGTCGAGCAGAATCGCTTGAGGTCTCTTGGTATTCCCTCCGCCTTAAAGCCGCTTCTTGTTCCAGATGTTGAAAGTAAGAAGTGCTCTGCTCGATCCATGCCGCCCGTTGAGTACTCGTGGCCAAAACCTTGGGGGCAGGGCGCATAAGCTCCAGCTAATGCAGGCGGGCCTCGATCTCCCTGCAGTGGTTAACCCAAGACTCGACGACGCCTTCATTATGTAAATTTACAAGCGTCGCCAGCATCGGATTAACCTCGGTAGCAAAATCTGCGGAAGATGTGGGAGCTTCTGCGTCAAGCTCCTCGACGCATCCGCTCAGCATGCTCAAACTCATCGCAGCACCTTTTCAGGATGGGCGTCTGGAAAATGGGCCTGCCGGCATCATGATGCGATACTCGAAAGGGGCCGGAATTGGAACGACAGCTGCAAAAACAAAACACAATCAAATGACGGTTCAAGAAATATAGAAAGGTCATCAATGACGGAATCTACTATACCAGCTGCAGCAGGTGGCAAAGCTGGGAGGACCGGTGGCGCAACCGATCTTTCATCTCCTCCTTCGATCTGTAGCACTGCAATCAGGGCAAGGAAGAATCAGAAATAATTCCATTATTGAAGAAAGAAAGGGCATTAATTGAGAACTATACTCACCAGCGCCACTGGAGGAAGCAAGCTCCGACGGGAAGGAGAAGTGTGGGTGCAGCACCTGGTACAAGTGATCAAAAAGCACTCCTGCAAAGACGCAATAGTACAACATCAGCACATAAATTATGCAGCCAAGATAAGACTGATAAGTCACAAATCCATACCTTCCAGCATTTGCGACGGTACGAGAGAGGGTAGAGATGTGGTCACCGTCAGGGTGGTAACTGACGGCGCTCCCTCGAGTAAAAGGGCATCAGCACTAGCCGCACCTGCGTTAGAAACAAGATAAGCCCTGTCAGGAAGGATTGCAGAATAATAAGAAGGACGGTAACCCAAAATTTACCTGATGAGTCGCCAGCCGAAACTGTGGCGTCTCCCTCTTCCATTCGCATGGGTTCACCTCCCGTTGCCTCATCGCCAGACTCTACGGGAGCCGTCGTTATGCTCGCGGCGCCGGGAGACGAAAAGGAACCATAAGCAGGGAGAGCGATGATCGGAGCGTTGCCCGACTCTTGAGAAAGAGCGGCCGTCTCGTCCTCAGCGATCATGCCCGTCTCACCCGCTACCCCCTCGGGCTCAGCGGTCGCGACCGTCTTGTCCACCGCTGCCATAGGTTCATCGGTCGCAGATGCTCCATCCGCTGCTGCCCCAGGCTCGGTTGTAGCAGCCGTCTCAACTGCCGCCCCCTCGGGCTCGGCATCAGCAACCTTCTCGGGCATAGTAGGCGTGACTGTCTCGTCAGCCACTAGCTCAGGCCCGGCAACTACGGCTTCACCGCCTACCGTCGCCTCGGGATCAGCTGCTACCTTCTCCACCGTCCCCTCAGGCTCGACGGTTTCCTCTGCTCCTTCAGTTGGACTTGGCCCTGCAGGACAAGATGTATAAGAACCGATAGTTTTACAACTCTTACAAAAAAGCCTCGAAAAACACGTTACCTGAGGTGGATTGATCGTTGGTTTCTCGAGCTGCACGCACCGCCCGTCTATGAGCAGTAGACAAGGCGACCGGTGGCTCCTCGGAAGGAGCAGCAGCAGGAGTAACGGCACTTGGGCCCGCTCCAACGGCCAAAGCAGCGCTGCGCTCCTTCGCTGCGCGCCTCAAGTGCTTCCTCTCCTCCTGGGCCGTCACGATGGACCTCTTGGAAGCTTCCTTCAGCAAGGCGTCCTCGTCCGCGTTCAGAGTTGCTTCCAGAGCCTTCAAGGCATCCATCATCGGCTTTTTGAGTTGGGTATCTTGCGGCAATTCCGAAGAGGCCGGAACATCGGTAGCTGGCCCAGAGAGAAGTCCTGCATCAGTTTGCGAGATAGGTCTTGTGGTCCCTGCGATAAGACAAAAAGGGGGGGGTCAGATTACTCATAAGGAATAGGAGGAGAGACATAGTAAACCGAAATGTACCAAGGCCTAAAGACGCTCTGAGTCGTTCCTCCTCCTGGAAAGTTTTGAGGGAATCAGCGATAGCTTCTTCGGTAGAAATTCCTTTTAAAGGAAGGAAAAGAATTAGTTAAAAAAACAATGATAGAGGTACGATACAATGACGAAAGAAACAACTAGTGATTACCCGATTGCGCAAGTTTAGCCAACCACGCATCGTGCCTCGCCAATCGCTCTGAAGCGATGGCGGCCGCCATATCAGTGTCGTCTGGCGGCATAAATAATCCCTCGTCGGTCCCGTACTCACCCAAGCCCTCGCTATAAGGAGCATGAGGTTCCTGGCCGAACACAACGTCAGCAGAGAGAATCGACTTCTTCTTCCTCTTCTGCACGCGAGCCCCGGGTGCACCCAAAATCAATTTACGTTTCGTGGGCACCTTAGGACGGCGGGTCCCGATGTCCGAGCCCACGCCGGACTCCGGTGAAACCACATTCACCGTCTCCACCGGAGTACGGGGCGCTGGGGGCACGTCCACGGTATCACGAGGCAATCCGTGCGGAGGGCTCAGCACGTGCGGTGGCTCAGCTCCAGCATCTCTTAGTGGAGGAACGACAGGGATCCTTGACCTCAGGGGAGCTTTGCGGTCGCTGCCAGGGGCACACCCTTGCGGTCAACCAACAACCGCTTCTCTTCCCGGATGACGGCACCCATCGCGTGCCCGTACCAGGCCCCGTATACATTGAGGGCCCGTGGGACGCAGCTCGGCTCGCTGATAAAGAAGTGGGAGCCCGTGTTCAGCCGCATAAAGTGATGTAATGCATTCCATATCCCCTCTCCGGTGGCCGCAGGCTTTTCCAAAAACGCCTCCAGTGGGACCCCTTGGTTATAACTTATCTGCTGGGCGAACCGATGGGGGTTGTACCTCATGAAGAGCGCCATATCGTTTTGCCTGAACACCAGGAAGCCCGGCCGGATGGAATATAAATGTAGAATCTCCCTGGCTTTCAATACGGAGGCCCCGTCCTTGAAATTATCGCGCAACGCCAATACCTCCTTGGAGGTCTACGAGCCGATGGTCATGACCTTGTCCGTAAAAGAAATGCTCGCTCCGACCGTGCGTGGACGAAGAAGCAACCCCCTAGCCTTCCGCGGAGACGGATTCACAATAGAGGCGCCAATCAGCCGCATAACTCTTGGGAGTCTGCACTTCTTGTAAAACGAGGGGCTCTTATGAATGCCAAATACCCCGAGCACATGCACTTCCATCCACGAAGTGAAGTAGTGCATCGGGAAATTGGCAGGTTGCACCCCAGGTTCATTTGCGTCCACTGCCACGATGAATCCCTGATACAGGTGAGCCAACCCGGCGATTCCGATCGACAATTGTATGCCAGCCACCATCCGATGCGCTGGGTAAAAGACGGACGGCCTCATGTAGCGCGGATGCATGGGGAGCGTGAACCAACACAGCCATAATCCCAGAAATCCGAGAAAGAAGGTCTCCTCGTCAATGCCCGGGGCAGCGATTTCCGATAAGGACGTGATTGCAGCGTCAGGAAGGTAAAAACCCTTTTGGTCATCTTCCATTACTGGTCGATGATCTAAGCCAAAGCCGAAGGGGTCGTCGAGCTTGGCGAACTTTTCGCTTCGCTGCGATAGAATCTCCGGTCGAAGAAAGCGGGCGATGAAATCTGCAAAACTGACTCCCCGGCCTCCCGATTCCAAGTAGAGACCTTCATACATATTCAGCACCTTCACCAAACTCGGAAACTGGTGCTGAATAGCATTCTCCGGTGTTAGGCCCATTACCAGCGGCTTGGTGGCGAAGACATATTCATCTGGAGGAAGTAACTCCTCATAGTGCTCCCCCCTCACCGGCAAACCTGAAATCTCAGCAAATTCCTCCAGGGGGATGGAGACTTCCCTGTCCGACAAAAGAAAGGTATGGGTGGGGATGTTCCATTGTTCTACAAATACCTTAACCCACCACGTTGGAGGAGCAGGATACTCGAACAGTGAGGCGTAGACTGCAGGGTACAGACCAATCTTCATTAGATGCGTCTTCTTCGCTGACAGGATATACCTAGCCCACTGCAAATACCCGGCCGATTGTCGAGGGGTCAATCCAATATTATAAGGTTGTCCCCAAGGGCGCGCTTCACCCTGGCATATGCGTCGCCTCAGAATATCCACAGCTGGCGGGGGCTGCACGGGAATGGCAACAATCGAAGGCTGAAGAAGATCCTCCGAATTCCAATTTACGACCTCCACGGTATAGTTCACAGGGGTGCATCTGCATACGGGATCGATGAGATCGGATCTGAAGGCGTCGCACAAGAAAAGCTTCGGCGACCCTTGATGATTTCACTGTACCACCTACCCCACAGGTGAAGGTTCTTATACTCGCGGTCGTAATCCTTAATGAGAGCAAGAACCTCCCGGTCCACCTGCGCCTCAGGGAATCCTCCCTCTGAGCGGAAAAAAGGGAATGAAAGGTCAGCAGACATGGTGCCTGCAAGAAAAAGAGAAATTCAGTCATCAGCATCATAAGTTAATTTTAAAAATTCCCACTCTTGGTACTTTAAAATTTATACCACACTGCAATGCAGTGGAAAGGGGACCAAAGGGGGACCCACAAAATCCAGATGACAATGCATGAGTTAATATGACAGCCTCATCTTTGGATGAGACTGTCAATTAATGAGGAGATCCTCAAAAGAATATTCTCATTAAATGAGAAATCCCTTGAGACAAGGAGAAAATCTCCCTTTTCAGAGCAAAGCTCTGTCACAGAGTGACACTTGTCAAACTCTGGTCATAAGGGAATAAAATTCCTTAAAAGAGCCTAGCTCTGTAAAAATGGAAAAATCCATCAAAGGAAAAACTAATTTCTAAAAATTAAAGTTTGGGATCTTAAAAAATCCATGAAAAACTCTTAAGAGTTCATCATTAGAAGATCAAAAGATCTATGGTTTTGTTAATGAGCAAAGCTCTGTTCATGGGTTAAGAAACCCTGAAACAAATTCTTGAGAGCAAAGCTCTGTTTATGAAACCCCAAAGGGGTTTTCTTTGGATCAAAAGATCCATGAGAGCAAGGCTTTATTAATTAAAATTAATTTGATTTGATTTAAGTTAATTTTTACCTAAAAAAGTCTAACAGAGTTTAAATCTTGAGGTTCTTGAAAACAAGAGCAAGGCTCTGAAAATAAAATTCTTGAAGATGATAATCATCTGCGGAGGACCAAGGGTCCTATTTATAGGCGCTTAAGCGCATCTTCAACTCTTGAGTTGATCCAACGGATCAGATCTTGCCACCGCTGCACTCACGTGTGCGCCACGTGAGCGCAACGGTGGGGGGGCATTTGTTTCCTCCAATCAGAGCAAAGCTCTGTTTGAATTTCAAATTCAAAAGGTGAAGCAACGCTTCAGATCCCTTGCGCTGCGCGCAGAGCGCCACGTGTCAAAAGCAGACACGCCAGAGCAAGGGGCGCTGCGCCCAAGGCAGCGCACCCCAATCAGAGCAAGGCTCTGTTTTAAAATTTAAACTCTAAAAATAAAGGAAGCAACGCTTCAGATGACTTGCGCTCTTCGCTGCGCAACACGTGTCAGCGCAGTTGCGCTGCGCTCTGCGCTGCATGACACGTGTCAGCACAGTTGCGCTGCGCTCTGCGCTGCGCGACACGTGTCAGCGCAGTTGCGCTGCGCTCTGCGCTGCGTGACACGTGTCAAGCGCGGGTGCGCTTGCGCCAACTGTGCCAGCACTAAAACTTAAATAATGAATTATTTAATCAGAATTAAAATTCTAGAAAGATCTTTTTAATCTTATTAAAATAAGAAGATTATCGTCTGTAAAACAGAGGCCTTAGGATCAAAGATCCAACGGTTTGGAAATATCCCAGATCAATCAGAGAAAGATCTCTGTAACTAACTCAACAAACTAATTGGCCCTATATAAAGGCCCCTAGACTCCAAGTCTCAGATATAGACAGATATACAGAGCTCCTCCAAAAACTTTGAGAAAAAACTCAAAGAGAAAAAAAGGTAAACCTTTGAAAAAAGAAGAATTTCTTCTAAAAAGATCAATGATCTAAGAACAAGATCAAGATCTTCAATAAAAAGAAAAAAGATCAAAAAAAAGATCCAATCATAAAAGAAAAAAGAAGTAATTTACTTCATTATTAGATCTTTTGATCTATATAAAGGCACAACCTTTTGATGAACCATTGGTTCTTGAATCTTGAGGTAGAACCTCTTTAGAACAAGAAAAACTTGTTTCTTTGATCTTAATTAGATCAAGATGCGCTATTGAACAGTGCCTTGCACTCTTGATTTGCGCTGTTGCGCTCCTTGGACTGGCGCAAGTCATCAGAAAGCGCCACGTGTCAATCTGCGCCTTGCGCTCCTAAAAGCAGAGCACTGCGCTCTTGGATTGGCGCACTGCACCAGGGCGCGCCACGTGTCAGTAGCGCACTAGCACAACGCACTGGCGCAGCGCACTGCGCTAACAGACTTGCGCTCAGCAGAGCGTGACACGTGTCACCTCCATGTGCGCTGGCGCCTTGCGCTCTTTAATTGGCGCAGAGCGCCTGACAGGCCACGTGGCGCACTGTCAGACCATTAAATGCTCTGCATTATTAAAAAGGAGCAGAGCCCAATTAAAAGGTCTAACAGACCAAAACAAATGCTATGCATTATTAAAAAAGGGTCAGAGCCCAATTAAAAGGCCAACAGGCCTAATCTAAATGCTGTGCATTTAATTAAAAAGCCCAATGCTGTGCATTATTTAAAAAAGGGCAGAGCCTAAACAAAGGCCTAACAGGCCAAATATAAATAAAATGTTGAACATTTTCAAATGGACTTAGCCCAATTCTGGCCATAAGTCTTCAATTTAAATTGAACTGAGCACAGCTGCTCTCCCAAATCAATTTACACCCGGTTCAAGGGTACATCTCTGAACTTCTCTGATATTTGTCGTTGTAATCCTTCAACGTCGTCAGAGAGGTGACGGGTCCCGACAACCATACATTGCTACGGACTGTGGGGTCCTTAAACTCATGGACCGAAATGTCCTTAAACTAATATTCGTCCCCAAAATGGGAATGTTGGACCGAAATGTCCTTAAACTAATATTCGTCCCCAAAATGGGAATGTTGAACCGAAATGTCCTTAAACTAATATTCGTCCTCAAAATGGGAATGTTGGACCACCATGTCCCTAAACTGGCAATGGACCACCATGTCCCTAAACTAGAACAATAGAGCCCAAATGCTCTTTTGTCGGATCTAAACGATCCCGTTAAGCTGATCTTAGTCTCAAATTAGACTAACGTATCCTTAACAAACGTTTAAGTTGATCTTAGCCTCAAATATGGCTAACGTATCCTTAAACCAAAACCCCAAACCGAAATTTAAGAAAATACGGATTTGGACTAATCCACGTCCTACGGGCGACAACACAAATTAGTCTCCGTATACAATCCACAGGCAACCACAAACAAAACAAACACCCACGACACGAAGTGATCATCTGGAGAAGGAGAAAGTTGTTACCGCGATGCGGTAGCGTAATTAACTGCAGGGGCTTGCGCCTGTAGGGAAGAGCGTCTCCACAATCAAAAACCCCTCGAACGAGGGGGAATCTGACGAAGTCTGCTACATCGGACGCATCCGTCTAAACCTCCGATACATGGTGCCATAAATCAACTTGGCATCTTCGGAGAGGTGGACGGATAGCACCAAATAGCATCTGCCCCGAATTTTAGGCGAGACGTACATCGCGTCTCCACCACGTCTTTCGGAGGGGAACAAAGCCGTTCACCGAGGAATTGCTCGCCGTCCACGTCTCCTCACGCAACAAGCCACCAAAGGTCTCTCTGTTCGACGGGAAAAACGACCCGAAGGACCATTTGGACGCTTTCACCACGGGGATGAGCTTCCAGGATCACTCCGACGCCGCCTACTGCAGAACCTTCCCGGCCACCCTTATCCGTGCAGGTCGGGACTGGTTCCGGGTGCTCGAGCCCCGCTCGATTTCGACCTTCGATGAGCTAGCTACTCAGTTCATCGGCCATTTCTTGGGGAACCGTGGAAAGAAATGCATGGTCGACTACCTCTTCACGGTTAAGAGTGAGGACAAGGAAACGTTCAAGGCCTACATTACCCATTTCTACAACGCCCTCCTCGAGGTGCCCGAGCACCGGGACGAAACCGTCGTCACGGCGCTTAGATCTGGTTCGAAGCACAAGGAATGGTTACGTTCCTTCGCGTTGGCGCAACCTAAGACCATGGCCGAGGGCAAGGCGTGGATCGAGCGTGAGGTTCAGCTGGAATCCGAGGTGAATGCTAACCTCCCCCGGGCAGAACGACCCGACCAGAAGAAGAGGGCTCGGGAGGAGAGGCCGGAGCGTCAGCAACCCTACCACCCGAAGTTCCAGGAGTATAACCCACTGAACGTCTCCCTCGCGGTGTTGCTGGAGGAGGCCCAGAACGAGGGGTTCTTCAAGTTCCCTCTGATCTCGCATCAGGCCGCAAAGCGAACCCGGGGCCCCTACTTCGCTTTCCACCGGGTACTGGGCCATGCCACGGAGGACTGCAAGCAACTGAGGGACTACATCAAAGAGCTCATCCGGTCCGGGCACCTCGCCGCCTACTTGAGGGACAAACGACAGACAGACCGCGAGCAGGAGCGGCATCACACTCCCGCCGACCTGACCATCGGTCAGATCATGCTCGTCTCAGCAGACGACCCCCCCGGAGCTCAAGGAACCCCATACCCTATGCCGAGCGCGGAGGCTAACAACCCCTCAGGGAGCTCGGCCTAAGCCAATAAAGTCATCTACTAGCCTGTATCTCTCTTTTAAAAGCAATGTAAATTCTTCCTAGGATCTATTGTTAACCTAATAAAGATCAATGGAGTATTGCGAAAAGGAAAGAAAAGCTTTGTTTATTCAAAAGGTATTGTGGGCTCCTCAGCCATACATACGAAAAGAAAATTTACAACAGTGGGGGAAGGGGGTACAGCGAGCATTGCTCGTGCTACTCGGTAAAAATCTCCGCCAGCCGGGGCTTCGCAAGGTCCAACCTCTATCCCCGGTTCCCCCCGCGCGCGTCGATCCCGAGCCTCAGCTCGTAGCATTCGCGGACGAGCGCCTCCGAGCGGGCCAGCCGGTTCGCAGAGATTAGGCCGAAGCGCCTCAAAGACCGCAGCTTGCCTACGGCCTCGTCATAGAGCAGCTCAGGCAGGGGGTTGTAAAGCCCTGGCGATGCCCTCCAGATGAAGTACACCAGCAGCTGCTGCAGGGAGTAGCGTCTGGGGAGAAGCCGGCTGAAATGGTCCTCAATGCTCCCGTAGACCAGCTGCACCGTGTCCTCGGTGCAGTACGGGTCGTAAAGGTACACGTCTTCGAAGTGGACGATGTCGGGGATGGTAAACGGGAAGTCCTGCATTCTCGACGACCTGTTTATGAAGGATGGAAGGACCAGTACTCCTTCGGCCTTATATAGCCCACCGCGCAGCTCAACAGTCGCCCGCTTTCACCCAAGGAGTCGCTGCCACGCGGCAGCCATCAAGCCTTCTCCGGCGGAATCGAAGCGACGCGCCCCTAGCGCTTCGCCCCCCTCCCCGCATTCAATGCGCTAGTTACGCACGCCATTGCCCCGACCGTTCCCATTCCCCGCACCAACAGCTGGGCGGTCGGGCAACACCACGTCAAGACTCAGCCCAACAGCTACCCTGCTCGGTCACCCCTGGCGGGTAGCTTCCCTACCGCAATGCCAGGGATCAAAAAGCCCTCCTAGAGGCAGTCGAGCCCGAGGATCCCTCGCTCGGATATCTCCAGTGGGCAGCTTCCTTGCCACAACGCCGAGGATCAAAAAGCCCTCCCAGAGACAGTCGAGCCCGAGGATCCCTCGCTCGGCTATCTTTCAGGACAAAAGCCCTCGCCAAGAGGCACCGGGCAGTAACCCTGCCCGGCCAAGGGTCCTTGGTAGGCTTTTACAGCCCCTCCCACGCTAAGGACCAAATTCCTCCCAGTGGCAGTCGAGTCCTTGCTCGGCTATCCCCGGCTGGTAGCTTCCTACCAAAACCGACAGGGATCAAAGTCCTCGCCAAGAGGCACTGGGCAGTAACCCTGCTCGGTCCCCATCCTGAAGGATCAAAAGCCCTCACAAGAGGCAACCGAGCGGCTACCCTGCTCGGTCAACTCCGGTTGGTAGCTCCTTACCCTCAACGCCAGAGATCAAAAGCCCTCACAAAAGGCACCAGAGCGGCTACCCCGCTCGTTCATCCCAGACTGGTAGTTGCCTACCCACGACGCCAGAGATCAAAGCCCTCACCAAGAGGCAACCGCGCAGCTTCACTGCCCGATCATCCTTAGTGGGCTTCTTACGGCCCTCTTACGCTAAGGACCCAAGTCCTCCCAGAGGCAGTCAAGTCCTTGCTCATCCATCCCTGGCGGGTAGCTCCCCTATCGCAACGCTAAGGACCAGAAAGCCCTTGCAAGAGGCGACTGAGCAGCTACCCTGTCCAGTCACCCCCGGATAGTGGTCAACATTCAAAATCGGGAATTGTAAGTGCACGGTAAGTGCACGGCGGCGCCCCGGCCGTCAATCCGATGCCGGAATGCGGAAACAAAACTTTTCTACAACTTAGAAACCGGCACCACCGTGCATTACCAACCCGGATCGGGCCATTAACCTAACTACTAGCAAACTAAAAGATGGGTAGAGAGATATACCAAGCGATCCGTGTCCTTCGGTCTTCGCCTCTACTTCGATCTCCTTGCGGAATCTCCGGTCGTCGCCTCCTCATCGAAACGAGCACCACATCGCCGAGTTCTTTTACGGGCTCCCAACTCCGGATCGAGGCAACTCGGGCGCGAAGTTGGCTAGACGACGCGTCCAAGAAATGCTGTAGACTAGTGTAGAAACCATTGTCTCAATTGGGGTTATGAAGTTGCCATAAAGATGATGGAGGAGAGAAAGAACTTTGGAGAGGATGAAGGTGTATCATTTTGCAAGCATGAAGAATGAGATGAATAAATCCCACCACAAGAAAAAAACAACTCTCTCATTCTCCCCTCTAATATGTGACCGGCCCCCTATATGAAAAATAAGGAAGAGAAAAACTCAAGCATGAAGGGAGGTGAGTGTAGGAAAAGTAGAATGGGTGACCACATCCAAAAGGCAATGATAACATTATCAAATCAACTTCTAATCCATTCTAATCTCATTAATGCTAAACCATCATGAAAAAGCATAGATGCTTAACCTATCATAATGCCACAAATGCAAGAAACCCCTCCACAAAAGATAATTTGCACAACTGCAAATAACCCCCTCCATCGGAAAAGTCCGGCAGGGAAGGAACAAAGGAAAACTGGCCGGAACGGAAAACAAACTGGCAACTTCAGAAAACTGATCCCGTAATAAATTACAGGAAAACCCCGCGACTGCATATACATGCCCGCATTTGTATTCCCACTGAACACAAATGCAAAGAGACAAAATCTACACTATCTAATACTAGGATCCGGCTTAAGCCAAAGCCCACTAGTAAAATCCGTCCGATCACGATCCGTGCAATACCGCACGTATCTGATCGAACCCTGCCATATCTCCATACGGCCTCTACAGCGTTTCGCCCGTAACTTGAGTAACTGTGTGTGGTGGACTCTAAAGACTCGTCAATACTATGGCTGTGGATTTAACCACTAGCACGTCAGAGGTATTAGCCATACGTGACGGGCTACCAGCTATTGACCAAAAGGGACGTCGATGAGCGAACTCATCCTGACACCCTACTGTGCCTGTCAGTGAAAATATCCGTACAGTCCGGTCCGTTCGTCTATGAGCATCGCATGGCGGGCCTAGGGGGTTGGTAAAAGTCAGACCACCAAAAGCGGTACAAGTCATGTCGGAGAGTAACCCAGAACACCCTGAGATACTACTGGAATACCTACCAGTAAATCTCCTGCCTTGGCCAAGGACTTCGTGTAATGGCTCTCCTAGACACAGCGCGACCTCACCCCCAATACCGGGAGAGACGAACCCCTGCAGATCCGCTCACTGCCTCCATGTGGCTCGGGACTGTACCCAACTAAAACCTGTTTGCACGTCTCCTTTGAGCGTGGTAGGGTAGTAATCAAAGCACAGTGGGAACTCACACGAGACAAATGACGATATCAGGTCGATGAACTAAGCTGTACACATGTCACCAGGGAACTGCTATCTGACGACAGGTATAAGACCAACTAGCATGTTCCCGGCGAGTCCTGTCCGGTGTACTCATAACCCAATGAGCATCTGTATACATCTTAGGTGAACCAACTGACACTTGTGGCTTGTGAGACCGGCCACCGCCCCTCGTCGGGGTATCGAATGTATACACTAGTCTACTCTGGAGTATCGATGCCCTGTCTCGAAACTCCCTTGACTAGGGACCTTTTAAGGATGTGCTTATAGACCCCAGCTCCCACGTATATGATCGTCCTCATACTGCTGGTAGTCAAGCAAGAATCCTAGGGGCTCTATCAACGTGCAATAGTGACCTGTAAGGTCACCTAAAGCAGTACACGATGATAAAGGTAAACCAGATAGCATACTATCATCTTGAGTAAGACTGTCCTACCGGGATAGGTCCTCCCTCAATCATTGCAATCACGTGCCTGTGATCCAATAATTGACTCTGAGGGCACTATCTCCAACAATCTCCCACTTGCACTCAAGGCTAATTATTGCGATGTCGCATACTCACAGTCCGTGTGATACCGAACACCCAACTTCTCTACTAGTCAGTCTCACAAAGCTCGTTTGCGAAACTATTGCGTTCGAGGAATAGCCTCAGTGAGTGGATCCGCTCTGATGTTTCTTTCTATGTCTCTCTTTATCTCAAATTCGCGGAGAAACCCATCTCCCGAAATGAGCAATACATGTCTTAGAATGTGTCTGGATGTCTGATGGGACCTAGTTCATAAATGAACTCCAAATCCAAACTTCTTAGACAGTATCGTCAACTGAACTTAATCAGCATCCTGCGCCATGCCTTCCCCCAGTATCCACCTGGACCACCTGTCCAAAATACTGCCCCTCGTCAGAGGGAAAACTATAACTCTGACAACCACTCTGCCATCCAGGTGTCACGACCCGAAAAGAGCACGTGACTGGCACCTGAATCATATGAAGTCTATAGGACTCCATCTGATCCAAGTAAGCCAAAAGCCCAGAAATCTAAAACCATTTTAAGAGTAAATAAGAAAACTGGTTTAAAGAAGTGAAGAATAACATGTTTGAAGTCAAGGTTTTTAAATAACTAAGCCGAATATGCATTTTAAAAAAAAATGTAAAGTCCTTTCTAAAAATTTCGGCAGAGTTTCTTTTGTAAAAACTGGCCCCGAACGGGGTATAACAAGAATAATATATATATATGCAGTGATAAAAGGCATCCCCAAGCGGGAGCTAGCTCTTCGTCAATTGACGGTCACAACCACGCAACAATATAATATACAACGCCGAATGGCGATGGTCAAAACCAAAAGAAACTCAATAAGCATGAAAACCGCAATACTACTAAGTGCGACTCTAAGGTCGAATAATACAACACTAATGTCTAAGTCTGAAACAATATACAAGTTTTGGTTGATGGAATTCTAGATACAATGAATAATACAAGTACAATGGTGGTTCTTGATGCAAAAGAACCCACCTACCAACGAAAATCACCCGCAAAAGAAGCAGTGGGCCAGAAATGCCGCAATGGAACCTGTACGGCAAACCTGCAAGAACTGTGGCACAACGGGGGTGAGTTGCCAACTCGTGAATAGAAAACATCTACAAGCAGAAACCGAATGCAAGACATAATCCTAGGTCAAAACAATCAGTATATAATATAATCCTCAAGAGTAAGTCTGAAGCATGACAAGGTGGCAATGTAACATCTAAACATGTATGTAGTGCCAAGTACTCAGGTAATAATATGTCATAAGTATAGGGTATGTCTGCATGAAGTAAATATGATGAAGTATCAAAAATGAATATCAATACACATATATTAGCGTCCCATTCCACTAATATTGGTGTAAGGGTATATATAACAGCGCCCCCATACCCTGTTATATATACAAATGAAGTAAGATCAGTGTAATAAAAGTCTGTATGTATGTGGATCCCGTCCACCTGTCACCCAATGACAATAAGCATCATGCATGCAAATATCGTAAAGCATATGCATGGAAATATGAGGATATAATCAAATCATGGAACCTGAGTGCCTAGCATCGACACTCGAAAACATCATGAAACCTGTGCCTAGCATCGGCACGTAAATCCTCGTCTATCAGGCGCTGTCACCAAGACTGGCCCTGATAGGTACGTATCATACGCTATCTCGAAAACCCGAGTGCCCAGCTTCGACCCTCGAATTCCGACGTATCCACACGTACATACTCCGGTCGGTATCCCCACGATAACCGCCGAGTCCAAATACTATCAACGGTAGGTAGTGCTCCCCTGCCAGGCTCACCGTCTAACATATACGAGTCTTCTTACCCCGGGGTACCTTACCGGGTCCACCATGTACCCGCAGACGGTGCCTACCGCTCCTCGAATCGGGTTTCATATGCCACTCTCAGAACCGAGAAAACACATGGTGGACGCACTGAAATATCATATCAAGGGAAACTTGGTTTTTAAAGACAATACATATTCTCAGTTGAAATAGCCACGGTTCCCAAATCCAGAAATATCATGGAAACAACATATCTCAATGCGTATAATCAGAAAACATGATGTATGCAACATATAAAAGAATGTAAGCATATCGATATATCATGCAATACGGAATAGTGATATTCACATATTGGGGAAGCCGCTCTTTTAAAATGAATCGGTTTTAAAGAGTATCTTGCGGTGCCCAAATCTAGAAATATCATCTGTGTATGTGCAAAAAGTATGTGCACAAATATAAGTGTACAATGAGTATGTATACAAGTATGCCATGCAAGGGTCGTATCCTGAATGCAACAGTACTACAGTGTAGTGACATGGCAATTATCGATGATGAAGTGTGTGAGCCGGCAAGCAAGTGTACGTAGAATATACGCATCATCGATAATGGTGCTGGTGTCCTAACAGCATGATGGTAATATAGCAATAACCCATGATATGCAATGCGAATAGTACTGAAAATGAGGAATCAAATAAAACAACGCAATAGTGAAGTGTCTACATCAATATGTATATGTCATGTGATTATGCCATTTGAAATAAGACGAATCAGGGTTTTTTTAGTAAATTAAGGGCTACGGTGTTTTTAAGAAAAGATACACATTTTTAAAGTATCCGTAGAATCCCTTTATTTGTCTTTAAGATATTCCTGATTCGTAGTTTTTGAAATAGGTATGACTCGGGTCTAGCCTAACCTCTACTATGCAACCTACTGATCTAAGTATCAGGTCAATCGGGAGAGGTATGGAAACCACCTAAATCTGAGTCGATATATATATATATATATATATATATATATATATATATATATATATACAGTAGTCGGTGATCCCGCCTCAGTAGTATCGCGTACGATACAGTATATCATATGACATCCTCAAGTCATGAGTGCGGATCTATCATCAATATAAAGCTCGTACGGTAAATCGTCGTACGGCATCCCAATAGCTGGGTACGGGTAGATATCACATTCCTCTCATCAAATATCAGGTATCATTTCATCATATCACGTAATCTGGGGTACTGATCTAAGTCTAGTACAAATCGATACCATCTATAAGGTATGAATGCGGGGGTAAACACACATCCAAAGCCCGCAAAAAACACATGTCGTATCCCAAATACGAATCATATCAAATCACCGATCTCGCAGCACAATGCCCAATATCATCGACTCATCTCCAATGTCGTCCAATATCATCAAACACAGTGCAAGTATAATGAATATGCAAGGGTGTACGTGTAGGTGTAAATCTATTCTAGGGTCCGCGACTATGAACTACACTAAGTTAACTTCTAACCCTAAGCTATCCATAATACCCCTAACAAAATAACCATGTCATACTATAACTATCATATATAATATATATAACCTATCAACTACGGACTGCGGGGGTGCTATACGCCATGCACCCGACTTCCCCCTGTAGATATAATCTACTCACCTTGCGTCTTCATTTGTGAACGTCGCCACGCGCTTGCTTGTCGTCCCGAAGTCTTCATGGGGTACCTACACATCAAAGTATCGTATATGCGCATTAAAACAAAATCAAAGCTAACACGGCACACGAAACCCAAAATGATACGATAAGAGGCCTATAGGTTAGAACCTATGGCACGCCTTCAAAACCATCAATCAATCTTCGATATCGTCGTATAAACGCCAAAAAGTCGAGGTAAAACGAAATAGGCAAATTCAGAATTGAAAGTACGGAATACGGAAACACGAATCCGAAACAACAACTAAGGAAAAATGCTCCAGATTTCACCCTAGGTCAAATTATACAAATCTATATATGCCAGGGGTCTAATCAATTTTAATTTAGGGTGTCTCGGGTGATAGCAGATTCAATATACCCTTCACAGATTCCACAATTTCTCCGATATCGGTTTCTAAAATCCGTATTCTGGGTTTAAGCTTCAGGTTAGGGTCTCAATTCATACAATAGGGTGTTTATAAAACCTCTACTGAGCTCAATTTCACAATACAACACAAAATTCCCTCAAACCCTAACTTGGTTATCCTCAAGTCCACAACATCACACAATATCGATTCAATCTTAACATGGGGGTAAAGGAAATGCTATAACTAAGCTAATGGTTCAGAAAAATACCTCATTTGGCAACTCAAGAATTTTCTTGAGTTGCCCCTAGTGGCCAAAATCCTTGCTTCTTTAGCTCCAAGTGTAGATCTTGAGCTCGTGCACCTTTTTAGTGAAATGAAGGTAGGGTTTTGAGTTTGTTTTCATGGTGATTTGAGGGGTTGAAGAGGGAGGGAATGAGGAGCTAGGGCAGCAGCAGGAGGAAGGAGAAGAGGGAGGAAAATGAGGGAAGGAGAAATGGCTAAGGGTTTAGTCAAAGGTGCCCATACCTCTCTTTCTCACCAAACCTCATTCTTTAATATAAAACCCTTTTCTTTTCCTTTTCTTTTCTTTCTCTTTTCTTATCCTCAAAATTCCTTTCTCACATAAATAGTAACCCCAAAACAACTCATGGTGAAAATGCATAAGTGTAGAAAAGATATGTGCATATTTTGCACAAAATTGCTAAAAACCGATTAGCGATTTTTAATCGCGATTAGCACGAATTTAGTGTATAATTAATCATAAAAACTTTAAAATGACATAATTCCACAAAATACCTTATTTTAGAATTTTCCATAATTTTTCTAAAATTTTTACCATTTATTTGTATTTAATAATACTAAAATATTAAAATATTCAATAAATATTAATATTAAATTATAAAAATTCCCAAAAATAATATTTTATTATTATTTTTTTTTTTGAGATGTTACACCAGGTCACCTTGGAACCCTGGAATGATAATTGTCTCCTTAAGGAGAATGCTGTTATCATATCCCTAGAACATCAACTTATGATCTAAAACTGCTTCCGACTGTTTCTCAAGGATTGGATCAATATCAACTTATTGCATCTACTGCAAAAACAACATCTGGTGTGGTACTTGACATCTCATGATCAACTCAATTGCCTAAGCAAGTGATCTGCCAATCATGCGTATCCCTCTCCCCTTCAGTCTGTAAGACACCTTTAGAGAGGGTGGCCCCATCACCTGCAGGTATACTACCGTGCCAGGAGCCGTCCATTCTAAATACTCATAGAATGCTATCAAGTACCCAGATTGGGAAACCACCCAAATCTAGATCTAAAACCATAGATCTAGTAACCAGAATGTCTGATATAATATCCAATTGTTATGTGGAGAAACCACTGTGTGACAACCAAAGTATAACCGATCGTAGTATAGGAATATCACTTCCTACTCTGTGTATGTCATCCAAATACCAGGACATCACACCCTACTACCTTCTTAACAGATCCATACCTTATTTTGATGAAGTCAAACCTATGACTGTCACATCAGAAATAGATGATCTATCTCCGCTACATCTGCTTTAGTCTATAAATAGACATAAGCTACTTGTCCACCAATGCTTCCGCTCCTCCCACTGACTATGACAACCCTCTGGCAGTGTCATATACACGTGCACTTCTAAAACCAGTTTAGAACGACGCTATACTCATCCTCCTGCCGGGTCTCACAGTCTGGAGCAACAACAATGGTAAGTCTGGGTAAACAAGAACTTCCCTGTCACCGTCCTTGAGGCTACCAGAGTACCTCTCGGGTGCCTGAGGTTACCCATCTTATCTGCGGAGTGGCCAATGGAATATCAAACCAGATTGAATCTTTAGGTTCCTTATCAAATTTTCAGTAATCGTTTGCGGTTCTGGAATCACTTCTAGTTCTACCATACTCCCACTACTGTTTTTCTGAAAAAATCCATTTTTAATAAAACTGTGGTGTGTCTAGAACAATATCACTATTGATCTTCCAGATGGTAAAAAGTCAACCCTCGTCATAGCCTGGGTCAACCTACAAACAGCCATTACAGAAAACGTGCCTAGAGTTATCCAGAGTCTGGTTTTACGCATAAGCCGGACAACTCCCCGTACCTTAACATCGTTAAGATATGAACTGTTCTATATCCAATACAGAAACAGAGGCACTGATTTAATTGAACCAGATTCAAATCATGCAGCTGTCTCCAGTGCATGTCAACTAAATGGAAAAAAGGCCGATCAGCGTTACTCAACTTAGAAATGCTTCCAATTATGAGTAACCTGAAAGAGAAGCAAGTTCTCTTAATCATTACTATCAACTGAATACCCTACACAAGTATCTACATCTTCGATCACCTTGAAGAATCCCGACACTTGCAACACCTGGTTCTCTACTTTATTCATATACCTATAACTTCTCAAAATTCGGACCCTGTGTTTCCACGAAACACCTGTCTAAAAACTAGAGAAGTCATAAGTAAACCGAATATAGTACGAGGACCATCCCCTCTGTCCTAATGGACACTGGACAACATACAATACTCTGTATAAGTTCCTTGAGTCTAATAACTCACTCCCTGTGTGTTGCAGGTTGAAAACTGTACTTATGGTTAAGAAGAATTACACCGCTGTTTAATGCTCCTTACCTAACCATCCACTGATATAGGTAAATGTCATAGACATAATTTCAAAAAGGTATATCTCACTCTATAAAAATAGACGTACAGATATATCAATTTGAAATTGGTGCATGACAGCGGATATTCAAAACCAAATATTTGCCGTCCGGCAAACAACCCAGGTGACTTCCTCAAATATCACCGATTACAACGAATCCCGATATAATGAGGATGATCACCTAATTCCCAATAACTTACTCCCACTCATCATCTGTAAAACTATACAGATGTGAGAATCATACCTGGTAAATACATACCGTGGAGTAAGTATCTAATCGGGAAATCAGTTTTCCTTTAACAGTACACAGTGAAACTGAAACATTGAAATGTTTCGATGGGGTATCCCAGTATTCCTAGTAATGCCTCTTCCATTATCCAGAATCACCACTGTAACCGTGTAATTTTTTGCCATCTTTCCAAATCCCTTTATATGTCTTTAGTCATTACCTTCTGTACACCCCTTTAGGCCAAATGGTTTTCTTCCTTCCCTACCGTTCGGCACCAGCCTATGGTTTGGAAGAAGACTATCCAATAAGCATAATGGGTGTACTATCCTAATCCTAGGAGCACTCGCAATGCGAGAGAAGGTGAAGATAAAAGACAACCGAATAAACCTTATTCCTATTTCTCCTGAACCAGAATCCATCCCCGAACTGGAACAAGATCCTTTCGAGTTCGTATATAACCATACGATGGAGTATCCAATAAACTGTGGATCTTCGTAGTGATACGGAGTGTTCTGGAGAAATACAAAGGTGATTTAGGATTGGCGAATAAATACTTGGTTTGGTCGTGAATAGCAGTCGCAATTTACTTTGCCCTCTTACTAATCCCTTATTATGTCTTTACTTAATACCTTCTGTACACCATCGTTAGGCTAATTGGTTTTCTTCATTCCCTACCGGTCGGCACCTGCCTATGGTTTGGAAGAAGACTATCCAATTTGCGTAATAGGTGTACTATCTCCTAAACCAAGGAGTACTCGCAACCTGAGAGAAGGTAAAAGGAAAATACAACTGAATAGTCCTATCCGTTTTCTCCAGAACCGGAAACCATCCTCGAATAAATTCCTTCGAGTTCGTATATAACCATACGATGGTTTTGTCCAATGGAAGTGGACGTTCGTAGTAATACGGGGTGCCCTGGAGAAAAGGATAAAAAGTAGGAGTGGCAATGAGGTTTGCAACTCTGACAATCCAAAAGCCAGTGTTAAAGAAGGTTCGGTTAATTTTGGTCACTGAGTCATAGTCTTAGGGTCGGGTCAATGGTCGCTGCCAAAGAGAGAGAGAAAAGAAACACTCAGCGTGCACTCTAACCTAGATCAGAATGGTTACCAATTTATCTAATCTGGAAACCTCCCACTGTACCGTCAAATTCCCCTCCAAACCTGAAAGAAGAATTAGTCGGGATCACCCGAGGAGTAAACCAACTCATCAGTGGGAATCGGGATCCAACTATCATCGCATGATAACGTGACGGAATCCACTCACATTATCACACTCCAGAAGGTATGCGCATATCTGGCAAGTTTCAGTTTCTTTAGAAACTCCCGATGTGATTTTTACCCCATGCTCTTATGACCTTGACTTTGGCCAACAAATCATAAGTCACATGTCAAGTTCTACCCGTCATTGTCCAGGTTAATTTGAACCCACCCGTACCTACCCTTGACTTTGGCCAACAAGGCAGTACGACTGTCCCAAACCAACGCATCTATCTATGCTGCATATGAATACCCAACAGCTACCAATCACTGTGCCTTGACTTTGGCCAACAAACACAGCTTGAATACTATTGACTATCCATATGAAACGACGGAGGGCTACGAATGCTTTCTGGCGAAAACCTTTAACGTAATGAACTTGATATCGTTGAAGGAACCGGATAGCTTTTTTAAAAATATAGTGACGAAAACCTTTGCTAAAGAGGTCACTCCCGGTGAAGGGATCTCGGCTCTTTCCCCGTAGAATGAGGTGCAGGATATTCCAACTGAATACCACGATGCATAGCAAAAGTAATCGGCTATAGTGAAGTTATTGCCCTGACGCAAACTTTTGTCCAAGGGGTCACTCCCGGTGAAGGGATCTCGGCCCTTGCCTCGTCGACTGAGGAGCAGGATATTCCAACTGAATACCACGATGCAAAACAAAAGAGAACGTCCTTGCAATAACAGCTTTTTTTTTGAAAAGTGTTCCAACAACATCAGAATAGGTTTGTTTAGCTTGCATTGATCCGAATCAATGCAGTCCCATCAATTGATCACACCAATAAAGAACGAAAATAATGATGTACGTATATGCCACCCGCATTCGCCACTGGGTCCCGTCATCACCCGTTAGGTTACTTAACTAACGACAGAGCGGGGACTGGACTAGCGCGGGTGCAAAACATATACAACATCTACTAATATATATATATATCAATATATAATATTCGCTCCAGGCGTGATAAAATGCAACATCACAGAAATGTAATAAGCATCACAGAACAATACAGATATCTGGGATCCCCGGGTTTCATAGAGCCGCTACTGAAACCCGATGTTCCCCTGGTCGTGTGGATAGTCTGTGCAATGAAACCCTAGACCCCTACGGGCGCGGCAAGTTACCCACCAAAACCTGAAGCGAGGCAGCCCCCTTCAGCAACGTGAATGGACCATCAAGCACTTCACGGAATCCGGTAACTTGGGCACCCCTCTTGGGTCAACCTGTACCCCCTACGAGTGCGGCAAATAGCCCGCCAATTCTAGAGTAAAGCCCCCTTATTCTCAATGCCATGAGATGCGGGCTTGTTGCCCTCTAGAACCCGGCTATCCGTGCACCCCACCTTGGGGTAATCCTAGTACAGAAAGTAAAATATACATACAACGGGTACATCGACCTCGACCCGGCCGTGCCCCAAAAGAATAATATACAATCAGGCAGTGACGGCAGTCCACATGTCGGACGCTCGCCCTGCAATATCAAATGTACATAATACAACCAAATCTGTACTACCATTGCATCCAGGCTATCCCCCACGACTAATCCGCAACATCACAGCACAACACAGAACATCAACGTGAATGTCACGTTCGCAAATCCGTCTAAAAGGGCTATAGCAGATAGACTGGATTTACCGATCGAGTGACATTCACGGTCGCAGATATAATGTAAATACTGTGAACTAACATGTTTAAAATTTTCGATCGACTGAATTTTCCGAAGTGGGCCCCCAAGCACAACTGCAGCACTCAAAAACATCTGGGTCCAAAAAGAATATACCAGAAACTCTATTTCCATATCAGAAGCCTACTGTGAAAATTTGGTACGGTTTGGCCACAACACGGCGGCGGTTCCACGGCCAAAACGTGGTTTTGGCCGCTAAACCGCCGCGCTACAGTAACATCAGCGTACCAAATTTTCCCAGAATTCATAAAAAACCCTGCACGTAATTTTCCAATGTACCAAATAATTTTTAGAGCACAGAAAAATTCGACAGAAAGTACGACATGGAAATACGATTTTTTGAAAATCCGTTCGATCGAATTTGTAAACACATTAGAGCAAGCTAGACTAGGTTAATGGCGAGGCTTTGATACCAGTGTAAGTACACGGCGGCGCCCCGGCTGTCAATCCGACGCCGGAATGCGGAAACGAAACTTTTCTACAACTTAGAAACCGGCACCAACGCGCACTACCAACCCGGATCAGGCCATTAACCTAACTACTAGCAAACTAAAAGATGGGTAGAGAGATATACCAAGCGATCCGTGTCCTTCGGTATTTGCCTCTACTCTGATCTCCTTGCGGAATCTCCGGTCGTCGCCTCCTCATCGAAACGGGCACCACATCGCCGGGTTCTTTTACGGGCTCCCACCTCTGGACCGAGAAAAATCGGGCGCGAAGTTGGCTAGCCGACGCGTCCAAGGAATGCTGTAGACTAGTGTAGAAACCATTGTCTCAATTGGGGTTATGAAGTTGCCATAAAGATGATGGAGGAGAGAAAGAACTTTGGTGAGGATGAAGGTGTATCATTTTGCAAGCATGAAGAATGAGATGAATAAATCCCACCAAAAGAAAAAAATAACTCTCTCATTCTCCCCTCTAATATGTGGCCGGCCCCCTATATGAAAAATGAGGAAGAGAAAAACTCAAGCATGAAGGGAGGCGAGTGTAGGAAAAGTAGAATGGGTGACCACATCCAAAAGGCAATGATAACATTATCAAATCAACTTCTAATCCATTCTAATCTCATTAATGCTAAACCATCATGAAAAAGCAAAGATGCTTAACCTATCATAATGCCACAAATGCAAGAAACCCCTCCACAAAAGATAATTTGCACAACTGCAAATAACCCCCTCCATCGGAAAAGTCCGACCGGGAAGGAACAAAGGAAAACTGGCCGGAACGGAAAACAAACTGGCAACTTCAGAAAACTGATCCCGTAATAAATTACAGGAAAACCCCGTGACTGCATATACATGCCCGCATTTGTATTCCCACTGAACACAAATGCAAAGAGACAAAATCTACACTATCTAATACTAGGATCCGGCTTAAGCCAAAGCCTACTAGTAAAATCCGTCCGATCACGATCCGTGCAATACCGCACGTATCTGATCGAACCCTGCCATATCTCCATACGACCTCTATAGAGTTTCGCCCGAAACTTGAGTAACTGTGTGTGGTGGACTCTAAAGACTCGTCAATACTATGGCTGTGGATTTAACCACTAGCACGTCAGAGGTATTAGCCATACGTGATGGGCTACCAGCTATTGACCAAAAGGGATGTCGATGAGCGAACTCATCCTGACACCCTACTGAGCCTGTCAGTGACAATATCCGTACAGTTCGGTCCGTTCGTCTATGAGCATCGCATGGCGGGCCTAGGGGGTTGGTAAAAGTCAGACCCCCAAAAGCGGTACAAGTCGTGTCGGAGAGTAACCCAGAACACCCTGAGATACTACTGGAATACCTACCAGTAAATCTCCTGCCTTGGCCAAGGACTTCGTGTAATGGCTCTCCTAGACACAGCGCGACCTCACCCCTAATACCGGGAGAGACGAACCCCTGCAGATCCGCTCACTGCCTCCATGTGGCTCGGGACTGTACCCAACTAAAACCTGTTTGCACGTCTCCTTTGAGCGTGGTAGGGTAGTAATCAAAGCACAGTGGGAATTCATACGAGACAAATGACGATCTCAGGTCGATGAACTAACCTGTACACATGTCACCAGGGAACTGCTATCTGACGACAGGTATAAGACCAACTAGCATGTTCCCGGCGAGTCCTGTCCGGTGTACTCATAACCCAATGAGCACCTGTATACATCTTAGGTGAACCAACTGACACCAGTGGCTTGTGAGACCGGCCACCGCCCCTTGTCGGGGTCTCGACTGTATACACTAGTCTACTCTGGAGTATCGATGCCCTGTCTCGAAACTCCCTCGACTAGGGACCTTTTAAGGATGTGCTTATAGACCCCAGCTCCCACGTATATGATCGCCCTCATACTGCTGGTAGTCAAGCAAGAATCCTAGGGGCTCTATCAACGTGCAATAGTGACCTATAAGGTCACCTAAAACAGTACATGATGATAAAGGTAAACCAGATAGCATACTATCATCTTGAGTAAGACTGTCCTACCGGGATAGGTCCTCCCTCAATCATTGCAATCACGTGCCTGTGATCCAATAATTGACTCTGAGGGCACTATCTCCAACAGGAATGCCCTGTGGCCCGCGGAGGATCCGAGACCCCAGTGAGGGGCATCAGGTCTGTCCAAGTCTAAACGATCTCCCCTCGACTCCGGGGCCCATGGGGATACCTCCTCGGCAGTGCTTAGCACGCTCATTGGCCAGTGATTGAAGTCAACTCGACGGACGATCGCCAGGCAGATGGCCAACCTGACATGAAAGAATAACGGTACAGACAAAAATATCTTGCAAACAGATGGTAGAGTGCAATTCTATGGAGCCGAAGAAAAACTTTATTACTGCCAAAGATAAAGTTTTACAAAGGGTATTTTTTGGGCTCCCCAGCCTTACAAAATTCAAGAAAACAAAATAAAAGGAGGAGAACGGGGGCTCTACGCCTCGGGGCCAGGTACGACCTCGAGGTCCTCGACCTCCACTACGTGGCTCACTGGGTCCTCGACAGCCTCCTCTCCAGGAACCTCTTCCCCCTGCTCGTCGGCGCCTACGAGGGGGAACTCGGCCCGGAGATCCGCGTCGGCGAACTCCGGCATCCGGGACTTAACGGCATTGAGGGCGTCGTGCCAAATGCGAGTCGTGGCCACGGCCAAATCATCATAGAAGTCCTTCGACTTCTTATAGCCCTCTACCGCCCTCGATTCGGACGACTTGGCCGCCTCGGCCGCCGCCGCCAGCTCCTTCCGGAGGGCCTTCACCGTCCTCTTCAGGTTGCCGGCGAGCACCTGGGCGACCTCGAGCTTGCCCTTGGCGATCACCGTAGCCTCGCGGTGCCGGGCCACCTCCCGTTTCCCGGCCTCCACCTCGCCTTCCAAGGCGGCGACCCTCGCCGACATCGCCTCCAGCTCCCGCTTGAAGCTCTCTTGCAGCGAGGCGAACTGACCCGCAACCTCTAGTGCCGCGGCTACCACCTTGGCCTCCATGCGCAAGGCGAGGGCTACGTGCTAGAGAACCTGGAAAACACAGAAAAGATCAGAAAGATGAGGGGGGCACTGAATCTCACCATGAACAAAAAAAACTTACCTGTACGGACTCCTGGGCGATGGACGCCAGCAGAGCCCTGAAGGTCCCCCCGGGGACTCTACCCCCTGCCGAGGTCTCTATCTCATGCATAAGGCTGTCCGCCACAGACAGTCCCGATGGCACCGCAAACCGGAAGCCCCCTTCCTCCACCACGGTCGGCGATGACCTGTTAGTGTGTATGCCCTAGAGGCCATTACTGTATCATACTAGTTTGTATATTACTTAATGAAAGCTTGGGATATTCACAGTTGTATAGACAATCTTGCTCAAAATAGTAGTGTGCTACTTGGTTTGTTTCTACTTTAATGTGTGCATGTGTTTCTTTTAGCATATCGCCTATACACATTAGTAGAGCCTTTAGGATCTTTGCTTGATTACCAGCGTTGTGATGGCAGTCACACTAGTGGGGGCTGGGTAATCTACAAGCACATCCTTATACAGGTCTCTAGTCGTAGGATTATCGAGACAGGGCATCGATACTCCAGAGTAGACTAGTGTATACGCTTCTCATCCCAGGAGGGAGATGGTCTGTCCCACAGCTATTAGTACGTCGTACTGGAGATAGTATGCAGGTGCTCGTTAGGTTACGAGTACACTGGACAAGACTCGCTGGGAACTGTTGGTTTGGTATTATACCTATCGTCAGTTATCAGTTCCCAGGTGATATGAGTACAACATAGTCCGTTGACTTGACACTGTCACTTCGCCTCGAGTGTGTTCCCACCGTTCTTAGATTACTACCCTACCACGGCTCAAATGAGTCATGCAAACAGGTAGTAGTTGGGTGCAGTCCCGAAGCACTTAGAGGCAGTGACGGTTAGACAGGATTCGTCTCTCCCGGTATTGGGGGTTGATATCGCGCTGTGTCTAGGAGAGCCATTACACAAAGTCCCTGGCCAGGGCAAGCGAGATATACTGGTAGCGTTTCCAGTGTTATCTCAGGGTGTTCTGGGCTACACTCCGACACGACTTGTACCGCTATTAGGGGACTGACATTTACCGTCCCCCTAGGCCCGACATGCGATACTCTCAGACGAACATACCGGGCTGTATGGAGATTGTCACATTCAGGCTTAGTAGGAGTTCGGATGGGTTCACCTCATCAGTCTTCTTATTGGCATCTACCTGTGGACCGTTACGTACAGCTAGTACCGCTTGCGGCCTGTGGTTAAACCCACTGCCAGCGTAGTGTCGAGTCTTTAGAGTCCCACACAGAGGACTATTCGCCTTTGGGCAAAACTGAGTAGAGGTCGCATGGTTTTGAGATAGAGTTCGTTCACATCCACGCACTTGTGCACGATTGGTGTCCGGGCAGTTATTACTAGCGGGCTTTGGTTTAAGCCAGATCCTAGTATATGTTTTGGGATTGGTTTTATCTCATTGTATTCGTGTTCCTCGGAACACGGATGCGGATGTGTATGCACAGTTGACAGAGGCAGAGGCAGAGGATTCTCATTAGGGTTGTTGACCGTTGACTTTTTCTAAACCCTAATGAGAATAAGAAATATGATTAATAATATTAATTAAGGATTATTGTGCCATGGTTGAGTTGAACATTTGACTTTTGTTGACTTGTTGACTTTGTTGACCGGTTGACCATTGTGGACTTGTTGACCATCATCATTTCATTTCAATGATGCTTCTTGTTCTTCGCAAAATGCATTAAATGCATGAAATGATAATGGTCATTGAAACTAACCATCAAAATTCTTAATTATTATTATTATCATCATTATTCTTACTTTTGTGAGCATGGTTGTAAATTATTATCTCATTCTTACTTGCTCACTCTCTCTCATCCAAAAGCTCATCCTCTTCCTCTCTCTCATAGCTCTCATGTCTCATGTGTTGAGAACCATGAGCTATTGAGATAAAACCACTAAAACTCCACTCTACTCACTCTAGAGTTCTAGGTTTAGCAAGCCAAGCACTTTAGTTGCCTCTCGGTTGAGGTAGGAGCTCAAGGTAGAGGCTTTCGGGTGGATCCTTCTTCGACAAAGAGGAGACTACGAGGTGGAGCCGTTCAAGCCACTCCAAGGAGCAAGAAGAGAAGGAGTTCAAGACCTAGGTATAACCCTCTAACATAGTAGTTAAACTTGTAGTTAGTTTGCTAGGTTTTGTTTAGCAAAGATCCTCTTTTCTAGTCCATGTTTCCTTGTCATAAAAAATCGTTTTTTACCGTTTCCGTCTCCCCGTAAGAACCGGGGTGGGAAACGTGGACTTACAGTGGTATCAGAGCCTAGCTAAACAACAACTAGCATGTTAGCAAAGTATTTAAAATTTCGATCCGAGAAAAAATCGCAAAACACGTCCGAAAACTAAACTTTCGGCCGATTTTTAAAACTGCTCCAAAAATAATTCCACATATCTTAAAAATCGGCTCAGGGTTTTCTAAGAACACACAGAAAAAACGAGCCCATGAATCAGTTAACTCACCGCGGAACCGCGGCGAAACAATGCGTTTCGCCGCGGATCCGCGGCCGAGTTGACTCGGCCGCGACTCGGATTTGCTGCAGTGTGTTCAGTGTTCTGTTTTGGGATTTTTAAAGTATTTTGTTTCTGCCCAGATTTTCCAGAGAACAAAGTTGTGTTTGGGGTAGTTACAAATCCGTATTTTTGATCGAAGTTCTGTAGACTTTAGCTAATGGGTTATATCTGTGATGTGTTATATGCACTGAACGTCAACTAATCGCTATATGTCAATTAGTGGGGGTTGTGCATATCTGTGATCTGTAATGCTGATGGATTGTGTATATGAACTCGTTGGATTGTCGTGGATGAATAGCCGGGGGTTGTGAGATGAGAGTTTTCTTTATCTTTCATTTGATGTAATATGTAAATTGATGTAATATTATTTTATATCCGGGATGAGGTTGTAGCCGCCATTGTATATTATTTCTTTTACTGTTTTTGCTCCTAGGATAGACCCAAGGTGGGGTGCACAAACTACCGGGAACCTCGAAGTGCCGAGTGTCCTACTCACGTTGTTGAGGGAGGTTGCTTCACTTCGGGTACTTGGCAGGTAGTTTGCCGCACCCGTAAGGGTCTAGGGTGGGGTTTGGCTATTCATCGCGACCGTGTAATCCGTCTTTCGTTGCAGGCTCGAACGAAACGCGGATTTCTATTATATCCAATGTGTTCATCTGTGATCTGGAATGGCTATCATTGCATCTGACGAATGTATATATCTATATATGATATCTAGTAGGCGTTGCTTATGTTTTGCATCCGCGCTAGTCCAGCCCCCGCTCTGTCGTTAGTTAAGTAACCTAACGGGTAATGATGGGGCCCCGTGGCGAATGCGGATGGCATAAGCGTACGTCATATTTTCGTTGTTTTCTGCAATGGTAGGATTAAATGATGTGACGCATTAAATTAATGCAAGAAAATAAACCAAAGTAAAATCGTTGGAACAATTTCAAAACCACTCGGTTTCTTTTCAAAACAGAAAACTTTAAAAAAAACGCGGAGCTTAAACCACTCCTTTTAAAAGCTATCAGGTTCCTTCGATTATATCAAGTTCACTAAGTTCACGGTTTCACCAAAACCATTCGTAGCCCTCCATCATTTCATATGAATATTTAATAGTATTCAAGCTATGTTTGTTGACCTTCGTCAAGGCATAGTGATTGGTAGCTGTTGGGTGTTCATATGTAGCATAGATAGATGCGTTTGTTTGGGACAGTCGTATTACCTTGTTGACCTTCATCAAGGGTATATACGGGTGGGTTTAAATTAACCTGGACAATGATGGGTAGAACTTGACATGTGGCTTATGATTTGTTGACCTTGTTAGTGTATATGCCCTAGAGGCCATTACTGTATCATACTAGTTTGTATATTACTTAATGGAAGCTTGGGATATTCACCTTGTATAGACAATCTTGCTCAATATAATAGTATGCTACTTGGTTTGTTTCTACTTTAATGTGTACATGTGTTTATTTTAGTATATCATCTATACACATTAGTGGAGCCCTTAGGATCTTTGCTTGATTACCAGCGTTGTGATGGCAGTCACACTCGTGGGGGCTGGGTAATCTATAAGCACATCCTTATGCAGGTCCCTAGTCACAGGACTATCGAGACAGGGCATCGATACTCCGAAGTAGACTAGCATATGCGCTTCTCATCCCAGTGTGGGAGACGGTCTGTCCCACAGCCGTCAGTACGTCGTACTTGAGATAGTATGCGGGTGCTCGTTAGGTTACGAGTACACTGGACAGGACTCGCCGGGAACTGTCGGTTGGTATTATACCTATCGTCAGTTATCAGTTCCCAGGTGACATGAGTACAGCTTAGTCCGCTGACTTGACACTGTCACTTCTCCTCGAGTGTGTTCCCACTGTACTTTGATTACTACCCTACCACGGCTCAAAGGAGTCGTGCAAACAGGTAGTTTTTGGGTGCAGTCCCGAAGCACTTGGACCCAGTGACGGTTAGACAGGATTCGTCTCTCCCGGTATTGGAGGTTGACATCGCGCTGTGTCTAGGAGAGCCATTACATGAGTAGTCCCTGGCTAGGGCAAGCGAGATATACTGGTAGGTTTCCAGTGTTATCTCAGGGTGTTCTGGGCTACACTCCGACACGACTTGTACCGCTAGTAGGGGACTGACGTTTACCGGCCCCCTAGGCCCACCATGCGATGTATCAGACGAATAGACCGGACTTTACAGAGATTGTCACATTCAGGCTCAGTAAGAGTTCAGATGGGTTTCACCTCGTCAGTCTTCTTGTCGGCATCTACCTGGGGACCGTTACGCACAGCTAGTGCCACTTGCGGTCTGTGGTTAAACCCACTGCCAGCGTAGTGTCGAGTCTTTAGAGTCCCACACAGAAAGCTATTCGCCTTTAGGCAAAAGAGTAGAGGTCGCATGGTTTTGCGACAGGTCGCATGGTTTTGCGACAGGGTTCGGTCACATCCGTGCACTTGTGCACGTTTGGTGTCCGGACAGTTAACACCAGCGGGCTTTGGTTTAAGCCAGATCCTAGTGTACGTTTTGGGATTGGTTTTATCTCGTTTGTATTCGTGTTCCTCGGAACGCGGATGCGGGTGTGTATGCACAGTTGACAAAAAGACAGAGGCAGAGGATTCTCATTGGGGTTGTTGACTGTTGACTATTGACTTTTGGCTAAACCCTAATGAGAATAAGAAATATAATTAATAATAATATTAATTAAGTATTATAGTGACATGGTTGTTGAGGGGTTGACTTTGTTGACCGGTTGACTAGGTTGGACTAGTCGACCATCATCATGACAATGGCTATCATTTCATGGCAAAGACTTTTGCTTGCTTGTTTGTTTTTGCAAAATGAGTGCATGAAATGATATAGCCATTTTGACTTGAACCATCACATAATACTTGATTACTATTTTGTTATGATGGTTTTGGATTATGAGAGCTTGGATGGCAAAAGAGTTACTCATTCTCTCATTTCATTTTCTCTCTCTTGCTTGAGCTCTCCCTCTTTCTCTTCCTCTTGCTCTCTCTATAGCTCAAGGCAACACCCTCTCATGAGTTGAGAAACATTGCCTTAGAGATAAAAGAAAACCCAAATCACTTCTCTACTCATCCTAGTTCACAAGGTTTAGCAAACCAAGTGTTCTAGTTTCTTCAAGTTCGAAGAAGAAGCCAAAGGTAGAAGCTTTCAGGTGGATCCATCTTCGGCGCAAGGAGACGACGAGGTGAGGCCGATCCGTACACCGGAAAGAGTTGAAGACGAAGGAGTTCAAGAAAGGTATAGCCCCCTAACCGAGTAGGTAAAACTCTAGTTAGGTTGTTAGGTAGTTGTTTAACAAAGATCCTTATTTTGAGTCCATGTTACCACCTCTTGAAAAATCGTTTTTCATCATTTCCGCAAGCCCGTAAGTACCGGGAGAGGTAACGTGGACTTACAGTGGTATCAGAGCCTAGTTAAACACTATCTAACATGTTAGCAAAGTAACTAGAAGTTCGATCGAAGAAAAAGTCGCGAAACGAACCCGTAAAATTAAGTTTCTGCCGATTCTGTTTTCTGTTCAAAAATTAATAAATCTGACACTAAAAATCGGCTCAGGCTTTTTAAAACCCACACAAGAAATTTGGTCCATCGAATCGGTCAAAGCGCCGCGGAAACGCGGCGGGAGCATGCTCCCGCCGCGGTTCCGCGGCCGAGTTGACTCGGTCGAGGAAAAGGATTCTTCCAGAGTGTTTCTGGGGCTGTTTTGGGATTTTTGGGATATGTTTTTTCTGCCCAGATTTTACAGAAAGAAAAATTAGTTTTTGGGGCTTGAAAATCCGTATTTTGATCGAACTTCTAAAGACTTAAGCTGACGGGTATATATCTATGATGTGTTATATGTATTGAACGTCCGCTAATTGCTATACATCGATTAGTGGGGGTTATACATATCTGTGATCTGTAATGTTGATGGTATGTGTATATGAATTCATTGGATTGTCGCGGATGAATAGCCGGGGGATTGTGAGATGAGAGTTTTCTTTTATCTTTCAATTCATGTAATATGTAAATTGATGTAATATTATTTTTGGCCGCACAACCGGGTCGGGGTTGTAGCCGTCATTGTATAATTTCTTTTTACTGTTTTTGCTCCTAGGATAGACTCAAGGTGGGGTGCACAAACTACCGGGTATCTCGAAGTGCCGAGTGGCCTACTCACGTCGTTGAGGGAGGTTGCTCCGCTTCGAATATTTGGCGGGTAGTTTGCCGCACCCGTAGGGGTCTAGGGTGGGGTATTGGTTATTCATCACGACCGTGTAATCCGCTTTTCGTTACAGGCTCGTACGAATTGCGGATTTCTAGTATATCCAATGTGTTCATCTGTGATCTGAAATGGCTATCATTGCAATATATCTATGTATGATATTATTTAGGCATTGCTTATGTTTTGCATCCGCGCTAGTCCAGCCCTCGCTCTGTCGTTAGTTAAGTAACCTAACGGGTAATGACGGGGCGCCGTGGCGAATGCGGATGGCATAAGCGTACGTCATATTTTGGTTTTTTCTGCAATGGTAGGATTAAATGATGGGACGCATTGGAATTAATGCAAGAAAAATAAACCAAGTAAAAGTCGTTGGAACACTTTCAAAACCACTCGGTTTCTTTTCAAAAATAACTTTTAAACGCGGAGCTTAAGCCACTCCTTTTAAAAGCTATCTCGTTCCATCGATTATATCAAGTTCACTACGTTCACGGTTTCGCCAAAACCATTCGTAGCCCTCCGTCGTTTCACATGGATGGTCAATAGTATTCAAGCTATGTTTGTTGGCCAAAGTCAAGGCATAGTGATTGGTAGCTATTGGGTATTCATGTGCAGCATAGATAAATGTGTTGGTTTGGGGCAGTCGTTCTACCTTGTTGGCCAAAGTCAAGGGTATGTGCGGGTGGGCTCAAATTAACCTGGAGAATGACGGGTAGAACTTGACATGTGACTTATGATTTGTTGGCCAAAGTCAAGGTCATAAGAGCATGGGGCAAAAATCCACATCGGGAGTTTCAAAAGAACTAAAACTTGCTAGCGCTGCATACCATTTGGAGTGTGATGATTCTGGTAGGATTCCTTCAGTTTTGTCACGCGATGATATTTGGATCTCAATCCTACTGTGAGTATATGCTACTCATCGGGAAATTTCTCACTTAATGATCAATGCTATAAACCAAGTAGGTGTCTAGAAAGGTGTTAGCGGGGCTACGCCCCCAGGGAAAAGAGGTTATTTAATTAAGGAACTTCGCGAAAGCGTTGGAAAACCTCCCTCGAAGTACCGACACCAGCCTGGCCGAACGGTTAAGCAAGTATTGTACGGTGAGATTGATCCTGACTAATTCTTCCTTTTTGGTTTGAGGAGGGATTCGAGAGACAGTGGGAGCCATCCTGTTTAGACAAATTAAAAACCACTCTAAACTTTCAAGAGCATCTTGCTAAAGTGTTTCTTCTCTCTCTCCTAATTGCAGCGACCAAACATCATGACCGGACTTAAGTTATTACTAGATAAAAACATACTGACAGGGCCAAACTACAAAGATTGGCTCAGGAATGTCAAAATGGCAATCACTTATGACAAGTTGGGGTATCTCCTTACCACCAAAGCTCCCCCTGTCCCAGGTCCCAAAACCAGCGTCGCGGATAGGGAAATCCGTAAGACCTGGGAAATCGATTGCGCGAAGGCCAAGTGCCTCGTGCTTGCCTCTATGGACAACGAACATCAGAGGAGGCACGAGAATATGGACCTCGAATCCATATTTCTCCATACAAAAGAACTGTATGGAGAGCAATCTCGTATCGCAAGATACGAAGTGTCGAAGAAGCTATTTTCGGCAAAGTTGGCCGTCGGATCATCGGTAGCGGAACACGTGCTTAAGATGATTGGCTTCATTGAGGAGCTCGCGGACCTTGGGACCACGTTAGAGAACGAGCTCTATACGGACTTGATTCTCCAGTCCCTTCCTTCCACTTACGCCAAGTTTATCCTGAATTTCAACTTGCAAGAAAAGGAAGTTGAACTTTCAGAGCTCCTCAACATGTTGAGGAGTGCAGAGGGCACCCTACAGAAAGGTAGGGAAACATCCACTTTGTTTGTAGGAGGATCTTCCTCTTCTAGGTCCAAGGCGAAAGCCAAGGAAAAGAAGAAGAAAACCCCCGCCAAACCAAAGGGCGGTGTTAGTAAAGCGGATACGAAGGGAAAGGCTAAAGCAACAAAGATAGCGGGGAAACTTGTGGGGAAGGAAGAGTGCTTTTACTGTCATAAGAGTGGGCACTGGAAGAAAGATTACAGGGCTTAGAAAGCCAGAACACAGGATCTGAAGCAAGTTGCGGCTTCAGCTTCAGGTGTGTATGTTATTGAAAACTGTCTATCAATAAACTCTACTTCCTGGGTATTGGATACTGGATCAGGATCTCATATCTGTAATCTTTGCAGGCGTTGAGAAACCGTAGGTTTTTGAAGGCAGGTGACATGACCCTCAAAGTTGCAAACGGAGCTAGCATGGATGCTAAGGCCGTGGGGGACTATCACCTGGGAATGTCAGATGGACATGTTTTGGTTTTACGTAATTGCTTTTTTGTACCCAACGCAACTTGTAATATCATTTCTGTATCTTTAATTTCTAAAGAAGGTTATGAATTTGTGTTTGTAAGTAATGTTGTAAACATTCACCTTAATCAAGTTCTGATTGGGTCAGGTATATTAAGCAATGGTATATACGTACTAAACCAACCACAGATTTTCAATATTCAGAATACACACAAAAGAAAGTCTCCGGAAATAAATCAGACTTTCTTATGGCATTGTAGACTGGGTCACATCAATGAGAGAAGGTTGACGAAGTTACATACAGAAGGATATTTGGATCCGTTCGAATATCAATCGTATGCCACTTGTCAATCCTGTCTCAAAGGAAAGATGACAAAGACTCCGTTCACTGGACACGGGGTAAGAGCGAGCGAGCTCTTGGGACTCGTACACAACGACGTGTGCGGTCCAATGTCTACACATGCACGAAGCGGTTATTCTTACATCATTACTTTTACGGATGACTTTTCAAGGTACGGTTATGTCTTCTTAATGAAACATAAATCCGAAGCCTTTGGAAAATTCCAGAAATATAAGAATGAAGTAGAAAAACAAACCGGCAAAAGTACCAAGACACTAAGATCTGATCGAGATGGTGAATACTTGAGTGCCGATTTCCTGGATTACTTAAAAGAGAATGGAATTCTCTCTCAGCTTACTCCTCCATACACTCCGCAACATAACGGTGTATCGGAGAGATGGAACCGAACCCTATTGGATATGGTACGGTCCATGATGAGTAACGCTGAGTTACCGCGATCATTCTGGGGATATGCACTAGAATCAGCTGCATACCTTTTGAACCGAGTTCCATCTAAGACTGTGCCTGCTACACCATATCAGATGTGGTATAGGAAGAGACCCTATCTTAATCACATTAAGACATGGGGATGTCCAGCTTTTGTCAAAAAGCAGCATGTGGACAAACTCGAGGTACGCTCAGTACAGTGCAAGTTTATGGGATATCCAAAGAACTCCAAGGGATATTTCTTCTATTGCGAAGAGGAACAAAAGATTTATGTTTCTCGTCATGCCCACTTCTTGGAAACTGAGTTTTTGGAAAATCAGATAAGTGGGAGCGCAATAGAATTGGAAGAAATTCCAGAACCACGAGCTATTACTGAAAGCTTAGTAGAACCAGAGGGTTCGAAAGATCATGACATTCCTGCGCCGCTCCGCAGGAGTAGTAGGAAGTCTCATCCGGCCGAGAGATACTACGGTTTTCTCATAGATGGGGATAGAGAAGATTGCATCATTGATTATGATGAGCCGACTAGCTTCTAGCAGGCCATTCAGAGCGTTGACTCGGTAAAATGGCTGGATGCAATGCGGACCGAAATGGAGTCCATGTACACCAACAAAGTATGGACGTTGGACGTTGCTCCAGATGGGGTAAAACCCGTAGGATGCAAGTGGATCTTCAAAAGAAAGATTGGTGTAGATGGACAGGTTGAAACCTATAAAGCTAGACTGGTTGCAAAGGGTTTTCGTCAAAGACCTGGTTTGGACTACGACGAGACCTTTTCTCCAGTAGCTATGCTGAAATCCATTCGGATCCTTCTTACCATTGCTGCCTTCCACGATTATGAGATTTGACAGATGGACGTAAAGACCGCTTTTCTAAATGGAAATTTAGAGGAGTGTGTTTATATGGACCAGCCAGAGGGTTTCATTCAGAGTGGGAGCAGCGGAAAGGTGTGCAAGTTGCTTAAGTCCATCTACGGACTAAAACAGGCATCGCGGAGTTGGAACATCTGTTTTGATGAGACGGTCAAAGAATTTGGCTTTATCAAAAATCCAGATGAACCATGCATCTGTAGTAGATTTGTAGCGAGAACTGTAGTATTCCTCATTTTATACGTGGATGACATTCTCTTAATAGGAAATGACATTCCTATGCTACAATCTGTCAAAGGGTTCTTGGCACACAGGTTCTCCATGAAAGACCTGGGTGATGCCTCATACATTCTGGGGATCCGGATCTATCGTGACAGATCCAAGAGGATATTGGGACTCTCACAGTCCAGGTACATCGACACCATACTGAAAAGATTCAGTATGGAAGATTCCAAGCGCGGTAATTTACCGGCTTGTCACGGGATCACCCTCTCCAAAGACATGTCTCCCAAGACTGATTTGGAAAGGAACCGCATGTCTATTATACCCTACGCTTTTGCGGTAGGCTCTATAATGTATGCGATGTTGTGTACCAGATTAGATGTAGCTTATGCACTGAGTGTGGTAAGCCGGTACCAGTCAAACCCTGGGGATAAACACCGGATAGCGGTAAAGAACATTCTCAAGTACCTGAGAAGGACTAAGGAGATGTTCTTGGTGTATGGCGGAAAAGACCTCCAGATCGAGGCCTTTGCTGACTCCAGCTTCCAGAGTGACAAGGATGATTCCAAGTCCATGTCGGGTTATGTCTTTACCCTCAATGGAGGGGCGGTGTGTTGGAAGAGTTCCAAACAGGAAACCGTTGCTGACTCGACGATGGAAGCGGAATATATCACTGCTGCAGATGCCGCAAAAGAAGCCGTCTGGATAAGGAAGTTCTTAACTGAACTTCATGTGGGAGATTGTTAGTGTATATGCCTTAGAGGCCATTACTGCATCATACTAGTTTGTATATTACTTAATAGAAGCTTGGGATATTCACCTTGTATAAACAATCTTGCTCAATATAGTAGTATGCTACTTGGTTTGTTTCTACTTTAATGTGTACATGTGTTTATTTTAGTATATCACCTATACACATTAGTGGAGCCCTTAGGATCTTTGCTTGATTACCAGCGTTGTGATGGCAGTCACACTCGTGGGGGCTGGATAATCTATAAGCACATCCTTATGCAGGTCCCTAGTCACAGGACTATCGAGACAGGGCATCGATACTCCGGAGTAGACTAGCGTATGCGCTTCTCATCCCAGTGTGGGAGACGGTCTGTCCCACAGCCGTCAGTACGTCGTACTTGAGATAGTATGCGGGTGCTCGTTAGGTTACGAGTACACTGGACAGGACTCATCGGGAACTGTCGGCTGGTATTATACCTATCGTCAGTTATCAGTTCCCAGGTGACATGAGTACAGCTTAGTCCGCTGACTTGATACTGTCACTTCGCCTCGAGTGTGTTCCCACTGTACTTTGATTACTACCCTACCACGGCTCAAAGGAGTCGTGCAAACAGGTAGTTTTTGGGTGCAGTCCCGAAGCACTTGGACCCAGTGACGGTTAGACAGGATTCGTCTCTCCCGGTATTGGGGGTTGACATCGCGCTGTGTCTAGGAGAGCCATTACACGAGTAGTCCCTGTCCAAGGCAAGCGAGATATACTGGTAGGTTTCCAGTGTTATCTCAGGGTGTTCTGGGCTACACTCCGACACGACTTGTACCGCTAGTAGGGGACTGACGTTTACCGCCCCCTAGGCCCGCCATGCGATGTATCAGACGAACAGACCGGACTGTACAAAGATTGTCACATTCAGGCTCAGTAAGAGTTCAGATGGGTTTCACCTCGTCAGTCTTCTTGTAGGCATCTACCCGGGGACCGTTACGCACAGCTGGTGCCACTTGCGGTCTGTGGTTAAACCCACTGCCAGCGTAGTGTCGAGTCTTTAGAGTCCCACACAGAAAGCTATTCGCCTTTAGGCAAAAGAGTAGAGGTCGCATGGTTTTGCGACAGGTCGCATGGTTTTGCGACAGGGTTCGGTCACATCCGTGCACTTGTGCACGTTTGGTGTCCGGACAGTTAACACTAGCGGGCTTTGGTTTAAGCCAGATCCTAGTATACGTTTTGGGATTGGTTTTATCTCGTTTGTATTCGTGTTCCTCGGAACGCGGATGCGGGTGTGTATGTCACGACCCGAGAATTCGACTCGTGACCGGCACTTAACCACGCAACGTCTACAGGCGCAACGCGGCTAAGTAAGCCGAACCCAGAAATCAAAACCAATAAATATAGAGTGATTTAAAACATTTTGTAAAAGCAATAGTAAATGTCTGAAAAACTCCCATTTATTTAGTAGAAATCCCTTTCAAGTTCAAAAGTTATGAGTTTTATAATTTCGGTAACATTTCCTCTTTAAAACATTAGCCCCGAAAGTCGGGTAAAAGTAAGGTGTGGCGGAAATAACAAGTGACATGAATAAGGCATCACAATATGATATACGACGCCGTAGCGAAGAATACACAGTAAAACAAGGACAATATCATAAAAGATAAAACTGCATAAGGTAACGTCGGCTTACATGCGAGCTCGACACCAGAATATAAAATCATACATATCGTCCTCACAACTGTCTCTAAGTCAATACATAAGGTAGATGGAGAGTACTAGATACATCAATGTACAACTGAAAGATAACAGATACCGTACAAACCCACCTAAACAGCAAAAGGGCTATCTCTGCTCAAAAGGGGTATCTGTGCCAAAAGATGAGGAAACAGCCAGCCGTGACTACTCCCAAGGGCAACCTGCAAACACTGTGGCACAACGGGGGTGAGTTGCCAACTCGTGAATAGAGATAACATATAAAGGTGATCGCAGGCATGCACATATAGCGTGGCTCTACTAATGCCAGCAGATGATATCAATGCATGCCAACAGTGGATACAGTAGTAATGCATGTACTCTAACAGGTAAATGCCACAGGATGAGATGTATAGTAATCAATACTGAGTATGGGATAAATAATATCTACATGGACTATGTCAACATGGAAAGCAATGATCGGTGCCTCAAACTGCACCCAAATCCCACATATACTCAGGCGCCGGCACACCCATCGGCCCTCAAATCCTGTATATCTCGGAGGAATCACGAGTGCCCAACATCGGCACCCAAAACATCATAAAATACCCGTGTCCAGCATCGACACGTAAATCCTCAAATATCGGGCGCCGTCAATCTGGACCGGCCCCACGGGGTCCGTCTGCGGTATCGGCCCTCGGCCCCGGCAGCACGGTCATCCCGCATCCATCACTCGACTCTGGTCAGTATCCTCCGGACAACTGCCAGGTCCAACCAATCACCGGTAGGTACTCGTCCGCCTCCAGGCTCAATCGGCAAATCCCATCGATCGTCTTGCCGAGGGGAACCACACCGGGCCCACCACGAACCCGCAAACGGAACATCCACTCCTCGAATCGGGTTTCAAGCACACGTCTCAGCACCGAGAAAACGCGTGGTGGACACACCAAAATATCATATCACGAGGTACCGGGTTTTCAAAATAGCATATCTTTCCTTAAATAATTCCACGGTCCTCAAAAACAGAAATCACATGAAAATCCAATACCAATAGTAAAATCCAATGTGAGGTACAATATAATCAATCCATGGCAGGTATATAAGGGAAAGCCGCTTTTTAAAATAGTTTCCGTTTTTAAAGATGTCATGCGGCTCCCAATGTCCAGGAAATCATAGTCAATCACATGTATGGTGAACTACAGTAATAACACAACAGTATAATCATGGCAGTTCTACAGTGAGTGTGGCATGGCAATTACTAACGGTGTGTGTGTAGCATGTAAATAGTGCTCGTGCAACATAAACCGTTAGTAATAGTGTGGTGTTCTATCAGTTCTAGCATATATCAATAACACATAGCAGGGAAATGCAATATGAGATGACAGTCCACAGGTAAATGCAATATGTAATACTAAGATCCTATCAGCCCTGACGCATAACGCCATGCGGGCGATATCCCCGTAGATGTGAAATCTACTCACAGTGTCTCGCGCTAAGTGTATCCAACCACTTGCTTGCCCTTCTTCGCAGCGTCCGTCTCACTGGCCTGCGAACCTAGAATCACATACACATATCACACATAAGCTTAAGTCACAAAACGCGACATTATAATCCAACGAGAAACCTGTGTCGCAAACCAATCGCGCGTGTGCGCGATACGCTAAAACGTGTACTCACGCGCTACAAAACTACCCCGACGCGCCGCGATACGCAGAACCCAAACCTACTCACGTATCACGCGTGTCGCGAAGGTTTAGAAAAATGGCAAAACAGGTATTTGGTCCCAGATTTTCCTACAGAATTGATCTTAAAAATATATATATACCAAAACACTACCCACAGTAGCAGACACCCACTGGACCAAACCCCAACCCAAACCCTACCCATCTGGCCGCAATTGGCGGCCAGAATGAGGAAATTGGCGGCCTACTGTAGCTGTATGGGGGTCGGGTTTCACCGATGCATCATCTCTACTCCACTACACTACAGTCTTCCCAAAATCAATCTGCACTCACCGAGTTGATAGCAGTTCCAGAAAACTCACATTTTGCCCAAATACGATATTTGCATCAAACATGAAACTGGTGGTATTTTAGTGTAATCGGGGTTCGACTAAGTTACAATGGCCTCAACAGACCACAATCATCCTACTGGAACTAATCTACACCTCACTAGCACAAAGTTCACACTAAACACCCCATATCGCACTAAAACGCACCAATATCCAATAACCGATGCAAAACTACACTAACAAGGCAAACTAGTGAAGCAAGATAGGGATTATACCTCACTCTCGACCCTAGGGAGCTGCAGGAAGGAGAAGAAGTGAAGGGAAGTCGCTGCACAGGGATCTGGGGCTGCTGCTGCTGCTCACTGCCTCTGCTGCTGCTGTTTGTGCTTGCTACTGCTGCTGTTGTTGCTGTGGAGTGTGCTGCTGTTGTTGCTGGTTCTGGAGCTGCTGCAGTTGCCGAAGGTAAGTGTGTGTGTGAGTGTGTTGGTGTGTTGTGAGAGTATATGAGAGTGTGTGAGAAAAACCCAAAAAGAAATGAGAGGCTACCTCAATCATCACACACAAAAGTCACCCCTCTCTCTCTCTCACCTCATTAATGGCAAGCATGGCTTGAGCCATGATGCCCTCTCTCTCTCTCCTTCTCACAAGTCAACACCCTTACCATTTGAATTAAAGTAATCTTTTAGTTTAACTAATTAATTAAACCCATTTAAGAATCCAAAAGAATTAATCCTACAATTAACCCACCATGGTTAATAATTATGGTATTTCCTTGATTTAAAAACCCTAGTTTACATGCACATGTGTGTGCAAGCCCAGGAAAATTTTGGAAAAATGTTTATTAAATTAGGAAAAATATTTAAAACACAGTTTGGTAAACTTTTTATTAAAAAATCATTATTTAATTATAATTATACACTAACCCTTATCCTAAGGTGTTACAGTGTATGCACAGTTGACAAAGAGACAGAGGCAGAGGATTCTCATTGGGGTTGTTGACTGTTGACTGTTGACTATTGACTTTTGGCTAAACCCTAATGAGAATAAGAAATATAATTAACAATAATATTAATTAAGTATTATAGTGACATGGTTGTTGAGGGGTTGACTTTGTTGACTTGTTGACTTTATTGACCGGTTGACTAGGTTGGACTAGTTAACCATCATCATGACAATGGCTATCATTTCATGGCAAAGAATTTTGCTTGCTTGTTTGTTTTTGCAAAATGAGTGCATGAAATGATATAGCCATTTTGACTTGAACCATCACATAATACTTGATTACTATTTTGTTATGATGGTTTTGGATTATGAGAGCTTGGATGGCAAAAGAGTTACTCATTCTCTCATTTCATTTTCTCGCTCTTGCTCTTGCTCGAGCTCTCCCTCTTGCTCTCTCTATAGCTCAAGGCAACACCCTCTCATGAGTTGAGAAACATTGCCTTAGAGATAAAAGAAAACCCAAATCACTTCTCTACTCATCCTAGTTCACAAGGTTTAGCAAACCAAGTGTTTTAGTTTCTTCAAGTTCGAAGAAGAAGCCAAAGGTAGAAGTTTTCAGGTGGATCCATCTTCGGCGCAAGGAGACGACGAGGTGAGGCCGATCCGTACACCGGAAAGAGTTGAAGACGAAGGAGTTCAAGAAAGGTATAGCCCCCTAACCGAGTAGGTAAAACTCTAGTTAGGTTGTTAGGTAGTTGTTTAACAAAGATCCGTATTTTGAGTCCATGTTACCACCTCTTGAAAAATCGTTTTTCATCATTTCCGCAAGCCCGTAAGTACCGGGAGAGGTAACGTGGACTTACAGACCTTCGTCAAGGTCATAAGAGCATGGGGCAAAAATCCACATCGGGAGTTTCTAAAGAAACTGAAACTTGCTAGTGATGCATAACATTTGGAGTTTGATGATGTTGGTAGGATTCCTTCAACATTATCTCACAATGATATTGGGATCCCGATCCTACTGTGAGTATCCGCTACTCCTCGGGGAACTTTTCACTTAACAATCAATGTTATAAACCAAGTAGGTGTTTAGAAAGGTGTTAGCGGGGCTACGCCCACAGGGAAAAAAGGTTATTTAATTAAGGAACTTCGCGAAAGCGTCGTAAAACCTCCCTCGAAGTACCGACACTGGGCCGGCTGAACGGTTAAGCAAGTATTGTACGGTGAAATTGATCCCGACTAATTCTTCTTTTATGGTTTGAGGAAGGATTCGAGAAACAGTGGGAGCTATCCTGTTTAGATAAATTAAAAACCAATCTAAACTTGCAAGAGCATCATGCTATGTGTTTTCTTCTCTCTCTCTTAATTGCAGCGACCCAGTGACCAGACATAGGTTACATCTAGATAATAAAATGACTGAATCTGACTGTTATGACTGGCAAAGGTCTGTCCAGATGTCCATTGCCCATGACAAGCTAGGACACCTCCTAACTAATCCAACCCCTGCCGTCTCAGGACCAGTTTCCCCTGTCAGGGATATTGATATCCGTAAGACATCGGAAAAACACTGTGCGAATGCCAAGTGCCTCGTGTTGGCCTCAGTTGATGGCGCATGCCAGAGGCAGCACGAGAAGATGGACTTAGCTTCTGTCTTCCTCCATAACAAAGATTTATATGGAGAGCAATCTCGTATCACAAGATATGAGACCTCAAACGATTTGCTTCAAGCGAGGTTGGCTTTCAGGTCATCTGTAGGGGACAACGTCCTTACAGAGACTAGCTATTTTGATCAGCTCACGGACATGAAGACCACGTTGAAGAACGGGTTGAGTACTGACTTAATTCTACTGTCTTTGCCCTCTACTTATACCCTGAAGGAAACCAGGGAAGTAGAAGGAAAGGGAAGGGCAAAAGTTTCAGGGCTGGATGTAGTAAAGAAGGGACGTTTCTATTGTTACGGGAATGAACATTGGCAGAAGGATTGCAGGGCTAGCAAAGCCAGTAGCCAGGATTCGAAGCATGTTGTAGCTTCCGCTTCGGGTGTGTTTGTAATAGAGAACTGTATGTCAGTTAACCCTACTTCCTGGGTATTGGATACCGGATCATGATCTCACATCTGTAATTCATTACTGGCTCTGAGAAACCATAGAGTTATCAGGATAGGTGATATGACTCTCAGGGTTGCTAACGGAATGAGCATGGACGCTGAATCCATAGGGGAATATCATCTTGGACTGACAACTGGACAGATATTGATTCTGCGTAACTGTTTGTATGTACCTAGTGCGACTTGTAATATCATATCTGTATCCTTACTTTCTAAGGAAGGATATGATTTTACTTTTGTAAGCGATGTGGTCCACATCCACCTAAATCAAGTTCTGATTGGGTCAGGTACATTAGAAAACGGGATATACGTATTGAATCAAGCTCAGGTTTTCAGTGTCGAGAACACACTTAAAAGAAAGTCTCCGGAAACAAATCAGGATTTCTTATGGCATTGTAGTCTGGGTCACATTAATGAGACACGGTTAACAAAGTTACATAAAGAGGGATACTTGAATCCGTTCGAGTATCAGTCTTATGCCACTTGTGAATCTTGTCTCATGGGAAAGATGACAAAGACTCCGTTCACTGGACACGGAGTAAGAGCATGCGAGCTCTTGGGACTCATACACAGTGACGTGTGTGGTCCAATGTCTATACATGCGCGAAGTGGTTATTCATACTTCATTACTTTTACGGATGATTTCTCTAAGTATGGACAGGTCTTCCCGATGAAGCATAAATCCGAGGCCTTTGAGAAATTTCGGGGATACAAGAATGAAGTTGAAAAACAAACAGGCAAGAGTATCAAGACACTGAGATCTGATCGAGGTGGTGAATACTTCAGTGCCGAGTTTCTGGACTACTTAAAAGAGAATGGAATTCTCTCTCAGCTTACTCCTCCATACACACCACAACACAACGGTGTATCTGAAAGGCGGAATCGAACCCTATTGGATATGGTTCGTTCCATGATGAGTAAGGCCGAGTTACCGCGATCTTTCTGGGGTTATGCACTAGAAACAGCTGCATATTTTTTGAACAAGGCTCCAACCAAGACTGTGCCTACCACCCCATATCAGATGTGGAGTGGAAAGAAACCATGTCTTAAGTATCTTAAGACATGGGGATGTCCAGCTTTTGTAAAGAAGCAGCATGCGGACAAGCTCAAGGCACGCTCGGTACTGTGTAAGTTTGTGGGATACCCCAAGAACTCCAGGGGGTATCTTTTCTATTCCGCAGAGGAACAAAAGGTTTTTGTTTCTCAGCATGCCCACTTCTTGGAAACTGAATTTTTAGAAAGTCAGATAAGTGGGAGCGCAATAGAACTGGAAGAAATTCCCGAACCATAAGCTATTACTGAAAGCTTGGAAGAACCAGAAGCTTCAGGAGAACCGGACATCCCTGCGCCGCTCCGCAGGAGTAGTAGGCAGTCTCATCCGCCCGAGAGATACTACGGTTTTCTCATAGACGGGGATCGAGAGGATTGCGTCATTGAAAATGATGAGCCTACTAGCTTCCAGCAAGCCATTCAGAGCGGTGACTCAGTAAAATGGCTGGATGCAACGCGGACCGAGATGGAGTCCATGTACACCAACAAAGTTTGGACTTTGGACATTGCTCCAGAAGGGGTAAAACCCGTAGGCTGCAAATGGATCTTCAGAAAGAAGATTGGTGTAGATACGCAGGTTGAAACCTATAAAGCTAGACTTGCTGCAAAGGGTTTTCGTCAAAGACCTGGTTTGGACTATGACGAGACCTTTTCTCCAGTGGCTATGCTCAAATCCATTCGGATCCTTCTTGCCATTGCTGCCTTCCACGATTATGAGATCTGGCAGATGGACGTAAAGACGGCTTTTCTAAATGGAAATTTGGAAGAGTGCGTCTATATGGATCAGCCGGAGGGATTCATTCAGAGTGGGAGCAGCGGTAAAGTGTGCAAGTTGCTTAAGTCCATCTATGGACTGAAGCAGGCATCGCGGAGTTGGAACATCTGCTTTGATGATACTGTCAAAGAATTCGACTTTATCAAAAACCCAGATGAACCATGCATTTACAGTAAGATTGTAGGGAGAACTGTGGTATTCCCCGTCTTGTACGTGGATGACATTCTCCAAATAGGAAATGATATTCCTATGCTACAGTCAGTCAAAGGATTCTTGTCACAGAGGTTCTCCATGAAGGACCTGGGCGATGCCAACTACATTCTGGGGATCCAGATCTATCGTGATAGATCTAAGAGGATGTTGGGACTTTCGCAGTACTGGTACATCGACACCATACTGAAACGATTCAGTATGGAAGATTCAAAGCGCGGTAATCTACCGGCTTGTCACGGAATCACCCTCTCCAAAGATATGTCTCCCAAGACTGATTTGGAAAGGGCTCGCATGTCATCTATACCCTACGCATCTGCGGTAGGCTCTATAATGTATGCGATGTTGTGTACCAGACCAGATGTAGCATACGCATTGAGCGTTGTAAGCCGGTATCAGTCGGACCCAGGGGAGAAACACTGGATAGCAGTAAAGAACATTCTCAAGTACCTGAGAAGGACTAAGATGATGTTCTTGGCATATGGCGGAAAAGACCTCCAGATCGAGGCCTTTGCTAACTCCAGCTTCCAGAGTGACAAGAATGACTCCAAGTCCATGTCGGGTTATGTCTTTACCCTCAATGGAGGGGCGGTTTGCTTGAAGAGCTCCAAGAAGGAAACCGTTGCTGACTCAACTATGGAAGCGGAGTACATAGCTGCTTGCGAAGCCGCAAAGGAAGCTGTCTGGATGAAGAAGTTCCTCATGGAGCTTCAGGTGGTTCCTACCATTGTTGATCCAATACCGCTGTATTGTGACAACAACGGCGCTGTAGCTTTAGCAAAGGAACCCATGTCCTATCAGAAGTCCAGGCACATATTGAGGCGGTACCACCTGATCAGGGAGATCGTAGATCGCAGAGAGATCGAGGTGAAGAGAGTAGATTCGGAGAATAACACTGCAGATCCATTCACGAAGGCCATACCCCAGACTCAGTTCGAGCGGCTGATCGAGATGATAGGTCTTCGATACGCCAGTACATGGCCTTAGTGCAAGCGGGAGATTGTTAGCGTGTATGCCCTAGAGCCATTACTGTATCATACGAGTTTGTATATTACTTAATGGAAGCTTGGGATATTCACAGTTGTATAGACAATCTTGCTCAAAATAGTAGTATGCTACTTGGTTTGTTTCTACTTTAATGTGTGCATGTGTTTCTTTTAACATATTACCTATACACATTAGTAGAGCCCTTAGGATCTTTTCTTGATTACCAGCGTTGTGATGGCAGTCACACTAGTGGGGGCTGGGTAATCTACAAGCACATCCTTATACAGGTCCCTAGTCGTAGGATTATCGAGACAGGGCATCGATACTCCAGAGTAGACTAGTGTATACGCTTCTCATCCCAGGAGGGGAGATGGTTTGTCCCACAGCCATCAGTACTTCGTACTGGAGATAGTATGCAGGTGCTCGTTAGGTTACGAGTACACTGGACAGGTATCGCTGGGAACTGTTGGTTTGGTATTATACCTATCGTCAGTTATCAGTTCCCAGGTGACATGAGTACAACATAGTTCGTTGACTTGACACTGTCACTTCGCCTCGAGTGTGTTCCCACTGTTCTTAGATTACTACCCTACCATGGCTCAAATGAGTCGTGCAAACAGGTAGTAGTTGGGTGCAGTCCCGAAGCACTTGGAGGCAGTGACGGTTAGACAGGATTCGTCTCTCCCGGTATTGGGGGTTGATATCGCGCTGTGTCTAGGAGAGCCATTACACAAAGTCCCTGGCCAGGGCAAGCGAGATATACTGGTAGCGTTTCCAGTGTTATCTCTGGGTGTTCTAGGCTACACTCCGACACGACTTGTACCGCTATTAGGGGACTGACGTTTACCTCCCCCTAGGCCCGACATGCGATACTCTCAGACGAACAGACCGGACTGTACGGAGATTGTCACATTCAGGCTCAGTAGGAGTTCGGATGGGTTCACCTCATCAGTCTTCTTATCGGCATTTACCTGGGGACCGTTACGTACAGCTAGTACCGCTTGCGGCCTGTGGTTAAACCCACTGTCAGCATAGTGTCGAGTCTTTAGAGTCCCACACAGAGGGCTATTCTCCTTTGGGAAAAACTGAGTAGAGGTCGCATGGTTTTGCGACAGAGTTCGTTCACATCCGCGCACTTGTGCACGTTTGGTGTCCGGGCAGTTATTACTAGCGGCCTTTGGTTTAAGCCAGATCCTAGTATATGTTTTGGGATTGGTTTTATCTCATTGTATTCGTGTTCCTCGGAACACGGATGCGGATGTGTATGCACAGTCGACAGAGGCAGAGGCAGAGGCAGAGGATTCTCATTAGGGTTGTTGACCGTTGACTTTTTCTAAACCCTAATGAGAATAAGAAATATGATTAATAATATTAATTAAGGATTATTGTGCCATGGTTGAGTTGAACATTTGACTTTTGTTGACTTGTTGACCGGTTGACCATTGTGGACTTGTTGACCATCATCATTTCATTTCAATGATGCTTCTTGTTCTTTGCAAAATGCATTAAATGCATGAAATGATAATGGTCATTGAAACTAACCATCACAATTCTTAATTATTATTATCATCATTATTCTTACTTTTGTGAGCATGGTTGTAAATTATTATCTCATTCTTACTTGCTCACTCTCTCTCATCCAAAAGCTCATCCTCTTCCTCTCTCTCAAAGCTCTCATGTCTCATGTGTTGAGAACCATGAGTTATTGAGATAAAACCACTAAAACTCCACTCTACTCACTCTAGAGTTCTGGGTTTAGCAAGCCAAGCACTTTAGTTGCCTCTCGGTTGAGGTAGGAGCTCAAGGTAGAGGCTTTCGAGTGGATCCTTCTTCGAAAAAGAGGAGACTACGAGGTGGAGCCGTTCAAGCCACTCCAAGGAGCAAGAAGAGAAGGAGTTCAAGACCTAGGTATAACCCTCTAACATAGTAGTTAAACTTGTAGTTAGTTTGCTAGGTTTTGTTTAGCAAAGATCCTCTTTTCTAGTCCATGTTGCCTTGACATAAAAAATCGTTTTTTACCGTTTCCGCCTCCCCGTAAGAACCGGGGTGGGCAACGTGGACTTACAGGACCGGCCCCGGGAGGGTCTCTTGGAGCTTCTCTTCAGCGTATCCGAGGGAGAGCCGATCTCCTCTTCCGAGGCCGAGTCCTCCTGAATCAGGGCCCGCTTCCGGCCCGATGCTCTGCTGGGACCCGTGGCGGGATCCGCCACCGAGCGCTCGCGGGCCGCCGCCACTGGAGTAGTAGGAGCAGAGGCGGGCCTCGCGCAGGAAGAAATGGCGCGCCCAGCCCTCGTAGGCTGCCTCGGCTGGCGCATGGAAGCTCGGAGCGAGACGAAGTCCATGGATCCTGCACAAAACAAATACCCAACGAATCAGCAACACGAGCAAGACACAATCCAAAAAGCTAATCTAACTTACCGACGAACTCAACAGGGCTGAGTCCGGCCCAGCTCAGAACCCTCTCGGACAGCAGCAAGTCAGGTCGGGGGATGGGCTCCCACGATGCCACCCTCACCCCGGCGGGGTCATTGGACTGGTTCCGCGGCAAACATTTCTCCCTCGACCACTTGGTAGGCACGGGCCAGTCCTCGTCCTCGGGAGGGGAAACAAAGAAAAATTTCTTTTTCCAGTCATGAATGGAAGAGGGCAAGGTCACGACCCCGGTCCTGGCAGCGCCCCCTGGCCGCTTCCTGAAAGTGAGATAAACCCATCTCGGGTCGCCCGCTCGACCACCAGGGTGACTCTTAAAGACAAGGGAGGAATCGAGGAGGGGAAGACTGAAGGGAACCACCTGTAACTTCAGGCGGATCAAGAACCCGAGGAGGATCCTCCACGAGTTCGGCACTAACTGGCCGGGGGCCAAACCGAAGAAATTCAGCGCGGCGACGACCTCATGAGAGAAGGGCAGGCGCATTCCGCCCCAAAAGGCTTCCAAATACAGGGCGATCTCCCTGCCCCGTACCTGATCTGCCCTCTCTCCCTCCTTGGCCAGTCGAAGCGTGTAGCGCGAGGGGATGTGGAAGCGAGCCCGAGCATTGGCGAGCTCGTCCTCATGCTTCACCCAACACGAGGTGATGGGGGCCATATCTGCCTCCTCTTCCCTGGAGGCGGCCCCCGCCTCATGATCCCGGGGAGAGGATCCAACCCCTGCTCCCCGAGGAGACTCAGACACAGCTAAAGGAACCCTAGCACCTACTCCAACAATGTCTACTGATTCTACAGAGGAAGACATCTAACCTTGGGAAGGAAAATCTTCGAGGGCTGAAAACGAGAGAAGGGAGACGAGCGCCGAGCAATCAAGACTTGAGAGAGGAAAATATGAAGGAGTAAGGGCCCCAGAGCGGGCCCCACCCATGTTTATTGCTGCATACGGCCTCATCCAACGACGCCCGTCATCTTCCGCCGAAATGGCTCCTCGCACCCAGCGGCCCCGATCTCTCCACGTGTCAGTTCTACGCTGGGCCGCGTCCCATCAGACGCCGCAGGCCTGCGTACGCCGTATCAGCAAATCGACGCTCGACACGTGGACCGTCGCTTCAGTTGCAGAGTGCACGAACCAGCACACCTTCTTTAAATGCAGAGATCTCTCCTTGATTCGCCAGCGGAGAAGAAAACCGACGGCCCGAGGACTCATCCCGACAAAACCCTGGAAAGGAGCTCACCTCGGGAGGCCCGGCAGTCTACTCCTGACCCGACTCGCTAGCTGGTCGGGACAAGAGTGGCGGGCTAATGATGTTGCTCAATATTGGCGATCTCCATGATTAGGACACGTGGTAGTGTTGGCTATAGTGCCCTCAAGCCAATTATCATAGTCGCGGACTTGTGATTATGATGATTGAGTGAGGACCTATACCGATAAAACAGTCTTACTCAAGATGATAGTATGCTATCTGGTTTGTCTTTATCATCATGTACATATTGATAGAGCCCATAGGATTCTTTCTTGACTGCCAGCATTGTGATGGCGATAACATACGTAGGAGCTGGGGGTCTATAAGCACATCCTTAAATGTCCCTAGTCGTAGGAGTATCGAGACCGGGCATCGGTACTCCAGTGTAGACTAGTGTATACTGATCGAGACCCCGATGAGGGGCGGTGGCCAGGTCTCACAATCCATTGGTGTTAGTTTGTTCACCTAAGATAGTTTACAGGTGCTTATTGGGTTATGAGTACACTGGACGGACTCGCCGGGAACCTGCTAGTTGGTATTATACCTATTGTCAGATAGCAGTTCCCAGGTGACATGTGTACAGGTTAGTCTGTCGACCTGAGATTGTCATTTGTCTCGTGTGAGTTCCCACTGTGCTTTGATTACTACCCTACCACGGCTCAAAGGAGTCGTGCAAACAGGTTTTAGTTGGGTACAGTCCCGAGCCACATGGAGGCAGTGATCGGATCGTCGGGGATTCGTCTCTCCCGGTATTGGGGGTTGATGTCGCGTTGTGTACGGATGGCCATCACCATAAATCCGTGGCCACGGTGGACGAGAATTATCGATCCAGGATCGTTAGTTTCTCAGGTGGTGATGGGTTTCATACCGACACTAAATATCGCGTTGTTGGGGGTCTGACTTTATCCACCCCCTAGACTCGATATGCGATACTCTTAGACGAACATACCGGACTGTGCGGATATTGTCACTGACAGGCTCAGTAGGGGTTCAGGATGAGTTTTCTCGTCGGCCTCCCTTTCACTCAATACCTGGGTAGCCGTTACGTACAGCTAATGCCGTTGACGTGCTTGTGGTTAAACCCACTGCCAGCGTATTGAAGAGTCTTTAGAGTCCCACACGGAGGGTTTTCACGGTTCAGGCGATATGGTGTACATGAGGTATGTTGATACATACAGATGTCCGATTAAATATGTGCACTTGCTGCGAAGACTTTAATTGGACGGTTGATAATACTAGCGGCTTAGGATTAAGCCAGTTTATTAAATCAGGTTTTGATTTAATAATTAATATATGTATTTGTATATACGTATTCTAGTATTATTGTTCACTATTCGTTTTCTCTCTCGGCTATTCGTATTTTGGTACGAATAAGCGTATATGTATTTCGGTACATGTACCGGAAAGTATTCCGTATTTTATACGGAATAGCTTCTAGAAGATGCCACATCATTTATATGATTTTCCATCTATGGAAATTCATTTGGTTTTTATAAATGAGGTGGATTTTGTGAGGTGGCATGAACATTGTTCATGGAATGGGCATGAGTCAAAAGCATGGTGCAAAGTATGGTTGGATTTGTTTATTACAATTATTGGAAAAAGAAAATGATTTTGTGTGGAGGTGAGAGGGGGGGCCGGCCACTTGATTGTGGGTGGGAGATTGATTTCATTTGGTGAAGATATTACATTTTGATTACACATTACTCCCACTCTCTCATTCACACAAACACTTAACCATTTTGTTCATGCAAATGCTTCATCACCTCCATTCTTCTTCTTGAGTTTCTCATTTGAGCTCATGGTTGAGAGAAAATTGTAGTGACATATTCATACACCCTCACTCTCCATCGCTAGCGACTTTGGAGCGTCGGTTACCTCGTCCGACGAGGTTGGAGCTTTCGCCGTTTCCCTCGGGTGGATCATCGGAGACAAACGAAGACCGGCAACCAAAAATTGTCAAAGGATCGCTAGGAGCTTGGAATGAAGACCGAAGGACTTGGATCATCTCGGTATAACAATTCTAACTCTTAGTTTAGCTCGCTAGTATAGGGTTTAAGGTCGATCCGGAAATCGGGTAGCGGTAGCGCCGGTTTTAGAAATTTTTGTTCCGCATTTTGGCCTCGTTTCGAAGCCCGGGGCGCTGCTGGGACCCTTCATGGTATCAGTGCCACCCTTTAAACCCCTTACTAGCTTGTTTAAACGTGCTTAAATGATCGATCGACGGATTTTACCGGAATCACGATTTCATTCTTCAGTTTGCTGTCGATTTTCAAATGTGGTCAAAAAATTATTTCACACATTTTAAAAATCCGTGTAGGCAAATTTAAGGGTACTGTAAAAATTTGGGCTCGTGATTCCACAAAAGAGCCGCGGAGCCGCCGCACTTAGCCCCTTTTGGCGGCGGTTCCGCGGCGGTTTAGTGGCAACGGGCGACCAAATTTTTTCTGTAGCTCATTTACTTGGAATTGTGATTTTTGTGATATTCTGTTTTGGCCCAGGTTTCAGTGAAGTGTTGTTTTGCTATTGGGGCCAATTTGGAACTTTGTCGATCGATAATTTAAGTGTGCGTTTTTCAGTACTTACATTTCTATTCTACGACTGTGAATGTCATTTGATCGGTAAACTCGTCTAATTGCTATATGTCTTTTAGACGGGTTTGCGAACGTGACATTCACGTTGATGTTCTGTGATGTGCTGTGATGTTGGTTGGATCGTCGTGGTGGATAGCAATGGTGCAATGATAGTACAGTTTTATTTCATTTGTACATTTGATATTGCGGGGCGAGCGTCCGACATGTGGAATGCCGTCACTGCCAGTTTGTATATTATTCTTTTGGGGCACGACCGGGCTGAGGTCGATGTCACCCTTGTATATTATTTTCTTTTCTGTACTAGGATTACCCCGCGGTGGGGTGCACGAATAGCCGGATTCTAGAGGGCAACTGGTCCGCATCTCATGGCGTTGGGACAGAGGGGACCCTACTCTAGAATTGGCGGGCTATTCGCCGCACTCGTAGGGGGTATAAGTGACCCAGGAGGGGTGCTCAAGTTACCGGATTCCGTGAAGTGCTGGGTGGTCCATTCACGTTGCTGAAGGGGGCTGCCTCACTTCTGGTTTTGGCGGGTAACTTGCCGCACACGTAGGGGTCTAGGTTTCATTGCACATGCTATCCACACGACAGGGAACGTCGGGTCTCACTTGCGGCTCAAGTGAAACCCGGGGCTCCAGATTATCCACCATTCTGTGTTGTTTCTGTGATGTTGCTTTATATCATGCCTGGGACGAATGTTATATATATATTTATATATATTAGTAGATGTTGTATATGTTTTGCACCCGCGCTAGCTCAGTCCCCGCTCTGTCGTTAGTTAAGTAATCTAACGGGTGATGACGGGACCCAGTGGCGAATGCGGATGGCATATACGTACATTTTATTCTCATTCTTTTCTAGTGTGATTATTTGATGGGACTGCGTTGATTCTTATCAATGCAAGGAAAACAAACCTATAAATATGATGTTGCTGGAACCAAGTTTTTAAAAAAACTGACATTACAGACGTACACTTTTGCTTTGCATCATGGTATTCATTTGGAATATCCTGCACCTCATTCGACGAGGCAAGGGCCGAGATCCCTTCATCGGGAGTGACCCCTTGGGTAAAAGTTTGCGTCAACGTAATAACTTTACTATAGTCGATTGTTTTTGCTTTGCATCGTGGTATTCATTTGGAATATCCTGCACCTCATTCTACGGGGAAAGAGCCGAGATCCCTTCACCGGGAGTGACCTCTTTAGCAAAAGTTTTCGCCACTATATATTTATAAAACCACTTGGATTCCTTCAATGATATCAAGTTCATTACGTTAAAGATTTTTCGCCAAAAACCAGCCGTAGCCCTCCGTCATTTCGGATAAATAGTGCATAGTATTCGTACGGTGTTTGTTGGCCAAAGTCAAGGCATCGTGTGCGGTAGCTGTGTATTGCTTGTCCGTTGCATGGATATGCATTGGTTTAGGACAGTCGTACCACTTTGTTGGCCAAAGTCAAGGGTGTGTGCGGGTAGGTCTAAATCAATCAGGATAATGACGGGTAGAACTTGACTTGCGGGTTATGATTTGTTGGCCAAAGTCAAGGTCATAAACCGCTTGGGGTAAAAATCATATCGGGAGTTTCAAACATATAGGAAACTTGTCAGGCTTGCGCATACCTTCTGGAGTGTGGTGACTTGAGTGGCTTCCATCAAGTTATCATGCGATGATAGTTGGATCCCGATTCCCACTGATGAGTAGGATTACTCCTCGGATGATTCCGACTAATTCTCCTTTTAGGTTTGGAAGAGGATTCGAGGAAACAGTGGGAGCCATCCAGATTAGATAAAATGATTAACCATTCTGATCTAGGTTAGAGTGCACGCTGAGTGTTTCTTCTCTCTTTCTCTCTGGCTGCGACTATGACCCGACCTTTGACTAAAACTCATGAAACCAAGTTAACCGAACCTTCTTAAAACACTTTGACTTTTGGAATGTCACGGTGTCGCATACATCATTGCCACTTCTATATCACCTTTGCATTTCTCCAGAACACCCCGTATTATTACGAACATCCACTTCCATTGGATAAATCCATCGTATGGTTATATACTAACTCGAAGGAACTTTTTCGAGGATGGATTCCGGTTCTGGAGAGATTGAATAGGATTATTCGGTTGTCTTTTCTCTTTACCTTCTTTCAGGTTGTGGGGGCTCCTAGGATTAGGAGAGGGTACACCTATTGAGTTTATTGGATAGTTTTCTTCCAAACCATAGGCAGGTGCCGAACGGTAGGGAAGGAAGAAAACCAACAAGCTTAACTATGGTGTACAGAAGGTAATAAGTAAAGACATATATAAAGGGATTAGAATAATGGCAAAGGAAATTGCGATCACCATCATTCACGACAAAGACCGGGTATACCCCTGCCACTCCTACATCCACTTTGCTTTTCTCCAGAACACCTCGTATTATTACTAACATCCACTTCCATTGGATAAATCCATCGTATGGTTATATATGAACTTGAAGGAACATTTTCGAGGATGGATTCTGGTTCTGGAGAGATTGAATAGGATTATTCAGATGTCTTTTCCCATTACCTTCTTTCAGGTTGCGAGGTCTCCTAGGATTAGGAGAGTACACCTATTATGCTTATTGGATAGTCTTCTTCTAAACCTTAGGCTGGTGCCGAAGGGTAGGGAATGAAGAAAACCAATTAGCGTAAAGAAGGTGTACAGAAGGTAATAAGTAAAGACATAATAAAGAGATTGGAGTGAGGGCAGGTAAGTATATGGTTATTGTCGTGAATCAGGATATTGGAAGAGGCGTTACTAGGAATACCAGTTAACCCTTTCGAAACATTTTATGTTTCAGTTTCACTGTGCGATGTTAATTGAAAACTGTTTTCCCAATTGGAATCTAACTCCAGGGTATGTATTTACCAGATCAGTTTCTCACATCTGCATGTGATTACGAATGGTGAGTGGGAGTAAGATATTGGGAATTGGGTGATTAGATCCTCATTATATCGGAATTCATTGTAATTGGTGATATTTGAGGAAATCATCTGGATTTTGCCGGATGGCAAATATTTGGTTTTGAATATCCGTTGTTATGCACCAATTTCAAACTGATATATCTGTACATTTATTTTATAAAGTGAGATATAACTTTTTGATATTGTGTCTATGACACTTACCTATATCAGTTGATGATTAGGTAAGGTGCATTCAACAGCGGTGTAATTCTTCTTAACCACACTACAGTTTTTCAAGCTACGACGCACAGGGTTTGAATTGTTGAACTCAGGGGACTTGTACAAAGTATTGTATGTTGTCCAGTGTCTATTAGGACAAAGGGGTTGGTACTCGTACTATATTCTGTTTACTTGTGACTTCTCCAGTTCTGGACAAGTATTTCGTTGAAATGTAAAGTCCAGATATTGAGAAGTTATAGGTATAAGAATAAAGTAGAGAACCATTTATTGTAAGTATCAGGATTCTTCGAGGAAGTCGAAGATGTAGATACTTGTGTTTGGTATTCCATTGATAGTAATGGTTTTGAGAACTTGCTTCTCTTTCAGGTTACTCATATATGGATGCACTCCTAGATGAGTAATGCTGATTAACCTCATTCCATTTGGTTGATATGCACTAAAGACAGCTGCATGATTTGAATCTGTTTCCAATTAAATTAGTGATTTTGTTTCTATATTAGATATATATAGAATCAATTTATATCTTAACGATGTTAAGGTATAAGGAGTTGTCCGGCTGATGTTTAAAACCAGAATCCGGATAAACTCAAGACACGTTTCAGTAATGGCTGTTTTGTGGGTTATCCCGGGCTTTGACGAGGGTTAACTTTCTACCATCAGGAAGATCAATATTTATATTGTTCTTGACTCGCCACAGTTTTAATAAAATGGATTTTTCCAGAAAACACAAGTGGGAGTATGGTAGAACTGGAATTGATTCCAGAACCACAAACGATTACTGAAGATTTAATAGAACTTACGGATTCAATTGTTTTTGACGTTCCATTAGCCACTCCGCAGATTTTGGTGGGTAACCTCAGGCACCCGAGAAGTACTTCGGTCTTCTCAGTAACGGTGACAGGGAGGTTCTTGTTTACCCAGACTTGCCATTGCTGCTGTTCTAGACTATAAGACTCGGCGGGAGGATGAGTATAGCATCGTTCTAAACTAGTTTTAGAAGTACACGTGTATATGACTCTGCCAGAGGGTTGTTGTAGTCAGTGGGAGCAGCGGAAGCATAGTGGGCAAGTAGCTTATGTCTATTCATAGACTAAAGCAAGTATAGCGCAAATAGATCATCTAATTTTGATGTAACAGTCATAGGCTTTGACTTCATCAGAATAGGAGATGGGTCTGGTAAGAAGGTAGTAGAAAGTGATGTCCAGGTATTGGGGACATGCACTTGATAGGAAGGGACATTCCTATACTACGATCGGTTGTATTATGGTTGTCACAAAGTTGTTTCTCCACATAGGATATTATATAATATCAGATTTTCTGGTTACTAGATCTATGGTTTTAGATCTAGATTTGGGAAGTATCCTAATCTGGGTATTTTGACATTAAATGGATGACTCCTAGCATGGTGGTGTACCTGCAAGTGATGGAGTCAACCTCTCTAAAGGTGTCTTACAGACTAAAAGGGAGAGGGACCTGCATGATTAGCATATCCCTTGCTTAGGCAATTGAGTTAATCATGAAATGTCAAGTACCACACCAGATATTGTTTTTGCACTAAATGCAATAAGCAGATATATTAATCCAATCCTGAAGAAACATTGGGAAGCAGTTATTGAACAAAAGTGAATGTTCTTGGGAAATGATTACGGCAGCCTCCTTCGGGAGATGGTTATCATTTCAGGCTCCCAAGGTGACCTGGATGACAGAGTGACTGTCAGAGTTATAGTTTTCCCTCTTTTGAGAGACAGTATGTTGGACGGGTGGTCCAACCGAATACTGAGGAAAGGCATGGAGCAGGATACTGATTAAATTCAGTGGATGATATAGTCTAAGTAGTTTGCTGGATTTGGAGTTCATTTGTGAACTGGGTCCCATCAGATATCTAGACAAATTCTAAGACAAGTATTGCTCATTTCGGGAGATAGTTTTCTCCGCGAAGTTGAGATATAGAGAGATACAGAAAGAAACATTAGAGCGGATCCACTCACTGAGGCTATTTCTCGAACGCAATCATTTTCGCAAACGGGTTTTGCGAAACTGATTAGTAGAGAAGTTGGGTGTTCGGTATCACACGGGCTGTGAGTATGCGACATCGCAATAATTGGCCTTAAGTGCAAGTGGGAGATTGTTGGTTATAGTGCCCTCAAGCCAATTATCATAGTCGCGGACTTGTGATTATGATGATTGAGTGAGGACCTATACCGATAAAACAGTCTTACTCAAGATGATAGTATGCTATCTGGTTTGTCTTTATCATCATGTACATGTTGATAGAGCCCATAGGATTCTTGTTTGACTGCCAGCATTGTGATGGCGATCACATACGTGGGAGCTGGGGGTCTATAAGCACATCCTTAAATGTCCCTAGTCGTAGGAGTATCGAGACCGGGCATCGGTACTCTAGTGTAGACTAGTGTATACTGATCGAGACCACGACGAGGGGCGGTGGCCAGGTCTTACAAGCCATTGGTGTTAGTTTGTTCACCTAAGATAGTATACAGGTGCTCATTGGGTTATGAGTACACTGGACGGACTCGCCGGGAACCTGCTAGTTGGTATTATACCTATTGTCAGATAGCAGTTCCCAGGTGACATGTGTACAGGTTAGTCTGTCGACCTGAGATTGTCATTTGTCTCGTGTGAGTTCCCACTGTGCTTTGATTACTACCCTACCTTGGCTCAAAGGAGTCGTGCAAACAGGTTTTAGTTGGGTACAGTCCCGAGCCACATGAAGGCAGTGATCGGATCGTCGGGGATTCGTTTCTCCCGGTATTGGGGGTTGATGTCGCGTTGTTTAAGGACGGCCATCACGATAAATCCGTGGCCACGGTGGACGAGAATTATCGATCCAGGATCGTTAGTTTCTCAGGTGGTGATGGGTTTCATACCGACACTAAATATCGCGTTGTTGGGGGTCTGACTTTATCCACCCCCTAGACTCGATATGCGATACTCTTAGACGAACAGACCGGACTGTGCGGATATTGTCACTGACAGACTCAGTAGGGGTTCAGGATGAGTTTTCTCGTCGGCCTCCCTTTCGCTCAATACCTGGGTAGCCGTTACGTACAGCTAGTGCCGCTGACGTGCTTGTGGTTAAACCCACTGCCAGCGTATTGACGAGTCTTTAGAGTCCCACACAGAGGGTTTTCACGGTTCAGGCGATATGGTATACATGAGGTATGCTGATACATACAGATGTCCGATTAAATATGTGCACTTGCTGCGCAGACTTTAATTGGACGGTTGATAATACTAGCGGCTTAGGATTAAGCCAGTTTATTAAATCAGGTTTTGATTTAATAATTAATATATGTATTTATATATACGTATTCTAGTATTATTGTTCACTATTCGTTTTCTCTCTCGGCTATTCGTATTTTGGTACGAATACGCGTATATGTATTTCGGTACATGTACCAGGATGTATTCCGTATTTTATACGGAATAGCTTTTAGAAGATGCCACATCATTTATATGATTTTCCATCTATGGAAATTCATTTGGTTTTTATAAATGAGGTGGATTTTGTGAGGTGGCATGAACATTGTTCATGGAATGGGCATGAGTCAAAAGCATGGTGCAAAGTATGGTTGGATTTGTTTATTACAATTATTGGAAAAAGAAAATGATTTTGTGTGGAGGTGAGAGGGGGGGCCGGCCACTTGATTGTGGGTGGGAGATTGATTTCATTTGGTGAAGATATTACATTTTGATTACACATTACTCCCACTCTCTCATTCACACAAACACTTAACCATTTTGTTCATGCAAATGCTTCATCACCTCCATTCTTCTTCTTGAGTTTCTCATTTGAGCTCATGGTTGAGAGAAAATTGTAGTGACATATTCATACACCCCCTCTCCCCATCGCTAGCGACTTTGGAGCGTTGGTTACCTCGTTCGACGAGGTTGGAGCTTGCTCCGTTTCCCTCGGGTGGATCATCGGAGACAAAGGAAGACCGGCAACCAAACATCGTCAAAGGATCGCTAGGAGCTTGGAATGAAGACCGAAGGACTTGGATCATCTCGGTATGAGAATTCTAACTCTTAGTTTAGCTCGCTAGTATAGAGTTTAAGGTCGATCCGGAAATCGGGTAGCGGTAGCGCCGGTTTTAGAAATTTTTGTTCCGCATTTTGGCCGCGTTTCGACGGCCGGGACGCTGCCGGGACCCTTCAGGCAGGTGACGTGTCCCAGAACTCAGAAGAATGGGCCCACAGGGGCCGACCAGGCCACCCTGTACCCGACCTGCAAACACAAGCTGACCCTCCTCGGGGCCCCCTGCAAATTGGCTTCCTCGGCCCCGTAGCTCGCGCCGAGCTGCCACAAGACCTGGACTCCTCGCCCCCCTCGCTCGTTCCGAGCTCCAGGCCATGGCCGTCTTCCTCGGCCCTCCGACCAAAATCACCGCTCACAGGTGTAACCGCCACTCCGTGAATCTCGCCATGCGCAGATTCTACGCCAGCAACATCCCACGTTCCACGCCATCAATCCCCATTAATGGGCGATCCGCTTTCTACGCGAGCGTGACGTCAGGGGTGTAACTGCCGGCGAGATTCTCGCACCTGCTGCTGTGTGCCACCACCGCTATAAAAACCCCCATCACAGAGGGGTCAAGTAAGCCATTTTTTACTCTTTTGAGCCGTTACTCTGCTCGGATCTGATCACTAACTTGATCGTCGGAGGGTCCTCGGTGGTACCAAATCACCCCGGGACTTCTTTGCAGGTATTAGGCACCAAACTCCTCATACCGCCTCTTCCACCAAACCCATTGAGACCCACACGCAACTAAAGGTAACCATTTAAGTCCACCGGGAGATCAGCGGAAGACAACATCTGACGGAGACCCGAAAAGGAGATCCATCACCATCCATTATCTTTTACTATTATTTGCCAAATTTTGCAAATAATTTCAGTAGTAGTAAAATTATGCAAGATCGAGAAATATTTTTTTTTCCCTCAAGGATTGTTATTTATGATTAAACATAAGGCAAACCATGTTTTCAATTTTCACAAGTAAAACATTGATTTTCAACTTCCGGTTTATTGTTACATGCATTGTATCGCATCCAAAACGAAAGACAAAATTTCGCTGTGGTCCCTCTAGAAATCTGACTTGATTTGCTAATTCACTATGCTATATCCTTAGTACTATTATTCTTCTGTGGATAATCATTAGTCCTTTCATGTAGCATAGTTTATGGGCCAAACTTTTCATCCTTGTTATGTCGGCATATATTATAAAGGTTTTTTTTTATGAAATAGGATAGTTTTAATTTAAAATTATTAAAATGGGGGGTTGATTTTAATTTGTAAAATTAGGATGGTTTGGAGGACCCCACCTCCAGTCCAAACAGAGGGCGGGTTCCGAACCCGCCCTCTACCTATTATAGAGAAGGGCGGGTTCCGAACCCGCCCTCTATCTATTATAGGGAAGGGCGGGTTCCTAAACCCCGCCCTCCCCTTAATTAGGAAGAGGAACCTCTCCTTTATCAAGGAGAGGGCGGGTTAACCCGCCCTATTTTCAAAAAATAAAAAAATTAAATAAAAATCACTATATTAATTAAATATGAAATAAATGAATAAAAATTGTAGAATATTAACTGTTTGAATCTGGTATACACTCTAATAAAAAAATGAATCCGTCAAATTTATAATACAAAAAAATCACATCTGTTTGCAAAATGTAAATTATATCTCGACGGTCAAATTTAAAATAACAAAATGAATCCGTCCAAACCAGATTCTTATTATACAATTTTATTCTTTTATTCAAACTTTTTCCATTTTTCTGTTATTTATTTATAAAAAAATTTAATATGGGGCGGGTTTCCAGAACTCGCCCTCTCCTTTATATAGGAGAGGGCGGGTTCTGGGAACCCGCCCTCTTTAATATATTGGAGAGGGCGGGTTCCTAGAACCCGCCCTCTCCTATAAAGTCTAAGGGACGGGTTCTAGGAACCCGCCCTCTGTTTGGGCTGGGGGTGGGCTTCCCCCAAACCATTCTATTTTTACAAATTAAAATCAAACCCTCCCATTTTATTAATTTTAAATTAAAACTATTCTATTTTAAAAAAAAACCCTATTATAAAACGCGATGCGATGCACGTTGCATTATAGAAAAGTGGGTCTTATAAGAAAAATAATAAATACAAAGCATCACAAGGAAAGAAAAAGCAATTAGAAGTAGAACAAGGGGGAAAAGCTTCAATTGAAGAAGAGAAAAAAAATGGAAGTGTTAAATAGGTCGGTTTGTGTCATAATCGAGTCAGATCAAGTTGACCAGCCAAATACATGTTCGGGTCAATGTGACTCGTTAATTAATCGGCTCAGTTCAACCCGATCTAATTAATAACTAACTTGGACCAAACCGGCCCAACCTGAGTTCATCCATCACTTTTTTGTTTTATGTGTACGAGCAATGCAAAATAGCTACTAAAATCCAATGACCATGAATAAATACAAATACGTGGGTAGTCATAAAAGGATGGAACCCTAAAATCCTAGAGTGAGAAATAGAAACACAAACACAGAGATTAGGGATCTTAGATTCGCCCGATTTTTGGGATTTAGAATTTAGAGAGGGGGCATTGGATCTTATTGTTCTAATAGATTGATAATGATTGGGCCATGGCTGATGAGCATTTAGACTATTAATTAAGCTGTCAGGCCGAGTTGACCCGAATAAAATCTTAGCGGGTTATGGTAGGTTCATCTCACTAATTTCGGGTTGGATTTTGGTCGGGTTATTAGGTTCGACCATTTTTTACAACTCTAAGGAAAAAAATCCACCACAACGGAAGAAGATAATTATTGAGATGTATGGATTAAAATAGTCCCACATTGGAAAAAATATGAGAAGTGCTTGGGTATAAAACATAAGATGGGCAAAAGCTTAACAAGGTTTGAGTCTTATTGATAGAATCAATTTATATTAAAAGTCAAATCTTTTGATCTTTCATTATAGTGAAAATTAATTATCTTTTTGCGCTTTAATACCCAAACTATTAGTCCGTAGCACTTTACTACCTTCCTTAGGCCCGGCATGAAAACACTCCCAAAAAGATTCCCAGGTCAGTGGCATGTGGATTTTTCTAGAAATTTTTAGAACAATTCTACGGTGCCTCCAATATTTGAAAAATATGTACCCTGCAGGATGAATCTGAACCGTCTAATGAAATTTCAACTAGCATAACCGGTAACAGATATCCCAGACATGTCTTCACATGGCCCATGTCAAATCAAAGAGTACCTTTCTCTTTTACTGTCCTAATATCAATGTCTATCTCGTGATAATATCCATCTTCATCTTTTCTCCATTAACTAGCTATTATTATCTTAATCCTTCTAAAATCACAAAATTTTAAAAAGAATTAACATGCCAATGTCCTTTCACAGTGCATACTAACTAATTCATGGTCTATTCCTGATGCTAACGATATCGTTCAACTTGATTGGTAAGGGAAATGGATCCATCTAGAAAAATGGATGCTCCGGCAATGAACAATGATAGAGATGAAGGGTAAAGACGACAAAAATATTGTGCGGCGGCGATGGGAAGTAAAATTTTCAAAGATGGAGAAGTAGAGGATGGACCGAATTGATTGAGATTGGAATGCTTGTTGCAGAAGTTGTGTTTGTTTGGGAATGGATTTGGTTTCAAGTTTTCAACACCATTAAATGATCATGTGTAGAAGTTAAAGAAATTAAAACATAGACGAAGATGAGAAGAAGAGAGATGAGAAACAAAGCCTCCATCGTCGTCAGCTTCTGTTGTCGCTGCTGTCTGCTAAAGTCGCTCCTCAATGATCTCCACCGCCACCAACCGACGCCGCTCCACCCATCACCGCCGTCACCTGGCCGCTCTCTCAACTAAGAAAAAAACCCAAAACTCCAATCATCCTGATCCATCATACCCAAATCAGCAACATCCACAGCTCATAAAACAAACCCAACTCGCCGCGGTGGGACATCTCGAGAACCGGTAGTCAATGTAAGTCTATTTTACATATTCTACAAGTTTTGTAGAGAAGCGGAATTTCAAAAACCAAATTTTGTAAGTATGCAAGAAAGACTTTTAACCCAAGATCAACCATAAAACCCTAACTAGCTATACTACAAAGGTATTTATTCTACCATGTTAGAATTTTATACCAATCGGATTCGTGTCCTTTGGGTCTTGAATTCTCTTCTTGAGCTCCTTTTAGGGTCTTCGATATAGTTTGGTTGCCGGTCTCCTGGATCCTATATGACCCATCCGAAAATCATAGGTTGAAACTACAACTTTCAAATGAAAGAAACTCAACCAGCTAGTCTGCTAATCTAGCTAGTTGAGAATGAGTGGAGATGATTAGTGGTGATTTTTCTTTCTCAAAACCCTTGTTTCTTAACTCATGAGAATGGTAGGCTTTTGTGAATGAAGAGGTGGAAGCAAAGAAGAAAGGATGGTAACTCAAGAAAAAAGCCCTTGTTTCACAATTCATGAGAATGGTAGGGTTTTGTAAATGAAGAGGAGGAAGTAAAGAAGAGAGGATGGCAACTCAAGAAAATATGAGCTTAAGGGAAAGAGAACTCACAACCATGAAGAATGGCTAGTAAATCATAATATCAAGCCTTTTCTTTTCTGTTAAAAAATCTAGCCATACTTCAATAGTGATGGCAATAAATGCCCAAACCATCCCTCGCGCCATACTTTCTTTACACCTCATTTTCTATTTATAAATAAATTGAAAAATCCATATTATGAGGTGTCTCCTTCTAGAATGTATTTTGTATAAATACAAAATACTTTCTACCGTATATACATATCCGTATTCTGTAAGTCTATGTCGCTCACCCCGCAAACTAGCGAAGAGGAGGAACAAGAGGTTTAATCTACTTTGAAAGAAAGATTATACCTCATGCAACAAGTCCTTCGGGTCTTCTCCGTTGTCCTCCTCGTCTCCGTAGGCTCCATGGAACGGTCCGGATCGTGGCTTCTTCAACGGCCTCCTTGAGTCGAAGATGATCCACCCGAGAGTCTATAGTCCGAGCTCCACCTCAAGAACCGAGGTAACTAGGGCAACAAGTATGCTAAGATTGATTTCCTAGGTGATGTAGAGTATTGTGATGGAGTTGTTTGTCTATTTGATCCCTAATTTTCTCAACACATGAGAGCTTGAGGGATTTGTAGTGAGGAAGAAGAAGGAGAGCATATGAGAGCTCCAAAATGAAGAGAGAGAATGTAAATGAGATAATGAGCCATGGAAAAATAAAAACCAATCTTTTATTATGATAATTATGATGGCTAAGTTGATTTGACCACTATCATGTCTCATTTAATGCTAAGCAAGAAAATATCTTATGCTTAGCAAAAATTATCTTGGTCAACATAAGTCAACAAGTCAAACGGTCAAACTCTAATTAGCCATGGCACAATTATCATTAAAAAAGATTAGTAAACATTTTCCACCACCTCATATTGGTTCTAATCAAGTCAATGGTCAAAACTCTAATGAGGCATCTCCTTCTTCGTTCCTCACATCCGTGCATACACACCCACATCCGCATTCTGTAGAACACGAATATTAGAAGACAAAAACTAATCCATATATACAATACTAGGATCCGGCTTAAACCAAAGCCCACTAGTATTGTCCGCCCGAACATCATACGCGCACAAGTGCATGTAAGTGATCGAAGTCTGCCGTAAAAACCATACGGCTTCTACACCTTTTGCCCAGTGTAGGGAAACTTTCTGTGTGGGACTCTGAAGACTCGACACTACGCTGGCAGTGGGTTTAACCACAGGCCGCAAGCGGTACTAGCTGTACGTAACGGTCCCCAGGTAGATGTCGATAAGAAGGCCGATGAGGAAAACCCAGCCGAACTCCTACTGAGCCTGAATGTGACAATCTCCGTACAGTCCGGTCTGTTCGTCTATGAGTATCGCATGTCGGGCCTAGGGGGCGGTAAACGTCAGACTCCTAATAGCGGTGCAAGTCGTGTCGGAGTGTAGCCCAGAACACCCTGAGAAACTACTGGAAACACTACCAGTAAATCTCGCTTGCCCTGGCCAGGGACTTTGTGTAATGGCTCTCCAGACACAGCACGATATCAACCCCAAATACCGGGAGAGACGAATCCTGTCTAACCGCTACTGCCTCCAAGTTCTTCGGGACTACATCCAACTACTACCTGTTTGCACGACTCTTTTGAGCCGTGGTAGGGTAGTATTCAAAGTACAGTGGAAACACACTGGAGGCGAAGTAGCAGTGTCAAGTCGACGGACTAAGCTGTACTCATGTCACCTGGGAACTGCTATCTGACGATAGGTATAGTACCAACCAGCAGTTCCCGACGAGTCCTGTCCGGTGTACTCGTAACCTAACGAGCACCTGGATACTATCTCCAGTACGACGTACTAATGGCTGTGGGACAGACCATCTCCCCTGCTGGGATGAGAAGCGTATACACTAGTCTACTCCGGAGTATCGTTGCCCCGTCTCGATAATCCTACGACTAGGGACCTGTATAAGGATGTCCGTGTAGATTACCCAGCCCCCACTAGTGTGACTGCCATCACAACGCTGGTAATCAAGCAAAGATCCTAAGGGCTCCACTAATATGTATAAGCAATATGCTAAAAGAAACACATGCACATATTGAAGTAGAAACAAACCAAGTAGCATACTACCATTTTGAGTAAGACTGTTAATACAACCATGAATATCCCAAGCATCCATTAAGTAATATACAAGCTAGTATGATACAGTAATGGCCTCTAGGGCATATACACTAACAATCTCCCACTTGCACTAGGGCCATGTACTGGCGTATCGAAGACCTACCATCTCGATCATCCGCTCGAACTGAGTCTGGGGTATGGCCTTCGTGAGTGGATCTGCACTGTTATTCTCCGAATCTACTCTCCTCACCTCGATCTCCTGCCGATCTACGATCTCCCTGATCAGGTGGTACCGCCTCAAGATGTGCCTGGACTTCTGATGGGACCTGGGTTCCTTCGCTAAGGCTATAGCGCCGTTGTTGTCGCAATACAGCGGTATTGGATCAACAATGGTTGGAACCATCTGAAGTTCTGTGAGGAACTTCTTCATCCAGACAGCCTCTTTTGCGGCATCGCAAGCAGCTATCTACTCCGCTTCCATCGTCGAGTCAGCAACGGTGTCCTGTTTGGAGCTCTTCCAACAGACCGCCCCTCCATTGAGGGTAAAGACATAACTCGACATGGACTTGGAGTCATCCTTATCACTCTGGAAGCTGGAGTCAGCAAAGGCCTCGATCTGGAGGTCTTTTCCGCTATACACCAAGAACATCTCCTTAGTCCCTCTCAGGTACTTGAGAATGTTCTTTACTGCTATCCAGTGCTTCTCCCCTGGGTCCGACTGATACCGGCTTACAATGCTCAATGCGTATGCTACATCTGGTCTGGTACACAACATCGCATACATTATAGAGCCTACCGCAGATGCGTAGGGTATAGATGACATGCGAGCCCTTTCCAAATCAGTCTTGGGAGACATCTCTTTGGAGAGGGCGATTCCGTGACAAGCCTGTAGATTACCGCGCTTTGAATCTTCCATACTGAATCGTTTCAGTTTGGTTTCGATGTACTTGGACTGTGAAAGTCCCAACATCCTCTTAGATCTATCACGATAGATCTGGATCCCCGGAATATAGGAGGCATCACCCAGGTCCTTCATTGAGAACCTCTGTGACAAGAATCTTTTGACTGACTGTAGCATAGGAATGTCATTTCCTATTAGGAGAATGTCATCCACGTACAAGACGAGAAATACTACAGTTCTCCCTACAATCTTACTGTAAATGCATGGTTCATCTGGATTTTTGATAAAGTCGAATTCTTTGACAGTATCATCAAAGCAGATATTCCAACTCCGCGATGCCTGCTTTAGTCCATAAATGGACTTAAGTAACTTGCACACTTTACCGCTGCTCTAACTCTGAATGAAACCCTCCGTCTGATCCATATAGACGTATTCTTTCAAATTACCATTTAGAAAAGTCGTCTTTACGTCCATCTTCCAGATCTCATAATCGTGGAAGGCGGCAATGGTAAGAAGGATCCGAATGGATTTGAGCATAGCCACTGGAGAAAAGGTTTCGTCATAGTCCAAACCAGGTCTTTGACGAAAACCTTTTGCAACAAATCTAGCTTTATAGGTTTCAACCTGCCCATCTACACCAATCTTCTTTCTGAAGATCCATTTGCAGCCTACGGGTTTTACCCCTTCTGGAACAATGTCCAAAGTCCAAACTTTGTTGGTGTACATGGACTCCATTTCGGTCCGCATTACATCCAGCCATTTACCGAGTCACCGCTCTGAATGGCTTGCTGGAAGCTGGTAGGCTCATCATTTTCAATGATGTAATCCTCTCGATCTCCGTCTATGAGAAAACCGTAGTATCTCTTTGGCGGATGAGACTGCCTACTACTCCTGCGGAGTGGCGCTGGGATGTCCGGTTCTCCTGAAACTTCTAGTTCTACCAAGCTTTCAGCAATAGCTTGTGGTTCTGGAATTTCTTCCAGTTCTATTGCGCTCCCACTTATCTGATTTTCTAAAAATTCAGTTTCCAAGAAGTGGGGATGCTGAGAAACAAAAACCTTTTGTTCCTCTGCGGAATAGAAAAGATACCCCTGGAGTTCTTGGGGTATCCCACAAACTTACACAGTACTGAGCGTGCCTCGAGCTTGTCCGCATGCTGCTTCTTTACAAAAGCTGGACATCCCCATGTCTTAAGATACTTAAGACATGATTTCTTCCCACTCAACATCTGATATGGTGTGGTAGGCATAGTCTTGGTTGGAACCTTATTCAAAAGATATGCAGCCGTTTTAAGTGCATAACCCCAGAAAGATCGCGGCAACTCAGCCTTACTCATCATGGAACGAACTATATCTAATAGGGTTCAATTCCGTCTTTCTGATACACCATTATGTTGTGGTGTGTTTGGAGGAGTAAGCTGAGAGAGAATTCCATTCTCTTTTAAGTAGCCCAGAAACTCGGCACTCAAGTATTCACCACCTCGATCAGATCTCAGTGTCTTGATACTTTTGCCTGTTTGTTTTTCCACTTCATTCTTGTATTCCCGGAATTTCTCAAAGGCCTCGGATTTATGCTTCATCAGGAAGACATGTCCATACCTAGAGAAATCATCCGTAAAAGTAATGAAGTAGGAATAACCACCTCGCGCATGTGTAGACATTGGACCACACACATCACTGTGTATGAGTCCCAAGAGCTCGCTCACTCTCACCCCGTGTCCAGTAAACGGAGTCTTTGTCATCTTTCCCATAAGACAAGATTCACAAGTAGCATAAGACTGATATTCGAACGAATTCAAATATCTCTCTTTATGTAACTTCGTTAATCGTGTTTCATTGATGTGACCCAGTCACAATACCATAAGAAAGCCTGATTTGTTTTCGGAGACTTTCTTTTAAGTGTGTTCTGGACACTGAAAATCTGAGCTTGATTTAGTACGTATATACCGTTTTCTAATGTACCTGACCTAATAAGAACTTGATTTAGGTGGATGTGGACCACATCTCTTACAAAAGTAAAATCATATCCTTCCTTAGAAAGTAAGAATACAGATATGATATTACAAGCTAGACTAGGCACATACAAATAGTTATGTAGAATCAATATCTGCCCACTTGTCAATCCAAGGTGATATTCCCCTACGGATTCAGCGTCCACGCTCATTCCTTTAGCAACCCTGAGAGTCATATCACCTAACCTGATAACTCTATGGTTTCTCAAAACCTGTAATGAATTACAGATATGAGATCCTGATCCGGTATCTAGTACCCAGGAAGTAGAGTTAATTGACATACAATTTTCTATTACAAACACACCCAAAACCGAAGCCACAACATGCTTCGAATCTTGGCTACTGGCTTTGCTAGCCCTGTAATCCCTCTGCCAATGTCCTTTCCCGTAACAATAGGGACGTCCCTACTTCCCTATATATAGTCCCAAAACTTTTTCCCTTCCCTTTCCTTCTACGTCCCCGGTTTCCTTCAGGGCGTAAGTAGAGGGCAGAGACTGTAGAATCAAGTCAGTATTTGACCCGTTCTTCAACGTGGTCTTCAGGTCCGTGAGCTTATCAAAATAGCCAGTCTCTATAAGGACGTTGTCCCCTACAGATGACCCAACAACCAATCTCGCTTGAAGCAATTCATTCGAGGTCTCATATCTTACAATAGGAGATTGCTCTCCATATAAATCTTTGTTATGGAGGAAGACAGAAACTAAGTCCATCTTCTCGTGCTGCCTCTGGTATGTACCATCAACTGAGGCCAACACGAGGCACTTGGCATTCGCATATTCCTTTTCCGATGTCTTATCGATATCAATATCCATGACGGTGGAAACTGGACCCGAGTCGGCAGTGGTTTTATTAGTGAAGAGGTGTCCCAGCTTATCATGGGCAATGGACATCTGGACAGATCTTTGCCAGTCATTACAGTTAGATTCAGTCATTTTATTATCTAGATGTAACCTATGTCTGGTCATTGGGTCGCTGCAATTAAGAGAGAGAGAAGAAAACGCTTAGCATGACGCTCTTGCAAGTTTAGATAGGGTTTTATTTATCTAAACAGGATGGCTCCCACTGTTTCTCGAATCCTTCCTCAAACCATAAAAGAAGAATTAGTCAGGATTAATCTCACCGTACAATACTTGCTTAACCGTTCAGCCAGGCGAGTGTCAGTACTTCGAGGGAAGTTTTATGACGCTTTCACGAAGTTCCTTAATTAAATAACCTCTTTTCCCTGGAGGTGTAGCCCCGTTAACACTGTTCTAGACACCTACTTGGTTTATAGCATTGATCATTAAGTGAAGAGTTTCCTGAGGAGTACAGGATACTCACAGTAGGATCGGGATCCAAATATCATTGTGTGATAATACTGAAGGAATCCTACCAATATTATCAAACTCCAAATGGTATACAGCACTAGCAAGTTTTAGTTTCTTTAGAAACTCCCGATGTGGATTTTTGCCCCATGCTCTTATGACCTTGACGAAGGTCAACAAATCATAAGTCACATGTCAAGTTCTACCCATCATTGTCCAGGTTGATTTGAACCCACCCGTATATACCCTTAACGAAGGTCAACAAGGTAATACGACTGTCCCAAACCAACGCATCTATCTATGCTACATATGAATACCCAGCAGCTACCAATCACTATGCCTTGACGAAGGTCAACAAACATAGCTTGAATACTACTGAATATTCATATGAAATGACAGAGGGCTATGAATGGTTTTGGCGAAACCGTGAACGTAGTGAACTTGATATAATCGAAGGAACCTGATAGCTTTTAAAAGGAGTGGTTTAAGCTCCGCATTTTAAAAGTTTTGCTGTTTTGAAAAAACCGAGTGGTTTTGAAATTGTTCCAACGATTCAGTTTGGTTTGTTTTCTTTGCATTAATATAATGCGTCCCATCAATTAATCCTACCATTGCAGAAAACAACGAAAATATGAAGTGCGCTTATGCCATCCGCATTCGCCACCGGGCCCGTTATCACCCGTTAGGTTACTTAACTAATGACAGAGCGGGGGATGGACTAGCGCGGATGCAAAACATAAGCAACGCCTACTAGATATCATATATAGATATATACATTCGTCAGATGCAATGATAGCCATTCCAGATCACAAATGAACATATTGGATATACTAGGAATCCGCGTTTCGTTTGAGCCTGCAATGAAAGACAGATTACACGGTCACGATGAATAGCCAAACCCCACCCTAGACCCTTACGGGTGCGGCAAACTACCCGCTAAATACCCGAAGTGAAGCAACCTCCCTCAACAACGTGAGTAGGCCCCTCGGCACTTCAAAGTACCCGGTAGTTTTTGCACCCCACCTTGGGTCTATCCTAGGAGCAAAAATAGTAAAAGAAATAATATACAATGGTGGCTACAACCTCAACCCGGATGTGCGACCATAAAATAATATTACATCAAATTACAAGTTTACATCGAATGAAAAATGAAAACTCTCATCTCACATCCCCGGCTATTCATCCACGACAATCCAACAAGTTCATATACACAATCCAACATCATAGATCACAGATATGTACAACCCCCACTAATCGACGCATAGCGATTAGTAGACATTCAGTACATATATCACATCACAGAAGATCCGATTAGCTAAAGTACTTAGAATTTCGATCGATTACCAGATTTGAATCTACCCCAAGTACAACACAGTATTCAAACAATCTGGGTAGAAACAAAATATCAGAAAAATCACAAGACATCATGCTGGACACTCTGTAGGAAAAACGAGTTGACTCGGAGTCGACTCGGCCGCGGATCCACGGCGAAACGCTTGGTTTCGCCGCGCTTCCGCGGTGGTCTGACTGATTCACGATCTCGTTTTTCTTGGGTGTCCCTAAAAAAGCCTGCACGTAATTTTAAGGTCCCTGGAAAAAATTTTGGACCAGTTTTTAAAAACGACAGAAAAGTGCATTTTTAGTTCGTGTTTTGCGATTTTTCCGGCGATCGAATTTCTAACACTTTACTAACAAGTTAGTAATGGTTTAGCGAGACTCTGATACCACTGTAAGTCTATGTCGCTCATCCCGCAAACTAGCGAAGAGGCGGAACAAGTAAAAAAAAATCAAAACTTTCTTACAAAAGCAACATAGACTAAGCAAAGGATCTTTGCCAAACCATTTCTAATGAACTACAAGAGGTTTAATTTACTGTGATAGAAAGATTATACCTCATGCAACAAGTCCTTCGGGTCTTCTCCGCTGTCCTCCTCGTCTCCGTAGGCTCCATAGAACGGTCCGGATCGTGGCTTCTTCAACGGCCTCCTTGAGTCGAAGATGATCCACCCGAGAGTCTATAGTCCGAGCTGTACCTCAAGAACCGAGGTAACTAGGGCAACAAGTATGCTAAGATTGATGTCCTAGGTGATGTAGAGTATTGTGATGGAGTTGTTTGTCTATTTGATCCCTAATTTTCTCAACACATGGGAGCTTGATGGATTTGTAGTGAGGAAGAAGAAGGAGAGCATATGAGAGCTCCAAAATGAAGAGAGAGAATGCAAATGAGATAATGAGCCATAGAAAAAAACCCAATCTTTTATTATGATAATTATGATGGCTAAGTTGATTTGACCACTATCATGTCTCATTTAATGCTAAGCAAGAAAATATCTTATGCTTAGCAAAAATTATCTTGGTCAACATAAGTCAACAAGTCAAACGGTCAAACTCTAATTAGCCATGACACAATTATCATTAAAAAAGATTAGTAAACATTTTCCACCACCTCATATTGGTTCTAATCAAGTCAATGGTCAAAACTCTAATGAGGCATCTCCTTCTTCGTTCCTCACATCCGTGCATACACACCCGCATCCGCATTCTGTAGAACACGAATACTAGAAGACAAAAACTAATCCATCTATACAATACTAGGATCCGGCTTAAACCAAAGCCCACTAGTATTGTCCGCCCGAACATCATACGCGCACAAGTGCATGTAAGTGATCGAAGTCTGCCGTAAAAACCATACGGCTTCTACACTTTTTGCCCAGTGCAGGGAAACTCTTTGTGTGGGACTCTAAAGACTCGACACTACGCTGGTAGTGGGTTTAACCACAGGCCACAAGAAGTACTAGCTGTACGTAATGGTCCCCAGGTAGATGTCGATAAGAAGGCCGATGAGGAAAACCCATCCGAACTCCTACTGAGCCTGAATGTGACAATCTCCGTACAGTCCGGTCTGTTCGTCTATGAGTATCGCATGTCGGGTCTAGGGGGGCGGTAAACGTCAGACCCCTAATAGTGGTACAAGTCGTGTCAGAGTGTAGCCCAGAACACCCAGAGAAACTACTGGAAACACTACCAGTAAATCTCGCTTGCCCTGCCCAGGGACTTTGTGTAATGGCTCTCCAGACACAGCGCGATATCAACCCCCAATACCGGGAGAGACGAATCCTGTCTAACCGCTACTGCCTCTAAGTGCTTCGGGACTGCACCCAACTACTACCTGTTTGCACGACTCCTTTGAGCCGTGGTAGGGTAGTAATCAAAGTACAGTGGGAACACACCAGAGGCGAAGTAGCAGTGTCAAGTCGACGGACTAAGCTGTACTCATGTCATCTGGGAACTGCTATCTGACGATAGGTATAGTACCAACCAGCAGTTCCCGACGAGTCCTGTCCGGTGTACTTGTAACCTAACGAGCACCTAGATACTATCTCCAGTACGACATACTAATGGCTGTGGGACAGACCATCTCCTCTGCTGGGATGAGAAGCGTATACACTAGTCTACTCCGGATTATCGATGCCCCGTCTCGATAATCCTACGACTAGGGACCTGTATAAGGATGTGCTTGTATATTACCCAGCCCCCACTAGTGTGACCGCCATCACAACGCTGGTAATCAAGCAAAGATCCTAAGGGCTCCACTAATATGTATAAGCAATATGCTAAAAGAAACACATGCACATATTGAAGTAGAAACAAACCAAGCAGCTTACTACCATTTTAAGCAAGACTGTTAATACAACTGTGAATATCCCAAGCATCCATTAAGTAATATACAAGCTAGTATGATACAGTAATGGCCTCTAGGGCATATACACTAACATATTCATATCAAAATACGAATACCCAAGAGATAGAATAATACCACTAAAAATAATACTAGAATTAAATCAATACCTGATTTAATGAACCGGCTTAATCCTAAGCCTGCTCGTATTAAAAACCGTCCAATTAAATTCCGCGCAACTAGTACACGCAACCAATCGGAACCCTTCACGTATAAACATATGGCCTCCACTCATTTCGTCTAAACTAGAGAAACCTTCTGTGTGGGACTCTAAAGACTCGACAATACGCTGGCAGTGGGTTTAGCCACAAGCGCGTCAGCGGTACTAGCTGTACCTAACGGCTACCCAGATACCTGTCGAAAAAGAAGGCCGACGATCAAACTCATCTGAACCCCTACTGAGCCTAACCGTGACAATATCCGTACAGTCCGGTCTGTTCGTCTGAGAGTACCGCATATCGGGTCTAGGGGGCGGTCAACGTCAGACCCCTACTAACCCTGATAAGTCATACTGGTGTGGCTCAATACCATCCGAGAAATTACTAATCTAATCTATCAGTAATTCTCAACTGCCCTAGCCAGGGAATTATGGCGTTGACCAACCAAGCACAGTGCGATATCGACTCCCTATACCGGAAGAGACGAATCCCTAACAATCACTCACTGCCTCCATGTGGCTCGGGACTGTACCCAACTAAAATCTGTTTGCATGACTCCTTTGAGACGTGGTAGGGTAGTAGTCAAAGCACAGTGGGAACTCACATGAGACAAATGATGATCTTAGGTCTACAGACTACCTGTATACATGCCACACGAGAATTGTCATATGACGTTAGGTATAATACCATCTAGCAGTTCTCGGTGAGTCCATCCAGTATACCCACCCACAGTGAGCATATGTATACAATCTTAGGTGAAACACACCAATGGCTGTAAGACTAACCATCGCCCCTCATCGGGGTCTAGAAATGTATACATCAGTCGACTGTGGGATATCGATGCCCCGTCTCGATATTCCTACGACTGGGGACACTTTTAAGGATATGCTTATAGACTACCCTGCTCTCATAAGTATGACCGCCATCACAATGCTGGTAGTTGTAACACCTTGGAATGCGATTAGTGTTAATTAAGCGATAATGTGGGTTTTTAAGGAAAAGTTTACGAAATCGGGTTGTACCAGATCGGCTAATGCTCCCAGGTTGATGCAATGTCCTCACATTTTATAACAATTAACTAATATTTTTATATTATTTGTTATGTCTTGCATACACGTGTGCATGAGAATGTGAGGGTATATTAGTGTTAACCTTGTTTAGCAACTATGACACCTTAAGTTAATCCTTGTCCAAATTAACCTTGCCTTAACCTTTTCCATGATATTTGTGTGGGGGAAAATATCTTGTTTGGAGAGAGAGAGAGGTGGCTAGTGAGTCATGGAAGCTTTAATGGTGCATTAATGAGGTGAGAGGGAGGAGAGAGAGTGTAAGGATAATGTTCACCCTACACTCACCTCTCATCTTTTAATCTCTCTCACTCTCTCATTCTCTCTCACTCTCAATTATTTCTTGTTCCCTCAACGCCCAAACCGAACCCTCACTTCCTTCTTTACAAATCCTTGTAAAACATCACAAAAATCCATGGAAAACACTTCAAATGTCTTGATTAGCCACTAGGTTGCCTTGGAGCCTGGAAAGCTAGGATTTTTGAGTAAGAGTGGCTAGGTAATGATCTCTAAACTGTTAAATAGGTGCTTTAATGTTGCATAGCTTGTTGGTTGCTGTTTAAAACACTTGAGATATCGTTTCATGCAAATATCGTATTTTTAGTGTCATAATAGAGTCTCTGTGATCTGCTATGACATGGGAATTGTACTGAAAAATCTAGCAGTGTGGTAGTGTTGTACTAGTGACCCTGAGACTACACATGGAGCATGAACCCCAAGGGCTCGGTTTTAGCCGGCGACAAGAAGGCAAAATCCGGCGACCTCGGATTTTTAGGGGACTTGGGTTTTGGTTTTTGGAGGGTAGCTGTCTGCAGTTGTTTAGAGGTGTTTGGTACTGTTTGATTTTTGAGTATTGACAGTATGCAAAATCTGGGATCACTTGTGCATAATCTAGTGTTTTGAGTACGTGCGTTACGTTATCCGACACGGTTCGTGATCTTGTGTAGCTGTTGCACCGGGGTTGGTTTTGGGGTGTCACCACACACGTTAGCAATTAGACGAACACTTGTGAGTTGGATTGGAGTTGGTGCATCGGTCAAACGTAGTGTGTACGTGATATTGATCGATTTCTGAGATTTGTGCACTGGCTATGTTTTGTGTTAATAGGATCGCAGGCGGGGACTTCGGACGCTGTGAATAAAGGGAAGCAGGTGATTGGATTTACCTAGCCGCGATTGTCGGTGAGTAGATTTAACATCTACGGGGAATTCGCCTGTATGGCGTTATGCGTCAGGGTTAGATATGATATGATATTAGCCGCATTTTTATATTGCACATATAGAGATTGTGCATGAAACTTCATTGCATACTATTATTTGATGTGCTTGGACACTTCACTATTATTGACGGTTCATGTTGCACGAGCACTGATTGTATGCCACCCACACCGTCGATAATTGCCATGATACGCACAACACACATACATATATGATTTGGATGGTTTGGGACATTGAGATCTTGATTCATATTCCATTATGCATATGACATATAGCATACCTGTATACCTACATGTTTACACATATTCTTGCCATGCCTACATGTTAGCTACCCATATACCTATATTGTAATGTACCATTAGAGATAGGTATATACACTTTTGAGACATAGCTACATGCACATCTTGCATACATACTTACATTTACACCCGTATACCTTGATATAGCTATATATACCTGGAGGGTATTACATCATTACTGATAGGTAGATACACATATCTTGCTATACCGACATGGTTACGCATACCTGGCTATAGCTACATGTTCACCTTTATATGATGTTGCATTTGGTTTCAGAGAAATTAGGAACCGCATGATATAATTAATAACTTGTTGCAGTTAAATAACGGTTTTTCCTTTATATGCTCATATTACTGTTTCATGTTGCATATATTATATTTCATGGATTTCACATTGATATATGGATTTCATATGATGTTTTCTGGATGTTTTACTCCTGGGTATATATATCAGTGGTATGGGACGCTGACATATATACATGTATATATATCAGTGGTATGGGACGCTGTTATATATGTATACCTATATAATATATATATATATATATATATATATATATATATATATATATATCATCATAATGATCTGTGCATGTATTCTTATTCATTACTCGATGTGAGGGGCCGATGAGTTCGACATTTACGTCCGTAAAGTGCTTCGAAAGGAGCTATCTGGATGCTAGCCTGGTAACTGTTGTTATAAGAAAACTCGACTAGGTGCAGATGATCTTCCCATACATTGTCACTCTAATATCAACATAACTTCTGATGTAGAGGTGCGTTTGATAATCCGTTTGGTGCGTTGGAAACTTAATTGGCAGAACTAAATTTTATTCAACTAGGGCAAAAGCTGAATCTGCACATAATTACTGATAAACTGCGCGCGAAGTTGGACTTCCAGTTCTGGAACTGGAATCCCAGAAATTGATCGCTGCCTTTAAACGATGATAATTCTCTATCCTGAACTCCGATTGACCTGGAATAAATTTTATTGCTTAGATAATCCAGTGTGCTTCACACGCCCTTTATATTGTTTCGGTCAATTCTAAGATTATGATTTACCGTGAATTTTTCAAGTTATATGGTATCAGTCATTATAGTATAATGAATACCTATTCAGTGCATTTCTACATATTTTCCCATGCTTGAGTTATACCTGCCGCATAGTGAATCATTTGCACTGTCGATATATTAATGATTAGTGATTGGGTTGTGGCAAATACGACAGTGATATTGATAAGTGGAAAAAGTGATTGAAAACAACAGTGATACGTATTGTCCACAACCTATCTAATTCGTGAATACATACCATAACCTGGGGGAATGGGGAAATCGAGGTGGATTTGAACTCGTATTTAGCGAGGTACAGTGATTTAGAGGATGATCATTCGCTATCAGTGATATTTATACACACACACACACATACTTTAGGTCATAGGCCTAGCGGCACGGCTGACAGGATTATGTCCCGGGCACAGTGGACCGTAGTCTCGGGCATGCACGAGACCCTTGTTAAACACGAGTATCCTCTCCACCAATTGATTTCATGGACTTAATGACCGTTAAGTAGTGACATATACATTGCTTAGTTCACCGACATCTTACTCATAGTGCACTATTCATTTTCAGTTGATGTCATTATATATATATTCACCGACATCTCAACGTCTCCGCGTGAAGTCGTCTCTAGCTGGAATCAATCTATCTGATGACCTCGCATCGGTTAAGCGAACGAACCACATGTCCTAGTCTTTCATCCTCGGGTGACTAGTGACCTTCTATCATCTCTTAGTACAACTCGTACCGCAATAGCTCCAACATCTGGGGCGATATCTCGTCGCTCGCAGCAACAACTGGCTCACTCGTCTGCACGCTGAACCGTGCCTCAATCATCATGAATAAGAAATACATCAACGGTCATCAAAATCTGGCTAGCCTCTATCATTGGTTCGATCCTTTGGAACTGATCGGCACATCCGAGAAATCTCGTAAAAGCGATCTGTCAAACGCTCATGGCGCGAAAACACAATCAGACGACGCCTCTCAATGCAATCGTATGTCCCTAGAATCACGCCCCGGTCAGTCCTCGTTCGTGACGAGCTCGTGCTGACCGCAACTCTAGCCATAGCTCTCCCTGCTCGTAATCGTGGCAGCAAACCATAACTGGTACCGATGAAGCTAGATCAGGAATGAATATACTACTGAATAAGGAAATGTACATCCTAAGGCTTCTTAAGTGGAGTAGCGTATCGTAAATATGCCGCGGAACATACCCACGGTACGTCACTCTACTTTAGTCACCTATTCCATCAACCAAGGGTCATCCTACGCTCCGAAGGTAAAACCTAACGCTATGATACCAACTTTGTCACGTCCCGAAAGTACGGAACATGACCGGCACTTAAACTACGAAACATCTCGAGGCGTACGTAATCTAAGTAAGCCGAAAACCCAGAAATCCAAACCAAGAAAAGTAGTAGAGTGAAGCAAAACCAATTTAAATCAAGTAGTTTTAATAGCATAAGCCGAATTATGCGTTTTTAAAAACATCAAATATTTCTTGAAAATTTCGGCAGAGTCTCCTTTGTAAATACTGGCCCCCAAACGGGATACAACATGAATAGTATACGAAATCAATAAAAGGCATCCCCAAGCGGGAGCTAGCTCTTCGTCAATCGACGGTCACAACCACACAAGCAATATAATATACAACTCCAAGGGCGAGGATCCAAACTCAAAAGGAAACTCAAAACAACAAGAAATCCACAGAAATACAACGCGCGACTCTAAGGTCGAAAGAATAACATCACTGGTCTCTATCTCAAAAATAAATACATGTTTGGTTGATGGAATTTACTAGATACAACTGGATAATATTATACAAAGTAATATGATGGGTACGATACCAATAAACTAACCTACTAGCAAGTCACCCGAAAGAAGCAGTGCCAGCGAAGCCGTAATGAAACCTGTACGGCAAAACCTGCAAGAAACTGTGGCACAACGGGGGTGAATTGCCAACTCGTGAGTAGAAAAATATCTACGAACAGAAACCGCATGAACAATGCAATCCTAGGTCAACGATCATAATATATCCTCAAATATATATAACATGCAGCCTATAACAATGGCTAGGGTAAGTATCTAACCCCAGTGAAATCCCATATGCCCGTGTCAGTGCCTCAGGTAGCAATATATCATATGGATGATGTATGAATGCACGAAAACAGAATACATGTACTAAAGAAACTACTTTTATAATTTAGTGAGATTTCCTTTGTATTTTTTAAATGAGGTATCATAATGAAATCAGCATAAACAGTGTCTAGCATCGACACAAAACATAAATCTCAATGTCTCAAAATCTCAGGCTCCGGCTATCCGGACTGGCCTATATCATCAAATCTCAGTACCTCAATATCTCGAAATCTCAATGTCTCAATATCAATATCTAGGGCACCGTCAGTCTAGACCGACCCCTACCATCCATCTCAAGACCACGACGGTATCCTCCGGATATCCGACGCGTCAGGTAAAATCACCGGTCGGTAGTGCTCCCCTGCCAGGCTCAACGCCATCATCTGCGATCCTCTTGCCCCGGGGTACCGCACCGGGTCCACCATGTACCCGAAACGGTTCCTCCACTCCTCGAATTCGGGTCTCGAAATCCATCAGCAAACTCATGGTGGACGACTCATACATCATGGGAAAACCGCACTTTTTATAGAAAAAGAGAGAGAAGAAGTTTGTATAAGTTTTGCGGTTTTCCCCCAAATCCAGAAAATCTCATGGAAATCCGAATCCAAATCCTCAATAGCATGTAAACAGTGAATATAGGCATAAAATCCATGAATGCGGCATAACCATGAATAATAACATGCATGAAGTAACAAGTAATAACTACAATGTCTAATCTAGCATATAAGGCAAGTACACTAATATCATGTCTAAATTATTAGCTAACAATCTATGTCAATGCAACAGTATTTCTAAAGTGTACGTGGCATGGCAATTACCGATGAAGATGTATGTGAGCCAGCAAGTAAGTGTACGTGGTACACACGCATCATCGGTAATGGTGCTGGTGTCCTAGCAGCATGATATCAATAATGGAATATGAATTACAATAAGTATGCGATGCGGAGCAACAGCAATAATGTACGGGAGCTGAATACTAAACACAATGATAACTAATCTGCATTTAATGTAATATGAGTCATACAACTACACTAACTATAGGGCCGAGCTAACAGGCTAACTGAAGGTAAGGAGACCGCCTAACATCTGAGTTGATATACATACATACATACATACATACATACATACATACATACATACATACATACACACACACACACACACACACACACACACACACACACACACATATACATATTAGTCGGTGATCCCGCCTCGATAATATCACGTCCGATACCATATCTATAATCAAATATTCCTAAGTCAAGAGTGCGGATCCAACATCAATATATAGCTCGTACGTAAATCCGTCGTACGGCATCCCAAATCTCGGTACGGGTCAATATCACATTCATCGTGTTATTCATCTAGTATCCTCTTTATCAAAGATCATAATCCGGGTACTGACCTACGTCTAGTACAATACTAATATCAACAATATAATCATGGTCTTACTACTGATCGACAGTCTCATCCAAACCGATATCACCAGCACATATCATCAATATAATCGTCATAAAGAAGTATACATCACCCAATACGGCCTATCATAAACATCCTAACATATCATATCTCATAACACAATCACATGTCGATCATTTTATTTATAACACTATTCATATGGTATCGTCGTCCAAAAATCCGCTATAATATCATGACGTATCTCAAATACGTATCCTGCCATATCACCGATCTCACAGTCTCAAATCAATCTCATCGACTCACCTCAAATCCCAAATACTATCTTCAAACCAGTATGTGAACACATAGTCCCATATCAATGTGAACATATAAATATATATATTCCCATTTAAGCACATATGAAAGAAGAATGTATGCAAGTATGGGTGTGTGTGTGCATGTGTGGTGCGACCACTACTCTAGGGTTTCGCGACACTAAATCAATCCAAGCACACCAATTATCCATATTTATCATCAATGCTCCAAACGACATATAATAAATGTATGTGTGTATACGTATTCGTATACATCACCACGAACTGCGGGGGTGCTATACGCCATCCACCCGACTTCTCCCCGTAGATATAAATCTACTCACCAGGTCCTCGCTTGCCGGTGCCGACGTCGCCACGCGCTTACTTGTCGTCTCGAAGTCCACGTGGGGTACCTACATATCATAACGCACCGTATCGCATTAAAATCCGACTCATGACCAAAACGATACACGAATCCCACATAGGTCAAAACCCATGGTTTGCTTTCACAAATCAACTCAAAAACCCTCGACATCGGCATACAAACGTCGATTGATCAATAAAACACTAAACATACCAATCATGGTTTCACACATCACCAATTATTAGATGAAATAGGTTAAAATTTACAAAAACCCCAAACTCACTTTAAAGCTATTTTTCCGAAAACCTAGCAAGCAAAAATTTACCGTTTTAGTACAAAACATGATGTTTTAACAATTCTAATGGCAATAATACTTATTAAACATCTTAAATAAGTCATAAAAACAATTTCCACAATTTAATCTCATTAAATTTCATTAACCTTAAAATTCTAGTTTACAATATACCCAATTTTAACAATTTTATAGCAAAAATGCACAAACAACAATTTAGCTTGGATTTTCATGAACTAAAGTATTAAACTACAATTTAAAATGTTAATAATGTTATGAATATCCTAATTAGATTTTTCTCTTAATTATTTCTATAGTTTATAAAAACCTAGTTTGCTAAAAGGATCACAATTTTAACAATTTTAAGTGACAATATACAAATCAACTACTAGACTAGATTTGCATACCAAAAGATGCCAAAATACATATCACAACATTATCAAATTATCACAACCCTAACATGATCCAAATCCTTCTCTTGAATTTCTAAACTTGAAATTGGAACCATTTAAAATCTAACTAACACTTGATTACAATCATAGATTAGAACAAGAATCAATTGGAAAAGGGTTATACCTCTAACTAGTTTGAAATGAGATCCACACTTGCCAAAACATAGCCCCCAAAATGCAAACTTTCCACCAAGATCCTTGCAATAAGGGCTAAGGAAAAATGGGTAGGAGTCGGATTTGGATTTTAGCTTGATTTTAGATGGAATTTTGGACATTTTTGAGGCCAAAATGAAGTGGGGTTTTAGGGGAAAATTCTGGACAGCAAGAGGGGGGGGGGGGAGGGGGGCTCGGCTGCAGGTAGGGAAAAGAGGAGAGAGAGTCAGGTGGGGGGGAAAATGATATCAAGTCCACCCAAGTCAAAGTCCACTCTCATTTAACAATTTTCTACCATTTCCTTTGTTTTTCTTTTCTTTTAACAATTCAAGTGGGGAAAATGTGGGGGGGGGGGACAACTTGGGGCTGCTGATTTGGGGAGAGGAGAGAGGGCGTGGGTGAGTGTGGGTGAGGGAAAAATGATAAATGTTATACCCCAATATCTATTTACACTAATTTCACTATTTAAGCATTTTTCTTCGATATTTTCTAAAACCGTTTGGCAGCTTCATTTCATTTCAAAAACAATGTGTTAAAATTTTGTTTAATTTGTTATGATGCAAAAAATTTGTTTCAACCCATTCCAATTTGTAATTTTCCCTAATTAAATGTATTAGTGACGGCTTAAAATAATATTAAAATAATTAATTTCGGAAAATTTTTCAGAAAATTTGAAATTTTACCAGTGGCTCAATAAACACCAAATACTAGCAATTACATAGCTAGAATATGTATATTTAATTTTATAATAAAAATATTTGTATTTTGACTTTTTACAGAAACCCCCTTATTTTACCGATTTTCCGAAATTTCACCGAAACGATTTTCAAAACGTTACAGTTCCACCTTCGACAGACCATATGGCTATGCTAGGGGCTGGTATGCAGGATTTGCGCCAGCTGATGGGGTCGTTAGTTGAGGCCATTCGAGCGCAGGGGCAGGCGGTTGTTCTACCTGTTATTGGGACCGTGTTGGTGCCTACTGTTCAGGCGGTTGTACCTGCAGCTACGGAGGTGATCACCGTATCGTTATCGGAGTTCATGAGGCCGAGGCCTCCGGTTTTCACTGGCACCAATGCAGCTGAGGATCCGCAATCGTTTATCGACCGGATGGCCAGAATATGTTGTTCGCTTAGATGCTCTGACGCGAGATGGGTGGAGTTCGCGAGCTTTCGTTTGGAGGGTCTGGCCCAAAAGTGGTGCGAGTCCTTAGAGAAAGGCAGAGCCGCAGGTCTTTCTCCTATGACCTGGGCTAAGTTTGTGATGGTGTTTCTTGCACGTTTTCTTCCGCTGAGCGTCAGGGATGCTCGAGCGCGCAGATTCGAGTCGTTACGCTAGACTCAGGGTATGACGGTGGCTGAGTATGATGTGCTATTTACCGAGCTGTCTCTGTATGCTCTGTATTTGGTGGCTATGGAGGAGATGCAGGTAAAGAGGTTTGTTCGAGGCCTGCTTACCCATTTGTTCCTCGCTAGCAGCGTTCAGCATTGCGACACCTATGCAGCAGCGGTGGACGCAGCCCTGTTGGTTGAGGAGTGTCTTTCTGAGGCGTCCGTTGCTCCGGAACCAAAGAGGGTTCGTACTGGTGATTCAGCAGGGAGGAGGGCGTTTAGAAATCGTGACTGTTCCCGTTCAGATACTGGAGGTAGTGGATGTCCGGGACGAGGACATATTTTTACCTCTTATTCTTAGGGGAGTCAGCAGTTTTCATCTGGATGTTACCGGTGCGGGAGTTTGGGTCATCGGGTTCGAGATTGTGCTGAGCCACGTGAGCACGAGGCAGCTGTATCGCAGGTTACCTTACCACCTTCTCCACCTCAGAGGGCGTTGCCCTTTATGCCTGTTGTGGCTCCTCGTCAGACTCATGTGCAGAGAGGTCGGGGTCGTGGTGGTTTTGTACCGAGAGGGCGGGGTGGTAGAGGCTGAGGTCAGCCAGTCGCCGGTAGAGGGCAGGATCGGGTGTTTGCCTTGACTCATCAGGACGCACAGGCGTCCAATGCAGTGGTTTCAGGTACTCTTTCTGTATGTTCTTTTGAAGCTCATGTTTTGTTTGATCCGGGATCTACGTATTCGTATGTTTCTATGCACTTCGTGCCGAGTTTTGGCCGAGAGTCGTTTTTGCTAGATTAGCCGCTTGTTGTGATTACTCCTGTTGGCGATTCTTTCGTCGCGCGATATGAGTTTCGGTCGTGTAGCGTCCAGATTGGAGATAGAGATTCGTCCGTCGATTTGATCCTTCTAGATATGTTGGACTTCGACGTTCTCCTTGGCATGGACTGGTTGGCAGCTTGTTATGCGTCGGTGGACTGCCGCGAGAAGACTGTCAGTTTCAGTTTTCTGGGTGAGTCTGTTTGAGTTATGCATAGGGACCGAGGTGCCGCCCCTCACAGTTTGATTTCTGCCATTTGCGCTAGTCGGCTTTTAAGGAGGGAATGTCGGGGATTCTTGGCTTTCATTTGTGATACCGGAGCCGCAGTAGAGTCGTTGGACCGGGTTCCTATCATGCGAGAGTTTCCCGACGTTTTTCCCGATGAGTTACCTGGTTTGCCGCCAGAGCGCGATATTGAGTTTTTCATTGATCTGATTCCTGGCACGGGGCCTATTTCTATACCGCCTTACCGGATGGCTCCGGCGGAGCTTAGAGAGCTTAAAGATCAATTTCAAGAGTTGCTTGATATGGGACTTGTACGTCCGAGTGTTTCTCCATGGGGAGCTCCTGTTCTGTTCGTCAAGAAGAAGGACGTCAGTTTGAGGTTGTGCATTGATTATCGTCAATTGAATCGAGTTACGGTGCGGAACAGGTATCTTTTACCTCGCAATGACGATTTGTTTGATCAGCTCCAAGGTGCAAAACATTTTTCTAAGATCGATTTGCGTTCGGGTTATCATCAGTTGCGGGTTCGGAATGATGACATTCCGAAGACTGCTTTTCGTATACGCTACGGGCATTATGAGTTTCTAGTGATGTCGTTCGGACTCACCAATGCCCCAGCAGCGTTCATGGATCTGATGAACCGGATTTTCAGGCCGTTCCTCGACCAATTCATTACTGTGTTTATTGATGACATTCTGGTCTACTCTAGGAGTCGGGAGGAGCATGAGCAGCACTTGAGGATTGCCTTGCAGACATTGAGAGAGCACCAGCTGTATACTAAATTCCCAAAGTGCGCATTTTGGCTTGGTCGAGTTGCCTTCCTGGGTCATGTGGTGATGGGAGACGATATTCTTGTGGACTTGAGGAAGATCGAGACTGTACAGCTTTGGCCCAGACCTGTATCCGTGACAGAGGTCCGCAGTTTTTTGGGCTTAGCTGGTTATTACCGCCGTTTCGTGCAGGATTTTTCGAGTATCGCTGTACCGCTGACCGGACTGAGCCAGAAGGGGGTTCCTTTTCTTTGGACTGATGCGTGCGAGCAGAGTTTTCAGCAGTTAAAGACTCGGTTAACGACTGCACCCGTTCTATCATTGCCTTCTGGATCATGTGGCTTTGTAGTTTACTATGATGCGTCTCGAGTGGGGCTCGGGTGTGTGCTGATGCAGCATGATAGAGTGATTGCTTATTGATTGATGTGAAAAAGTGTTTGTTTTGTAGTTTAACCGCAATCAATAACGGTATCGCGTGTAGCTAGACCGAGATGAGTACGGGTCGTCCTCTGGGAAACGTGGAACCTTTTACTTTTACTTTAGATGTGTTGAGAAAGAGATGAGGGATAAAGAATTTTATAGAAAGATTTCTAGATCTACATTAAACAAGAATGTAAAATATAGATCTAGATTATTTTAAAGATGTAATTAATATAATAAGAGGGCTTGTAGGGTTCGTTAGGATTTAGTAGTTATGGACGATTAATTAAAAGTTACCCTTTTTATCCATTAATAGATTTAGAACTAGAACGACGGTGATGCGTGTAGATTAGGGTTTCTGGAGGGAAAAAGGAATCCCACTCTTAACCCTTATCTCGACACGGAACTCCGTTCATATCTAGCCTTTACCAAAACAATCATTAATCTAATCTCTAATCGCGGTCGGAACTAGCAAAGAATTGCTAGCGCGCCCGATTAGGATGTTAATGATTCTTTTGATAAAGTTCCTAAACTTTATAGGACTTAAAAAGGGTTTAATTATTTTCATCGTCCATTAGCCTACCCTAATCTTACGAACCCTAACAAGCGGAGAATTACTCGCGCATGTTGGGAAAAGAAGATGAAAAGATAGAGAGGGAAAACATAATGTAAAATGCAAAAAAATTAAATAAAACAACTACCTTTATTAATCAACTTGAACAATCTACACTTTGATTCCTTAGAAAATGATTACAAAGACTAGTTTGCTTCTCGAACTCTTCTGAAGGAGGTAGATGAACAGTTGATGATCAGCCTGGATGCGTGAGCCGTCTTGGACTTCGTGATCTCTTCGGCTTGATACCTTTTCCAAGAGGCTCTCGGTGCCCTTTTATAGTGCAAAGCCAGAATCTTATTGTTGAAAACTTGCTAAAATATAGCATAGATTTATGCCAAAAAATCTTGCTTCCCAATTCCCTAGAAGTGCGGAGGATCCGCGGCCCAAGGAGGGGTTTGGCCGTGGATCCGCGCTCAAAGGTGAGGATCTCTTGATCAAAATTCTTGGGCTTTCTTCTTGTGACATGTGGCAATCCTAGGCACCTTTAGAATTCAGAAATCTTCTCTCGGTTGCTTTCAGACTTGGTCTCTAAGTTTTGCTTCTTAATTAGGCAAGTCTTCTTCAACAGCTTGATTTCTTTGATATATTCTGCATAACAACTTGGAAAATTCTGCACAATAATCTTAAATAATATTTAGTAGACTTAGTTCTACTAGGATTTGGTCAATGAATTTATTTGCATACATTTTTCTACCAAATGCTAATTAAAATATATTAACACATGGAAAATAGTGTTTTTACATATAAACCCTCATATGTATAATATATTATAATAAAGTCCTTTTTTAATATGAAAATGGTAGGGAAAATGTAATACAAATGTGCAGTTTTATCAACTGAACAAATACCCCCAAACTTATCTTTGATTGTTCCGAGCAAACTAGTTTATTTAAGAGGAGAAAAAGAAAGGAGAAAACTAAGCACACTTTCGTAGGCAGACACGATTGCACTGAGCACGTGCAACAAGCCGTTAAACCTCTAGGTGTCCCTAGTAGGAGGAGTGTTGTCTCCTGAGGGTTTTCAGCGGATTACACCCCCAAAATCCTATAACAAAAGAAAGATGGTGAAATTTACATATAAAGACAAGAACCATAAAAGAAAGGCCTTGAAAAGAAGAGTTTCCAACAATACTAGCTTTTCAGTTGTCATGAGCCCTATCTTAATAGTCATGAAAAAATGTTAGAAATCACATTATCTCTCAATAAAACATCGTCTTTATTCTTCATTCCTACCTTTCATCCAAACATTGATCATATACCCCTACGTGTGTGAAATGGTCATCCCTACACTCAGAGAATTAAATTCAAGCTATCATACTCTTGTCCATCTACCTTAGTACTTTTTAATTTGATGAATACTTAGATTTGCTCACACATTTTCATGCGACCGTTAATACTTCTTGAGGTACTAACCGACCGATTACACATGTGCTTGCAGATTCGGTGATAATATTTTCCTCGTCTTGCACCACCTAAGGCTTAGCAGTGACTCCCAGACCAGTTGGCCTTAGGGCACTAGGTGAAGAGGCACCCTCGCTATATTTTTTTATTGCTGCCTTGGCGATAACAAAACCAGTGTTCATTTTTCTTTTCACCATTATTATATTTTCTTCATTTTTTTTTTCATTTCCTTCATACTTTGGCTTTTAGACAAGAGCATTTCAAGGTATCCTCTACTATCCCGAGTTTCAAGACGTGTGTAAGTGCATATAGTAGGGTATCAACATTCAAATGTTCGGCTTCCAGAATAGAAACTATTTTTCAGACTTATTTTTATCCTCAGATTAGTGACTTCCTTCGTCTTACTAACACTTGGGACAACAGCTCATAACTACTTATTACTAGTTCGTTTAAGAAAACTTCTAATTTTCTTGGTTTTCTTAAACTATTCCTATCTTTTAGATGTAATTTTTCACTTTCTACTCTTTTGTTATAAAAGAATTTTTTTTTAAAATTTTTGAAAATTTGTGCTTATGCAAAATATGATGCAACTTGATGTGTAAATAAGCACAAACCTCCCCCAAACCTGTTTACAGCAGTGTCCTCACTGGTGTCATCCGTTAAGCTCAAAAACCTGTAGACTTGGGAGAAAATTATTAATGGGGGCAAGAATATATGCAAGTGAAATCCTCCCCCAAACTTATTTTTGGCTCACAATTTTGTAAAAATCATTTTCTTTCAAGAGCCAAAATATACCACCCCTCCCCCAAACTTAAGTTAAACAATTTTAATCTTTTAAAATCACAAGAGGGGGTCAAGGTTATTGGTCAATGCCAAGCTTTGCAAAGACCGAAGGTCAACACCAACCATTCAAAAATTTTATCGATGAAGCACCAAGGTTGGTGGAAGAACATGTCACCTATTGACATGAAGAAGCGGGGAGGTGACAAGAGGTGTATTGGAAAAGGATTGCGTCTCAATTTGGAGAGACGACACAGTGATAGTAATGATGGATTACTCGCATTGTCATGATTGTCCAAAAGAGGGGGTGGAGGTCCAATTTCTTCATCTTGGAGTTGATTCATCTCAACACACGTGTTTTGTAAAAATGCGAGTTCATCAGCGAAAATTTCCTCAAAGCTTTCATCGATACCCCGAAAAATAATGTCATCAGAAAAAATGGGGTGATCGTCAGACTCAATATAAAGTTCCTCATTAGATGTTGACCCGGACAATTCGGTGGAAGAGTAAATGGTTGGGTCAAACAACAACATATGAAAAGAGTCTGTATCATGAGATTGATCAAATTCGCTGCTGTCGACATCGATTAATTCGACAGAACACACATGAGCATAGGGTTCGGAGGGTTCACTTCCCAACTTGTAAATGTTAAGCTCAATTGACTTCTTTCCAATGGATAGGGTCATAGAGCCGTTTCTACAATTAATTACTGCGTTGGAAGTGGCCAAAAAGGGTCGAACGAGTATCACCGGAATTTGATTGCATGGGTTTGCTACAGGTTGTGTATCTATAACGATAAAGTCTACAGGGAATATGAATTCCCCTACTTTGATTAACACATCCTCTAGCTCACCCCTAGGTTGGGTGATAGATCGATTGGTCATCTGAAGAGTGCAATGCGCTGGCTTTAACTCTCCGATCCCTAATTGCTCATAAACAGAATACGGAAGCAAGTTAACACTAGCACCTAGATCGAGTAGAGCACGATTGATATTTTTACCCCCAATAGAGATTGAAATTGTAGGACTTCCGGGGTCCTTTCGTTTCTTGGGAAGTTGTTGTGTAAAAGCTGTGCTCACATTACTCGCAAGGAAATTTTTTTTAGGTACTTGAACTTTTCTCTTCCTAGTGCACAAGTCCTTTAGGATTTTCGCATATGACGGAACTTGCTGAATAGCATTTAGGAGAGGAATGTTTATGTTAACTTGCTTAAAAATTTCCACGATCTTCTCCATTTGTGGACTTGGTCTGTTGCCCCTTAAACTGTTTGGATAAGGTGCTTGATCAATAAGTTTTGGGTCCAACGTTTGTGGAGAAGACTGTGGGGATGGATTCGATCCCAAAATTGGAGTGGGAATCGACTTAGATAGATTTGGCGAAATGTTCGAGCCTTGGGGAAAACGGAGAATAGGCTCGGATGAAGGTGGAAGACTAGACGAATTAGGGGAAGAAGAAGAAGAAGAAGGGGTATCAAATGTGTCACTATCATCAAACTGCTCACTCACTAGGTTATTCAGCACTCTCCCCGATCTCAACGTAGTAATGGCATTCACATTATGACTTTGTGAATGGCCAGGATTCGGTAGGGGTTGAGATGGGAGTTTCCCTTTCTCTCTCGCACTCATTGCGGCGTTTAACTGTGCGATTTGGTTTTCTATTGATTTAATACTCTCACCATGGGAGGAGGAGTTTTTCGTTAGGGTATCAATTGAAGACCTTATCTCAGCCGAATTTTGCATGGATTGTTTCATGAACATATCCAAAGTTTGTGCAAGTGAGTTGTCAGTACCGGCCACTTATGGTGTAGAAATGTTGGCCAGATTTTGGAAAATTTGTGATTGAAAGGGGGGCTGATTCTGTGGTTGTGGGTGCTGTGGAGGAGGTCTTTGATAATTACTTTGTTGGTTTTGATTCCAAGCAAAGTTAGGATGATTCCTCCATCCTTGATTGCACGTGGAAGAATAAGGGTCGTTTCTAGGTTGCTGCTGAAAAGCAGCATTAGCTTGAAACGATGCATTCATAGGACATTCTTCCGTTAAGTGTGAAGGATCCGAACAGCAACCACAGACGGTCTTAGGAAGCGTAACCTGATTTAGGGAGACTGATGAGAATCTGCTCTCAATAGCATCGAGTTTCTTCTGAATCGCTGCCATTTCGGCTTTTACTGCGATAGAAACATCGAGCTGGTGAATACCTCCCTTAGTTGAAGGTGGTCTTACGCTTTCCCACTGCAACGTGTGTTCAGCAAGGTCTTCCAGATATTTCCATGCTTCACCGTCATCTTTAGACATGAAATTGCATTGACACATTGTTTCAAGCATCTGCTTTATCGCTGGATTAATGCCCTCATATATAATCCGACATAAATCCCATCTATTGATTCCATGATGAGGACATTGGACAAGCAAATCCTTGAAACGTTCAAAGCACTTCCAAAATGGTTCGTTGGGAAGCTGGGTGAACTGGTTGATCTCGCTTCTAATACGGGCAGTCTTATGGTTTGGGTAAAACTTCTTAAGAAATGCTATGACGAATTCATCCCAATTAGTGATAGAGTGTGCAGCAGTATTATAAAGCCATTTTTCTGCCAAGTTGCACAGTGTGAATGGGAGAAGACGTAAGCGCATAGCATCTAAGGTCAATTGTGAAGTACCCATCATTGCGCATACGTTTTCGAATTTGGTGATGAAAACGTACGCGTCTTCCGACTCAAGCCCGTGAAATTTGGGCAGAAGATTGATGTAGTGGGGTTTAATTTCAAAATTATCCCCGTTAGGTGGTGGAAGAGATAGACAAGTGGGAAGAGGACCACGGATAGGATAGCATCTCTCTTGGAGAGAGATGCGCGGTGGATTCTGCTCACCTGCGGGCGGTGGCAGCGTGGTGTTATAATTAGATGGAGTGCCGTCCATCACGGTCGATGTGGTGTGTGGTGGGGGAAAAGAAGATGAAGAAGTACCGACTTCGGCGTCGATAGCAGGAACGCGGACAAGACGGGCACTAGGATCCCGTGTCCAGCCGAGCATGCACTAGCGGGTTTAGTGCAAGTGGCAGCGTGTGTGTAATTTAAAATTGGCTTGTTTTGAAAAAGTGGGACTCAAGACAAATCACCCTAAGATGCACAAGCAACCCTAGAACTAAGGTCACCTAGGTCCAGTCTCTAGACTGCTCCTAGACTTCCAAAGGACAAGCCGCAGGATCAATCCTCTACCGCCTCCGTACTACCCTTGTAGCCAGATAAGTGCCAGGTAAGTGGGAAGGAACCACGTCGTGGGCCTAATTAAAAACCACTAGCCTTTGTCACACTTGCCTAGGAACTACAAAAGTAATGCGGATAAACGATAGATTACCCACGACCTTCCTCTGTCCTTATTGAGCGCGACAGTCCTTAGAGTCTGGTCAAGATATTTTTTAAATTATTGTAGGGTTGATGCAGATGCTCGGTTTGTGATTTGTGGGGCTTAGGAAGGGTGATGAAATCCCCACCTAATCTTGATTTAGTCTTTTCCCCTTAGAGTCCGTATTAAAATATGCAAAACAAAACCAATCACAAAACTTTTGCAAAAAGATTTTTTAGCGGCGCGATTTTGCACAGAATCCTGCAGAAAATAGATTTTATTGGATTTGAGGAGAGAGAGAAGGAGTTGAGAAAGATACCAGAGAAGTGTGAAACCCTAGATCTCCTGTTTCCTCAAGTCCGTGACTCCAGATTTCCTCGCAAAATTCACACAATAATCGTTAAATATACAATTTGCAGTTTTGTTTTATTTATGATATAGATCGTATAAGAATTCGACACAAATAGTAAGAATAAAAAATTACGCACGTTTCCCCGGCAATGGCGCCATTTGATTGTACGAAAGAGTATGTTTGTAGTGTAACCGCAATCAGAACGGTGTCGCGTGTAGCTAGACCGAGATGAGTACGGGTCGTCCTCTGGGAAACGTGGAACCTTTTACTTTTACTTTAGATGTGTTGAGAAAGAGAGGAGGGATAAAGAATTTTATAGAAAGATTTCTAGATCTACGTTAAACAAGAATGTAAAATATAGATCTAGATTATTTTAAAGATGTAATTAATATAATAAGAGGGCTTGTAGGGTTCGTTAGGATTTAGTAGTTATGGACGATTAATTAAAAGTTACCCTTTTTATCTATTAATAGATTTAGAACTAGAACGACGGTGATGCGTGTAGATTAGATTTTCTGGAGTGAAAAAGGAATCCCACTCTTAACCCTTATCTCGACACGGAACCCTGTTCATATCTAGCCTTTACCAAAACAATCATTAATCTAATCTCTAATCGCGGTCGGAACTAACAAAGAATTGCTAGCGCGCCCGATTAGGATGTTAATGATTCTTTTGATAAAGTTCCTAAACTTTATAGGACTTAAAAATGGTTTAATTATTTTCATCGTCCATTAGCCTACCCTAATCCTACGAACCCTAACAAGCGGAGAATTACTCGCGCATGTTTGGAAAAGAAGATGAAAAGATAGAGAGGGAAAACATAATGTAAAATGCAAAAGAATTAAATAAAACAACTACCTTTATTAATCAACTTGAACAATCTACACTTTGATTCCTTAGAAAATGATTACAAAGACTAGTTTGCTTCTCGAACTCTTCCGAAGGAGGTAGATGAACAGTTGATGATCAGCCTGGATGCGTGAGCCGTCTTGGACTTCGTGATCTCTTCGGCTTGATACCTTTTCCAAGAGGCTCTCGGTGCCCTTTTATAGTGCAAAGCTAGAATCTTATTGTTGAAAACTTGCTAAAATATAGCATAGATTTATGCCAAAAAATCTTGCTTCCCAATTCCCTAGAAGTGTGGCGGATCCGCGGCCCAAGGAGGGGTTTGGTCACGGATCCGCGCTCAAAGGTGAGGATCTCTTGATCAAAATTCTTGGGCTTTCTTCTTGTGACATGTGGCAATCCTAGGCACCTTTAGAATTCAGAAATCTTCTCTCGGTTGCTTCCAGACTTGGTCTCTAAGTTTTGCTTCTTAATTAAGCAAGTCTTCTTCAACAGCTTGATTTCTTTGATATATTCTGCATAACAACTTGGAAAATTCTGCACAATAATCTTAAATAATATTTAGTAGACTTAGTTCTACTAGGATTTGGTCAATGAATTTATTTGCATACATTTTTCTACCAAATGCTAATTAAAATATATTAACACATGGAAAATAGTGTTTTTACACATAAACCCTCATATGTATAATATATTATAATAAAGTCCATTTTTAATATGAAAATGGTAGGAAAAATGTAATACAAATGTGCTTTTTTATCAACTGAACAAATACCCCCAAACTTATCTTTGATTGTCCCGAGCAAACTAGTTTATTTAAGAGGAGAAAAAGAAAGGAGAAAACTAAGCACACTTTCGTAGGCAGACACGATTGCACTGAGCACGCGCAACAAGCCGTTAAACCTCTAGGTGTCCCTAGTAGGAGGAGTGTTGTCTCCTGAGGGTTTTCAGCAGATTACACCCACAAAATCCAATAACAAAAGAAAGATGGTGAAATTTACATATAAAGACAAGAACCATAAAAGAAAGGCCTTGAAAAGAAGAGTTTCCAACAATACTAGCTTTTCAGTTGTCATGAGCCCTATCTTAATAGTCATGAAAAAATGTTAGAAATCACATTATCCCTCAATAAAACATCGTCTTTATTCTTCATTCCTACCTTTCATCCAAACATTGATCATATACCCCTACGTATGTGAAATGGTCATCCCTACACTCAGAGAATTCAATTCAAGCTATCATACTCTTATCCATCTACCTTAGTACTTTTTAATTTGATGAATACCTAGATTTGCTCACACATTTTCATGCGACCGTTAATACTTCTTGAGGTACTAACCCACCGATTACTCATGTGCTTGCTGATTCAGTGATAATATTTTCCTCGTCTTGCACCACCTAAGGCTTAGCAGTGACTCCCAGACCAGTTGGCCTTAGGGCACTAGGTGAAGAGGCACCCTCGCTATATTTTTTTATTGCTGCCTTGGCGATAACAAATCCAGTGTTCATTTTTCTTTTCACCATTATTATATTTTCTTCATTTTTTTTCCATTTCCTTCATACTTTGGCTTTTAGACAAGAGCATTTCAAGGTATCCTCTACTATCCCGAGTTTCAAGACGTGTGTAAGTGCATATAGTAGGGTATCAACATTCAAATGTTCGGCTTCCAGAATAGAAACTATTTTTCAGACTTATTTTTATCCTCAGATTAGTGACTTCCTTCGTCTTACTAACACTTGGGACAACAGCTCATAACTACTTATTACTAGTTCGTTTAAGAAAACTTCTAATTTTCTTGGTTTTCTTAAACTATTCCTATCTTTTGGATGTAATTTTTCAATTTCTACTCTTTTGTTATAAAAGAATTTTTTTTTTAAAATTTTTGAAAATTTTTGCTTATGCAAAATATGATGCAACTTGATGTGTAAATAAGCACAAACCTCCCCCAAACCTGTTTACAGCAGTGTCCTCACTGATGTCATCCGTTAAGCTCAAAAACCTGTAGACTTGGGAGAAAATTATTAATGGGGGCAAGAATATATGCAAGTGAAATCCTCCCCCAAACTTATTTTTGGCTCACAATTTTGTAAAAATCATTTTCTTTCAAGAGCCAAAATATACCACCCCTCCCCCAAACTTGAGTTAAACAATTTTAATCTTTTAAAATCACATGAGGGGGTCAAGGTTATTGGTCAATGCCAAGCTTTGCAAAGACCGAAGGTCAACACCAACCATTCAAAAATTTTATCGATGAAGCACCAAGGTTGGTGGAAGAACATGTCACCTATTGACATGAAGAAGTGGGGAGGTGACAAGAGGTGTATTGGAAAAGGATTGCGTCTCAATTTGGAGAGACGACACAGTGATAGTAATGATGGATTACTCGCATTGTCATGATTGTCCAAAAGAGGGGGTGGAGGTCCAATTTCTTCATCTTGGAGTTGATTCATCTCAACACCCGTGTCTTGTAAAAATGGGAGTTCATCAGCGAAAATTTCCTCAAAGCTTTCATCGATACCCCGAAAAATAATGTCATCAGAAAAAATGGGGTGATCATCAGACTCAATATAAAGTTCCTCATTAGATGTTAACCCGGACAATTCGATGGAAGAGTAAATGGTTGGGTCAAACAACAACATATGAAAAGAGTCTGTATCATGAGATTGATCAAATTCGCTGCTGTCGACATCCATTAATTCGACAGAACACACATGAGCATAGGGTTCGGAGGGTTCACTTCCCAACTTGTAAATGTTAAGCTCAATTGACTTCTTTCCAAAGGATAGGGTCATAGAGCCGTTTCTACAATTAATTACTGCGTTGGAAGTGGCCAAAAAGGGTCGAACGAGTATCACCGGAATTTGATTGCATGGGTTTGCTACAGGTTGTGTATCTATAACGATAAAGTCTACAGGGAATATGAATTCCCCTACTTTGATTAACACATCCTCTAGCTCACCCCTAGGTTGGGTGATAGATCGATTGGTCATCTGAAGAGTGCAATGCGCTGGCTTTAACTCTCCGATCCCTAATTGCTCATAAACAGAATACGGAAGCAAGTTAACACTAGCACCTAGATCGAGTAGAGCACGATTGATATTTTTACCCCCAATAGAGATTGAAATTGTAGGACTTCCGGGGTCCTTTCGTTTCTTGGGAAGTTGTTGTGTAAAAGCTGTGCTCACATTACTCGCAAGGAAATTTTTTTTAGGTACTTGAACTTTTCTCTTCCTAGTGCACAAGTCCTTTAGGATTTTCGCATATGACGGAACTTGCTGAATAGCATCTAGGAGAGGAATGTTTATGTTAACTTGCTTAAAAATTTCCACGATCTTCTCCATTTGTGGACTTGGTCTGTTGTCCCTTAACCTGTTTGGATAAGGTGCTTGATCAATAAGTTTTGGGTCCAACGTTTGTGGAGAAGACTGTGGGGATGGATTCGATCCCAAAATTGGAGTGGGAATCGACTTAGATAGATTTGGCGAAATGTTCGAGCCTTGGGGAAAACGGAGAATAGGCTCGGATGAAGGTGGAAGACTAGACGAATTAGGGGAAGAAGAAAAAGAAGAAGGGGTATCAAATGTGTCACTATCATCAAACTGCTCACTCACTTGGTTATTCAGCACTCTCCCCGATCTCAACGTAGTAATGGCATTCACATTATGACTTTGTGAATGGCCAGGATTCGGTAGGGGTTGAGATGGGAGTTTCCCTTTCTCTCTCGCACTCATTGCGGCGTTTAACTGTGCGATTTGGTTTTCTATTGATTTAATACTCTCACCATGGGAGGAGGAGTTTTTCGTTAGGGTATCAATTGAAGACCTTATCTCAGCCGAATTTTGCATGGATTGTTTCATGAACATATCCAAAGTTTGTGCAAGTGAGTTGTCAGTACCGGCCACTTGTGGTGTAGAAATGTTGGCCGGATTTTGGAAATTTTGTGACTAAAAGGGGGGCTGATTCTGTGGTTGTGGTTGCTGTGGAGGAGGTCTTTGATAATTACTTTGTTGGTTTTGATTCCAAGCAAAGTTAGGATGATTCCTCCATCCTTGATTGTACGTGGAAGAATAAGGGTCGTTTCTAGGTTGCTGCTGAAAAGCAGCATTAGCTTGAAACGATGCATTCATAGGACATTCTTCCGTTAAGTGTGAAGGATCCGAACAGCAACCACAGACGGTCTTAGGAAGCGTAACCTGATTTAGGGAGACTGATGAGAATCTGCTCTCAATAGCATCGAGTTTCTTCTGAATCGCTGCCATTTCGGCTTTTACTGCGATAGAAACATCGAGCTGGTGAATACCTCCCTTAGTTGAAGGTGGTCTTACGCTTTCCCACTGGAACGTGTGTTCAGTAAGGTCTTCCAGATATTTCCATGCTTCACCGTCATCTTTAGACATGAAATTGCATTGACACATTGTTTCAAGCATCTGCTTTGTCGCTGGATTAATGCCCTCATATATAATCCGACATAAATCCCATCTATTGATTCCATGATGAGGACATTGGACAAGCAAATCCTTGAAACGTTCAAAGCACTTCCAAAATGGTTCGTTGGGAAGCTGGGTGAACTGGTTGATCTCGCTTCTAACACGGGCAGTCTTATGGTTTGGGTAAAACTTCTTAAGAAATGCTATGACGAATTCATCCCAATTAGTGATAGATTGTGCGGCAGTATTATAAAGCCATTTTTCTGCCAAGTCGCACAGTGTGAATGGGAGAAGACGTAAGCGCATAGCATCTAAGGTCAATTATGAAGTACTCATCATTGCGCATACGTTTTCGAATTTGGTGATGAAAATGTACGCGTCTTCCGTCTCAAGCCCGTGAAATTTGGGCAGCAGATTGATGTAGTGGGGTTTAATTTCGAAATTATCCCCGTTAGGTGGTGGAAGAGATAGACAAGTGGGAAGAGGACCACGGATAGGATAGCATCTCTTTTGGAGAGAGATGCGCGGTGGATTCTGCTCACCTGCGGGCGGTGGCAGCGTGGTGTTATAATTAGATGGAGTGCCGTCCATCACGGTCGATGTGGTGTGTGGTGGGGGAAAAGAAGATGAAGAAGTACCGACTTCGGCGTCGATAGCAGGAACGCGGACAAGACGGGCACTAGGATCCCGTGTCCAGCCGAGCATGCACTAAGCGAGTTTAGTGCAAGTGGCAGCGTGTGTGTGATTTAAAATTGGCTTGTTTTGAAAAAGTGGGACTCAAGACAAATCACCCTAAGATGCACAAGCAATCCTATAACTAAGGTCACCTAGGTCCAGTCTCTAGACCGCTCCTAGACTTCCAAAGGACAAGCCGCAGGATCAATCCTCTACCGCCTCCGTGCTACCCTTGTAGCCAGATAAGTGCCAGGTAAGTGGGAAGGAACCACGTCGTGGGCCTAATTAAAAACCACTAGCCTTTGTCACACTTGCCTAGGCACTACAAAAGTAATGCGGATAAACGATAGATTACCCACGACCTTCCTCTATCCTTATTGAGCGCGACAGTCCTTAGAGTCTGATCTAGATATTTTTTAAATTATTGTAGGGTTGATGCAGATGCTCGGTTTGTGATTTGTGAGGCTTAGGAAGGGTGATGAAATCCCTACCTAATCTTGATTTGGTCTTTGCCCCTTAGAGTCCGTATTAAAATATGCAAAACAAAACCAATCACAAAACTTTTGCAAAAAGATTTTTTAGCGGCGCGATTTTGCAAAGAATCCTGCAGAAAATAGATTTTATTGGATTTGAGGAGAGAGAGAAGGAGTTGAGAAAGATACCAGAGAAGTGTGAAACCCTAGATCTCCTGTTTCCTCAAGTCCGTGACTCCAGATTTCCTCGCAAAATTCACACAATAATCGTTAAATATACAATTTGCAGTTTTGTTTTATTTATGATATAGATCGTATAAGAATTCGACACAAATAGTAAGAATAAAAAATTACGCACGTTTCCCCGGCAACGGCGCCATTTGATTGTACGAAAGAGTGTGTTTGTAGTGTAACCACAATCAGAACGGTGTCGCGTGTAGCTAGACCGAGATGAGTACGGGTCGTCCTTTGGGAAACGTGGAACCTTTTACTTTTACTTTAGATGTGTTGAGAAAGAGAGGAGGGATAAAGAATTTTATAGAAAGATTTCTAGATCTACGTTAAACAAGAATGTAAAATATAGATCTAGATTATTTTAAAGATGTAATTAATATAATAAGAGGGCTTGTAGGGTTCGTTAGGATTTAGTAGTTATGAACGATTAATTAAAAGTTACCCTTTTTATCCATTAATAGATTTAGAACTAGAACGACGGTGATGCGTGTAGATTAGGGTTTCTGGAGGGAAAAAGGAATCCCACTCTTAACCCTTATCTCGACACGGAACTCCGTTCATATCTAGCATTTACCAAAACAATCATTAATCTAATCTCTAATCGCGGTCGGAACTATCAAAGAATTGCTAGCGCGCCCGATTAGGATGTTAATGATTCTTTTGATAAAGTTCCTAAATTTTATAGGACTTAAAAAGGGTTTAATTATTTTCATCATCCATTAGCCTACCCTAATCCTACGAACCCTAACAAGCGGAGAATTACTCGCGCATGTTGGGAAAAGAAGATGAAAAGATAGAGAGGGAAAACATAATGTAAAATGCAAAAGAATTAAATAAAACAACTACCTTTATTAATCAACTTGAACAATCTACACTTTGATTCCTTAGAAAATGATTACAATGACTAGTTTGCTTCTCGAACTCTTCCGAAGGAGGTAGATGAACAGTTGATGATCAGCCTGGATGCGTGAGCCGTCTTGGACTTCGTGATCTCTTCGGCTTGATACCTTTTCCAAGAGGCTCTCGGTGCCCTTTTATAGTGCAAAGCCAGAATCTTATTGTTGAAAACTTGCTAAAATATAGCATAGATTTATGCCAAAAAATCTTGCTTCCCAATTCCCTAGAAGTGCGGCGGATCCGCGGCCCAAGGAGGGGTTTGGCCGCGGATCCGCGCTCAAAGGTGAGGATTTCTTGATCAAAATTCTTGGGCTTTCTTCTTGTGACATGTGGCAATCCTATGCACCTTTAGAATTCAGAAATCTTCTCTCGGTTGCTTCCAGACTTGGTCTCTAAGTTTTGCTTCTTAATTAGGCAAGTCTTCTTCAACAGCTTGATTTCTTTGATATATTCTGCATAACAACTTGGAAAATTCTGCACAATAATCTTAAACAATATTTAGTAGACTTAGTTCTACTAGGATTTGGTCAATGAATTTATTTGCATACATTTTTCTACCAAATGCTAATTAAAATATATTAACATATGGAAAATAGTGTTTTTACACATAAACCCTCATATGTATAATATATTATAATAAAGTCCTTTTTTAATATGAAAATGGTAGGAAAAATGTAATACAAATGTGCAGTTTTATCAACTGAACACTTATGCTTCTAGGTAGTTGAAGAAGCATGAGCAGAATTATCCCACCCACGATCTTGAGATGGTTGCGGTGGTGTTTGCGTTGAAGATTTGGAGACACTACTTGTATAGGGAGCCGTGTCAGATTTTCACGGACCACAAGAGCTTGAAGTATATCTTCCAGCAGCGGGATCTAAATCTGAGACATCGCCGGTGGATAGAGCTTGTGAAGGATTATGATTGCGAGATCCTTTATCACCCGGGCAAGGCGAATGTGGTAGCTGACGCTTTGAGTTGTAGGCCCGGTGGTAGCTTGTCCCAGTTGAGCGCAGTTCAGAAACAGTCTTCTGCAGTTGGCAGACCTTATGCGATGGTAGAGTACAGTTTGAGTTCACTTCCACTGGGGGACAACTTGCTCATGTCTGCGCCCGTCCGCTTCTACTTGATCGTATCCGTGAGGCGTAGCCCAGTGATGCCCGTTTTGTTGAGATTCTTGAGCTTGTTCGGCAGGGTACAGATTCGGAGTTCTTGATTGATGACCAGGGTGTGCTGCGTTGCAGGACTCGCTTGTGTGTACCAGATATTGATGGGTTGAGACGCGGGATCCTAGAGCAGGCACATCAGTCAGCCTTTAGCGTTCATCCAGGTTCCACCAAGATGTACCGTGACTTGAGAGAAATTTACTGGTGGGAAGGGATGAAGCGCGATGTTTCGGACTTCGTTTCGAGGTGCCTGACTTGTCAGCAAGTCAAGGCTGAGCATTAGAGACCGGATGGAGAGTTGCAGCCTTTACCCATTCCTGAGTGGAAATGGGAGCAGATTTCCATGGACTTTGTGGTGGGTCTACCCAGGACCAGTCGGGGGTATGACTCTAGTTGGGTGATTGTTGACCGGTTGACGAAAGTGGCTCACTTCCTTCCAGTGAAGACCACTTTCAGTTATGCTCAGTATGCTCAGTTGTATATAGATGAGATTGTGCGTTTGCACGGCGTTCCCACATGCATTGTATCCGACAGGGGCACCCAGTTTAGTAGCCGTCTTTTGCTGAAACTTCAGGAAGTTTTGGGTACCCGGTTGAGTTTTAGCACCGCTTTCCATCCGCAGACCGATGGTCAGTCAGAGCGGACGATACAGACTATAGAGGATATGTTTTGGGCGTGCGTGCTTGATTTTGGTGGCAGTTGGGATCGTCACTTGCCGTTGGTTGAGTTCTCCTACAACAACAGCTTTCAGGAGACTATTCAGATGGCACCTTTCAAGGCCTTGTATGGTAGGAAGTGTCGATCGCCGGTCTGTTGGACCGAACTCTGTGAGAGTAGGATTTTGGGACCCCAGCTAGTTTTGGAGACTACAGAGATGATCCAGCTGATTCAGGACAGGATGAGAGCAGCCCCGTGTAGACAGAAGTCTTATGCCGACCGTCGTCGTCGCAGACTTGAGTTCGCAGTGCGAGATCATGTATTCCTGCGGATTTCTCCGATGAAGGGCGTTATGAGATTTGGGAGGAAGGGAAAGCTCGGTCCAAGATTTGTAGGTCCTTTCGAGATCCTTGAGCGAGTTGGTACCGTTGCTTACCGTTTGGCGCTCCCGCCCAGTTTTCTGGATGTTCACCCCGTGTTCCATGTGTCGATACTTCGTAGATACCTTCATGACCCTTCTCACATGATTCAACACGAGACCGTTCAGCTTGAGCACGATCTTTCGTTCACTGAGCAGCCGGTAGTTATATTAGATCGGCAGGTGAAGAAACTTCGGTCAAAGGTCTTGCCATCTGTGAAGGTTCTTTGGCGTAGCCCAACTAGTGAGGAGATCACTTGGGAGGCCGAGAGCGAGATGCGGAAGAAATCCCCTCATCTTTTTGAAGGTACGCTTGTAAGAATTTTTAATTTGGGGACGAATTTTCTTTAGGGGGGGATTGTAACACCTTGGAATGCGATTAGTGTTAATTAAGCGATAATGCGGGGTTTTAAGGAAAAGTTTACCAAATCGGGTTCCTCACATTTTATAACAATTAACTAATATTTTTATATTATTTTTTATAGCTTCCACACACATGTGCATGTGAATGTGAGGGTATATTAGGTGTTAACCTTGTTTAGCAACTATGACACCTTAAGTTAATCCTTGTCCAAATTAACCTTGCCTTAACCTTTTCCATGATATTTGTATGGGGAAAATATCTTGTTTGTAGAGAGAGAGAGGTGGCTAGTGAGTCATGGAAGCTTTAATGGTGCATTAATGAGGTGAGGGGGAGGAGAGTGAGCGTAAGGATAATGCTCACCCTACACTCACCTCTCATCTTTTAATCTCTTTCACTCTCTCATTCTCTCTCACTCTCAATTATTTCTTGTTCCCTCAACTCCCAAACTGAGCCCTCACTTCCCTCTTCACAAATCCTTGTAAAACTTCACAAAAATCCATGGAAAACACTTTAAATGTCTTGATTAGCCACTAGGTTGCCTTGGAGCTTGGAAAGCTAGGATTTTTGAGCAAGAATGACTATGTAATGATCTCTAAACTGTTAAATAGGTGTTTTAATGTTGCATAGCTTGTTGGTTGCTGTTTAAAACACTTGAGGTATCATTTCGTGCAAATATTGTATTTTTAGTGTCATAATAGAGTCTCTGTGATCTGCTATGACTTGAGAATTTTACTGAAAAATCTAGCAGTGTGGTAGTGTTGTACTAGTGACCCTGAGACTACACATGGAGCACGAACCCCAGGGGCTCAGTTTTGGCCGGCGACAAGAAGGAAAAATCCGGCGACCTTGGATTTTTAGGGGACTTGGGTTTTAGTTTTTGGAGGGTAACTGTCTGCAATTGTTTAGAGGTGTTTGGTACCGTTTGATTTTTGAGTATTGACAGTATGCAAAATCTGGGATCACTTGTGCATAATCTAGTGTTTTGAGTACGTGCGTTACGTTATCCGACACGGTTCATGATCTTGTATAGCTGTTGCACCGGGGTTGGTTTTGGGGTTTCGCCACACATGTTAGCCATTAGACGAACACTTGTGAGTTGGATTGGAGTTGGTGCGTTGGTCAAACATAGTGTGTACGTGATATTGATCGATTTCTGAGATTTGTGCACTGGCTATGTTTTGCGTTAATAGGATCGCAGGCGGGGACTTCGGACGCTGCGAAGAAAGGGAAGCAGGTGATTGGATTTACCTAGCCGCGATTGTCGGTGAGTAGATTTAACATCTACGAGGAATTCGCTCGCATGGCGTTATGCGTCAGGGCTAGATATGATATGATATTAGCCGCATTTTTATATTGCACATATAGAGATTGTGCATGAAACTTCATTGCATACTATTATTTGATGTGCTTGGACACTGCACTATTATTGACGGTTCATGTTGCACGAGCACTGATTGTATGCCACCCACACCGTCGATAATTGCCATGACACGCACAACACACATACATTTATGATATTGGTTGGTTAGGGACATTGAGATCTTGATTCATATTCCATTATACATATAACATATAGCATACCTGTATACCTACATGCTTACACATATGCCTTGCCATGTCTATATGTTAGCTACCCATATACCTATATGGTAATGTACCATTAAAGATAGGTATATACACTTTTGAGACATAGCTACATGCACATCTTGCATACATACTTATATGTACATCCATATACCTTGATATAGCTACACATATACCTGGAGGGTATTACATCATTACTGATAGGTAGATACACATATCTTGCTATACCGACATGGTTACGCATACCTGGCTATAGCTACATGTTCACCTTTATATGATGTTGCGTTTGGTTTCGGAGAAATTAGGAACCGCATGATATAATTAATAACTTGTTGCAGTTAAATAGAGGTTTTTCCTTTATATGCTCATATTACTGTTTCATGTTGCATATATTATATTTCATGGATTTCGCATTGATATATGGATTTCATATGATGTTTTCTGGATGTTTTACTCCTGGGTATATATATATCAGTGGTATGGGACGCTGTTATATATGTACACCTATATAATATATATATCATCATAATGATCTGTGCATGTATTCTTATTCATTACTCGATGTGAGGGGCCGATGTGCCCAATGTGAGGGGCCGATGTGCCCGATGTGAGGGGCCGATGTGCCCGATATGAGGGCCGATATGAGCGCCGATATGGGGGCCGATTTGGGAAATTTGGGGATTTAGATTGTCTTGATGGACACTGGTCCACCACGATGAGGATTCCGTGAGGATGAAATATTTTACCCCATAATCCGCATTTATTCTATATGCATTGCTTCTTGTATTAGTAGTACCTGATAGAGTAACTTTCATGACTGTTGCATATATACATATTGCCATACTTATGCTATCAGATTACATATGATAGATTATCGCTGTTAGTGCATACTTGCGATTTCAGAATGATGTTATTTACTATTCACGAGTTGGCAACTCACCCCCGTTGTGCTGCAGGGTTTTTCAGGTTTGATCATCAGAGTGGTCGCGACAGGGCGCCTTATTATCTCTACTTTTGCGGATATCGCTACGGTTGGCTGTGAAGCCGTTTGCTATAGGTGGGTTTGTAGGGTTCCTAGGCACTCTCAAGGGGTCTCACAAGGCATCGACCATGCCAATTTCAAAAATTATGGGTGCCGAGAAACCCTAGTGTACGGATCGATGGCTAGAAATCTAGGCGAAACTAAAACTAGTTAACACTTAACTATTAGAATACGAAAATACAACCTTTGTAGATCCGGTGCTCCACCTCCATAGCTCCGCAATGAAGTGTCCTCGCTGTCCATATCAAGTCCCGGGCTCTAGCATCGGCTTCATCGGAGAAAGAGCGGGCTAGGTCATCGACGACGTGCCGAAGATGATCTACGTCGAAGCATCGCTAGATCAAGGTCCACCTTCACCAAGTCTTGAAAACTTGTGAAGGAAACACACTCTACTACTTGGCAAGAGGTAGAGAATGAAGAAATAGGAAGTGGGTAGACTTTAGAATTGGATTTCTCACTTGTTTGCTCAATTCACCATTGATGAAGAAAGCTTTCTCTTCTTGAGTTCAAGGAAGAAGAAGAAGAAAAATTATGATGAGTTAATTTTAAAATGAAAATAATAATAATACTTATCATAACATGACCATGATTAGGTGTAGAGACTAAACTAGGGTTAGTGGGAATGGTTAGGGTTAAGCATGAGACAAAATGGTGACTTTGGTCAAAGCTTCAAGAAGCTTTAGCTAGAAAACAAATTAAGCCACCATTTTCTCTTAATTCTTATCATTTTCCAAAAAGAATAAATAAATAAATAAGTGAATAAGAAAACGAAAAACCCTAACCATTACACAACCATGGTTTCATCTTTACACAAACTCAAGTTAGCATGCATCATCAAACATGATACAAACTTATTTACAAAAGTATATCACATATACAATGTGCACAATCCAAGTGAGAAAATCCATTTAAAGTGAACCAATACTAGTTAATGCAAAGTAATATATCAAATATATAATTATGCATTAAATCATTAAATCAACACTTGATTTAACGATCCGGTCATGACGCACATAACCGACTGGTATCATTAGTAACATCTTATCGAATCAACACTTGATCCAATAACCCGGCTATATCGCATATAACCGATCAATGTCACATCGCGAGAATCGAATACAGTATCACAAACTCGTATTATTCTCGGTCCCGCACATATCTCATATGCGCTCCTATTTCTTTTCGCTTGAGCCAGGAAACCTCTGTGTAGGACTCTAAAGACTCGTCAATACGCCGGCAGCAGATGATGATCATATCAATCACCCACAAGCCGCAAGTGGTCTGCTAAACGTAACGGCCACCCGGGTATTGAGCGATTAGAAGATCGACGAGCAAGCCCGCTCACACTCCAGTGAATCCAACCAGTAACACTACCGTACAGTCCGGTCTGTCCGTCTGATATGTCGCATATCTCGCCTAGGGGTGGTAAACGTCAGACCCCAATAGCTCGATAAGTCGTGTCGATATGAGGTCTATAACTGTTCGAGAAACTACTGGTAACACTTACCAGTAAATCTCAGCAACCCTGGCCAGGGATTTCCTGTTATAGCCAATCGAACACAGCGCAACATCAACTCCCTATACCGGGAGAGACGAATCCCCTCCTATCGCTCATTGCCTCCATGTGACTCGGGACTGTACCCAAAAACCACCGTTTTGCACGCCCTCTTGGACGTGGTAAGATGGAAATCAAAGCACAGTGGGAACCACATAAGACTCTATGACGATCTCGGGTCAACAGACTACTCTGTACCAGTGTCACCAGAGAACTGCCATCTGACGTGAGGTATAATACCATCTGGGAGTTCTCGGCGAGTCCGTCCAGTGTACCCAGTCTCTACTGAGCACCCGCATATCATCTCTGATGTCAAACACCAATGGATATGGGATCATCCATCGCCCATCTGTATGGGTCGAGAAGGTACACGCTAGTCTACTCTGGTATATCGATGCCCCGTCTCGATACACCCACGACTAGGGACTTTGAAGGATGTACTTATGGACTACCATGTCCCCACTAGTATGATCCGCATCATAGTCCAGACAGTCAAGTACACATCCTAAGGGCTTTACCAACATGTAACAGAGAGACAATCAGTGTACACGTTAAGGTAAAGATCAACCAGATAGCATACTATCATGTCGAGCAAGAAAGTCCTCCCTATATATGTCCAAGCATCCACTACAATATACATCCTATGTACAGTAATGGCCTCTAGGGCATACATATAACTAACAATCTCCCACTTGCACTAGGGCCATCTGTAGCAGTGGTTGCAGTATCTCATACTCAACCATCCCATAAAAGTCTCTCTCTGGGAATAGGCCTTCGTGAGTGGATCCGCTGCGTTATCCTCTGAGTCTACTCTCCTAACCTCGATCACCCTGGAGATCAACCATCTCCATGATCAGGTGATACTGCCTTAGAATAAGTCTGGATCACTGATGGGACCGTCGTTCCTTGGCATAAGCCACAACTCCATTGTCTCACAATGGTAGGAACGTAGTTCATCTCATGAACTAATAAACATCCAAACATCCTCTTTGGTAGCATCATAAATAGCGATGTATCCAGCCTTTATCGTCTAGTATGTCACGGTATCTAGCTTGGAACTCTTCCAACATACCTTCCCTTTACTGAGGGTAAAGACAATGCCTGCGACTGACATTCAGTCGTCTTTATCACCCTGGAACCTTTCCAGTGATTCTCCCCAGGATCGATTGATACCATCTCACTACAGCTAGTGAGTATCCTAACATCCAATTAGATCTATCTCATAGATCCAAAATCCAGGATTTAGTAGGTATCACTTTGATCCTATACGGAGAATCTTTGTGATAAACGGAGATTGATCGAGCATAGCATAAGAAAAACTCCTTTCTTATCAAGAGTATATCATCCACGTACTCTACGAGGATCACCACCATACTCCCTACTACCTTTTTGTTTATACAAGGTTCATCTACCATTTTGATGAAGTCAAATTCTTTGACTAATACATCAAAACAGATGTTCCAACTCCGCGATGCCTGCTTTATCCCATAAAACATCTTGCACACGTTTCCGCTGCTCCCACTGTCTACGAAGCCCTCTGGCTGTGTTCTTATAGACCTTCTCTTCTAAATCATTATTTAGAAAAGCAGTCATGGCACCCAACCACCAGATATCGTAGTCATGGTATGTAGCCGTGGCAAGTAGGATCTGGATGGACTTAAGCATAGCTACTTGAAAAAGGTTTCATCATAATCCACGCCTGGTAAATGATGCAAACTTTTAACAAGTCTAGCTTTGAAAGTCTCAACTTTTCCATGTACACCAAGTAATCTTCTCAAGATATACTTGCTCCTGATGGGGATTTAACCCTTCAGATATAAGAACCAAAGTCCATACTTCGTTGGTGTATATGGATTCCATCTCAGATCACTTAGCATCCAGCCATTCTTACAGAGTCTTACTCCTGATGGCCTGCTCGAAACTAGTTGGGTCATCATCTCATGATGCAATCCTCGCTCCCACTGTCATAGAGAAACTGAAGTATCTCTCAGGTGGGTGAGGAACCCTACTAGATCGGCGGAGAGGCTGAGGTTCGTTGGAATCTACTGAATCCTTTGGTTCTACCAAATCATCTGCTGTAGTTTGTATAGCTGGAACCTTTCCAGTTAAACATAACAGACCTTGCCTCGAGCTTGTCCGGATTTTGCTTTTAAACATAGGCCGGACAACCCCAAATCTTAACCAACTTAAGATATGGGCTCTTCCCTTTCCATATCACATATGAAATGGTAGGCAACTGATTTGATTTGAACCCTAATTCAATAGGTATGCAGCTTCTCAAGTGCATTACACCTTAAAAGGAAATAGGTAACTCAGTATTACTCATCATAGAGCACACCTTATCATATAGGGCGTATCTGCTCTGCCCCGATATACCATCGTGCTATGGTGTATACAGAGGAGTAATGCTGACAGAGAATCTCATTCTCCTTTAGAATAGTCCGGGATTTCCGTGCACAAGTATTCTCCTCCTTGATCTCATCATAGGACATAATACTTATACCCGTAATTTGGTTCTCTACTTCTAAATCATATTCTGTGAATATCTCAAAAGGTTCGGACTTATGTTTCAACAGGAACATATGTCTGAATCTATAGAGATCATCAGAGAACGTAATGAAGTATAAAGAACCAGTCATGGCATGTGTAGACAGGAGACCTTGCATACATCATCATGTATCAGTCCCAAGAGTTCACTAACTCTTTCTCTGCTTCCAGTAAACAGAGCTATGGTCATCTTATCTTTGTGACATGACTGGCAAGTTTCACAAGATGTAAATTCAAGCTGATTTAAATATACATCTACATGTAACTTCAGCTAGTCGGGTCGGATTGATATGACCTAGTCTACAATGCCTCAAGAAGGATTCGTTCATTTCTGAACTCTTCCTCCTGTGTGTGTTCTGTATACTAAGAACTGTAGTTTGATTTAGAACATTAATGCTTTTAGATAACGTGCCTGAACCGATCAACTTTTGATATAGGAAATGTTCAAAACATTATCCAACAATACAAAATTATATCATTTCTTTACTAATAAAGAGACTGATATGATTTTGTATATCAGGTTCGGTATCTAATAACATTCGTTCAGAATCAATGTATTGGTCATACAGGGTGACAGTGACCGACAGACTTGGATGCAACTCTTGCCCCGTTTTCTACCTCATGAAACTTATCATCCGTTCTCAGTTTTTCTGCCCCTTTGTAGCCCTATGTAACATCTTACATATCTGGGATCCTGATCCGGTATCATATACCAAGGATGCAGAGGATACTGAGAAACAGTTCTTTGTAATGAACACACCCGAAGATGATGCATCAGCATGCACTCTCTTCGTTTGGGCGGCACGGGAAATCTGGTATTCCCCAATTTCCTGCTCTGTCTTATAACAATTATAAGTTGGAGCGGGACCAACGTTCCCCAGCTCAGTATAACAAGCGGGTTCGGTCAATTATCCGTATTATTATCTTGATTAAGGCGTGATATGGTCGCTACCAGGAGAGAGAGAGAAGAAAACACTCAGCGTGCGCTCTGTCAAGAATAGATTGGTTTTAATTTTATCTAATCAGGATGGCTCCCACTGCTTTTAATCAAATCTTCCTTCAAACCCTAAAAGGAAAGACTAGCCGGGATTAATTACACACTACAAGTTCGCCAATCTTTCAGCCAGGCCAGTGTCGGTACTTTGAGGGAGGTCCCCCGTGCTTTCGCACGAACCTAATTAATGTAAACCTCGTTTTCCCAGAGGCGTAACCCCGTTGACACCTTTCTAGACACCTACTTGATCGGCTAATTGTAATGTGTAAAACTCTCCCAGGAGTAACTCTTACTCGCAGCGGGTATCGGGATCCAACTATCTCATAGAAGGTATGCAATCTCATTGCAAATTTCAACACTTGAAATTCCCGATAATATTTTGCCCCTAGCAGCTATATGACCTTAACATAGTCAACAAATCATAAGTGCTAGTCAAGTTCAACCCGTCATTTCCCGATTGAATTAAACCCACCCGCAAGACCCTTAACATAGTCAACAAAGTCGCACGACTACCCTAATCCAATCGCATCATATGCTTATACAGATAAGCACTAATTAGCTACCGCACACTACGTCTTAACATAGTCAACAAACGTAGCACGAATACTAACTAATACTTATCTGAAATGACGGAGGGCTACGACAGGTTTTTCTGAAAACCTATTGTGTAATGAACTTGATATCGTTGTAGGATCGAATGATTTTAAAATGGAGTGTTTCTGAGACTTTTCTAGTTTTTGCTAAAGGAGTCACTCCCGATGAAGGGATCGTCGGTCCTTTCCTCGTCGAATGAGGTGCGGGATATATCATATATATCACTGTGCAAAGCAAAAACACTTAAAAGCAATCAAAAACCAAACCGAGTGTGTAGCATCTGCCAGTTATTGCTAAAGGAGTCACTCCCGGTGAAGGGATCTCGGTCCTTTCCTCATCGAATAAGGTGCAGGATATATCGTATATACCGCTGTGCAAAGCAAGAACCGTAGCTACCTATTTTATTTTGAAATTCGATTCTACAACATCTTAGGTTTCTTTTATTTCATTAATCTCATTAATGAAGTCCCATCATTTAAGTACCTAAACATCACAGATAAATACGACGTACACTTATGCCATCCGCATTCGCCTCGATGTCCCCTCGTGCACCGTTAGGTTAGGTAACTAACGACAGAGCGGGGCAGGGCTAGCACGGGTGTAAAACATAAGTAACATCTATATAATATATCATATATACTATATACTGTATCTATCACAGAACATCACATGATCACATCACAGATATCGCAGCAGAAGAATCATATGAAATATTGGATATACTAGGACGTCCATGTTTTTAATACGAGCCAGTATAAAACACGGATTCCACGGTCGTGATGAATAGCCAAACCCACACCCCTAGACCCCTACGAGAGCAGCAAGCAACCCTACCAATTCTGGAGTTAGGAGACCCGGACTCGACTCCTCGAGTTGGTCTCCTACTGGACTCCAGAACCCGGTTACTTGTGCCCTCCTCCTTGGGTCTATCCTAGTGCGGAAAAGTAAATAATATACAAAGGGTGACAACTTCCGCAACCTGGAAGCGCCCCAATAAAAGAATATTACATACAAGTTTTTACATGAATGAAAATGAAAAACACCCATCTCACATAAAACCCTCCGGCTATTCAAACACGACGATCCAATATAACATATCCAGCAACACATAACATCACATGTCATCAACGTAAGTAAATATGCGCATCCCAATTGTCGTTGACATATAGCAACGAAACCGGCGATATCACATATTACACTTACGGTCACAGAAAAGAAAGTGTAAAACTACAACAGTTGGAATCCGCAACCACCTCAGACATCACATGCCTGACCAAATGAATTACTTAGACATCACATGCCTAACAATTATAAACCCCGCATTTTAGTCTCAAAATCGAAAACACTTTTCAATACCAAGTCGGGGAATTCAACAGGATTCCCGACATTCTGATCGAATGCTCGTCGCAAACTTCAGTAGGCGGCCGCACCCCCGACGCCGTCGACGAAGTGCACCAAGGCGGAACACCGCTACCACGAGCACCCGAACGGATGCTTTCGGCGACGGGGTTCTCCTACAGTCACTTGGTCGGGGCTATGGAGTGAGGCTGTCTATTAAGTTTACCCGGCGAGTATCCGCGTACGCTACGTGATTGCGACGGACTTTTGATCACATCAAAATTCCGTGGCAACCGATCAAGTGAGACTAAACTGCTATGTTTATAACATTCATTCAGTTATCTCATAACTTATTGTGAATTCCAATTATTGTATCACATTCCGGATAAATAGAAAATGCTAAACTTTTCGATCGAACAATCGAACACCCAAGTTTTCCCGATACAGCTCAACACATGAAATAAGTCTAACAACATTCAGTTCGTGCCTCAGTACCAACGGTCCAGCCGTAGAAGGGTCAAGCCAACGCCTCACATGTGGCACGCCGTACTGCCCCAAACCCGAAGGTTCAAAGGGCAGTTCAAGACGGTCACATAATCGAGTTAAGGTTTGTTGTCTTCTAGAGGGTCCATCGCGTTACTTGCACTACTTAGAACGTCGTTAAAATACGGAAAAATCCAACACTTGGAAATTTCCCGACAGGGGAAAAGTTGGGTATTTATATCCGATCGAACTTTTTAACATATTCTAAAATTTATCCGGAAAGCCACACAGACAAAATTTGATAATCCGATCGAACATTCGAATCCCCAAAACAACCAGAAAAATTCAACTCTTGAAAAAATATTAAAAATACCCAGGAAAACCAGCACTGTCAAATAGGAGTGACTGTGCAAACATCACCTCATAATACGACAAACATGCCGCGTTTCCGCCGCACGAGCCATGCTCGTGCCGCGGAAACGCGACACTTTAATGGAATTAGGGCACACGACTTCACAGTAACTCTTAGATATTCCTGCATGTTTTTCTGCATATTTTTAATACTGAAAAATCCCTGTTTTTGAAAATTGGACAGAGAGCATGGGTGTGTTAGGATTTCGGGTTCGTTCGGAGTTCAAAATCCGTCTAGACTTCGCCTAAGGCTCTAGCTTGGCTCTGATACCACTGTAGGGTTCCTAGGCACTCACAAGGGGTCTCACAAGGCATCGACCATGCCAATTTCAAAAATTATGGGTGCTGAGAAAACCTAGTGTACGGATCGTTGGCTAGAAATCTAGGCGAAACTAAAACTAGTTAACACTTAACTATTAGAATACGGAAATACAACCTTTGTAGATCCGGTGCTCCACCTCTATAGCTCCGCAATGAAGTGTCCTCGCTGTCCATATCAAGTCCCGGGCTCTAGCGTCGGCTTCATCGGAGAAAGAGCGGGCTAGGTCATCGACGACGTGCCGAAGATGATCTACGTCGAAGCATCGCTAGATCAAGGTCCACCTTCACCAAGTCTTGAAAACTTGTGAAGGAAACACACTCTACTACTTGGCAAGAGGTAGAGGATGAAGAAATAGGAAGTGGGTAGACTTTAGAATTGGATTTCTCACTTGTTTGCTCAATTCACCATTGATGAAGAAAGCTTTCTCTTCTTGAGTTCAAGGAAGAAGAAGAAGAAAAATTATGATGAGTTAATTTTAAAATGAAAATAATAATAATACTTATCATAACATGACCATGATTAGGTGTAGAGACTAAACTAGGGTTAGTGGGAATGGTTAGGGTTAAGCATGAGACAAAAGGGTGACTTTGGTCAAAGCTTCAAGAAGCTTTAGCTAGAAAACAAATTAAGCCACCATTTTCTCTTAATGCTTATCATTTTCCAAAAAGAATAAATAAATAAATAAGTGAATAAGAAAATGAAAAACCCTAACCATTACACAACCATGGTTTCATCTTTACACAAACCCAAGTAAGCATGCATCATCAAACATGATACAAACTTATGTACAAAAGTATATCACATATACAATGTGCACAATCCAAGTGAGAAAATCCATTTAAAGTGAACCAATACTAGTTAATGCAAAGTAATATATCAAATATATAATTATGCATTAAATCATTAAATCAACACTTGATTTAACGATCCGGTCATGACGCACATAACCGACTGGTATCATTAGTAACATCTTATCGAATCAACACTTGATCCAATAACCCGGCTATATCGCATATAACCGATCAATGTCACATCGCGAGAATCGAATACAGTATCACATACTCGTATTATTCTCGGTCCCGCACATATCTCATATGTGCTCCTATTTCGTTTCGCTTGAGCCAGGAAACCTCTGTGTAGGACTCTAAAGACTCGTCAATACGCCGGCAGCAGATGATGATTATATCAATCACCCACAAGCCGCAAGTGGTCTGCTAAACGTAACGGCCACCCGGGTATTGAGCGATCAGAAGATCGACGAGCAAGCCCGCTCACACTCCAGTGAATCCAACCAGTAACACTACCGTACAGTCCGGTCTGTCCGTCTGATATGTCACATATCTCGCCTAGGGGTGGTAAACGTCAGACCCCAATAGCTCGATAAGTCGTGTCGATATGAGGTCTATAACTGTTCGAGAAACTACTGGTAACACTTACCAGTAAATCTCAGCAACCCTGGCCAGGGATTTCCTGTTATAGCCAATCGAACACAGCGCAACATCAACTCCCTATACCGGGAGAGACGAATCCCCTCCTATCGCTCATTGCCTCCATGTGACTCGGGACTGTACCCAAAAACCACCGTTTTGCACGCCCTCTTGGACGTGGTAAGATGGAAATCAAAGCACAGTGGGAACCACACAAGACTCTATGACGATCTCGGGTCAACAGACTACTCTGTACCAGTGTCACCAGAGAACTGCCATCTGACGTGAGGTATAATACCATCTGGGAGTTCTCGGCGAGTCCGTCCAGTGTACCCAGTCTCTACTGAGCACCCGCATATCATCTCTGATGTCAAACACCAATGGATATGGGATCATCCATCGCCCATCTGTATGGGTCGAGAAGGTACACGCTAGTCTACTCTGGTATATCGATGCCCCGTCTCGATACACCCACGACTAGGGACTTTGAAGGATGTACTTATGGACTACCATGTCCCCACTAGTATGATCCGTATCATAGTCCAGGTAGTCAAGTACACATCCTAAGGGCTTTACCAACATGTAACAGAGAGACAATCAGTGTACACGTTAAGGTAAAGATCAACCAGATAGCATACTATCATGTCGAGCAAGAAAGTCCTCCCTATATATGTCCAAGCATCCACTACAATATACATCCTATGTACAGTAATGGCCTCTAGGGCATACATATAACTAACAGGGTTGCGGTTTTCCGATGATGTACATTGTATCTAGTACTCTCCATCAACCACTTTCATGTATTGACTTAGAGACAAGTTGTGTGGATCGATGTTTTATATTCTTTTGATTCTGGCTGTCGGGCTCGTGTGAGACGGCCTTTTTATATATGTGGATTATCTTTTCTTCGCTACGGCGTCGTATATCTGTTGTGATGGTTGTTTCCGCCGTTGGGCGAGATTTGCTCCCGTTTGGGGATGCTTTACTTTTATCTTATGTTTGTACCCGTTTCGGGGCTAGTTTTTACAAAGGAGGTGCTGCCGAAATTTTTATGAAAAAAAAACAAACTTAAGTTTAAAGTTTTGCATCGAGTTTTAAAGTGTTCTATCTTTTCCTTCTAATGATGGTTTAGATTGCTGGGTTTTCAGCTTACTTAAATTGTGTTACGCCTGTTGACGTTACGTAGTATAAGTGCCGGTCATGTGCCTAATTTTGGGCCATGACAGTAGTCAAGCATATTCTACGGGCTTTATCAACATGTATAAACAGTACGTAATAACAAGTAGAACATACACACATTTTAAGATAAAGTTAGACCAGATAGTATACTATCATTTCGAGCAAGATCATCCTATATATATATATCCATAGTATCCATTATAAATAATGACCTCTAGGGCATATATATCCTACAATCTCCCACTTGCACCAGGGTCAGTTATTTGCATAACGCATCCCCAACATCTCGAACAGCCGCTCGAACTGTGCTTGAGGTAAGGCCTTCATGAATGGATCCGCTATGTTATCTTTTGTGTCCACTCTCCGAACCTCGATCTCCTTGCGATCTACGATCTCCCTGATCAGGTGATACCGTCTCAAGATATATCTAGATTTCTTATGGGACCTTGGTTCCTTCGCTAAAGCTGCAGCCCCATTGTTATCGCAATACAAGGGTATTGGATTAGCTATGGACAAAATCACCTGAAGCTCAGAAATGAACTTCCTCATCCAGACCGCCTCTTTTGCGGCATCGTTAGAACCTATATACTCACCTTCTATCGTTGAGTTTTCGACGATGTCTTGTTTGGAACTCTTCCAACACACCGCCCCTCCATTGAGGGCAAACACATAACCCGAAACGGATTTAGAGTCATCCTTGTCACTTTGGAAGCTTGAGTCGGTAAAAGCCTCGATCTGGAGGTCCCCATTACCGTACACCAAGAACATCTCCTTAGTCCTTCTCAGGTACTTGAGAATGTTCTTTACTGCTATCCAATATTTCTCACCCGGGTTTGACTGATACCTACTTACCACACTAAGTGTGTTAGCTACGTCTGGTCTAGTACATAACATCGCATATATTATATATCCTACAGCCGAAGCATAGGGTATAATGCTCATGAGATCCCTCCCTTCATCAGTCTTTAGAGACATCTCTTTGGAGAGGGTGATCCCATGACATACGGGTAAATTACCACACTTGGAATATTCCATAGTAAACCTCTTCAGTATGGTGTCAATGTACCTGAACTGTGAAAGTCCCAACATTCTTTTAGACCTATCATGTTAGTGTATATGCCCCAGGGGCCATTATTGTATCATACTAGCTTGTATATTACTTAATGGAAGCTTGGGATATTCACAGTTGTATTAACAGTCTTGCTCAACATAGTAGTATGCTACTTGGTTTAAATCTATCTTAATATGCGTATATATTTCTTTTAACATATCACGAATACATATTGATAGAGCCCATAGGATCTTGCTTGACTACCAGCGTTGTGATGGCAGTCACACTAGTGGGGGCTGGGTAGTCTACAAGCACATCCTTTTTAAGGCCCCTAGTCATAGGATTATCGAGACAGGGCATCGATACTCCGGAGTAGACTAGTGTATACGCTTCTCGTCTAAGCAGGGGAGATGGTCTGTCCCACAGCCATCAGTACGTTGTACTGGAGATAGTATGCAGGTGCTTGTTGGGTTACGGGTACACCGGACAGGACTCGCAGGGAACTGTTGGTTGGTATTATACCCGTCGTCAGTTAACAGTTCCCTGGTGACATGAGTACAACATAGTCCATAGAATTGACACTGCTGCTTTGCCTCGAGTGTGTTCCCACTGTTCTTAGATTGCTACCCTACCACGGCTCGACCGAGTCATGCAAACAGGTAGCAGTTGGGTGCAGTCCTGAAGCACTTGGAGGCAGTGGCCGTTAGATAGGATTCGTCTCTCTCGGTATTGGGAGTTGATATCGCACTGTTTTTGGAGAGCCATTACGCAAAGTCCCTGGCCAGGGCAAGCGAGATTTACTGTTAGGATTTCCAGTAGCTTCTCAAGGTGTAATGGGCTTCACTCCGACACGACTTATACCGCTTTTAGGGGACCGACGGTTGCCGCCCCTAGGCCCGATATACGATAGTCTTAGATGAACAGACCAGACTGTACGGAGATTGTCACATCAGGCTCAGTAGGAGTTCGGATGGGTTTCCTCATCGGCCTTCTTATCGACATCTACCTGGGGACCGTTACGTACAGCTAGTACCGCTTGCGGCCTGTGGTTAAACCCACTGCCAGTGTAGTGTCGAGTCTTTAGAGTCCCACACAGAGAGTTTTCCTGCTTCAGGCGAAACGATATAGAGGTCGTATGGTTTTAGGATAGGGTTCGGACATATACGTGTATTTGTACACGTACGATGTTCGGACAGATTTTACTAGCGGGCTTTGGTTTAAGCCAGATTCCAGTATTGGATTATTGGATTTATATAGTCTCAGTATATCCCTGTTTTTCGTAAATACGGATGGGAGGGGCATTCTCGTAATTACTCGAGAAGCTTCTAGAAGAAAGGTGACTCATTATGTTTTAATTCATTTATGGATTAAGCTTAGTGAGGTGGAGGAGATGATGTGTTATTTGCATTAAATGAAACCGAGACTCATGAGATGATTCATCCATTTGTATTAAATGAAGCAAGAAGATATTTGTGCAAGATATTTTATGCTTCATAATATACACAAATGAGTTATATTTCATTTCATAATAACAAACACACTCTCTCTCCTCAAGCTCTCTCTCTTCTTCACACTAACCCTAATCCTCTCATGAATTGAGAACCCTAGAGTTAGAAAGACTAATCAATCCTTAATCTATCTCTATATTCTCTAGGTCACTTGGATTAGCAATCCTAGCCACTTAGTTACCTCAAGTTAGAGGTTAAAGCTTGTAGTAGGAACTTTCACGTGGATTTTCTATCACATCGAGGAGCCGACGAGGAGGTGCCATCCTTTCTACTCCAAAGGAGCTCTAGTGGTCAAGGAGGACAGCAAGTAAAGAAGAAGGACTTGGAACTTTAGGTATAATCTTCTTACCGAGTAGATAATACCTCTAGTTAGTTGTGTTAGATATGGTTTAGCAAAGATCCGAATGCTTAGTCGATGTTACCTTGTTTAAATTGATTGTTTTTTACTTATTCCGCCTCCCCGCTTCATGTGGGGTGTGTAACATCGACTTACAGTGGTATCAGAGCCTACTAAGCCATAGCTAACAGTTTAAACAAGAAGTTAAACTACGAAACCGAAATGACACGAAAACAACGAACCCCAAGATGCAAGTTTCTGTCGATTTTCAAACTTGTTCTGAAAATTATTTAAACAAGTACAGAGTGATATTTATACAGTAAAAAGAACACCAAACATAAACGAGACAATTCCTCGAAAAACGGGTCGGCGACACACCTAGGGTTTCCGGCGACATCGGTTTTTGTATGGAGGAATTGCTTCATTTTTTTGGTGTGGTCTTTTGACTTTAATCTTGGGTTTCTGGAGACGTTTATTTTTGCCAATTTTGATTTTACTAGAAATTCTTAACTGTGGAAAATACGGTGTGTTTCGAAGTCGAAGTTTGAAGTTGTTTAATGTTTCAAGTTCAGTTTTAATGTGTTCGTAAACCTCCCCTAATTGCTATATGTCGGTTAGCAGGGGGTTGCACATTTCTGTAATGGTTTTTACTGGTTTGTGAATATGAACTTGTTGGATTGTCATGATGATTAGCAGGGGATGTGAGGCGAGTGTTTCTTTCATTCAAATGTAAATTGTAATTTGTTGTAATATTCTTTTGCGGGGCATATCCGGGTTGAGGTTGTAGCCACCGTTGTATTATTTCATTTACTGTTTTCTGCTCCTAGGATAGACCCAAGGTGGGGTGCATAAACTACCGGGTACTTTGAAGTGCTTAGTAGCCTACTTACGTCGTTGAGGGAGACCGCTTCACTTCGGGTACTTAGAGGGTAGTTTGCCATACCCGTACGGGTCTGGGGTGGGGGTTTGGATATTCATCGCGACTGTGTAATCCGTCTTTCATTGCAGGCTCAAAAGAAATGCGGATTGCTTGTATATCCAATATGTTCATATGTGATCTAGAATGCCTATTATTGCGTCTGACGAATGTACAATATCTATATATGATATCTAGTAGGCGTTGCTTATGTTTTGCATCCGAGCTAGCCCAGCTCCCGCTCTGTCGTTAGTTAAGTAACCTAACGGGTGAATGACGGGGCCCATTGGCGAATGCGGATGGCATAAGCGGACGTTGTATTTTCATTGTTTTCTGCAATGATAGGTTAATTGATGGGATGCATTATATTAATGCAAAGAAAATAAACCAAAGTTGAATCGTTGGAACAGTTTAAAAGAAACCACTCGGTTATTTTAAAACAGAAGATTTTTTAATTGCGGAGCGTAAACCACTCCTTTTAAAAGTTATCAGGTTTCTTCGATCATATCAAGTTCACTACGTTCACGGTTTTGCCAAAACCATTCGTAGCCCTCCGTCATTTCATTTGGGTATTCAGTAGTATTCAAGCTATGTATTTTGACCAACGCCAAGGCATAGTGTTTGGTAGCTGCTGGGTATTCATCTGTTGCATAGATAGATGAGTTGGTTTAGGACAGACGTACTGCCATTTGGCCAACGTCAGGGGTATGTACGGATGGGTTCAAATTAACAAGATAATGATGGGTAGAACTTGACATGTGACTTATGACATTTTGACCAACGCCAAGGTCATAAGAGCATGGGGCAAAAATCCATATCGGGAGTTTCTAAAGAAACTGAAACTTGCTAGAGTTGCATATCATTTGGAGTGTGATAATTTTGGTAGGATTCTTTCAGCTTTATCACACAATGATATTTGAATCCCGATCCTACTGTGAGTATATGCTACTCATCGGGAGATGCTTTCACTTAACGATCAATGCTATAAACCAAGTAGGTGTCGAGAAAGGTGTCAGTGGGGCTATGCCCCCAGGGAAAAGAGGTTATTTAATTAAGGAACTTTGCGAATGCGTCGTAAAACCTCCCTCGAAGTACCGACACTTGCCTGGCTGAACGGTTAAGCAAGTATTGTACCGTGAGAATAGTCCTGACTAGTTCTTCTTTTATGGTTTGAGGAAGGATTCGAGAAACAGTGGGAGCCATCCTGTTTAGATAAACTAAAAACCACTCTAAACTTGTAAGAGCATCATGATAAAGTGTTTCCTCTCTCTCTCCTAATTGCAGCGACCCAGAACATGACAGGCCTTAAGTTATTATTAGATAAAAATATTTTGACAGGGCCAAACTATAAAGATTGGTCCCGGAATGTCAAGATGGCAATTACTTATGACAAATTGGAGTATGTCCTTACTACTAAGGCCCCTACCGTCCCAGGTCCAGAATCCAGTGTAGTGGATAAGAAATCCACAAGACCTGGGAGATTGACCGCGCGAAGGCCAAATGCATCGTGCTTGCCTCTATGAATAATGAACATCAGAGGAGGCACGAGAATATGGATCTTGAATCCATATTTCTCCACACCAAAGAACTGTATGGAGAGAAATCTCGTATAGCTAGGTACGAGACCTCGAGGAACTTGTTTCAGTCGAGGATGGCCATCGGATCATCTGTTGGGGAACATGTCCTCAAGATGATTGGCTACATAGAGGAGCTCGCGGACCTCGGGACAACATTAGAGAACGAGTTGTATACAGACTTGATTCTTCGGTCCCTTCCTTCTACCTATGCCTAGTTTATCTTGAATTTCAACATTCAAGGTAAAGAAGTTGAACTTCCAGAACTCCTAAATATGTTAAGGAGTGCAGAGGGCACCTTGCATATAGCAAGGGAAACACCCATTATGTTTGTTCGTGGTGCATCTTCTTCCAGGTCTAAGGCAAAGGCCAAAGGAAGGAAGAAGAAGGCCGCTACCAAACCAAGAGGTTGTGTTGGTAAGGTAGAAGCCAAGGGAAAGGCAATGGTTGCGGTGCCGGTAGTGGCAATGGACGAGTGCTTCCACTGTCGTAGGAAAGGCCATTGGAAGAAGGATTGCAAAGCTTGGATTGCCAAGAACCAGGACCCGAGGCAAGTTGTGGCTTCGGCTTCAGGTGTACTTGTAATTGAAAATTGTCTGTCAATCAACTCTACTTCCTGGATATTGGATACCGGATCATGATCTCATATATGTAATTCATTGCAGGCACTGAGAAGCCATAAAGTACTGAAGGTTGGTGATATGACCCTCCAGGTTGCTAACGGAGCGAGCGTGGGTGCTGTGTCCGTAGGGGATTATCACCTTGGATTGATGATTGGACATATTTTGGTTTTCCACAACTGTTTTTGTGTACCTAGTTTAACGTGTAATATCATATCGGTATCGTTGTTATCAAAAGAAGGTTATGATTTCACGTTTGTAAGCGATGTTGTTAACATCCACCTTAATCATGATTTGATTGGGTTCGGTACACTAGATAACGGTATATACGTGTTAAACGAATTACAGATTTTCAATGTCCGGAACAAACTTAAAATAAAGTCTCCAGATATAAATCAGGCTTTCTTATGGCATTGTAGACTAGGTCACATCAATGAGATAAGGTTAACTAAGTTACATAGAGAAGGATATTTGGATCCGTTCGAATATCAATCTTATGCCACTTGTCAATCATGTCTCAAAGAAAAGATGACAAAGACTCCATTCACCGGACATGGAGTAAGAGCGAACGAGCTCTTAGGACTCATACACAGCGATGTATGTGGTCCAATGTCTACACATGCAAGAGGCGGTTTTTCATATTTCTTTACTTTTACGGATGATTACTCTAGGTATGGATTCATTTTCTTGATGAAGCATAAATCCGAGGCCTTTGAGAAATTCCAAGAATATAAGAATGAAGTAGAAAACCAAACCGGCAAAAGTATCAAGACACTGAGATCTGATCGAGGTAGTGAATACTTAAGTGCCGAGTTCCTGGGTTACCTAAAGGAGAATGGAATTCTCTCTCAGTTTACTCCTCCATACACTCCACAACACAACGGTGTATCGGAGAGATGGAACCGAACCCTATTGGATATGGTACGTTCCATGATGAGTAATGCTGAGTTACCGCGATCTTTCTGGGGTTATGCACTAGAATCAGCTGCATATCTTCTGAACAGGGTTCCTACCAAGACTGTGCCTACTACACCATATCAGATGTGGAGTGGGAAGAAACCCTATCTTCAGTATCTGAAGATATGGGGATGTCCAGCTTTTGTTAAAAAGCAGCATACAGACAAACTCGAGGCACGCTCAGTACAGTGTAAGTTTGTGGGATATCCAAAGAACTCCAAGGGGTATTTTTTCTATTACGCAGAGGAACAAAAGGTTTTTGTTTCTCGTAATGCCCATTTTCTAGAACAGCGGTTCTTAGAAAAGGAAACAAGTGGGAGTGCAATAGAACTGGAAGAAATTCCAGAACCACAAACTACTACTGAAAGTTTGGTAGAGCCAGAAGTTCCAGAAGAACATGACATTCCTGCACCCCTCCGCAGGAGTAGTAGGTCGTCTCATCCGCCTGAGAGATACTACGGTTTTCTCATAGACGGGGATAGAGAAGATTGCGTCATTGATAATGATGAACCTACTAGCTTCCAGCAGGCCATCCAGAGCGGCGACTCAGTAAGATGGCTGGATTCAATGCGGACCGAGATGGAGTCCATGTACACCAACAAAGTATGGAATTTGGACTTTGCTCCAGATGGGGTAAAACTCATAGGATGCAAGTAGATCTTCAGGAAGAAGATTGGTGTAGATGGATAGGTGGAAACCTATAAGGCTAGACTTGTTGCAAAGGGTTTTCGTCAAAGACCTGGTTTGGACTATGACGAAACTTTTTCTCCATTGGCTATGCTCAAATCCATTCGGATCCTTCTTGCCATTGCTGCCTTCCATGATTATGAGATCTGGCAGATGGACGTAAAGACGGATTTTCTAAATGGTAATTTAGAAGAGTGCGTCTATATGGATCAGCCAGAAGGTTTCAATCAGAGTGGGAGCAGCGGGAAAGTGTGCAAGTTGCTTAGGTCCATTTATGGACTGAAGCAGGCATCGCGGAGTTGGAACATCTGTTTTGATGAAACAGTCAAAGAATATGATTTTATCAAAAATCCAGATGAACCATATATTTATAGTAAGATTGTAGCACGAACTTTCGTATTCCTCGTCTTATACGTGGATGCCATTCTCTTGATAGGAAATGACATTCCTATGCTACAATCTGTCAAAGGATTCTTGTCACACAGGTTCTCCATGAAAGACCTGGGTGATGCCTCTTACATTCTGGGGATCCAGATCTATCGTGATAGATCATAGAGGATGTTGGGACTTTCTCAGTCCAGGTATATCAACACTATACTGAAAAGATTTAATATGGAAGATTCTAAGCGCGGTAATTTACCGGCTTGTCACGGAATCACCCAATCCAAAGAGATGTCTCCCAAGACTGATTTGGAAAGGGAGCGCATGTCAGTTTACCGTACGCTTCTGCAATAGGCTTTATAATGTATGCGATGTTGTGTACCGGACCAGATGTAGCTTACGCACTAAGCGTGGTAAGCCGGTATCAGTCAGACCCAGGGGAGAAGCACTGGATAGCAGTAAGGAATATTCTTAAGTACCTGAGAAGGACTAAGGATATGTTCTTGGTTACGGCGGAAAAGACCTCCAGATCGAGGCTTTTGCTGACTCCAACTTCCAGAGTGACAGGGATGACTCCAAGTCCATGTCAGGTTATGTCTTTACCCTCAATGGATGGGCGGTGTGCTGGAAGAGTTCCAAGCAGGACACCGTTGCTGACTCGACGATGGAAGCGGAGTACATAGCTGCTTGCGATGCCCTGAAAGAAGCAGTCTGGATGAAGAAGTTCCTAACAGAACTTCAGGTGGTTCCTACCAGTGTTGATCCAATACCTTTGTATTGTGACAACAACGGCACTATAGCTTTAGCGAAGGAACCCAGGTCCTATCAAAAGTCCATACATATTTTGAGGCGGTATCACCTGATCAAGAAGATCATAAATCGCTGGGAGATCGAGGTTCGGAGAGTTTCTACAGAGAAGAACACTGCAGATCCATTCACAAAGGCCTTACCTCAGACGCAGTTCGAGAGGTTATTCGAGATGATAGGTCTTCGATATGCCAGTACATGGCCCTAGTGCAAGTGGGAGATTGTTAGTGTATATGCCCTAGGGGCCATTATTGTATCATACTAGTTTGTATATTACTTAATGGAAGCTTGGGATATTCACAGTTGTATTAACAGTCTTGCTCAACATAGTAGTACGCTACTTGGTTTATATCTATCTTAATATGCGTATATGTTTCTTTTAACATATCACGAATACATATTGATAGAGCCCATATGATCTTGCTTGACTACCAGCGTTGTGATGGCAGTCACACTAGTGGGGGTTGGGTAGTCTACAAGCACATCCTTTTTAAGGTCCCTAGTCATAGGATTATTGAGACAGGGCATCGATACTCCGGAGTAGACTAGTGTATACGCTTCTCGTCCCAGCAGGGAAGATGGTCTGTCCCACAACCATCAGTTTGTTGTACTGGAGATAGTATGCAGGTGCTCGTTGGGTTACGGGTACACCGGACAGGACTCATAGGGAACTGTTGGTTGGTATTATACCCGTCGTCAGTTAATAGTTCCCAGTTGACATGAGTACAACATATTCCGTAGACTTGACACTGCTGCTTCACCTCGAGTGTGTTCCCACTGTTCTTAGATTGCTACCCTACCACGGCTCGACTGAGTCGTGCAAACAGGTAGCAGTTGGGTGCATTCCCTAAGCACTTGGAGGCAGTGGCGGTTAGATAGGATTCGTCTCTCCCGGTATTAGGAGTTGATATCGCACTGTGTTTGGAGAGCCATTACGCAAAGTCCCTGGCCAGGGTAAGCGAGATTTACCGGTAGGATTTCCAGTAGCTTCTCAAGGTGTAATGGGCTTCACTCCGACATGACTTATACCGCTTTTAGGGGACTGGCGCTTGCCGCCCCCCTAGGCCTGAAATGCGATAGTCTTAGACGAACAGACCGGACTGTACGGAGATTGTCACATCAGGCTTAGTAGAAGTTTGGATGGGTTTCCTCATCGGCCTTCTTATCGACATCTACCTGGGGACCGTTACGTATAGCTAGTACCGCTTGCGGCCTATGGTTAAACCCACTGCCAGCGTAGTGTCGAGTCTTTAGAGTCCCACACAGAGAGTTTCCCTACTTCAGGTGAAACGATATAGAGGTCGTATGGTTTTACGACAGGGTTTGGGCATATACGTGTATTTGTACACGTACGATGTTCGGACAGATTTTACTAGCGGGCTTTGGTTTAAGCCAGATTCTAGTATTGGATTATTGGATTTATATAGTCTCAGTATGTCCGTGTTTTTTGTAAATACGGATGGGAGGGGCATTCTCATAATTACTCGAGAAGCTGCTAGAAGCAAGGTGACTCATTATGTTTTAATTCATTTATGGATTAAGCTTAATGAGGTGGAGGAGATGATGTGTTATTTGCATTAAATGAAACCATGACTCATGAGATGATTCATCCATTTGTATTAAATGAAGCATGAAGATATTTGTGCAAGATATTTTATGCTTCATAATATACACAAATGAGTTATATTTCATTTCATAATAACAAACACACTCTCTCTCCTCAAGCTCTCTCTCTTCTTCACACTAACCCTAATCCTCTCATGAGTTGAGAACCCTAGGGTTAGAAACACTAATCAATCCTTAATCCATCTCTATATCCTCTATGTCACTTAGATTAGCAATCCTAGCCACTTAGTTACCTCAAGTTAGAGGTTAAAGCTTGTAGTAGGAACTTTCAGGTGGATCTTCTATTACATCGAGGACCCGACGAGGAGGTGCCATCCTTTCTACTCCAAAGGAGCTCTAGTGGTCAATGAGGACAGTAAGTAAAGAAGAAGGATTTGGAACTTTAGGTATAATCTTCTTACCGAGTAGATAATACCTCTAGTTAGTTGTGTTAGATATGGTTTAGCAAAGATCCGAATGCTTAGTCGATGTTACATTGTTTAAAATGATTGTTTTTTACTTATTCCACCTCCCCGCTTCTTGTGGGGTGTGTAACGTCGACTTACATATCATGATAGATCTTAATCCCCAGAATGTAGGAGGCATCACCCATGTCTTTCTTGGAGAACTTCTATGACAAGAGGAGCTTGACTGATTGTAGCATAGGGATGTCATTTCCAATCAGGAGTATGCCAACCATGTACAGTACGAAGAAGACTACTGCTCCTCCTACAGTCTTCCTATAAATTCTTGGTTCATCTACATTTTTGATAAAGTCAAATTCTTTGATCGTCTCAACAAAGCAGATATTCCAACTCCGCGATACTTTCTTTAATCCATCAATGGATTTAAGCAACTTGCACACTTTTTCGCTACTCCCACTGTCTAAGAAACCCTCTGGATGATCCATATAAACACTCTCTTCTAAATTTCCATTCAGAAAAGCTGTTTTCACGTCCATCTGCCAGATGTCATAGTCATGGAAGGCAGCAATGGCAAGCATGATCCGAATGGATTTAAGCATAGCTACTAGAGATAAGGTTTCATCATAGTCCAATCCTGGTCTTTGATGAAAACCTTTTGCAACAAGTCTAGCTTTGTAGGTTTCTACTTATTAATCTGCACCAATCTTCTTTTTGAAAATCCATTTGGCTCCGACAGGTTTTACCCCAAAAGGAGCAATTTCCAAAGTCTATACTTTGTTGGTGTACATGGATTCCATTTCGAATCTCATAGCATCCAGCCACTTCACCGAGTCTTTATTCGTGATTGCCTACTGAAAAATTAGTATGCTCATCATCATTGATAATGCAATCCACTCAATCCCTGTCTATGAGAAATCCATAGTATCTCTCAGGCGGATGAGAATGCCTACTAGATCTGCGGAGCGGCGTTGGTTCATCGGGCTCTATTGAAACCTGAGGTTCTACTAAGTCCTCAGCAGTAGTTTGTGGTTCTGGAATTTCTTCCAGTTCTACAGCGCTCCAACTAATTTTTTTTGCAAGAAATTTGCTTTCTAAAAAGGCTATGTGGCGAGCGACAATCACTTTTTGTTCTTCAGTGTGGTAGACTAGATATCCCCTTGAATTCTTGGGGTTTCCCACAAACTTGCATAAAATCGATCATGCCTCGAGCTTGTCCGGATTTTGCTTTTTTAAAAAAGCTGGACACCCCATATCTTAAGATACTTGATATATGGTCTCTTTCTGCTCCACATCACATATGGAGTGGTAGGCACAGACTTAGTTGGAACCCTATTCAATAGGTATGCTGCTGATTCCAGCGCAAAAATCTAGAAGGAAAGTGGCAACTCAGCACTACTCATCATGTAACGCACCATATCAAGTAGCGTGCGATTCCTTCTCTCAGATATACCATTATGTTGAGGTGTATACGGAGGAGTAAGCTGAGAGAGAATTCCATTCTCTTTTAAGCATTCAAGGAAAATGGTACTTAAGTATTTTCCACCCCGATCAGATTGAAGTATCATGATAGTTTTACCCGTTTGTTTCTCTACTTCATTTTTATACTCCTTGAATTTCTCAAAGGCCTCGGATTTATATTTCATTAAGAATACATGTCCATACCTTGAGAAATCATCAGTAAAAATGATGAAGTAGGAGTAACCGCTTCGTGCATGTGTAGAGATCGGACCACATACATCGCTGTGTATGAGTCCCAAGAGCTCAGTGGCTCTTTCTCCGTGTCCGAGATTTGGTTATCTTTCCTTTGATACACGATTGACAAGTTGCATATGATATATATTCAAACGGATCTAGATATCCATCTTTATACAACTTAGTCAACCTTGTTTCATTAATATGACCAAATCTACAATGCCATAAGAAGGTTTGGTTTGAATCTGGAGCCTTTCTTTTGAGTGTATTTTGGATATTGAAAACTTGATGTTGATTGAGTATGTATATACTGTTGGGTTCACTTAGCACACCCACTAGGTTTTAGCAAGTATCGAGTATGTAATTTTAAAAAATCTAGAGTGCTAAGCAACACCATCCAAGAATCGAACTAGAGAATTAGGGTTTTATAAAGTATGTAAACAAATTTTACACTAAGTGAACAAGGAATACAACCTTTGTAGACCGGTCCTTCACTTCTAAAGCTCCGTGTAGTAGTCCCTTAGCTCCAAGTAGTGGTCCCCGAACTCTTCTTAGGCTCCACTAGGCGAAAGGAACGAGCTTGCTTAAGGATCTTCGAGACCGAAGATGATCTACGTCGAAGAATCTCTAATTCAAGGTACATCTTCACTAATTGAGGAATTAGTGAAGTAAACAACCTCTACTAAATGACTAGTTTGGTAAAGATTGATGAAGTAGGCGTTTTGCTCACTTAAGAATTATTTTTCTCTCTTTCTTTTTCACCTCACTCAAAAGCTAGAGAGCAAAGAAGGAGATGAAGAAGATGATCAAGTAATGAACCCTTGGGTGAGAAAATATCTCAAATCATATTTGTAGAGACTTAACCATGGCTAAAGATAATGGTTGGATTAATAAATATGTAGAGTAAAACAAAATTAGTGGACTTAAGTCAAGGCTTCCACATGCATCTTTAGCCATTCTAATTTCCACATAATTTTGATTTTCCCTTAATAATTAATCATACAAATTATCTTTAGTTAGTTATGAGTCTCTTACACCCAAGTCCAAAGTATCATCTAGCATGCCACAAAAATAAATACATTAATATATATCACATATATATTTATATGTATTTAGAGAAAACAAATTCTTCAGTGAGCTAATATTAGTTAATATATATTAATATATCAAATATATAATTATATATTAAATTATTAAATCAACACTTGATTTAATAATCCGGCTATATCACATACAACCGACTAATATCATTTATATGTATATTAAATATACATATAAAAAATTATTTAATCAACACTTGATTCAATAATCTGGTTATATCACATATAACCTATATCGCGAGATTAGAATACTGTATCACATACACGTATTAATCTCGGTCCCGCACATATCACATATGTGCCCTACTTCGTTTCGCTTGAGCTAAGAAATCTCAGTGTAGGTGTAACACCTAAGAATGCGATTAGGGTTAATTAAGCGATAATACAGACTTTTAGTAAAAACTTTACCAAAATAGTTTTCAAATATTTTATAAAAATTAATGAATATTTATTTTGGGCTTGCACACACATGTGCATGTTAACCTAGGGTTATTTTTAGTGGTAACCATGCTTAAGTAGCCATGGCACCTTAACTTATTTCATTATGTTATATGTAATTAGTTAATTATTTAGTCTTTAAAATAATAAAAGATTTGAATTGTTGACTTGAGGAAGAGAGAGAGAGGGGGGGCATCATGAGGCATGGGGCAAGCATGCCATGCATTTAATGAAGCAAGAGAGAGGGAGGCATGGTTAATGCTAAACTCACCCCTCATTCCCTCACCCCTCACCCTCACACATACACACTCACATAATCCCTCACTCTCTCATTCACTTATCATTTTCTTCACCTCATATCTCCCTCACACTCTCTCAACTGAACACTCACTAAACCCTAACCCAAATCCTCACAAACCCACACCAAATCTCCACTAAACTTCACTTAGATCCCTCACAAGCTTAGATCAAGCCACTAGAATCACTTGGAGCATGGAAAGCTAGGGTTTTGGAGAAAGTGTGGATAGGTAATGGCTCCTAACTGTTAATTAGGTAGTTATTTTGTTGTGTTGCTAATTAGTTTCAGTTTAGAACGATAAAGATTTAGTTTTAGTGCAATATCGTGTTTTTAGTGTCTTTTTGGATGTCTGTAACCTGCTGTGTCTACGAGTGTTTACTGTGAAAACTAGCAGTGTAGTAGTGTTATACTAGTTGCCATGAGTGTACACCAGGAGCACGAACCCAAACTGAACGGTTTTGGCCGGCGACACTGCATGGAATTCTGGCGAGCTCGGCCATCTTGGTGACTGGGGAGTTAAGTTTTTGTGGGTAGTTGTCTGCAGTGGTTTTAGGGTATTTGGTACTGCTAGATTTTGATGTTTTGACAGTGGGTAAAATCTGGGATCGATTAACTAGTTTTAGTGTTTCAACGACGCGCGTTATGATATCCGACACGGTGTACGACTCAGTTCTGTGCTTCACGATATTGCTGCACTTAGGGTTGTTTTAGAGTGTCACCACGCACGTTAGTCGCTAAGAGAACACTTTAGAGGGTGTTGGAGTCGGTGTGTCGATTTAAACGTAGTTTGTATGTATTATTGGACGGTTCCTAAGTTTGCCTTGCTATGTTTTATGTGTTAATAGGATCGCAGGCGGGGACTTCGGACGCTGCGAAGAAAAGGAAGCAGGTGGTTGGATATACCTAGCTCGAGATCACGGTGAGTAGATTTAACAACTACGGGGGAATCGCCCGTATGGCGTTATGCGTCAGGGATAGATTCAATGATATGACTATTAGTTATAAGTATATATACATTGATTGTGCATGTGTACCATTGTTGCATACCTCATTTCCTGTTGCATACGGACATAGTATTAATGAGACACAACACTGTTACCAACAGTTCATGTTGCACGAGCACTAAACTGTATTCTGCACACACACCGTTAGTAATTGCCATGACACTCACACTATAGAATTGCCATGGATAATACATTGCTTAGCTTATCTTATCATTAGACATGATTCTTGTTCTATTGCGCATACGAATTGCATTATGCGTACATACATACTTGCGTACATACATACCTTGTTATAACTACATATATGCTTATATGTGATGTTGCATTGGATTTTGGAGAAATTGGGAACCGCATGATACATTTAAAAACTGGATTCATTTAAAATAGCGGCTTTTCCTTGATATGCTCATATTACGGTTTTATGTTGCATACATCATATTGCATGGATTTACGCATTTAGATATGGATTTCATGCGATTTATGGATTTGAGAACCGTTGTGTTATTTCAAGAAAATATGCATTGTTTTGAAAACCCGGTTTCTCTTGATATGATATTTCAGCGCGTCCACCATGAGTTTTCTCGGTTCTAAGACTTGTGTTAGATACCCGATTCGAGGAGTGGTAGGAACCGTCTGCGGGTACATGGTGGACCCGGTATGGTACCCCAGGGAAAGAAGACTCGTATAGAAAGGCGGTGAGCCCAGCGGAGGGACTACTACCTACCGGTGATAGTATAGAACCCGACGGATATCCGGAGGATACCGTTTGGGAGTTATGACATAAGATATATTGAGGGCCGATCTGGGGATGCGGAGCCTGAGAGATAAGTATTTGCGTGTCGATGCTAGACAAGAGTATTTCATGATATTTTCGAGTGCCGATGTTTGGCACTCAGGTTCCACGAGATTTACAGGATATGAGGGCTGAGGTATTGGGATTTTGGCCGTATTTGATGGACGTCGGTTTTTCCACGATGAGGATTCATTGATGATGACATGTTTTATCCCATACTCAGCATTCATTTGATATGCATTGCTTCATGTATTTGTAGTACCTGATAGAATACCTTTCATGATTGTTGCATATCCATATTAATATATTGAAATTATCAGATTGCATGTGATAGAGTATCGCAGTATGTGCATACCTGCGATTAGCTGTATGATGTTATTTACTACTCACGAGTTGGCAACTCACCCCCGTTGTGCCACAGTGTTTTGTAGGTTTGACCCTCAGAGTCGTCGCGGCGGGGCTTCTTCTTATTGTATCTTTTTGCAGCAGATACCGCTACGGTTGGCTGTGAGCCGTTTGCTGTAGGTGGGTTGTGGTTATCCGTTTATATTTATTGTATATCTCTCATTGGATCTAGTACTCTCCATCTACCTTTTCATGTATTGACTTAGAGACGAGTTGTGAGAACGATATTGTATATTTTGTGACTTTGGGTGTCGAGCTCGTGTGAGCCGGCTTTTATTATGCAGTTTTATTTTTGATGCTATTTTTCACTTATATTATCCATTTCTTCGCTACGGCGTCGTATATATATGCTTGTGGTGGTTTTTTCCGCCTTCGGGCGTGATTTGCTCCCGTTTGGGGATGCTTTATTTATATCATATGTTGTTTTACTTATATCTTATGTCTGTACCCGTTTCGGGGCTAGTTTTTACAAAGGAGGTGCTGCCAGAATTTTTAAGAAAATAAAAATTTAAACTTTAAAGATTTTTACTTGAGATTTTTAAATGTTTTTAACAATGTTTTTATCACTTACTACTTTTGATAGTTTAGATTTCTGGGTTTTCGGCTTACTTAAATTGTGTTACGCCTGTAGACGTTACGTGGTTTAAGTGCCAGTCACGTGACAAATTTTAGGTCATGGAAAAGTTGGTATCAGAGTGCTAGGTTTTACCTTTCGGAGTGTAGGATAACCTTTGTATGATGGAGTAGGTAGCTTAAGCAGAGTGACGTAGCGTGGGTATGTTCCGCACCATACTTACGACATGGTACTCCGCCTAAGTGACCTTAGTACTTGTTGGTTGAAATTCCTTCCGTGATTATATGCATCCTTGTGATTCGATTTCCGTGTTTTTATCGAATCCTATTTTCATTTCCAGCCATTATGCCGCCGAAGACTACGAGGGCACAGAGAGCGGCCGCGAGAGCCGAGGTCAGAGTTGGCTCGTCAGAGACGAGGACTGACCAGGACGATACGCCCATTTTTCAGGAACAGGTTGATCCACCTTCCCTAGATTGTATTACTAGGCTAGAGGCCGATATGCAGGATTTGCGCCAGATGATGGGATCATTGGTTGAGGCCAGTCGAGCGCAGCGACAGGAGGTTGTCCCACCTGTTACCCAGTTGTTCATCGCTATCAGCGCCCAGCATTGTGACACGTATGCAGTAGCAGTGGACGCAGCCCTAGCAGTTGAGGAGCGTCTTCCCGAGATGTCGGTCGTTCCGGGACCGAAGAGGGTTCGTAATGGTGTATCATCTCGGAGGCAGATGTTTATACGCCGCGACAGATTTCATTCAGGTCGTGGGAGTAGCAGAGGCTTGGGACGAGGCCAGTTGTTTAGCTCTTATCCCAGGAGGGTCAGCAGTCTGTTAGTTATATATATGCCCTAGAGGCCATTGTTGTACATATGATGTATATTATAGTGGATGCTTGGATATATATAGAGAGAGGACTTTCTTGCTCGACATGATAGTATGCTATTTGGTTTCACTTTATCTTAACATGTTGACTTGTATTGTTTTACTGTCTTGCTCTCATATGTTGATAAAGCCCTTAGGATATGTACTCGACTACTGGGACTATGATGAGATCATACTAGTGGGGCCATGTTAGTCAAAGAGTACATCCTATAACTGTCCTAGTCGAGGGTCTATCGAGACAGGGCATTGATACACCAGAGTAGACTAGCGTATACGCATCTTGACCCATATGATGGGCGATGGATGGTCCTATATCCATCGGTGTTTGACATCAAAGATGGTGTACGGGTGCTCAGTGGAGATTGGGTACACTGAACGGACTCGCCGAGAACTCCTAGATGGTATTATACCTATCGTCATATAGCAGTTCTCAGGTGACACCGGTACAGGTTAGTCTGTAGACCCGAGATCATCATAGAGTCTGATGTGATTCCCACTGTGCTTTGATTTCCAACTTACCACGTCCAAGAGGGCATGCAAAACGGTGGCTTTTGGGTACAGTCCCGAATCACATGGAGGCAATGAGCGATAGGAGGGGTTTCGTCTCTCCCGGTATAGGGAGTTGATATTGTGCTGTCTTCGATTGGCTATAACTGGAAGTCCCTGGACAGGGCTGATATGGAGTGCTGCTGGTAAGAGTTATCAGCAGTTTCTCGACCTGTTATGAGCCTCACATAGACATGACTTATCGGTTACTGGGGTCTGACGTTTACCACCCCTAGACTTGATATGCGACATATCAGACGAAGAGACCGGACTGTACGGTAGTGTTACTGATTGGATTCACAGGAGAATGTACAGGATTGCTTGTTGATCTTCTGATCACTCAATACCTGGGTGGCTGTTACGTTTAGCTGATCGCTTGCAACTTGTGGGTGTTTGATATGATCATCACCTACTGCCGGCGTATTGACGATTCTTTAGAGTCCTACACAGAGGTTTCCTGGCCCAGGCAAAACGGAGTAGGAGCACATATGTGATATGTGTGGGAACGAGAATAATACGATATGAGATACCGTATTCTATTCTTGCGATATGAGATATCGGCCAGGTATATGTGATATAGCCGGGTCATCGGATCAAGTGTTGATTCGATGAAATGGTAAATGTTATATTAGTCGGTTATATGTAATATAGCCGGGTTACCGGATCAAGTGTTGATTCGATAATTTAATGTATAATTATATATGTGATATATTACATTACGTTAACTAATATAAGCTCGATTTATTGATTCATTTTCTCACGGGATAATACATTAATATATATGCGATATATGTTAATTGTATTATTTTTTTTTGTTACAAAATATATTGTATATGCGATATATAATATTGTAACAAGTTAGGGTTACAAATTCAACATTGGTTTAGGGTTTAAACTTGGTTAGGGTTTGGATTAGGGTTAGCTTTTGCATGAAGCTTCCATGAAGCTTCATGAAGCTTTGACTTTGTCTTTAGCTTAGATCTTTTGTGTAGATATTTGTTAACCCAATTCAAACCATTAACTCTAATTTATTCTCTACATGAGTTAAAGACTTCATACTTAACTCATGGTTGAATTAGTAACCATAACAATAATTCATTATTCATCACAAAAGGTTTCATCTTCTTCTTCCTCCTTGAAAAGCTTACTAGCTTTTGGTTATATGATGATATTGAGTGAGAAATAGAAAACCAAAGAGAGCAAAATTCATACTTCATCATTCTCATCTATTCTAGACACTTAGATTAGGGTGTTCACTTCTCTAATAAGTTGTTTAGTGAAGTGTAAGCTTGGGTTTGAGATTCTTCAGGGTAGATCATCTTAGATCATGAAGACTATAAGCAAGGTGTCTCATTTACCTCATGGAGCCACTCGAGAGTCGGAGTTCATGTTGATCGCAGCGAAGGGACCTCAACACGGAGCTTATGAAGTGAAGGAACGGACTACAAAGGTTGTAATCCCTATCTCTTTAGTACTTTGTATGTGGTACAATTTTTGTTACCCTAGAAATTCTAGCAAGATTCATGGTTAGTTAGCTTTGCACCTCTCTAATTTTTAATATGGCATGAGTGATGCTACTAAACCCTAGACTAGGTGCAAGGGTAACCCAACACAGTCATCGTATGGATGTTTTCGGTGTGGGAGTTCTATCATCGCATTCGAGATTGTACTGAGATACGCCAGAGAGAGGCAGCGGTTCCACAGGTTACCTTACCACCTTCTCCACACCAGAGAGCGTTACTTCTTGCACCTGTTGTTGCTCCGCTTCAGACATATGTTCAGAGAGGTCGTGGTCACGGAGGGTTTGTTCAGAAAGGATGGGGTGGCAGAGGCGGAGGACAGCCAGTTAACGGTAGAGGACAGGCTCGAGTGTTTTCTTTGACTCATCAGGACGCGCAGGCATCCAATGCAGTGGTTTCAGGTACTTTTTCTGTATGTTCTTTTGATGCACACGTTTTGTTTGATCTGGGATCTACGCACTCGTATATTTCGACACACTTCATGCCGAGGTTGGGCTGAGAGTCGTGGTTGCTAGACCAACCGCTTGTCGTGACTACTCCTGGTGGAGAGTCGTTGGTTGCGCGACACGTGTTTCGGTCATGTGTCGTCTGTTTAGGAGATAGAGAGTCGTCCGTCGACTTGATCCTTCTTGAGATATTGGACTTCGACGTTCTCCTGGGCATGGACTGGTTAGCTAAATGCTACGCGTCCGTGGACTGCCGCGAGAAGACAGTCAGGTTTTGTTTTCCCGGCGAGTCAGTTCTTATTGTGTAGGGGGACCATGGTGCCGCCCCTCACCGTTTGATTTCAGCCCTTTGCACTAGTCGGCTTTTGAGGAGAGGATGTCAGGGATTCTTAGCTTTCATTTAAGATACTGGAGCCACAGTAGAGTCGTTGGACCGGGTTCCTATCGTGCGAGAGTTTCCTGACGTACTTCCTGATGAGTTACCTGGATTGCTGCCAGAGCGTGAGATTGAGTTTTGCAATGATCTGATCCCCGGCGGAGCATAGAGAGCTTAAGGATCAACTGCAAGAGTTGCTTTATAGGGGACTTGTACATCCGAGTGTTTCGCCTTGGGGAGCTCCTGTTCTGTTCGTCAAGAAGAAGGACGGCAATTTGAGGTTGTGCATTGATTTTCGTCAATTGAACCGAGTTACGGTGCGGAACAGGTATCCTTTACCTCGCATTGACAATTTTTTTGATCAGCTCTAGGGTGCAGTACATTTTTTCTAAGCTTGATTTGAGATCAGGTTATCATCAGTTGCGGGTTTGGAATGACGACGTTCCGAAGACCGCTTTTCGTACGCGCTACGGGCATTATGAGTTTTTGGTGATGTCGTTTGGACTCACCAATGCCCCAGCAACATTCATGGATTTGATGAACCGGATTTTCAGGCCGTTCCTCGACCAGTTTATTATTGTGTGTATTGATGACATTCTGGTTTATTCCAAGAGTCGTGAGGAGCATGAGCAGCACTTGAGGATTGCTTTGCAGACATTAAGAGAGCACCAACTGTTTGCTAAATTCTCGAAGTGTGCCGTCTGGCTTGATAGTGTTGACTTCCTTGGTTATGTGGTTACGAGAGCTGGTATTCGTGTGGACCAAGGAAGATCGAGGTCCACGGCTTTTTGGGCTTAGTCGGTTATTACCGCCGTTTCGTGCAGGACTTCTCGAGTATCGCTGCACCGCTGACCAGACTGACCAGGAAGGGAGTTCCTTTTCTTTGGACCGAGGCATGCGAGCTGAGTTTTCAGCAGTTGAAGACTCGGTTAACGACTGCACCAATTTTATCTTTGCCTTCTGGATCGGGCGGCTTTGTTGTTTACTATGATGCTTCTCGAGTGAAGCTCGGTTGTGTATAGATACAACATGATAGAGTTAATCGCTTATGATTCCCGGCAGTTGAAGAAGCACGAGCAGAATTATCCCACTCATGATCTTGAGATGGCCGTGGTAGTCTTTGTGCTTAAGAGTTGGAGACACTACTTGTACGGAGAGTCGTGTTAGATTTTCACGGACCACCAGAGCTTGAAGTACATCTTCCAGCAGCGGGATCTGAATTTGAGACATCGCCGTTGGATGGAGCTTGTGAAGGGTTATGATTGTGAGATCTTTTATCATCCGGGTAAGGCGAATGTGGTAGCCGATGGTTTGAGTAGTAGGCCCGGGGGTAGCTTGTCCCAGTTGGGCGTAGTTCAGAGACAGTCTTTTGCAGATTAACATATCTTGTGTGACAGTAGAGTACAGTTTAAGTTCACCTCCACTAGGGGACAGCTTGCTCATGTTCGCGCCCCTCCACTTCTACGTAATCGTATTCGTGAGGCACAACCCACCGATGCACGTTTGTTTGAGATTCTTGAGCAGGTTCGGCAGGGTAAAGATTCTGAGTTCTTGATTTATGACCAGGGTGTGCTACGTTTCGGGACTCGTTGTTGTTAGTTGTATGTATGCCCTAGAGGCTAGTATTGTACAGATGATGTATATTATATTGGATGCTTGGACATATATAGAGAGGACTTTCTTGCTCGATATGATAGTATGCTATCTGGTTGCATTTTACTTTAACATTTATACTTGTCTCTTTATACTGTCTTATAGTTACATGTTGGTAAAGCCCTTAGGATGTGTACTTGACTACTTGGACTATGATGCGGATCATACTAGTGGGGACATGGTAGTCCATAAGTACATCCTTCAAGGTCCCTAGTCGTGGGTGTATCAAGACGGGGCATCGATATACCAGTGTAGACTAGCGTATACGCTTCTCGACCCATGAGATGGGCGATGGATGATCCCATATCCATTGGTGTTTGACATCAGAGATGGTATACGGGTGCTCAGTGGAGACTGGGTACAATGGACGGACTCGCCGAGAACTCCCAGATGGTATTATACCTCACGTCAGATGGCAGTTCTCTGGTGACACTTGTGCAGGTTAGTCTGTAGACCCGAGATCGTCATAGAGTCTTGTGTGATTCCTACTATGCTTTGATTTCCACCTTACAACGTCCATGAGGGCGTGCAAAACGGTGGTTTTTGGGTACAGTCCCGAGTTACATAGAGGAAATGAGCGATAGGAGGGGTTTCGTCTCTCCCGGTATTGGGGGTTGATGTTGCGCTGTGCTCGATTGGCCGTAACAGGAAAGTCCCTGGCCAGGGATGATTAGAGATTTACTGGTAAGTGTTACCAGTAGTTTCTCGACCCGTTATGAGCCTCACATCGGCACGACTTATCGGTTATTGGGGTTTGACGTTTACCACCCCTAGACTTGATATGCGACATATCAGACGAGGAGACCGGACTGTACGGGAAGTGTTACCGGCAGGCTTTTACAGGAGTTAGAGCGGGCTTGCTTGCTGATCTTCTGATCGCTCAATACCCAGGTAGCCGTTACGTCCAGCTAGTACCGCTGACGGCTTGTGGGTACGTGATGTGATCATCACCTACTGCCGGCGTATTGACGAGTCTTTAGAGTCCTACATAGAGATTTTACTGGCTCAGGCAAAACGAAATAGGGGCGCATATGCGATATGTGCGGGACCGAGAATAATGCGTGTATGTGATACCGTATTCTACTCTTGCGACTTTTTGTATCGGTCGGTTATATATGATATAGCCGGGTTATCGAATCAAGTGTTGATTCGATAAGTCGATACATTGAATGTTAGTCGGTTATATGTGATATGACCGGATTATTAAGTCAAGTGTTGATTTAATAATTTATTGTATAATTGTATATTTGATATACTAGTTTACATTAACTAACACATGTTCACTTAGGGTTTTTTTTCTCTCACATCTACACATCTTTACTATATATATGATATATATTAAAATGTGTTATATTATTGTATCATGGTTGATGATACATCACATTTGGGTGTATGAGACATACACCATTCTATTTGTTATGTTGGGTTTTAACATTTAAAAGTAATTACAAAATTAGTGGTAAATTAGAAAATGCATGAAGCTTGTGGATGCATTGACTAAACTCCACTAAATTTGTTTTTACTTTGGGTTTTAACCTAACCATATCACTTAGCCATGGTAATGTCTCTACAAGAGTTAGTATATGATACTCACTCACCATGGTTAGCTCACTCACTTGATCATTATCCTCTTCATTTTCTTTTGTTCATCTTCTTCTTGTTTAAAAAGAAAAAGCCTGCTAGGGTTTGATCCAAAGTGAGAATCATTGTGAGAAATAAAATTCCAAAGAGAACCCACTTCCTATTTCTCCATCCCCTACTAGATTAGAACTTTAGTTCAGGGTGTTTACTTCACTGATTCTCTAGTTAGTGAAGTAGTAGCATGAGTCGGAATTCCCTTGACGTAGATCATCTTCGGCCTCGGAGACTTCAAGTAAGGTCGCATCTTTCGCCTCGTGAAGCCATGCAAGAGCCCGGGAGAACTTTGATCGCAGCGAAGGGACTACGACAAGGAGCTCTAGAAGTGAAGGACCGATCTACAAAGGTTGTATTTCGCATACCCTTAGTCGTAAAGTTGTTTACTTGCTATTTTCTTCGCCTTATCTCTATTATACGATCTAGCTTAGGGTTGTTCGGCACATAAATTTTTTTATTTTGGCATGGTCGATGCCTTGTGGAGCCTTGTTAGTGTGCCTTGTAACCCTACAGTAGTATCAGAGCCTAGCTAGAGCATTAGGCGATGTGTTAACGAAGTTAAAACTCCGAACGAACCCAAACACGTCAAGATAACCCCCTCTCTGTACAGTTTTTAAAAACTGGGTTTTTTCAGAATTAAAAATACCTAAAAAATTCTGCAGGGTTTTCTAAGATCTACAGTGAAATTTGAGCGCGTAATCCGTACAAGCCGCCGCGGAACCACGGCCGTACCTCATTTGGGCCGCGGATCCGCGGCAGTGATGAGGGATTATGCACTTATATTTTCACTATAATTCATATTTCTGTTATTTGTATTTTCTGGGTATTTTTAAATTAACTCAAGTGTTGAGTATTTTGGGGTTTATTTTGTAATCGTCAATTCGATCGGAGAATTTAATTTTGTTATGTTATTTCGGATAATTTAGAAAGTACTAAAATGTTCGAACGGATATCATTAACTCAATTTTTCCCGGCACGAAAAACATTCAAGTGTTGAATTTTTCTCGGGTTTAAATCTTTCGGAAAAACGTGCATGTGATGCGATGGACCCTCTAGAAGACAACAAACCTTAACTCGATTATGTGACCGTCTTGAACTGCCCTTTGAACCTTAGGGTTTGGGGCAGTACGGCGTGCCACATGTGAGGCGTTGGCTTGACCCTTCTACGGCTGGACCGTTGCTACTGTGACGTATTCTGGAATTTTTAGAACTCCGCTCAAGTGTTGAGCTATTATGGAAATCTTGGGTATTTGATTATTCGATAGGAAAGTTTAATACTGTCTATTTATCTGGAATGTGATACAATATGTGGAATTCATACAGTTAGACAAGAAATGCGAAGTATGTGATATTTCGGATTTACGATGTCTAAAGAGATTGTGGATTCCAAATGTTGTAGTTTTACGCTTTCTTTTCTGTGACCGTAAGTGTAATATGTGATATCACCGGTTTCGTTGCTATATGTCAACGACAATTTGGATGCGCATATTTACTTACGTTGATGACATGTGATGTTATGTGTTGCTGGATATGTTATATTGGATCGTCGCGTTTTGAATAGCCGGGTTTTTTTTTTGTGAGATGAGAGTTTTTATTTTCATTCATGTAAAATAAAATGTATGTAATATTCTTTTATCGGGGCACTTCCGGGATGAGGTTGATGTCACCTTTTGTATATTATTTACTTTTCCGCACTAGGATAGACCCAAGGAGGAGAGCACAAGTAACCGGGTTCTGGAGTCCAGTGGGAGACCAACTCGAGGAGTCGAGTCCGGGTCTCCTAACTCTAGAATTGGTAGGGTTGCTTGCCGCTCTCGTAGGGGTCTTGGGGTATGGGTTTGGCTATTCATCACGACCGTGGAATCCGTGTTTTATAGAGGCTCAAAATAAAACACGGACGTCCTAGTATATCCAATGTTTCATATGTTTCTTCTGCTGCGATATCTGTGATGTGATCATGTGATGTGATAAATACTGTATATAGTATATATGATATATTATATAGGCGTTACTTATGTTTTACACCCGCGTTAGCCCTGCCTCGCTCTGCCGTTAGTTACCTAACCTAACGGTGCACGAGGGGACATCGAGGCGAATGCGGATGGCATAAGTGTACGTCGTATTTATCTGTGATGTTTAGGTGACTTAAATGATGGGACTTCATTAATGTGATTAATGAAAGAAAAGAAACCTAAAAGATGTTGTAGAATCAAATTTTTCAAAAAGGGTAGCTACAGTTTTGCTTTGCATAGTGATATATATGATATATCCCGCACCTTATTCGATGAGGAAAGAGCCGAGATCCCTTCACCGGGAGTGACCTCTTTAGCAAAACTGGCAGATGCTACAACACTCGGTTTGCTTTTGACTGCTTTTGGAGTTTTGCTTTGCATAGTGATGTATATGATATATCCTGCACCTTATTCCATAAGGAAAGAGCCGAGATCCCTTCACCGGGAGTGACCTCTTTAGCAAAACTAATAAAAGCCTCAAAATCACTCCATTTCAAAATTCACTCGATTCTACAACGATATCAAGTTCATTACGCAATAGGTTTTCAGAAAAACCTGTCGTAGCCCTCCGTCATTTCAGATAAGTCCTACTTAGTATTCGTGCTACGTTTGTTGACCTCCGTCAAGGCGTAGTGTGCGGTAGCTAACTAGTATTTATCTGCTTATGCATATGATGCAGATTGGATTAGGGTAGTCGTACGACCTTGTTGACCTCCGTCAAGGGTCGTACGGGTGGGTTTGATTCAATCAAGAAATGACGGGTTGAACTTGACTTGCACCCATGGTTTGTTGACCTCTGTCAAGGTCATGGGATGCTTGGGACAAAATATTATCTGGAATTTCAAGTGTTGAGATTTGCAATGAGATTGCATACCTTCTATGAGATAGTTGTATCCCGATACCCACTGCGAGTAATTGTTACTCCTGGGAGACTTTTACACAGGACAATTAGCCGATCAAGTAGGTGTCTAGAAAGGTGTCAACGGGGTTATGCCTCTGGGAAAACGAGGTTTACTTTAATTAGGTCCGTGCGAAAGCACGGGGAACCTCCCTCAAAGTACCGACACTGGCCTGGCTGAAAGATTGGCGAAATTGTAGGGTGTAATTAATCCCGGCTAGTCTTTCCTTTTAGGGTTTGAAGGAAGATTTGATAAAAACAGTGGGAGCCATCCTGATTAGATAAAATAATAACCAATCTGATCTTGCAAGAGCATACGCTAAAGTGTTTTCTTCTCTCTCTCTCCAGGTAGCGACCATATCATGCCTTAATCAAGATAATAATATGGATGTATTGACCGAACCCGCATGTTATACTGTGCTGGGGAACGTTGGTTCCGTTCTTTCTTATAAGAGTTATAAGACTGAACAGGATATAGGGGAATACCAGGATTCCCATGCCACCCGAATGAAGAAAGTACATGTTGATGCATTTTCTTCGGGTGTGTTCGTTACAGAGAACTGTTTCTCCATTTGTTCTACGTCCTGGGTATTAGATACCGGGTCAGGATCCCATATATGTAATCAGTTACATGGGCTTAGGAAAGGTAGAGAACTTGGAGAAGGTGATAAAGACATAAGGGTTGGAAATTGTGCAATTGTTGCAGCTAAAACCGTCGGGGAATATCACCTTGTATTGCCAAATGCTAATACATTGATTCTGAACGAATGTTATTTCATGCCGAACCTGATATGCAACATTATATCGGTTTCTTTGTTGAGTAAAGAGGGATATAATTTTGTATTACAGGATAATGTTATGAACATTTGCCTTAACCAAAAGTTGGTTGGATCAGGCACGTTGTGCAATGGCATTTATGTTCTAAATCAATCAACAGTTCTGAGCATAACAAACACACACAAGAGGAAGAGTTCAGAAATGAACGAATCCTTTTTGTGGCATTGTAGACTGGGTCACATCAATGCGACACGACTAGCTAAGTTGCATAAGGATGGATATTTAATTCCGTTTGAATTTTCATCTTATGACAGTTGCCAGTCATGTCTCAAAGGAAAGATGACCAAAACTCCGTTTACGGGAAACGGAGAAAGAGTTACCGAACTCTTGGGACTGATACACAGTGATGTATGCGGTCCCATATCTACACATGCCAGGGATGGTTCTTCGTACTTCATTACATTCACTGACGATCTCTTTAGATTCGGATATGTGTTCCTGATGAAACACAAATCAGAAGCTTTTGAGAAATTTAGAGAATATAAACAAGAAGTCGAGAACCAAACCGGGAAAAGTATTAAAATCCTTCGATCTGATCGAGGAGGTGAATACTTGAGCAATGAATTCCTGGACTTCCTAAAAGAGAATGGGATTCTCTCTCAGCTAACTCCTCCATATACACCACAGCACAACGGTGTATCAGAACGGAGGAACCGCACCCTATTAGATATGGTGCGCTCTATGATGAGTATTGCTGAGTTACCTATTTCCTTCTGGGGATATACACTGGAGACAGCAACATACCGACTGAATAGAGTTCCTACCAAATCTGTGCCTACCACCCCATATGAGATATGGGAGGGGAAGAGACTATATCTTAATTTTATTAAGATATGGGGTTGCCCGGCCTATGTCAAAAGACAAAAACCGGACAAACTCGAGGCAAGGTCTGTTTTGTGTAAGTTTGTTGGATATCCCAAGCATTCGCGAGGGTATATCTTCTACCACAGTGAGGAACAAAGGGTGTTTGTTGTTCAACACGCCACCTTTTTAGAAAAGGAATTTCTTGCAAAAGAGATTAGTGGCTCTAAGGTAGAACTGGAAGAGGTTCCAGCTGTACAAACCACAACATAAGATTTGGTAGAACCAGAAGATTCGGTAGTTCCCGATGAACCCCAGCCACTCCGCCGATCTAGTAGGGTTCCTCACCCACCCGAGAGATACTACAGTTTTCTCATGGACGGTGGGAGCGAGGATTGCATCATGGTTGATGACGACCCAACTAGCTTCGAGCAGGCCATCACGAGTGGGGACTCAGTGAAATGGTTGGATGCAATGCGGTCCGAGATGGAATCCATGTACACCAACAAAGTATGGACTTTGGAAGTTGCTCCTGAAGGGGTAAAACCCATTAGGAGCAAGTGGATCTTCAAGAAAAAACTTGGTGTAGATGGGAAAGTGGAGACTTTCAAAGCTAGACTTGTTGCAAAGGGTTTTCTTCAAAGACCAGGTATGGACTATGACGAAACCTTTTCTCCAGTGGCTATGCTTAAATCCATCCAGATCATGCTTGCCATCGCTGCATATCATGACTACGAAATCTGGCAAATGGATGTTAAGACCGCCTTTCTAAACGGTGATTTAGAAGAGTGCGTGTACATGACTCAGCCAGAGGGCTTCGTAGATAGTGGGAGAAGCGGGAAGGTGTGCAAGCTGCTTAAATCCATTTATGGATTAAAGCAAGCATCGCGGAGTTGGAACATCTGCTTTGACGTCGTTATCAAAGAGTTTGATTTCGTCAAAAACGTAGATGAACCTTGTATCTACAAGAAGGTGGCAGAGAGTAAGGTTGTCTTCCTCATATTGTACGTGGACGGCATACTCTTGATAGAAAATGACATTCCTATGCTACAATCGGTCAAGCTCTTCTTATCACAAAGATTCTCAATGAAAGATCTTGGTGATGCCTCCTGCATATTGGGAATTATGAACTATTGAGATAGATCTAAAAGGATATTGGGATTGTCCCAATCCAGGTACATTGACACCATACTAAAGAGGATATTGGGATTGTCCCAATCCAGGTACATTGACACCATACTAAAGAGGTTTAGTATGGAAGAGTCCAAACGTGGGTTTTTACCCACAATCTCAGGGCTCACTCTCTCCAAAGAGATGTCTCCCAAGACTGATTTGGAGAGAGCTCGCATGCAAGGGATACCCTATGCTTCGGTAGTAGGCTCTATCATATACGTGATGCTATGTACCAGACCCGATGTAGCATACTCACTAAGTGTAGTGAGTAGGTATCAAGCTGATCCTGGAGAGAGTCACTGGACAGCTGTGAAGAGCATTCTCAAGTACTTGCGAAGGACTAAAGAGATGCTCTTTGTGTATGGTAACGGAGAACTCCAAGTAGAGTCCTTTACCGATTCAAGCTTCCAGAGTGATAAGGACGACTCTAAGTCACGGTCGGGATTTGTCTTTACCCTTTACGGAGGGGCGGTTAGCTGGAAGAGTTCCAAGCAGGAAACCGTGGCAGACTCGACGATGGAGGCTGAATACATCGCTGCCAACGATGCTGCCAAAGAGGCTGTCTGGATCAAGAAGTTCATTACAGAACTTGGAGTGGTTCCATCCATTGAGCATCCAATACCTTTGTATTGCGATAACAATGGAGCGGTGGCTTTGGCCAAGGAACCCAGGTCCCATCAGCGATCCAGGCATATTCTAAGGCGGTATCACCTGATCCGGGAGATAGTTGATCGCCGGGAGATCGAGGTCAGGAGGGTTGACACGAAGAATAACACTGCGGATCCACTCACGAAGGCCATTCCCCAGATACAGTTTGAGAGACTTTTCGGGATGCTCGGTATGCGATACTACAGCAGCTGGCCCTAGTGCAAGTGGGAGATTGTTAGTTGTATGTATGCCCTAGAGGCCAGTATTATACAGATGATGTATATTATATTGGATGCTTGGACATATATAGAGAGGACTTTCTTTCTCGATATGATAGTATGCTATCTGGTTGCTCTTTACTTTAACATGTATATTTGTCTCTTTATACTGTCTTATAGTTACATGTTGTTAAAGCCCTTAGGATGTGTACTTGACTACCTGGACTATGATGCGGATCATACTAGTGGGGACATGGTAGTCCATAAGTACATCCTTCAAGGTCCCTAGTCGTGGGTGTATCGAGACGGGGCATCGATATACCAGTGTAGACTAGCGTATACGCTTCTCGACCCATGAGATGGGCGATGGATGATCCCATATCCATTGGTGTTTGACATCAGAGATGGTATACGGGTGCTCAGTGGAGACTGGGTACAATGGACGGACTCGCCGAGAACTCCCAAATGGTATTATACCTCACGTCAGATGGCAGTTCTCTGGTGACACTTGTGCAGGTTAGTCTGTAGACCAGAGATCGTCATAGAGTCTTGTGTGATTCCCACTGTGCTTTGATTTCCACCTTACCACGTCTATGAGGGTGTGCAAAATGGTGGTTTTTGGGTACAGTCCCGAGTCACATGGAGGCAATGAGCGATAGGGGGGTTTCGTCTGTCCCGGTATTGGGGGTTGATGTTGCGCTGTGCTCGATTGGCCGTAACAGGGAAGTCCCTGGCCAGGGCTGATTAGAGATTTACTCGTAAGTGTTACCAGTAGTTTCTCGATCCGTTATGAGCCTCACATCGGCATGACTTATCGGTTATTGGGGTCTGACGTTTACCACCCCTAGACTTGATATGCGACATATCAGACGAGGAGACCGGACTGTACGGGAAGTGTTACCGGCAGGCTTTTACAGGAGTTGGAGCGGGCTTGCTTGCTGATCTTCTGATCGCTCAATACCCGGGTAGCCGTTACGTCTAGCTAGTACCGCTGACGGCTTGTGGGTACGTGATGTGATCATCACCTACTGCCGGCGTATTGACGAGTCTTTATAGTCCTACATAGAGGTTTTACTGGCTCAGGCAAAACGAAATAGGGGCGCATATGCGATATGTGCGGGACCAAGAATAATGCGTGTATGTGATACCGTATTCTATTCTCGCGACTTTTTGTATCGGTCGGTTATATATGATATAGCCGGGTTATCGAATCAAGTGTTGATTCGATAAGTCGATACATTGAATGTTAGTCGGTTATATGTGATATGACCGGATTATTATGTCAAGTGTCGATTTAATAATTTATTGTATAATTGTATATTTGATATACTAGTTTACATTAACTAACACATGTTCACTTAGGGTTTTTTTCCTCACATGTACACATCTTTACTATATATATGATATATATTAAAATGTGTTATATTATTGTATCATGGTTGATGATACATCACACTTGGGTGTATGAGACACACACCATGCTATTTGTTATGTTGGGTTTTAACATTTAAAAGTAATTACAAAATTAGTGGTAAATTAGAAAATGCATGAAGCCTGTGGAAGCTTGTGGATGCATTGACTAAAGTCCACTAAATTTGTTTTTACTTTGGGTTTTAACCTAACCTTAACACTTAGCCATGGTAATTGTTTGGGTAAAAATTTACACCCCCATTGACCGAGTCAAAGTCAAGGTCAACCCCAAGCCAGGTGGGCCCAACCCCAGGTCAAACGGGCCCATGCCCAAGTCGAGCCCGCGGCCAGCCTCCTCCATGCTAAAATATAGATCATGTAATAAATAATTTTCATGTAATTTTTTATACATGAATGCATGCAAAATGGGCATAAAGCCAAATTTTTGTAAGCCCATGGCTTATGTGCAAAAATGAAATGGCACATGAGCCATGGGATAGGCAAAAATGCCACTTTTGTAAAGCACAAGGGGCTATATGTAAATATGTAAGCCTATATAAGGCAAAATGATGATGAATAAAAAACACTTTTCATTCTCACAAAAAACCTAGGGTTTGTATCTCTTTCCCTTTTCTGAAGGTCTCAAACCTTCTTCTTTCTTTTGAATTAAATCAAGAGTTTTACTCTTCCTTTTCAAAAACAAAATAGTTTTTAACCACGAATCCCACAAAGGGGAACTTGGATCTGTCATCAGATCTCAAAAATGAGAGATTTTGAGATCTCATATTTCTTGATCTTCAAGATCCAGCTAACAGAGGAGGAAGAAGAAGAACTCCTTCCATTAACCCCAAAAACACACTCAGGAGTCCAACTCCTCTCAGATTTCTCTTTCGAGAAATCTTTTTTTTTAGGCTAAAAGCCTCTTTTTCTCGCCGGCGCTCAAGCGCAGAGCGCCCGCGTGCCGACACGTGGCGCGCTTGCGCTCAAGCGCAAGTACTCGAGCGCATGTCGCCCCCGTGCCGACATGTGGCATGGTTGCGCTCAAGCGCAAGCGCAAGTCGCCCCGGTGCCGACACGTGGCGCGCTTGCGCTCAAGCGCAAATCGCCCCCGTGCCGACACGTGGCGCACCAGCGTTCAAGCGCCCAGCGCCCACGTGCCGACACGTGGCACTCTAGCGCCTGAGCGCACAGCACCTAGGCGCACAGCGTCCAAGGTGCTGCCCCACGCATCCTTTGGATGTCTTTTCCCCTTCTTTCTTATATATATATTCATGTATACGTACATATATATATATGTACATATGCATACATATTTACACACACACATACTCCACGACACCGTCTCTGTTAGAAAACTCTGCGTGGCTCCCGATATATCCAAAACCCCCCTTTCAAAACACAACACACGTACACTGCACCTTGAGTTCGCATGGCCAGTTTAACCCGTCAATCGGAGGTTCCCTCGCTCCAAAGGCGAGGGGTAATTAACGGCAGCTTAGTCCGCGCCTGCCGGAGATTCGGATCACCACAATCATTAAACCCCGGCCTACCCTAGGCAGGGGGAATCTATAGTATACGCCTGAGAAGCGCGCGCGTATTCCCATCTCAATAGGGTGACGAAAAACACCCTACAGATTCCGGCACGCCCGGTGGGACTAATCTCTCCTCCCATATTTCGGGTTAAGCGTTCATGCGAACTCAATCAATATACATACCTGTATTTATACTAAAAATAATACTTTTTCATGCAGATTTTCAAGCAATCACCTTCCGACGATGTCTTCGATGATGAACTCAGCTCCCGTCTCATACACGATGAAGATAGGCTCCAGGACGGTCCTTCCGGCCAGTCTCGGGAGACAATGGGAGGAGCCGCTGCTACCATTTGGCTCTATTATGTTCATGCCAGTTGGCGCCATACAAGCTCCTCAAGCCCCGGTGACAGACAAACCGGTCTCGAAAGGCAAGAGGCCAAATGTGGTGGTCTCGAAGGCGCCCCAACTCAAACGCAAATCGGTGTTTGAACGACTCTCTCTGGCCCCAGTTGGGGTCAAGGCCATCAGCACCAACAAAGCAACAGGGCCTCTCGAGCAAGCTCCAGCGCTACCCCCGACAACTGCTTGAGCGGGTGTCTTCTCTAAGCTCCCCGCTAGTCAACTCACAGTGGCTTCCTGGATAACGGATGCCCGCCAAGCCTTCAAAATCGAGAAGCTAAGACAGAAAAGGCTCAGGTACAGAGCCAACAAAAGGGCTAGGGCTCCTGCTAGGCTGGACCTCATAAGGTTCGAGGAACAGGGTTACCCCAATGAAGATGGGGAAATGGCTGGGTATATGGTCCACGCTGTCTACATGGTGGGCACGCGCAGCAAGAGCAAGGACGGGGCCACCACATCTCAAATCCAATCTGGCTTGAATGTGGTTGCCACTTCCCAAGAACAGCCACCCCCGCTGGGTGATGAAAATCTTCTCGATGAGGATGATAGGCGGAAAGACCCTTCGGTCCATGAGGAGTCGGGCTCGGAAAGCGAAGATGAGCCAACTTTCCAACCTAAGAATGCGGAGCAGCAACTTCTCCAAGAGCTCCGAAAACAGCTCAGAAGCAAAGACAAGTAGATGGCCAAACTCTACTCCAAAATTGATGACTTGACGAATGTCGTGATGCATCTCACGGCCCGACTTTCCTCTCAACCGCCCAATCATGCGGAGGGCCCTGCTCGTGAACCGGGAAATGGTGTCCCAAAGCAGCCGACGCCTATTCCCTCAAATCCAAAAGTGGGCGAACTACATGAAAATCAGTCGCATCCTATCTCGGGAAATGTTTTGGCTACCGATGACAGTAGCCCGCTAACTCAAGATCAAATCATGGATTTAGTTGCCAGCAAAGTCAAAACATTGGTAGCTGAAGCCGAAGCGCAAAAAGATATCAGCAGTAGTGGGAGACCATATCCTGCTCAGTATGATCTGGTGGAATTTCCTAGCGGCTATGTCATCTCCAAATTCGGAAGATTCGATGGGAAGGGAAATGCGAATCAACATATCGCCCACTTCAAAGCCTCATGTGGGAACACTGGGGGCAACGATGCGCTTCTCCTCCGCCAGTTCGTTAATAGCTTGACCGATGTTGCTTTTGACTGGTACGCGAGCATACCGGATGGCTCCGTCACAACTTTTGTCTAAATGGAGTCTCTGTTTCGGCAGAGGTTCATGAGCGTCAGCGATAAGATTACCATTGCTGAGCTCGTAAGGACCAAGCCCAAGAGCGACGAAAGCAGCACGAATTTTATAACCCGATGGCGCAATCTCTCCGTCAAATGCGAACCGCCGATAGAGAAGGACCAATCTGTCAGTCTCCTTGTCGAAAATCTCAACAATTGGATGGCCCCGTTTCTATGCACCGCGGGTCTCAAAACATTCCAAGAGCTGACCAGGAAAGTTCAGATGCTGGAGCGCTCAAAACAGGAGTCTTCCTCGGATTCCCAAAATAACAATAGGTCATGGAGAAACCGAAAGGACGATAATCGCAAAGGCAGAAACTCCGATGATTCTGAATCTTTCAACACTTCGGCTAACCGAAATAAGCAAGAGATGAGCGGGCCTAGCGCCAACCAGCCTCGGAAGCCAATTTTCGGAGAGGGAGGAGAATCTCCACTGAAAGAGAAGCTGGATAAGGTCTATTCCTTCAGAAGGGACAAAATCCGTAAAATATTCAAAGACGCCCTGAAGAACGGTCTACAACTGCCAGAGTCAAAAAGACCGCAGGAAGCGAATAGGACCGACGACCCCAAATACTGCCCCTATCACAGAGTGATAGGTCATGCTATTGAGGACTGCTTCGTCTTCAAAGATTGGGTCGAAAAGCAATACAAGGCAGGAGAGATAGAACTGTCCAAAGGCGTGCTAGTAAACAGTCAAGATGCGACCGCCAATTTCATACAAACGGAGACCGAAGTTCTTCGTGAAACTGAATCTCTCAGACATCTGCCTTTATCTGAAAACAATCGACCACCACATCATTAAACTGGGAACAGTCGACCTCTAAGTCGTTAAACTGGGAATGTAAAAAAAATTATATAAAAAAAATGTGTGTATATAAACAAAAAAATGTGTAAATAGAAGAAAAATAAAAGCCGAAATGATGGGGCAACTCGCAATAAAAATCAGCGAGTAAAATAAAAAAGAAAAATAAAAGCCGAAATGATGGGGCAACTCGCAATAAAAATCAGCGAGTAAAATAAAGATGAAAAATAAAGCCGAAATGATGGGGCAACCGCGAATAAATAGTCGAAATGATAGGGCAATCGCGACCTTCGCGATAAGAAAAGCTGAAATGATAGAGCAATCGCGGTAAAACAAAAAAAAAGAAGAAAGAAAAAACGGCGAATGATGAGTCGCTCCTGGTACCATATTCCAGTACAGCGATGCAGACGCCAACAAAAATCCAATTTCCCAAAATTCTTCCAGCCCTACGGTTGGTCCCCAAGTTGACCATCGTATACAATCCATGGGCTCAAATAATTCTCATCATACCCATGCCCCACCGTAATCACCAGTTACGCGGCTGGTCTCCGCCTTCAGAATTATGCTCCATTGAGAAGACCCACTCATATGTCCTCACGATACATGAGGAGAACAAACCTTTGTGGGATCTTTACGACTCACAAAGGAAAAACACACTTAGGAGTCCCCACGACTCCTAAGTAGAAAATACACTTGCGGGATCCTTACGACTCGTAGGGAGAAAATGCTTTTATGGGACCCTTACGGCCCATAAAATTGAAAAGCTTTAGGCGATAGGGATCCAAACCTTTCTCCTAAGCCATCGCTCCCCAATTCCCAAGTGGCGAATGTTGAGTCGCTCCTGGTACCATATTCCAGTGCAGCGATGCAGACGCCAACCAAATTCCAAATCCCATACCCCAATGGCGAATGATGAGTCTCTCCTGGTACCATATTCCAGTGCAGCGATACAGACGCCAACCAAATTCCAAATCCCATACCCCAACGGCGAATGATGATTCGCTCCTGGTACCATATTCCAGTGCAGCGATGCAGACGCCAACAAAGTCCCGAAATTTTTCCGGCCCTACGGTCTGAATCATACATCCTGCAAAACCGTATACAATACACGGGCGTAAAACAATCCCAATCTCTCCAAAATAATAAAATAAAAAAGAAGAAGGTATGTCCACAAGCAAAATGGGCACGGATGAAAACTTGAAAGGGCTCCGTGAGTAAAAACAGCAGGACTGCCGGCGAGTTTGTGAAAACCCGAAAGGGCGCAAACTCGTGAGAAAGAGATGAAATGCACTCACAAGGTCCTCTTGACTTTGTGAGGAGAAAATTCCCGCGTGAGATCCTTACGACTCACAAAGGAGCAACACACTTGGGAGTCCCTACGACTCCCAAGGAGAAAATACACTTACGGGATCCTTACGACCCGTAGGGAGAAAATGCTTTGTGAGACCCTTACGGCTCACAAAATTGAAAAGTCTTAGGTGATAGGGACCTAAAACCTTTCTCCTAAGCCATCATTTCCTAATAAGCAAACGCAAATGATGATTCGCTCCTGGTACCATATTCCAGTGTAGCGATGCTGATGACAAACCAAAAAAAACCAATTCCCAAATCCTCTCATGACAAATGATGATTCGCTCTCGGTACCATATTCCAGTGTAGCGATGCTGATGTCAACCCAAATCAAATCAAACCAACAACCTCTACGGCGGAATCATGCTCTGTCCCAGAATTTACCCCGTGTCGAAATGATGCTTCGCCTCGGTGTATCTGCGGTGTATCTGCCTTCCCTGTCGGAATTATGCGTCGGCTCGGAATCAACCAACGACCTCCTCGTCGGAATTTTGCTCCTCCTCGAAATCAAATCAACCAGCAAGCTCTGCGTCGGAATTATGCTTCGTCTCAGAATGCACCCCGTGTCGAAATGATGCTTCGCCTCGGTGTACCTGCCTTCCCCGTCGGAATTATGCTACGCCTCGAAATCAAGTCAACCAGCAAGCTCTACGTCGGAATTATGCTTCGTCTTAGAATGCACCCCGTGTCTAAATGATGCTTCGCCTCGGTGTACCTGCCTTCCCTGTCGAAATTATGTTTCGTCTCAGAATCAAGTCAGCCAACAAGCTCTGCGCCGGAATCATGATCCGTCTTAGAATATACCCCGTGTCGAAATCAATGCTTCGCCTCGGAATATTTGCCTTCCTTGTCGGAATTATACTTCGCCTAGGAATCTACCTCTGCATCGAAATCATGCTTCGGTCAGAATGTCTGCTGTTCTTCGGAATGATGCTCCGATCCCTGGAATCATGCTCCGCCCTTCGGAACGATGCTCCGAATCCTGGAATCATGCTCCGCTCTTCGGAAAGATGCTCCGATCTCTGGAATTATGCTCCGCCCGTCGGAACGATGATCCGATCTCTGGAATTATGCTCCGCCATTCGGAACGATGCTCTGAATCCTGGAATCATGCTCCGCTCTTCGGAAAGATGTTCCGAACTCTGGAATCATGTTCCGCCCTTCGGAATGATGCTCCGAATGCTGGAATTATGCTCCGCTCTTCGGAAAGATGCTCCGAACCCAGGAATTATAATCCGATCATCGGAATGATGCTCCGATCTCTGGAATTATGCTCCGCCCATCGGAACGATGCTCCGATCTCTGGAATTATGCTCCGATCCCTGGAATCATGCTCCGCCCTTCGGAACGATGCTCCGAATCCTGGAATCATGCTCCGCTCTTCGGAAAGATGTTCCGAACTCTGGAATCATGCTCCGCCCTTCGGAATGATGCTCCGAATCCTGGAATTATGCTCCGCTCTTCAGAAAGATGCTCCGAACCCTGGAATTATGCTCCGATCATCGGAATGATGCTCCGATCTCTGGAATTATGCTCCGCCCATCGGAACGATGCTCCGATCTCTGGAATTATGCTCCGATCCCTGGAATCATGCTCCGCCCTTCGGAACGATGCTCCGAATCCTGGAATCATGCTCCGCTCTTCGGAAAGATGTTCCGAACTCTGGAATCATGCTCCGCCCTTCGGAATGATGCTCCGAATCCTGGAATTATGCTCCGCTCTTCGGAAAGATGCTCCGAACCCTGGAATTATGCTCCGATCATCGGAATGATGCTCCGATCTCTGGAATTATGCTCCGCCCATCGGAACGATGCTCTGATCTCTGGAATTATGCTCCGATCCCTGGAATCATGCTCCGCCCTTCGGAACGATGCTCCGAATCCTGGAATCATGCTCCGCTCTTCGGAAAGATGTTCCGAACTCTGGAATCATGCTCCGCCCTTCGGAATGATGCTCCGAATCCTGGAATTATGCTCCGCTCTTCGGAAAGATGCTCCGAACCCTGGAATTATGCTCCGATCATCGGAATGATGCTCCGATCTCTGGAATTATGCTCCGCCCATCGGAACGATGCTCCGATCTCTGGAATTATGCTCCGATCCCTGGAATCATGCTCCGCCCTTCGGAACGATGCTCCGAATCCTGGAATCACGCTCCGCTCTTCGGAAAGATGTTCCGAACTCTGGAATCATTCTCCGCCCTTCGGAATGATGCTCCGAATCCTGGAATTATGCTCCGCTCTTCGGAAAGATGCTCCGAACCCTGGAATTATGCTCCGATCATCGGAATGATGCTCCGATCTATGGAATTATGCTCCGCCCATCGGAACGATGCTCCGATCTCTGGAATTATGCTCCGATCCCTGGAATCATGCTCCGCCCTTCGGAATGATGCTCTGAATCCTGGAATCATGCTCCGATCATCGGAATGATGCTCCGATCTCTGGAATTATGCTCCGCCCATCGGAACGATGCTCCGATCCCCTGGAATTATGCTCCACAAATCGGAATGATGCTCCGACCCTGGAATTATGCTCCGCGCTTCGGAATGATGCTCTGACGTTAGAATCATGCTCCGCGAATCGGAATGATGCTCTGATCCTCGGGAATCATGCTCCCCGGGATGATGCTTCGCCTCCGGAATGATGTTCCACCTCGAAGTTCATCTTCAAGATCCATCAATTTCATGCACACAACTCAAATGTGCGGTGTGCATTTGTCGATGGGGGGCACTTTGTTGGGGTAAAAATTTACACCCCCGTTGACCGAGTCAAAGTCAAGGTCAACCCCAAGCCAGGTGGGCCCAAGCCCAGGTCAAGCGGGCCCATGCCCAAGTCGAGCCCGCGGCCAGCCTCCTCCATGCTAAAATATAGATCATGTAATAAATAATTTTCATGTAATTTTTTATACATGAATGCATGCAAAATGGGCATAAAGCCAAATTTTTGTAAGCCCATGGCTTATGTGCAAAAATGAAATGGCACATGAGCCATGGGATAGGCAAGAATGCCATTTTTGTAAAGCCCAAGGGGCTATATGTAAATATGTAAGCCTATATAAGGCAAAATGATGATGAAAAAAAAACACTTTTCATTCTCACAAAAAACCTAGGGTTTGTATCTCTTTCCCTTTTCTGAAGGTCTCAAACCTTCTTCTTTCTTTTGAATTAAATCAAGAGTTTTACTCTTCCTTTTCAAAAACAAAATAGTTTTTCACCACGAAACCAACAAAGGGGAACTTGGATCTGTCATCAGATCTCAAAAATGAGAGATTTTGAGATATCACATTTCTTGATCTTCAAGATCCAGCTAACAGAGGAGGAAGAAGAAGAACTCCTTCCATTAACCCCAAAAACACACTCAGGAGTCCAACTCCTCTCAGATTTCTCTTTCGAGAAATCTTTTTTTTAGGCAAAAAGTCTCTTTTTCTCGCCGGCGCTCAAGCGCAGAGCGCCCGCGTGCCGACACGTGGCGCGCTTGCGCTCGAGCGCAAGTAGCCCCGGTGCCGACACGTAGAGAGCTTGCACTCAAGCGCAAGCGCTCGAGCGCAAGCGCTCGAGCGCAAGTCGCCCCCGTGCCGACACGTGGCACGCTTGCGCTCAAGCGCTGACAGAAGTCGTATGCTAACCGTCGTCGTCGCAGGCTCGAGTTCGCTGTGGGGGATCATGTATTCCTACGGATTTCTCCGTTGAAGGGCGTGATGAGATTTAGGAAGAAAGGAAAGCTTAGTCCCAGATTTGTAGGTCCTTTTGAAATCCTTGAGCGAGTTGGTACCGTTGCTTATCGTTTGGCACTTCCACCCAGATTTCTGGATGTTCACCCCGTATTCCATGTATCGATACTTCACAAGTACTTTCATGACCCTTCTTACAAGATTCAGCACCAGACCATTCAACTAGAGTGCGATCTTTCGTTCACCAAGCAGCCGGTAGTTTTATTGGATCGGCAGGTGAAGAAACTTCGGTTAAAAGTCTTGCCATATGTGAAAGTTCTTTGGCATAGCCCGAATAGTGAAGAGGTCACTCGGTAGGACAAAAGCGAGATGCGGAAGAAATCCCCTCATCTCTTTGAAGGTACGCATAGTAAGATTTTTAAATTCAGGGATGAATTTCTTTAAGGGGGAAGATTGTAACACCTTAGAATGCGATTATGGTTAATTAAGCGATAATACAGATTTTTAGTAAAATGTTTACCAAAATAGTTTTCAAATATTTTATAAAAATTAATGAATATTTTATTAATATTTATTTTGGGCTTGCACACACATGTGCATGTTAACCTAAGGTTATTTTTAGTGGTAACCATGCTTAAGTAGCCATGGCACCTTAACCTCTTTCATTATGTTATATGTAATTAGTTAATTATTTAGTCTTTAAAATAATAAAAGATTTGAATTGTTGACTTATGGAAGAGAGAGAGGGGGGGCATCATGAAGCATGGGGCAAGCATGCAATGCATTTAATGAAGAGAGAGGGAGGTATGGCTTATGTTAAACTCACCCCTCATTCCCTCACCCCTCACCCTCACACATACACACTCACATAATTTATCACTCTCTCATTCACATATCATTTTCTTCACCTCATATCTCCCTCACACTCCCTCAACTGAACACTCACTAAACCCTAACCCAAATCCTCACAAACCCACACCAAATCTCCACTAAACTTCACTTAAACCCCTTACTAGCCTAGATCAAGCCACTAGAATCACTTAGAGCATGGAAAGCTAGGGTTTTGGAGCAAGTGTGGATAGGTAATGGTTCCTAACTGTTAATTAGCTAGTTATTTTTTTGTGTTGTTAATTAGTTTCAGTTTAGAACGATAAAGATTTAGTTTTAGTGCAATATCGTGTTTTTAGTGTTTTTTGGATGTCTGTAACCTGTTGTGTCTATGAGTCTTTACTGTGAAAACTAGTAGTTTAGTAGTGTTGTACTAGTTGCCATGAGTGTACACCAGGAGCACAAACCCAAACTGAACGGTTTTGTCCGGCGACACTGCATGGAATTCCGGCGAGCTCGACCATCTTGGTGACTGGGGAGTTAAGTTTTTGTGGGTAGTTGTCTGCAGTGGTTTTAGGGTATTTGGTACTGCTAGATTTTGATGTTTTGACAGTGGGTAAAATCTGGGATCGATTAACTAGTTTTAGTGTTTCGACGACGCGCGTTACAATATCCGACACGGTGTCTGACTCAGTTCTATGCTTCGCGATATTGCTGCACTTAGGGTTGTTTTAGAGTGTCACCATGCACGTTAGTCGCTAAGCGAACACTTTAGAGGGTATTGGAGTCGGTGCGTCGATTTAAACGTAGTTTGTATGTATTATTGGACGGTTCCTAAGTTTGCCTTGCTATGTTTTATGTGTTAATAGGATCGCAGGCGGGGACTTCGGACGCTGCGAAGAAAGGGAAGCAGGTGGTTTGATATACCTAGCTCGAGATCACGGTGAGTAGATTTAACATCTACGAGGGAATCGCCCGTATGGCATTATGCGTCGGGGATAGATTCAATGATATGACTATTAGTTATAAGTGTGTGTGTATATATATACACACATTGATTGTACATGTGCACCATTGTTGCATACGGACATAGTATTAATGAGACACAACACTGTTACTAACGGTTCATGTTGCACGAGCACTAAACTGTATGCCGCACACACACCGTTAGTAATTGCCATGACACCCACACTATAGAATTTCCATGGATAATACATTGCTTAGCTTATCTTATCATTAGACATGATTCTTGTTCTATTGCGCATAAGAATTTGTCACGACCCGAAAGAGCACGTAACTGGCCCTTGAACCATATGAAGTCTATAGGGCTCCATCTGATCCAAGTAAGCCAAGCCCAGAAATATAAAACCATATAAGGAGTAAATAAAGAGAACCCAGAAATCCATCTTTGTCACAACCACGCAAGCAATATGATATACAACGCCGAATGACGAGGATCAAAACTCAAAGGAAACTCAAATAAGCATGAAAACCGTAACACTACTAAGCACGACTCTAAGGTCGAAATAATACATCACTAGTGTCTGAGTCTGAAACAATATACAAGTTTTGGTTGATGGAATTTCTAGATACAAAAGAATAATACATGTACTATAGTGGTTCTGATGCAAAGAACCCTCCTACCAAAAGTAATTCACCCGCAAAGGAAGCAGTGTGCCAGAAATGCCGCTATGGAACTTGTACGGCAAAACCTGCAAGAACTGTGGCACAACGGGGGTGAGTTGCCAACTCGTGAATAGAAAACATCTATAAGCAGAAATGGAATGCATGACGTAATTCTAGGTCAATACGATCAGATATAATATAAACCTCAAATGAATAAGTCTGAAGCATGGTAAAGTGGCAATGTAACATCTGAACATATGTGTAGTGTCAAGTACTCGTGACAGTGCCTCACGTAATAACATATCATAAATATGATATATGTATGCGGTAAAATGGGAACATGAGATATCATGAATGAAAACATCAGAAAATCAGTGTCGAGCATCGACATAAACTATATATCTCAATATCAAATGAAACCCATATATCATGCATCCGATATGTATGCAGCATTCATGAAGGTACTCTATCAGGTACTACTAATATATGATTCAATACATATAAAATAAATATGGGGTAGGGGAGATATAATATGCCATCGACCATAAAGGCCCCGAGCACATAGGCTCCTCTCAAATCGAGCACATAGGCTCCTCTCATATAGAGCTCATAGGCTCCGAGCACATAGGCTCCTCTCACATCAAGCTCATAGGCTCCGAGCACATAGTCTCCTCTCACAATGCATATGTAAATTTGCATAGATCATCATGATGATATATTAAGTAGGCGTATATATATATCAGCGTCCCATACCATTAATATATATATACACTATGGGTATACATATATATTTTAGCGTCCCATACCACTGATATATATACGCAGGAGTAAAACAATCCAGAATCATCATATGCAACCATATCACAGTGCGAAATCCATGAATTATAATACATGCAACATGAACACTAATATGAGCATGCAACTATGTAAAGGCATATGCATAAAGTGTAACGTTTCAAAATAATAAAATATGATTTTTGAGAATTTTTATAATTTAATATTATTTTAATGAATATTTTAATATTCGGGTTTAATTAAATACAAATAAATGGGGAAAAATTATGGAAAATTCTAAAATAGGGTATTTTATGGAATTTTGCCATTTTTTAAGTTTCTATGATTAGTTATATGCTAATTTAGTGCTAATCGCGATTAAAAATCGCTAATCGGATTTTTGGCATTTTTGTGCAAAAATGTGCACATATCATTTTCCTCACTTGTTACATGTTTTGGGTACATGGTTGCTTAGGGTTCACCATGGAGTGAGAAGGAAAAGGAAAAGAAAAGAAAAAGATAAAGGTATCATGATTATGAGAGAGAGAGAGAGACCAAGTCAACCTACACCTTTTTGAACCATGCCTCCCCCATCATTTCATCACCTCATTTCTCTCTCCTTCTCCATGAGAGCTGCTGCTGCTGCTGCTCTTCTTCTCACTTCCCTCCTCTTCAATCCCCAAAAACAACTTGAATCAAACCCCGAAACCCCATTTTCTCTTCACAAAACATGCTCACGAGCTCGAGAGGATCGCATTGGACTAAGAAAGAGTGGATCTTGAGGACTTTGAGCAACCCAAGAATTTTCTTGAGTTGCCAAAGAAGGTAATTTATGCACCCTAGTGTAGTATTTCAATTTCCTTGTGCATCTATGCTAGTTTCATATCGATATGGTGTCGTTTGGTGGATTTGTGAAACATCAAGTTAGGGTTTAGGGTTTGATCTGAAATCAAAGTGAAATTGAGGCTTGTTGTGACCTTAGAACCCCTTGTGTGATGTTAAATTGGACCCAAACCTGAACTTGAAACCAGAATATGGATTTAAGAGACGATGTCGGAGAAAAACTGTGAATCTGTGATCGTATTTAGGAATCTGCTATCACCCCGAGACCCCTAAAATAAAATTGAGTTGACAGTGAGATGTGCAGGCACCAAGGAACCACCAAACCAAACCCTAGCCCCCAACTCCAAGGTACGGCCGCCAATTAATTCCTTATGGCCCCAATTTGCGGCCAGAGCAGGAGGGAATTGTCTCGATTTTGGTGCATGGCCCTATTTCCAGTAGTCTTGACCCTGGGTATGTCTAGTTTTGACTGATTCCAGTTAGGGTAAAATCTCGGTGGATTTTCTTGAGTTGGCGTATGATTTACGACTTGTTTTAGCATGGATTTTGGTATTTGGTGATTCGTTTCTGTCGGGTGGCGTTTGGACGTCAACGACAAGTGGATATTGAACGTGTTTACATGCGAGACGATAGGTTTTTACCTATGCAAGTAGCGTGTGCTATTTTGGGTTTCCGATGTGATTTTCATGTGCTTTAGCGTTGTGATATACTTGTAGGTACCTTACGTGATGTTGAGGAGAAGAAGATGAAGATGGCGACATCGGCATCGGCACATGAGAAGCAAGGTGAGTAGATTTATATCTACGGGGAGAAGTCGGGTGGATGGCGTATAGCACCCCCGCAGTCCGTGGTGATGTATACGAATACGTATACACACATATATTTATTATGTGTTGTTAGGATTATTGATGGTGATAATGGAATTATTGATGATAAGGATGTATTGGTTTAGTAGTGCGAAACAATACACGCACACATATACCTGCATACATTCTTTCATTTATTTGTGCGCATATGGAGGTGTGTATATCCACACATGGGTATGGGACTATGTGTTCATATACGGGATTTGAGGATGATACGTGGGATTGAGATGAGTCGATAAGATTTGATTTGAGGCCGTGAGATCGGCGATATGACAGAGTTCGTATTTGAGATGTGATATGATGGTAGTGATACCTGTCATGTGATGGGATAATGTGATATTGACTCAGAATTAGGTGGTTTTCATACCCCTCCTGATTGACTGTTTGTTGGGTCCGTAGTTCGCATAGTAGGCGTTAGACTAGACCCGAGTCATACCTATTTCAAAACTAACGAATCAGGGATATTTTAAAGATAGGAAAAAGGGATTCTACGGATATTTTCAGAAAAGACTACACATTTTAAAAATGCATATTCGGCTTAGTTATTTAAAAACTTTGATTTTCAAAACATGATTTCCTTACTTCTTAAAAACCAGTTTCTTTATTTACTCCTTAAATGGTTTTAGATTTCTGGGCTTTTGGCTTACTTGGATCAGATGGAGTCCGATAGACTTCATAGGATTTAAGGGCCAGTCATGTGCTCTTTCGGGTCGTGACAAAGTTGGTATCAAAGCGCTAGGTTGACCTTGGTTCGAGTCTAAGTTTGACTATGTGAAGCCTAAGGCGTTATTTATATACGGAACTTAGGCTTGACCTTACGGAACTTAGACTTAGTCGAGGGGGTATTATACCTGAACTTTCGTCGCATAGGATGACCCTTGGTTGATGGAGTAGGTAGCTTGAGTAGAGTGACGTACCGTACGTATGTTCCACGGCACATTTACGACACGCCACTCCGCTTGAGAAACCTTAGGATGTACATTTCCTTGCACAGTATTATATTCATTCCTATGATCTATCCTCATCGATACTGGTTATGGTTTTGCTGCCACGATTTCATGGGCAGAGTGAGCTATGGCTCGAGTTGCGTCAGCATGAGCTCGTCGTGGACGAGGACTGACCAGGGCGTGTTTCCAGAGACGTACGATTGCATATAGAGGCGTCGTCTTATTGTGCTTTCGCGCCATGAGCGTTGGACTAATCGCTTTTATGAGATTTCTCGGACGTACCGATCGGTACCAGAGGATTGAGCCACTGATTGAGGCCAGCCAGGATGTGATGACCATTGATATATCGCTTATCCAGGATGATTGAGGCGCTGTTCAGCGTACTGATGGATGAGCCAGTTGTTGCTTTGTATGATGAGATATCGCCCAGATGATTGGAGCTACTGCGGCAGGAGCATATACTTAGAGATATGTTGGTGAGTCGCTAGTCACCGAGGATGAATGACTAGGACATGTGGTTCGTTCGCTTACCCCGATGCGAGGTCACCAGATAGATTGATTCCAGCTAGAGACGACTTCACGCAGGTTCGTTGAGAGTCGATTGAGATGATCGAATGTCAGGAACCCATTTTCCAAGTTTAAAGTATTCGGAAAGACATGCAAGCGATTCTATGGACCCTCTAGAAGAATGAAACCCTAACTCGACATAATGACCATGTGAAAGCCTTCGAACCTTAGGGTTTACGGCAGTTCCGCGGCGCCATTAGTGAGGCTTGGGTTTGCTCTTCTACGGCTGGACCACCGATGCTGTGGTATGTACTCGATACTATTAAACTGTACCGAGATGTTGAGCTCTTGAGGGATTGTGAGGTTCTGACGAGTCAATCGGACGATTCGACATCATTCGGATATCATGTGATGGGACACTGCTTGGGAGACTCCAGATACGAGCATAGCCGTTGGAGCACAGTCTATGTAGCCACGATGAGATGAGACCGGATCAGTCGATATTGAAGCAGAGTGGAGTAAAGAGTTCGCATAAGATTTCGACGAGATGACGTTCCACTCCGCTGACATCAGAGATGCGATATGCACGCTGAGGACGTGTTCGGCTAGATATCTTCTACCGAGTAATGAAGATACCGAGTTCGTGATTTCGAGTCCGTGTGAGAGACTTCGGATGGACCGTAGCCGAGGATATGGAAGTGCGCAGATAGAGACGCGACGTCGAAATGGACGATGATACAGACAAGCGGGACAAGCTGTTCGTGCGAGATGCAGATGAGCTGTTATTACCCCCCGTCAAGATTAAAGGTCGGATATGCATACAGAGGCGATGGGATGCGACCAGCTTCCGAGTAGATGTTGTACTAAGGACGCAGATGTCCAGAGAGCGAGAAAAAGATTATGCCAGAGTACCAGCCTCCGTACAGTTTGGCTTAGGCGAGATCAGAAGAGACCTTGAGCAGGATTCCTTCCAGTACACTGCTGCAATAAGATTTGCACCAGGAGCCGATGGGTGATGTGTATTCAGAGGACCAGAGGTCGGCGCCAGAGATGTGCTGCTTTACGAGCGGTCATGAGGTTGACCGAGAGATGACCAGAGAAGTGCCAGAACGGAATTGTTCCTGTTAGCACACCTGACAGGCCGATGAGCCGATGGATTGCGAGATTGGTAATCCACAGGAAAGATAAGAAACCAGAGGCAGAGGACGCCGGCCGTGAGCAAGAGGCAAGTAGATATCTTGCGCTGCTAGCATTGGATGCACCGGCACCTTCTCGACTTCGAAGGAGGATATACCGACGATGGTATTTATGATTTGTGATTTTGTGATTTAACTATCACATATCCGTCACTTTGGATTTCGGTATTTTGGGCGATCTATTCGCATGATTTAGTCTTGATGACTGGGTTCCATGATATTTGATTTTGTGCACTATGGTTGCACCTACTGGGTATTTATACCTGGCGCATAGTTATTATTCTTGAGGTATTGATTGTGAGTTCATGCCAACTTTATGACGGTGATTTGATCTACGCTTCCAGCATAGTTTTCATGCACTTTTAGTGATTGGATTTGTTTTGTGCACGCTGATGCACGCGGTTGTGAGATTTTCCATCGCGATACACCTGATTTTGATTGAGCCGCATTATATCGTCGATTTTGACCCTGGTATTGATGAGTGATTCTTTCACTCCATGCTTTTGATTGGACTTACGCATGTTCGGCGTTTGCTATTGGATTTCGTGATTCCATGCATGTTGAGTGCGCAGAGTTTAGACCTTCATTCGTGCACGATGGATGCACCGATTTGGATTTTCACGCATGTTGGGCGCATGTTTTGAGATATGATTTTGGTGCACACCAGATGCACTAAATCGAGATTTTTCGTGCATGTCAGATGCATCGGATTTGGCTGTCAGGCACACACGTTGCCTATGACAGATACTTCGTGCACACCCGTTGCACCTAGATGTTGTTTTGTGCACCTGTATGGCACATATATGGATTTTGATTTCCTTGCGCACCAGACGCACAGGGTGGTGTTATGTGCATTTTTGGGGTTTATTCCTTTTGGAGTAGTACATTTTTATGATAGTTGATATTCGTTTTGTACTGAGCAGGACTAGTCAGAGGACAGTACCTGGATATATTTTGCATGCATTGATAGTTATCGAAGGGATTTTCAAAAAAAAAAGGGAGAGCTATAGTCTCGGCATATATACCTACGTGTCCGATATGACACGAAACGTTTTAAAAACAAGGAAACCCTTCTAAATTGTTTTCAAACGGTGGAACGTACATAGTAAACAAAAGATATATACATATATGTGGTTATTTTCTTATGAAAAACGTCCGCCACTGTGCAGTGTTATGCGCATCGCACAGCGACTTAAAAAGATTTGGCATGCATTTACATCAGCTATTCACATGTATAGATTGGATGTCTACATGTATAGTTCTGATCTATATCATATTGGTTTTGTATTGGATTTGACATTTGTGTCTTTACCATGACTCCGATGATTGCGGGATGCTTGACGGAGTTTTTCTTTTGAGTTATCTGCTCAGTACTCATGCGCATGCATTGCGCTATGATATTTTATGTATTGATGATTTCGGAGCCCCGATGACTTGGAAATTGTATCGAAATATTTTAGTATTTGGGGGTTTAAATTTAAATTCGGGGACCGAATTTCTTTAAGGGGGTAGATTGTAACGTTTCAAAATAATAAAATATGATTTTTGGGAATTTTTTTAATTTAATATTATTTTAATGAATATTTTAATATTCGGGTTTAATTAAATACAAATAAATGGGGAAAAATTATGGAAAATTCTAAAATAGGGTATTTTATGGAATTATGTCATTTTTTAAGTTTCTATGATTAGTTATATGCTAATTTAGTGCAAATCGCGATTAAAAATCGCTAATCGGATTTTTGGAATTTTTGTGCAAAAATGTGCACATATCATTTTCCACACTTGTTACACTTGTTACATGTTTTAGGTACATGGTTGCTTAGGGTTCACCATGGAGTGAGAAGGAAAATGAAAAGAAAAGAAAAAGATAAAGGTATCATGATTATGAGAGAGAGAGAGACCAAGTCAACCTACACCTTTTTGCACCATGCCTCCCCCATCATTTCATCACCTCATTTCTCTCTCCTTCTCCATGAGAGCTGTTGCTGCTCCTGCTCTTCTTCTCACTTCCCTCTTCTTCAATCCCCCAAAACATCTTGAGTCCAACCCCGAAACCCCATTTCCTCTTCACAAAACATGCTCACGAGCTCGAGAGGATCGCATTAGACTAAGAAAGAGTGGATCTTGAGGACTTTGAGCAACTCAAGAATTTTCTTGAGTTGCCAAAGAAGCTAATTTTTGCACCCTAGTGTAGCATTTCAATTTCCTTGTGCATCTATGCTAGTTTCTTATCGATATGGTGTCGTTTGGTGGATTTGTGAAACATCAAGTTAGGGTTTAGGTTTTGATCTGAAATCAAAGTGAAATTGAGGCTTGTTGTGACTTTAGAACCCCTTGTGTGATGTTAAATTGGACCCAAACCTGAACTTGAAACCAGAATACGGATTTATGAGACGATGTCGGAGAAAAACTGTGAATCTGTGATCGTATTTAGGAATCTGCTATCACCCCGAGACCCCTAAAATAAAATTGAGTTGACAGTGAGATGTGCAGGCACCATGGAACCACCACACCAAAGCCTAGCCCCTAACTCCAAGGTACGGCCCCCAATTAATTCCTTCTGGCCGCAAATTGCGGCCAGAGCAGGAGGGAATTGTCTCGATTTTGGTGCATGGCCCTATCTCCAGTAGTCTTGACCTTGGGTATGTTTAGTTTTGACTGATTCCAGTTAGGGTAAAATCTGGGTGGATTTTCTTGAGTTGGCGTATGATTTATGACTTGTTTTAGCATGGATTTTGGTATTTGGTGATTCGTTTCTGTCGGGTGGCTTTTGGACATCAACGACAAGTGGATATTGAACGTGTTTACATGCGAGACGATAGTTTTTTACCTATGCGAGTAGCGTGTGCTATTTTGGGTTTCCGATGTGATTTTCATGTGCTTTAGCATTGTGATATACTTGTAGGTACCTTACGTGATGTTGAGGCGAAGAAGATGAAGATGGCGACATCGGCATCGGCACATGAGAAGCAAGGTGAGTAGATTTATATCTACGGGGAGAAGTCGGGTGGATGGCGTATAGCATCCCCGCAGTCCGTGGTGATGTATACGAATACGTATACACACATATATTTATTATGTGTTTTTAGGATTATTGATGGTGATAATGGAATTATTGATGATAAGGATGTATTGGTTTAGTAGTGCGAAACCCTAGAGTAGTGGGTGCACTCACACATACACGCACACATATACTTGCATACATTCTTTCATTTATTTGTGCGCATATGGAGGTGTGTATATCTACACATGCGTATGGGACTATGTGTTCATATACGGGATTTAAGGATGATACGTGGGATTGAGATGAGTCGATGAGATTTGATTTGAGGCCGTGAGATCGGCGATATGACATAGTTCGTATTTGAGATGTGATATGATGGTAGTGATACCTGTCATGTGATGGGATAATGTGATATTGACTCAGATTTATGTGGTTTTCATACCCCTCCCGATTGACTGTTTGTTGGGTCCGTAGTTCGCATAGTAGGCGTTAGACTAGACCCGAGTCATACCTATTTCAAAACTAACGAATCAGGGATATTTTAAAGATAGGCAAAAGGGATTCTACGGATATTTTCAAAAGGCACATCTTTGCATAAAACACCGTAACACTTATTTTACCAAAAACCCTGATTCGTCTTATTTCAAAAGGCAAGGTTGCATGATATATTTATTGAGATAGATTCTTTACTGTTGCGTTGATTATTCGATTCCGCATATTCATGCTATTTTCATTGCATTGCTTGTGTTTATTGATATATTACAGTCATGCTGCTAGGACACCAGCACCATTATCGGTGATGCGTATGTTCCACGTACACTCGTTGCCGGCTCACACACTTCATCATCGATAATTGCCATGTCACTACACTGTAGTACTGTAGCATTCAGTATATGATTCTTGCATGACAGACTGATATGTGTCACGACCCGAATATTTCGACTCATGACCGGCACTTAACCACGCTACGTCTACAGGCGTAACGCGACTAAGTAAGCCGAACCCAGAAATCAAAACCATTTAAAAGTAGTGAGTGTTGAAAACATTCAATTAAAACATTTAGAAAACCTTAATAGTTCAATGAAGTTCTTTTTAAAATTTAATTATCCTTAATATAATTTTGGCAGCATTTCCTTTGTAAAAGTAACCCTAAAAATCGGGTAAAAACAGGATATAAGTGAAAATGAGATATAATGAACAAAGCATCCCAAACCGGGAGCAATCAGGCCCAACGGCGGAAACCATCATCACAAGAGTAATATATGACGCCGTAGAGAAGAATGAGCAAAAGTAACATCCCAGAATAATAACTGCAAATAATATAACAGCCGGCTCCCACGAGCTCGATACCAGAATACAAAATATACATCATCGTCCTCACACTGTCTCTAAGTCAAGTACATATATGGTAGATGGAGAGTACTAGATACAAAAGTGTATACAATAAAAGTAACCAGATACCACAACCCACATAAATAGTAAAATAGCTCTCGCACCAACTGTAGTGGTATTTGAAGCCAAAAGATGCAAAAGGCAGCCTGTCACTACTACTCTGAGGGGCAACCTGCAAATACTGTGGCACAACGGGGGTGGGTTGCCAACTCGGGAATAGAGATAACATATAAAGGTAATCACGAGCATGCACGTACTGCGCTACGCTATCATATGCAAGCAGGTAAATCTATATGCGACAAGCGGTAAGTGCAATAATCATGCAAATGCTCTATCAGGTAAAATAACTACAGGATGAGATATATGATAATCACGGCTGAGCATGGGATAAACAACATCTACACGAAATATCTATCGTGAAAATATAATCGGTGCCCAAGCTGCACCCAAATCCCAAATAAACTCAGGCGCCGGCACTCTCCTCGGCCCTCAAATCCTGTACATCTCTGAGAATCACGAGTGCCCAACATCGGCACCCAAAATATCATAAATACTCGTGTCCAGCATCGACACGCAATTCCTCATACATCGGGCTCCGTAAGTCCGGATCATCCCACGGGCTCCGTCTGCGGTATCGGCCCTCGGCCCCGGCAGTACGGATCATCCCTCATCCATCTCTCGACTCTGGTCAGTATCCTCCGGATAACCGCCAGGTCCAACCAATCACCGGTAGGTACTCGCCAACCTCCAGGCTCAATCGGCAAAGTCCATCGATCATCTTGCCGAGGGGAACCATACCGGGTCCACCACGAACCCGCAAACGGATCATCTACTCCACGAATCGGGTTTCAAGCACACGTCTCAGCACCGAGAAAATGCGTGGTGGACGCACCAAAATATCATATCACGAGGCACCGGGTTTTCAAATAGTGCATCTTTTCTTAAATAATTCCACGGTCCTCAAAACCCAGAAATCACATAAAAATCCAACACCAATGAGTAAATCAAATACGCTGTGCTATGTACATCATGTCATCATAATATAGGTACAAGGGAGAAACCGCGTTTCTTAAGATAGTTCAGTTTTCAAAGACAGCATGTGGCTTCCAATTTCTAAGAAAATCATGTCGAATCATATGTGAAATGAACTACAGTATAATGATCATGGCAATTCTACAGTGAGTGTGTCATGGCAATTACTAACGGTGTGTGTGTAACATGCAGATTAGTGCTCGTGCAACAAAACCGTTTGTAATAGTGTGGTGTTCTATCAATTCTAAGTTTTCATACATATAGCAGGGAATGCAGTATACAACAACAGTATCCATGAACAGTCAATGTAGGTAAATGCAATGTGTAGCTATAACGTCCTATCATCCCTGACGTAGAACGCCATGCGGGCGATATCCCCGTAGATGTTAAATCTACTCACCGAAGTCTCGCGCTAAGTGTAGCCGACGACTTGCTTCCCCTTCTTCGCAGCGTCCGTCTCACTCGCCTGCGAACCTAGATTTACACAAAATATCACACATAAGCTCAAATCCACCAAAACGCGATATTAAGGTCAAACTAGAAACCCGCGTTGCAAACCAAGCGCGCGTGTGCGCGATACGCTAAAACGTGTGATCACGCTCCTGAAGCTAACCTGACGCGTCGCGATACGCAGCACAACCCAAAACCACACACGTACCACGTGCGTCGCGGAGATTTAAAATACGTAAAATAGGGTAATGGGTCCCAGATTTTGATGCAGAAAGAGTTTCATAAAAATAAATATACCATAAAACCCCAAATATCAGCAGACACCAACCACCAAAACCCCAACCCAATACCCTCCCATCTGGCCGCAAATTGCGGCCAGAATGATTAATTTGGCGGCCTGGGTAGGGGGGTGGGCTCCCGGGTTTGGTGTGTGCACTCCATACATCCTGTGTATATCCCGGTAATTACAATTTTATTCTAAAACACCCCGGGTAGTAGCAGTTTCAACAGACCCCAATTTCAAGTTAAAAATTCACACTTTGCACTAAATTGAAAGTTTAGGGTATTTTTCTGAAATCTGAAACAAACCTAAGTCTAAAATCACCTATATAACTCATCACCAAACTATTCAAGCCATAAAAAGTTAATTTTTATCACAACCTCACTAAATCCCTTTATAACGCACAAAACATGCATAAAATTTGATATTTTGCTAGAAATACTATAAGTTATGTAAAAGAGGTGCTAAGGGTGAGTTAATACCTTCAAAACACCTTAAGAAATACCAAAAATCCCTGCTTTTTCCTCAAGTGCGCAGATCCACCACCAAACACCTCAAAAGCTCATTTTTTTCTATGGTTTGTGAAGGAAAAGTGTTGTTTTGAGTAGGGTTTGAATGAGGATTTAATGAGGAATGAAAAGAGAAGAGAGAAAAGGAGAAAATGGTGTTGTTGCTGCTTCTCTTCTACTGGAGCTCAGAAGTGAGGGAAAGAGAGAGAAAAAAGAGAGAAGCAAAGGTCAAACAAAAGTCAAATCCCATACCTAACCACCATGCCTTCATTTCTATTTAAATTTGCATTATAAAAAGGGGTTTTGACTTGTTTAAATGGGTGGGATAAGTAAAACCAAGCAAGAAAAGAAAAAGGGTTAACATGATACACTTTTTAACCAAAGTCATAAAAATGTGCTAAGTGTGCATGTGTACACTAACAAAATTTCCAATTAGGGTAAACACAACTAAAAATAATTAACAACCCTATAAATATATATATATATATATATATATATATATATATATATATATATATATATTCATAAAAATACTTCACAACACAAAAGACCACTAGCCAAGAAGAAAAATAAGATATCCGTTTTTTTTTGAAAAACACGCACACTTGCTAATTAACGCGAAAACATTCTAAACGAATTTCAAGGTGTTACAATCTACCCCCCTTAAAGAAATTCGGTCCCCGAATTTAAAAATCTTACTATACATACCTTCAAAAAGATGGGGATATCTCTTCCTCATCTCGCTCTCGGTCTCCCAAGTGACTTCCTCGCCGCTCTGGCTACGCCAAATTACCTTGACTGATGGTATGTCCTTCGATCTCAATTTCTTCACTTATCGATCCAAGATCATCACCGGCTGCTCTGCATAGGAAAGGTCACGCTCAAGCTGGATCATCGGGTGCTGAATCGCATGCGAAGGATCATGAAGATATCTGCAGAGCATCGAAACGTGAAATACTGGGTGCACGTCTGGAAAACTGGGCGGAAGGGCTAAACGTTACGCAACCGTACCAACTCGCTCGAGGATCTCGAAGGGGCCCACATACCTGGGACTAAGCTTCCCCTTCTTCCCAAATCTCATCACACCTTTCATTGGTGAGACCCTCAAGAAAACATGATCCCCAACAGAAAACTCAAGTCTGCGCCGACGACGGTCTGCATAAGATCTCTGCCTACTCTGGGCTGCTCTCATCCTATCGCGAATCAACTGGATCTTCGCGGTCGTCTCCTCCAAAATCTGCGGCCCTAAGATACTGCTCTCACTGAGATCCGTCCAACAGGCGGGCGATCTACATCTCCTCCCATAAAGAGCCTCAAACGGTGCCATCTGAATGGTCTGCTGGTAGCTGTTGTTATAGGAGAACTCTACTAGGGGCAAATGATGATCCCAGCTACCTCTGAAGTCAAATACGCACGCTCTGAGCATGTCTTCGAGAGTCTGAATAGTCCGCTCTGACTGTCCGTCGGTCTGCGGATGAAATGCTGTGCTGAAACTCAAGCGGGTGCCCAAAGCCTCCTGAAGCCTCTGCCATAGTCGGCTGGTAAATTGGGTGCCTCTGTAGGACACAATACATGTCGGAACACCGTGTATTCGTAAAATCTCATAAATATAAATCTAGGCATATTGAGCAAATCCGAAAGTCGTCTTCACCGGTAAGAAGTGAGCCGCTTTCGTCAAACGATCCATGATCACCCAGATGGAGTCATACCCTCGACTAGTCCTGGGTAAACCCATAATAAAATCCATAGAAATCTGCTCCCATTTCCACTCCGGAATGGGCAACGGCTGTAGCTCTCCCGCGGGCCTCTGATGCTCAGCCTTGACTTGCTGACAAGTCAGGCACCTCGACACAAAATCTGCGGTGTCCCTCTTCATCCCGTCCCACCAGTAAACATCTCTCAAATCGTGGTACATCTTGGTGGACCCTGGATGAACACTATACATCGATCGATGTGCCTCCTCGAGAATCTCACGCCGCAGTCCCTTAGCATCTGGTATGCACAATCTGGTCCCAAATCATAGTATCCCCTGATCATCGATCACGAACTCGGAAAATCTGCCATGTCCCATCTGCGTCCTGATCTCTGAACAACGGTCATCACTGTGCTGCGCCTCATATATACGGTCAAGCAACTGTGGGCGTGCACGAACATGCGCAATCTGTCCTCCGATCGGCGTAAACTCGAACTGTACCCGGCTGTCGCATAAGATTTGCCAATCTGCCGACGACTGCCTCTGTACTGCGCTCAAACGACATAGACTATCTCCGGGCCTCCTACTCAAAGCATTTGCCACTACATTAGCCCTGCCCGGGTGGTACAAGATCTCGCAGTCGTAGTCCTTCACTAACTCCATCCATCGGCGCTGTCTAAGGTTCAGGTCTCGCTGCTAGAAGATATACTTTAAGCTCTTGTGATCAGTAAATATCTGGCACGACTCTCCATACAGATAATATCGCCAGATCTTAAGTGCAAAGATCACTGCATCCATCTCCAAATCGTGGGTGGGGTAGTTCAGTTCATGTTTCTTCAATTGCCGCGAATCATACGCGATCACCCTGTCATGCTGCATCAGAACACACCCTAGCTCCACTAGAGAAGCATCACAATATACTACAAATCCGCCTGACCCTGAAGCCAATGATAATACTGGCACCGTAGTCAGTAAAGCCCGTAACTGCTGAAAACTGTGCTCACACTCCTCTGTCCAAACGAAAGGAACTCCCTTCCGGGTCAACCCGGTCAAAGGTGTAGCAATGCGAGAGAAATCCTGCACAAATCCCCTGTAGTAGCCGGCCAGCCGTAGAAAGCTGCGAATCTCCGTAACTGATGTCGGTCTGGGCCAACTCCGAACGGCCTCGATCTTTCTCGGGTCTACACATATACCGTCTCGTGAAATCACGTGCCCCAAGAAGTCTACGCTGTCCAGCCAGAAAGCACACTTGGAGAATTTGGCGAACAACTGATGCTCTCTCAAGGTCTGCAGTGTAATCCGCAGGTGCTCCTCGTGCTCCTCTCTACTCCGAGAATACACCAGAATATCGTCAATGAATACAATGATGAACAGATCAAGATACGGCCGGAAAATACGGTTCATCAAATCAATGAATGCTGCTGGCGCATTGGTGAGTCCGAACGACATCACCAAAAACTCGTAATGGCCGTAGTGCGTGCGGAAAGCTGTCCTAGGAATGTCCTCCTGTCGAACCCGCAGCTGATGATACCCTGATCGCAAATCGATCCTCAAAAAGTATCCTTCCCCCTGAAGCTGGTCGAATAAATCGTCGATACGGGGCAAAGGGTATCTGTTCCGCACTGTAACCCTGTTCAGCTGGCGATAGTCGATACACAGACGCAAACTGCCGTCCTTCTTTTTGACGAACAGGACTGGAGCACCCTAAGGAGAAATACTAGATCGAATAAGTCCCTTGCCCAACAAATCTTGTAACTGACCCTTCAATTCTCTAAGTTCCGCCGGGGCCATCCGATAAGGCGGTATAGAAATAGGCCCCGCGCCAGGAACCAAATCAATACAGAAAGAAATGTCGCGCTCGGGCGGTAGCCCAGGAAGCTCGTCAGGGAACACATCAGGGAACTCGCTAACAACCGGAACCTGATCCAGAGGAACCTCTGTAGCTCTAGTATCACAAACATAGGCGAGAAATCCCTGACATCCCTTCCTCAAAAGCTTCCAGCGCGAAAAGAAGAAATCACACAGTGTGGGGCGGCACCACGGTCCCCCAACACAACAAAAACCGACTCGCCGGGAAAACAAAATCTAACTGTCTTCTCACGGCAGTCCACAGAAGCATAGCACGTGGCTAACCAATCTATGCCCAAAAGAACGTCGAAGTCCAACATCTCAAGAAGGATCAAATTGACAGGCAACTCTCTCTCGCCAATACAGACGGTACAGGATCGGAACACGTGCCTAGCAACAAATGACTCTCCCACAGGAGTAGTCACAACAAGCGGCTGATCAAGCAAACCGGACTCTCTACCCAAACTCGGCACGAAGTGTGTAGATACGTACGAGTGCGTGGATCCAGGATCGAACAATACGTGTGCATCAACAGAACATACTGGAAGGATACCTGAGACCACCGCATTGGACGCCTGCGCGTCCTGATGCGTCAAAGCAAAAACTCGTGCCTGCCCTCCACCTGTGACTGACTGTCCTCTGCCTCGGTCATCCCGTCCTCTCTGAAAAACTCCTCCACGCCCACGACCTCTCTGTGTATGAGTCTGACGCGGAGTAACAGTAGGAACAACAGGCAACGCCTTCTGGGGTGGTGAAGGTGGTAAGTTGATGTGTGGTGCTGCTGTCTCCCTCCGGTGTATCTCGGGACAATCTCTGACGAGGTGAAGTAAACTGCCGCATCTATAGCAACCTCGCGACGACTGCTGACTCTTTCGTGGATAAGAACTAAACATCTGGCCTCGTCCCGAATCTCTACCACTCCTCGCACCTGAACGATACCTGTCGCGGCGTCTGAATGTCTGTCTCCGTGCTGATATACCAGTATGAAATCTCTTCGGCTCTGGAACTACCGAAGTCTCAGCAAGGCGCTCCTCGACTAATAGAGCTGCAACTACCGCTGCTGCATATGTCTCGTAGTGCTGTGCGCTGATTGCAAGGAACAGTGGTGTAAGCAAGCCTCGAACAAATCTCTTGACTCGCAACTCCTCGGTAGCCACTAGATACGGTGCATAGATAGATAGCTCTGTGAACAACACATCATACTCTGCCACTGACATCTCCGGAGTTTGGCGTAAGGACTCGAACCTGCGTGCTCTAGCATCTCTGACACTTAGGTGAAGAAAGTGGGCAAGGAATAGCGCCACGAACTCTGTCCAGGTCATATGAGGAAGACCTGCTGCTCTGCCCTTCTCCACTGATTCACACCATTTCTGCGCAAGACCTTCTAGGCGAAAGCTCGCGAACTCAACCCATCTCGCATCTGCACATCTGAGGGAACAACATATCCGAGCCATCCTATCGATGAAGGACTGTGGGTCCTTGGCTGCATCGGTGCCTGTGAAGACCGGAGGTTTCAGCCTCATGAACTCTGATAACGATACTGTAATCACCTCCGTAGCTGCAGGGACAGCTGGTTGTGCGGTAGGTACAATCGCGGTCTCTGTAACGGGTGGAGCTACCTCTGGTCGCTGCGCTCGAAGCGTCTCAACTAGCGATCCTATCATCTGGCGCATCTCCTGCATGCTGGATCCCACCGTCTGGCGCATCTCCTGCATACCAGCCCCTAGCGTGGCGATCTGATCTGTCACGGGAGGAACAACCTGCTCGGGTAAAACAAGTGTACTGCCCGGATCAGTCCTCGTCTCAGACGAATCAACTCGAATCTCGGTCCTCGCGGCCGCTCTCTGCGCCCTCGTAGTCTTTGGCGGCATAATGGCTGAAAGGAAAATAGGATTCGATAAGGATGCAGAAATCGAATCGCAAGAATGTATATACTCAAAAGGAATTTAAATCAATAAGTCCTAAGGTCGCTTTGGCGGAGTACCGTGTCGTGAGCATGCCGCGGAACATACGCACGCTACGCCACTCTGCTTCAGCTACCTACTCCATCATACCAGGGTCATCCTAGGAACACTCCGAAAGGTAAAACCTACGCTCTGATACCAACTTTGTCACGACCCGAATATTTCGACTCATGACCGGCACTTAACCACGCTACGTCTACAGGCGTAACGCGACTAAGTAAGCCGAACCCAGAAATCAAAACCATTTAAAAGTAGTGAGTGTTGAAAACATTCAATTAAAACATTTAGAAAACCTTAATAGTTCAATGAAGTTCTTTTTAAAATTTAATTATCCTTAATATAATTTTGGCAGCATTTCCTTTGTAAAAGTAACCCCAAAAATCGGGTAAAAACAGGATATAAGTGAAAATGAGATATAATGAACAAAGCATCCCAAACCGGGAGCAATCACACCCAACGGCGGAAACCATCATCACAAGAGTAATATACGACGCCGTAGCGAAGAATGAGCAAAAGTAACATCCCAGAATAATAACTACAAATAATATAACAGCCGGCTCCCACGAGCTCGACACCGGAATACAAAATATACATCATCGTCCTCACACTGTCTCTAAGTCAAGTACATATATGGTAGATGGAGAGTACTAGATACAAAAGTGTATACAATAAAAGTAACCAGATACCACAACCCACCTAAATAGTAAAATAGCTCTCGCACCAACTGTAGTGGTATCTGAAGCCAAAAGATGCAAAAAGGCAGCCTGCCGCGACTTCTCTGAGGGGCAACCTGCAAATACTGTGGCACAACGGGGGTGAGTTGCCAACTCGTGAATAGAGATAACATATAAAGGTAATCACGAGCATGCACGTACTGCGCTACGCTATCATATGCCAGCAGGTAAATCTATATGCGACAAGCGGTAAGTGCAATAATCATGCAAATGCTCTATCAGGTAAAATAACTACAGGATGAGATATATGATAATCACGGCTGAGCATGGGATAAACAACATCTACACGAAATATCTATCGTGAAAAAATAATCGGTGCCCAAGCTGCACCCAAATTCCAAATAAACTCAGGCGCCGGCACTCTCCTCGGCCCTCAAATCCTATACATCTCTGAGAATCATGAGTGCCCAACATCGGCACCCAAAATATCATAAATACTCGTGTCCAGCATCGACACGCAATTCCTCATACATCGGGCTCCGTAAGTCCGGATCAGCCCACGGGCTCCGTCTGCGGTATCGGCCCTCGGCCCCGGCAGTACGGATCATCCCGCATCCATCTCTCGACTCTGGTCAGTATCCTCTGGATAACCGCCGGTCCAACCAATCACCGGTAGGTACTCGCCCACCTCCAGGCTCAATCGGCAAAGTTCATCGATCATCTTGCCGAGGGGAACCATACCGGGTCCACCACGAACCCGCAAACGGATCATCTACTCCACGAATCGGGTTTCAAGCACACGTCTCAGCACCGAGAAAACGCATGGTGGACGCACCAAAATATCATATCACGAGGCACCGGGTTTTCAAATAGTGCATCTTTTCTTAAATAATTCCACGGTCCTCAAAACCAGAAATCACATAAAAATCCAACACCAATGAGTAAATCAAATACGCTGTGCTATGTACATCAAGTCATCATAATATAGGTACAAGGGAGAAATCGCGTTTCTTAAGATAGTTCAGTTTTCAAAGACAACATGCGGCTTCCAATTTCTATGAAAATCATGTCGAATCATATGTGAAATGAACTACAGAATAATGATCATTGCAATTCTACAGTGAGTGTGTCATGACAATTACTAACGGTGTGTGTGTAACATGCAGATTAGTGCTCGTGCAACATAAACCGTTAGTAATAGTGCGGTGTTCTATCAATTCTAAGTTTTCATACATATAGCAGGGAATGCAGTATACAATAACAGTATCCATGAACAATCAATGTAGGTAAATGCAATGTGTAGCTATAAAGTCCTATCAGCCCTGACGTAGAACGCCATGCGGGCGATATCCCCGTAGATGTTAAATCTACTCACCGAAGTCTCGCGCTAAGTGTAGCCGACGACTTGCTTCCCCTTCTTCGCAGCGTCCGTCTCACTCGCCTGCGAACCAAGATTTACACAAAATATCGCACGTAAGCTCAAATCCACCAAAACGCGATATTAAGGTCAAACTAGAAACCCGCGTTGCAAACCAAGCGCGCGTGTGCGCGATACGCTAAAACGTGTGATCATGCTCCTGAAGCTAACCTGACGCGTCGCGATACGCAGCACAACCCAAAACCACACACGTATCACGTGCGTCGTGGAGATTTAAAATACGTAAAATAGGGTAATGGGTCCCAGATTTTGATACAGAAAGAGTTTCATAAAAATAAATATACCATAAAACCCCAAATATCAGCAGACACCAACCCAATACCCTCCTATCTGGTCGCAAATTGCGGCCAGAATGATTAATTTGGCGGCCTGGGTAGGGGGTGGGCTCCCGGGTTTGGTGTGTGCACTCCATACATCCTGTGTATATCCCAGTAATTACAATTTAATTCTAAAACACCCCGGGTAGTAGCAGTTTCAACAGAACCCAATTTCAAGTTAAAAATTCACACTTTGCACTAAATTGAAACTTTAGGGTATTTTTCTGAAATCTGAAACAAACCTAAGTCTAAAATCACTTATATAACTCATCACCAAGCTATTCAAGCCATAAAAAGTTAATTTTTATCACAACCTCACTAAATCCCTTTATAACGCACAAAACATGCATAAAATGTGATATTTTGCTAGAAATACTATAAGTTATGTAAAAGAGGTGCTAAGGGTGAGTTAATACCTTCAAAACACCTTAAGAAACACCAAAAATCCCTGCTTTTTCCTCAAGTGCGCAGATCCACCACCAAACACCTCAAAAGCTCATTTTTTTCTATGGTTTGTGAAGGAAAAGTGTTGTTTTGAGTAGGGTTTGAATGGGGGTTTAATGAGGAATGAAAAGAGAAGAGAGAAATGGAGAAAATGGTGTTGTTGCTGCTTCTCTTCTACTGGAGCTCAAAAGTGAGGGAAAGAGAGAGAAAAGAGAGAGAAGCAAAGGTCAAACAAAAGTCAAATCCCATACCTAACCACCATGCCTTCATTTTTATTTAAATTTGCATTATAAAAAGGGGTTTTGACTTGTTTAAATAGGTGGGATAAGTAAAACCATGCAAGAAAAGAAAAAGGGTTAACATGATACACTTTTTAACCAAAGTCATAAAAATGTGCTAAGTGTGCATGTGTACACTAACAAAATTTCCATTTAGGGTAAACACAACTAAAAATAATTAACAACCCTATAAATATATATATATATATATATATATATTCATAAAAACATTTCACAACACAAAAGACCACTAGCCAAGAAGAAAAATAAGATATCCGTTTTTTTTTGAAAAACACGCACGCTTGCTAATTAACGCGAAAACATTCTAAACGAATTTCAAGGTGTTACAATCTACCCCCATAAAGAAATTCGGTCCCCGAATTTAAAAATCTAGCTATACATACCTTCAAAAAGATGGGGATACCTCTTCCTCATCTCGCTCTCGGTCTCCCAAGTGACCTCCTCGCCGCTCTGGCCACGCCAAAGTACCTTGACTGACGGTATGTCCTTCGATCTCAATTTCTTCACTTGTCGATCCAAGATCATCACCGGCTGCTCTGCATAGGAAAGGTCACGCTCAAGCTGGATCGTCGGGTGCTGAATCGCATGCGAACGATCATGAAGATATCTGCGGAGCATCGAAACGTGAAATACTGGGTGCACGTCTGGAAAACTGGGCGGAAGGGCTAAACGATACGCAACCGCACCAACTCGCTCGAGGATCTCGAATGGGCCCACATACCTGGGACTAAGCTTCCCCTTCTTCCCAAATCTCATCACGCCTTTCATTGGGGAGACCCTCAAGAAAACATGATCCCCAACAGAAAACTCAAGTCTGCGCCGATGACGGTCCGCATAAGATCTCTGCCTACTCTGGGCTGCTTTCATCCTATCGCGAATCAACTGGATCTTCGCGGTCGTCTCCTCCACAATCTGCGGCCCTAAGATACTGCTCTCACTGAGCTCTGTCCAAGAGGCGGGCGATCTACATCTCCTCCCATAAAGAGCCTCAAACGGTGCCATCTGAATGGTCTGCTGGTAGCTGTTGTTATAGGAGAACTCTACTAGCGGCAAATGATGATCCCAGCTACCTCCGAAGTCAAATACGCACGCTCTGAGCATGTCCTCGAGAGTCTGAATAGTCCGCTCTGACTGTCCGTCTGCGGATGAAATGCTGTGCTGAAACTCAAGCGGGAGCCCAAAGCCTCCTGAAGCCTCTGCCATAGTCGGCTGGTAAACTGGGTGCCTCTGTCGGACACAATACATGGCGGAACTCCATGTAGTCGTACAATCTCATCAATGTAAATCTGGGCATATTGATCAAATCCGAAAGTCGTCTTCACAGGTAAGAAGTGAGCCGCTTTCGTCAAACGATCCACGATCACCCAGATGGAGTCATACCCTCGACTAGTCCTGGGTAGACCCACAATAAAATCCATAGAAATCTGCTCCCATTTCCACTCCGGAATGGGCAACGGCTGTAGCTCTCCCGCGGGCCTCTGATGCTCAGCCTTGACTTGCTGACATGTCAGGCACCTCGACACAAAATCTGCGATGTCCCTCTTCATCCCGTCCCACCAGTAAACATCTCTCAAATCGTGGTACATCTTGGTGGACCCTGGTTGAACATGTTAGCTATATGTATGCCCTAGAGGCCATTACTGTACATAGGATGTATATTGTAGTGGATGCTGGGACATATATAGGGAGGACTTTCTTGCTCGACATGATAGTATGCTATCTGGTTGCTATTTACCATAACGTGTACACAGATTGTCTCTCTATTACATGTTGGTAAAGCCCTTAGGATGTGTACTTGACTACCTGGACTATGATGCGGATCATACTAGTGGGGACATGGTAGTCTATAAGTACATCCTTCAATGTCCCTAGTCGTGGGTGTATCGAGATAGGGCATCGATATACCAGAGTAGACTAGCGTGTACCTTCTCGACCCATACAGATGGGCGATGGATGATCCCATATCCATTGGTGTTTGACATCGGAGATGATATACGGGTGCTCAGTAGAGACTGGGTACACTGGACGGACTCGCTGAGAACTCCCAGATGGTATTATACCTCACGTCAGATGGCAGTTCTCTGGTGACACTGGTACAGAGTAGTCTGTTGACCCGAGATCGTCATAGAGTCTTGTGTGGTTCCCACTGTGCTTTGATTTCCATCTTACCACGTCCAAGAGGGCGTGCAAAATGGTGTTTTTTGGGTACAGTCCCGAATCACATGGAGGCAATGAGCGATAGGAGGGGATTCGTCTCTCCCGGTATAGGGAGTTGATGTTGCGCTGTGTTCGATTGGCTATAACAGGAAATCCCTGGCCAGGGTTGCTGAGATTTACTGGTAAGTGTTACCAGTAGTTTCTCGAACAGTTATAGACCTCATATCGACACGACTTATCGAGCTATTGGGGTCTGACGTTTACCACCCCTAGGCAAGATATGCGACATATCAGACGATCAGACCGGACTGTACGGTAGTGTTACTGGTCGGATTCACTGGAGTGTGAGCGGGCTTGCTCGTCGATCTTCAGATCGCTCAATACCCGGGTGGCCGTTACGTTTAGCAGACCGCTTGCGGCTTGTGGGTGTTTGATATGATCATCACCTGCTGCCGGCGTATTGACGAGTCTTTAGAGTCCTACACAGAGGTTTCCTGGCTCAAGAGAAACGAAATAGGAGCGCATATGAGATATGTGCGGGACCGAGAATAATGCGTGTATGTGATACCGTATTTCATTCTCGCGATCAATGTATCGATTAGGTTATATGCGATATACCCTAGTTATCGAATCAAGGGTTGATTCGATAAACCGTTGCATTGCATACTAGTCGGTTATATACGATATGACCGGATCGTTAAATCAAGTGTTGATTTAATGATTTGATGCATAATTATATATTTGATATATTACTTTGCATTAACTAGTATCGGTTCACTTTAAATGGATTTTCTCACTCGAGTGTGTGCATTACATATGCGATATGATTTTGTGCACTTGCTTGTATCATGTTTGATGATACATGCCTTCTTTGTTAAGTGTATAGAATTAAACCTTGGTTAATGGAATGGTTAGGGTTTACTATTTGATTATTCATTTATTTATTTATTTGGTTATTCTTTTTGGAAAGGAAAATGAGCATGAGAAAAATGGTGGCATTCTTTTGTTTATTCATGAAGCTTCATGAATACTTTGACCATTGCAACCATTTTTGTCTCATGCTTAACCTAACCATTCCACTAAACCATGATTGATTCTCTACACCTAACTATGGTTCAATTATGATAAGAATGAATTTCTTTTCTCATTTTAATTATTCTTATCATAATAACATTCTTCTTCTTCTTCTTCTTCTTCTTCATATTTTTCTTCAAGTGAAGAAAACCAAACTTGATCAATGGTGGATTGATGAAGAGTGTGAGAAATCCTAAACTAAAGTTTACCCACTTCCTATTTCTTCATCCTCTACCTCTTGCCAAGTAGTAGAGTGTGTTTCCTTCACAAGTTTTCAAGACTTGGTGAATGTGGAGCTTGATTTAGCGATGCCTCGACGTAGATCATCTTCGGCATGGACATCGACGACCTAGCTCGCCATTTCTCCGACGAAGCGACACTAGAGCTCGGATTTTGATTTGGACAGCGGAGACGACTTCGTTGCGGAGCCGTGGAGGTGGAGCACCGGATCTACAAAGGTTGTATTTCCGTTAAACTCGTAGTTAAGTGTTAACTAGTTTCTATTTCGCCTAGACATCTAGCAAACGATCCGTACACTAGGGTTTCCCGTCACCATAATTTTTGAAATTGGCATGGTAGATGCCTTGTGAGACCTCACTTGAGTGCCTAGGAACCCTACAGTGGTATCAGAGCCTAGCTAGAGCCTTAGGCGATGTCCTGGCGGAATTTGAAGTCCGAACGAACCCGAAACCCCGAATCAAACTTGCTCTCTGTCCAGATTTTAAAATTGTGGATTTTTCAAGATTAAAAATATCCAGAAAATCAAGCAGGGTTTTCTAAGAATTACTGTAAATTTCGTGGGCCTAAATCAACTTTTCCACCGCGGAACCGCGGCACGTGCTATGCATGTCGCGGCGGTTCCGCGGCGCCTTTGTCATTTTGTGCATCAAGATTTGTACAGTAATTCTTATTTGTCTGTTCTGATTTTCTTGGGAATATTTTAATAATTTTTCATGAGTTGAACTTTCTGCAGTTGTTTTGGGGATTCGGTGTTTCGATCGGGATATCAAATTTTGTCTGTGTGGCTTTCCGGATAAATTTTAGAATATGTTAAAAAGTTCGACCGGATATAAATACCCAATTTTTCCCCTGTCGGGAAATTTCCAAGTGTTGGATTTTTCCGAAGTTTAACGACGTTCTAAGTAGTGCAAGTAACGCGATGGACCCTCTAGAAGACAACAAACCTTAACTCGATTATGTGACCGTCTTGAACTGCCCTTTGAACCTTCGGGTTTGGGGCAGTACGGCGTGCCACATGTGAGGCGTTGGCTTGACCCTTCTACGGCTGGACCGTTGCTACTGAGGCACGAACTGAATGTTGTTAGACTTATTTCATGTGTTGATCTGTTTCGGGAAAACTTGGGTGTTCGATTGTTCGATCGAAAAGTTTAACATTTTCTGTTCATCTGGAATGGGATACAATAATTGGAATTCACAATAAGTTATGAGATAACTGAATGAATGTTATAAACGTAGCAATTTAGTCTCACTTGATCGGTTGCCACGGAATTTTGATGTGATCAAAAGTCCGTCGCAATCACGTAGCGTACGCGGATACTCGCCGGGTAAACTTGATAGACAGCTTCACTCCATAGCCCCGACCAAGTGACTGTAGGAGAACCCCGTCGCCGAAAGCATCCGTTAGGGTGCTCGCGGTAGCGGTGTTCCGCCTTGGTGCACTTCGTCGACGGTATCGGGGGTGCGGCCGTCTACTGAAGTTTGCGACGAGTATTCGATCAGACCGTCGGCAATCTTGTTGAATTGCCCGACTTGATATTGAAAAGAGTTTTCGATTTTGAGACTAAAATGCGGGGTTTATAAATGTTAGGCATGTGATGTCTAAGGTATTCATTTGATTAGGCATGCGATGTCTATGCAGATTGCGGATTCCAACTGTTGTAGTTTTACACTTTCTTTTCTGTGACCGTAAGTGTAATATGTGATGTCGCCGGTTTCGTTGCTATATGTCAACGACAATTGGGATGCGCATAATTACTTACGTTGATGACATGTGATGTTATGTGTTGCTGGATATGTTATATTGGATCGTCGTGTACGAATAGCCGGGGGTTTTTATGTGAGATGACTGTTTTTCATTTTCATTCATGTAAAAACTTGTATGTAATATTCTTTTATTGGGGCGCTTCCAGGTTGCGGAAGTAGTCACCTGTTGTATATTATTTACTTTTCCGCACTAGGATAGACCCAAGGAGGAGGGCACAATTAACCGGGTTCTGGAGTCCAGTGGGAGACCAACTCGAGGAGTCGAGTCCGGGTCTGCTAACTCCAGAATTGGTAGGGTTGCTTGCCGCTCTCGTAGGGGTCTAGGGGTGTGGGTTTGGCTATTCATCACGACCGTGGAATCCGTGTTTTATACTGGCTCGTATTGAAAACACGGACGTCCTAGTATATCCAATATTTCATATGTTTCTTCTGCTGTGCTTTATCTGTGATGAGATCATGCGATGTTCTGTGGCAGATATTATATATAGTATATATGATATATTATATAGACGTTGCTTATGTTTTACACCCGCGCTAGCCTTGCCCCGCTCTGCCGTTATTTACCTAACCTAACGGTGGACGAGGGGACATCGAGGCGAATGCGGATGGCATAAGTGTACGTCGTATTTATCTATGATGTTTAGGTACTTAAATGATGGGACTTCATTAATATGATTAATGAAATAAAAGAAACCTAAGATGCTGTAGAATCGAATTTCAAAATAAAACAGGTAGCTACAGTTCTTGCTTTGCACAGCGGTATATGTGATATATCCTGCACCTTATTCGATAAGGAAAGGACCAAGATCCCTTCACCGGGAGTGACTCCTTTAGCCATAACTAGCGGATGCTACACATTCGGTTTGTCTTTTGATTGCTTTTAAGTGTTTTTGCTTTGCACAGTGATATATATGATATATCCCGCACCTCATTCGACGAGGAAAGGACCGACGATCCCTTCACCGGGAGTGACTCCTTTAGCAAAACTAGAAAAGCCTCAAAAGCACTCCATTTTAAAATCATTTGATTCTACAACGATATCAAGTTCATTACGCAATAGGTTTTCAGAAAAAACCTGTCGTAGCCCTCCGTCATTTCAGATAAATCCTGTTTAGTATTCGTGCTGCGTTTGTTGACCTTGTCAAGGCGCAGTGTGCGGTAGCTAACCAGTATTTATCTGCTTATGCATATGTTTCAGATTGGGTTAGGGTAGTCGTGCGGCCTTGTTGACCTTGTCAAGGGTCGTGCGGGTGGGTTTGATTCAATCAAGAAATGACGGGTTGAACTTGACTTGCGGTCTATGGTTTGTTGACCTTGTCAAGGTCATAGATCGTTCGGGGCAAAATATTATCGGGAATTTCAAGTGTTGAAATTTGCAATGAGATTGCATACCTTCTATGAGATAGTTGGATCCCGATACCCGCTGCGAGTAAGTGTTACTCCTGGGAGAGTTTTATACATTACAATTAGCCAATCAAGTAGGTGTCTAGAAAGGTGTTAACGAGGTTACGCCTCTGGGAAAACGAGGTTTACATTAATTAGGTTCGTGCGAAAGCACGGGGGACCTCCCTCAAAGTACCGACACTGGCCTGGCTGAAAGATTGGCGAACTTGTAGTGTGTAATTAATCCCGGCTAGTCTTTCCTTTTAGGGTTTGAAGGAAGATTTGATAAAAAGCAGTGGGAGCCATCCTGATTAGATAAAATATAACCAATCTATTCTTGCAAGAGCGCACGCTGAGTGTTTTCTTCTCTCTCTCTCCAGGTAGCGACCATATCACGCCTTAATCAAGATAATAAAACGGATTATTGACCGAACCCGCTTGTTATACTGAGCTGGGGAACGTTGGTCCCGCTCCAACTTATAATTGTTATAAGACAGAGCAGGTAATTGGGGAATACCAGATTTCCCGTGCCGCCCAAACGAAGAGAGTGCATGCCGATGCATCATCTTCGGGTGTGTTCATTATACAGAACTGTTTCTCAGTATCCTCCGCATCCTGGGTCTTTGATACCGGATCAGGATCCCAGATATGTAAGATGTTACATAGGGCTACAAAAGGGTAGAAAAACTGAGAACGGGTGATAAGTTTCATGAGGCAGAAAACGGGGCAAGTGTTGCAGCCAAGTCTGTTGGTCACTGTCACCCTGTATTGTAATACATTGATTCTGAACGTATGTTATTAGATACCGAACCTGATATACAAAATCATATCACTCTCTTTATTAGTAAAGAAATGATATAATTTTGTATTGTTGGATAATGTTTTGAACATTTCCTATATCAAAAGTTGATCGGTTCAGGCACGTTATCTAAAAGCATAGATGTTCTAAATCAAATTACAGTTCTTAGTATACGGAACACACACAAGAGGAAGAGTTCAGAAATGAACGGATTCTTCTTGAGGTATTGTAGACTAGGTCAGATCAATGTGACCCGACTAGCTAGAGTTACATAAAGATGCATATTTAAATCAGTTTGAATTTACATCTTGTGAAACTCGCCAGTCATGTCACAAAGATAAGATGACCATAGCTCTGTTTATTGGAAACAGAGAAAGAGTTAGTGAACTCTTGGGACTGATACATGATGATGTATGTAGGTCTCCTGTCTACACATACCAGGATTGGTTCTTTATACTTCATTACGTTCTCTGATGATCTCTTTAGATTCAGACATATGTTCTTGTTGAAACACAAGTCCGAACCTTTTGAGATATTCACAGAATATAAGTTAGAAGTAGAGAACCAAAATACGGGTATAAGTATTATGTCCTTTGATGTGATCAAGGAGGAGAATACTTGAGCACGGAAATCCTGGACTATTCTAAAGGAGAATGAGATTCTCTCTCAGCATTACTCCTCCGAATACACCATAGCACGATGGTATATCGGGGCGGAGCAGATACACCCTATTTGATATGGTGTGCTCTACGATGAGTACTACTGAGTTACCTTTTTCCTATTGGGTGTTATGCACTTGTGAAGTTGCATACCTATTGAATAGGGTTTGAATCAAATCAGTTGCCTACCGCTTCATATGTGATATGGAATGGGAAGAGCCCATCTCTTAAGTCAGTTAAGATTTGGGGTTGTCCGGCCTATGTCTAAAAGCAAAATCCGGACAAGCTCGAGGCAAGGTCTGTTATGTAGAACTGGAAATGTTCCAGCCATACAATCTACAGAAGATGATTTGGTACAACCAAAGGATTCAGTAGATGCCAACGAACCTCAGCCTCTCCGCCGATCTAGTAGGGTTCCTCACCCACCTGAGAGATACTTCGGTTTCTCTATGACAGTGGGAGCGAGGATTGCATCATGAGATGATGACCCAACTAGTTTCGAGCTGGCCATCAGGAGTGAGACTCTGTAAGAATGGCTGGATGTTTATCGATCTGAGATGGAATCCTTATACACCAACAAAGTATGGACTTTGGTTGCTATATCTGAAGGGTTAAATCCCCATCAGGAGCAAGTATATCTTGAGAAGATTACTTGGTGTACATGGAAAAGTTGAGACTTTCAAAGCTAGACTTGTTAAAGGTTTGCATCATTGACCAGGCATGGATAATGATGAAACCTTTTCAGTGCCTATGCTTAAGTCCATCCAGATCCTACTTGCCACGGCTACATACCAAGACTACGATATCTGGTGGTTGGGTGTCATGACTGCTTTTCTAAATGATGTTTTAGAAGAGTGCGTCTATAAGTACACAGCCAGAGGGCCTCGTAGACAGTGGGAGCAGCGGGAACGTGTGCAAGATGCTTTATAGGATAAAGCAGGCATCGCGGAGTTGGAACATCTGTTTTGATGAGTTAGTCAAAGATTTTGACATCATCAAAATGGTAGATGAACCTTGTATAAACAAAAAGGTAGTAGGGTGTATGGTGGTGATCCTCGTAGAGTACGTGGATGACATACTCTTGATAGGGAAGGAGTTTCCTATGCTACGCTCGATCAATCTCCGTTTATCACAAAGATTCTCTGTGAAGGATCAAAATGATACCTCCTAAATCCTGAGTTTTAGATCTATGAGATAGATTTAATTGGATGTTAGGATTCTCACTAGTTGTAGTGAGATGATATCAATAGATCCTGGGGAGAATCGCTGGAAGGGTTCCAGGGTGATAAAGACGACTGAATGTCAGTCGCAGGCATTGTCTTTACCCTCAGTAAAGGGACGGTATGTTGGAAGAGTTCCAAGCAAGATACCGTGGCATACTAGACGATAAAGGCAGGATACATCGCTACTTAAGATGCTACCAAAGAGGCGGTTTGGATGTATAATGGTTCATGAGATGAACTACGTTCCTACCATTGTGAGACAATGGAGTTGTGGCTTATGCCAAGGAACGCCCATCCCATCAGTGATCCAGACTTATTCTATGGCAGTATCACCTGATCATGGAGATGGTTGATCTCCAGGTTGATCGAGGCAATGAGAGCAGACTTAGAGCATAACGCAGCGGATCCACTCATGAAGGCCTATTCCCAGAGAGAGACTTTTATGGGATGGTTGAGTATGAGATACTACAACCACTGCTACAGATGGCCCTAGTGCAAGTGGGAGATTGTTAGTTATATGTATGCCCTAGAGGCCATTGCTGTACATAGGATGTATATTGTAGTGGATGCTGGGACATATATAGGGAGGACTTTCTTGCTCGACATGATAGTATGCTATCTGGTTGCTATTTACCATAACGTGTACACAGATTGTCTCTCTATTACATGTTGGTAAAGCCCTTAGGATGTGTACTTGACTACCTGGACTATGATGCGGATCATACTAGTGGGGACATGGTAGTCTATAAGTACATCCTTCAATGTCCCTAGTCGTGGGTGTATCGAGATGGGGCATCGATATACCAGAGTAGACTAGCGTGTACCTTCTCGACCCATACAGATGGGCGATGGATGATCCCATATCCATTGGTGTTTGACATCGAAGATGATATACGGGTGCTCAGTAGAGACTGGGTACACTGGACGGACTCGCCGAGAACTCCCAGATGGTATTATACCTCACGTCAGATGGCAGTTCTCTGGTGACACTGGTACAGAGTAGTCTGTTGACCCGAGATCGTCATAGAGTCTTGTGTGGTTCCCACTGTGCTTTGATTTCCATCTTACCACGTCCAAGAGGGCGTGCAAAACGGTGGTTTTTGGGTACAGTCCCGAATCACATGGAGGCAATGAGCGATAGGAGGGGATTCGTCTCTCCCGGTATAGGGAGTTGATGTTGCGCTGTGTTCGATTGGCTATAACAGGAAATCCCTGGCCAGGGTTGCTGAGATTTACTGGTAAGTGTTACCAGTAGTTTCTCGAATAGTTATAGACCTCATATCGACACGACTTATCGAGCTATTGGGGTCTGACGTTTACCACCCCTAGGCAAGATATGTGACATATCAGACGATCAGACCGGACTGTACGGTAGTGTTACTGGTCGGATTCACTGGAGTGTGAGCGGGCTTGCTCGTCGATCTTCAGATCGCTCAATACCCGGGTGGCCGTTACGTTTAGCAGACCGCTTGCGGCTTGTGGGTGTTTGATATGATCATCACCTGCTGCCGGCGTATTGACGAGTCTTTAGAGTCCTACACAGAGGTTTCCTGGCTCAAGCGAAACGAAATAGGAGCGCATATGAGATATGTGCGGGATCGAGAATAATGCGTGTATGTGATACCGTATTTCATTCTCGCGATCAATGTATCGATTAGGTTATATGCGATATACCCTAGTTATCGAATCAAGGGTTGATTCGATAAACCGATGCATTGCATACTAGTCGGTTATATACGATATGACCGGATCGTTAAATCAAGTGTTGATTTAATGATTTGATGCATAATTATATATTTGATATATTACTTTGCATTAACAAGTATCGGTTCACTTTAAATGGATTTTCTCACTCGAGTGTGCGCATTACATATGCGATATGATTTTGTGCACTTGCTTGTATCATGTTTGATGATACATGCCTTCTTTGTTAAGTGTATAGAATTAAACCTTGGTTAATAGAATGGTTAGGGTTTACTATTTGATTATTCATTTATTTATTTATTTGGTTATTCTTTTTGGAAAGGAAAATGAGCATGAGAAAAATGGTGGTATTCTTTTGTTTATTCATGAAGCTTCATGAATACTTTGACCATTGCAACCATTTTTGTCTCATGCTTAACCTAACCATTCCACTAAACCATGATTGATTCTCTACACCTAACTATGGTTCAATTATGATAAGAATGAATTTCTTTTCTCATTTTAATTATTCTTATCATAATAACATTCTTCTTCTTCTTCTTTTTCATATTTTTCTTCAAGTGAAGAAAACCAAACTTGATCAATGGTGGATTGATGAAGAGTGTGAGAAATCCAAAACTAAAGTTTACCCACTTCCTATTTATTCATCCTCTACCTCTTGCCAAGTAGTAGAGTGTGTTTCCTTCACAAGTTTTCAAGACTTGGTGAAGGTGGAGCTTGATTTAGCGATGCCTCGACGTAGATCATCTTCGGCATGGACATCGACGACCTAGCTCGCCATTTCTCCGATGAAGCGACACTAGAGCCCGGATTTTGATTTGGACAGCGGAGACGACTTCGTTGCGGAGCCGTGGAGGTGGAGCACCGGATCTACAAAGGTTGTATTTCCGTTAAACTCGTAGTTAGGTGTTAACTAGTTTCTATTTCGCCTAGACATCTAGCAAACGATCCGTACACTAGGGTTTCCCAGCACCATAATTTTTGAAATTGGCATGGTAGATGCCTTGTGAGACCTCACTTGAGTGCCTAGGAACCCTACAGAACACTATACACCGATCGATGTGCCTCCTCGAGAATCTCACGCCGCAGTCCCTCAGCATCTGGTATGCACAATCTGGTCCCAAATCGTAGTATCCCCTGATCATCGATCATGAACTCGAAAAATCTGCCCTGTCCCATCTGCGTCCTGATCTCTGAACAACGGTCATCACTGTGCTGTGCCTCATATATACGGTCAAGCAACTATGGGCGTGCACGAACATGCGCAATCTGTCCTCCGATCGGCGTAAACTCGAACTGTACCCGGCTGTCGCATAAGATCTGCCAATCTGCCGACGACTGCCTCTGTATTGCGCTCAAACGACATAGACTATCTCCCGGCCTCCTACTCAAAGCATCTGCCACCACATTAGCCCTGCCGGGGTGGTACAAGATCTCGCAGTCGTAGTCCTTCACTAACTCCATCCATCGGCGCTGTCTAAGGTTCAGGTCTCGCTGCTGGAAGATATACTTTAAGCTCTTGTGATCAGTAAATATCTGGCACGACTCTCCATACAGATAATGTCGCCAGATCTTAAGTGCAAAGATCACTGCAGCCATCTCCAAATCGTGGGTGGGGTAGTTCTGTTCATGTTTCTTCAATTGCAGCGAAGCATACGCGATCACCCTGTCATGCTGCATCAGAACATACCCTAGCCCCACTAGAGAAGCATCATAATATACCACAAATCCGCCTAACCCTGAAGGCAATGATAATACTGGCGCCGTAGTCAGTAAAGCCCATAACTTCTGAAAACTGTACTCACACTCCTCTGTCCAAACGAAAGGAACTCCCTTCCGGGTCAACCCGGTCAAAGGTGTAGCAAAGCGAGAGAAATCCTGCACAAATCGCCTGTAGTAGCCGGCCAGCCCTAGAAAGCTGTGAATCTCCGTAACTGATGTGAGTCTGGGCCAACTCAAAACGGCCTCGATCTTTCTCGGGTCTACACATATACTGTCTCGTGAAATCACGTGCCCCAAGAAGTCTACGCTGTCCAGCCAAAAAGCACACTTGGAGAATTTGGCGAACAGCTGATGCTCTCTCAAGGTCTGCAGTGTAATCCGCAGGTGCTGCTCGTGCTCCTCTCTACTCCGAGAATACACCAGAATATCGTCAATGAATACAATGATGAACAGATCAAGATACGGCCGGAAAATACGGTTCATCAAATCCATGAATGCTGCTGGCGCATTGGTGAGTCCGAACGACATCACCAAAAACTCGTAATGGCCGTAGCGCGTGCGGAAAGCTGTCCTAGGAATGTCCTCCTGTCGAACCCGCAGCTGATGATAGCCTGATCGCAAATCGATCCTCGAAAAGTATCCTGCCCCCTGTAGCTGGTCGAACAAATCGTCGATACGGGGCAAAGGGTATCTGTTCCGCACTGTAACCCTGTTCAGCTGGCGATAGTCGATATACAGACGCAAACTGCCGTCCTTCTTTTTGACGAACAGGACTGGAGCACCCCAAGGAGAAACACTGGGTTGAATAAGTCCCTTGTCCAGCAAATCTTGTAACTGACCCTTCAATTCTCTAAGTTCTGCCGGGGCTATCCGATAAGGCGGTATAGAAATAGGCCCCGCGCCAGGAACCAAATCAATACAGAAAGAAATGTCGCGCTCGGGCGGTAGCCCAGGAAGCTCGTCAGGGAACACATCAGGGAACTCGCTAACAACCGGAACCTGATCCAGAGGAACCTCTGTAGCTCTAGTATCACAAACATAGGCGAGAAATCCCTGACATCCCTTCCTCAAAAGCTGTCCAGCGCGAAAAGAAGAAATCACACAATGTGGGGCGGCACCACGGTCCCCCAACACAACAAAAACCGACTCGCCGGGAAAACAAAATCTAACTGTCTTCTCACGGCAGTCCACAGAAGCATAGCACGTGACTAACCAATCCATGCCTAAAAGAACGTCGAAGTCCAACATCTCAAGAAGGATCAAATCGACAGGCAACTCTCTCTCGCCAATACAGACGGTACAGGATCGGAACACGTGCCTAGCAACAAACGACTCTCCCACAGGAGTAGTCACAACAAGCGGCTGATCAAGCAAACCGGACTCTCTACCCAAACTCGGTAGGAAGTGTGTAGATACGTACGAGTGCGTGGATCCGGGATCGAACAATACGTGTGCATCAACAGAACATACTGGAAGGATACCTGAGACCACCACATTGGACGCCTGCGCGTCCTGATGCGTCAAAGCAAAAACTCGTGCCTGCCCTCCACCTGTGACTGACTGTCCTCTGCCTCGGTCATCCCGTCCTCTCTGAGCAACTCCTCCACGCCCAAGACCTCTCTGTGTATGAGTCTGACGTGGAGTAACAGTAGGAATAACAGGCAACGCCCTCTGGGGTGGTGAAGGTGGTAAGGTGAAGTGCGGTGCTGCTGTCTTCCTCCGGTGTATCTCAGGACAATCTCTGACGAGGTGAAGTAAACTGCCGCATCTATAGCAACCTCGCGACGACTGCTGACTCTTCCGTGGATACGAACTAAACATCTGGCCTCGTCCCGAATCTCTGCCACTCCTCGCACCTGAACGATACCTGTCGCGGCGTCTGAATGTCTGTCTCCGTGCTGATATACCAGTACGAACTCTCTTCGGCTCTGGAACTACCGAAGTCTCAGCAAGGCGCTCCTCGACTAATAGAGCTGCATCTACCGCTGCTGCATATGTCTCGTAGTGCTGCGCGCTGATCGCAAGGAACAGTGGTGTAAGCAAGCTTCGAACAAATCTCTTGACTCGCAACTCCTCGGTAGCCACTAGATACGGTGCATAGATAGATAGCTCTGTGAACAGCACATCATACTCTGCCACTGACATCTCCGGAGTTTGGCGTAAGGACTCGAACCTGCGTGCTCTAGCATCTCTGACACTCAGGGGAAGAAAGCGGGCAAGGAATAGCGCCACGAACTCTGTCCAGGTCATAGGAGGAAGACCTGTTGCTCTGCCCTTCTCGACTGATTCGCACCATTTCTGCACAAGACCTTCTAGGCGAAAGCTCGCGAACTCAACCCATCTCGCATGTGCGCATCTGAGGGAACGACATATCCGAGCCATCCTATCGATGAAGGACTGTGGGTCCTCAGCTGCATCGGTGCCTGTGATGACCGGAGGCTTCAGCCTCATGAACTCTGATAGCGATACTGTAATCACCTCCATAGCTGCAGGGACAACTGGCTGTGCGGTAGGTACCATCGCGGTCTCTGTAACGGGTGGAGCTACCTCTGGTCGCTGCGCTCGAAGCGTCTCAACTAGCGATCCTATCATCTGGCGCATCTCCTGCATGCTGGATCCCACCGTCTGGCACATCTCCTGCATACCAGCCCCTAGCGTGGCGATCTGATCTGTCACGGGAGGAACAACCTGCTCGGGTACAACAAGTGTACTGCCCGGATCAGTCCTCGTCTCAGACGAATCAACTCGAATCTCGGCCATCGCAGCCGCTCTCTGCGCCCTCGTAGTCTTTGGCGGCATAATGGCTGAAAGGAAAATAGGATTCGATAAGGATGCAGAAGTCGAATCGCAAGAATGTATATACTCAAAAGGAATTTAAATCAATAAGTCCTAAGGTCGCTTTGGCGGAGTACCGTATCGTGAGCATGCCGCGGAACATACGCACGCTACGCCACTCTGCTTCAGCTACCTACTCCATCATACCGGGGTCATCCTAGGAACACTCCGAAAGGTAAAACTTACGCTCTGATACCAACTTTGTCACGACCCGAATATTTCGACTCATGACCGGCACTTAACCACGCTACGTCTACAGGCGTAACGCGACTAAGTAAGCCGAACCCAGAAATCAAAACCATTTAAAAGTAGTGAGTGTTGAAAACATTCAATTAAAACATTTAGAAAACCTTAATAGTTCAATGAAGTTCTTTTTAAAATTTAATTATCCTTAATATAATTTTGGCAGCATTTCCTTTGTAAAAGTAACCCCAAAAATCGGGTAAAAACAGGATATAAGTGAAAATGAGATATAATGAACAAAGCATCCCAAACCGGGAGCAATCACGCCCAACGGAGGAAACCATCATCACAAGAGTAATATACGACGCCGTAGCGAAGAATGAGCAAAAGTAACAACCCATAATAATAACTGCAAATAATATAACAGCCGGCTACCACGAGCTCGACACCAGAATACAAAATATACATCGTCGTCCTCACACTGTCTCTAAGTCAAGTACATATATGGTAGATGGAGAGTACTACATACAAAAGTGTATACAATAAAATTAACCAGATACCACAACCCACCTAAATAGTAAAATAGCTCTCGCACCAACTGTAGTGGTATCTGAAGCCAAAAGATGCAAAAAGGCAGCCTGCCGCGACTACTCTGAGGGGCAACCTGCAAATACTGTGGCACAACGGGGGTGAGTTGCCAACTCGTGAATAGAGATAACATATAAAGGTAATCACGAGCATGCACGTACTGCGCTACGCTATCATATGCCAGCAGGTAAATCTATATGCGACAAGCGGTAAGTGCAATAATCATGCAAATGCTCTATCAGGTAAAATAACTACAGGATGAGATATATAATAATCACGGCTGAGCATGGGATAAACAACATCTACACGAAATATCTATCGTGAAAAAATAATCGGTGCCCAAGCTGCACCCAAATCCCAAATAAACTCAGGCGCCGGCACTCTCCTCGGCCCTCAAATCCTGTACATCTCTGAGAATCACGAGTGCCCAACATCGGCACCCAAAATATCATAAATACTCGTGTCCAGCATCGACACGCAATTCCTCATACATCGGGCTCCGTAAGTCCGGATTAGCCCACGGGCTCCATCTCGGTATCGGCCCTCGGCCCCGGCAGTACGGATCATCCCGCATCCATCTCTCGACTCTGGTCAGTATCCTCCGGATAACTGCCACGTCCAACCAATCACCGGTAGGTACTCGCCCACCTCCAGGCTCAATCGGCAAAGTCCATCGATCATCTTGCCGAGGGGAACCATACCGGGTCCACCACGAACCCGCAAACAGATCATCTACTCCACGAATCGGGTTTCAAGCACACGTCTCAGCACTGAGAAAACGCGTGGTGGACGCACCAAAATATCATATCACGAGGCACCGGGTTTTCAAATAGTGCATCTTTTCTTAAATAATTCCACGGTCCTCAAAACCAGAAATCACATAAAAATCCAACACCAATGAGTAAATCAAATACGCTGTGCTATGTACATCAAGTCATCATAATATAGGTACAAGGGAGAAACCGCGTTTCTTAAGATAGTTCAGTTTTCAAAGACAGCATGCGGCTTCCAATTTCTATGAAAATCATGTCGAATCATATGTGAAATGAATTACAGTATAATGATCATGGCAATTCTGCAGTGAGTGTGTCATGGCAATTACTAACGGTGTGTGTGTAACATGTAGATCAGTGCTCGTGCAACATAAACCGTTAGTAATAGTGCGGTGTTCTATCAATTCTAAGTTTTCATACATATAGCAGGGAATGCAGTATACAACAACAGTATCCTTGAACAGTCAATGTAGGTAAATACAATGTGTAGCTATAAAGTCCTATCAGCCCTGACGTAGAACGCCATGCGGGCGATATCCCCGTAGATGTTAAATCTACTCACCGAAGTCTCGCGCTAAGTGTAGCCGACGACTTGCTTCCCCTTCTTCGCAGCGTCCGTCTCACTCGCCTGCGAACCTAGATTTACACAAAATATCACACATTAGCTCAAATCCACCAAAACGCGATATTAAGGTCAAACTAGAAACCCGCGTTGCAAACCAAGCGCGCGTGTGCGCGATACGCTAAAACGTGTGATCACGCTCCTGAAGCTAACCTGACGCGTCGCGATACGCAACACAACCCAAAACAACACACGTATCACATGCGTCGCGGAGATTTAAAATACGTAAAATAGGGTAATGGGTCCCAGATTTTGATACAGAAAGAGTTTCATAAAAATAAATATACCATAAAACCCCAAATATCAGCAGACACCAACCACAAAAACCCCAACCCAATACCCTCCCATCTGGCCGCAAATTGCGGCCAGAATGATTAATTTGGCGGCCTGGGTAGGGGGTGGGCTCCTGGGTTTGGTGTGTGCACTCCATACATCCTGTGTATATCCCAGTAATTACAATTTTATTCTAAAACACCCCGGGTAGTAGCAGTTTCAACAGAACCCAATTTCAAGTTAAAAATTCACACTTTGCACTCAATTGAAACTTTAGGGTATTTTTCTGAAATCTGAAATAAACCTAAGTCTAAAATCACCTATATAACTCATCACTAAGCTATTCAAGCCATAAAAAGTTAATTTTTATCACAACCTCACTAAATCCCTTTATAACACACAAAACATGCATAAAATGTGATATTTTGCTAGAAATACTATAAGTTATGTAAAAGAGGTGCTAAGGGTGAGTTAATACCTTCAAAACACCTTAAGAAACACCAAAAATCCCTGCTTTTTCCTCAAGTGCGCAGATCCACCACCAAACACATCAAAAGCTCATTTTTTTCTATGGTTTGTGAAAGAAAAGTGTTTTTTTGAGTAGGGTTTGAACGGGGGTTTAATGAGGAATGAAAAAAGAAGAGAGAAATGGAGAAAATGGTGTTGCTGCTGCTTCTCTTCTGCTGGAGCTCAGAAGTGAGGGAAAGAGAGAGAAAAGAGATAGAAGCAAAGGTCAAACAAAAGTCAAATCCCATACCTAACCACCATGCCTTCATTTCTATTTAAATTTGCATTATAAAAAGGGGTTTTGACTTGTTTAAATGGGTGGGATAAGTAAAACCAAGCAAGAAAAGAAAAAGGGTTAACATGATACACTTTTTAACCAAAGTCATAAAAATATGCTAAGTGTGCATGTGTACACTAACAAAATTTCCAATTAGGGTAAACACAACTAAAAATAATTAACAACCCTATAAATATATATATATATATATATATATATATATATATATATATTCATAAAAACACTTCACAACACAAAAGACCACTAGCCAAGAAGAAAAATAAGATATCCGTTTTTTTTTGAAAAACACGCACACTTGCTAATTAACGCGAAAACATTCTAAATGAATTTCAAGGTGTTACAATATGCTTACATTTCTTTTACATGTCATATACATCATGCTTTCTGATTATACGCATTGAGAGTTGCAATTTCCATGATATTTCTGGATTTCGGGAACCGTGGTATTTCAAAAGAGAATATGCCATTGCTTTTAAAAACCCGGTTACCCTTGATATGATATTTCAGTGCGTCCACCATTTGTTTTCTCGGTGCTGAGAGCGACATGTGAAACCCGATTCGAGGAGTGGACGAGCCGATTGTGGGTACATGGTGGACCCGGTATGGTTCCCCTCGGCAAGTTGATCGAAGGATTTTGCCGATTGAGCATGGAGGCGGGCGAGTACCTACCGGTGATTGGTTGGACCTGGCGGTTATCCGGAGGGTACCGGCCAGAGTCGGTAGATGGTTATGGGCGTCCTGCTGGGGCCGAGGGCCGATTCCACAGATGGAGCCCGATATATGAGGATTTACGTGCCGATGTTGGGCACAGTTTTCATGATGTTTTCGAGTGTCGATGTTGGGCACTCCGGTTCCATGATTTTGACATGTCGCGAGGGACACATGTGGTTTATATCCTCATATTTCCATGCATATGCTGATGATATTTACATGCATGATGGTTATTGTCATTGGGTGACGAGTGGACGGGATCCACGTACATGCAGATTGATTTCATTGATTATACCTCACAATTATGATATGCTATTACCTGAGGCATTGGCACGAGCACTTGGCACTACACTCATGTATAGAGATTACATTGCCAGTTTAGCATGCTTCAGACTTGTTCATATTGAGGTTTATATATATCTGATCGTATTGACCTAGGATGGGTCATACATTCGATCTCTGCTTGTAGATATTTTCTATTCACGAGTTGGCAACTCACCCCCATTGTGCCACAGTTCTTGCAGGTTTTTGCCGCACAGATTCCATAGCGGCTTTTCTGGCACACTACTTCCATATGGGTGACTTTCTTGGGTAGGTGGGTTCTTTTGTATCAGAACCGCTATTGTACATGTATTATTCATTGTATCTAGAAATTCCATCAATCAAAACTTGTATATTGTTTCAGATGTAGAGACAGTGATGTATTATTTCGACCTTAGAGTCGCGCTTGTAGTATTATGGTTTTCTGGCTGTTTTGAGTTCTTTTAGGGTATTTGATCCTCGCTCTTTGGCGTTGTATACTATTATTGCTTACGTGGTTGTGACCGTCGATTGACGAAGAGCTAGCTCCCGCTTGGGGATGCCTTTTATCATTTGCTATATATTATTCTTGTTGTACCCCGTTCGGGGCCAGTTTTTACAAAGGAAACTCTGCCGAAATTTTCAGAAAAGACTACACATTTTAAAAATGCATATTCGGCTTAGTTATTTAAAAACTTTGATTTTCAAAACATGATTTCCTTACTTCTTGAAAACCGGTTTCTTTATTTACTCCTTAAATCGTTTTAGATTTCTGGGCTTTTGGCTTACTTGGATCAGATGGAGTCTGATAGACTTCATAGGATTCAAGGGCCAGTCATGTGCTCTTTCAGGTCATGAAACAAAGGAATATGAATCAATAACATATAAGCATGCAATGCAATGCGAGCCGTAGAGTAAATGGTAAATGAATAGTACTGCAGCTTGCCATTTGAAATAAGAAAAATCGGGGTTTTTAGTAAACTAAGGGCTACAGTGTTTTTAAGATATTCCCGATTCATTAGTTTTTGAAATAGGTATGACTCGGATCTAGTCTAACATCTACTATGCAAACTACAGATCTAAGTATCAAGTCAACCAGGAGAGGTATGGAATCCACCTAAATCTGAGTCGATATAAATATATATAAGTATAATAGTCGGTGATCCCTCCACAATAGTATCGCGTACGATACGGCATACCATATGAAAATCCTCAAGTCGTGAGTGCGGATCTATCATCAATATAAAGCTCGTACGGTAAATCGTCGTACGGCATCCCATTAGCTAGGTACGGGTCAATATCGCATCATCTCATCAATTACCTGGTATTCATATCATCACATCATATGATCTGGGGTACTGATCTAAGTCTAGTATAAATCGATACCATCTATAGAAGTATGAATGCGGGGATAAAACACATGCCCCAAGGCCCGCTAAGATCACAGGTCGTATCCCCAAATACGAATCATATCAAGTCACCGACCTCACGGCACTATGCCCAATATCATAGACTCATCTCCAATGTCATCTAATATCATCAAACCCAGTGCAAGTATAATGAATATGTAAGGATGTACGTGTAGGTGTAAATCTATTCTAGGGGTCGCGACTATGAACTACACTAGTTGCTTCTAATCCTAACTATCCATAATACACCTAACACAATATCCACGACGCACTATAACAATCATATATATATATAGTATATCAACTACAGACTGCGGGGGTGCTATACGCCATCCACCCGACTTCCCCATGTAGATATAATCTACTCACCTCGCGTCTTCATTTGTCGACGTCGCCACGCGCTTGCTTGTCGTCCCGAAGTCTTCATGGGGTACCTACACGTCAAAGTATCGTAAATGCGTATTAAAACCAAATCAAAGCTAATACAGCACACGAAAGCCAAAACGATACGCTAAGGGGCCTATATGTTAGAACCTATGGGTATGCTTTCAAAACTATCAATCAATCCTCGATATCGTCGTATAAACGCCAAATAGTCGAGGTAAAACACAATACGTAAATTCAAAATTAAAAATACGGAATACGGAAACACGAATCCAAAACATCAACTAAGGAAATAGGCTCCAGATTTCACCCTAGGTCAAACTAGACAAATCTACACATACCAGGGGTCTAATCTACTGACAAGGGGGCACCAAAAAAAAACGAGCCAATTCCTCTCTGGTCTGGCCGCAATTTGCGGCCCGAAAGGATATATTTGCGGCCGGGGTTGGGAGTTAGGGGGTAGGGTTCTGGTGGTAGCTTCCTGGGTGCCTGCACATCTCACTGTCCAACCAAAATATTTTTCAGAGTCTTGGGTTGATAGAAGATCTCATATAACCTTCACAGATTCCTTAAATTTTCCGATATCGGTTTCTATAAATCCGTATTTTGGGTTTAACTTTCAGGTTTGGGTCTCAATTATAGCACTTAGGTGTTGGTGTAGCCTCTACTGAGCTCAATTTCACATTACAACACAAATTCCTTCAAACCCTAACTAGGTTTTCCTTAAGTCCACAAAACACACAATATCGGTTCTATCACAACATGGGGGTATAAGTAATGCATAAACTAAGCTAATGATCCAGAAATTATCTCTTTTGGCAACTCAAGAATTTTCTTGAGTTGCCCCAAGTAGCCAAAATCCTTACTTTCTTGGTCCAATGTGTAGATCTTGAGCTTGTGCACAGTTTTAATGAAATTGGGGTAGGGTTTTGGTGTTGTTTTTGTGATGAATTGAGGAGTTGAAGATGGGAGGGAGGAGGAGCAGCAGCAGCTCAGAAAAGAGAAGAGGGAGAGATGATGAAGGTGAAGGAATGGGGACAAATGACAAAGTCAAAGCAACCCCTCTCTTTTCTCTCTCACACCATACCTTATATTTTATTCCTTTCTCATTTCTTTTTCTTTTTCTTTCCTCTCTAAATCCTTCTCACTAGAATAGTAACTCCAAAATAAAACCATGGCAAGAAAAATGTAACACAAATGTGGAAAAAGATATGTGCATGTTTTGCACAAAATTGCTAATAACAGATTAGCGATTTTTAATCGCGATTAGCACTAAATTAGCATATAACTAATCATAAAAACTTAAAAATGGCATAATTCCCTAAAATACCCTATTTTAGAATTTTCCATAATTTTCCAAATACCCCCCACCCATTTATTTGTATTTAATTATACCGAATTATTAAAATATTCAATAAAGTAATATTTAAATTATAAAAATTCCCAAAAATAATATTTTATTATTTTGAAATGTTATAATCTACCCCCTTAAATAAATTCGGTCCCCGAATTTAAATTTAAACCCACAACTACTAAAACGTTCAGTAAAAATCCAAGTTGTCGGATACGTGATAATCGAATCACAAAATCACAAATCATAAATACCGTCGTCGGTAGTCCCTCCTTCAAAGTCGAGAAGGTGTCAGTGCATCCAATGCTAGCAGCGCAAGATATCTACTTTCCTCTTGCTCATGGTCTGGCGTCCTCTGTCTTTGGGTCCTTATCTTCTCTACGGATTACCTATCTCGCAATCAATCGGCTCATCGGCCCTGTCAGGTGTGCTAACGGGGGCGATTCCATTCTGGCACTTCTCTAGTCGTCTCTCGGTCAATCATCACGACCACTCATAAAGCAGCAAGTCGCTGGCATCGGCCTCTGGCTCTCTGAATGCACGCGACACATTTGATCCTAGGTGCAATTATCATTGTAGCAGTGTCCTGGAAGGAATCCCGCTCAAGGTCTCTTCCGATCTTGCCTGTGCCGAACTGTACGGAGGCTGGCTCTCTTGCATAATCACTTCTCACTCGATGGACATCTGTGTCCTCAGCACAGCATTTTCTCGGAAATTGGTCGCATCCCAACGCCTCTGTAAGCATATCAGGTCTCTAGCCTCGACAGAAAGTAATGACAGCTCGTCAGCGTCTCGCACGAACCTCTGGTTCCACTTATCTCTATCGGCGTCTACTATGACGTCACGCCATGCTATCTACGCACTGCAGTGTTCTCGGCCACGGTCAATCCGAAGTCTCTCGCACGGACTCGAAATCGCGTACTCTGTAGCTTCATTATTCTGTAGAAGATGTCTGGCCGAACAAGTCCTCGGGAACGCGTCCCAACCATCGGAGGAATACTCAATACCCGTCCGTCCTCGATCAACTCACAACGCATCTGGGTAAGGTCCTTTATCCAAACCTGGTCAACTATCTCGTCGACGATGCCGAACTCTGGCCTGCTGGGTGTGCGCAATATGACCACTCCTGGGTCCAGGTCTTCTCGTATAGTATTCCAGAAAAGTCCTGTCGAGGTTTCTCTCTCAAATATCATTCCTTCCGAATAGCCCGGAAGTCATCATCCATTGCTGAAGCTAATTCTTGCTCCGGAACGGCTGCATACTCGTCGCAACTCCTTCTGGAAGGTATATCCATATACAATGCCTCTGCATGCGTATCGCATCTTTGATGTCAGCGGAGTGGAACGTCACCTCGTCAAATCTCTTGCGAACTCTTTACTTCACTCTTCTTCAATGTCGACTGATTTGGACTCGTCTCATCGTGGCTGCACGAACTGCGCTCTAACGGCTATCCTCGTATCTGGAGTCTCCCAAGCGATGCATCTCACCACCTAGCATCCGAAGGAAGTGGAACCATTCGATCGATTCGTCAAAACCTCATAATCCCCCAAGAGATCAACATCTTGGGTACAGTTTAACAGCATCGAGTACATAATACAACATTAATGATCCAGCCGTAGAAGGGCAAACCCAAGCCTCACTAATGGCGCCGCGGAACTGCCGCAAACCCTAAGGTTCAAAGGCTTTCACACGGTCATTAAGTCGAGTTAGGGTTTCATTCTTCTAGAGGGTTCATAGAATCGCTTGCATGTCTTTCCGAATACTTTAAACTTGGAAAATTGGCTCCTGACATTCGATCGTCTCAATCGACTCTCAACGAACCTGCATGAAGTCGCCTCTAGCTGGAATCATTCTATCTGATGACCTCACATCGGGGTAGGCGAACAATCCACATGTCCTAGTCATTCGTCCTCGATGACTAGCGACCTTCTATCATCTCCTAGTACAACTCGTACCGCAATAGCTCCAACATCCAGGGCAATATCTCGTTGTTCGCAGCAACAACTGGCTCCTTCTCCTGTACGCAGAACAGCGCCTCAATCCTCCAGGAAAGGCGATACATTGGCTGTCATCTCTAAATCGATCCGCTCTGGATCTGAGTAAGACTCTCCACACTGGAAATCTTCAACTCAACTGGGCCTGCTCCGGCGTATAAATCGGAAGAATCACCTTCGTCTCTCAAATCGGGTAGACAAGCTATCATCTGTCTCATATCTTCCTGGAAGCTCCGACGATCTTAGCTCGTAAGCTCCGGAAGTGACAGCTTATCAATCTCAGCAACAGCTGGTCCATTTGTCTGCACGGTAGGCGACATCATAATCTCTGAGGTATGCTATACATCAACAGTCCTCTCTCAACTGACAGCTCTAACAATGGCCCGATCATCCGGTGTAAAACCAAGCACTCGCCTCCACTAGAGGTCACAATCACCAATACTAACTCGAGACATTCCCATGTCACGAGAAAACACAACGGTCGGCCCTCGTACCAGACGAGCTCGCCCTGATCGTAACCCCAGCAGCAGCCCAAACTGTGCTCAAACAATGGCGACAGGAACCCCAATCGAGTATCGAAGAGGGCAGATCAATGGCAAGAAAGAAAGCAACAGATCCAGAGTGGGTACATGATCATAAGAAGGAACAACATCAATGAAAGTATGATCATGGAACTAATAGAATCGAGGATCTCAAATGGATGTATAGTCATGGATATGAAGAGAATCACTAACTCGAAAATATATGCATCCTAAGGTTCATTAAGCGGAGTAGCGTATCGTAAGTATGCCGCGGAACATACCCACGGTACGTCACTCTACTTTAGTCACCTATTCCATCAACCAAGGGTCATCCTACGCGACGATCGTTCGGGTCTAATACCCCCTCGACTAAGTCTAAGTTCCGTAAGGTCAAGCCTAAGTTCCGTATATATATAGACGCCCTAGGCTCCACATTGTCAAACTTAGACTCGAACCAAGGTTAACCTAACGCTCTGATACCAACTTTGTCACGACCCGAAAGAGCACGTGACTGGCCCTTGAACCATATGAAGTCTATAGGACTCCATCTGATCCAAGTAAGCCAAGCCCAGAAATCTAAAACCATATAAGGAGTAAATAAAGAGAACCCAGAAATCCAACTTTGTCACAACCATGAAAGCAATATGATATACAACGCCGAATGGCGAGGATCAAAACTCAAAGGAAACTCAAATAAGCATGAAAATCGTAACACTACTAAGCGCGACTCTAAGGTCGAAATAATACATCACTAGTGTCTGAGTCTGAAATAATATAAAAGTTTTGGTTTATGGAATTTCTAGATACAAAAGAATAATACATGTACTATAGTGGTTCTGATGCACAGAACCCTCCTACCAAAAGCAATTCACTCGCAAAGGAAGCAGTGTGCCAGAAATGCCGCTATGGAACCTGTACGGCAAAACCTGCAAGAACTGTGGCACAACGGGTGTGAGTTTCCAACTCGTGAATAGAAAACATCTATAAGCAGAAATGGAATGCATGACGTAATTCTAGGTCAATATGATCAGATATAATATAAACCTCAAATGAATAAGTCTGAAGCATGGTAAAGTGGCAATGTAACATCTGAACATATGTGTAGTGCCAAGTACTCGTGCTAGTGCCTCACGTAATAACATATCATAAATATGATGTATGTATGCGGTAAAATGGGAACAGAAGATATCATGAATGAAAACATCAGAAAATCAGTGTCGAGCATCGACACAAACTATATATCTCAATATCAAATGAAACCCATATATCATGTATCCGATATGTATGCAGCATTCATGAAGGTACTCTATCAGGTACTACTAATATATGATGCAATGCATATAAAATAAATGTGGGGTAGGGGAGATATAATATGCCATCGACCATAAAGGCCCCGAGCACATAGGCTCCTCTCAAATCGAGCACATAGGCTCCGAGCACATAGGCTCCTCTCATATCGAGCTCATAGGCTCCGAGCACATAGGCTCCTCTCACATCGAGCTCATAGGCTCCGAGCATATAGGCTCCTCTCACATCGAGCTCATAGGCTCCTCTCACAATGCATATGTAAATTTGCATAGATCATCATGATGATATATTAAGTAGGCGTATATATATATCAGTGTCCCATACCACTAATATATATATACACTATGGGTATACATATATATTTCAGCGTCCCATACCACTGATATATATACGCAGGAGTAAAACAATCCAGAATCATCATATGCAACCATATCACAGTGCGAAATCCATGAATTATAATACATGCAACATGAACACTAATATGAGCATGCAACTATGTAAAGGCATATGCACAAAGGAATATGAATCAATAACATATAAGAATGCAATGCAATGCGAGCCGTAGAGTAAATGGTAAATGAATAGTACTGCAGCTTGCCATTTGAAATAAGACAAATCGGGGTTTTTAGTAAACTAAGGGCTACAGTGTTTTTAAGATATTCCCGATTCGTTAGTTTTTGAAATAGGTATAACTCAGGTCTAGTCTAACATCTACTATGCAAACTACAGATCTAAGTATCAAGTCAACCGGGAGGGGTATGGAATCCACCTAAATCTGAGTCGATATAAATATATATAAGTATAATAGTCGGTGATCCCGCCTCAATAGTATCGCGTACGATACGGCATACTATATGACAATCCTCAAGTCGTGAGTGAGGATCTATCATCAATATAAAGCTCGTACGGTAAATCGTCGTACGGCATCCCATTAGCTGGGTATGGGTCAATATCGCATCATCTCATCAATTACCTGGTATTCTTATCATCACATCACATGATCTGGGGTACTGATCTAAGTCTAGTATAAATCGATACCATCTATATAAGTATGAATGCGGGGGTAAAACACATGCCCCAAGGCCCGCTAAGATCACAGGTCGTATCCCCAAATACGAATCATATCAAATCACCGACCTCACGGCACTATGCCCAATATCATCGACTCATCTCCAATGTCATCCAATATCATCAAACCCAGTGCAAGTATAATGATTATGCAAGGGTGTACGTGTAGGTGTAAATCTATTCTAGGGGTCGCGACTATGAACAACACTAGTGGCTTCTAATCCTAACTATCCATAATACACCTAACACAATATCCACGACGCACTATAACTATCATATATATATATATATAGTATATCAACTACGAACTGCGGGGGTGCTATACGCCATCCACCCGACTTCCCCCTGTAGATATAATCTACTCACCTCGCGTCTTCATTTGTCAACGTCGCCCCGCGCTTGCTTGTCGTCCCGAAGTTTTCATGGGGTACCTACACGTCAAAGTATCGTAAATGCGTATTAAAACCAAATCAAAGCTAATACGGCATACGAAAGCCAAAACGATACGCTAAGGGGCCTATAGGTTAGAACCTATGGGTACGCTTTCAAAACCATCAATCAATCCTCGATATCGTCGTATAAACGCCAAATAGTCGATGTAAAACACAATACGTAAATTCAGAATTAAAAATACGGAATACGGAAACACGAATCCAAAACATCAACTAAGGAAATAGGCTCCAGATTTCACCCTAGGTCAAACAAGACAAATCTACACATACCAGGGGTCTAATCTACTGACAAGGGGGCACCAAAACAAAAACGAGCCAATTGCTCTCTGGTCTGGCCGCAATTTGCGGCCAGAAAGGTTATATTTGCGGCCGGGGTTGGGAGTTAGGGGCTAGGGTTCTGGTGGTAGCTTCCTGGGTTCCTGCACATCTCACTGTCCAACCAAAATATTTTTCAGAGTCTCGGGTTGATAGCAGATCTCATATAACCTCCGCAGATTCCTTAAATTTTCCGATATCGGTTTCTATAAATCCGTATTTTGGGTTTAAGCTTCAGGTTTGGGTCTCAATTATAGCACTAAGGTGTTGGTGTAGCCTCTACTGAGCTCAATTTCACATTACAACACAAATTCCCTCAAACCCTAACTAGGTTTTCATTAAGTCCACAAAACACACAATATCGGTTCTATCACAACACGGGGGTATAAGTAATGCATAAACTAAGCTAATGATCCAGAAATTATCTCTTTTGGCAACTCAAGAATTTTCTTGAGTTGCCCCTAGTGGCCAAAATCCTTGCTTTCTTGGTCCAATGTGTAGATCTTGAGCTTGTGCATAGTTTTAATGAAATGGGGTAGGGTTTTGGTGTTGTTTTTATGATGAATTGAGGAGTTGAAGATGGGAGGGAGGAGGAGCAGCAACAGCTCAGAAAAGAGAAGAGGGAGAGATGATGAAGGTGAAGGAATGGGGACAAATGACAAAGTCAAAGCAACCCCTCTCTTTTCTCTCTCACACCATACCTTATATTTTATTCCTTTCTCGTTTCTTTTTCTTTTTCTTTCCTCTCTAAATCCTTCTCACTAGAATAGTAACCCCAAAATAAAATCATGGCAAGAAAAATGCAACACAAATATGGAAAAAGATATGTGCATGTTTTGCACAAAATTGCTAAAAACCGATTAGCGATTTTTAATCGCGATTAGCACTAAATTAGCATATAACTAATCATAAAAACTTAAAAATGGCATAATTTCCTAAAATACCCTATTTTAGAATTTTCCATAATTTTCCAAATTTCCCCCCCCATTTATTTGTATTTAATTTTACCGAATTATTAAAATATTCAATAAAGTAATATTTAAATTATAAAAATTCCCAAAAATAATATTTTATTATTTTGAAATGTTACAGAATTGCATTATGCGTACATACATACATGCATACCTACATACTTGCGTACCTACATACTTGCGTACATACATACTTGTGTACATACATACTTGCGTACTTACATACCTTGTTATAACTACATATATGCTCATATGTGATGTTGCATTGGATTTTGGAGAAATTGGGAACCACATGATACATTTAAAACCTGGATTCATTTAAAAGAGCGGTTTTCCCTTGATATGCTTATATTATGGTTTTATGTTGCATACATCATATTGCATGGATTAACTCATTTAGATATGGATTTCATGTGATTTATGTTAGTGTTTATGCCCTAGAGGCCATTACTATATCATACTAGTTTGTATATTACTTAATGGAAGCTTGGGATATTCACAGTTGTATTGACTGTCTTGCTAAAAATGGTAGTATGCTACTTGGTTTGTGTCTATTTTAATATGTGCATGTGTTTCTTTTAACATATCGCTTATACCTATTAGTAGAGCCCTTAGGATCATTGCTTGATTACCAGCGTTGTGATGGCACTCACACTAGTGGGGGCTGTGTAGTCTATAAGCAACATCCTATACAGGTCCCTAGTCGTAGGATTATCGAGACGGGGCATCGATACTCCGGAGTAGACTAGTGTATACGCTTCTCATCCCAGCTGGGGAGATGGTCTGTCCCACAGCCATCAGTACGTCGTACTGGAGATAGTATGCAGGTGCTCATTAGGTTACGGGTACAACGGACAGGACTCGCCGGGAACTGCAGGTTGGTACTATACCTATCGTCAGATAGCAGTTCCCACGTGACATGAGTACTGCTTAGTCCGTCGACTTGACACTGCTACTTCGCCTCGGTTGTGTTCCCACTGTACTTAGATTACTACCCTACCACGGCTCAAAGGAGTCGTGTAAACAGGTAGTAGTTGGGTGCAGTCCCGAATCACTTGGAGGCAGTGGCGGTTAGACAGGACTCGTCTCTCTCGGTATTGGGGGTTGATATCGCGCTGTGTATGGAGAGCCATTACGCAAAGTCCCTGGCCAGGGCAAGCGAGATTTAATGGTAGGTTCCAGTAGTTTCTCAAGGTGTAATGGGCTTCACTCCGACACGACTTTTACCGCTATTAGGGGTTTGACGTTTACAACCGCCTAGGCCCGATATGTGATAGTCCTAGACGAACAGACCGGACTGTACGGAGATTGTCACATACAGGTTCAGTAGGAGTTCGGATGGGTTTTCTCATTGTCCTTCTTATCGACATCAACCTGGGGACCGTTACGTACAGCTCGAACCACTTGCGGCCTGTGCTTAAACCCACTGCCAGTGTAGTGTCGAGTCTTTAGAGTCCCACACAGAGAGTTTCCCTGCACCGGGCAAAAGGTGTAGAGGCCGTATGGTTTTACGGCAGGGCCGCGATCACTTACGTACACTTGTGCACGTACTATGATCGGGTAGATAATACTAGCGGGCTTTGGTTTAAGCCAAATTCTAGTATTATGCAGATGGATTTATTCAGTCAAAGATTTTCCGTGTTTTTCGGAAATACGGATGGGAGGGGCAGTCTCGTAATTTCTCGGGAAGCTTCTAGAAGAAGGTGACTCATTTGTGTTTATTTCCTTTTAGGATTTAAACTAAATGATGTGGAGGATGAGGTGTATGTTTACATTAAATGCTTAATGACTCATGAGGTGATTCACCCTTAGAATTAAATGAAGCAGGCTAGATATTATCTTGATATTATCAAGAGAGATATTATTATGCTTCATAATATTCTAGCATGAGTATTATTCATTTTGATTATCACAAAACACTTCTCTCTCCTCAAGTCTTCATCTTCTTTCTCAAACCCTGAAAGCTCTCCTGAGTTGAGAATCCTAGGGTTTAAGTGACTAAGTAATTCATCTAAATACTCTACACCCTCTAGGACTTATAGATTAGCAAACTAGAAACCGTAGTTATCTCAGATTCGAGATAGGAGCTCGGACTATAGACTCCCGGGTGGATCATCTTTGACTCGAGGAGGCCGTTGAGATACCCATGTTCCATAGAGCCGTTGAGGTGTGGAGGACAACGATGAAGACCCGAAGGACAAATAACGTGAGGTATAACTTCGAATCCGAGTAGTTAAACCTCTCTTAGTTTGTTAGTGATGGTTTAGACACGATCCGTATGCTCAAGTCCGTGTTACGAACCTTTGATAATTGTTTTTCATATATTCCGCCTCCCCGCGAACACGTGGGGTGCGTGACATGGACTTACACTGGTATCAGAGCCTACTAAACCTTTACTATCTTGTTAGCAACTAATTAGAACTTCGATCATCGGAAAAACAGGAAAACTTTACCCCGGATCCCTATAGTTTCTGTCAATTTTAAACTTGTCGAAAAAATTATTTCAGAAGTATGAAAATTCACAGCAGGGAATTCTAAGAATACTGGAGAAATACGAGTTGCTAACTCGGTGAGACGACCGTGGAAGCGCGGCGGATTAGTGCAATTCGCCGCGGATCCGCGGCCGAGTCAACTCCGAGTTGACTCGTATTTACACAGTTTGTCTTATTTTTGGGTGTTCTGTTTTCCTGTATATTTTGTTTCTGCCCAGGTTTTTTCAGTGCTGGCTTGCATTTGTGGTAGACACGGAAAAAGGTTGTCGATCGAAATTCTAAGTTATTTTCTAAGCAGGTTTTATCTGTGACGTTTAATGTGTTCGTAAATCTCCGCTAATTGCTAGTATGTCGGTTAGTTGGGGTTGCACATTTCTGTGATGGATATTGGTTTGTGTATATGAACTCTATTGGATCGTCATGGATGAATAGTCGGGGATGTGAGATGAGGGTTTTTATCTTTCATTCGATGTAAATTGTAATATGTTGTAATATTCTTTTGCGGGGCACATCCGGGTTGAGGTTGTAGCCACCGTTGTATTATTTCATTTACTGTTTTATGCTCCTAGGATAGACCCAAAATAGGGTGCACAAACTACCGGGTACTTTGAAGTGTTTAATGGCCTACTCACGTTGTTGAGGGAGACTGTTTCACTTCTGGTACTAGGCGGGTAGTTTGCCGCATCCATAGGGGTCTAGGGTGGGGTTTGGCTATTCATCATGACCGTGTAATCCGTCTTTTGTTACAGGCTCATATGAAACGCGGATTCCTGGTATATCCAATATGTTCATCTGTGATATGGAAATCCTATTATTGCGTCTGACGAATGTACAATATCTATATATGATATCTAGTAGGAGTTGCTTATGTTTTGCATCCTCGCTAGCCCAGCGCCCGCTCTATCGTTAGTTAAGTAACCTAACGGCTAAATGACGAGGCCCAGTGGCGAATGCGGATGGCATAAGCGGACGTTGTATTTTCGTTGTTTTCTGCAATGATAGGATAAATGATAGGACGCATTATTTTAATGCAAAGAAAACAAACCAAAGCTGAATCGTTGGAACAAATTTAAAAGAAACCACTCGGTTATTTTAAAAGAGCACAATTTTTAATTGCGGAGCTTTAACCACTCCTTTTAAAAAAAAGCCATCAGGTTCCTTCGATTATATCAAGTTCACTACGTTCATGGTTTCGCCAAAACCAGTCGTAGCCCTCCGCCATTTCATATGGATGGTCAGTAGTATTCAAGCTATGTTTGTTGGCCTTCGTCAAGGCATAGTGTTTGGTAGCTGCTGGGGTATTCATATGTAGCATAGATAGATGCGTTAGTTTGGGACAGTCGTATTACTTTGTTGGCCTTCGTCAAAGGTATGTACGGGTGGGTTCAAATTAACAAGGATAATGATGGGAATAACTTGACATGTGACTTATGATTTGTTGGCCTTCGTCAAGGTCATAAGAGCATGGGGCAAAAATCCACATCGGGAGTTTCAAAAGAAACTGAAACTTGCTAGTGTTACATATCATTTGGAGTTTGATAATGTTGGTAGGATTTCTTCAGCATTATCACACGATGATATTTGGATCCCGATCCTACCGTGAGTATCCGCTACTGATCAGGAGATTCGCCACTTAACGATCAATGCTATAAACCAAGTAGGTGTCTAGAACGGTGTCAGCTGGGATACGCCTCCAGAGAAAAGATGTTATTTAATTAAGGAACTTCACGAAAGCATCGTAAAACCTCCCTCGAAGTACCGACACTAGCCAGGCTGAACGGTTAAGCAAGTATTGTACGGTGAGATCAGTCCTGACTAATTCATCTTTTATGGTTTGAGGAAGGATTCGAGAAACAGTGGGAGCCATCCAGTTTAGATAAACTAAAAACCAATCTAAACTTGCAAGAGTATCATGCTAAAGTGTTTTCTTCCCTCTCTCAACTGCAGCGACCATGTGACCATGACTAGGTTACATCTAGATAACAAGTTGACTGAATATGACTTTTATGACCGGCAATGGTTTGTCCAGATGTCCATTGCCTATGACAAGCTGGACCACTCTATTACTACTCAAGCCCCCGCCGTCCCAGGTCCAGTTTCCACCGTCGCGAATATGAATATCCGTCAGACAAGGGAAAAGGACAGTGCGAATGCTAAGTGCCTTGTGTTGGCTTCAGTAGATGGTGTATACCAGAAGCAGCACGAGAAGATGGACTCAGTTTCCATCTTCCTCCATAACAAAGATTTATATGGAGAGCAATCTCGTATCGCAAGATATGAGACCTCGAATGAATTGCTTCAAGCGAGATTGGCTGTTGGGTCATCTGTAAGGGACGACGTCCTTACGATGAATAGCTATATTGATGAGCTCACAGACCTGGAGACCACATTGGGAAACAGGTCATATGCTGACTTATTTCCACAGTCCCTACCCTCTACTTACACCCTAAAAAAACCAGGGAGACACCCGCTCTACTTAAAGGGGACCTTCTTCTTCTGCATCTAGGGAGAAAGCAAAGGGTGAAAAGAGGAAAACCTCCACAAAGCCGATATACGGTGTCATTGAAGTAGAAGGAAAGGGATGAGCAAAAGTTTCAGGACTTGTGTAGAGAAGGAGGGATGTTCCTATTGTTATGGGAAGGGGCATTGGCAGAAGGATTGCAGGGCTTTGGAAGCCAGTAGCCAGGATACGAAGCATGTTGTGGCTTCGGCCTTGGGTGTGTTTGTAATTTAGAACTATTTGTCAATTAACTCTACTTCCTGGGTACTAGATACCGGAGCAGGATCTCATATCTGTAATTCATTACATGCTTTGAGAAACTGTAGAGTTATCAGGGTAGGCGATTTGTCTCTCAGAGTTGCGAATGGAATGAGCGTGGACGCTGAATCAGTGGGAGAATATCGCATAGGTTTGACAAGTGGGCAAATATTGATTCTACGTAACTGTTTGTATGTACCTAGTTTGACTTGTAATATCATATCGGTGTCCTCACTTTCGAGAGAGGGATATGATTTTACATTCGTAAGCGATGTGGTTCACATCCACCTAAATCAAGTTCTGATTGGGTCCGATACATTAGATGACGGTATATACGTATTGAATCAAGCTCAAGTTTTCAATATCCAAAACACACTTAAAGAAAGTCTCCGGAAATAAATCAGGCTTTCTTATGGCATTGTAGACTAGGTCACATCAATGAAACACGGTTGACTAAGTTACATAGAGAAGGATATTTGAATCTGTTCGAATATCAATCTTATGCTACTTGTGAATCTTGTCTCATAGGAAAGATGACAAAGACTCCGTTTACTGGACACGGAGTAAGAGCGAGTGAGCTCTTGAGACTCATACATAGCGATGCGTGTGGTCCAATGTCTACAAACGCGTGAGGTGGTTATTCCTACTTCATTACTTTTATGGATGATTTCTCTAGGTATGGGCATATCTTCTTGATGAAGCATAAATCCGAGGCCTTTGAGAAATTCCGGGAATACAAGAATGAAGTGGAAAACCAAACAGGCAAATGTATCAAGACAGTGAGATCTGATCGAGGTGGTGAATACTTAAGTGCCGAGTTCCTGGGTTACTTAAAAGAGAATGGAATTCTCTCTCATCTTGCTCCTCCATACACACCACAACACAACGGTGTATCGGAAAGGCGGAATCGAACCCTATTGGATATGGTTCGTTCCATGATGAGTAAGGCTGAGTTACCGCGATCTTTCTGGGGTTATGCACTTGAATCAGCTGCATATCTTTTGAACAAGGCTCCAACCAAGACTGTGCCTACCACTCCATATCAGATGTGGAGTGGGAAGAAACCCTATCTTCAGTACCTGAAGACATGGGGATGTCCAGCTTTTGTTAAAATGCAGCATGTGGACAAGCTCGAGGCACGCTCAGTACAGTGTAAGTTTGCGGGATATCTAAAGAACTCCAAGGGGTATTGTTTCTATTACGCAGAGGAACAAAAGGTTTTTGTTTCTCTTCATTCCCACTTCTTGAAAGCTGAATTTTTAGAAAATCAGAAGAATGGGAGCGCAATAGAACTGGAAGAAATTCCAGAACCACAAGCTGTTACTGAAAGTATGGTAGAACCAGAAGTTTCAGAAGAAAGGGACATCCCAGTGCCTATCCGCAGAAGTAGTAGGCGGTCTCATCAGCCCAAGAGATACTACGGTTTTCTCATAGACGAGGATAAAGAAGATTGCATCATTGACAATAATGACCCTACTAGCTTCCAGCAAGCCATTCAGAGCGGCGACTCAGTAAGATGGCTGGATGCAATGCGAACCGAAATGGAGTCCATGTACACTAACAAAGTATGGACTTTGGACATTGCTCCAGATGGGGTAAAACCCGTAGGATGCAAATGGATCTTCAGAAAAAAGATTGGTGTAGATGAACAGGTTGAAACCTATAAGGCTAGACTTGTTGCAAAGGGTTTTCGTCAAAGACCTGGTTTGGACTATGACGAAACCTTTTCTCCAGTGGCTATGCTCAAATCCATTCGGGTCCTTCTTGCCATTGCTGCCTTCCACGATTATGAGATCTGGCAGATGGACATAAAGACGGCTTTTCTAAATGGTAATTTAGAAGAGTGCGTCTATATGGATCAGCCGGAGGGATTCATTCAGAGTGGGAGCAGCGGTAAAGTGCACAAGTTGGTTAAATCCATTTATGGACTAAATTAGGCATCGCGGAGTTAGAACATCTGTTTTGATGATACTGTCAAAGAATTCGACTTTATCAAGAATCCAGATGAACCATGCATATACAGTAAGATTGTAGGGAGAGCTGTAGTATTCTTCGTCTTGTACGTGGATGACATTCTCCTAATAGAAAATGATATTCCTATGCTACAGTTAGTCAAAGGATTCTTGTCACAGAAGTTCTCCATGAAGGACCTGGGTGATGCCACCTACATTCTGGGGATCCAAATCTATCGTGATAGATCAAAGAGGATGTTGGGACTTTCACAGTCCAGGTACATAGACACCATATTGAAAAGATTCAGTATGGAAGATTCTAAGTGGGGTAACCTACCGTCTTGTCACGGAATCACCTTCTCCAAAGAGATGTCTTCCAAGACAGATTTGGAAAGGGCTCGCATGTCGATTATACCCTACGCTTCTGCGGTAGGCTCTATAATGTGTTGGATATAGTGCCCTCAGAGTCAATTATTGGATCGCAGGCACGTGATTGCAATGATTGAGGGAGGACCTATACCGGAGGACAGTCTTACTCGAGAGGTTTGTATACTATCTGGTTTGTCTTTATCATCGTGTAAATGCTTTAGGTGACATTGTAGTTCACTATTACACGTTGATAGAGAATAGTATGCTACCATGGTTTGTCTTTATCATCGTGTACTACTTTAGGTGACCTTACAGGTCGCTATTACACGTTGATAGAGCCTTTATGATTCTTGCTTGACTGCCAGCAGTATGATGGCGATCATATACATGGGAGCTGGGGTCTATAAGCACATCCTTAAAGTGTCCCTAGTCGTGGGAGTTTCGAGACTGGGCATCGATACTCCATTAGTAGACTAGTGTATACAGTCGAGACCCCCACGAGGGGCGGTGGCCGGTCTCACAAGCCATTGGTGTCAGTTGGTTCACCTAAGATGTATACAGGTGCTCATTGGGTTATGAGTACACCGGACAGGACTCGCCGGGAACATGCTAGTTGGTATTATACCTGACGTCAGATAGCAGTTCCCTGGTGACATGTGTACAGGTTAGTTCATCGACCTGAGATCGTCATTTGTCTCGTGTGAGTTCCCACTGTGCTTTGATTACTACCCTACAACGGCTCAAAGGAGTCGTGCAAACAGGTTTTAGTTGGGTACAGTCCCGAGCCAAATGGAGGCAGTGAGCGGATCGGCAGGGGTTTCGTCTCTCCCGGTATTGGGGGTGAGATCGCGCTGTGTCTATGAGAGCCATTACATGAAGTCCTTCGCCAAGGCAGGAGATTTACTGATAGGTATTCCACTAGTATCTCAGTGTGTTCTGGGCTACACCCCGACACGACTTGTACCGCTTTTGGGGGTCTGACTTTTACCAACCCCCTAGGCCCGCCATGCGATGCTCATAGACGAACGGACCGGACTGTACGGATATTGTCACTGACAGGATCAGTAGGGTGTCAGGATGAGTTCGCTCACCGACCTCCCTTTTGGTCAATACCTGGTAGCCCGTTACGTACGGGTAGTACCTCTGACGTGCTAGTGGTTAAATCCACAGCCAAAGTATTGACGAGTCATTAGAGTCCCCCACAGACAGTTTCTCAAGTTTCGGGCGAAACGTTGTAGAGGCCGTATGATATATGGCAGGGTTCGATTATATACGTGCAGTAGTGCACGGATCATGATCGGACAGATCATACTAGTGGGCTTTGGTTTAAGCCGGATCCTAGTATTAGATTTGTTGGATTACTTTAGTCTCATCGCATTCACATTCTGTCGGAATGCGGATGCAGGTATGTATATACAGGTGAGGGTTATCCTTGTGATCCGTCACGAGTTTACTTTAGATGTTGCCGTATCTTTTTATTGTTGTAAACATTTGGGTTAATGTTTACAAATGGAAATTGTGAGCTAGAAATCATGATTAGGAGCATTAATTGTGACACATGCACAAGTGGTGACTCATGGTCTCTTTCTTTGTGCATGTGTCACATATTGTGATTGATTTGTGGTTAATATGATAAGAGGAGAGAGGAGGGGCTGCCATATGAGAGCTTGGTCTTGTATTTTTTTCATGCTCTCTCTCTCATTTTATCATAAGAAACACAAAAAGAAAAAGGCTTCCTCTTCTTCTTCTTCCTCTAGCTCACAACCTCCATTAATGGCATCATCTCTAACCTCCATCCATACACTCTCATGTGATGAGAATCAAGGGATGCTTGAGACAAAGTGATCACACACATTCTCTACATCGCCTTGGACACGTCGGCTAGCGAACTTCGTGCCCGAGTTGCTTCGGATGAAGCGGGAGCCCGTAAAAAGACTCGATGATGTGGTGCCCTTCGCGACGAGGAGACCGGAGCTCGGAGATGCCGCGAGGAGCTTGGGATGGTGGCCAAAGACCGAAGGACACGGATCGATCGGTATAGCTTTCCAACCCTTTCTCTAGTTGCTAGTTATAGGTTAATGGTTCGATCCGGGTTTATAGTGTACGATAGCGCCGGTTTCAACTTTTGAAAAAGTTTTCGTTTCCGCATTTTGGCCTCGGACAGACGGCCGGGGCGCTACCGTAGACTTACATGGTATCAGAGCCACGCCATTAACCTTTACTAGCTTGTTCTAACGTCTTTAAAAAATCGATCGATCAAAATTTCCGAAACCGTATTTTCATTTTCTGAGTTTCTGTCGAATTTTGTTTATCATCAAAAAATTATTTTGAGTATTGCAGAAAATCAGGCTGGCTTTTTAAAGAGATCTGAGAAAATTTAGTACACTGTTATCACTATAGCGCCGTGGAACCGCGGCCGTACCCACGATTTGGCCGTGGTTCCGCCGCAGCACTGTAGCAACAATGCACCAAAATTTCCACAGTGGTTTCTGACTTGAAAATGGGGTTTCTGGAATATTTTGTTTTGGCCCAAATTATTTTGAGCACTGGATTTGTGCTTGGGGCCCACTTCGGAAAATTTTGTCGATCGAAAATTTTAAATATGTTAGTTCATAGTATTTACATTATATCTGCGACCGTGAATGTCCTTCGAGCGGTAAATCTTGTCTAATTTTTAGACAGATTTGCGAACGTGACAGTCACGTTGATATTCTGTATTGTGCTGTGATGTTGAGGATTTGTCGTGGTGGATAGCCTGGATGCAATGGTAGTACAGTTTGGTTGTATTTGTACATTTGTTATTGCGGGGCGAGCGTCCGACATGTGGACTGCCGTCACTGCCTGTTTGTATATTATTCTTTTGGGGAACGACTGGGCTGAGGTCGATGTACCCGTTGTATATTTTACTTTCTGTACTAGGATCACCCCAAGGTGGGGTGCACGGATAGCCGGGTTCTAGAGGGCAACGGGCCCGCATCTCAAGGCTAGCGAACTTCGTGCCCGAGTTGCTTCGGATGAAGCGGGAGCCCGTAAAAAGACTTGATGATATGGTGCCCTTTCCGACGAAGAGATCGGAGCTCGGAGATGCCACGAGGAGCTTGGGATGGTGGCCAAAGACCGAAGGACACAGATCGATCGGTATAGATTTCCAACCCTTTCTCTAGTTGCTAGTTTTAGGTTAATGGTTCGATCCGGGTTTATAGTATACGATAGCGCCGGTTTGAAGTTTTGAAAAAGTTTTCATTTCCGCATTTTGTCATCAGACAGACGGCCGATGCGCTACCGTAGACTTACATAATGTATGTGATGTTATGTACCAGACCAGATGTAGCATACTCATTGAGCGTTGTAAGCCGGTATCAGGTAAAACCATGGGAGAAGCACTAGATAGATGTAAAGAACATTCTCAAGTACCTGAGGAGGACTAAGGAGATGTTCTTGGTGTATGGCGGAAAAGATCTCCAGATCGAGGCCTTTGCCGACTCCAGCTTCCAGAGTGACTAGGATGACTCCAAGTCCATCTCGGGTTATGTCTTTACCCTCAATGGAGGGGCGGTCCGTTGGAAGAGTTCCAAGTAGGACACCGTTGCTGACTCGACAATGGAAGCGGAGTACATAGCTGCTTGTGATGCCGCAAAAGAAGCTGTCTGGATGAAGAAGTTCCTCATAGAACTTCAGGTGGTTTCTACCAGTGTTGATCCAATACCTCTGTATTGCGACAACAACGACGCTATAGATTTAGAGAAGGAACCCATGTCCCATCAGAAGTCCAGACACATCTTAAGGCGGTATCACCTGATCAGGGAGATCGTAGATCGCCGGGAGATCGAGGAGAAGAGAGTAGATACGGAGAATAACACTGCTGATCCATTCACAAAGGCCATTCCTCATACGCAGTTCGAGAGGCTATTCGAGATGATAGGTCTACGATATGCCAGTACATGGCCCTAGTGCAAGTGGGAGATTGTTAGTGTTTATGCCCTAGAGGCCATTACTGTATCATACTAGTTTGTATATTACTTAATGGAAGCTTGGGATATTCACAGTTGTATTGACAGTCTTGCAAAAAATGGTAGTATGCTACTTGGTTTGTGTCTACTTTAATATGTGCATGTGTTTCTTTTAACATATCGCTTATACATATTAGTAGAGCCCTTAGGATCTTTGCTTGATTACCAGCATTGTGATGGCAGTCACACTAGTGGGGGCTGGGTAGTCTATAAGCAACATCCTATACAGGTCCCTAGTCGTAGGATTATCGAGACGGGGCATTGATACTCTGGGGTTGACTAGTGTATACGCTTCTCATCCCAGCTGGGAAGATGGTTTGTCCCACAACCATCAGTACGTCGTACTGGAGATAGTATGCAGGTGCTCGTTAGGTTACGGGTACACCAGATAGGACTCGCCGGGAACTGCAGGTTGGTACTATAACCATCGTCAGATAGCAGTTCCCAGGTGACATGAGTACAGCTTAGTCCGTCGACTTGACACTGCTACTTCGCCTCGGGTGTGTTCCCATTGTACTTAGATTACTACCCTATCACGGCTCAAAGGAGTCGTGCAAACAGGTAGTAGTTGGGTGAGTCCCGAAGCACTTGGAGGCAGTGGCGGTTAGACAGGATTCGTCTCTTCCGGTATTGGGTGTTGATATCGCGCTGTGTATGGAGAGCCATTACGCAAAGTCCCTGGCCAGGGCAAGCGAGATTTACTGGTAGGTTCCAGTAGTTTCTCAAGGTGTAATGGGCTTCACTTCGACACGACTTATACCGCTATTAGGGGTCTGACCTTTACAGCCCCCCTAGGCCTGATATGCGATAGTCCTAGACGAACAGACCGGACCGTACGGAGATTGTCACATACAGGCTCAGTAGGAGTTTGGATGGGTTTCTTTATCGTCCTTCTTATCAACATCTACCTGGGGACCGTTACGTACAACTAGTATCGCTTGCGGCCTGTGGTTAAACCCACTACCAGCGTAGTGTCGAGTCTTTAGAGTCCCACACAGAGAGTTTCCCTGCATCGGGCAAAAGGTGTAGAGGCCGTATGGTTTTACGGAAGGGCCGCGATCACTTACGTACACTTGTGCATGTACTATGATCGGGCGGATAAGACTAGCGGGCTTTGGTTTAAGCCAGATTCTAGTATTATACAGATGGATTTATTCAGTCAAAGATTATTCGTGTTTTTCGGAAATACGGATGGGAGGGGTAGTCTCGTAATTTCTTGGGAAGCTTCTAGAAGAAGGTGACTCATTTGTGTTTATTTCCTTTTAGGATTTAAACTAAATGAGGTGGAGGATGAGGTGTATGTTTACATTAAATGCTTAATGACTCATGAGGTGATTCACCCTTAGAATTAAATGAAGCATGCTAGATATTATCAAGAGAGATATTATTATGCTTCATAATATTCTAGCATGAGTATTATTCATTTTGATTATCACAAAACACTTCTCTCTTCTCAAGTCTTCATATTCTTCCTCAAACCCTAAAAGCTCTCATGAGTTGAGAATCCTAGGGTTTAAGTGACTAAGTAATCCATCTAAATACTCTACACCCTCTAGGACTTCTAGATTAGCAAACTACAAGCCGTAGTTATTTCAGATTCGAGATAGGGCTCGGACTATCGACTCTCGGGTGGATCGTCTTTGACTCGAGGAGGCTGTTGAGGTACCCAAGTTCCATAGAGCCGATGAGGTGTGGAGGACAGCGATGAAGACCCGAAGGACAAGTAACGTGATGTATAACTTCGAATCCGAGTAGTTAAACCTCTCGTAGTTTGTTAGTAATGGTTTAGACACGATCCGTGTGCTCAAGTCCGTGTTACGAAGCTTTGATAATTGTTTTTCATATATTCCGCCTCCCCGCGAACACGTGTGGTGCATGACATGGACTTACAATTTATGGATTTGAGAACCGTGGTGTTATTTCAAGAAAGTATGCATTGTTTTGAAAACCCGGTTTCTCTTCATATGATATTTTAGTGCGTCCACCATGAGTTTTCTCGGTTTTGAGACTTGTGTTAGATACCCGATTCGAGGAGCGGTAGGCACCATCTGCGGGTACATGGTGGACCCGGTATGGTACCCGGGGCAAGAAGACTCGTATAGAAAGGCGGTGAGCCCAGCGGAGGGACTACTACTTACCGGTGATATTATAGAACCCGACGGATATCCGGAGGATACCATTTGAGAGCTATGACATGAGATATATTGAGGGCCGATCTAGGGATGCGGCGCCTGAGAGATGAGTATTTGCGTGTCAATGCTAGACAAGAGTATTTCATGATGTTTTCGAGTGCCGATGTTTGGCACTCTGGTTCCACGAGATTTAGAGGATATGATGGCGGATCCGAGTGACGGCGCCTGAGGTATTGGGATTTTGGCCGTATTTGATGGAAGTTAGTTTGTCCACGATGATGATTCATTGATAATGACATGTTTTATCCCATACTCAGAATTCATTTGATATGCATTGCTTCATGTATTTGTAGTACCTGATAGAGTACCTTTCATGATTATTGCATATCCATATTAGTATATTGATATTATCAGATTGCATGTGATAGAGTATCGCAGTACGTGCAAACCTGCGATTACCTGTATGATGTTATTTACTACTCATGAGATGGCAACTCACCCCTATTGTGCCACAGTGTTTTGTAGGTTTGACCATCAGAGTCTCCGCGGCAGGGCTTCTTCTTATTGTATCTTTTTGCAGCGGATACCGCGACGGTTGGCTGTGAGCTGTTTGCTGTAGGTGGGTTGTGGTTATCCGTTTATATTTATTGTATATCTCTCATTGTATCTAGTACTCTCCATCTACCCTTTCATGTATTGAATTAGAGATGAGTTGTGAGGACGATATTGTATATTTTGTGACTTTGGGTGTCGAGCTCGTGTGAGCCGGCTTTTATTATGCAGTTTAATCTTTTATGTTGTTTTTCACTTATATTGTCCATTTCTTCGCTACGGCGTCGTATATATATGCTTGTGGTGGTTGTTTCCGCCTTCGGGCGTGATTTTCTCCCGTTTGGGTATGCTTTATTTATATCATATGTTGTTTTACTTATATCTTATGTCTGTACCCGTTTCGGGGCTAGTTTTTATAAAGGAGGTGCTGCCGGAATTTTTAAGAAAATAAACTTAAGTTTAAGGACTTTTACTTGAGATTTCCAAATATTTTTAACAATGTTTTTATCACTTACTACTTTTGATGGTTTAGATTTCTGGGTTTTCGGCTTACTTAAATTGCGTTACGCATGTAGACGTTACGTGGTTTAAGTGCCGGTCACGTGCCAAATTTTGGGTCGTGACAGTAGGACTCTAAAGACTCATCAATACCCCAGCAGTAGGTAATGATCATATCAGTCACCCACAAGCCGTCAGCGGTACTAGCTAGACGTAACAGCTACCCAGGTATTGAGCAATCAGAAGATCAACAAGCAAACTTGTCCAAACTTCCGTGAATCCAGTAAGTAACACTACCGTACAGTCCGGTCTCTTCGTCTGATATGTCGCATATCGAGTCTGAGGATGGTAAATGTCAGACCCCAATAACTTGATAAGTCATGCCGATATGAGGCTCATAACGGGTCGGGAAACTACTGATAACACTTACTAGTAAATCTCAGCATCAGCCCTGGCCAGGGACTTCCTGTTATAGCCAATCGAACATAGCGCAACATCAACCCCAATACCGGGAGAGACGAAACCCTTCCTATCGCTCATTGCCTCCATGTGACTCGGGACTGTACCCAAAATCCACCTGTTTGCACGCTCTCTTCACCGTGGTAGGGAGGAAATCAAAGCACAGTGGGAATCACACAAGTCTCTATGACGATCTCGGGTCTACAGACTAACCTGTACCAGTGTCATCAGAGAACTGCTATCTGACGATAGGTATAATACCATCTAGGAGTTCTTGACGAGTCCTTTTTGGTGTACCCATTCTCCAATGAGCACCTATGTACAATCTTTGATGTCAAACACCAATGGATGTGGGATCATCCATCGCCCCATACAGGGTCAAGAAACGTACACACCAGTCTACTCTGGAATATCGATGCCCTGTCTCGATACTCCTACGACTAGGAACAATTAAAGGATGAACTTATGGACTACCCTGGCCCCACTAGTATAATTTGGATCATAGTCCTGGTAGTCAAGTACACATCCTAAAGGCTTTATCAACATGTGAGAGAAAGAAAGTATCACAATACCAGTCTACATGTTAAGATAAAGAGCAACCAGATAGCATACTATCATGTCGAGCAAGAATGTCCTCTTTATATATGTCCAAGCATCCATTATAATATACAATCATGTACAATAATGGCCTCTAGGGCATACATACAACTAACAATCTCCCACTTGCACTAAGGCCTGTTGTTTTAGTATCTCATACCCAACATCCCAAAGAGTCTCTCAAATTGTATCTGGGGTATGGCCTTCGTGAGTGGATCCTCCGTGTTATTCTTCGTGTCAACTCTCCTGACCTTGATCTCCAGGGGATCAACTATCTCCCGGATCAGGTGATACCGCCTCAAAATATGTCTGGATCGCTGATGAGACCTGGGTTCCTTGGCTAAAGTTACAGCACCATTGTTATCACAATACAAAGGTATTGGATGCTCAATGGATGGAACTACATGTAAGTCCACGTTGCCAACCCCGGTTCTTGCGGGGAGGCGGAAACGGTATAAAAAGCAAATTTTTAGCGCATTAGGCAACATGGACTAACAAAAGTCGGGATCTTTTCTAAACTAAACTAGCTACCAAGCTAAAGAGAGTTAGCTACTCGGAAAAGATGTTATACCTAACTTGAACTCCTTCTTCTTGAAACCTTTGTAGGGCTTGGATGGTGCTTTCCTCGTCGCCTTCTTCCGTCAAAGATGGATCCACCTGAGGGTTCAACCTTCGGGCTCCTTTCTCGAACTTTGAGAGAACTAGGATCTTTGGCTTGGTAAACCTCTAACCCTAGAGTGAGTAGAGAGTGGATTTGGGGTGTTCTTATCTCAAGGAGAGAGTTTCTCAACACATGAGAGTGAGTCTCCTTGAACTAGAGGAGGAGGAAGAAGAAGAGAGGAGAGAGAAGAGTTATGATAGAATGAAATGGCTTTTTACAACCATAACATAATATGAAATGAATTATCAAATTAATAATAATAATCTAAATGAAATAGTTGATGGATGGTTTGGAATGACAATTATCATTACACACATTAAATGGTTTTGCTAGAATCAAAGAGCATCTTTGATATGTAATGATGATAGTCAAAGTTTCAACCATGGTCAACAAGTCAACCTTGGTCAAGAAGTCAACAAACCCAACCATGACACAATTTCATTTAATTAACATTATTAATTGATATATCATAAATTCATTAGGGTTTAGAAAAAGACGACTGTCAACTGTGCATACACACCCGTTCCGAAACCCTAATGAAAATCCTCTTCCTCCGCCTCAAACAACTGTGCATACACACCCGCATTCTTGTTCCGAGGAACATGAACACAATGAGATAAAACTAACCCCAAAACATATACTAGTATCTGGCTCAAAGCAGAGCCGGCTAGTAATATCCGTCCGGACTCCAAACGTGCACAAGTGCGCGGATGAGAACGAACACTGTCGCAAAACCATGCGACCTCTACTATGTTTTGCCCAAAAGCGAATAGCCCTCTGTGTGGGACTCTAAAGACTCGACACTACGCTGGCAGTGGGTTTAACCACAGACCGCAAGCGGCACTAGCTGTGCGTAACGGTCCCCAGGTAGATGCCGATAAGAAGACTGATGAGGTGAACCCCATCTGAACTCCTACTGAGTCTGAATGTGACAATCTCCGTACAGTCCGGTCTGTTCGTCTGATACATCGCATGGCGGGCCTAGGGGGCGGTAAACGTCAGTCCCCTAATAGCGGTACAAGTCATGACGGAGTGAAGCCCAAAACACCCTGAGATAACACTGGAAGCCTACCAGTATATCTCGATTGCCCTGGCCAGGGACTACTCGTGTAATGGCTCTCCTAGACACAGCGCGATGTCAACCCCCAATACCGGGAGAGACGAATCCTGTCTAACCGTCACTGCCTCCAAGTGCTTCGGGACTGTACCCAACTACTACCTGATTGCACGACTCCTTTGAGCCGTGGTAGGGTAGTAATCAAAGTACAGTGGGAACACACTCGAGGCCAAGTGACAGTGTCAAGTCAGCGGACTAAGCTGTACTCATGTCACCTGGGAACTGATAACTGACGATAGGTATAATACCAACCTGTCAGTTCCCGACGAGTCCTGTCCAGTGTACTCGTAACCCAACGAGCACCCGTATACTATCTCCAGTACGACGTACTGATGGCTGTGGGACAGACCATCTCCCATACTGGGATGAGAAGCGCATACGCTAGTCTACTCCGGAGTATCGATGCCCTGTCTCGATAGTCCTGCGACTAGGGACCTGTATAAGGATGTGCTTATAAATTACCCAGCCCCACTAGTGTGACTGCCATCACAACGCTGGTAATCAAGAAAAGATCCTAAGGGCTCCACTAATGTGTATAGGTGATATACTAAAATAAACACATGTACATATTGAAGTAGAAACAAACCAAGTAGCATATTACTATATTGAGCAAGATTGTTTATACAAGGTGAATATCCCAAGCTTCCATTAAGTAATATACAAACTAGTATGATACAGTAATGGCCTCTAGGGCATATACACTAACAATCTCCCACATGCACTAAGGCCATGTACTGGCGTATCGAAGACCTATCATCTCGATCAGCCGCTCGAACTGAATCTGGGGCAAGGCCTTGGTGAATGGATCTGCAGTGTTATCTTCTGAAGCAACCCTCCGAACCTCGATCTCCTGGCGATCCACGATCTCCCTGATCAGGTGATACCGCCTCAAGATGTGTCTGGATTTCTGATGGGACCTGGGTTCCTTCGCTAAAGCTATAGCCCCGTTGTTGTCGCAATACAGAGGTATTGGATCAACAATGGACGGAACCACCTGAAGTTCTTTCAAGAACTTCCTTATCCAGACAGCTTCTTTTGCGGCATGAGATACAGCGATGTATTCCGCTTCCATCGTCGAGTCTGCAACGGTTTCCTGTTTGGAACTCTTCCAACACACCGCCCCTCCATTGAGGGTAAAGACAAAACCCGACATGGACTTGGAATCATCCTTGTCACTCTGGAAGCTGGAGTTAGCAAAGGCCTCGATCTGGAGGTCTTTTCCGCCATACACCAAGAACATCTCCTTAGTCCTTCTCAGGTACTTGAGAATGTTCTTTACCGCTATCCAGTGTTTCTCCCCAGGGTTTGACTGATACCGGCTTACCACACTCAGTGCATAAGCTACATCCGGTATGGTACACAACATCGCATACATTATAGAGCCTACCGCAGAAGCGTAGGGTATAATTGACATGCGATCCCTCTCCAAATCAGTCTTGGGAGACATCTCTTTAGAGAGGGTGATCCCGTGATAAGCCGGTAGGTTACCGCGCTTGGAATCTTCCATACTGAATCTTTTCAGTATGGTGTCGATGTACCTGGACTGAGAAAGTCCTAATATCCTCTTGGATCTATCACGATGGATCCGGATCCCCAGGATGTATGAGGCATCACCCAGGTCTTTCATGGAGAACCTGTGTGACAAGAACCCCTTGACAGATTGTAGCATAGGAATGTCATTTCCTATTAAGAGAATGTCATCCACGTATAAAACGAGGAATACTACAGTTCTCGCTACAAATCTACTATAGATGCATGGTTCATCTGGATTTTTGATAAAGCCAAATTCCTTGACCGTCTCATCAAAACAGATGTTCCAACTCCGCGATGCCTGCTTTAGTCCATAGATGGACTTAAGCAACTTGCACACCTTTCCGCTGCTCCCACTCTGAATGAAACCCTCTGGCTGATCCATATAGACACACTCCTCTAAATTTCCATTTAGAAAAGCGCTCTTTACGTCCATCTGCCAAATCTCATAATCATGGAAGGCAGCAATGGCAAGAAGGATCCGAATGGATTTCAGCATAGCCACTGGAGAAAAGGTTTCGTCATAGTCCAAACCAGGTCTTTGACGAAAACCCTTTGCAACAAGTCTAGCTTTATAGGTCTCAACCTGTCCATCTACACCAATCTTCCTTTTGAAGATCTACTTGCATCCTACGGGTTTTACCCCGTCTGGAGCAATGTCCAACGTCCATACTTTGTTGGTGTACATGGACTCCATTTCGGTCCGCATTGCATCCAGCCATTTTACCTAGTCAACGCTCTGAACGGCCTGCTGGAAGCTAGTAGGCTCATCATAATCTATGATGCAATCCTCTCTATCCTCGTCTATGAGAAAACCGTAGTATCTCTCGGGCGGATGAGACTGCCTACTACTCCTGCGGAGCGGCGTAGGAATGTCCTGTTCTTTTGAACCCTCTGGTTCCACTAAGCTTTCAGTAATAGCTCGTGGTTCTGGAATTTCTTCCAGTTCTACTGCGCTCCCACTTATTTCCTTTTCTAAGAACTGGTGTTCTAGAAAATGGGCATGACGAGAAACAAGAACTTTTTGTTCCTCTTCGCAGTAGAAGAAATATCCCTTGGAATTCTTTGGATATCCCACAAACTTACACTGTACTGAGCGTGCCTCGAGCTTGTCCGCATGCTGCTTTTTAACAAAAGCTGGACTTCCCCAAGTCTTAATGTGACTGAGATGGGGCCTCTTCCCACACCACATTTCATATGGTGTGGTAGGCACAGTCTTAGTAGGAACTCGGTTCAAAAGGTATGCAGCTGATTCTAGCGCATACCCCCAGAATGATCGCGGTAACTCAGCGTTACTCATCATGGACCGTACCATATCCAATAGGGTCCGGTTCCATCTCTCCGATACACCGTTATGTTGCGGAGTGTATGGAGGAGTAAGCTGAGAGAGAATTCCATTCTCTTTTAAGTAATTCAGGAACTCGGTACTTAAGTATTCTCCACCTCGATCCGATCATAGAATCTTGATACTTTTGTCGGTTTGTTTTTCTACTTCATTCTTATATTCCTGGAACTTTTCAAAAGCTTCGTACTTATGTTTCATTAAGAAGACATAACCGTACCTTGAAAAATCATCTATAAAGGTAATGAAATAAGAATAACCGCTTCGCGCATGTGTAGACATTGGACCGCACACGTCGCTGTGTACGAGTCCCAAGAGCTCGCTCGCTCTTACTCCGTGTCCAGTGAACGGAGTCTTTGTCATCTTTCCTTTGAGACAGGATTGACAAGTGGCATACGATTGATATTCGAACGGATCCAAATATCCTTCTGTATGTAACTTAGTCAACCTTCTTTCATTGATGTGACCCAGTCTACAATGCCATAAGAAAGTCTGATTGATTTCCGGAGACTTTCTTTTGTGTGTATTCTGGACATTGAAAATCTGTGGTTGGTTTAACACGTATATACCATTGCTCAGTGTACCTGACCCAATCAGAACTTGATTAAGGTGAATGTTTACAACATTACTTACAAACGCAAATTCATAACCTTCTTTAGAAACCAAAGATACAGAAATGATATTACAAGTTGCATTGGGTACAAAAAAAGCAATTGCGTAAAACCAAAACATGTCCATCTGACATTCCCAGGTGATAGTCCCTCACGGCTTTAGCATCCATGCTAGCTCCGTTCGCAACTCTGAGGGTCATGTCACCTGCCTTCAAAACCCTACGGTTTCTCAACGCCTGCAAAGAATTACAGATATAAGATCCTGATCCGGTATCCAATACCCAGGAAGTAGAGTTTATTGAAAGACAGTTTTCAATAACATACACACATGAAGCTGAAGCCGCAACCTGCTTCAATTCCTGTGTCCTGGCCTTCCAAGCCCTGCAATCTTTCTTCCAGTGTCCACTCTTATGACAATAGAAGCATTCTTCTTTACCCACAAGCTTCTCCGCTATCTTTGTTGCCTTTTCCTTTCCCTTCATATCCACTTTACTAACACCGCCCCTTGGTTTGGCGGGGGCTTTCCTCTTCTTTCCCTTGGCTTTCGCCTTGGACCTAGAAGAAGAAGATCCTCCTACAAACAAAGTGGATGTTTCCCTACTTTTCTGTAGGGTGCCCTCTGCGCTCCTCAGCATGTTGAGGAGTTCTGAAAGTTCAACTTCTTTTTCTTGTAAGTTGAAGTTCAGTATAAACTGGGCGTAAGTGGAAGGAAGGGACTGGAGAATTAAGTCCGTATAGAGCTCACTCTCCAACGTGGTCCCAAGTTCCGCGAGCTCCTCAATGTAGCCAATCATCTTAAGCACGTGTTCTGCTACCGATGATCCGACGGCCAACTTTGCCGAAAATAACTTCTTCGACACTTCGTATCTTGCGATACGAGATTGCTCTCCATACAGTTCTTTTGTATGGAGAAATATGGATTCAAGGTCCATATTCTCGTGCCTCCTCTGATGTTCGTTGTCCATTGAGGCAAGCACGAGGCACTTGGCCTTCGCGCAATCAATCTCCCAAGTCTTACGGATTTCCTTATCCGCGACGCTGGAGGTGGGTCCTGGGACGGGGGGAGCTTTGGTGGTAAGAAGATACCCCAGCTTGTCGTAAGTGATTGCCATCTTGACATTCCTGAGCCAATCTTTGTAGTTTGGCCCTGTCAGTATATTTTTATCTAGAAGTAACTTAAGTCCAGTCATGTCGATTGGTTGCTGCAATTAGAAGAGAGAAGAAGAAACACTCAGCATGATGCTCTTGCAAGTTTAGAATGGTTTTTAGTTTATCTAAACAGGATGGCTCCCACTGTCTCTCGAATCCCTCCTCAAACCATAAAGGAAGAATTAGTCGGGATCAATCCCACCGCACAATACTTGCTTAACCGTTCAGCCAGGCCAGTGTCGGTACTTCGAGGGAGGTTTTCCAACGCTTTCGTGAAGTTCCTTAATTAAATAACCTCTTTTCCCTGGGGGCGTAGCCCCGCTAACACCTTTCTAGGCACCTGCTAGGTTTATAGCATTGATCGTTTAGTGAGAAATTTCCCGAGGAGTAGCATATACTCACAGTAGGATTGGGATCCAAATATCATCGCGTGACGAAACTGAAGGAATCCTACCAGAATCACCACACTCCAAATGGTATGCAAATCTAGCAAGTTTCAGTACTTATGAAACTCCCGATGTGGATTTTTGCCCCATGCTCTTATGACCTTGACTTTGGCCAAAATATCATAAGTCACATGTCAAGTTCAACCCGTCACTATCCAGGTTAATTTGGATCCATCCGTACCTACCCTTGACTTTGGCCAAAATGGCAGTACGACTGTCCCAAACCAACGCATCTATCTATGCTACACATGAACACCCAATAGCTACCAATCACTATGCCTTGACTTTGGCCAACATACATAGCTTGAATACTATTGCCTATTCATGCGAAACGACGGAGGGCTACGAATGGTTTTGGTAAAACCGTGAACGTAGTGAACTTGATATTATCGATGGAACGAGATAGCTTTTAGAAGGAGTGGCTCAAGCTCCGCATTTAAAAGTTATTTTTGAAAAGAACCGAGTGGTTTTTCGAAAGTGTTCCAACGACTTTTGCTTGGTTTATTATCTTGCATTAGTTATTTTAATGCGTGATATTCTTGCATTAGTTCTTTTAATGCGTCCCATCAATTAATCCTACCATTGCAGAAAACAACAAAAATATGACGTACGCTTATGCCATTCGCATTCGCCACGGGGCCCCGTCATCACCCGTTAGGTTACTTAACTAACGACAGAGCGGGGGCTGGGCTAGCGCGGCTGTAAAACATAAGCAACGCCTAAATAGTTATAAATGTAAAGCAATGATAGACATTACAGATCACAGATGAATACATTGGATATACTAGGAATCCGCAATCCGTTCGAGCCTGCAACGAAAAGCGGATTACACGGTCGCGGTGAATAGCCAAAACCCCCACCCAAGACCCCTACGGGTGCGGCAAACTACCCGCCAAGTGCCCGAAGTGGAGCAACCTCCCTCAACGCCGTGAGTAGGCCACTCGGCACTTCGAGATACCCGGTAGTTTGTGCACCCCCTCCATGGGTCTATCCTAGGAGCAAAAACAGTAAAAAGAATTATACAATGACGGCTACAACCTCGACCCGGTTGTGCGGCCATATAAATAATATTACATCAATTTACATATTACATGAATGAAAGAAAAAGAAAAGCTCATCTCACATCCACCCCGGCTATTCACCCGCGACAGTCCAACGCATTCATATACACATACCATCATCAATCACAGATCACAGATATGTATAACCCCGACTAATCGACATATAGCGATTAACCGACGTTCAATACATACAAACATGACAGATATAACATATTAGTCAAAGTATAGTGAAGTTCGATCCAAAAATACGGATTTATAGGACCCCAAAAACAAATTTCTTTTCTGGAAAACCTGGGAACATATAAACCATCTTAAAAATCCCAAAACCCTACCAGAAGAACACTGCACCAAACCCGGTCGTGAGAGGAGCCTAAACGGTTCCGCGGCAAATGTATGCTCATTGCCGCGGAACCGCGGCGGTTTGAAGGATTCAGGCGACCGTTTTTGGGGGGTGTCTTCACAAAACCCTGAGCCGATTTTAGGAGTAAAACTTTTTATCTTTTGAGCACAAAAAATTTCAACAGAAAGTTAGGGTTTTTGATGTTTAGGTTTTTGTGATTTTTCCGATCGAACTTCCATACACTTTACTACTTAGCTAGTTTAGGTTTAGTTAGGCTCTGATACCACTGTAAGTCCACGTTGCCAACCCCGGTTCTTGCGGGGAGGCGGAAACGGTATAAAAAGCAAATTTTTAGCGCATTAGGCAGCATGGACTAACAAAAGTCGGGATCTTTTCTAAACTAAACTAGCTACCAAGCTAAAGAGAGTTAGCTACTCGGAAAAGATGTTATACCTAACTTGAACTCCTTCTTCTTGAAACCTTTGTAGAGCTTGGATGGTGCTTTCCTCGTCGCCTTCTTCCGTCAAAGATGGATCCACCTGAGGGTTCAACCTTCGGGCTCCTTTCTCGAACTTTGAGAGAACTAGGATCTTTGGCTTGGTAAACCTCTAACCCTAGAGTGAGTAGAGAGTGGATTTGGGGTGTTCTTATCTCAAGGAGAGAGTTTCTCAACACATGAGAGTGAGTCTCCTTGAACTAGAGGAGGAGGAAGAAGAAGAGAGGAGAGAGAAGTGTTATGATAGAATGAAATGGCTTTTTACAACCATAACATAATATGAAATGAATTATCAAATTAATAATAATAATCTAAATGAAATAGTTGATGGATGGTTTGGAATGACAATTATCATTACACACATTAAATGGTTTTGCTAGAATCAAAGAACATCTTTGATATGTAATGATGATAGTCAAAGTTTCAACCATGGTCAACAAGTCAACCTTGGTCAAGAAGTCAACAAACCCAACCATTACACAATTTCATTTAATTAACATTATTAATTGATATATCATAAATTCATTATGGTTTGGAAAAAGACGACTGTCAACTGTGCATACACACCCGTTCCGAAACCCTAATGAAAATCCTCTTCCTCCGCCTCAAACAACTGTGCATACACACCCGCATTCTTGTTCCGAGGAACATGAACACAATGAGATAAAACTAACCCCAAAACATATACTAGTATCTGGCTCAAACCAGAGCCGGCTAGTAATATCCGTCCGGACTCCAAACGTGCACAAGTGCGCGGATGAGAACGAACCCTGTCGCAAAACCATGCGACCTCTACTATGTTTTGCCCAAAAGCGAATAGCCCTCTGTGTGGGACTCTAAAGACTCGACACTACGCTGGCAGTGGGTTTAACCACAGACCGCAAGCGGCACTAGCTGTGCGTAACGGTCCCCAGGTAGATGCCGATAAGAAGACTGATGAGGTGAACCCCATCTGAACTCCTACTGAGTCTGAATGTGACAATCTCCGTACAGTCCGGTCTGTTCGTCTGATACATCGCATGGCGGGCCTAGGAGGCGGTAAACGTCAGTCCCCTAATAGCGGTACAAGTCGTGTCGGAGTGAAGCCCAAAACACCCTGAGATAACACTGGAAGCCTACCAGTATATCTCGATTGTCCTGGCCAGGGACTACTCATGTAATGGCTCTCCTAGACACAGCGCGATGTCAACCCCCAATACCGGGATAGACGAATCCTGTCTAACCGTCACTGCCTCCAAGTGCTTCGGGACTGTACCCAACTACTACCTGATTGCACGACTCCTTTGAGCCGTGGTAGGGTAGTAATCAAAGTACAGTAGGAACACACTCGAGGCCAAGTGACAGTGTCAAGTCAGCGGACTAAGCTGTACTCATGTCACCTGGGAACTGATAACTGACGATAGGTATAATACCAACCTGTCAGTTCCCGATGAGTCCTGTCCAGTGTACTCGTAACTCAACGAGCACCCGTATACTATCTCCAGTACGACGTACTGATGGCTGTGGGACAGACCATCTCCCACACTGGGATGAGAAGCGCATACGCTAGTCTACTCCGGAGTATCGATGCCCTGTCTCGATAGTCCCGCGACTAGGGACCTGTATAAGGATGTGCTTATAGATTACCCAGCCCCCACTAGTGTGACTGCCATCACAACGCTGGTAATCAAGCAAAGATCCTAAGGGCTCCACTAATGTGTATATGTGATATACTAAAATAAACACATGTACACATTGAAGTAGAAACAAACCAAGTAGCATACTACTATATTGGGCAAGATTGTTTATACAAGGTGAATATCGCAAGCTTCCATTAAGTAATATACAAACTAGTATGATACAGTAATGGTCTCTAGGGCATATACACTAACACTACACCATGTTTAGTTATGAACTTCTTCATCCAGATAGCCTCTTTGGAGGCATCGTTGACAGCAATGTATTCAGCCTCCATCATTGAGTCTGCCCGGTATCTTACTTGGAACTCTTCCAACATACCGCCCCTCCATTGAGGGTGAAGACAAAACCCAAGACCGACTTACTATCGTCCTTATCACTCTGGAAGCTCGAATCGGTAATGGATTCCACTTGGAGTTCGCCGTTACCATGCACCAAGAACATTTATTTAGTCCTTCTCAAGTACTTAAGAATGTTCTGGTCACGATCCCAAGTTTGGCATGTGACCGGCACGTAAACCACGTAACGTCTACAGGCATAACGTAATTTAAGTAAGACGAAACCCAGAAATCTAAACCATCAAAAGTAGTAAGTGATAAAAACATTGTTAAAACTTTTGGAAATCTCAAGTAAAAATCTTTAAACTTAAGTTTATTTTCTTAAAAATTTCGGTAGCACCTCCTTTGTAAGAACCAGCCCCGAAAAGGGTACAATCATATGATATAAGTAAAGCATCCCCAACGGGAGCAAATCACGCACATGGGTGGAAACAACCACAACGAGTTTATATAATGTAGATATACGACGCCGTAGAGAAGGAATAAGTAAAAAGGAAGTGAAATAACATCACAACAAAATAAAACAGTCGACTGAACGAGCTCGACACCCAAGTCACAAATAATACAACACCGATCCTCACAAACTCGTCTCTAAGTCAATATACATGAAAGTAGTGGATGGAGAGTACTAGATACAATAAGATACACAATGAGATCATACGGATAACCGCAAACCACCCACTTATCCAAAATGACGACCAACAGTAGTGGTATCCGTAGAAGAAAATGAGAAGCCCTGCCACAACTACACCGAGGGTCAAGCTTGCAAAACACTGTGGCACAACGGGGTGAGTTTCCAACTCGTGAATAGTAAATAACATCATACAGATAATCACAAGTATGCACGAACAATGATAATCTATCTTATGCAATCTGATAGTATAAGTATGGCAATATGGATAGGCAACAATTATGATCAAGGTACACCACCAGGGTGCTACAACTACATGAAACAATTCATATCAAGTAACTACTGAGTATGGAATAAAACATCTCATCATCGATGATTCATCATCGTGGAAAAACCGGTGTTCATCAAATACACCCCAATACCTTAGGCACCATCACTCTAATCGGCCCTCCTATCCTATAAATCTCATGGAACCTGAGTGCCCAACATCGGCACTCAAAAACATCATGAAATACTCGTGTCCAGCATCGACACGCAAATCTACATATATCGGGCTCCGTCAGTTTGGATCGGCCCACGAGACCCGTCTGTCCGGATTGGCCCTCGAACTCTGGCAGTACGAATCAGCCCATATCCATCTATCGACTCCGATCGGTTTACTCCGGATAACCGCCAGATCCAACCAATCACCGGTAGGTAGTAGTCCCTCTGCCATGCTCATCGTCTACTGCGTGACATCCCTTTCTTACCCAGGGGTACCATACCGGGCCCACCATGAACCCGCAAACGGATCATCCAGCTCCTCGAATCGGGTTTCTATCACACGTCTCAAAACCGAGAAAACGCATGGTGGACGCACTGAAATATCATAACAAGAGAAACCGGGTTTTCAAAACAATTCATACTTTCTTGAAATAATACCACGGTTCTCAAATCCATAAATCACACGAAATCCGTATCTCAATGCGTATATCCATGAAATATGATGTATGCAACATAGAATAGTAATATGAGCATATCAAGGGAAAACCGCTCTTTTAAATGAATCCAGTTTTTAAATATATCCCGCGGTTCCCAAGTTCTCGAAAAGCAAATCCAACATTATCTAAAGGTGCACATGTAGCTATAGCAAGTATGGGTGTATACATGTAAGTATGTATGCACGATGTATCTCATATGCGAAATAGAACAATAAATCCATGTGTCAATAATCAATAACAATAAAATACCGCATAAGTGTATAGGTTGTACGTGTCATGATAGTTACCGATGGTGTGAGTGTAGCATACAATTTAGTGCTCGTGCAACATAAATTGTCAGTAATGGTGCGGTGTCCATTAGGTACTAAGTCAAGGCACAACAAGTAATGGTATGTAATGATGCTCATGCACAATCAACATATATGAATATAAACATGCGGCTATAATATTATCTCAAGCCCTGACACATAACGCCATTCGGGCAATTTCCCCGTAGATGTTAAATCTACTCACAGATGATCTCGAGCTAAGTAAATCCAACCACTTGCTTTCCTTTCTTCGAAGCGTCCGAAGTCCCCGCCTGCGATCCTATTAACACACGAAACAAAACAAGTGTAACTTAGAAATCGACCAATAACACGTACATACTACGCTTAAATCGACGCACCGACTCCAACACCCTCTCAAGTGTTCGCTTAGTGGCTAACGAGTGTAGCGACAATCTAAAACAACCCTAAGTGATGAAATCACGCGAAGTACAGAAACTGAGTCAGACACCGTGTCGGATATCGTAACGCTCGTAGTCGAAATACTAAAACTAGCTAATCGATCCCAGATTTTACCCACTGTCAAAACATCAAAATATAGCAGTACCAAACACCTGGAATAGCACACAGACAGCTACCCACAAAAACCCAACACCCCAATCCCCCATCGGGCCGAGCTCGCTGGAATTGTCGCCGGCCGAACAGTGCATGGTTGGGTCAGGGTTTCAGGTGAATACTCAGGGACTCTAGTACAACACTACTATACATCTAGTTTTTCCAGTAAAAATTTATGGTCGTAGCAGATCACAGTGACTCAAAAATGACCCTAAAAATACGATATGTGCACAAAACTATAGCTTTAGTGTTTAGAACCTGAACTAATAAGCATACAAACTTCATATAGTCTAATAAAGAGTCAAAGATCACCACCTCACCAAAACATAGGAAAAATCCTCGCTTTCCAAGCTCCAAGTCATCACAAGCAAGATTAATGAGGGTTTTTGTGAGGTTGATGAAGGTTTAGGCTTTGGATTGTGATGCATACATATAGTTTAGATGAAGAACTTGATTTGTAGTGAATGAGAGAGGAGCAACTGAGTTGGGATTAATAATAGAGAGAGTGAGGTGAAAATGAGATATTTGTGAAGAAATTGAGAGTATAAGTGTTGTGGGGGTGAGGGTATGTGAGTGTGAGTGCATGGGGTGAGTGTATGTGAGTGCTATACTCACTCTCCCTCCATAAATGCCATTAATGGCAGCCATCCCCCTTAGTCTCCCTAGAATTCAACCCTTCTTCCCTTCTATTCTCTTCTCTTTTCTTTATTTTTTTAAAACAATAACCTTTGTTTGAATAATATAAATAGATAAAGTGTTAAATTTTGCATAACATGATAAAAAGATAGAGTTAAGTGTGCTATGACTATATGATCATGGTTAACACCCCTTAAACCCCAATTCAACAAGCACACGTGTGTGCACGTAATAAAAATAATTAAGTAAAATATTAATTAGTTAAATAAAATGTGAAGAAAATATTTATTAATTACATTTCATTAAAAACCCGTATTATCGCTCAATTAACACTATCCGCATTCCAAAGTGTTACAATCTTCCCCTTCAAAGAAATTCGATCCCCGAATTTAAAATTCTTACTATGCGTACCATCAAAGAGATGGGGGAAATTCTTCCGCATCTCGCTCCCGGCCTCCCAAGTGACTTCTTCACCATTCGGGCTACGCCAAAGAACTTTCACAGATAGCAAGACCTTTGACCGAATTTTCTTCACCTGCCTATCCAATATCACTACTGGCTACTCAGTAAATGAATGATCGCGCTCTAGCTGAACGGTCTGTTGCTGAATCATGTGAGAATGGTCATGAATGTATTTGGGAAGCATCAAAATATGGAATACGGGGTAAACATCCGGAAAACTGGGGGGAAGTGCCAAACGACAGGCAACGACACCAACTCGCTCAAGGATCTCAAAAGGACCTACAAATCTTGGACTAAGCTTCTCTTTCTTCCTAAATCTCATCACACCCTTCATCGGAAAAATCCATAGGAATACATGATCCCCTATCGTGAACTCGAGTCTGCGACGACGACGGTCAGCATAAGACTTCTGTCTGCACTGGGCCGCTCTCATTCTATCCCGAATCAATTGAATCTTCTCCGCAGTCTCTTGAACTAGCTGGGGTCCCAAAATCCTGCTCTCGCAGAGTTCGGTCCAACAGACTGGCGATCGGCACTTTCTACCATACAAAGCCTCAAAATGTGCCATCTGAATCATCTCCTAATAACAATTATTGTATGAGAACTCTTTCAATGGCAAGTGACGATCCCAACTGCCACCAAAATCAAGCACGCACGCATGAAGCATATCCTCCAGAGTCTGTATAGTCCGCTCTGACTGACCATCGGTCTGCGGATGGAAAGCGGTGCTAAAGCTCAAACAGGTACCTAAGGCTTCCTGAAGCTTCTGCCAAAGACGGCTAGTGAACTGGGTGCCCCTATCGGATACAATGCATGTGGGAACGCCGTGCAAACGCACTATCTCATCAATGTGCAACCGAGCATAACCGAAAGTGGTCTTCACTCGAAGGAAGTGAGCTGCTTTCGTCAACCAGTTAACAATCACCCAAATGGAGTCATACCCTCGACTGGAACTGGGTAGACCCATAACAAAATCCATGGATATCTGTTCCCATTTCCACTACGGAACGGGTTAAGGGTGCAACTCTCCAACCGGTCTCAGATGCTCAGCCTTGACTTGCTGACAAGTCAGGCAGCTCGAAATGAAATCTGAAACATCCCTCTTCATCCCTTCCCACCAGTATATATCTCTCAAGTCACGATACATCTTGGTGGAACCTGGATGAACACTATAAGCTGACTGATGTGCCTGCTCTAGGATCTGCGCCACAGCCCCTCGGTATCTGGTACACATAAACGAGTCCTTAAACGCAGCACACCCTGGTCATCAATCAAGAATACCGACTCTCTACTATGCCGAACATCCTCAACAATCTCAGACAAACAGGCATCGGCGGGCTGTGCCTCACGGATACGATCTAGTGGATGGGCGCGGATATGAGCAAGCTGTCCCCCAGTGGATGTGAACTCAAAATGTACTCCGCTGTCGCACAAGATCTGCCAATCTGCAGGAGACTCTCTCTGAACTACGCTCAACTAGGACAAGCTAACTCCGGGCCTACGACTCAAAGCATCGGCTACCACATTCGCCTTGCCCAGGTGATAAAGGATTTCACAATCATAATCCTTCACGAGCACCATCCAACGGCGCTGTCTTAAATTCAGTGTTAGTGTATATGCCCAAGAGGCCATTACTGTATCATACTAGTTTGTATATTACTTAATGGAAGCTTGGGATATTCACCTTATATAGACAATCTTGCTCAATATAGTAGTATGCTAGTTGGTTTGTTTCTACTTCAATGTGTACATGTGTTTATTTTAGTATATCACCTATACACATTAGTGGAGCCCTTAGGATCTTTGCTTGATTACAAGCATTGTGATGGCAGTCACACTAGTGGGGGCTGGGTAATCTATAAGCACATCCTTATGCAGGTCCCTAGTCGCAGGACTATCGAGACAGGGCATCGATACTCCGGAGTAGACTAGCGTATGCACTTCTCATCCCAGTGTGGGAGACGGTCTGTCCCACAGCCGTCAGTACGTCGTACTTGAGATAGTATGCGGGTGCTGGTTAGGTTACGAGTACACTGGACAGGACTCATCGGGAACTGTTGGTTGGTACTATACCTATCGTCAGTTATCAGTTCCCAGGTGACATGAGTACAGCTTAGTCCGCTGACTTGACACTGTCACTTCGCCTCGAGTGTGTTCCCACTGTACTTTGATTACTACCCTACCACGGCTCAAAGGAGTCGTGCAAACAGGTAGTTTTTGGGTGCAGTCCTGAAGCACTTGGAGGCAGTGACGGTTAGACAGGATTCGTCTCTCCCGGTATTGGGGCTTGACATCGCGCTGTGTCTAGGAGAGCCATTACACGAGTAGTCCCTGGCCAGGGCAAGCGAGATATACTGGTAGGTTTCCAGTGTTATCTTAGGGTGTTCTGGGCTTCACTCCGACACGACTTGTACCGCTATTAGGGGACTGACGTTTACCGCCCTCTAGGCCAGCCATGCGATGTATCAGACGAACAGACCGGACTGTATAGAGATTGTCACATTCAGGCTCAGTAAGAGTTCAGATGGGTTTCACCTCGTCCGTCTTCTTGTCGGCATCTACCTGGGGACCGTTACGCACAGCTAGTGCCGCTTGCGGTCTGTGGTTAAACCCAGTGCCAGCGTAGTGTCAAGTCTTTAGAGTCCCACACAGAAAGCTATTCGCCTTTAGGCAAAAGAGTAGAGGTCGCATGGTTTTGCGACAGGTCGCATGGTTTTGCGACAGGGTTCGGTCACATCCGTGCACTTGTGCACGTTTGGTGTCCGGACAGTTAACACTAGCAGGCTTTGGTTTAAGCCAGATCCTAGTGTACTTTTTGGGATTGGTTTTATCTCATTTGTATTCGTATTCCTCGGAACGCGGATGCGGGTGTGTATGCACAGTTGACAGAGAGGCAGAGGTAGAGGATTCTCATTGGGGTTGTTGACTGTTGACTTTTGGCTAAACCCTAATGAGAATAAGAAATATGATTAATAATAATATTAATTAAGTATTATTGTGTCATGGTTGTGATGAGGGGTTGACTTTGTTGACTTTGTTGACCGGTTGACTAGGTTAGACTAGTTGACCATCATCATTGCAATGGCTATCATTTCATGGCAAAGACTTTTGCTTGCTTGTTATGCTTTGCAATATGAGTGCATGAAATGATAATGCCACTTGATATGATATGAACCATCACATAATACTCAATTATTATTATTATTATTATTATTATTATTATTATTATTCTTTTTGGATTATGGGAGAGAGGTTGGCAAAAGAGTTGCTCATTCTCTCATTTGATTTCTCTCTCTTGCTTGAGCTCTCCCTCTTGCTCTTCCTCTTGCTCTCTCTCTAGTCCAAGGCAACACCCTCTCATGAGTTGAGAAACATTGCCTTAGAGATAAAGAAAACCCAAATCACTTCTCTACTCATCCTAGTTCACAAGGTTTAGCAAACCAAGTGTTCTAGTTTCTTCAAGTTCGAAGAAGAAGCCAAAGGTAGAAGCTTTCAGGTGGATCCATCTTCGGAGCAAGGAGACGACGAGGTGAGGCCGATCCGTACACCGGAAAGAGTTGAAGACGAAGGAGTTCAAGAAAGGTATAGCCCCCTAACCGAGTCGGTAAAACTCTAGTTAGGTTGTTAGGTAGTTGTTTAACAAAGATCCGTATTTTGAGTCCATGTTACTACCTCTTGAAAAATCGTTTTTCATCATTTCCGCAAGCCCGTAAGTACCGGGAGAGGTAGCATGGACTTACAGTGGTATCAGAGCCAAGTTAAACACTATCTAACATGTTAGCAAAGTAAGTAGAAGTTCGATCGAAGAAAAAGTTGCGAAACGAACCCGTAAAATCAAGTTTCTGCCGATTTTTTTTTCTGTCCAAAAAATGATAAATCTTATCTTAAAAATCGGCTCAGGCTTTTGTTTAAACACCCAGCAAAATTGGTCCAACGAACCGGTCAAGTCGCCGCGGAAACGCGGCGGGAGCATGCTCCCGCCGCGGTTCCGCGGCCGAGTAGACTCGGCCGTGGCACAATATTGCTGCAGTGTGTTTCTGGGGTTGTTTTGGGATTTTTACAATATGTTGTTTCTGCCCAGATTTTCCAGAAAGAAAAATTTGTTTTTGGGGCTTGAAAAACCGTATTTTGATCGAACTTCTAAAGACTTAAGCTGACGGGTTTGTATCTGTGATGTGTTATATATATTGAACGTCCGCTAATCGCTATACGTCGATTAGTGGGGGTTATACATATTTGTGATCTGTAATGTTGATGGTATGTGTATATGAATTCTTTGGATTGTCGCGGATGAATATGTTAGTTATGTATATGCCCTAGAGGCCATTGTTGTACATATGATGTATATTATAATGGATGCTTGGTTATATATAGAGAAGACTTTCTTGCTCGTCATGATAGTATGCTATTTGGTTTCACTTTATCTTAACATGTTAACTTGTATTGGTTTACTGTTTTACTCTCACATGTTGATAAAGCCCTTAGGACTTGTACTCGACTACTGGGACTATGATGAGATCATACTAGTGGGGCCGCGGTAGTCGATGAGTACATCCTATAACTGTTCCTAGTCGAGGGTATATCGAGACAGGGCATCGATACACCAGAGTAGACTAGCGTATACGCATCTTGACCCATATGATGGGCGATGGATGATCCCATATCCATCGGTGTTTGACATCAGAGATGGTGTACGGGTGCTCAGTGGAGACTGGGTACACTGGACGGACTCGCCGAGAACTCCCAGATGGTGATATACCACACGTCAGATGGCCGTTCTCCGGTGACACAGGTACAGGGTAGTCTGAAGACCCGAGATCGTCATAGAGTCTTGTGTGATTCCTACTGTGTTTTGATTTCCACCTTACCACGTCCAAGAGGGCGTGCAAAACGGTGGCTTTTGGGTACAGTCCCGAATCACATGGAGGCAATGAGCGATAGGAGGGGATTCGTCTCTCCCGGTATAGGGAGTTGATGTTGTGCTGTGTTCGATTGGCTATAACTGGAAGTCCCTGGCCAGGGCTGATATAGAGATTTACTGGTAAGTGTTACTAGTAGTTTCTCGACCCGTTATGAGCCATACATCGACACGACTTATCGGTTACTGGGGTCTGACGTATACCACCCCTAGACTTGATATGCGACATATCAGACGAACAGACCGGACTGTACGGGAGTGTTACTGATCGGATTCACAGGAGAACGCACAGGCTAGCTTGTTGATCTTCTGATCGCTCAATACCTGGGTGGCTGTTACGTTTAGCTGACCGCTTGCAGCTTGTGGGTGTTTGATATGATCATCACCTGCTACCGGCGTATTGACGATTCTTTAGAGTCCTACACAGAAGTTTCTTGGCTCAGGCGAAACGGAGTAGAGGCACATATGTGATATGTGCAGGACCGAGAATAATGCGATATGGGATACCGTATTATATTCTCGCGATATTTAGATATGAACCGGGACATCGGATCAAGTGTTGATTCGATAAATCGGTACATGATATATTAGTCGGTTATATTCGATATAGCCGGATCGTCGGATCAAGTGTTGATTCGATGATTTAATATATAATAATATATATGATATATTATTATATTAACTAATATTGGCTTGCTTTATTATTTCATTTTCTCAGTGGATGATACATTGATATATATGCGATATATGTTAATTGTATTATTTTCTTTTGTTGCAAATATATAATATATATGTGATATATATTATTGTGACATGATATGATTAATTGTTAAACATGTTTAAGGATGATTAATTGAGGTTAGGGTTTGATTAGGTTTAGATGCTTCAAGTTCCTTCTAGAAGCATTTTTCTTTTGTCATTTGTAAAGATATTTTGTGATGACACATTATTTACTTAACCAAACCCTAACTCTAGTTGTTTCTCTACACATCCTCATCCATTCATCCTTGACCATGGTTAAAAGATCAATCATATGTTTTATTTCTATTCATCACAAAAGAAAATGAATTATCATTATTCTTTTTCCATTCTCATCTTCTTGCTTCTTGAAAAGCTTGCTAGATTTTCTTAAGTGATGAAAGATTATGAGAAAATGATATAAAAGGAAAGCAAAATTACTACTCTCTCATCCTCATCTCATCTAGCCCATGGGATTAGTGTGTTCTCTTCTTTAAGAGTGAGAAAGCTTGAGTCGTAGCAACTTCAAGGTAGATCATCGGAGATTTGGAATACGACAAGCTAGAATGGATCGTTCGAGTCGTGGAGCCTCTCATGAGTCCGGGAGATCGTGGATCGCGGCAAAGGGACTTCTACTCGGAGCTTGTGAAGTGAAGGAGCGGACTACAAAGGTTGTAATCCCTCACACTTAGATAAAAGTTATCTTAATGCATGTTAAACCCTAATAATCTAGCAAAGATCCCGGCTTTGGGTTGTTCGGCACGTCTAAAATTTAATCCGGGCATGTTTGATGCCTTTTGAACCTTCACAAGAGTGCCTAGGAACCCTACAGAATAGTCGGGGGTTGTGAGATGAGAGTTTTCTTTTATCTTTCAATTCATGTAATATGTAAATTGATGTAATATTATTTTTGGCCGCACAACCGGGTCGGGGTTGTAGCCGTCATTGTATAATTTCTTTTTTCTGTTTTTGCTCCTAGGATAGACCCAAGGTGGGGTGCACAAACTACCGGGTATCTCGAAGTGCCGAGTGGCCTACTCACGTCGTTGAGGCAGGTTGCTCCGCTTCGGATATTTGGCGGGTAGTTTGCCGCACCCGTAGGGGTCTAGGGTGGGGTATTGGCTATTCATCGCGACCGTGTAATCCGATTTTCGTTATAGGCTCGTACGAATTGCGGATTCCTAGTATATCCAATGTATTCATCTGTGATCTGAAATGGCTATCATTGCAATATATCTATGTATGATATTATTTAGGCGTTGCTTATGTTTTGCATCCGCGCTAGTCCAGCCCCCGCTCTGTCGTTAGTTAAGTAACCTAACGGGTAATGACGGGGCCCCATGGCTAATGCGGATGGCATAAGCGTACGTCATATTTTGGTTGTTTTCTGCAATGGTAGGATTAAATGATAGGACGCATTGGAATTAATGCAAGAAAAATAAACCAAGTAAAAGTCGTTGGAACACTTTCAAAACCACTCGGTTTCTTTTCAAAATAACTTTTAAACGCGGAGCTTAAGCCACTCTTTTTAAAAGCTATCTCGTTCCTTCGATTATATCAAGTTCACTACGTTCACGGTTTCGCCAAAACCATTCATAGCCCTCCGTCGTTTCACATGGATGGTCAATAGTATTCAAGCTATGTTTGTTGGCCAAAGTCAAGGCATAGTGATTGGTAGCTATTGGGTATTCATGTGCAATATAGATAGATGTGTTGGTTTGGGGCAGTCGTTCTACCTTGTTGGCCAAAATCAAGGGTATGTGCGGGTGGGTTCAAATTAACCTGGAGAATGACGGGTATAACTTGACACGTGACTTATGATTTGTTGGCCAAAGTCAAGGTCATAAGAGCATGGGGCAAAAATCCACATCTGGAGTTTCAAAAGAACTGAAACTTGCTAGCGCTGCATACCATTTGGAGTGTGATGATTCTGGTAGGATTCCTTCAGTTTTGTCACACAATGATATTTGGATCCCGATCCTACTGTGAGTATATTCTACTCCTCGGGAAATTTCTCACTTAACGATCAATGCTATAAACCAAGTAGGTGTCTAGAAAGGTGTTAGCGGGGCTACGCCCCTAGGGAAAAGAGGTTATTTAATTAAGGAACTTCGCGAAAGCGTTGGAAAACCTCCCTCGAAGTACCGACACCAGCCTGGCCGAACGGTTAAGCAAGTATTGTACGGTGAGATTGATCCTGACTAATTCTTCCTTTTTGGTTTGAGGAGGGATTCGAGAGACAGTGGGAGCCATCCTGTTTAGACAAATTAAAAACCACTCTAAACTTGCAAGAGTTTCATGCTGAGTGTTTCTTCTCTCTCTCCTAATTGCAGCGACCAATCGACATGACTGGACTTAAGTTACTTCTAGATAAAAACATACTGACAGTGCCAAACTACAAAGATTGGCTCAGGAATGTCAAAATAGCAATCACTTATGACAAGTTGGGGTATCTCCTTTCCACCAAATCTCCCCCTGTCCCAGGTCCCACCTCCAGCGTCGCGGATAAGGAAATCCGTAAGACTTGGGAGATCGATTGAGCGAAGGCCAAGTGCCTCGTGCTTGCCTCTATGGACAACGAACATCAGAGGAGGCACGAGAATATGGACCTCGAATCCATATTTCTCCATACAAAAGAACTGTATGGAGAGCAATCTCGTATCGCAAGATACGAAGGGTCGAAGAAGCTATTTTCAGTAAAGTTGGCCGTCGGATCATCGGTAGCGGAACACGTGCTTAAGATGATTGGCTTCATTGAGGAGCTCGCGGACCTTGGGACCACGTTGGAGAATGAGCTCTATACGGACTTGATTCTTCAGTCCCTTCCTTCCACTTACACCCAGTTTATCCTGAACTTCAACTTGCAAGAAAAAGAAGTTGAACTTTCAGAACTCCTCAACATGCTGAGGAGTGCAGAGGGCACCCTACAGAAAGGTAGGGAAACATCCACTTTGTTTGTAGGAGGATCTTCCTCTTCTAGGTCCAAGGCGAAAGCCAACGGAAAGAAGAAGAAAGCCCCTGCCAAACCAAGGGGCGGTGTTAGTAAAGTGGATACGAAGGGAAAGACAAAAGCAACAAAGGTAGCGGGGAAGCTTGTGGATAAGGAAGAGTGCTTTTACTGTCATAAGAGTGGGCACTGGAAGAAAGATTGCAGAGCTTGGAAAGTCAGAACACAGGATCTGAAGCAAGTTGCTGTAAGTCCATATTGCGACCCCCGGTACTTACGGGGAGGCGGAAACGGTATAAAAAACAAATTTTTATCGCAAGAGGCAACATGGACTAAACTAGGTCGGGATCGTGTCTAAACTAAACTAGCATACAAGCTAAAGAGTCTTAGCTACTCGGATGAGGGTTATACCTAAACTTGAACTCCTTCTTCTTCAAACCTTGTAGAGGTTGATGGTTCTCTTCTTGTCGCCTTCTTCCGTCGAAGATGGATCCACCTCGAAGGTTCAACCTTTGGGCTCTTCCTCGATCTTTGAGTGAACTAGGGTTTCCGGCTTGCTAAACCTTGATCCTAGAATGAGTAGAGAGTAACTAGGGGTTGTTTTTCTTTTCAAGGTGATGGATTCTCAACACATGAGAAGGGTTCACCTTGAGCTTGAGGAAGAAGAAGATGATAAGAGGAGAGAGAAGCTAAATGAGATAATGAGCTAGGTTTTTCTTTCTTGCAACCATAATGCCAAAAGAAAAGAATTATCTAAATAATAATAATTCAAAATAAGAATAGTTGATGGTAATTTAAAATGACCACTATCATGCTTCTTTAAATGAAGTGTAAGCATGAATCAAGGAGGATCTTTCAAAGCATGATGGTGGTCAATGGTCAACAAGTCAACCAAGGTCAATAAGTCAACAAAAATCAACCATAACATAATTCTCATTTAATTACTATTATTAATAGATAATTCATAAATCCATTAGGGTTTGGAAAAAGATAACTGTCAACTGTGCATACGCACCCGTTCCGAAACCCTAATGAAAAATCTCATCCTCCGCCTCAAGCAACTGTGCATACACACCTGCATTCTCGTTCCGAGAAACAAGAATACCGAGATATAAAAGCAACCCCCAAAACATATACCAGTATCTGGCTCAAACCAGAGCCTGCCAGTATAATCCGTCCGGACTCCAAACGTGCACAAGTGCACGGATGAGAACGAACCCTGTCGCAAAACCATGCGACCTCTACTCTGTTTTGCCCAGAGGCGAATACCCTCTGTGTGGGACTCTAAAGACTCGGCACTACGCTGGCAGTGGGTTTAACCACAGACCGCAAGCGGCACTAGCTGTGCGTAACGGTCCCCAGGTAGATGCCGACAAGAAGGCTGACGAGGTGAAACCCCATCTGTACTCCTACTGAGTCTGAATGTGACAGTCTCCGTACAGTCCGGTCTGTTCGTCTGATACATCGCATGTCGGGCCTAGGGGGCGGTAAAACGTCAGTCCCCCAATAGCGGTACAAGTCGTGTCGGAGTGAAGCCCAAAACACCCTGAGATAACACTGGAACCTACCAGTATATCTCGCTTGCCCTGGCCAGGGACTACTCGTGTAATGGCTCTCCTAGACACAGCGCGATGTCAACCCCCAATACCGGGAGAGACGAATCCTGTCTAACCGGCACTGCCTCCAAGTGCTTCGGGACTGCACCCAACCACCACCTGTTTGCACGACTCCTTTGAGCCGTGGTAGGGTAGTGATCAAAGTGCAGTGGGAACACACTCGAGGCGAAGTGCTAGTATCAAGTCAGCGGACTAAGCTGTACTCATGTCACCTAGGAACTGATGACTGACGATAGGTATAATACCAACCTGTCAGTTCCCGACGAGTCCTGTCCAGTGTACTCGTAACCTAACGAGCACCCGTATACTATCTCTAGTACGACGTACTGATGGCTGTGGGACAGACCATCTCCCACACTTGGATGAGAAGCGCATACGCTAGTCTACTCCGGAGTATCGATGCCCTGTCTCGATAGTCCTGCGACTAGGGACCTGTATAAGGATGTGCTTATAGATTACCCAGCCCCCACTAGTGCGACTGCCATCACAACGCTGGTAATCAAGCAAAGATCCTAAGGGCTCCACTAATGCGTATAAGTGATATAGTAAAATAAACACAAGTACACATTGAAGTAGAAACAAACCAAGTAGCATACTACTATATTGAGCAAGATTGTTTATACAAGGTGAATATCCCAAGCTTCCATTAAGTAATATACAAACTAGTATGATACAGTAATGGCCTCTAGGGCATATACACTAACAATCTCCCACTTGCACTAAGGCCATGTACTGGCGTATCGAAGACCTATCATCTCGATCAGCCGCTCGAACTGAGTCTGGGGTAGGGCCTTGGTGAATGGATCTGCAGTGTTCTCTTCTGAAGCAACCCTCCGAACCTCGATCTCCTTGCGATCCACGATCTCCCTGATCAGGTGATACCGCCTCAAGATGTGCCTGGATCTCTGATGGGACCTGGGTTCCTTTGCTAAAGCTATAGCCCCGTTGTTGTCGCAATACAGAGGTATTGGGTCAACAATGGACGGAACCACCTGAAGTTCTTTTAAGAACTTCCTCATCCAGACAGCTTCTTTTGCGGCATCAGATGCAGCAATGTATTCCGCTTCCATAGTCGAGTCTGCAACGGTTTCCTGTTTGGAGCTCTTCCAACACACCGCCCCTCCATTGAGGGTAAAGACAAAACCTGACATGGACTTGGAATCATCCTTGTCACTCTGGAAGCTGGAGTCAGCAAAGGCCTCGATCTGGAGGTCTTTTCCGCCATACACCAAGAACATCTCCTTAGTCCTTCTCAGGTACTTGAGAATTTTCTTTACCGCTATCCAGTGTTTCTCCCCAGGGTTTGACTGATACCGGCTTACCACACTCAGTGCATAAGCTACATCCGGTCTGGTACACAACATCGCATACATTATAGAGCCTACCGCAGAAGCGTAGGGTATAATAGGCATGCGATCCCTCTCCAAATCAGTCTTGGGAGACATCTCTTTAGAGAGGGTGATCCCGTGACAAGCCGGTAGGTTACCGCGCTTGGAATCTTCCATACTGAATCTCTTCACTATGGTGTCGATGTACCTGGACTGAGAAAGTCCTAATATCCTCTTGGATCTATCACGATGGATCCGGATCCCCAGGATGTATGAGGCATCACCCAGGTCTTTCATGGAGAACCTGTGTGACAAGAACCCCTTGACAGATTGTAGCATAGGAATGTCATTTCCTATTAAGAGAATGTCATCCACGTATAAAACGAGGAATACTACAGTTCTCGCTACAAATCTACTATAGATGCATGGTTCATCTGGATTTTTGATAAAGTCAAATTCCTTGACTGTCTCATCAAAACAGATGTTCCAACTCCGCGATGCCTGCTTTAGTCCATAGATGGACTTAAGCAACTTGCACACCTTTCCGCTGCTCCCATTCTGAATGAAACCCTCTGGCTGATCCATATAGACACACTCCTCTAAATTTCCATTTAGAAAAGCGGTCTTTACGTCCATCTGCCAAATCTCATAATCGTGGAAGGCAGCAATGGCAAGAAGGATCCGAATGGATTTCAGCATAGCCACTGGAGAAAAGGTTTCGTCATAGTCCAAGCCAGGTCTTTGACGGAAACCCTTTGCTACAAGTCTAGCTTTATAGGTCTCAACCTGTCCATCTACACCAATCTTCCTTTTGAAGATCCACTTGCATCCTACGGGTTTTACCCCGTCTGGAGCAATGTCCAACGTCCATACTTTGTTGGTGTACATGGACTCCATTTCGGTCCGCATTGCATCCAGCCATTTTACCGAGTCAACGCTCTGAACGGCCTGCTGGAAGCTAGTAGGCTCATCATAATCTATGATGCAATCCTCTCTATCCCCGTCTATGAGAAAACCGTAGTATCTCTCGGGCGGATGAGACTGCCTACTACTCCTGCGGAGCGGCGTAGGAATGTCCTGTTCTTTCGAACCCTCTGGTTCCTCTGAGATTTCAGTAATGGTTTGTGGTTCTGGAACTTCTTCCAGTTCTACTGCGCTCCCACTTATCTGATTTTCCAAAAACTCAGTTTCCAAGAAGTAGGCATGACGAGAAACAAGAACTTTTTGTTCCTCTTCGTAGTAGAAAAGATACCCCTTGGAGTTCTTTAGGTATCCCACAAACTTGCACTGTACTGAACGTGCCTCGAGCTTGTCCGCATGCTGCTTTTTTACAAAAGCCGGACATCCCCATGTCTTAAAGGATTTAAGACAGGGTTTCTTCCCACTCCACATCTGATATGGTGTGGTAGGCACTGTCTTAGTAGGAACTTGGTTCAAGAGATGTGCAGCTGTTTCCAGTGCATAACCCCAGAAAGATCGCGGTAACTCAGCCTTACTCATCATGGAACGAACCATATCCAATAGGGTTCGATTCCTCCTTTCCGATACACCGTTATGTTGCGGAGTGTATGGAGGAGTACGCTGAGAGAGAATTCCATTCTCTTTTAAATAGTCCAGGAACTCGGCACTCAAGTATTCTCCACCTCGATCCGATCTTAGAATCTTAATACTTTTGCCTGTTTGTTTTTCAACTTCATTCTTGTAATCCCGAAATTTCTCAAAGGCGTCGGATTTGTGCTTCATCAAGAAGACATGTCCATACCTAGAGAAATCGTCTGTGAAAGTAATGAAGTATGAATAACCGCTTCGCGCATGTGTAGACATTGGACCGCACACGTCGCTGTGTACGAGTCCCAAGAGCTCGCTCGCTCTTTCTCCGTGTCCAGTGAACGGAGTCTTTGTCATCTTTCCCATGAGACAAGATTCACAAGTGGCATAAGACTGATACTCGAACGGATCGAAGTATCCTTCTTTATGTAACTTAGTCAACCGTGTCTCATTGATGTGACCTGGTCTACAATGCCATAAGAAAGCCTGATTGATATCTAGAGACTTTCTTTTGTGTGTATTCTGGACATTGAAAATCTGTGGTTGGTTCAATACGTATATACCATTGCTCAGTGTACCTGACCCAATCAGAACTTGATTAAGGTGAATGTTTACAACATTACTTACAAACGCAAATTCATAACCTTCTTTAGAAACCAAAGATACAGAAATGATATTACAAGTTGCGTTGGGTACAAAAAAGCAATTACGCAAAACCAAAACATGCCCATCTGTCATTCCCAGGTGATAGTCCCCCACGGCTTTAGCATCCATGCTAGCTCCGTTCGCAACTCTGAGGGTCATGTCACCTGCCTTCAAAAACTTACGGTTTCTCAACGCCTGCAAAGAATTACAGATATGAGATCCTGATCCGGTATCCAATACCCAGGAAGTAGAGTTTATAGAAAGACAGTTTTCAATAACATACACACCTGAAGCTGAATCCGCAACCTGCTTCAGTTCCTGTGTCTTGGCCTTCCAAGCCCTGCAATCTTTCTTCCAGTGTCCACTCTTATGACAATAGAATCATTCTTCCTTTCCAACAAGCTTCCCCGCAATCTTAGTTGCCTTTTCCTTTCCCTTCGTACCCACTTTACTAACACCGCCTCTTGGTTTGGCGGGGGCTTTCTTCCTCTTTCCCTTGGCTTTTGCCTTGGACCTAGAGGAAGAAGATCCTCCTACAAACAAAGCGGGTGTTTCCCTACCCTTCTGTAGGGTGCCCTCTGCGCTCCTCAGCATGTTGAGGAGTTCTGAAAGTTCAACTTCCTTTTCTTGCAAGTTGAAATTCAGTATGAACTGGGCGTAAGTGGATGGAAGGGACTGGAGAATTATATCCGTGTAGAGTTCACTGTCCAACGTGGTCCCAAGTTCCGCGAGCTCCTCAGTGTAGCCAATCATCTTAAGCACGTGGTCCGCTACCGATGATCCGACGGCCAATTTTGTCGAAAACAACTTCTTCGACACTTCGTATCTTGCGATACGAGACTGCTCTCCATACAGTTCTTTTGTATGAAGAAATATGGATTCCAAATCCATATTCTCGTGCCTCCTCTGATGTTCGTTGTCCATCGAGGCAAGTACGAGGCACCTGGCCTTCGCGCTGTCAATCTCCCAAGTCTTACGGATTTCCTTATCCGCGATGCTGGAGGTGGGACCTGGGACGGGGGGAGCTTTGGTGGTAAGAAGATACCCCAGCTTGTCGTAAGTGATTGCCAACTTGACATTCCTGAGCCAATCTTTGTAGTTTGGCCCTGTCAATATGTTTTTATCTAGAATCAACTTAAGTCCGGTCATTTCGATTTGGTCGCTGCAGGGGGGAGAGAAGGAACACTTTAGCACGATGCTCTTGCAAGTTTAGAATGGTTTTTAATTTGTCTAAACAGGATGGCTCCCACTGTCTCTCGAATCCCTCCTCAAACCACAAAGGAAGAATTAGCCGGGATCAATCCCACCGTGCAATACTTGCTTAACCGTTCAGCCAGGCCAGTGTCGGTACTTCGAGGGAGGTTTTCCAACGCTTTCGCGAAGTTCCTTAATTAAATAACCTCTTTTCCCTGGGGGCGTAGCCCCGCTAACACCTTTCTAGGCACCTACTAGGTTTATAGCATTGATCGTCTAGTGAGAAATTTCCCGAGGAGTAGCATATACTCACAGTAGGATCGGGATCCAAATATCATTGCGTGACGAGTCTGAAGGAATCCTACCAGAATCACCACACTCCAAATGGTATGCAAATCTAGCAAGTTTCAGTACTTATGAAACTCCCGATGTGGATTTTTGCCCCATGCTCTTATGACCTTGACTAAGGCCAACATATCATAAGTCACATGTCAAGTTCTACCCGTCGTTATCCAGGTTAATTTGAATCCACCCGTATCTACCCTTGACTATGGCCAACAAGGCAATACGACTGTCCCAAACCAACGCATTCTATCAATGCAACATATGAATACCCACCAGCTACCAAACACTGTGCCTTGACTAAGGCCAACAAACACAGCTTGAATACCGTTGAATATTCATATGAAACGACGGAGGGCTACGAATGGTTTTGGCGAAACCGTGAACATAGTGAACTTGATATAATCGATGGAACGAGATAGCTTTTAGAAGGAGTGGCTCAAACTCCGCATTTAAAAGTTAGTTTTGAAAAGAACCGAGTGGTTTTTCGAAAGTGTTCCAACGATTTTAACTTGGTTTATTATCTTGCATTAGTTCTTTTAATGCGTGATATTCTTGCATTAGTACTTTTAATGCGTCCCATCATTTAAATCCTACCATTGCAGAAAACAACCAAAATATGACGTACGCTTATGCCATTAGCATTCGCCACGGGGTCCCGTCATCACTCGTTAGGTTACTTAACTAACGACAGAGCGGGGGCTGGGCTAGCGCGGCTGTAAAACATAAGCAACGCCTAAATAGAAAGCAATGATAGACATTACAGATCACAGATGAATACATTGGATATACTAGCAATCCGCAATCCTTTCGAGCCTGAAACGAAAAGCGGATAACACGGTCGCGGTGAATAGCCAATACCCCACCCAAGACCCCTACGGGTGCGGCAAACTACCCGCCAAGTACCCGGCAGTTTGTGCACCCCTCCATGGGTCTATCCCAGGAGAAAAAACAGTAAAAAGAATTATACAATGACGGCTACAACCCCGACCCGGTTGTGCGGCCAAACAAATAATAATTATTACATCAATTTACATTTACAATGAATGAAAGAAAAAACAAAAGCTCATCTCACATCCACCCCGGCTATTCACCCGCGACAGTCCAACACATTCATATACACATTCCAATATCAAACACAGATCATGTATAACCCCGACTAATCGTCTTATAGCGATTAGCCGACGTTCAATACATGCAAGCATCACAGATATAACCATCATAGTCAAAGTGCAGTGAAGTTCGGAAAAAATACGGAATTATAGGACCCCAAAAGCAAATTTCTGTTCTGGAAAATCTGGGCACATATAATATATTTTAAAAATCCCAAAACCAACACACAAACACACTGCACGAAAAACGATGCACAGAAGAAGACAAAGAGCGGCGCTTCCGCGGCAAATACCCACCTCGTGCGGCGGAAGGGCGGCGGTTTGGATGAATTAGGGCATCGTTTTTCTTGGGTGTTCATACAAAACCCTGAGCCGAATTTACAAGTATAAAGTTTTTCATTTAGAGCAGAAAAAAATTTAACAGAAACTTAGGGTTTTGTTTTTCCGGTTTTGTGACTTTTTCGGTTCCGAACTTCGTTACACTTCACTACCTAGCTAGTTTAAGTTTAGTTATGCTCTGATACCACTGTAAGTCCATATTGCGACCCCCGGTACTTACGGGGAGGCGGAAACGGTATAAAAAACAAATTTTTATCGCAAGAGGCAACATGGACTAAACTAGGTCGGGATCGTGTCTAAACTAAACTAGCATACAAGCTAAAGAGTCTTAGCTACTCGGATGAGGGTTATACCTAAACTTGAACTCCTTCTTCTTCAAACCTTGTAGAGGTTGATGGTTCTCTTCTTGTCGCCTTCTTCCGTCGAAGATGGATCCACCTCGAAGGTTCAACCTTTGGGCTCTTCCTCGATCTTTGAGTGAACTAGGGTTTCCGGCTTGCTAAACCTTGATCCTAGAATGAGTAGAGAGTAACTAGGGGTTGTTTTTCTTTTCAAGGTGATGGATTCTCAACACATGAGAAGGGTTCACCTTGAGCTTGAGGAAGAAGAAGATGATAAGAGGAGAGAGAAGCTAAATGAGATAATGAGCTAGGTTTTTCTTTCTTGCAACCATAATGCCAAAAGAAAAGAATTATCTAAATAATAATAATTCAAAATAAGAATAGTTGATGGTAATTTAGAATGACCACTATCATGCTTCTTTAAATGAAGTGTAAGCATGAATCAAGGAGGATCTTTCAAAGCATGATGGTGGTCAATGGTCAACAAGTCAACCAAGGTCAATAAGTCAACAAAAATCAACCATAACATAATTCTCATTTAATTACTATTATTAATAGATAATTCATAAATCCATTAGGGTTTGGAAAAAGATAACTGTAAACTGTGCATACGCACCCGTTCCGAAACCCTAATGAAAAATCTCATCCTCCGCCTCAAGCAACTGTGCATACACACCTGCATTCTCGTTCCGAGAAACAAGAATACCGAGATATAAAAGCAACCCCCAAAACATATACCAGTATCTGGCTCAAACCAGAGCCTGCCAGTATAATCCGTCCGGACTCCAAACGTGCACAAGTGCGCGGATGAGAACGAACCCTATCGCAAAACCATGCGACCTCTACTCTGTTTTGCCCAGAGGCGAATACCCTCTGTGTGGGACTCTAAAGACTCGGCACTACGCTGGCTGTGGGTTTAACCACAGACCGCAAGCGGCACTAGCTGTGCGTAACGGTCCCCAGGTAGATGCCGACAAGAAGGCTGACGAGGTGAAACCCCATCTGTACTCCTACTGAGTCTGAATGTGACAGTCTTCGTACAGTCCGGTCTGTTCGTCTGATACATCGCATGTCGGGCCTAGGGGGCGGTAAAACGTCAGTCCCCCAATAGCGGTACAAGTCGTGTCGGAGTGAAGCCCAAAACACCCTGAGATAACACTGGAACCTACCAGTATATCTCGCTTGCCCTGGCCAGGGACTACTCGTGTAATGGCTCTCCTAGACACAGCGCGATGTCAACCCCCAATACCGGGAGAGACGAATCCTGTCTAACCGGCACTGCCTCCAAGTGCTTCGGGACTGCACCCAACCACCACCTGTTTGCACGACTCCTTTGAGCCGTGGTAGGGTAGTGATCAAAGTGCAGTGGGAACACACTCGAGGCGAAGTGCTAGTATCAAGTCAGCGGACTAAGCTGTACTCATGTCACCTGGGAACTGATGACTGACGATAGGTATAATACCAACCTGTCAGTTCCCGACGAGTCCTGTCCAGTGTACTCGTAACCTAACGAGCACCCGTATATTATCTCTAGTACGACGTACTGATGGCTGTGGGACATACCATCTCCCACACTTGGATGAGAAGCGCATACGCTAGTCTACTCCGGAGTATCGATGCCCTGTCTCGATAGTCCTGCGACTAGGGACCTGTATAAGGATGTGCTTATAGATTACCCAGCCCCCACTAGTGCGACTGCCATCACAACGCTGGTAATCAAGCAAAGATCCTAAGGGCTCCACTAATGCGTATAAGTGATATAGTAAAATAAACACAAGTACACATTGAAGTAGAAACAAACCAAGTAGCATACTACTATATTGAGCAAGATTGTTTATACAAGGTGAATATCCCAAGCTTCCATTAAGTAATATACAAACTAGTATGATACAGTAATGGCCTCTAGGGCATATACACTAACAGTTGTGGCTTCAGCTTCAGGTGTGTATGTTATTGAAAACTGTCTATCAATAAACTCTACTTCCTGGGTATTGGATAACGGATCAGGATCTCATATCTGTAATTCTTTGTAGGCGTTGAGAAACCGTAGGGTTTTGAAGGTAGGTGACATGACCCTCAAAGTTGTAAACGGAGCTAGCATGGATGCTAAGGCCGTGGTGGACTATCACCTGGGGTTGTCAGATGGACACGTTTTGGTTTTGCGTAATTGCTATTTTGTACCCAATGCAACTTGTAATATCATTTCTGTATCTTTATTATCTAAAGAAGGTTATGAATTTGCATTTGTAAGTAATGTTGTAAACATTCACCTTAATCAAGTTCTGATTGGGTCAGGTACATTAAGCAATGGTATATACGTATTAAACCAACCACAGATTTTCAATGTCCAGAATACACACAAAAGAAAGTCTCCGGAAATAAATCAGACTTTCTTATAGCATTGTAGACTGGGTCACATCAATGAGAGAAGGTTGACGAAGTTACATACAGAAGGATATTTGGATCCGTTCGAATATCAATCGTATGCCACTTGTCAATCCTGTCTCAAAGGAAAGATGACAAAGACTCCGTTCACTGGACACGGACTAAGAGCGAGCGAGCTCTTGGGACTCGTACACAGCGACGCGTGCGGTCTAATGTCTACACATGCGCGAAGCGGTTATTCTTACTTCATTACTTTTACAGATGACTTTTCAAGGTACGGTTATGTCTTCTTAATGAAACATAAATCCGAAGCCTTTGGAAAATTCCAGGAATATAAGAATGAAGTAGAAAAACAAACCGGCAAAAGTATCAAGACACTGAGATCAGATCGAGGTGGTGAATACTTGAGTGCCGAGTTCCTGGATCACTTAAAAGAGAATGGAATTCTCTATCAGCTTACTCCTCCATACACTCCGCAACATAACGGTGTATCGGAGAGACGGAACCGAACCCTATTGGATATGGTACGGTCCATGATGAGTAACGCCGAGTTACCGTGATCATTCTGGGGATATGCACTAGAATCAGCTGCATACCTTTTGAACCGAGTTCCAACTAAGACTGTGCCTACTACACCATATCAGATGTGGTGTGGGAAGAGACCCTATCTTAATCACATTAAGACATGGGGATGTCCAGCTTTTGTCAAAAAGCAGCATGCGGACAAACTCGAGGCACGCTCAGTACAGTGCAAGTTTGTGGGATATCCAAAGAACTCCAAGGGATATTTCTTTTATTGCGAAGAGGAACAAAAGATTTATGTTTCTCGTCATGCCCACTTCTTGGAAACTGAGTTTTTGGAAAATCAGATAAGTGGGAGCGCAATAGAACCGGAAGAAATTCCAGAACCACGAGCTATTACTGAAAGCTTAGTAGAACCAGAGGGTTCGAAAGATCAGGACATTCCTACGCCGCTCCGCAGAAGTAGTAGGCAGTCTCATCCGCCCGAGAGATACTACGGTTTTCTCATAGACGGGGATAGAGAGGATTGCATCATTGATTATGATGAGCCGACTAGCTTCCAGCAGGCCATTCAGAGCGTTGAATCGGTAAAATGGCTGGATGCAATGCGGACCGAAATGGAGTCCATGTACACCAACAAAGTATGGACGTTGGACGTTGCTCCAGATAGGGTAAAACCCGTAGGATGCAAAGGGATCTTCAAAAAGAAGATTGGTGTAGATGGACAGGTTGAGACCTATAAAGCTGGACTGGTTACAAAGGATTTTCGTCAAAGACCTGGTTGGGACTATGACGAGACCTTTTCTCTAGTAGCTATGCTGAAATCCATTCGGATCCTTCTTGCCATTGCTGCTTTCCACGATTATGAGATTTGGCAAATGGACGTAAAGACCGCTTTTCTAAATGTAAATTTAGAGGAGTGTGTTTATATGGACCAGCCAGAGGGTTTCATTCAGAGTGGGAGCAGCGGAAAGGTGTGCAAGTTGCTTAAGTCCATCTACGGAATAAAGCAGGCATCGCGGAGTTGGAACATCTGTTTTGATGAGATGGTCAAAGAATTTGGATTTATCAAAAATCCAGATGAACCATGCATCTATAGTAGATTTGTAGCGACAACTGAAGTATTCCTTGTTTTATACGTGGATGACATTCTCTTAATAGGAAATGACATTCCTATGCTACAATCTGTCAAAGGGTTCTTGTCACACAGGTTCTCCATGAAAAACCTGGGTGATGCCTCATACATTCTGGGGATCCGGATCTATCGTGACAGATCCAAGAGGATACTGAGACTCTCACAGTCCAGGTACATCGACACCATACTGAAAAGATTCAGTATGGAAGATTCCAAGCGCGGTAATCTACCGGCTTGTCACGGGATCACCCTTTCCAAAGAGATGTCTCCCAAGACTGATTTGGAAAGGGATCGCATGGATATTATACCCTACGCTTCTGCGGTGGGCTCTATAATGTATGCAATGTTGTGTACCAGACCAGATGTAGCTTATGCACTGAGTGTGGTAAGCCGGTATCAGTCAAACCCTAGGAAGAAACATTGGATAGCGGTAAAGAACATTCTCAAGTACCTGAGAAGGACTAAGGAGATGTTCTTAGTGTATGGCGGAAAAGACCTCCAGATCGAGGCCTTTGCTGACTCCAGCTTCCAGAGTGACAAGGATGATTCCAAGTCCATGTCGAGTTATGTCTTTACCCTCAATGGAAGGGCGGTGTGTTGGAATAGTTCCAAACAGGAAACCGTTGCTGACTCGACGATGGAAGCGGAATATATCGCTGCTGCAGATGCCGCAAAAGAAGCCGTCTAGATAAGGAAGTTCTTAACTGAACTTCAGGTGGTTCCGTCCATTGTTGATCCAATACCTCTGTATTGTGACAACAACGGGGCTATAGCTTTAGCGAAGGAACCCAGGTCCCATCAGAAGTCCAGATACATCTTGAGGCGGTATCACTTGATCAGGGAGATCGTGGGTCGCCAGGATATCGAGGTTCGGAGAGTTTCTATGAAAGATAACACTGCTGGTCCACTCACAAAGGCCTTACCCTAGACTCAGTTCGAGCGGCTGATCGAGATGATAGGTCTTCGATACGCCAGTACATGGCCTTAGTGCAAGTGGGAGATTGTTAGTGTATATGCCCTAGAGGCCATTACTGTATCATACTAGTTTGTATATTACTTAATGGAAGCTTGGGATATTCACCTTGTATAGACAATCTTGCTCAATATAGTAGTATGCTAGTTGGTTTGTTTCTACTTCAATGTGTACATGTGTTTATTTTAGTATATCACCTATATACATTAGTGGAGCCCTTAGGATCTTTGCTTGATTACCAGCGTTGTGATGGAAGTCACACTAGTGGGGGCTGGGTAATCTATAAGCACATCCTTATGCAGGTCCCTAGTCGCAGGACTATCGAGACAGGGCATTGATACTCCGGAGTAGACTAGAGTATGCGCTTCTCATCCCAGTGTGGGAGACGGTCTGTCCCACCGCCGTCAGTACGTCGTACTTGAGATAGTATGCGGGTGCTCGTTAGGTTACGAGTACACTGGACAGGACTCGTCGGAAACTGTTAGTTGGTACTATACCTATCGTCAGTTATCAGTTCTCAGGTGACATGAGTACAGCTTAGTCCGCTAACTTGACACTGTCACTTCGCCTCGAGTGTGTTCCCACTGTACTTTGATTACTACCCTACCACGGCTCAAAGGAGTCGTGCAAACAGGTAGTTTTTGGGTGCAGTCCTGAAGCACTTGGAGGCAGTGACGGTTAGACAGGATTCGTCTCTCCCGGTATTGGGGCTTGACATCGCGTTGTGTCTAGGAGAGCCATTACACGAGTAGTCCCTGGCCAGGGCAAGCGAGATATACTGGTAGGTTTCCAGTGTTATCTCAGGGTGTTCTGGGCTTCACTCCGACACGACTTGTACCGCTATTAAGGGACTGACGTTTACCGCCCCCTAGGCCCACCATGCGATGTATCAGACGAACAGACCGGACTGTATAGAGATTGTCACATTAAGGCTCAGTAAGAGTTCAGATGGGTTTCACCTCGTCCGTCTTCTTGTCGGCATCTACCTGGGCAACGTTACGCACAGCTAGTGCCGCTTGCGTTCTGTGGTTAAACCCAGTGCCAGCGTAGTGTCGAGTCTTTAGAGTCCCACACAGAAAGCTATTCGCCTTTAGGCAAAAGAGTAGAGGTCGCATGGTTTTGCGACATGTCGCATGGTTTTGCGACAGGGTTCGGTCACATCCGTGCACTTGTGCACGTTTGGTGTCCGGACAGTTAACACTAGCAGGCTTTGGTTTAAGCCAGATCCTAGTGTACTTTTTGGGATTGGTTTTATCTCATTTGTATTCGTGTTCCTCGGAACGCGGATGCGGGTGTGTATGCACAGTTGACAGAGAGGCAGAGGTAGAGGATTCTCATTGGGGTTGTTGACTGTTGACTTTTGGCTAAACCCTAATGAGAATAAGAAATATGATTAATAATAATATTAATTAAGTATTATTGTGTCATGGTTGTGATGAGGGGTTGACTTTGTTGACTTTTTGACTTTGTTGACCGGTTGACTAGGTTGGACTAGTTGACCATCATCATTGCAATGGCTATCATTTCATGGCAAAGACTTTTGCTTGCTTGTTATGCTTTGCAATATGAGTGCATGAAATGATAATGCCACTTGATATGATATGAACCATCACATAATACTCAATTATTATTATTATTATTATTATTCTTTTTGGATTATGGGAGAGAGGTTGGCAAAAGAGTTACTCATTCTCTCATTTGATTTCTCTCTCTTGCTTGAGCTCTCCCTCTTGCTCTTCCTCTTGCTCTCTCTCTAGTTCAAGGCAACACCCTCTCATGAGTTGAGAAACATTGCCTTAGAGATAAAAGAAAACCCAAATCACTTCTCTACTCATCCTAGTTCCAAGGTTTAGCAAACCAAGTGTTCTAGTTTCTTCAAGTTCGAAGAAGAAGCCAAAGGTAGAAGCTTTCAGGTGGATCCATCTTCGGTGCAAGGAGACGACGAGGTGAGGCCGATCCGTACACCGGAAAGAGTTGAAGACGAAAGAGTTCAAGAAAGGTATAGCCCCCTAACCGAGTAGGTAAAACTCTAGTTAGGTTGTTAGGTAGTTGTTTAACAAATATCCGTATTTTGAGTCCATGTTACCACCTCTTGAAAAATCGTTTTTCATCATTTCCGCAAGCCCGTAAGTACCGGGAGAGGTAGCATGGACTTACATTCAGATCCTGCTTTTGGAAGATGTACTTCAAGCTCTTGCGGTCCACGAAGATCTGACACGACTCCCCGTACAAGCAGTGTCTCCAAATCATAAGCGCAAAGACCACAGCGGCTATCTGAAGATCATGAGTGGGATAATTCTGCTCGTGCTTCTTCATCTTCCAAGAAGCGTAAGCGATAACTCTATCATGCTGCATCAATACACAACCGATTCTCACTCGCGAAGCATCACAGTATACAACATAGCCGCCTGATCCAGAAGGCAAAGATAAAACTGGTGCAGTCGTCAACCAAGTCTTTAAATGCTGAAAACTCTGCTCGCATGCCTCAGTCCAAAGAAAAGGAACTCCCTTCCTGGTCAGTCCGGTCAGCGGTGCAGCGATACTCGAGAAGTCCTGCATGAAATGGCGGTAGTAACCGGCTAAGCCCAAAAAGCTGCGGATCTCTATCATTGATACCGGTCTAGGCCAAAGATGTACGGCCTCGATCTTCCTCGGGTCTACACGAATACCGTCTCCCGTAACCACATGACCCAGGAAGTCAACACTATCAAGACAGAAGGCACACTTCGAGAATTTAGCAAACAGCTGGTGCTCTCTCAATGTCTGCAAAGCAATTCTCATGTGCTGCTCATGCTCCTCTCGACTCTTGGAATAAACCAGAATGTCATCAATAAACACAATAATAAACTGGTCGAGGAACGGCCTGAAAATCCTGTTCATCAAATTCATGAAAGCTGCTGGGGCATTTGTGAGTCCGAATGACATCACCAAAAACTCATAACACCCGTAGCGCGTACGAAAAGCAGTCTTCGGAACGTGATCATTCCGAACCCGCAACTGATGATATCCCGACCTCAAATCAGTCTTAGAAAAATGTCCCGCACCCTGAAGCTGATCAAACAAATCATCAATGCGAGGTAATGGATACCTATTCCGCACCGTAACTCAGTTCAATTGACGATAATCAATGCACAATCTCAAACTGCCGTCCTTCTTCTTGACGAACAGAACAGGAGCTCCCCAAGGTGAAACACTCGGACGCACAAGTCCTCTATCAAGCAACTCCTGCAACCGATCCTTAAGCTCTTTAAGCTCCGCCGGGGCTATTCGGTAAGGCGGTAATACGCTCTGTGCCGGGGATTAGATCAATGCAAAACTCAATCTCACGCTCTGGAGGCAATCCAGGTAACTCATCAGGAAATAGTCGGGAAACTCTCGTACGATAGGAACCCGGTCCAACGAATCTACTGTAGCTCCGGTATCACGAATGAAGTCCAAGAATCCCCGACATCCCCTCCTCAAAAGCCGACTAGCGCAAAGGGCTGAAATCAAACTGTGAGGGGCAGCACCACGGTCCCCCTGCACAACAAGAACTGACTTACCGGGAAAACAAAATCTGACTGTCTTCTCGCGGTAGTCCATGGACGCGTAACAAGTAGCTAACCAGTCCATGCCCAGGAGAACGTCGAAGTCCAACATATCAAGAAGGATCAAGTCGACGGACAACACCCTATCTCCAATATGAACTGACATGAGAAAGCTGTCCCCCAGTAGATGTGAACTCAAAATGTACTCTGCTATCGCACAAGATCTGCCAATCTGCAGGAGACTGTCTTTGAACTACACTCAACTGGGCCAAGCTACCTCCGGGCCTACGACTCAAAGCATCGGCTACCACATTCGCCTTGCCCGGGTGACAAAGGATCTCTCAATCAAAATCCTTCACGAGCTCCATCCAACGGCGCTATTGTCACGACCCGAAAGAGCACGTGACTGGCCCTTGAACCATATGAAGTCTATAGGACTCCATCTGATCCAAGTAAGCCAAAAGCCCAGAAATCTAAAACCATTTTAAGAGTAAGTAAGGAAAACTGGTTTGAAGAAGTGAAAGAAAACATGTTGAAGTCAAGGTTTTTAAATAACTAAGCGAAAAATGCATTTTTAAAATGTCAAGTCTTTTCTAAAAATTTCGGCAGAGTTTCTTTTGTAAATACTGGCCCCGAACGGGGTACAACAAGAATAATATATATATGCAATGATAAAAGGCATCCCCAAGCGGGAGCTGGCTCTTCGTCAAACGACGGTCATAACCACGCAAGCAATAATAATATACAACGCCGAAGGGCGAGAATCAAAACTCAAAATAACATGAAAACCATAATACTGCTAAGCGCGACTCTAAGGTCGAAAAATACATCACTAATGTCTAAGTCTGAAACAATATACAAGTTTTGGTTGATGGAATTCTAGATACAAAGAATAATACAAGTACAATGGTGGTTCTTGATGCAAAAGAAACCACCTACCAAATGCAATTCACCCGCAAGGAAGTAATGTGCCAGAAATGCCGCAAAGGAACCTGTACGGCAGAACCTGCAAGAACTGTGGCACAACGGGGGTGAGTTGCCAACTCGTGAATAGAGAATATCTACAAGCAGAAACCGAAAGCAAGACATAATCCTAGGTCAATACGATCAGTATATAAAATCCTCAATATATAACATGCAGCCTATAACAAGGCTAGGGTAAATATCTAACCCGAGTGCCATCTCATATGCCTGCGTCAGTGCCTCAGGTAGCAATATATCATATGAATGAGATATGAATGCATGAAAATAGAATACATGTACATGAAGAAACTGTTTTCATAAATTAGTGAGATTTCCTTTGTATTTTTAAAATGAGGTATCATAATGAATCAGCATAAAACTATGCCTAGCATCGGCACAAAACGTAATCCCAATATCTCGATATCTCAAAGTCTCAACCACAATATCTAGGGTGCCGTCAGTCCAGACCGGCCCCTACCATCCATCTCAAGACCACGACGGTATCCTCCGGATATCCGACGCGTCGGGTAAAATCACCGGTAGGTAGTGCTCCCCTGCCAGGCTCAACGTCATCACCACATTCATCTTGCCCCGGGGTACCGCACCGGGTCCACCATGTACCCGAAACGGTTCATCCGTCTCCTCGAATCGGGTTTCCAAATCCATCAGCAAACTCATGGTGGACGACTCATACATCATGGGAAAACCGCACTTTTTATTTTAAAAGAGAGAATATGTTTATTTGTGTTTTTGCGGTTTTCCTCCAAATCCAGAAAATCTCACGGAAATCCATATCCAAAACCTTAATAACACGTAAAATAGTGAATATATGCATGAGAATCCATGAATGCGGCATAACAATGAATAACAGTATGCATGAAGTAGCAGGTAATAACTACAATGTCTAAACTAACATATAAGGCAAGTACACTAATATCATGTATAAACTATTAGCTAATAGGCTATGTCAAGCAATAATATTTTCTAAGGTGTACGTGACATGGCAATTACCGATGAAGATGTGTGTGAGCCGGCAAGTAAGTGTACGTGGTACGCATCATCGGTAATGGTGCTGGTGTCCTATCAGCATGATATCAATAATGGAGTATGAAACATAATATAAGAATGCGATGCAAAGCGAACCACAAAAATGAGTGGGAGCTGAAACTAGACGTAACTATAACTAATCTGCATTAATCTAATATAAGTCCTACAAATGGTGCCTTTTGAAATAACACGAATCATGGGGTTTTGAAAATAGGGGCTACGGTGTTTTTATGAAAAGATACGCCTTTTGAAATATCCGTAGATCCCTTGACCTGTCTTTTAAAAATACCCACGACCCGCTAGTTTTGAAATAGGTAGGAGGCTAATCTAATCTAACAACTACACTAAACTATACGGCTGAACTAACCAGCTGAGCTACAAGTAAGGAAACCGCCTAACATCTGAGTCGATATATATATAGATATAATGAATATGCAAAGATGTGCGTGTAGGTGTAAATCTACTCTAGGGTTCGCGACTATGAACTACACTAGTCACTTCTAACCCTACACTATCCATAGTACACCTAGCTATCATATACATATATATACTACGGACTGCGGGGGTGCTATACGCCATCCACCCGACTTCCCCCTGTAGATATAATCTACTCACCTTGCTTCTCGTGTGCCAAAGCCGATGTCGCTATCTTCACCTCCTTTGCCTCAACATCACGCGGGGTACCTACAAGTATATCACAATGCTAAAGCACATGAAAATCACATCGGAAACCAAAATAGCACACGCTATCCGCATAGGTAAAAACCTATCGACTCGCATGTAAACACAATCAAAATCCACTTGTCGTTGACGTCCAAACGCCACCCGACAGGAATGAATCACCAAATACCAAAATCCATGCTAAAACAAGTCCCAAATTATACACCAACATAGGAAAATCAACCCAGATTTCACCCTAGATGGAATCAGTCAAAACTAGACATACTCAGGGTCAAAACTAGAGGAAATGGGGGCATGCACAGAAAACGAGGCAATTCTTTAAAATACCTTATTTTAGAATTTTCCATAATTTTTCCCCATTTATCTGTATTTAATTATACCAGAATATTAAAATATTCATTAAAATAATATTAAATTATAAAAATTCCCAAAATTAATACTTTATCTTTTTGAAATGTTACAATCTACCCCCCTTAAAGAAATTCGGTCCCCGAATTTAAATTTAAACCCCCAAATACTAAAATATTTCAATACAAATTCCAAGTCATCGGGGCTCCGAAATCATCTATACATAAAACATCATAGCGCAATGCATACGCATGAGTACTGAGCAGATAACTCAAAAGCAACACTCCATCAAGCATCCACAATCATCGGAGTCATGGTAACGACACAATGTCAAATCCAATACAAAATCAATATGATATGGACCAAGACTATACATGTAGACACCCAATCTATACATGTAATTAGCTGGTACAACTGTATGCCAAATCTTTTTAAGTCGCTGTGCGATGCGCGTAACACTGCACAGTGGCGGACGTTTCTCATAAGAAAATAACTATATATGTGTATATATATCCTTTGTTTAATAAGCACGTTCCACCATTTTGAAAATAATCAGAAGGGTTTCCTTGTTTTTAAAACGTTTTGTGTCATATCGGACACGTAGGTATATACTGAGACTATAGCTCGCTTTTCGGAAATCCCTTCGATAACTATCGATGCATGCAAAATATATCCAGGCACTGTCCACTGACTAGTCCTGCTCAGTATGAAAGCAAATATCCCACATCATAAAAATGTACTGTTCCAAAAGGAATAAATTCCAAAAATGCACATAACACCATCCTGTGCGTCTGACGCGCACGGAAATCAAAATCCATATATGCGCTAGACATGTGCACAAAACAACATCTAGGTGCAACGGGTGTGCACGAAGCATCTGTCATAGGCAACATGTGTGCCTGACAGCCAAAACAGGTGCATCTGACATGCACGAAAAATCTCGATTTAGTGCATCTGGTGTGCCCCAAAATCGTATCTCAAAACATGCGCCCAACATGCGCGAAAATCCAAATCGGTGCATCCATCATGCACGAATGAAAATCTAGACCCTGCGCACTCAATATGCACGGAATCACAAAATCCAATAGCAACGTCGAATATGCGTAAGTCCAGTCAAAAGCACGGAGTGCAAGAATCCACATCAATATCACAATCAAAATCGACATACCGAAAGGCATCAAATCGAAGTCAGGTGAAATCGTAATGCACAAAATATAAATCCGGTGCAACAAAGGCACGAAATATAAATCTGATGCGATAAACGCAAGAAACATAAAACTGGTGCGACAAATGCACGAAGTATAGAACTGGTGCATCCCATGCACAAATACCAAGCAATAACTCAAATACGTAAGCAGCAACACCAAGTGTATCCAGATATGAAGAAAATCATAAACGTGTGCAGCTGCGGGCACAAAACACATATCGATGCACTACAAGCACATATAAGCTATACCGAGTGCAAAATCAAAACACTAAAATTACATGAAACTCTGCTGGAAGCGTAAATCAAATCACCAGCATAAAATAGGCATGAAATCGCAATCAACAGCTCAAGAGTAATAACTATGTACAAGGTATAAATACCCAGTAGGTGCAACCATGGTGCACAAAATCAAATATCATGAAACTCAGTCATCAAGACTAAATCATGCGAATAGATCGCCCAAAATACCGAAATCCAAAGCAACAAATACGTGATAATCAAATCACAAAATCACAAATCAAAAGTACCGTCGTCGGTATACCCTCCTTCAGGGTCGAGAAGGTACCGGTACATCCGATGCTAGCGGCGCAAGATATCTACTTGCCTCTTGCTCGCGGCTGGCGTCCTCTGCCTCTGGTTCCTTATCTTCTTTGCGGATCCCTATCTCACAATCAATCGGCTCATCGGCCCTGTTAGATGTGCTAACGGGGATGATTCCGTTCTGGCACTTCTCTGGTCATCTCTCGGTCAATCCTCACGACCACTCATAAAGCAGCATATCACTGGCGTTGGCCTCTGGCTCTCTGAATGTACATCACACATCTGATCCTGGGTGCAACATCATTGCAGCAATGTCCTGGAAGGAATCCTGCTCAAGGTCTCTTCCGATCTTGCCTATGCCGAACTGTACGAAGGCTGGCTCTCTTGCATAATCTCTTTTTGTTCAATGGACATCTGTGTCCTCAGCATAACATTTCTCGGAATCTGATCGCATCCCAATGCCTCTGTAAGCATATCTGACCTCTGGTCTCGACGGGAAGCAATGACAGCTCGTCAGCGTCTCGCCCGAACCTCTGGTTCCACCTGTCTCTATCGTCGTCCACTATGACGTCACGCCATGCTATCTACGCTCTGCCCAGTTCTCGGCCACGGTCAATCCGAAGTCTCTCACACAGACTCGAAATCGCGTACTCTGTAGCTTCACTATTCTGTAGAAGATGTCAGGCCGAACAGGTCCTCGGGAACACGTCCCAACCATCGGAGGAATACTCAATACTCGTCCGTCCTTGATCGATTCGCAACGCATCTGGGTAAGTTCCTTTATCCGAATCTGGTCAACTACCTCGTCGACAATGCCAACTCTGGCCTGCTGGTTGTGCGCAATATGACCACTCCTGGGTCTAGGTCTTCTCGTATCGTTTTCCACAAAGGTCTTGTCTAGGTTTCTCTCTCAAATCTCATTCCTGCCGAATTGCCCGGAAGTCACCATCCATTGCTGAAGCTAATTCTTATTCCGGAACGGCTACATACTTATCGCGCTTCTTTCTGGAAGATATATCCATATACAACGCCTCTGGGTGCGTATCACATCTCTGATGTCAGCGGAGTGGGACGTCATCTCGTCGAAATCTCTTGCGAACTCCTTTCTTCATTCTGCTTCAATATCGACTGACTCGGACTCGTCTCATCGCGGCTGCAGGGACTGTGCTCCAATGGCTATACTCGTATCTGGAGTCTCCCAAGCAAGCATCCCATCATATGATATCCGAATGACGTCGAACATTCGATCGACTCGTCAGAACCCTATAATCCCCCAAGGGATCAACATCTTGAGTACAGTTTAATAGTATCGAGTACATGCCACAGCGTCGGTGGTCCAGCCGTAGAAGGGCAAACCCAAGCCTTACTAAGGGCGCCGAGGAACTGCCGCAAACCCTAAGGTTCAAAGGCTTTCACACGGTCATTAAGTAGAGTTAGGGTTTCATTCTTCTAGAGGGTCCATAGAATCACCTGCATGTCTTTCCGTATACTTTAAACTTGGAAAATGGGTTCCTGACCTTCGATCGTCTCAATCGACTCTCAACGAATCTGCGTGAAGTCGCCTCTATCTGGAATCAATCTATCTGATGACCTCGCATCGGTAAACGGACGAACCAAATGTCCTAGTCATTCATCCTCAGGTGACTGGCGACTCGCTATCATCTCTCTAAGTATATGCTCACGCTGCAGCAGCTCCAACCATCTGGGCGATATCTCGTCATTTGCAGCAGCAACTGGCTCATTCCTGCACGCCGAACAGCGCCTCAATCCTCTAGGAAAGACGACACATTGGCGGTCATCTCTGAATCGGTCTGCTCTAGATCTGAGTAAGACTCTCAACACTGGAAATCTTCAACTCAACTGGGCCCGCTCCGGTGCATAAATCGGACGAATCACCTTCGTCTCTCAAATCGGGTAGACTAGCTATCATCTGTCTCATATCTGGCTGGAAGCTCCGACAATCTCAGCTCGTAAGCTCCGGAAGCGACATTCTGTCAATCTCAGCAACAGCTGGTCCATCTGTCTGCACGGTAGGCGACACCATAATCTCTGAGGTATGCTGTACATCAACAGTCCTCTCTCAACTGGCAGCTCTAACAATGGCCCGATCATCCGGTGCAAAGCCAAGCACTCGCCTCTACCAGAGGTCCCAATCATCAATACCAACTCGAGATGTTCCCATGTCACCAGAAAACACAATGGTCGGCCCTCGTACCAGACGAGCTCGCCCTGACCGTAACCCTAGCAGCTGCCCAACTGCGCTCAAACATGGCGACAGGAACCTCAATCGAGTATCGAAGAGAGTAGATCAAAGGAAAGAAAGAGAACAACAAATCCAGAGTGGACACATGATCATAAGAAGGAACAGCATCAATAAAGGTATGATCATGAAACTAATAGAATCGAGGATCTCAAATGGATGTATAATCACGGATATGAAGAGAACCACTGATCTCGAAAATATGTACATCCTAAGGTTCCTTAAGCGGAGTGGCGTGTCGTAAGTATGCCGCGGAACATACCAACGGTACGTCACTCTACTTTAGTCACCTATTCCATCAACCAAGGGTCATCCTATACGACGAAAGTTCGGGTCTAATACCCCCTCGACCAAGTCTAAGTTCCGTAAGGTCAAGCCTAAGTTCCTTATATAGATAACGCCCTAGGCTCCACATAGTCAAACTTAGACTCGAACCAAGGTCAACCTAGCGCTCTGATACCAACTTTGTCACGACCCGAAAGAGCACGTGACTGGCCCTTGAACCATATGAAGTCTATAGGACTCCATCTGATCCAAGTAAGCCAAAAGCCCAGAAATCTAAAACCATTTTAAGAGTAAGTAAGGAAAACTGGTTTGAAGAAGTGAAAGAAAACATGTTGAAGTCAAGGTTTTTAAATAACTAAGCCAAAAATGCATTTTTAAAAAGTCAAGTCTTTTCTAAAAATTTCGGCAGAGTTTCTTTTGTAAATACTGGCCCCGAACGGGGTACAACAAGAATAATATATATATGCAATGATAAAAGGCATCCCCAAGCGGGAGCTAGCTCTTCGTCAAACGACGGTCATAACCACGCAAGAAATAATAATATACAACGCCGAAGGGCGAGAATCAAAACTCAAAATAACATGAAAACCGTAATACTGCTAAGCGCGACTCTAAGGTCGAAAAATACATCACTAATGTCTAAGTCTGAAACAATATACAAGTTTTGGTTGATGGAATTCTAGATACAAAGAATAATACAAGTACAATGGTGGTTCTTGATGCAAAAGAAACCACCTACCAAATGCAATTCACCCGCAAGGAAGTAATGTGCCAGAAATGCCGCAAAGGAACCTGTACGGCAGAACCTGCAAGAACTGTGGCACAACGGGGGTGAGTTGCCAACTCGTGAATAGAGAATATCTACAAGCAGAAACCGAAAGCAAGACATAATCCTAGGTCAATACGATCAGTATATAAAATCCTCAATATATAACATGCAGCCTATAACAAGGCTAGGGTAAATATCTAACCCGAGTGCCATCTCATATGCCTGCGTCAGTGCCTCAGGTAGCAATATATCATATGAATGAGATATGAATGCATGAAAATAGAATACATGTACATGAAGAAACTGTTTTCATAAATTAGTGAGATTTCCTTTGTATTTTTAAAATGAGGTATCATAATGAATCAGCATAAAACTGTGCCTAGCATCGGCACAAAACGTAATCCCAATATCTCGATATCTCAAAGTCTCAACCACAATATCTAGGGTGCCGTCAGTCCAGACCGGCCCCTACCATCCATCTCAAGACCACGACGGTATCCTCCGGATATCCGACGCGTCGGGTAAAATCACCGGTAGGTAGTGCTCCCCTGCCAGGCTCAACGTCATCACCACATTCATCTTGCCCCGGGGTACCGCACCGGGTCCACCATGTACCCGAAACGGTTCATCCGTCTCCTCGAATCGGGTTTCCAAATCCATCAGCAAACTCATGGTGGACGACTCATACATCATGGGAAAACCGCACTTTTTATTTTAAAAGAGAGAATATGTTTATTTGGTTTTTGCGGTTTTCCTCCAAATCCAGAAAATCTCACGGAAATCCAAATCCAAAACCTCAATAACACGTAAAATAGTGAATATGTGCATGAGAATCCATGAATGCGGCATAACAATGAATAACAGTATGCATGAAGTAGCAGGTAATAACTACAATGTCTAAACTAACATATAAGGCAAGTACACTAATATCATGTCTAAACTATTAGCTAATAGGCTATGTCAAGCAATAATATTTTCTAAGGTGTACGTGACATGGCAATTACCGATGAAGATGTGTGTGAGCCGGCAAGTAAGTGTACGTGGTACATACGCATCATCGGTAATGGTGCTGGTGTCCTATCAGCATGATATCAATAATGGAGTATGAAACATAATATAAGAATGCGATGCAAAGCGAACCACAAAAATGAGTGGGAGCTGAAACTAGACGTAACTATAACTAATCTGCATTAATCTAATATAAGTCCTACAAATGGTGCCTTTTGAAATAACACGAATCATGGGGTTTTGAAAATAAGGGCTACGGTGTTTTTATGAAAAGATACGCCTTTTGAAATATCCGTAGATCCCTTGACCTGTCTTTTAAAAATACCCACGACCCGCTAGTTTTGAAATAGGTAGGAGGCTAATCTAATCTAACAACTACACTAAACTATACGGCTGAACTAACCAGCTGAGCTACAAGTAAGGAAACCGCCTAACATCTGAGTCGATATATATATAGATATAATGAATATGCAAAGATGTGCGTGTATGTCACGACCCGAGAATTCGACTCGTGACCGGCACTTAACCACGCACGTCTACAGGCGTAACGCGGCTAAGTAAGCCGAACCCAGAAATCAAAACCAATAAATATAGAGTGATTTAAAGCATTTTGTAAAAGCAATAGTAAATGTCTGAAAAACTTCCATTTATTTAGTAGAAAACCTTTTTAAGTTCAAAAGTTATGAGTTTTATAATTTTGGTAACATTTCCTTTTTAAAACATTAGCCCCGAAAGTCGGGTAAAAGTAAGGTGTAGCGGAAATAACAAGTGACATGAATAAGGCATCACAATATGATATACGACGCCGTAGCGAAGAATACACAGTAAAACAAGGACAATATCATAAAAGATAAAACTGCATAAGGTAACGTCGGCTCACATGCGAGCTCGACCCCAGAATATAAAATCATACAAATCGTCCTCACAACTGTCTCTAAGTCAATACATAAGGTAGATGGAGAGTACTAGATACATCAATATACAACTGAAAGATAACAGATACCGTACAAAACCCACCTAAACAGCAAAAGGGCTATCTCTGCTCAAAAGGGGTATCTGTGCCAAAAGATGAGGTAACAGCCAGCCGTGACTACTCCCAAGGGCAACCTGCAAACACTGTGGCACAACGGGGGTGAGTTGCCAACTCGTGAATAGAGATAACATATAAAGGTGATCGCAGGCATGCACATATAGCGTGGCTCTACTAATGCCAGCAGATGATATCAATGCATGTCAACAGTGGATACAGTAGTAATGCATGTACTCTAACAGGTAAATGCCACAGGATGAGATGTATAGTAATCAATACTGAGTATGGGATAAATAATATCTACATGGACTATGTCAACATGGAAAGCAATGATCGGTGCCTCAAACGGCACCCAAATCCCACATATACTCAGACGCCGGCACACCCATCGGCCCTCAAATCCTGTATATCTCGGAGGAATCACGAGTGCCCAACATCGGCACCAAAACATCATAAAATACCCGTGTCCAGCATCGACACGTAAATCCTCAAATATCGGGCGCCGTCAATCTGGACCGGCCCCACGGGGTCCGTCTGCGGTATCGGCCCTCGGCCCCGGCAGCACGGTCATCCCGCATCCATCACTCGACTCTGGTCAGTATCCTCCGGACAACTGCCAGGTCCAACCAATCACCGGTAGGTACTCGCCCGCCTCCAGACTCAATCGGCAAATCCCATCGATCATCTCGCCGAGGGGAACCATACCGGGCCCACCACGAACCCGCAAACGGAACATCCACTCCTCGAATCGGGTTTCAAGCACACGTCTCAGCACCGAGAAAACGCGTGGTGGACACACCAAAATATCATATCACGAGGTACCGGGTTTTCAAAATAGCATATCTTTCCTTAAATAATTCCACGGTCCTCAAAACAGAAATCACATGAAAATCCAATACCAATAGTAAAATCCAATGTGAGGTACAATATACATCAATCCATGGTATGGGTATAAGGAAAAACCGCTTTTTAAAGTAGTTTCATTTCCGGTTTTAAAAGATGTCATGCGGCTCCCAATATACATGAAAATCATATCAATCACATGTAAGATGAACTACAGCAATAATACAACAGTATAATTATGGCAGTTCTACAGTGAGTGTGGCATGGCAATTACTAACGGTGTGTGTGTAGCATGTAAATAGTGCTCGTGCAACATAAACCGTTAGTAATAGTGTGGTGTTCTATCAGTTCTAGCATATATCAATAACACATAGCAGGGAAATGCAATATGAGATGACAGTCCATAGGTAAATGCAATATGTAATACTAAGATCCTATCAGCCCTGACGCATAACGCCATGCGGGCGATATCCCCGTAGATGTGAAATCTACTCACAGTGTCTCGCGCTAAGTGTATCCAACCACTTGCTTGCCCTTCTTCGCAGCGTCCGTCTCACTGGCCTGCGAACCTAGAATCACATACACATATCACACATAAGCTTTAAGTTACAAAACGCGACATTATAATCCACAAGAAACCTGTGTCGCAAACCAATCGCGCGTGTGCGCGATACGCTAAAACGTGAAAACACGCGCCACGAAACTACCCCGACGCGCCGCGATACGCAGAACCCAAACCTACTCACGTATCACGCGTGTCGCGAAGGTTTAGAAAAACGGCAAAACGGGTAACTGGTCCCAGATTTTTCTACAGAACCAAACTCCCAAAAATATATATATCAAAACACTACACACAAGGCAGACACCCACTGGACCAAACCCCAACCCAAACCCTACCCATCTGGCCGCAATTGGCGGCCAGAATGAGGAAATTGGCGTCCTACTGTAGCAGTATGGGGGTCCGGTTTCACCTGGTGTATCAGCTCTACTCCACTACACTACAGTCTTCCCAAAATCATTCTGCACTCACCGGGTCAATAGCAGTTCCAGAAAACTCACATTTTGCCCAAATACGACATTTTGCATCAAATATGAAATCTGGTGGTATTTTAGTGTAATAGGGGTTCGACTAAGTTACAATGGCCTCAACAGACCACAATCATCCTACTGAAACCAAATCTCGCCTCAATAGCACAAGGTTCTCACTAATCACCCCATATCGCACTAAAACACACTAAATTCTAATAACCGATGCAAAACTACTCTAACTAGGCAAACTAGTGAAGCAAGATAGGAAATATACCTCACTCTCGACCCTAGGGAGCTGCAGGAAGGTGGAGAAGAGAAGAGAAGAGGCTGCAGTTGTTGTTGTGAAGCTTGGTGCTCACTGCTACTCACTGTGCTGCTGTTGCTGAATGTTGCTGCTGCTGCTTGTGCTTCTGCTGCTGCTTCTGTTGCTTCTGCTGCTGCTTCAGTTGCTTCTGCTGCTGCTTGAAGAGGTAAGTGTGTGTGTGAGTGTGTTGGTGTGAGACTTGAGAGAAAACCAAAAGAGAAATGAGAGCCACCACAATCATTCAAACAAAAGTCACCCCTCTCTCTCTCTCACCTCATTTAATGCAAGCATGGCCTAAAGCCATGATGCATTCTCTCTCTCTCACACAAGTCAACACTAATTCCATAATTCAAATTAAAGAAATCTTTTAATTTAACTAATTAATTAAACCCATTTAAGAATCCAAAAGAATTAATCCTACAATTAACCCACCATGGTTAATAATTATTGTATTTACTTGAATTAAAAACCCTAGTTTACATGCACATGTGTGTGCAAGCCTAGGAAAATTTTGGAAAAATGTTTATTAAATTAGGAAAAATATTTAAAACACAGTTTGGTAAACTTTTTATTAAAAATCATTATTTAATTATAATTATACACTAACCCTTATCCTAAGGTGTTACAATCTCTCCCCCTTAAAGAAATTCGTCCCCGAATTTCAAAAATCTAACCAAGGTTACCTTCAAAAAGATTGGGATACGTCTTCATCATCTCGCTTTCAGTCTCCCAAGTGACCTCTTCACGGTTCTGACCACGCCAAAGTACTTTAACTGATGGAATCTCCTTCGATCTCAATTTCTTCACTTGTCGATCTAAGATCATCACCGGCTGCTCTGCATAGGAAAGATCACGCTCAAGCTGGATCGTCGGATGCTGAATCGCGTGCGAAGGATCATGTAGATATCTGCGGAGCATCGAAACATGGAATACGGGGTGCACGTCTGGAAAGCTGGGTGGAAGGGCTAACCGGTAAGCTACTGCACCGACACGCTCGAGGATCTCGAAGGGGCCCACATACCTGGGGCTAAGCTTCCCCTTCTTCCCAAACCTCATCACACCTTTCATTGGGGAGACCCTCAAGAAAACATGATCACCAACAGAAAACTCAAGTCTGCGTCGTCGACGGTCTGCATAAGCCCTCTGCCTACTCTGCGCTGTTCTCATCCTATCGCGAATCAACTGGATCTTCGCTGTCGTCTCCTCAACGATCTGTGGTCCTAAGATACTGCTCTCACTGAGCTCTGTCCAACAAGTAGGCGACCTACATCTCCTCCCGTAAAGAGCCTCAAATGGTGCCATCTGAATAGTCTCCTGGTAGCTGTTATTGTAGGAGAACTCTACTAGGGGCAAATGATGATCCCAGCTACCTCCGAAATCTAATACACAAGCTCTGAGCATGTCCTCAAGAGTCTGGATGGTCCGCTCTGACTGTCCGTCGGTCTGCGGATGAAAAGCCGTGCTGAAACTCAAGCGAGTGCCCAAAGCCTCCTGAAGCCTCTGCCATAGTCTACTGGTAAACTGGGTGCCTCTGTCGGACACAATGCACGTCGGGACTCCGTGTAGTCGCACTATCTCGTCAATATAGATCTGGGCATACTGAGTAAATCCGAAAGTCGTCTTCACCGGTAGGAAGTGAGCCGCTTTCGTCAAACGATCCACGATCACCCAGATGGAGTCATACCCCCTACTAGTCCTGGGTAGACCCACCACGAAATCCATCAAAATCTGTTCCCATTTCCACTCCGGAATGGGCAATGGCTGTAGCTCTCCCGCGGGCTTCTGGTGCTCAGCCTTGACTTGCTGACAAGTCAGGCATCTCGATACAAAATCTGCAATGTCCCTCTTCATTCCGTCCCACCAGTAAACCTCTCTCATATCATGATACATCTTGGTGGAACCGGGATGTACGCTATACACCGATCGATGTGCCTCCTCAAGAATCTCACGCCTCAGTCCCTCAGCATTAGGTACGCACAGTCTGACTCCTAACCGTAGTATCCCCTGATCATCGATCACGAACTCGGAAAATCGGTCCTGTCCCATCTGTGCCATGATCTCTGAACACCGGTCATCACTGAGCTGTGCCTCACGTATACGATCAATCAACTGTGGGCGTGCACGGACATGCGCTATCTGTCCTCCAATCGGCGTGAACTCGAACTGTACTCGACTGTCGCATAATATCTGCCAATCCGCGGATGACTGCTCCTGTACTGCGCTCAAACAAGATAAACTACTCCCCGGCCTCCTGCTCAAAGCATCCGCCACCACATTTGCCTTGCCCGGGTGATATAAGATCTCGCAGTCATAATCCTTCACTAACTCCATCCATCGACGCTGTCGAAGGTTCAGGTCCCGTTGCTGGAATATGTATTTCAGACTCTTGTGATCCGTAAATATTTGGCACGACTCACCGTATAAGTAATGTCGCCAGATCTTAAGTGCGAAGACCACTGCTGCCATCTCCAAATCATGAGTGGGGTAGTTCTGCTCGTGCTTCTTCAATTGTCGCGAGGCATACGCGATCACCCTATCATGCTGCATCAGAACGCATCCCAATCCCACTCGAGAAGCATCACAAAAGACCACAAATCCGCCCGATCCGGAAGGTAAAGATAACACCGGTGCCGTCGTCAGCCGAGTCCGTAACTGCTGAAAACTGTGCTCGCACTCCTCCGTCCAATCGAAGGGAACTCCCTTCCGGGTCAACCCGGTCAACGGTGTAGCAATACGTGAGAAGTCCTGCACAAAACGCCTGTAGTAACCGGCCAATCCCAAAAAGCTGCGAATCTTCGTCACCGATGTGGGTCTGGGCCAACGCTGAACGGCCTCGATCTTCCTCGGGTCAACACATATACCGTCTCGTGAAATCACGTGACCCAAGAAGTCCACGCTGTCTAGCCAAAAAGCACACTTGGAGAATTTCGCATAAAGCTGGTGCTCCCTCAATGTCTGCAATGTAACCCGCAGGTGCTGCTCGTGCTCCTCACTACTCCGGGAATACACCAAGATATCGTCAATGAAGACTATAATGAACAGATCCAAATAAGGCCGGAAAATGCGGTTCATCAAGTCCATGAAGGCTGCTGGAGCATTGGTGAGTCCGAACGACATCACCAAGAACTCGTAATGGCCATAGCGCGTACGGAAAGCTGTCCGGGGAATGTCCTCCTGTCGAACCCGCAGCTGATGATAGCCCAATCGTAAATCGATCCTCGAAAAGTACCCTGCCCCCTGAAGCTGGTCGAACAAATCGTCGATACGCGGCAAAGGATACTTGTTCCGCACCGTCACCCTGTTCAGCTGGCGGTAGTCGATACAAAGACGCAAGCTGCCGTCCTTCTTCCTGACGAACAGGACTGGAGCACCCCAAGGAGAAACACTGGGTCGAATAAGTCCCTTGTCCAGCAAATCCTGTAACTGACCCTTCAACTCTCGAAGTTCCGCCGGGGCCATCCGATAGGGCGGTGTAGAAATAGGCCCCGAACCAGGAACCAAATCAATACAGAAAGAAATGTCGCGCTCGGGCGGCAACCCAGGAAGCCCGTCAGGGAACACATCAGGAAACTCGCTAACTACCGGAACCTGATCCAATGGAACCTCCGTAGCGCGAGCATCGCGAACATAAGCGAGAAATCCCTGACATCCCTTCCTCAAAAGCTGTCCAGCGCGGAAAGAAGAAATCACACTGTGAGGGGCGGCACTACGGTCCCCCAACACAACAAAAATCGACTCACCGGGGAAACAGAATCTAACTGTCTTCTCACGGCAGTCCACAGAAGCATAGCACGTGGCTAACCAATCCATGCCCAAAAGAACGTCGAAGTCCAACATCTCCAGAAGGATCAAGTCGACAGGCAACTCTCTCTCGCCAATACAGACGATACAGGATCGGAACACGTGCCTAGCAACAAACGACTCTCCCACAGGAGTAGTCACCGCAAGCGGCTGATCAAGTAAGCCAGACTCTCTACCCAAACTCGGCACGAAGTGTGTGGATACGTACGAGTGTGTGGATCCGGGATCGAACAATACATGTGCATCAACCGAACATACAGGGAGGATACCTGAAACCACTGCATTGGACGCCTGCGCGTCCTGATGTGTCAAAGCAAAGACCCTCGCCTGTCCACCACCTGTAACTGACTGACCTCTGCCTCGGTCATCTCGTCCTCTCTGAGCAACTCCTCCACGCCCGCGACCTCTCTGAGCATAAGTCTGGCGTGGAGCAACGGTAGGCGCAACGGGCAACGCCCTCTGGGGTGGTGAAGGTGGTAAGGTAACACGCGGTGCTGCCGCCTCCCTCCGGTGTGTCTCTGGACAATCTCGAACGAGGTGAAGTAGGCTGCCACATCTGTAGCAACCCCGCGGCGACTGCTGACCGTCTTGGGGATACGAACTAAACATCCGACCCCGTCCCGAATCTCTGCTACCCCTCGTACCGGAACGATACCTGTCGCGGCGTCTGAATGACTGCCTCCGTGCGGAAATACTGGTACGAACTCTCTTCGGCTCTGGAAATACCGAAGTCTCAACAAGGTGCTCCTCGACCACTAGGGCTGCGTCTACAGCTGCTGCATAGGTCTCGTAGTGCTGCGCGCTGATCGCGAGGAACACTGGTGAAATCAAGCCTCGAACAAATCTCCGGACTCGCAACTCCTCGGTGGCCACTAAATGTGGGGCGTAGACTGCTAGCTCTGTAAACAGTACGTCATACTCTGCCACTGTCATCCCTGGCGTCTGGCGCAAAGACTCAAACCTGCGTGCTCGGGCATCTCTAACACTCCGGGGAAGGAAACGGGCTAGAAATATAGTCACGAACTCCGTCCAGGTCATAGGAGGAAGACCTGCTGCTATGCCCTTCTCCACTGAATCACACCATTTCTGCGCAAGACCTTCCAGGCGAAAGCTCGCGAACTCAACCCATCTCGCATCTGCACATCTGAGGGAACGGCATATCCTGGCCATCCTGTCTATGAAAGACTGTGTGTCCTCGGCTGTATCGGTGCCTGTGAAAACCGGAGGCTTCAGCCTCATGAACTCTGATAGCGATACTGTAATCACCTCCGTGGCTGCAGGGGCAACTGGCTGTGCGGTAGGCACCATCGCGGTCTCTGGAACTGGTGGAGCTACCTCTGGTCGCTGCGCTCGAAGCGTCTCAACTAGCGATCCTATCATCTGGCGCATCTCCTGCATACCAGCCCCTAACGATGCGATCTGCTCTGTCACGGCAGGAACAGCCTGCTCGGGTACCACCGGCGTACTGCCCGGATCAGTCCTCGTCTCGGACGAGTCAACACGAATCTCGGCCCTCGCGGCCGCTCTCTGTGCCCTCGTAGTCTTAGGCGGCATATTGGCTAAACAGCAAAATTTGGATTCGATAAGAACACGGAAATCGAATCACAAGAATATAAGGAGGAATCAAATCAACAAGTCCTAAGGTCGCGTAAGCGGAGTACCGTGTCGTGAGTATGCCGCGGAACATACGCACGCTACGCTACCCTGCTGCAGCTACCTACTCCATCATACCAGGGTCATCCTACACTCCGAAGGTAAAACCAACGCTCTGATACCAACTTTGTCACGACCCGAGAATTCGACTCGTGACCGGCACTTAACCACACACGTCTACAGGCGTAACGCGGCTAAGTAAGCCGAACCCAGAAATCAAAACCAATAAATATAGAGTGATTTAAAGCATTTTGTAAAAGCAATAGTAAATGTCTGAAAAACTTCCATTTATTTAGTAGAAAACCTTTTTAAGTTCAAAAGTTATGAGTTTTATAATTTTGGTAACATTTCCTTTTTAAAACATTAGCCCCGAAAGTCGGGTAAAAGTAAGGTGTAGCGGAAATAACAAGTGACATGAATAAGGCATCACAATATGATATACGACGCCGTAGCGAAGAATACACAGTAAAACAAGGACAATATCATAAAAGATAAAACCGCATAAGGTAACGTCGGCTCACATGCGAGCTCGACCCCAGAATATAAAATCATACAAATCGTCCTCACAACTGTCTCTAAGTCAATACATAAGGTAGATGGAGAGTACTAGATACATCAATATACAACTGAAAGATAACAGATACCGTACAAAACCCACCTAAACAGCAAAAGGGCTATCTCTGCTCAAAAGGGGTATCTGTGCCAAAAGATGAGGTAACAGCCAGCCGTGACTACTCCCAAGGGCAACCTGCAAACACTGTGGCACAACGGGGGTGAGTTGCCAACTCGTGAATAGAGATAACATATAAAGGTGATCGCAGGCATGCACATATAGCGTGGCTCTACTAATGCCAGCAGATGATATCAATGCATGTCAACAGTGGATACAGTAGTAATGCATGTACTCTAACAGGTAAATGCCACAGGATGAGATGTATAGTAATCAATACTGAGTATGGGATAAATAATATCTACATGGACTATGTCAACATGGAAAGCAATGATCGGTGCCTCAAACGGCACCCAAATCCCACATATACTCAGACGCCGGCACACCCATCGGCCCTCAAATCCTGTATATCTCGGAGGAATCACGAGTGCCCAACATCGGCACCAAAACATCATAAAATACCCGTGTCCAGCATCGACACGTAAATCCTCAAATATCGGGCGCCGTCAATCTGGACCGGCCCCACGGGGTCCGTCTGCGGTATCGGCCCTCGGCCCCGGCAGCACGGTCATCCCGCATCCATCACTCGACTCTGGTCAGTATCCTCCGGACAACTGCCAGGTCCAACCAATCACCGGTAGGTACTCGCCCGCCTCCAGACTCAATCGGCAAATCCCATCGATCATCTCGCCGAGGGGAACCATACCGGGCCCACCACGAACCCGCAAACGGAACATCCACTCCTCGAATCGGGTTTCAAGCACACGTCTCAGCACCGAGAAAACGCGTGGTGGACACACCAAAATATCATATCACGAGGTACCGGGTTTTCAAAATAGCATATCTTTCCTTAAATAATTCCACGGTCCTCAAAACAGAAATCACATGAAAATCCAATACCAATAGTAAAATCCAATGTGAGGTACAATATACATCAATCCATGGTATGGGTATAAGGAAAAACCGCTTTTTAAAGTAGTTTCATTTCCGGTTTTAAAAGATGTCATGCGGCTCCCAATATACATGAAAATCATATCAATCACATGTAAGATGAACTACAGCAATAATACAACAGTATAATTATGGCAGTTCTACAGTGAGTGTGGCATGGCAATTACTAACGGTGTGTGTGTAGCATGTAAATAGTGCTCGTGCAACATAAACCGTTAGTAATAGTGTGGTGTTCTATCAGTTCTAGCATATATCAATAACACATAGCAGGGAAATGCAATATGAGATGACAGTCCATAGGTAAATGCAATATGTAATACTAAGATCCTATCAGCCCTGACGCATAACGCCATGCGGGCGATATCCCCGTAGATGTGAAATCTACTCACAGTGTCTCGCGCTAAGTGTATCCAACCACTTGCTTGCCCTTCTTCGCAGCGTCCGTCTCACTGGCCTGCGAACCTAGAATCACATACACATATCACACATAAGCTTTAAGTTACAAAACGCGACATTATAATCCACAAGAAACCTATGTCGCAAACCAATCGCGCGTGTGCGCGATACGCTAAAACGTGAAAACACGCGCCACGAAACTACCCCGACGCGCCGCGATACGTAGAACCCAAACCTACTCACGTATCACGCGTGTCGCGAAGGTTTAGAAAAACGGCAAAACGGGTAACTGGTCCCAGATTTTTCTACAGAACCAAACTCCCAAAAATATATATATCAAAACACTACACACAAGGCAGACACCCACTGGACCAAACCCCAACCCAAACCCTACCCATCTGGCCGCAATTGGCGGCCAGAATGAGGAAATTGGCGGCCTACTGTAGCAGTATGGGGGTCGGGTTTCACCTGGTGTATCAGCTCTACTCCACTACACTACAGTCTTCCCAAAATCATTCTGCACTCACCGGGTCAATAGCAGTTCCAGAAAACTCACATTTTGCCCAAATACGACATTTTGCATCAAATATGAAATCTGGTGGTATTTTAGTGTAATAGGGGTTCGACTAAGTTACAATGGCCTCAACAGACCACAATCATCCTACTGAAACCAAATCTCGCCTCAATAGCACAAGGTTCTCACTAATCACCCCATATCGCACTAAAACACACTAAATTCTAATAACCGATGCAAAACTACTCTAACTAGGCAAACTAGTGAAGCAAGATAGGAAATATACCTCACTCTCGACCCTAGGGAGCTGCAGGAAGGTGGAGAAGAGAAGAGAAGAGGCTGCAGTTGCTGTTGTGAAGCTTGGTGCTCACTGCTACTCACTGTGCTGCTGTTGCTGAATGTTGCTGCTGCTGCTTGTGCTTCTGCTGCTGCTTCTGTTGCTTCTGCTGCTGCTTCAGTTGCTTCTGCTGCTGCTTGAAGAGGTAAGTGTGTGTGTGAGTGTGTTGGTGTGAGACTTGAGAGAAAACCAAAAGAGAAATGAGAGCCACCACAATCATTCAAACAAAAGTCACCCCTCTCTCTCTCTCACCTCATTTAATGCAAGCATGGCCTAAAGCCATGATGCATTCTCTCTCTCTCACACAAGTCAACACTAATTCCATAATTCAAATTAAAGAAATCTTTTAATTTAACTAATTAATTAAACCCATTTAAGAATCCAAAAGAATTAATCCTACAATTAACCCACCATGGTTAATAATTATTGTATTTACTTGAATTAAAAACCCTAGTTTACATGCATATGTGTGTGCAAGCCTAGGAAAATTTTGGAAAAATGTTTATTAAATTAGGAAAAATATTTAAAACACAGTTTGGTAAACTTTTTATTAAAAATCATTATTTAATTATAATTATACACTAACCCTTATCCTAAGGTGTTACAGTGTAGGTGTAAATCTACTCTAGGGTTCGCGACTATGAACTACACTAGTCACTTCTAACCCTACACTATCCATAGTACACCTAGCTATCATATACATATATATACTACGGACTGCGGGGGTGCTATACGCCATCCACCCGACTTCCCCCTGTAGATATAATCTACTCACCTTGCTTCTCGTGTGCCAAAGCCGATGTCGCTATCTTCACCTCCTTTGCCTCAACATCACGCGGGGTACCTACAAGTATATCACAATGCTAAAGCACATGAAAATCACATCGGAAACCAAAATAGCACACGCTACCCGCATAGGTAAAAACCTATCGACTCGCATGTAAACACAATCAAAATCCACTTGTCGTTGACGTCCAAACGCCACCCGACAGGAATGAATCACCAAATACCAAAATCCATGCTAAAACAAGTCCCAAATTATACACCAACATAGGAAAATCAACCCAGATTTCACCCTAGATGGAATCAGTCAAAACTAGACATACTCAGGGTCAAAACTAGAGGAAATGGGGGCATGCACAGAAAACGAGGCAATTCTTTAAAATACCTTATTTTAGAATTTTCCATAATTTTTCCCCATTTATCTGTATTTAATTATACCAGAATATTAAAATATTCATTAAAATAATATTAAATTATAAAAATTCCCAAAATTAATACTTTATCTTTTTGAAATGTTACAGCTATCTCAAATTCAGATCCTGCCGCTGAAAGATGTACTTCATGCTTTTATGGTCCGTGAAGATCTGACACGACTCACTGTACAACTAGTGTCTCTAAATCTTAAGCGCAAAGACCACAGCGGCCATCTCAAGATCATGAGTGGGATAATTCTGCTCGTGATTCTTCAGCTGCCGAGAAGCGTAAGCAATAACTCTATCATGCTGCATCAATACACAACCGAGCCTCACTCGCAAAGCATCACAGTAAATGACATAGCCCCCCGATCCAGAAGGCAAAGATAAAACTGGTGCAGTCGTCAACCGAGTCTTCAACTGCTGAAAATTCTGCTCGCATGCCTCAGTCTAAAGAAAAGGAACTCCCTTCCTGGTCAATCCGGTCAGCGGTGCAGCGATACTCGTGAAGTCCTGTACGAAACGGCGGTAGTAACCGGCTAAGCCCAAAAAGCTGCGGACCTCTGTCACTGATACCAGTCTGGGCCAAAGCTATACACCTCGATCTTCCTCAGGTCCACACGAATATCGTCTCCCGTAACCACATGACCCAGGAAGTCAACACTATCAAGCCAGAAGGCACACTTCGAGAATTTAGCAAACAGCTGGTGCTCTCTCAATGTCTACAAAGCAATTCTCAAGTGCTGCTCATTCTCCTCTCGACTCTTGGAATAAACCAGAATGCCATCAATAAACACAATAATAAACTGTTCGAGGAACGACCTGAAAATCCGGTTCATCAAATCCATGAACGCTGCTGGGGCATTAGTGAGTCCGAATGACATCACCAAAAACTCATAATGCCCGTAGCGCGTACGAAAAGCAGTCTTCGGAACGTCATCATTCCGAACCCGCAACTGATGATAACCCGACCTCAAATCAATCTTACAAAAATGTCCCGCACCTTGAAGCTGTTCAAACAAATCGTCAATGCGAGGTAATGGATACCAATTCCGCACTATAACTCGGTTCAATTGACAATAATCAATGCACAATCTCAAACTTCCGTCCTTCTTCTTGACAAACAGAACAGGAGCTCCCCAAGGAGAAACACTTGGACGCACAAGTCCTCTATCAAGCAACTCCTACAACTGATCCTTAAGTTCTTTAAGCTCCGTCGGGGCCATTCGGTAAGGCGGTAATACGCTCTGTGCCGGGGATCAGATCAATGCAAAACTCAATCTCACGCTCTAGCGGCAATCCAGGTAACTCATCGGGAAATACTTCGGGAAACTCTCGCACGTTAGGAACCCGGTCCGACGAATCTACTGTGGCTTCGGTATCACGAATGAAAGCCAAGAATCCCCGACATCCCCTCCTCAAAAGCCGACTAGCGCTAATGGCTGAAATCAAACTGTGAGGGCGGCACCACGGTCCACCTGCACAACAAGAACTGACTCACCGGGAAAACAAAATCTGACTGTCTTCTCGCGGTAGTCCACGGACGCATAGCAAGTAGCTAACCGGTCCATGCCCAGGAGAACGTAGAAGTCTAACATATCAAGAAGGATCAAGTCGACGGACAACACCCTATCTCCAATATGAACAGCACACGACCGAAACACGTGTCGCGCAACAAACGACTCGCCAACAGGAGTAGTCACGACAAGCGGCTGATCTCGCAAACACGACTCTCAGCCCAATCTCAGCACGAAATGTGTAGAAACGCACGAATGCATAGATCCCAGATCAAACAAAACGTGTGCATCAAAAGAACATACAGAAAGAGTACCTGAAACCACTGCATTGGATGACTGCGTGTCCTGATGTGTCAAAGAAAACACTCGAGCCTTCCCTCTACTGGCAACTGGCTGCCCTCCTCCTCTGCCACCCCGTCCTCTCTGAACAAACTCTCCGCGACCACGACCTCTCTGAGCATAAGTCTGACGCGGAGCAACAACAGGTGCAAGAGGCAATGCTCTCTAAGGTGGAGAAGGTGGTAAGGTAACATGTGGTAAGGCTGCCTCGTCCTTACGTGGCAAAGTACCATATCGAACAAGATGATAGAAACTCCTGCACTGGAAACATCCAGATGATGACTGCTGACCCTCCTGGGGATAAGAGCTAAACAACTGGCCTCGTCCTAAGGCTCTGCTACTCCCCGTACCTAAACGAAATCTTTCACAGCATCTAAACATCTGTCTCCGTGCTGATACACCAGTACGAACCCTCTTCAGTTCTGGAACAACCGACGTCTCGGAAAGACGCTCCTCAACCAATAGGTCTGCATCCACCGCTGCTGCATACGTGTCACAATGTTATGCGCTGATAGCGAGGAACAACTGGGTAAGCAGGTCTCGAATAAACCTCTTGATCCGCATCTCCTCAGTGTCCACCAAATACGGAGCATACACAGATAACTCGGTAAACTGCACATCGTACTCTGCCACCGTCATATCCGGAGTCTGGCGTAACGACTCAAAACTGCGCGCTCGAGCATCCTGATGCTCTGCGGAATAAAATGGGCAATAAAAACCGTCACGAACTCAGCCCAGGTCATAGGAGAAATACCTGCGGCTCTGCCCTTCTCTAAAGACTCGCACCACTTCCGGGCAAGACCTTCCAGATGAAAACTCGCGAACTCCACCTATCTCGCGTCGGAGAATCTCAGCAAACGACATATCCTGGCCATCCGATCGATAAATGACTGCGGATCCTCAGCTGCATCAGTGCCGGTGAAAACCGGAGGCTTTAGCCTCATGAACTCAGATAATGATACGGTGATAACCTCTGTAGCTGCAGGTACGACTGCCGGAACAGTAGGCACCATCGCGGTCTCCGTAACATGTGGGACAACCTCCTGTTTCTGTGCTCGATTGGCCTCAACTAACGACCCCATCATCTGGCGCAAATCCTGCATACCGGCCTCTAGCCTAGTAATACGGTTTGTCGTAGGTGGATCAACCTACTCCTGTACAACGGGCGTACCGCCCTGGTCAGTCCTCGTCTCTGACAAGCCAACTCTGACCTTGGCTCTCGCGGCCGCTCTCTGCGCCCTCGTAATCTTTGGCGGCATAATGGCTGGAAATGAAAACATGGTTCGATAAGAACACGGAAATCGAATCACAAGGATGCATATAATCACGGAAGGAATTTCAACCAATAAGTCCTAAGGTCACTTAGGCGGAGTACCGTCGTATGTATGCCGCGGAACATACACACGCTACGTCACTCTGCTTAAGCTACCTACTCCATCATACCAAGCTCATCCTACACTCCGAAAGGTAAAACCTAACGCTCTGATACCAACTTTATCACGACCCCATGTTTGGCACGTGACCGGCACTTAAACCACATAACGTCTATAGGCGTAACGCAATTTAAGTAAGCCGAAACCCAGAAATCTAAACCATCAAAAGTAGTAAGTGATAAAAACATTGTTAAAACATTTGGAAATCTCAAGTAAAAATCTTTAAACTTAAGTTTATTTTCTTAAAAATTTCCGCAGCACCTCCTTTGTAAAAACCAGCCCCGAAACGGGTATAATCATATGATATAAGTAAAGCATCCCCAACGGGAGTAAATCATGCCCAAGGGTGGAAACAACCACAACGAGTTTATATAATGTAGATATACGATGCCGTAGCGAAGGAATAAGCAAAAAGGAAGTGAAATAACATCACAACAAAATAAAACAGTCGACTGAACAAGCTCGACACCCAAGTTACAAATAATACAACACCGATCCACACAAACTCGTCTCTAACTCAATATACATGAAAGTGGTGGAAGGAGAGTACTAGATACAATAAGATACACAATGAGATCATACGGATAACCGCAAACCACCCACCTATCCAAAATGACGACCAACAGCAGCGGTATCCGTAGAAGAAAATAAGAAGCCCTGCCAGGACTATACCGAGGGTCATGAATGCAAAACACTGTGGCACAACGGGGGTGAGTTTCCAACCCATGAATAGTAAATAACATCATACAGATAATCACAAGTATGCACGAACAATGATAATCTATCATATGCAATCTGATAGTATAAGTATGGCAATATGGATAGGCAACAATCATGATCAAGGTACACCACCAGGGTGCTACAACTACATGAAATAATGCATATCAGGTAACTAATGAGTATGGGATAAAACATCTCATCGTCGATGAATCATCATCGTGGAAAAACCGGTGTCCATCAAATACACCCCAAATCCCAATACCTCAGGTGCCGACACTTTAATCGGCCCTCCTATCCTGTAAATCTCATAGAACCTGAGTGCCCACCATCAGCACTCAAAAAAACATGAAATACTTGTATCCAGCATCGACATGCAAATCCACATATATCGGGCTTCGTCGGTCTGGATCGGCCCACGGGCTCCGTCTGTCCGGATCGGCCCTCGGGCTCCGGCAGTACGAATCTGCCCATATCCAACTCTCGACTCCGGTCTGAAGGGTTGTATAGCACGACAGCAAGGTTTCGGGAGGCATCGTCCATGACAATTTCAAATTTTTTCCGTTCTAGCTAACCCTAACCCTAGATCTTTAACTAAAGAATCATACGGAATCGATATGCAAACTACTTTACAACTAGGTGATTAAGGATTACAACCTTTGTAGTCCGTTCCTTCACTTCATAAGCTCCAAGTTGTGGTCCCTTCACCGCGATCATCTATCTCCCGGACTCTTGAGAGGCTCCATGAGGTGAACGATGCATCCTTGGTTGTAGTCTTCGAAATCCAAGATGATCTACTTCGAGGAAACACGAACTCAAGCCATGACTTCACTAATATGGAATTTATGAAGCTAACACACTAATCTATATGGCTAGTATAGAAGAGGATGATGAAGTAAGAATTTTGATCTCTTTAGTTTTCTTTTTCTCATAATCTTTCATCACCAAGAAAAAAGCTAGCAAGCTTTTTGAGGAAGAAGAAGATGAAGTGATGAATGATGAAGAGAGTGAGGTTAGAAATGCAACCATGGGTTAATATTGTGTCATGGCTAACTCATGTAGAGAATAAACCACGGGCTAGGGTTAATGGTTAGGTTAACAAATATCTTAGTAAATATCAAAAGGGTGGACTAAGTCAACAAGAAAGAAATATCTCAACATTAATCCACAATTTTGAATTAACTAAAATAATTAAATCTAACCCTAATCACTAGCCCTGGTGAGAATCTCATAAACCCTATTTGCATGTATAACCTAGCATGTTACAATTATACATATCACATATATATAATTTAGTAACAAAAGAAAATGATACAATTAACATATATCACATATATATCAATGTATCATTAAGTGAGAAAAAGTAATTCTTAAGTGAGCTTATATTAGTTAATTTAATTTAATATATCAAATATATAATTCTACATTAAATTATTAAATCAACACTTGATTTAATAATCCGGCTATATTACATATAACCGACTAATATAATATGTATCATTTTATCGAATCAACACTTGATCCGATAACCCGACTATATCACATATAACCGGCCGATATCACATATCACGAGAATAGAATACGGTATCACATATCGTATTAATCTCGGTCCCGCACATATCACATATGTGCTCCTACTCTGTTTCGCCTGAGCCAGGAAACCTTTGTGTAGGAATCTAAAATCTCGTCAATACGCCGGCAATGGGTGATGATCATATCAAACACCCACAAGCTGCAAGCGGTCAGCTAAACGTAACAGCAACCCGGATATTGAGTGATTAGAATATCAACAAGCAAGCCTGCTCACACTTCTGAGAATCCAATCAGTGACACTACCACACAGTCCGCTCTCTTCGTCTGATATGTCGTATATCCAGTCTAGGGGTGGTAAACGTCAGACCCCAGTAACCGATTGTTAGTTATATGTATGCCCTAGAGGCCATTACTGTACATACGATGTATATTGTAGTGGATGCTTGGACACATATAGGGAGGACTTTCTTGCTCGTCATGATAGTATGCTATCTGGTTGCACTTTATCTTAACATGTACACTGATAGTCTATATATTACATGTTGGTAAAGCCCTTAGGATGAGAACTTGACTACCGGGACTATGATACAGATCATACTAGTTGGGACAGAGTAGTCCTTAAGTACATCCTTCAAAAGTTCCTAGTCGTGGGTGTATCGAGACAGGGTATCGATATAACAGAGTAGACTAGCGTATAACTTGTCGACCAATATAGATGGGCTATGGATGATCCCATATCCATTGGTGTTTGACATCATAGACAGTATACGGGTGCTCAGTGGAGACTGGGTACACTGGACGGACTCGCCGAGAACTCCCAGATGGTTTTATACCTCACGACATATGGCAGTTCTCTGGTGACACTGGTACAGGTTAGTCTGTAAACCCGAGATCGTCATAGAGTCTTGTGTGATTCCCACTGTGCTTTGATTTCCACCTTACCATGTTCAAGAGAACATGCAAAATGGTGTCTTTTGGGTACAGTTCCGAATCACATGGAGGCAAAGAGCCATAGGAGGGGTTTCGTCTCTCCCGGGATTGGGAGTTGATGTTGCGCTGTGCTCGATTAGCTATAACAGGAAGTCCCTGTAGGGTTCCTAGGCACTCTTGTGAAGGTTCATAAAGCATCAAACATGCCCGAATAAAATTTTACATGTGCCGAACAACCCAAAGCCGGGATCTTTGCTAGATTATTAGGGTTTAACATGCAAGATAACATCTTTAAACCTAAGTGTGAGGGATTACAACCTTTGTAGTCCGCTCCATCGCTTCACAAGCTCCGAGTAGAAGTCCCTTCACCGTGATCTACGATCTCCCGGTCTCAAGAGAGGCTCCACGACTCGAACGATCCATGCTAGCTTGAAGTGTTCCGCTTCTCCGATGATCAACGTCGAAGTTACTATAACCCAAGCTTTCTCACTCTAATGAGGTGAACACCCTAATCTAAAGGGCTAGATTAGATGAGGATGATGGAGTAGTATTTATGCTTTCTTTTTATATCATTTTCTCATAAGAACTCATCACAAAAGAAATCACAAGTGAGCTCTCTCTCAAAACTCAAGAGAGAAGAAGATGAAGAATAATAAATAATTCCTTTTGTGATGAATAGTAGTAAAGAATATATGATTGATTATTGAACCATGGTCAAGGATGAGAGGCTAAACCTTTGTAGTGAATAAACTAGAGTTAGGATTTGGTTAGGTCAAGAATGAGTCATGGATAAGTATCAACCATAATATCTTAACCAAGACAAAAGGAAATCCTTCTAGAAAGAGCAAGAAGGAACTAACCCTAATCAAACCCTAATCTCTTTTTATCATCCCTAAACATGTTTCATAATAAATCATATCATGTCACAATAATATATATCACATATATATTATATATTTGCAACAAAAGAAAATAATACAATTAACATATATCGCATATATATCAATGTATTAATCCGGTGAGAAAATGAAATAATAAAGCGAGACAATATTAGATAATGTAATACAATATATCATATATATCATTATACATTAAATCATCGAATCAACACTTGATTCGACGATCCGGCTATATCGAATATAACCGAATAATATATCATGTACCGATTCATCGAATCAACACTTGATCCGATGTCTCGGTTCATATCTAAATATAGCGAGAATATAATACGGTATCTCATATCGCATTACCCTCGGTCCTGCACATATGACAGATGTGCCTCTACTCCGTTTTGCCTGAGCTAAGAAACCTCTGTGTATGACTCTAAAGAATCTTCAATACGCCGGTAGCAGGTGATGATCATATCAAACACCCACAAACTGCAAGCGGTCAGCTAAACGTAACAGCCACCAGGGTATTGAGCGATCAGAAGATCAACAAGCTAGCCTGTCCGTTCTCCTGTGAATCCAATCAGTAACACTCCCGTACAGTCCGGTCTGTTCGTCTGATATGTCGCATATCAAGTCTAGAGGTGGTATACGTCAGAGCCCAGTAACCGATAAGTTATGTCGATATGAGGCTCATAACAGGTCGAGAAACTACTGGTAACACTTACCAGTATATCTCTATATCAGCCCTGGCCAGGGACTTCGAGTTATAGCCAATCGAACACAGCACAACATCAACTCCCTATACCGGGAGAGACGAATTCCCTCCTATCGCTCATTGCCTCCATGTGATTCGGGACTGTACCCAAAAGCCACCATTTTGTATGCCCTCTTGGACGTGGTAAGGTGGAAATCAAAACACAGTGGGAATCACACAAGACTCTATGACGATCTCGGGTCTACAGACTACCCTGTACCAGTGTCACCGGAGAACTGCCATCTGACGTGTGGTATATCACCATCTGGGAGTTCTCGGCGAGTCCGTCCAGTGTACCCTGTCTCCACTGAGCACCCGTACACCATCTCTGATGTCAAACACCGATGGATATGGGATCATCCATCGCCCATCATATGGGTCAAGATGCGTATACGCTAGTCTACTCTGGTGTATCGATGCCCCGTCTCGATATACCCTCGACTAGGAACATTTATAGGATGTACTCATCGACTACCGTGGCCCCACTAGTATGATCTCATCATAATCCCATTAGTCGAGTACAGATCCTAAGGGCTTTATCAACATGTGAGAGAAAAACAGTAAACCAATACAAGTCAACATGTTAAGATAAAGTGAAACCAAATAGCATACTATCATGACGAGCAAGAAAGTCCTCTCTGTATATATCCAAGCATCCATCATAATATACATCATATGTACAACAATGGCCTCTAGGGCATATACATAACAAACAATCTCCCACTTGCACTAAGGCCAGCTGCTGGAGTATCTCATACCTAGCATCCCGAATAATCTCTCAAACTGTATCTGGGGAATGGCCTTCGTGAGTGGATCCGCAGTGTTATCCTTCATATCTACTCTCCTGACCTCGATCTCCCGGCGATCAACTATCTCCCTGATCAGGTGATACCGCCTCAGAATATGTCTGGACTTCTGATGGGACCTGGGTTCCTTGGCCAAAGCCACAGCTCCATTGTTATCACAATACAGAGGTATTGGATGCTCAATTGATGGAACCACACCAAGTTCACTAATGAACTCTTTATCCAGACAGCCTCTTTGGCAGCATCGTTGGCAGCGATGTATTCAGCCTCCATCGTCGAGTCTGCAACGGTATCCTGTTTGGAACTCTTCCAACATACCGCCCCTCCATTGAGGGTAAAGACAAATCCCGAGTGCGACTTAGAGTCGTCCTTATCACTTTGGAAGCTTGAATCAGTAAAGGACTCCACCCGGAGTTCTCCGTTACCATACACCAAGAACATCTCTTTAGTCCTTCGTAAGTACTTGAGAATGTTCTTCACAGCTGTCCAGTGACTCTCTCCAGGATCTGCTTGATACCGACTCACTACACTTAGTGAGTATGCTACATGGGGTCTGGTACATAGCATCGCATACATGATAGAGCCTACTGCCGAAGCATAGGGTATCCCTTGCATGCGAGCTCTCTCCAAATCAGTCTTGGGAGACATCTCTTTGGGGAGAGTGAGTCCAGAGATCGTGGGTTGGTTCCCATGCTTGGATTCTTCCATACTAAACCTCTTTAGTACGGTATCAATGTACCTGGATTGGGACAATCCCAATATCCGTTTAGATCTATCTCTATAGATCATGATTCCCAATACGCAGGAGGCATCACCTAGATCTTTCATTGAGAATCTTTGTGATAAGAAAAGCTTGACTGATTGCAGCATAGGAATATCATTTCCTATCAAGAGTATGTCATCCACGTACAATACGAGGAAGAAAACCTTACTCTCTGCCACCTTCTTATAGATACAAGGTTCATCTATATTTTTGATGAAGTCAAACTCTTTGACTACAACATCAAAACAGATGTTCGAACTCCGCGATGCTTGCTTCAACCCATAAATGGATTTAAGCAGCTTGCACACCTTTCCGCTGCTCCCACTATCTACGAAGCCCTCTGGCTGAGTCATGTACACGCACTCTTCTAAATCACCATTTAGAAAGGCGGTCTTAACATCCATTTGCCAGATTTCGTAGTCATGGTATGCAGCAATGGCAAGTAAGATCCGGATGGACTTAAGCATAGCCACTGGAGAAAAGGTTTCGCCATAATCCACACCTGGTCGTTCACGAAAACCCTTTGCTACAAGTCTAGGTTTGAAAGTCTTAACTTTTCCATCTACACCAAATTTCTTTTTAAAAATCCACTTGCTCCCAATGGGATTTACCCCTTCAGGAGCATTTTCTAAAGTCCATACTTTATTGGTGTACATGGATTCCATCTCAGATCGCATTGCATCCAGCCATTTTACAGAGTCACCACTCGTGATGGCCTGCTCGAAACTAGTCGGGTCATCATCTTCCATGATGCAATCCTCGCTTCCACTATCAATGAGAAAACCGTAGTATCTCTCAGGCGGATGAGAAACCCTGCTAGAACGGCGGAGAGGCTGGGGTTCGTCGGGTACTACTGAATCCTCTGGTTCCACTAAATCTTCAGTTGTAGTTTGTGTTGCTGGAACCTCTTCCAGCTCTACCTCATCGCCACTAATTTCTTTTGTAAGAAATTCCTTTTCTAAAAAGGTGGCATGATGAGCAACAAACACCTTTTGTTGTTCACTGTGGTAGAATATATATCCATACGAATTGCTTGGATATCCTACAAACTTACAAAGAACTGATCGTGCCTCGAGTTTGTCCGGATTTTGCTTTTTAACATAAGCCGGACAACCCCATATCTTAACTCTTTTAAGAGATGGTCTCTTCCCATTCCATATCTCATATGGAGTGGTAGGCACAGATGTAGTTGGAACTCTATTCAATAGGTATATGGCTGTCTCCAGCGCATATCCCCAGAAGGAAATAGGTAACTCAGCTGTACTCATCATAGAGCGCACTATATCTAATAGGGTGCGATTCCTCCGCTCCTATACACCGTTGTGTTGTGGTGTATAAGGTGGAGTAAGCTGAGAGAGAATCCCATTCTCTTTTAGATAATCTAGGAACTCATTGCTTAAGTATTCACCTCCTCGATCAGATCGAAGAATCATAATACTTTTGCCCGTTTGATTCTCTACTTCGTGCTTATATTCTCTGAATTTCTCAAAAGCTTCAGACTTGTGTTTCATCAGGAACACATATCCGAATCTTTATAGATCGTCAGTGAATGTAATGAAGTAGGAAGAACCGTTCCTGGTATGCGTAGACATGGGACCGCATACATCACTATGTACCAGTCCTAAGAGTTCGGTAACTCTTTCTCCGTGTCCACTAAACGGAGCTTTGGTCATTTTTCCTTTGAGACATGAATGACAAGTATCATAAGATGATAATTCGAACGGATTCAAATAACCATCCTTATGTAACTTAGCCAGTCGTGTCGCATTGATATGACCAAGTCTACAATGCCTCAAGAAGGATTCGTTCATTTCTGAACTTTTCCTCTTGTGTGTGTTTTGTATATTGAGGACTGTATTCTGATTTAGAATGAATATGCCATTATGTAACTAGCCTGATGCAATCAACTTTTGATCTAGGAATATGTTCATAACATTATCCTTTACTACAAAATTATATCCTTCTTTACTTAATAAAGAAACTGATATAATGTTGCAAACCATGTTCGGTATATAATAGCACTCATTTAGAATCAGTGTATTACGACTTGGCAATACTTGGTGATATTCGCCAACTGCTTTGGCTGCAATACTTGCACCGTTCCCTACTTGAACGGAATGATCACCTTTTCCTAGTTCTCTACCTTTACGTAGCCCATGTAACAATTTACATATGTGGGATCCTGATCCGGTATCTAATACCCAGGACGTAGGGTGAACTGAGAAACAGTTCTCAATAACTAACACACCTGAAGAACATGCATCAACATGCATGTTCTTTTGGACGGCTTGAGAATCCAGATATTCTCCTATTCCCTGTTCAGTCTTATAACTCTTATAAGAAAGAACGGGTCCAACGTTCCCTTGCTCAGTATAATAAGCGGGTTTAGTCAATACATCCATATTATTATCTTGATTATGGCCTGACATGGTCGCTACCTGGAGAGAGAGAGAAGAAAACACTTTAGCGTATGCTCTTGCAAGATTAGATTGGTTATTATCTTATCTAATCAGGATGTCTCCCACTGTTTTTATCAAATCTACCTTCAAACCCTAAAAGGTAAGATTAGCCGGGATTAATTACACCCTACAATTTCGTCAATCTTTCAGCCAGATCAGTGTCGGTACTTGAGGGAGGTTCCCCGTGCTTTCGCACGGACCTAATTAATGTAAACCTCGTTTGCCCAAAGGCGTAACCCCGTTAACACTTTTCTAGACACCTACTTGATTGGTTAATTGTCCTGTGTAAAACTCTCCCAGGAGTAACTCTTACTCGCTGTGGGTATCGGGATCCAACTATCTCATAGGAGATATGCAATCTCATTGCAAATTTCAACACTTGAAATTCCCGATAATGCTTTTACCCCTAGCAACTTATGATCTTGGCTAAGGTCAACAAATCATAAGTGTTAGTCAAGTTCAACCCGTCATTTCCTGATTGAATTAAACCCACCCGTACGACCCTTGGCTAAGGTCAACAAAGTCGCACGACTACCCTAACTCAATCACATCTCATGTTTTAGCAGATAAATACTAATTAGCTACCGTACACCACGCCTTGGCTAAGGTCAACAAACGCAGCACGAATACTAACTAGTCTCTATCTGAAATGACGGAGGGCTACGCAGGTTTTTCAGAAAACCATGAGCGTAATGAACTTGATATCGTCGTAGAATCATGTGAAATTTTGAAATGGAGTGTTTTTTAGGCTTTCATTAGTTTTTCTAAAGAGGTCACTCCCGGTGAAAGGATCTCGGCTCTTCCCCCATTGAATAAGGTGCAGGGCATATCATATATACCGCTATGCAAAGCAAAAACTCTAAAAGCAATCAAAAGACAAACCGAGAGTTCTGTAGCATCTGCCAGTTTCGCTAAAGAGGTCACTCCCGGTGAAGGGATCTCGGCTCTTTCCTTATCGAATAAGGTGCAGAGTATATCATATATACCACTATGCAAAGCAAAACTGTAGCTACCCTTTTTATAAAGATTTGATTCTACAACATATTTTAGGTTTCTTTTCTTTTATTAACCTCATTAATAAAATCCCATCAGCTTATGCTTCCTAAGCATCACAGAAGAAACGAAAGCAGTAATATTCATATATCAGCATATATATATATATAGTATAAGCATTCGTCTCAGGCAGTAATATGATCTCATCACAGAACATTGCAGCAGAAGAACATATATGAAATATTGGATATACTAGGATGTCGGTGTTTTCAATACGAGCCGGTATAAAACACGGATTCCACGGTCGCGATGAATAGCCAAACCCACATCCCTAGACCCCTACGAGAGCGGTAAGTAACACTGCCAATTCTAGGGTTAGGAGACCCGGTCTCGACTCCTCGAGATGGCCTCCAACTGGACCCTAGAACCCGGTTACTTGTGCTCTCCTCCTTGGGTCTACCTAATGCGGAAAATTAAATAATATACAATGGTGATATCAACCTCATCCCGGAAGTGCCCCAATAAAAGAATATTACATACAAATGAATTTTACATGAATGAAAATAAAAACCTACATCTCACATAAAACCCCCGGCTATTCAGAACACGACGATCCAATATAACATATCACAGCAACACATAATATCACATATCATCAACGTAAGTAAGTATGCATACACCGATCGTCGTTGTCGTGTAACATCGAAAACCGGCAATACAACTACATACTACACTTACGGTCACAGAAAAGAAATTGTAAAACTACAATATTTGGAATCCACAATCACTTTAGACATCGTAAATCCGAAATATCACATACTTCGCATTTCATGCCTAACTATATGAATTCCGTATATTGTATCACATTCCAGATAAATAGACAGTATTAAACTTTTCGAACAGATAATCAAATACCCAAAATTTCCAAAATAGCTCAACACTTGAGCGGAGTTCAAATAATCCCAGAATATGTCACAGTACCAGTGATCCAGCCGTAGAAGGGTCAAACCAACGCCTCACATGTGGCACGCCGTACTGCCCCAAACCCGAAGGTTCAAAAGGCAGTTCAAGACGGTCACATAATCGAATTAAGGTTTGTTGTCTTCTAGAGGGTCCACCGAGTTACTTGCACAATTTTCCGAAAGATTCAAACCCGAAAAAAATTCAACACTTGAAAGTTTGCCGTGCCGGGAAAAAGTGAGTTAATGATATCCGTTCGAATATTTTAACAGCTTCTAAATATCCGGAAATAATAACGAATTTAAATATTCCGATCGAATCTACGATTACAAAATAAACCCCAGAACACTCAACACTTGAGCCAGATTAAAAGTATCCAGAAAAATATATAAACACCTACGGTTATAACCATTGAAAAACGAGTCAACAATATGACTGTAAGGCCGCGGATCCGCGGCAGGAGCAAGGTATTGCCGCGGTTCCGCGGCGCAATGTCCGGATCATTGACACGTGTTTCAGGTATATGCTTATATTTTCCTGCTGGTAATTTTAAGAATTTTTAATTCTGAAAAATCATAGTTTTTAGAAAAAGTCCAGAGAGGGGTTTTATTTTGTCGGTTCGGGTTCGATCGGAATTTTAACTTCGTAAACACGACGCCTAATGCTCTAGCTAGGCTCTGATACCACTGTAGGGTTCCTAGGCACTCTTGTGAAGGTTCATAAAGCATCAAACATGCCCGAATAAAATTTTACATGTTCCGAACAACCCAAAGCCGGGATGTTTGCTAGATTATTAGGGTTTAACATGCAAGATAACATCTTTAAACCTAAGTGTGAGGGATTACAACCGTTGTAGTCCGCTCCTTCGCTTCACAAGCTCCGAGTAGAAGTCCCTTCGCCGCGATCCCCGATCTCCTAGACTCAAGAGGGGCTCCACGACTCGAACGATCCATGCTAGCTTGAAGTGTTCCGCTTCTCCGATGATTTACGTTGAAGTTACTATAACCCAAGCTTTCTCACTTTAATGAGGTGAACACCCTAATCTAAAGGGCTAGATTAGATGAGGATGATGGAGTAGTATTTATGTTTTCTTTTTATATCATTTTCTCACAAGAACTCATCACAAAAGAAATCACAAGTGAGCTCTCTCTCAAAACTCAAGAGAGAAGAAGATGAAGAATAATAAATAATTCCTTTTGTGATGAATAGTAGTAAAGAATATATGATTGATTATTGAACCATGGTCAAGAATGAGAGGCTAAATCTTTGTAGATAATAAACTAGAGTTAGGGTTTGGTTAGGTCAAGAATGAGCCATGGATAAGTATCAACCATAATATCTTAACCAAGACAAAAGGAAATCCTTCTAGAAAGAGCAAGAAGGAACTAACCCTAATCTCTTTTTATCATCCCTAAACATGTTTCATAATAAATCATATCATGTCACAATAATATATATCACATATATATTATATATTTGCAACAAAAGAAAATAATACAATTAACATATATCGTATATATATCAATGTATTAATCCGGTGAGAAAATGAAATAATAAAGCGAGCCAATATTAGATAATGTAATACAATATATCATATATATCATTATACATTAAATCATCGAATCAACATTTGATCCGACGATCCGGCTATATCGAATATAACTGACTAATATATCATGTACCGATTCATCGAATCAACACTTGATCCGATGTCTCGGTTCATATCTAAATATCGCAAGAATATAATACGGTATCTCATATCGCATTACCCTCGGTCCTGCACATATCACATATGTGCCTCGACTCCGTTTTTCCTGAGCCAAGAAACCTCTGTGTAGGACTCTAAAGAATCGTCAATACGCCAGTAGCAGGTGATGATCATATCAAACACCCACAAGCTGCAAGCGGTCAGCTAAATGTAACAGCCACCCAGGTATTAGGCGATCAGAAGATCAACAAGCTAGCCTATCCGTTCTCCTGTGAATCCAATCAGAAACACTCCCGTACAGTCCGGTCTGTTCGTCTGATATGTCGCATATCAAGTCTAGGGGTGGTATACGTCAGACCCCAGTAACCGATAAGTCGTGTCGATATGAGGCTCATAACAGGTCGAGAAACTACTGGTAACACTTACCAGTATATCTCTATATCAGCCCTGGCCAGGGACTTCCAGTTATAGCCAATCGAACACAGCACAACATCAACTCCCTATACTGGGAGAGACGAATCCCCTCCTATCGCTCATTACCAACATGTGATTCGGGACTGTACCAAAAAGCCACCATTTTGCACGCCCTCTTGGACGTGGTAAGGTGAAATCAAAACACAGTGGGAATCACACAAGACTCTATGACGATCTCGGGTCTACAAACTACCCTGTACTAGTGTCACCGGAGAACAACCATCGGACGTATGGTATATCACCATCTGGAAGTTCTCGGCGAGTCCGTCCAGTGTACCCAGTCTCCACTGAGCACCCGTACACCATCTCTGATGTCAAACACCGATGGATATGGGATAATCCATCGCCCATCATATGGGTCAAGATGCGTATACGCTAGTCAACTCTGGTGTATCGATGCCCCGTCTCGATATACCCTCGACTATGAACATTTATAGGATGTACACATCGACTACCGTGGCCCCACTAGTATGATCTCATCATAATCCCAGTAGTCGAGTACAGATCCTAAGGGCTTTATTAACATGTGAGAGAAAAACAGTAAACCAATACAAGTCAACATGTTAAGATAAAGTGAAACCAAATAGCATACTATCATGACAAGCAAGAAAGTCCTCTCTGTATATATCCAAGCATCCATCATAATATACATCATATGTACAACAATGGCCTCTAGGGCATATACATAACTAACAATCTCCCACTTGCCCTAAGGCCAGCTGCTGTAGTATCTCATACCTAGCATCCCGAATAATCTCTCAAACTGTATCTGGGGAATGGTCTTCGTGAGTGGATCCGCAGTGTTATCCTTCGTATCTACTCTCCTGACCTCGATCTCCCGGCGATCAACTATCTCCCTGATCAGGTGATACCGCCTCAGAATATGTCTGGACTTCTGATGGGACCTGGGTTCTTTGGCCAAAGCCACAGCTCCATTGTTATCACAATACAGAGGTATTGGATGCTCAATGGATGGAACCACACCAAGTTCACTAATGAACTTCTTCATCCAGACAGCCTCTTTGGAAGCATCATTGGCAGCGATGTATTCAGCCTCCATCGTCGAGTCTGCAACGGTATCCTGTTTGGAACTCTTCCAACATACCGCCCCTCCATTGAGGGTAAAGACAAATCCCGAGTGCGACTTAGAGTCGTCCTTATCACTTTGGAAGCTGGAATCGGTAAAGTACTCCACCCGGAGTTCTCCATTACCATACACCAAGAACATGTCTCTAGTCCTTCGCAAGTACTTGAGAATGTTCTTCACAGCTGTCCAGTGACTCTCTCCAGGATCTGCTTGATACCGACTCACTACACTTAGTGAGTATGCTACATGGGGTCTGGTACATAGCATCGTATACATGATAGAGCCTACTGCCGAAGCATAGGGTATCCCTTGCATGCGAGCTCTCTCCAAATCAGTCTTGAGAGACATCTCTTTGGAGAGAGTGAGTCCAGAGATCGTGGGTTGGTTCCCACTCTTGGATTCTTACATACTAAACCTCTTTAGTATGGTGTCAATGTACCTGGATTGGGACAATCCCAGTATCCTTTTGGATCTATCTCTATAGATCCTAATCCCCAATATGCAGGAGCCATCACCTAGATCTTTCATTGAGAATCTTTGTGATAAGAAGAGCTTGACTGATTGCAGCATAGGAATATCATTTCCTATCAAGAGTATGTCATCCACGTACAATACGAGGAAGACAACCTTACTGTCCCTGGCCAGGGCTGCTTCAGAGATATACTGGTAAGTGTTATCAGTAGTTTCTCGACCCGTTATGAGCCTCATATCAACACGACTTGTCGAGTTACTGGGGTCTGACGTTCACCACCTATAGACGAGATATGCGACATATCAGACGAAGAGACCGGATTGTACGGTAGTGTTACTGATTGGATTCGTAGGAGTATGAGCAGGCTTGATTGTTGATTTTCTGATCGCTCAATACCCGGGTGGCCGTTACGTTTAGCAGACCGCTTGTGGCGTGTGGATGTTTGATATGATCATCACCTACTGCCGGCGTATTGACGAGTCTTTAGAGTCCTACACAGGGGTTTCTTGGCTCAAGCGAAACGGAGTAGGAGCACATATGTGATATGTGCGGAACCGAGATTAATACGATATGTGATACCATACTCTATTCTCGTGACTTGTGACATCGGTCGGTTATATGTGATATAGCCGAGTTATCAGATCAAGTGTTAATTCGATAAGTTGTTACATATGATATTAGTCGGTTATATGTGATATAGCCGGATTATTAAATCAAGTGTGGATTTAATTATTTAATGTGTAATTATATATTTGATATATTACATTAAATTAACTAATATTAAGCTCACTTATGATTTCTTTTCTTACTTGATGTGCACATTGTATATACGTGATATGTATATTTGTGTACATGTTTGTGTCATACTAGGTTACAAATGCAACATGTTTTTATGAGACTAGAACCATGCTAGGGTTTATGTTATGGTTAATATTTATTATTAAGTAATTAATAAACATTTGGAATTTGTCATGGTTGATATCTTGTGCACACTGGATAACCATTGACCAAGTCCACTTGTTTGTCATTGCTTAAGATATTTGTTAACCCAACCTTAACCCTTGACCTTGGTTTATTCTCTACATGAGTCAGGCATGAGAGGATAACTCACCATGGTTGCATTTCTAACATCATGAATTATTCATTCACAACCCTCATTCATCTCTCTTCTTCTTCTTCATGAGCTCAAGAAAATTGTTTTCTAGGGTTTTGAGAGGCAATGAAAAATTGTGAGAAAAATAAATCTAAAGTGAGCCCACTTCCTACTTCATCATCCTCTACTACTTGTCATTTAGTATAGGGTGCTTGCTTCACTAATTCCATAATTAGTGAAGAGATAGCTTGGGTTAGTGTCACCTCGACGTAGATCATCTTCGGCCTCGAAGACTTCGAAGTAAGCATGTTCGTTTCTTCATTGGAGCCTCTCTAGAGTCCTGAGTTCACGATCGCAGCGAAGGGACTACTACACCGAGCTATTGAAGTGAAGGACCGGTCTACAAAGGTTGTATTCCTTGCTCACTTTACTTGCAAAATGTTTGCATTTACTATTTCCGTCGATTTCTAGTTAACGATTCATGGTTAGGGTTAGATAGAACGGCAAATTTTTGAATTTGGTATGGACGATGCCTCCCGAAACCTTGATGCCGTCCTAGGTAACCCTGCAGTGGTATCAGAGCGATGCTAGAAATTTAGACGGATTTTTTTAAGATTACGAAACCGAAATATTCCGAAACTTGAAACGCGAAAATGCAGTTTCTGTCGATTTTAAATAATTGTCAATTTTTTTTTAAACAAGTATAGAGTGCTATATGGGATATAACGTGAACACTGGAGAAATTTGAGGCATTTCTGAGAAAATTTTGTTGGCCACCACCCCCCCATCTCGGGCCAAATCCGAACACCCCCCTCAATTTTTTTCAGTGTTCCAATGACTGGGTTTTGGTGTTTCTAGTGTTGTTTATTTTTGCTAATTTTACATGTGATGTAATCTTACACTATGAGAAATTCGGAGTGTTTCGTATTCATAGTTTTAACATTGTTTTGGGTTATTCGCATGTTGTCTATACGAAGTTAGAAAGTTTGAACAATTGTCAAAAACCCATTTTTCCAAGTTTAACGTATTCGGAAAAATATGCAAGTGATTCTGTGGACCCTCTAGAAGAACGAAACCTTAACTCTATTATGTGGCCGTCAGAACTGCCACTAAAACCTAGAGTTTGTGGTAGTTCAGCGTTGTCACATGTGAGGCGTTGATTTGACCCTTCTATGGCTAGTTCATAGGTACTGTGGCATCTTCTGGGTATTATTGAACTGTGCTCAAGTGTTGAGCTGTCGGGAAATTATGGGACTTGATGAATCGATCGAAGAGTTTAACTTCGTCCGGGTATCATGTGATGGGATAAAATATTTAGAATTCACAAATGTAGTTATGAGATAACTAATTTGAATTTTATAAATCTAGCAATTTAGTCTCAGATGATCGGTTGCCACAGGATTTTGATATGATCAAAAGTCCGTTGCAATCACGTAGCGTACGTGGATACTCGCCGGGTAACATTATTAGACAGCCACGCCCCATAGCCTCGACCAAGTGACTGTAGGAGAACCCCGTCGCCAAAAGCATCCGTTCGGGTGCTCGCGGCAGCGGTGTTTTGTCTTAGTGCACTTTGTCAACGGCATCGGGAGGGGGGGTGCGGACGTCTACTAAAGTTTCCGATGAGTATTCGATCAGGATGTCGGGAAACTTGTTGAATTGCCAGACTAGATACTGAAAAGTGCTTTCGAGATCGAGACAAAAATGCGGGGTTTATAATTGTTAGGCATGCCATGTCTAAGGAATTCATTTGGTTAGGCATGTGATGTCTAAGGTGGTTGCAGATTCCAACTGTTGTAGTTTTTCACTTTCTTTTCTGTGACCGTAAGTGTAATATGTGGTGTATCGCCGGTTTCGTTGCTATATGTCAACGACAATTGGGATACGCATATTTAGTTACGTTGATGACATGTGATGTTATGTGTTGCTGTGATATGTTATATTGGATCGTCGTATTTTGAATAGCCGGGGGTTTTATGTGAGATGAGAGTTTCTTCATTTTCATTCATGTAAAATTCATTGTATGTAATATTCTTTTATTTGGGCACTTCCGGGTTGAGGATGGTGTCACCATTGTATATTATTTACTTTTCCGCATTAGGATAGACCCAAGGCGGGGAGCACAAGTAACCGGGTTCTAGGGTCCAATGGGAGACCATCTCGAGGAGTCGAGACCGGGTCTCCTAACTCTAGAATTGGTAGGGTTGCTTTCCACTCTCGTAGGGGTCTAGGGGTGTGGGATTGGCTATTCATCATGACCGTGGAATCCGTGTTTTATACTGGTTTAATTTAAAACATGGAAATCCTAGTATATCCAATATTTCATATGTTGTTTTCTGCTGCGATATTTGTGATGTGATCATTTGATATATATGTTGAGATAGATACTGGATATAGTATATGTGATATATTATATAGACCTTGCTTATGTTTTACACCCGCGCTATCCCTGCCCCGCTCTGCCGTTAGTTGCCTAACCTAACGGTGCACGAGGGGACATCGAGGCGAATGCGGATGGCATAAGCGTACGTTGTATTTATCTGTGATGTTTAGGTAACTTAAAATAATGGGACTTCATTAATGAGATTAATGAAATAAAAGAAACCTAAAGATGTTGTCGAAACTTGTCTCGAAAAACAGGTAGCTCTAGTTCTTACTTTGCATAGCGGTATTCCTTGTAGAATATCCAGCACCTTATTCGATAAGGAAAGAGCCGGGATCTCTTCACCGGGAGCGACCTCTTTAGCAATAACTGGCAGATGCTACAACCCTCGGTTTCGTCTTTTGATTTCTTTTCTAGTTTTTGCTTTGCATAGTGTTATTTTGAATATCCTGCACCTCATTCGACGAGGAAAGAGCCGAGATCCCTTCACCAGAAGTGACCTCTTTAGCAAAACTAGTAAAGGCCTAAAAAACACTCCATTCTAAATTACTCGATTCTACGACGATATCAAGTTCATTACGCAAAAGGTTTTCTTAAAAACCTTTCGTAGCCCTCTGTCATTTCAGATAAGTACTACTTAGTATTCGTGCTACGTTTGTAGATTATGTTAAGGCATAGTGTGCGGTAGCTAATTAGTCCTCATCTGCTAAAACATGAGATGTGACTGGATTAGGGTAGTCATACGACTTTTTTGACTATGTTAAGGGTCGTGCGGGTGGGTTTAATTCAATCGGCAAATGACGGGTTGAACTTGGCTAGCGCTCATGATTTGTTGACTATGTTAAAGTCATAAGTTGCTAGGGGCAAAACATTATTGGGAATTTCAAGTGTTGAAATTTGCAATGAGATTGCATAGCTTCTATGAGATAGTTGGATCCCGATACCCACTGAGAGTAAGAGTTACTCCTGGGAGAGTTTTACACATTACAATTGTAAGTCCATGATGCACACACCACGTGTCGCGGGGAGGCGGAATACTTTAAAAACGTTTTTCTCACACCAAAAGAAACTTGTTTTAGCTTTGCATAATGAACTTGTTCCACTTTTGGATCTTGTTTAAACCTTAGCTAACAAAAACCTATACTAAGAGAGAGAGCTAACTACTAAGTAAAAGAGTTATACCCACGTTCCTAGTCCTTCGGGTCTTCAAGTTGCTCCTTGCTCCTTGGTTCAACTTTCTTCTTGATATCCTTTCTTGTGCTTCTTCTAGGTCCTTGAAGAGTTCGCTTGCCGGTCTCCTTTGCGTCAAAGATGGATCCACCTAAGGGCTTTGGTCAAGCTCCAACCTCAAAGAGATACCATAGTGATCTAACTTGCTAAGAGAGAAGACTAAGTTGATGTAGAGTGAGTGTATTGGATTAATTGATCTTCAAGCTCATTGATTTGCAACACATGCAAGTGTTATGAGCGTGATGAAGAAGGAGAGAAGAAAAACCTAGGAGAGAGAAAGCTTTTGTAATAATGATAATGAAATGAGAAGAGAGAATGGCTAAGTATTGATCCAATAATTCAACCATGGAATTATTATATCATATAATTTACAACCATGCTTGAATAGTGGCTCCAAATGAAATAAACAAATAATTAGCCATGCCTTTAACCCATTCCTATAATATCTCCTAATTTCCACCTCATTAATTCTTTAATGAAAAAGAATAAAACAATAATGAGGTGTCTCCTTCTAGAAGCTCATTCTTGTGAATTTACAAGAATGCCCCTTTCCGTATTTTCATACCCGTATCCGTATTCCGAAAAATATGGATACACTGAGATCAGTATAATCCAATACTACAATACTAGTATCCGGCTTAAACCGAAGCCCACTAGTATTATCCATCCTATCGTCATTCGAGTAGCCAGTACACGAATGCGATCGAAATCCTGCCGTAAGACCATACGGCGTCTACATCGTCTCGCCTGATCCAGGGAAACCCTCTGTATGGGACTCTAAAGACTCAACAGTACACTGGCAGTGGGTTTAACCACAAGTCTGTCAGTGGCACTAGCTGTACGTAACGGCAACCCAGGTACGTGTCGAAAAGGAGTCCGACGAGCGAACTCATCTGTAACCCCTGCTGAGCCTGTCCGTGACAATATCCGTGCAGTCCGGTCTGTTCGTCTGATAGTATCGCATGTATGATCTAGGGAGGTGGTGAACGTCAGACCCCTAACAACAGTACAAGTCGTGCCGGTGTGGCTCAAGACCATCCGAGAATCTACTGGTCCGTCCACCAGCAATTCTCAATCAGCCCTGGCCAGGGACTTATGGTAATGACCAATCGATCACAGTGAGATATCGACTCCCTATACCGGGAGAGACGAATCCCTAACAGTCACTCACTGCCTCCATGTGGCTTGGGACTGTACCTAACTAAAACCTGTTTGAACGACTCTTTTGAGCCGTGGTATGGTAGTAATCAAAGCACAGTGGGAACTCACACGAGACAAATGACGACCTTAAGTCGACAGACTATCTGCACACATGTCACCTGAGAAATGCTATCTGACGCTAGGTATAATACCATCTAGTCAGTTCTCGGCGAGTCCTGTCCAGTGTACTCATACCCAGTGAGCATCTGTATACAATCTTAGGTGCACATCACCAATGGCTGCGAGACCAATCCATCGCCCTCGTCTGGGTCTAGATATGTATACACTAGTCTACTCTGGAGCATCGATGCCCAGTCTCGATACTCCTGCGACTAGGGACATTTAAGGATGTGCCTATTGACTATCCAGCTCCCACAAGTATGACTGCCATCACAATGCTGGTAGTCAGGCACACACCCTACGGGCTTTATCAACATGTATACAAAGTAAAATATATCACATGTTAAGATAAAAACAAACAAAATAGCGTACTATCATATCAAGCAAGATTGTCATTTACATACATATTCCTAGCATCCTATACAATGAAGGCCTCTAGGGAATATATATCCAACAATCTCCCACTTGCACTAAGGCCTATAATTGGCACAATGAGTACCCCACTGTCTGCATTAGATCCAGTTGTTGGCGTACCGCATGCCCAACGTCTCAATCAGCCTCTCAAACTGGACTTGATGGATGGCCTTGGTGAATGAATCTGCCTTGTTGTCTTTTGTGTACACTCTCTGCACCTCGATCTCCCGGCGATCCACGATCTCCCTGATCAGGTGATACAGCCTCAAGATATGCCTGGATTTCTGATGGGACCTTGGTTCCTTCGCTAATTCTATAGCCCCATTGTTATCACAAAGGTATTGGATTGGCAATGGAAGGAACCACCTGAAGTTCAGAGATGAACTTCTTCATCGAGACGGCCTCTTTCGCGGCATCGTTAGCAGCTATATACTCAGCCTCCATAGTTGAGTCTGTGACGGTATCCTGTTTGGAACTCCTCCAACATACCGCCCTTCCATTGAGGGTAAACACAAACCCCGAAACAGATTTGGAGTCATCTTTGTCACTTTAGAAGCTGGAGTCGGTAAAAGCCTCGACCTGGAGGTCCCCATTACCGTAAACCAAGAACATCTCTTTAGTCTTTCTCAGGTACTTGAGAATGTTCTTTACCGCTATCCAATGCTTCTTACCTGGGTCAGACTGATACCTTCTTACTACACTAAGTGCGTAAGCTACATCTGGTCTGGTACATAACATCGCATACATTATGATTCTACTGCCGAAGCGTAGGGTATAATGCCCATGCGATCCCTCTCTTCATCAGTCTTTGGAGACATCTCTTTGGAGAGGGTGATCCCGTGACAAGCGGGTAAATTACTGCGCTTGGAATCTTCCATACTAAATCTCTTTAGTATAGTGTTAATATACCCGGACTGTGAAAGTCCCAACATCCTTTTGGATCTATCACGATAGATCTTAATGCCCAGAATATAGGATGCATCTCCCAAGTCTTTCATGGAGAATTTTTGTGACAAGAAGAGCTTTACTGATTGTAGCATAGGGACATCATTCCCTATCAGTAGTATGTCGTCGACGTACAAAACGAGGAAGACTATTGCTCCTTCTACAATCTTCCTATAAATGCATGGTTCATCTACATTTTTGATAAAGTCAAATTCTTTGACCGTCTCATCAAAGTAGATGTTCCAACTCCGCGATGCTTGCTTTAATCCATAAATGGATTTAAGCAACTTGCACACCTTTCCGCTGCTCCCACTGTCTAAGAAACCTTCTGGTTGATCCATGTAAACACTTTCTTCTAAATGTCCATTTAGAAAAGCTGTTTTACATCAATCTGCCAGATTTCATAGTCATGGAAGGTAGCAATGGAAAGCAGGATCCGAATGGATTTAAGTATAGCTACCAGGGGAAAGGTTTCATCATAGTCTAATCCTAGTCTTTGATGAAAACCTTTTGCAACGAGTCTAGCTTTGTAGGTTTCCACTTGTCCAAATGCACAAATCTTCTTTTTGAAGATCCATTTGCATCCAACTGGTTTCACCCCAGGAGGAGCAACATCTAAAGTTCATACTTTATTGGTGTACATGGATTCCATTTCGGATCTTATAGCATCCAGCCACTTCACCGGGTCTTTACTCGTGATAGCCTGCTGAAAATTAGTAGGCTCATCATCATCGATGATGCAATCCTATTGATCCCCATCTACAAGAAACCCATAGTATCTTTCAGGAGGACGAGAAAGCCTACCAGATCTGCGGAGTGGTGTTGGTTCGTCGGGCTCTATTGAAACTTGAGGTTCTACTGAGTCCTCGGCAGTAGTTTGAGGTTCTGGAATTTCTTCCAGCTCTACCGCGCTCCCACTAATTTCTTTTGCAAGAAATTCGCTCTCTAATTTTCAAGAAATTCGCTCTCTAAGAAGACAATGTGGCGAGCGACAAACACCTTTTGTTCTTCAGTGTGGTAGACAATATATCCCCTTGAATGCTTGGGGTATCCCACAAACTTGCACAAAACCAATCGTGCCTCGAGCTTGTCCGGATTATGTTTTTTAACAAATCCCGGACACCCACATATCTTGATATACTTGAGACATGGTCTCTTCCCGCTCCATATTTCATATGGAGTGGTAGGTACAGACTTAGTCGGAACTCTATTCAATAGGTATGCAGCTGATTCTAGCGCAAAACCCCAGAAGGAAAGTGGCAACTCAGCACTACTCATCATTGAACGCACCATGTCCAGTAGCGTGCGATTCCTCCTTTCTGATACACCATTATGCTGAGGTGTATATGGTGGAGTAAGCTGAGAGAGAATTCCATTCTCTTTTCAGTATTCAAGGAAACTGGTACTTAAGTATTCTATACCTCGATCAGATCGAAGTGTCTTGATGCTTTTACCAGTCTGTTTCTCCACTTCATTTTTATACTCCTTAAACTTCTCAAAGGCCCCGGATTTATGCTTCATTAAAAACACATGTCCATACCTCTAGAAATCATCAGTAAAAGTGATGAAGTAGGAGTGACCGCTTCATCCATGTGTACACATCGGACCACATACATCGCTGTGTACAAGTCCCAAGAGTTCCGTAGCTCTTTCTCCGTGTCCGGTGAACGGAGATTTGGTCATCTATCCTTTAATACATGATTGACAAGTTGCATACGATGAATATTCAAACGGATCTAAATATCCATCTTTATGTAACTTAGTCAACATTTTTTCATTTATATGACCAAGTCTACAATTCCATAGGAAGGCTTGGTTTGAATCTAGAGCCTTCCTTTTAAGCGTGTTTTGAATATTGAAAACTTGAGGTTGATTAAGCATGCATATGCCATTTTCCAGTGTGCCGAACCCAATCATTTCTTGATTTAGGAAAATGTTCATGACATTTCTTTCAAGTGCAAAATTATATCCTTCATTAGATAACAAAGATACTGATATAATAATACACAGCATACTGGGAATACAAAAACAGCTGTACAACACCAAAATGTGCCCACTAGTCAACCCCGGGTGATATTCCCCCATTGCAACAGCATCTACGTTCATTCCATTGCCCATCCGGAGGGTCATATCACCTCTCTTCAGTGCTCTACGGTTTCTCAGAGCCTGCAAAGAATTACAGATGTGAGAACCAGAACCGATATCAAGTACCCATGATGTAGAGTTTACTGAAAGACAGTTTTCGATTACAAACACACCTGAAGCAGAAGCAGCAGCTTGCTTCGTGTCCTTGGCTTTGAAAGCCATGCAATCCTTTTTCCAGTACCCTTGCTTGTGACAATAGTAGCATTCATTCTTATCCGCCTTCACCCTTCTTGCCTTGTTCGTTCCCTGCACCTTCTTGACCCCGCCTTTCGGTTTGGTGGCTTTCATCTTCTTCTTCCCCTTAGCTTTCGCTTTGGATTTAGAAGAGGATGATTGGCCAACATACAGAACAGGGGTATTCTCCTTTTTCAAGGAGGTCTCTGCTACCCTCAACATGTTGATGAGCTTTGGAAGATCAGCTTCCATTTCGTGCATATTGAAGTTCAGCACGAACTGAGAGAAGGTGTAGGGAAGGGACTGCAAAATCAAGTCGATGTACAACTCATTCTCTAGCACGCATCCCCGGTTTGCGAGTTCCTCAATGAGGCTGATCATTTTCAGGACGTGCTCTCCTACAGGTGATCCTGGAGCTAACCTCATCTGGAATAGTTTCCTTGAGGTCTCGTACCTTGCGATACGGGAGTGCTCTCCATACAGTTCCTTGCAATGGAGAAAGATGGATATAATATCCATACTTTCATTCTGTTTCTGGAGTTCATTGTTCATGGATGCCAGCATGATACACTTAGCTCTCTCGCTGTCTAGATCCCAAGTTTTGCGGACCACCTTGTCCGCAACTTAGGAATCTGGTCCTGGGATAGGGGGAGGAACAACGGTGGTAACATATGCAACTTTGTTATAAGTCAGTGCAATGTTGACGTTCCTTAGCCAATCTTTATAGTTTGGCCCGGTCAGTGTATTCTTTTCAAGTAATAGTTTTAGTCTTGTCATGGTAGCTGCCAGAGAGAGAGAAAAAAGAAACACTCAGCATATGCTCTTGCATGTTTAGATTGGTTTATTAGTTTATCTAAACAGGATGGCTCCCACTGTTTCCTCAAATCCTTCTTCAAACACTAAAAGAAGAATTAGTCAGGATTAATCACACGTCATAATACTTGCTTAACCTTTCAGCCAGGCCAGTGTTGGTACTTCGAGGGATGTTTTCCAACGCTTTCGCGAAGTTCCTTAATTATATAACCTCTTTTCCCTGGAGGCGTAGCCCCACTAACACCTTTCTAGGCACCTACTTGGTTTATAGCATTGATTGTTAAGTGAAAAAAAACTCCCGAGAGTAATCCTACTCATCAGTGGGATCGAGATCCAACTATCATCGTATGATGCCCTAGATGGAAGCCACTCTAGTCACCACACTCCAGAAGGTATGCTAAATCTGCAAGTTTCCTTTATGTTTGAAACTCCCAATGTGATTTTTACCGCAAGCTCTTATGACCTTGACGTCGGCCAACAAATCATAAGATGCAAGTCAAGTTCTACCTGCCGTTGTCCTGATTAATTTAGATCCATCCGTAGACGCCCTTGACGTAGGCCAACAAGGCTATACGACTGTCCTAAACTAATGTATCTATCTGTGCAACAAATAAGGAACACATTGCTACCATACACTATGCCTTGATGTAGGCCAACAAACATAGCATGAATACGATGTGCTGTTTATTTGAAACGACGGAGGGTTACGGCTGGTATTTGGCGAAACCGTTAACGTAGTGAACTTGATATGATCGAAGGAACAATGATGGCTTTTTAAAAGGAGTGGTTTAAGCTCCGCATTTAAAATTTGCTTTTTGAAGAAAACCGAGTGGTTTTGAAATTGTTCCAACGATTTAGTTTAGGTTTATTTTCTTTGCATTAATGAATTAATGTTGTCCCATCATTTAATCCTACCATTGCAGAAAAAAACGAAAATACAACGTACGCTTATGCCATCCGCATTCGCCACTGGGCCCCGTCATCACCCGTTAGGTTACTTAACTAACGACAGAGCGGGGGCTGGACTAGCGCGGGTGTAAAACATAAGCAACGCCTAATAAATATCATATATAGATATATCCATTCGTCGCACGTAATAATAGGCATTCCAGATCACAGATGAACATATTGGATATACTAGGAATTCCACACTTCGTTTAAGCCCATAACGAAGGACTGGTTCCATGGTCGTGATGAATAGCCAAACCCCCACCCTAGACCCCTACGGGTGCGTCAAACTACCCGCCAAGTACCAGAAGTCAAGCAGTCTCCCTCAACAACGTGAGTATGCCACTTAGCATTTCAAAGTACCCGGTAGTTTGTGCACCCCACCTTGGGTCTATCCTAGGAGCAAAAAACAGTAAAAGAAATAATACAACAGTGGCTACAACCTCAACCCGGATGTGCCCCGCAAAAATAATATTACATCAATTTTACAAATTACATTCAATGAAAGAAAAGAAAACACTCGTCTCACACCCCCCGGCTATTCATCTTCGACGATCCAATAAAGTTCATATACACAAGCCAATCAACACAAATATGTGCAACCCCCGCTAACCGGCGTATAGCGATTAGCGGACGTTTAGAAACACATATAACATTACAGATAACAACTGAAAAAATATAAACGATAGTAAAAATACAACTTCGAAGCACTACAAGATTTCCATTGAACAAGTTTAATAGTACAGTCAAAATTGGCAATTTTAAACAACACCTGAAAACCCAAATCCAAGGCACAAGAACACAGAACAAAAATCAAGGCAATCCCACCCTAGAAAACCGGCCTCGCCGGAAAAAACAATGATGTGGCCGGCCCATTTCAGGTGGAATGGCCTCATTTTTGTTCTGTGTTCATTTGACACTAAAAGGAGCACTCTGCAATTGTTTAAAAAAAATTTACAGGCTCTGTAAAAATTGAAAGAAACTTGGATCCGCGTTTCGTTGTTTTCATAGTTGTTTCGGTTTCGTGATTTCATACTTCGTCTAAACTGTTAGCCAGGGATTAAATAGGCTCTGATACCAGTGTAAGTCCATGATGCACACCCCACGTGTCGCGGGGAGGCGGAATACTTTAAAAACGTTTTTCTCGCACCAAAAGAAACTTGTTTTAGCGTTGCATCATGCACTTGTTCCACTTTTGGATCTTGTTTAAACCTTAGCTAACAAAAACCTGGACTAAGAGTGAGAGCTAACTACTAAGTAAAATAGTTATACCCTCGTTCCTAGTTCTTCGGGTCTTCAAGTTGCTCCTTGCTCATTGGTTCAACTTTCTTGTTCATCTCCTTTCTTGTGCTTCTTCTAGGTCCTTGAAGAGTTCGCTTGCCGATCTCCTTTGCGTCAAAGGTGGATCCACCCGAGGGCTATGGTCAAGCTCCAACCTCAAAGAGATACCTTAGTGATCTAACTTGCTAAGAGAGAAGACTAAGTTGATGTAGAGTGAGTATATTAGATTAATTGATCTTCAAGCTCATTGATTTGCAACACATGCAAGTGTTATGAGCTTGATGAAGAAGGAGAGAAGAAAAACCTAGGAGAGAGAAAGCTTTTGTCATAATGATAATGAAATAAGCAGACAGAATGGCTAAGCATTGAGCCAATAATTCAACAATGGAATTATTAAATCATATAATTTACAACCATGCTTGAATAGTGGCTCCATATGAAATAAACAAATAATTAGCCATGCCTTCAACCCATTCCTATAATATCTCCTAATTTCCACCTCATTAATCCTTTAATGAAAAAGAATAAAACAATAATGAGGTGTCTCCTTCTAGAAGCTCATTCTTGTGAATTTACAAGAATGCCCTTTTCCGTAATCCAATACTACAATACTAGTATCCGGCTTAAACCAAAGCCCAATAGTATTATCCGTACGATCGTCATTCGAGTAGCCAGTACACGAATGCATCGAAACCCTGCCGTAAGACCATATGGCGTCTACATCGTCTCGCCTGATCCAGGGAAACCCTCTGTGTGGGACTCTAAAGACTCGACAGTACGCTGGCAGTGGGTTTAACCACAAGTCCGTCAGTGGCACTAGCTGTACGTAACGGCAACCCAGGTACGTGTAGAAAAGGAGGCCGACGAGCGAACTCGTCCGTAACCCCTGCTGAGCCTGTCCGTGACAATATCCGTGCAGTCCGGTCTGTTCGTCTGAGAGTATCGCATGTATGGTCTAGGGAGGTGGTGAGCGTCAGACCCCTAACAACCGTACAAGTCGTGTCGGTGTGGCTCAAGACCATCCGAGAATCTACTGGTCCGTCCACCAGCAATTCTTAATTAGCACTGGCTAGGGACTTATGGTAATGACCAACCGATCACAGTGAGATATCGACTCCCTATACCGGGAAAGACGAATCCCTAACAGTCGCTCACTGCCTCCATGTGGCTCGGGACTGTACCTAACTAAAACCTGTTTACACGACTCCTTTGAGCCGTGGTAGGGTAGTAAACAAAGCACAGTGAGAACTCACACGAGACAAATGACAACCTTAAGTCGACAGACTATCTGCACACATGTCACCTGAGAACTGCTATCTGACGCAAGGTATAATACCATCTAGTCAGTTCTCAGTGAGTCATGTCCGGTGTACTCACTCCCAATGAGCATCTGTATACAATCTTAGGTGCACATCACCAATGGCTGCGGGACCAATCCATCGCCCCTCGTCAGGATCTAGATATGTATACACAAGTCTACTCTGGAGCATCGATGCCCAGTCTCGATACTCCTGCGACTAGGGAAATTTAAGGATGTGCCTATTGACCATCCAGCTCCCACAAGTATGACTGCCATCACAACGCTGGTAGTCAAGCACACACCCTACAGGCTTTATCAACATGTATACAAAGTAAAATATATCAGATGTTAAGATAAAGACAAACCAAATAGCGTACTATCATATCAAGCAAGATTTTCATTTACATACATATCCCTAGGATCCTATACAATGAAGGCCTCTAGGGCATATATATCCAACAACAATTAGCCGATCAAGTAGGTGTCTAGAATGGTGTCAACGGGGTTACGCCCCTGGGAATATGTCACGACCCGAAATTGGCACGTGACGGCCCTTAAACTACGCAACGTCTACAGGCGTAACACAATTTAAGAAAGCCGAAAACCCAGCAATCTAAACCATCAAAAGTAGTATGTGATAATAACTTTTTTAAAATCCTTTGAAATCTCAACCCAAATTCTTTAAAAGTCCAACTTTATTTCCTTTAAAATTTTGGCAGCACATCCTTTGTAAAAACCAGCCCCAAAAATGGATACAACAAAGATATAAATAAAGCATCCCCAAACAGGAGAAAAAACATGCCCAAAGGCGGAAAACAACCACAACAACAGATTTATGACGCCGTAGCGAAGAAATAAAAGACGATATAAAGAAACTGCATAAAAGACCTCCAAGTCACAAAATAATATACAATATCGTCCTCACATCAAGTCTCTAAGTCAATACATGAAAATGGTAGATGGAGAGTACATGATACAACGAATATACAATAAACAACATCGGATAACCGCAAAACCCACCTAAGCAAAATTGCACACTATGAGCCGAAGCGGTATCCGCTGCAAAAGATGATAAGATAGATGAATGGCCTGCCTCGACTACCCTGGGGAAACAACCTGCAAAACCCTGTGGCACAACGGTGGTGAGTTGACAACTCGTGAATAGTAAATAATATATGTAGGTAATCGCAAGTATGCACGTACAACACGAATCTAACATATGCAAGCTAATACCAATAAATGGTCATATGAATGCAACGGTCAAGAAAGGTACACTAGTAGGTACAACTAATACATGAAGAAATAATATGACAATCTGTATGCAACAATCATGTAAGGTACTCTATCAGGTACTACTAATACATGAAGCAATGATATGGCAATGTATATATGCAACAGTCATGAAAGGTACTCTAGCAGGTACAACTAATACATAAAGCAATGCTTATAAAATAAAAGCGGAGAATGGGATAAAACATATCATTCCCACGGAATCCTGACCTCGTGGTAGGACCCAAGTCCATCAAGACAATCCAAATCCCAATTTCCTCAAATCAGCCCCCAAATTGGCTCTCATATCATGTAAGTCTCTTAAATCCTGAATGTACAATATCAAGTAAATCTCATATATCCTGAATGTACAAAATCAAGTAAAACTCATATATCCTGAATCCAATATCAAGTGAATCTCATATATCCTGAAACCAATATCAAGTGAATCTCATATATCCTGAATAAGTATAATTGCATGAATCATTATGATGATGTATATAAATTGATATGTATACATATATTAGCGTCCCATTCCACTAGTATATGTATATGCATATATAACAGCGTCCCATTCTACTGTTATATATACTTAGGAGTAAAAATATCATGAAAACCTGTGTCAAGTATCGGCACATAAATACTGATCTATCAGGTGCCGTTACCATGACTGACCCCCTGATAGGTACGTATCATACGCAATTCCAAAAACTCGAGTGCCCAGCTTCGACCCTCTCCTTTTGACGTATCCATACGTACATGACTCCCGTCGGTATCCCCACGATAACCGCCGAGTCATAGGTACTGTCACCGGAAGGTATGGTTCCCCTGTCAGGCTCATCAGCATGTTACATCGACATCCCTTTCTCGCCCCGGGGTACCTCCGGGCCCCACCATGTACCTTCACACGGCCCACTACGCCTCTTCGCATGGGGTATATATATCAAAACCGATAAATCTCATGGTGGCTGCTGAAATATCATATCAAGAGAAACCGGATTTTTCAAATAATGCATAATTTCATGAAACTACCACGGTCCTCAAATCCAGAAAACATCATGAAAAATCCATATCTCAATGAGAAAATCCATGAATATAATATATGCAACATAAAACTGTAATGTGAGCATATAAAAGAAAAGCCGCTATTTATCTACAACAAGTTAAAATATATATCATGCGGTTCCTAATTTCTCCAAGTCTATATAATATCAAATAAAGGTAAACATGTAGCTATAGCCAGATATATGTGTAAACATAAAGGTATAGCAAGGTATATGTATCTACCTATCAGTAATGATGTAATATACCCTCCAGGTATAAGTGAAGTATGTATGCAAGGTATATATGTAGCCATGTCATTATGTGAAATATACCAATCACTAATGGTACAATACCAAATAGGTATACAAGTAACTAGCATGTAACCATGTCAAGGCATATGTGTAAGCATGTAGGTATACAGGTATGCTATATGTCATATGCAACACGGAATATGAATCAATGTATCAATATCCCTAACCAAACAATATCAGATATGTATGTGTGTTGTGCGTGCCATGGAAATTATTGACGGTATGTGTGGCATACAATCAGTGCTCGTGCAACATGAGCCGTCAATAATAGTGCAGTGTCCTAAGGGTACAAGTCCAAGCACAACAAGTAACTAAGCAATAAGGTGTATGCGCAACTCTATATATGCAATAGAATATGCGACAAATCATGTCATCTCTAACCCAGACGCATAACGCCATGCGGGCGATTCCCCTGTAGATGTTAAATCTACTCACCAACGCTACTGGCTAAGTAAAGCCTACCGCCTGTTTTCCCTTCTTCGCAGCGTCCGAAGTCCCTGCCTGCGAACCTAAAACATAAAACAATAACAAGTATATATTAGCAGTAGACCCAAAACACGTACAAACTACGTTGACCAACGCGACAACACAAAACTTACTCTCAAATGTTTGTATTGTGGCTAACGTGCATAGCGACACAACAAAACCAACTCGGAGCAACAACAACACAGAACACGAACCGTATAGGATAACGTAACGCGTGAAACGAAATACAAGAAAATAAGCAATTGATCCCAGATTTTTCTATACCAACAATCTGTAAAAGTTGTAAGTACCAAGAGACCATATACAACCCCAAAGACCCCTACACCAAAACTCACCACCAACCACCCCACTCTGGCCGCAATTTACGGCCAGAAGCAGTAAATTTGAGACCTGAACATGAGGGAATGGGCTCGTATTTTGAGGGTATGTTCAAGGTCACTACACTAGGTCACCGTGATGGGAACTTTTGCAACAAATACCTGGTTTGGTAGCAGATCATCCGAGACCCCAAAACTACACTAAAAATACGATATTTGCACGAAACGATACATAACGCGATCTAAACTGAAACTAACAAGCTACGCAACACTAAAAAGACTTAACTAACAGAAAGAGATCATTACCTTTCTAAAAGAACTCAAAGATCCTAGCTTTCCAAGCTCCAAGGCATCCAAGAGGCAAATCAAGGCAAAAGAAGTGATTTTGGTGAGATTTTGTGAAGTTTGTGATGGATTAGTGAAGGTATAGTGAAGAAATGGCCAAGTGTTCAGTTTAGAAAAGAGAGAGATGAAGAAAATGTGAAGGGAATAAGTGAGAGAGAAATGAGAGAGAGTGAGAGGATAATGAGAGAGGGAGGTGAGTGTATGGTGAGAGTGAGGTGAGTGTATCCTTTGCATTAAATCACCATTAATGCATTCACACAACTCACCATGCCACCTCTTCTCACAAACAAAACGCAAATGAAAATATCCTTTCTCACAACAAATATCTAGGGAAAAGGGTAAGGATAAGATTAAAACAAGGATTAGGATAAAGCAAAGGATTAGGATAAAGCAAAGGATTAGATTAGGGTTAAGTTGTCATGGTCACTAACCTAGATTACACAAACACACCCTCACATAAACATGCACATGTGTGTGCATGCCATAAAAAATAATAATAAATTATTAATTAAATGTTATAAAATATGAGGAACCCGAATTGGTAAATTTTTTACGAAAAACCCGCACTATCGTCTAAACAAACACTAACAAAAATCTAAGGCGTTACAGAATACGAGGTGTATTTTAATTAGGTCCGTGCGAAAGCACGGGGAACCTCCCTCAATGTACCGGCACTGGCCTGGCTGAAAGATTGGTGAACTTGTAGGGTGTAATTAATTTCGGCTAGTCTTTCCTTTTAGGGTTTGAAGGAAGATTTGAATAAAACAGTGGGAGTCATCCTGATTAGATAAATTAATAACCAATCTAATCTTGCAAGAGCATACGCTGAGTGCTTTCTTCTTTCTCTCTCCAGGTAGCGACTATGTCACGCTTTAATCAAGATAATAATACGGATGTATTGACCGAAGCCGCTTGTTATACTGAGCTAAGGAACGTTGGTCTTGCTTCAACTTATAATTATTATAAGACCGAGCAGGAAATAGGAGATTACCAGGATTCCCTATCCGACCAAACGAAGAAAGTGCATGCTGATGCATCATCTTCGGGTGTGTTTATTATAGAGAACTGTTTCTCAGTATCCTTTACGTCCTGGGTATGTGATACCGGATCAGGATCCCACATATATAATCAGTTACATGGGCTACAGATAGATAGAAAACTGAGAATGGGTGATAAGTTTTAAGAGTTGGAAACGGTGCAAATGTTCAGCCAAATCTGTTGGCAGTTATCACCCTGTATTATGAAATACGTTGATTCAGAACGAATGTTATTAGTTACCGAACCTGATATACAACATCATATCAGTTTCTTTATTAAGTAAAGAAGGATATAATTTTGTATTGTTGGATAATGTTTTGAACATTTCCTATATCAAGAGTTGATCGGTTCAGGCACGTTATTTAAAAGCATATACGTTCTAAATCAAACCACATTCTTTAACGTACAGAACACACTCAAGAGGAAGAGTTCAGAAATGAACAAATCCTTCATTAGGCATTGTAGACTAGGTCATATCAATGCGACCCGACTAGCTAAGTTACATTTAGATGCATATTTAAATCTGTTTGAATTTACATCTTGTGAAACTTGCCAGTCATGTCACAAAGATAAGATGACCATAACTCCGTTTATTGGAAACAGAGAAAGAGTTAGTGAACTCTTGGGATTGATACATGATGATGTATGTAGGTCCCCTGTCTACACATGCCAGGAACGGTTCTTTGTACTTCATTACATTCACTGATGATCTCTCAAGATTCGGACAAATGTTCTTGTCGAAACACAAGTCTGAATCTTTTGAGATATTCAAAGAATATAAGTTAGAAGTAGAGAACCAAAATGGGTATAAGTATTATGTCCTTTGATGTGATCAGGGAGGAGAATACTTGAGCACAGAATTCCTGGACTATTCTAAAGGAGAATGAGATTCTCTCTCAGCATTACTCCTCCGTATACACCACATCACGTCGGTGTATCGGGGTGGAGCAATCGCACTCTATATGATAAAGTGTGCTCTATGATTAGTACTACTGAGTTGCCTATTTACTTTTGGGGGTTATGCACTTGAGAAGCTGCTTACCTATTGAATAGAGTTCCAATCAAATCAGGTGCCTGCCACACCATATGCGATATGGTATAGGAAGAGCCCATCTCTTAAATAAGTTAAGATTTAGGGTTGTCTGACCTATGTCAAAAGCAAAATCTGGACAAGCTCGAGGCAAGGTCAGTTCTGTGGAAGTTTGTTGGATATCCCAAGCATTTGCAAGGGAATATCTTCTACCACACCGGGGAGCAAAATGTGTTTTGTTTTCTTGGCATGCCACCTTTGGGAAAGGGAATTTCTTGTGAAGAAATTAGTGGTTATCAGGTAGAACTGGAAAGAGTTCCAGCTATACAAACTACAACTGATGATTTGGTAGAACCAAAGGATTCAATAGCTTCCGATGAACCTCGGCCTCTCCGCCGATCTAGTAGGGTTCCTCATCCACTTGAGAGATACTTCGGTTTCTCTATGACTGTTGGAGCAAGGATTGCATCATGAGATGATGACCAAACTAGTTTCGAGCAGGCCATCAGGAGTGGGGACTCTGTGAGAATGGCTGGATGCTAAGCGATCTGAGATGGAATTTGTGTATAACAATAAAGTGTCGACTTTGTTTGCTTTATCTGAAGGGTTAAATCCCCATCAGGAGCAAGTATATCTTGAGAAGATTACTTGGTCTACATGGAAAAATTGAGACTTTCAAAGCTAGACTTGTTGTAAAAGGTTCTCGTCATTAACCAGGTATGGATTATGATGAAACCTTTTCTCCAGTGGCTATGCTTAAGTCCATCCGGATCCTACTTGCCATTGTTACATACTATGACTATGATATCTGGCGGTTGGGTGTCATGACTGCTTTTCTAAATAGTGATTTAGAAGAGAGCGTCTATGTTGGAGATAGTGCCCTCAGAGTCAATTATTGGATCACAGGCACGTGATTGCAATGATTGAGGGAGGACCTATCCCGGTAGGACAGTCTTACTCGAGATGATAGTATGCTATCTGGTTTACCTTTATCATCGTGTACTGCTTTAGGTGACCTGACATGTCGCTATTGCACGTTGATAAAGCCCCTAGGATTCTTGCTTGACTGCCGGCAGTATGAGGGCGATCATATAAGTGAGAGCTGGAGTCTATTAGCACATCCTTAAAAGGTCCCTAGTCGTGGGAGTTTCGAGACAGGGCATCGATTCTCCAGAGTAGACTAGTGTATACAGTTGAGACCCCGACGAGGGGCGGTGGCCGGTCTCACAAGCCACTGGTGTCAGTTGGTTCACCTAAGATGTATACAGGTGCTCATTGGGATTATGAGTACACCGGACAGGACTCGCCGGGAACATGCTAGTTGGTCTTATACCTGACGTCAGATAGCAGTTCCCAGGTGACATGTGTACAGGTTAGTTCATCGACCTGGGGATCGTCATTTGTCTCGTGTGAGTTCCCACTGTGCTTTGATTACTACCCTACCACGGCTCAAAGGAGTCGTGCAAACAGGTTTTAGTTGGGTACAGTCCCGAGCCACATGGAGGCAGTGAGCGGATCTTCGGGGGTTTCGTCTCTCCCGGTATTGGGGGTGAGGTCGCGCTGTGTCTAGGAGAGCCATTACACAAAGACCTTGGCCAAGGCAGGAGATTTACTGGTAGGTATTCCAGTAGTATCTCAGGGTGTTCTGGGCTACACTCCGACACGACTTGTACCGCTTTTGGGGGTCTGACTTTTACCAACCCCCTAGGCCCGCCATGCGATGCTCATAGACGAACGGACCGGACTGTACGGATATTGTCACTGACAGGCTCAGTTGGGTGTCGGGGTGAGCTTCCTCATCGACGTCCCTCTTAGTCAATAGCTGGTGGCCCGTCACGTATTGGCTTATACCTCTGACGTGCTAGTGGTTAAATCCACAGCCATAGTATTGACGAGTCTTTAGAGTCCACCACACTTTCAGTTACTCAAGTTTCGGGCGAAACGCTGTAGAGGCCGTATGGAGATATGGCAGGGTTCGATCAGATACGTGCGGTATTGCACGGATCGTGATCGGACGGTTTTTACTAGCCGGCTTTGGCTTAAGCCGGATCTTAGTATTTGATAGTGCAGTTTTGTCTCTTTGCATTTGTATCCGGACGGAATACAAATGCGGGTGTGTATGCACAGTATCGGGGTTTTCCTGTAATTTATTACGGGACCAGTTTTCTGGAGTTGCCAGTTTGCATTCCGTTCCGGCCGGTTTTCCTTTGTTCTTTCCCGGCCGGACTTTTCCGATGGAGGGGATTATTTGCAGTTTGCAAATAATATCTGATGGAGGGGTTCTTTGTATATTGCCATGCTCCATCCCTTGCATTAATTTAGTCATGAGGAGGTATGGGTAATTGATGTGATTTTTTGTGATGGGAATGAGGTATGGCCGGCCACTGTTGTGTGAGCATGATTGGAGTGTGGATTATTTCCTTTTGTAAAGGAATGAATTAATATATATGATTGATTTGTGTGTGCTGGAGGATAAGAGAATGGACATGAAGGTTTAATTTTTCATAGCATGATGAGAGAAGAGGATTAATTGTTGAGAGCTTGCTTCACTCCCTTTTCCAGTGAGCACATTTTCTTAGTGGCCGAGCTCATTTAGTCTTGGATGCTTCATTCTTCATTAAGTATCCATGGAAAATTCTTGTCCATAAATTCCTCCATCCAAAGGCAACAAACCCCAAAGAGACAAGTAGCCTATACACTACACTTCCTACAGCAAATCTTAGACGCGTCGATTCGCCAGCTTCGCGCCCGAGTTGCCTCGGCATTGAGGTGGGAGCCCGTAAAAGAAGTAGGCGATGTGGTGCACTTCCGGCGAGGAGGCGACGGACGGAGATCCCGCGAGGAGATCGGAGTGGAGATGAAGACCGGAGGACTTGGATCGTCGGTATATCTCTAACCTATCTTGTTAGTTAGCTAGACTAGTTTAATGGTCACGATCCGGAGTTTAGTGCGCGGTGGTGCCGTTTTGCCAAGTCCGCAAAAATTTAAGTTTACCACCGTTTCCGCGTTTGGCCGTCGGGTTGACGGCCGGGGCGCCGCCGTGCACTTACAGTGGTATCAGAGACTCGCCATTAACATAGTCTAGCTTGGTGTAATGTGTTTTACGTTTCCGATCGAACAAAATCCCGAAAACACGTATTTCATGCACATCAGTTTCTGTCGATTTTTTTTTTTTTAAGTCCAAAAATTTTTCTGGTTGTCTCAGAGTGATGTGCAGGGAAATATAAGCATACTGCAAAAATTTGGTGCCATGAACTCACTGTTCCACCGCGGAAGCGCGGCCAAACCCCTGCTTGGGCCGCGCTTCCGCGGCAGTGTTGACTGTTCATGCCCCCAAAAATTTGCATAATCTTCCTCTTTTGAAAATGTGTTTTCTGGAATATTAAAATTGGGCCCAGGTTTTCTGTGGTTGCTACAGTTTTGTTTGGGGGCCCACTTGTTAATGTTTAATCAATCGGAATATTTTAAACACATTTTTCACAGTATTTACATTATATCTGCGACCGTGAATGTCACTCGATCGGTAAATCCGGTCTAACTGCTATAGCCCGGTTAGACGGATTTGCGAACGTGACTTTCACGCTGATGTTCTATGTTTATGCTGTGATGTTGCGGATCGGTCGTGGGGATAGCCTGGATGCAATGCTAGTACAGTTGTGTTGTATTATGTACATTTGATATTGCGGGGCGAGCGTCCGACATGTGGACTGCCGTCACTGCCTGTTTGTATTATTATTTTGGGGCACGACCTGGTTGCGGTCGATGTACCCGTTGTATGTATATTTTACTTTCTGTACTAGGATTACCCCGCGGTGGGGTGCACGGATAGCCGGGTCCTGGAGGGCAACAAGCCCGCATCTCATGGCATTGGGACGGAGGGGGCTTCGCTCTGGGATTGGCGGGTTATTCGCCGCACTCGTAGGGGGTACAGGTTGACCCAGGAGGGGTGCCCAAGTTGCCGGATTCCGTGGAGTGCTGGGTGGTCCATTCACGGAGCTGAAGGGGGCTGCCTCGCTTCAGGTTTTGGCGGGTGACTTGCCGCGCCCGTAGGGGTCTAGGATTTCATTGCACAGGCTATCCACACGACCAGGGGAACGTCGGGTTTCAGTAGTGGCTCTGTGAAACCCGGGGATCCCAGATATCTGTATTGTTCTGTGATGTTGTACATTTCTGTGATGTTGCATTTCTTTCACGCCTTGAGCGAAATATAATATATTGGTATATATATTAGTAGATGTTGTATATGTTTTTCATCCGCGCTAGTCCAGTCCCCGCTCTGTCGTTAGTTAGCTAACCTAACGGGTAATGACGGGACCCAGTGGCGAATGCGGATGGCATATACGTACGTCAGTATATTTTCGTTCTTTGTGGTGTGATCAATTGATGGGACTGCATTGATTCGGATCAATGCAAGATTAAAAACAAACCTAATCTGATGTTGTTGGAACACTTTTCAAAAAAAGCTGTTATTGCAAGGACGTTCTCTTTTGTTTTGCATCGTGGTATTCATTGGAATATCCTGCTCCTCAGTCGACGAGGCAAGGGCCGAGATCCCTTCACCGGGAGTGACCCCTTGGACAGAAGTTTGCGTCAGGGCATTAACTTCACTATAGCCGATTACTTTTGCTTTGCACCGTGGTATTCAGTTGGAATATCCTGCACCCCATTCTACGGGGAAAGAGCCGAGATCCCTTCACCGGGAGTGACCTCTTTAGCAACGGTTTTCGTCACTATATTTTATAAAAAGCTATCCGTTCCTTCGACGATATCAAGTTCTTTACGTTAAAGGTTTTCGCCAGAAACCATTCGTAGCCCTCCGTCATTTCAGTTAAATATTCGGTAGTATTCAAGCTATGTATTTTGACCTCACGCCAAGGCATAGTGATTGGTAGCTGCCGGGTATTTATCTGTTGCATAGATAGATGCGTTGGTTTGGGACAGTCGTACTACTATTTTGGCCTACGTCAAGGGTATGTACGGGTGGATTCAAATTAACCTGGATAATGACGGGTAGAACTTGACATGTGACTTATGATATTTTGACCTCACGCCAAGGTCATAAGAGCATGGGGCAGAAATCACATCGGGAGTTTCATAAGAACTGAAACTTGCCAGATATGCGCATACCTTCTGGAGTGTGATACCGTGAGCGGATTCCGTCACGTTGTCATGCGATGAGAGTTGGATCCCGATTCCCACTGATGAGTTGGTTTACTCCTCGGGTGACCCCGACTAATTCTTCTTTCAGGTTTGGAGGAGAATTTGAGGTACAGTGGGAGGTTTCCAGATTAGATAAATTGGTAACCATTCTGATCTAGGTTAGAGTGCACGCTGAGTGTTTCTTTTCTCTCTCTCTTTGGCAGCGACCATTGACCCGACCCTAAGACTATGACTCAGTGACCAAGTTGACTGAACCTACTTAACACTGACTTTTGGATTGTCAGAGTTGCAGACCTCATTGCCACTCCTGCTTTTACCCTTTTCTCCAGGACACCCCGTTTTACTACGAACGTCCACTTCCATTGGACAAAACCATCGTATGGTTAGATACGAACTCGAAGGGATTTATTCGAGGATGGTTTCCGGTTCTGGAGAAAACGGATAGGATTATTCAGTTGTCTTTCCTTTTCACCCTCTCTCAGGTTGCGAGTACTCCTTAGTTTAGGAGTAGTACACCTGTTATGCAAATTGGATAGTCTTCTTCCAAACCATAGGCTGGTGCCGACCGGTAGGGAATGAAGAAAACCAGTTAGCCTAAACGGTGTACAGAAGGTATTAAGTTCAGACAAAGCAAGGGATTAGTAAGAGGGCAAAGTAAATTGCGACTGATATTCACGACCAAACCAAGTATTTCTTCGCCAATCCTAAATCACCTTTGTGTTTCTCCAGGACACTCCGTATCACTACGAAGATCCCATTTTATTGGATAATCCATCGTATGGTTATATACGAACTCGAAAGGAACTTGTTCCAGTTCGGGGATGGATCCTGGTTCAGGAGAAATAGGAATAAAGTACATTCAGGTGTCTTTTATCTTCACCCTCTCTCGCAATGCGAGTGCTCCTAGGATTAGGACAGTACACCCTTTATGCTTTTTGGATAGTCTTCTTCCAAACCATAGGCTGGTGCCGAACGGTAGGGAAGGAAGAAAACCATTTGGCCTAAAGGGGTGTACAGAAGGTAAGGACTAAAGACATATGAAGGGATTTGGAGAGGTGGCAAAGAATTATACGGTTATAGTTGAGAATCTGGATAATGGTAGAGGCATTACTAGGAATACCAGGATACCCCATCGAAACATTTCAATGTTTTAATTCAACTGTGTACTGTTAAAAGAAAACTGATTTCCCGATTAGACGCTTGCTCCAGGGTATGTATTTACCAGGTTTGATTCTCACATCTGTATGGTTTTACAGATGATGAGTGGGAGTAAGTCATTGGGAATTGGGTGATCATCCTCATTATATCGGGATTCGTTGTAATCGGTGATATTTGAGGAGATCATCTGGGTTGTTTGCCGGTCGGCAAATATTTGGTTTTGAATATCCGCTGTTGTGCACCAATTTCAAATTGATATATCTGTACGTCTATTTTCATAGAGTGAGATATACCTTTTGATATTATGTCGATGACATTTACCTATATCAGTGGATGGTTAGGTAAGGAGCATTAAACAGCGGTGTAATTCTTCTTAACCATAAGTACAGTTTTCAACCTACGACACACAGTGAAAGAGTTGTTAGACTCAGTGGACTTATACAGAGTATTGTATGTTGTCCAGTGTCCATTAGGACAGAGGGGTTGGTCCTCGTACTGTATTCTGCTTACTTATGACTTTTCTAGTTCTTAGACAGGTGTTTCGTACAAACACAGGGTCGAAGTTTTGAGAAGTTATAGGTATAAGAATAAAGTAGAGAACCAGGTGTTGCAAGTATCGGGAATCTTCAAAGTGATCGAAGATGTAGATACTTGTGTATGGTATTCAGTTGATAGTAATGATTAAGAGAACTTGCTTCTCTTTCAGGTTACTCATAATTGGAAGCATTCCTAAGTTGAGTAACGCTGATCGGCCTCGTTCCATTTAGTTGACATGCACTGGAGATAGCTGCATGATTTGAATCTGGTTCAATTAAATCAGTGCCTCTGGTTCTATATTGGATGTAGAACAGTTCATATCTTAACGTTGTTAAGGTACGGGGAGTTGTCCGGCTTATGCTTAAAACCAGACACTGGACAACTCAAGGCACGTTTCTGTAATGGCTGTTTGTGGGTTGACCCAGGCTATGACGTGGGTTGACTTTCTACCATCTGGATGAACAATAGCAATATTGTTCTACACTCGCCACAGTTTTATTAAAAATGGATTTTTTCAGAAAACAGTAGTGGGAGTATGGTAGAACTGGAAGTGATTCCAGAACCGCAAACGATTACTGAAGATTTGATAAGGAACCTAAAGATTCAATCTGATTTGACATTCCATTGGCCACTCCGCAGATAAGGTGGGTAACTTCAGGCATCCGAGAGGTACTCCGGTAGCCTCAAGGACGGTGACAGGGAAGTTCTTGTTTACCCACACTTGCCATTGTTGTTGTTCCAGGCTGCGAGACCCGGCAGGAGGATGAGTATAGCGTCGTTCTAAACTAGTTTTAGAAGTGCACGTCTATATGACTCTGGTATAGGGTTGTCGTAGTCAGTGGGAGCAGCGGAAGCATTGGTGGACATCAGGCTTATGTCTATTTATAGACTAAAGCAGATGTAGCAGAGATAGATCATCTGTTTCTGATGTGACAGTCATAGGTTTGACGTCATCAGAATAGGGGATGGATCTGTTGAGAAGGTAGTAGGAAGTGATATTCCTTTACTACGATCGGTTATACTTTGGTCGTCACACAGTGGTTTCTCCACAAAGGACTTGGACATTATATCAGACATACTGGTTACTAGATCTATGGTTTTAGATCTAGATTTGGGTGGTTTCCTAATCTGGGTACCTTGACAGCATTCTATAAGTATTTAGAATGGACGACTCCTGGCACGGTAGTGTACCTGCAAGTAATGGAGTTGCCCTCTCTAAAGGTGTCTTTTAGACTAAAGTAGAGAGGAATGTGCATGATTGGCAGATCACTTGCTTAGGCAATTGAGTCAATCATGAGATGTCAAGTACCACACCAGATGTTGTTCTTGCACTAGATGCAATAAGTTGATATTGATCCAATCCTGGAGAAACAGTCGGAAGCAGTTTTAGAACATAAGTGGCTGTTCTAGGGATATGATAACGACAGCCTTATTCGGGAGACAGTTATCATTCCAGGCTTCCAAGGTGACATGGACAACAAGGAGGTTGTCAGAGTCATAGTTTTCCCTCTGACGAGGGGCAGTATTTTGGACAGGTGTTCCAAGGCAATACTGAGGGAGGCATGGCACAGGATACTGATTAAGTTCAGTTGACGATACAGTCTAAGAAGTTTGGATTTGGAGTTCATTTATGAGCTACGTCCCATCAGACATCCAGACATACTAAGACAGGTATTGCTCATTTCGGGAGATAGTTTTCTCCGCGACATTGAGATATAGAGAGACATAGATAGAAACATCAGAGCGGATCCACTCACTGAGGCTATTCCTCGAACGCAATAGTTTCGCAAACGAGCTTTGTGAGACTGACTAGTAGAGGAGTTGGGTGTTCGGTATCACACAGGCTGTGAGTATGCGACATCGCAATAATTAGCCTTGAGTGCAAGTGGGAGATTGTTGGAGATAGTGCCCTCAGAGTCAATTATTGGATCACAGGCACGTGATTGCAATGATTGAGGGAGGACCTATCCCGGTAGGACAGTCTTACTCGAGATGATAGTATGCTATCTGGTTTACCTTTATCATCGTGTACTGCTTTAGGTGACCTGACATGTCGCTATTGCACGTTGATAAAGCCCCTAGGATTCTTGCTTGACTGCCGGCAGTATGAGGGCGATCATATAAGTGAGAGCTGGAGTCTATTAGCACATCCTTAAAAGGTCCCTAGTCGTGGGAGTTTCGAGACAGGGCATCGATTCTCCAGAGTAGACTAGTGTATACAGTTGAGACCCCGACGAGGGGCGGTGGCCGGTCTCACAAGCCACTGGTGTCAGTTGGTTCACCTAAGATGTATACAGGTGCTCATTGGGATTATGAGTACACCGGACAGGACTCGCCGGGAACATGCTAGTTGGTCTTATACCTGACGTCAGATAGCAGTTCCCAGGTGACATGTGTACAGGTTAGTTCATCGACCTGGGGATCGTCATTTGTCTCGTGTGAGTTCCCACTGTGCTTTGATTACTACCCTACCACGGCTCAAAGGAGTCGTGCAAACAGGTTTTAGTTGGGTACAGTCCCGAGCCACATGGAGGCAGTGAGCGGATCTTCGGGGGTTTCGTCTCTCCCGGTATTGGGGGTGAGGTCGCGCTGTGTCTAGGAGAGCCATTACACAAAGACCTTGGCCAAGGCAGGAGATTTACTGGTAGGTATTCCAGTAGTATCTCAGGGTGTTCTGGGCTACACTCCGACACGACTTGTACCGCTTTTGGGGGTCTGACTTTTACCAACCCCCTAGGCCCGCCATGCGATGCTCATAGACGAACGGACCGGACTGTACGGATATTGTCACTGACAGGCTCAGTTGGGTGTCGGGGTGAGCTTCCTCATCGACGTCCCTCTTAGTCAATAGCTGGTGGCCCGTCACGTATTGGCTTATACCTCTGACGTGCTAGTGGTTAAATCCACAGCCATAGTATTGACGAGTCTTTAGAGTCCACCACACTTTCAGTTACTCAAGTTTCGGGCGAAACGCTGTAGAGGCCGTATGGAGATATGGCAGGGTTCGATCAGATACGTGCGGTATTGCACGGATCGTGATCGGACGGTTTTTACTAGCCGGCTTTGGCTTAAGCCGGATCTTAGTATTTGATAGTGCAGTTTTGTCTCTTTGCATTTGTATCCGGACGGAATACAAATGCGGGTGTGTATGCACAGTATCGGGGTTTTCCTGTAATTTATTACGGGACCAGTTTTCTGGAGTTGCCAGTTTGCATTCCGTTCCGGCCGGTTTTCCTTTGTTCTTTCCCGGCCGGACTTTTCCGATGGAGGGGATTATTTGCAGTTTGCAAATAATATCTGATGGAGGGGTTCTTTGTATATTGCCATGCTCCATCCCTTGCATTAATTTAGTCATGAGGAGGTATGGGTAATTGATGTGATTTTTTGTGATGGGAATGAGGTATGGCCGGCCACTGTTGTGTGAGCATGATTGGAGTGTGGATTATTTCCTTTTGTAAAGGAATGAATTAATATATATGATTGATTTGTGTGTGCTGGAGGATAAGAGAATGGACATGAAGGTTTAATTTTTCACAGCATGATGAGAGAAGAGGATTAATTGTTGAGAGCTTGCTTCACTCCCTTTTCCAGTGAGCACATTTTCTTAGTGGCCGAGCTCATTTAGTCTTGGATGCTTCATTCTTCATTAAGTATCCATGGAAAATTCTTGTCCATAAATTCCTCCATCCAAAGGCAACAAACCCCAAAGAGACAAGTAGCCTATACACTACACTTCCTACAGCAAATCTTAGACGCGTCGATTCGCCAGCTTCGCGCCCGAGTTGCCTCGGCATTGAGGTGGGAGCCCGTAAAAGAAGTAGGCGATGTGGTGCACTTCCGGCGAGGAGGCGACGGACGGAGATCCCGCGAGGAGATCGGAGTGGAGATGAAGACCGGAGGACTTGGATCGTCGGTATATCTCTAACCTATCTTGTTAGTTAGCTAGACTAGTTTAATGGTCACGATCCGGAGTTTAGTGCGCGGTGGTGCCGTTTTGCCAAGTCCGCAAAAATTTAAGTTTACCACCGTTTCCGCGTTTGGCCGTCGGGTTGACGGCCGGGGCGCCGCCGTGCACTTACAGTCTATAAGTACATAGCCAGAGGGCTTCGTAGACAGTGAGAGCAGCGGAAACGTGTGCAAGTTGCTTTATGAATTAAAGCAGGCATCGCGGAGTTGGAATGTCTGTTTTGATGTGGAAGTCAAAGAGTTTGACTTCATCAAAATAGTAGATGAACCTTGTATATACAAAAAGGTAGTAGGGAGTATGGTGGTGATCCTCGTATTGTACATGGATGACACACTCTTGATAGGAAAGGAGTTTCCTATGCTACACTCGGTCAATCTCCTCTTATCACAAGGATTCTCCATATAGGATCAAGGTGATACCTCCTAAATCCTGGGTTTTGGATCTATGTGATAGATCTAAATGGATGTTAGGATTCTCACTAGGTGTAGTGAGATGGTATCAATCGATCTTGGGGAGAATCACTGGACAGCTTCCATGGTGGTAAGGACGATTGAATGTCAGTCACAGGCATTGTCTTTACCCTCAGTGGAGGGACGGTATGTTGGAAGAGTTCCAAGCTAGATACCGTGGCATACTAGACTTTAAAGGCTGGATAAATTGCTACCAACGATACTACCAAAGAAGTAGTCTGGGTATATATAAGTTCATGAGATGTACTTCATTCCTACCATTGTGTGACAATGGAGTTGTGGCTTAGGCCTAAGAACCCCCGTCCCATCAGAGATCCAGACATATTCTAAGGCAGTATCACCTGATCATGGAGATGGATGATCTCCAGGGAGATCGAGGTTAAGGAGAGTAGATACAGAGGACAACACATCGGATCCACTCAAAACGGCTTTTTCCTAATAGAGACTTTTATGGGATGGTTGAGTATGGGATTCTACACCCACTGCTGATTGTTGGGTATGGGATACTACAACCGACGGCCCTAGTGCAAGTGGGAGATTGTTAGTTATATGTATGCCCTAGAGGCCATTACTGCACATACGATGTATATTGTAGTGGATGCTTGTACACATATAAGGAGGATTTTCTTGCTCGACATGATAGTATACTATCTGGTTGCTCTTTATCTTAACATGTACACTGATAGTCTCTATATTACATGTTGGTAAAGCCCTTAGGATGAGTACTTAACTACCAGGACTATGATGCAGATCATATTAGTAGGGACAGAGTAGTCGTTAAGTATATCCTTCAAAAGTTTCCTTCTCGACATATGTAGATGGGCGATGGATGATCCCATATCCATTGGTGTTTGACATCAGAGACAGTATACAGGTGCTCAGTGGAGACTGGGTACACTGGAGGGACTCGCCGAGAACTCCCAGATGGTATTATACCCCACGTCAGATTGCATTTCTCTGGTGACACTGGTACAGGTTAGTCTGTAGACCCGAGATTGTCATAGAGTCTTGTGTGATTCCCACTGTGCTTTGATTTCCACCTTACCACGTTCAAGAGAACATGCAAAACGGTGGCTTTTGGGTACAGTCTCGAATCATATGGAGGCAATGAACGATAGGCGGGGTTTCGTCTCTCTCGGTATTGGGAGTTGATGTTGCGCTGTGCTCGATTGGCTATAACAGGAAGTCCCTGGCCAGAGTTGCTTCAGAGATATACTGGTAAGTGTTATCAGTAGTTTCTCAACCCGTTATGAGCCTCATATCAGCACGACTTATCGAGTTACTGGGGTCTGACGTTCACCACCCCTAGACGAGATATGCGACATATCAGACGAAGAGACCGGACAGTACGGTAGTGTTACTAATTGGATTCGCAGGAGTATGAGAAGGCTTGCTTGTTGATCTTCTGATCGCTCAATATCTGGGTGGCCGTTACGTTTAGCAGACCGCTTGCGGCTTGTGGGTGTTTGATATGATCATCACCTACTGCCGACGTATTGACGAGTCTTTATAATCCTACACAGGGGTTTCTTGGCTCAAGCGAAACGGAGTAGGAACACATATGTGATATGTGCGGGACCGAGATTAATACGATATATGATACCGTACTCTATTCTCGTGACTTGTGACATCGGTCGGTTATATATGATATAGCCGGGTTATCGGATCAAGTGTTGATTAGATAAGTTGTTACATATGATATTAGTCGGTTATATGTGATATAGCCGGATTATTAAATCAAGAGTTGATTTAATAATTTAATGTATAATTATATATTTGATATTACATTACATTAACTAATATAAAGCTCACTTATTGTAACGTTTTAGAAATCGTTTTGCGAATTTTCCGTTTTTAGGGTAAAATAGTCGGTGTTTTCCGTTTTAACCTGATTGTAATCAAACTTCTATATAGACTTGAAGGCACCTAGTTTAGCTAGAATGAAGCTAGTGCGCGGGCTTTGGAGGTCAATTGGATGTTTTGGTTCACATAGAATTTTTCACTAATTAAATATTATTTTAAGTTGTTAATTATGTACTTAATTAGTGGTAATTACATTTTTGGCTTGGGTTAATTACTTCTAATGAGAATCTATGCTAAACTAATCACTAGATTAGCACTAATCCATCTTTGAAAATATCTCTTCAAAATATCTAGATATTTGTGGTTTAATTTGAAAATTTAAAGAAAAGAAAAGAAAAGGTGGCATTTGCATTAATGAGCTTTAAATGTTTTTTGCTAGAAGTTTCCACACTTTTCCACAAAACACCCCCCTCCTTCATTTTTGGGCGGCCCTCCCCCTTGCTGCCCTCACATCCATTTCACCCCATTTCCACTCTCTTTAGCTCACAAAATTCATCAAAAATCCTAAAATTATCCAACAAACTCAAAAACAAATCATTACCCATTAATCGTTATCCCTAAACTTGCTTAGATCTTCAAGAAAGTCTTGATTTTGGAAGCTAAAATTTGGAGTTGTGTTTGCAAGTTTCAAAACCTAATTTGAGGTATAAATCCTAACCCTAAACTCTTTTTGTTGTTTCAATATATTAAGCTAGCATATATGATATTTAATTAAATCTTTTATTTAGATATTTAGAATTTCTAGTAAGAGTTTTGTTAATAAAGTTAGGGTTTTGTTAGTTGTTATGGTTATGTGTGAATGTTTAGACAAAGAAAACATAACCTTGTAGAAAGATTGTTATTTGATATTTTCCTAATTGTCTATTTAGCCTAATTAGCAAACTAAACTTTTTCTAATCCTAATTAGGTAAGATTAACATTCTAGTAAATGTATGAATGGTTTAATCTTCCTATATTGTGATGTTTGTAAATTCTAGTTTTGGTAAAAGCTTGTAGTTTTGTACTAAAATGATATAAGTTGCTTACTAGATTTTAGGATAATTTAGGCGTGGGTTTCTTTTGACGTTGCGACGTTAATTATATTGATTCCACGCTATATCTTGTGTTGTGAATCCGCGATCGGTACGATCAGGGTCTATGCTTGGTAGTTGTGTCGCTTTGCATTCCTAGCTAGGGTCGTGTCGATGTCGTTCGTGTCTTTGTGTAGCTTTTGCTCTTGAGTTGGTTTCATAGTGTCGCTACGCGCGTTAGCCACTGGACGAACACTTGAGAGTATGTTTGGATTTGGCGCGTCGGTCAAGTGTAGTTGGTACGTGTTATTGGTCGATTGCTAATATATACTTGTTATATGCTTTCAGGATCGCATGCGGGGACTTCGGGCGCTGCGAAGAAGGGAAAGCGAGTTGTTGGCTTTACTTAGCCAGGATGGTTAGTGAGTAGATTTAACATCTACAGGGGAATAGCCCGCATGGCGTTATGCGTCTGGGCTAGATTAATGATATGACTATTAGTTAGAAGTATATGGACATTGATTGTGTATGTGTATCTTTGTTTCATATCTCATTTCCTATTGTGCATGGACTTAGTATTAATGAGACACAACACTATTATTGACGGTTTATGTTTCAGGAGCACTAATTGTATGCTACACACACACCGTCGATAATTGCTATGACATGCACAACACCTATACATATGTGATATTGTATTGTTTAGGGACATTGAGACATGATCCTTATTTCTTTTGTGCATATGACATATAGCATAGCTGTATACCTACATGCTTACACATATGCCCTGACATGCTTACATGCTAGTTACCTATATACCTATTTGGTATTGTACCATTAGTGATAGTTATATATACATATGAGACATAGCTACATGTACATCTCGCATACATACTTACACTTATACATGGAGGGTATTACATCATTACTGATAGGTAGATGTATATACCTTGTTATACCTACATGTTTACACATATATCTGGCTATAGCTACATGTTCACCTTTATTTTGATGTTATATGGACTTGGAGAAATTAGGAACCGCATGATACATATTTTAACTTGTTGTAGTTAAATAGCGGCTTTTCCTTTATATGCTCACATTACAGTTTTATGTTGCATATATTATATTCATGGATTTTTGCATTGATATGCATTTTTCATGATATTTTCTGGATTTGAGGACCGTTGTATTTTCATGAAATTATGCATTATTTGAAAAACCCGGTTTCTCTTCATATGATATTTCAGCATCCACTATGAGATTTATCGGTTCTGATATATATATACCCCATGCGAGGAACTGAGTGGGCCGTGTGCGGGTACATGGTAGGGCCCGGAGGTACCCCGAGGCAAGAATTTCGTGGAGTAGACGATGAGTTAGTGGGAGAACCATACCTACCGGTGACAGTACCTATGACTCGGCGGTTATCGTGGGGATACCGACCGGAGTCATGTACGTATGGATACGTCGAATTTCGAGTGTCAGAGCTAGGCACTCGAGTTGTCGGGATAGCGTATGATACGTACTTATCAGGAGGGCCAGTCGTGGTGAAAGCGCCTGATAGATCTGTATTTATGTGTCGATACTAGACACTTGTTTTCTTGATATTTTTACTCCTAAGTATATATAACAGTGGAATGGGACGCTGTTATATATGCATATATATATATATACACACTAGTGGAATGAGACGCTAATATATATGTATACATATCTAATTTATATACATCATTATAATGATCTTACAATTATACTCAGTCGGGATATATGAGATTCACTTGATATTGGATACATGATATATGAGATTACTTGATATTGGACACTCAGGATATATGAGACTTACAGGATACGAGGGCCATTTTGGGGGCTGATTTGTGGAAAGTTAGGATTTAGATTGTCTTGATGGACTTTGGTCCTACCACGAGGTCAGGATTCCGTAAGGATGACATGTTTTATCCCATACTCCGCAATTATTTTATATGCATTGCTTCATGTATTAATAGTATCTGATAGAGTACCTTTCATGACTGTTGCATATACATACTGCTATTTTATATGCATTGCTTCATGTATTAGTAGTACCTGAAAGGGTACCTTTCATACTGTTGCACATATATTGCATTTTATTGCTATCAGCTTGCATGCATTAGATTCACGCTGTACGTGCATACTTGCGATTACCTGCATATGTTATTTACTATTCATGAGTTGGCAACTCACCCCACGTTGTGCCACAGTGTTTTGCAGGTAGTCCCTCACGGCAGTCGCCGCAGGATTTTTATCTTTCGTATTGTCTTTTGCAGCGGATACCGCTATGGCTGACTTTGTACAGTTTTGCTATAGGTGGGTTTTACGGTTATCCGATATTGCTCATTGTATATTTTTGTACATTGCTACCACTTTCTTGTGTATGACTTAGAGACTTGATGTGAGGACGATATTGTATATTTTGGTGACTTGGATGTCTTTTATGCAGTTTTACTTATATCATCTTTTATTTCTTCGCTACGACATCGTATATCTGTTGTGGTGGTTGTTTTCCGCCTTTGGGCGTGGATTTGCTCCCGTTGGGGATGCTTTACTTATATTTATGTTGTACCCATTTTTGGGGTTAGTTTTTACAAAGGAGGTGCTGCCAAAATTTTTAAGAAACTAAAAATTGGACTTTAAAGAATTTGTACTCGAGATTTTCAAAAGTTTTAACATTGTTCTTATCACTTACTACTTTTGATGGTATAGATTTCTGGGTTTTCGGCTTACTTAAATTGCGTTACGCCTGTAGACGTTGCGTAGTTTAAGGGCCGTCACATGCCAAATTTCGGGTCGTGACACTTATGATTTCTTTTCTCACTTGATGTGCACATTGTATATATGTGATATGTATATTTGTGTACATGTTTGTGTCATGCTAGGTTACAAATGCAACATGTTTGTATGAGACTAGTACCATGCTAGGGTTTATGTTATGGTTAATGTTTATTATTAAGTAATTAATAAACATTTGGAATTTGTCATGGTTTATATCTTGTGCACACTTGATAACCATTGACCAAGTCCACTTGTTTGTCATTGCTTAAGATATTTGTTAACCCAACCTTAACGCTTGACCTTGGTTTATTCTCTACTTGAGTTAGGCATGAGAGGATAACTCACCATGGTTGCATTTCTAACCTCATGAATTATTCATTCACAACTCTCATTCATCTTTCTTCTTCTTCTTCTTCTTCATGAGCTCAAGAAGATTGTTTTCTAGGGTTTTGAGATGTGATGAAAAATTGTGAGAAAAATAAATCTAAAGTGAGCCCACTTCCTACTTCATCATCCTCTAATACTTTCCATTTAGTATAGGGTGTTTGCTTCACTAATTCCATAATTAGTGAAGAGATAGCTTGGGTTAGTGTCTCCTCGACGTAGATCAACTTCGGCCTCGAAGACTTCGAAGCAAGCATGTTCGTTTCTTCATGGGAGCCTCTCTAGAGTCTGGAGTTCACGATCGCAGTGATGGGACAACTACATGGAGCTATTGAAGTGAAGGACCGGTCTACAAAGGTTCTATTTATTGCTCACTTTACTTGCAAAGTGTTTGCGTTTACTATTTCCGTCGATTTCTAGTTAACGATTCATGGTTAGGGTTAGCTAGAACGGCAAATTTTTGAATTTGGCATGGACGATACCTCCCGAAACCTTGCTGCCGTGCTAGGTAACCCTGTACCGATAAGTCGTGTCGATGTGAAGATCATAATGGGTCGAGAAACTACTGATAACACTTACCAGTAGATCTCCATATCAGCCCTGGCCAGGGACTTCCAGTTATAACCGATCGAACACAGCGCATCATCCACCCCCAATACCGGGAGAGACGAAAACCCTCCTATCGCTCATTGCCTCCATGTGATTCGGGACTGTACCCAAAAGCCACCGTTTTGCACGTTCTCATGAACGTGGTAAGGTGGTAATCAAAGCACAGTGGGAATCACACAAGACTCTATGACGATCTCGGGTCTACAGACTAACCGTACTAGTGTCACCAGAGAACTGCTATCTGATGATTGGTATTATACCATCTAGGAGTTCTCGGTGAGTCCGTTCAGTGTACCCAGTCTCCACTGAGCACCCGTATATCATCTTTGATGTCAAACACCAATGGATGTAGGATAATCCATCGCCCATCATATGGGTCAAAAGGCGTATACACTAGTCTACTCTGGAGTATCGATGCCATGTCTCGATACACCCTCGACTAGGAACAATTATAGGATGTACTTTTTGACTACCGTGGCCCTACTAGTATGATCTGCATCATAGTCCTAGTAGTCAAGTACATATCCTAAGGGCTTTATCAACATGTGAGAGCAAGACAGTAACACAATACAAGTCAACATGTTAAGACAAAGTAAAACCAGAGAGCATACTATCATATCGAGCAAGAATGTCCTCTCTATATATATCCAAGCATACACTATAATATACATCATATGTCCAACAATGGTCTCTAGGGCATATATATAACTAACAATCTCCCACTTGCACTAAGGCCAGCTGTTGTAGTATCCCATACCCAACATCCCGAAGAATCTCTCAAATTGTATCTGGGGTATGGCCTTTGTGAGTGGATCCGCAGTGTTGTCCTTCATGTCAACTCTCCTGATATCGATCTCTCGGTGATCAACTATCTCCCGGATCAGGTGATACCGCCTCAGAATATGCCTGGATCTCTGATAGGACCTGGGTTCCTTGGCCAAAGCCACAGATCCATTTTTATCACAATACAAAGGTATTGGATGCTGAATGGACGGAACCACTCCAAGTTCGGTTATGAACTTCTTCATCCAGACAGCCTCTTTTGTAGCATCATTGGCAGCGATGTATTCAGCCTCCATCATCGAGTCTGCCACGGATTCCTGTTTGGAACTCTTCCAACAAACCGCCACTCCATTGAGGGTAAAGACAAAACCCGAGTGCGACTTAGAGTCGACCTTATCACTTTGGAAGCTCGAATCGGTAAAGGACTCCACCTGGAGTTCTCTGTTACCATACACCAAGAACATTTCTTTAGTCCTTCTCAAGTACTTGAGAATGTTCTTCACAGCTGTCCAGAGACATTCTCCTGGATCTGCTTGATACCTACTCACTACACTTAGTGAGTATTCCACATCGGGTCTGGTACATAGCATCGCGTACATGATAGAGCCTACTCCCGAAGCATAGGGTATCCCTTGCATGCGAGCTCTTTCCAAATCGGTCTTAGGAGATATCTCTTTGGAGAGAGTGAGTCTGTCATGCCCAGCTTCCCGGTATACGGGCAGAGGACGCGACGAGGCCGCTACATATTTACTGGGAAGTAAATACGCTAAGCATATCTAAGCAATATAAAAATAAGCATAAGAGACAAGAGATATAAACTGAACATCAACTTTATTTATTAACATTCTTTTTTACAATGCATGAAAAGTAAATACAACTTAATAAAAAGCAATTCCTAAACAATGGCATAACAGAAAAGAAAAGTACTGAAATGGAAAAGTGTACAATGAACTAGAGCTCGGGGTCTTCACTGAACTGGTCCAAGTCTTCAGCGCTGGGCTCAATCTCTGATGTTTCCAGATCACCTGACGACATTCAAAAAAGAAAGAAAGAGAATGTCGTCAGCGAACAGGTCGCTCGGTAAGTCCCATAGATAAGGGAGAAATAGAATAGACAGAATAAGAAGGTATCTTTTAAAGTTGTATTATATTGTTGTAATGTTGTGTTAACGGTGTTGTTTGTAGCTTGGTACAGAAGAATGCCAGTGTATACGAGATGAGTCTCTATATGCCAGAGACTAAAGGCAAGTATAGTACAAGGAACCGTTTATGCCACGGTACAACAGTAACTGGATTCATGTTAGGTGTATTAAGTCTTACTGTCTCGTGCCACTTCTAACACCTTCCGTACCAATCTACCCCATAAACCCCGAGATGTTTTGTTTGTATTGTTTGTTTTGTAAATTGTATTGATTGTATAGTTGGATGACTGACCGAAACCATGATATCAGTAAACGGATGTAACCGTAGAATCTTGTAAATGGAATAACTGGAGAACCATGCAAATGGAATGTATATCCATGGTTCGGTTCAGTCAAGTTGTATAGAATGATAATTGGATTCATGGATTCATGTTGAATTATAATATTGAAGATTGTAGATTGTAGAGTGTAGACTGTAGATTGTGAATTGTAGATTGTACTTGAATCATATTCAAGTCAGATTATAATGAGACTCAAACTGAGTCAGACAAATAGAAAGGTAAATTGAAGTCCCGATAGTTTTGATGTTATCGGTAACCGCTGCACATGGGCGGCAGGATTTATGTCTTTTTCAAAGACGATTACCGTATTGATAACACCGTTGTTAAGTTGTCTACCTTAGATAGGCAAGCACTCACTTCTCTAGCTTCCTGAGTCTCAAAAGATTGGTCCCGCTTAAACCTATATTTACTAGGGTCCTTATTATAATTTATAGAACTTGAAGGGGTTTTATGTAAAATACTTTTGTATAGTTTTCAAAATACACCCCAAGTATTTATTAATCGTCTTTAAAGTTGTAATAATTGTAGATTTTATACTTGTGACAATTCTAATGAGAATAACCTAACTTTCATATTATATGGTATTAAAGTGTAATATTAAACTTGTATGGAATTCATGGTATTTTAAGGTAAATTGATTCTTGTGATATTTTAGAAAAAGTGGAATATTTATATCATAACAAAATAGGTATTTTAATGATAAATATACATATAGTTATACAAAAATAATTTTAATATATATTTTATATTCTAAAAATCTCATTTTCTTAAGATGTCGTATTTTAAATCTTTCGAGACCGAATGCTCCTTGCGGAGGTCTGCATCTCGCACTACTAAGCCCGAGGATGTGCGATAATCCGCACCATCCCTAACGGGTTCCCCAAATGGGTTGTAGCAGTGCTTTGCAAACATTTATGTAAAATACTAATCATTAAGAAAAACGGTTTTATTAATTATGGTATTTATTTGTAAAAGTGTCGATTTCTCGTATTCTATGTTCTAGGGTCTTCTAAGTTAACTAGACTGCTCCTAACTGGTCCAAAGCGACAAGTTGTGAGATATCCCTCAAATCGTCTCTTCACCGCCAATTGTGGTCAGATAAGTACAAGTGAAGAAAGGAGGGATCCGCTCACGAATCACCATGGGACGGGCCTTTTAAAGTTACCTTTCTCACTTGTCTAGCCAAGGCACCACAAAGTCAGGTTTAGATAAACGACTGAATGCCCACAACCTTCCTCTGTCCTAATAAGCGCGACAGTCCTTAATTGGCTGAGTCTAGATATTTTTTTTTATTAGCTCAAAGGTTATTTATTTGTAAAGATGTCGATTTCACTTATTCTATGTTCCCGAGGGAATCGTGCTATGTTGCATATGAGTGTGTGAGGAGGTAGGTCGTTATCTCGTGATCTACTTAAAGGTATAACAAGTTTAATGGTTTAAATGTCGCAAAACGAACTATGTGGTATTTAAATGAAAAAATACGGTAAAAGGAACTAGCAAATATTTTGTGATATGAAACTTGATCAATTTGGTTGATTAGTGTTTAATATTCAACATGAGAGAGTTTAAGCATAATTGTATTAACGAGAATTGAAGTTTTATAAAGAAACCGAATCGGAATTCGGATTTGTTCTGATTCCGTCGGGTTTGTAAATCCGTATTTTAGAAAAGAAAAGAGAGGTAGAATTTGGGGAATTACGGGTTTTGGACAATAACGAGAGTGAGATGGAAGGAGAGGAATCGCCGGTGCGTCGCTTCGTCGCCGAGAGCTCCTAGAACGATCGCCGGAAGTTCATTGTAGCTTCGCTTCGTGCTCGTTTTCAAAGTACACAAGTTTCTTGGAAATTTTAGAGAGTTGGCTCAGAGTTTGGGGTGAGAGGGTAGAGGGTAGGGGTGGTATTTATAGGGTTAGGCTAGATGAAGGGTTTTAATTTAAAAAATGTAAAAATGTATTAAAAATCATTAAAATAGAGTAAAAGAGGTATTAAAAGCTCTATGGAAACGATTTGAGTAATTGGAGTGTGCAGGGGGGTTGAGAAGTGGAAAAGGCACAAGTTTGCAGTTGGGGACTCGGCCGTCCGGCCGGCGGCGCCTGCCCGAGTCGGCCCGAGTCAGGGCATGAGGAGGTGGGGGGTCATCAGGTGTACACACCATTATATTTAGTTTTCTATGTGTAGTGGGATATTTGGAATTTATCACGTGTTGACTGTTGGACTTTTAAAAATTTAAAAACAAAATAATATTAAAAATAATGTGGGGCATGGGATTTGAACTCTGATGGCTTGGTTCAGCAGTGTAAGGTATTACCAATGAGCTACAAGCTCCTTCTTGTAATTAAATTTCTAATTAATTACTTAAGTCTTGTGCTCATGCAATAAATACCCCTTTATGGATTTTAGAATTTTTTTTGTAAAAAATTGTATAGGAAAATTAGGGTTGTTACATTCTATCCTCCTTATAAAAATTTCGTCCTCGAAATTTATAAAAGGAAAGTGTAACAGACTCAAGGAAAGTTTGGTGACTGGAGTATAGATAGTGTATGAAAATATTTATAAGAAATAAATATTGCAAAAAGTTTTTGTCAAAGTGAAGGAGTTACCTGGGTTACCTTGGTTCACAGTCTCAGGTTCTATGGCTGCTGAGGTGGAGGCTTGACGTCTCGGCACATTTTTCTGTGTAAGCCGGTACATCGATGTCTGACCAGGTAGAGGTGGTGCATGTGGAGGTGATGCTGGGAGTGTAGGACAGTTGCAGGAGCTTGGATAGCTGGTCGCTGCGGGTAGTTGGTGGGTGTGTGAGCTGAGTTGCGTCTATAGGGACAATCTCCAATTCTATGATCGGATGCGCCACAAACTAGGCACATGCCTTTTGCGCGCCTACAGTCCTTCCACAAGTGTCCATCCCTATGGCAGTAGTAACAAAAACCTGGACTTGACTGGTTAATTATTTCCTTCTGTCTCTTGGGTTTTGCAGGTTGGGTAGGGCAGGCTCTGTTCATAACAGATTTTTGCATTTTTATACCGCCCACTTTTTATCACATTGCTTATCGGTAGGTACTCTTGAGCCGTGTTTGCTAGTTAATTGCAGGATACAGGTTCTCAGCCCTAAACAGTGAAATTCATGAAAAAGCACGACAAATTCCGGATTACTGCCAACCATAGATAAAACACGGGTCTCCGCTCTCTATCCGTATGTTGCCGCACACCAGTTTAAGGGACAAAATGGCAAATCGATGTCATTTTCATGCACAAAGCACAATGTCAACGAAGATCCAACAGGTCTACGCGGAGCTCAAGAAAAATCATGACAAAAGATCCACATCAAATCACCTTTTGATCTACTAAAATTCTGGAAGAAATGTGAAAAGATTCTGAGAAACCACATACACCAAACTGAAGATAACAGCAAACCAGGGAAGCCGACAAAAATTGAAGGCCCAACTCGCCATTAAGGCCGCGGTTCCGCGGCATAAGCGCGCTTAGGCCGCGGAACCGCGGCCTGACTAAGTCGGCATCATCTAATATTTTGGGGGCAGTTTTGGAATTTCATGTGGGGACAGATTGTTGCCCTAGGTTTTCAGTTTCTTGCCTATAAATAGCCCAGAACAATGCCAAGTGAAGGGTGCTTATTTCTTGTGTAAAATTTTAGATATATTTTGTTGTTCTTCTTCCTCTCTTCATCTTTTCTCCATTAAAATCTTGTAGTAAGGTTTCATGAGTGAAGTGATGAATAAAAGAGTTCTTGTTGTTATCATGCTTGTCTTGTTATGTTGTTAATTATAATTGCTTGTATTTTTCATTTGCTAATCTAGTTGTTGTTATTTGTTGTTTGTTTCTTTCTTGTTCTCTTTTTCTTTATCCTTAACAACTATGATGCTTAAGCTTGATGCTTGCCAAGGTGAGGTCTCAAATAGCTAGTTGTAATCTTCTAATCTCTTTCTTTCTATCTTCCTCCTTTTGTTGTATTTTCTTTTTCTTGTAATGGGTGAGTAGTTTTCTTACTTGTTAGGGTAGGATAAGGAAAGTTTGAGAGAAGGAAATCTCTCTCACTCTTTCCTTGCCCAACATCTTAATTCGTACTCCCGTTAATTGAACCACAATCCGCTCCCTACGGCACCCTATCCTACATGATAGCGGTGATTCCTTAGTGAGACCGGTTGTGGTTGAATTAACCGGAGGTTAAGGCTAAGAGCCAAGAACGGACGGACAAGCACCAAAAGGAAGAACTTAAGCGTTGGAAAGCCTAGCTTATACTCACAAGTTCCTTCCTAGTCGTGCTAATCCCCGTTGTTGTCGATTACCGTAACACCGATATTAAGAGTGGTAACGAAAGAAGTGAGCGACTCCTAACTCAAACTAAGCTAATCCTAACCCTAACAAGCTCTCTTTATATAACATTTTGACACATAGTTATGTAAGTCTACGCTAGCGCCCCGGCAGTCTACAGATGCCAAATGCGGAACAAAAACTTTTTAACTGGCGCTATCGTATACTTTAACCCGGATCTGCCATTATTGCTAAACTAACAAACTGTAAAGAGTGTAGAAAGGTTATACCGAACGATCCGAGTCCTTCGTTCTTCAACCATCATCCCACGCTCCGTTGCGGCTGCTCCGATCTCGTCGATCTCCGATATCCTCGTCGAGGTGGCACCACATCGACGATTCTTTAAACGGGCTCCCGCCTCTGACTCGAGGCAACTCGATCGTCAAGTTTGCTAAAAGAGACGACCAAGAATGATGTAGAGAATGAGTAGATGACTTTGTCTCACTTCGTCCAAGTCCGTGGACGATCGGTTAATGAAGTTGCCGAGGAAATTGGGTGATGGAATGAAATGGACTGTAAAATTCCATGCACCCCAAATACTATCATATCTTTTTCAAGCGAAACCTCAAGTGAGATCGATCAAGAGAGGAGGGGGAAGGGGCCGTCCATATATATAGAATGAGGAGGGTGAGTGTAGGAGCAATGGTGGTGACCATAAGACATGAAGCTTCTCACAAAATATCTTAAGCTTAACAAAACTCTTTAATGAAAACAATGACTCACATAGACACCTCATCAAGTCATTAATGCAACCATTAATGTCAAGATGACTCATTAGCCACTTCATCACTTCTAGAACCTTCTAGAATGATGACTCACTCTTATCTGAAGAAAAGATAAATCCGTCTTTAACCGAATGTTAAAAGACGGCTGATAGAAAACTGGAAACTGGCAACTTCCAAAAGTGATCCTGAAACAACTTTCAGGATAACCCCGAAACTGTATAAAAATACCCGCATTTGTATTACGACCGAATACAAATGCAACCGAGACAAAGATATTATATCTACTCAATATAATGCTCGGATCCGGCTTAAACCAAAGCCGACCAGTATTATCTGCCCGAAAAATAACACGTGCATAAACGCACGTGCATTTTTCGAACCCTGCCATAAAACCATACGGCCTCTACAACGTTTCGCCCGAACTTGGGAAACCGTATGTGGGGGACTCTAACGACTCGTCAGTACCCTGGCAGTGGGTTTAACCACAAACCGTCAGCGGCACTAGCAATGCGTAACGGCTGCCCATGGACTGACCTCAAGGGATGCCGATGAGCGCACTCATCCGGAAAACCCTACTGAGCCTAACAGTGACAATGTATATACAGTCCGGTCCGTTCGTCTATGAGTATCGCATATCTGCCTAGGGGGCTAGAAAAGTCAGACCCCCAATAGCAGTATAAGTCGTGTCGGAGTGAAGCCCAATAACACCCTGAGATACTACTGGAGTACCTACCAGTAAATCTCCTGCCACGGCCGTGGGCTTTGTGTAATGGCTCTCCAAGACACAGCACGATCTCGCCCCCAATACCGGGAGAGACGAATCCCCTGCCGATCCGCTCACGTGCCTCCATATGGCTCGGGACTGTACCCAAAAACTACCTGTTTGCACGACTCCTTTGAGCCGTGGTAGGGTAGAAATCAAAGCACAGTGGGAACTCACACGAGACAAATGACGACCTCAGGTTGATGAACTAACCTGTACACATGTCACCAGGGAACTGCTATCTGACGATAGATATAATACTAACTAGCAGATTCCCGGCGAGTCCTGTCCGGTGTACTCATAACCCAATGAGCACCTGTATACATCTTAGGTGATCCAACTGACACCAGTGGCTTGTGAGACCGGCCACCGCCCCTCGTCGGGGTCTCGACTGTATACACTAGTCTACTCCGGAGTATCGATGCCCTGTCTCGAAACTCCCACGACTAGGGACCACAATTAAGGATATGCGTATAAACCACCCAACTCTCACGTATATGATCGCCATCATACTGTTGGTGGTAAAGTAAGATCCTAAGGGCTCTATCAAAGTGTAACATATAATCAGTCACCTGAACATGTACACGACTGATAAAGGCAAACCAGATAGCATACTATCATCTCGAGTAAGACTGTCATACCGGTATAGGTCCTGTGATCCAATAATTGACTATCAGGGCACTATCTCCAACAATCTCCCACTTTCACTCAAGGCTAATTATTGCGATGTCGACTACTCACAGCCCGTGTGAAACCGAACATCCAACTCCTCTACTAATCAGTTTCATAAAGCCCGTTTGTAAAACTATTGTGTTCGAGAAATAGCCTCATTGAGTGGATCCGCCTAGATGTTTCTTTCTATATCTCTCTTAATCTCAAGTTCGCGGAGAAAGCCATCTCCCGAATTGAGTAATACCTGTCTTAGAATATGTCTGGATATCTGATGGGACCTTGTTCATAAATGAACTCCAAATCCAAACTTCTTAGACTGTATCGATCACTGAACCTAATCAGTATCCGGCACCATGCCTCCCATAGTATCCTCTTGGACCACCTGTCCATAATACTGTCCCACTTCGTCAGAGGGATTAACTATAACTCTGACAATCACTCTGTCAACCATGTCACCTTTGAAGCCTGGAATGATAACCGTCTCCCAAAAGAGGCTGCCGTCATCAAATCCGTAGAACATGTACTTATGTTCTAAACCTGCTTCCTTATATTTCTCCAGGATTGGATTAATACAAACTTATTGCATCTAGTGCAAAACCAACATTTGGTGTGGTACTTGACATCTCATGATTGACTCAATTGCCTAAGTAAGTGATCTGCCAATCATGCACATCCCTCTCCCCTTTAGTCTGTAAGACACCTTTAGAGAGGGTGACTCCATCACCTGCAGGTACACCACCATGCTAGGAGTCAACTATTCCAAAAACCATTAGAATATCTGTCAAAGTACCCACATTGGGAAACTACCCAAATCCAGATCTAAAACCATAGATCTAGAAACCAGAATGTCAAATATTATATCCATATCCTGTCTGGAGAAACAACTGTGTGACTACCACAGTACAACCGATCGTAGTATAGGAATTTTACTTCCTACTCTGTGTATGTCATCCAGATACCATGACATCACACCCTACTACCTTCTTAGCTGATCCATCCCCTATTCTGATTGAAGTCAAACCCATGACTGTCACATCAAAATTAGATGATCTATCTCCGCTATAACTGCTCAAGTCTATAAATAGATATAAGCATCTTGCCCACTATGCTTCCGCTGCTCCCACTGACTACGACAACCCTCCTACCGGGTCTCATATCCTGGAACAACAGTAGTGTCAAGTCTTGGTAGATAAGAACCTCCCTGTCACCGTCCTTGAGCCTACCGAAGTACCTCTCGGGTGTCTGAAGTTACCCACCAAATCTGCGGAGTGGCTATTGGAATCTCAAACTTGATTGAATATATAGGTCCTATTAAATTTTCCGTAATCGTTCGCGGTTCTGGAATCACTTCCAGTTCTACCATACTCCCACTACTGTTTTCTGAAAAAGATCCATTTTACTAAAACTGTGGCGAGTCAAGAACAATATCACTATTGATCTTCCAAATGGTAGAATATCAACCCTCGTCATAGCCAGGGTCAACCCACAAACAGCCATTACAGAAACGTGCCCTGAGTTATCCAGAGTCTGGTTTTTAAGCATAAGCTGGACAACTCCCCGTACCTTAATATCTTTTAAGGTACGAACTATTCTATATCCAATATAGAAACTTTGGCACTTATTTAATTGGAACCAGATTCAAATCATGCAGCTGTCTCCAGTGCAAATCATCTTAATGGAAAGAGGCTAATCAGCATTACTCAACTTAGGAATCCATCCAATTATGAGTAACCTGAAAGAGAAACAAGTTTCTCAAAACCATCACTATCATCTGAATACCAATCACAAGAATCTACATCTTCGATCTCTTTGAAGAATCCCGATACTTGTGATACCTGGTTCTCTACTTTATTCTTATACCCACAACTTCTCAAAACTTAGACCATGTATTTCTACGAAACACTTGTCTAAATACTAGAGAAGTTATAAGTAAACAGAACATAGTACGAGGACCTACCCCTTTGTCTTGATGGACACTGGACAACATACAATACTCTGTATAAGTCCGCTGAGTTGAATAACTCAAAACCTGTGCGTTGTAGGTGGAAAACTGTACCCTGGCAATTTCCTCAAATATCACCAATTACAACGAATTCCGATATAATGAGGATGATCACCTAATTCCCAATATCTTACTCCCACTCATCATCTGTAAAACCATACAGATATGAGAATGAAACCTGGTAAATACATACCCTTGGAGTAAGTGTTTAATCGGGAAAACAGTTTTTCCTTTAACAATGCACTGAAACATGAAAATGTTTCGTAGGGGTATCCTGGTATTCATAGCAATGCCTCTTCCATAATCCAATTCATGCCTTCAACCGTATATTTTATTGCCATCTCTCCAAATCCCTTTATTTGTCTTTAGTCGTTACCTTCTGTACACCATCGTTAGGCTAAATGGTTTTCTTCCTTCCCTACCGTTCGGCACCAGCCTATGGTTTGGAAGAAGACTATCCAGTAAGCATAATAGGTGTACCCTCTTAAACCAAGGAGTGCTCGCATCTCGAGAGAAGGTGATGATAAAAGACAACTGAATAATACCTTATTCCTTTAAAGGTGAAATAGGAGTGGCGATGAAGTACGCGGTTTTGGTCGTGAATGATATCAGTCGCAATTTACTTTGCCCTCTTTCTAATCCCTTTATTTTGTTTTTACATATTACCTTCTGCACACCCTACTTAGGCTAATTGGATTTCTTCATTCCCTACCTTTCGGCACCAGCCTATGGTTTGGAATAAGACTATCCAATAAGCGTAATAGGTGTACTCTCCTAAACCAAGGAGCTCTCACAACCTGAGAGAAGGTGATAATAAAAGACAACTGAATAAACCAATTCTATTTCTCCTGAACCTGGATCCATCCTCGAAGAAGTCCCTTCGAGTTCGTATATAACCATACGATGGATCTATCCAATGGAAGTGGATATCCGTAGTAATACGGGTGTTCTGAGAAATTCAAAGGGTAAAAGAAGGAGTGGCAATGACTTATGCAACATAGACAATCCAAAAGCCAGTATTTTAAGAAGGTTCGGTCAACCTGGTCATTGAGTCATAGTCTAGGGTCGGTCAAAGGTCGCTGCCAGAGAGAGAGAGAAAAGAAACACTCTGCGTGCACTCTAACCTAGATCTGAATGGTCATCACTTTATCTAATCCGGAAACCTCCCACTGTCCTGTCAAATTCTCCTCCAAACCTAAAGAAGAATCAATCGGGATCACCCGAAGAGTAAACCAACTCATCAGTGGGAATCGGGATCCAACTCTCATCGCATGATAACGTGACGGAATCCACTCGCGTTATCACACTCCATAAGGTATGCGCATGCCTGGCAAGTTTCAGTTTCTTTAGAAACTCCCGATAAGATTTTTACCCCATGTTCTTATGACCTTAGCGAAAGTCAACAAATCATAAGTCACATGTCAAGTTCTGCCCGTCATTATCTTGTTACTTTGAACCCACCCGTACATACCCTTGACGAAAGCCCACAAGGTAATACGACTGTCCCAAACCAACACATCTATCTATGCAACAAATGAATACCCCAGCAACTACCAAACACTATGCCTTGACGAAAGCCAACAAACATAGCTTGAATATTACTGACCATCCATAAGAAACGACGGAGGGCTACGGCTGGTTTTTGGCGAAAAACCTTTAACGTAATGAACTTGATCTCGTTGAAGGAACCTGATAGCTTTTTCTAAAATATAGTGGCGAAAACCTTTTGCTAAAGAGGTCACTCCCGGTAAAGGGATCTCGGCTCTTTCCTCGTGGAATGAGGTGCAGGATATTCCACTGAATACCGCTATGCAAAGCAACATGTAATCGACTATAGTGAAGTTATTACCCTGACGCAAACTTCTGCCCAAGGGGTCAGTCCCGGTGAAGGGATATCAACCCTTGCCCCGTCGAATGAGGTGCAGGATATTCCACTGAATACCGCTATGCATAACAAAAGAAAACGTCTTTGCAATAACACTTTTTAAATTTGTTCCAACAATATCCAAACAGGTTTGTTTTACTTTGCATTAATCAGAATCAACACAGTCCCATCATTTAATCACACCAGAAAAGAACGAAAATAAAATGTACGTATATGCCATCCGCATTCGTCACTGGGTCCCGTCATCACTCGTTAGGTTACTTAACTAACGACAGAGCGGGGACTGGACTAGCGCGGGTGTAAAACATATACAACATCTAATAGTATATAAACCAATATACAATAATCGCTCCAGGCGTGATAGTATGCAACATTACAGAAAAGTAATAAGCATCACAGAACAATACAGATAATCTGGGATCCCCGAGTTTCACAGAGCCGCTGCTGAAACTCGACGTTCCCCTGTCGTGTGGATAGCCTGTGCAATGAAACCTAGACCCCTACGGGTGCGGCAAGTTACCCGCCAAAACCTGAAGCGAGGCAGCCCCCTACAGCATAGTGAATGGACCACCCAGCACTCCACGGAATCCGGTAATCTTGGGCATCCCTCCTTGGGTCAACCTGTACCCCCTACGAGTGCGGCGAATAGTCTGCCAATTCTAGAGTGGGACCCCTCTGCCTCTCAAAGCCATGAGATGCGGACCCGTTTCCCCCCAGAACCCGGCTATCCGTGCACTCCGTCGCACGGCAAAACCTAGTACAGTAAAGAAAAATAGTACAATAGGTACATCGACCGCAACCTGGTCGTGCCCCAAAAGAATATTATACAACAGGCAGTGACGGCTGTCCACAAGTTAGACGCTCGCCCCGCAATATCAAATGTACAAATAAACTCAAACTGTACTACCATTGCACACTGCTATCCACCACGACAAATCCGCAACATCACAGCACAACACAGAACATCAACGCGAATGTCACGTTCGCAAACCCGTCTAAAAGAACTATAGCAATCAGACGCGGTTTACCGATCAAATGACATTCCCGGTCGGAGATATAATGTAAGCACTGTAAACTAACATGTTTAAATTTCGATCGACCAAATATCAAAAAGTGGGCCCCACGACTTACTGGTGAACAGTAACAAAATCTGGGCCAAAACGATATTTACCAAAAACCACAAAATCCAACAGAGAACTCACTGTGAAAATTTGGGGCCACGATCTCACTGTTTGGCCGCGGAAGAGCGGTCAAACCATAGGTTTGACCGCGTTTCCGCGGCGGTATCATCGAATTACGTGCCCAAATTTCTACGTGGTTCTTAGAAAAGCCTGCACACATTTCTGAGACATGCAGAATAATTTTACGAGATCATTTGAAATCGACAGAAACTGTGAGCATGAAAAAATGTGATTTTTGATTTCCGGTTCGATCGATGTTTTAAACGCGTTAGCACAAGTTAGTATAGCAAAATGGTGAGGCTCTGATACCAGTGTAAGTCTACGCTAGCGCCCCGGCAGTCTACAGACGCCAAATGCGGAACAAAAACTTTTTAACTGGCGCTATCGTATACTTTAACCCGGATCTGCCATTATTGCTAAACTAACAAACTGTAAAGAGTGTAGAAAGGTTATACCGAACGATCCGAGTCCTTCGTTCTTCAACCATCATCCCACGCTCCGTTGCGGCTGCTCCGATCTCGTCGATCTCCGATATCCTCGTCGAGGTGGCACCACATCGACGATTCTTTAAACGGGCTCCCGCCTCTGACTCGAGGCAACTCGATCGTCAAGTTTGCTAAAAGAGATGACCAAGAATGATGTAGAGAATGAGTAGATGACTTTGTCTCACTTCGTCCAAGTCCGTGGACGATCGGTTAATGAAGTTGCCGAGGAAATTGGGTGATGGAATGAAATGGACTGTAAAATTCCATGCACCCCAAATACTATCATATCTTTTTCAAGCGAAACCTCAAGTGAGATCGATCAAGAGAGGAGGGGGAAGGGGCCGTCCATATATATAGAATGAGGAGGGTGAGTGTAGGAGCAATGGTGGTGACCATAAGACATGAAGCTTCTCACAAAATATCTTAAGCTTAACAAAACTCTTTAATGAAAACAATGACTCACATAGACACCTCATCAAGTCATTAATGCAACCATTAATGTCAAGATGACTCATTAGCCACTTCATCACTTCTAGAACCTTCTAGAATGATGACTCACTCTTATCTGAAGAAAAGATAAATCCGTCTTTAACCGAATGTTAAAAAACGGCTGATAGAAAACTGGAAACTGGCAACTTCCAAAAGTGATCCTGAAACAACTTTCAGGATAACCCCGAAACTGTATAAAAATACCCGCATTTGTATTACGACCGAATACAAATGCAACCGAGACAAAGATATTATATCTACTCAATATAATGCTCGGATCCGGCTTAAACCAAAGCCGACCAGTATTATCTGCCCGAAAAATAACACGTGCATAAACGCACGTGCATTTTTCGAACCCTGCCATAAAACCATACGGCCTCTACAACGTTTCGCCCGAACTTGGGAAACCGTATGTGGGGGACTCTAACGACTCGTCAGTACCCTGGCAGTGGGTTTAACCACAAACCGTCAGCGGCACTAGCAATGCGTAACGGCTGCCCATGGACTGACCTCAAGGGATGCCGATGAGCGCACTCATCCGGAAAACCCTACTGAGCCTAACAGTGACAATGTATATACAGTCCGGTCCGTTCGTCTATGAGTATCGCATATCTGCCTAGGGGGCTAGAAAAGTCAGACCCCCAATAGCAGTATAAGTCGTGTCGGAGTGAAGCCCAATAACACCCTGAGATACTACTGGAGTACCTACCAGTAAATCTCCTGCCACGGCCGTGGGCTTTGTGTAATGGCTCTCCAAGACACAGCACGATCTCGCCCCCAATACCGGGAGAGACGAATCCCCTGCCGATCCGCTCACGTGCCTCCATATGGCTCGGGACTGTACCCAAAAACTACCTGTTTGCACGACTCCTTTGAGCCGTGGTAGGGTAGAAATCAAAGCACAGTGGGAACTCACACGAGACAAATGACGACCTCAGGTTGATGAACTAACCTGTACACATGTCACCAGGGAACTGCTATCTGACGATAGATATAATACTAACTAGCAGATTCCCGGCGAGTCCTGTCCGGTGTACTCATAACCCAATGAGCACCTGTATACATCTTAGGTGATCCAACTGACACCAGTGGCTTGTGAGACCGGCCACCGCCCCTCGTCGGGGTCTCGACTGTATACACTAGTCTACTCCGGAGTATCGATGCCCTGTCTCGAAACTCCCACGACTAGGGACCACAATTAAGGATATGCGTATAAACCACCCAACTCTCACGTATATGATCGCCATCATACTGTTGGTGGTAAAGTAAGATCCTAAGGGCTCTATCAAAGTGTAACATATAATCAGTCACCTGAACATGTACACGACTGATAAAGGCAAACCAGATAGCATACTATCATCTCGAGTAAGACTGTCATACCGGTATAGGTCCTCCGCAATCATTGCAATCACGTACCCGTGATCCAATAATTGACTATGAGGGCACTATCTCCAACAAGTTATTCTCAAAACAAACATGGACATTTGGACTTAACTCGTTAAAGCACATAGAAAAAGATTCCTATCTCCCTGCGGACGACCCGTACTCAACCGGCTAGCTACAAGCGGAACCGTCTTGATTGCGGTAATTAACTAAGCACGCAAAAACTCTATCAATCAAATGGCGCCATTGCCGGGGAGACGGTAGTTTATTTCTTTCTGTAATTTCGGGTTAATTTGTGAATATAAATCTAACCGAAAAACAAAACAAAAAAAATACATTGTAAAAATCATCTTGTTATTTTTGATTAGTTTTTGTGCAAGTGTGCAGGAGAAAAGGAAAGGTCGAGTTCAGTGCCAAAGAAGTGGGAAGTTAGACCCATATCTTGCGTCTACACCGCGGGTGATCAAGACGGAACCAACGGTCTAGTGTAAAATTCTGGAGCAGATCCAGTGAGCAAATCAAGATTCAGCAGCTCCAGAAAAGAGGAGGACAGCCAAACCAGCACAGACCATAATTTTGAAGTTCCAACTCCTCATTCTAGCCGCGGAACCGCGGCATAAGCGCTCTATTGTCGCGGAACCGCGGCCATTTGTGGCTGTCGTTTCCCAAAAATCTCTGTGAGTGTCTCTAGCCTCCTCCCCACTCCTCTGAACTCCACTGAACTGTGTTTTCTGCAGCATTCTTTGCGCAAACTCTCTTCCCCCTTCCAATAAATTGTTTTTGTGCAGGATTCTTTGCGCCGCGCTAAAAAATAAAAAAATTGATTGCAGTTGATTATTACTGCTTTGCATATTTTAATCGGACTTTAAGGGCCTTGAAACCAATCCAGATTGGGTGGGGATTTCATCACCCTTCCCAGGATCCCAGAAATCACAAAAAGCATATGCATTGACCATTATTTAATTAAAAAATACTAGACTCATCCCTAAGGACGTCGCGCTCGATAGGACAGAGGACTGGTTGTAGGCATCGGCCGTTTATCCTATCCTGACTTTGCGGTGTCTAGGCAAGTGTGTCCAAGGCAAGTGGTTACTTAATTATGACCACTACTTACGTAGTGGGGAGCCTCCCACTTACCTGGCACTTACCTGGCCGCAATTGGCGGAGAAGAGGCGGTTTGAGGTCCTATTTCTAGCCCTTTGGAACAGTTAGGAGCTGTCTAGCTGACCTAGGTGACCCTAGATCTAGGTGTGATTGCGCATATTTTGTCTGTGATTATTTGAAGCCGTAAGTCCGTACATATTTCTGTAAAGCTCTTTCTATAAAAAAACACAAAACAAAAACTTTTATAAAAACTTGCCCTTTGTCGCCAGAATCCATTTTTTCACCCACCACCCATCGTATTTCTCCATTGACGTTTTCTTACCCTCAACTTCTCAGCTTTGACTACACTAAACTAGTTTAGTGTATGTCCGCTTGGACTCGGGACACTAGCGCCCGCCTAGTCTGCGTTACGTTAGTCGCTACCGACTACGCGATCGACTCAGACGTCGAAACTCCTTCAACGCCTCTTTCACCCTTACATTTGCCGGCCAACTCCGACGTTGACCGGAATTCTGTTCATACATCCTCACCTTCACCATCACCGACCTCTTCTTCTGCGATGTCAGGATTTAATCCAAACATCCCTTTGACTCTCCGGGATTGATTCCACCTCCTATGGATGCGAATAACCCACCACCACCGCCTGTCGTAGCGCCACAGCGAATCGCGCTCCAGGATCGTTTCTATCCCACCCGCTCTGCACTTCCCACCTGTCTTTCCCTTCCACCGGCCAATGGGGATAATTTTGAAATTAAGCCCCGCTTCATAAACATGCTTCCGAAATTTCATGGGCTTGAATCTGAAGATGCCCATATCTTCATCAACAAGTTCCAAAATGTTTATGCCATGATGAAAACTACCCAGCTGTCTGACGATGCTATACGGCTACGGGTCATTCCGTTCACTTTGTGCGATCTTGCTGAAAAATGGCTGTATAGCACCGCTTCCCACTCCATAACCAGTTGGGACGAGTTTGTGAAAGCGTTTCTCAAGAAATTCTATCCGAATCATAAAACCGTGAGGATCCGTAACGAAATCAACCAATTCTCTCAACTTCCTACTGAACCCTTTTGGAAGTGCTTTGACCGGTATAAAGACCTTCTTGTTCAGTGCCCTCACCACGGTATTGAGAAATGGCAACTTTTCCAAACCTTATACGAGGGCCTGAACCCAGCAACCAAGCAGTTGTTGGAAACCATTTGTCAGGGCCACTTCTTATCGAAATCTGACGAGGAAGCGTGGCAATTCTTCGACGACCTTGTGGAACAAACGCTTCAATGGGAGAGCACCAGACCAACTTCTTCTTCTTCTTCCTCCACTTCTACTGGTCAGTCTAGGGTAGGCATTCACCAACTCGATGTCTCTATTGCGATGAAAGCTGAAATAGCTGCAATAACGAGAAAACTTGAAGCGATAGAGAGCAAATTTTCATCTCATGCTCCTGCCCCTGTTCTTCCCCTTCGTACCATTTGTGCTTGTTGTTCTGATCCTTCTCACTTAACCGAAGAGTGTCCTTACAATCCACCATCTCAAGGACAGGATCAGGTTAATGCTGCATTTCAGCAAAGACCGAGAAATGATCCATACTCTTCCACCTACAATCCCGGTTGGAGGAACCATCCCAACTTTGCCTGGAATCAGAACCAGCATCAATTCCAGGGCAACAATTTCCAAAGGCCCCATCCGCCTCAACAACAAGCTCAACAACAAACTCAACATCAATTTCAGCAGCACTTCCAACCCCAACCTTTTCAAAATCAGACGAACAACTTTGCACCCAACAATTCTTTTCCGCAAAACAACTTTATTCCGTCAAACAACGATAAGGTTTCCTCGCTAGAACGAAGTTTGGAGGCGTTCGTTAAATAATCGACACAATCCACTGCAAACATCCAGTCGTCTATTCAGTCTTTGGTGCAACACACTGCTGCACATGGGCAAAGCATCAAGACCATCGAAGCCCAGATTGCACAGCTGAATGCGGCCTTAAGCGAGCGAGAGAAGAGGAAGCTTCCATCTCAACCACTCCCAAATCCCGGTCACCCACATAATGTACATGTTGCTCTTGAACAACAGAACCATAATGTGAGTGCCGTGACTACAATGAGATCGGGAAGGATGCTGCAAAACAATATTGGCACACGGATCGACGATGACACCCCGGCCGCTTCTTCTTCTTCTTCGTCTTCTGAGCCTAATCTCCATTCTTCAAAAGGCTCTTCTTCTGCTCTAAACGGACCCATTTCTCACTCCACGAAAACACTAGCTCTGAGATCCGTTCCAACTCCACAATCTCCTCCACAAGCATTGGATTCAACCAATTTTAAAAACGTTCCATTTCCAAACCGGTTGAAGTCCAGTAAACAAAATCCTCAAATGGAGAAGATTCTGGAGTTGTTTAAGCAGGTTAACATCAACATTGCCCTTTTAGATGCTGTCCAACAAGTCCCGTCCTACGCGAAAATCTTAAAGGACTTGTGCACGAAAAAGATGAAATCTCAGGTACCCAAGAAAGTTTTCTTGGCTAGTGCTGTGAGTGATACTCTTACCCAATCTTTACCTCAAAAACGGAAGGACCCTGGCTGTTCTACGATTTCTATTACCATTGGTGATAAGAACATCAACCTCGCACTTTAGATCTTGGTGCCAGTGTTAACCTACTTCCGTACTCAGTATATGAGCAACTAGGTGTAGAAGAGCTGAAACCCACACACTGCACTCTCCAAATGGCCGACCGATCAATCACCCATCCTAGGGGTGAGCTAGAGGATGTGTTAATCAAGGTTGGGGACTTCATATTCCCCGTTGACTTCATTGTTTTAGACACACAGCCTGTAGCTAACCCCCGGAATCAAATTCCGGTGATACTCGGTCGCCCATTCCTTGCAACCTCAAATGCTATGATCAATTGTCGAAATGGTTCGATGAACCTATCTTTTGGAAACATGACAATTGAACTCAACATTTTTAGGTTGGGGAATCAGCCCTCCGAACCTAATGGTCATATACTAGACATTTGCTCAATCCAGGAGATTACCCCGGAGGAGTGTGAATTCGAGGAGTTTTTGTTCGATGATGATAACCTTAACGCCACTAGTGCGTTCCTCTTCGAACCTGCTGCTGTTTCTGCGCCCGACAATGACTACGAGTGTTTCACTTTCTCGAACGATCTCAGCCACTCACCATCCGAGTTTGAATCCTTCGAATTTCCGGATGAGTTACCAGAACCATCCAACTCGGTCGCTTACACTCGTTTTGAACCTTTGCTGGAATCCTTTGAGTTCGAGACTTTTTCACCAATCTTGCCTTCAATCGTTTCACCTCCAACGCTCGAACTCAAGCCTTTGCCGTCTCACCTTAAGTACGCTTACTTGGGTGAGAACGAGACCCTCCCTGTTATCATCTCGGTTTCTCTAGCTCCCGAGCAAGAGAGAGCCCTTCTTGCGGTCTTCCACAGCAATAGGCAAGCTTTTGGCTGGTCCATGGCGGACATCAAGGGGGTTAGTCCCCTGATCGTTGAACATCACATTCATCTGATGGATGATGCCAAACCAGCCAGGGATCCACAAAGGCGACTCAACCCAGTCATGAAGGAGGCTATAAAAAAGGAAATCGTAAAGTGTCTGGATAGTGGTATCATTTACCCTATCTCTGATAGCCAGTGGGTGAGCCCCATTCATGTTGTCCCCAAGAAATCAGGCATAACGGTCATAACCAACGAGGTGAACGAGTTAATCCCTACTCGCACCCAGACTGGGTGGCGAGTATGCATCGATTATAGAAAACTCAACGCCGCAACGCGGAAGGACCACTTTCCGCTACCTTTCATTGACCAGATGCTTGAACGATTGGCCGGACACGAGTACTACTGCTTTCTTGATGCCTACTCCGGCTATAATCAGATTCCCATCGCCGAAAAAGACCAGGACAAGACCACATTCACTTTTCCTTTCGGCGCGTTTGCATATCGTCGCATGCCCTTTGGGTTATGCAATGCGCCCGCTACCTTCCAGCGGTGTATGATGGGAATCTTCTCAGACATGGTGGAAAAATTCTTGGAGATCTCCATAGACGATTTCTCCATTTTCGGCGATTCCTTCGATGAGTGTTTGCTGCATCTCGACGCTGTCCTTACCCGATGTATGGACAAGAATCTCACTATGAATTGGGAAAAGTGCCACGTCAAGGTGCGCGAAGGTATTGTCTTAGGAAATATCATTTCGCAAAATGGCATAGAGGTTGACAAAGCGAAGATTGAGGTCATTTCCAATCTCCCTCCTCCTAGATGCGTCAGAGACATCCGAGCCTTCCTTGGCCATGCCGGTTCATCAAGGACTTTAGCAAGATTGCTAGGCCCTCGACTCTTTTGCTTGCCAAGGACACGCCATTCGACTTCAACTAGAGCTGTATGACTGCGTTCGAGTCATTAAAAAGCTCACTCACTTCTGCTCCCGTTCTTTCTTCTCCAGACTGGACGCACCCATTTGAGATTATGTGCGATGCATCTGACTTTGCCATTGGTGCTGTCCTTGGACAACACATCAACAAGATGCCGCACGTAATCTATTATGCTAGCCGAACCCTGAATGACACCCTACTTAATTATACAACAACTGAGAAGGAATTCTTGGCTGTTGTATTTGCTTTAGAAAAGTTCAGGCCCTACCTCATCGGCTCTCCAGTCATTGTCTACATAGACCATTCTGCTCTGCGCCATCTTTTTGCGAAGAAAGATGTAAAATCTCTGCTAATACGTTGGATCCTCTTGCTTCAAGAGTTTGACCTTGTCATCAAGGACAAAAGAGGATGTGAGAACGTAGTCGCCGACCATCTCTCACGACTTCCTTCTTCGCCATCGCTTCAAATTCCGATCAACGACGTTTTTCCGGATGAACAGCTCTTGACAATATCTTACGAACCCTGGTTCGCAGATATTGTGAACTATTTGGACACAGGATTACTACCGACTGAATGGTCAAGTCAGGACAGACTTCGATTCTTATCCCAAGTAAAACACTTTTACTGGGACGAACCCTACCTGTTCAAGTACTATCCCGACCAGATTATTCGTCGGTGTATCCCTGACAATGAATTCAAGAGTGTGCTATCATTTTGCCACGATTAACCATGTGGCGGGCATTTTGGCCCCAGAAAGACAGCTGAGAAGATCTTGCAGTGTGGTTTCTACTGGCCACAACTCTTCAAAGACGCTCATGACTATTGCAAGACTTTCTCCCGGTGCCAACACTTGGGCCGGATATCCAGGAGAAATGAGATGCTGCTCTAACCAATCTTGGTTGTGGAGATTTTCGATGTTTGGGGGATCGATTTCATGGGGCCGTTTCCCAGCTCTTTTGGGAACCTGTACATCGTTCTCGCTGTTGATTACGTCTCTAAGTGGGTCGAGGCTGTGCCCAGCCGGACTAACGAAAACAAGGTTGTCGTTAGATTTCTTAAGGAAAACATTTTCTCCCGGTTTGGGCACCCCCGAGCGATCATTAGCGACAATGGAACTCATTTATGCAATAAGACTTTCGAGGCCTTGATAAGGAAATATTCCATTAATCATAAGCTATCTACGCCCTACCACCCCCAAACCTTTGGGCAAGCCAAAGTTTCAAATCGGCAAATCAAGCAGATATTGGAGAAGACGGTTTCCAAGAACCGTAAAGATTGATCGTTAAAACTCACTGATGCCCTTTGGGCATTTCGAACTTCTTATAAGACCGATCTTGGCATGTCTCCCTATCGGCTTGTGTATGGAAAGGCTTGCTACCTCCCTGTGGAAATAGAGCATCACGCATTTTGGGCGATAAAGGAGCTGAATCTGTCTCTCGAAGATGTGGGCAGCCATCGAAAGCTGCAGTTGAACGAATTGAGCGAGCTTCGGGATGAGGCTTACGAAAACGCGGTTGTCGTTAAGAACCGAACGAAGGTGTTACACGATAAACACCTTTTGCGCAAAACATTCGTACCTGGTCAACAGATACTGCTTTACGACACCCGGCTACATTTCCATCCAGGTAAGCTCAGATCTCGCTGGAAAGGGCCATATTTTGTGCGGAATCTGTATCCGCATGGCGCTGTAGATTTAGAGAATCCAAAGGACGGTTCATTTTTCAAAGTAAACGGACACAGACTAAAACCGTACCTAAGCGCCGAACCAACAGAGGAGCTCCTGGTCTTACAGGATCTGGTTTACCCTGCATAATCTTCCTCTGCCAACCACCAAACTTCGGTTATCCAGCCAAAACAGTGGACACTGTTCCAAATAAGTTTGGGGGTATGTATATACCATTTTGTATATATTTGTGGATATTCTTTTCCATTTTTACTATTTTTCTTTTCTTTAAAAACAAAAAAAAAATTGTGTATATCTAACCGACAATTTTGACCCTTCAATGATCTCTTCATGCAATGACAGTGAGGACACTGTCCAGTTTAAGTTTGGGGGTACGCTCGGTACGCATTTCTAACCTTCGCATTCATATGTATATTTTGCATCATCATACTAAAATCCATAAAATCCATAAAATCCATAAAAATCAGAAAATTTTCTAAAAACATAAAAACTTTTCTGTCAAGTTAGCTAGTGGGAGAACTCAGATTCAACATTTCGACGGTTTTGTTTGATAAGATAAGAATAACTAAAATCTTATTTTTAGATTTTGAAAACCTGAAAGATAACTCTCCTTTGAAGTTAACTATAGCTGATATACGTCTTTACATCACACTACACGTGTCATGAGTTTTGAAAATTAGATGACAAGTCTATTATGTCTAAAAACTTTTAAATGGATAAATTATTTTCTGAGGATCAAATAGGTTTGTTCTGAAATAAGTAATATCAAGAATAGTTTATGAAGTGAAGCGAATATGAAGGAATGTTATTGATGCCTTAATGGGAACTAATTCTGAAAAATAACCCATCTGGAACTTGATTGGAATGATTACACACCGAACCCACTAAAACACGTCTTTTATCCAAAAAAATAATTGAACTGCCGGTTATATCTCCATTCGCATTGAATCATCATGATTTTCACGCTAAATTGTCTTTTGTTTTTAGACCTAGGTAACTTGAGTAATTAAGTCCGCTGGGGTGTCTCTACACCTAGTGCCCTAAAGCCAACTGGTTTGGGAGCATTGGCCCAAAGCTCGTTAAGAAGCCTAGAAAGTCCAGATTAAAACAAAGTCAAGCAAGTGTTCTCTCCGAGTTAAAATTCCTAAGGGTTCTTTGTATGAGAATAATCTTGACAAAAGACAGGTTTTTATAAAAAAATATTTCTAGCGGAGATATGAAGGTTTTATTCTATGATAAAGACTATTGCACGTTCACAGAGGAGTGTATGAAATGAAAACAAGAAAAAGGTGGAGTGAAAAATACGACCTAGTTTCCTGTTAAGGAAGATAGAAATTCTGAAATTGAAACCTTACTGGAAAACGAAACTTGAAAAATACTTAACTCTTTATAAAACTTATGTGATCCTTTTAAAATTTTTATCTGGGCTTTATTGTGTGACATGATGACTTTAATCGATCCTTCTGGAACTTAACGAGACTATTTGCACTGCACGTAAAGACATATAAAATCTTAAGTTAAATAAGAAGCGAGGTGTGAAAAATAAAGGTTCGATAGTCTAGACTTAGGACAATAGAATTGTTATTTTCTGAAACAAAACCTTAGGGTTTGAATCATAGTTATTTTACAAAACTAGCTTGACCGGATTTTGTGGGTAGTATCTGCTGAAAACCCTCAGGAGACAACACTCCTCCTACTAGGGACACCTAGAGGTTTAACGGCTTGTTGCACATGCTCAGTGCAATCGCGTTCCCTGCGAAAGTGAGGTTAGGAATTTTTTGTGAATAAAATGGCTTTGCTCGGGACGTGCAAATGATAAGTTTGGGGGTATTTGTTCATAACAGATTTTTGCATTTTTATACCGCCCACTTTTTATCACATTGCTTATCGGTAGGTACTCTTGAGCCGTGTTTGCTAGTTAATTGCAGGATACAAGTTCTCAGCCCTAAACAGTGAAATTCCTGGAAAAACACGACAAATTCTGGATTACTGGCAACCACAGATAAAACACGGGTCTCCGCTCTCTATCCGTATGTTGCCGCACACCAGTTTAAGGGACAAAATGGCAAATCGATGTCATTTTCATGCACAAAACACAATGTCAACACAAGATCCAACATGTCTACGTGGAGCTCAAGAAAAATCATGACAAAAGATCCACATCAAATCACCTTTTGATCTACTAAAATTCTGGAAGAAATGTGAAAAGATTCTGAGAAACCACATACACCAAACTGAAGATAACAGAAAACCAGGGAAACCGACAAAAATTGAAGGCCCAACTCCCCATTAAGGCCGCGATTCCGTGGCATAAGCGCGCTTAGGCCGCGGAACCGCGGCCCGACTAAGTCGGCAGCATCTAATATTTTGGGGGCAGTTTTGGAATTTCATGTGGGGACAGATTGTTGCCCTAGGTTTTCAGTTTCTTGCCTATAAATAGCCCAGAACAATGCCAAGTGAAGGGTGCTTATTTCTTGTGTAAAATTTTAGATATATTTTGTTGTTCTTCTTCCTCTCTTCATCTTTTCTCCATTAAAATCTTGTAGTAAGGTTTCATGAGTGAAGTGACGAATAAAAGAGTTCTTGTTGTTATCATGCTTGTCTTGTTATGTTGTTATTTATAATTGCTTGTATTTTTCATTTGCTAATCTAGTTGTTGTTATTTGTTGTTTGTTTTCTTTCTTGTTCTCTTTTTCTTTATCCTTAACAACTATGATGCTTAAGCTTGATCCTTGCCAAGGTGAGGTCTCAAATAGCTAGTTGTAATCTTCTAACCTCTTTCTTTTTATCTTCCTCCTTTTGTTATATTTTCTTTTTCTTGTAATGGGTGAGTAATTTTCTTACTTGTTAGGGTAGGATAAGGAAAGTTTGAGAGAAGTAAATCTCTCTCACTCTTTCCTTGCCCAACACCTTAATTCGGACTCCCGTTAATTGAACCACAATCCGCACCCTACGGCACCCTATCCTACATGATAGCGGTGATTCCTTAGTGAGACCGGTTGTGGTTGAATTAACCGGAGGTTAAGCCTAAGAGCCAAGAACGGACGGACAAGCACCAAAAGGAAGAACTTAAGCGTTAGAAAGCCTAGCTTATACTCGCAAGTTCCTTCCTAGTCGTGCTAATCCCCGTTGTTGCCGATTACCGTAACACCGATATTAAGAGTGGCAACGAAAGAAGTGAGCGACTCCTAACTCAAACTAACCTAATCCTAACCCTAACAAGCTCTCTTTATATAACATTTTAACACATAGTTAATCTCAAAACAAACCTGGACATTTGGACTTAACTCGTTAAAGCACATAGAAAAAGATTCCCATCTCCCTGCGGACGACCCGTACTCAACCGGCTAGCTACAAGCGAAACCGTATTGATTGCGGTAATTAACTGAGCACGCAAAAACTCTATCAATCAGGCTCCTCTTGCCATTTTGGTGACATAGTACTTTATACCGTGTGCTTCTGTTTCTGATTGGTTCAATTGTTGGATATAGTGCCCTCAAAGTCAATTATTGGATCGCAGGTACGTGACTGCAATGATTGAGGGAGGACCTATACCGATATGACAGTCTTTCTCGAGATGATAGTATGCTATCCGGTTTGTCTTTATCATCGTATACATGCTTTAGTTCACTATTGCATGTTGATAGAGCACATATGATTCTTGCTTGACTGCCAGCAGTATGATGGCGATCATATACGTGGGAGCTGGGTCTATAAGCGCATCCTTAAAGTGTCCCTAGTCGTGGGAGTTTCGAGACAGGGCATCGATACTCTAGAGTAGACTAGTGTAAACAGTCGAGACCCCGACGAGGGGAGGTGGCCGGTCTCACAAGCCATTGGTGTCAGTTGGTTCACCTAAGATGTATACAGGTGCTCATTGGGTTATGAGTGCACCGGACAGGACTCGCCGGGAACATGCTAGTTGGTATTATACATATCGCCAGATAGCAGTTCCCAGGTGACATGTGTACAGGTTAGTCTGTCGACCTGAGATCGTCATTCGTCTCGTGTGAGTTCCCACTGTGCTTTGATTACTACCCTACCACGGCTCAAAGCAGTCGTGCAAACAGGTTTTAGTTGGGTATAGTCCCGAGCCACATGGAGGCAGTGAGCGGATCATCAGCGAATTCGTCTCTTCCGGTATTGGGGGTGAGATCGCGCTGTGTTTAGGAAAGCCATTACACGAAATCCCTGGCCAGGGCAATCAAGATTTACTGGTAGGTATTCCAGTTGTATCTCAGGGTGTTCTGGGCTTCTCTCTGACACGACTTATACAGCTATTGGGGGTCTGACGTTTACCAGCCACTTAGGCCCTATATGCGATACTCATAGACGAACGGACCGGACTGTACGGATATTGTCACTGTCAGGCTCAGTAGGGTTTCTGGATGAGTTCACTCGTCATCTTCCCTTCCGATCAATACATCGGCAACCGTTACGTACAGATAGTACCTCTGACGTGCTAGTGGTTATACCCAGTGCCAGTGTATTGATGAGTCATTAGAGTCCCCCATAGACAGTTTCCCAAGTTCGGGCAAAACGTTGTAGAGGCCGTATGGTTTTATGGCAGGTTCGATCATATCCGTGCACTTGTACACGGATCAGGATCGGACGGATAATACTAGCGGGCTTTGGTTTAAGCCGGATCCTAGTATTATTGTATAGGAATATTTTTGTGTCTCATTGCATTTGTATTCGGTTGGAATACAAATGCGGGCATGTATTTACTGTTGAGGTGTAATCTCGTAATCCGCTACGGGATTATTTTGGGAGTTGCCAGTTTCCTTTTACCGTCTTTAACATCTTGATCTATATATATATATCATTGTGAGCATTTTGACTTTGTCCCATTTTTTCTGTCCTTTAGTGATTGGCATGGGGCAGCATGGGCTTCCACTGCTGGCAGCATGTATTGCTTCATGAGGTGGCTGATTTTTCTATTGGGGGGTTCTCTGCAAAATGGGCAAGCTTTTCTTTTGCAGGGGGTTCTGTATGGTGGTGGGCTGTGAGTGGAAGGGGGTGAGGTTTTATTATGAAAGGGGGCTTTCTGCAATTCAGCCTATCTTCTTTTGAGGGTTTTTTTGCGGTGACCATTTGAGATACACTCACTTGAAGAAAACCAACACAAGTCCATTGCAAAAATTACCAGAGAGCACCCCTGGTTCTTTTCTGCTGGCCGAGCCCATGATTGGGAAAATTCATTCTTTCCATGCTATATTCCTTAGCTTACTCCAATGGCAACTCCGATTTACCTCCGCCCATTCGGTTTGGGCATCTTGAGATAGAATATGCCACACTCTCTCTACCTAATTCTTGGACATGTCGGCTAGCAAACTTCATGTCCGAGTTGCCTCGGTTCGAGGCGGGAGCCCGTATAAAGATTCATCGACGTGGTGCTACTTCGACGGGCGTGATCGGGGAGAGGACTTCGTCGCTCAGCAGCGGTGAGCTTGGTGCGGAGATTAAAGACCGAAGGACACGGATCGATCGGTATAATCTTTTAACTCCTTTTACATTTTTGCTTGTTTACGGTTAATGGAACGATCCGGGTATTTGGGTCGCGGTGGCGCCGGTTCCGTAAAATGTTTTTGTTCCGCATCTGGCCTCGTTTAGACGGCCGGGGCGCCGCCGCATCCCAACATGGTATCAAAGCCATGCCATTAACCACTTACTAGTTTGGTTGCACGAAGTTAGAATATCGATCGATCAAAATTTCCCAATTAATTTTCCAATTTGCCTATTTTCTGTCGATTTAAAACTTCCTTGAAAAATCTTTTTGTATAGCTTAAAAATCCGTGCAGGCAAACATAGGGCACCTCAAGAAATTTGGTGGCCTGAATCCACCATATGGCCGCGTTTCCACGGCGGAATGTGCGCATCAGCTGCGGAAGCGCGGCATACATGTGGAATTTTTGCTCCAAATTTCTTCAGGTGCTCTTTGTGTTGGAAAAATGATTTTTTGTGATGTTTTGTTTTAGCCCAGATTCTCTTGAGTACTGTTTTGCACTTGAGGCTAGACGGAAAATTTAATCGATCGAAATTTTAACTATGTAATTATCAGTACTTAGTTTAGCATCTGCGACCGTGAATGTCATTTGATCGGTAAATCATGTCTAATCGCTATAGTCCCTTTAGACGGATTTGCGAACGTGACATTCACGTTGATGTTCTGTGTTGTGCTGTAATGTTGCGGATTTGTCGTGGTGGATAGCTCCTGTGCAATGGTAGTGCTGTTTGGATTTATTTGTACATTTGATATTGCGGGGCGAGCCTCCAACATGTGGACTGTCGTCACTGCCTGTTTGTATATTATTCTTTTGGGCCACGACCGGGATGAGGTCGATGTACCCGTTGTATATATTTTCTTTTCTGTACTAGGATTACCCCGCGGTGGGCTGCACGGATAGCCGGGTTCTAGAGGGCAACGGGCCCGCATCTCATGGCATTGAGACGGAGGGGGCTTCACTCTAGAATTAGCGGGTTATTCGCCGCACTCGTAGGGGGTATAGGTTGACCCAAGGAGGGGTGCTCAAGTTACCGGATTTCGTGAAGTGCTGGGTGGTCTATTCTCGTTGTTGAAGGGGGCTGCCTCGCTTCAGGTTTTGGCGGGTAACTTGCCGCACTCGTAGGGGTCTAGGTTTTCATTGCACAGGCTATCCTCACGAACAAGGGAACGTCGGGTTTCATTTGCGGCTCTATGAAACCCGGGGATCCCAGATTATCTGTATTGTTCTGTGATACTTATTACTTTTCTGTGATGTTGCATTTATCATACCTGGAGCGATTATTATATATTGATATATATACTAGTAGATGTTGTATATGTTTTGCACCCGCGCTAGTCCAGTCCCTGCTCTGTCGTTAGTTAAGTAACCTAACGGGTGATGACGGGACCTAGTGGCGAATGCGGATGGCATATACGTACATTTTATTTTCGTTCTTTTTTTGTGAGATTAATTGATGGGACTGCGTTGATTCTTATCAATGCAAGGAAAACAAACCTATATTTGATGTTGTTGGAACCAATTTTTCAAAAGCTGTTATTGCAAGGACGTTCTCTTCTGTTTTGCACAGTGGTATTAGGTCATGAATATCCAGCACCTTATTCGACGAGGCAAGGGACGAGATCCCTTCACCGGGAGTGACCCCTTGGACAGAGTTTTGCGTCAGGATAATAACTTCACTATAGTCGATTACTTTTTTCTTTGCATTGTGGTATTCAGTTTGGAATATCCTGCACCTCAATCGACGAGGAAAGAGCCGAGATCCCTTCACCGGGAGTAACCTCTTTAGCAAAGGTTTTCGCTACTATATATTTATAAAAAGCTATCCGGTTCCTTCAACGATATCAAGTTCATTACGCTAATGGTTTTTCGCCAAAAACCAGCCGTAGCCCTCCGTCATTTCAGATAGGTATCTCGTAGTATTCATGCTATGTACGTTGGTCTCTATCAAGGTATAGTGTACGGTAGCTGCGTGATACGTGTCTGTAGCATGGACATGCGATTATCTAGGACAGCCGCATAGTCACGTTGGTTTCTATCAAGGGCTTATGCGGGTGGGTTTAGATCAATCTTGGATAATGATGGGTTGAACTTGACTAGCGACTTATGGCACGTTGGTCTCTATCAAGGCCATGAAGTCGTTAGGGGTAAAAATCACATCGGGAGTTTCAAACATACAGGAAACTTGCCAGACATGCGCATACCTTCTGTAGTGTGGTGACTTGAGTGGATTCCATCAAGTTATCATGCGATGATAGTTGGATCCTGATTCCCACTGATGAGTTGGTTTACTCCTCGGGTGTTCCCGACTAATTCTTCTTTTTGGTTTGGAGGAGAATGTGAGGATACAGTGGGAGGTTTCCTGATTAGATGAAATGATTAACCATTTTGATCTAGGTTAGAGTGCATGCAGAATGTTACTTTTCTCTCTCTCTTTGACTGCGACCATGGCCCGACCCTATACTATAACTCAGTAACCAAGTTAACCGAACTTTCTTAAAACACTGGCTTTTGGATTGTCTGAGTTGCATACATCATTGCCACTCCTTCTCTTACCCTTTGCATTTCTCCAGAACATCTCGTAGCACTACGAACATCCACTTCCATTGGATAAATCCATCGTATGGTTATATACGAACTCGGAGGAACTTCTTCGAGGATGGATTCTGGTTCAGGAGAAATAGGAATAAGCTTTATTCAGTTGTCTTTTATCTTTACCTTCTCTCAGGTTGCGAGTGCTCCTAGGATTAGGACAGTACACCTATTATGCTTATTGGATAGTCTTCTTCCAAACCATAGGCTGGTGCCAAATGGTAGGGAAGGAAGAAAACCATTAAGCCTAACGATGGTGTACAGAAGGTAACGACTAAAGACAAATAAAGGGAATTGGAGAGATGGCAGGGAAATATACGGTTACAGTCATGAATCTGGTTAATGGAAGAGGCATTACTAGGAATACCCGGATACCCCTTCGAAACATATTCGTGTTTCAGTTTCATTGTGTATTGTTAATAGAAAACTGATTTCCTAATTAGACCCTTGCTCCAGGGTATGTATTTACCAGGTATGATTCTTACATCTGTATGGTTTTACAGATGATGAGTGGGAGTAAGTTATTGGAAATTAGGTGATCATCCTCATTATATCTGAATTCGTTGCAGTTGGTGATATTTGAGGAAATCGCCATGGTATAGTTTTCAACCTATGACGCACAGGGTTTGAGTTGTTCAACTCACGAGACTTATACAAAGTATTGTATGTTGTCCAGTGTCCATTAGGACAGAGGGGTTGGTCATCGTACTGTATTCTGTTTACTTGTGACTTCTCAAGTTTTAGACATGTGTTTCTTAGAAATACAAGGTCCAAGTTTGAGAAGTTAATGTAAATGAATAAAGTAGAGAACCAGGTGTTGTAAGTATCGGGATTCTTCAAGGTGATTGAAGATGTAGATACTTGTGTTTGGTATTCAGTTGATAGTAATGGTTTTGAGAAACTTGTTTCTCTTTCAGGTTACTCATAATTGGTTGCACTCCTAAGTTGAGTAATACTGATCGTCCTCTCTCCATTCAGTTGATATGCACTGGAGACAGCTGCATGATTTGAATCTGGTTACAATTAAATTAGTGCTTTTGTTTCTATATTAGATATATATATAGAATCAATTTATATCTTAACGATGTTAAGGTATAGGGAGTCGTCTGGCTGATGCTTAAAACCAGAATCCGGATAAACTCGAGGCACGTTTCTGTAATGGCTGTTTGTGGGTTGACCCGGGCTATGACGAGGGTTGATTTTCTACCATCAGTTTTAGTAAAATGGATTTTTTCAGAAAACAGTTGTGGGAGTATGGTAGAACTGGAAGAGATTCCAGAACTACAAACGATTACGGAAAATTTAATAGGACTTAAAGATTCAATCAGGTTTGACATTCCATTAGCCACTCCGCAGATATGGTGGGTGACCTCAGGCACCCGAGAGGTACCCCGGTAGCCTCAAGGATGGTGACCGGGAGGTTCTTGTTTACCCATACTTGCCATTGCTGTTGTTCCAGACTATGAGACCCGGCAGTAGGATGAGTATAGCGTCGTTCTAAACTAGTTTTAAGAGTGCACGTGTATATGACTCTGCCAGAGGGTTGTTGTAGTCAGTGGGAGCAGCGGAAGCATAGTGGACAAGTAGCTTATATCTATTTATAGACTAAAGCACATATAGCGGAGATAAATCATCTATTTTTGATGTGACAGTCATAGGTTTTGACTTCATCAGAATGGGAGATGGATCTGTTAAGAAGGTAGTAGGGTGTGATGTCCTGGTACTTGGATGACATACACATAGTAGGAAGTGAAATTCCTACACTACGATCGGTTATACCGTAGTTGTCACACAGTAGTTTCTCCACATAGGATATGGATATAATATCATATGTTTTTTTTGCACTAGATGCAATAGGTTGATATATTATTCCAATCCTGAAGAAATGTTCGGAAGCAGCTTATGAACATAAGTGGTTGTTCTAGGGATTTGATAACGACAGCCTCCTTCAGGAGACAGTTATCATTCCAGGCTTCCAAGGTGACCCGGATGACAGAGTGACTGTCAGAGTTATAGTCTTCCCTCTGACGAGGGGCAGTAGTTTGGACAGGTAGTCCAAGCGGATACCGAGGGAGGCATGGTGCAGGATACTGATTAAATTCAGTTGACGATATAGTCTAAGAAGTTTGCTGGATTTGGAGTTCATTTATGAACTGGGTCCCATCAGATATCCAGACATATTCTAAGACAGGTATTGCTCATTTCGGGAGATGGCTTTCTCCGCGAACTTGAGAAAAAGAGAGACATTGAAAGAAACATCAGGGCGGATCCACTCACTGAGGCTATTTCTCAAACACAATAGTTTTACAAACGAGCTTTGTGAAACTGATTAGTAGAGGAGTTGGATGTTCGGTATCACACGAGCTGTGAGTACGCGACATCGCAATAATTAGCCTTAAGTGCAAGTGGGAGATTGTTGGATATAGTGCCCTCAAAGTCAATTATTGGATCGCAGGTACGCGATTGCAATGATTGAGGACGGACCTATACCGATATTGTTAGTATATATGCCCTAGAGGCCATTACTGTATCATACTAGTTTGTATATTACTTAATGGATGCTTGGGATATTCACCTTGTATATACAATCTTGCTCAAAATAGTAGTATGCTACTTGGTTTGTTTCTACTTCAATGTGTACATGTGTTTATTTCAGTATATCACTTATACGCATTAGTGGAGCCCTTAGGATCTTTGCTTGATTACCAGCGTTGTGATGGCAGTCACACTAGTGGGGGCTGGGTAATCTATAAGCACATCCTTATACAGGTCCCTAGTCGCAGGACTATCGAGACAGGGCATCGATACTCCGGAGTAGACTAGCGTATGCGCTTCTCATCCCAGTGTGGGAGATGGTCTGTCCCACAGCCATCAGTACGTCATACTGGAGATAGTATACGGGTGCTCGTTGGGTTACGAGTACACTGGACAGGACTCGTCGAGAACTGACAGGTTGGTATTATACCTATCGTCAGTTATCAGTTCCCAGGTGACATGAGTACAGCTTAGTCCGCTGACTTGACACTGGCACTTCGCCTCGAGTGTGTTCCCACTGCACTTTGATCACTACCCTACCACGGCTCAAAGAAGTCGTGCAAACAGGTGGTGGTTGGGTGCAGTCCCGAAGCACTTGGAGGCAGTGACGGTTAGACAGGATTCGTCTCTCCCGGTATTGGGGGTTGACATCGCGCTGTGTCTAGGAGAGCCATTACACGAGTAGTCCCTGGCCAGGGCAAACGAGATATACTGGTAGGTTTCCAGTGTTATCTCAGGGTGTTTTGGGCTTCGCTCCGGCACGACTTGTACCGCTATTGGGGGACTGACGTTTACCGCCCCCTAGGCCCGCCATGCGATGTATCAGACGAACAGACCGGACTGTACGGAGACTGTCACATTCAGACTCAGTAGGAGTACAGATGGGGTTTCACCTCGTCAGCCTTCTTGTCGACATCTACCTGGGGACCGTTACGCACAGCTAGTGCCGCTTGCGGTCTGTGGTTAAACCCACTGCCAGCGTAGTGTCGAGTCTTTAGAGTCCCACACAGAGGGTATTCGCCTCTGGGCAAAACAGAGTAGAGGTCGCATGGTTTTGCAACAGGGTTCGTTCTCATCCGCGCACTTGTGCACGTTTGGAGTCCGGACAGATATTGCCAGCGGGCTCTGTTTTGAGCCGGATACTGGTATAGTATTTGGGGTTGCTTTTATCTCTCAGTATTCATGTTCCTCGGAACAAGGATGCAGGTGTGTATGCACAGTTATTTGAGGAAGAGGAAGAGGACTTTCATTAGGGTTTCGGAACGGGTGCGTATGCACAGTTGACAGTCGTCTTTTTCCAAACCCTAATGGATTTGTATTATATCATTTAATAATATATAATAAAATGAAATTGTGTCATGGTTAGTTTTTGTTGACTTGTTGACCATGGTTGACTTGTTGACCATGGTTGAACTTTTGACCATTATCATTACAAAAGAAAGATGCTCTTGATTCTTGCATTTTCATTTAATGTTTGTAATGATATTGGTCATTCTAAAACTTTCCATCAACCTTTTCATTTTGATTATTATTATTTGATAATTCATTTTCTTTTGGCATTATGGTTGCAAGAAAGGAAATGAGAGCTCATTATCTCTTTTTAGCTTCTCTCTCTTCATCTTCATCTTCTTCTTCCTCTAGCAAAGAGAAACCTTCTCATGTGTTGAGAATACTTCTCTTTAAAAACAAAAGCAACCCTTAGACACTCTCTACTCACTCTAGGATCAAGGGTTTAGCAAGCCGGCGATTCTAGTTCACTCCAAGTTCGAGAAAGAGCCCAAAGGTCGAGCCTTCGAGGTGGATCCATCTTCGACGGAAGAAGGCGACAAAGGAGAACCATCAACCTCTACAACAAAGTTTGAAGAAGAAGGAGTTCAAGTTTAGGTATAATCATCTTCATCCGAGTAGCTAAATCTCTTTAGCTTGTTTGCTAGTTTTAGTTTAGACAACGATCCCGACCTTGGTTAGTCCATGTTGCCTCTTGCGATAAAAAATTGTTTTTTATACCGTTTCCGCCTCCCCGTAAGAACCGGGGGTCGCAATATGGACTTACAGTGGTATCAGAGCCTAACTAAACTTAAACTAGCTTGGTAGTGAAGTGTAACGAAGTTCGGAACCGAAAAAACCCAAAAAACATACTTTTACAAAACCTGAGTTTCTGTTGAAATTTTTTTGGCTAAAAATGAAAAACTTTATACTTTTAAAATCGTCTCAGGGTTTTCTAAGAACACCCATGAAAAACGGTCCACTGTTCCCTTCAAACCGCCGCCCTTCCGCGGCACCAGGTAGGCATGTGCCGCGGAAGCGCCGCGCTTTGTCTTCATCTTTGCGTCGTTTTTCGTGCAGTGTATTTGTGTGTTGGTTTTGGGATTTTTAAAATATATTATATGTGCCCAGATTTTCCAGAAAAGAAATTTCCTTTTGGGGTCCTATAATTCCGTATTTTTTCCGAACTTCACTGCACTTTTGACTATGATGGTTATATCTGTGATGCTTGCATGTATTGAACGTCGGCTAATCGCTATAAGTCGATTAGTCGGGGTTATACATGATCTGTGTTTGATGCTGGAATGTGTATATAAATATGTTGGATTGTCGCGGGTGAATAGCCGGGGGGTTGTGAGACGAGAGTTTTCTTTTCTTGCAATTCATTGTAAATGTAAATTGATGTAATAATTATTATTTGTTTGGCCGCACAACCGGGTCGGGGTTGTAGCCGTCATTGTATAATTCTTTTTACTGTTTTTGCTCCTAGGATAGACCCATGGAGGGGTGCATAAACTACCGGGTATGCCGAAGTGTCGAGTGGCCTACTCATGGAGATGAGGGAGGTTGCTACGCTTCGGGTACTTGGCGGGTAGTTTGCCGCACCCGTAGGGGTCTTGGGTGGGGTATTGGCTATTCACCGCGACCGTGTTATCTGTTTTTGTTACAGGCTCGTACAAATTACAGATTACTAGTATATCCAATGTATTTATCTGTGATCTGAAATGTTTATCATTGCAGTATATCTATATATGATATTATTTAGGCGTTGCTTATATTTTACAGACGCGCTAGCCCAGCCCCCGCTCTGTCGTTAGTTAAGTAACCTAACGGGTAATGACGGGGCCCAGTGGCGAATGCGAATGGCATAAGCGTACGTCATATTTTGGTTGTTTTCTGCAATGGTAGGAATTAAATGATGGGACGCATTAAAAGTACTAATGCAAGAATATCACGCATTAAAAGAACTAATGCAAGATAATAAACCAAGTTAAAGTCGTTGGAACACTTTCGAAAAACCACTCGGTTCTTTTCAAAACCAACTTTTAAAATACGGAGTTTGAGCCACTCCATTTAAAAGCTATCTCGTTCCATCGACCAAATCAAGTTCACTACGTTCACGGTTTTGCCAAAACCATTCGTAGCCCTCCGTCGTTTCGCATGAATAGTCAATAGTATTCAAGCTGTGTATGTTGGCCAAAGTCAAGGCACAGTGATTGGTAGCTATTGGGTGTTTATGTGTAGCATAGATAGATGCGTTGGTTTGGGACAGTCGTACTGCCATTTTGGCCAAAGTCAAGGGTAGGTACGGATGGATCCAAATTAACCTGGATAATGACGGGTAGAACTTGACATGTGACTTATGATATTTTGGCCAAAGTCAAGGTCATAAGAGCATGGGGCAAAAATCCACATCGGGAGTTTCATAAGTACTGAAACTTGCTAGATTTGCATACCATTTGGAGTGTGATGATTCTGGTAGGATTCCTTCAGTTTCGTCACGCAATGATATTTGGATCCCGATCCTACTGTGAGTATATGCTACTCCTCGGGAAATTTCTCACTTAACGATCAATGCTATAAACCTAGTAGGTGCCTACAAAGGTGTTAGCGGGGCTACGCCCCCAGGGAAAAGAGGTTCTTTAATTAAGGAACTTCACGAAAGCGTTGGAAAACCTCCCTCGAAGTACCGACACCGGCCTGGCTGAACGGTTAAGCAAGTATTGTACGGTGGGATTGATTCTGGCTAATTCTTCCTTTATGGTTTGAGGAGGGATTCGAGAAACAGTGGGAGCCATCCTGTTTAGACAAACTAAAAACCACTCTAAACTTGCAAGAGCATCATGCTGAGTGTTTCTTCTTCTCTCTCCTAATTGCAGCGACCAATCAACATGACTGGACTTAAGTTACTCCTAGATAAAAACAAGCTGACAGGGCCAAACTACAAAGATTGGCTCAGGAATGTCAAGATTGCAATCACTTATGACAAGCTGGGGGAGCTTCGGGTATCTTCTTACCACCAAAGCTCCCCCTGTCCCTGTTCCAACTTCCAGCGTCGCGGATAAGGAAATCCGCAAGACTTGGGAGATTGATAGCGCGAAGGCCAAATGCCTCTTGCTTGCCTCGATGGACAACGAACATCAGAGGAGGCATGAGAATATGGACATGGAATCCATATTGCTCCATACAAAAGAACTTTATGGAGAGCAATCTCGTATCGCAAGATACGAAGCGTCGAAAAAGTTATTCTCGACAAGAATGGCCGTCGGATCATCAGTAGCCGAGCACGTGCTAAAGATGATCGGCTACATTGAGGAGCTCGCTGACCTAGGGATCACATTGGAGAGTGAGCTATATACGGATATAGTTCTCCAGTCCCTTCCTTCCACTTACGCCCAGTTTATAATGAACTTCAACCTACAAGAAAAGGAGGTCGAACTTTCAGAGCTCCTCAACCTGTTGAGGAGCGCAGAGGGCACCCTACAGAAAGGTAGGGAAACATCCACTTTGTTTGTAGGAGGATCATCTTCTTCTAGGTCCAAGGCGAAAGCCAAGGGAAAGAAGAAGAAGGCCCCCGCCAAACCAAGGGGCGGTGTTAGTAAAGTGGATACGAAGGGAAAAGGTAAAGCAACAAAGATAGCTGGGAAGCTTGTGGATAAGGAAGAATGCTTCTTTTGTCATAAGAAAGGACACTTGAAGAATGATTGCAGGGCCTGGAAGGCCAAAACACAGGAATTGAAGCAGGTTGCAGCTTCAGCTTCAGGTGTGTATGTTATTGAAAACTGTCTTTCAATAAACTCTACTTCCTGGGTATTGGATACCGGATCAGGATCTCATATCTGTAATTCTTTGCAGGCGTTGAGAAACCGTAGGGTTTTGAAGGCAGGTGACATGACCCTCAGAGTTGCGAACGGAGCTAGCATGGATGCTAAAGCCGTGGGGGACTATCACCTGGGAATGTCAGATGGACATGTTTTGGTTTTGCGTAATTGCTTTTTTGTACCCAACGCAACTTGTAATATCATTTCTGTATCTTTAGTTTCTAAAGAAGGTTATGAATTTGCGTTTGTAAGTAATGTTGTAAACATTCACCTTAATCAAGTTTTGATTGGGTCAGGTACTTTGAGTAATGGTATATACGTGTTAAACCAACCACAGATTTTTAATGTCCAGAATACACACAAAAGAAAGTCTCCAGAAATAAACCAGACTTTCTTATGGCATTGTAGATTGGGTCACATCAATGAGAGAAGGTTGACGAAGTTACATACAGAAGGGTATTTGAATGCGTTCGAATATCAGTCGTATGCCACTTGTCAATCCTGTCTCAAGGGAAAGATGACAAAGACTCCGTTTACTGGACATGGAGTAAGAGCGAGCGAGCTCTTGGGACTCGTACACAGTGACGTGTGCGGTCCAATGTCTACACATGCCCGAAGCGGACATTCTTACTTCATTACTTTTACGGATGACTTCTCAAGGTACGGTTATGTCTTCTTAATGAAACATAAGTCCGAGGCCTTTGGAAAATTCCAGGAGTATAAAAATGAAGTAGAGAAACAGACCGGCAAAAGTATTAAGATTCTATGATCGGATCGAGGTGGAGAATACTTAAGTGCCGAGTTCCTGGACTATTTAAAAGAGAACGGAATTCTCTCTCAACTTACTCCTCCTTACACCCCGCAACATAACGGTGTATCGGAGAGACGGAACCGCACCCTATTGGATATGGTGCGGTCCATGATGAGTAACGCTGAGTTGCCGCGATCATTCTGGGGATATGCGCTAGAATCAGCCGCATACCTTTTGAACCGAGTTCCCACTAAGACTGTGCCTACTACGCCATTTGAGATGTGGTGTGGGAAGAGACCCCATCTTAATCACATTAAGATATGGGGAAGTCCAGCTTTTGTCAAAAAGCAGCATGCGGACAAGCTCGAGGCACGCTCAGTACTGTGCAAGTTTGTGGGATATCTAAAGAATTCCAAGGGATATTTCTTCTACTGCGAAGAGGAACAAAAAGTTCTTGTTTCTCGTCATGCCCACTTTCTAGAACACCAGTTCATAGAAAAGGAAATAAGTAGGAGCGCAGTAGAACTGGAAGAGATTCCAGAACCACGGACTATTACTGAAAGTTTAGTGGAACCAGAGGGTTCGGAAGAACAGGACATTCCTACGCCGCTCCGCAGAAGTAGTAGGCAGTCTCATCCGCCCGAGAGATACTACGGTTTTCTCATAGACGGGGATAGAGAGAATTGCATCATAGATTATGATGAGCCTATTAGCTTCCAGCAGGCCGTTCAGAGCGTTGACTCAGTAAAATGGCTGGATGCAATGCGGACCGAAATGGAGTCCATGTACACCAACAAGGTATGGACGTTGGACATTGCTCCAGACGGGGTAAAACCCGTAGGATGCAAGTGGATCTTCAAAAGGAAGATTGGTGTAGATGGACAGGTTGAGACCTATAAAGCTAGGCTGGTAGCAAAGGGTTTTCGTCAAAGACCTGGCTTGGACTATGACGAAACCTTCTCTCCAGTAGCCATGCTGAAATCCATTCGGATCCTTCTTGCCATTGCTGCCTTCCACGATTATGAGATTTGGCAAATGGACGTAAAGACAGCTTTTCTAAATGGAAATTTAGAGGAGTGTGTCTATATGGACCAGCCAGAGGGTTTCATTCAGAGTGGGAGCAGCGGAAAAGTGTGCAAGTTGCTTAAGTCCATCTATGGACTAAAGCAGGCATCGCGGACTTGGAACATCTGCTTTGATGAGACGGTCAAAGAATTTGGCTTTATCAAAAATCCAGATGAACCATGCATCTATAGTAGATTTGTAGCGAGAACTGTAGTATTCCTCGTTTTATACGTGGATGACATTCTCTTAATAGGAAATGACATTCCTATGCTACAATCTGTCAAGGGGTTCTTGTCACACAGGTTCTCCATGAAAGACCTGGGTGATGCCTCGTACATTCTGGGTATCCGGATCTACCGTGACAGATCCAAGAGCATATTAGGACTTTTACAGTCCAGGTACATCGACACCATACTGAAGAGATTCAGTATGGAAGATTCCAAGCGCGGTAACCTACCGGCTTGTCACGGGATCACCCTCTCTAAAGAGATGTCTCCCAAGACTGATTTGGAGAGGGATCGCATGTCTATTATACCCTACGCTTCTGCGGTAGGCTCTATAATGTATGCGATGTTGTGTACCAGACCGGATGTAGCTTATGCACTGAGTGTGGTAAGCCGGTATCAGTCTAACCCTGGGGAGAAACACTGGATAGCGGTAAAGAACATTCTCAAGTACCTGAGAAGGACTAAGGAGATGTTCTTGGTGTATGGCGGAAAGGACCTCCAGATCGAGGCCTTTGCTGACTCCAGCTTCCAGAGTGACAAGGATGATTCCAAGTCCATGTCGGGTTTTGTCTTCACCCTCAATGGAGGGGCGGTGTGTTGGAAGAGTTCCAAACAGGAAACCGTTGCAGACTCGACGATGGAAGCGGAATACATCGCTGCATCTGATGCCGCAAAAGAAGCTGTCTGGATGAGGAAGTTCTTGAAAGAACTTCAGGTGGTTCCGTCCATTGTTGATCCAATACCTCTGTATTGCGACAACAACGGGGCTATAGCTTTAGCGAAGGAACCCAGGTCCCATCAGAGATCCAGGCACATCTTGAGGTGGTATCACCTGATCAGGGAGATCGTGGATCGCAAGGAGATCGAGGTTCGGAGAGTTGCTTCAGAAGACAACACTGCAGATCCATTCACCAAGGCCCTGCCCCAGACTCAGTTCGAGCGGCTGATCGAGATGATAGGTCTTCGATACGCCAGTACATGGCCTTAGTGCAAGTGGGAGATTGTTAGTGTATATGCCCTAGAGGCCATTACTGTATCATACTAGTTTGTATATTACTTAATGGATGCTTGGGATATTCACCTTGTATATACAATCTTGCTCAAAATAGTAGTATGCTACTTGGTTTGTTTCTACTTCAATGTGTACATGTGTTTATTTCAGTATATCACTTATACGCATTAGTGGAGCCCTTAGGATCTTTGCTTGATTACCAGCGTTGTGATGGCAGTCACACTAGTGGGGGCTGGGTAATCTATAAGCACATCCTTATACAGGTCCCTAGTCGCAGGACTATCGAGACACGGCATCGATACTCCGGAGTAGACTAGCGTATGCGCTTCTCATCCCAGTGTGGGAGATGATCTGTCCCACAGCCATCAGTACGTCATACTGGAGAGAGTATACGGGTGCTCGTTGGGTTACGAGTACACTGGACAGGACTCGTCGGGAACTGACAGGTTGGTATTATACCTATCGTCAGTCATCAGTTCCCAGGTGACATGAGTACAGCTTAGTCCGCTGACTTGACACTGGCACTTCGCCTCGAGTGTGTTCCCACTGCACTTTGATCACTACCCTACCACGGCTCAAAGGAGTCGTGCAAACAGGTGGTGGTTGGGTGCAGTCCCGAAGCACTTGGAGGCATGACGGTTAGACAGGATTCGTCTCTCCCGGTATTGGGGGTTGACATCGCGCTGTGTCTAGGAGAGCCATTACACGAGTAGTCCCTGGCCAGGGCAAACGAGATATACTGGTAGGTTTCCAGTGTTATCTCAGGGTGTTTTGGGCTTCGCTCCGGCACGACTTGTACCGCTATTGGGGGACTGACGTTTACCGCCCCCTAGGCCCGCCATGCGATGTATCAGACGAACAGACCGGACTGTACGGAGATTGTCACATTCAGACTCAGTAGGAGTACAGATGGGGTTTCACCTCGTCAGCCTTCTTGTCGACATCTACCTGGGGACCGTTACGTACAGCTAGTGCCGCTTGCGGTCTGTGGTTAAACCCACTGCCAGCGTAGTGTCGATTCTTTAGAGTCCCACACAGAGGGTATTCGCCTCTGGGAAAAACAGAGTAGAGGTCGCATGGTTTTGCGACAGGGTTCGTTCTCATCCGCGCACTTGTGCACGTTTGGAGTCCGGACAGATATTGCCAGCGGGCTCTGTTTTGAGCCGGATACTGGTATAGTATTTGGGGTTGCTTTTATCTCTCAGTATTCATGTTCCTCGGAACAAGGATGCAGGTGTGTATGCACAGTTATTTGAGGAAGAGGAAGAGGACTTTCATTAGGGTTTCGGAACGGGTGCGTATGCACAGTTGACAGTCGTCTTTTTCCAAACCCTAATGGATTTGTATTATATCATTTAATAATATATAATAAAATGAAATTGTGTCATGGTTAGTTTTTGTTGACTTGTTGACCATGGTTGACTTGTTGACCATGGTTGAACTTTTGACCATTATCATTACAAAAGAAAGATGCTCTTGATTCTTGCATTTTCATTTAATGTTTGTAATGATATTGATCATTCTAAAACTTTCCATCAACCTTTTCATTTTGATTATTATTATTTGATAATTCATTCTCTTTTGGCATTATGGTTGCAAGAAAGGAAATGAGAGCTCATTATCTCTTTTTAGCTTCTCTCCCTTCATCTTCATCTTCTTCTTCCTCTAGCAAAGAGAAACCTTCTCATGTGTTGAGAATCCTTCTCTTTAAAAACAAAAGCAACCCTTAGACACTCTCTACTCACTCTAGGATCAAGGGTTTAGCAAGCCGGCGATTCTAGTTCACTCCAAGTTCAAGAAAGAGCCCAAAGGTCGAGCCTTCGAGGTGGATCCATCTTCGACGGAAGAAGGCGACAAAGGAGAACCATCAACCTCTACAACAAAGTTTGAAGAAGAAGGAGTTCAAGTTTAGGTATAATCATCTTCATCCGAGTAGCTAAATCTCTTTAGCTTGTTTGCTAGTTTTAGTTTAGACAACGATCCCGACCTTGGTTAGTCCATGTTGCCTCTTGCGATAAAAAATTGTTTTTTATACCGTTTCCGCCTCCCCGTAAGAACCGGGGGTCGCAATATGGACTTACAGATATGACAGTTTTGCTCGAGATGATAGTATGCTATCTGGTTTGTCTTTATCATCGTATACATGCTTTAGTTCATTATTGCATGTTGATAGAGCCCATAGGATTCTTGCTTGACTGCCAGCAGTATGATGGCGATCATATACGTGGAAGCTGGGTCTATAAGCACATCCTTAAAGTGTCCCTAGTCGTGGGAGTTTCGAGACAGGGCATCGATACTCCAGAGTAGACTAGTGTATACAGTCGAGACCCCGACGAGGGGTGGTGGCCGGTCTTACAAGCCATTGGTGTCAGTTGGTTCACCTAAGATGTATACAGGTGCTCATTGGGTTATGAGTACACCGGACAGGACTCGCCGGGAACATGCTAGTTGGTATTATACATATCGCCAGATAGCAGTTCCCAGGTGACATATGTACAGGTTAGTCTATCGACCTGAGATCGTCATTTGTCTCGTGTGAGTTCCCACTGTGCTTTGATTACTACCCTACCACGGCTCAAAGCAGTCGTGCAAACAGGTTTTAGTTGGGTACAGTCCCGAGCCACATGGAGGCAGTGAGCGGATCGTTAGGGAATTCGTCTCTCCCGGTATTGGGGGTGAGATCGCGCTGTGTTTAGGAGAGCCATTACACGAAATCCCTGGCTAGGGTAATCAAGATTTACTGGTAGGTATTCCAGTAGTATCTTAGGGTGTTCTGGGCTTCTCTCCGACACGACTTATACAACTATTGGGGTTCTGACGTTTACCAGCCCCCTAGGCCCTATATACGATACTCATAGACGAACGGACCGGACTGTACGGATATTGTCACTGTTAGGCTCAGTAGGGTTTCTGTATGAGTTCACTCGTCATCTTCCCTTCCGATTAATACATCGGCAACCGTTACGTACAGCTAGTAACTCTGACGTGCTAGTGGTTATACCCAGTGCCAGTGTATTGATGAGTCATTAGAGTCCCCCACAGACAGTTTCGCAAGTTCGGGCGAAATGTTGTTGAGGCCGTATAGTTTTATGGCAGGGTTCGATCATATCCGTGTACTTGTACACGGATCAGGATCGGACGGATAATAATAGCGGGCTTTGGTTTAAGCCGGATCCTAGTATTATTGTGTAGGAATATTTTTGTGTCTCATTGCATTTGTATTCGGTCGGAATACAAATGCGGGCATGTATTTACTGTTGAGGTGTAATCTCGTAATCCGCTACGGGATTATTTTGGGGGTTGCCAGTTTCCTTTTCCCTTCTTTAACATCTTGATCTATATATATATCATTGTGAGCATTTTGACTTTGTCCCTTTTTTCTGTCCTTTAGTGATTGGCATAGGGCAGCAAGGGCTTCCACTGCTGGCAGCATGTATTGCTTCATGAGGTAGCTGATTTTTCTATTGGGGGGGTTCTTTGCAAAATGGGCAAGCTTTTCTTTTGCAGAGGGTTCTGTGTGCTGGTGGGCTATGAGTGGAAGGGGGTGAGGTTTTATTATGAAAGGGGGCTTTCTGCAATTCGGCCTATCTTCATTTGAGGGTTTTTTTGCGGTGACCATTTGAGATACACTCACTTGAAGAAAACCAACACAAGTCCATTGCAAAATTTCCCAGAGAGCACCCCTGGTTCTTTTCTGCTGGCCGAGCCGATGATTGGGAAAATTCATTCTTTCCATGCTATATTCCTTAGCTCACTCCAATGGCAACTCCGATTTACCTCCGCCTATTAGGTTTGGGCATCTTGAGATAGAATATTCCACACTCTCTCTACCTCATTCTTGGACATGTCGGCTAGCAAACTTCATGTCCGAGTTGCCTCGGTTCGAGGCGGGGAGCTTGGAGCGGAGATTAAAGACCGAAGGACACGGATCGATCGGTATAATCTTTTAACTCCTTTTAAATTTTTGCTAGTTTACGGTTAATGGAACGATTCGGGTATTTGGGTCGCGGTGGCGCCGGTTCCGTAAAAAGTTTTTGTTCCGCATCTGGCCTTGTTTAGATGGCCGGGGCACCGCCGCATCCCAACATCACTAATATAGCAGTCTGCTGCTGTAGTCCAATCAGGATGCTTCGAATTTCCTCAAGCAGAACCATCTGCTCGTTGGGTGGAGCAGGATCGGCAGGTGTGATTGGTAGTGGAGGTGGAGTGTTGTTAAAGTTGGTGCTGGTGTTGTTTGGGGAATCCATAACCTTGAATGAAAAATTTAGGTTAGGACAGATTCAAAGTATATGATTCAAGGAATATGAAATTGATAAGATTCTCGAAATATGGATTGTAAAGAATGTTTTAGTTGCTGGTTCTTGTGTTATATTGCTTAGGTTGTTCACGCAGAACAGAACTGCATAGTATGGTTCTATACAGCTCTGACCTGCATGGGCCACCAACAAAACCTATCACGCACTGCTTCCCGGTATACGGGCAGAGGACGCGACGAGGCCACTACGTATTTATTGGGAAGTAAATACGCTAAGCGTATCTAAGAAATATAAAAATAAGCACAAGAGACAAGAGATATAAACTGAATAACAACTTTATTTATTAACATTCTTTTATACAATGCATGAAAAGTAAATACAACTGAATAAAAAGCAATGACTAAACAATGGCATAATAGAAAAGAAAAGGACCGAAATGGAAAAGTGTACAATGAACTAGAGCTCGGGGTCTTCACTGAACTGGTCCAAGTCTTCAGCGCTGGGCTCGATCTCTGATGTGTCCAGATCACCTGATGACATTCAAAGAAGAAAGAAAGAGAATATCGTCAGCGAACAGGTCGCTCGGTAAGTCCCACAGATAAGGGAGAAATAGAATAGACAGAATAAGAAGGTATCTTTTAAAGTTGTATTATATTGTTGTAATGTTGTGTTAACGCTGTTGTTTGTAGCTTGGTACAGAAGAATGCCAGTGTATACGAGAGGAGTCTCTATATGCCAGAGACTAGAGGCAAGTATAATACAAGGAACCGTTTAGGCCATGGTACAATAGCAACTGGATTCATGTTAGGTGTATTATGTCTTACTGTCTCGTGACACTTCTAACACCTTCCATACTAATTTACCCCTTAAACCCCGAGATGTTTTGTATGTATTGTTTATTTTGTAAATTGTATTGATTGTATAATTGGATGACTAACCGAAACCATGATATCAGTAAACGGATGTAACCGTAGAATCGTGTAAATGGAATAACTGGAGAACCATGTAAATGGAATGTATATCCATGGTTCGGTTCAGTCAAGTTGTATAGATTGATAATTGGATTCATGGATTCATGTTGAATTGTAATATTGAAGATTGTAGATTGTAGACTGTAGATTGTGGACTGTAGATTGTGGATTGTACTTGAATCATATTCAAGTCAGATTATAATGAGACTCAAACTGAGTCAGACAATTAGAACGGTAAATTGAAGTCCCGATAGTTTTGATGTTAACCGCTGCACATGGACGGCAGGATTTGTGTCTTTTTCAAAGACATTAGCGTATTGATAACACCGTTGTTAAGTTGTCTACCTTAGATAGGCAAGCACCCACTTCTCCGGCTCCCTAAGGCTTAAGAGATTGGTCCCGCTTAAACCTATATTTACTAGGGTCCTTATTGTAATTTGTAGAACTTGAGGGGGTTTTATGTAAAATACTTTTGTATAGTTTTCAAAATACACCCTAAGTATTTATTAATCGTATTTAAAGTTGTAATAATTGTAGATTTTATACTTGTGACAATTCTAATGAGAATAACCTAACTTTCATATTATATGGTATTAAAGTGTAATATTAAACTTGTATGGAATTCATGGTATTTTAAGGTAAATTGATTATTGTGATATTTTAGAAAAAGTGGAATATTTATATCATAACAAAATAGGTATTTTAATGATAAATATACATATAGTTATACAAAAATAATTTTAATATATATTTTATATTCTAAAAATCACATTTTCTTCAGATGTCGTATTTTAAATCTTTTGAGACCGAATGCTCATTGCGGAGGTTTGCATCTCGCACTACTAAGCCCGAGGATGTGCGATAATCCGCACCATCCCTAACGGGTTCCCCAAATGGGTTGTAGCGGCGCTTTGCAAAGATTTTTGTAAAATACTAATCATTAAGAAAAACGGTTTTATTAATTATGGTTTTTATTTGTAAAGGTGTCGATTTCCCGTATTCTATGTTCTAGGGTCTCCTAAGTTAACTAGACTGCTCCTAACTGGTCCAAAGCGACAAGTTGTGAGATATCCCTCAAATCGCCTCTTCACCGCCAATTGTGGCCAGGTAAGTACAAGTGAAGAAAGGAGGGATCCATTCACGAATCACCGTGAGACGGGCCTTTTAAAGTTACCTTTCTCACTTGTCTAGCCTAGGCACCACAAATTCAGGTTTAGATAAACGACTGAATGCCCACAACCTTCCTCTGTCCTAATGAGCGCGACAGTCCTTAATTGGCTGAGTCTAGATATTTTTTTTATTAGCTCAAAGGTTATTTATTTGTAAAGATTTCGATATCCCGTATTCTAGGTTCCCGAGGGTATTGTGCTATGTTGCATATGAGTGTGTGAGGAGGTATGTCGTTACCTCGTGATCTACTTAAAGGTATAACAAGTTTAATGGTTTAAATATCGCAAAAGGAACTATGTGGTATTTAAAGGAAAAAAATACGGTAAAAGGAACTAGCAATTATTTTGTGATATGAAACTTGATCAATTTGGTTGATTAGTGTTTAATAGTCAACATGAGAGAGTTTAAGGATAATTGTATTAATGAGAAGTGAAGTTTTATAAAGAAACCGAATCGGAAATTGGATTTGTTCTGATTCCGTCGGGTTTGTAAATCCGTATTTTAGAAAAGAAAAGAGAGGTAGAATTTGGGGACCTACGAGTTTTGGACAATAACGAGAGTGAGATGGAAGAGAGGAATCGCCGGTGCGTCGCTTCGTCGCCGAGAGCTCCTAGAACGATCGCCGGAAGTTCGCCGGGAATTTCGCCGTAACTTCGCTTCATGCTCGTTTTCAAAGTACACAAGTTTCTTGGAAATTTTAGAGAGTTGGCTCAGAGTTTGGGGTGAGAGGGTAGAGGGTAGGGGTGGTATTTATAGGGTTAGGCTAGGGTTAGGGTAGTTGAAGGGTTTTAATTTAAAAAATGTAAAAATGTATTAAAAAATCATTAAAATGGAGTAAAAGAGGTATTAAAAGCTCTCTGGAAACGATCTGAGTAATTAGAGTGTGCAGGGGGGTTGAGAAGTGGAAAAGGCACAAGTTTCCAGTTGGGGACTCGGTCGTCCGGCCGAGTCCGGTCGGCGGCACCGGCCCGAGTCGGGCCGAGTCAGGGCATGGGGAGGTGGGGGGTCATCAGGTGTACACACTGGTATATTTTGTTTTCTATGTGTAGTGGGATTTTTGGAATTTATCACGTGTTGACTGTTGGACTTCTAAAAATTTGAAAACAAAATAATATTAAAAATAATGTGGGGCATGAGATTTGAACTCTAGTGGCTTGGTTCAGCAGTGCAAGGTATTACCAATGAGCTACAAGCTCTTTCTTGTAATTAAATTGCTAATTAATTACTTAAGTCTTATGCTCAGGCAATAAATACCCCTTTATGGATTTTTGAAATTTTTTTATAAAAACTTGTATAGGAAAATTAGGGTTGTTACAGAGTCCAGAGATCGTGGGTAAATTCCCACGCTTGGATTCATCCATACTAAATCTCTTTAGTATGGTGTCAATGTACCTGTATTAGGACAATCCCAGTATCCGTTTAGATCTATCTCTATAGATCTTAATCCCCAAGATGCAGGAGGCATCACCTAGATCTTTCATTGAGAAACTGTGTGATAAGAAGAGCTTGACCGAGTGCAGCATAGAAACACCATTTCCTATCAAGAGTATGTCATCCACGTACAATACGAGGAAGACAACCTTACTCTCTGCCACCTTCTTGTATATACAAAGTTCATCTACGTTCTTGATAAAGTAAAACTCTTTGATTACCACATCAAAACAGATGTTCCAACTCCGCGATGCCTGCTTTAACCCGTAGATGGATTTAAGCAGTTTGCACACCTTCCCGCTGCTTCCACTGTCTACGAAGCTCTCTGGCTGAGTCATGTATACGCACTCTTCTAAATCTCCATTTAGAAAGTCGGTCTTAACATCCATTTACCAGATTTCGTAGTCATGGTATGCAGCAATGGCAAGTAGGATCCGGATGGACTTAAGCATAACCACTATAGAAAAGGTTTCATCATAATCCACACCTGGTCGTTGACGAAAACCTTTTGCAACAAGTATAGCTTTGAAAGTCTCAACTTTTCTATCTACACCAAGTTTCTTCTTAATGATCTATTTGCTCCCAATTGGTTTTACCCCTTCAGGAGCAACTTCCAAAGTCCATACTTTGTTGGTGTACATGGATTCCATCTCAGATCGCATTGCATCCAGCCATTTCACAGAGTCCCCATTCGTGATGGCCTGCTCGAAGCTAGTTGGGTCATCATCTTCCATGATGCAGTCCTCGCTCCTACCATCAATGAGAAAACCGTAGTATCTCTCAGGTGGATGAGGAACCCTACTAGATCGGCGGAGCGGCTGGGGTTCGTCGGGAACTACTGAATCCTCTGGTTCTACCAAATCTTTTGTCGTAGTTTGTATAGATGGAACCTCTTCCAGTTCTACCTCCTTGCCAGTAATTTCTTTTGCGAGAAATTCCTTTTCTAAAAAGGTGGCATGTCGACAAACAAACACCTTTTGTTCTTCGGTATGGTAGAAGATATACCCTTGTGAGTTTTTGGGATAACCTACAAACTTGCACAGAACAGACCTTGCCTCGAGTTTGTCAGGATTGTGCCTTTTGATATAGGCCGGACAACCCCATATCTTAACATAATTAAGACATGGTCTCTTCCCCTTCCATATCTCATATGGAGTGGTAGGAACTGATTTGGTAGGAACCATATTCAATAGGTTTATGGCTGTCTCAAGCGCATACCCCCAGAAGGAAATAGGCAACTCAGAAGTGCTCATCATATAGCGCACCATATTTAATAGGGTGTGATTCCTTCGTTTCGATACACCATTGTGCTGTAGTGTATACGGAGGAGTAAGCTGAGAGAGAATCCCATTCTTTTTTAGATAGTCCAGGAACTCATTGCTCAAGTATTCACCTGCTCGATCAGATCAAAGAACCTTAATACTTTTCTCGACTTCGTGCTTATATTGTTTGAATTTCTCAAAAGCTTCAGACTTGTGTTTCAACAGAAACACATGTTCGTATCTTGAGGGATCATCAGTGAATGTAATGAAGTACGGGGAACCATTTCTGGCATGTGTAGACATGGGACCGCATACATCACTATGTATCAGTCCCAAGAGTTTCGTAACTCTTTATCCGTGTCCACTAAACGGAGTTTTGGTCATCTTGCCTTTGAGACAAGAATGGCAAGTTTCATAAGATGATAATTCAAACGGATTCAAATATACATCCTTATATAACTTAGCTAGTCGTGTCGCATTGATATGACCTAGTCTACAATGCCACAAGAAGGATTCGTTCATTTCTGAACTCTTCCTCTTATGTGTGTTCTGTACATTAAGAACTGTGGTTTGATTTAGAACGAATATGCCATTATTTAACGAGCCTGATCCAATCAACTTTTGATTCATGAAGATGTTCATAACATTATCCAGTAGTACAAAATTATATCATTTTTTTACTTAATAAAGAAACTGATATAAGATTGCATATCAGGGTCGGAATGTAACAGCATTCGTTCAGGATCATTGTATTACCATTTGGTAATACAAGGTGATATTCGCAAACTACTTTGGCTGCAACATTTGCACCATTCCATACTCTTATAGAATGATCACTCTCTACCAATTCCCTACCTTTCCGTAGCCCATGTAACATATTACATATGTGGGATCCCGATCCGGTATCTGTTGGTGTATATGCCCTAGAGGCCATTACTGTATCATACTAGTATGTATATTACTTGATGGAAGCTTGGGATATTCACAGTTGTACAGACAATCTTGCTCAATATAGTAGTATGCTACTTGGTTTGTCTCTGCTTTAATGTTTACATGTGTGTTTATTTATTATATCACCTATACGCATTAGTAGAGCCCTTAGGATCTTTGCTTGATTACCGGCGTTGTGATGGCGATCACACTCGTGGGGGCTGGGTAATCTACAAGCACATCTTTATACACGTCCCTAGTAGTGGGAGTATCGAGATAGGGCATCGATACTCAGGAGTAGACTAGCGTATGCGCTTCTCATCCCAGCACGGGAGACGGTCTGTCCCACAGCCGTCGGTACGTCGTACTTGAGATAGTATGCGGGTGCTCGTTAGGTTACGAGTACACTGGACAGGACTCGTCGGGAACTGATGGTTGGTATTATACCTATCGTCAGTTATCAGTTCCCAGGTGACATGAGTACAGCTTAGTCCGCTGACTTGACACTGTCACTTCGCCTCGAGTGTGTTCCCACTGTTCTTTGATTACTACCCTACCACGGCTCTACTGAGTCGTGCAAACAGGTAGTAGTTGGGAGCAGTCCCGAAGCACTTGGAGGCAGTGACGGTTAGACAGGATTCGTCTCTCCCGGTATTGGGGGTTGACATCGCGCTGTGTCTAGGAGAGCCATTACACGAGTAGTCCCTGGCCAGGGCAAGTGAGATATACTAGTAGGTTTCCAGTGTTATCTCAGGGTGTATTGGGCTTCACTCCGACACGACTTGTACCGCTATTAGGGGACTGTCGTTTACCGCCCCCTAGGCCCGCCATGCGATGTATCAGACGAACAGACCGGACTGCACGGAGATTTTCACATACAGGCTCAGTAGGAGTTTGGATGGGTTCACCTCATCGGCCTTCTTATCGACATCTACCTGGGGACCGTTACGTACAGCTAGTGCCTCTTGCGGTCTGTGGTTAAACCCACTGCCAGCATAGTGTCGAGTCTTTAGAGTCCCACACAGAGAGTTTCCCTGCACTGAGCGAAACGTGTAGAGGCCGTATGGTTTTACGGCAGGGCTGCGATCACTTACGTACACTTGTGTGCGTGTGGTGTTCGGGCAGGCAATACTAGTGTGCTTTGGTTTAAGCCAGATCCTAGTATTGCACGGATGGATTTGTTTTGTCTTCTGCGCATCCGCATTCTGCGGAATGCGGATGCAGGTGTGTATGCACAGTTTTCCAGAGCGATGAAGGAGGAGGTGCCTCATTAGGGTTTTGGCAGTTGGTTCGGCCAAAACCGCTATGTGGCAGGCTCATTAGGGTTTTGATAGTTGATTCGGTCACAACCATTTTGAGGCGGACTCATTAGGGTTTTGACAGTTCGTTTGGTCAAAACCATTATGAGCCGGGGACATTATTTACTAATCCTTTCATTGATAATTTTGTTATGGCTAATTACATTGACCATTTGACCATCTTGACCAAAGTTGACTTGGATCTTCTTGAAAGATCTAAAGTATTCTTTGGTTTTCTTTTTCTTTTGTTATGATAATGGTCATGTCATTTGTAGCTATCACCTTTATCTTGATGGGATTAGTAATGATAATGTTTTTGCATTATTGCAACCATGGTTAGGTTTTCTCTTGGTGAAGCTTTTCATTTGCTCATTCTCATTTCTCTCTCTTGAAATGAGAAGCTCCATGGTTGCTAGCTAGCTCCTCCTTCTTTCTCCTCTTGATTTATCTTTTGATCTCATGTGTTGAGAGATAAAGATCCCACAAAGACAAAACCATTCATCTACCACTTCTACACAACCTAGGGCTTCTAGATTAGCAATCTCCTTGCCCTAGTTACCTCGGCTCGAGGTGGAGCTCGGTGTACATCTCTCGGGTGGATCGTCTTCGACTCAAGGAGGCCGCGGAGGTGACCAAAGTCCGGATCAACCATTGAGCAAGGAAAGAGAAGAACAACAAGAAGTGAAGAACAACAAGAAGAGAAGGAGTTCAAGTTGAGGTATAACCCCTAACCGAGTAGATAAATCTCTAGTTAGGATGCTAGTGTATTGTTTAGCAAAGATCCGGCTTTTACGGTCCATGTTGCCAAGTCCAGAAAAAATTTTGTTTTACCGTTTCCGCAACCCCGAAAGTACCGGGAGAGGTAACGTGGACCTAACAGTGGTATCAGAGCCTAACTAAACACACCCTAGCATATTAGCAAAGTATTTAGAATTTCGACCGGACGAAAAACCGCAAAACACCCCGGAAATTTGTAGTTTCTGCCGATTTTTAGAACTGTTCCAAAATTATAAATTCATACACTAAAAATCGGCTCAGGCTTTTGTTAGAATACTGAAGAAAAATGATCACCCAACTCGACTAAAGCACCGCGTTTCCGCGGCATAAGCTTGCTTATGCCGCGGAACCGCCGCCGAGTTAACTCGGTTGGGGATCCTGTTTGCTGCAGTGTTCTTATATGGGTATTTTGGGATTTTTACAATATGACTTTACTGCCCAGATTTTCCAGAAAGAAAAATTTGTTTTTGGGGCTCAAAGATCCGTATTTTTGGTCGTTGTTCTGTAGACTTTGGCTAATGGTTATCTCTGTAATGTTATATGTGTATTGAACGTCTACTAATCGCTATACGTCGATTAGTGGGGGTTATACATATCTGTGATCTGTGTTATTGATGGTTTGTGTATATGAACTCGTTGGATTGTCACGGATGAATAGCCGGGGTGGATGTGAGATGAGAGTTTCTTTTTCTTTCATTCATGTAATAAATTTGTAAATTGATGTAATATTATTTGTATGGCCGCACAACCGGGTCGGGGTTGTAGCCGTCATTGTAAAATTCTTTTTACTGTTTTTGCTCCTAGGATAGACCCATGGAGGGGGTGCACAAACTACCGGGTATCTCGAAGTGCCGAGTAACCTACTCATGGCGTTGAGGCAGGTTGCTTCGCTTCGGGTACTTGGCGGGTAGTTTTCCGCACCCGTAGGGGTCTTGGGTGGGGTATTGGCTATTCATCGCGACCGTGTAATCCGCTTTTCGTTGCAGGCTCGAACGAATCGCGGGTTCCTAGTATATCCAAAGTGTTCATCTGTGATCTGGATTGGCTATCATTGTTGTATATCTATATATAATAACTATTTAGGCGTTGCTTATGTTTTACAGCCGCGCTAGCCCAGCCCCCGCTTTGTCGTTAGTTAAGTAACCTAACGGGTGATGACGGGGCCCAGTGGCGAATGCGAATGGCATAAGCGTACGTCATATTTTGGTTGTTTTCTGCAATGGTAGGATTTAAATGATGGGACGCATTAAAAGAACTAATGCAAGAAAATAACCTAAAAGACGTTGTTGGAACAAGTTTTTCAAAAGCTGTTATTAAAAGGACGTTCACTTTTGTTTTGCATCGAGGTATTCGGTTATGAATGCCCAGCACCTCAGTCGACGAGGCAAGGGCCGAGATCCCTTCATCGGGAGTGACCCCTTGGACAAAAGTTTGCGTCAGGGTAATAACTTCACTATAGTCGATTATTCTTGCTTTACATCGAGGTATTCAGTTTGGAATATCCTGCACCTCATTCGACGAGGAAAGAGCCGAGATCCCTTCACAGGGAGTGACCTCTTTAGCAAAAGTTTTCGCCACTATATTTTCAAAAAGGTAACCATATTCCTTCAACGATATCAAGTTCATTACGTTAACGGGTTTTTCGCCAAAAACCCAGTCGTAGCCCTCCGTCATTTCCTACAAGTACTACTTAGTATTCGAGCTACGTATTTTGGCATTGTCAAGGCGTAGTGATCGGTAGCTAAGTATTGCTTGTTTGCAGCCTTATTTTTCGGATTATTTAAGACAGTCGCATATCTATGTTGGCATTGTCAAGAGTTGTGCGGGTGGGTCTAAGTTAATCAAGATAATGACGGGCCGAACTTGACTAACGGTTCATGATATGTTGGCATTGTCAAGGTCATGAATCGTTAGGGGCAAAAATCACATCGGGAGTTTCAAAAGTACTGAAACTTGCAGATTTAGCATACCTTCTGGAGTGTAGTGACTAGAGTGGATTCCATCTAGGTCATCACACTATGATAGTTGGATCCCGATCCCACTGATGAGTTGGATTACTCTCGGGAGATTATTACACTTAACAATCAATGTTAAAAACCTAGTAGGTGTCTAGAAAGGTGTTAGCGGGGTTACGCCCCCAGGGAAAAGAGGTTCTTGAATTAAGGAACTTCGCGAAAGCGTTGGAAAACCTCCCTCGAAGTACCGACACTAGCCTGGCTGAAAGGTTAAGTAAGTATTGTGACGTGAATTAAAACCCAGCTAGTTCTTCTTTTAAAAGGTTTTAAGAAGAATTTGAGTAAACAGTGGGAGACATCCTGGTTAGATAAATTAATAAACCAATCTAATCTTGTAAGAGCATACGCTGAGTGTTTCTTTTCTCTCTCTCCAGGCAGCAACCTTTTCACGCCCTAATCAAGATAATAAAATGTATCGCTTGACCGATCCGAATTCTTATTCGGGACTAGGGAAAGTTGGTTCAGCTCTAACTTGTGACAACAGTCATGAGTATGAGTATGGGAAAGGGGATTGTATGGATTTCCAGGATACCCAGTTGAAGAAGAAGCATGGTTTTGCATCTACTTCAGGTGTTCTTGTAATTGAGAACTGTTTTACGGTCAGCCCTACCTCCTGGGTACTTGATACCGGATCAGGATCTCATAACTGTAATTTATTGCAGGGACTGAGAAAAAGTAGGAAAGTTGCACCGGGTGATATGTCGCTCAGAGTAGCGAACGGAGCACAAGTTAATGCGGCAGCCGTCGGTGAATATCACCTAGTATTGCCAAATAGCAAGACTATGATTTTGAACGATTGCTACTATGTACCCTCCATGGTTTGCAACATCATATCAGTTTCTTTACTCGATAAAGATGGATATAACTTTGTTCTTGAAAAGAATATCATGAACATTTACCTTCATAAGGTACTGGTTGTAGAGGGTACACTGTGTAATGGTATCTACGTTCTAAATCAGAATACAGTTCTCAATATACAAAACACACGCAAGAGGAAGAATTCAGATACGAATGAATCCTACTTGTGGCATTGTAGACTTGGTCATATCGGAGAGAAAAGACTGAGTAAGTTGCATAAAGATGGACACTTGAATACGTTCGAGTTTTCATCTTATGAAACTTGTCAGTCTTGTCTCAAAGGGAAGATGACCAAATCTCCGTTCACCGGACATGGAGAAAGAGCAGCAGAGCTCTTGGGACTCATACACAGTGATGTGTGTGGTCCGATGTCTATACATGCAAGGGGTGGGTTCTCGTACTTCATCACATTCACTGACGATCTCTCTAGGTTCGGATATGTGTATCTGATGAAACACAAATCTGAAACTTTTGAGAAATTCAAGGAATTCAGAAACGAAGTAGAGAACCAAACAGGCAAAAGTATCAAGATCCTCCGGTCTGATAGAGGAGGGGAGTACTTAAGCACGGAATTCCGAGATTACTTAAAAGAGAATGGTATTCTCTCTCAGCTTACTCCTCCTTATACACCACAGCACAACGGTGTATCGGAGAGAAGGAATCGTACCCTATTGGATATGGTTCGATCCATGAGGAGTAATGCTGAGTTACCTATTTCATTCTGGGGACTTGCGTTAGATACAGCGGCATACTTACTGAATCAGGTTCCGTCTAAATCTGTGCCTAAGACTCCATATGAAATATGGAGTGGTAAGAAACCATATCTCGGACGAATTAAGATATGGGGTTGTCCGGCCTATGTAAAAGTACAAAAACCGGACAAGCTTGAGGCACGGTCAATTTTATGCAAGTTTGTGGGATATCCTAGAAATTCTCTGGGATATCTATTCTACCACACTGAGGAACAGAAGGTGTTCGTTGCTCGCCGCGCCACCTTTTTAGAGTGGCAATTTCTTGCAAAAGAAATAAGCAGGAGCACGGTAGAACTGGATGAAATATCTGATCCACAAACTCAAACTGAGGATTTAGCAGAACCAGAAAATTCAATAACCCCAAACGAACCTCAGCCACTCCGCAGATCTGGTAGGATTTCTCGTCCGCCCGAGAGATACTACGGTTTTCTCATAGACGGGGATCGAGAGGATTGCATCTTGGAAGAAGATGACCCTACCAGTTTCAGGCAAGCCATTATCAGTAGGGACTCTGATAAGTGGCAGGAAGCAATGCAATCCGAAATGGAGTCCATGTATGCCAATAAAGTGTGGACCTTGGATATTGCTCCACCTGGGGTAAAACCCGTTGGATGCAAATGGATCTACAAAAGGAAACTTGGTGTAGATGGGCAGGTGGAAACCTATAATGCTAGACTCGTTGCAAAAGGTTTTCGTCAAAGACCTGGTTTGGACTATGATGAAACTTTTTCTCCGGTGGCTATGCTCAAATCCATTCGGATCCTACTTGCCATTTCTGCCTTCCATGACTATGAAATCTGGCAGATGGATGTTAAAACGGCTTTGCTAAACGGTTGTTTGGAAGAGTGCGTTTACATGGATCAACCAGAAGGTTTCGTAGACAGTGGGAGCAGCGGGAAGGTGTGCAAGTTGCTTAAATCCATTTATGGATTAAAGCAGGCATCGCGGAGCTGGAACATCTGTTTTGATGAGGTAATCAAGGAATTTGATTTCATCAAGAACGAAGATGAACCCTGTGTCTATAAGAAGATTGTAGGACGAACTGTCGTATTCCTAGTCTTGTACATGGACGACATTGTTTTGATAGGAAATGACATTCCTATGCTACAATCGGTCAAGCTATTTTTGTCACAACGGTTCTCCATGAAGGACCTGGGTGATGCCTCGTACATTCTGGGGATCAAGATCTATAGAGATAGATCCAAGAGACTACTGGGACTTTCGCAGTCCAGGTACATAGAGACCGTACTAAAGAGATTTAGTATGGAGGATTCCAAGCGCGGTAACATACCCGCATTGCACGGAATTACCCTCTCCAATAAGATGTCTCCTAAGACTGACGAGGAGAGGGTTCGCATGAGCACTATACCCTACGCTTCGGCGGTAGGATCTATAATGTATGCGATGCTATGTACAAGACCAGATGTAGCTTACGCGCTGAGCGCGGTAAGCCGGTATCAGTCAGACCCAGGGGAGGACCACTGGACAGCAGTGAAGAACATTCTCAAGTACCTGAGAAGGACTAAGGAGATGTTCCTGGTTTACGGTAATGGAGACCTCAGGGTCGAGTCCTTTACCGATTCAAGCTTCCAGAGTGACAAAGATGACAGCAAGTCCGTCTCGGGTTTTGTGTTTACCCTCAACATAGGGGCGGTATGTTGGAGGAGTTCCAAGCAGGATACCGTCGCAGACTCGACGATGGAGGCTGAATACATTGCTGCAAGCGATGCCGCAAAAAAGGCGGTCTGGATAAAGAAGTTCATTAGTGAACTTCAGGTGGTTCCGTCCATTGTTGACCCAATACCTTTGTATTGCGATAACAATGGGGCTATAGCTTTAGCGAAGAAACCAAGGTCCCATCAGAAATCCAGGCACATCTTAAGGCGGTATCGCCTGATCAGGGAGATCATTGATCGCCAGGAGATCGAGGTGCGGAGAGTGGACACAAAGGACAACACTGCGGACCCATTCACGAAGGCTTTACCCCAGACTCAGTTCGAGCGGCTGATCGAGATGATAGGTCTTCGATACGCCAGTACATGGCCATAGTGCAAGTGGGAGATTGTTGGTGTATATGCCCTAGAGGCCATTACTGTATCATACTAGTATGTATATTACTTGATGGAAGCTTGGGATATTCACAGTTGTACAGACAATCTTGCTCAATATAGTAGTATGCTACTTGGTTTGTCTCTGCTTTAATGTGTACATGTGTGTTTATTTATTATATCACCTATACGCATTAGTAGAGCCCTTAGGATCTTTGCTTGATTACCGGCGTTGTGATGGCGATCACACTCGTGGGGGCTGGGTAATCTACAAGCACATCCTTATACACGTCCCTTGTCATGGGAGTATCGAGATAGGGCATCGATACTCCGGAGTAGACTAGCGTATGCGCTTCTCATCCCAGCACGGGAGACGGTCTGTCCCACAGCCGTCGGTACGTCGTACTTGAGATAGTATGCGGGTGCTCGTTAGGTTACGAGTACACTGGACAGGACTCGTCGGGAACTGATGGTTGGTATTATACCTATCGTCAGTTATCAGTTCCCAGGTGACATGAGTACAGCTTAGTCCGCTGACTTGACACTGTCACTTCGCCTCGAGTGTGTTCCCACTGTTCTTTGATTACTACCCTACCACGGCTCTACTGAGTCGTGCAAACAGGTAGTAGTTGGGAGCAGTCCCGAAGCACTTGGAGGAAGTGACGGTTAGACAGGATTCGTCTCTCCCGGTATTGGGGGTTGACATCGCGCTGTGTCTAAGAGAGCCATTACACGAGTAGTCCCTGGCCAGGGCAAGCGAGATATACTGGTAGGTTTCCAGTGTTATCTCAGGGTGTATTGGGCTTCACTCCGACACGACTTGTACCGCTATTAGGGGACTGACGTTTACCGCCCCCCTAGGCCCGCCATGCGATGTATCAGACGAACAGACCGGACTGTACGGAGATTGTCACATACAGGCTCAGTAGGAGTTTGGATGGGTTCACCTCATCGGCCTTCTTATCGACATCTACCTGGGGACCGTTACGTACAGCCTTGCGGTCTGTGGTTAAACCCACTGCCAGCGTAGTGTCGAGTCTTTAGAGTCCCACACAGAGAGTTTCCCTGCACTGAGCGAAACGTGTAGAGGCCGTATGGTTTTACGGCAGGGCTACGATCTCTTACATACACTTGTGTGCGTGTGGTGTTCGGGCAGGCAATACTAGTGGGCTTTGGTTTAAGCCGGATCCTAGTATTGCACGGATGGATTTGTTTTGTCTTCTGCGCATCCGCATTCTGCGGAATGCGGATGCAGGTGTGTATGCACAGTTTTCCGGAGCGATGAAGGAGGAGGTGCCTCATTAGGGTTTTGGCAGTTGGTTCGGCCAAAACCGCTATGTGGCAGGCTCATTAGGGTTTTGATAGTTGATTCGGTCAAAACCATTTTGAGGCGGACTCATTAGGGTTTTGACAGTTCGTTTGGTCAAAACCATTATGAGCCGGGGACATTATTTACTAATCCTTTCATTGATAATTTTGTTATGGCTAATTACATTGACCATTTGACCATCTTGACCAAAGTTGACTTGGATCTTCTTGAAAGATCTAAAGTATTCTTTGGTTTTCTTTTTCTTTTGTTATGATAATGGTCATGTCATTTGTAGCTATCACCTTTATCTTGATGGGATTAGTAATGATAATGTTTTTGCATTATTGCAACCATGGTTAGGTTTTCTCTTGGTGAAGCTTTTCATTTGCTCATTCTCATTTCTCTCTCTTGAAATGAGAAGCTCCATGGTTGCTAGCTAGCTCCTCCTTCTTCCTCCTCTTGATTTATCTTTTGATCTCATGTGTTGAGAGATAAAGATCCCACAAAGACAAAACCATTCATCTACCACTTCTACACAACCTAGGGCTTCTAGATTAGCAATCTCCTTGCCCTAGTTACCTCGGCTCGAGGTGGAGCTCGGTGTACATCTCTCGGGTGGATCGTCTTCGACTCAAGGAGGCCGCGGAGGTGACCAAAGTCCGGATCAAGCATTGAGCAAGCAAAGAGAAGAACAACAAGAAGTGAAGAACAACAAGAAGAAAAGGAGTTCAAGTTGAGGTATAACCCCTAACCGAGTAGATAAATCTCTAGTTAGGATGCTAGTGTATTGTTTAGCAAAGATCCGGCTTTTACGGTCCATGTTGCCAAGTCCAGAAAATTTTTTGTTTTACCGTTTCCGCAACCCCGAAAGTACCGAGAGAGGTAACGTGGACCTAACAGTATCTAATACCCAGGACGTAGAGTGAACTGAGAAACAGTTCTCGATAACAAACACACCCGAAGAAGATGCATCAACATGCTTGTTCTTCGTTTGGGCGGCGTGGGAATCCGGATATTCCTTTATTTCCTGCTCTGTCTTATAACAATTATAAGAAAGAACGGAACCAACGTTCCCCTGATCAGTTTAATAAGCGGGTTCAGTCAATACATCCATATTATTTTCTTGATTAAGGCCTGACATTGTCGCTACCTGGAGAGAGAGAAGAAAGCACTTTAGCGTATGCTCTTGCAAGATTAGATTGGTTATTATTTTATCTAATCAGGATGGCTCCCACTGCTTTTATCAAATCTTCCTTCAAACCCTAAAAGGTAAGACTAGCCGGGATTAATTACACCTTATAAGTTCGCCAATCTTTCAGCTAGGGCAGTGTTGGTACTTTGAGGGAGGTTCCCCGTGCTTTCGCACACACCTAATTAAAATAAATCTCATTTTCCCAGAGGCATAACCCCGTTAACACCTTTCTAGACACCTACTTGATCGGCTAATTATGATGTGTAAAACTCTCCCAGGAGTAACTCTTACTCGCAGTGGGTATCAGGATACAGCTATCTCATAGAAGGTATGAAATCTCATTGCAAATTTCTACACTTGAAATTCCCGATAATTCTTTTACCCCTAGCGTCCTATGACCTTGACGGAGGCCAACAAACCATAGCCTGCTAGTAAAGTTCAACTCGTACATTTCATGATTGAATTAAACCCACCTGCACGACCCTTGACAGAGGCCAACAAAGTCGCACGACTACCCTAATCCAATCTCATTTTATGTCACAGATAAACACTAGTTAGCTACCGCACACTACGCCTTGATGGAGGCCAACAAAAGTAGCATGAATATAAAATAACACTTATCTGAAATGACGGAGGACTACGCAGGTTTTTATGAAAACCATGAGCGTAATGAACTTGATATCGTTGTAGAAACAAGTGATTTTGAAAAGGAGTGTTTTTGAGGCTTTTACTAGTTTCGCTAAAGAGCTCACTCCCGGTGAAGGGATCTCGGCTCTTTCCTTATCGAATAAGGTGCAGGATATTTCACAAATACCACTATGTAAAGTAAGAACTATAGAAGCAATCAAAAACAAAACCGAGTGAGTTGTAGCATCTGCTAGTTTCGCTAAAGAGGTCACTCCCGGTGAAGGGATCTCGGCTATTTCCTTATCGAATATGGTGCTGAATATTCTACAAGGAATACCGCTATGCAAAGGAAAAACTAGAGCTACCCTTTTTGAAAATTTGATTCTACAACATCTTTTAGGTTTCTTTTCTTTCATTAATCTCATGAATGAATTCCCATCATTCATACTTCCTAAGCATCACATAAGAAAAGAAAATACAACGTACGCTTATGCCATCCGCATTCGCCACAGTATCCCGTTATGCACCGTTAGGTTACTTAACTAACGGCATAGCGGGGCGGGACTAGCGCGTGTGTAAAACATAAGCAACGCTTATTATATATCATATATACAATAATAAAGCATTCGTCTCACACATATAAAATGATCACATCACAGAATATCAGCAGCAGAAGATAACATATGAAATATTGGATATACTAGGAGGTCCGTATTTTATTTTGAGCCTGTATTAAACACGGATTTCACGGTCGTGATGAATAGACAAACCCACATCCTTAGACCCCTACGAGAGCTGCAAGCAACCCTCCTAATTCTACGGTTAGGAGACCCGGTCTCGACTCCTCGAGATGGCCTCCCACTGGACCCTAGAACCCGATTACTTGTGCTCCCCTCCCTGGGTCTATCCTAATGCGGAAAAGTAAATAATATACAATGGTGATATCATTCTCAACCCTGAAGTGCCCCAATAAAAAAATATTACATACAATGGATTTTATATGGATGAAAATAAAAACTCTCATCTCACATAAAACCCACGACTATTCAAAAGCGACGATCCAATATAACATATCACCGCAACACATAACATTACATGTCATCAACGTAAGTAAATATGCGTATCATAATTGTCGTTGACATATAGCAACGAAAACGGTGATATTGTTAGTGATATGTATGCATTAGAGGCCATTACTGTACATGCGATGTATATTGTAGTGGATGCTTGGACATATATCTGGAGGACTTTCTTGCTCGACATGATAGTATGCTATCTGGTTGCTCTTTATCTTAACATGTACTCTGATAGTCTCTATGTTACATGTTGATAAAGCCTTTAGGATGAGTACTTGACTACCAGGACTATGATGCAGATCATACTAGTAGGGACAGTGTAGTCGCTAAGTACATCTTTTAAATGTTCCTAGTCGCAGGTGTATCGAGACAGGGCATCGATATACCAGAGTAGACTAGCGTATGCTTCTTGACCCATGTAGATGGGCGATGGATGATCCCATATCCATTGATGTTTGACATCAGAGATAGTATACGGGTGCTCAGTGGAGACTGGGTACACTTGACGGACTCGCCGAGAACTCCCAGACGGTATTATACCTCACGTCAGATGGCAGTTCTCTGGTGACATTGGTACAGGTTAGTCTGTAGACCCGAGATCGTCATAGAGTCTTGTGTGATTCCCACTGTGCTTTGATTTCCATCATACCACGTCTAAGAGGGTGTGCAAAATGGTGGCTTTTGGGTACAATCCTGAATCACATGGAGGCAATGAGCGATTGGAGGGATTTCATCTCTCCCGGTATAGGGAGTTGATGTTGCGCTGTGTTCGATTGGCTATAACTGGAAATCCCTGGCCAAGGTTGCTGAGATTTACTGGTAAGTGTTATCAGTAGTTTCTCGAACTGTTATGGACCTCATATCGACACGACTTATCGGTTAATAGGGTCTGACGTTTACCACCCCTAGACTGGATATACGACAAATCAGACGAAGAGACCGGACTGTACGGGAGTGTTACTGATTGGATTCCCAGGAGAATGTACAGGCTTGCTTGTTGATCTTATGATTGCTCAATACACCGGTGGCTTTTATGTTTAGCTGACCGCTTGCAGCTTGTGGGTGTTTTGATATGATCATCACCTACTGCCGGCGTATTGACTATTCTTTAGAGTCTTACACAGAGGTTTCTTGGCTCAGGAAAAACGGAGTAGGAGGACATATGTGATATGTGCGGGACCGAGAATAATAAGTGTATGCGATACCGTATTAGATTCTCGCGATATGTGATATCGGCCGGGTATATGTGATATAGCCGGGTCATCGGATCAAGTGTTGATTCGATGAACTGATACAGATTATATTAGTCGGTTATTTATGAAATAGCTGGATTATCGGATCAAGTGTTGATTTGATAATTTAATGTATAATTATATATTTGATATATTACATTACATTAACTAATATAAGCTCACTTAAAGATTCTTTTTCTCACATGGATAATACATTGATATATATCCGATATATGTTAATTGTATTATTTTCTTTTGTTACAAAATATATTGTATATGTGATATATAATATTGTAACAAGTTAGGTACAAATACAACATGCTTTGTGGAGTTTAAACAAGTTAGGGTTTGGATTTGGGTTAGCTTTTGGGTTAGCTTTTTGGTTAAGCTTCATGAAGCTTTCTTTGATCTTTAGCTTAGATATTTTGTGTTGATATTTATTAACCCAAACCAAACCTTAGCCTCTAGTTTATTCTCTACAAGAGTTAAGTTTATCATTTTTTAACCCATGGTTGCAATTCTAACCTCACACAATAATTCATTATTCATCACAAATGAAATTCTTCTTCTTCCTCCTCTTGAAAAAAGCTTTCTAGCTTTTTGTGATGTGATGAAATAAAGTGAGAAATTGAAAACAAAAGAGTGATAAATTCCTACTTCATCATCCGCATCTATTCTAGACTCTTAGATTAGGGTGTTTCCTTTGCTAATACTAGATTAGTGAAGCAAGAGCTTGGGTTTGAGTTTCTTCAATGTAGATCATCTTAGTTGTTGAAGATTGGAAGCAAGCTTGCATCTTTCTCTTCATGGAGCCTCTCTAGAGTCCGAGTACTTGATGATCGCAGCGAAGGGACCTCAACACGGAGCTTATGAACCAAAGGAATGGACTACAAAGGTTGTAATCCTAACTCATAGAAGTAAAGTTGTTTACTTGTATTGTTTACCCTAATTCTCTAGTTAAGATCTTGGTTTGGGTTACATAGCACCCTAAATTTTTATAAAATGGCATGCGTGATGCCTTGCTAAACCTTGTTGTCGTGCTATACAACCCTACAGTGGTATCAGAGCCAAGCTAGAGCATTAGTCGTTGTCTAGATGAAGTTTAAAGTCCGATCGAACTCCGAAACCCCGAAAAATCCCACTTTCTGGAAAAAAATTCAAAAGTTGAAAATTTTCATATTAAAAATACTCAGAAAATCATGCAGGGAATTCTAAGGATTATTGTGAAGTACGAAGCCATAACTCGCTCAAGTGACCGCGGAATCGTGGCCAAACCATGCGTTTGGCGGCGGTTCCGCGGCCAACTTTAGGAGTTAGGGGCTAATACTTCTGGGCTTTATTCTTGGGTACTTTTTCATGCTTCTGGGAATTTTTAATTCCACTCAAGTGTTGAGCTTTCTGGGAAATATTGGAAACTCGTTGATTCGATCGGAAAGTTTAACTTCGTTTAAGTTTTTCCGGGTAATTTAGAACGTGTTAAAATGTTCGAACGGATATCAATAACTCACTTTTTCCCCTGTCGGAAAACTTTCAAGTGTTGGATTTTTCCTGAGTTTAAAACTTTCAGAAAATCATGCAAGCGAATTTGTGGACCCTCAAGAAGAACGTAATCTTAACTCGATTATGTGACCGTCAAAACCGCCACTGAACCATATGGTTTGTGGTAGTTTAGCGTTGCCACATGTGAGGCGTTGGTTTGACCCTTCTACGGCTGGTTCATAGCGGCTGTGACATGTTCTGGGACTTTTTGAACTCTGTTCATGTGTTGAGCTATTTAGGAAATCTTGGGCGTTTGTTTATTCGATCGGAAAGTTTAACATTGTCTATTTATCTCGAATGTGATACAATATGTGGAATTCATATAGCTAGGCATGAAATGCGAAGTATGTGATATTTTGGATTTAAGTTGTCTAAAGTGATTTTGGATTCCAAATGTTATAGTTTTTCAGTTTCTTTTCTGCGATCGTAAGCGTAATATGTGGTGTATCGCCAGTTTCGGTGCTATATGTCAACGACAACTGGGATACGCATATTTACTTACGTTGATGATATGTGATGTTATGTGTTGCTGTGATATGTTAAAATGGATCGTCGTGTTTCGAATAGCCGGGGGTTTTATGTGAGATGAGAGTTTTTTTTTCATTCATGTAAAATTCAATTGAATGTAATATTCTTTTATTGGGGCACTTCCGGGTTGATGATGATGTCACCATTGTATATTATTTTCTTTTCCGCATTAGGATAGACCCAAGGCGGGGAGCATAAGTAACCGGGTTCTAGGGTCCAGTGGGAGACCATCTCGAGGAGTCGAGACTGGGTCTCCTAGCTCTTGAATTGATAGGGTTGTTTGCCGCTCTCGTAGGGGTCTAGGGATGTGGGTTTGTCTATTCATCGTGACCGTGGAATCCGCGTTTTATACTGTCTTAACTTAAAACATGGAATTCCTAGAATATACAATATTTCACATGTGTTTCTTCTGCTGCAATGTTCTGTGATGAGATCATATTACTGCCTGAGACGAATGTTTATATTATATATATGAGATATATGTTATATTGCTGATTTCGTTTCAAATGTGATGCTTGTGAAGCATAATAAAATGGGACTTCATTAATGAGATTAATGAAATAAAAGAAACCTAAATATGTTGTAGAAACTTGTTTAAAAACTGGTAGCTCTAGTTCTTGCTTTGCATAGCGGTATTCCTTGTAGAATATCTAGCACCTTATTCGATAAGGAAAGAGCCGAGATCCCTTCACCGGGAGTGACCTCTTTAGAGAAACTAGCAGATGCTACACACTCTGTTTGTCTTTTGATTGCTTTTATAGTTTTTGCTTTGCATAGCGGTATTTGTAAAATATCGTGCACCTTATTCGATAAGGAAAGAGCCGAGATCCCTTAACCGGGAGTGACCGCTTTAGCAAAACTAGTAAAAGCCTCAAAAACACCCCATTTAAAATCACTCGATTCTTCGACGATATCAAGTTCATTACGCAAAGGGTTTTCTTAAAAACCTGTCGTAGCCCTCCGTCATTTCAGATAAGTACTAATTAGTATTCGTGCTACTATTGTTGACTATGTTAAGACGTAGTGTGCGGTAGCTGATTAATGCTTATCTGTATAAGCATATGATGCGATTGGATTAGGGTAGTCGTGCGGCTTTGTTGACTATGTTAAGGGTCGTGCGGGTGGGTTTAATTCAATCGGGAAATGACGGGTTTAACTTGACTATCACTTATGATTTGTTGACTATGTTAAGGTCATATAGCTGCTAGGGGTAAAATATTATCGGGAATTTCAAGTGTTGAAATTTGCAATGAGATTGCATACATCCTATGAGATAGTTGAATCCCGATACCCACTGCGAGTAAGAGTTACTCTTGGGAGAGTTTTACACATTACAATTAGCCGATCAAGTAGGTGTCCAGAAAGGTGTCAACGAGGTTAAGCCTCTGGATAAACGAGGTTTACTTTAATTAGGTCCGTGCGAAAGCACGGAGAACCTCCCTCAAAGTACCGGCACTGGCCTGGCTGAAAGATTGACGAACTTATAGGGTGTAATTAATCCCGGCTAGTCTTTCCTTTTAGGGTTTGAAGGAAGATTTGACTAAAACAGTGGGAGACATCCTGATTAGATATATTAATAACCAATCTAATCATGCAAGAGCATACGCTGAGTGTTTTCTTCTCTCTCTCTCCAGGTAGCGACCATGTCACACCTTAATCAAGATAAAAATACGGATGTATTGACCGAACCCGCTTGTTATACTGCGCTAAAGAACGTTGGTCCCGCTTCAACTTATAAATCTTATAAGACCGAGCAAGAAATAAGGGATTACCAGGATTTCTGTGTCGCCCAAATGAAGAAAGTGCATGCTGATGCATCTTCTTCGGGTATGTTCATTACAGAGAACTGAGAACGGGTGATAAGTTTCAGGAGTTGGAAACGGTGCAATTGTTGCAAACCAAGTTTGTTGGCAGTTATCACCCTGTATTAAAAAAATACATTGATTCTGAACGAATGTTATTAGATACCGAACCTGATATACAACATCATATCAGTATATTTTTTAATAAAGAAGGATATAATTTTGTATTGTTGCATAATGTTTTGAACATTTCCTGTATCAAGAGTTGTCCAGTTCAGGCACGTTATCTAAAAGCATAGACGTTCTAAATCAAACCACAGTTCTTAATGTACAGAACACACACAAGAGGAAGAGTTCAGAAATGAACGAATCCTTCTTGAGGTTTTGTAGACTAGGTCATATCAATGTGACCCAACTAGCTAAGTTACATTTAGATGTATATTTAAATTAGTTTGAATTTACATCTTGTGAAACTTGCCAGTCATGTCACAAGATAAGATGACCATAACTCTGTTTATTGGAAACAGAGAAAGAGTTAGTGAACTCTTGGGATTGATACATGATGATGTATGAGGTCCCCTGTCTACACTTGCCAGGACTAGTTCTTTGTACTTCAGAAGTAGAGAACCAAAATGGGTATAAGTATTATGTCCTTTGATGTGATCAGGGACGAGAATACTTGAGCACAGGATTCCTGGACTATTCTAAAGGAGAATGAGATTCTCTCTCAGCATTACTCCTCCATATACACCACAATACGTTGGTATATCAGGGAGGAGCAATCGCACCCTATGTGGAAAGGTGTGCTCTATGATGAGTACTACTGAGTTACCTATTTCCTTTTGGGGGTTATGCACTTGAGAAGCTGCTTACCTATTGAATAGGGTTCCAACCAAATCAGGTGCCTACTACTCCATATGTGATATGGTATGGAAAGAGCCCATATTTTAAGGATGTTAAGATTTGGGGTTGTCCAAAACAAAATCCGGACAAACTCGAGGCAAGGTCAGTTCTGTGGAAGTTTGTTAGATATCCCAAGCATTCGTAAGGGAATATCTTCTACCAAACTGGGGAGCAAAATGTGTTTTGTTTCTCAGCATGCCACCTTTTGGAAAGGGAATTTCTTGTGAAGAAATTAGTGGTCATAAGGTTGAATTGGAAAAAGTTCCAGCTATACAAACCGCAGCTGATGATTTGGTAAACCCGAAAGATTCAATAGTTTCTAACGAACCTCAGCCTCTCCGCCGATCTAATAGGGTTCCTCATCCACCTGAGAGATACTTCGGTTTCTCTATGACAGTGGGAGTGAGGATTGCATCATAAGATGATGACCCAACTTGTTTCGAGCAGGCCATCAAGAGTGGGGACTCTGTAAGAATGGCTGGATGCTTAGTGATCTGAGATGGAATCCATATAAACCAACAAAGTATGGACTTTGGTTTCTTTATCTGAAGGGTTAAATCCCCATCAGAAGCAAATATATCTTGAGAAGATTACTTGGTGTACATGGAAAGGTTAAGACTTTCAAAGCTATGCTTAAGTCCATCCAGATCCTACTTGCCACTGCTACATACCATGACTACGATATCTAGCGGTTGGGTGTAAGGACTGCTTTTCTAAATAATGATTTAGAAGAGAGCGTCTATAAGTACACAGCCAGAGGGCTTCGTAGACAGTGGGAGCAGCTGAAATGTGTGCAAGTTGCTTTATGGGATAAAGAAGGCATCACGGAGTTGGAACGCCTGTTTTGATGTGGTAGTCAAAGAGTTTGACTTCATCAAAGTGGTAGATGAACCTTGTATATACAAAATAGGTAGTAGAGAGTATGGTGGTGATCCTCGTATTGTACGTGGTTGACATACTCTTGATAGGAAAGGAGTTTCCTATGTTACACTCGGTCAATCTCCTCTTATCACAAGGATTCTCTATATAGGATCAAGGTGATACCTCATAAATCCTGGTTTTGGATCTATGAGATAGATCTAATTGGATGTTAGGATTCTCACTAGATGTAGTGAGATGGTATCAATCGATCCTGGGGAGAATCACTGGAAAGCTTCCAGGGTGGTAAGGTCGACTAAATGTCAGTAACAGGCATTGTCTTTACCCTCAGTGGAGGGACGATATGTTGGAAGAGTTCCACGCTAGATACCGTGACATAATAGACGATAAAGGCAGGATAAATCACTACCAAGGATGCTACCAAAGAAATAGTCTGGATGTACACTAGTTCATGAGATGAACTTCGTTCCTACCATTGTGTGAAAATGGAGTTTTGGCTTTTGCCAAGGAACCGCCATCCCATCAGAGATCCAGACATATTCTTATGCAGCATCACCTGATCATGGAGATGTTGATCTTCATGGAGATCGAGGTTAGGAGAGTAGACACAGAGGACAACAGCGTGGATCCACTCACAAAGGCCTATTACCCAGTAGAGACTTTTATGGGATGGTTGAGTATGAGATACTTCAACCACAGCTGATTGTTGCGTATGAGATACTACAACAGATGACCCTAGTGCAAGTGGGAGATTGTTAGTGATATGTATGCCCTAGAGGCCATTACTGTACATGCGATGTATATTGTAGTGGATGCTTGGACATATATATGGAGGACTTTCTTGCTCGTCCTGATAGTATGCTATCTGGTTGCTCTTTATCTTAACATGTACTCTGATAGTCTCTATGTTACATGTTGATAAAGCCCTTAGGATGAGTACTTGACTACCAGGACTATGATGCAGATCATACTAGTCGGAACAATGTAGTCGCTAAGTACATCCTTCAAAAGTTCCTAGTCGCGGGTGTATAGAGACAAGGTATCGATATACCAGAGTAGACTAGCATATGCTTCTTGACCCATGTAGATGGGCGATGGATGATCCCATATCCATTGATGTTTGACATCAGAGATATTATACGGGTGCTCAGTAGAGACTGAGTACACTGGACGGACTCGCCTAGAACTCCCAGATGGTATTATACCTCACGTCAGATGGCAGTTCTCTGGTGACACTGGTACAGGTTAGTCTGTAGACCCGAGATCGTCATAGAGTCTTGTGTGATTCCCACTGTGCTTTGATTTCCATCATACCACGTCCAAGAGGGCGTGCAAAACGGTGGCTTTTGGGTACAATCCCGAATCACATGGAGGAAATGAGCGATAGGAGGGGTTCGTCTCTCCCAGTATAGGGAGTTGATGTTGCGCTGTGTTCGATTGGCTATAACTGCAAATCACTGGCCAGGGTTGCTGAGATTTACTGGTAAGTGTTATCAGTAGTTTCTCGAACTGTTATAGACCTCATATCGACACGACTTATAGGTTACTGGGGTCTGACGTTTACCACCCCTAGACTGGATATGCGACATATCAGACGAAGAGACCGGACTGTACGGGAATGTTACTGATTGGATTTGCAGGAGAATGTATAGGCTTGCTTCTTGATCTTATGATTGCTCAATAGATGGGTGGCTGTTACGTTTAGCTGACCGCTTGCAGCTTGTGGGTGTTTTGATATGATCACCACCTACTGCCGGCGTATTGACGATTCTTCAGAGTCCCACACAGAGGTTTCCTGGCTTAGGCAAAACGGAGTAGGAGCACATATGTGATATGTGCCGAACCGAGAATAATACGTGTATGCAATACCGTATTAGATTCTCGCGATATGTGATATCGGCCGGGTATATGTGATATAGCCGGGTCATCGGATCAAGTGTTGATTCGATGAACTGATACGGATTATATTAGTCGGTTATTTGTGAAATTGCCGGATTATCGGATCAAGTGTTGATTTGATAATTTTATGTATAATTATATATTTGATAAATTACATTACATTAACTAATATAATCTCACTTAAAGATTCTTTTTCTCACATGGATAATACATTGATATATATGCGATATATGTTAATTGTATTATTTTCTTTTGTTACAAAATATATTGTATATGTGATATATAATATTGTAACAAGTTAGGGTTACAAATACAACATGCTTTGTGGAGTTTAAACAAGATAGGGTTTGGATTTGGGTTAGCTTTTGGGTTAGCTTTTTCATGAAGCTTCATGAAGCTTTCTTTTGTCTTTAGCTTAGATATTTTGTGTTGATATTTATTAACCCAACCCAAACCTTAGCCTCTAGTTTATTCTCTACAAGGGTTAACTTTATCATTCTTTAACCCATGGTTGAAATTCTAACCTCACACAATAATTCATTATTCATCACAAATGAAATTCTTCTTCTTCTTCCTCTTGAAAAAAGCTTTCTAGCTTTTTGTGATGTGATGAAATAAAGTGAGAATTTGAAAACAAAAGAGCTAAATTCCTACTTCATCATCCTCGTCTATTCTAGCCACTTAGATTATGGTGTTTCCTTTGCTAATACTTGATTTGTGAAGCAAGATCTTGGGTTTGAGTTTCTTCAAGGTAGATCATCTTAGTTGTTGAAGATTAGAAGCAAGCTTGCATATTTCTCTTCATGGAGCCTCTCTAAAGTCCGGTGTTCCCCTCAGAATCATGGGGACGCGACCGCGCAGGTCGGTCTTGCCTGAAATTCGGGGCAGATGCTAATTGGTTCTATCCATCCACCTCTCCGAAGATGCCAAGTTGATTTATGGCACCATGTATCGAAGGTTTAAACGGATGCGGCCGATGTAGCAGACTTCGTCAGATTCCCCCTCATCTGAGGGGTTATTGATTGTGGGGACGCTCTTCGCTGCAGGCACAAGCCCCTGTAGTTAATTACGCTACCGCATCGCGGTAACAACTTTCTCCTTCTCCATATGGTCACTTCGTGTCGTGGGTGTTTGTTTTGTGTTTGGTTGCCCATGGATTGTATACGGAGACTAAGTTATGTTGTCGCCCGTAGGGCGTGGACTAGTCCAAATCCGTATCTTTCTTAGATTTGGGTTTGGGGGGGTTTGTGTTTAAGGATACATTAGCCTTATTTGAGACTAAGATCAACTTAAACGTTTGTTAAGGATACATTAGTCTAATTTTAGACTAAGATCAACTTAACGGGATCGTTTAGATTCGACAAGAGAGCAATTGGGCCCTATTGTTTAGTTTAATGACATTGCGGTCGATAATTAGTTTAAGGACATTACGGTCCATTGTTAGTTTTAAGACATCACGGTCGAGGTTAAGGACATCATAGTCCGTGAGCTTAAGGTCCTCACAGTCCGATGTTAGTTTTAAGACATCACGGTCGAGGTTAAGGACATCATAGTCCGTGGATTTAAGGACTCCACAGTCCGATATTAGTTTTAAGACATCACGGTCGAGGTTAAAGACATCATAGTCCATGAGTTTAAGGACCCCACAATCCGTAGTAATGTGTGGTTGTCGGGACCCTTCACCTCTCTGACGACGTTGAAGGATTACAACGACAGATATCAGAGGAGTAAAGAGATGTACCCTCGAACCGGGTGTAAATTGATTGGAAGAGCAGTTAGGCTCAGTTCAATTTAAATTGAGGACTTATGGCCAGAATTTGGGCTAAGTCCAGTTAAAAAATGTTTAACATTATGTTCTGCCTATTAGGCCTTTATTTGGGCTCTGCCCTTTTAATAATGCATAGCATTTATCAGAACAAGATATGTTCTGACAGCGCACCACGTGGTGCATCAGGCGCTTTGCGCCAATTAAAGAGCGCATTGCGCTAGCGCATATAAGGATGACACGTGTCACTTAGCGCTAAGCGCTGGTTTGTTAGCGCGCTGCGCTTTATGAGTGCGTTGCGCCAGTTTATGGGTGCGCCAGTGAGTGACACGTGGCGCGCTTGGCGCTGTGCGCCAGTCCAAGAGCGCAGTGCGCTATTTTTATGAGTGCAAAGCGCAAACTGTTCTGTGGTTGACACGTGGCAAGTTTTGGCGCTGTGCGCCGGTTCAATGAGCGCAAAGGCGCAGTTCAAGAGTGCAAAGCACTTTCCAATAGCGCAAAGCGCATCAGATCAAATTTAAAATCAAAGAACAAGGTTTTGTTCTTCAAAGGAGGCCTTGCCTCAAGATCCAAGAACCAAAGTTCTTGTTTTTTATCAAAAGGCTCTGCCTTTATAGATCAAAAGATCTGGGAATGAAGTAAAGTACTTCTTTTAGTCTTTTTATAATTATATCTTTTTGATCTTTTCCTTTTTTTATTGAAGACCTTGATCTTGTTCTTAGGTCTTTGGTCTTTTTAGAAGAGGGTTCTTCTTTTTTAATGAGATGATTTCATCTCTGTTTATTCAAGAACATAGTTCTTTACCTTTAAAGTTGAAGAAATGATCTTCTTTCTTCAAAGGCTTGCCTTTCTTCCTCTTTGAGTCTTTCTCAAAGTTTGTAGAGGATTTTTTTCTATTTTTTTTTGAGACTTGAAGTCTTGGGGCCTTTATATAGGGCCAATTGATTTGTTAAATTAGTTGAAGAGATCTTTCTCTGATTGATTTGGGGATATTTCCCCACCGTTGGATCTTTTATCCTAGGGCTTCTGTTTTACAGAAGGCAATCTTCTTGTTTTCAACAAGATTGGAAAGATCTTTCCAGAACAGAATTTTAATTCTGGTTAATTAATAATTTATTATTATTATTAGATCTTTTTGTTGGGTTTACCTAGCACCTTATCAAGGGTTTAGAAGCATCACATATGCCAAAATCAAATTTTGAAGGTGCTAAGTGAACTTGTAAAGAATCATAACTAGAAATTTAGGGTTTCTTTCCAACTAAGTATCACATGCAATTGAAAAACTATCACTAAGGGTAGATATTACAACCTTTGTAGACCTCCCTTGGTGACTCCTTGGCACTTTGAGAGTTTGGAAAGGATCGATGGAAGCCTTCCTAGTCCACGAAGATCCACCCGAAGTCCCTTTGACCAAAGCTCCTTGCTTTACTTGATATGTGAATGAAGTAGAGCAAACACCCTACACAAATGGGCTAGATGTGTGTAGTATGATGATGTGGTTTGTATTCTATAATCAAAACCCTTTCTTTTTATCAACTTCACTCAAAGAAATTTTCAAGAGAGGAAGAAGAAGATGGTGGCTAAGCTTGAGCTCAAAAGATAATTATATGAATGAATAATTGAAATGAGAAAGAATAATCTATATTAATCCTTCTCACTTCAACCATGGTTAGTAATTATCTAGATCTTTATCAATGAGTTAATAAAGCAAAAGGATAATTAACTCAAGGTTAAAAAGTAGTTGAAGTATGATCAAAGATGATAAACATTAACCATATATGAATTATCCTTTCCTTTAATTCAAAATGATAAATAAATAGATAATTACTACAATATGAGTCTTGCATTGCCACCAAATATGTATCAACAACCATGATACAATGTATGTATGTATGTGCCCATGCACATCATCATGTGCATACATGCATGCATACAAAAATAGAAAAAGGGTTTAATTAAAGAATTAATCTAAAAGTCATTTGTTAAATCAACACTTGATTTTGCAAACCGGTCATATCACATACGACCCGACCAATAGAAAATGCCCGATTAATATACGGTATCACATATCCGTATTTAATCGGGTCCCCGCGCATATCTCATATGCACACCACATCTTTTCGCCTGAGCCAGGAAACTTCATTGTGGGACTCTAAGACTCGTCAATATGCCGGCAGTAGGTGATGATCATATCAAACACCCACAAGCCACAAGCGGCCAGCTAAACGTAACGGCCACCCGGGTATTGAGCGATCAGAAGAAAACCATCGAAGCTGTCAAAACTCCCGCCGAGCCAACTGGAAACACTTACCGTACAGTCTGGTCTCTTCGTCAGATATGTTGCATATCGAGTCTAGGGATGGAATCGTCGACCCCAATAACTCAATAAGTCATGATGGTGTATGGCTCATAACAGATCAAGAAACTACTGATAACGCGTATCATTAAATCTCAGCAGCCCTGGCCAGGGACTTGTTGTTATAGCCAATCGAGCATAGCACAACATCAACTCCCAATACCGGGAGAGAAGAAACCCCTCCTATCACTCATCGCCTCCATGTGCCTCGGGACTGTACCCAAAGTCCACCTGTTTGCACGACTCAGTAGAGCCGTGGTAGGGTGGATATCAAAGTACAGTGGGAGGACACACAAGACTCTATGACGATCTTGGGTCTACAGACTAACCTGTACCAGTGTCACCTGAGAACCGCTATCCGACGATAGATATAATACCATATAGGAGTTCTCTGTGAGTCCGTTTAGTGTACCCAGTCTCCACTGTGCACCAGCATACAATCTTTGGTGTCACCTCACCAGATGGATATGGGATGATCCATCGCCCATCATATGGGAAAAGAATAGTATACGCTAGTCTACTCTGGAATATCGATGCCCCGTCTCGATACACCCACGACTAGGAATAGTTCAAGGATATGCTTATAAACTACACATGCCCCACTAGTATGATCTGCATCATAGTCACAGTAGTCAAGCAAATATCGTGAGGGCTTTATCAACATGTGAAAATGAATAAAAGCATGATCAAATCAACATGTCAAGATAAAGTAAACCAGATAGCATACTATCATGTTGAGCGAGAAAGTCATCTAAATCCATATATACATGTCCAAGCATCCACTATACATATAATGGCCTCTAGGGCATACATATATCTAACAATCTCCCACTTGCACTAAGGCCGGTTATTGGCGTATCTCATACCCAACATCTCAAAAAGTCGCTCATGCTGCGGCTGTGGAAGGGCCTTGGTGAGTGGATCCGCAATGTTATCCTTTGTATCTACTCTCCGAATCTCGATCTCCTGGCGATCTACTATCTCCTGGATCAAATGATATCGCCTCAGGATGTGTCTGGATTTCTGATGGGACCTTGGTTCTTTGGCTAATGCCATAGCTCCATTATTATCACAATACAATGGTGTAGGGTTGCTAGGCACGCGCACAAGGGTCTACGAGGCATCAACCATGCCCGATTAAAAAATTAACCGTGCCGAACAACCCGAATACGGATCTTTAAACTAGAGATTAGGAGAAAACTAACATGCTAAACACTTTAACACTAAGTAAGAGGGATTACAACCTTTGTAGATCCGGTCCTTCACCTCATATGCTCCGTGTTGAGGTCCCTTCGCTGCGATCATCGTACTTCGGACTCTCGAGAGGTTCCACGAAGAGAAAGATGCAGTCTTGCTTCCGATCTTCGATACAAAGATGATCTACCTTGAAGTTTCATTAACACAAGCTAACACTCACTAAAATTGAGTGAACACTCTCATCTAAAGGGCAAGGGAAGATGAGGATGATGAAGTAGGATTTTTGCTCTCTTTATTTATCTTTTACTCACATATTTTCATCACAAAAATCAAAACAAGAAAGCTTTGCATGAAGAACTCAAGGAAGAAGAAGAATAGTGATCCATTTTCTTTTGTGATGAATAATGAAAGGATTAATATGATGAATAATGCAACCATGGTTGACTTAACCATTGTAGAGAATTAACCAAGGGTTAGGGTTTGGGTTGAGTTAAGAATGAGTCACTTGAAAATATCTTTTCCAAAATAAAAAAGAAAACCTTCTAGAATCTACTAGAAGTCATTAACCCAAATCAAACCCTAATCTTGATTAATCTTTACTAAACATGTTGCATTAGTTATCATATCATGTTACAATATTATATATCACATATATAATATTTATTGTAACCAAATAAAATAATACAATTAACATATATCGCAGATATATCAATGTATTACCCGAGTGAGAAAAAGAATATTTTAGTGAGCTAATATTAGTTAATGTAATTTAATATATCATATATATTATTATACATTAAATTATCGAATCAACACTTGATTCGACAATCCGGCTATATCGCATATAACCGACTAATATTTATCCGTACCGATTCATCGAATCAACACTTGATCCGATGACCCGGTTGATATCAAATATCGCGAGAATAGAATACGGTATCTCATATCGTATTATCCTCGGTCCCGCACATATCACATATGTGCCCCTACTCCGTTTTGCCTGAGTCAAGAAAGCTCTGTGTAGGACTCTAAAGAATCGTCAATACGCCGGCAGTAGGTGATGATCATATCAAACACCCACAAGCTGCAAGCGGTCAGCTAAACGTAACAGCTACCCAGGTATTGAGCGCTCAGAAAATCAACAAGCAAGCCTGTAACTTCTCCTGTGAATCCAAACAGTAACACACCCGTACAGTCCGGTCTCGTCGTCTGATATGTCGCATATCTCGCCTAGGGGTGGTAAACGTCAGACCCCAATAGCTTGATAAGTCGTGTCGATATAAGGTCTATAACGGTTTGAGAAACTACTGATAACACTTACCAGTAAATCTCAGCAACCCTGGCCAGGGATTTCCGGTTATAAACAATCGAACACAGCACAACATCAACTCCCTATACCGGGAGAGACGAATCCCCTCTTATCGCTCATTGCCTCCATGTGATTCGGGACTGTACCCAAAATCCACCTTTTTGCACGCCCTCTTGGACGTGGTATGATGGAAATCAAAGCACAGTGGGAATCACACAAGACTCTATGACGATCTCGGGTCAACAGACTACTCTGTACCAGTGTCACCTGAGAACTGCCATCTGACGTATGGTATAATACCATCTGGGAGTTCTCGACGAGTCCGTCCAGTGTACCCAGTCTCTACTGAGCACCCGTACACCATCCTTGATGTCAAACACCGATGGATATGGGATCATCCATCGCCCATCATATGGGTCAAGATGCGTATACGCTAGTCTACTCTGGTGTATCGATGCCCTGTCTCGATACACCTTCGACAAGGAACAGTTATAGGATGTACTCGTCGACTACCATGGCCCCACTAGTATGATCTCATCATAGTCCCAGTAGTCGAGTACATATCCTAAGGGCTTTATCAACATGTAATATAGAGACAATCATAGTACATGTTAAGATAAAGTACAACCAGATAGCATACTATCATGTCGAGCAAGAAAGTCCTCCCTATATATGTCCAAGCATCCATTACAATATACATCGTATGTACAGTAATGGCCTCTAGGGAATACATATAACTAACAATCTCCCACTTGCACTAGGGCCATCTGTTGTGGTATCGCATACCCAACAATTAGCTGCGGTTGAAGTATCTCATACTCAACCATCCCATAAAAGTCTCTAATGGGAAAAAGGCCTTTGTGAGTGGATCCGCGCTGTTGTCCTCTGTGTCTACTCTCCTAACCTCGATTTCCCTGGAGATCAACCATCTCCATGATCAGGTGATACTGCCTAAGAATTATATCTGGATTTCTGATGTGACGGAAGTTCCTTGGCTAAAGCCACAACTCCATTGTCACACAATGGTAGGAACGAAGTTCATCTTATGAACTTATATTTATCCAGACTGCCTGTTTGGTAGCATTCTTGGTAACGATGTATCTTGCCTTTAATCGTCTAGTATGTCACGGTATCTAGCTTGGAACTCTTCCAACATACCGTCCCTCCACTGAGGGTATAGACAATGCCTGCAACTGACATTCAGTCGTCCTAATCACCCTGGAACCTTTCCAGTGATTCTTCTAAGGATCGATTGATACCATCTCACTACAACTAGTGAGTATCCTAACATCTAATTAGATCTATCTCATAGATCTAAAACACAGGATTTAGGAGGTATCGCATTAATCCTATATGGAGAATCGTTGTGATAAGCGGAGATTGATCGAGTGTAGCATAGGAAACTACTTTCCTATCAAGAGTATGTCATCGACGTACTCTACGAGGATCACCACCATACTCTCTACTACCTTTTCGTATATACAAGGTTCATCTACCATTTTGATGAAGTCAAACTCTTTGACTACCACATCAAAACAGATGTTCCAACTCCGTGATGCCTGTTTTATCATATATAACATCTTGTACACGTTTCCGCTGCTCCCACTGTCTACGAAGCCCTCTGGCTGTGTACTTATAGACGTTCTCTTCTAAAACATCATTTAGAAAAGCAGTCATGACACCCAACCACCAGATATCGTAGTCATGGTATGTAGCCGTGGCAAGTAGGATCTGGATGGGCTTAAGCATAGATCCTTAGAAAAGGTTTCAACATAATCCATACCTGGTCAATGATGCAAACCTTTAACAAGTCTAGCTTTGAAAGTCTCAACTTTTCCATGTACACCAAGTAATCTTCTCAAGATATACTTGCTCCTGATGGGGATTTAACCCTTCAGATAAAGCAACCAAATTCCATACTTTGTCGGTGTATAAGGATTCCATCTCAGGCTAAGCATCCAGCCATTCTCACAGAGTCCCACTCCTGATGGCCAGCTCAAAACTAGTTGGGTCATCATCTCATGATGCAATCTTCGCACCCACTGTCATAGAGAAACCGAAGTATCTCTCTGGTGGGTGAGGAACCCTACTAGATCGGCGGAGAGGCTGAGGTTCGTTGGAAACTATTGAATCCTTTGGTTCTACTAAATCATCAGCTGCAGTTTGTATAGCTGGAACTCTTCCAGTTCTACATAACAGAACTTGCCTCGAGCTTGTCCGGATTTTGCTTTTAGACATAGGTCGGACAACCCCAAATCTTAACCAACTTAAGATATGGGCTCTTCCCTTTCCATATCACATATGAAGTGGTAGGCAACTGATTTGATTTGAACCCTATTCAATATGTATGCATCTTCTCAAGCGCATAACTCCCAAAAGGAAATAGAAAACTCAGTAGTACTCATCATAGAGCACACCATATCACATAGGGTGCTATTGCTCCACCCCGATATACCATCGTGCTATGGTGTATACGGAGGAGTAATGCTGAGAGAGAATCTCATTCTCCTTTAGAATTAGTCCAGGATTTCCGTGCTCATGTATTCTCCTCCTTGATCTCATCAAAGGACATAATACTTATCCCCGTTGTTGGTTCTCTACTTCTAACTTATATTCTGCGAATATCTCAAAAGTTTCGGACTTGTGTTTCAACAGAAACATATGTCTGAATCTTGAGAGATCATCAGAGAATGTAATGAAGTACAAAGAACCGGTCTTGGAATTTGTAGACAGGGGACTTTCATACATCAGCATGTATCAATCCCAAAAGTTCACTAACTCTTTTTCTGTTTCCAATAAACTGAGCTATGGTCATCGTATCTTTGTGACATGACCGGCAAGTTTCACAAGATGTAAATTCAAACTAATTTAAATATGCATCTTTATGTAACTTAGCTAGTCGGGTCACATTAATATGACCTAGTCTACAATGCCTCAAGAAGGATTCATTCATTTCTGAACTCTTCCTCTCATGTGTGTTCTGTATACTAAGAACTGTAGTTTGATTTAGAACGTCAATGCTTTTAGATAACGTTCCTGAACCGATCAACTCTTGATATAGGAAATGTTCAAAACATTATCCAACAATACAAAATTATATCCTTTCTTTACTAATAAAGAGACTGATATGATTTTTTATATCAGGTTCGGTATCTAATAACATTCGTTCAGAATCAATGTATTCAGGTAATACAGGGTGACAGTGACCAACAGACTTTGCTGCAACACTTGCACCGTTTTCTGTCTCATGAAACTTATCATCCGTTCTCAGTTCTCTATCTATCTGTAGCCCAAGTAACAGATTACATATGCGGGATCCTGATCCGGTATCACATACCCAGGACGTAAAGGATACTGAGAAACAGTTCTCTGTAATGAACACACCCGAAGATGATGCAACAACATGCACTTTCTTCGTTTGGGCGGCACGGGAATTCTGGTAATCCCCAATTTCCTGCTCTGTCTTATAACAATTATAAGTTGGAGCGGGACCAACGTTCCTCAGCTCAGTATAACAAGCGGGTTCGGTCAATATATCCGTATTATTATCTTGATTAAGGCGTGATATGGTCGCTACCTGGAGAGAGAGAGAAGAAAACACTCAGCGTATGCTCTTGCAAGATTAGATTGGTTATCTAATATATCTAATCAGGATGTCTCCCACTGTTTTAATCAAATCATCCTTCAAACCCTAAAAGGAAAGACTAGCCGGGATTAATTACACGCTACAAGTTCGCTAACCTTTCAGCCAGGCCACTGTCGGTACTTTGAGGGAGGTCCCCCGTGCTTTCGCACGAACCTAATTAAAGTAAACCTCGTTTTCCCAGGGGCGTAACCCCGTTAACACCTTTCTAGACACCTACTTGATTGGCTAATTATAATGTGTAAAACACTCCCAGGAGTAACTCTTACTCGCAGCGGGTATCGGGATCCAACTATCTCATAGAAGGTATGCAATCTCATTGCAAATTTCAACACTTGAAATTCCCAATAATATTTTACCCCTAGCGTCCTATGAACTTGACGAAGGCCAAACTACCTATAGTCCGCCAGTCAAGTTCAACCCGTTCATTTCTTGATTGAATTAAACCCACCCGCACGATCTTTGACGAAAGCCAAACTACGCCGTACGAATACCCTAATCCAATCGCATCGTATGCAAGGAGATAAGCATTAGTTAGCTACCGTACACTACGCCTTGACGAAGGCCAAACTACCGCAGCACGAATACTAACTAGTACTTATCTGAAATGACGGAGGGCTACGACAGGTTTTTAAGAAAACCCTTTGCGTAATGAACTTGATATCGTTGTAGAATCGAGTGATTTTAAATGGAGTGTTTTTGAGGCTTTTCTAGTTTTGCTAAAGGGGTCACTCCCGGTGAAGGGATCGTCGGCCTTTTCCTCATCGAATAAGGTGCAGGATATTTCACAAATATCACTATGCAAAGCAAGAACTATAGAAGCAATCAAAAGACAAACCGAGTTTGTAGCATCTGCTAGTTTCACTAAAGAGGTCACTCCCGGTGAAGGGATCTCGGCTCTTTCCTTATCGAATAAGGTGCTGGATGTTCTACAAGGAACACCGCTATGCAAAGCAAGAACTAGAGCTACCAGTTTTTAAACAAGTTTCTACAACATCTTAGGTTTCTTTTATTTCATTAATCTCATTAATGAAGTCCCATTTTAATATGCTTCACAAACATCTCTTTTGAAACGAAATCTGCAATATAACTTATATCTCATATATATATAATATAAACATTCGTCTCAGGCAGTAATATGATCTCATCACACAACATTGCAGCAGAAGAACATATATGAAATATTGGATATACTAGGATGTCCCTGTTTTCAATACGAGCCTGTATAAAACACGGATTCCACGGTCGCGATGAATAGCCAAACCCACATCCCTAGACCCCTACGAGAGCGGCAAGCAACACTGCCAATTCTAGGGTTAGGAGACCCGGTCTCGACTCCTCGAGATGGTCTCCCACTGGACCCTAGAACCCGGTTACTTGTGCTCCCCGCCTTGGGTCTACCTAATGCGGAAAAGTAAATAATATACAACGATGACATCTTCCGCAACCTGGAAGTGCCCCAATAAAAGAATATTACATACAAATGAATTTTACATGAATGAAAAAGAAAAAACTCTCATCTCACATAAAACCCCCGGCTATTCAAAACGCGACGATCCAATATAACATATCACAGCAACACATAATATCTCATATCATCAACGTAAGCAAGTATGCGTATCCCGATTGTCGTTGATGTATAGCAACGAAGCCGGCGATACACCACATACTACGCTTACGGTCACAGAAAAGAAAGTGTAAAACTACAACAGTTGGAATCCGCAACCTCCTTAGACATTGCATGCCTAACCAAATGAATTCCTTAGACATCGCATGCCTAACAATTATAAACCCCGCATTTTAGTCTCATCATCGAAAACTCTTTTCAATATCAAGTCGGGCAAATCAACAAGATTCCCGATATACAGATCGAATGCTCGTCGCAAACTTTAGTAGGCGGCCGCACCCCCGATACCGTCGATGAAGTGCACCAAGGCGGAACACCGCTACCGCGAGCACCCGAACGGATGCTTTCGGCGACGGGGTTCTCCTACAGTCACTTGGTCGGGGCTATGGGACATGGCTGTCTGTTAAGTTTACCCGGCGAGTATCCGCGTACGCTACGTGATTGCGACGGACTTTTGATCACATCAAAATTCCGTGGCAACCGATCAATTGAGACTAAACTGCTATGTTTATAATATTCAAATTAGTTATCTCATAACTACCTGTGGATTCCAAATATTGTATCACATTCCAGATAAATAGACAATGTTAAATTTTCCGATCGAATAATCAAACACCCAAGATTTCCCCAATATATCTCAACTCTTGAAATCAGTTTAAAAACATCCATCACATGCCACAGTACCAATGGTCCAGCCGTAGAAGGGTCAAGCCAACGCCTCACATGTGGCACGCCGTACTGCCACAAACCCTAAGGTTCAGAAGCAGTTCAAGACGGTCTCATAATCAAGTTAAGGTTTGTTGTCTTCTAGAGGGTCCACCGCGTTACTTGCACGACTTAGAACGTTCTTAAACTCGAGAAAAAATCCAACTTTTGAAAAAATTTCCGACAGGGGAAAAAGTGAGTTATTGATATCCGTTCGAACTTTTTAACAGTTTCTAAAATTATCCGGACAAACTAAACAAAGTTAAATTATCCGATCGAATCAACGATTCCCCAATACAACCCTTGAAAAATCAACACTTGAGTGGAATTAAAATATTCCCAGAAAAAATTAACAAGAAAGGGCCTAAAAATAATTACATGAAATTTCAGGGACTAAGTCCAAATTTTGGCCGCGCAATCGCCGCAAAACCCATGGTTTCGCCACGGTTCCGCGGTCACATTTTCGAGTTAGAGGTCCGTACTTCACAGTAATTCTTAGTTTTTCCTGCTTAATTTTTTGAGAATTTTTAATTCAGAAAAAACCACATTTTTGAAAAATGTACAGAGAGGGTTCCGTGTCGGGGTTTCGGCGTTCGATCGGACTTTAAACTTCGTCTAGACTTCGCCTAAAACTCTAGCTTGGCTCTTATACCACTGTAGGGTTGCTAGGCACGCGCAGAAGGGTCTACGAGGCATCAACCATGCTCGATTAAAAAATTAGCCGTGCCGAACAACCCGTATACGAATCTTTAAACTAGAGATTAGGCGAAAACTAACATGCTAAACACTTTAACACTAAGTGGGAGGGATTACAACCTTTGTAGATCCGGTCCTTCACCTCATATGCTCCGTGTTGAGGTCACTTCGCTGCGATCATCGTACTCCGGACTCTCGAGAGGTTCCACGAAGAGAAAGATGCAGTCTTGCTTCCGATCTTCGATACAAAGATGATCTACCTTGAAGTTTCATTAACACAAGCTAACACTCACTAAAATTGAGTGAACACTCTCATCTAAAGGGCAAGGGAAGATGAGGATGATGAAGTAGGATTTTTGCTCTCTTTATTTATCTTTTTCTCACATATTTTCATCACAAAAATCAAAACAAGAAAGCTTTGCATGAAGAACTCAAGGAAGAAGAAGAATAGTGATCCATTTTCTTTTGTGATGAATAATGAAAGGATTAATATGATGAATAATGCAACCATGGTTGACTTAACCATTGTAGAGAATTAACCAAGGGTTAGGGTTTGGGTTGAGTTAAGAATGAGTCACTTGAAAATATCTTTTCCAAAACAAAAAAGAAAACCTTCTAGAATCTACTAGAAGTCATTAACCCAAATCAAACCCTAATCTTGATTAATCTTTACTAAACATGTTGCATTAGTTATCATATCATGTTACAATATTATATATCAAATATATAATATTTATTGTAACCAAATAAAATAATACAATTAACATATATCGCATATATACCAATGTATTACCCGAGTGAGAAAAAGAATCTTTTAGTGAGCTAATATTAGTTAATGTAATTTAATATATCATATATATTATTATACATTAAATTATCGAATCAACACTTGATCCGACAATCCGGCTATATCGCATATAACCGACTAATATTTATCCGTACCGATTCATCGAATCAACACTTGATCCGATGACCCGGTTGATATCAAATATCGCGAGAATAGAATACGGTATCTCATATCGTATTATCCTCGGTCCCGCACATATCACATATGTGCCCCTACTCCGTTTTGCCTGAGTCAAGAAAGCTCTGTGTAGGACTCTAAAGAATCGTCAATACACCGGCAGTAGGTGATGATCATATCAAACACCCACAAGCTGCAAGCGTTCAGCTAAACGTAACAGCTACCCAGGTATTGAGCGCTCAGAAGATCAACAAGCAAGCCTGTAACTTCTCCTGTGAATCCAAACAGTAACACTCCCGTACAGTCCGGTCTCGTCGTCTGATATGTCGCATATCTCGCCTAGGGGTGGTAAACGTCAGACCCAAATAGCTTGATAAGTTGTGTCGATATGAGGTCTATAACGGTTCGAGAAACTACTGATAACACTTACCAGTAAATCTCAGCTATCCTGGCCAGGGATTTCCGGTTATAGCCAATCGAACACAGCACAACATCAACTCCCTATACCGGGAGAGACGAATCCCCTCCTATCGCTCATTGCCTCCATGTGATTCGGGACTGTACCCAAAAGCCACCTTTTTGCACGCCCTCTTGGACGTGGTATGATGGAAATCAAAGCACAGTGGGAATCACACAAGACTCTATGACGATCTCGGGTCAACAGACTACTCTGTACCAGTGTCACCTGAGAACTGCCATCTGACGTGTGGTATAATACCATCTGATAGTTCTCGGCGAGTCCGTCCAGTATACCCAGTCTCTACTGAGCACCCGTACACCATCCTTTATGTCAAACACCGATGGATATGGGATCATCCATCGCCCATCATATGGGTCAAGATGCGTATACGCTAGTCTACTCTGGTGTATCGATGCCCTGTCTCGATACACCTTCGACTAGGAACAGTTATAGGATGTACTCTTCGACTACCGTGACCCCACTAGTATGATCTCATCATAGTCCCAGTAGTCGATTACATATCCTAAGGGCTTTATCAACATATAATATAGAGACAATCATAGTACATGTTAAGATAAAGTACAACCAGATAGCATACTATCATGTCGAGCAAGAAAGTCCTCCCTATATATGTCCAAGCATCCATTACAATATACATCGTATGTACAGTAATGGCCAATAATGGTTGGAACTACTCCTAGTTCCGCGATGAACTTCCTTATCCAGACGGCTTCCTTGGCAGCATCATTTGCAGCAATATACTCAGCTTCCATCGTAGAGTCTGCAACGGTATCCTGTTTGGAACTCTTCCAACTAACCGCCCCTCGGTTGAGGGTAAATACAAACCCTGAGATAGATTTGCTGTCATCCTTATCACTTTGGAAGCTGGAATCGGTAAAGGCCTCCATCTGGAGATCCCCATTACCATACACCAAGAATAATTCTTTAGTCCTTCGCAAGTATTTAAGAATATTCTTCACTGCTATCCAATGTTTCTCCCCTGGGTAGGATTGATACCTGCTTACTACAGCTAGTGCATAAGCTACATCAGGGCGAGTACATGTCACGTCCCGAAAGTACGGAACATGACCGGCACTTAAACTACGAAACGTCTCGAGGCGTACGTAATCTAAGTAAACCGAAAACCCAGAAATCCAAACCAAGAAAAGTAGTAGAGTGAAGGAAAACCAATTTAAAATCCAGTAGTTTTAATAGCATAAGCCGAATTATGCGTTTTTTTTAAAAACATCAACTATTTCCCGAAAATTTCGGCAGAGTCTCTTTTGTAAATACTGGCCCCCAAACGGGATACAACATGAATAGTATACGAAATCAATAAATGGCATTCCCAAGCGGGAGCTAGCTCTTCGTCAATCGACGGTCAAAACCACACAAGCAATATAATATACAACGCCAAGGGCGAGGATCAAAACTCAAAAGGAACTCAAAACAACAAGAAATCCACAGAAATATAACGCGCGACTCTAAGGTCGAAAGAATAACATCACTGGTCTCTATCTCAAAATAAATACATGTTTGGTTGATGGAACTTCTAGATACAAAAGAGTAATAATATACAAGTTATATAATGGGGGGGTACGATACAAATAAACCCACCTACTAGCAAGTCACCCGAAAGAAGCAGTGCCAGCAAAGCCGTAATGAAACCTGTACGGCAAACCTGCAAGAACTGTGGTACAACGGGGGTGAGTTGCCAACTCGTGAGTAGAAAAACATCTACGAACATAAATCACATGAACAACGCAATCCTAGGTCAAAAATCATAATATATCCTCAAATATATATAACCAGCAGCCTATAATAATGGCTAGGGTAAAAGTCTAACCCAAGTGTAATCCCAAGTGCCCGTGTCAGTGCCTCAGGTAGCAATATATCGTATGAATGATGTATGAATGCATGAAACAGAATAAAACTGCTTTCATAATTTAGTGAGATTTCTATACTTTTAAAAGAGGTATCATAAATGAAATCAGCATAAACAGTGTCTAGCATCGACACAAAATATAAATCCCAATGTCTCAATATCTCAGGATCTCAATGTCTCAATCTCACTATCTAGGGCGCCGTCAATCCAGACCGGCCCCTACCATCAATCTCAAGACCACGACAGTATCCTCCGGATATCCGACGCGTCGGGTAATATTACCGGCCGGTAGTGCTCCCCTGCCAGGCTCAACGCAATCATCTGCGATCCTCTTGCCCCGGGGTACAGCACCGGGTCCACCATGTACCCGAAACGGTTCCTCCACTCCTCGAACCCAGGTCTCGAAATCCATCAGCAAACTCATGGTGGACGACTCATACATCATGGGAAAACCGCACTTTTATTTAAAAAGAGAGAAAGAATTTTATAAGTGTTTTTGCGGTTTTCCCCCAAATCCAGGAAATCTCATGAAAATCCAAATCCAAATCCTCAATAGCATGTAAACAGTGAATATAGGCATGAAAATCCATGAATGCGGCACAACAGTGAATAATAACATGCATGAAATAGCAAGTAATAACTACAATGTCTAAACTAGCATATAAGGCGAGTACACTAATATCATGTCTAAACTATTAACTAACAACCTATGTCAAATGAAATTGTATTTTCTAAAGTGTTCGAGACAAGGCAATTACCGATGAAGATGTGTGTGAGCCGGCAAGTAAGTGTACGTGGTACATACGCTTCATCGGTAATGGTGCTGGTGTCCTAACAGCATGATATTAACAATAGAATATGATTCAAAAATAAGTATGCGATGCGGAGCAACAGCAATAATGAGCGGGAGCTAAATACTAGACACAATAACAACTAATATGGGCAAACAACTACACCAAACTATAGGGCTAAACTATCAAGCTAAACTAAAGGTAAGGAAGCCGCCTAACGTCTGAGTCGATACATATGTGTATATATATATATATGTATATATATATATATATATATATATTAGTCGGTGATCCCGCCTCGATAATATCACATCCGATACCATATCTATAATCAGACATTCCCAAGTGAAGAGTGCGGATCAAACATCAATATATAGCTCGTACGTAAATCCGTCGTACGGCATCCCCAAATCTGGGTACAGGTCAGTATCACATTCATCAAATTAATCATTTGGTATCCTCTTTATCAAAGATCATAATCTGGGGTACTGATTTACGTCTAGTACAATACTAACATCATCAATCTAATCATGATCTGACTGCTGATCTACAGCCTCATACAAACCGATATCATCATCACATATCATCATAAAGAGGTATACATCGCCTAATGCGACCTATTATGAATATCTTAACATATCTTATCTCATATCACGATCACATGTCAACCATTCAATGTATAACACTATTCACATGTATCGTCGTCCCAAGATCCGCTATAATATCAGGACGTACCTCAAGTACGAATCCTGCAATATCACCGTTCTCGCGGTCTCAAATCAATCTCATCGACTCACCTCAAATCCCAAACACTATCCTCAAATCCAGTATGTGAACTCATAGTCCCATACCCAAGTGAACACATAATACATATTCCCGTATAAGCACAAATGAAGAAGAATGTATGCAAGTGTGTGTGTGTATGTGTGGTGCAACCCCTACTCTAGGGTTTCGCAACACTAAACCTATCCAATCACACCTAAAATCTATCCTTATCATCAATAAACTCGACAATATAACCAATATATATGTGTGTATACGTATTCGTATACATCACCACGAACTGCGGGGGGGCTATACGCCATCCACCCGACTTCTCCCCGTAGATATAAATCTACTCACCTGGTCCTCGCTCGTCGGTGCCGACGTCGCCACGCGTTTGCTTGTCGTCTCGAAGTCCACATGGGGTACCTACATATCATAACGCAACATATCGCATTAAAACCAAATTCGAAATCGAAACGGCATACGAAAATCAAATCGGCACGCGTATCACGCATAGGTCAAAACCTATCGCCTACGCATGCAAGAATAGCTAAACCAACCCTCGATGTCGATATACAAACGTCAAACCATCGAGAAAAACCCAAACACACTCATTTGCGCATTCACTAACACTAATTATAGTATAAAATAGGTTAAAATTCACAAAAACCCCAAATTCACTTCAAAAGCCATTTTTCCAAAAATCTTGCAAGCAAAAATTACCCGTTTTATTACAAAACTCGACGTTTAAGCAAATCTAGCGTCTATAATAGTTATTAAATATCTCAAATAAGTCATACAACCCATTTCAAGAATTTAATATCATCAATTCTTATAAAAATAAAAATTCTAGTTTTGTAATTTATCTAATTTTAACAATTTCAACTAAAAATGCACAAAACAAAAACTACGCTTGATTTTGCATGGTCCAAGGCATTAAACCACTCATTATAATATTAATGATGACATGAAACCATAATTATATTTTAATCTAAAGTATTTAACAATTTTCCAAAAACCCTAGCTAGCAAAATAACTTAATTAGGACATTTTATAAGTAATGGTTTGTAATTAACAACTAGATTAGCTTTCTACAAAACTTAAGATGTTAATCCGCATCACTAAACCATGCACAATTTATCACAACACAAATCCACAACAAAACCCTAATCTAATCCTTCTCTTGAAAACCCACATCTTTCAATTAAACCACAATTAAACTTATAATTAAGCTAGACTAAAGTATTTAGCAGCAATTTAAACAAAAGGCCAAGATTTATACCTCATGAACCATGGATCAAACTTAAGATCTAGACCTCCAATTTGAAATCCTTGCACCAATATCCATGCTAGATAGGCAAATGAGAAATGGGCAGGAGTTGGATTTTGATTTCGTTGAGGTTTTACTTTGATTTTGGACCATTTTTTTGATGAAAAAAGAGAGGAGAAGAGGGAAGGCGGGGGGGGGGGGGCTGCTGTTGGGGACTGCAATATTTGGCCAGAATTGGAGGGGGGTGAGGGAGGAGAGAGAGTGAGGTGGAGAAAGTGGGGAGAAAAGTCAAAGTCCACCCTTTTACTTCTTTCATTTTCCTTTCTTTTCTTTTCTTTTGCAAAACAAGTGGCGAAAATTGAGGGAGGGCTGCTGGATTCAGCCAAGGGGAAGGATAAATGGGTGTGTGTGAGTATGAGTATGGGTGTGGGGTGATGGAAAAGGATAAATACTATACCCCAAATATCCATTTACACTAAATTTACTATTTAAGCCTTATTCTTCGATATTTTCTAACACCGTTTAACAACTTCATTTCAATTCAAAAACCACATGTTAAAATTTTTTTAATGTGTTATGATGCACAAAATTTGTTTCAACTCATTCCAATTTGTAATTTTCCCTAATTAAATGTATTAGTGACGGCTTACAATAATATTAAAATAATTAATTTCGGAAATTTTTTCAGAAAATTTGAAATTTCACCAGTGGCTCAATAAACACCAAATACTAGCAATTACATAGCTAGAATATGTATATTTAATTTTAAAATAAAGATATTTGTATTTTGACTTTTTACAGAAAACACCCTTATTTTACCGATTTTCCGAAATTTCAACGAAACGATTTTCAAAACGTTACAATCTTCCCCCCTTAGATAAATTCGGTCCCCGAATTTAAATTAAAACTCCCCCCAAATACTAAAACGTCTGAGCAAAACCATCAAGTCGTCGGGGCTCCGAAATCGTAAATACATAAAACAAATCGTAGCGCTGCGCATGCGCATGAAAAATGAGCATATAACTCAAAATCAAAACTCCGTCAAGCATCCCGCAATCATCGGAGTCATGGTAAAGACACACATGTCAAATCCAATACCCAAAACCAATATGATATAACTCGAAACTATACACGTAAATATCAAATCTATATATGTAAATATCTGAAGGAAATGCATGCTCAATCTCTTAAAATCGCTGTGCAATGCGCAAAACACTGTACAGTGGCGGACGTCTATTATAAGAAAATAACCATGTACATATATACCTTTTGTTTAAAATGTACGTTCCGCCGTTTTGGGAAACAATTTAGAAGGGTTTCCTTGTTTTAAACGTTTCGTTTCATATCAGACACGTAGGTAAATACTGAGACTATAGCTCGCTTTTTGGAATTCCCTTCGATAGCTATCAATGCACGCAAAATACATTCAGGTACTGTCCTCTGATTAGTCCTGCTCAGTACGAAAACACATAGCAAATATCCTAAAAATGTACTGCTCTATAAGAAATCAATCCCAAAATACGCATATGAATAGTTCGTGCGTCTGGTGCGCACGGAAATCAAATCCATATACGTGCCATACAAGTGCACAGAAACAAGATCTAAGTGCATCGGGTGTGCACGAAGCATCTGTCATAGGCAACGTGTGTGCCTGACAGCAAAATCAGGTGCATCTGACATGTACGAAAAATCTCGATTTAGTGCATCTAGTGTGCACCAAATCGCATCTCAAAACCTGCGCTCAACATGCGTGAAAATCCAAGGCAGGTGCATCTATCATGCACGAAATCATGAAATCCAATATCAAGCGCCGAACATGCGCAAAATCCAATCAGGTGCACAAGGTGCACAAAACCAATATCGAGCATCATAATCGAAATCGAAGTCCAGTGCATCTAAGTGCACAAAATGCGTATCGCTGCACGGCAAGCATATGTGAACTATACCGGGTGCCAAGAACTAAGTCGTATGCGTATATACGCACAAATCAACTCAACTGTATGAAATCCATATAATCACAAACATGAGAAACCAAGGCACGGAAACTATCTCAAGTGCAACAACTGTGCAAAAATCGTAAATACTCAGTAGGTGCAACCATGACGCATGAAAACGATATCATGAAACTCAATCATCAAAACCAAATCATGCGAATATATCTCTCAAAATACTAAAATCAAGTATGGCGGAATAGTCCCGCTCCGGCACATCCTCCAAGAATCTCTGGCCAACTGTCGTGGTCACTGATAGCATGTCTCGTCGACGATCTTGAAATCTGGCCTGCTGGTGTGCGTGTCATGACCACTCCTGGGTCCAAGTCTTCTCGTAATTTATTCCAGAAAGGTCCTGTCGAGGTCTCTCCCAAATCTCGTCTCTGCCGAACTGTCCGGAAGTTATCGTCCTTTACTATATCAGTTTCTTATTCCGGAACGGCTGCATACTCATCGCGACTCATTCTGGAAGGTATATCCAAGCACAATGTCTCGGCATGCGTATCGCATCTCTGATGTCGGTGGAGTGGAACGTCGTCTTATCCAGATCTGGTACGAACCTCTTACTCCACTTTTCTCTAACGTCGACTGCTTCGGTCTCGTCTCGTCGTGGCTGCATGGACTGAGCTCCAACGGCTATCCTCGTATCTAGAGTCTCCCAAGAAATGCATCTCATAATCTAGCATCCGAATGAAGTCGAACCATCCGATCGATTTGTCAAAACCTCATAATCCCCCAAGAGCTCAACATCTTGGGTATAGTTTAACAGTATCGAGTACGTACCACAGCATCGATGGTCCAGCCGTAGAAGGGAAAACCCAAGCATCACTAATGGCGCCGCGGAACTGCCGCAAACCCTAAGGTTCAAAGGCTTTCACACGGTCATTAAGTCGAGTTAGGGTTTCATTCTTCTAGAGGGTCCATAGAATTGCCTACATGTCTTTCTGAATACTTTAAACTTGGAACAATAGGTTTCTGACATTCGATCGTCTCTGTTGACTCTCAACGTCTCCGCGTGAAGTCGTCTCTAGCTGGAATCAATCTATCCGATGACCTCGCATCGGGGTAGCGAACGAACCACATGTCCTAGTCATTAATCCTCGGTGACTAGTGACCTTCTATCATCTCTTAGTACAACTCGTACTGAAATAGCTTCAACATCTGGGGCGATATCTCGTCGTTCGCAACAATGACTGGCTCACTCGTCTGCACGCTGAACAGTGCCTCAATCATCAGGAGTAAGCAATACGCCAACGGTCATCAAAATATGGCTGGCCTCTATCATTGTCTCAATCCTCTGGCGCTGATCTGCACGTCCGAGTAATCTCATACAGCGATCCATTCAAACTCTCGTGGCGCGAAAACACAATCAGACGACGCCTCTCAATGCAATCGTATGTCGCCGGAATCACGCCCTGGTCAGTCCTCGTTCGTGCTGACCGCAACTCTAGCCGTAGCTCTCCCTGCCCGTAATCGTGGCCGCAAAATCATAACTGATACCGATGAGGCTAGATCAGGAATGAATATAATACTAAACAAAGAAATGTACATCCTAAGGCTTCTTAAGTGGAGTAGCATATCGTAAGTATGCCGCGGAACATACCCACGGTACGTCACTCTACTTTAGTCACCTATTCCATCAACCGAGGGTCATCCTACGCTCCGAAGGTAAAACCTAATGCTCTGATACCAACTTTGTCACGTCCCGAAAGTACGGAACATGACCGGCACTTAAACTACGAAACTTCTCGAGGCGTACGTAATCTAAGTAAACCGAAAACCCAGAAATCCAAACCAAGAAAAGTAGTAGAGTGAAGGAAAACCAATTTAAAATCCAGTAGTTTTAATAGCATAAGCCGAATTATGCGTTTTTTTTAAAAACATCAACTATTTCCCGAAAATTTCGGCAGGGTCTCCTTTGTAAATACTGGCCCCCAAACGGGATACAACATGAATAGTATACGAAATCAATAAAAGGCATCCCCAAGCGGGAGCTAGATCTTCGTCAATCGACGGTCACAACCACACAAGCAATATAATATACAACGCCAAGGGCGATGATCAAAACTCAAAAGGAACTCAAAACAACAAGAAATCCACAGAAATATAACGAGCGACTCTAAGGTCGAAAGAATAACATCACTGGTCTCTATCTCAAAATAAATACATGTTTGGTTGATGGAACTTCTAGATACAACAGAGTAATAATATACAAGGTATATAATGGGGGGTACGATACAAATAAACCCACCTACTAGCAAGTCACCCGAAAGAAGCAGTGTCGGCAAAGCCGTAATGAAACCTGTACGGCAAAACCTGCACGAACTGTGGCACAACGGGAGTGAGTTACCAACTCGTGAGTAGAAAAACATCTACGAACAGAAATCGCATGAAGAACGCAATCCTAGGTCAACAATCATAATATATCCTCAAATATATATAACCAGCAGCCTATAATAATGGCTAGGGTAAAATTCTAACCCAACTGTAATCCCAAGTTCCCGTGTCAGTGCCTCAGGTAGCAATATATTATATGAATGATTTATGAAACAGAATAAACTGCTTTCATAATTTAGTGAGATTTCTGTACTTTTAAAAGAGGTATCATGAATGAAATCAGCATAAACAGTGTCTAGCATCGACACAAAACATAAATTCCAATGTCTCAATATCTCAGGATCTCAATGTCTCAATCTCACTATCTAGGGTGCCGTCAATCCAGACCGGCCCCTACCATCAATCTCAAGACCACGACGGTATCCTCCGGATTTCCGACGCGTCGGGTAATATCAACGGTTGGTAGTGCTCCCCAGCCAGGCTCAACGCCATCATCTGCGATCCTCTTGCCCCGGGGTACCGCACCGGGTCCACCATGTACCCAAAACGGTTCCTCCACTCCTCGAACTCGGGTCTCGAAATCCATCAGCAAACTCATGGTGGACGACTCATACATCATGGGAAAACCGCACTTTTCTTTAAAAAGAGAGAAAGAATTTTATAATGTTTTTGCGGTTTTCCCCCAAATCCAGGAAATCTCATGAAAATCCGAATCCAAATCATCAATAGCATGTAAACAGTGAATATAGGCATGAAAATCTATGAATGCGGCACAACAGTGAATAATAACATGCATGAAGTAGCAAGTAATAACTAAAATATCTAAACTAGCATATAAGGCAAGTACACTAATATCATGTCTAAACTATTAGCTAACAATCTATGTCAAATGAAATAGTATTTTCTAAAGTGTTCGTGACATGGCAATTACCGATGAAGATGTGTGTGAGCCGGAAAGTAAGTGTACGTGGTACATACGCGTCATCGGTAATGGTGCTGGTGTCCTAACAACATGATATTAACAATAGAATATGATTCAAAAATAAGTATGCGATGCGGAGCAACATCAATAATGAGCGGGAGCAAAATACTAGACACAATAACAACTAATATGGGCTAACAACTACACCAAACTATAGGGCTAAACTGTCAAGCTAAACTAAAGGTAAGGAAGCCGCCTAATGTTTGAGTCGATACATATGTATATATATATATATATATATATATATATATTAGTCGGAGATCCCGCCTTGATAATATCACATCCGATACCATATCAATAATCAGACACTCCCAAGTCAAGAGTGCTGATCAAACATCAATATATAGCTCGTACGTAAATCCGTCGTACGGCATCCCCAAATCTGGGTACAGGTCAGTATCACATTCATCAAATTAATTATTTGGTATCCTCTTTATCAAAGATCATAATCTTGGGTACTGATCTACGTCTAGTACAATACTAAGATCATCAATCTAATCATGATCTGACTGCTGATCTACAGCCTCATACAAACCGATAACATCATCATATATCGTCATAAAGAGGTATACATCGCCTAATGCGACCTATTATGAATATCTTAACATATCTTATCTCATATCACGATCACATGTCAACCATTCAATGTATAACACTATTCATATGTATCGTCGTCCCAAGATCCGCTATAATATCAGGACGTACCTCAAGTACGAATCCTGCAATATCACCGTTCTCGCGGTCTCAAATCAATCTCATTGACTCACCTCAAATCCCAAACACTATCCTCAAATCCAGTATGTGAACTCATTGTCCCATACCCATGTGAACACATAATACATATTCCCGTATAAGCACAAATGAAGAAGAATGTATGCAAGTGTGTGTGTGTGTGTGGTGCAACCCCTACTCTAGGGTTTCGCAACTCTAAACCTATCCAATCACACCTAAAATCTATCCTTATCATCAATAAACTCGATAATATAACCAATATATATGTGTGTATACGTATTCGTATACATCACCACGAACTGCGGGGGTGCTATACGCCATCCACCCGACTTCTCCCCGTAGATATAAATCTACTCACCTGGTCCTCGCTCGCCGGTGCCGACGTCGCCACGCACTTGCTTGTCGTCTCGAAGTCCACATAGGGTACCTACATATCATAATGCACCGTATTGCATTAAAACCAAATTCGAAATCGAAAAGGCATACGAAAATCAAATCGGCACGCGTATCACGCATAGGTCAAAACCTATCGTCTACACATGCAAGAATAGCTAAACCAACCCTCGATCTCGATGTCGATGTACAAACGTCAAACCATCGAGAAAAACCCAAACACACTCATTTGCGCATTCACGAACACTAATTATAATATAAAATAGGTTAAAATTCACAAAAACCCCAAATTCACTTTAAAAGCCATTTTTCCGAAATTCTAGCAAGCAAAAATTACCCGTTTTAGTACAAAACTCGACGTTTAAGCAAATCTAGCGGCTATAATACTTATTAAACTTCTCAAATAAGTCATACAACCCATTTCAAGAATTTAATATCATCAATTCATATAAAAATAAAAATTCTAGTTTTGCAATTTATCTAATTTTAACAATTTCAACTAAAAATGCACAAAACAATAACTACGCTTGATTTTGCATGGTCCAAGGCATTAAACCACTCATTATAATATTAATGATGACATGAAACCATAATTATATTTTAATCTAAAGCATTTAACAATTTTCCAAAAACCCTAGTTAGCAAAATAACTTAATTATGACATTTTATAAGTAATGGTTTGTAATTAACAACTATATTAGCTTTCTACAATACTTAAGATGTTAATCCGCATCACTAAACCATGCACAATTTATCACAACACAAATCCACAACAAAACCCTAATCTAATCCTTCTCTTGAAAACCCACATCTTTCAATTAAACCACAATTAAACTTATAATTAAGCTAGACTAAAGTATTTAGCAACAATTTAAACAAAAGGCCAAGATTTATACCTCATGAACCATGGATCAAACTTAAGATCTAGACCTCCAATTTGAAATCCTTGCATCAAGATCCATGCTAGATAGGCAAATGAGAAATGGGTAGGAGTTGGATTTTGATTTCGGTGAGGTTTTACTTTGATTTTGGACAATTTTTTTTATGGAAAAAGAGAGGAGAAGAGGGAAGGGGGGCTGCTGTTGGGGACTGCAATATTTGTCCAGAATTGGAGGGGGGTGAGGGAGGAGAGAGAGTGAGGTGGAGAAAGTGGGGAGAAAAGTCAAAGTCCACCCTTTTACTTCTTTCATTTTCCTTTCTTTTCTTTTCTTTTCTTTTGCAAAACAAGTGGGGAAAATTGAGGGGCTGCTGCTGAATTCAGCCAAGGGGAAGGATAAATGGTGGTGTGTGAGTGTGGGTATGGGTGTGGGGTGATGGAAAAGGATAAATACTATACCCCAAATATCCATTTACACTAAATTCACTATTTAAGCCTTTTTCTTCGATATTTTCTAACACCGTTTAACAACTTCATTTCAATTCAAAAACCACATGGTAAATTATTTTTTAATGTGTTATGATGCACAAAATTTGTTTCAACTCATTCCAATTTGTGATTTTCCCTAATTAAATGTATTGGTGACGGCTTAAAATAATATTAAAATAATTAATTTCGGAAAATTTATCAGAAAATTTGAAATTTCACCAGTGGCTCAATAAACACCAAATACTAGCAATTACATATCTAGAATATGTATATTTAATTTTAAAATAAAGATATTTGTATTTTGACTTTTTACAGAAAACCCCCATATTTTACCGATTTTCCGAAATTTCACCGAAACGATTTTCAAAACGTTACAGTACATAACATCGCATACATTATAGATCATACGGCTGAAGCGTATGGTATAACGCTCTTGCGAGCTCTCTCTTCATCAGTCTTCGGACAGAAGTCCTTAGAGAGAGTGATTCCATAACAAGCAGGCAAGGCACCACGCTTGGAATCTTCCATACTAATCCTTTTTAGGATGGTGTCTATGTACATTGATTGGAACAATCCTAATAACCTCTTGGATCTATCTCTATAGATCCTTATGCCCAAAATGCATGAGGCATCACCCAGGTCCTTCATGGAGAACCTTTGTGATAAGAATAGTTTGACCGATTGTAGCAGGAATATCATTTCCTATCAGGAGAATGTCATCTACGTACAATACGAGAAATGTGACAGTACTCCCAACAATCTTCTTATAAATACATGGTTCATCTATATTTTTGATAAAATCAAACTCTTTGATTGTATCATCAAAGCAGATGTTCCAGCTCTGTGAGGCCTGCTTTAATCCATAAATGGATTTAAGCAATCTACATGCTTTCCTGCTGCTCCCACTGTCAATGAAGCCCTCTGGCTGATCCATGAAAACACATTCTTCTAAATCACCATTTAGAAATGCAGTTTTAACGTCCATCTGCCAGATTTCATAATCATAGTGAGCAACAATAGCAAGTAGGATTCTAATGGATTTAAGCGTTGCTACTGGAGAGAAAGTTTCATCATAGTCCAATCGTGGTCTTTGACGAAAACCTTTCGCTACTAGACTTGCTTTAAAGGTCTCTACCTGTCCATCTATACCAATCTTTCTATTTAAAGATCCATTTGCACCCAGCGGGTTTTATCCCTGGAGGCACAACGTCCAAAGTTCATACTTTGTTTGTATACATGGACTCCATTTCGGATCTCATGTCTTCCAGCCACTTCACTGAGTCACCACTCGTGATAGCTTGGTGAAAACTAGTAGGTTCATCATCATCCATGATGCAATCTTCTCTATCTCCATCAATGAGAAACCCATAGTATCTCTCTGGTGGGCGAGAAGTTCTACTAGATCTCCGGAGCGGCTGAGGTTCTTGAAGTTCTACTGCAACATCAGTTTCAACCAATTTGTCTTGGGTAATTTGTGTCTCCAGAACCTCTTCTAGTTCTACCGCATTGCCATCAGTACTGTCTGTAAAGATTTCATTTTCTAAAAATGTGGCATGCTGAGCAACAAACACCTTTTGTTCCTCCTTGTGGTAGAATAGATATCCATACGAATGTTTTGGATACCCCACAAATTTACACATGACCGATCGTGTCTCGAGTTTGTCTGGATTCTGCTTTTTAACAAAAGCCGGACAACCCTAAATCCTAACTCTTTTAAAAGATGGTCTCTTTCCACTCCATATCTCATATGGAGTGGTAGACACAGTCTTGGTTAGAACCCTGTTTAATAGATACATCGCTGTCTCTAATGCATGCCCCCAAAAGGAAAGCGGTAACTCAGCATCACACATTATGGATCGTACCATATCTAATAGGGTACAATTCCTCCGTTCTGACACACCATTGTGCTGTGGTGTATAAGGAGGAGTGAGCTGAGAGAGAATCACATTCTCTTTTAAGAAGTCTAAAAACTCTGTACTTAAATATTCTCCACATCGATCTGATCGAAATTTCTTGATGCTCAAGCCTGTTTGTTTTTCTACTTCAAGTTTGTACTCCTTGAATTTCTCGAAAGCTTCGGATTTGTGCTTTATCAAAAACACGTGTCCGAATCTTGAGAAATCATCAGTAAAAGTAATGAAGTATGAAAAACCACCTCTAGCATGTGTAGACATTGGTCCGCATACATCACTATGTATGAGGCTTAAGAGTTCTACAGCTCTTTCTCCGTGTCCAGTAAACGGAGTTTTGGTCATTTTACCTTTGATACAAGACTAGCACGTCGCATAAGATTTATATTCAAAAGGATTTAAATATCCATCTTTATGTAGTTTGTTTAGTCTTGTTTCATTAATATGACCAAGTCTACAATGCCAAAGAAAAGCTTCATTTATATCTGAAAACTTTCTTTTATTAGTATGTTGTATATTGAAAACTGTGTGTTGGTTCAAAACGTAAATACAATTATTTAGTGTACCATACCCAATCAACTCTTGATTCAAGTCAATGTTCATAACATTATTTTGCAATACAAAATGATATCCTTCATTGTCCAACAAAGAAATGGATATTATACTACATATCATACTAGGTACAAAATAACACGGGTTCAAAACCAAAATACAACCCGAAGGCAACCCAAGATGATACTCTCCTACGGATATAGCATGTACATTGGAACCATTTCCAACCCGCAGAGTATGGTCACCTGTCTTCAAAACTCTACTATTTCTCAATCCCTGCATACAATTGCAGATGTGAGAACCAGAACCGGTATCTAATACCCAAGATGCAGAGTTTAAAGAAAAACAGTTTTCAGTTACAAACACACTTGAAGTGGAAGCATCAGCATGCTTCTTCTTCTTGAGATCAGCAAGATACACAGCACAGTTGCGTTTCCAATGTCCTGACTTGTGGCAGTAAAAACATTCTCCTTTCCCGCTTCCCGCAGCCCCGGATTTGTCTTTCCCCTTTTCCTTTTTAACTCCACCTTTCTGTTTGATAGACTTCTTCTTTTTCTTTCCCTTGGCCTTGGCTTTTGGGAATGAAGAGGAGGATGGCCCAGCAAGCAGAGCGGGAGTCCTCGTTGTTTTCAACATGCTCTCTGCACTTCTCAACATATTGAGAAGTTCAGGTAATGATTTCTCCAAATCATTCATATTGAAGTTCACTATGAACGGAGCAAAAGCAGGGAGGAGAGACTGTAGAACAATATCTGTATACTGCTCATTGTCCATGGTCCATCCCAGTTCCTTAAGTTCTTCTATAAGACCAATCATCTTCAAAACATGGTCTCCTACTGATGTACCAGGGGCCATTCGCATCTGAAACAGCTTTCGAGATGCCTCGTATCTCAAAGTACGAGATTGCTCTTCATACAAGTCCTTTGTATGAAGAAAGATGGATTGTACATCCATATTCTCGTGTTGCTTCTAATGGATATTGTCCATAGAAGCAAGCGCGAGGCATTTGGCCGTGTTACAATCAGTATCCCATGTTTTTCAGATCTCCCTATCCGAGACAAATGATTCAGGTCCTGGGACGGGTGGGGCTTTGGTTGTGAGGACATATGATACTTTATCATATGCAAGTGCAATGTTCAAGTTCCTCAACCATTCTTTATAGTTCGGTCCCGTCAGTTTATTTTTCTCTAGTAGAAGCTTAAGTCCCGTCATTGCTATCTGCCATTAGGAGAGAGAAAAGAATACACTCAACGAAATGCTCTTGCAAAGAATTAGATTGGTTATTATCTTATCTAATCGATGTCTCCCACTGCTTTAATCAAATTTTCTTTCAAAACCTGAAAAGAAAACTAGCCAGGATTAATTACATTCTACAGTTTCGCTAACCGGTCAGCCAGGCCAGTGTCGGTACTTTGAGGGAGGTTCTCCGTGCTTTCGCACGGACCTAATTAAAGTAAACCTCGTTTTCCCAGATGTCAAACCCCGTTAACACCTTTCTAGACACCTACTGGATCAGCTAATTGTAAAGTGCAAAATTCTCCTGGAAGTAACACTTATTCACAGTGGGATCGGGATCCAACTATCATATAGATGGTATGCAATCTCATTGCAAATTTCAACTCTTGAAACTCCCGATATGGTTTTTACCCCTAGTTACTTATGACCTTGGCTATGGTCAAAATATTATAAGTACTAGTCAAGTTCTACCCATCATTTCGAGATCAACTAGACCCACCCATATGACCCTTGACTATGATCAACATAATCACATGAATGTCCTAACTGATCGCATCATATGCTTTGTAGGAAGACATCACTTAGCTACCGTACACTATGCCTTGACTATGATCAAAATACACAGCACGAATACTAAGTACTCTGCTTCCTAAAATGACGGAGGGTTGCGGATGGTTTTTATGAAAACCTTTAACGCTTTGAACTTGATCTCGTTGTAGAATCAAAACAGTTTAGAAAAGGAGTGGCTTAAGCTCCGCATCTTTTGAAACTTGCATTTTTCATAAAAAGGACGAGCGGGTTTCAAATCTGATTCTACAACTTCTTTTAGGTTTCTTTTACTTTACATTAATCTCATTAATGTAATCCCATCATTTAAGTTCCTAAGCCATCACAGAAAAGAAACGAAAATAGAACGTAGACTTATGCCATCCGCATTCGCCACAGTGTCCCGTTATGCACCGTTAGGTTACTTAACTAACGGCATAGAGGGGCGGTACTAGTGCGGGTGTAAAACATAAGTAACGTTTATTATATATCATATATATAATAATAATCCATTCGTCTCAGATACTAAGTAATCGCATTACAGAATATCAACAGCAGAAGCACATATGAAAATAAAAGGATATCTAGGACGTCCGTATTTTGTATTTAGCCAACAATAGAAAATACGGATTCCACGGTCGCGAAGAATAGCAAAGCCCACACCCCTAGACCCCTACGAGAGTGGCAAGTGATCCTGCCAATTCTAGAGTTTAGGAGACCCGGTCTCGACTCCTCGAGATGGCCTCCCACTGAACCCTAGAACCCGGTCACTTGTACACCCCTCCTTGGGTCTATCCTAATGCGGAAAAGTAAATAATATACAATGATGGAAACATCTTCCTCAGCCCGGAAGTGCCCCAAATAAAAGAATATTACATACAATTGATTTATACATGAATGAAAATAAAACTCTCATCTCACATAAAAAAACCCCGGCTATTCAATCGCGACAATCCTGCACATCATATCTCAGCAACACATAATATCTAATATCATCAACGTAAGCAAGTATGCGTATCCCGATTGTCGTTGATGTAGAGCAACGAAGCCGGCGATACCCCACATACTACGCTTACGGTCACAGAAAAGAAAGTGTAAAACTACAACATTTGGAATCCACAATCTGTTTAGACATCGTAAATCCGAAATATCGCATACTTCGCATTTCATGCCTAACTATATGAATTCCACATATTGTATCATATTCCAGATAAATAGACAGTATTAAACTTTCCGATCGAATAATCAAATACCCAAGATTTCCTAAATAGCTCAACACTTGAGCGGTGTTCAAAAATCCCAGAACATGTCACAGTAGCAGTGGTCCAGCCGTAGAAGGGTCAAGCCAACGCCTCACATGTGGTACGCCGTACTGCCCCAAACCCTAAGGTTTAGAGGCGGTTCAGCCGGTCACATAATTGAGTTAAGGTTTGTGTTCTTCTAGAGGGTCCACCACGTTACTTGCACGTTTTTCTGAAAGATTTAAACTCGAGAAAAATTCAACACTTGAAAGTTTTTCGTGCCGGGAAAAAGTGAGTTAATGATATCCGTTCGAACATTTTAACTTTTTCTAAATTTCCGGAAAAAAGAATGAAATTAAATTTTCCGATCGAATCAACGAATTCAAAATAATCCCCAGAACACTCAACACTTGAGTCAGATTAAAAATACCCGAAAATATGTACAAGCAGCTACGGACATTACTGTGCAAAAACGATGCAATAATACTTCTGTACGGCCGTGGATCCGCGGCCAAGGCAAGGTATGGCCGCGGTTCCGCGGTGGTTTGTACGGATTATGGCCTCGTTTTTTTTACAGTAATGCTTATATTTCCTTGCTGAATTTTTTAAGTATTTTTAATACAAAAAAAATCACAGTTTTAAAAAATGTCCAGAGAAGGGTCTAAATTGGTGTTTCGTAGTTCGATCGGAGTTTTAACTTCGCCTACGCATCGTCTAAAGCTCTAGCTTGGCTCTGATACCATTGTTTGGTTTACCTAGCACCTCATCAAGGGTTTATAAGCATCGCATATGCCAAAATCAAATTTTGAAGGTGCTAAGTGAACTTGCAAAGAATCATAACTAGAAATTTAGGGTTTCTTTCCAACTAAGCATCACATGCAAATGAAAAACTATCACTATGGGTAGAGATTACAACCTTTGAAGACCTCCCTTGGTGACTCCTTGGCACTTTGAGTGTTTGGAACGGATCGATGGAAGCCTTCCTAGTCCACAAAGATCCACCCGAGGTCCCATTGCCCAAAGCTCCTTGCTTTACTTGATATGTGAATGAAGTAGAGCAAACACCCTACACAAATGGGCTAGATGTGTGTAGTATGATGATGTGGTTTGTATTCTATAATCAAAACCCTTTATTTTTATCAACTTCACTCAAAGAAATTTTCAAGAGAGGAAGAAGAAGATGGTGGCTAAGCTTGAGCTCAAAAGATAATGATATGAATGAATAATTGAAATGAGAAAGAATAATCTATATTAATCCTTCTAACTTCAACCATGGTTAGTAATTATCTAGATCTTTATCAATGAGTTAATAAAGCAAAAGGATAATTAACTCAAGCTTAAAAAGTTGTTGAAGTATGGTCAAAGATGATAAACATTAACCATGTGTGAATTAACCTTTCCTTTAATTCAAAATGATAAATAAATAGATAATTACTACAATATGAGTCTTGCATTGCCACCAAATATGTATCAACAACCATGATACAATGTATGTATGTATGTGTCCATGCACATCATCATGTGCATACATACATGCATACAAAAATAGAAAAAGGGTTTAATTAAAGAATTAATCTAAAAGTCATTTGTTAAATCAACACTTGATTTTGCAAACCGGTCATATCACATACGAGCCGACCAATAGAAAATGCCTGATTAATATACAGTATCACATATCCGTATTTAATCGGGTCCCCGTGCATATCTCATATGCACACCACATCTTTTCGCCTGAGCCAGGAAACTTCATTGTGGGACTCTATGACTCCTCAATACGCCGGCAGTAGGTGATGATCATATCAAACACCCACAAGCCGCAATCGGTCAGCTAAACGTAACGGCCACCCGGGTATTGAGCGATCAGAAGAAAACCCGCGAAGCTGTCAAAACTCCCGTCGAGCCAACTGGCAACACTTACCTTACAGTCCGGTCTCTTCGTCAGATATGTTACATATCGAATCTAGGGATGGAATCGTCGATCCCAATAACTCAATAAGTCATGCTGGTGTATGGCTCATAACAGATCGAGAAACTACTAATAACGCTTATCAGTAAATCTCAGCAGGCCTGGACAGGGACTTGCTGTTATAGCCAATCGAGCATAGCACAACATCAACTCCCAATACCGGGAGAGACGAAGCCCCTCCTATCACTCATCTCCTCCATGTGCCTCGGGACTGTACCCAAAGTCCACCTGTTTGCACGACTCAGTAGAGCCGTGGTAGGGTGGATATCAAAGTACAGTGGGAGGACACACAAGACTCTATGAAGATCTTGGGTCTACAGACTAACCTGTACCAGTGTCACCTGAGAACTGCTATCCGACGATAGATATAATACCACATAGGAGTTTTCTATGAGTCCGTTCAGTGTACCCAGTCTCCACTGAGCACCCGCATACAATCTTTGGTGTCATCTCACCAGATGGATATGGGATCATCCATCGCCCATCATATAGGACAAGAATAGTATACGCTAGTCTACTCTGGAATATCGATGCCCCGTCTCGATACACCCACGACTAGGAACAGTTCAAGGATATGCTTATAAACTACACATGCCCCACTAGTATGATCTACATCATAGTCACATTAGTCAAGCAAATATCCCGAGGGTTTTATCCACATGTGAAAATGAATAAAAGCATGATCAAATCAACACGTCAAGATAAAGTAAACCAGATAGCATATTATCATGTTGAGCGAGAAAGTCATCTAAATCCATATATACATGTCCAAGCATCCAGTATACATATAATGTCCTCTAGGGCATACATATACCTAACACTTTTGATCTAACGGCGGGGAATTCTTTTAATTCCAGCACTGGCGCACTTGGCGCTAGCGCACCTGTGTTTGACACGTGGCGCGTAGCGCAGCGCAACTGCGCTAGCGCACCTGTGTTTGACACGTGGCGCGCAGCGCAGAGCGCAAGGGATCTGAAGCGTTGCTTCAATTTTTAAATTTTGGAATTTGAACAGAGCTTTGCTCTGATTGGGGAAAGCAAAAGCGTCGCTTCATTTCAAATCTGGGAATTTGAACAGAACTTTGCTCTGATTGGTGAAACAAATGCCCCCCCACCGTTGCGCTTACGTGGCCTATACATGAGCGCGGCGGGGGTAACATCTTAGCCGTTGAATCAACTTTTGGAAGTTGAAACGGCTTTTAATGCCTATAAATAGGACCTTTGGTCCCTTAGATGATTTTCATCTTCTTTCTTAAGAATTTTCTCTTATTCAGAGCATTGCTCTTCAGTTTTAAGAACATTTCAAGAGTAAAACTCTGTGAAAACTTAGGTATAGTTTAAAACTTTTAATAATCCAGGGTTTTACCCATTAACAGAGCTTTGCTCTTTATAGATCATTGATCTAAAGAGAACCCTTTTAGGGTTCCATTAATAGAGCTTTACTCTCTAAAAGAATTTTATTTATAATTTCTTAATTCATTAATGTGGCTTTGCCCCTTTCAAATCATATAGAAGAACTCTTAAGAGTTTTTCATGGGTCATGAAGATCAACAATGGAATTTTATTTTTTGATGGATTATATCATCATCTCAGAGCAAGGCTCTCAGCGTTCTTGGAGAATTTCTTTAAATTCCCCTCATAATTGATTTTGACAGGTGCCATTCCTATGTGCAGAGCATTACTCTCGAGGAGTTTAACTCCCTGTGTCTGTTTTTCCTCATTGCTAATCTTCTAATTGCTGTTTCTTTCAGGCACTATGGCTATTCATTTATACAGTCTGAACGAGTTCATCACTTATGAGGATATCCGCGTACAGGGCCGTCACCAAAACCAAGAGTTTACAGATGCCCAGTGTGCGGAGATTATGGGTCGTCTGTATGCACGCGTTGGTTGGTTGCTTCCTCACCGTTCTGCTCTCTTGAAAGTCGTACTGGGAGCAATCTGGAGAGCACTTCCGGGGTTTCACGAGGCCATGCCGCTTAATGCGCTGGATGATGCTGAAGACAAGGTGCATTCAGTGTACCTGTCGGGGCTGATCTCAAAGAAATGGCGAGATAGCCTCATCGATATTCTGCATCAAATTTTTCAACAGACGACGATAATCGCTTCTTATCGGAGGGTGGGGGGGAATTGCCGAAGATCTTGACACACGTGAGCGCGAGAGGATGCGCACGAGAAGGGTCATAAAGGCCAGAAAGACTCTAGACGGCCTTACTTTCGAATTCCTCAATCCATGCCTTGGATCCGAGGTTTTTCCGTTGTAAACATTTTAATGGCGTTTTCGTTCATTGCTTTCATAATTGTAAGAGCCCCCCCTTTTTTTGAAGTATGAATGGAAAATTTCTCATTTCAGCCTGTCTTATTTCATGTACTAAATCTTTTGCACATACATGAATGGGTATGTCTCGAACGCTTAATCAAATGCAAATCGAAAGTTCTTTCTGTCGCTTTCTTCTCTTTGCTGTATTGTTTTCCATATGATTTTAGCAAGTGCGGTCTGTAGATAGCATATAGCCATTATTCTTAGGCTTTTTGTAGAGTGGCAATGGCTCAGAAAACAGGGTTAGGATCTGTCACCTAAGACTTTTCAATTTTATGAGTCGTAAGGGTCTCATAAAGAATTTTCTCTCTACCGGTCGAGAGGATCCCGTAGGTGTAATTTCTCCTTAAGAATCGTGAGGATTCCTAAGTGTGTTTTCTCTTGAAAGTTGTAAGGGTGTCATAAGAGAATTTACTCCCTTACGAGTCGTGAGGACCCGCAAGTGATGGATGAAGTTGTCCTTATCCGCATTTCATGGAGTCAGGGGTTGTTCTGGATACTTCTCAAGGGTTCACTGCCGTGTTTGACGAGGACCAGGCCCTGCTCTGGATGTTTTCCAGGATACCATAGTTTAAAGACATCGCGGTCTAGGTTAAGGACATCATCGTCTGTGAGTTTAAGGACCTCACAGTCCAATGTTAGTTTTAAGATATCACGGTCAAGGTTAAGGACATCATAGTCCGTGGATTTAAGGACTCCACAGTCCGATGTTAGTTTTAAGACATCACGGTCGAGGTTAAGGACATCATAGTCCGTGGATTTAAGGACTCCACAGTCCAATGTTAGTTTTAAGACATCACGGTCGAGGTTAAGGACATCATAGTCCATGGATTTAAGGACTCCACAGTCCAATGTTACGTATGGTTGCCGGGACCCATCGCCTCTTTGAAGACGTTGAGGAATTACAACGACAGATATCAAAGGAGTGACGAGATATACCCTTGAACCAAGGTGAAATTAGTTTAAAATCATTACGGTTGATTGTTAGTTTTAAGACATCACGGTCGAGGTTAAGGACATCATAGTCCATGGATTTAAGGACTCCACAGTCCGATGTTAGTTTTAAGACATCACGGTCGAGGTTAAGGACATCATAGTCCATGAGTTTAAGGACCTCACAGTCCGATGTTTGCTCTGGATGCTTCCCACGGGTTCACTGCCGTGTTCGGCGAGGACCAGGATCCGCTCTGGATGCTTCACACGGGTTCATTACCGTGCTCTGCGAGGACCAGGATCCGCTCTGGACGTTTTCCACGGGGTCAGAAGTCACATAATCCGCATTCCACGTAGCCAGGAATTTTGCTCTAGATGCTTCCCACGGGTTCACTACCGTGTTCGGCGAGGACTAGGCTCCGCTCTGGATGCTTCACACGGGTTCACTGTCGTGCTCTGCGAGGACCAGGATCCGCTCTGGACGTTTTCCACGGGGTCAGAAGTGACGTTATCCGCGTCCCACGTGACCAGGAATTTTGCTCTAGATGCTTCCCACGGGCTCACTGCCGTGTTCGGCGAGGACTAGGCTCCGCTCTGGATGCTTCACACGGGTTCACTGTCGTGCTCTGCGAGGACCAGGATCTGCTCTGGACATTTTCCACGGGGTCAGAAGTGACATAATCCGCGTTCCACGTAGCCAGAAATTTTACTCTAGATGCTTCCCACGGGATTACATCCGTGTTCGGCGAGGACTAGGCTCCGCTCTGGATGCTTCACACGGGTTCACTACTGTGCTCTGCGAGGACCAGGATCCGCTCTGGACATTTTCCACGAGGTCAGAAGTGACATAATCCGCGTTCCACGTAGCCAGGAATTTTGCTCTAGATGCTTCCCACGGGTTCACTGCCGTGTTCGGAGAGGACTAGGCTCCGCTCTGGATGCTTCACACGGGTTCACTGCCGTGCTCTACGAGGACCAGGATCCGCTGCGGACGTTTTCCACGGGGTCAGAAGTGACGTTATCCGCGTCCCATGTGACCAGGAATTTTTCTCTAGATGCTTCCCACGGGTTCACTGCCGTGTTCGGCGAAGACTAGGCTCCGATCTGGATGCTTCACACGGGTTCACTGCCGTGCTCTGCGAGGACCAGGATCCGCTCTGGACGTTTTCCACGGGGTCAGAAGTGACATAATCCGCGTTCCATGTAGCCAGGAATTTTGCTATAGATGCTTCCCACGGGTTTACTGCCGTGTTTGGCGAGGACTAGGCTCCGCTCTGGATGCTTCACACGGGTTCACTGTCGTGCTCTGCGAGGACTAGGATCCGCTCTGGATGTTTTCCATGGGGTCAGAAGTGACATAATCGGCTTTCCACGTAGCCAGGGAAGGTTGACTTTATCCGTGTTTCACGGAGTTGGGATTTGACTCTCGGTCATCTGTACACCGCCGAGTCATGGAACTGGGAGTTGCCGCTGTTCCGCTTTGCTTGATGTTGTGTCTACTGAGACGAATGTTGAGATGATCTCCAGGCTATCTGTGACCCATCGAGATTTGGCTTCTTCTTCTGATGAAACCTGGGGAGGAGGAGTGTGATTCGTTCTTTGTTTGCACCCCTGGATTGTATACAGGGATTGATGTAATACCACCTGTAGGGCATAAATTTCATTTTTATTTTTCAATTCTTTCCGCGATGCTCTATCATTTCAGCTTTTATATCGCGAAGGTCGCGATTGCCCAATCATTTCGGCTATTTATTTTGTTTTTACTCGCTGCTTTTTATTTAGAGTTGCCCAATCATTTCGGCTATTTCGCATGCATACATTTTTACTTGCTGATTTTGTTGCAAGTTGCCCCATCGTTTCGGCTATTTCGTATGCATGTATGGCTTGCCGGCTTTTCGCTGCAAGCTTGGGATTAGACACCGATTTCGGCATCAGCACCGCTACAACTGGAATATTGCCAGGAGCGAATCATCATTTGCCTCTGTCGATATCGAACAAAGGTGGCTTAGCAAACAGGGTTAGGGTCCTGTCGACTAAGCCTTTTAACTTTGTGAGCCGTAAGGTTCTCACAAAGGTATTTCTCCCTGCGAGTCGTGATGATCTCGTAGGTGTGTTTTCTCCTTAGGAATCGTGAGGATTCCTAAGTGTATGTTCTTTTTTAAGTCGTAAGGATCTTACAAAAGAGTTTTCCCCTTATAAGTCGAGAGGGCCTACAAGGGTTGTTCACCGTGTAGACATATCTCTAGTCACGGATGGGACTTTGTTAGGGAAATGTTTATTCGCGTCCGTGGATTGTATACAAGGGTCAGCGTTGATCCGCTTGTAGGGCAGTGTCGGAGGTTGTGGGGGTTGCTTAAGAACAGGTTCAGGTCTCTGTAGCTTAATACTTTCAAATCTTATGAGCCGTGAGGGTCTCATAAGAGGATTCTCCTTACGAGTGGTGAGGATCTCGTAAGTGTAATTTCTCCTTAGGAATCGTGAGGATTCCTAAGTGTGTTTCTCCCTTGTGAGTCGTAAGGATCTCACGCTGGTGATTTCTCCTTACAAGGTCGAGAGGACCTCGCAAGTGTCTTTTAACGAGTTTGCGCCCTTTCGGGTTTTCACTAACACTCGCCGATAGCCTTGCTGTTTTTACTCACGGAGCCCTTTCGGGTTTTCATCTGTGCCCATTTTGCTTATGGACATACCGTTTTCTCTTTTTTTTATTCTTTTTTTTTTATTCCCCTTTTTTGTATCAGCTTTGGGATGCTGCAATCCACCGTAAATAATCGACATCTCGGTCAACAGCTAGTTTTAGGACATAGTGGTCCGTCGTTAGTTTAAGGACGTTTCGGTCCGTTGTTAGTTTAAGGACGTTTCGGTCCGTTGTTAGTTTAAGGACGTTTCGGTCCACTGTTAGTTTAAGGGCATTTCGGTCCGTCGTTCGTTTCGGTCCGTCGTTAGTTTAAGGACGTTTCGGTCCGTTGTTAGTTTAAGGACATTTTGGTCCATCGTTTGTTTAGGGACATTTCGGTCCATCGTTAGTTTAGGGACATTTCGATCCGTGAAAAGAAAGCCCGTTACTACTTATAGAGTTTGGGCTTAGGAAGATAGCGAGCGGACATAGTCGTCGTCATCTATAATTAACCCCGGCCGTGACTCGTCAAGCGCAGTATTTCTTCAGGAAGCGACCGTTTATTGGCCTGAAGGGTCTTTCACCATGCATGTCCATGAGTAGGTAGGCTCTACCCTAGTAGACCTTGTCTATTATATACGGGCCTTCATAGTTCGGCTCGAATTTTCCCCGCTTGACGTCATTGGCGATCATAAGTCTTTTGACCACTAGCACGGGTTCGCCTTGGCGGAATGTCCTCGGCTTGGTCAATCTTTCATATGGGCGCGTCATCTTTGCTTTATAAGCTTCCAGATTTTGCTGCGCCAGGAGCCGGGTTTCATCAAGGGCATCAAGCTCCTCAAGCCGAAGGTGAGCATTCTCTTCGTCCGTTAGCTCATAATGGACTGCCACTCGTAGAGAGGGTAACTCTATCTCGAGGGGAAGTACCGCTTCTGTACCGAATACCAACGCGTATGGCGTTGTGTTCGTGTCCGTCTTGAACGTAGTTCGATACGCCCAGAGAGCTTCCTGCAGTCTCTCGTTCCAGTCTTTCTTATTTCGAGACACCGTCTTTTTCATGATCTTCGTCAAGGTCTTGTTAAAAGCCTCGGCTAGACCGTTGGCTCGGGGTTTATAAACCGAAGAGTATCTCCAGTCTATGTTATGTTGTTGTGCGAAGCGGCTGATTTTGTGGCTTCTGAAGGCTGGCCCGTTATCATAGATGATCCGCCGCGGAGTACCGAACCGATAAATGACGCGTGTCTTGAAGAAATGGAGGATATTCTCCGTCTTCACCTCCTTCAGCGGTACTGCTTCTGCCCATTTGGAGAAGTAATCAGTTGTCGCCAAAATGAACCGATGTCCTCTGGACGATGCTGGCTCAATAGGGCCAATTATGTCAGTCCCCCACATTTCAAACGGCCAGCTAGCCACTGTCGGATGTAGCGGATTCGGATGCTGATGGATGAAGTCCCCGTGAATCTGGCACGAGTGGCACTGCTTTGCGTATTCGAGGCAGTCTTGGATCATCGTGGGACAATAATAACCCATCCGTTTGATCTTCAGCTTCATCTTCGGCCCGACTTGGTGAGAACCATAGAGTCCGTCGTGAATTTCTTGAACGACTCCCTTTGCTTCTTCACGTCCCAGGCATCTTAGCCATAGAGAATCGAATGATCTCTTGTACAGAGTATCATTGACGAAAGCGAAAGACAGAGCTCGTTCTGTCACGCCCCGCTTCCCAGTGTACGGCGAAGTGGACGCGACGAGGCCCGCTACGTATATACTCAGAAGTACATACGCTAAGCGTAACTAAGCAATATAAAGTAAATCACAAGAGACGAATAATATAGAAATAACAGCAACTTTTATTAATATCATTCTTTGTACAATGCATGAAAAGAAAATACAACTGGAATGAAAAGCAATGCCTAAACAGTGGCATAACAGAAAATGAAATAAACTGGAAAGAACAAGGTACATTATCTAGAGCTCTGAATCTTCCTGGAACTGCTCCAAATCTTCACCGGTGGGCTCGATCTCAGCTTGGTCCAACGCACCTGATGACATTCAAAGAAGAAAGAAATAGAATGTCGTCAGCGAACAGGTCGCTCGGTAAGTCCCAAAGAATAAGAAGAATGAGAATGACAGAGTAACAGTATTTTCTAACTATTATATTATTGAATCTTATGGAACATTGTGTAACGCTGTTGTTTGTAGCTTGGTACAGAAGGATGCCAGTGTATATGAGGGGGGTCTCTATATGCTCGAGACCAGGGCAAACGGAAATAGAGTACAAGGCTCCGTTATACAACCCGGAACAACGACAACTGGATTCGGGTTAGGTGTCTTAAATCTGACCACCTCGTGCCACCTTTAACACCTTCCGTACCAATCTACCCCTTAAACCACGCGATGTCTTGTTTATATTGTTATCTTGTAAACTTGAATTGATTGCATGATAGACTGACTGATTGACCTAAACCATGATATCAGGAAACGGTTATAACCGTAGAGTCATGTAAATGGAATACTGGGAAACATGTAAAGGAATATCCATGGTTCGGTTCAGTCGAGTAGATTGTTAACTGGATTCTGGGATTCATGTATTCATCTTGAGTTGAAATATAAAGAATATAGATTGACTTGAATCATATTCAAGTCAGAAATAGTCAGACTCTAACCCGAGTCAGACTAAAAGAAATGTAATTGGAAGTTCAATATTAGTTAGGGGCCTTATTGTAATTTGTAAAACTTGAGGGGGTTTTATGTAAAAATACTTTTGTATAGTTTTCAAAATACACCTCAAGTATTTATTATTCGTCTTTATAATTATAATGAATGTGAATTTTATTTGTGTTATTCTAGTGAATATATCCTAATAAAAGTATTAATTGATTTATTTAAAATTCATGGTATTTTAATGTAACTTTTAAACTTGTAATTTTAGACATAGTGGAAACTTTATACTATAATAAAATAGGTGTTTAAATGATAATTATATATATATTAATACAAGAATAATTTTAAATAAATATTTTAATTCCCAAAATCACATTTTTCTTAAATGTCGTATTTTAAACCTTTCGAGATCGAATGCTCCTTGCGGAGGTCTGAATCTCGCACTACTAGCCCGCGGGTGCACGATGAACCGTACTATCCCTAACGGGTTCCCCAAAGGTGGGTTGTAGCGGCGCTTTGCTTAGGTTTAATAAATACTATTCATTTAGAAAAAACGGTTTTATAAATATAAGGTAATATTTGTAAAAGGGTATAACTTTCCGTATTTTATTTTCTAGGGTTTCCTAAGCCAACTAGCCTATTTCTAAGGTCTAAACGATAAGTCATTAGAAGCCTCAAATCACCTCTTCACCGTCAATTGCGGCCAGGTAAGTGCCAGGTAAGTGGGAAGGAACCACAGTCGTGGGCCTAATTAAAAACCACTAGCCTAGACACACTTGCCTAGACACCACAAGACAGTTTAGATAAACGATCGATGTCCATGACCTATCGTGCTTTCATTTTATTTAAAATTTTATACAACTTAAAGCTTAAAGGTTATAAAGATTAGGGTATTTTAGTGAAAAGTCCTGTAATTTCGTATTCTGTGTTTTGATATTTATCAATTAGGGTTATATTGAGTGTGTGTAGAGGTAGGTCATTACCTCGTGACTTATTTTAAGTTTTGGTGAAGTTTAAAGGTAAAACATGACATATTAAACTTAAAGGTATTATAGCGCAAGAATACGGTATTCGAAAACGTTATCATTTTATGTGTGAAATTTCATTCAAAGTGGGTTCTACAAGTTTAGTGATCAAGATAAACCTATTTAGGAGTGAGGGAATTAATTAAACTAAGAAAAATGAACTTCATGGTATTTTTATGAAAAGAATACGGTTTTGCAAAGAAGCTATCATTTCATGTGAAAAAGTTTGATTAAATTGGTTTATGGGTGATTAATAGTCAACAGGCATATCGGTAGATAATATGTATTAGGTAACAAGTGGAAATTTATAGAAAAACCGAATCGGAATTCGGTTTGTCCGATTTCCGTCGGGTTACAAAAATTCGTATTTTTATACTTATAGAAAAGAGAGATAGAGGGGATGGGACTTACGGTTTGGGCAAGCTAAGGAAGCTAATGGATGCGGTGGTTGTCGATTCGTCGAAAACGTCGCGAAGGTTCTGATCCGGTCGCCGAAATCCGTCGTCGATTTCGGCAGCGCTTCGCTTCTCGCTCTTCGTACCGAGTTCTCGAGAATTTGATAGAGTGGACTTAGAGGTGTGAGGGGAAAAGGTAGAGGATAGGGGTCTTTATATAGGGCTAGGCTAGGGTTAGGGTTTGGAATAAAAAATATTTTAAAAAAATGTAAAAATTCATTAAATTTGGTCTTAAAAGAGATTTAATTGAAATTGTGTAACAGTACAGAAAATTTAGAGTATGCAGGTGAAGAGACCAAGTCAACACGAAACTTTTTCGTGTTGACGACTCGGCCGACCGGCCTAGTCCGGCCGGCGGCGCCGGCAGATTCGGCCGAGTCAAGGCCGAGTCTGGTCTCGTTGGGTGGGTCTTGGTCTGGGGGAGATTTTGGTATAGTTTAATTTTTGTGATTCGCAATAAATTGTGAGTTATGGCTGTTTGACCATTTGACTTCTAAAAAAAATTAAAACAAAATGATATAAAAATTATGTGGGGCATGGGATTCGAACTCTGGTGGCTTGGTTCAGCAGTGCAAGGTGTTACCAATGAGCTACAAGCTCCTTCTTGTAATTATTGTAGAAAAGTAGATACTTAAAATGATATCAGCAGTAATAAATATTCCAAGTACACTTTAATTTTAAAACAATTTTATGTACACTAAAAATGAAATTATTTAAAAACAAAATAATTAAATATATATATCTTGTGCTCAGATTAAAATACTCCTTTATGGAAAAATGAAAAAAAATTTACAGAAAGGGTGTATGAAAATTAGGGTTGTTACAATTTCATAAGCTGATGTCTTGAGGACGCATCTTCAGGAGTTCGACGGGATTTGAAGTAGTCTATAAAGACTTCTCTCCAATCCTCAGCCTTTTCCTAGTCTTTTATTTGCAGGGCCGTCTGCTCAATCGCATCCTTTTCCTCGAATGATTCCGGAGATATTTCCGCCGGTGCGGGGACCCGACGGCTTTGCACAACGATCCTTACGTCATCGAGGTTCTCGTCGGCCAGTTCCTTAGCGAGCTTAGCTAGTGCATCCGCTTTGCTATTTTCTGCACGCGGTATGCTTTCCAGCATGTAGGAGGGAATTTGAGTCAGCAGTTGCCGTGCTCTCTCGCCATACTTTACCAGCTCTAGCTTGCACGTCTGGTAGTCGCCGTTTACTTGACTAACGACTAGTTGGGAGTCTCCGTATATGAGGAGGTTCTCAATCCCCATGTCGATGGCAATCTCGAGACCTGCTATCAAAGCTTCGTATTCGGCTTCATTGTTTGTCCTCGGCTCTGTCAAGGAGAAGGCGAAGCACATTATCCCTCCTTGTAGGATCACGAAGATGAGGCCTACCCCTGATTTGATTATGGGCGTGTTCTGTTTGCGATTCTTCATGGAAGACGCTCCATCAAAATAATGTTCCCATCGGGTATCACCCCCGTCGATCGCATCAAATGCATGTTCATCTGGCAGTTCGCAATTCAAGGGAGAATCGGCCGTTGTCGGATGTTCAGCGAGGAAGTCGGCGATAGCCTGGCCTTTCACTGCCTTAAGAGGCTGATAAGTTATTGAGAACTCCATCAAGAGCAAGGCCCATTTAGCAAGTCGTCCCGTTAATATTGCCTTCGACATCAAATACTTGAGGGGATCCACCGTCGATATGAGACGGACTTCATGCGCCAATGCGTAGTGCCTGAGTTTCGTTATCGTGAAGATCAACGCCAGACAGTGTTTTTCGATGGGAGAATAATTGCTTTCTGCCCCCAGTAGAACTCGACTCAAATAGTAGAGGGCTCTCTCCTTCCCCTGGTCGTTCTCTTGTGCCCATAATGCGTCTAAGGAACCTTCAAGGGCGGTTTTATACAGAATGAGAGGCTTTCCCTTGATCGGAGCAGCCAGCACTGGCGGGTTCTGCAGATACTGCTTGATTTCGTCTAGTGCGCCTTGGCATTTGTGATCCCAAACGAAAGGGGTTCCCTTATTCATCAGGTGACTGTAAGGACGGCACTTGCCTGAAAGATTGGCTATAAATCGCCAGATATACGCGAGGTTTCCTTGGAGAGACCGCAGTTGCTTGAGAGTCCTTGGCGGGGGCATCTCCATAATTGCCTTGATCTTTGATGGATCTATCTCGATACCTCGGTGTCGGATGATGAATCCTAGGAATTTGCCCGAGGAAACACCGAACGCGCATTTGAGAGGGTTCATCTTTAAGTTGTATTGCCGGAGGCATTGAAACACGATCTTCAGATGCTTTAAATGCTCCTCGTATGATTTGCTTTTCACCACAAGGTCGTCGATATAGCATTCGACGATTTCATGTATGAGGTCATCGAAGATCTTCGTCATGGCCCTCTGATAGGTGGCACCGGCGTTCTTTAGAATGAAAAGCATTACCTTGTAGCAAAATATGCCTAAGGGAGTCCGGAAAGAGGTGTGCTTCTGGTCCTCGGGATGCATCTTTATCTGATTGTATCCAGACGAGCCGTCCATGAAGGAGAAGACTTCGTGGGTGTACGTATTGTCAATCATTAGCTCGGTGATCGGTACTGGGAAGTCTTCTTTCGGGCAAGCTTTATTGAGATCCCGAAAGTCCACACATATGCGCACTGTCCCATTTTTCTTCATCACCGGGACGATATTGGCGATCCTGTCAGGATACTGCACCTCTTGGATGAATCCAGAGTCGATTAGCTTCTTGACCTCTGCGTTGATGCTCATCTCAAGCTCGAGCCGCATCCTTCTCAGTGCTTGTTTGATTGGCTTGACGTCTGGGGATATTGCCAGTTTGTGGACAGCAATATCTGGATCTAGTCCTGGCATCTCGGAATAGTTCCATGCAAAGCAATCTTTATGTTTCATAAGCACGTCCTTTAGTGTAGCCACCCATTCTTCAGACAGCAACTCACTGACGAATGTCGGCCGCGGGTCGCTTGTCGTCCCCAAATCAATTTTCTTGAGATCATCTGCAGTGGTATGTATTCCATCTTCCAGCTCTTTCGGCGCCGTTGGATACTCTGAGATTACCTCGTCATCACCGTTTTCGAAGCACCAGGGGAGGTCATCCATATTCTCGGGCTCTTCTCCTGACGACATTATCACGTGACAGGTACGAGCTCGCTTCCAAGACCGATGTGGATCTGGTTTTACCCTTGTAGAATTGGGTTCATGCTTCTGCGGCGGGGTTACCCTCCAGCTACTGGATAGAGCGAACCTGCCTTGTTGATATTGGTCTTCGACCCAATTCTTGAAGGTGAAGCAATCTTCAATAGGATGTCCTATTGCCCTATGATAGGAGCAATAGTCCGGGTGAGAGACTTCGCATGTTTGCTCGGGGTGTTTAGACTCCGGAAGTGTAATCATTTGATGTCTTCTGGCAAGATCAAGTATCTTCTTTGTCTTGTCTTGAGGAAAAGAGTATGCTCGACTCATCATCTTCATAAAGGACAGATCCGGACCGCTCGATTCCCGATCGCGTGACTTCTTGGTCACGCTTTGTCGCCGTCGAACGCCTTTTCTGCTCTTTGACTAGTTTCGGCCTCTGCGTCGAGCTTTTTGTACAACAGGTTGACAGGGAGGGGCATTTTCACCTTTCACAGCCTGTTGAAGAAGGCGTTGCGTCCTGGCTTTCTCGTAGATGGACATTTCGCGATTATGGTCATCTCGAACCTTCTGACCAGCTTCCCTTATAAGCTTGTCCATTTTTTCTTCAAACGACGAACTGGGCATTTTCACGTCGGGGGCTCTCTCTGGTTCAGGGTTAGCATTCTCCCATTGAGCATCTCCTTCTTCATCAAAGTCATGTACGACATAGCAGTCGCGGAGTAGCTCCCGTTTCTTGGACCGAACATATCCAAGCCCGATTGCTTCCATTCTCCCATTGGGCAACTTGCGCTGAGTTCCGGGAACGTTCCAGATCCTGTCATAGAACATAGCTTTTCGAGTGGTCTGTTTGAAGGGTATCCCTTGGCGCTTCAATAGCCTTTTCAAGCCTTCTGTGTAATATCTAGGCAAATGGATAGGCTGGAGCCTGTCAAGTGTAGAATCCACGTCGTGCCAGATTTCTTTCTCGTCTTTGGTTTCCCCGGAGCGGTAGAATAGGATCACCTTTTCGCCTTCTCGCCTGGGAGGGACATAGAACGTCTGCAGCTCTTCCACACTGTAGGTATCGAGCGCGTCTAGCTCTTTATGATGTTTGGGCGGAACCATGGCAATTTGCAAACTATGATTATCACCAGTGAATGCTTGTATTGGTGGTCGAGCGGAGAATATAGCATGGACCTCATCTTCCGAGTCACTGCCAAAGATCAACATAGGAGCGGACGGTCCTGGCTTGTTGTGCTGGGGTGGACCGGAATAAACTATCTCTTCCTCTTCTTCAGTATCACTCCCGAAGACTGGAATGTGGTGATAGATTTGTTTTCCGGCTTGCGATATCTCTTTGTGTCCTCGAAATCTGGCAAAAAGTATTTTGCATCTTCGTACTTGCGGACTTCGTTCATGGAGAATGGATTCAGCTCTCCTGTTACGGTATACTCGAGACCATCCTTAAAGTATTTCATACACTGATGTTGTGTAGAAGGGATGATGTTGTACTCGTGTAGCCAAGGCCGGCCGAGCAAAGCGTTATAGCATGTCTTGGCGTCAATGACGTGAAATTTAATGTCTGTGATGAGCAGCCCGAAGCGCAACATTAGTATCACAAATCCGAGAGTCCGTGACGACTGGGAGTCAAAACCAGAGATGGTAATTTTATCACGAGCGAGATGCTGGACGCTCATGCAGATTTCCTTCAAGACTCACACATTAAGGAGATTGAAGGAAGACCCATTGTCGACCAGGATTTTGCCTATTTTTATATCATGGCAGTATCCTGAGACATAGAGGGGACGGTTGTGCTCGCACGTTCCAAGGAGGAGGTCTTCGTCGCCGAAGGTGATATCGGCTGTGTGCACTTCCTCCAGCTCGTCCTTCATCTTTTCTTCGGCAAGGAAGGCTTTGAATTGCTCTGGTTCTTGTAGCGCCTTGATCAATGAATCTCTCGCTTCTTTTGATAGTAAAAGGGCGTCGAGAATGCTGAGTTGCGAGGGTAACCTCCTCAAGTGTGCCAGAACGTTGTAGTCCACCTTGTTCTTCTTTAGCGGGTCCTTGGCAGTCAGCTCTTTCATGACTTGGTCATCCAGGGCGATATCCTCAAAGACCTTTTCTCTTCCCTTATCTTTTCTATTCGTGGATCCGATATTCTTTTCTGGAAGCGTGCGATTGCGCAGCTGAATATTTTCACAGGCCTTCGGTTCTTCCTCTTTCCCCAAGGTGGATTCTTTAAAGAGAGGGCCAAGAGCCATTTCCTTGTCAGAGTCGCTCCTGAAGGTGAGAACCTGCGATCCCCCGGCGTTGACTGTGCGGCAGTTGCCAGTAGTTCTTTTATGCTCCTCGGTCGCACTTCTCTGTTCCCGATGAGTTTTGCGTTTCGTCCGCTTAAAATGTTGCCGGTGAGCAACATATCCCTACCACCATCTTTTAAAAGCGTCTCACTCTTCGATAGGATGCGAAATCTTTCGATGATATAAGCAGTAGCTAGGATGTGTTTCTGTTTCACCAAGGGCATTCGCTTCGGAGGGTGGTAGCGTCATCCCCATTAATATGGCTTTGGCGAACCTTTTCCTCGTCTTGAACTTGATTTTATTTATGGAGGATGTACTTTGATCTGGCGGGAGCGTTGCAACCCTTTCATCCAATCGCCGGCGCTTGGCTTTTTCAAATATGGCCATTTCATGCTCCCGAGCAGCTTTGCTTTTAAGTAGCGCTTCATTCAGGAACACATCAATTATTTCATTTGATGGCCACAGGAGTCCTAGCTCAGGACCTGCCCCCAGTTTCTTTGTGCCAAGGGCCTCTCATTGTCTAGTGATGAATGAGAGATCACATGGCAGCTTGCCACGTAATCTTCAGATTCATCAGATGAGCCTTCTCCATCATTTCCGTCCTTAAGGACGTGGCTGAGAAACTCTTAGAGCATGATTGGAGTCCGCGCCTTCTGGTTATACTCTTCCAGCGCGTCAATCTATTTCTGTAAGTCCGTGCGCTTGTCGCCAGGCTTCACGGGCTTCTTGGATTTCTTCTTCTTTTACGAAGATTTTGACGGCTGGGTGTGAACACTTTGACTATCACCACCAATCTTTGGAGTTGGGCGCGGCTTCAGCATCCCCTCGATGACCTTAGGTTCCAACGGATTCTTCCATCTGATTGCCGGGCACGTCTGGAGATCATTCAGCATCCTTTTGGTTTTGGCCGAAAGAGCCACCTCCCATGGAGCTTCTTCAACAAAAGAGCACGTTGCCCTCGATGTGTCCATCTTCTTAGGAGTGTGCAGTTGTGGTGGGCTCACTTCCACTTTTCGGACAGCGCGAACTTGCCTTGCTGATACTGATCCTCGATCCATCCCTTAAAGACGAAGCAATCTTCAATCGGATGGCTTACCGTTTGGTGGTAAGGGCAGTAATTAGGATTATTCACTTCGTTGGGTTGCGGTGGTCGCCTTGGATTCGGCAAATTGATAAGCCTGTTGCGCATTGCCAGCTCGAACAGCCTTTTCGTTTTATCCCGCGGGAATGAGTAAGGACGCTTCATTTTCTCATTGTAACAGTGTCGTCTCTCCTCCAGTTGATCTGCTAGCTTTGGGGCACTGGGCTGCTGTTGGGTGTTCGCAACGAAGGTCGCCTTCCCTTTACCCTTGTCGTTCCGCGATTCCGGCTTCGGAGGAGACGGTCTGTGATCCATATGATCCATCTGGGCTAGCTTATCGATTAAAGCCTGGAACGTGGTCGGTTTAAAGAACATCATGAACTGTGAAATAGTTGCATGAGGGTCTAGAGTGCCCACGAACATGCCTACCGCTGGTGCTTCTTCGATGCGCTGTTCGCACTTCGACCACTGATTCCGCCATCGGATCGTGTACTGAACCCACGTCTCACCCGGCTTCACCCAGGCATTGATCAATGCCGTTATTGGGGTGCGTTCGCTGGCGCTCGCGAATCACTGGGTGAATAGCAACTCCATCTCTGCGAAGTTTTGACGGAGTCGTTTGGAAGCTCGGAGTACTACTCAAACGCCGTCTCCGATAAGCTGCCGACGAATTGGCGAAGCAAGAGCTTATCATCGCCGCTGGTGTTGCCATAAAGAGCCCTGAACTGGGCGACATGTTGATGGGGATTTCCTGTCCCCTTGTAGACATGGAATTTCGGGATTGTGTAGCTCGGCGGGTACTTTATCTGATCATACCAGCCTGGATATGGTCGCCCAGTTTAGACGATTTGACCGGCTGTTTCATTTGCCTGGTGAACTCTTATCTGATGAGAAATATAGTCATCCAGGGCAGACTTGGAAATAGTTTCCTCTTTGGCTGTTGAAAGAGCCGGAGGTGGATTTGATGTTTCTCCTCTGTCGTCTTCGAAGATAATCGGAGGATCTTCAGCTGGAGGGTCCTGCTGGATCATCATACCCACCATGTCTTAGAATAGGAGAGCCATTTTCTTTATATTGGCCGCTTGTTCCGCAGCCTCCTTGTCCTTCTATTCGAGCATTCTCCGAAGGAACTCCGCATCATTCTCGTGTTCGCGACGTTGTTCCGATGACGCCTCCGGGCTTTCTTTTATCCCGGTGAGTGCGGTCATTGCAGTCAGCATCTCCTGAAGCTTCTGTTGTTGCCGTTCCTGAGCTCTTGTGATGGATCGGGTGAGTGGTCGGTGGCCCGTAGAAGCACGGCTATCCTCTTTCCCGGATGCCATATAAACATTATGTACCACCATGCCCCCAGACTTAGGGCGTTCGGGCTTAGTGCCTTTGACGTTTGTCGCAGGCACGGGGATCTTCTCCGGCCTTCTCTTCTTATGAGCAGCCGAAGTTGAGGGGGTCATCGCGGTGGGCACCCAGATAGCTTTTTGTGGCTTGGCAGGATGGCTCTCTTCCTGTCGGACCTTCAGCTTCTTATGCTGGCGAGAGAAATTTGGATCAATCACCGAGTCTTGGACTTTACGCCAGACCTTGTAGATTTTAGAGGATAGCCATTGAGGGGACTGTTCTGGCTTTGCTTCCGAAACATTCTCCATCGGAGGAGGAGATCTTTTCAGTACGGCGGTAGGAGAATTCCTGCGCACCTTATTTAGCAACTCAAAGCTATTCCCGGTTGGAACAGCAGCATTAATTTCCGCCGTTGGGGCTGGTGGAGTTAGCCCAGAAGGGGAGTTGCCTCCTGACTTCCTCACTCGGCGCCAGTGGCGACGTCGAGCGTGTCGAGCTGATGGAGTTGGCTCGGTGATGGGGATGGCTTTGTCTTGCCCCCTGTTCGGTTGAGGCGCCACTGGTGCCAGCCTCTTGAAGGCTGACGTCCGTTGAGTAGTGGTATCCAATCTGTCGAAGACAGACTTTTGAGCAGGAATGGGAGCTGGAATAGTCAGTCTTGCAAACACCGACCCTTTGATAGAAGAAGCTGCCTTGACGACTTCAGGAGTAGAGTTGGTTACTCTCTTTGGAATAACCTTTCCTTGAGGTGCAGGCTTCATCGTGGACCCACCTGAACTTTGGCCCAATCTGGAGAAGACCGAGGCGCCAGTGCTGGACGACCCGTTGAGAGGGGCCGCAGTAGCTGTAAGCCGATCAAAGACCGACTTCTTGGGAGATTCTGGTACGGGCACAGGAGCGGTGAAGCTCGTTGGTGGGAGCATGGTCCCAAAAAACAGCCCTGTGGTGGCATGAGTGACCTGTTCCACGGGCATCGTGAAGAAGGAAGAATCTTGGGGCCAGTAGGCTATGCCCCCAATTGAGGCAGGGCATGAGTTGCAGCTGCAGTTGGAGCACTTTGAGCAGGTGAACGCCATTGATCCTTTGCTTTCTGCACCAAGCAAAATGCCAAATCTTAGTACCTCGAAACCCAAGGGCAACCATCGGGAAACCGCGATTGGTTCGCGAACACGACACACAAAGTGTGGAGTGGAAAGAGGAAAAGGTCCCAACGGGCGTGCCAGAATCTGTTCCCCTCTGAATCACGGGGACGCGACCGCGCAGGTCGGTCTTGCCTGAAATTCGGGGCAGATGCTAATTGGTGCTATCCGTCCACCTCTCCGAAGATGACAAGTTGATTTATGGCACCATGTATTGAAGGTTTAAACGGATGCGGCCGGTGTAGCAGACTTCGTCAGATTCCCCCTCATCTGAGGGATTTTTGATTATGGGGACGCTCTTCCCTGCAGGCGCAAGCCCCTGCAGTTAATTACGCTACCGCATCGCGGTAACAACTTTCTCCTTCTCCATATGGTTACTTTGTGTCGTGCGTGTTTGTTTTATGTTTGGTTGCCCGTGGATTGTATACCGAGACTAAGTTATGTTGTCGCCCGTAGGGCGTGGACTTGTCCAAATCCGTATCTTTCTTAGATTTAGGTTTGGGGGGTTGTGTTTAAGGATACGTTAGCCTTATTCGAGACTAAGATCAACTTAAACGTTTGTTAAGGATACGTTAGTCTAATTTTAGACTAAGATCAACTTAACGGGATCGTTTAGATCCGACAAAAGAGCAATTGGGCCCTATTGTTTAGTTTAATGACATTGCGGTCGATAATTAGTTTAAGGACATTACGGTCCATTATTAGTTTTAAGACATCACGGTCGAGGTTAAGGACATCATAGTCTGTGAGCTTAAGGACCTCACAGTCCGATGTTAGTTTTAAGATATCACGGTCGAGGTTAAGGACATCATAGTCCGTGGATTTAAGGACTCCACAGTCCCATATTAGTTTTAAGACATCACGGTCGAGGTTAAGGACATCATAGTCCATGAGTTTAAGGACCCCAGAGTCCGTAGTAATGTGTGGTTGTCGGGACCCTTCACCTCTCTGACGACGTTGAAGGATTACAATGACAGATATCAGAGGAGTAAAGAGATGTACCCTCGAACCGGGTGTAAATTGATTGGAAGAGCAGTTGGGCTCAGTTCAATTTAAATTGAGGACTTATGTCCAGAATTGGGCTAAGTCCAGTTAAAAAATGTTTAACATTATGTTTTGCCTATTAGGCCTTTATTTGGGCTCTGCCCTTTTAATAATGCATAGCATTTATCAGAACAAGGTATGTTCTGACAGTGCACCACGTGGCGCATCAGGCGCTTTGCACCAATTAAAGAGCGCATTGCGCTAGCGCACATAAGGGTGACACGTGTCGCTTAGCGCTGGTTTGTTAGCGCACTGCGCTTTATGAGTGCGCTATGCCAGTTTATGGGTGCGCCAGTGAGTGACACGTGGCGCGCTTGGCGCTGTGCGCCAGTTCAAGAAGCCAGTGCGCTATTTTTAGGAGCGCAAAGCACAAACTGTTCTGTGGTTGACACGTGGCGGGTTTTGGCGCTGTGCCGCCGGTTCAATGAGCGCAAAGACGCAGTTGAAGAGTGCAAAGCACTTTCCAATAGCGCAAAGCGCATCAGATCAAATTTAAAATCAAAGAACAAGGTTTTGTTCTTCAAAGGAGGCCTTGCCTCAAGATCCAAGAACCAAAGTTCTTGTTTTTTATCAAAAGGCTCTGTCTTTATAGATCAAAAGATCTGGGAATGAAGTAAAGTACTTCTTTTAGTCTTTTTATAATTAGATCTTTTTTATCTTTTCCTTTTTTTATTGAAGGCCTCGATCTTGTTCTTAGATCTTTGGTCTTTTTAGAAGAGGGTTCTTCTTTTTTAATGAGATGATTTCATTCCTGTTTATTCAAGAACATAGTTCTTTACCTTTAAAGATGAAGAAATGATCTTCTTTCTTCAAAGGCTTGCCTTTCTTCCTCTTTGAGTTTTTCTCAAAGTTTGCAGAGGATTTTTTTCTATTTTTTTTAGACTTGAAGTCTTGGGGCCTTTATATAGGGCCAATTGATTTGTTAAATTAGTTGAAGAGATCTTTCTCTGATCGATTTGGGGATATTTTCTCACTGTTGGATCTTTGATCCTAGGGCTTCTGTTTTACAGAAGGCAATCTTCTTGTTTTCAACAAGATTGGAAAGATATTTCCAGAATAGAATTTTAATTCTGGTTAATTAATAATTTATTATTATTATTAGATCTTTTGATCTAACGGTGGGGAATTCTTTTAATTCCAGCGCTAGCGCACTTGGCGCTAGCGCACCTGTGTTTGACACATGGCGCGCAGCGCAACTGCGCTAGCGCGCCTGTGTTTGACACGTGGTGCGCAGCATAGAGCGCAAGGGATCTGAAGCGTTGCTTCAATTTCTAAATTTTGTTATTTGAACAGAGTTTTGCTCTGATTGGGGAAAGCAGAAGCGTCGCTTCATTTCAAATCTTAGAATTTGAACAGAGCTTTGCTCTGATTGGGAAAACATCTGGGTACTTGATGATCGCAGCGAAGGGACCTCAACACGGAGCTTATGAAGAGAAGGAACGAACTACAAAGGTTGTAATCCCTAACTCTTAGAAGTTAAGTTGTTTACTTGTATTGTTTACCCTGATTCTCTAGTTAAGATCTTGGTTAGGGTTACATAGCACCCCAATTTTTTTATAAAATGGCATGTGTGAATCCTTGCTAAACCTTGTTGTCGTGCTATACAACCCTACAAATACACCACATATTACACTTACAGTCGCAGAAAAGAAAATGTCAAATTACAACATTTGGAATCCACAAGCAACTTAGACATCGTAAACCCGAAATATCACATATTACGGATTTCATGCCTAACTATATGAATTCAACATATTGTATCACATTCCAGAAAAAGATAGAGGACGTTAAACATTCTGATCGAATCAACAAACAACCAAAATTTCCCAAAAGCTCAACACTTGAGCGTAGTTTAAAAATACTCAGTACATGCCACCGTAGCTATGAACCAGCCGTAGAAGGGCCAACCAATGCCTCACCTGTGGCACCGCTGAACTACCACAAACCCTAGGGTTTAGTGGAGGTTCTGACGGTCACAGAATCGAGTTAATGTTTGGTTCTTCTAGAGGGTCCACCACATTACTTGCATGAGTTTTGAATGTTCTTTAACTTGAAAAAATTCCAACTCTTGGAAAATTTTCTGGCAAGGGTTAAAGTGGGTATTTGATATCCGATCGAACCTTTTAACACCGTCTAAATTAACCTGAAAACAACTAGAATTGCGAATACGAAACACTCCGAATTGCCTCTTGTTGGATATATGTATGCCCTAGAGGCCATTATATGATAGTGGATGTATTTATACATGTATATATATATATATATATATATATATATATATACATACAGAGGACGTTCTTGCTCGACATGATAGTATGCTATCTGGTTACTCTTTATTTGACATGTTCACTTGATCATGCTTTTATTCATTTGTACATGTTGATAAAGCCCTGAGGATATTAGCTTGACTACTGTGATTATGATGTAGATCATACTAGTGGGACATGAGTAGTTTATAAGCATATACTGAAATGTCCCTAGTCGTGGGTGTATCGAGACAGGGCATCGATATTCCAGAGTAGACTAGCGTATATGATACTAGACCCATATGATGAGCGATGGATGTTCCCATATCCATTGATGTTTGACATCGAGATCGTAAACGGGTGCTCAGTAAAGACTGGGTACACTGGACAGACTCACCGAGAACTCCTATATGGTATTATATCTATCGTCGAATAGCAATTCTCAGGTGACACTGGTACAAGTTAGACTGTAGACCCGAGATCGTCATAGAGTCTCATGCGTTCTCTCACTGTGCTTTGATTTCCACCCTACCACGGCTCTACTGAGTCATGCAAACAGGTGGCTTTTGGGTGCTGTCCCGAGACACATAGAGGCAATGAGCGATAGGAGGGGTTTCGCATCTCCCGGTATTGGGGGTTGATGTTGCGCTGTGCACGATTGGCTATATCAGTAAGTCCCTGGCCAGGGCTATTGAGATTTACTGATAAGAGTTATCAGTAGTTTCTCGATCTGTTATAGACTATTCATCGGCACAACTTATTGAGTTATTGGGGTCTACGTTACTATCCCTAGACTTAATATGCAGCGTATCTAATGAAGAGACCGGGCTGTACGGTAAGTGTTACCGGTTGGCTCGACAGGAGTTTTGACAGGTTCGCTTGTTTTTCTTCTGCACGCTCAATACCCGGGTGGCTGTTACGTTTAGTTGACCGCTTGCGGCTTAAGGGTGTTTGATATGATCATCGCTTACTGCCGGCGTATTGACGAGTCTTAGAGTCCCACAAAAGGGTTCCTAGATCAGGCGAAACGATGTGGGGTGCATATGGTGATATGCGCGGATGCCTGAATAAATGCGTGTATTTGATACTGCATTATAATCTGGCGTTATCTTTTGGTCGGGTCGTATATGATATTACCGGTATATTAAATCAATTTTTGATTTTAATATTAATGACCATTAGTCTTTTCACTTATAACCTTTTCTTTATTCATTGTATGCATGAATGTATGTATGTACATATGATGATATGAATGCACACATGCATGCATACATGTGTCATGGTGATGATACATTGGAATTGGCTATGCAAGACTCACAAGGTTTGGATATTTATTTATTTTGATTATTGATTAAAGAATTAATTAGGATTATATCATGGTTGCTTTGTTTCTACAAACTTCCATTGTTGACTTTGACTTGAACCATGGTTTAATTACTACACTAAAACCATGGTTTAATCTTTACACTTAACCATGATTTAATTTCTACACTTATTCTTTAACCAAATAAAAAAATATCTATATATTTTCTAACCTTGGTTATGAGTGAGTGTGACCCTCTTTCATATATTCATTATTCATTTTATTATTAGCATAAGAATTATCTTCAGCTTGTTTAGCCTCTTCCTTTTTCTTCTTCCTCAAACCTTACTACCTCTTCATAAGTGAGTGAAGGAGATAAACAGAAAAGATTTTTAAGTGAGATCCAGAACCACATCACCAATCTACACTAGTTTAGCCCACTAGTTTAGGTTGTTTTGCATCACTTCTACTTGTTCTAGTGAAGCAAGGAGCTTGAGCCAAGGTACTCCGCGGTGGATCGTCGTGGACAACGAAGGACTCAAGCGGACCTGTCCAAACACCGAGTTGAACCAATGAATCTAGCAAGGAGGTCTACAAAGGTTGGATTTACTTTCACTTAGTGTTAGACACTTGTTATAGTATGAGATACTATTTTGTTACCCTAAACATCTAGTTTGATCCTAGGTTAAGATTACTTAGCTCCCAAAATTTTAATTGTAGCATGTGTGTTGTTAGAAAACCCTACTCAAGGTGCTAGGGAATCCCAACACCACTGTAAAAAGATATCATCACATGCAAATTTAGCAAAAACAAACAACACCTGAAATACCAAACCCCAGAGACTGGAACACTGTAAGAATTTCAACCCCAAACTCGTCCCAAAAACCGAGGAGGCCGGTTTTTTCATGCCTGTGTTCATGTTATATCACATACAACATTCTGCAGCTGTTTAAAAAAAAATTTGACTCTCAGAAAATTTCGACAGAAACTAGGGTTTCGATTCGGGTGTTTCGGAGTTGTTTCTGTTTCATAATCCTACACTATCCATCTAATTCTCTAGCTAGGCTCTGATACCACTAAAGGGTTGTATAGCACGGCAGCAAGGTTTCAGGAGGTATCGTCCATGCCAATTTCAAATTTTTGCCGTTCTAGCTAACTCTAACCCTAGATCTTTAACTAAAAGAATCATACGGAATGGATATGCAAACTACTTTACAACTAAGTGATTAGGGATTACAAACTTTGTAGTCCGTTCCTTTGCTTCATAAGCTCCAAGTTGTGGTCCCTTCGCTGCGATCATCAAGCTCCCGGACTCTTGAGAGGCTCCATGAGGTGAATGATGCATCCTTACTTGTAGTCTTTGAAATCCAAGATGATCTACTTCGAGGAAACACGAACTCAACCTATGACTTCACTAATATGGAATTAGTGATGCTAACACACTAATCTATATGGCTAGTATAGAAGAGGATGATAAAGTAGGAATTTTGCTCTCTTTAGTTTTCTTTTTCTCACAATCTTTCATCACCAAGAAAAAAGCTAGTAAGCTTTTTGAGGAAGAAGAAGATGAAGTGATGAATGATGAAGAGAGTGAGGTTAGAAATGCAACCATAGGTTAATAATGTGTTATGGCTAACTCATGTAGAGAATAAACCATGGGCTAGGGTTAATGGTTAGGTTAACAAATATCTTAGTAAATATCAAAAGGGTGGACTAAGTTAACAAGAAAGAAATATCTCAACATTAATCCACAATTTTGAAATAACTAAAATAATTAAATCTAACCCTAATCACTAGCCATGGTGAGAATCTCATAAACCCTAGTTGCATGTATAACCTAGCATGTTACAATTATACATATCACATATATATAATTTTGTAACAAAAGAAAATAATACAATTAACATATATCACATATATATCAATGTATCATTAAGTGAGAAAAAGTAATTCTTAAGTGAGCTTATATTAGTTAATGTAATTTAATATATCAAATATATAATTCTACATTAAATTATTAAATCAACACTTGATTTAATAATCCGGTTATATTACATATAACCGACTAATATAATATATATCATTTTATCGAATCAACACTTGAACCGATAACCCGGCTATATCACATATAACCGGCCGATATCACATATCGCGAGAATAGAATACTGTATCACATATCGTATTAATCTCGGCCCCGCACATATCACATATGTGCTCCTACTTCATTTCTCCTGAGCCAGGAAACCTCTGTGTAGGACTCTAAAGACTCGTCAATACGCTGGCAGTGGGTGATGATCATATCAAACACCCATAAGCTGCAAGCGGTCAGCTAAACGTAACAGCCACCCGGGTATTGAGCAATCAGAAGATCAACAAGCAAGCTTGCTCACACTCCTGAGAATCCAACCAGTGATACTAACGCACAGTCTGCTCTCTTTGTCTGATATGTCGCATATCCAGTCTACGGGTGGTAAACGTCAGACCCCAGTAACAGATAAGTCCTGTCGATGTGAGGCTCATAACGGGTTCAGAAACCATTGATAACATTTACCAGTAGATCTCCATATCAGCCCTTTCTAGGGACTTCCAGTTATAGCCAATCGAACACAGCACAACATCAACCCCCAATACCGGGAGAGACGAAACCCCTCCTGTCGCTCATCGCCTCCATGTGATTCGGGACTGTACCCAAAAGCCACTGTTTTGCAAGTTCTCATGAACGTGGTAAGGTGGAAATCAAAGCACAGTTGGAATCACACAAGACTCTATGACGATCTCGGGTCTACAGATTAACCTGTACTAGTGTCACCAGAGAACTGTTATCTGACGATAGGTATAATACCATCTAGGAGTTCTCGGCGAGTCCGTTCAGTGTACCCAGTCTTCACTGAGCACCCGTATACCATCTTTGATGTCAAACACCAATGGATGTAGGATCATCCATCACCCATCATATGGGTCAAGAGGCATATACGCTAGTCTACTCTGGAGTATCGATGTCCTGTCTCGATACACCCTCGACTAGGAACAATTATAGGATGTACTTTTGGACTACCCTGGCCCCACTAGTATGATCTGAATCATAGTCCTGGTTGTCAAGTATATATCCTAAGGGCTTTATCAACATGTGAGAGTAAGACAGTAACACAATACAAGCCAACATGTTAAGACAAAGTAAAACAAGATAGCGTACTATCATATCGAGCAAGAAAGTCCTCTCTATATATATCCAAGCATCTACTATAATATACATCATATGTACAACAATGGCCTCTAGGGCATATATATAACTAACATGGTCGGTATCCTCCGGATAACCGCCAGGTCCAACTAATCACCGGTAGGTAGTAGTCCCTCTGCCAGGCTCATCGTCTACTGCGCGACATCCCTTTCTTGCCCCGGGATACCATACCGGGCCCACTATGAACCAGCAAACGGATCATCCAGCTCATTGAATCGGGTTTCTATCACACGTCTCAAAACCGAGAAAACACATGGTGGACGCACTTAAATATCATATCAAGAGAAACCGGGTTTTCAAAACAATGCAAACATTCTTGAAATAATACCACGGCTCTCAAATTCATAAATCACACGAAATCCGTATCTCAATGCGTAAATCCATGAAATATGATGTATGGATCATAGAACAGTAATATGAGCATATCAAGGGAAAACCGCTCTTTTAAATGAATCCAGTTTTTAAATATATCCTGCGGTTCCCAAGTTCTCGAAAAGAAAATCCAACATCATCTAAAGGTGCACATGTAGCTATAGCAAGTATGGGTGTATACATGTAAGTATGTATGCACGATGTATCTCATATGCGTAATAGAACAATAAATCCATGTGTCAATAATCAATAACAATACAATACCACATAAGTGTATAGGTTGTGCGTGTCATGATAATTACCGACGGTGTGGGTGTAGCATACAATTTAGTGCTCGTGCAACATAAACCGTCAGTAATGGTGTAGTGTCCACTAGGTACTTAGTCAAGGCATAACAAGTAATGTTATGTAATGATGCTCATGAACAATCAACATATATAAATATAAACATGCGGCTATAATATTATCTCAAGCCCTGACACATAACGCCATACGGAAAATTTCCCCTAGATGTTAAATCTACTCACAGATGATCTCGAGCTAAGTAAATCCAACCACTTTCTTTCCTTTCTTCGCAGCTTCTGAAGTCCCCGCTTGCGATCCTATTAATACACGAAACATAACAAGTGTAACTTAGAAATCGACCAATAACACGTACATACTACGCTTAAATCAACGCACCGACTCCAACACCCTCTCAAGTGTTCGCTTAGTGGCTAACGAGTGTAGCGACAATCTAAAACAACCCTAAGTTAAGAAATCACGCGAAGCACAGAAACTGAGTCGGACACCGTGTCGGATATCGTAACGCGCGTAGTCGAAATACTAAAAACTAGCTAATTGATCCCAGATTTTACCCACTGTCAAAACATCAAAATCTAGCAGTACCAAACACCTGGAATAGCATACAGACAGCTACCTACAAAAACCTAACACCCCAATCCCCTATCGGGCCGAGCTCCCCGGAATTTCCCTAATAGGAGACGGCCGAACAATGCATGGTTGGGTCATGGTTTTAGGTGAACACTCAGGGACTCTAGTACAACAGTACTATACTGCTAGTTTTTCCATTAAAAATTCATGGTCGTAGCAGATCACAGTGACTCAAAAATGACCCTAAAAATACGATATGTGCACGAAACTATAGCTTTAGTGTTTAGAACCTGAACTAATAAGCATACAAACTTTATATAACCTAATAAAGAGTCAAAGATCACTACCTCACCAAAACTTGGGAAAAATCCTAGCTTTCCAAGCTCCAAGTCTTCACAAGCAAGATTAATGAAGGTTTTTGTGAGGTTGATGAAGGTTTAGGCTTTGGATTGTGATGCAAACATATAGTTTAGATCAAGAACTTGATGTGTAGTGAAAGAGAGAGGAGCAACTGAGTTAGGATTAATAATAGAGAGAGTGAGGTGAGAATGAGATATTTGTGAAGAAATTGAGAGTATGAGTGTTGTGGGGTGAGGGTATGTGAGTGTGAGTGCATGAGGTGAGTGTAAGTGAGTTCTATACTCACTCTTCCTCCATAAATGCCATTAATGGCAGCCATCCCCCTTAGTCTCCCTAGAATTCAACCCTTCTTCCCTTCTATTCTCTTCTCTTTTCTTTATTTTTTTAAAACAATAACCTTTGTTTGAATAATATAAATAGATAAAGTGTTAAATTTTGCATAACATGATAAAAAGATAGCCATGACTATATGAGCATGGTTAACACCCCTTAAACCCCAATTCAATATGCACATGTGTGTGCACGTAATAAAAATAATTAAGTAAAATATTAATTAATTAAATAAAATTTGAAGAAAATATTTATTAATTACATTTCATTAAAAACCCGTATTATCGCTCAATCAACACTATCTGCATTCCAAAGTGTTATAGTTCTTCACAGTTGTCCAGTGATTCTCCCCAGGATCCGATTGATATCTGCTTACAACACTAAGTGTGTAAGCTACATTCGGTCTGGTACATAGCATCACATACATGATAGACCCGACTGCCGAAGCATAGGGTATCTCTTGCATACGAGCCCTCTCCAAATCAGTCTTGGGGGACATCTCTTTGGAGAGAGTGATTCCTGAGATTGTGGGTAAATTTCCACGCTTGGAATCTTCCATACTAAACCTCTTTAATATGGTGTCAATGTACCTGGATTGGGACAATCCCAATATCCGTTTAGATCTATCTCTATAAATCTTAATCCTCAGGATGTAGGAGGCATCACCGAGATCCTTCATGGAGAACCTTTGTGATAAGAAGAGCTTGACCGAGTGAAGCATAGGTACATTATTTCCTATCAAGAGTATGTCATCCACGTACAATACGAGAAAGACAACCTTACTTTCTACAACCTTCTTGTATATACAAGGTTCATCTACGTTTTTGATGAAGTCAAACTCTTTTATTGCCACATCAAAACAGATGTTCCAACTCTGCGATGCCTGCTTTAACCCGTAGATTGATTTAAGCAGCTTGCACACCTTTTCGTTGCTCCCACTATCTAGGAAGCCCTCTTGCTGTGTCATGTACACGCTCTCTTCTAAATTATCATTTAGAAAAGCGGTCTTGATGTCCATCTACCAGATTTCGTAGTCATGGTATGCAGCGATGGCATGTAGGATCTAGATGGACTTAAGCATAGTCACTGGAGAAAAGGTTTCAACATAATCCACACCTGGTCGTTGACGAAAACCTTTTGCTACAAGTCTAGCTTTGAAAATCTCAACTTTTCCACCTACACCAAGTTTCTTCTTAAAGATCCATTTGCTTCCAATGGGTTTTACCCCTTCAGGATCAACTTCAAAAGTCCATACTTTGTTGGTGTACATGGATTCCATCTCAGATCACATTGCATCCAGCCATTTTACAGATTCCCCACTCGTAATGGCCTGCTCGAAACAAGTTGGTTCATCATCTTCCATGATGCAATCCTCGCTCCTACCGTCAATGAGAAAACCGTAGTATATCTGTTAGCTATATGTATGCCCTAGAGGCCATTACTGTACATACGATGTATATTGTAATGGATGCTTGGACATATATAGGGAGGACTTTCTTGCTCAACATGATAGTGTGCTATCTGGTTGTACTTTATCTAAACATGTACTCTGATTGTCTCTATGTTACATGTTGATAAAGCCCTTAGGATATGTACTCGACTACTGGGACTATGATGAGATCATACTAGTGGGGACACGGTAGTCGACGAGTGTAAGTCCATGTCACGCACCCCACGAACTTGCGGGGAGGCGGAATATATGAAAAACGATTATCAAAGCTTCGTAACACGGACTTGAGCGCATGAATCGTTTCTAAACCGTTACTAGCAAACTACGAAAGATTTAACTACTCGGATTCGAAGTTATACCTCACGTTACTTGTCCTTCGGGTCTTCATCGCGGTCCTCCAGTCCTCGTAGGCTCCTTGGAACATCGGCACCTCAACGGCCTCCTCGAATCAAAGATGATCCACCCGAGAGCTCCTACTACAAGCTTGATCTCTAACTTGAGATAACTAGGTTGCTCAAAGTGCTAATCTAAGCTACCTAGGGGATATAGAGTGAGGTTATGGATGTATTAGTCTAGCTAACCCTTGATCTCAATACATGAGAGGTTAGGGTTAGGGTTTAAAGAATGAGAGCTTGAGGAGAGAGAAGGTGAGAAAATGAATTACTTTGGATGAATGAAATCATTTGAGTATATATGAAACATATGATATTATTAAGTAAATAATAATTAAAGCATTATCATCATGTTTCATTAATACCCTATGTGATTCATCATATGAGTCTTATAAATCATTAAATGAATCATTAACTCATTGCATGAATCACTACATGACTCACTTATCCAATTAATGCAAATGCCACCTTAGCCCCCAAGTCACCATGCTTCTAGAAGCTTCCCGGAAAATTACGAGAACGCCCCTCCAATCCGTGAAAACACGGAAAAACTTTAGACTGTATAAATCCAATAACCTGATACTAGAAACTGGCTTAAACCAAACCCGACTAGTAAAAACTGTCCGAACGTCGTACGTGCGTAAACACACGTATGCGTCCGAACCCTTGTCGTAAAACCATACGACCTCTATATCGTTTTGCCTGGAGCAGGGAAACTCTCTGTGTGGGACTCTAAAGACTCGACACTACGCTGGCAGTGGGTTTAACCACAGACCACAAGCGGCACTAGCTGTACGTAACGGTCCCCAGGTAGATGTCGATAAGAAGGACGATGATGAAAACCATCCGAACTCCTACTGAGCCTGATGTGACAATCTCCGTACAGTCCGGTCTATTCGTCTAAGACTATCGCATATCGAGCCTAGGGGGCGACAAGCTTCAGTCCCCTAATAGCTGTATAAGTCGTGTCGGAGCGTAGCCCATTACACTTTGAGAATACTACTGGAACCTACCAGTAAATCTAGCTTGCCCTGGCCAGGGATTTTGCGTAATGGCTCTCTGACACAGCGCGATATCAACTCCCAATACCGGGAGAGACGAATCCTGTCTAACCGCCACTGCTTCCAAGTGCTCGGGACTGCACCCAACTGCTACCTGTTTGCACGACTCCTTTGAGCCGTGGTAGGGTAGCAATCTAAGAACAGTGGGACACACTCGAGACGAAGCAGCAGTGTCAAGTCTACGGACTATGCTGTACTCATGTCACCTAGGAACTGTTAACAGACGATGGGTATAATACCAACCAATCAGTTCCCCTGCGTGTCCTGTCCGGTGTACCCGTAACCTAACGAGCACCTGTATACTATCTCCAGTACGACCTACTGATGGCTGTGGGACAGACCATCTCCCCAACTGGGATGAGAAGCGTACACACTTAGTCTACTCCGGAATATCGATGCCCTATCTCGATAATCCAACGACCAGGGACCTGTATACGATGTTGCTTACAGACTACCCAGCCCCCACTAGTGTGACTGCCATCACAACGCTGGTAATCAAGCAAAGATCCTATGGGCTCTACTAATATGTATAAGTGATACGTTACAAGAAACATATGCACATATTAAAGTAGACACAAACCAAGTAGCATACTACCGTGTTTAGCAAGATTGTATATACAACCGTGAATATCCCAAGCTTCCATTAAGTAATATACATACACGTATGACGTAATAATGGCCCCTAGGGCATATACACTAACAATCTCCCACTTGCACTAGGGCCATGAGCTGGCATATCGTAGACCTATCATCTCGAATAGCTCTCGAACTGCATCTTAGGAAGGGCCTCTGTGAATGGATCAGCAATGTTATTCTCTGTCTCAACTCTTTTCACCTCAATCTCCCAGCGATCTACGATCTCCCTGATCAGGTGGTACCGCCTTAAGATGTGTCTGGATTTCTGATGGGACCTGGGTTCCTTCGCTAAAGCTATAGCGCCGTTGTTGTCACAATACAAAGGTATTGGATCAACACTGGTAGGAACCACCTGAAGTTCTGTGAGGAACTTCTTCATCCAAACAGCTTCTTTTGTGGCATCGCAAGCAGCTATGTACTCCGCTTCCATTGTTGAGTCAGCAACGGTCTCCTGCTTGGAACTCTTCCAACAGACCGCCCCTCCATTGAGGGTAAAGACATAACCCGACATGGATTTAGAGTCATCCTTGTCACTCTGGAAGCCGGAGTCGGCAAAGGCCTCCATCTGGAGCTCTTTTCCGCCATACACCAAGAACATCTCCTTAGTCCTCCTCAGGTACTTGAGAATGTTCTTTACCGCTATCCAGTGATTCTCCCCTGGGTTTTCCTAATACCGGCTTACAACGCTCAATGCGTATGCTATATCTGGTCTGGTACATAACATCGCTTACATTATAGAGCCTATCGCAGAAGCGTAGGGTATAATCGACATGCGATCCCTTTCCAAATCAGTCTTGGGAGACATCTCTTTGGAGAGGGTGATTCCGTGACAAGCCGGTAGGTTACCGCGCTTAGAATCATCCATTTTGAATCATTTCACTATGGTGTCTATGTACCTGGACTGCGAAAGTCCCAACATCCTCTTGATCTATCACGATAGATCCGGATTCCCAGAATGTAGGTGGCATCACCCAGGTCTTTCATGGAGAATTTCTGTGATAAGAATCTTTTGACTGACTGTAACATAGGAATATCATTTTCTATTAGGAGAATGTCATCCATGTACAAGACGAGGAATACTACAGCTCTCCCTACAATCTTACTGTATATGCAAGGTTCTTCTGGATTTTTGATAAAGTCGAATTCTTTGACAGCATCATTAAAACAGTTGTTCCAACTCCGCGATGCCTGCTTTAGTCCATAAATGGACTTAAGCAGCTTGCATACTTTACCGCTGCTTCCACTCTGAATGAATCCCTCTGGCTGATCCATATAGACGCTCTCTTCCAAATTACCATTTAGAAAGGCCGTCTTTATGTCCATCTGCCAGATTTCCTAATCGTGGAAGGCAGCAATAGCAAGAAGGACCCGAATAGATTTAAGCATAGCCACTGGAGAAAAGGTTTCGTCATAGTCCAAACCAGGTCTTTGACGGAAACCCTTTGCAACAAGTCTAGCCTTATAGGTTTCAACCTGTCTATTTACACCAATCTTCTTTTTGAAGATCCATTTGCATCCAACGGGTTTTACCCCATCTGGAGTAATGTCCAAAGTCCATACTTTGTTAGTGTACATGGACTCCATTTCGGTCCGCATTGCATCCAGCCATTTTACCGAGTCACCGCTCTGAATGGCTTGGTGGAAGCTAGTAGGCTCATCATAGTCAATAGTGCAATCCTCTCTATCCCCGTCTATGAGAAAACCGTAGTATCTCTCGGGCGGATGAGATTGCCTACTACTCCTGCGGAGTGGCGTCGGGATGTCCTATTCTCCTGAACTTTCTGGTTCTTCCAAGGTTTCAGTAATAGCTTGTGGTTCTGGAATTTCTTCCAGTTCTATTGCGTCCCCACTCTTCTGATTTTCTAAAAACTCAGTTTCCAAGTAGCAGGCATGAAGAGAAACAAAAACCTTTTGTTCCTCTGCGTAATAGAAATAATATCCTTTAGAGTTCTTTGGATATCCCACAAATTTGCATTTTACTAAGCGTGCCTCGAGCTTGTCCGCATACTGCTTCTTTACAAAAGCTGGACATCCCCATGTCTTAAGATAATTAAGACAAGGTTTCTTCCCACTCCACATCTGATATGGTGTGGTAGGCACAGTCTTGGTTGGAACTCGGTTCAAAAGATATGCAGCTGATTCTAGTGCATATCCCCAGAATGATCGCGGCAACTCAGCGTTACTCGTCATGGAACGAACCATATCCAATAGGGTTCGGTTCCGTCTCTCCGATACACCGTTATGTTGTGGTGTGTATGGAGGAGTAAGTTGAGAGAGAATTCCATTCTCTTTTAAGTAACCCAGGAACTCGGCACTTAAGTATTCACCACCTCGATCAGATCTCAGTGTCTTGATACTTTTGCCGGTTTGGTTTTCCACTTCATTCTTGTATTCTTGGAATTTCTCAAAGGCCTCGGATTTGTGCTTCATTAAGAAGACATATCCATACCTAGAGAAATCATCCGTAAAAGTAATGAAGTAGGAATAACCACCTCGCGCATGTGAAGACATTGGACCGCACACGTCACTGTGTACGAGTCCTAAGAGCTCGCTTGCTCTTACTCCGTGTCCAGTAAACGGAGTTTTTGTCATCTTTCCTTTGAGACAAGATTCACAAGTAGCATAAGATTGATATTCGAACGGATTCAAATATCCTTCTCTATGTAACTTAGTCAACCTTCTCTCGTTGATGTGACTAAGTCTACATTGCCATAAGAAAGCCTGATTTATTTCCGGAGACTTTCTTTTTAGTGTGTTCTGGATACTGAAAATCTGAGCTTGATTTAATACGTATATCCCGTTTTTTAATGTATCTGACCCAATCATAACTTGATTTAGGTGGATGTGAACTACATCACTTACGAATGTAAAATCATATCCTTCTTTAGAAAGTAAGGATACAGATATGATATTACAAGTCGTACCTGGTACATAAAAACATTTACGCAGAATCAATATCTGCCCAGTTGTCAGTCCAAGATGATATTCCCCTACGGATTCAGCATTCATGCTCATTCCGTTAGCAACCGTGAGGGTCATGTCACCTATCCTGATAACCCTACGGTTTCTCAGAGCCTGTAAAGAATTACAGATGTGAGTTCCTAACCCGGTATCCAATACCCAGGAAGTACGGTTAACTGACATACAGTTCTCTATTACAAACACACCCGAAGTCGAAGTCATAACATGCTTCGTATTCTGGCTACTGGCTTCAAAAGCCCTGCAATCTTTCTGCCTATGCCTAATCACATAATAATAGGAACGTCCCTCTTTTACTATATCCAGTCCCGAAACTTTTGCCCTTCTCTTTCCTTCTACTTCCCTGGTTTCCTTCAGGGTAGAAGGTAGAGACTGTAGAATCAGGTCACTATCTGACCCGTTCTCCGACGTAGTCTTCAGGTCCGTGAGCTTATCAATATAGCTAGTCATTGTAAGGACGTTGTCCCCTACAGATGACCCGTCAGCTAACCTCGCTTGAATTAAATCGTTCGAGGTTTCATATCTTGTGATATGAGATTGCGCTCCATATAAATCTTTGTTATGGAGAAAGATGGAAAATAAGTCCATCTTCTCGTGCTGCTTCTGGTATACACCATCAACTGAAGCTAACATGAGGCACTTAGCTCTCGCTTTATCTTTTTCCCTTCTCTGACGGATATCCATATCCGCGACAGTGGAAACTGGACCTGGGACGGCGGGATCTTGAGTAGTAATAGGGTGGTCCAGCTTGTCATAAGCAATGGACATCTGGACAGACCTTTGCCAGTCATATAAGTCAGATTCAGTCAATTTGTTATCTAGATGTAACCTATGTGTGGTCACAAGGTCGCTGCAATTTTAAGAGAGAGGAGAAAATACTATTAGCATGATGCTCTTACAAGTTTAGAGTGGTTTAATTTATCTAAACAGGATGGCTCCCACTGTTTCTCGAATCCCTCCTCAAACCATAAAAGAAGAATTAGCCAGGACTATTCTCACCGTACAATTCTTGCTTAACCGTTCATCCAGGTCAGTGTCGATACTTCGAGGGAGGTTTTCCAACACTTTCGCGAAGTTCCTTAATTAAATAACCTCTTTTCTCTGGGGCGTAGCCCCGCTGACACCTTTCTAGGCACCTACTTGGTTTATAGCATTGATCGTTAAGTGACGAATCTCCTGATAAGTAGTATATACTCACAGTAGGATCGGCATCCAAAATATCATCGTATGATAATGTTGAAGGAATCCTACCAACATTCGTCAAACTCCAAAATGGTATGCTCTCTCTGCAAATTTCAGTTTCTTTAGAAATTCCCGATATGGATTTTTGCCTCATGCTCTTATGACCTTGACTTTGGCCAACAAATCATAAGTCACATGTCAAGTTCTACCCGTCAATATCCAGGTTAATTTGAACCCATTCGTACATACCCTTGACTTTGGCCAACAAAGCAGTACGACTGTCCCAAACCAACGCATCTATCTATGCTGCATACGAATATTCAATAGCTACCAAACACCGTGTCTTGACTTTGGCCAACAAACACAGCTTGAATACTATTGACTATCCATATGAAATGACGGAGGTCTACGACTGGTTTTGGCAAAACCGTGAACGTAGTGAACTTGATATAATCGAAGGAACCTGATACTTTTTAAAAGGAGTGGTTAAAGCTCCGTAATTTAAAAAATTCTGATCTTTTAAAATAACCGAGTAGTGTCTTTTAAATTTGTTCCAACGATTAAACTTTGGTTTATTTTCTTTGCATTATAATAATGCGTCCCATCATTAAACCTATCATTGCAGAAAACAACGAAAATACCACGTCCTCTTATGCCATCCGCATTCGCCACGGGGTCCCGTCATCACCCGTTAGGTTACTTAACTAACGACAGAGCGGGGGCTGGGCTAGCGCGGGTGTAAAACATAAGTGACGTCTAATAGCTATCATATATAGATATTGTACATTCGTCAGACGCAATAATAGGCATTCCAGATCACAGATGAACTTTATTGGATATACAAGCAATCCGCATTTGCTTTGATCCTGCAATAAAAGACGGATTACACAGTTGTGATGAATAGCCATTACCCCACCCTAGACCCCTACGGGTACGGCAAACTACCCGCCAAGTACCCGAAGTGAAGCAGTCTCCCTTAACAAAGTGAGTAGGCCACTAAACACTTCAAAGTACCCGGTAGTTTGTGCACCCTGCCTTGGTTCTATCCTAAGAGCAAAAACAGTAAAATGAAATAATACAACTGTGGCTACAACCGCAACCTGGATGTGCCCCGCAAAAGAATATTACATCATATTACATTTACATCGAATGAATGAATATTAAACCTATCTCAAAACCCCGGCTAATCATCACAACAGTCCAATACAGTTCATATACACAAACAGTAAACATTACAGAAATGTGCAACCCCCTGCCAACCGACATACTAGCAGATAGGGGAGGTTTACGAACACATTAAACATTACAGATAAAAACCCAATTAGCAAATATCTTAGAACATCGATCGATTACCATATTCCATGTTTACCCCAAAAGCAAACCAGCAAAGAAGCAACCTTGGTAGAAACAGAACATACTGGAAAACAGAAAACCACAAAATAGGAATTACTGAGCAAATCCGAGTCAACTCGGCATTGACTCGGCGGCAGATCCGCGGCACAAGCACTCTATTGCCGCGGATCCACGGCCGTTTTGCCGAGTTACTGGCTCTTATTTTCCCAGTATTCTTAAAAAACCCTGCTGTGAATTTTAAGGTATGTCAAATATTTTTTTCAGACACTTTTAAAATTAACAGAAACTGTAAAGGGGTTAGGGTTTTGTTTTCGTGTTTTCCGTCGATCGAACTTCTAATTAGTTGCTAACAAGCTAGTAACGGTTTAGTTGGCTCTGATACCACTGTAAATCCATGTCATGCACCCCACGAACTTGCGGGGAGACGGAATATATGAAAAACGATTTTCAAAGCTTCGTAACACGGACTTGAGCGCATGAATCGTTTCTAAACCATTACTAGCAAACTACGAAAGGTTTAACTACTAGAATTCGAAGTTATACCTCACGTTACTTGTCCTTCGGGTCTTCATCGCGGTCCTCCACTCCTCGTAGGCTCCTTGGAACATCGGCACCTCAACGGCCTCCTCGAATCAAAGATGATCCACCCGAGAGCTCCTACTACAAGCTTGATCTCTAACTTGAGATAACTAGTTTGCTCAAAGTGCTAATCTAAGCTACCTAGGGGATATAGAGTGAGGTTATGGATGTATTAGTCTAGCTAACCCTTGATCACAACACATGAGAGGTTAGGGTTAGGGTTTCAAGAATGAGAGCTTGAGGAGAGAGAAGGTGAGAAAATGAATTACTTTGGATGAATGAAATCATTTGAGTATATATGAAACCTATGATATTATTAAGTAAATAATAAATAAAGCATTATCATCATGTTTCATTAATATCCTAAGTGATTCATCATATGAGTCATATAAATCTTTAAATGAATCATTAACTCATTGCATGAATCACTACATGACTCAGTAATCCAATTAATGCAAATGCTACCTTAGCCCCCAAGTCACCATGATTCTAGAAGCTTCCTGGAAAATTACGAGAATGCCTCTCCAATCCGTGAAAACACGGAAAAACTTTAGACTGTATAAATCCAATAACCTGATACTAGAAACTGGCTTAAACCAAAGCCGACTAGTAAAAACTGTCCGAACGTCGTACGTGCGTAAACACACGTATGCGTCCGAACCCTTGTCGTAAAACCATACGACCTCTATATCGTTTCGTCTGGAGCAGGGAAACTCTCTGTGTGGGACTCTAAAGACTCGACACTACGCTGGCAGTGGGTTTAACCACAGACCGCAAGCGGCACTAGCTGTACGTAACGGTCCCCAGGTAGATGTCGATAAGAAGGCCGATGAGGAAAACCATCCGAACTCGTACTGAGCCTGATATGACAATCTCCGTACAGTCCGGTCTGTTTGTCTAAGACTATCGCATATCGAGCCTAGGGGGCGGCAAGCGTCAGTCCCCTAATAGCTGTATAAGTCGTGTCGGAGTGTAGCCCATTACACCCTGAGAATACTACTGGAACCTACAAGTAAATCTCGCTTGCCCTGGCCAGGGATTTTGCGTAATGGCTCTCTGACACAGCGCGATATCAACTCCCAATACCAGGAGAGACGAATCCTGTCTAACCGCCACTGCCTCCAAGTGCTCGGGACTGCACCCAACTGCTACCTGTTTGCACGACTCCTTTGAGCCGTGGTAGGGTAGCAATCTAAGAACAGTGGGACACACTCGAGACGAAGCAGCAGTGTCAAGTCTGCGGACTATGCTGTACTCATGTCACCTGGGAACTGTTAACTGACGATGGGTATAATACCAACCAATCAGTTCCCCTGCGAGTCCTGTCCGGTGTACCCGTAACCTAACGAGCACCTGTATACTATCTCCAGTACGATGTACTGATGGCTGTGGGACAGACCATCTCCCCAACTGGGATGAGAAGCGTACACACTTAGTCTACTCCGGAATATCGATGCCCTATCTCGATAATCCAACGACCAGGGACCTGTATAGGATGTTGCTTACAGACTACCCAGCCCCCACTAGTGTGACTGCCATCACAACGCTGGTAATCAAGCAAAGATCCTATGGTCTCTACTAATATGTATAAGTAATACGTTACAAGAAACATATGCACATATTAAAGTAGACACAAACCAAGTAGCATACTACCTTGTTTAGCAAGATTGTATATACAACCGTGAATATCCCAAGCTTCCATTAAGTTATATACATACAAGTATGATACAATAATGGCCCCTAGGGCATATACACTAACAACGCGTACATCCTATAACTATTCCTAGTCGAGGGTGTATCGAGACAGGGCATCGATGCACCAGAGTAGGCTAGCGTATACGCATCTTGACCCATATGATGGGTGATGGATGATCCCATATCCATCAGTGTTTGACATCAAGGATGGTGTACGGGTGCTCAGTAGAGACTGGGTACACTGGACGGACTCGCCGAGAACTCCCAGATGAAATTATACCTCACGTTAGATGGCAGTTCTCCGGTGACACTGGTACAGAGTAGTCTGTTGACCCGAGATCGTCATAGAGTCTTGTGTGATTCCCACTGTACTTTGATTTCCATCATACCACATCCAAGAGGGCGTGCAAAAAGGAGGCTTTTGGGTACAGTCCCGAATCACATGGAGGCAATGAGCGATAGGAGGGGATTCGTCTCTCCCGGTATAGGGAGTTGATGCTGCGCTGTGTTCGATTGGCTATAACTCGAAATCCCTGGCCAGGGTTGCTGAGATTTAATTGTAAGTGTTATCAGTAGTTTCTCGAACTGTTATAGACCTCAAATCGACACGACTTATCGAGCTACTGGGGTTTGATGTTTACCACCCCTAGGCGAGATATGCGACATATCAGACGACGAGACGGGACTGTACGGGAGTGTTACTGATTGGGTTTACAGAAGAATGTACAGGCTTTCTTGTTGATCTTCTGAGCGCTCAATACCTGGGTGGCTGTTACGTTTAGCCGACCGCTTGCAGCTTGTGGGTGTTTGATATGATCATCAACTACTGCCGGCGTATTGACGATTCTTTAGAGTCCTACACAGAGGTTTTTTGACTCAGGCAAAATGGAGTAGGAGAACATATGTGATATGTGCGGGACCGAGGATAATGCGGTATGTGATACCGTATTGGATTCTCGCGATATGAGATATCGGCCGGGTATATGTGATATAGCCGAGTCATCGTATTAGTCGGTTATATGCGATATAGCCCGATTGTCGGATCAAGTGTTGATTCGATAATTTAATGTATAATAATATATATGATATATTAAATTACATTAACTAATATTAGCTCACCAAAAGATTCTTTTTCTCACTCGGGTAATACATTGATATATATGCGATATATGTTAATTGTATTATTTATTTTGTTACAATAAATATTATATATGTGATATATAATATTGTAACATGATATGATAACTAATGCAACATGTTTAGTAGAGATTAAAGAAGATTAGAGTTTGATTTGGGTTAATGCTTTCTAGATGTTTCTAGAAGGTTTTCTTTTGTTTTTGCAAAGATATTTTCAAGTGACTCATTCTTAACCTAACCCAAACCCTTGCCTTGGTTAATTCTCTACAAAGGTTTAGTAAACCATGGTTGCATTATTGATCATTATCTTCTTTCATTGTTCATCACAAAAGGATTCTATCATCTTCTTCCTTGAGTTCCTTCTTGGAAAAAGCTTTCTAGCTTTTTGCTAAGTGATGAAAGTGAGTGAGAATATGAAAACAAAAGAGGGAGAAAATCCTACTTCATCATTCTCATCTATCCTTGCCCTTTAGATGAGAGTGTTCACTTCATTTAGTGAGTATTAGCTTGTGTTAATGAAACTTCAAGGTAGATCATCTTTGTTATCAAAGATCGGAAGCAAGACTGCATCTTTCTCTTCGTGAAGCCTCTCGAGAGTCCGGAACACGATAATCGCAGCGAAGGGACCTCAACACGGAGCTTAAGAAGTGAAGGACCGGATCTACAAAGGTTGTAATCCCTCTCACTTAGTGTTAAAGAGTTTAACATGCTTGTTTTCGCCTAAACCCTAGTTTAAAGATCCGGCTTTGGGTTGTTCGGCACGGCTAAAATTTTAATTGGGCATGGTTGATGCCTCGTAAACCCTTATGCGCATGCCTAGCAACCCTACAGTGGTATCAGAGACAAGCTAGAGCTTTAGGCGAAGTCTGAGCGAAGTTTAAAGTCCGATCGAACCCGGATACCCTGATACGAACCCTTCTCTGGGCAATTTTAAAAAATGTGATTTTTTATGAATTAAAAATGCTCAAAAAATTAAGCAGGAAAAACTAAGAATTACTGTGAAGTACGGACCTGTAATGCGTTGATTTGACCATGGATTCGCGGCCAAACCAAGGGTTTGGCGGCGGATCCGCGGCCAAAATTTTGAATTAGTCCCAGGAACTTCATATATTTATTCTTAGGTCCTTTCTTGTCATTTTTTTTCTGGGAATGTTTTAATTCCACTCAAGTGTTGAGTTTTCTAGGTTGTTTTGGGGACTCGTTGATTTGATCGGATAATTTAACTTTGTTTAGTTTGTCCGGGTAAGTTTTAGAACGTGTTAAAAAGTTCTAACGGATATCAATAACTCACTTTTTCCCCTGCCGGAAAATTTCCAAGCGTTGGATTTTTTCGTAGTTTAGGAACGTTCTAAGTCATGCAAGTAATGCGGTGGACCCTCTAGAAGACAACAAAGCTTAACTCGATTATGAGACCGTCTTGAACTGCCTCTAAACCATAGGGTTTGTGGCAGTACGGCGTGCCACGTGTGAGGAGTTGGCTTGACCCTTCTACGGCTGGACCATTGGTACTGTGGCATGTGATGGATGTTTTTAAACTAATTTCAAGTGTTGAGAACTATTTGGGAAAACTTGGGTGTTTGATTATTCGATCGGAAAGTTTAACATTGTCTATTTATCTGGAATGTGATACAATATTTGGAATCCATAGGTAGTTATGAGATAACTAATTTGAATGTTATAAATCTAGCAGTTCAGTCTCAGATGATCGGTTGCCACGGGATTTCGATGCGATCAAAAGTCCGTCGCAATCACGTAGCGTACGCGGATACTCGCCGGGTAAACTTAATAGACAGCCATGCCCCATAGCCCTGACCAAGTGACTGAAGGAGAACCCCGTCGCCAAAAGCATCCGTTCGGGTGCTCGCGGCAGCGGTGTTCCGCCTTAGTGCACTTCGTCGACGGCATCCGGGGGTGCGGTCGTCGACTAAAGTTTGCGACGAGCATTCGATCAGGTTGTCGGGAATCTTGTTGAATTACCCGACTAGATATTGAAAAGGGTTTTCGATAATGAGACTAAAATGCGGGGTTTATAATTGTTTGGCATGCGATGTCTAAGGAATTCATTTGGTTAGGCATGCGATGTCTAAGGAATTCATTTGGTTAGGCATGCGATGTCTGAAGAGGTTGCGGATTCCAACTGTTGTAGTTTTGCACTTTCTTTTCTGTGACCGTAAGCGTAGTATGTGGTGTATCGCCGGCTTCGTTGCTATACATCAACAACAATCGGGATACGCATACTTGCTTACGTTGATGATATGAGATATTATGTGTTGTTGTGATATGTTATATTGGATCGTCGTATTCTGAATAGCCAGGGGTTTTATGTAAGATGAGGGTTTTTATTTTCATTCATGTAAAATTCATTTGTATGTAATATTCTTTTATTGGGGCACTTCCGGGCTGAGGATGATGTCACCATTGTATATTATTTATTTTTCCGCATTAGGTAGATCCAAGGCGGGAAGCACAAGTAACCGGGTTCTAGGGTCTAGTGGGAGACCATCTCGAGGAGTCGGGACCGGGTCTCCTAACCCTAGAATTGGCAGTGTTGCTTGCCGCTCTTGTAGTGGTCTAGGGATGTGGGTTTGGCTATTCATCGCGACCGTGGAATCAATGTTTTATACAGGCTCGTATTAAAAACACGGACGTCCTAGTATATCCAATATTTCATATATGTTCTTCTGCTGCAATATTCTGTGATGAGATCATGTTACTTCCTGAGACGAATGTTTATATTATATATATGAGATATATGTTATATTGAAGATTTTGTTTCAAATGTGATGCTTGTGAAGCATAATTAAAATGGGACTTCATTAATGAGATTAATGAAATAAAAGAAACCTAAAGATGTTGTAGAAACTTGTTTAAAAACTGGTAGCTCTAGTTCTTGCTTTGCATAGCGGTGTTCCTTGTAGAACATCCAGCACCTTATTCGATAAGGAAAGAGCCGAGATCCCTTCACCGGGAGTGTCCTCTTTAGCGAAACTACCAGATGCTACAAACTCGGTTTGTCTTTTGATTTCTTATATAGTTTTTGCTTTGCATGGTGATATTTGTGAAATATCCTGCACCTTATTCGATGAGGAAAGAGCCGACGATCCCTTCACCGGGAGTGACCTCTTTAGCAAAACTAGAAAGGCCTCAAAAACACTCCATTTAAAATCACTCGATTCTACAACGATATTAAGTTCATTACGCAAAAGGTTTTCTTAAAAACCTGTCGAAGCCCTCCGTCATTTCAGATAAGTCCTAATTAGTATTCGTGCTACGTTTGTTGATCTCCGTCAAGGCGTAGTGTGCGGTAGCTAACTAGTATTTATCTGTTTATGCATATGATGCAGATTGTTTTAGGGTAGTCGTGCGGCCTTGTTGACCTCCGTCAAGGGTCGTGCGGGTGGGTTTAATTCAATCAGGAAATGACGGGTAGAAATTGACTAGCAGCCTATGGTTTGTTGACCTCCGTCAAGGTCATAGGACGCTAGGGGTAAAATATTATTGGGAATTTCAAGTGTTGAAATTTGCAATGAGATTACATACCTTCTATGAGATAGTTGGATCCCGATACCCGCTGCGAGTAAGAGTTACTCCTGGGAGAGTTTTACACATTACAATTAGCCGATCGAGTAGGTGTCTAGAAAGGTGTTAACGGGGTTACGCCCCTGGGAAAACGAGGTTTACTTTAATTAGGTTCGTGCGAAAGCACGGGGGACCTCCCTCAAAGTACCCACACTGGCCTGGCTGAAAGATTAGCGAACTTGTAGTATGTAATTAATCCCGGCTAGTCTTTCCTTTTAGGGTTTGAAGGAAGATTTAACTAAAATAGTGGGAGACATCCTGATTAGATATATTAGATAACCAATCTAATCTTGCAAGAGCATACGCTGAGTGTTTTCTTCTCTCTCTCTCCAGGTAGCGACCATATCACGCCTTAATCAAGATAATAATACGGATGTATTGACCAAACCCGCTTATTATACTGAGCTGGGGAACGTTGGTCCCGCTCCAACTTATAATTGTTATAAGACAAAGCAGGAAATTGGGGATTACCAAAATTCCCGTGCCGCCCAAACAAAGAGAGTGCATGTTGATGCATCATCTTCGGGTATGTTCATTACAGAGAACTGTTTCTCAGTATCCTTTACGTCCTGGGTATGAGATACCGGATCAGGATCCCGCATATGTAATCTGTTACATGGGCTACAGAAAGGTAGAGAACTGAGAACGGGTGATAAGTTTCATGAGACAGAAAACGGTGCAAGTGTTGCAGCCAACTCTGTTGGTCACTATCACCCTGTATTACCAGAATACATTGATTCTGAACGAATGTTATTAGATATTGAACCTGATATACAACATCATATTAGTCTCTTTATTGGTAAAGAAAGGATATAATTTTGTATTGTTGGATAATGTTTTGATCATTTCCTATATCAAGAGTTGATCGGTTCAGGTACGTTATCTAAAAGCATAGACGTTCTAAATCAAACAACAGTTCTTAGTATACAGAACACACACAAGAGGAAGAGTTCAGAAATGAACAAATCCTTCTTGAGGCATTGCAGACTAGGTCATATCAATGAGACCCGACTAGCTGAAGTTACATTATGATGCATATTTAAATTAGTTTGAATTTACATCTTGTGAAACTTTCCGGTCATGCCACAAAGATAAGATGACCATAGCTCTGTTTATTGGAAACAGAGAAAGAGTTAGTAAACACTTGGGATTGATACATGTTGATGTATGAAGGTCCCCTGTCTACACATGCCAAGACCGGTTCTTTGTACTTCATTATATTCTCTGATGATCTCTTAAAATTCAGACATATGTTCCTGTTGAAACACAAGTCTGAACCTTTTGAGATATTCACAGAATATAAGTTGAAAGTAGAGAACCAAAAATAGGGTATAAGTATTATGTCCTTTGATGAGATCAGGGAGGAGAATACCTGAGCACGGAATTCCTGGACTATTCTAAAGGAGAATGAGATTCTCTCTCAGCATTACTCCTCCGTATACACCATAGCACGATGGTATATCGGGGCGGAGCAATAACACCCTATGTGATATGGTGTGCTCGATGATTAGTACTACTGAGTTTCCTATTTCCTTTTGGGAGTTATGCACTTGAGAAGCTGCATACCTATTGAATAGGTTTCAAATCAAATCAGTTGCCTACCGCTTTATATGTGATATGTAAAGGGAAGAGCCCATATCTTAAGTTTGTTAAGATTTAGGGTTGTCCGGCCTATGTCTAAAAGTAAAATCCGGACAAGATCGAGGCAAGGTCAGCTCTGTAAAACTGGAAGTAGTTCCAGCTATACAAACTGCTACAGATGATTTGGTAGACCCGAAGGATTCAATAGTTTCAAACGAACCTCAGCCTCTCCGCCGATCTAGTAGGGTTTCTCACCCACCTGAGAGATACTTCGGTTTCTTTATGACAGTGGGAGCGAGGATTGCATCATGAGATGATGACCCAACTAGTTTCGAGCTGGCCATCAGGAGTGGGACTCTGTAAGAATGGCTGGATGCTTAGTGATCTGAGATGGAATCCTTATACACCAACAAAGTATGGACTTTGGTTGCTTTATCTGAAGGGTTAAATCCCCATCAGGAGCAAGTATATCTTGAGAAGATTACTTAGTGTACATGGAAAAGTTGAGACTTTCAAAGCTATGCTTAAGTCCATCCAGATCCTACTTGCCACGGCTACATACCATGACTACGATATCTGGCGGTTGGGTGTCATGACTGCTTTTCTAAATGTTGATTTAGAAGAGAACATCTATAAGTACACAGCCAGAGGGCTTCGTAATTAGTGGGAGCAGCGGAAATGTGTGCAAGATGTTTTATGTGATAAAGCAGGTATCGCGGAGTTGGAACGTCTGTTTTGATGTGGTAGTCAAAGAGTTTGTGTAACACCTTAGGTTGTGTTTAGGGGTTAATTATATTTTAATATATAGTTTTAATAAAAAGTTTACCAAATTAAGTTTCAAATATTTTATCCTAATTAATGAGTATTTTATTAGAATTTTTCTAGGCACACACACACTTGTGCATGTTAACTAGTGTTTAGATTTGGGGTTAAAACCATGATTAGCAACCATGGTGGGTTAACCCATTCGTAATTAGTATTTGGACATTAAAAAGGGGTTTCATTTATTTGTGTGTTTTGTTTATTTGAATTTCTTTTTTTTCTCTTTTGTTGACTTGGTGTGAGAGAGGGAGTATGGGCATGGCATGAGCCATGCTCATTAAATGAAAAGAGAGGGAAAGAGAGAGGGGGTGTTTGACTTGGGGTCTCTCATTCTCACTCTCACTTCTCACTCTCACTCTCATACACACACACACACTCACCTAGTAGCAGCAGCAGCAGAAGAAGCCCCAGCAGCAGCACCTAGCAGCTGCAACAGCATCATCATCAGCAGCATCAACATCAACAAGCAGTGGCAACAGCAACATCAGCAACAACCCCCAGTAGCTGCAGCAGAACTTCCCATCTTCTTCACCACCTTTCAACTTGCACCTAGGGTCTTGTAAGGTATAGAATCTGAGCCCAACTTCGTGTTTGCTTAACATATGTGTAGTTTAGCTTCGGTTTGTGTAAAAAGTGAGATTTTGGGCTTGAAATGGTGATTTGTGTAGACTTATGGTTAAGTGCTGTTAGTGTTGGTTAACCTAGCCTAATTAGGTTTTATTAAGGCCATGTAAACCTAATTAGACCCCAGATTACACCAAAATACCATAGGGTTTCAAATTTGCAGAATTTAGTGTTTTATGTGAAATTTTGGCTCTGTGTGATCTGCTATAGGCCCGAGTAGTTCAGGTTGAAATTGAGTTAACTGGAGCTTGTATACAAGGTATAGACCACACCACCTGAACACGAAGCCCCCACTCTACCTTCAGGCCCCAGGTTTATTCATTCTGGCCGCAATTTGCGGCCAGATAGGGAGTCTTGGGTTGGGTCTGTGTGGGTAGGAGTCTGCTGTTATTTTAGGGCCAGTGGTATGTGCAATTTTGTTAGTTTCTCTCTGTAGGAAAATCTGGGACATTATATCGTATTTCTAGTATGTTTGGTTCGCGCGTTACGCGCGATACGCGTGTGGGTTCTGTGATCCAGCGCGTCGCGACGTGTCGGGTTAGTTTTAGACGCGTACATACGTTTTAGCGTATCGTACACACTCGCGTTTAGGTAGCGACGTGAGCGTATCGTTTGGCTTAGATATCGCATCTTGCGAGGTGGTTGCTTATATGGACTCTTGTGTAAATTCCAGGTTCGCAGGCGGGTACATCGGACGGAGCTAAGAAAGGGAAGCAGGTGGTCGGCTACGAGTAGCGCACGACCAGGTGAGTAGATTTAACATCTACGGGGAAATCGCCCGTATGGCGTTAAGCGTCAGGGCGTGTTAGGATATTTAGTATAGATGTTCATATGGACTGTAGTAGCATTGCTTATTGTTGCATATAGAAATGATAGCATATGACACTGCACTGTCACTAACGGTTCAAGTTGCACGAGCACGATTTATATGCTACACTCACACCGTTAGTGATTGCCATGACACTCACATTATATGATTGTTATAAATCATATATCATACCGATTCCACTTCATTGAAGTTGTCACGATTTGCCGCATAACACATATATTGATATCTTCATACCTGCGCACATGCACACTGTATACTCATACCAGTGCACACATATATTGATATCTTCATACCTGCGCACATGCACACTGTATACTCATACGAGTGCACACATATATTGATATCTTCATACCTGCGCACATGCACACTGTATACTCATACGAGTGCACACATATATTGATATCTTCATACCTGCGCACATGCACACTGTATACTCATACCGGTGTGCACATATATTGATATCTTCATACCTGCGCACATGCACACTGTATACTCATACCAGTGCACACATACATTGATATCTTCATACTTGCTTAGATTACGCATTGAGATATGTTGTTTCCATGTTAATTCTGAATTTGGGGAACCGTGGATATTTCAAAAGAGAATAGTTAATTATTTAAAAACCATGTTTCCCTTGATATGATATTTCGGTGCGTTCACCATGTGTTTTCTCCGTGCTAGAGTGATATATGTGAACCAGAATCGATGGGATGGATGAGGCTGATTACAGGTACATGGTGGACCCGGTATGGCACCCCGGGGCGAGAACGGTTTCGCTGTGTAGTAGACGGTAAACCTGGCACCAGTGATTGGTTGGACCTGGCGGTTATCCGGAGGATACTGACCAGAGTCGATTGATGGATACGGGATGACTCGTACTGCCAGGGCCGAGGGCCGATACCGCAGACAAAGCCCGTGGGCTGACCCGGACTGACGGATGCCCGATATGTGAAGATTTGCGTGTCGATGCTAGACACGAGTATTTGTTGATATTTTGGGTGCCGATGTTGGGCACTCACGATGTTATGAGATTTACAGGATTTGAGGACCGATGAGGATGACGGCGCCTGGGTAGTATTGGGATTTGGGTGCATTGATGGGTACCGATTATACTTTCCACGATGACATTCCGTGTAGATGTTATATTTCCCATGCTCAGTATGTAGTAAATTGATATCTCATCCTGTATCTATTGTACCTGATATAGTACACATGCTTGCACGATCATTGCATACCCTGTTCATTCTATATAGGGTTGTTAGATTGCATTGTTATACCTGATTATCACATGTCTTGCTCATCACATGGAGATGTTATTAGATCGCACTTGTTGCATGATTTGAGCATCCAGTTCATCATATAGATGTTATCTGTTGGCATAGGTTAGAGTATCGCAACACGTGCATACTCTCGATTACCTTTATATGTTATTTTCTATTCACGAGTTGGCAACTCACCCCCGTTGTGTCATAGTATTTGCAGGTTGCCCTTCGGAGTAGTCGCGGCAGGCTGCGTTCATGCATCTTTTGACACAGATACCCCTACAGTTGGTGTACTAGCTCTTTTGCTGATAGGTAGGTTTTGTGCGGTATCTATTTATCTTTCAGTTATGTACATTGTTGTATCTAGTGCTCTCCATCTACCACTTATATATTGACTTAGAGACCAGTTGTGAGGACGATGTGTATTCTTTTGTACTCTGGTGTCGAGCTCGTTGTCAGCCGACTTTATTTATGCAGCACTATCTTTCATGCTATTTGTTTCCCACTTATTGCCCTTTTCTTCGCTACAGCGTCGTATATTGTTATCTTAGTGATTGTCTACTTAAGGTTTCTTAACATTTTAGTAATTGGTTCTATTAAATGCTTAAAAACTCTATACTTTTACTGGTTTAATTTCTGGGTTTTCGACTTACTTAGTCGCGTTACGCCTGTAGACGTTACGTGGTTAGATTCCGGTCACGGGCCAAACTTTGGGTCGTGACAAAGTTGGTATCAGAGTGTAGGTTTTACCTTCGGAGTGTAGGATGACCCTGGTATGATGGAGTAGGTAGCTACAGCTGAGTGGCGTAGCGTGCGTATGTTCCGCGGCATACTCACGACATGGTACTTCGCCTAAGCGACCTTAGGGCTTATTGATTGAATTCCCTCATGATCATATACATCCTTGTGATTCGAGTTTCGTATCCTCATCGAATCCTACTTTCTTTTCAGCCATTATGCCGCCAAGGACTACGAGGGTGCAGAGAGCGGCCGTGAGAGCCGAGGTTCGAGTTGATTTATCTGAGACGAGGACTGATCCGAGTAGTACCCCTGTTGTACCCGGACAGATTATTCCCCCTACGGCAGACCAAATCACTAGACTAGTGGCAGAGTTGCAGGGCTTGCGCCCGACGATGAGCTCATTGGTGGATGTCGTTCGAGCGCAGCGACAGGTGGTTGTCACCCTGTTACCCAGTTGTTCCTTGCGATCATCATGCAGTATTCCGTCCCCTACATAGCACCGGTGGAGGCAGCCCCAGTTTATGAGTAACGTCTTCCAGAGACCGTGAGAGTTCCGGAACAGTTGAGGAATCGTACTGGTGTACCAGCCCAAAGCAGAGGCTTAGGACGAGGACAGTCGTTTGGCTCTCATTCCCAGGCAGGACAGCAGTCAGCGCGTAGATGTTTACGGTGCGGAAGCCTTCAACACCTCATCAGGCAGTGTTCCTTCACACCACGTCAGTGTCGTATTCTGAGACGTCGTGGACGTGGAGGGTTCACGCAGAGGGGTCAGGCGAGTAGAGGAGGAGTTCGGTCAGTCGCAGATGAAGGGCAGACACAAGTTTTCGCTTCGACTCATCGGGATGCTCGGGCGTCCAATGCTGTGGTTTCAGGTACTCTTTCAGTATGTCCTTTTGTTGCACTCGTATGTTTCCACACTTCCGGCCGAGTTTAAGACGAGAGTCGTACTAGGTAGATCGGCCGGTTATTGTGTTAATTTCTGTCAGCGATTCTTTTGTTACGCGACACGTCATTCGGTTGTGTGCCAATCGGATAGGAGATAGAGATTCGTCTATTGTTTTGGTCCTCCTAGAGATATGGGATTTGGCGTTCTCCTGGGCATGGAATGGCTAGCTATGTGCTAGGCATTGTGGACTACCGTGAGGAAACGGTTAGGTTTTGTTTTCCCCGGCGAGTCAGTTCTTGTTGTGCAGGCGGATAGTTGTGCCGCCTCTCCCAGCTTGAATTTAGCCTTTTCGCTAGTCGGCCCTTGAGGAGATGTCGTGGATTCTTGGCGTTCATTCGTGATGCCGTAGCCACAGTTGGTTTGTTGGACCGGTTTTCTTTTGTGCGAGAGTTTTTCGACGTCGTTCCAGATGAGCCGGCGAAGCTTAAGGAGCTAAGGATCTGCTGCAGAGTGGTTGTTGAGGGAGTTGTGCGTCTGAGTATTTCGCATTAGGAAGTTCCTATTTCTGTTCGTCAAGGAGAAAGACGACAGATTGAGGTTGTGTATTGATGGATCGTCAATTGAACCGGCTTACGGTGCGGATAGGTATCCTGTACCTCGCATTGACGATTTCTTCGATCAGCACCAGAGTGCGAGACCTTGTCTAAGTTTGTTTGGGATCAGGTCACCATTGTTGCGGGTTCGGAGTGATGACATTCCGAAGACTGCCTTGTGCGTGCTACGGGCTTTGTGTGTTTTGGGTGTGTCACTGGACTCACCAATGCTCTGGCAGCATTCGTAGGTGTGATGAACTGGTTTTCTTCGGGCCTTTCCTCGACCAGTTATTGTGTGTCTTGAGGGATAGGAATAGCACTCGAGGATCTGTTTTATGGATACTGGGAGAGCCCCAGCGGTTTGCTAGATTCTCGGAGTGTCCCTTCAAGATTGTTTGTGTTGACTCCTAGGTCTCATAGTTACGGAGACGATTTTGTATGGTTCCGAGGAAGATCGTGGACGTACAGTTTAGGCCCAGACTTGTGAGCAGGACGGAGGTCCGCAGATTTTTGAGCTTAGCAGGTTTTTTCTACCGTTTCTTCCAGGATTGCTAGTGTAATGCTGCATCGTTGACTAAAATGACCGGAATGGAGGTTTCTTTTCTTTAGACTCAGGCTTGTGTACGGAGTTTCGGCAGTTGAAGACTCGGTTAACAACTGCATCAGCTCTTTCCTTGGTTTTTGGTTCGGGCGACTTTGTGGTTTAACTGTGATGTTTCGTGAGTAGGGCTTGAATGTGTACTGAGGTGACACATTGGAGTTATCGCTTTTGCTTCCCTACATTTGGAGGATGTACGAGAAGGATATCCCACTCATGATCTGGAGATGGCCGAGGTGGTTTTGCGTTGGAGATTTAGAGACACTACTTGTTTGAGAGTCGTGTCAGATTTTCATGGATCACCAGAGTTAAATGTACATTTTCCTGCGGCGGATTTTGATTGTTGTGATAGTCCTCCGCAGATTTACAGTTCTTGTGCGATCGTTGAGTACAGCTTAAGTTCGTCTCTACTGAGGAGACAACTTGCTCATGTCCGCGCCCGACCACTTTTCCTAAATCGCTTTCACGAGACACTGCCCGCCGACGCTTGTTCGTCAGAGATACTGGAGCCTACTCGACTGGGTAATGATTTGGAATCCTTGACTTATGGCAAGGGTGTGCTAGGTTAGGGAGACGCTTATGTACCTAATATTATGGGATGGAGACGTGGAATCCTAGGGTAAGCACATCGGTCAACTCTCTGTACTCATTCAAGCCCAACCAACTGTTAACGTGACTTGTGAGGTAGTTACGGGTGGGCAGGGACAGAAAGAGAAGTCTCGGGATTCATTTCAAGGTGTATGTCTTGTTGTGTGCTAGGGTTGAGCAACTGAGACCGGCTGGAGAGTTGCAACCTTTAACCGTTCCGAAGAGGGAACGGGAGCAGATCTCCCGAAATTGTTATGGGGTCTACCCAGGTTTAGTCAAGATGTGACTCCATTCGGATGCTTATCATCCGGTGACACTCAGTTGCTCAGTTGTTCTTGTTAAGTTGTGTGTTTATAGAAATTGTTGTCGACGGTTGGGGATCGTCGTTTGCCATCAATAGGGTTCTCCTTTGATAGCAGTTATCAGGAGACACTCCAATTGGTAACCTTTAGGTTTAGAGGTTAGGTCGTGTCGATCACCAGTCTGTTTTCCTTACTCTGTGTTATAGGATTATTGGACCTCAGCTAGTCTAGAGGGAGATGATCCAGTTGTTTTAGGTCAGGATGAGAATTGTCCATTTCGGATAGAGATCCGATGCTGACCAAGATGGTCGCAGATTCCAGTTCGCAATGGCAGATCATGTATTCCTACGGAAATTTCCGATAAATGTTATGTTGAGTTTTGGGAAGCTTTCCAGGATAGTAAGTCTTTTTAGGATCCTTAAGGCGAGTTGGTTCGTTGCCTTTAATTTGGCACTTTCATCCAGATTATTGAGTATTCACCCCGTATTCCCTATGCCGATACTTTGCAATTACCTTCATGACCCTTCTCATTGGATTCAGCGCCAGACCATTTAGTTCGAGCGTGATCCTTCGTTCACCAAGCAGCCAGACGTAATATTGGGCCGGCAGGTGAAGAAACTTCGATCGAAGGTCTTGCCATCAGTGAAGGTATTTTGGCGCAACCCAAAAGGTGAAGAGATCACTTGGGAGGCTGAGGGCGAGATGCGGAAGAAGTTCCCTCATCTCTCTGAAGGTATGCGTAGCTTTGTATTTTAAAATTCGAGGACGGATTTTCTTTAAGGGGGGAAGATTGTAACACCTTAGGTTGTGTTTAGGGGTTAATTATATTTTAATATATAGTTTTAATAAAAAGTTTACCAAATTAAGTTTCAAATATTTTATCCTAATTAATGAGTATTTTATTAGAATTTTTATAGGCACACACACATTTGTGCATGTTAACTAGGATTTAGATTTGGGGTTAAAACCATGATTAGCAACCATGGTGGGTTAATCCATTTGTATTAAGTATTTGGACTTTAAAAAGGGGTTTCATTTATTTGTGTGTTTTGTTTATTTGAATTTCTTCTTTTTTTTCTCTTTTGTTGACTTGGTGAGAGAGAGGGAGTATGGGCATGGCATAAGCCATGCTCATTAAATGAAGAGAGAGGGAAAGAGAGAGGGGGGTGTTTGACTTGGGGTCTCTCATTCTCACTCTCACTTCTCACTCTCACTCTCATACACACACACACACACACACACTCACCTAGCAGCAGCAGCAGCGGCAGAAGAAGCCCCAGCAGCAGCACCTAGCAGCAGCAACAACATCATCAGCACCAGCATCAGCAGCAGCAAGCAATGGCAACAGCAGCATCAGCAGCAGCCCCCAGCAGCTGCAGCAGCACTTCCCATCTTCTCCACCTCCTTTCTCCTTGCACCTAGGGTCTTGTAAGGTATAGAATCTGAGCCCAACTTCGTGTTTGCTTAACATATGTGTAGTTTAGCTTCAGTTTGTGTAAAAAGTGAGATTTTGGGCTTGAAATGGTGATTTGTGTAGACTTATGGTTAAGTGTTGTTAGTGTTGGTTAACCTATCCTAATTAGGTTTTACTAAGGCCATGTAAACCTAATTAGACCCCATATTACACCAAAATACCATAGGGTTTCAAATTTGCAGAATTTAGTGTTTTATGTGAAATTTTGGCTCTCTGTGATCTGCTATAGGCCCGAGTAGTTCAGGTTGAAATTGAGTTAACTGGATCTTGTATACAAGGTATAGACCACACCACCTGAACACGAAGCCCCCACTCTACCTTCAGGCCGCCGGTTTATTCATTCTGGCCGCAATTTGCTGCCAGATAAGGGAGTCTTGGGTTGGGTCTGTGTGGGTAGGAGTCAGCTGTTATTTTAGGGCCAGTGGTATGTGCAATTTTGTTAGTTTCTCTCTGTAGAAAAATCTGGGACGTTATATCGTATTTCTAGTACGTTTGGTTCGCGCGATACGCGTGTGGGTTCTGTGATCCAGCGCGTCGCGACGTGTCGGGTTAGTTTTACACACGTTTTAGCGTATCGTATACACGCGCGTTTAGTTCGCGACGCGAGCGTATCGTTTGGCTTAAATATCGCATCTTACGAGGTGGTTGCTTATATGGACTCTTGTGTAAATTCCAGGTTCGCAGGCGGGTACGTCGGACAAAGCTAAGAAAGGGAAGCAGGTGGTCGGCTACGAGTAGCGCACGACCAGGTGAGTAGATTTAACATCTACGGGGAAATCGCCCGTATGGCGTTAAGCGTCAGGGCGTGTTAGGATACTTAGTATAGATGTTCATATGGACTGTAGTAGAATACCTTATTGTTGCATATAGAAATGATAGCATAGGACACTGCACTGTCACTAACGGTTCAAGTTGCACGAGCACGATTTATATGCTACACTCACACCGTTAGTGATTGCCATGACACTCACATTATAGGATTGCTATAAATCATATATCATACCGATTCCACTTCATTGAAGTTGTCACGATTTGCCACATAACACATATATTGATATCTTCATACCTGCGTACATTCACACTGTATACTCATACCAATGCACACATATATTGATATCTTCATACCTGCGCACATGCACACTGTATACTCATACCATTGCACACATATATTGATATCTTCATACCTGTGCACATGCACACTGTATACTCATACCAGTGCACAAATATATTGATATCTTCATACCTGCGCATATGCACACTGTATACTCATACCAGTGCAATCATATATTGATATCTTCATACCTGCGCACATGCACACTGTATACTCATACCAGTGCACACATACATTGATATCTTCATACTTGCTTAGATTACGCATTGAGATATGTTGTTTCCATGTTAATTCTGGATTTGGGGAACCGTGGATATTTCAAAAGAGAATAGTTAATTATTTAAAAACCCGGTTTACCTTGATATGATATTTCGGTGCGTCCACCTTGTGTTTTCTCGGTGCTAGAGTGATATATGTGAACCCGAATCGAGGAGTTGGATGAGGCCGATTACGGATACATGGTGGACCCGGTATGGTACCCCGGGGCGAGAATGGTTTCGCTGTGTTGTAGACGGTGAGCCTGGCAGAGGGACTACTACCTACCGGTGATTGGTTGGACCTGGCGGTTATCCGGAGGATACTGACCAGAGTCGATTGATGGATACGGGACGACTCGTACTGCCAGGGCCGAGGGCCGATACCGCAGACAGAGCCCGTGGGCTGACCCAGACGGACGGATGCCCGATATGTGAGGATTTGCGTGTCGATGCTAGACACGAGTATTTGTTGATATTTTGGGTGCCGATGTTGGGCACTCACGATGTTATGAGATTTACAGGATTTGAGGACCGATGAGGATGACGGCACCTAGATAGTATTGGGATTTGGGTGCATTGATGGGTACCGATTATACTTTCCACGATGACATTCCGTGTAGATGTTATATTTCCCATGCTCAGTATGTAGTAAATTGATATCTCATCTTGTATCTATTATACCTGATATAGTACACATGCTTGCACGATCATTGCATACCCTGTTCATTCTATATATGGTTGTTAGATTGCATTATTATACCTGATTATCACATGTCTTGCTCATCACATGGAGATGTTATTAGATCGCACTTGTTGCATGATTTGAGCATCCAGTTCATCATATAGATGTTATCTGTTGGCATAGGTTAGAGTATCGCAGCACGTGCATACTCGCGATTACCTTTATATGTTATTTTCTATTCACGAGTTGGCAACTCACCCCCGTTGTGCCACAGTATTTACAGGTTGCCCTTCGGAGTTGTCGCGGCAGGCTGCGTTCTTGCATCTATTGACACAGATACCCCTACAGTTGGTGTACTAGCTCTTTTGCTGATAGGTGGGTTTTGTGCGGTATCTGTTTATCTTTCAGTTATGTACATTGTTGTATCTAGTGCTCTCCATCTACCTCTTATGTATTGACTTAGAGACCAGTTGTGAGGACGATGTGCATTATTTTGTACTCTGGTGTCGAGCTCGTTGTCAGCCAACTTTATTTATGCAGCTCTATCTTTCATGCTATTTGTTTCCCACTTATTGCCCTTTTCTTCGCTACGGCGTCGTATATTGTTATCTTAGTGATTGTCTACTTAAGGTTTCTTAACATTTTAGTAATTGGTTCTATTAAATGCTTAAAACACTCTATACTTTTACTGGTTTGATTTCTGGGTTTTCGGCTTACTTAGTCGCGTTACGCCTGTAGACGTTACGTGGTTAGGTGCCGGTCACGGGCCAAACTTTGGGTCGTAACAGTTTGACTTCATCAAAATGGTAGATGAACCTTGTATATACAAAAAAGGTAGTAGAGAGTATGGTGGTGATCCTCGTAGAGTACGTGGATGACATACTCTTGATAGGGAAGGAGTTTCCTATGCTACGCTCGGTTAATCTCCGCTTATCACAAGGATTCTCCATATAGGATCAAGGTGATACCTCCTAAATCCTGGGTTTTGGATCTATGAGATAGATCCGATTCGATGTTAGGATACTCACTAGTTGTAGTGAGATGGTATCAATCGATCCTGGGGAGAATCACTGGAAATGTTCCAGGGTGATAAGGACGACTGAAAGTCAGTCGCAGGCATTGTCTTTACCCTCAGTGGAGGGACGGTATGTTGGAAGAGTTCCAAGCTAGATACCGTGACATACTAGACGATTAAAGGCAAGATACATCATTACCAAGGATGCTACCAAATAGGCAGTCTGGATATATACGTTCATGAGATGAACTTTGTTCCTACCATTGTATGACAATGGAGTTGTGGCTTTAGCCAAGGAACTACCGTCCCATCTGAAACCCAGATATAATTCTTAGGCAGTATCGCCTGATCATGGAGATGGTTGATCTCCAGGGAGATCGAGGTTAGGAGAGTAGACACAGAAGACAACAGCGCGGATCCACTCACAAAGGCCTTTTTCCCAGTAGAGACTTTTATGGGATGGTTGAGTATGAGATACTTCAACCGCAGCTAATTGTAGGGTATGTGATACCACAACAGATGGCCCTAGTGCAAGTAGGAGATTGTTAGTTATATGTATGCCCTAGCGGCCATTACTGTACATACGATGTATATTGTAATGGATGCTTGGACATATATAGGGAGGACTTTCTTGCTCGACATGATAGTGTGCTATCTGGTTCTACTTTATCTAAACATGTACTCTGATTGTCTCTATGTTACATGTTGATAAAGACCTAAGGATATGTACTCGACTCCTGGGACTATGATGAGATCATACTAGTGGGGCCACGGTAGTCGGCGAGTACATCCTATAACTGTTCCTAATCGAGGGTGTATCGAGACAGGGCATCGATGCACCAGAGTACGCTAGCGTATACGCATCTTGACCCATATGATGGGCGATGGATGATCCCATATCCATCGGTGTTTGACATCAAGGATGGTGTACGGGTGCTCAGTAGAGACTGGGTACACTGGACGGACTCGCCGAGAACTCCCAGATGGTATTATATCTCACGTCAGATGGCAGTTCTCCGGTGACACTGGTACAGAGTAGTCTGTTGACCCGAGATCGTCATAGAGTCTTGTGTGATTCCCACTGTGCTTTGATTTCCATCATACCACGTCCAAGAGGGCGTGCAAAATGGTGGCTTTTGGGTACAGTCCCGAATCACATGGAGGCAATGAGCGATAGGAGGGGATTCGTCTCTCCCGGTATAGGGAGTTGATGTTGCGCTGTGTTTGATTGGCTATAACTGGAAATCCCTGGCCAGGGTTGCTGATATTTACTGGTAAGTGTTATCAGTAGTTTCTCGAACTGTTATAGACCTCAAATCGACACGACTTATCGAGCTACTGGGATCTGACGTTTACCACCCCTAGGCGAGATATGCGACATATCAGACGACGAGACCGGACTGTACGGGAGTGTTACTGATTGGATTCACAGGAGAATGTACAGGCTTGCTTGTTGATCTTCTGAGCGCTCAATACCTGGGTGGCTGTTACGTTTAGCTGACCGCTTGCAGCTTGTGGGTGTTTGATATGATCATCACCTACTGCCGGCGTATTGACGATTCTTTAGAGTCCTACACAGAGGTTTCTTGACTCAGGCAAAACGGAGTAGGAGCACATATGTGATATGTGCGGGATCGAGGATAATGCGGTATGTGATACCGTATTGGATTCTCGCGATATGAGATATCGGCCGGGTATATGTGATATAGCTGAGTCATCGTATTAGTCGGTTATATGTGATATAGCCGGATTGTCGGATCAAGTGTTGATTCGATAATTTAATGTATAATAATATATATGATATATTAAATTACATTAACTAATATTAGCTCACCAAATGATTCTTTTTCTCACTCGGGTAATACATTGATATATATGCGATATATGTTAATTGTATTATTTTATTTTGTTACAATAAGTATTATATATGTGATATATAATATTGTAACATGATATGATAACTAATGCTATATGTTTAGTAGAGATTAAACAAGATTAGGGTTAATGCTTTCTAGATGTTTCTTGAAGGTTTTCTTTTGTTTTTGCAAAGATATTTTCAAGTGACTCATTCTTAACCTAACCCAAACCCTAGCCTTGGTTAATTCTCTACAAAGGTTTAGTCAACCATGGTTGCATTATTGATCATTATCTTCTTTCATTGTTCATCACAAAAGGATTCTATCATCTTCTTCCTTGAGTTCCTTCTTGGAAAAAGCTTTCTAGCTTTTTGCTAAGTGATGAAAGTGAATGAGAATATGAAAACAAAAGAGAGCAAAAATCCTACTTCATCATTCTCATCTATCCTTGCCCTTTAGATGAGAGTGTTCACTTTATTTAGTGAGTGTTAGCTTGTGTTAATGAAACTTCAAGGTAGATCATCTTTGTTATCGAAGATCGGAAGCAAGACTGCATCTTTCTCTTCGTGAAGCCTCTCGAGAGTCCGGAACACGATGATCGCAGCGAAGGGACCTCAATACGGAGCTTAAGAAGTGATGGACCGGATCTACAAAGGTTGTAATGCCTCTCACTTAGGGTTAAAGAGTTTAACATGCTTGTTTTCGCCTAAACCCTAGTTTAAAGATCCGGCTTTGGGTTGTTCGGCACGGCTAAAATTTTAATCGGGCATGGTTGATGCCTCGTAGACCCTTATGCGCATGCCTAGCAACCCTACAATATCTCAGGTGGATGAGGAGCCCTACTAGATCAGCGGAATGGCCGAGGTTCGTCGGGGACAATCGAATCCTGTGGTTCTACCAAATCATCAGCTGTAGTTTGTGTAGCTGGAACTTCTTCCAGTTCTACCTCATGACCACTAATTTCTTTTTCAAGGAATTCCTTTTCTAAAAAGGTGGCATTCCGTGAAACAAACACCTTTTGTTCTTAGGTGTGGTAGAAGATATACCCTCGGGAATATTTGGGATATCCAATAAACTTATACAGAACTGACTTTGCCTCGAGCTTGTCCGGATTTTGTGTTTTCACATATGCTGGACAACCCCACATCTTAACATAATTAAGACAAGGTCTCTTTCCTTTCCATATCTTATATGGAGTGGTTGGCACGGATTTGGTGGGAATCATATTCACTAGGTCTGCAGTTGTCTTCAGTGCATAACCCCAAAAGGAAATTGGAAACTCAGCAGTACTCATCATAGAGCGCACCATATCTAATAGGGTGCAGTTTCTTCGCTCCGATACACCGTTGTGTAGTGGTGTATACGGAAGAGTAAGATGAGAGAGAATCCCATTCTCTTTTAAATAGTCACAGTAGTCACAGTATTCCATGCTTAAGTGTTCTCTTCCCCGATCTGATCGAAGGATTTTAATACTTATACCCGTTTGGTTCTCTACTTTTCATTTATATTCCTTGAATTTCTCAAAAGCTTCAGAATTATTTTTCAATAAGAACACATGTCCGAATCTTAAGAGATCATTGGTGAATGTAATGAAGTATGAAGAACTATTCCTTGCATGTGTAGACATAGGACCGCATACATCACTATGTATCAGTCCCAAGAGTTCAGTAGCTCTTTCTCCGTGTCCAGTAAACGAAGTTTTGGTCATTTTGCCTTTGAGACATGAATGGAAAGTTTCATAAGATGTAAAATCGAATGGATTCAAATATCCATCCTTATGTAACTTAGCTAGTCGTGTCGCATTGATATGACCTAGTCTACAATGCCACAAGAAGGATTCGTTCATTACTGAACTTTTCCTCTTGTGGGTGTTCTATACGTTAAGAACTGTATTTTGATTCATAACGTACAAACCATTACATAACGTACCAAACCCAATCAACACATGATTTAAGACAATGTTCATAACATTTTTCTCCATTAAAAAATTATATCCTTCTATATCTAATAAAGAAATCAATATTAAATTGCATATCATAGATGGTACATAATAACATTAGCACCATTCCCTACTTTCCATTTCCTAGTTCTCTACCTTTCTTTATCCCATGTAACATATTACATATGTGGGATCCTGATCCGGTATCTAATACTCAGGACGTAGAGTGTATCAATATACTCATTTGTCGTTTGGGTGGCGTGGGAATTCGAATATTCCCCTATTTCCTGCTCAGACTTATAACAATTATAAGGTGGAGCGGAACCAACGTTTCTCAGCTCAGTATAACAAGCGGGTTCGGTCAATACATCAATATTATTAGCTTGATTAAGGCGTGTCATGGTCGCTACCTGGAGTGGGAGAGAGAAGAAAACACTTTAGCGTATGCTCTTGCAAGATTAGATTGGTTATTATCTTATCTAATCAGGATGGCTCCCACCGATTTTATCAAATCTTCCTTCAAACCCTAAAAGGTAAGACTAGCTGGGATTAATTACACCCTACAAGTTCGCTAACCGGTCAGCTAGGCCAGTGTCGGTACTTTGAGGGAGGTTCCCCATGCTTTCACACGGACCTAATTAAAATAAACATCATTTTCCCAGAGGCATAACCCCGTTGACACCTTTCTAGACACCTACTAGATTAGCTAATTGTAAAGTGCAAAACTCTCCCAGGAGTAACTCTTACTCGCAGTGGGTATCGGGATTCAACTATCTCATAGAAGGTATGCAATCTCATTGCAAATTTCAACACTTGAAAATCGCAATAATGTTTTTGCCCTTAGCGTCCTATGACCTTGACGCAGGCCAACAAACCATAGTCCGCTACTCAAGTTCAACCCGTACATTTCGTGATTGAATTAAACCCACCTGCACGACCCTTGACACAGGCCAACAAAGTCGCACGACTACCCTAATCCAATCGCATCACATGCTGCAGATAAGCACTAATTAGCTACCGCACACTACGCTTTGATGCAGGCCAACAAACGTAGCACGAATACTAAATAGTACTTATCTGAATTGACGGAAGGCTACGACAGGTTTTTAAGAAAACCTTTTGCGTAATGAACTTGATATCGTTGTAAAATCGAGTGATTTAGAAAAAGAGTGGTTTAAGCTCCGCTTTTAAAATCGAGTTTTTCAAAATAAACCGAGTTGGTGTAGCATCTCCTATCTTTTTCTAAAGAGGTCAATCCCGGTGAAGGGATTTAGGCTCTTTCCACATCGAATGAGGTGCTGGATATTCATCAAGGAATACCACTATGCAAAGCAAGAACTAGAGCTACCTTTTTGAAAATTTGATTCTACAACATCTTTAGGTCTCTTTCCTTTTCAATAATCTCATTAATGAAGTCCCATCATTTATGCTTCCTAAGCATCACAGATAATGAAACGAAAATACAACGTACACTTATGCCATCCGCATTCGTCACGGGGTCCCGTCATGCACCGTTAGGTTAGTTAACTAACAACAGAGCGGGGGCAGGACTAGCGCGAATGCAAAACATAAGCAACGTTTATTATATATCATATATATAATATAAAGCATTCATCTCACGCAGTTATATGATCTCATCACAGAACATTGCAGCAGAAGTCAACATATGAAATATTGGATATACTAGGAGGTCCGTGTTTTAAATTAAGCCAGTAAAAAATACGGATTCCACAGTCGTGATGAATAGCCAAACCCACATCCCTAGACCCCTACGAGAGTGGCAAGCAACCCTGCCAATTCTAGAGTTAGGAGACCCGATCTCGACTCCTCGAGATGGTCTCCCACTGGACTCTAGAACCCGGTTACTTTTGCTCTCTGTCTTGGGTCTATCCTAATGCGGAAAGGTAAATAATATACATCAATGGTGACATCATCCTCAACCCGGAAGTGTCCCAATAAAAGAATATTACATACAAATTTTTACATGAATGAAAATGGAAAAACTCTCATCTCACGCAAAACCCACGGCTATTCAAACACGACGGTCCAATATAACATATCACAACAACACATAACATCACATGTCATCAACGTAAGCAAATATGCGTATCCCAATTGTCGTTGACGTATAGTAACGAAACCGGCGATACACCACATATTACACTTACGGTCGCATAAAAGAAATGAAAACTACAATAATTGGAATCCGCAACACCCTTAGACATCATAAACCCGAAATATCACATACTTCGGATTTCATACCTAACCATATAAATTCCTTAGATTCATAAACCCGGAATATCACATATCCGAATTTCATTCCTAACGTTATAAACCCGGAATTTTAGTCTCAAATTGAAAACACTTTTCAATAACCAGTCGGGCAATTCAACAAGATTCCCAACAAATGATCGAATGCTCGTCGGAAACAATAGTAGACGGCCGCACCCCCGATGCCGTCGATAAAGTGCACTTAGGCGGAACACCGCGGCCGTGAGCACCCGAATGGATGTTTTTGGATATGGGGTTTGTTGGAGATAGTGCCCTCAGAGTCAATTATTGGATCACAGGCACGTGATTGCAATGATTGAGGGAGGACCTGTCCCAGTAGGACAGTCTTACTCGAGATGATAGTATGCTATCTGGTTTATCTTTATCATCATGTACTGCTTTAGGTGACCTGACAGGTCGCTATTACACGTTGGTAGAGCCCCTAGGATTCTTGCTTGACTGCCAGCAGTATGAGGGCGATCATATACGTGGGAGCTGGTAGTCTATAAGCGCATCCTTAAAAGGTCCTTAGTCGTGGGAGTTTCGAGACAGGGCATCGATACTCCAGAGTAGACTAGTGTATACAGTCGAGACCCCGACGAGGGGCAGTGGCCGGTCTTACAAGCCACTGGTGTCAGTTGGTTCACCTAAGATGTATACAGGTGCTTATTGGGTTATGAGTACACCGGACAGGACTCGCCGGGAACATGCTAGTTGGTCTTATACCTGACGTCAGATAGCAGTTCCCTGGTGACATGTGTACAAGTTAGTTCATCGACCTGGGGATCGTCATTTGTCTCGTGTGAGTTCCCACTGTACTTTGATTACTACCCTACCACGCTCAAAAGAGACGTGCAAACAGGTTTTAGTTGGGTACAGTCCCGAGCCACATGGAGGCAGTGAGCGGATCTTCGTGGGTTCATCTCTCCCGGTATTGGGGGTGAGGTCGCGCTGTGTCTAGGAGAGCCATTACACGAAGCCCTCTGCCGAGGCAGGAGATTTACTGGTAGGTATTCCAGTAGTATCTCAGGGTGTTCTGGGCTACACTCCGACACGACTTGTACCGCTTTTGGGGGTCTGACTTTTACCAACCCCCTAGGCCCGCCATGCGATGCTCATAGACGAACGGACCGGACTGTACGGATATTGTCACTGACAGGCTCAGTAGGGTGTCAGGATGAGTTCGCTCATCGACGTCCCTTTTGGTCAATAGCTGGTGGCCAGTCACGTATGGCTAATACCTCTGACGTGCTAGTGGTTAAATCCACAGCCATAGTATTGACGAGTCTTTAGAGTCCACCACACATACGGTTACTCAAGTTTCGGGCGAAACGCTGTAGAGGCCGTATGGAGATATGGCAGGGTTCGATCAGATACGTGCGGTATTGCACGCATCAGGATCGGACGGTTAGCACTAGAGGCCGTATGGTTATATGGCAGGGTTCGATAAGATACATGCGGTATTGCACGGATCAGGATCGGACGGATAACACTAGCCGGCTTTGGTTTAAGAAGGATCCTATTATAGTACAGTGTGGATTTTGTCTCATTGCATTTGTATTTCGGTCGGAATACAGATGCGGGTATGTATACACAGTATCGGGTTTTTCCTGTAATTTATTACGGGACCAGTTTTCTGGAGTTGCCAGTTTGCTTTCCGTTTCAGCCATATTTCTTTGTATCTTTCATTGTCCGAAGATTGGTGGAGGAGGGCTTATTTGCATTTGTGCAAATAAGCAATTTGGAAGGGGGTCTTTTCATATTATTGTATCATGATACTTGCACCATCATTGCTTGACTTTCTTTAGTCATCATGTTTTGACTTGTGGTTTGATGATGGTTGTGGTTGAGTGTGGATGTGTTTGTGATCCTGTTCTTTCTTGATTATCTTTATTCCCTTGCATTATGGTTGTGGTTCTTATCATCCATTCACCTCTCTCTCATACTCACCCCCACCATATTGTCATGGCCGGCCATTCCCTCATGGGGGCTGTCTAAATTTTGGATGTGGGAATTGTTGTTCTTTTCATGCCACAAAATTCCCAAGTTCATCAAAAATTCCACTAGTTCAATTCCTCCACCATTATGGCAACCTCCATGAACCCCAAAAGAAATATAGATCTTCACTATATTCTACAGCAAATCTTGGGCACGTCGACTCGCCAGCTTCGTGCCCGAGTTGCCTCGGTATAGTGGTGGGAGCAAGTAAAAGAACCAGGCGACGTGGTGCCCTTTCCGGCGAGGAAGTGGAGACCGGACATTCCGCGGGAGATCGGGACGACGGCGAGAAGACCGGAGGACTCGGATCACTCGGTATATCTCTCTTCCCCATCTTGTAGTAAGCTAGGACTAGTTAATGGCCCGATCCGGGTTTTAGTGCGCGGTGGTGCCGGTTAAGAAAAATTACAGTTAACCATCGCTTCCGCATTTTGCCTCAGGATGGAGGCCGGGGCGCCGCCGTGCACTTACAGTGGTATCAGAGTCTCGCCATTAACATAGTCTAGCTTTGTCTAATGTGTTTTACATTTCCGATCGAACAATTTTCCAAAAACCGTATTTTTCTTCACATCAGTTTCTGTCGAAATTTTTTTGAAGTCCAAAAATTTTTCGGGTTGTTTCAGAATGATGTGTAGGACATTCTAAGAGTTCTGTGAAAATTTGGGCTCGTGAACAGTCCAAACCACCGCGGGACCGCGGCCAAACCCATGCTTGGGCCGCGGTTCCGCCGCGACTTGAACTGTTCAGTCCCCCAAAATTCTACAGAATGCTCCTGAGTGGAAAATAGGTTTTCTGGAATGTTATTTTTGGGCCCAGATTTCTTGATGTGCTACAGTAGTACTTGGGGGCCCACTTGGTAAAATTTAATCGATCGGATATTTTAAACACATTAGTTCACAGTATTTACATTATATCTGCGACCGTGAATGTCACTTGATCGGAAAATCCTGTCTAACTGCTATAGCCCGGTTAGACGGATTTGCGAACATGACTTTCACGTTGATGTTCTGTGTATTGCTGTGATGTTGCGGAATTGTCGTGGGGGATAGCCTGGATGCAATGCTAGTACAGTTGTGGTTGTATTATGTACATTTGATATTGCGGGGCGAGCGTCTGACATGTGGACTGCCGTCACTGCCTGTTTGTATTATTATTTTGGGGCACGACCAGGTTGCGGTCGATGTACCCGTTGTATGTATATTTTACTTTCTGTACTAGGATTACCCCAAGGTGGGGTGCACGGATAGCCGGGTTCCAGAGGGCAACGGGCCCGCATCTTATGGCATTGAGACGGAGGGGGCCTCACTTTAGGATTGGCGGGCTATTCACCGCACTCATAGGGGGTACAGGTTGACCCAGGAGGGGTGCCCAAGTTACCGGATTCCGTGAAGTGCTGGGTGGTCCATTCACGTTGCTGAAAGGGGCTGCCTCGCTTCAGGTTTTGGCGGGTAACTTGCCGCGCCCGTAGGGGTCTAGGATTTCATTGCACAGGCTATCCACACGACCAGGGGAACGTCGGGTTTCAGTAGTGGCTCTGTGAAACCCGGGGATCCTAGATATCTGTATTGTTCTATGATGCTGTACATTTTTGTGATGTTGCATTTTATCACGCCTTGAGCGAAATATAATATATTGGTATATATATTAGTAGATGTTGTATATGTTTTGCATCCGCGCTAGTCCAGTCCCCGCTCTGTCGTTAGTTAGCTAACCTAACGGGTAATGACGGGACCCAGTGGCAAATGCGGATGGCATATACGTACATCAGTATATTTTCGTTCTTTGTGGTGTGATCAATTGATGGGACTGCGTTGATTCGGATCAATGCAAGTTAAAAACAAACCTAATCTGATGTTGTTGGAACACTTTTCAAAAAGCTGTTATTGCAAGGACGTTCTCTTTTGTTTTGCATCGTGGTATTCAGTTGGAATATCCTGCTCCTCAGTTGACGAGGCAAGGGCCGAGATCCCTTTACCGGGAGTGACCCCTTTGATAAAAAGTTTGCGTCAGGGCATTAACTTCACTATAGCCGATTACTTTTGCTTTGCATCGTGGTATTCAGTTGGAATATCCTGCACCTCATTCTACGGGGAAAGAGCCGAGATCCCTTCACCGGGAGTGACCTCTTTAGCAAAGGTTTTCGTCACTATATTTTTAAAAGCTATCCGTTCCTTCAACGATATCAAGTTCATTACGTTAAAGGTTTTCGCCAGAAACCATTCATATCCCTCCCTCGTTTCATATGGGTGGTCAATAGTATTCAAGCTGTGTTTGTAGGCCAAAGTCAAGGCACAGTGTTTGGTAGCTGTTGGTTATTCATATGCAGTATAGATAGATGCGTTGGTTTGGAACAGTCGTACTGCCTTGTTGGCCAAAGTCAAGGGTAGGTACGGGTGGATTCAAATCAACCTGGAGAATGACGGGTAGAACTTGACATGTGACTTATGATTTGTTGGCCAAAGTCAAGGTCATAAGAGCATGGGGTAAAAATCACATCGGGAGTTTCTAAAGAAACTGGAACTTGCCAGATATGCGCATACCTTCTGGAGTGTGACACCGTGAGCGGATTCCGTCACGTTATCATGCGATGATAGTTGGATCCCGATTCCCACTGATGAGTTGGTTTACTCCTCGGGTGATCCCGACTAATTCTTCTTTCAGGTTTAGATGAGAATTTGACGGTACAGTAGGAGGTTTCCAGATTAGATAAATTGGTAACCATTCTGATCTAGGTTAGAGTGCACGCTGAGTGTTTCTTTTCTCTCTCTCTTTGTCAGCGACCATTGACCCGAACCTAAGACTACGACTCAGTGACCAAATTAACCGAACCTTCTTAACACTGGCTTTTGGATTGTCAGAGTTGCAAACCTCATTGCCACTCCTACTTTTACCCGTTTCTCCAGGACACCCCGTATTACTACGAACGTCCACTTCCATTGGACAAAACCATTGTATGGTTATATACGAACTCGAAGGAATTTATTCAAGGATGGTTTCCGGTTCTGGAGAAAACGAATAGGACTATTCAGTTGTCTTTTCCTTTTACCTTCTCTCAGGTTACGAGTGCTCCTTGGTTTAGGAGATAGTACACCTATTACGCAAATTGGATAGTCTTCTTCCAAACCTTAGGATGGTGCCGAACGGAGGGGAATGAAGAAAACCAATTAGCATAACGATGGTGTGCAGAAGGTATTAAGTAAAGACATAACAAGGGATTAGTATGAGGGCAAAGTAAATTGCGACTGCTATTCACGACCAAACCAAGTATTTATTCGCCAATCCTAAATCACCTTTGTATTTCTCCAGAACACTCCGTATCACTACGAAGATCCACAGTTTACTGGATGCTCCATCGTATGGTTATATACGTACGAACTCGAAAGGAACTTGTTCCAGTTCGGGGATGGATTCTGGTTCAGGAGAAATAGGAATAAAGTTTATTCGGTTGCCTTTTATCTTTACCTTCTCTCATTGCGAGTGTTCCTAGGATTAGGACAGTACACCCATTATGCTTATTGGATAGTATTCTTCCAAACCATAGGCCGGTGCCGAACGGTAGGGAAGGAAGAAAACCATTTGGCCTAAAGGGGTGTGCAGAAGGTAATGACTAAAGACATATAAAGGAATTTGGAGAGGTGGCAAGGAATTATACGGTTATAGTTGTGAATCTGGATAATGGAAGAGACATTACTAGGAATACCGGGATACCCCATCGAAACATTTCAATGTTTCAGTTTCGCTGTGTACTGCTAAAGGAAAACTGATTTCCCAATTAGACACTTGCTTCAGGATATGTATTTACCAGTTATGATTCTCACATCTGTATGGTTTTACAGATGATGAGTGGGAGTAAGTTATTGGGAATTGGGTGATCATCCTCATTATATCGGGATTCGTTGTAATCAGTGATATTTGAGGAAATCACCTCGGCTGTTTGCCGGTCGGCAAATATTTGGTTTTGAATATCCGCTGTTATGCACCAATTTCAAATCGATATATCTGTACGTCTATTTTCATAGAGTGAGATATCCTTTTTTGAAATTATGTCTACAACATTTATCTATATCAGTGGATGGTTAGGTAAGAAGTATTAAACAGCGGTGTAATTCTTCTTAACCATAAGTACAGTTTTCAACCTACGACACACAGGGAATGAGTTATTAGACTCAAGGGACTTATACAGAGTATTGTATGTTGTCCAGGGTCTATCAGGACAGAGGGGTTGGTTCTCATACTATATTCGGTTTACTTATGACTTCTCTAGTTTTTAGACAGGTGTTTCGTGGAAACACAGGGTCCGGATTTTGAGAAGTTATAGGTATTTGAATAAAGTAGAGAACCAGATATTGCAAGTATCGGGATTCTTCAAAGTGATCGAAGATGTAGATACTTGTGTATGGTATTCAGTTGATAGTAGTGATTAAGGGAACTTGCTTCTCTTTCAGGTTACTCATAATTGGAAGCATTCCTAAGTTGAGTAACGCTGATCGGCCTCTTTCCATTTAGTTGACATGCACTGGAGACAGCTGCATGAATCTGGTTCAATTAAATCAGTGCCTCTGGTTCTATATTGGATATAGAACAGTTCATATCTTAACGATGTTAAGGTACGGGGAGTTGTCCGGCTTATGATTAAAACCAGACACTGGACAACTCAAGGCACGTTTCTGTAATGGCTGTTTGTGGGTTGACCCAGACTATGATGAGGGTTGACTTTCTACCATCTGGAAGATCTATAGTGATATTGTTCTAGACTCGCCACAGTTTTAAATAAAATGGATTTTTTCAGAAAACAGTAATGGGAGTATGGTAGAACTGGAAGTGATTCCAGAACCACAAACGATTACTAAAGATTTCATAGGAACCTAAAGATTCAATCTGGTTTGACATTCCATTGGCCACTCCGCAGATTTGGTGGTTAACTTCAGGCACCCGAGAGGTACTCCGGTAGCCTCAAGGACGGTGACTGGGAAGTTCTTGTTTACCCACACTTGCCATTGCTATTGTTCCAGGCTGCGAGTCCCGGCAGGAGGATGAGTATAGCGTCATTCTAAACTAGCTTTAGAAGTGTACGTGTATATGACTCTGCCAGAGGGTTGTCGTAGTCTGTGGGAGCAGCGGAAGCATTGGTGGACAGGTGGCTTATGTCTATTTATAGACTAAAGCAGATGTAGCGGAGATAGATCATCAATTTCTGATGTGACAGTCATAGGTTTGACTTCATCAGAATAGGGGATGGATCTGTTGAGAAGGTAGTAGGGTGTGATGTCATGGTATTTGGATGACATACACAGAATAGGAAAAGAAACTCCTATACTACGATCGGTTATACTTTGGTCTTCACACAGTAGTTTCTCCACATGGGACTGTGACATTATATCAAACATACTAGTTACTAGATCTATGGTTTTAGATCTAGATTTGGGTGGTTTCCCAATCAGGGTACTTAGACAGCATTCTAAGAGTATTTAGAATGGATGACTCCTGGCACGGTAGTGTACCTCCAGGTAATGGAGTCACCCTCTCTTAAGGTGTCTTACAGACCAAAGGGGAGAGGGATGTGCATGATTGACAGATCACTTGCTCAGGCAATTGAGTCAATCATGAGATGTCAAGTACCACACCAGATGTTGTTCTTGCACTAGATGCAATAAGTTGACATTGATCCAATCCTAGAGAAACAGTCGGAAGCAGTTTTAGAACATAAGTGGATGTTCTAGGGATATGATAACGGCAGCCTCATTCGGGAGACAGTTATCATTCCAGGCTTCCAAGGTGACCTGGACGATAAGGAGGTTGTCAGAGTTATAGTTTTCCTTCTGACGAGGGGCAGTATTTTGGACAGGTGGTCCAAGGCAATACTGAGGGAGGCATGGCGCAGGATACTGATTAAGTTCAGTTGACGATACAGTCTAAGAAGTTTGGACTTGGAGTTCATTTATGAGCTAGGTCCCATCAGACATCCAAATACATTCTAAGACAGGTATTGCTCATTTCGGGAGATGGGTTTCTCCGCGAACTTGAGATTATAGAGAGTCATAGAAAGAAACATCAAAGCAGATCCACTCACTGAGGCTATTCCTCGAACGCAAGAGTTTCGCAAACAGGCTTTGTGAGACTGACTAGATGAGGAGTTGGGTGTTCGGTATCATACGGGTTGTGAGTATGCGACATCGCAATAATTAGCCTTGAGTGCAAGTGGGAGATTGTTGGAGATAGTGCCCTCAGAGTCAATTATTGGATCACAGGCACGTGATTGCAATGATTGAGGGAGGACCTGTCCCAGTAGGACAGTCTTACTCGAGATGATAGTATGCTATCTGGTTTATATTTATCATCGTGTACTTCTTTAGGTGATCTGACAGGTCGCTATTACACGATTCTTGCTTGACTGCTAGCAGTATGAGGGCGATCATATACGTGGGAGCTGGTAGTCTATAAGCACATCCTTAAAAGTTCCCTAGTCGTAGGAGTTTCGAGACAGGGCATCGATACTCCAGAGTAGACTAGTGTATACAGTCGAGACCCCGACGAGGGGCGGTGGCCGGTCTCACAAGCCACTGGTGTCAGTTGGTTCACCTAAGATGTATACAGGTGCTCATTGGGCTATGAGTACACCGGACAGGACTCGCCGGGAACATGCTAGTTGGTCTTGTAAGTCGATGTAGTACACCCCAGTACTTATGAGGAGGCGGAATTTTCAAAAACGATCAAGTTTAAAGAACAAACATCGACTAACCGCTTGAATCGAAGCTAAACAAATAATAACCGAACACATAGCTATACTAAACTATAGTGTTAAGGGATTATACCTATCGAAACTTGTCCTTCGTCTTTACGATCTCCTTGTTCTCCTCGGCCTTCTCTAGGTAGTAGACGATCCACCCGAGAGCGAAACTCCAAGCTAAACCTCTAAACTTGAGGCAACTAACCTTCTTGGATTGCTAATCAAAGAAGTTAGGATGAGATAGAGTGATGGTTATGGATTGTTTAGTCTAACTAATCCTTTGATCTCAACTCATGAGGTGTAAGGATTAGGGTTTGAAGATGAGAGCTTGAGGAGAAAGAATGTGAGATTAGATAATGAGAAGAGAGAGAGTCTATCATAATATATTATGAAGAATTTTCTAATAATGAGAAAAGAATAAAGAGTGATGATAAATCATGCTTCATAAAATATCTAGTGGTGATTCATTAGCATGAGTCATTAAGCAATAAATGTGCATTAATGAAATGAATGAATCACCACCATGACTCATAACCTCATTTAATGAATATGACACATAACCCTCCTTAGGCACCATCTTCTAGAAGCTTCTCGAACAATTACGAGAACGCCCTCCGATCCGTAAAAATACGGAAAAACTTTAGACTGTAAAAATCCAATAACCGGATACCAGTAACTGGCTTAAACCAAAGCCGACTGGTAAAAACTGTCCGAAAGTCGTACACGCGTAAACGCACGTATGCGTCCGAACCCTTTGTCGCAAAACCATGCAACCTCTATATCGTTTCGCCTGGAGTAGGAAACTCTCTGTGTGTGACTCTAGAGACTCGACTACTACGCTGGCAGTGGATTTAACCATAGACCGCAAGCGGCACTAGCTGTACGTAACGGTCCCCAGGTAGTTGTCGATAAGAAGGCCGATGAGAAAACCCATCTGAACTCCTACTGAGTCTGATGTGACAATCTCCATACAGTCCGGTCCGTTCGTCCATGACTATCGCATATCGGGCCTAGGGGGGCGGCAAGCGTCAGTCCCCTAATAGCGGTATAAGTCGTGTCGGAGGGAAGCCCATTACACCCTGAGAAACTACTGGAACCTACCAGCAAATCTCGCTTGCCCTGGCCAGGGACTTTGCGTAATGGCTCTCTGACATAGCACGATATCTACTCCCAATACCGGGAGGGACGAATCCTGTCTAACCGCCACTGCCTCCAAGTGCTCGGGACTGCACCCAACTGCTACCTGTTTGCACGACTCCTTTGAGCCGTGGTAGGGTAGCAATCTAAGAACAGTGGGACACATTCGAGGCGAAGTAGCAGTGTCAAGTCTGCGGACTACGCTGTACTCATGTCACCTGGGAACTGTTCACTGACGACTGGTATCAAACCAACCAACAGTTCCCTGTGAGTCCTGTCCGGTGTACCCGTAACCTAACGAGCACCTGTATACTATCTCCAGTACGACGTACTGACGGCTGTGGGACAGACCATCTCCCCAACTGGGATGAGAAGCGTACACACTAGTCTACTCCGGAGTATCGATGCTCTGTCTCGATAATCCAACGACCAGGGACCTGAATGAGGATGTGCTTGTAGACTACCCAGCCCCCACTAGTGTGACTTCCATCACAACGCTGGTAGACAAGCAAGATCCTAAGAGCTCTATCAATACGTACACTCACATATTAAGATAGAAAAACCAAGTAGCATACTACCATGTTTAGCAAGACTGTTATATACATGTGAATATCCCAAGCTTCCATTAAGTAATATACAAGCTAGTATGATACAGTAATGGCCTTCTAGGGCATAAACACTAACAATCTCCCACTTGCACTAGGGCCATGTACTGGCATATCGTAGACCAATGATCTCGAGTAGCCTCTCGAACTGAATCTGAGGAAGGGCCTTCGTGAATGGATCAGCATTGTTCTCTTCTGAAGCAACTCTCCGAACCTCGATCTCCTGACGATCAATGATCTCCCTGATCAGGTGATACCGCCTCAAGATGTGTCTGGACTTCTGATGGGACCTTGGTTCCTTCGCTAAAGCTATAGCTCCGTTGTTGTCGCAATACAGAGGTATTGGATCAACTATGGTAGGAACAACCTGAAGTTCTGTTAGGAACTTCTTCATCCAGACTGCTTCTTTTGCGGCATCGCAAGCAGCTATATACTCCGCTTCCATCGTCGAGTCAGCAACGATGTCCTGCTTGGAGCTCTTCCAGCACACCGCCCCTCCATTGAGGGTAAAGACATAACCCGACATGGACTTGGAATCGTCCTTATCACTCTGGAAGCCGGAATCGGCAAAGGCCTCCAACCTGAGGTCTTTTCCGCCGTAAACCAAGAACATCTCCTTAGTTCTCCTCAGGTACTTGAGAATGTTCTTTACTGCTATCCAGTGTTTCTCCCCTGGGTCTGACTGATACCGGCTTACCACGCTCAGTGCGTAAGCTACATCTGGTCTGGTACACAACATCGCATACATTATAGAGCCTACCGCAGAAGCGTAAGGTATAATAGACATGCGTTCCCTTTCCAAATCAGTCTTGGGAGACATCTCTTTGGAGAGGGTGATTCCGTGACAAGCCGGTAGATTACCGCGCTTAGAATCTTCCATACTGAATCTTTTCAGTACAGTGTCGATATACCTGGACTGCGAAAGTCCCAACATCCTCTTGGATCTATCACGATAGATCCGGATCCCCAGAATGTAAGAGGCATCACCCAGGTCTTTCATGGAGAACCTGTGTGACAAGAATCCTTTGACAGATTGTAGCATAGGAATGTCATTTCCTATCAATAGAATGTCATCCACGTACAAGACGAGGAATACGACACTTCTGGCCACAACTTTACTATATATGCACGGTTCATCTGGATTTTTGATAAAGTCATATTCTTTGACTGTTTCATCAAAACAGATGTTCCAACTCCGCGATGCCTGCTTTAGTCCGTAAATGGACTTAAGCAGCTTGCATACTTTCCCGCTGCTCCCACTCTGATTGAAACCCTCTGGTTGATCCATATAGACGCTCTCTTCTAAATTTCCATTCAGAAAAGCCGTCTTTACGTCCATCTGCCAGATTTCATAATCATGGAAGGCAGCAATAGCAAGAAGGACCCGAATGGATTTGAGCATAGCCATTGGAGAAAAGGTTTCGTCATAGTCCAAACCAGGTCTTTGACGAAAACCGTTTGCAACAAGTCTAGCCTTATAGGTTTCCACCTGTCCATCTACACCAATCTTTTTCTTGAAGATCCATTTGCATCCTATGGGATTTACCCCATCTGGAGCAAAGTCCAAAGTCCATACTTTGTTGGTGTACATGGACTCCATCTCGGTCCGCATTGCATCTAGCCATCGTACCGAGTCGCCGCTCTGGATGGCCTGCTGGAAGTCAGTAGGTTCATCATCATCTATGATGCAATCCTCTCTATCCCCGTAAATGAGAAAACCGTAGTATCTCTCAGGCGGATGAGACGGCCTACTACTCCTGCGGAGGGGTGCGGGAATGTTCTGTTCTTCTTGAACCTCTGGTTCTACCAAACTTTCAGTAGCAGCTTGTGGTTCTGGAATTTCTTCCAGTTCTATTTCGCTCCCACTCTTCTGATTTTCTAAAAATTCAGTTTCTAAGAAGTGGGCATGACGAGAAACAAAAACCTTTTGTTCCTCTGCGTAATAGAAATAATATCCCTTGGAGTTCTTTGGATATCCCACAAGTTTGCACAGTACTGATCGTGCCTCGAGCTTTTCCACATGCTGCTTTTTTACAAAAGCTGGACACCCACATGTCCTAAAATGTTTTAGACAGGGTTTCTTCCCACTCCACATCTGATATGGTGTGGTAGGCACAGTCTTGGTTGGAACTTGGTTCAAAAGATATGCCGCTGATTCTAGCGCATAACCCTAGAAAGATCGCGGTAACTCAGAATTACTCATCATGGATCGTACCATATCCAATAGGGTTCGATTCCGTCTCTCCGATACACCGTTGTGCTGTGGAGTGTATGGAGGAGTAAGCTGAGAGAGAATTCCTTTCTCTTTTAGGTAACCTAGGAACTCGGCACTTAAGTATTCTCCACCTCGATCAGATCTTAGTGTCTTAATACTTTTGCCTGTTTGGTTTTCCGCTTCACTCTTGAATTCCAGGAATTTCTCAAAGGCCTCTGATTTATGCTTCATTAAGAAAACATATCCATACCTAGAGAAATCATCTGTAAGTAATGAAGTAGGAATAACCACCTCTTGCATGTGTAGACATTGGACCACATACATCGCTGTGTATGAGTCCTAAGAGCTCGCTCGCTCTTACTCCTTGTCCAGTAAATGGAGTCTTTGTCATCTTTCCTTTGAGACAGGATTGACAAGTGTCATAAGATTGATATTCGAACGAGTCCAAATATCCTTCTCTATGCAACTTAGTCAACCTTCTCTCATTGATGTGACCCAGTCTACAATGCCATAAGAAAGCTTTATTCAAATCTGGAGACTTTCTTTTTAGTGTGTTCTGAACATTGAAAATTTGGAGTTGGTTTAAAACATATATGCCGTTATTTAGAGTACTGGACCCAATCAAACCATGATTAAGGTGGATGTTGACAACATCTCTTACAAACGTGAAATCATAACCTTTATTTGATAACAAGGAAACTGATATGATATTACACGTTAAGCTGGGTACAAAATAACAGTTATGTAAAACCAAAATGTGTCCACTCGTCAATCCTAGGTGATAATCCCCGACGGACGCAGCTCCCACGCTAGCTCCGTTAGCAACCCTGAGGATCATATCACCTTCCTTCAGCACTCTACGGTTTCTCAGTGCCTGCAATGAATTGCAAATATGAGATCCTGATCCGGTATCCAATACCCAGGAAGTAGAGTTGATCGACAGACAATTCTCAATTACAAACACACCTGAAGTCGAAGCCACAGCTTGCTTCGGTTCCTGGTTCTTGGCGTTCCACGCCTTGCAATCCTTCTTCCAGTGCCCTTTCCTGTGACTATGGAAGCACTCATCCTGGCCAACTATCGGTACTGCTTTCTTTTTCTTTCCCTTCCCTCCCACCTTACTAACACCTCCTCTAGGTCTGGGTGCGACCTTCTTCTTCCTTCCTTTGGCCCTAGCTTTGGACCCGGAAGAAGATGAACCGCCAACAAACATAGCGGGTGTTTCCCTTGGCTTCTGCAAGGTGCCCTCCGCACTCCTTAACATGTTCAGGAGTTCCGCAAGTTCAACTTCTTTTCCTTGAAGATTGAAGTTGAGGATAAACTGGGCGTAGGTGGGAGGAAGGGACTGGAGAACAAGGTCTGTATAGAGTTCATTATCCAAAGTCGTCCCAAGGTCTGCGAGCTCTTCTATATAGCCAATCATCTGTAGGACATGTTCACCTACCGATGACCCGACAGCCAACCTCGCTAGAAACAATTTCTTAGAGGTCTCGTATCTTGCTATACGAGATTGCTCTCCATAAAGTTCCTTTGTATGGAGAAATATGCCATCTAGGGACATATCCTCGTGCCTCCTCTGATGTTCATTGTTCATCGAGGCAAGCACGATGCACTTGGCTCTCGCGCAATCTAAATCCCAGGTTTTGCGGATTTCCTTATCCGCATTGCTGGATTTGGGACCAGGGACAGCAGGTGCCGTAGCGGTGAGGACGTACCCCAGTTTGTCATAGGTCAAAGCCATTTTGACATTCCGCAGCCAATCTTTATAGTTTGGCCCCGTCAGTATATTTTTCTCTAAAAGTAACTTAAGTCCAGTCATTTTCAGGGTCGCTGCAATTAGGAGAGAGAGAAGAAAACTCTTTAGCATGATGCTCTTGCAAGTTTAGAGTGGTTTTTAATTTATCTAAACTGGATGGCTCCCACTGTTTCTCGAATCCTTCCTCAAACCATAAAAGAAGAATTAGTCAAGACTATTCTCACCGTACAATACTTGTTTAACCGTTCAGCCAGGCTAGTGTCGGTACTTCGAGGGAGGTTTTCCAACGCTTTCGCGAAGTTCCTTAATTAAATAACCTCTTTTCTCTGGGGGCGTAACCCCGCTGACACTTTTCTGGACACCTACTAGGTTTATAGCATTGATCGTTAAGTGACGAATATCCTGATAAGTAGCATATACTCACAGTAGGATCGGGATCCAAATATCATCGTATGATAATGTTGAAGGAATCCTACCAACATTCATCAAACTCCAAATGGTATGCATCTCTTTGCAAATTTCAGTTTCTTTAGAAATTCCCGATATGGATTTTTGCCCCATGCTCTTATGATCTTGACTAAGGGCCAACAAATCATAAGTCACATGTCAAGTTCTGCCCATCATTATCCTGTTGATTTGAACCCATCCGTATACTCTTGACTAAGGGCCAAACAAAGTAATACGACTGTCCCAAACCAACTCATCTATCTATGCAACAAATGAATACCCCAGCAGCTACCAATCACTATGTCTTGACTAAGGGCCAAACAAACATAGCTTGAATACTACTGACCATTCATAAGAAATGACGGAGGGCTACGACTGGTTTTGGCGAAACCGTGAACGTAGTGAACTTGATATAACCGAAGGAACCTGATAGCTTTTTAAAAGGAGTGGTTAAATCTCCGCATTTAAAAATATCTGTTTTAAAAATAACCGAGTGGTTTCTTTTAAATTGTTCCAACGATTTAAACTTTGGTTTATTTTCTTTGCATTATAGATAATGCGTCCCATCATTAACCTATCATTGCAGAAAACAATGAAAATACAACGTCCTCTTATGCCATCCGCATTCGCCACGGGGTCCCGTCATCACCCGTTAGGTTACTTAACTAACGACAGAGCGGGGGCTGGGCTAGCGCGGGTGTAAAACATAAGTGACGTCTAAATAGCTATCATAAATATAGATATTTTACATTCGTCTGACGCAATGATATACATTCCAGAACACAGATAAACAATATTGGATTTGCAAGCAATCTGTATTTCTTTTGAGCCTGCAAGAAAAGACAGATTACACAGTTGTGATGAATAGCCGTTACCCCACCCTCGACCCCTACGGGTACGGCAAACTACCCACCCGGCAGTCTGTGTACCCCACCTTGGGTCAGTCCTAGGAGCAAAAACAGTAAAATGAAATAATACAACGGTGGCTACAACCGCAACCTGGAAGTGCCCCGCGAAAATAATATTACAACAAATTACATTTACAACAAATGAATTAAACAATAACCCATTGCAAACCCCGGCTATACACCACAACAGTCCAATACAGTTTATATGCACAAACAGATATAACCATTTCAGAAATGTGCAACCCCCTGCCAACCGACATACTAGCAGTTAGGGGAGGTTTACGAACACATTAAACAATCACAAATATAATCCAATATGCAAATACTGTACAATTTCGATCGATAAAACAACATCAATATTGCTCCAAAATCTGCTCTGTTAAACAGTAACCTGAGCAATAATTAAACATCCCAGAAAACCCCAAACACCAGAGAGGACCCACCCATGAAAGATGAGCCCATAACTCGGCAACTCGGCCGCGGAAGCGCGGCGGATCGGTGGGATCCGCCGCCCTTCCGCGGCGCGTTAGTCGAATCATTGGCTCAAATTTCGTGGGTGTTCTCCTGGACTCATTTCATGCTTTCTGAACACACCTGAAAAATTTTTGGACTTCATTTTAAGTTCGACAGAAACTGATAATATTTAGGGTTTTCCGGCTTTGATTTTTCGTTCGAAATTCGTACAAATTTGCAATTAAGTTATTTATTGTTTAGCGAGGCTCTGATACCACTGTAAGTCGATGTAGTACACCCCAGTACTTATGGGGAGGCGGAATTTTCAAAAACGATCAAGTTTAAAGAACAAATATCGACTAACCGCTTGAATCGAAGCTAAACAAATAATAACCGAACACATAGCTATACTAAACTATAGTGTTAAGGGATTATACCTATCGAAACTTGTCCTTCGTCTTTACGATCTCCTTGTTCTCCTCGGCCTTCTCTAGGTAGTAGACGATCCACCCGAGAGCGAAACTCCAAGCTAAACCTCTAAACTTGAGGCAACTAACCTTCTTGGATTGCTAATCAAAGAAGTTAGGATGAGATAGAGTGATGGTTATGGATTGTTTAGTCTAAATAATCCTTTGATCTCAACTCATGAGGTGTAAGGATTAGGGTTTGAAGATGAGAGCTTGAGGAGAGAGAATGTGAGATTAGATAATGAGAAGAGAGAGAGTCTATCATAATATATTATGAAGCATTTTCTAATAATGAGAAAAGAATAAAGAGTGATGATAAATCATACTTCATAAAATATCTAGTGGTGATTCATTAGCATGAGTCATTAAGCAATAAATGTGCATTAATGAAATGAATGAATCACCACCATGACTCATAACCTCATTTAATGAATATGACACATAACCCTCCTTAGTCACCATCTTCTAGAAGCTTCTCGAACAATTACGAGAACGCCCTCCGATCCGTAAAAATACGGAAAAACTTTAGACTGTAAAAATCCAATAACCGGATACCAGTAACTGGCTTAAACCAAAGCCGACTGGTAAAAACTGTCCGAAAGTCGTACGCGCGTAAACGCACGTATGCGTCAAAACCCTTTGTCGCAAAACCATGCAACCTCTATATCGTTTCGCCTGGAGTAGGAAACTCTCTGTGTGGGACTCTAGAGACTCGACTACTACGCTGGCAGTGGGCTTAACCACAGACCGCAAGCGGCACTAGCTGTACGTAACGGTCCCCAGGTAGTTGTCGATAAGAAGGCCGATGAGAAAACCCATCTGAACTCCTACTGAGTCTGATGTGACAATCTCCATACAGTCCGGTCCGTTCGTCCATGACTATCGCATATCGGGTCTAGGGGGGCGGCAAGCGTCAGTCCCCTAATAGCGGTATAAGTCGTGTCGGAGGGAAGCCCATTACACCCTGAGAAACTACTGGAACCTACCAGCAAATCTCGCTTGCCCTGGCCAGGGACTTTGCGTAATGGCTCTCTGACACAGCACGATATCTACTCCCAATACCGGGAGGGACGAATCCTGTCTAACCGCCACTGCCTCCAAGTGCTCGGGACTGCACCCAACTGCTACATGTTTGCACGACTCCTTTGAGCCGTGGTAGGGTAGCAATCTAAGAACAGTGGGACACACTCGAGGCGAAGTAGCAGTGTCAAGTCTGCGGACTACGCTGTACTCATGTCACCTGGGAACTGTTCACTGACGACTGGTATCAAACCAACCAACAGTTCCCTGTGAGTCCTGTCCGGTGTACCCGTAACCTAACGAGCACCTGTATACTATCTCCAGTACGACGTACTGACGGCTGTGGGACAGACCATCTCCCCAACTGGGATAAGAAGCGTACACACTAGTCAACTCCGGAATATCGATGCTCTGTCTCGATAATCCAACGATCAGGGACCTGAATGAGGATGTGCTTGTAGACTACCCAGCCCCCACTAGTGTGACTGCCATCACAACGCTGGTAGACAAGCAAGATCCTAAGAGCTCTATCAATACGTACACTCACATATTAAGATAGAAAAACCAAGTAGCATACTACCATGTTTAGCAAGACTGTTATATACATGTGAATATCCCAAGCTTCCATTAAGTAATATACAAGCTAGTATGATACAGTAATGGCCTTCTAGGGCATAAACACTAACAGGTCTTATACCTGACGTCAGATAGCAGTTCCCTGGTGACATGTGTACAGGTTAGTTCATCGACCTGGGGATCGTCATTTGTCTCGTGTGAGTTCCCACTGTACTTTGATTACTACCCTACCACGCTCAAAGGAGACGTGCAAACAGGTTTTAGTTGGGTACAGTCCCGAGCCACATGGAGGCAGTAAGCGGATCTTCAGGGGTTCGTCTCTCCCGGTATTGGGGGTGAGGTCGCGCTGTGTCTAGGAGAGCCATTACACGAAGCCCTCGGCCGAGGCAGGAGATTTACTGGTAGGTATTCCAGTAGTATCTCATGGTGTTCTGGGCTACACTCCGACACGACTTGTACCGCTTTTGGGGGTCTGACTTTTACCAACCCCCTAGGCCCGCCATGCGATGCTCATAGACGAACGGACCGGACTGTACGGATATTGTCACTGACAGGCTCAGTAGGGTGTCAGGATGAGTTCGCTCATCGATGTCCCTTTTGGTCAATAGCTGGTGGCCCGTCACGTATGGCTAATACCTCTGACGTGCTAGTGGTTAAATCCACAGCCATAGTATTGACGAGTCTTTAGAGTACACCACACATACAGTTACTCAAGTTTCGGGCGAAATGTTGTAGAGGCCATATGGAGATATGGCAGGGTTCGATCAGATACGTGCGGTATTGCACGCATCAGGATCGGACGGTTAGTACTGGAGGCCGTATGGTTATATGGCAGGGTTCGATCAGATACATGTGGTATTGCACGGATCAGGATCGGACGGATAACACTAGCCGGCTTTGGTTTAAGACGGATCCTAGTATAGTACAGTGTGGATTTTGTCTCATTGCATTTGTATTTCGGTCGGAATACAGATGCGGGTGTGTATACACAGTATCGGGGCTTTCCTGTAATTTATTACGGGACCAGTTTTCTGGAGTTGCCAGTTTGCTTTCCGTTTCGGCCATATTTCTTTGTATCTTTCATTGGCCGAAGATTGGTGGAGGAGGGCTTATTTGCATTTGTGCAAATAAGCAATTTGGAAGGGGGTCTTTGCATATTATTGTATCATGATACTTGCACCATCATTGCTTGACTTTCTTTAGTCATCATGTTTTGACTTGTGGTTTGTTGATGGTTGTGGTTGAGTGTGGATGTATTTGTGATCATGTTCTTTCATGATTATCTTTATTCCCTTGCATTATGGTTGTGGTTCTTATCATCCATTCACCTCTCTCTCATACTCACCCCCACCATATTGTCATGGCCGGCCATTCCCTCATGGGGGCTGTCCAAATTTTGGACGTGGGAATTGTTGTTCTTTTCATGCCACAAAATTCCCAAGTTCATAAAAAATTCCACTAGTTCAATTCCTCCACCATTATGGCAACCTCCATGAACCCCAAAAGACATATAGATCTTCACTATATTCTACAGCAAATCTTGGGCACGTCGACTCGCCAGCTTCGTGCCTGAGTTGCCTCGGTATAGAGGTGGGAGCCCGTAAAAGAACCAGGCGACGTGGTGCCCTTTCCGGCGAGGAAGTGGAGACCGGACATTCCGCGGGAGATCGGGACGACGGCGAGAAGACCGGAGGACTCGGATCACTCGGTATATCTCTCTTCCCCATCTTGTAGTAAGCTAGGACTAGTTAATGGCCCGATCCGGGTTTTAGTGCGCGGTGGTGCCGGTCAAGAAAAATTAAAGTTAACCATCGCTTCCGTATTTGGCCTCGGGATGGAGGCCGGGGCGCCGCCGTGCACTTACAGGGTTCTCCTATAGTCACTTGATCGGGGCTATGGGGCGTGGCTATCTAGTAGTGTTACCCGGCGAGCGTTCGCATAGTATACGAGATTGCGATGGAGTTTTAATCCGAATCAAAACCCCGTGGCAACCGATCAAAAGAGACTAAATTGCTAGATTTACAAAACACTAATTAGTTTTCACAAAACTAATTATTGTGGATTCCAAATATTGTATCAAAAATCACAGACATCTAGACGATATTAAACATTTCGATCGATTTATCAAACACCTAAAATTCCCAGAGACCTCAACACTTGAGTCACACTTAAAAATACACAGAATGTGCCACAAGTACCTATGGATTAGCACAAGAAGGCACGTTCCCTGCCTCACCAACGGCGCCGCGGTTGCGCGGCCGTTTGGTCGAGTTGGGCCATTATTTTTCTTGGCGATCCATAGAAAACCCTGCACAATTTTATGCATATTTTTAATTTGAAAAATTCCAACTTTTGAATTTTTTTTCTAGAGAGTGGGAATTTAGGGTTTCGAAAAGTCGATCGAATACTTTAACTTCGCCTAGACCACTCCTAATGCTCTAGCTTGGCTCCGATACCACTGTTAGGTTCACTTAGCACACCCACTAGGTTTTAGCAAGCATCGAGTATGCAATTTTAAAAAATCTAGAGTGCTAAGCAACACCATCCAAGAATCGAACTAGAGAATTAGGGTTTTATAAAGCATGTAAACAAACTTTACACTAAGTGAACAAGCAATACAACCTTTGAAGACCGGTCCTTCACTTCTAATGTTCCGTGTAGTAGTCCCTTAGCTCTAAGTAGTGGTCCCCGAATTCTTCTTAGGCTCCACTAGGCGAAAGGAACGAGCTTGCTTAAGGATCTTCGAGGCCGAAGATGATCTACGTCGAAGAATCTCTAACTCAAGCTACCTCTTCACTAATTGAGGAATTAGTGAAGTAAACAACCTATACTAAATGGCTAGTTTGGTATAAATTGATGAAGTAGGTGTTTTTCTCACTTTAGAATTATTTTTCTCTCTTTCTTTTTCACCTCACTCAAAACCTAGAGAGCAAAGAAGGAGATGAAGAAGATGATCAAGTGATTAACCCTTGGGTGAGAAAACATCTCAAATCATATTTGTAGAGACTTAACCATGGCTAAAGATAATGGTTGGGTTAATAAATATCTAGAGTAAAACAAAATTAGTGGACTTTGTTGACTATAGTGCCCTCAAGTCAATTATTGGATCGCAAACACGTGATTGCAATGATTGAGGGGGGACCTATACCGGTAGAACAGTCTTACTCGAGATGATAGTATGCTCTGGTTTGTCTTTATCATCGTGTACATGCTTCAGGTGACATTACAGATCACTATTACATGTTGATAGAGCCCATATGATTCTTGCTTGACTACCAGCAGTATGATGGAGATCATATACGTAGGAGTTGGGTGGTCTATAAGCACATCCTTAAAATGTCCTTAGTCATGGGAGTTTTGAGACTGGGCAACGATACTCCAAGAGCAGACTAGTGTATACGTATCGAGACCCCGACGAGGGGCGGTAGCCGGTCTCACAAGCCATTGGTGTCAGTTGGTTCACCTAAGATGTATAAAGGTGCTCATTGGGTTATGAGTACACCGGACGGACTCACCTGGGACATGCTGGTTGGTATTATACATATTGTCACATAGCAGTTCCTAGGTGACATGTGTACAGGTTAGTCTATCGACCTGAGATCGTGATTTGTCTCGTCTGAGTTCCCACTGTGATTTGATTACTACCCTACCACGGCTCAAAGGAGTCGTGCAAACGGTTTTAGTTGGGTACAGTCCCGAGCCACATAGAGGTAGTGAGAGGATTGTCAGGGGATTCGTCTCTCACGGTATTGGGGGTTGATGTCGCGGAGTGCACGGGTGGCCATCACAAGAAATCCTTGGCCAAGGTAGTCGAGAATTACTGATCTTGGATCGGTAGTTTCTCAGGTGGTAATAGGCTTCATACCGACACTAAATGTCGCGTTATTACGGGTCTGACTTTATCCAACCCCTTAGACTCGATATGCGATACTCATAGACGGATGGACTGGACTGTACAGATACTGTCACTGTCAGGCTCAGTATGCGATACTCATATGCCTCCCTTTCGCTCAATACCTGGGCAGCCGTTACGTACAGCTAGTGCCACTGACGTGCTTGTGGTTAAACTTACTGCCAGCATATTGACGAGTCTTTAGAGTCCCACACAGAGGGTTTCCCTGATTTGGGCGAAACGTTGTAGAGGCCGTATGGTTTTATGGCAGGGTTCCATCACATACGTGCACTTGTGCATGGATCATAATCGGACGGATAATACTAGTGGGCTTTAGTTTAAGCCGGATCCTAGTATTATATTGTTGGATTATTTTTGTCTCGTTGTATTCGTATACAGTCGGAATACGGATGCGGGTATGTATGTTTTCCCCAATCAGAGAGCAAAGCTCTGTTCAAAATTTGAAATTTGGACTGAGGCAGCGCCTCACGTGTAAAGCACGATAGCGCTAGCGCCAAGTGCGCCAATACTAAGAGTCAAAGACTCTGTGGCAGCGCCTCACGTGCAAAGCACGAGAGCGCTTGCGCCAAGAGCGCCAGCGTCATGAGTCAAAGACTCCAAGGTAGTGCCTCACGTGCAAAGCATGAGAGCGCCAAGCGCTAAGAGTCAAAGACTGTGAGGCAGCGCCTCACGTGCAAAGCAGGAGAGCGCCAACACCATCAGTCAAAGACTCTGAGGCAGCACCTCACGTGCAAAGCATGAGAGCGCCAGCGCTAGAACTAAATGTTCTCCACCATTGGATCAAAGATCTAACGAAGATGATAAATCATCAAAATTACAGAATTAAATTCTGTTGAGGAAATACTCCTCAAATCTTTCCAAACAAGAAAGATTGCGCTCTGTAAATCAGAGCACCGTTGGATCAAAGATCCAATGGTGATTAAAAAATCACCAAGATACAGAATAAGTTCTGTTTGGAAAAATACTTTTCCAATCTTGTTAAAAACAAGAAAAATGTCTTCTGTAAAACAGTAGCCCTTGGATCAAAGATCCAATGGTGGGAAACATCCCCAAATCAATCAGAGATCTCTTAATGAGTGATTTCCTTAACTAATTCAACAAATTAGCCGCCCCTATATAAAGGACCAAAGACTTCAAGTTTTATACAGAAGAACCCCCCATAAACTTCAAGTTCTCAAAAAAGAAAAAGAGAAGAGCAAGCTCTAAGAAGAAGAATTTTCTTCAAGGTAACAATAAGTGAGATCATAGCATCTCTTCTATATTTGAGAGTTCAACTCTCACATCATAAGAACTTAGTTCTTTTTCTAGATCACAAATCTATAAGACAAAGTCTTTCATAAAAAGAAGAGAGATCATATCATCTCCTCCACATCTAAGAGGTTAACTCTCACATCAGAAGAACTTAGTTCTTTTTCCAGATCTCGGATCTATAAGACAAAGTCTTTCACAAGGGAGAACCAAATTCTCAGAGAATTGAATTGGGCAGAACAAAAAACTCAGTGCTTAGCACTCAAATCTGGCGCTCAGCGCCGAGCTCTCCATGTGCTCCTCACGTGGGCGCTACTTAATAAAAAGTGCTTAGCACTCGAATCTGGCCCTCAGCGCCAAGCGCCCCATGTGCCCCTCACGTGGGCCCTGCTCAATAAAGAGCGCTCAACACTCAAATGCTGGAGCTCAGCGCCAAGCACTGCACATGCCCTTCACGTGGGCGCTGCTCAAAATAAAAAGAGCGCTTAGCGCTAAAATGCTGGCGCTCAACGCCAAGCAGCCCACGTGTCCCTCGCGTGGGCACTACTTAACACAGAGTGCTCTGCGCTACACAAGAAGAGTCTAGCACCATAAATACTGTTCAACACTCATAAAAACAAAAAGAAAGTGGGTGTCAGTATTCACATAAATGTTTAGCATTATGTGCACAGAGAAAGGACTGTGTCCTAGCAAGTGTCTAACATTTTATAAAAAAAGGGAAATGATAAAGACTAAGTGGGCTAAGCCCAAGGTTGTCCAAACCCCAAAATCGACCGAGCCCATAGGTCTTCTTCTAAATTGGACTTAGTCCCTAACAAGATTATCAAATCTTTGATGAATATTCATTGGTTCAAGGGTACATTTCCTCATATCTCCGATACATGTCGTTGTAATTCTTCAACGTCTTCAGAGAGATGGAGAGTCCCAATAACCAATAAATTTTGGCGCATCCCCAAACAGTTAAAACAAAACCCTATAGACTATGATATCTTCAAACCAGACTATGATGTCTTTAAACCTTACAGACTATGATGTATTTAAACAAGACTATGATGTCCTTAAAACTTACAGACTATGATGTCTTTACACCAGACTATGATGTCTTTAAACTCTACAGACTATGATGTCTTTAAACTCACATGGACTATGATGTCCTTAAACCCAATGGACCGCAACGTCCCTAAACTAAGACGATGGAGCCCAATACTCTTTTGTTGGATCTAAATGATCCTGACCCCCCGTTGAGTAGATCTTAGTCTAAAATTAGACAAACGTATCCTCAACAAACGTTTAAGTTGATCTTAATATCAAACGAGGTTAACGAGCCTTAAATCCACCAAACCCAAATCTAAGAAAATATGGATTTGGACTAATCCCCGCCCTACGGGAGACGACATAAATTAGTTCTCGTATACAATCCACGGGCAACCAAAAAAAATAAAACAAACACACACGACACGAAGTGACCTTCTGGAGCAGGAGAAAGTGGTTACCGCGATTTGGTAACATAATTAACTGCAGGGGATTGCGCCTGCAGGGAAGACCGTCCCCACAATCAAAACCCCCTCACAATGAGGGGGAATCTGATGAAGTCTGCTACAACGTCCGCATCTGTCCAAACCTCCAATACATGGTGCCATGAATTAAATCGGCATCTTCGGAGAGGTGGACGGATAAAACCAAATAGCATCTGCCCCAAAATTCCGGCCAGACGTCCCAACGTCCCGGTCGCGTCTCTCGGAGGTAAACAGATTCTGGCACGCTCCGTGGGACCTTTTCCTCTTTCCACTCCACACTTCGTGTGTCGTAATTCATGAACAAATCGCGGTTTGCTATGGTTGCCTATAGATTCGAGGTACTAAGATTTGGTGTCTTGCTCCAGTGCAGAGAAAAGAAGAGCAATGGCCTCCAGCTGCACTAACTGCAACAGCAACTCCCACTCCGTCCTCGCTGGTAGAGTGACCTATGGGCCCCAAGCGGCCTCCATCTTCGCCATGCCTATGGAACAGGTGACGCAGGCCACCACTGGACTGTTCTTTGGGGCCATGATTCCACCGGCAAGCTTCAGCGTCCCAATGCCGTCACAGGAATCTCTAAAGAAGTCGGTTTTCGATCGGCTTGCAACTACCACGGCCCCTCTCAACGGGTCGTCCAAGTCTAACGCCTTAGTCTTCGACAGACTGAGCCTGAGCTCCGGTGGGCCCATAAAGAAGCCTGTAATACTTGAAGAAGTTATCCCGAAGCGGATAGCCATTCCAACTCCTGTTGCAGGAGAGGTCGTTAAAAATGCTTCCCCTGCCAAAAAGTCAGCCTTTGCAAGACTGGTCGTTCCCTCTCAACGGACGTCAGTCTTTGATAGGCTGGCACCAATAGCAGCCTCTCATCAGAGCAGGGGGCACGACGAAGCCACTCTCATAACTGAACCATTCCCATCTGCAAGGCATGCTCGACGTCACCACTGGCGCCGAGTGAGAAAAGCTGGGGGCAGTTCCCCGTCTGGACTGACTCCATCAGCTCCGATGGTGGAAATTGATGCTGCTGTTCCAACCAGGAACGGCTTTGAGCCGCTTAGGAGGGTGCGCAAAAACTCTACAACCACCGTGTTGAAAAAGTCTCCTCCACCCACTGAAAATGTTATTAAGGCGAAGCCGGAGCAGCCTCCTCAGCGGCTGTCCTCCAAAATCCACAGGGTCTGGCGAAGTGTCCAAGACGCTGTGATCAACAAAGACTACTCCCGCCGACAGAAGAAAATAAAGGTTCGGCAAGAGGAGGACCATCCCACCGCCGTCGTACCATGGAAAGCATCGGCTGCAACAGCCCCCTCAACTTTGACCGTCCATAAAAAGAGAAGGCCGGAGAAGATCCCTGTGTCTGCGACAAATCTTAAGGGCACTGAATCCAAACGCCCCAAGTCTGGGGGCATGGTAGTGCACACCATTTATATGGCATCCGGAAAAGAGGATAGCCGTACCTCCATGGGTCATCGACCACGTACGCGATCAGTAACTAAGGCTCAGGAGCAACAACAGCAAAAGCTCCAGGAGATGCTGACAAAGATGGTCGCACTCACTGGGCCAAAATAAAGCCCGGAGACATCGTCGGACCAGCGCCAGGAGCAGGAAACCGATGCCGAATTCCTCCGAAGAATACTCGAGAAGAAAGACAAAGATGCCGCGGAACAAGCGGCTAACATTAAGAAAATGGCGCTCATGTTCCAAGATATGGTGGGAATGATGATACAGCCGGACCCTCCAGCTGAAGATCCCCCAGTAATCATTGAAGATGACAGAGGGGAGACATCAAACCCTCTTCAGTCTTTATCAGTAGCCAGAGAGGAGACGATCTCGAAAGCTGCGCTTGATGACTACATAGCTCAACAGATATGAGCTCATCAGGCGAGCGAAGCAGCTGGCCAAATCTTCAAAACTGGACGACCCTATCCGGGGTGGTATGATCAAATAAAGTACCCGCCGAGATACACGATCCCTAAATTCCACGTGTATAAGGGGACGGGTAATCCACACCAGCACATTGCTCAATTCAGAGCCTTATGCGGTAATACTGGGGGTGAAGATAAACTGCTGCTTCGCCAGTTTATTGGCAGCTTGTCGGAGACTGCATTCGAATGGTACTCCAAGCTCCCGAATGACTCTATCAAGACATTTGCAGAAATGGAGATACTGTTTACACAGAGGTTCACAGGCGCCAGCGAACGTACCCCGATCACGGCATTGATCAACGCCAGAGTAAAGCCGGGAGAAACCTGGGTTCAATACGCCATTCGATGGCGGAACCTATGGTCAAAATGTGAACAACGCATAGAGGAAGCTCCTGCTGTGGGCATGTTCATGGGGACCCTAGATCCGCAGGCAACTATATCCCAATTCATGATTTTTTTCAAGCCAACCACTTTTCAAGCCTTGATCGACAAGCTGGCCCAAATGGACCAGATGGGCCATAGACCGCCCTCTTCGAAAACGGAGCTTCAAAATGAAGAAGGCAAAGGGAAAGCGACCTTCGTCGCCAACGCTCAACAGCACCCGAGTGATCCGAAACCAGATGCTCGCTAAGGAAACAAAGCGCGATTCCTCGATGAGAAGTTGGGATGTCCTTATTCATTTCCCCGGGATAAAACGAGGAGACTGTTCGAACTAGTGGTGCACAATAGGCTCATCACCCTGCCGGATCCGAAGCACCCACTATAGCTCGGTGACATCAACAATCCCAACTACTGCCCCTACCATCGAATGTTGGGCCATCCATTCGAAGATTGCTTCGTCTTCAAAAGCTGGATTGAGGACCAATACCACCAAGGCAAATTCTCGTTGTCTGAAAACTGGAGGGTAAACCTCCCATAGCCACATGCTCCGAAAAAGATGGACACCCCGGGGGCATGATGCTCATTCATAGAGGAAGCTCCATGGGAAGTAGTTCTTTCGGAAAAAACTAAAAGAATGCTGATAGATCTTCAAGCATGTCTGGCAATCAAGTGGAGAAGCCGGCTAGAGCTAGAAATCATTGAGGGGATGCTGAAACCGCGACCAACATCTGGAAATGGTAGCGATGGGAAAAATACCCAGGCCCAGCAGGTGAAGTCTTCGAGGAAGAAAAAGAAGACCAAGAAGCCCGCGCAGCGTGACGACAAGCGCATGGGTCTGCAAAAGCATATTGACATTCTAGAGGAATACAACCATAAGGCGCGAACCCCAGTCATGCTCCAAGAGTTTCTCAACCACATCCTTGAGGACGGAGATGACGACAATGATGAGGGAGAAGACTCGTTAGAAGAACCTGAGAATTTTGTGGCAAGTTGTCACATGATCTCTCATTCACCAATAAACGACGAAGAAGCTCACTCGGCATTAGAAGATAATATAGAGGCGCTGGGGGCAGGATCGGTGCCGTCAGACGAGGTGATTGACATGCTACTGAATGAAGACCATCATAGGAGCAAAGTTGATCGAGACCGCGAAATGGCCATATTCGAGAAAGCCAAACGTCGGCGACTGGATGAAGGGGTTGAAGCACTCCAACCAGATCGAAGCACACCCGCGGAAGAAAAAAGAAGGCTTAAAATGAGGAAATGGTTCGCTAAGGCCCTGTCAATGGGAATGAAGCTGCCACCTTTCAAAGGAGATACTCCCGGCGGTATATATCTTGACAAAGCGAACGTTCATCCTAACTACTGCTTATACCATCATAGGATTGCACACCGTACCGAAGAGTGCATGGCCTTTAAAAAGTGGTGGCAGGGATACGTTGCTTATCGACAACATTTCAAGCGGATGAAGCGCAAAACTCGTTGGGAGCAGAGAAATACGACGGATGAGAACAAAAGAACTGCCGGCAACTGTCGCATGGTTGATACCAGGAGATCGCAAGTTCTCACCTTCGGAAGCGATTCCGATGAAGAAGCAGCCCTCGGCCCTCTGTTTAAAGAATCCACCTCAGGAAATGAGGAAAAGATGAAGGACTGTGGGAATACTCAGATGCACAACCGTACGTTGCCCGAAAAGAATCTCGGACCTACAAACAAGGGATCGAAAAAAAAAGATAAGGGGAAGGAAAAAGTCCCTGAGGATATCGCCCTCGATGATCGAGTCGTCAAAGAGATGGCAACCAAGGACCCGCCTAAGAAAAACTAGGTGGATTACAATGTCCTGGCACATCTGAGGAAAATACCCACACAATTGAGTATCTTGGATGCCCTTCTCCTGTCTAAAAAAGCATGAGATTCCCTGATTAAGGCATTACAAGAGCCTGAGAAGTTCCAAGCTTTCCTTGCCGAAGAAAAGATGAAGGACGATCTGGAAGAAGTGCATACAGCTGACATCACTTTCGGTGATGAAGATCTCCTCCTCGAAATGTGCGAGCACAACCATCCCCGATATGTTACCGGATACTGCCATGACATCAAGATAGGGAAGATCATAGTTGACAACGGGTCCTCTGTCAATCTCCTGAATGTGAGGGTGCTAAAAGAAATCTGCATGAGCGTTCAACACCTCGCTCGGGATAAAATCACTATCTCAGGGTTCGACTCCCAGTCATCACGGATGCTCGGGTCTGTGATACTGACGTTACGCTTTGGGCTTCTCGTCACTGACATCAAATTTTATGCCATTGACGCCAAGACTTGCTACAACTCTTTGCTCGGTAGGCCTTGGTTACACGAGTACAACATCATCCCTTCTACACAACATCAGTGTATGAAGTACTTCAAAGATGGTCTCGAGTATACCGTGACAGGGGAGCTGAACCCATTCTCCGTGAATGAAGTCCGAAAGTACGAAGATGCAAAGTATTTCCTACCAGACATTGAGGACACGGAAAGATGCCATAAATCGGAAAATAAGCAGAAAGATTTCACGACTATTCCGGTCTTCGGGAGCGATACCGAGGAGGAGAAAGAGATAGTCTATTCAGGACCGCCTCAATGCGACGAGCCGGGATCATCTAACCCTATTCTGGTCTTTGGTAGTGACTCTGAAGACGAAGTCAATGCAATGTTCTCAGTCCGACCATCAATGCAGGTCTTCACTGGAGATGATCAGAGTTTGCAAATCGCCATGGTTACGCGACAGCACTATAAAGAACTTCATGCGCTTGAAACATATAGCATGCAAGAGCTGCAGACATTCTACGTCCCTCCCAGGCGAATAGGTGAAAAGGGGAACCTATTCTATCGATCCACGGAGACTAAAGTCGAAAGAGAAGTCTGGCGTGATGCCGAACCTGCGCTTGACAGCACCAACCAATCCGTCTGCCCAAATATTACGCAGAGGGATTGAAAAGGTTATTGAGATGCCAAGGCATACCCTTTAAGCAAACCGTACGACAGGCCCAATTCTACAACAAGATCTGGAACATCCCCGGAACTCAGCGAAATTTGCCCAACGGAAGAATGGAAGCGAGTGGGCTTGGATATATCTAGTTCAAGAAACGGGAGCATTTCCATGGCTGCCATGTCATAAAGGACCTTGATGAAGAAGAGGATGAACTTTTAAAAGACGCTAACACTGAACCTGAACGAGGTCCCATCATAAAAATGCCGAGTCCGTCGTTTGAAGAACAGATGGACAAGCTAGTGAGGGAAGCAAGTCAAAAAGCTCGGAACGACCACAGCCGCGAAATGGCCATCTACGAGAAGGCCAAGACACAACGTATCCTTCAGCAGGCAACGGAGGATGACGATGCCCTTTACCATCAGCCCGCTATGCGTTCCCAAGAAAAGAAAAAGGCCCGATACGAAGGCAAAAACAAGTTAAAGAACGGAGAAAACGTTCGGCCACGGTGAAGCGGGTCCAAGAAGTCTCGCGATCAAAGAAAGGTCAGCCGGAATCCATCACTAATGAACAAGATGGATCGGGAATATTCCTTCCCTCAAGACAAGACAAAGATGATCTTTGACCTCGTCATGAAACATCAAATGATGATTGATCAGTCGAAAATATTGCATTTTTAACACATCAATTTCCCTACTATTTGTAACCATCTAAAGGTGTTTGGTATAAATATTGCACATATTAGCAATTTGTCTGCAAAATACCAAATAACATGTGTTGTACATTATAACCAGCATTATGAGGGAAACTGTGTGTTTATTATTACACGCATGATCTTTTGTATATCAACACTTGTCTCGAGATTGTGTGCAGGAAATTCTCCAGGTAGAAGAGCCAGAATTGATAAAAGTGCTGATAAAAGGCATCAAGTCAAAGACTTGAAATCTGGCAGTAAACAAGAAAGTATAAAAATATTTCAGACATCAGGAAATAGCCATAAAGCCAACATGAAACAACACTAGAAATTTCATGCATTGACTCTACCAAACGGCCGCGGATCCACGGCCGAGTCTGGCCGATCTGCCGTGGATCGGCGGCCGATCCGACTCGTCGGCGGTTGGTCATTTTTGCAGAGGTCTCCTTTTAACGGCCAAGCTTCTCCAAGACGCTTTGAATTGTGTAGATTTCTCCAGAATCTTCCCTTCTAACAGCCAAGCTTCTTGTGCAAGTTTGATACCTACCAAGCTTCTCATGCAAGCTTCATAACTACCAAGCTTCCAAGGGAAGCTAGACCAAGCTTCTAGGGGAAGCTAAAGGAAATCTATAAAAAGGGACCTAGGTCTTCATTACAAAGCTTGTTGAGTTGTTCTTCGGTAGTTGTTCATCAATTAGGGTAAAATTCTAGCAAAATCCAAATCAATTCAAATCAAGTGAGGTGACACACTTGGGCCAAATCAAGATTCATCGAGTACCAAATCAAGCAAGCATTCAACGAGCCTTTGAAGCAACGCCGATCTTCATCCGAGCAAGAGATCCACGACGATCCGCGACTTACGACGATCGAGCCACGCAAAGATCGACGCCAAATTCCTTCTCAATTGAGTGAGCTAGAGCTAGTCTTGTAAACTTGAGTGAGAGTTGTAATTTGAAGACGATATAAATAAAGGTGAAAATATTTATTCTTGCTTTCTATTCATTCTCGCATTATGATATTCTTAGTTCTTGATTGCTTTATAATGATGCGTGAGTAAATTCTCCGCTTGTAGCGGAATCGAGAGAATAGCTAGATGATGTTGATTAAATTCTTGAACAATTCTTAAGTCTTATGAGTTTTGTAAACTTTAGGAAATTGAATCATCGAAAACCTAATTTGAGCGAGATCACTTTCTTAAATGTTTTCGCTCCAAATTAGAGATCAACGATCGGTGATTTAATTTGCTAAAGGCTAGAATTTGAAAGATAATCAATAAAAGGACAAGGGATGATGATGGAGAAACCCTAGTTTCTACAACAGATCTCTAAACCTCATTGATCGTCATCGATCTAGCAACAAATCTTCAATAGATAAGAATTATTAATCATTAATATTCATCATCACTATCAATTGGATCGATTCCGAGAAGCCTCTTTACAAATCTTGATAATTCAAACTATTTGGACATTTTCTTGATCTCTCTCATTTCTTGATTTTAGATATATTTCTTGATGATTCTTGAAACTAAAATCTGATGAATATTACATCATTTTCTTTTATCTTTTAATTTTCAACTCAACTAAAACGATAACGAACAAATCACACTTTCTCAGTGGACTATCCGCATTCACCGACGAAACTACAATAGACACCGTCAATTGATTGCGGTATAAATTTCTTTGGTTGTGAAACATTCCAAACACACACGAAGATATGATCAATCAATTGGCGCCGTTGCCGGGGATCGTGTGCTAATTTGTTCGTTTTTGTAATTTGAGTTGGAAAATTTATTATTCCATTAGAATTTTTAGATCAAAATTCGCATCAAACGCTTAACGATTTGTTGTGATTTGTGCGAGGGAATCTGGAATCATCGGAGCAAAGGGAAAAATATTCAGATCATTTCAGGAATCCAGTGGAGTAAAAGAAGCATCTGTACCAAATTTTGTGCAGAGATCTCGTCAACGCACCGCGGAACCGCGGCAACAGCAAGCCTTTCGCGGCGGATCCGCGGTGATCTTGAAGCTTCAGATTTCCATTTCTCTTTGGTAACTTCTATACTTTCTTATCTCCTCCCTGCTCTGTCCAATAACCAATTTCTGCAGGTTTCTTTGCAAAAATTCGCAGCGCCGCAAAAAGAAAATTTGTTGCATATTTGATCTAGGTTGTTTTCATTTTTAACACGGAAATTAAGGTGCAAAGACCGAATTCAGATTAGGTGGGGGTGTTCATTACCCTTCCTAATCCCCAAAAATCACAAACTTGCATCCGCATCACCCTCATTAACTAAAAAAGATCTAGACATGACTCTAAGGACCGTCGCGCTCACTTAGGACAGAAGGAGGTCGTGGGTAATCTATTGCTTATCCGCGTTTCTTTTGTGGTGTCTACGGCAAGTGTGTCTAAGGAAAGTGGTTACTTAATTAGTCCCACTACTTACGTAGTGGAGAACCTCCCACTTACCTGGAACTTACCTGGCCACAGGAGAGATAAAGAGGCAGTAGAGGATTTATCTTGCGACTTGTCTTCTGGAAGTCTAGGAACGGTCTAGAGCCTTGACCTAGGTGGCCACTAGATTTAGGGTTGCTTGTGCATTGTTTGTGTGAATTTTTCAAAATCAGTCTTTTTAAAACCAAACATGAACTCATCTTTTCCTTAATTATCACTTAACGATGCCACTTGTGCTAAACCATTTAGTGCATGCTCTGCTGGACACGTGATTCTAGTGCCCGTCTTGTCCACGTTCCTCCTATCGACTCCGAAGTCGGTAATTCTACGTCTACTTTTTCTTCACCCACTATCACACCCACTTCGATGGACGGTTCTCCATCGAAATTCTTTAACACTACTCTGCCACCGTCCGTAGGTGCGCAGAATCCGCCCCGCATCTCTCTCGAAGATAGATGTTACCCTATGCGAGGTCCTCTTTCGACCTGTCTCACCATTCCACCAGCAAATGGGGACATTTTTCAAATTAAACCACAATACATCAATCTTTTACCCAAATATCACGGTCTCGAGTCTGAAGACGCATACGTCTTTATTACCAAATTTGAAAATGTATGCGCTATGATGGGTACTTCACAGCTTTCTGTGGATGCTATGAGATTACGTCTTCTCCCATTCACTTTGTGCGATATAGCCGAGAAGTGGCTTTATAACATAGCCGCACATTCTATTTCAAACTGGGGAGAATTCGTAACAGCTTTTCTAAAGAAATTCTACCTTAATCATAAAACAGCTCGAGTCCGTAGCGAAATAAATCAATTTACCCAGCTTCCAAATGAACCATTCTCGAAGTGTTTTGAATGCTTCAAGGATCTGTTAGTTCAATGTCCTCATCACGGAATTCCTAGATCGGATCTATGCAGAATCATATATGAGGGCATTAATCCTACAACAAAACAGACCCTTGAATCTATGTGTCAAGGCACCTTCATGAATAAAGATGATGGTGAAGCCTGGAGATTTTTAGAAGATTTCGCTGAAAGAACTTTACAGCGGGAGAGTGTAAACCAGTCATCGTCTAGGGATGGCATTCACCAGCTTGATGTTTCCATAGGAGTTAGAGCTGAAATGGCAGCAATGCAAAAGAAACTCGAAGCTATGGAACATAAATTTTTAGCAGCCTCCCTAAATCAGATGTCACTTTCCAAAACTGTCTGTGGATGCTGTTCTGATCCATCTCATCTTATGGAAGAATGTCCTTTGAATTCTTCGTTTCAAGGTCAAGAGCATACAAATGCTGCTTTCCAACAAAGACCTAGAAACGATCTGTATTCTTCCACTTATAATCAGGGTTGGAGGAGTCACCCTAAATTTGCTTGGAACCAATCACAAACTCAAAGCACGGTTCCAAATCAAAACAATTTCCAAAGGGGTCCTCCACCACAACAGCAACCACTTCAACTAACTCAGCACCCCTATCAGTCACAAAACATTCAAAATCCGGTTAACACACCTGCACCGTATAATCCTTTGTAGTTGACCGGTACTGATGAATCTTCTTCACTCGCACAAACCATGAATTTGATTCTGAAAAATTTATTGCAAGTTTTGGCTGAAATAAAGACTTAAGTCGATAAAATCTAGAAAAACTCTGACTCCCATGATGAGAGTATTAAATCGATGGAAGCACAAATTGCACAATTAAAAGCTGAAATGAGTGCTAGAGAAAAAGGGAAACTTCCGTCTCAACCCCTACTGAATCCTGGGCATTCACAACACTACAATGTGATTGCCATTACAACGTTGAGATCCGGAATAGTGCCGAATAATCAAGTTGGGGAAGAGATTGATAATCATGAAGAATTAATCAATAATACCCCCGCTGAGACTTTTCCTTCCACATTTACTTCTACTTCTAACCCTTGTTCGTTTACCCCACCACCTTCTTGCGAGCGTATTCTTCGTTTTCCTCAAGGCTCGACACCTCAGCATACCTCTTCTAGTCCACCAAAGACGATCCCCACTTCTATTTTGGGATCAGTTCCACACACACCTCCTTCTATAATGATGGACCCAGCTCTTATTGCTAAAGCTCCTTATAAGAATCGGTTGAGGGGAAACAAATCGAGTCTACATATGGAGAAGATTTTGGAAATGTTTAAACGGGTTAACATCAACATCCCTCTCCTAGATGCTATTCAACAAGTCCCCGCTTATACGAAAATTCTCAAAGACTTGTGCATTAGGAAGAGGAAGACTCAAGTGCCCAAAAAGGTCTTCATGACAAATAATGTTAGCACTGCTTTTACCCCACAGTTACCATAGAAACGTAATGACCCTGGATGTCCTATGATATCGATTTCTATTGGGGGTAAAAACATTAACCGTGCTTTACTTGACCTAGGCGCAAGTGTTAACCTGCTTCCATATTCTGTTTACGAGCAGTTAGGGATTGGAGAGTTGAAACCAGCTCATTGCACTCTCCAAATGGCAGACCCTTCAATCACCAAACCTAAGGGTGAACTGGAGGATGTGTTGATAAAAGTCGGGGAATTCATATTCCCTTTGGACTTTATTGTTCTCGATACACTACCTATAGCAAACCGACAGAACCAAATTCCGGTGATTTTGGGTCAATCATTCCTTGCCACTTCCAATGCTGTCATTAATTGTTGAAATGGTTCAATAAACCTATCTTTTGGAAAAATGACAATTGAACTGAACATCTACAAAATTGGAAGTTAGCCGTCTGAACCCTCTGCTCACATACTTGATGTCTATTCTGTCCACGAGATTGCTTCCGAAAGCTGCGAAGTTGATGAACTTTGCTTTGATGATCTCGACGACACTAGCACATCATTGTTTGCTCTTGCACATCTTAGCGAGGACACTTTTTCCACTCCTGATTCTGACACTCTTGACTCTTCACCTTCCGAGTCTGTATCTTATGCAGGCTACGAGCTTCTTCGTAACTCTGAATATCATTCGCTTACCCCACCTTCTATAGTTTCTCCGCCAGCATTAGATCTCAAACTTTTACCTTCTCATCTTAAATATGCATATTTAGGTGAGAACGAGTCTTCACCTGTGATCATATCCGCTTCTCTAGCCTCAGAGCAAGAATGCGTTTTTGACGGTATTGAGATCTAATAGGCAGGCGTTTGGTTGGACTATGGCTGACATCAAAGGGATTAGTCCCTTGATTGTTGAACAACATATACATCTAATGGATGGAGCCAAGCCAACCCGAGAACCACAGAGACGGTTGAACCCCGTCATGAAGGATGCGGTGAAGAAAGAAATCGTCAAATGTCTTGACAATGGTATCATTTACCCAATCTCCGATAGCTAATGGATAAGTCCAATTCATGTCGTCCATAAGAAATCTGGTATCACGGTCATAACAAATGAGTCAAATGAGTTAATCCAGACACGCGCTCAAACTGGGTGGCATGTATGTATTGATTGTAGAAAACTCAATGCCGCAATGAGGAAAGACCACTTTCCTCTATCTTTTATTGACCAGATGTTAGAACGCTTAGCTGGAAAGGAATATTATTGCTTCATGGACGGATACTCTGGCAATAACCAGGTCCCTATTGCCAAAAAGGATCAAGACAAAACCACATTTACTTGTCCTTTTGGTACTTTTGCTTATAGACGCATGCCTTTTGGGTTATGCGATGCTTCCGCTACATTTCAGCGGTGTATGATGGGGATATTCTCGGACATGGTCGAGAATTTTCTGGAGATTTTCATGGACGATTTCTCGATATTCGGAGATTCTTTTTCTGACTGCCTATCTCATCTCGACGCAGTTCTTACTCGTTGTAAGGAGAAGAACTTAACCTTGAATTGGGAAAAATGCCATTTCATGGTCCAAGAGGGAATTGTGCTTGGACATGTTATTTCACGAAAAGGCATTGAGGTTGACAAAGATAAAATATATGTCATTCAAAACCTTCCTCATCCCAAATGCGTCAAGGATATACGATCTTTTCTTGGCCGTGCAGGATTTTACAGGAGATTCATTAAGGATTTTAGCAAAATTGCTAGACCCTTAACTCTTTTCTTGGCCAAGGACACAACCTTTCACTTTGAATCGGATTGTGTGGCAGCATTTGACTCACTCTCAATACAGCCTCCGTTCTATCATCTCCAGATTGGAACCACCCTTTTGAGCTTATGTGTGATGCATCAGATTTTGCAGTTGGTGCAGTCTTAGGACAGCACATTGAAAAGATGCCACACGTGATCTATTATGCAAGTAAGACTCTGAATGATGCTCAAATTAATTATACAACTACCGAGAAAGAACTCTTGGCAGTTGTATTCGCATTAGAAAAATTCAGGCCTTATTTGATTGGCTCACCTATTGTTGTGTACACTGACCACTCCGCCTTGAAACATCTTTTGGAAAAGAAGGATGTTAAAGGTAGGTTAATACGTTTGATACTTCTATTAAAAGAATTTGATCTTGTTATTAAAGATAAGAAAGGATGTGAAAACGTTGTAGCCGACCATCTGTCACGCATCTCTTCTTCACCTGTGACCCTGCCGATCAATGATTCTTTTCCAGACAAACAACTCTTGAATGTATCCACTGAACCTTGGTTCAGGGATAAGGTGAATTATCTTGCTACGTGACTTATTCCCTGCGAATGGTCAAAACAGGACAAATATCGATTTCTATCCCAAGTAAAACATTTTTACTAGGATGAACCATATCTGTTTAAGTATTGTCCTGACCAAATCATTCGCAGGTGTGTTCCCAACGATGAATTCAAGAGTGTTCTATCTGTTGGATATAGTGCCCTCAAAGTCAATTATTGGATCGCAGGCACATGATTGCAATGATTGAGGGGGGACCTATACCGGTAGAACAGTTTTACTCGAGATGATAGTATGCTATCTGGTTTGCCTTTATCAGTCGTGTACAGCTTTAGGTGACATTACTGTTCACTATTACACGTTTATAAAGCCCTTAGGATTCTTGCTTGACTGCCAACAGTATGATGGCGATCATATACGTGAGAGTTGGGTAGTCTATAAGCACATCATTAAAAGTGCTCCCTAGTCGTGGGAGTTTCGAGACAGGGCATCGATACTCCGGAGTAGACTAGTGTATACAGTCGAGACCCCGACGAGGGGCGGTGGCCGGTCTCATAAGCCATTGGTGTCTGTTGAATCACCTAAGATGTATACAAGTGCTCATTGGGTTATGAGTGCACCGGACAGGACTCGCCGGGAACCTGCTAGTTGGTATTATACCTAGTGTCAGATAGCAGTTCCCTTGTGACATGTGTGCAGGTTAGTTCATCGACCTAAGGTCGTCATTTGTCTCATGTGAGTTCCCACTGTGCTTAGATTACTACCCTACCACGGCTCAAAGGAGTAGTGTAAACAGGTTTTAGTTGGGTACAGTCCCGAGCCACATAGAAGCAGTGAGCGGATCGGCAGGGGATTCGTCTCTCCCGGTATTGGGGGTGAGATCGCGCTGTGTCTAGGACAGCCATTACACCAAGTCCTTGGCCAAGGCAGGTGAGAATTACTGGTAGGTATTCCAGTAGTTTCTCAGGGTGTTCAGGGCTACCCTCCGACACGACTTGTACCGCTATTGGGAGTCTGACGTTACCAGCCCCTTAGGCCTGATATGCAATGCTCATAGACGAACGGACCGGACTGTACGGATATTGTCACTGATAGGCTCAGTAGGGTTCCAGGATGAGTTCGCTCATCGTCTTCCCTTTCGGTCAGTACATGGGCAGCCGTTACGCACAGCTAGTGCCGCTGACGTGCTTGTGGTTAAACCCACTGCCTGAGTATTGACGTGTCTTTAGTGTCCCCCACAGATAGTTTTCCAAGTTCGGGCGAAACGTTGTAGAGGCCGTATGGTTTTATGGCAGGGTTTGAACATGCACGTGCACTTGTGCACGTGTCATGGTTCGGACAGATAATACTTGTGGACTTTGGTTTAAGCCGGATCCAAGTATTATATTGTGTTAGAATACATTCGTCTCGTGGTATTCGTATTCGGTCGGAATACGGATACAGGTATGTATATACAGGTGAGGGGTATTCTCGTAATCCGTTACGAGATTACTTTAGAAGATGCATTTCTTTTTGGGTTAATCATTTTGTTTTAAATGATTATTAGATTTGGAAAGTGTAACTCATAGTTATGACTCATTGATTCTAGCATGTTCACTAATGACTCATGGTGATGAGTCATGTAGTGAGTCATGAAGAGTTAATGAGTTTTGTTTTGGGTGTGATTTTTAAGGGTTGTGTTGGAGATATTTTGGTAAGATATTTTCTTTGTTTTTCCAACACAAAACCTCATATATATCACACACAAAATAAGTAGGCAGCAAACTTAAGTTTTGGGGTTGTGTTTTTTGCTCACTTGATTTATCTTGAGCTCACACTATTCAGCCCTCTTGCATCTTCTTCAACCTCCACTTTTACCCTTTCATATGATGAGAACCAAAGAGTGTATTGAGACAAAATATTCACACTTCTCTTTACTTCAATCTTGGACATGTCGGCTAGCAAACTTCATGTTCGAGTTGCTTCAGTTTGAAGCGGGAGCCCGTATAAAGAATTGATGACGGTGCCACCTCGAAGAGCGAGATCGGAGAGCGGACTTCGTCGGTGCAGCAGCGGGAGTTTGGTGCGGAGATTGAAGACCGAAGGACACGGATCAATCGGTATAATCTCGTCAGACTCTTTTACTGTTTCTAGTTTTCGGTTAATGGTACGATCCGGGTTTTATGTTTGCGTTAGCGCTAGTTTCAAAAGTTTTTGTTCCGCAATTGGAGTCGGATTGACGGCCGTGGCGCTGGCATAGACTTACATAGTATCAGAGCCAAACTATTAACCGTTAGCTAGTTGGTTTAGAAAATGTTAATGTATCGAAACCGAAACAAAACCCAAACGATGCCAATGAATCAACAGTTTCTGTTGTTTTTCAAAAGTTCCAGAAAAATTATTTAAACATGTGCAGAAGACTATTCTAGATGACGCAAGAACACACCCCAAGCACGAACCTCCCTCACCGGATTTTGGCCGATCCCCAAGTGGTTTTTTCCGGCGTCGCCGGTTTTGTGAAGGGCTATGGGATTTGTGTTTTGGGTGTGGTTTTGGTCTCTAGGGAGTTGGTTAAGTGGTATTGTTTATTTGGCCCAGTTTGGATATGTTTTTATCAGGTTGTTTGGGTTATTATGGGGTTATTTTGGAGTCGATATTTTCTAACATCGTTTAAAGTTTTGCAGTGCTTACATTATATCTGTGACCGTGAATGTCATTCGAGCGGTAAATCGTTTCTAATTTCTATAGCTCTTTTAGACGGGTTTGCGAACGTGACATTCGCGTTGATGTTCTGTGTTGTGCTGTAATTTTGCGGATTTGTCATGGTGGATAGTTGTGTGCATTAGTAGTGCAGTTTGGATATATTTGTACATTTGATATTGCGCGGTGAGCGTCCAACATGTGGACTTCCGTCACTGCCTATTTGTATATTATTCTTTTGGGGAACGACCGGGTTGAGATCGATGTACCCGTTGTACATATTTTCATTTCTGTACTAGGTTTACCCCGCGACGGAGTGCACGGATTGCCGGGTTCTAGAGGGCAACGGGTCTGCATCTCATGGCTTTGAGACGGAGGGGGTCTCACTCTAGAATTGGCAGGCTATTCGCCGCACTCGTAGGGGGTACAAGTTGACCCAAGGAGGAGTGCCCAAGTTACCGGATTCCGTGAAGTGCTGGGTGGTCCATTCACTTTGCTGTAGGAGGAAGCCTCGCTTCAGGTTTTGGCGGGTAACTTGCCACACTCGTAGGGGTCTAGGTTTCATTGTACAGGCTATCCACACGACCAGGGGAACGTCGGGTTTCAGTAGCGGCACTGTGAAACCCGGGGCTGCCAGATTATCTGTATTGTTCTGTGATGCTTATTACTTTTCTGTAATGTTGCATTTATCATGCCTGGAACGATTATTGTATATTTTTATATATACTAGTAGATGTTGTATATGTTTTACACCCGCGCTAGTCCAGTCCCCGCTCTGTCGTCAGTTAAGTAACCTAACGGGTGATGGCGGGACCTAGTGACGAATGCGGATGGCATATACGTACATTTTATTTTCGTTCTTTTCTGGTGTGATTAATTGATGGGACTGCGTTGATTCGTATCAATGCAAAGGAAAACAAACATGTTTGACGTTGTTGGAACAGTTTTCAAAAGTGTTATTACAAGGTCATTTTCTTTTGTTTTGCACAGTGGTATTCAGTTGGAATATCCTGCACCTCGTTCGACGAGGCAAGGGCCGAGATCCCATCACCGGGAGTGACCCCTTGGGCAGAAGTTTGCGTCAGGGTAATAACTTAATTATAGTCGATTACTTGTTTGCTTTGCATCGCAGTATTCAGTTGGAACATCCTGCACCTCATTCCACGAGGAAAGAGCTGAGATCCCTTCACCAGGAGTGACCTCTTTAGCAAAGGTTTTCTCCACTATATTTTTGTAAAAAGCTATCAGGTTCCTTCAGCGATATCAAGTTCGTTACGTTAAAGGTTTTTCGCCAAAAACCAGCCGTAGCCCTCCGTCATTTCAGTTGGATATTCAGTAGTATTCAAGCTATGTATTTTGACCAACGCCAAGGCATAGTGTTTGGTAGCTGCTGGGTATTCATCTGTTGCATAGATAGATGAGTTGGCTTGGGACAGTCGTACTGCCATTTGGCCAACGTCAGGGGTATGTACGGGTGGGTTCAAATTAACAAGATAATGATGGGTAGAACTTGACATGTGACTTATGATATTTTGGCCAACGTCAAGGTCATAAGAGCATGGGGCAAAAATCCATATCGGGAGTTTCTAAAGAAACTGAAACTTTCCTGGCATGCGCATACCTTCTGGAGTGTGATAACGTGAGTGGATTCCTTCACGTTATCATGCGATGAGAGTTGGATCCCGATTCCCACTGATGAGTTGGTTTACTCTTCGGGTGATCCCGACTTATTCTTCTTTCAGGTTTGGAGGAGAATTTGACAACAGTGGGAAGTTTCCTGATTAGATAAAGTGATAACCATTCTGATCTAGGTTAGAGTGCACGCAGAGTGTTTCTTTTCTCTCTCTCTTTGGAAGCGACCATTGACCAACCCTAGACTATGACTCAGTGACCAAGTTGACCGAACCTTCTTAAAATACTGGCTTTTGGATTGTCTGAGTTGCATATATCATTGCCGCTCCTTCTTTTACCCTTTGCATTTCTCCAGAATACCTCGTATCACTACAAACATCCACTTCCATTGGATAAATTCATCGTATAGTTATATACGAACTCGAAGGGACTTCTTCGGGGATGGATTCAGGTTCAGGAGAAAATGAATTGGTTTATTCAGTTGTCTTTTATCATCACCTTCTCTCAGGTTGAGAGTACTCCTTGGTTTAGGAGACGGTACACCTATTACACTTATTGGATAGTCTTCTTCCAAACCATAGGCAGGTGCCGAAAGGTAGGGAATGAAGAAAACCAATTAGCCTAAGTAGGGTGTACAGAAGGTAATAAGTAAAGACAAAATAAAGGGATTAGAAAGAGGGAAAACTAATTGCGACTGCTATCATTCACGACCAAACCGCGTCGTTCATCGCCACTCCTACTTCACCTTTGCTTTTTCTTCAGTTCAGGAGAAATAGAATAAGGTTTTATTCTGTTTTCTTTTATCACCTTCTCTCAGGTTGCAAGTACTCCTAGGATTAGGAGTATACACCTATTACGCTTATTGGATAGTCTTCTTCCAAACCATAGGCTGGTGCCGAACGGTAGGAAAGGAAGAAAACCATTAAGCCTAACGATGGTGTACAGAAGGTAATGAATAAAGACAAATAAAAGGATTTGGAGAGATGGCAATGAAATATACGGTTACAGTCATGAATCAGGATTGTGGAAGAGGAATTACTAGGAATACCCGGATACCCCTTCGAAACACTTTCATGTTTCAGTTTCACTGTGCATTATTAATAGAAAACTGATTTCCCAATTAGATACTTACTCTAGGGTATGTATTTACCAGGTATGATTCTCACATCCGTATGGTTTTACAGATGATGAGTGGAAGTAAATTATTGGGAATTAGGTGATTATCCTCATTATATTGAAATTTGTTGTAATTGGTGATATTTGAGGAAGTCGCCTGGGTTTTTGACTTATAGCAAGTATTTGGTTTTGAATATCCGTTGTTATGCACCAATTTCAAATTGATATATCTGTACGTTTATTTTCATAAAGTGAGATATATCTTTTGAAATTATGTCTGTGACATTTACCTATATCAGTTGACGATTGGGTAAGGAGCATTGAACAGCGGAGTGGTTCTTAACCATAAGTACAGTTTTCAACCTACGATGCACAGGTTTTGAGTTATTCAACTCAGCGGACTTATACAGAGTATTGTATGTTGTCCAGTGTCCATTAGGACAAAGGGGTTGGTCCTCGTACTATGTTCTGTTTACTTGTGACTTCTCTAGTTTTTAGACACAAGTGTTTCATAGAAATACAAGGTCTAAGTTTTGAGAAGTTATAGGTAAAAGAATAATAGAGAACCAGGTGTTGCAAGTATCAGGATTCATCAAGGTGATCGAAGATGTAGATACTTGTGTATGGTATTCAGTCGATGGTAATGATTTTGAGAAACTTGTTTCTCTTTCAGGTTACTTATAATTGGATGCACTCCTAAGTTGAGTAATGCTGATCGGCCTCTTTCCATTAAGTTGATATGCACTGGAGACAGCTGCATTATTTGAATCTAGTTCCAATTAAATCAGTGCCAAAGTTTCTATATTGAATATAGAATGGTTCATATCTTAACGTTGTTAAGGTACGGAGAGTTGTCCGGCTTATGCTTAAAACCAGACTCTGGATAACTCAAGGCACGTTTCTGTAATGGCAGTTTGTGGGTTGACCCGGGCTATGACGAGGGTTAATTTTCTACCATTTGGAAGATCAATAGTGATATTGTTCTTGACTTGCCACAGTTTTAGTAAAATGGATTTTTTCAGAAAAAAGTAGTGGAAGTATGGTAGAACTGGATGAGATTCCAGAACCGCAAACGATTACGGAATATTTAATAGGACCTAAAAATTCAATCAAGTTTGACATTCCATTAGCCACTCCGCAGATATGGTGGGTAACCTCAGATAACCGAGAGGTACTCCGGTAGCCTCAAGGACGGTGACAGGGAAGTTCTTATTTACCCAGACTTGACACTATTGTTGTTCCAGGCTATGAGACCCGGTAGGAGGATGAGTATAGCGTCGTTCTAAACTAGTTTTAGAAGTGCACACATATATTATTCTGCCAGAGGGTTGTTGTGGTTAGTGGGAGCAGCGGAAGCATAGTGGGCAAGTAGCTTATGTCTATTTATAGACTAGAGCAGATATAGCGGAGATAGATCATCTAATTTTGATGTGACAGTCATGGCTTTGACTTCATCAAAATAAGGGATGGATCTGTTAAGAAGGTAATAGGGTGTGATGTCCTGGTATTTGGATGACATACACAGAGTAGGAAGTAAAATACCTATACTACGATCGGTTATACTGTGGTTGTCACACAGTTGTTTCTCCCCAAAGGATATGGATATAATATCTGACATTCTGGTTACTAGATATATGGTTTTAAATCTAGATTTGGGTAGTTTCCCAATCTTGGTACTTAGACAGTATTCTAAAAGTGTTTTAGAATGGACGACCCCTGGAATGGTGGTGTACCTACAGGTGATGGAGTCTCCCTCTCTAAAGGTGTCTTACAGACTAAAGGGGTGAGGGATGTGCATGATTGGCATATCACTTGCTTAGGCAATTGAGTCAATCATGAGATGTCAAGTACCATACCAGATGTTGTTTTTGCACTAGATGCAATAAGATTATATTAATCCAATCCTGGAGAAATATTCGGAAGCAGTTTTAGAACATAAGTGGATGTTCTAGGGATTTGATAACGGCAGCCTCCTTTAGAAGACGGTTATCATTCTAGGCTTCCAAGGTGACCTGGATGACAGAGTGACTGTCAGAGTTATAGTTTTCCTTCTGACGAAAGGGGCAGTATTATAGACAGGTGGCCAAGAGGATACTGTGGGAGGCATGGTGCAGGATACTGATTAGGTTCAGTTGACGATACAGTCTAAGAAGTTTGGATTTGGAGTTCATTTATGAATTAGGTCCCATTAGATATCCAGACATATTCTAAGACAGGTATTACTCAATTTGGGAGATGGTTTTCTCCGCGAACTTGAGATTAAGAGAGACATAGAAAGAAACATCAGGGCAGATCCACTCACTGAGGCTATTTCTCGAACACAATAGTTTTACAAACGAGCTTTGTGAAACTGATTAGTAGAGGAGTTGGATGTTCGGTATCACACGGGCTGTGAGTATGCGACATCGCAATAATTAGCCTTAAGTGCAAGTAGGAGATTGTTGGATATAGTGCCATCAAAGTCAATTATTGGATCGCAGGTATGTGATTGCAATGATTGAGGAAGGACCTATACCGGTAGGTCAATCTTACTCGAGATGATAGTATGCTATCTGGTTTGCCTTTATCAGTCGTGTACAGCTTTAGGTGACATTACTGTTCACTATTACACATTGATAGAGCCCTTAGGATTCTTGCTTGACTATAAACAGTATGATGGTGATCATATACGTGAGAGTTGGGTAGTCTATAAGCGCATCCTTAAAAGTGGTCCCTAGTCGTGGGAGTTTCGAGACAGGGCATCGATACTGCAGAGTAGACTAGTGTATACAGTCAAGACCCCGACGAGGGGCGGTGGCCGGTCTCACAAGCCATTGGTGTTAGTTGGATCACCTAAGATGTATACAGGTGCTCATTAGGTTATGAGTGCACCGGACAGGACTCGCCGGGAACCTGCTAGTTGGTATTATCCCTAGCGGCAGATAGCAGTTCCCTGTTGACATGTGTACAGGTTAGTTCATCGACCTAAGGTCATCATTTGTCTCGTGTGAGTTCCCACTGTGCTTAGATTACTACCCTACCACGGCTCAAAGGAGTCGTGCAAACAGGTTTTAGTTGGGTACAGTCCCGAGCCATATAGAGGCAGTGAGCGGATCGGCAGAGGATTCGTCTCTCCCGGTATTGGGGTGAGATCGCGCTGTGTCTAGGAGAGCCATTACACCGAGTCCTTGGCCAAGGCAGGTGAGAATTAATGGTAGGTATTTCAGTAATTTCTCAGGGTGTTCAGGGCTACCCTCCGACACGACTTATACCGCTATAGGGGGTCTGACGTTACCAGCCCCCGAGGCCCGATATGCGATGCTCATAGAAGAACAGATCAGACTGTATGGATATTGTCACAGATAGGCTCAGTAGGGTTCCAGGATGAGTTCGATCATCGGCTTCCCTTTCGGTCAGTACATGGGCAGCCGTTACGCACAGCTAGTGACGCTGACGTGCTTGTGGTTAAACCCACTGCCAGAGTATTGACGAGTCTTTAGAGTCCTCCACAGATAGTTTTCCAAGTTCGGGCGAAACGTTGTAGAGGCCGTATGGTTTTATAGTAGGTTTCGAACATGCACGTGCACTTGTGCACATGTCATGGTTCAGACAGATAATACTGGTGGGCTTTGGTTTAAGCCGGATCCAAGTATTATATTGTGTTAGAATACTTTCGTCTCGTGGTATTCGTATTCGGTCGGAATACGGATACAGGTATGTATATACAGGTGAGGGGTATTCTCGTAATTCGTTACGAGATTACTTTAGAAGATGCATTTCTTTTTGGGTTAATAATTTTGGTTTAAATGATTATTAGATTTGGAAAGTGTGACTCATAATTATGACTCATTGATTCTAGCATGTTCACTAATGACTCATGGTGATGAGTCATGTAGTGAGTCATGAAGAGTTAATGAGTTTTGTTTTTGGTGTGATTTTTTAGGGTTGAGTTGGAGATATTTTGGTAAGATATTTTCTTTGTTTTTCCAACACAAAACCTCATATATATCACACACAAAATAAGTGGGCAGCCAACTTAAGTTTTGAGGTTGTGTTTTTTGCACACTTGATTTATCTTGAGCCCACACTCTTCATCCCTCTTGCATCTTCTTCAACCTCCGCTCTTACCCTCTCATGTGATGAGAACCAAAGAGTGTATTGAGCCAAAGTATTCACACTTCTCTCTACTTCAATCTAGGACATGTCGGCTAGCAAACTTCATGTTCGAGTTGCTTCAGTTTGAAGCAGGAGCCCGTATAAAGAATCGATGACGTGGTGCCACCTCGACAAGCAAGATCGGAGAGCGGACTTCGTCGGCGCAGCAGCAGGAGTTTGATGCGGAGATTGAAGACCGAAGGACACGGATCGATCGGTATAATCTCGTCAAACTCTTTTACTGTTTCTAGTTTACGGTTAATGGTACGATCCGGGTTTTAAGTTTGCTTTAGCGCTAGTTTCAAAAGTTTTTGTTCCGCAATTGGCGTCGGATTGACGGCCGGGGCTCTGGCGTAGACTTACACTATCTTTTTGTCATGATCAGGCATGTGGGGGTCATTTCGGTCCTCGAAAGGCGGCGGAAAAAGTTTTGCAATGCTGTTTTTATTGGCCGACTTTATTAAAATATGCATTTAATTATTGCAAAACCTGTGCACAGTGTCAACACAGGGGTAGAATTTCCCGGAGAAATGAGATGCCACTTCAACCCATCTTGGTGGTTGAAATTTTTGACGTTTGGGGCATTGATTTTATGGGTTCTTTTCTCATCTTCTTTGGGAATTTGTACATATTTCTTGCGGTTGATTACATCTCAAAATGGGTGGAAGCTATTTCTTGTCGCACTAATGACAAAAAAGTTGTCATTAGTTTCCTTAAAGAAAATATTTTTTCGTGATTTGGACACCCACGCGCTATCATTAGCAATAACGGGACCCATTTCTGCAACCGGTCTTTTGAGACTTTGATGTGGAAATATGCAATCAAACACAAACTTTCTACACCCTATTATCCCCAAAGGAGCGGGCAAGCTGAGGTTTCAAACAGACAAATAAAAAAAAAATTGGAGAAAACTGTTTCTAAAAATCGAAAAGATTGGTCAACCAAGTTGACGGATGCTCTTTGGGCGTTCCGAACTGCATATAAAACCGATCTAGGTATGTCTCCTTACAGACTAGTGTTTGGAAAGGCTTGTCATCTTCCGGTTGAGATTGAGCACAAAGCAATGTGGGTCATTAGAGAACTTAACTTTGACTTAAATCAAGCCTGCAACTTTCGGAAGCTGCAATTAAACGAGCTAAGCGAACTCCGTGATGAAGCTTACGATAATGCTGTGATTGTAAAGAATCGGACAAAGGTATTTCACGATAAAAATATTTTGAGAAAAACTCTTATACCTGGTCAACAAGTTCTTCTTTATGATTCACGACTCCATCTTCATGCGGGTAAGCTACGATCTCGGTGGAAATGACCTTTTGTTGTGCGGTATGTATACCCGCATGGGGCAGTTGAGGTTGAAAATGTTGAAAACGGTATATTTTTCAAACTAAATGGACATAGATTAAAACCGTATTTTTCCACTGACCCCACGGAGGAGCTCCTGTTTTTACAGGAGTCGCTTTATCTTGATTAAAAATTCCTCCGTCTCACCTCCATGTCTTGAAAAATACTGTATCATCTTTAGAATGGAGGTGAGTGAAAAAAATAAGTTTGGGGGGGGATTTTCACTTTCACTTATTCTTGCCCACATTAATAATGTCCTCCCAAGCTTACAGGTTTTTTGAGGTCCAGCAGATGGCAACAGTGAGGACACTGTTGAAAACAAGTTTGGGGGAGGTTTGTGCTTATTTGCGCATCATGTGCATATCACTTTGCATAAGCACAAAACATATAAAACATAAGAAAAAAAATTTAAAATTTTTAAAAGATAAAAATATTTAATATTTAATTTTATAATAAAAGATTAGATGGTGAAAAATTACATCCAAAAGATTGGAAAAATTTAAGAAAACCAAGAAAGTTAGAAGTTTTTCTTAAACGAACTAGTAATAAGTAGTTATGCGCCGTTGTCCCAAGGGTTAGTAAGATGAATGAAGTCACTAATCTGAGGATAAAAATAAGTATGAAAAATAGTTCCTATTCTGGAAGCCAAACATTTAAATGTTGATACCCTACTATACGCACTTACATACGTCTTGAAACTCGGGATAGTAGAGGATACCTTGAAATGTTCTTGTCTAAAAGCCAAAGTATGAAGGAAATTATAAATGAATAAAATATAAAATGGTGTAGAAAAATGAACACTGGTTTTGTTATCGCCAAGGCAGCATAAAAAAATATAGCGAGGGTGCTTCATCACCTAGTGCTTTAGACCAACTGGTTTGGGAGTCACCGCTAAGCCTTAGGTGTTGCAAGACGAGGAAAATACTAATACGCCTAATCAGCAAGCACATGAGTAATTGGTCGGTTAGTACCTCAAGAAGTATTAACGGTCGCATGAAAAATGTGAGCAAATTCCATCTATGTATTAATTAAAAAGTACTGAGATCAATGTACAAGAGTATGATAGCTTGAATTGAATTCTCCGAGTGTAGGGATGTCTTTTACACACACGTAGGGGTATATGATCGGTGTTTGGAAGAAAGATAGGAATGAAGAATAAAGACGATGTTTTATTGAGGGATGATGTGATTTCTAATATCTTTTCATGACTATTAAGATAGGGCTCATAACAACCGAAAAGCTAGTATAGTTGGAAACTCTAATTTCCAAAGTTTTTCTTTTACAATTCTTATCTTTATATATAAATTTCACAGTCTTTCTTTTATTATTGGATTTTGTGGATGCAATCCGCTGAAAACCCTCAGGGGACAACACTCCTCCTACTAGGGACACCTAGAGGTTTAAAGGCTTGTTGCACGTGCTCAGTGCAATCGTGTTGCCTACGAAAGTATGCTAGTTAGTTTTTCTTTCTCTTATATTTTCTCCTTCACCTGAATAAATCAAGTTTTCTCGAGACGACCAAAATTAAGTTTGGGGGAATTACTCCCGGAGTCTCGGTACCCCGGTCAAGCAAACGAGGTCCATCACCCGGATTATTGCTCCTATCATCGAGTGATCGGACATCCTCTTGAAGACTGCTTCACCTTTAAGAACTGGGTCGAAGACCAATATCAACTCGGCAGGTTCGATCTATCCAACAGTTAGAAGGTATCCCTACCGCAGAAGCATGTGCCAAAATCAACGTATATAGCAGGTGTAGAACCATATCAACATCGGTCTTGGAAACGATCTCGTACCTGTCATGTGATAACACTGTCAGAAGAAGGAGTTCCTGAGAATATGGATGACCTGTCCTGGTGCTTCGAAAATGAGGATGAAGATGAGTTGATCTAAGAGTTTCCACCGGCGCCAAAAGAGTTGGAAGATGGAATACATACTACTGCGGACAACCTAAAAAAAATCGACTTGAGGATGGCAAACGACCCGTGGCCAACGTTCGTCAGTGAGCTGCTGTCTAAAGAACAGGTGGCTACGCTAAAAGACGTACTAATGCAGTATAAAGACTGCTTCGCATGGAACTATTCCGAGATGCCAGGGCTAGATCCAGAAATAGCGGTACATAAATTGGTGATATCTCCGGACGTCAAGCCAATCAAACAAGCGCCAAGAAGGATGCAGCTCGAGCTTGAGATGAGTATCAATGCCGAAGTCAAGAAGCTAATCAACTCCAGCTTCATCCAAGAAGTACAATACCCTGACTGGATCGCCAACATTGTCCCGGTGATAAAGAAAAATAGGACGTAGCGCGTCTGCGTGGACTTTCTGGACCTCAACAAAGCCTGTCCAATGGATGATTTCCCCGTACCGGTTACCGAGCTGATGATAGACAGCACGTACACTCACGAAGTCTTCTCCTTCATGGACAGCTCATCAGGGTACAATCAAATAAAGATGCATCCCGAAGACCAGAACCATACCGCTTTCCGGACTCCTTTGGGCATATTCTGCTACAAAGTGATGCCTTTCGGTCTGAAGAACATCGGCGCTACCTATCAGAGGGCCATGACAAAGATTTTCGATGACCTCATACATGAAATCGTCGAATGCTATATCGATGCCCTCGTAGTAAAAAGAAAATCGTACGAAGAGCATTGGGAGCATATGAAGATAGTGTTCCAACGTCTTCGGAAATACAACCTGAAGATGAACCCTCTCAAATGCGCGTTCGGAGTTTCCTCGGACAAATTCCTAGGATTCATCGTACGACACCGGGGCATCGAAATAGACCCGTCAAAAATCGAGGCGATTATGGAAATGCCTCCGCCGAGAACTCTCAAGCAACTGCGATCTCTCCAAGGAAAGCTCGCGTATATCCGACGGTTCATAGCCAATCTCTCCGGAAAATGTCGTCCCTACAGTTACCTGATGAAGAAGGGAACCCCGTTCGTTTGGGATTGTAAATAACAAAGCGCACTGGATGAAATAAATCAATACTTGCAGAATTCGCCGGTACTGATCGCTCCGGTCAAGGGAAAGCCCCCCATCCTGTATACAATAGCCCTTGAAGGTTCCTTAGGCATGCTATGGGCACAAGAGAACGACCAAGGGAAAGAGAGAGCCCTATACTATTTGAGTCGACTTCTTCTGGGGGCAGAAAACAACTACTCCCCTATCGAAAAACACTGCCTGGCGTTAATCTTCGTGATAACGAACCTTCGGCATTATGCTTTGGCGCATGAGGTCCATCTCATATCAAAAGTGGATCCCCCCAAATACCTTATGTCAAAGGCCATATTAACGGGGAGGCTGGCCAATTGGACCCTCCTCTTGATGGAATTCTCGATAACCTATCGTCCCCTCAAGGCAGTGAAAGGCCAAGCCATCGTCGACTTCCTTACTGAACATCCGATACCTGCCAATTCACCCCTAAATTACGAATTACCAGACGAGTATGCGTTTGACACGATTGACAGGGAGAGAGGAAGGAGTGATACCCGATGGGAACTCTACTTCGATGGGGCATCTTCCATGAAGAAACGAAAGCACAACTCCCCCATAATCAAATCTGGAGTAGGCCTCATCTTCGTGACACAACAAGGAGGGATAATGCGCTTTTCCTTTTCCTTAATAGAGCCAAGGACAAACAATGAAGCAAAATATGAGGCTTTGATAGCAGGTCTTGAGATCGCCGTCGATATTGGAATCGAAAACCTCCTCATATACGGAGACTCCCAGCTGGTCGTTAGTCAAGTAAGCGGCGACTATCAAACGTGAAAACCAGAGTTGGTGAAGTACGGCGGAGTGTAGCAATTGCTGACTCAAATCCCCTCTTACATTGTGGAGAGCATTCCGCGTGCAGAAAATAGCAAACCGGATGCATTAGCCAAACTCGCGAAAGAACTGGCTGACGAAAACCTCGATGATGTAAGAATCATTATGCAAAGCCGTCGGGTTCTTACACCAGCAGAAATATACCTGAAGTCGTCTGAAGAAAAGGAAGCGACCAAGCAAACAGCCCTGCAAATAGAGGACCAAGGAAGGGTTAAGGATTGGAGAGAAGTCTTTATAGACTACTTCAAATCCCGTCGAACACTTGAAGATGCATCCTCAAAGCACCAGCTCATGAAATGATCTCTGTCTTTCGCCTTCGTCAATGATACTCTGTATAAAAGATCGTTCGACTCTCTGTGGCTAAGATTCCTGGGACCGGAAGAAGCAAGGAAAGTCGTCCAAGAAACTCACGACGGATTATGCGGTTCTCATCAAGCCGGCCCAAAGATGAAGCTGAAGATCAAAAGGATGGGCTATTATTGGCCCACGATGATTCAGGACTGCCTTGAATACGCGAAGCAATGCCATTCATGCCAAATTCATGGAGACTTCATCCACGAGCATCCAAACCCGCTACACCCAACAGTAGCTAGTGGCCGTTTGAAATGTGGGGAACCGACATAATCGGGCCCATCGAACCTGTGTCATCCCGAGGACATCGATTCATATTGGCGACAACTGATTACTTCTCTAGGTGGGCAGAAGCAGTACCACTAAGCGAATTGAAGACGGAGAATATCCTCCATTTCTTCAAGACACGCGTCATCTATCTGTTCAGCACTCCACGACGGATTATTTCCGATAACGGGCCGGCCTATAGATGTCACAGAATTAGCCGCTTCGCACAGCAGCATAATATAGACCGAAGATACTCTTCGGTCTATAATCCCCGAGCTAATGGTCTATCTAAGGCTTTCGACAAAACCTTGACAAAGATCATAAAGAAGACGATGTCCAAAAATAAAAAGGACTTGCATAAAAGATTGCATGAAGCTCTCTGGGCGTATCGGACTACGTTCAAAACGGCCACAAACACAACACCGTACGCGTTGGTATTCGGCACAGAAGCGGTACTCCTCATCGAGATAGTGCTACCCTTTCTATGAGTGGCGGTTCATTACGAGCTAACAGATGAAGAGAACGCTCATCTTCGGCTTGAGGAGCTCGACGCCTTCGATGGAACTCGTCTTACGGCACAACAAAACCTAGAAGCTTACAAAGCGAGTATGACGCGCTCATACGAAAGATTGACTAGGCCGAGAACATTCCGCCAAGGCGAACTTGTGCTAATCGTAAAGAGACCTATGATCCCTAATTGTGCCAAACGGGGGAAATTCGAGCCGAACTATGAAGGCCCGTACATCATAGACAAAGTCTACCAAGGTGGGGCATACTTGCTCATATGTATCCATGGCAAAAGACCCTTCAGGCCAATAAACGGCCAGTTCATGAAAAGATACTACGCCTGACGAGTCACGGCCTAGGTCAACGATAGATGATGACGCCTATGTCCGCTCGCTATCTTCCCAAGCCCAAATTCTATGAGTAGTATCCGGTGAAGTCTCGCATCAAAATCGCAACGGACCGAAACGTCCTTAAACTAACGATGGACCGCAATGTCCTGAAACTAGCTACGGACCGAAACGTCGTTAAACTACTACGAACCGCAACATACTTAGGCTAATGCGGCAAAAAAAAGTAAAGAAAAAAGATTAAAAATTTTTTTTAAAAATATATAAAAAAACGGTAAGTGCATAAGCGAAATGGGCACGGATTAAAACCTGAAAGAGCTCCGTGAGTAAAAACAGCAGGGCTACCGGCGAGTTTGTGGAAACCCGAAAAGGCGCAAACTCGTTAAAAAAGAATTCTTGCACACTTGCAAGGTCCTCTCGACCTTGTCAGGAGAAAATACCTACGTGAGATCCTTACGACTCACAAGGGAGCAACACACTTAGGGATCCCCACGATCCCTCAGGAGAAATTACACTTATGAGATCCTCACAACTCGTAAGGAGAATCCTCTTATGAGACCCTCACAGCTCATAGGATTCAAAAGCCTTAAGTTACTGGGATCTGAACCTGTTCTTAAGCCATCACATTCCCCAGGTTACCCTACAAACGGTTCAATATTGACCCTTGTATACAATCCACGGGTACAAATAAACGTCTCCCCCACCAAGATCCACCGATGACGTGAAATATCCTCATGCAGTGAACGACACTTGTAAGTCCTCTCGACTTATAAGGAGAAAACACTCTTATAAGATCCTTACAAATTATAAAAGAACACGCACTTAAGAATCTTCACGATTCCTAAGGAGAAAACTCACTTACGAGATCCTCACGACTCGTCCTCTCGACTTATAAGGAGAAAACACTCTTATAAGATCCTTACAAATTATAAAAGAACACGCACTTAAGAATCCTCACGATTCCTTAGGAGAAAACTCACCTACGAGATCCTCACGGCTCGTAGGGATAAACACCTTTATGAGACCCTTATGGCTCATGAAGTCAAAAGACTTACTCGACAGGATCCCTAACCCTGTTTACTAAGCCACCTTTGTTCGATAGCGGAAAAGCCAAATGATGATTCGCTCCTGGCCGTATCCCAGTTGTAGCGATGCTGATGCCCAAATCGGTATCAAATTCCAAGTCCTTTCACAGCAAATGAAGATTCGCTCCTGGTAATATTCCAGTCGCAGCGATGCTGATGCTAAGATTTGTATCATAACCCAAGTTCCATACTCGCAGCACAAAGTTAGCGAGCCAAAAATACATATAAAAATAGCCGAAATGATAGTGCAACTTGCAACAAAATCAGCAAGTAGAATATATGCATACAAAACTTGCCGAAATGATTGGGTAACTCGCAATAAAAAGCAGCGAGTAAAAAGAAAAATAGCTAAAATGATTGGGCACCGCGAAAAACAGCCGAAATGATTTGGTAATCGCGACTTTCGCGATATAAAAAAAACCTAAAATGATAGAGCATCGCGGAAAGAAATTAAAGAATGATGAAAGAAGGAAATTTTTGCCCTGCAGGTAAGTCCATAGTTACCCCTGTATACAATCCATGGGAATAAGCGAAAAGGGAACAACATTTCCCCACCGGGCACTTTCAAACCAGAGAGTCAGATCTCAACGGCAACATCTACAGCCTAGAGATCAGCAACGGCGTTCATCCTCGTTCCAGCAGGATACGGACGTGACATCACCTATCGGAGCCACGAAAAAGTCCCCAATTCCAAGACTCTACGGTTCACAGACAATCTAGAGTCAACCTTGACACCGCAGAAAGCGGAGCACGTCGACCCTGACACCGCAGAAAGCGGAGTACGTACACCCCGACACCGCAGAAAGCGGACCATGTCAATCTTGACACCGCAGAAAGTGGAGTACGTCAAACGTGACACCACAGAAAGCGGAGCACGTCAACCATGACACCGTAGAAAACGGAGCAAGTCAACCCTGACACCGCAGATAACGGAGCACGTCAACCCGGACACCGTAGAAAGCGGAATACGTCAACCCCGACACCTCAGAAAGCGGAGTACGTCAACCCCGACACCACAGAAAGCGGAGCACATCAAACCCGACACCGCAGAAAGCGGAGCACGTTAACCCCGACACCGCAGAAAGCGGAGCACGTCAACCCCGACACCGCAGAAAGCGGAGCACGTCAACCCCGACACCGCAGAAAGCGGAGCACGTCGACCAGGACACCGCAGAAAACGGTGCACATCAACCCTGACACCACAGAAAGTGGAGCACGTCAACCAGGACACCGCAGAAAACGGTGTACGTCAATCCTGACACCACAGAAAGCGGTGCACGTCAACCCCGACACCACAGAAAGCGGTGCACGTCAACCCCGACACCGCAGAAAGTGGTGCACGTTAACCCGGACACCGCAGAAAGCGGAGGACGTCAACCCCGACACCGCAGAAAGCGGAGCACGTCAAACCTGACACCGGAGAAAGCGGAGAACGTCAACCCTGACACCGCAGAAAGAGGAGCACGTCAACCCTGACACCGCAGAAAGAGGAGCACGTCAACCCTGACACCGCAGAAAGCGGAGCACGTCAACCCTGACACCGCAGAAAGCGTAGCACGTGATTTAGATAGATTTTTCGATCAAAAATATATGTTACCGCAATCAAGAACGGCGTCGCTTGGTAGCTAGCCGGTGAATACGGGTCGATCCACAGGGATGGTGTTAATGTCCTAAATGTTCTTACGAGCTAATTCCAAAGGGTGTTGGATCTTTTATCACAAAAACTAAATTGAGTTATATAAGGATTAGGAAACTTGCTAGGATTAGGTTTAGGTAAAGTTTGGTAAAATAAAGATTCGCACCTCTTTCAATGCCCTAAATTAGATATCTTTTTTTAGGAGTTATGGTAATTATTATTAAAGGGGATTAGGATGATCGGGAAGAAACAATATTTCTTCCTCTAGATCCTTGTATGTCCTTTCTTAATAATTACCCTAACCTTTATGGAAGACATGCATATCCGGTCTTTTATACTACGGTATCACCGTTACCTCGTGGGTAGGGTGCCGTAGGGAGCGGAATATGCATGCATGCATGAAGTCCTAATTATTACAAATGATTGGGCATGAAAGAGATGAGAGATCTTCATCTCTCAAACTCTTCCCTATTCCTAACCCTAACAAGCGAGGAAACTATTCGCTCATTAAGGGATCTATTAAAAACATGATTTTTATTTTGTTTTTAGATCTAAAAGATTAATTACCTACTGTAGATTATGAAATTCTAAACTAGATTAAACTAAGGCAAAAGAATAATTTATCTAGGGCAAGAATTAAAACTAGAGGTAAGGCAGAAATTAAAAGAAACTTACAAAATGACGCTCTCAAATCTTCAAAGGAATCTGAATTTTATTCATAAAAAGAGGCATACATAATACAAGATTTAGAGTTCCTATTTATAGAGGATAGGAAACCCTAGGGTTACAATGACTCGCATATATGCTATTACAAAAATACCCCTAGGAAGACTAGCCAACGCGCCGCCGGAGTTTTGGTAAAATTTTATTCACTCCGTGCATCATACGGCCGCGGAACCGTGGCCGCAGCCAGGGTTTGGCCGCGGTTCCGCGGCCCAATGGTAAGCTTGATGGCTGAAAGTTTCTGTGTTGGTTCTGGGCTTTTTGGGCTTCCTACTTCTTTGGTTCTTTACTCAATTTGGCTTCTAGGTTTCTTCCAGATCTCCCAGTGAATAATTGTAGTGAACTTTTACCGTTGCTTCGAGATGAAGTCTTGAACCTTGCGCTGCCTTGTACTTTGTGAACTGATCTTTGTGTAGGCTTGATCAAGATCCTTCTATTTGTTGGTCGTAGTCTCACTTTTGTATCGTCTTTTATCTTTTTCACTGTTTTTCCTCCAAGAACCTGTAACCTGTAACTATGTAGCAGACATGGGTCAAAAACACCTGTTTATTTGTAAAATGCATAAGAATGGGGAATATAATAATGCAATATTATGATATGAACAAATACCCCCCAACTTATCTTTTGCTCGTCCTCGAGCTAACCTAGTTTTATTTTCGACAAAAACCTAACCTCACTTTCGCAGGGAAACGCGATTGCACTGAGCTCGTGCAACAAGCCGTTAAACCTCTAGGTGTCCCTAGTAGGAGGAGTGTTGTCTCCTGAGGGTTTTCAGCGGATACTACCCACAAAATCCTATCAATTTGGCCCATTGACTTTTATTATCCAATTAGGTTTTCTAACGAGTTCTATTATCTTCGATTCATAAATTATCCACCCTTATTCTTCACGCTTCCTTGTCATTTAACTTAAAATTATATATGTTCTGCAGACTTACTTAGCTTTTGGCATCTCTTAAGTTTTCCTTCTAAGGTTCTATCTCCATTTAGGAAGTTTTATCAACTCTACTAAAGATACAAGTTCTATTCTTCACTCCTATCTCTCATCTAAACTTCAATCACATACCCCTACATGCGTGTATATATCACCCGTACACTTGGAAATTCAAATCAAGCAATCATACTCTTGTCCGTTGTCCAAAGCACTTCTTAATTGGTGACTTTTTTAAATGAATTTTGCTTACACATCCTTCATGCGACCGTTAATACTTCTTGAGGTACCAACGACCGATTACAAAATGCGTTTGCACTTTAAAACGTAATTCCTAGTCTTGCAACACCTAAGGCTTTAGCAGTGACTCCCAAACCAGTTGGTCTAAGGCACTAGGGGATGAATCACCCTCGCTAAATATTTTTCTATTTTTGCAGGCTTAAGTAATTACAAAAACCAGTGTTCATTTTTTCTTTATTCACACTTGTATTTTTTATTTTTAATTTTTTATCATACTAAGGACTTTAGACAAGAGCATTTCAAGGTCTCTTCTACTATTCCAAGTTTCAAGGTGCGTGATTGTGCAAATTGTAGGGTATACATTTTCTGAATCTAGACTTAAGCTAGGAATTATTTTTCAAACTTATACTCTAATAAAAATATCAATACTTTTCCTTTTTTTTGACTTAACCCAAGAAGTGAACTCAAAATTTGCCTATTTCTAAATAATCTACAAAGACATATACTTTCTACCGTTAAACTTTAAGAAAGGTTATTTTTAGGGTTTTTAATTTACTAAGTCTAAGATCTAGTTGTTCCTAGCTAGTTAACCTATTTGTCAAACTCAAGTCAAATACGGTCAAAATTGAATACATTAATTTTTGTAATTTTTGAAATTTTCAATTTTTATGGGTTTTTCTTTTTCTATTTTTTTATGATTTTCATATAAGGATGCAATACAGAATTTAAATATGCCAAAGAAAAAGAAAAATATATACAAAAAATTAAAATATGCAATGCAAAAGATAACTATATACACCACCATCTCCCCCAAACTTAAGCAAAGCAGTGCCCTCACTGCCCGGCCCCACGTCGTGCTCTCGAGCGTGAACGTGTTCACTCTTCCCTGGCCAACATGGTTTGAATACCCCTCTCAACCTCCGTCAGTCGACGGTCGTGTTCCCTTGCCGTCGCCCTAAACTCTTCCCTTAATGCATCAATTCCCCTCACTGCTCTCCTCATTAATCGTGCATGCTCTTGAGGTGTCATTTCGCCCTCGCTCGATGTCGAGCTCGAGCTAGGTGTTCGGGCGGGTACATTCTCCGCCGGTTCGGTTCTCGACCAGACATCAGTCAATCTAGAATAGGATGTATAAACGCCCTCAATAAGCGGTCGAACCGGTATCCCTCCCGTCATGTAAAACTCAAATTCCTCAACGGGGAGGAAATATCGGCAAAGCTGTGTGACCAACATAGGACATGGGTAATTTGAGGCCCGTTTTCCCGCACCTATAGAATTAAGCAATACTGTGCACATATCGAAACGTGGGTTCTTCATCATATGTGTGTGCACAATATGTATGGAGGGGGTGAAAAAGTTGTGTTATGGGAGCTTCCAAAAATGTTATTTTGTGCCCATCGGCACACGGTCAAGACATTCACGAAAAGGGATCGAGCTTGAATACACTGTTGCGGCGCCCTCGAGCAATCGGTGCTCATTAGGGGCATGTAGTCCTCGAATTGTAGGGGGTGGTCGTGTGCAGGTAAGCGAGGTATAAGTGTGACCTCGTGAATTAAATCCCGATCAATGTTTATTTCTTGATTTCCCCAGTTCAATTTTATATAACCTAAGTGAGCCAGACACCCATACTCCATGGATTCGTAAAATTGGTGAACTAAATCAGGTGGTACAAATGCAGAAGGGTGGTTATAGATTAGAAAATTCTAACCACTCCGATCAATTTCGTTCGCGAAGTAGCTACCATAAATTTCGTGTGAGAAAACTTGAGAAAAATCTCTCTCTAATTGTATTCTGTGCGACATGGTGTTCTACAGAATTTAAGATGTGAAAAACAGAGAGTAAATGAGCAGAGGGTACCTCCCCTAAAGTTTCAGGGGTGAATCGCCAGAGGCACGGCGGTTGGGCGGCACGAGCAGGGTAGCGCGGCGAAGTCGCGGCACTCTGGAGAGATCTCTGCGGCAAAAAAATGGGTGCGGCGGCTTGGGTTGAGGAGAAGATGAATTTAGGGTTAGAACAGAAAGGGGGCTAGGATCTTTATATAAGGGGAGGGGGAAGATGGAAATTTGCAGAAAAAAACCTCCAAAAGGAGGAATTTATCTTTAAATAAAATATTTATTTATTAATTCTGAAATTTTACAAAAAGGTCTAAAAACATTTTTGTTATTGGTTTTCAAATTTCTTTTTATTTTTTATGGTATTTTGTATTTATGTATTTACAAATGATACACACCCCCAAACTTATTGGAAAGAAAGTATTGGCAAGAAGATTGGAAATTCGGGGGTGAAAGTGAAGGAGATTTAGTCGGTGTAAAGCGGCTCCTGCAAAAACAGGAGCTCCTCCGAGGGGTCCGCTGTGAGGAACGGTTTCAATCGATGTCCATTTACTTTGAACACGGTACCGTCCTCAGGATTTTCAAGATCGACTGCACCGTGCGGATAAACGGTGCGAACTACAAATGGCCCTTTCCACCTAGAACGGAGCTTACCGGGGTGATAATGTAACCGAGTGTCATAGAGTAACACCTATTGACCAGGTTTAAATGTTTTTCGCAGAAGGTGTTTATCATGGAACACCTTCGTTCGGTTTTTAACAATTACGGCATTATCATAAGCCTCAACCCACAGCTCTTCTAGTTCATTTAACTGCAACTTTCGATTGTTGCCCGCATCTCCTAATGATAAATTCAACTCTTTGATAGCCCAAAATGCCTTATGCTCAATCTCTACTGGGAGGTGGCAAGCCTTCCCATAAACAAGCCGGTATGGAGACATACCAAGATCGGTCTTGTATGCAGTAAGGAAAGCCCATAGTGCATCGATCAGTTTGAGTGACCAATCTTTACGGTTTTTAGAAACCGTTTTCTCCAAGATTTTCTTAATTTGCCGATTCGAGACCTCGTCTTGTCCACATGTTTGGGGATGGTATGGTGTTGACAGCTTGTGGGTAATAGAATATTTGCGCATTAAGGACTCAAAAGTCCTATTGCAAAAGTGAGAACCATTATCACTTATAATTGCGCGAGGGTGCCCAAATCGAGAAAAGATATGTTCTTTAAGGAATCGAACGACAACCTTGTTATCATTCGTTCGGCTAGGCACAGCCTCGACCCACTTTGACACGTAGTCAATAGCCAAAAGAATATACACATTCCCAAAGGAATTGGGAAATGGTCCCATGAAGTATATTTCCCAAACATCAAAAATATCCACAACCAAAATTGGTTGGAGCGGCATTTCGTTTCTCCGCGATATCCGGCCCAAGTGTTGGCATCGGGAGCATGTCTTGCAGTATTCATATGCATCCTAAAAGAGTCGTGGCCAATAGAAACCACACTACAAGATTTTCTCGGCTGTCTTCTTTGGGCCAAAGTGCCCACCAAACGCTTGATCGTGGCAAAAAGACATCACACTCTTAAACTAGTTTTTCGGTACACACCAACGAATGATTTGGTCGGAACAGTATTTAAAAAGATAAGGTTCGTCCTAGTAAAAATGCTTTACTTGGGACAAGAATCGGAGTTTATCCTGTTTCGACCAATCTTTAGGTATCAAGCCGGCGGCTAAGTAATTTACTATATTAGCGAACCATGGTTCGCAAGAAACGGTCAAGAGTTGCTCATCGGGAAAAAACATCTGTGATTGGAATTTCCAGTGTAGGCGAAGAAGGAAGTCATGAAAGGTGACCGGCGACTACGTTTTCACATCCTCTTTTGTCCCTTATGACAAGGTCGAACTCTTGGAGTAAGAGGATCCAACGTATTAGCCTCGATTTAGCATCCTTCTTTGCAAGAAGGTGGCGAAGAGCTGAATGGTCCGTATACACAATAACTGGAGAGCCGATTAAATAAGGCCGGAATTTTTCAAGTGCAAACACAACGGCTAAGAATTCTTTTTCCGCTGTTGTGTAGTTCAGTTGGGCCTCATTTAGTGTACGGCTAGCGTAAAAAATCACGTGCGGCATCTTATTATTGTGCTGTCCAAGAACAGCACCAATGGAAAAATCTGATGCGTCGCAGATAATTTCGAAGGGATGCGTCCAGTCTGGAGATGAAAGAATGGGCGCAGAAAGGAGAGAGTGTTTCAAGGACTCGAACCCTTCCATACAAGTTGAGTCAAAATCAAATGTTGTGTCCTTGGCCAGTAAGAAAGTCAAGGGTCTAGCAATCTTGCTAAAATCCTTGATGAACCGTCTATAAAAACCGGCATGGCCAAGGAAAGCTCAGATGTCTTTGACGCATTTAGGAGGAGGAAGATTAGAAATGACCTCAATTTTGGCTTTATCAACCTCTATGCCGTTTTGCGAGATGACATGTCGTAAGACAATGCCTTCTCGTACCATAAAGTGGCACTTCTCCCAATTTAAAGTTAGGTTCTTATCCCTACAGCGGGTAAGAACAGCGTCAAGGTGTAGCAAACACTCATCGAAGGAGTCACCAAAAATGGAGAAATCATCCATAAAGATCTCCAAAAACTTTTCAACCATGTCTGAAAAGATCCCCATCATACACCGCTGAAATGTGGCGGGTGCATTGCATAACCCAAAGGGCATGCGACGATAAGCAAAAGTGTCAAAAGGACAAGTAAATATGGTCTTGTCTTGATCCTCTTTGGCTATGGGGACTGGGTTATAGCCGGAATAGCCATCTAAAAAGCAGTAGAACTCGTGCCTAGCCAATCGTTCTAGCATTTGGTCAATGAAAGGTAAAGGAAAGTGGTCTTTCCTTGTCGCGGCGTTGAGTTTTCTATAGTCGATGCAAACTCGCCACCCCATTTGGGTGCGAGTGGGTATTAACTCAATTGCCTCATTGGTAATGACCGTGATGCCCGATTTCTTTGGCACAACATGAATGGGGCTAACCCACTGGCTATCCGAGATAGGGTAAATGATACCCCTATCGAGACATATAACAATCTCCTTCTTGACAGCCTTTTTCATTATGGGGTTGAGGTGTCTTTGTGGATCCCTTACCGGCTTGGCATCATCCATCAAATGTATATGATGTTCAACTATGAGGGGACTAATCCCCTTGATGTCTGCCATAGACCAGCCAAAGGATTGCCGATTATTTTGTAAGACCATTAAAAGGGCCTTCTCTTGCTCGAGAGCTAGAGAGGCCGATATGATAACGGGAAGGGTCTCATTTTCACCTAGATAAGCATATTTAAGGTGCGACGGCAAAAACTTTAGTTCGAGTTTAGGAGGTGAAACAATAGATGGTAACAATGGTGTAACTGTTTCAAACTCGAAGGATTCCATCAAAGGTTCAAATCGAGTGTACGCAACCGAGTCGGATGGTTCAACTAACTCATCCGAAAAAGCAAAAGACTCAAACTCGGGTAGTGAGTCTTCGAAATCTTCTACAAAGGTAAAACACTCATAATCGTTGTCCACCGTGAAAGCTGTGTCGGATTCTAGGAGGAACGCACTAGTGGCGTCAACACTGCTGTGATCGTACATAAAATTTTCGAACTCACAGTCCTCCTCCGCGATCTCATTGATCGAGCAAACATCAAGTACGCTAGAATTAGGTTCGGAAGGCTGATTTCCCAACTTAAAAATGTTGAGTTCAATTGTCATATTGCCAAAAGATAGATTAATTGAACCATTACGACAATTGATCACCGCATTAGAAGTCGCAAGGAAGGGTCGACCAAGTATCACCGGAATTTGACTCCGGGGGTTAGCTACAGGTTGTGTATCCATAACAATAAAGTCCACGGGGAAAATGAAATCCCCTACTCTAATTAACACATCCTCCAACTCTCCCCTAGGATGGGTGATGGATTGGTCCGCCATTTGGAGAGTACAATAAGTGGGCTTAAGCTCTCTAACGCCTAATTGCTCGTACACAGAATAAGGTAGCAAATTGACACTAGCACCAAGATCTAATAGTGCTCTATTGATGTTCTTGTCCCCAATTGTTATCGAAATAGTAGGACAACCGGGGTCCTTGTGCTTTTGGGATAAAGATTAGACAAGAGCATCGCTAACAGCACTAGCCACGAAAACTTTCTTTGGTACTTGTGACTTCCTCTTTTTGGTGCATAAGTCCTTTAAGATTTTTGCATATGAAGGAACTTGTTGGATTGCATCCAAAAGAGGGATATTTATGCTAAACTGTTTGAACAACTCTACAATCTTCTCTATTTGTGGAGTTGGTTTATTGGATCTCAACCTGTTTAGAAAAGGAACATTTTGAAAAGTCGTTGAGCCTAATTTTTGTGGATCAGATTGTGGTGTTGGAACGGAACCCCGTGTAGATGTGTTCGTGTTGTGAGAAATGGGTCCGTTCGAGCTAGAAGAAGTAGAGCCTTGTGAATGATGGAGAATTGGCTCTAACGAATAAGAAGAAGAAGAAGGCAAAGAAGATGAAGAAGGACCACCGGCAGGGGTGTCATTGTTAATACCCACATTATTTTGCAACACTTTTCCGGATCTCAACGTGGTCACAGCATTTACGTTATGATTCTGCTGTTCATATGCAACATGTGCGTGACCGGGATTTGGTAGTGGTTGAGATGGAAGCTTTCCTCGCTCGCTCAACGCGGCATTGAGTTGTGCAATTTGTGCCTCGATAGATTTGATGCTTTGATCGTGTGAGGCACTGTTTTGCACCAAAGATTGAATAGAAGTCTCCAACCTTGCTGCGGATTGTGTAGATTGCTTTAGGAACGCATCTAGACTTCTTTCTACCGAGTTAACCTTATCATTTTGAGGTTGAACAAAATTGTTTTGCGGGTAAGAATTGTTGGGTACAAAATTGTTCATTTGATTAGGGTAAGGTTGCTGTTGGAAAGGTTGCTGGAATTGAGTTTGTGGAGGTGCTTGTTGTTGTGGGGGAGGAGGCCATTGAAAATTGTTGTTTCCTTGGAATTGTTGATTTTGGTTCCAAGCGAAATTTGGGTGACTCTTCCAACTCGGATTGTACGTCGAAGAGTATGGATCATTTCTTTGTTGTTGCTGAAAGGCAGCATTGACTTGATCATGTTCTTGAGTAGATGGATTGTAAGGACACTCTTCGGTGAGATGTGATGGACCCGAACAACTAGCACAATCAGTTCGTGGGGGCACAACAGGGGCAGGAGAAGACGATGAGATTTTGGTCTCAATGGATCTAGCTTTTTCGCAAGTGCGGCCATCTCGGCCTTCATAGCAATCGACATATCTAATTGATGTATGCCTGCCCTAGACTGACCAATAGAAGAAGATGAGGTGGTCTTGGTGCTCTCCCACTGAATTGTTTGTTCACTAAGATCCTCGATAAACAGCCATGCTTCCTCACTAGATTTGGTTAGAAAGTGACCTTGACAAATGCTTTCTAGCAACTGCTTCTTTGCCGGGTTCAATCCTTCGTATAATGTTTGGCAAAGTTGCCAACTTTCGATCCCATGGTGAGGGCATTGAACGAGTAGGTCTTTGAATCGTTCAAAACACTTCCAAAATGGTTCGGAAGGAAGCTGGGAAAATTGTATAATCTCTTTATGTATTCTAGCAGTCTTGTGATGAGGATAGAACTTTTTAAGAAAGGCTTTCACAAACTCTTCCCAATTCTTAATTGAATGCGACGCTATGCTGTATAGCCACTTCTCGGCTAAGTCACATATGGTGAAAGGAATGACCCTTAGCCTTATAGCATCGTCGCTTAATTGGGTTGTTTTCATCATAGCGCAAACGTTTTGGAATTTGTTGATGAAGATATAAGCATTTTCAAATTCCAATCCGTGAAACTTAGGCAGCATATTGATGAAGTGGGGTTTGATCTCGAAATTGTCCCCATTTGCCGGTGGGAGGGAAAGACAAGTTGGTAGGGCAGTGCGGATTGGGTAGAAAAGATCCTGGAGCGCAATTCGTTGGGGCGCTTCAACAGGTGGGTGATTCGGGTTATTCGCACCTAACGGAGGTGGAATCAGTCCCGTCGGTAAGGTGTTGTTAGGATTGTATCCCGACATACCTTCGGAAGAAGAATTTGAAGGTGAAAGTGAAGAAGTGGAAAGGATTTCAACTTCGAAGTCGAAAGGTTCGTCGGTCGGTACCAACGAAACATGGACTAATCGGGCGCTAGTATCCCTAGTCCAACCGGACATACACTAAAGGGGTAGTGTAGTCAGAAAGGTGAAAGACAGAATGTGGAGGTAAGAAAACGTCAATGAGGAGAAGTGGTGTAAGTGGAGTGCAAAGATTTCTTTAGCGACAAGTTGCAAGTTTTTGAAAAGATTTTGTCCTTTTTTTTTATGTGGAGCTTTTTGCAAAAAGATTTTTTTTTAAGAAGAGACTTTGACACAAATACAATTAACCACAAATGCACAATCAGGCCGAGATCTAGGGTCACCTAGGTCAGCTAGACAGCTCCTAACTGTTCCAAAGGGCTAGAAATAGGACCTCAAACCGCCTCCTCACCGCCAATTGCGGCCAGGTAAGTGCCAGGTGAGTGGGAGGCACCCCACTACAAGTAGTGGTCCTAATTAAGTAACCACTCACCTTCGACACACATGCCTAGACACCGCAAAGTCAGGTTAGGATAAACGGCTGATGCCTATAACTAGTCCTCTGTCCTATTGAGCGCGACGTCCTTAGGGCTGAGTCTAGTATTTTTTAATTAAGAATGGTCAATGCAAATGCCTTATGTGATTTCTGGGGTCCTGGGAAGAGTGATGAAATCCCCACCCAATTTGAATTGGTCAAAAGCCCCTTAAAGTCCGATTAAAATATGCAAAACAGTAAATCACTTGCAATCAATTTTCTTTTAATCGCGGCGCAAAGAATCCTGCAGAAAATTAATTATTGGAAGGGGGAAGATTTTTAGCGCAAAGAATCCTGCAGAAGATTTGGCAAAAGATATATTTTAGGTTGCAGAGGGAAGAAAGAGGAAACAAACAGAGGAATTTTCGCGCACTGAAGACACGAGGCGGCCGCGGTTCCGCGGTGGGAGAGGCTTGCGGCGGCAGAAGGGCGGCGGCGTTGAAGCTTCAGGTCTCTGAAAAAATTGTGCTGCTCTGTTGTTGAAATACCCTTCTGTTCTGATCTCCCGATTTCTGTTTCGCTCTCTGGATTTTTCCAGATCCGTCGATCCTGCAAAGATTCACACAAGAAACCCTTCAAACAATAAAAGATGATAGAATTTTTATATTTTTTATTTTTTTTCTTCAGATTTTTATGATTTTTTATATTTTATATTAACCCGAAATTGCAAAAAGGAAATTTTACGCCATACCCGGCAACGGCGCCATTTGATTTAGATGAGATTTTACGATCAAAAATATATGTTACCGCAATCAAGAACGGAGTCGCTTGGTAGCTAGCCGGTGAATACGGGTCGATCCACAGGGATGGTGTTAATTTCCTAAATGTTCTTACGAGCTAATTCCAAAGGGTGTTGGATGTTTTATCACAAAAACTAAATTGAGTTATATTAGGATTAGGAAACTTGCTAGTATTAGGTTTAAGTAAAGTTTGGAAAAATAAAGATTCGCACCTCTTTCAATGCCCTAAATTAGATATCTTTTTGTAGGAGTTATGGTAATTATTAATAAAGGGGATTAGGATGATCGGGAAGAAACAATATTTCTTCCTCTAGATCCTTGTCCGTCCTTTCTTAATAATTACCCTAGCCTTTATGGAAGACATGCATATACCGTCTTTTATACTACGGTATCACCGTTACCTCGTGGGTAGGGTGTCGTAGGGAGCGGAATATGCATGCATGCAAGAAGTCCTAATTATTACAAATGATTGGGCACGAAAGAGATGAGAGATCTTCATCTCTCAAACTCTTCCCTATTCCTAACCCTAACAAGCGAGGAAACTACTCTCTCATTAAGGGATCTATTAAAAACATGATTTTTATTTTGTTTTTAGATCTAAAAGATTAATTACCTACTGCAGATTATGAAATTCTAAACTAGATTAAACTAAGGCAAATGAATAATTTATCTAGGGCAAGAATTAAAACTAGAGCTAAGGCAGAAATTAAAAGAAACTTATAAAATGATGCTCTCAAAACATCAAAGGAATCTGAATTTTATTCATAAAAAGTGGTATACTTAATACAAGATTTAGAGTTCCTATTTATAGAGGATAGGAAACCCTAGAGTTACAATGACTCGCACATCTGCTATTACAAAAATACTCCTAGGAAGACTAGTCAACGCGCCGCCAGAGTTTTGGTAAAATTTTATTCACTCCGTGCATCATACGGCCGCGGAACCGCTGCCGCCGCCAGGGTTTGGCCGCCGTTCCACGGCCCAATGGTAAGCTTGATGGCTGAAAGTTTCTGTGCTGGTTCTGGGAATTTTGATCTTCCTACTTCTTTAGTTCTTTACTCAATTTGGCTTCTAGGTTTCTTCCAGATCTCCCAGTGAATAATTGTAGTGAACTTTTACCGTTGCTTCGAGACGAAGTCTTGAACCTTGCGCTGCCTTGTACTTTGTGAACTGATCTTTGTGAGGCTTGATCAAGATCCTTCTATTTGTTGGTCGTAGTCTCACTTTTGCATCGACTTTTATCTTTTTCACTGTTTTTGCTCCAAGAACCTGTAACCTGTAACTATGTAGCAGACATGGGTCAAAAACACCTGTTTATTTGTGAAATGCATAAGAATAGGGAATATAATAATGCAATATTATGATATGAACAGCACGTCAATGCGGACACCGCAGAAAGCGGAGAACGTCAACGTGGACACCGCAGAAAGCGGAGCACGTCAACCCCGACACCGCAGAAAGCGGAGCACGTCAACCCCGATACCGCAGAAAGTGGAGCAAGTCAATCCCGACACCGCAGAAAGCGGAGCTCGTAAACCCCGACACCGCAGAAAGCGGAGTACGTTAATCCCGACACCGCAGAAAGCGGAGTACGTTAATCCCGACACCGTAGAAAGCGGAGCAGGTCAACCCTGACACCGCAGAAAGCGGAGCACGTCAACCCTGACACCGCAGAAAGCGGAGAACGTCAACCGTGACACCGCAGAAAGCGGAGCACGTCAACCATGACACCGCATAAAGCGGAGTACGTCAACCCTGACACCGCAGAAAGCGGAGGACGTCAATCCTGACACCGCAGAAAGGGGAGTACGTCTAACCTGACAACGCAGAAAGCGGAGCACGTCAACCCTGACACCGTAGAAAGCGGAGCACGTCAACCCTGACACCACAGAAAGCGGAGCATGTCAACCCTGACACCGCAGAAAGGAGAGTACATTAACCCTACACCGCAGAAAGTGGAGCATATCAGCCAAGACACCGCAGAAAGCGGAGCACGTCAGCCCCGACACAGCAGAAAGCGGGGCACGTCAGCCTCGACACCGCAGAAAGTGGAGCACGTCATCCCCGACACCGTAGAAAGCGGAGCACGTCAACCGTGACACCGCAGAAAGTGGAGCACGTCATCCCCGACACCGCAGAAAGCGGAGCACGTCAACCCATACACCGCAGAAAGAGGAGCACGTCAACCCCGTCACCGCAGAAAGCGGAGCACGTCAACCCGGACACCGCAAAAAGCGGAGCGCGTCAACCCCCACACCGCAGAAGGCGGAGCACGTCAACCCGGACACCGCAGAAGGCGGAGCACGTCAATACGGACACCGCAGAAGGCGGAGCACGTGAACCCCGACACCGCAGAAGGCGGAGCAAGTCAACCCTGACAACGCAGAAAGCGGAGCAAGTCATTCCTGACACCGCAGAAAGAGGAGCAAGTCAATCCTGACACCATAGAAAGCGGAGCAAGTCTATCCTGACACCATAGAAAGCGGAGCAAGTCAACAAATAATTCCTCGATTTGTCTCGACTCGTTGGGGAAAGCCTTAGGCGATGGGCATAAGGACCTGTTTCCTAAGCATTGGGACCATGCAAGTCGGCCCAAGATGGGCCATTGTATACTATTCACGCGTCACACTCTCCAAAGTTGAATCTTGGCAAGAAGGGAAACAACCATTTACAAGTCCTCTCAACTTGTGAAAGGGAAAATTCTCTTGTAAGATCCTTATGACTCTCGAGAGAAAACATGCACTTAGGAGTCCTCATGATTTCTAAGGAGAAATTACACCTACGAGATCCTCTCGACTTGTCGGGAGAAAAGTTATTATGAGACCCTCACGGTTCATAAAGTTGAAAAGTCTTGGCAGCAGACCTGAACCTGTTTCCTAAGCCATCGCTACCCTACAAGAAGGTTAAGATGGACTGCTTTCTTCTATTTACAGGCCACATTTGCTAAAGTAACATGCCAATGACACAGCAAAGAAAAGAAAGCGATAGTACAATATAAAAAAATGTGTCTTTTATTCATGAATTCAATTGAGTACAAGATACATCATATAAAAGAATAAGAAATGAATAAATGCATTTATTCATAGATTACAAATTTTCAGTCGATATAAAGACGGCTACTAAAAAGGAGGCGTCTTCAGTAAGTCAGCAAGCCGCTCGCACACTCCTCTCAACTCCTTTTCACGGTCAACCGCCGCGGCCAACTCCGCTTCATTTTGAGCCCGTTGTTGCAAACAGGATGAAAACTTCTCATCGATTTCCTGCTGAGCGGCTTTATGACTCTACGTAACCCGCTCAGTGAAGTCAAGCTTCTTCCTCAGCACCAGCCCGTCGGAAATACATCGTTGGAGACCTTCAAAAATAGCTTTCAGCTGTGCAGCGTTCGCTTTGACCTGGGCACACAATTGGACAGACTCTGTGGAAGCCGCATCACGTTCCTTACGCCTAATGGTCGCCACTTGTTCAAAATGGCGAAGGAAAGGAACACTCTGCTCAACCCATGCAGCTTGCTGGGAGTTCAAAGCTGATACTTCCGGAGAGGGATGCTTGAGCTCAATCTCATGCAGGCAAGCCTTGATATTTCTGCAATAATTAACCCAAGACTCGACGAGGCCTTCGTCATGGAAGTTCATGAGCGTCGCCAGCATAGGATTAACCTCAGCAACAATGTCTGCAGCAAATGCGAGGGCCTCGGTGTCAAGATCCTCGACGAACTCGCTCAACATTCGCAGGCTATTTGCAGCACCCCTGGAAGATGGGCATTTAGCAAAGGGCCCTGCCGGAATTGGGATTCGAGACTCGAAGGGAGCTGGAGTTGGTGCGATTGCTGCAAGACAAATCATGGTCAAATGTCGACTCGGGAGGTAAAGAGAAATACACGAGCGTTGTAGTCTACTATACCGGCTGTGGCGGATGGAAAAATTGGGAGTACCGGAGGTGCGGCTATCCCCTCGTCTCCTCTTCCGATCCGCGACGCTGCGATCAATATAAAGAAGACTTAGCAACAGTACGGTCAATCATAAATAAAAGAAAGAAACATTAGCTGAAGGATATACAAACAAATACCAACGGGCGGAGCGACTTACGACTGGAAGGAGAAATGCGGGTCCAAAAAGGATTCCTGCAGAGTTGCAACAATACTATCAGTACAAGGAGGATGATACCCACATTGAAACTGATATATCGCAAACCTATACCTTCCAGCATTTTGGAGGATAAAGAAGAAGGCGAGGGAACAACAACCGTCATGGCGGTGACCGGAGGTGCTTCAGATGGCACAATCTCAGCGTTCACTGCACCTACAAACAAAACATCGTCAGAAGAAAATGAACGGTGTTGTGAAATAAAAAGAACAATGACTCAAAACTAACCTGACGGGTCATCAACCAAAACCGCGACGGAAGCATCACCAGGCGCTGCAGCTTCTTCACTCTCCTGCAGAGGAGTACTCTCTTGCCCTATGGCTTCGTCCCCTTATTCGTTGAGGGCCGTCGTGACGCTTGCGACGCCCTCCGATACCGAAGAGCCACACGGGGAAAGGGCAGCAGTCTGGACGGTCCCGGATTCTAGAGAAATGGTAGCAACTTCGGGCACGATGACCGACAGGGTTTCACCCGTCATCCCATCGCCGAGACTTGGACCTGCAGAAAATGCATATGTCAAAATTCGAAGATTTAGTTCTAATAAAAAAAACTCTCAGCGTTATGTTACCGTGGAGCAGTTTTTCGGTTTCTTCCCGAGCTGCACGTGCTACTTGTCTACGGGCGGTAGACAACGCAGGGAGAACATCTGCCGAAGGAGTATCAGGAATCGCAATGATGCTTGTGCCTGCACCCATGGCCAATGCGTTCCCTCGCCGCACGCTTCATACGCTTCTTTTCGGTCTTAGTAGTGAGAAGCGATCTCCTCAAGACCTCCATCAAAGGGACGTCATCGTCCGCACCAAGCTCTGCCTCTAGAGCCGTTACGGTGTCTGTCATCGGCTGCTTGAGCGAAGCCTCTTGCGGTAATACTGGGGGAGCTGGGGCCTCAGCAGCTAGCTGTGGAAGCGTCGCCGCATCACCACGCAGGATCGGCACCGCACTCAGGATAACCGGAGTCAAGGTAGTCCCTGCAATAAGATAAAGGAGAGGGTCAGACCACAAATAAGGAAAAAGGAAATGAAGGCACAATGAGCCGAATTATACCAAGACCCAAAGAAGCGCGGAGCCTTTCTTCCTCTTCGAAAGTCTTGATGGATACCGCGAGAGCGTCTTCGGCAGAAATACCTGTTGCAGAAAAGGGCATTAGTATAGCGTAATAATAAGGAAGGAATAAAAAGGGAGAAAATACAATTGAAGTATACCTGACTTCACGATGGTGAGTAGAGCCGCTTCTTTGCGAGCTAATTTCTCCGAGGCCAAAAAGGCAACCTGGAGATCGGTGTTGGTTGCAAGCGTATCAAACAGACCTTCATTAGCGCCATACTCACATAAGCCTTCGCTATAGGAAGCATGGGTCTCCTGGCCGAGTACAACATCGGCAAAAATAGCGACTTCTTCTTCTTTTGTGAGCGAACGCCGACAGCCGACGACAGGAGCTTGCGCTCGGCGGGCAATTTTGGGCGACGAGTCCCGATTTCTGTACCCACTCCAGACTCCGGCGATGCTGCAGCTGCCGTCTCTACAGGAATACAGGGTAGAGGCATCTCAGGCAAAGCGCACGGGACCACAACCGCAGCAGCTTCTCATAAGGAAAGACGAACTGCGGTCCGTCGCTTCAAGGGAACGGCTGGGTTACCACCTGGCACAGTACCCTTGAGATCGAGCAGTAACCGATTTTCTTCCCTAATAACATCACCCGTCGCATGCTGGTACCACGCCATATATGCGTTCTAGGATTTCGGAACACAGCTTGGATCACTGATAAAGAAGTTAGACCCGATGTTTAGCCGCATGAAATGGTGCAGCGCGCTGCGGATACCTTCTTCCGTAGCAACCGGCTCATCTAAGAAGGCCTCTAGCGGGACACCCTGATTGTAGCTCTATTGTTGAGCAAAACAGTGCGGGTTGTACCTCATGAATAGCGCCGAGTTGTTCTTCCTGAACACCAAAAAGCTTGGCCTGATTGAATATAAATGAAGAATCTCCCGAGCCTTCAAGGTAGAAGCCCCGTCTTTGAAGGTGTCGCGCAGCGGCTGCATCGTTTTTGTGGATTCCTTGCCGATGGTTAAGACCTTATCGACGAAGGTCATGCCATCCCCGACCATACGCGGGCGAAGAACCAGACCCCGAGCCTCTCGCTAAGTCGGTTCTAAAGGAGAAGCATCGACTAGCAACATAACCCGAGGGAAGTTACAACTGTCGCAGAAATTAGGCCGCTTGTGGACTCCAAAAGCGCCGAGCACATGCAGCTCGATCCACGAAGTGAAATAGTGCAGCGGGAAATTTATAGGCTGCACCCCCGGTTGAGTGGTGTCTGCCGCTAAGCTGAGGCCATGATATAAGTGAGCCAGCCCAGCGACCCCGACAGCCACTCGCATCTCAACAACCATTCGGCGAACCGGGTAGAAGACGGATGGCCTCATATGGCAAGGGTGCATTGGAAGCACAAACCAGCTTAACCACAGGCCAAGGAACCCCAAAAAGAACGCCTCTTCGTCGTTGTCTGAAGCTGTGAGCTCTGCAAAGGGGATGACCGGAGTATCCGGGAGGATGAAATTCCTTTGATCTGCCTCCGCTGTTGGCTGGCTGTCCAAGCTAAAACCAAACGGGTCGTCAAGCATGGTGAATTTCGCAGCTTGTTTTGATAAGACTTCCGGACGAAGAAAGCGAGCGATGAAATCCGCGAAGCTGACCCCGTGCCCTCCGGATTCGGGAAACAGACTTTCGTAAATTTTCAACACCTTGATCAGACTTGGAAATTGATGTTGAATGGCATTCTCCGAGGTAAGGCCCATCACCACTGATTTGGTGGCAAAGACGTACTCGTCAGGAGGAAAGAGCTCCTCGTAATGTTCTCCCCTGATGGGTATGTCGGAGATCTCCGCGAACTCCTCCAAAGAGATTGAAACTTCCTGATCTGATAGAAGGAATGTGTGAGTCGGAATATTTCATTGTTCCAAGAAATTTTTGACCGACCATACAGGGGGCGTGGAATACTGGAAAAGAGAGGCATAAACTGCGGGGTACAACCCGAGCTTCAGCAGTAGTGATTTCTTGGCCGACAAGATGTATCGAGCCCACTGCAAGTACCCGGCTGGATGGCGAGGAGTCAAGCCTATCATGTATGGCTGTCCCCAAGGGCGTGACTCGCCTTGACATATGCGCCTCCCCAGAATATCCAAGCCATCGGCGGCTGTACGGGTATCGACGCCATAGAGGGCTGGAGGCGACCTTCCGAAGTCCAGTCGACCCCCTCTACGGCATAGTTCACTGGGGGAGAGTCGGCGTAGTGAATCGCTGAAATAGGCTCTGAAGGTACTGCACAAGAAAAACTACACTGACCCCGGATGATTTGATTGTACCACGACCCTCATAGATGAAGAGATTTCTTCTCCGGGTCGTGATCTTTAATGAGCGCGAAGACTTCCCTATCCACGGGCGCGTTAGGAAATGCGCTCTCCGGACGAACAAATGGGAAAGAAGTGTCAAAAGACATAGTACCTGCGCGAAAAAGAACAAGGGTTAGCTGTCAATGCTACAGTCCAAATTCTGACACTTGGCACTTTAAATTTGTACTACACTGCAATGCAGTGGAACGGGACCAAAGGGGGCCCACAAAATCAAGATGACGGCTCATCATTGATGAGACAGTCACTCATTAAAAAGGAAATCCTAAAAGGATTCTCATTTAATGAGAGACTTCTTGGGCCAAGGAGTTAAACTCCATTGAGAGCAGCGCTCTGCAACAGAAGTCACATCTGTCATTATGAGGGGAATAAAAATTCTCCAAAAATTCTAAAGAGCTATGCTCTGTGAAGATGATGGAACAAGCCATCAGAATCCTAACAAGCAAAGCTTTTTACAGAGGTAAAACCCTAAGATCTTTAAAGATCTGAAATACAAATCTTAGAAACTCGAAGTGTTCTTCATTAATGGGTTAAGAAACCCTAAAAAAGATCCCTTTAGATCTATGATCTAAGAAAGAGCAAAGCTCTGTTAAGAAACCCTAAGAAAAGATTTCTTTAAATCTAGGAAGAGCAAAGATCTGTTTTAATTAACGGTTTAAAGAAACCTTAAAAAAGATGTTTTAGATCTATGATCTAGTAAGAGTAAAGCTCTGTTAATGGGGTCGAACATGGTTCTTACCAACCTTTTGAACAAAGTTCTAACTTAAAAGAAGTTCTTTGGGCAGAGATCTATGCTCTGAAGAGAGAATTAACTTCTCAGAAAAATAAGGAGGAATGAAGATGAACGAAAATCATCTCAAGGGCCAAATGCCTTATATATAGGCGCTGGAAGTCGATCCAACTTCCAAGTTGATCTAATGGTGGAAAGGCTGCCACCGCTGCACTCACGTGTAAGCCACGAGAGCGCAACGGTGGGGGGCATTTGTTTCCCCCAATCAGAGAGCAAAGTTCTGTTCAAAATTTGAAATTTGAACTGAGGCAGCGCCTCACGTGCAAAGCACGAGAGCGTTAGCGCTAAGAGCGTCAGCGCTAAGAGTCAAAGGCTCTGAGGCAGCGCCTCACGTGCAAAGCACGAGAGCGTTAGCGCCAAGAGCGCCAGTGCCATGAGTCAAAGACTCCAAGGAAGCGCCTCACGTGCAAAGCACGAGAGCGCCAAGCGCTAAGAGTCAAAGACTCTGAGGCAGCACCTCACCTGCAATGCACGAGAGCGCCAGCACCATGAGTCAAAGACTCTGAGGCAGTGACCCACGTGCAAAGCATGAGAGCGCCAGCGCTGGAACTAAATGTTCTGCACCATTGGATCAAAGATCTAACGAAGATGATAAATCATCAAAATTAAAGAATTAAATTACGTTGAGGAAATACTCCTCAAATCTTTCCAAACAAGAAAGATTGTGCTCTGTAAATCAGAGCACCGTTGGATCAAAGATCCAATAGTGATTAAAAAATCACCAAGATACAGAATAAGTTATGTTAGTTATATGTATGCCCTAGAGGCCATTACTGTACATGAGATGTATATAGTAGTGGATGCTGGGATATATATAGGTAGGACTTTCTTGCTCGACATGATAGCACGCTATCTGGTTGCTCTTTATCTTAACATGTATACTTGCTGTCTCTCTATTACATGTTGATAAAGCCCTTAGGATGTGTACTTGACTTCCAGGACTATGATGTAGATCATACTAGTGGGGCCTGGGTAGTCAATGAGTACATCCTTCAATGCTCCTAGTCGTGGGAATATCGATACGGGGCATCGATATTCCAGAGTAGACTAGCGTATATCTTCTCGACCCAAGTGATGGGCGATGGATGATCCCATATCCATTGGTGTTTGACATCAGAGATGGTATGCGGGTGCTCAGTAGTGACTGGGTACACTGAACGGACTCGCCGAGAACTCCCAGATGGTATTATACCTTACATCAGATGTCAGTTCTCTGGTGACACTGGTACAGCTTAGTCTGTTGACCCGAGATCGTCATAGAGTCTTGTGTGTCTCCCACTGTGCTTTGATTTCCACCCTACCACGGCTCTACTGAGTCGTGCAAACAGGTGGTTTTTGGGTACAGACCCGATTCACATGGAGGCAATGAGCGATAGGAGGGGATTCGTCTCTCCCAGTATTAGGGGTTGATGTTGCGCTATGCTCGACTGGCCATAACTGGAAATCCCTGGCCAGGGTTGCCCTGATTTACTGGTAAGTATTATCAGTAGTTTCATGCTTGTTATGGACCTTACATCGGCATGACTTATCAAGCTACTGGGGTCTGAAGTTTACCACCCCTAGGCGAGATATGCGACATATCAGACGAACAGACTGGACTGTACGGTAAGTGTTACTGATTGGATTTGCAAGAGTGTGAGCAGGCTTACTCGTTGATCTTCTGATCGCTCAATAACTGGGTGGCCGTTACGTTTAGCAGACCGCTTGCGGCTTGTGGGTGATTTATATGATCACCAGCTACTGCCGGCGTATTGACGGGTCTTTGGAGTCCTACACAGAGGTTTCTAGGCTCAAGCGAAACGAAATAGGAGCGCATATGAGATATGTGCGGGACCGAGAATAATACCAGTATGTGATACTGTGTTCTATTCTCGCGATTTGTATCATCGGACGGTTATATGTGATATAGCCGGGTTACCGAATCAAATGTTGATTCGATATATTGATACACTAGATATTAGTCGGTTATATGCGATATGACAGGATCATTAAATCAAGTATTGATTTAATGATTTAATGTATAATTATATATTTGATATATTACTTTACATTAACTAGTATTTGTTCACTTATGATTGATTTTCTCACTTGATATGCACAAGTTATATATATGATATATGTTTGTGCACTAGTTTGTATCATGATTGATCATACATGCAAACTTGGGTGTGTGTATGACTTACACCATGTTTAGGTTAATGGTTGGGTTTTATTTATTTTATTTATTTTTTGGAAAAAACAAAATGGTGGCTTTCTTTTTTTTTTTGCTTGAAACTTCATGAATCTTTTTAAGCATCTTTGACAAAGTCTAACCATTTTGTTTTGCATGAGATTTTCACTAACCTAACCATTAGCTTAAACTAGGGTTTAGTCTCTACAAAGGTTAACTCACCCGTGGTTGCATTATGATATACTTCACTTGATTATTCATTTTAGTTAATTGATAATTCATTCTTATTCCTTCTTCTTCTTCTTCTTCTTCTTCTTCAAGAAGAAGAAAAACCTTTCTTGAAAATGACCAAGTGAAGATTAAGAGTGAGAAATCCAAACTGAACTCACTTTCTATTTCTTCATCCTCTACCACTTGCCATGTAGTATAGGGTGTTCTCTTCACAAAGTTCATGACCAAGTGAAGATGGAGCTTGAGTTTGAGTCTCCTCGACGTATATCATCTTCGGCCTCGAAGTCAACGACCTAGCCCGCTCATTTCTCCGAAGAAACCATCGCTAGGGTCCGGGTTCCCGATGATCGCAGCGAAGGGACGTCAACAGGGAGCATTAGAAGTGAAGGACCGGATCTACAAAGGTTGTTATCCCTTTCACTTAGTAGGAAAGTAGTTTGTTTGCTTTTAGTTTCACCTAATCTCTAGTATACGATCTTGCATAGGGTTGTTCGGCACATAAAAATTTGATTTTGGCATGGTTGATACCTTGTAGAACCTCATGAGTGTGCCTAGGAACCCTACAGTGGTATCAGAGCCTAGCTAGAGCTTTAGGTGAAGTGTAGACGAAGTTAGAAACCCGATCGAACCCCGAAACCCTAATCAAAACCCTTCTCTGTACATTTTTTAAAACTGTGGATTTTTCCTAATTAAAAATACTCAAAAAATTCAACAGGGTTTTCTACGAATTACTGTGCAGCACGTGACCCCAATTCAATCAAGGCGCCGCGGAACCGCGGCCGTACCTTAGGTGGCGCGGCGATTCCGCGGCCATTCTGTAGCTTTATGCTACACTGTTTGCACAGTAATGTTCTTGTATAGTTCCTGCGTTTTTTGGGAATTTTTAATTTATACTCAAGTGTTGAGTTTTCTGGGTTGTATTGGGAGTTCGTTGATTCGATTGGAAAGTTTAACTTTGTCTTTGTTTTTCCGGGTAATTTAGAAAGTGTTAAAAAGATCGACCGGATATCAATAACTCACTTTTTCCCCTGCCGGAAAATTTCCAAGTGTTGGATTTTTCCGTAGTTTAAGAACGTTTAAATCGTGCAAGTAACGCAATGGACCCTCTAGAAGACAACAAACCTTAACTCGATTATGTGACCGTCTTGAACTGCCTTTTGAACTTTAGTGTTTGGGGCAGTACGGCATGCCACATGTGAGGCGTTGTCTTGACCCTTCTACGGCTGAACCGTTGTTACTGTGGCATGAAATGGATGTTTTTAATCTCCCCTCAAGAGTTGAGCTATTGGAAAACATGGGTGTTTGATTATTCGATCGGAAAGTTTAACATTGTCTATTTATCTGGAATGTGATACAATATTTGGAATCCACATGTTGTTATGAGACAACTAATTTGAATGTTATAAATCTAGCACTTTAGTCTCAAATGATCGGTTGCCACGGGATTTTGATGCGATCAAAAGTCCGTCGCAATCACGTAGCGTACGCGAACACTCGCCGGGTAAACTTAATAGACAGCCACGCCCCATAGCCCCGACCAAGTGACTGTAGGAGAACCCCGTAGCCAAAAGCATCCATTCGGGTGCTCACGGCAGCGGTGTTCCTCCTTAGTGCACTTCGTCGACGGCATCCGGGGGTGCGGCCGTCTACTAAAGTTTGCGAAGAGCATTCGATCAGGATGTCGGGAATCTTGTTGAATTTCCCGACTTGATATTGAAAAGAGTTTTCGATTTTGAGACTAAAATGTGTGGTTTATAATTGTTAGGCATGCGATGTCTAAGGAATTCATTTGATTAGGCATGCGATGTCTAAGGAGGATGCGGATTCCAACTGTTGTAGTTTTACACTTTCTTTTCTGCGACCGTAAGTGTAATATGTGATATCGCCGGTTTCGTTGATATATGTCAACGACAATTGGGATGGGCATATTTACATACGCTGATGACATGTGATGTTATATGTTGCTGGATATGTTATATTGGATCGTCGTGTTTGAATAGCCGGGGGGTTTTATGTGAGACGAGTGTTTTTACATTTTCATTTATGTAAATAACTTGTATGTAATATTCTTTTATTGGGGCACTTCCGGGTTGAGGATGATGTCACCATTGTATATTATTTACTTTTCCGCATTAGGATAGACCCAAGGCGGGGAGCACAAGTAACCGGGTTCTAGGGTCCAGTGGGAGACCATCTCGAGTAGTCGAGTCCGGGTCTCCTAACTCTAGAATTGGTAGGGTTGCTTGCCGCTCTCGTAAGGGTCTAGGGTGTGGGATTGGCTATTCATCACGACCGTGGAATCCGTGTTTTATATAGGCTCAAAATAAAACACGGACGTCCTAGTATATCCAATATTTTATATGATATTTTCTGCTGCGTTATCTGTGATGTGATCATGTGATATGTTCAGATAGATATAGTATATAGTATATATGATATATTATATAGACGTTGCTTATGTTTTACACCCGCGCTAGCCCTGCCCCGCTCTGCCGTTAGTTACCTAACCTAACGGTACAGACGGGGCATCGAGGCGAATGCGGATGGCATAAGTGTACGTTGTATTTATCTGTGATGTTTAGATGGAATTAAATGATGGGACATTAATTAATGAGATTAATGAAAGAAAATAAACCTAAAAGATGTTGTGGAATCGAATTTCAAAAATCAGGTAGCTGTAGGTGTTGTTTTGCATAGCGGTGTTCCTTGTAGAACATCCAGCACTTTATTCGATAAGGAAAGAGCCGACGATCCTTTCACCGGGAGTGACCTCTTTAGCAATAATTAGCAAATGCTACAATCTTCGGTTTGTCTTTTGACTGCTTTTCTAGTTCTCGCTTTGCATAGTGGTATTGTGAATATCCTGCACCTCATTCGACAAAGAAAGAGCCGAGATCCCTTCACCGGGAGTGACCTCTTTAGCGAAACTAGCAAACGCCTCAAAAACACTCCATTTAAAAACTATTTGATTCCGCAACAAGGTCAAGTTCAAAGCGTTAAAGGTTTTATTAAAAACCATCTGCAACCCTCCGTCATTTTAGGAAGTAGAATACTTAGTATTCGTGCTGCGTTTGTCGACCATAGCCGAGGCGTAGTGTACGGTAGCTAAGTGATGTCTTACTACACAGCATATGATGCGATTAGTTAGGACAGTCATGTGACTTTGTTGACCTTAGCCAAGGGTCATGTGGGTGGGTCTAATTAATCACGAAATTACGGGTAGAGCTTGACTAGTACTTATGATTTGTTGACCATAGCCAAGGTCATAGGTGCTAGGGGTAAAAACCATTATCAGGAGTTTCAAGTGTTGAAATTTGCAATGAGATTGCATACCTTCTATGAGATAGTTGGATCCCGATACCCACTGCGAGTAATTGTTACTACTGTGAGAGTTTTGCACTTTACAATTAGCCGATCAAGTAGGTGTCTAGAAAGGTGTCAACGGGGTTACGCCCCTGGGAAAACGAGGTTTATTTTAATTAGGTCCGTGCGAAAGCAATGGGAACCTCCCTCAAAGTACCGGCACTGGCCTGGCTGAAAGATTGGCGAACTTGTAGAGTGTAATTAATCCCGGCTAGTCTTTCCTTTTAGGGTTTGAAGGAAGATTTGATAAAAACAGTGGGAGCCATCCTGATTAGATAAAATATATAAGCAATATAATCTTGCAAGAGCGCACACAGAGTGTTTTCTTCTCTCTCTCTCCAGGTAGCGACCATGTCACGCCTTAATCAAGATAATAATATGGATGTATTGATCGAACCCGCTTGTTTTACTGAGCTGGGGAACGTTGGTCCCGCTCCAACTTATAATTGTTATAAGACCGAGCAGGAATTAGGGGAATACCAGGATTCCCGTGCCACCCAAACAAAGAAAGTGCATGATGATGCATCTTCTTCGGGTGTGTTCATTTCAAAGAACTGTTTCTCTATATCCTCTACGTCCTGGGTATTAGATACCGGATCAGGATCTCGCATATGTAATCTGTTGCATGGGCTACAGAAAGGTAGAGAACTGAGAACGGGTGATAAGTTTCATGAGACAGAAAACGGTGCAAGTGTTACATCCAAGTCTGTTGGTCACTATCACCCTGTATTACCAGAATACGTTGGTTCTGAACGAATGTTATTAGATACCCAACCTGATATACAACATCATATCGGTCTCTTTATTAGTAAAGAAAGGATATAATTTTGTATTGTTGGATAATGTTTTGAACATTTCCTATATCAAGAGTTGATCGGTTCAGGCACGTTATCTAAAAGAATTGACGTTCTAAATCAAACTACAGTTCTTAGTATAAAGAACACACACGAGAGGAAAAGTTCAGAAATGAACGAATTCTTCTTGAGGCATTGTAGACTAGGTCATATCAATGCGACCCGACTAGCTAAGTTACATTTAGATGCATATTTAAATCAATTTAAATTTACATCTTATGAAACTTGCCAGTCATGTCACAAAGATAAGATGACCATAGCTCCGTTTACTTGAAACAGAGAAAGAGTTAGTGAACTCTTGGGACTGATACATAATGATGTGTGAAGGTCCCCAGTCTACATATGCCAGGACCGGTTCTTTGTACTTCATTACATTCACTGATGATCTCTCTAGATTCAGACATATGTTCCTGTTGAAACACAAGTCCAAAACTTTTGACATAATCACCGAATATAAGTCAGAAGTACAGAACCAAAAAACGGGTATAAGTATTATGTCCTATGATAAGATCAGGGAGGAGAATACTTGTGCATGGAATTCTTGGGCTATTCTAAAGAAGAATGAGATTCTCTCTCAGCATTATTCCTCCGTATACACCACAGCACGTCGGTGTATCGGGGCGGAGCAATCACACCCTATATGATATGGTGCGCTCTATGATGAGTACTGCTGAATTACCTGTTTCCTTTTGGGGGTTATGCACTTAAGAAGCTGCATACCTATTGAATTAGGTTAGAATCAGATCACTGCCTACCACTCCATATAAGATATGGTATAGGAAGAGTCCATCTCTTAAGCAAGTTAAGATTTGGGTTGTCCGGCCTATGTCAAAAGAAAAATCCGGACAAGCTCGAGGCAAGGTCAGTTCTGTAAAACTGGAAGAATTTCCAGCTATACAAACTACAGCTGATGATTTGATAGAACCAAAGGATTCAATAGTCTCCGACGAACCTCAGCCTCTCCGCCGATCTAGTAAGATTCCTCATCCGCCTGAGAGATACTTCGGTTTCTCAATGACAGCGGGAGCGAGGATTGCATCATGAGATGATGACCCAACTAGTTTCGAGCAGGCCATCAAGAGTGGGGACTCTGTAAGAATGGCTGGAGGCTTAGCGATCTGAGATGGAATCCATGTACACCAACAAAGTATGGACTTTGGATGCTATATCTGAAAGGTTAAATTCCCATCAGGAGAAAGTAAATCTTGAGAAGATTACTTGGTGTAGATGGAAAAGTTGAGACTTTCAAAGCTAGACTTGTTAAAGGTTTTCGTCATCGACCAGGCGTGGATAATGATGAAACCTTTTTCCAGTGGTTGTGCTTAAGTCCATCCGGATCCTACTTGCCATTGCTGCATACCATGATTACGATATCTGGTGGTTGGGAGTCATGACTGCTTTTCTAAATATTGATTTAGAAGAGAGCGTCTATAAGTACACAGCCAGAGGGCTTCGTAGACAGTGGGAGCAGCGAAAACGTGTGCAAGTTGCTTTACAGAATAAAGCAGGCATCGCGGAGTTGGAACGTCTGTTTTGATGTGGTAGTCAAAGAGTTTGACTTCATCAAAATGGTAGATGAACCTTGTACATACAAAAGGTAATACAGAGTAAGGTGGTCATCCTCGTATTGTACGCGGACAACATACTCTTGATAGGAAAAGAGTTTCCTATGCTACTCTCGGTCAATCTCCTCTTATCACATTGATTCTCCATATAGGATCTATGTGATACCTCCTAAATCCTAGATTTTATATCTATGAGATAGATCTAAATGAATATTAGGATTCTCACTAGTTGTAGTGAGATGGTGTCAGTTGATCCTGGGGAGAATCACTGGAAAAGTTCCAGGGTGATAAGGACGACTGAATGTTAGTCGCAGGCATTGTCTTTACCCTCAGTGGAGGGACGGTATGTTGGAAGAGTTCCAAGAGAGATACCGTGGCAAGCTAGACGATAAAGTCTAGTGACATCGCTATCAAAGATACTACCAAAGAGGCAGTTTGGGTGTATATTAGTTCATGAGATGAACTAGGTTCCTACCATTGTGTGATAATGGAAGTGTGGCTTTGGCCCAGGAACCTCGGTCCCATCAGTGACCCAGACATATTCTGAGGCAGCATCACCTGATCAAGGAGATAGTTGATCTCCAGGGTGATCATGGTTAGGAGAGTAGACTCAGAGGACAACACGGCGGATCCACTCACAAAGGCATTTTCCCAGAGAGAGACTATTATGGGATGGTTGAGTATGAGATACTACAACCACTGCTACAGATGGCCCTAGTGCAAGTGGGAGATTGTTAGTTATATGTATGCCCTAGAGTCTATTACTGTACATGAGATGTATATAGTAGTGGATGCTGGGACATATATAGGTAGGACTTTCTTGCTCGACATGATAGCACGCTATCTGGTTGCTCTTTATCTTAACATGTATACTTGCTGTCTCTCTATTACATGTTGATAAAGCCCTTAGGATGTGTACTCGACTTCCAGGACTATGATGTAGATCATATTAGTGGGGCCTGGGTAGTTAATGAGTACATCCTTCAATGTTCCTAGTCGTGGGAATATTGAGACGGGGCATCGATATTCCAGAGTAGACTAGCGTATATCTTCTCGACCCATGTGATGGACGATGGATGATCCCATATCCATTGGTGTTTGACATCAGAGTTGGTATGCGGGTGCTCTGTAGTGACTGGGTACACTGAACGGACTCGCCGAGAACTCCCAGATGGTATTATACCTTACGTCAGATGGCAGTTCTCTGGTGACACTGGTACAACTTAGTCTGTTGACCCGAGATCGTCATAGAGTCTTGTGTGTCTCCCACTGTGCTTTCATTTCCACCCTACCACGGCTCTACTGAGTCGTGCAAACAGGTGGTTTTTGGTTACAGTCCCGATTCACATGGAGGCAATGAGCGATAGGAGGGGATTCGTCTCTCCCGGTATTGAGGGTTGATGTTGCGCTATGCTCGACTGGCCATAACTAGAAATCCCTGGCCAGGGTTGCACTGATTTACTGGTAAATGTTATCAGTAGTTTCATGCTTGTTATGGACCTTACATCGGCATGACTTATCAAGCTACTGGGGTCTGACGTTTACCACTCCTAGACGAGATATGCGACATATCAGACGAACAGACCGGACTGTACTGTAAGTGTTACTGATTCGATTCGCAAGAGTGTGAGCAGGCTTGCTCGTTGATCTTCTGATCACTCAATACCCGGGTGGCCGTTACGTTTAGCAGACCGCTTGCGGCTTATGGGTGATTGATATGATCACCACCTACTGCCGGCGTATTGACGAGTCTTTAGAGTCCTACACAGAGGTTTCTTGGCTCAAGCGAAACGAAATAGGAGCGCATATGAGATATGTGCGGGACCGAGAATAATACCAGTATGTGATACTGTGTTCTATTCTCGCGATTTGTATCATCGGACGGTTATATGTGATATAGCCGGGTTACTGAATCAAATGTTGATTCGATATATTGATACACTAGATATTAGTCGGTTATATGCGATATGACCGGATCATTAAATCAAGTATTGATTTAATGATTTAATGTATAATTATATATTTGATATATTACTTTACATTAACTAGTATTTGTTAACTTATGATTGATTTTCTCACTTGATGTGCACAAGTTATATATATGATATATGTTTATGCACTAGTTTGTATCATGATTGATGATACATGCAAACTTGGGTGTGTGTATGACTTACACCATGTTTAGGTTAATGGTTGGGTTTTATTTATTTTATTTATTTTTTGGCAAAAACAAAATGGTGGCTTTCTTTGTTTTTTGCTTGAAACTTCATGAAGCTTTTTAAGCATCTTTGACAAAGTCTAACCATTTTGTTTTGCATGAGATTTTCACCAACCTAACCATTAGCTCAAACTAGGGTTTAGTCTCTACAAAGGCTAACTCACCCATGGTTGCATTATGATATACTTCACTTGATTATTCATTTTAGTTAATTGATAATTCATTCTTATTCCTTCTTCTTCTTCTTCTTCAAGAAGAAGAAAAACCTTTCTTGAAAATGACCAAGAGAAGATTAAGAGTGAGAAATCCAAATCCAAAGTGAATCCACTTCCTATTTCTTCATCCTCTGCCACTTGCCATGTAGTATAGGGTGTTCTCTTCACAAAGTTCATGACCAAGTGAAGATGGAGCTCGATTTTGAGTCTCCTCGATATAGATCATCTTCGGCCTCGAAGTCAACGACCTAGTCCGCTCATTTCTCCGAAGAAACCATCGCTAGGGTCCGGGATCCCGATGATCGCAGCGAAGGGACGTCAACACGGAGCATTATAAGTGAAGGACCGGATCTACAAAAGTTGTTATCCTTTCACTTAGTAGCAAAGTAGTTTGCTTGCTTTTAGTTTCACCTAATCTCTAGTATACGATCTTGCATAGGGTTGTTCAGCACATAAAAATTTGATTTTGGCATGGTTGATGTCTTGTAGAACCTCATGAGTGTGCCTAGGAACCCTACAAGTTATGTTTGGAAAAATACTTTCCCAATCTTGTTAAAAAAAAGAAAAATGTCTTCTGTAAAACAGAAGCCCTTGGATCAAAGATCCAATGGTGGGAAACATCCCCAAATCAATCAGAGATCTCTCAATGAGAGATTTCCTTAACTGATTCAACAAATCAGCCTCCCCTATATAAAGGACCCAAGACTTCAAGTCTTGTACAGAAGAACCTCCCATAAACTTCAATTTCTCAAAAAAGAAAAAGAGAAGCGCAAGCTCTAAGAAGAAGAATTTTCTTCAAGGTAAATAACAATAAGTGAGATCATAGCATCTCCTCTCTCACATCAGAAGAACTTAGTTCTTTTTCCAGATCACAGATTTATAAGACAAAGTCATTCATGAAAAGAAGAGAGATTATAGCATCTCCTCCACATCTAAGAGTTTAACTCTCACATCAGAAGAACTTAGTTCTTTTTCCAGATCTCAGATCTATAAGATGAAGTCTTTCACAAGGGAGAACCAAATTCTCAGAGAATTGAATTGGGCAGAACAAAAAACTCAGTGCTTAGCACTCAAATCTAGCGCTCAGCGCAGAGTGCTCCATGTGCTCCTCACGTGGGCGCTACTTAATAAAAAGATCTTAGCACTCGAATCTGGCGCTCAACGCCAAGTGCCCCACATGCCCCTCACATGGGCGCTGCTCAATAAAGAGCGTTCAACACTCAAATGCTGGCGCTCAGCGCCAAGCGCTCCATATGCCCTTCACGTGGGCGCTGCTCAAAATAAAAAGGGCGCTTAGCGCTCAAATGCTGGCGCTCAGCGCTAAGCGCCCCACGTGTCCCTCACGTGGGCGCTACTTAACACAGAGTGCTCTGCGCTACACAAGAAGAGCCTAGCACCATGAAGAGTGTTCAACACTCATAAAAAACAAAAAGAATGCGGGTGTCAGTATTCACATAAATGTTTAGCATTATGTGCACAGAGAAAGGACTGCGTCCTAGCAAGTGTATAACACTTTATAAAAAAAAGGGAAATGACAAAGACTAAGTAGGCTGAGCCCAAGGTTGGCCAACTCCTAAAATTGACCGAGCCCATAGGTCTTCTTCTAAATTGGACTTAGTCCTAAACAAGATTATCAAATCTTTGATGAATATTCATTGGTTCAAGGGTACATCTCTTCATACCTCTGATACATTTCGTTGTAATTCTTCAACATCTTCAGAGAGATGGAGGGTCCAAATAACCAATAACTTTTGGCGCATCCCCAAACGGTTATACCAAAACCCTAGAGACCATGATGTCTTTAAACCTTACAGACTATAATATCTTTAAACCAGACTATGATGTCTTTAAACTTTACAGACTGTGATGTCTTTAAACCAGACTATGATGTCTTTAAACTCACATAGACTATGATGTCCTTAAACCCAATGGACAACAACGTCCCTAAACTAAGACGATGGATCCTAATACTCTTTCGTTGGATCTAAATGATCCTAATCCCCCGTTGAGTAGATCTTAGTCTAAAATTAGACCAACGTATCCTCAACAAACGTTGAAGTTGATCTTAATTTCAAACGAGGTTAACGAGCCTTAAATCCACCAAACCCAAATCTAAGAAAATACAGATTTGGACTAATCCCCGCCCTACGGGCGACAACATAAATTAGTCTCCGTATACAATCAATGGGCAACCAAAAAAAATAAAACAAACACACACGACACGAAGTGACCTTCTGGAGCAGGAGAAAGTGGTTACCGCGATGCTGTAATGTAATTAACTGCATGGGCTTGAGCCTGCAGCGAAGGGTATCCCCACAATCAAAAACCCCTCACAATGAGGGGGAATCTGACGAAGTCTGCTATAATGGCCGCATCTGTCCAAACCTCCGATACATTGTGCCATAAATTAAATTGGCATTTTCGGAGAGGTGGACGGATAAAACCAAATAGCATCTGCCCCAAAATTCAGGCCAGACGTCCCAACGTCCCGGTTGCGTCATTCGGCGGTAAACAATATATATACGGATGAGGGGTATTCTTGTAATTCATTACCGGTTTACTTTAGAGTTACCATTTCTGTTTTTTTGCTTTAAACATTTAGTTTAAATGTTTAATTGTTGTGGAAAGTGTGAGTGTAATTTTTGGCATTGTTTCTTGATTCATGCATGTGAACTTATGACTCATCGTGGCATGATGAATTCTTGGTGTATTGTGAGATATTTTGTGGAGCAAGTGGCAGATATTTTTTCCTTGGTTGTTTTTTCTTTAGCTCACACACAAATACTTTCATGACCCAAAAATATTGCTCGTGACTGGCACTTGAATCCTATGAAGTCTATAAGACCCCATCCAATTCAAGTAAGCCGAAACCCAGAAATCTAAACCTTTTAAAGAAAACAAACGTTTTATTAAATGCAAGTTTATTTTACTGGTTGAAAAACATGTTTCGTGTTTTAAAAATTTGGGCAGCACCTCCTTTGTATCTTTTGATCCAAAACCACAAATCCATAATGATAATAAAGGAATCCCTAAGCGGGAGCTAGCTCTTCGCCAAACGGCGGATTCACAACCATGCAGGTAATAAAACAAATATACGACGCCCAACGGCGAAGATCAACACAAAAGATAAGTAATAAATCGAGACATCAACCCAATAAGCGAAACATAAACCACATCGCTCAAATCTAGCAACTACAAGTCTCACTAAGTCTTGCTATTTATACAAATGCTAGTTTTGATTGATGGAGTTGACTAGATACAATATGAATAATAAATACAAGAGTGGGCACGATACAAATGTCCCACCTACCAAAGCAAATCACCCAAATGCAGCTGTGTGCCAACGATGGCGCTACCGATCCATGCGGTCAACCTGCAAGAACTGTGGTACAACGGGGGTGAGTTGCCAACTCGTGAGTAGAAAACATCATCAGGTAGAAATCGAATAAAATAACAATTTCCTAGGTCAACTATATCATAAAGCTAATACTATGATATCTAGGGTGACCGTATGTGTAAATATGTGCCAACAATCTAATGATACATGTATGCATGTGGATAACATCCAACAATATAATGAATGCATGTATGCATGTGGATCTCGTCCACTCAAAACATCATAAAAACATATGCATGCAAATATATGAGGATATCAAAGAATGTGTGTCCATCAATGGCACATCAAATCATGGAACCTGAGTGTCCAACACCGACACTCGAAAACATCATGAAACCCGTGTCCAGCATCGACATGTAAATCCTCATATCTCAGGCGCCGCATCCTCAGATCGGCCCTCAAGTTCATCTCACTACTCCAGTCGGTATCCTCTGGATAACCGCCGAGTCTAAATACTGTCACTGGTAGGTAGTGCTCCCCTGCCAGGCTCAACGCCATCATCTGCAACTATCTTGCCCCGGAGTACCGCACCGGGTCCACCATGCATCCGCAGATGGTTCCTCCTCCTCCTCAAATCGGGTTTCACATGCCACTCTCAGAACCGAGAAAACACATGGTGGATGCACCGAAATATCATATCAAGAGAACCCGGGTTTTTAAAACAATACATACTTTCTTTTGAAACATAACCACGGTTCTCAAGTCCCGAAATCTCATAAAAATATCATACCTCAATGCGTATAATCATAAAGCATGATGTATGCGACATATTACAGAACTGCAAGCATATCCATATAGAATGCAACATGGAACAGTAATATGCACATATTAAGGGAAGACCACTCTTTTAAATGAATCCAGTTTTAAAATATATCCTGCGGTTCCCCATTTCTCCAAAGTCGAATGCAACATCGTATAAAGGTGTATATGTAGCTATAGCAAGTAAATTATGCAAAGAGTCATATCATGATGCAGCAATTCTACTGTGTAGTGACATGGCAATTATCGATGATGAAGTGTGTGAGCCGGCCAATCTGTGTAAGTGTGACATACGCATCATCGATAATGGTGTAGGTGTAATAGCACAGGTATATGAAATGCAATGAGAATGACATGAACGTAGCATAAAGTAAATCGGCAGCTAAAAGCTATAAGGTATACGTATCTGACATGACTGAGTCGGTGAATCTATCAATCGGCATCCTCTAGTCAAGAGTATAGGTCCATCATCAAGTACAACTCACCACGTACGGTATCCATCGTACGACGGAATTAAACAATTAGGGATCCTATCAACCTATAAGACAATGAGGGTACGGACCTAGCGTCACGTACAGCCTATCATTCAAGATTCACAAAATTATATATATCTATATATCTATATCCCATGTCACATCCATAACAATCTCATATCAGGGGACCGGCAAAGGTATCCATCATCTCAATCGACTCGCATCCTTATACCGACATATCAATCAAGTCATCAAATCACCTTGTATATTCTTTTCATCATATAAGTATCTCACATCAAGTCATCTTATTAGTCTAAAGTCGTATATTATCAACCTTATATCATGCCACTATGATCTCCTATTGGTTCTCTTTACAATTACTTATCTATATCTATCATATCATGTCACCTAAACCCTAAGCTATAATTTTAAGTCATGGTATATCTTATCTCCTACTAATTCCTTAACCCTATTTCTAAGTTTCTAATATGGTTTCTCTAACCATACCCTATAGTTTTCTAGTCTGGGTGTCCTTAACTGTATTCTATAAATCCGTTTCTATCAAAACTTGCAGGGGTGTTATACGCCATCCACCCAACTTCCCCCGTAGATATAGATCTACTCACCTTGATCCTTGCTCGCCGAAGTCGAAGACTCCATGCTCCATCGTCTCGGAATCCATGCGAAGGTACCTACAATCAAAACAAATCGCAAGTGCTATTAAATCGAGTGCGGAAAAACAATACGGCACACGGTGCGATTATAGGTTAGAACCTATAGCCTCGCATGCAAAACACAACCAAATAACCCTCGTTGTTGACGTACAAACGCCACACGAATGGATTCAAATCAATTACAAAAACCAAGATTTTAGAATCGGAAAACATAAACTCAGCAACATGAGAAATCCATCCCAGATTTTCCATTAGGTAAAATTAGCTAATTTTGCATATGGGGTTGCTCTAGATATAGGATAACAATGCCCCAGAAAAAAAATCACAAGGTTTCACTCCGACTTGGCCACAAATTGCGGCCAATCCTAATAAATCTGTGGCCAGATAAGTGAATTAGGGGCTCGGGCTTCAAGAGTTGCTTCTATGTTGCCTGCTCATCTCTCTATAATGGCAACATATTTTATAGGTCTCTCGGGTCACAGCGGATAACTAATTGTCATCACAAATTCTACAATTTCCGATATCGGCAGATTTCAAAGTTCGCATTTTTGGATTTGGTCTCAGGTTTGGTCAGGGATTCTATCACTATAGGGGCGTAAAGTCACTACTAAACCTCAATTCCACCATCTCAATTAAAATCAAACCCTAACGTCAACTTGAAGTTTTCAAAGGTCACAAAATGACACTTAAACAAATTATAAACTACACTAAATTGCTAGAAAAGCTAAAACTGAACTAAGGCATTGGATTTTACCTCAGTTGGGCAACTCAAGAAATCCCTAGCTCTCCCAAGTCTCCAAAATCCAAACTTGCAAGGTCCAATGTTTAGAGGATGAAGTGGGGATCATTTTTAGTGAAAAGGGTTTAGGGTTTTGATAAGGATTTTGAGATGATTTCTTGGGGTGAAGGTGGAGGGAAACTTGAGGATGAAGGAGGTGAAGAAAATAAAGGGGGTGAGGAAATGGGGCTGCCCCCCCTCTCTTTTATTCTCTCTCTTACCCTCACTCTCTCTTATATTCTCACCTCTCAATTTATATCCTTTTCTCTTTTCTTTTCTTTTTCACTAAACCAAATATTAACAAACACAAATGACACAACATGTAACATGTCATGGTGCACTAGCCATGAAAAACTGTAGAAACACGGATTTGCCCTAATCGCGATTAGCAGTTCACTAATCGGGTTTTATCCAAACTGCATATAATAAATTTTAAAATTGCCAAATCCGATAAATATATTTTTAACTGAATAAATTATTTTAAATCTCCAATTATTTCACAATTATTGGTATATATTTATACCATTTTACGAAAACCCCAATTTCGCAAATCGGGTAGTTTTCGCGAATATATTATTTTAATATTAAATTCCAAAAATAATATTTTTTATTTTTTTGAAATGTTACAAATACCTCACAACACAACTCAAGAAAAAAAAAGGCAGATACTTTTCTTTCTTCAATTGGCCAAAGCTTTGAGCTCACACTTTCTCTTCATGGCATCTTCTTCAACCTCCACCCAAACCCTCTCATGAGTTGAGAATCCTTAGGTGTATTGAGACAAAGTGATCACATACAATTTCTACTTCATCTTGGCTATCTAGGCTAGCAAACTAGATACCCGAGTTGCTTCAGTTTTGAGGCGGGAGCCCGTATAACTAACCCTCGATGTGGGGAGACCGGAGATCAAACTTGATCAAGGAAGCCGCGAGAAGCTTGGGATAAAGGTTAAGGACCGAAGGACACAGATCGATCAGTATAACCTCTATAAACTCCTTTGATAGGAATTGTATAGGGTTAATGGTACGATCCGTAGATTAGGGTTCAGTTAGCGCAGGGTTTAAAAAGTTTTTGTTCCGCGTTTGGCCACGGGTTGATGGCCGGGGCGCTGCCGTAACCCAACAGACTTATGTCAAGGCTTCTACATGCTTCCACAAGCATCTTTAGCCATGCTAATTTCCACCTAATTTTGAATTTTCCTTTAATAATTAATCACCCAAATTATCTTTAGTTAGGTATGAGTCTCATACACCCAAGTCCAATGTATCATCTAGCATGACACAAAAATAAATAAATTAATATATATCACATGTATATTTATATATATTTAGAGAAAACAAATTCTTAAGTAAGCTAATATAGTCTTGAGGGGGCGCTCTTCTGTGTAGTGAAACTGTCCGGTGAGCCTGGCCGGTGAGCAAATATATTAATATATCAAATATATAATTCTATATTAAATTATTAAATCAACACTTGATTTAATAATTCGGCTATATTACATACATCCGACTAATATCATTTATATGTATATCAAATATACATATAACAAATTATTGAATCAACACTTGATTCAATAATATGGTTATATCACATATAACCTATATCGCGAGATTAGAATACTGTATCACATACACGTATTAATCTCGGTCCCGCATATATCACATATGTGCCCTACTTCATTTCTCTTGAGCCAGGAAACCTCTGTGTAGGACTCTAAAGACTCGTCAATACGCTAGCAGTAGGTAATGATCATATCAGTCACCCACAAGCCGTCAGCGGTACTAGATGGACGTAACGGCTACCCAGGTATTGAGTGATCAAAAGATCAACAAGCAAGCTTGTCCAAACTCCCGTGAATCCAGTAAGTAATACTACCATACAGTCCGGTCTTTTCGTCTGATATGTCGCATATCAAGTCTGGGGGTGGTAAACGTCAGACCCCAATAACTTGATAAGTCATGCCGATATGAGGCTCATAACGGGTCGAGAAACTACTGATAACACTTACCAGTAAATCTCAGCATCAGCCCTGGCCAGGAACTTCCTGTTATAGCCAATCGAGCATAGCAAAACATCAACCCCCAATACCGGGAGAGACGAAACCCCTCCTATCGCTCATTGCCTCCATATGACTCGGGAATGTAACCAAAATCCACCTGTTTCCACGCTCTCTTGAGCATGGTAGGGAGGAAATCAAAGCAGAGTGGGAATCACACAAGACTCTATGACGATGTCGGGTCTACAGACTAACCTATACCAGTGTCACCAAAGGACTTCTATCTGACGATAGGTATAATACCATCTAGGAGTTCTCGGCGAGTCTTGTTCGGTGTACCCACTCTCCAATGAGTACTTGTATACAATCTTGGATGTTAAACACCAATGGATGCGGGATCATCCATCGCCCCATACAGGGTCAAGAAACGTACACACTAGTCTACTCTGGAATATTGATGCCCTGTCTCGATACTCCTACGACTGGGAACAATTAAAGGATGAACTTGTGGACTACCCTGGCCCCACTAGTATGATCTGCATCATAATCCTGGTAGTCAACATATACCGTTTTGCTGTGTGTCAGACCCAATCAGTTCTTGCTTTAGGTGAATGTTCATGAAATTTCTTTCAAGTGCAAAATTATATCCTTCATTAGATAATAAAGATACTAATATAATATTTTATAGCATACTGGGTACACAAAAACAGCTATACAACACCAAAATGTGCCCACTTCTCAACCCCAAGTGATAATCCCCTACCGCAACAGCATCAACGTTTGCTCCATTGCCAACCGTGAAGGTCATATCACCTGTCTTCAGTACTCTACGATTCATCAGAGCCTACAAAGAATTACAGATGTGAGAACCTGAACCAGTATCTAGTATCCATGATGTAGAGTTTACAGAAAAACAGTTTTCGATTATGAACACACCGGAAGCAGAAGCATCAGCTTGCTTCGTGCCCTTGCCTTTTTCTTTGAAAGCCTTCCAATCTTTCTTCCAGTGCCCCTTCTTGTGACAGTAGTAGAACTCATCCTTTTTTTCTTTAACTCTCCCCGATTTGTTCGTTCCTTGCACCTTTTTAACACCTCCTTTCGGTTTGGTGGCGGTCTACTTCTTCTTCCCTTTAGCTTTCGCTTTGGATTTTGAAGAGGAAGATTCCCAAACAATAAGAACATGTGTCTTCTCCTTTTTCAAAGAGCTCTCTGCTACCCTCAATATGTTGAGGAGCTTTGGAAGATCAGCTTCCATGCCGTGCATGTTAAAGTTCAGCACGAACCGAGAGAAGGTGTGAGGAAGGGACTATAGAATCAAGTCAATATATAATTCGTTCTCTAACATGCATCTCAGGTTTGCGAGTTCTTCAATAAGACTGATCATCTTTAGGACATGCTCTCCTACAGGTGATCCGGGAGCTAACCTCATCTGGAATAACTTCATTATGGTCTCGTACCTTGCGATGTGAGAGTGATCTCCATACAAATCCTTACAATGGAGAAAAATGGATTTGATGTCTATATTCTTGTGCTGTTTCTGAAGTTCATTATTCATGGACGCCAGCATGATGCACTTTGCTTTCTCGCAATCCAGGTCCCACGTTTTGCGGACCTCGATGTTCGCAACCGAGGAGTCTGGTCCTGAGACAGGGGGATCAGTACTGGTGAGGACGTATGCTATTTAGTCATAAGAAAGTGCAATGTTGACGTTCCTCAGCTAATCTTTATAGTTTGGCCTAGTCGGTGTATTTTTTTCAAGTAGTAATTTAAATCCCGTCATGATTGCTGCCAGAGAGAGAGAGAAAAGAAACACTTAGCGTATGCACTTGCAAGATTAGATTTGTTTATTATCTTATCTAACCAGGATGGCTCCCACTATTTCCTCGAATTCTCTATCAAACCTTAAAAGGAGAGCTAGTCGGGATAATTTACACTTTATAAGTTTGCTAACCATTCAGCCAGGTGGGTGTTGGTACTTCGAGGGAGGTTCCCCATGCCCTCGCACAGATCTAATTAAAATAAACCTCGTTTCCGCAGAGGCGTAGCCCCGTTAACACTTTAAAGACACCTAATAGGTTAGCTAATTGTGAAGTGAAAAGTATCTACTAAAAGTAATCCTACTCATCAGTGGGATCGGGATCCAACTATCATTGTGTGATGACCTAGATGGAAGCCACTCTAGTCACCACACTCTAGAAGGTATGCTAAATCTGCAAGTTTCCTTTATATTTTGAACTCCCGATATGATTTTCCCCCAAGCCCTTATGACCTTGACGAAGGCCAACAAATCATAAGATGCAAGTCAAGTTCTTCCTGTCGTTGTCCTGATTAATTTAGACCCACCCGTACTTGCCCTTGACGAAGGCCAATAAGGCTGTATGACTGTCCTAAACTAATGCATCTATCTATACTACAAACAAACAACACACCGCTACCATTCACTATTCCTTGACGAAGGCAAACAAACATAGCATGAATACGATGTGCTACTCATTTGAAATGATGGAGGGCTACGGCTGGTTTTTGGTGAAAACCTTGAATGTAATGAACTTGATATCGTTGAAGGAACGATAACTTTGAAAAGGAGTGGTTTAAACTCCGCCTTTTAAACGAGTGTTTTGGAAAGAACCGAGTGGGTTTTTCAAAATGTTCCAACAACATCTTTTTAGGTTTCTTATCTTGCATTAATGAGGATTAATGCGATCCGATCATTTAATTCCTATCACACCAGAAAAGAACGAAAATAAAATATACGCATATGCCATCCGCATTCGCCACGGGCCCCCGTCATGCACTGTTAGGTTACTTAACTAACGGCAGAGTAGGGGCAGGACTAGCACGGGTGCAAAACATATATCTACTAGTGTGTGTGTGTGTGTGTGTATAACCATTCATCCCAGGCATGATATAAGCAACATCACAGAAAACTAATAAGCAACAAGAATAGCAGATAATTTTGGAGCCCCGAGTTTCATTTGATCCATACATGAAACTCGACGTTCCCTATCTTGTGGACAACTTGTGCAATGAAAAACCTAGACCCCTATGAGCACGGCAAGCCATCCGCCGATCCCGGAAGCTAGGCAGCCCCAATCAACAAAGTGAGTGGGCCACCCAGCGCTTCACAGAATTCGGTGACTTGTGCACCCCACCCTCCAATTCTAGAGTGCGGCACCCTGGTCTCAATGCCATGAGATGGGCCATGTTGCCTTCTAGAATCCGGCTACTCGAGCACTCCTCCATGGGGTAATCCTAGTACAGAAGAAGAAAAGTATATACAACAGAGACATCGATCTCAACCCGGCCGTGCCTCGATAAAATAATATACAAACGGGCGGAAATGGCAGTCCACATATCGGACGCTCACCCCGCAACAATGAATATACAAATGAATTAACACTGTACTACAACCATTGCACAATAGGCCATCCACCATGACAAATTATCCATAACATCAGTGCAATCACAGAACATCGACGCGAATATCATGTTTGTAAACCCGTCTGATTGTACATATAGCAATCAGTCGGGTTATACCGCTCAATGATATTCACGGTTGCAGAAACAAATGCACAGAAAAGAAAAAATTTAGAATTCTGATCGATTAAAACTTTCCGCTTTTACCCCCATGTACAAAACAGTACACAAACAAATCTGGGCAAAAACAATATACACAAAAATCACATCTCCACAAACATGAACCATAGAAAAAACTTGGGGCAACACAACCAAAATTAGGCCGCGGATCTGCGGCCAAATGACCTATTTGGTCGCTGATTAGCCGTCTAATTTAATGATCGTTTGCTCGAAATTTTTTCTTGGCTTTAAAAAATCCTGCACATATTTTTAAGGTGACTGAAAATATTTTTTGAACACTTTTTAAAATTCGAACAACGAGCATATTTTGGAGATGTGATTCGGATAATTTCCGTCAATCGAAGTTCTAAACGTGTGCAAACTAGCTAGTTAAGTTTTATGGACCGGATCTGATACCAATGTAAGTCTATTTTACATGCTCTACAAGGTTTGTAGAAAAGAGGAGTTTCAAAAACCAAATTTTGTAAGTGTTCCCGCCAAATTTTCGGCTAAGAGCTATTTGTTCCCTTATAACCCTTATAAAAAAGGGAGAAAAGAAAGAGGAAAAGAATTCACGGTTGGACGTCACGTATTAAACAAGTGACTGCTTATATGCAAAGTATATAAGCGCTGAAAGAAAATGACAAAGGCCAAACAGGCCTCACGTGCTAAACACGAGAGCGCTCATATGTGAAGTATATGAGTGCTGAAAACAAACAACTAAGGGCCAAACATGCCTTACGTGTAAAACACATTGAACGCTCATATGCAAAGCATATGAGCGCTGAACATAAATAAATAATGACGAAACAGGCCTCACGTGTAAAACACGTGAGCGCTCATATGCAAAGCATATGAGCGATGAACACAAATAACTAATTGCCAAACATGCCTCTCGTGCTAGACACGTGAGCACTCATATGTAAAGAATATGGGAACTGAAAATAAACTAAATAAAACAATTAATGGCCAAATAGGTCTCACATGTAAAACATGTGAGCGCTCACATGTAAAACATGTGAGCGCTCATATGCAAAGCATATGAGCGCTGAACATAAACAGGCTAAAACCCACAGCAGGGGTCACGTGTTAAACACGTGAGTTCTCTTGCCTCTCACATGTAAAGCATATGAGCTCCCCAATTTAAAATGTTCCCATTAAATTCTATGTGATAAAATTAAATCCTATTTGGGAAATATTTTCCCTGGTCTTTCTAATATGGAAAGATCATTCTCTAACAGAGAATCCTGGATTTAAAATCCGATGGTCATAAAATATCACCAATTAAATCATCTTGTAGAATAAAATTCTATCATAGAAAAATATTTTCCTAATCTTGTTAAACTAACAAGATATTCATATGATAAGAATAAAATTCTATATGATAAGAAAATATATTTTTGATCCTATTAAACTAAAAAGATATGATATAATAAAATTCTAATCTTGTTAAAACTAACAAGATATTCATAATCTTGTTAAACAAACAAGAAATCTTCTCTGTTACACAGAAAGCCTTTGGATTAAAAATCCAATGGTGAATAAAATTCACCGATTGATCTAAAAGATCATAGAATCAATCATGATCTCTCAATGAGGGATTTTCTTAACAAATCGATTCTTGTTCTTCTCGTATAAATAAGAGCGAGGAGATGAGGAGAAACACAGAGAGGGAGAGAGGGGAAGAAAAATAGGGAGAGAATTAAATTCTCTAAAAGGAGACACCCCCCATAAGATTTGAGAAGCAAAAGAAAAAGAGAAAAAGAGAATTCAATTCTCTAGAGAAAGAAGATCCCCTTCTTAAACAAAAATCCTAAGTAAGAAGAAAGTACATATATTATCTTATCTCTTCTTTAAGGGTTTAACCCTTCATACAAGAACTTAGTTCTTCCTCTGGTTGAGATCTGCAGAAGCAGATCTCCCCACAAGTTGAGAACTTAATTCTTATTGGGATGATTCTGTTATGCAGATTCAAAACTTAGGGGAATGAACTAAGTCCAGAGAATTTAATTCTTCCAAAAATATATAGGAATTTAATTCCTCTGATAAAACTAGGGTTTAACCCTGTATAAGAAATTAATTCTTATAAAACAAGGGACCTAAAATTCTTAAAACTCAGATCAAAATCTCTACGCATATAAAAGAAATGACTAGTTACGTATTCCCATGTGAGCACCTCCGATGAACAAAAAGGAATGACTGAGATCGAATCACGTGTTCTCACGTGACCCCCAAAATGTTGCTTAAATGGAAAAAGGGAAAGATCCAAGGACATCGCTCACTTTTTGAGCACCTCACGTGTCCGCACGTGATCACTATATGAGCTAAGTGCTTAGCACTTATAAAAAGACGAGGAAATAAACCCAAAGAAGTAATGTCCAACTCTGGGGCGCTTCACATGCCTACACGTGATGGCCACAAGAATTAAGTGTTTAACACTTATATACAGACGGGGATTTGGACCCAAGTGAACAGCACCAACGTTCAGGCGCCTCATGTGCCACACGTGAGCGTCGCAAATTTCAGTGTTTAACACTGCTTTAGAGACTCACGTGAGAGCACGTGAGCACCGAGCATATATTAGCGTTTAACACTATAAGAAGCCATCTTCAGCCCCAAATTGGCTAAGTCTTCTTGAGATTAAAATGTCTTGGATCTCCAAATAGACTGAGCCTCTATGCTCATGACTTCCCAAGCTAATTGACCAGAAAGATGTCCATCACATATCTCCTAAGTTAATCTTAATCTTCCAAAATTGACTAATGATTCTTAGATGGTCTACCATGATCTCCCCTCAATCTGGAATTTGGTTCAAGGGTACATCTCTCAACACCTCTGATACATGTCGTTGTAATTCTTCAACATCTTCAGAGAGGCGGAGGGTCCCGACAACCAACAACTCTTGGTGCACTCCCAAACCGATGAGCACATCCCAATTGACAGCAACGTCCTTAAACTAGCTACAGACCGAAACGTCCTTAAACTAACAATGGACCGAAACGTCCTTAAACTAAAACAATAGAGCCCAAATGCTCTTTTGTTGGATCTGAATGATCCCAAAATCCTGTTGAATAGATCTTAGTCTAAAATTAGACTAACGTATCCTCAACAAACATTTAAGTTGATATTAATGTCAAACGAGATTAACGATCCTTAAAATCAACCCAAACCCAAATCTAAGAATATACAGATTTGGACTAATCCACGCTCTACGGGCGACAACATAAATTAGTCTCCGTATACAATCTATGGGCAACCAAAAATAAAACAAACATACAAGACACGAAGTGAACTTTCGGAGCAGGAGAAAGTGGTTATCGCGATGCTGTAACGTAATTAACTGCAGGGGCTTGCGCCTGTAGGGAAGAGCGTCCCCACAATAAAAAAGCCATCACAACGAGGAGGAATCTGACGAAGTCTGTTACAACGGCCGCATCCGTCCAAACCTCCGATACACGGTGCCATAAATCAACTTGGCATCTTCGGAGAGGTGGACGGATAAAACCAAATAGCATCTGCCCCCAAATTCAGGCAAGATGACCTACATGGTTCGTTCCCCGTTTTCGGCGGTGAACAGTAAGTATGCAAGAAATACTTTTTACCCAAGATCTACCATAAAACCCTAACTAGCTATACTACAAAGGTATTTATTCTACTGTGTTAGAATTTTATACCTATCGGATTCGTGTCCTTCGGGTCTTGAATCCTCTTCTTGAGCTCCTTTTGGGGTCTTCAGTGTAGTTTGGTTGCAGGTCTCCTGGATCCTAGATGATCCACCCAAAGGTCCTAGGTTCAAGCTACAACTTTCAAATGAAAGAAACTCAACTAGCTAGTTTGCTAATCTTGCTAGTTGAGGATGAGTGGAGATGATTAGTGGTGATTTTTCTTTCTCAAAGCCCTTGTTTCTCAACTCATGAGAATGGTAGGGTTTTGTGAATGAAGAGGATGAAGCAAAGAAGAGAGGATGGCAACTCAAGAAAATATGAGCTCAAAGAAAAGAGAACTCACAACTATGAAGAATGGCAAGTAAATCATAATATCAAGCCTTTTCTTTTCTTTTAAAAAATCTAGATGTTGGAATATGTATGCTCTAGAGGCCATTATTGTATATTATAGTGGATGCTTGGACATATATATAGAGGACTTTCTTGCTCGACATGATAGTATACTATCTGGATACTCTTTATCTTAACATGTACACTTGTATTTATATATACTGTCTCTCTGATACATGTTGATAAAGCCCTTAGGATGTAGGCTTGACTACCAGGACTATGATACATCTTGATAAAGCCCTTAGGATGTAGGCTTGACTACCAGGACTATGATGCAGATCATACTAGTGGGGCTTGTGTAGTCCACAAGAACATCCTTTAACAGTTCCTAGTCGAGGGAATATCGAGACAGGGCATCGATATTCCAGAGTAGACTAGCGTGTACGTTTCTTGACCCTGTATGGGGAGATGGTTGATCCCACAACCATTGGTGTTTACATCAAAGATTGTGCACAGGTGCTAATTAGAGAATGGGTACATTGAAAAGGACTCACCGAGAACTCCTAGATGGTACCATACCTATCGTCAGATAGCAGTTCTCTGGTAACACTTGTACAGGTTAGTCTATAGACCCGAGATCGTCATAGTGTCTGTCACGCCCCGCTTCCTAGAGTGCGCTAACTACGGCATGTGAGAGAACCAACCATGATACCTGTGGTTAGGAAACATCCCTCTATAGTCACATTACGGCTATCTATATGATATCAAGAACAGAAAAAATATAAAATCTATCTAATACATGTCCATCTGCTAGAATAAAGAGTCAAGAAAAATATAAGCGGAAACGATAAATCCAATAAATAACAACATCTGGAAATACGTCCCAATATGGTCTCACATCAGGAAATAAAAGCTTCGGAAAGAAACTAAACTAAATATCACTAACACGATCCACACTGCTCGGCTTGACGGCTAAAATACTCCTGGTCAGCCTGCGATAGAGATAGAGGAACCGAGCCATGCAAAACCCAAACATCAGTGCCTAATAATATCAAACAATAGTAAGAACTAGGATGTAACAAGATATACAGGAATGAATATAAATCAACAACAAGAATATAACCGGTAAACACAGATATGAAACAGTGAGGTGTATATGTGTATGTAAAGTGCGATGGGTAATATAAACTGTGCTATTGGGTTATCTATTCTAAAGTTTTTGAGATCAATTTAATGGAATCGTCGATATAACTCAATTAGTATCCCGTGCATGCCCGGGACCTTGGTCCAGATTCTCGGGCAGAATATGAGACGTGCCGCTGGGCAGCAAACATGTAACATGTACAGATGAATGATGTCAGCTGCAGCATCCCGGGACCGACCTAGCCCAAAAAGACTGATCAGTATAAGCATCGAACTGTCGAGTTACAAGTCAGGTTTCATTATTGATTTCCCCTTACTCCTAAGGTTATGTGTTCAAGTCAGGTATGGATAATATGAAACTAATGCCAACATAGGTTCAAGCGGGTACATATTTTGTCTATGTAGACAACAGGTAACGTCCATTAGGACAACAAGTCAGAATTGTCGGCATTAGTAACAAGATCAAGGTAAAAAGTCAAGTTGTGTATCAGGGCAAGTCATGTGGTGTATATGTATCAAGTGGACACCAAAGGTAAGACTGTAAACGATATCAAGATCACATTAAATAGTGCTGATGTCAGGATGCATATGTGTTTATCTGTAATAACCTATATATATCCATGACTGTTAGTGATATGTGCCCTAGAGGCCATTATTGTATAGTAATGGTTTGTATATTACATTTTGGAAGCTTGGGATATACACGGATATAATAACAGTCTTGCTCAATATGGTAGTATGCTACTTGGTTTGATTCTATCTTAATATGTGTATATCTTTCTTTTAACGTGTTGCTAATACATATTGATAGAGCCCTTGGGATCTTTGCTTGACTACCAGTGTTGTGATGGCAGTCACACTAGTGAGGGCTGGGTAGTCTATAAGCACATCCTTATACAAGTCCCTAATCGTAGGATTATCGAGACAGGGCATCGATACTCTAGAGTAGACTAGTGTATACGCTTCTCATCCCAGCAGGGGAGATGTTCTGTCCCACAACCATTAGTACGTCGTAATGGAGATAGTATACATGTGCTCATTAGGTTATGAGTTACACTGGATAGGACTCGTGGGGATCTGCTGGTTGGTATTATACCTATCGTCAGGTAGCAGTTCCTAGATGACATAGGTACAGCTTAGTCCGTCGACTTGACACCGCTATTACGTCTCGAGTGTGCTCTTACCGTTCTTAGATTACTACCTTACCACGGCTCAAAGGAGTCGTGCAAACAGGTAGTAGTTGGGTGAAGTCCCGAAGCACTTGGAGGCAGTAGCGGTTAGATAGGATTCGTCTCTCCCGGTTTTGGGGGTTGATATCGCGCTGTGTTCGGAAAGCCATTACACATAGTCCCCGGTCAGGGCAAGCGAGATTTACTTGTAGGTACTCCAGTAGTTTCTCAGGTTGTTTTGGGATTTACTCTGGCACGACTTATTGCGCTATTAGGGGTCTGACGGTTACCGCCCTCTAGGTCCGATATACGATACTCTTAGACAAACAGATCGGACTGTATGGAGATTGTCACAGATAGGCTCAGTAGGAGTTCGGATGAGTTTTCTCATCGGCCTTCTTATCGATAGATACCTGGGTAGCCGTTACGTGCAACTAGTACCACTGAAGTGCTTGTGGTCCCACTGCCAGCGTACTGTCGAGTCTTTAAAGTCCCACACAGAGGGTTTCCCTGCTTCGGGCGAAACGATGTAGAGGCCGTATGGTTTTACTGCAGGGTTCCAATCACATACATGTACTGGCTACAAGGATGTCATTTCGGGCGGGTAATACTAGTGAGCTTTGGTTTAAGCCGGATCCTAGTATTATATTATTGGCTTGTTATCGTCTTATTGTATTCATATTTTTCGGAACACGAATACAGGTATGTATATACGGTGAGGGAATTCTTGTAATTTTACATGGTATGCTTCTAGAAGGGGACACCTAATTATTGGATTATCTATTTTTGCAAAATCGATTATTGAGTTGTAATTGGAGAGACATACTTGGCATGGGTGAAGTATGGCTATTTTGATTTGTTTATTTGTTTGGTCTCACTATTGAAGCATGGGTGATATATTCTATTGGAAATTAATCCATGGTTCAATAAGTGAGTAGAGATATTAGCCACTCTACACACTTAGCCAAACAACACTAGCTCTTTTGCTTCATTGCATTCTCTCTCCAAAGTTCCCCCTTCTTCTTCAAAGAAATCCTTACCCTCATATGTGTTATGAAACAAAAGATCTCAAGAGATAAAGCATTCCACTAGATACTCTACATCATCTAGGCTACTTAGATTAGCGAACTAAGTACCTTAGTTACCTTGGTTTAGAGGTAGGAGCTTGAAGCATATACTCTCGGGTGGATCATCTTCGATACGAGGAGGGCGACGTTGCAACCTTCATCAATTCTTTTAGGAGCCAAGGAGAGGAGAAAAAGAAGACCCGAAGGACTTGTTCACGTAGGTATAAAAACTCTTCATAGTAGTTAAACCTCCTAGATAACTTAGCTAGTTAAGGTTCCGTAAAGATCCTGGAGTTTAGTCGATGTTGTGAAACTCGTAAAAATCGGTTTTTGAAAATTTCGCCTCCCCATGAACTCACGAGGTGCGCGACATCGACTTACAATGACTACTTATGATGCAAGCTAGATAACATGACATGATAATATAATAGTGAAATGACATCAGGGTGTTCCGACATGCAACTAGATATGCAATAGACAGTACGGATATGTACGGGTATCGTAAAACGGTAAAACTGTAGCATGGGATGCATAATTAAACAACATGTAATATTTTTGTTCATATGGATATAAATATAGTAGCATAGCATATAGCAAGGTAAACTTGCCAGATCGGATCTCACGACGGGGTGCGTATGTCACGTTCGACGTCGGGTAAACGTCGCGATGCACACATGCGCGTACAGAACTGAACCAAGTTACTCAAGAACGTGACCATGCTGGATGAGGATGACGACTGGGTCGCCCGGATCGTCGGTGATGTGCCCGACTCCAGCGATGACCGGAAAAACAAGTATCAAGAAAAGAGAAGAGAAGAAGAAGAAAGGAGAAGAAGAAGGGTCTGGGGTTTGGTGTTCTGGGTTTGGGTTTAGAGACAAGGAGGCGACGACAGTGTCAGGGTGATCTCCGGCGAGGACTACGTTGGCGATGGGCAGTAGGCTTGCGGTTGTAGTGTTTCGGGTATGCAGGGAAAAAGCGGAGCTCGGGGATGGGTTCTGGTCGAGGGTTGGAGAGAGGTGAGAGTGAGGTTGAGGAGGAGAGGAGAAGGGGGTTGTGATGACAAGGGGTTGCCGACGGTGGAGGTCTAGGGCTGCATTGGGTGCAGGGTTAGTGGGTTCTCAAGGATGGGTGCTCGGGTCAGGGTTATGGGCTCGGGAATGGAGGGTGTTGGTGAGTAGAGGAGGAGGTCGAGGGGATGAGGTCGGGGTGAGGGGACGGCGATGAGGTCAGGGGTTGGAGGTTTTGTGGGTGCGTGGGTTTCTTAGGTTGTGGGTGCAGGATTAGGGAGATGAGAGAGAGAGGAGTGGAGGTGGTGATGAAGGTGGATGTGATGACGACGAGGGCATGGAGACGAAGGGATGAAGGCGGGGGTGGGGTGCGTGGGTTAGGGTTCTCACAAGGCAGGGAACGGGAAAAAGAGATGAAAATGGGGGGAGAGAGCGGCTGAGTTTTAAAGATTAGGTTTAAAAATATATATAGAGGGGAGAGAGATATACGGATGAGATTTGAAAGGAGAAAGAGAACGGAGGGTTAGGATTATATAAAAAAAATAAAAATAAATATATATATATATATATATTAACAGTTTAGAAATATAATAATATATATTGTAGGATTTGTAGCTAATATCAAATATACTTCGAAAAAATACCCGGGTCCTATCTAAAATGTAGGGTTCCTTGGGACTCATACAAGGGTCTATAAAGCATCAACCATGCCCGGATAAAAATTTAGACGTGCCGAACAACCTAAAGCCGGGATCTTTGCTAGATTATTAGGGTTTCACATGCAAGTAAACATCTTTACAACTAAGACTGAGGGATTACAAACTTTGTAGTCCGCTCCTTCGCTTCATAAGCTCCGAGTAGAAGTGCCTTCGCCGCGATCCACGATCTCCCGGACCCAAGAGAGGCTCCACAACCTGAATGATCCATGCTAGCTAGTAGTCTTTCTTTTCTCCGATGATCTACCTTGAAGTTTCTTTAACTCATAGGGTATGGGGTATGATGCAGGCCATGCTAGGTACTTGAAATATATTATTTGACTATAATTTGTAGTATTTGAAAATATATGCAATACTAGATATAAGATACATGTATACAGAACATATGTGTGCATGGATTCTCAGTACTAGTAAGGATATGTTGTAATTAAGAATCAAGATGGGTTTCAAGCTTGAGTTAAAGAAACTTCGAGGTAGATCATCGGAGAAAAGAAAGACTACTAGCTAGCATGGATCATTCGGGTTGTGGAGCCTCTCTTGAGTCCGGGAGATCGTAGATCACGGCGAAGGGACTTCTACTCGGAGCTTATGAAGCGAAGGAGCGGACTACAATGGTTGTAATCCCTCACTCTTACTTGTAAAGATGTTTACTTGCATGTGAAACCCTAATAATCTAGCAAAGATCCCGGCTTTGGGTTGTTCGGCACGTCTAATTTTTTATCCGGGCATGGTTGATGCCTTATAGACCCTTGTATGAGTGCCAAGGAACCCTACAGTGGTATCATAGCCTAGCTAGAGCATTAGGCGACATGTATACGAAGTTAAAACTCCGATCGAACCCCGAAACATCGAACATGACCCCCTCTCTGGAAATTTTGTAAAAATGTGATTTTTTCTGCATTAAAAATACTCAAAAATTCAGAAGGGAATTCTAAGAGTTACTGTGAAAAACGACACCCAAATTCCACAAAAGCGCCGCGGAACCGCGGCAGAACCATGCCTTGCGCGGCGGTTCCGCGGCGGCACTGTAGAATTAGGGTTAGCTTTTTGGCACAGTACATCCGTAGGTACTTGTACATGATTATGGGTATTTTAAATCTTACTCAAGTGTTGAGTATTCTGGGGATTATTTTGTATTCGTTGATTTGATCGAAAAGTTTAATTTCGTTTTGTTTTCTGGATATTTTAGAAACTATTAAAATGTTCGAACGGATATCATTAACTCATTTTTTCCCGGAACGAAAAAATTTCTAGTGTTGAATTTTTCTTGAGTTTAAATCTTTCGGAAAAACTTGCAAGTAACGCGGTGGACCCTCTAGAAGAACACAAACCTTAACTCGATTATGTGACCGTCTGAACCGCCTCTAAACCTTAGGGTTTGGGGCAGTATGGCGTTGCCACATGTGAGGCGTTGGCTTGACCCTTCTACGGCTGGACCATTGGTACTGTGACATATTCTGGGACTTTTTGAACTCCGCTCAAGTGTTGAGCAATTTAGAAAATCTTGGGTATTTCATTATTCGATCGGAAAGTTCAATTTTGTCTATTTATCTGGAATGTGATACAATATGTGGAATTCATATAGTTAGGCATGAAATGCGAAGTATGTGATATTTCGGATTTACGATGTCTAAAGAGATTCTGAATTCCAAATGTTGTAGTTTTACACTTTCTTTTCTGTGACCGTAAGTGTAGTATGTAGTTGTATTGCCGGTTTTCGTTGCTATACATCAACGACGATCGGTGTATGCATACTTACTTACGTTGATGATATGTGATATTATGTGTTGCTGTGATATGTTATATTGGATCGTCGTGTTCTGAAGAGCCGGGGGTTTTATGTGAGATGAGGGTTTTTATTTTCATTCATGTAAAATTTATTTGTATGTAATATTTTTTATTGGGGCACTTCCGGGATGAGGTTGATGTCACCAGTGTATATTATTTACTTTTCCGCATTAGGTAGACCCAAGGAGGGGAGCACAAGTGACCGGGTTCTAGGGTCCAGTGGGAGGCCATCTCGAGGAGTCGAGACCGGGTCTCCTAACCCTAGAATTGGCAGTGTTACTTGCCGCTCTCATAGGGGTCTAGAGATGTGGGTTTTGCTATTCATCACGACTGTGGAATCCGTGTTTTATACAGGCTCGTATTAAAACAAGGACATCCTAGTATATCCGATATTTCATACATGTTCTTCTGCTGCAATGTTCTGTGATAAGATCATATTACTGCCTGAGATGAATGCTTATACTATATATATATATATATGCTGATATATAAATATTACTGTTTCGTTTCTACTGTGATGCTTAGGAAGCATAAGCTAATGGGATATATTAAAGAGATTAATAAAAAGAAAAGAAACCTAAAAGATGTTGTAGAATCAAAACTTTATAAAATGGGTACCTACAGTTTTGCTTTGCATAGCGGTATATATGATATACCCTGCACCTTATTCGATGAGAAAAGAGCCGAGATCCCTTCACCGAGAGTGACCTCTTTAGTAAAACTGGCAGATGCTACAAACTCGCGGTTTAGTTTTTGAAAGCTTATATAGTTCTTGCTTTGCATAGCGGTATATATGATATATCCTTGTCACGACCCGACACTACTACAAAAAAGGGTTGCCCTTACGGATAAATCCGTAGGGGCAACCCACTGCCCTTACGGATATATACGTAGGGGCGAAAAAACACCCCGTAGGTGCAAAGGCCGCAGGTGCAAGTTGAGGCCCTGAACTTGCCCCTACGGTTAAATTTTTGCCCCTACGGATATATGTGTAGGTCCAGTTGCCCCTACGGAGTACGCCGTAGGGTATAAGATTTTATATTATTTACGGTTTATTTTAATAAATTACTTGTCCCTACGGATATACCCGTAGGGGCATGTACTACCCCCTACGGATATATGCGTAGGTACGTTTCCGTAGGGGCACAAATTCAGGATACCTGATATTTTGCCCCTACGGATAACGCCGTAGGGGAGAGTCAGTGGCCCCTACGGATATATCCGTAGGGGCTTTCCCAACCCCCTGGCACTGACATCTGGGGGAAATATCAGTTACTGCTGATATTTTGCTGTCCGTAGGGGTAACATGTGTGCCTACGGATTAATCCGTAGGTACATATTATCTGTAATTTTTTTTAAAAAATGGGCTGCTTGATTTTTTCCCGCCCTGTGCACAATAATATATACATCAATCAAATCATATATTGCAGTATTCATAATCACATCTCACGCATATATATAATATACAAAAGAAACACAAAAACTGAATATGATATAAATACAAACCAATATCAATATCGTTTCAAAATGTAGTACAATGTGTATGATATAAATAAATACATGTTTCAAAATAAAGAACAAAAAATCTACGCTAGCTCGGTCCAGCTCCACCTCTGAATAACGATAGAATAACGCGCGCCTGCTCCTCGGTCAATAAACTCTGCAATTCGTCGCGAGCGGGAGTCTGAGTGGGCGGTGGAGCTACAGGAGCTGTCTGCGGAACCGCAGCCGATGTAGTGGCTTGCGGAGCCGCAGCCGAAGGAGATGCATGTAGAGGCTCGGCCGATCTACCCTGTCGCGTCTGGATATAACGTGTGTAAGAAGTGTGTAAGAACTGTTTATTATTCGAATTCGTATCATTATTAAGTTATTTCGAAACCCTGTTTGGATATCTAGTTTGGAAAAGCGTTGTTTATTTCAATTACATATGTATGTATGATTAATCAAACTTAAGTCTAAAACCAAATAAGCTCAAGCTACGTACTAATTATGGATATGTTGATATGTATATAATATGAAATGATATTTTACTATAAAGTAGTATACATACCAGCATCTCCTTCAACTCCTGAACGCTGGCCCTCAAGCTATCCAGTTCATGATGGACATGCCGGTCACTGGAGACGGAGGAAGTAACCGTCGGGGTGGAGTCCAACCTCATATGGGCCCTTCTAGGGCCCAATCCCCGGCCTCTCCCAACCTCTGTGGTGCCCTCCGTGTGCGGCGTCCAGAACTGGGGTCAGCAGCCTCGGATCGTTCTGTCCGGTAAAATCGCTCCCCAGGCCTGGGCCTGCTCAACCACCCGCTCCTACACCCACATTCGAATTCTTATCATTATCGAGTTATTTCGAAACCCCATTTGGATAACTAGTTTGGAAAACTGTAGTTTATTTTAATTAGATATGTACATGTATGATTAATAAAACATAAGTCTACAACGAAATAAGCTCAGGCTATGTACTGATATTGGATATGTTGATATCTATAATATGACATTATATTTTACTATTAAGTAGTATACATACCAGCATCTCATTCAACTCCTGAACAGTGGCCTTCAAGCTCTCATGTTCCTGCTGGATACGTCGCTCACTGGAGACGGAGGAAGTAACCACCGGGGTGGAGTCCAACCTCATATGGGCCCTGCTAGAGCCCAGTCCTCGGCCTCTCTCCCAACCTCCGTGGTGCCGTCCGTGTGCGGCGTCCAGGACTGGGGTCAGCAGCCTCGAATGTTGCCTCCCCCCTAGCAACTGTCAGAACATTATATTTAGCACATACTGGTCTATAAAATTGACAAGAAATACCAAAATCAACAAATTCAAAGCCTTACCTACAGAGATAGAAGATGTGCTCCTCTGGTATCTGCATGTATCAAAATTTGAATAATATTAATTAATTTCAGTACATACATACTAACAAGGTAAACTCGCATATAGCGCTGCTTACACATATGACAGGGAGTGAACAAGCTCTTGTAGATCATCAGGCGCAAATCTAATCTCATCAAGCAGCCCATGATAATGAGTTGGACGACTAAGAGCAAAAGAAATGTGTGTATATTTATGATATAGCATTCTAAATCAATATACATGCCCTATATAATATATAAACATACCTGGAGGAACGGGAGTGGCCTTTGTCCCTGATATGGACGCATCACCAACAACTAGACAATCAAACATTGACAATATAAGTAATTTTGACATAAACAGGCATGGATATCTATAATATTACATTCAAAATGGATATTAGAGAGCACACCTGCAGTGAGAAGTGGTAAAAGTATCACCCAACTAGGGTGTAATTTACAAAATCAGTAGAGACTCTTAAAAGTCAGAGAAGAACCCGACCTGCACAAATCTGATGTATGCTTTCCATTGGACACTAAGAAGTCTCTAAAGGGAAAAGCCTATGTGAAAGCCATCATTAGTTCATATCAGAAGATTGATGCTGAAACAGAGAACGAGGAATGTCATTTTTTTCTTCTTCCGTCACATTACTGTCTTCTCCTTCTGCCACATTACTGTCTTCTCCTTCTTATTATGTGCGCGTGCAAATTCAATGACTATATTGAGAATATGGATTAATAGTGGGTAGGAAAAGTATTTCTCAAATGGCTTTTGCGTCTTAAAACCATAAACTACTAAGTAATGGCATACATAATTTTTTTAGTATAAAGGTTGTTATTTTAAGTTTTCCCTTATAGAGATATGATCTAACTGCATCTATAAACTATAAGTGTGCAGAAAATTATGATAAGAAACCATAAGAAAGGGTCGTAGCCATGCATAACCTTGAATCTACATACCAAATCATGCAAAAGCATGCACTTATTGTCACCTTGCCTTGGAATATAAAATATCTTGGAAGACTATAAGCGAGCATTTAAATCTTGATAGCTTTTGACTTCAACATATATTTTTCTCAAGTACCATGAAATATACTTGCTCCGTATAAACCGTTTTCAGGAAGATGGATTAATAATGACAAATTATCCATTGTGGCTCACTAGGTTAGCATTTGCTCTTCTATTGACCATCTTACTAATCTGCTTGGTAAATTTATTCGGAACCGGCTGCGAATCATTAAAAGACATGCATAAGAAAGAAAGCTAAAATACAGATATATAGCATACCGATACATCGAAACTTCATAGTTGCGATGGCAATCCAGAGATATTTATTTCTACACACGTGGTGCGCGTGCTAATGCGTCAGGCATCATGGACAAATATTTCAGAACATGGAAAGTATTATTCGTATAAATTAATTAAAACTTTTAAACACCTTGGGTAGATATTTTCTTAGTTGATGCAATCATATCATGAGGACTAAATTTAAGCTATTATACATATGCATATGTATTTTTCTAACCTAATATCACACACACACACACACACACACACACACACACACAGAGAACACCTGGTAGGTAGAGAAATCAGGTAGCAGGATCCTGAAGAAATGGAGTCCATAGCATTGCTCATCATCATCATCCATGATCCCTTTGATAATATTTTTTCAAAGGGATCACGGATGATGATGATGAGCAATGCTATGGACTCCATTTCTTCAGGATCCTGCTACCTGATTTCTCTATCTACCTGGTGTTCTCTCTCTCTCTCTCTCTCTCTGTGTGATATATTAGGTTAGAAAAATACATAAGCATATGTATAATAGCTTAAATTTAGTCCTCATGATATGATTGAATCAACTAAGAAAATATCTACCCAAGGTGTTTAAAAGTTTTAATTAATTTATACGAATAATACTTTCCATGTTCTGAAATATTTGTCCATGATGCCTGACGCATTAGCACGCGCACCACGTGTGTAGAAATAAATATCTCTGGATTGCCATCGCAACTATGAAGTTTCGATGTATCGGTATGCTATATATCTGTATTTTAGCTTTCTTTCTTATGCATGTCTTTTAATGATTCGCAGCCGGTTCCGAATAAATTTACCAAGCAGATTAGTAAGATGGTCAATAGAAGAGAAAATGCTAACCTAGTGAGCCACAATGGATAATTTGTCATTATTAATCCATCTTCCTGAAAACGGTTTATACGGAGCAAGTATATTTCATGGTACTTGAGAAAAATATATGTTGAAGTCAAAAGCTATCAAGATTTAAATGCTCGCTTATAGTCTTCCAAGATATTTTATATTCCAAGGCAAGGTGACAATAAGTGCATGTTTTTGCATGATTTGGTATGTAGATTCAAGGTTATGCATGGCTACGACCCTTTCTTATGGTTTCTATATATGTGTGTTTCGATTTATGATTTCGCTTAAGTGTAGGGTTGTTTTTACTTAAATTTCAAATGTATATACATGCATACACACACACACATCATATACACAGTTTTTGAATGTTGCCAGAATTTCAACGGTAATTCTAGATTTTTCCAAACTCTGAAGGCTTCACAAAAATTTTAAATACAGATTTAATATTTTTACGATTTTGCTTGGTAAATTATCCATTGTGGCTCACTAGGTTAGTATTTTCTCTTCTATTGACCATCTTTCTAATCTGCTTGGTAAATTTATTCGGAACCGGCTGCGAATCATTAAAATACATGCAAAAGAAAGAAAGCTAAATACAGATATATAGCATACCGATACATCGAAACTTCAAAGTTGCGATGGCAATCTAGAGATATTTTTCAAAGGGATCATGGATGATGATGATGAGCAATACTATGGACTCCATTTCTTCAGGATCCTGCTACCTGATCCTGAAGAAATGGAGTCCATAGTATTGCTCATCATCATCATCCATGATCCCTTTGATAAATATCTCTGGATTGCCATCGCAACTTTGAAGTTTCGTTGTATCGGTATGCTATATATCTGTATTTTAGATTTCTTTCTTATGCATGTATTTTAATGATTCGCAGCCGGTTCCGAATAAATTTACCAAGCAGATTAGTAAGATGGTCAATAGAAGAGAAAATACTAACCTAGTGAGCCACAATGGATAATTTGTCATTATTAATCCATCTTCCTGAAAACGGTTTATACGGAGCAAGTATATTTCATGGTACTTGAGAAAAATATATGTTGAAGTCAAAAGCTATCAAGATTTAAATGCTCGCTTATAGTCTTCCAAGATATTTTATATTCCAAGGCAAGGTGACAATAAATGCATGCTTTTGCATGATTTGGTATGTAGATTCAAGGTTATGCATGGATACGACCCTTTCTTATGGTTTCTTATCATAATTTTCTGCACACTTATAGATTATAGATGCAGTTAGATCATATCTCTATAAGGGAAAACTTAAAATAACAACCTTTATACTAAAAAATTATGTATGCCATTACTTAGTAGTTTATGCTTTTTAGACGCAAAAGCCATTTGAGAAATACTTTTCCTACCCACTATTAATCCATATTCTCAATATAGTCATTGAATTTGCACGCGCACATAATAAGAAGGAGAAGACAGTAATGTGGCAGAAGAAGAAGGAGAAGACAGTAATGTGGCAGAAGAAGAAAAAAATGACATTTCTTGTTCTCTGTTTCAGCATCAATCTTCTGATATGAACTAAGAAGTCTCTAAAGGGAAAAGCCTATGTGAAAGCCATCATTAGTTCATATCAGAAGATTGATGCTGAAACAGAGAACAAGGAATGTCATTTTTTTCTTCTTCTGCCACATTACTGTCTTCTCCTTCTTCTTCTGCCACATTACTGTCTTCTCCTTCTTATTATGTACAGTACTTCCACAAAATACGTGTTGTCATTTCTAAATAGAAGTTTCTCAGTGCCACCATAGTAGGAGAAGATGGAATTGTTTATCGCCACTAGATTATGCTAAGCCTCGGATAGATTAGGCAAACATGATCTAGAAGAATATAATTAGCAGAGGAAATATGCAAATAAGCATGCATGCAAGCTGACATTAAAAGATTAATATAACAGAGATGTCTACTGATGATTTGTAAGATGTTATCGCAGGTAGGACAACTGCCAATTCTATGGCTTGTGGCCACCAGCGACTGCTTTCTCACCACAGTAAAAATAATGAGGGACTATAACATTTCATGAATTCGATATGCACCGTGATTTCATAGCATATGTCTATTAACCTATAATGTATAAGTTCTCGGCGTTGATTGCAGAGGTGCATACAGTCTGAACTAGTAAATATACGTAAGAAGGAAAAAGAAGAAACGATTCATAAATATGGTTGGTCCAGAAACAGACTTAGTCACTGAATGACATATAACTGATATTCCTTGATGTAGAAATCAATACACCTTTGATAACAAACTCATTCTTTTTTGGGAGATATATGAATAACCGACTCTGACCCTCAGCATTCCATTGAACACATGGAAATCCATCCTATCTCATATCCAGCCACCTCACTTCACCGATCCTATGATCGCCCTCTGGAGGACGCACAGCCCTAGCCGCAGCCCCAGCCCAAACCCTAGCCTTAGGTGGTGGTGATGAATGTGAATCCTCATGTGATTTTGCATATTATTGCAAGAGCGTTAATGGGTTTTCAAGATTTGTACGTAGTTAAGAGAAATTGTGAGCAAGGAAAGTAAAAATAGTTTTGGAATTTTATCAAACGGTTGGTGAGCAAACTAGCAAAACGTTTTGAATGAAAATATAATGTAAAATAATTTCGAGAATCAAAAGTGATAAGCTTTGTTAATGATATGGGAGAGAAGCTTGCTTTTTCTTTTTTGTGAGAAATATTTTAGGTTTTTTTTCCTTATTTCTGTTACATCCTGACCGAAGAACTTTCACAATTGTTAAAATTCAGCATTTTGGTCAGTCCTCTCCTTTATTGATATGCATGTGATGTGAGGGTTGGATTTAACACAGCAACCATTGTTCATCAATATATATTACCAAATAAAGCTCTTTATTGTTGGTTATGTTGGTTTCATCCTATTCTTGCCTCAATTTGGTGTAATTTGAAATGGCCCACGATTCTAGGGTTTGATATGGGATGGCAATAGAAAAGATAATTTGTTCTCAAGTTATGATCGAATACCATAATAAATTGGGAGTCGGTTAGGATTGTGAAATTGTGAAAGTAGTTGCATTTTTTTCAAGTACGATCTTGTGAAAATCGGATGAAATATTTAACATCATTTTGTTGTTATTTAGGATTAGCACCCTCTAAAGGATTTTAAGTTAAGATAATGGATATGGATCTTTTGTCAGGATAAAGAAGATCTGCACATGCATAAATACTAGTATAAGATAATTCAAAATTTGGGACAACGGATACATACCGCTAAAAGATATAAATCGAAAACCCAAACAATATTTTGTGATAAACTTAAGTGTTCTTGCAAACTAATACAAATCTTGTTAAAAATTTGATAAATTGACCTTCCCCTTCCCCAGCCCTAGCCCCAGCCCGCAGCCCCAGCCGCACCCCCAATAAAAAATTTGATAAATTGACCCTTCCCCTTCCCCGACCCCGAACCTAACCCTACCCCGACCCCGAACCCGACCCCGCAGCCCAGCCCCTGCCCCAACCCTAACCCGACCCCGACCGCGACCGCGACCCCAGCCCAACCCCAACTCGCGCGCCATGAACCTTAAGCCCAAAATAATCCAATAAATTCTTTAACTTACCTCGAGATTTACTCACCTGAACGAATGCTGGGGCAGGGGCGACGATCTGAACGGCGGTGGCGACGACCTTAACCGCGGTGGCGACGAGAACTCCAGTGGCGACGAAACCGGCGGTGGCGACGAGGAGAACAACCTTGGCGGCGAAGGCGTGGCGCATTGGGGGCTTATTTTCGCGCCCGATCGAGAGAGAGGGGGAAATGAGCGTAGGAGATCGATCTGGGATTTTATTAAATCGATATTTACTTGCCCCTACGGATATATCCGTAGGTCCTTTGTTTGCGGCTCCGTAGGGGCAAACACCTAATTAAGAATTAATATTTTTATTCTTGGACGTCTTTGCCCGTAGGGGCAACCTTTTAGCCCTACGGATATATCCGTAGGGCCAAGTTATTTCTGCCCCTACGGATTAAACTATCCGAAGGGGCAACCCCCTATTTTACTAGTGCGAAAGTACGGAACATGACCGGCACTTAAACTACGAAACGTCTCGAGGCGTACGTAATCTAAGTAAGCCGAAAACCCAGAAATCCAAACCAAGAAAACTAATAGAGTGAAGGAAAAACCATTTTAAATCAAATAGTTTGCAACATACGCCGAAATATGCATTTTTATAATCATAAGTCTTTTCTAAAAATTTCGGCAGAGTTTCGTTTGTAAAAACTGACCCCAAACGGGTACAAAACCTGATAAAGCATATATAACGAAATAAGTCATCCCCAAGCGGGAGCTAGCTCTTCGTCAATCAACGGTCACAACCACGCAAGCAATATAATATACAACGCCGAAAGTCGAGTATCACAACAGAAAGGGAAACTCAAAACAGCATGAAATCCATAAAAATACAACGCGCGACTCTAAGGTCGAAAGAATAAACATCACTGGTCTCTATCTGAAATAAATACATGTTTGGTTGATGGAACTTCTAGATACAACTGATTAATAATATATAAAATATACAGATGGTCACGATACAAGTGAACCCACCTACAAGCAAATCACCCGGAAATGGAAGTAGTGCCAGCAAAGCCGTAATGAAACCTGTACGGCAAAACCTGCAAGAAACTGCGGCACAACGGGGGTGAGTTGCCAACTCGTGAATAGAATACATCTACGAACAAAAATCGCATATATAATGCAATCCTAGGTCATACGATCACTATACATATAATCCTCAAATATAACCTACAGCCTATAACAATGGCTAGGGTATACATCTAACAACTGTAATATCAAGTGCTCGTGTCAGTGCCTCAGGTAGCAATATATCATATGGATGAGGTATGAATACATGAAAACAGAATACATGAAAACAGAATACATGAAAACGAATAAGCTGCTTTCATAACTTAGTGAGATTTTTGTATATTTAAAATGAGGTATCATAATGAAATCAGCATAAACAGTGTCTAGCATCGACACAAAACATAAATCCCAATGTCTCAAAATCTCAGGCTCCGGCTATCCGGACTGGCCAGTATCATCAAATCTCAGTACCTCAATATATCGAAATCTCAGTATCTCAATCTCACTAACTAGGGCACCGTCAGTCCAGACCGGCCCCTACCATCAATCTCAAGACCACGACGGTATCCTCCGGATATCCGACACGTCGGGTTAAATCACCGGTCGGTAGTGCTCCCCTGCCAGGCTCAACGCCATCCTCTGAGACCTTCTCGCCCCGGGGTACCGCACCAGGCCCACCATGTACCCGAAACGGTTCATCCAACTCCTCGAATCGGGTCTCGAAATCCATCAGCAAACTCATGGTGGACGACTCATACATCATGGGAAAAGCGCACTTTTCATTTAAGAAGAGAGAGAAAAGATGTTTAAAAATGTTTTTGCGATTTCCCCCAAATCCAGGAAATCTCATGAAAATCCGAATCCAAATCATCAATAGCATGTAAACAGTGAATATAGGCATAATAATCCATGAATGCGGCATAATAGTGAATAACAATATGCATGAAGTAGAAAATAATAACTGCAACGTCTAACTGGTATATAAGGCATGTACACTAATATCATGTCGAAGTTATAAGCTAACAAGCTATGTCAATATAATAGTATTTTCTAAGTGTACGTGACATGGCAATTACCGATGAAGATGTGTGTGACCCGGCAAGTAAGTGTACGTGGTACATACGCATCATCAGTAATGGTGCTGGTGTCCTAACAGCATGATATCAACAATGGAATATGAAATCACAACTTAAGTATGCAATGCGGAGCGAACAGCAATAATGCACGGGAGCTGAAAACTAAACACAATGATAACTATAAGTCATGCAGTAGTGCTTTTTTGAAATAACACGAATCGTGGTGTTTTGCAAATAAGGGCTACGGTGTTTTTAAGAAAAGATACGTCCTTTGAAATATCCGTAGAATCCTTTGGGTCGTCTTTTAAAATATCCACGATTCATTGGTTTTTGAAATAGGTAGGAGTTGAATCTAGTCTAACAACTACACTAAACTATACGGTTGAGCTAACAGACTAACTGAAGGTAAGGAAACCGCCTAATATCTGAGTCGATAAATATATATATATATATATATATATATATATATATATATATATAAATATATAAAATATATAGTCGGTGATCCCGCCTCGATAATATCACATCCAATACCATATCTATAATCAGATATTCCCAAGTCAAGAGTGCGGATCTATCATCAATATATAGCTCGTACGTAAAACCGTCGTACGGCATCCCAAATCTGGGTACGGGTCAATATCACATTCATCATATTATTCATCTGGTATCCTCTTAATCAAAGATCATAATCCGGGGTACTGATCTACGTCTAGTACAATGCTAATATCATCAATATAATCATGATCTGACTACTGATCGACAGTCTCGTACAAACCGATATCATCAGTACATATCATCATAAAGCAGTATACATCGCCCAATGCGACCCATTATAGCTATCTTAACATATCTTATGTCATGTCTCGATCACAAGTCAACTATTCTATGTATGTCCCCATTCACACGGTATCGTCGTCCAAAGGTCCGCTATAACATCATGACGTATCTCAAATACGAATCCTCCCATATCACCGATCTCACGGTCTCAAATCAAATCTTATCGACTCACCCTAAATCCCAAATACTATCCTCAAATCCAGTATATGAACACATAGTCCCATACCCATGTGAACACATAAATATAATCCCATTTACGCACATATGAAAGAAGAATGTATGCAAGTACGGGTGTGTGTGTGTGTATGTGTGGTGCAACCACTACTCTAGAGTTTCGCAATACTAAACCCAATCCAATCACACCTAGAATCCATCTTTATCATCAATCAACTCAAACAACATATAATCAATATATTTGTGTATACGTATTCGTATACATCACCAAGAACTGCGGGGGTGATATACGCCATCCACCCGACTTCTCCCCGTAGATATAAATCTACTCACCTTGCTTCTTGTGTGCCGATGCCGATGTCGCCATCCTTATCTTCAATGCCTCGACGTCACGTGGGGTACCTATAAGGATATCACAAACGCTAAAGCACATGAAAATCACATCGGAAACCAAAACGGCACACGTTACTCTCATAGGTAAAAACCTATAATCGCGCATGCAAACACGATCAATAACCCTTTGCCGTTGACGTTCAAACGCCACCCGACAGAAACGAATCACCAAATACCAAAATCCATGCTAAAACAAGTCGTAAAACATGCGCTAACACAAGAAAACTACCCCAGATTCTACCCTAGATGGAATCAGTCAAAATTGCATATACCAAAGGTCAAATTTACTGGAGATAGGGCCCTGAACCAAAAACGAGGGGGTTCCAACCTGGTCTGGCCGTAAATTGCGGCGAGAAGGGATTTATCTGCGGCCTGAACAAGGAGTTAGGGGCTAGGGCTTTGGGTGGTGGTTCCTAGGTGCCTGCACATCTTACTGTCAAACCAATTTTATTTTCAGATGGCTCGGGTGATAGCAGATTTCTAAAAACAGTCACAGAATTACAGTTTTTCCCGATATCGTTTCTATAAATCCATATTCTGGGTTCTAATCTCTAGTTTGGTGCCATGTAACATCACTACCAGGATTTTAAGGTCACTACAAGCCTCAAATTCACTTTACAACTCAATTCAACTCCTAACCCTAACTAGAAATTTCCAAAGTCTATCAAACCACTCCATATCGACATGAAACAAGTATAGATGCATAAAGAATTGAAATACTACCCTAATGGTGCAGAAATTACCTCCTTTGTCAACTCAAGAATTTTCTTGAGTTGCTCAAAGTCCTCAATATCATCTCTTTCTAGGTCCAATGTGTAGCTAGTGAGCTTGGGAGAAATTTTTGTGAAATGGGAATAGGGTTTTGGAGTGAATTTCATGGTGGATCTAGTCTTGAAGAGTGAGGAGGAAGAAGAGGGAGAGGGCAGTAGCAGCAGCCCAAGGAAAGGGGAGAGAGAAATGGGATGGGGAAATGATGAGGTCATGGTTCAAAAAGAAAAGTTGACTTACCTTTCTCTCTCTTCATCATACCACCTTTTTCTTTTCTTTTCTTTTCATATCCTTCTCACACAATGGTCAACCCTAAGCCACCATGGTAAAATAAAGAGAAGGCAAAGAAACCAATGAAACGGAAGTGTAAAAATGATATGTGCATGTTTTGCCCCAAAATGCTAAAAAACCGATTAGCGATTTTTAATCGCGATTAGCACTAAATTAGCATATAACTAATCACAAAAACTTAAAAATGGAAAAATTCCATAAAATACCCTATTTTAGAATTTTCCATAATTTTTCCAAAATTTCCCCCCTTTATTGGTATTTAATTATACCGAAATATTAAAATATTCATTAAAAATTAATATTAAATTATAAAAATTTCCAAAAATAATATTTTATTTTTTTGAAATCATACAATCTTCCCCCCTTAAAGAAATTTGGTCTCCGAATTTAAATTTAAACCCCCAAATTCTAAAACATTTCAATAAAATGTCCATGTCGTCGGGGCTCCGAAATCGTCAATACATAAAACACATCATAGCGCAATGCATGCGCATGAGTAGTGAGAAAATAACTCAAAATTGAAACTCCGTCAAGCGTCCCGCAATCCTCGGAGTCAAGGTAAAGACACGAATGTCAAATCCAAAGCAAAACCAAAATGATATAAATCAGAACTATACACGTAAATATCAAATCTATACATGTAAATATCTAAAGGAAATGCATGCCAAATCTTTTAAAGTCGCTGTGCAATGCGCATAACACTGCACAGAGGCGGACTTCTATCATAAGAAAATAACCATATACATATATATCTTTTTTTTAATGTGTACGTTCCGCCGTTTTGGAAACAATTTAGAAGGGTTTCCTTGTTTTAAACGTTTCGTGTCATATCAGACACGTAGGTAAATACTGAGACTATAGCTCGCTTTTTGGAAATCCCTTCAATAACTATCAATGCATGCAAAATATATTCAGGTACTGTCCTCTGACTAGTCCTGCTCAGTACGAAAACAATAATAAACATCATAAAAACGTACTGCTCCATAAGAAATCAATCCCAAAATGTGCATATGAATACTACGTGCGTCTGGTGCGCACGTAAATCAAATCCATATATGTGCCATACATGTGCACAGAAACAACATCTAGGTGCAACGGGTGTGCACACAACATCTGTCAAGGGCAACAGGTGTGCCTGACAGCAAAAACAGGTGCATCTGACATGCACGAAGAATCTCGGTTTAGTGCATCTGGTGTGCACCAAAATTGCATCTCATAACATGCGCCCAACATGCGCCAAAATCCAAATCAAGTGCATCCATCGTGCACGAAATCATGAAATCCAATATCAAGCGCCGAACATGCGCAAAATCCAATCAGGTGCACAAGGTGCCCAAAACAAATATCGAACATCACAATCGCAATCGAAGTCCAGTGCATCTAAGTGCACAAAATGCGTATCACTGCACTGCAAGCATATGTGAACTATACCGAGTGCAAAAACCAAATCGTGTGCGTACATATGCACAAAATCAACTCAACTGTATGAAACGCATAAAATCATAAACATGTGAAACCAAGGCCCAAAAACGATGACGAGTGCAACAACTGTGCAAAAATCGTAAATACTTAGTAGGTGCAACCACGGTGCATGAAAACAAATATCATGAAACTCAATCATCAAAATCAGTCATGCGAATAGACCGCCCAAAATACCGAAATCAAATATGGCGGAACAGTCCCGCTCAAGCACATCCTCCAAGAATCTCTGGCCAACTGTCGTGCTCACTAATAGCATGTCTCGTCGACGATCCTGAACTCTGGCCTGCCAGTGTGCGTAACATGACCACTCCTGGGTCCAAGTCTTCTCATAATTTATTCCACTAAGGTCTTGTCGAGATCTCTCCCAAATCTCGTCTCTGCCTAACTGTCCGGAAGTCATCGTCCTTTACTATATCTGTTTCTGGCTCCGGAACGGATGCATACTCATCGCGACTCCTTTGGAAGGTATATCCAAGTACAATGCCTCGGCATGCGTATTACATCTCTGGTGTCGGCGGAGTGGAACGTCATCTTATCCATATCTTGTACGAACCTCTTACTCCACTTCCCTCTAATGTCGACTGCTTCGGACTCGTCTCGTAGTGGCTGCATGGACTGAGCTCCAACGGCTATCCTCGTATCTAGAGTCTCCCAAGAAACGCATCTCACCACCTAGCATCCAAATGAAATCGAACCATCCGATCGATTCGTCAAAATCTCATAATCCCCCAAGAGCTCAACATCTTGGGTACAGTTTAATAGTATCGAGTACATACCACAGCATCGGTGGTCCAGCCGTAGAAGGGCAAACCCAAGCATCACTAATGGCGCCGCGGAACTGCCGTAAACCCTAAGGTTCAAAGGATTTCACACGGTCATTATGTCGAGTTAGAGTTTCATTCTTCTAGAGGTTTATAGAATTGCCAGCATGTCTTTCCGAATACTTTAAACTTGGAATAATAGGTTTCTGACATTCAATCGCCTCTATCGACTCTCAACGTATCCGCGTGAATTCGTCTCTAGCTGGAATCAATCTATCTGATGACCTCGCATCGGGGTAGAGAACGAACTACATGTCCTAGTCATTCGTCCTCGGTGACTAGCTACCTTCTATCATCTCTTAGTACAACTCGTACTGCAATAGCTCCAACATCTGGGGCGATATCTCGTCGTTCGCAGCAACATCTGGCTCACTCGTCTGCACGCTGAACAGTGCTTCAATCACCATGAATAAGCAATACATCAACGGCCATCAAAATCTGGCTGGCCTCTGTCCGTGGCCCAATCCTCTGGTGCCGATCTGCACGTCCGAGTAACCTCGTAAAAGCGATCTGTCAATGCTCATGGCGCGAAAAAGTAATAAAGCGATGCCTCCATGCAATCGTACGTCTCTGGAAGCACGCCTTGGTCAGTCCTCGTCCGTGACGAGCTCAAGCTGACTGCAACTCTAGTCGTAGCTCTCCCAGCCCGTAATCGTGGCAGCAAAACCATAACTGGTACCGATGAGGCTAGATCATGAATGAATATAATACTGAGCAAAGAAATGTACATCCTAAGGCTTCTTAAGTGGAGCAGCGTATCGTAAATATGCCGCGGAACATACGTACGGTACGTCACTCTACTCAAGCTACCTACTCCATCAATCAAGGGTCATCCTACGCTCCGAAGGTAAAACCTAACGCTCTGATACCAACTTTGTCACGACCCGAAAGTACGGAACATGACCGGCACTTAAACTACGAAACGTCTCGAGGCGTACGTAATCTAAGTACGCCGAAAACCCAGAAATCCAAACCAAGAAAAGTAATAGAGTGAAGGAAAAACCATTTTAAATCAAATAGTTTGCAACATACGCCGAAATATGAATTTTTATAATCACAAGTCTTTTCTAAAAATTTCGGCAGAGTTTCCTTTGTAAAAACTGACCCCAAATGGGTACAAAACCTGATAAAGCATATATAATGAAAAAAGTCATCCCCAAGCGGGAGCTATCTCTTCGTCAATCGACGGTCACAACCACGCAAGCAATATAATATACAACGCCGAAAGGCGAGGATCACAACAGAAAAGGAAACTCAAAACAGCATGAATTCCATAGAAATACAACGCGCGACTCTAAGGTCGAAAAAATAAACATCACTGGTCTCTATCTGAAATAAATACATGTTTAGTTAATGGAACTTCTAGATACAACTGATTAATAATATATAAAATATACAGATGGTCACGATACAAGTGAACCCACCTACAAGCAAATCACCCGAAAATGGAAGTAGTGCCAGCAAAGCCGTAATGAAACCTGTACGGCAAAACCTGCAAGAAACTGTGGCACAACGGGGGTGAGTTGTCAACTCGTGAATAGAATACATCTACGAACAGAAATCGCATGTATGACGCAATCCTAGGTCATACGATCACTATACATATAATCCTCAAATATAACCTACAGCCTATAACAATGGCTAGGGTATACATCTAACAACTGTAATATCAAGTGCTCGTGTCAGTGCCTCAGGTAGAATATATCATATGGATGAGGTATGAATACATGAAAACAGAATACATGAAAACGAAGAAACTGCTTTCATAACTTAGTGAGATTTTTGTATATTTAAAATGAGGTATCTTAATGAAATCAGCATAAACAGTGTCTAGCATCGACACAAAACATAAATCCCAATGTCTCAAAATCTCAGGCTCCGGCTATCCGGACTGGCCTGTATCATCAAATCTGAGTACCTCAATATCTCGAAATCTCAGTATCTCAATCTCACTAACTAGGGCTCCGTCAGTCTAGACCAGCCCCTACCATCAATCTCAAGACCACGACGGTATCCTCCGGATATCCGACGCGTCGGGTAAAATCACCGGTCGGTAGTGCTCCCCTGCCAGGCTCAACGCCATCCTCTGCGACCTTCTCTCCCCGGGGTACCGCACCAGGCCCATCATGTACACGAAACGGTTCATCCAATTCCTCGAATCGGGTCTCGAAATCCATCAGCAAACACATGGTCGACGACTCATACATCATGGGAAAACCGTACTTTTCATTTAAGAAGAGAGAGAAAAGAAGTTTATAAATGTTTTTGCGGTTTTCCCCCAAATCCAGGAAATCTCATGAAAATCCGAATCCAAATCATCAATAGCATGTAAACAGTGAATATAGGCATAATAATCCATGAATGCGGCATAACAGTGAATAACAATATGCATGAAGTAGCAAATAATAACTGCAATGTCTAACTGGTATATAAGGCAAGTACACTAATATCATGTCGAAGTTGTTAGCTAACAAGCTATGTCAATGTAATATATTTTCTAAGTGTACGTGACATGGCAATTACCGATGAAGATGTGTGTGATCCGGCAAGTAAGTGTACGTAGTACATACGCATCATCGGTAATGGTGCTGGTGTCCTAACAACATGATATCAACAATGGAATATGAAATCACAACATAAGTGTGCGATGCGGAGCGAACAAAAATAATGCGCGGGAGCTGAAAACTAAACACAATGATAACAATAAGTCATGCAGTAGTGCCTTTTGAAATAACACGAATCGTGGTGTTTTACAAATAAGGGCTACGGTGTTTTTAAGAAAAGATACGTCCTTTGAAATATCCGTAGAATCCTTTGGGCCGTCTTTTAAAATATCCACGATTCGTTGGTTTTTGAAATAGGTAGGAGTCGAATCTAGTCTAACAACTACACTAAACTATACGGCTGAGCTAACAGACTAACTGAAGGTAAGAAAACCGCCTAACATCTGAGTCGATATATATATATATATATAGTCGGTGATCCCGCCTCGATAATATCACATCCGATACCATATCTATAATCAGATATTCCCAAGTCAAGAGTGCGGATCTATCATCAATATATAGCTCGTACGTAAAACCGTCGTACGGCATCCCAAATATGGGTACGGGTCAATATCACATTCATCATATTATTCATCTGGTATCCTCTTAATCAAAGATCATAATCCGGGGTACCGATCTACGTCTAGTACAATGCTAATATCATCAATATAATCATGATCTGACTACTGATCGACAGTCTCGTACAAACCGATATCATCAGTACATATCATCATAAAGCAGTATACATCGCCCAATGCGACCCATTATAGCTATCTTAACATATCTTATCTCATGTCTCGATCACAAGTCAACTATTCTATGTATGTCCCCATTCACATGGTATCGTCGTCCAAAGGTCCGCTATAACATCATGACGTATCTCAAATACGAATCCTCCCATATCATCGATCTCACGGTCTCAAATCAAATCTCATCGACTCACCCCAAATCCCAAATACTATCCTTAAATCCAGTATGTGAACAAATAGTCCCATACCAATGTGAACACATAAATATAATCCTATATACGCACATATGAAAGAAGAATGTATGCAAGTACGGGTGTGTGTGTGTGTATGTGTGGTGCAACCACTACTCTAGGGTTTCGCAACACTAAACCCAATCCAATCACACCTAGAATCCATCTTTATCATCAATTAACTCAAACAACATATAATCAATATATGTGTGTATACGTATTCGTATACATCACCACGAACTGCGGGGGTGCTATACGACATCCACCCGACTTCTCCCCGTAGATATAAATCTACTCACCTTTTTTCTTATGTGTCGGTGCCGATGACGCCATCCTTATCTTCAACGTCTCGACGTCACGTGGGATACCTACAAGGATATCACAAACGCTAAAGCACATGAAAATCACATCGAAAACCAAAACGGCACACGTTACTCTCATAAGTAAAAACCTATAGTCTCGCATGCAAACACGATCAATAACCCTTTGCCGTTGACGTTCAAACGCCACCCGATAGAAATGAATCACCAAATACCAAAATCCATGCTAAAACAAGTCGTAAAACATGCACCAACACAAGAAAACTACCCCAGATTCTACCCTAGATGGAATCAGTCAAAATTGCATATACCAAAGGTCAAATTTACTAGAGATAGGGCCCTGAACCAAAAATGAGGGGGTTCCAACCTGGTCTAGCCGCAAATTGCGGCCAGAAGGGATTTATCTGCGGCCTGAACAAGGAGTTAGGGGCTAGGGCTTTGGGTGGTGGTTCCTAGGTGCCTGCACATCTTACTGTCAAACCAATTTTATTTTCAGATGGCTCGGGTGATAGCAGATTTCTAAAAACAGTCACAGAATTACAGTTTTTCCCGATATCGTTTCTTTAAATCCGTATTCTAGGTTCTAATCTCTAGTTTGGTCCCATGTAACATCACTACCAGGATTTTAAGGTCACTACAAGCCTCAATTTCACTTTACAACTCAATTCAACTCCTAACCCTAACTAGAAATTTCCAAAGTCCATCAAACCACACCATATTGACATGAAAAAAGTATAGATTCATAAAGAATCGAAATACTACCCTAAGCGTGCAGAAATTACCTCCTTTGGCAACTCAAGAATTTTCTTGAGTTGCTCAAAGTCCTCAAAATCATCTCTTTCCAGGTCCAATGTGTAGCTAGTGAGCTTGGGAGCAATTTTTGTGAAATGGGAATAGGGTTTTGGAGTGAATTTCATGGTGGATCTAGGCTTGAAGTGGGAGGACGAAGAAGAGGGAGAGGGCAGCAGCAGCAGCACAAAGAAAGGGGAGAGAGAAATGGGATGGGGAAATGATGGTGTCATGGTTCAAAAAGAAAAGTTGACTTACCCTTTCTCTCTCTTCATCATACCACCTTTTTCTTTCCTTTTTTTTTCATATCCTTCTCACACAATGGTCAACCCTAAGCCACCATTCTAAAATAAAGAGAAGGCAAAAAAACCAATGAAACGCAAGTGTAAATATGATATGTGCATGTTTTGCCCCAAAATGCTAAAAAACCGATTAGCGATTTTTTATCGCGATTAGCACTAAATTAGCATATAACTAATCATAAAAACTTTAAAATGGCAAAATCCCATAAAATACCCTATTTTAGAATTTTCCATAATTTTTCCAAAATTTCCTCCCTTTATCGGTATTTAATTATACCGAAATATTAAAATATTCATTAAAAATTAATATTAAATTATAAAAATTCCCAAAAATAATATTTTATTTTTTTGAAATTTTACAATCCCGCACCTTATTCGATGGGGAAAGAGCCGAGATCCCTTCACCGGGAGTGACCTCTTTAGCGAAACTAGAAAAACCTCAAAAACACTCCTTTTTCAAAACTCACTTGTTTCTACAACGATATCAAGTTTATTACGCTCATGGTTTTCTGAAAAAGCTGTGTAGCCCTCCGTCATTTCAGATAGATATTACTTAGTATTCGTTCTATGTTTGTTGACTTAGTCAAGGCGTAGTGTACGGTAGCTAAATAGTGTTTATCTGCAAAAGCATGAGATGTGATTGGATTAGGGTAGTCGTACGGCCTTGTAGACTTAGTCAAGGGTTGTACGGGTGGGTTTAATTCAATCGGGAAATGTACGGTTGAACTTGACTTGCGATTTATGGTTTGTTGACTTAGTCAAGGTCATAGATCGTTTGGTGCAAAATATTATCGGGAATTTCAAAGTATTGAAATTTGCAATGAGATTGCATACCTCCTATGAGATAGTTGGATCCTGATACCCACTGCGAGTAAGAGTTCCTCCTGGGAGAGTTTTACACAGGACAATTAGCCGATCAAGTAGGTGTCTAGAAAGGTGTTAACGGGGTTATGCCTCTGGGAAAACGAGGTTTATTTTAATTAGGTCCGTGCGAGAGCACGGGGAACCTCCCTCAAGTACCGACACTGATCTGGCTGAAAGATTGACGAAATTGTAGGGTGTAATTAATCCCGGCTAATCTTACCTTTTAGGGTTTGAAGGAAGATTTGATAAAAACAGAGGGAGACATCCTGATTAGATATGATAATAACCAATCTAATCTTGCAAGAGCATACGCTAAAGTGTTTTCTTCTCTCTCTCTCTCCAGGTAGCGACCATGTCAGGCCATAATCAAGATAATAATATGGATATATTGACTGAACCCGCTTATTATACTGAGCAGGGGATCGTTGGTCCCGTTCTTTCTTATAAGAGTTATAAAACTGAACAGGAAACAGGAGAATATCTGGATTCTCATGCCGCCGAAACAAAGAACATGCATATTGATGCATCTTCTTCGGGTGTGTTAGTAATTGAGAACTGTTTCTCAGTTCACCCTACGTCCTGGGTATTAGATACCGGATCGGGATCCCACATATGTAAATTGTTACGTGGGCTAGGTAAAGGTAGAGAACTAGGAAAGGGTGATCATTCCGTACAAGTAGGGAATGGTGCAAGTATTGCAGCCAAAGCAGTTGGCGAATATCACCTTGTATTACCAAGTAGTAATACATTGATTCTGAATGAGTGCTATTATATACCGAACATGATGTGCAACATTATATCAGTTTCTTTATTAAGTAAAGAAGGATATAATTTTGTAGTACAAGGTAATGTTATGAACATCTTCCTAGATTAAAAGTTGATTGGATCAGGTTCGTTACATAATGGCATATTCATTCTCAATCAAAATACAGTCCTTAATATACAAAACACACACAAGAGGAAGAATTCAGAAATGAACGAATCCTACTTATGGCATTGTAGACTTGGTCATATCAATGCGACACGGCTAGCTAAGTTACATAAGGATGGATATTTGAATTCGTTCGAATTATCATCTTATGATACTTGCCATTCATGTCTCAAAGGAAAAATAACCAAAACTCCGTTTAATGGACACGGAGCAAGAGTTACGGAACTCTTAGGACCGGTACATAGTGATGTATGCGGTCCCATGTCTACACACGCCAGGAATGGTTCTTCCTACTTCATTACATTCACTAACGATCTCTCTAGATACGGACATGTGTTCCTGATGAAACACAAGTCTGAAGCTTTTGAGAAATTCAGAGAATATAAGCACGAAGTAGAGAACCAAATGGGCAAAAGTATTAAGATCCTTCGATCTGATCGAGGAGGAGAATACTTGAGCAAAGAGTTCCTAGATTATCTAAAAGAGAATGGGATTCTCTCTCAGCTTACTCCTCCTTATATACCACAGCACAACGGTGTATCGAAGCGGTGGAATCACACCCTATTAGATATGGTGCGCTCTATGATGAGCGATGCTGAGTTGCCTATTTCTTTCTGGGGGTATGCGCTTGAGACACCCATATACCTATTGAATCTAGTTCCATCTAAATCTGTACCTACCACACCATATGAGATATGGAGTGGGAAGAGACCATATTTTAAACGAGTTAAGATATGGGGTTGCCCGGCCTATGCCAAAAGGAAAAATCCGGACAAACTCGAGGCACGATCAGTTCTTTGTAAGTTTGTAGGATATCCAAAGAATTCTCAAGGATATTTTTTCTACCACGCTGAGGAACAAAAAGTGTTTGTTGCTCAACATGCCACCTTTTTGGAAAAGGAATTTCTTGCAAAAGAAATTAGCGGCAAAGATATAGAGCTGGAAGAGATTCCAGCACCGCAAACTACAACTGATGATTTATTGGAACCAGAGAATTCAGTAGTACCCGACGAACCCAGCCTCTCCGCCGATCTAGTAGGGTTTCTCATCCAGCTGAGAGATACTACGGTTTTCACATTGATGGTGGGAGCGAGGATTGCATCATGGAAGATGATGACCCAACTAGTTTCGAGCAGGCCATCACGAGTAGTGACTCTGTGAAGTGGCTAGATGCAATGCGATCTGAGATGGAATCCATGTACACCAACAAAGTATGGACTTTGGAAATTGCTCCTGAAGGGGTAAAACCCATTGGGAGCAATTGGATCTTTAAAAAGAAAATTGGTGTAGATGGAAAAGTTGAGACTTTCAAAGCTAGACCTGTTGCAAAGGGTTTTCGTCAACGACCAGTTGTGGATTCTGACGAAACCTTTTCTCTAGTGGCTATGCTTAAGTCCATCCGGATCTTACTTGCCATTGCTGCATACCATGACTACGAAATCTGGCAGATGGATGTTAAGACCGCCTTTCTAAATGGTGATTTAGATGAGTGCGTGTACATGACTCAGCCAGAGGGCTTCGTAGAGAGTAGGAGCAGCGGAAAGGTGTGTAAGCTGCTTAAATCCATTTATGGGTTAAAACAAGCATCGCGGAGTTAGAACATCTGCTTTGATGTTGTAGTCAAAGAGTTTGACTTCATCAAAAACGTAGATGAACCTTGTATATATATGAAGGTTGCAGTGAGTAAAGTTCTTCCTCGTACTGTACGTAGATGACATACTTTTTATAGGAAATGATGTTCCTATGCTGCAATCGGTCAAGCTCTTCTTGTCACAAAGATTCTCAATGAAAGATCTAGGTGATGCCTCCTACATACTGGGAATTATGATCTATAGAGATAGATCTAAAAGGATACTGGGATTGTACCAATCCAGGTACATTGACACCATACTAAAGAGGTTTAGTATGGAAGAATCCAAGCGTCGGAACCTACCCACGATCTCTGGACTCACTCTCTCCAAAAAGATGTCTCCTAAGACTGATTTGGAGAGAGCTCGCATGCAAGGGATACCCTATGCTTCGGCAGTAGGCTCTATCATGTATGCGATGCTATGTACCAGACCCGATGTAGCATACTCACTAAGTGTAGTGAGTCGGTATCAAGCAGATCCTGGAGAGAGTCACTGGACAGCTGTGAAGAACATTATCAAGTACTTGCGAAGGACTAAAGAGATGTTCTTGGTGTATGGTAACGGAGAACTCCAGGTGGAGTCCTTTACCGATTCCAGCTTCCAAAGTGATAAGGACGACTCTAAGTCGCACTCGGGATTTGTCTTTACCCTCAATGGAGGGGCAGTATGTTAGAAGAGTTCCAAACAGGATACCATTGCAGACTCGACGATGGAGGCTGAATACATCGCTGCCAACGATGCTGCCAAAGAGGCTGTCTGGATAAAGAAGTTCATTAGTGAACTTGGTGTAGTTCCATCCATTAAAAATCCAATACCTCTGTATTGCGATAACAATGGAGCTGTGGCTTTGGCCAAGTAACCCAGGTCCCATCAGAAGTCCAGATATATTCTGAGGCGGTATCACCTGATCAGGGAGATAGTTGATCGCCGGGAGATCGAGGTCAGGAGAGTAGATACGAAGGACAACACTGCGGATCCACTCACGAAGGCCATTCCCCAGATATAGTTTGAGAGATTATTCAGGATGCTAGGTATGAGATACTACAGCAGCTTGCCTTAGTGCAAGTGGGAGATTGTTAGTTATGTATATGCCCTAGAGGCCATTGTTGTACATATAATGTATATTATAATGGATGCTTGGATATATAGAGACAGGACTTTCTTGCTCGTCATGATAGTATGCTATTTGGTTTCACTTTATCTTAACATGTTGACTTGTATTAGTTTATTGTCTTCCTCTCACATGTTGATAAAGCCCTTAGGATATATACTCGACTACTGGGACTATGATGAGATCATACTAGTGGGGCCAGAGTAGTCGATGAGTACATCCTATAACTGTTCCTAGTCGAGGGTGTATCGAGACAGGGCATCGATACACCAGAGTAGACTAGCGTATACGAATCTTGACCCATATGATGGGCGATGGATGATCCCATATCCATCGGTGTTTGACATCAAGGATGGTGTACGGGTGCTCAGTGGAGACTGGGTACACTGGACGGACTCGCCGCGAACTCCCAGATGGTATTATACCTCACGTCAGATGACAGTTCTCCGATGATACTGGTACAGGGTAGTTTGTAGACCCGAGATCGTCATAGAGTCTTGTGTGATTCCCACTGTGCTTTGATTTCCACCTTACCACGTCCAAGAGGGCGTGCAAAACGGTGGCTTTTGGGTGCAGTCCCGAATCACATGGAGGCAATGAGCGATAGGAGGGGATTCGTCTCTCCCGGTATAGGGAGTTGATGTTGTGCTGTGTTCAATTGGCTATAACCGGAAGTCCCTGGCCAGAGCTGATATAGAGATTTACTGGTAAGTGTTACTAGTAGTTTCTCGGCCTGTTATGATCCTCACATCGACACGACTTATCGGTTACTGGGTCTGACCTATACCACCCCTAGACTAGATATACAACATATCAGACGAAGAGACCGGACTGTACGGGAGTGTTACTGATTGGATTCACAGGAGAATGTACAGGCTTGCTTGTTGATCTTCTTATCGCTCAATACCTGGGTGGCTGTTACGTTTAGCTGACCGCTTGCAGCTTGTGGGTGTTTGATATGATCATCACCTGGTACCGGCGTATTGACGATTCTTTAGAGTCCTACACAGAGGTTTCTTGACTCAAGAAAAACGGAGTAGGGGCACATATGTGATATGTACAGGACCGAGGATAATACGATATGAGATACCGTATTATATTCTCGCGATATTTGATATCAACCAGATCATCGGATCAAGTGTTGATTCGATGTATCGGTATATGATATATTAGTCGGTTATATTCGATATAGCCGGATTGTCGGATCAAGTGTTGATTCGATAATTTAATGTATAATTATATATGTGATATATTACTTTACATTATCTAATATTGGCTAGCTTTATTATAAAAATCTAGTTTTAAAATGCGAATAATATACGTATCAACCAAAACAAGAATGCGATGTCCGGTTAAAGAAAATGCATACCCCCAAGAATGGATACACGTAATATGCACGTAACGATCCAAACGAGTCTGTTTCACTAAACGAGACGAGAACACGATATACGGATGTAACCATAGGGTATGGGGTATGATGCAGGCCATGCTAGGTACTTGAAATATATTATTTGACTATAATTTGTAGTATTTGAAAATATATGCAATACTAGATATAAGATACATGTATACAGAACATATGTGTGCATGGATTCTCGGTACTAGTAAGGATATGTTATAATCAAGAATCAAGATGGGTTTCAAGCATGCGGGTCGGGTCGGATACCAAAGACATATACCAAATATACTATCTATACCCAAAACAAATGAAATCAAGAAATAGCCACAAGATAAAGAAAATAATTAAATAGAACATGGTATAAATGAGCTGGGGTGTTACAGTGTCTTGTGTGGTTCCTACTGTGCTTTGATTTCCTCCCTACCACGGCTCAAAGGAGTCGTGCAAACAGGTGGATTGGGTACAGTTTCATGTCACATGGAGGCAATAAGCGATAGGAGGGGTTTCGTCGCTCCCGGTATTGGGAGTTGATGTTGCACTATGCTCGATTGGCTATAACAGCAAGTCTCTGGGCAGGGCTGATGAGATTTACTGGTAAGTGTTATCAGTAGTTTCTCGAACGGTTATAGGCCACACATCGGCATGACTTATCAAGTTACTGGAGTCTGACGATTCCACCCCCAGACTCGATATGTGGCATATCAGATGAAGAGACCGGACAATACAGTAAGTGTTGCTTTTAGGATTTACGGGAGTTTGGACAAGCTTGCTTGTTGATCTTCTATTCGCTAAATACCTTGATAGCCGTTAGGTCTAGCTAGTACCGCTGACGGCTTGTTGGTATCTGATGTGATCATTACCTCCTGCTGGCGTATTAACGAGTCTTTAGAGTCATACACAGAGGTTTCCTAGCTCAAGCGAAACGAAGTAGGGCACATATGGAGATATGTGTGGGAGCTTGATTAAATACGAGTATGTGATACTGTATTCTAATCTAGTGATATTTGATATCAGTCAGGTTATATGTGATATAACCGGATTATTGAATCAAGAGTTGATTCAATGATTTGTTATATATATATATATTTGATATTGGCCGGTTATATATGATATGACCGAATTATTGAATCAAGTATTGATTTAATATTGAATATTGAATATTAGTCGGTTATATGTGATATGACCGGATTATTGAATCAAGTGTTGATTTGATAATTTGATATACATATATATATATATATGATATTAGTCGGTTATATATGATATAACCAGATTATTGAATCAAGTGTTGATTTAATAATTTGATATATATTTATATATTTGATATATTTATATATATTAACTAATATTATTGCTCACTTTAGATTTTCTTCGCTTTATATATATGATTATATATATAGATGTGATATATATATATATATATATATATATATATATTTATATGAATTGTTATTGTATCATGGTTGATGATACATAGAACTAGGATGTACATGGGAATGAAGATAATGATAAATATAAATGAATTAAAAAATAATAAGAATGAGTCATTTTGCTTAGATGCTTTGAGAAGCATGTAGAAGCCATGACTTATCTCATTTTTTTTTATTCATTGGATATTTATCATTCTATTTGATGCTTATCTTATCACTTCACCTCACATGGTTCATAGAACCTCACTCTCTCATCCAAGTTCATCTCCTTCTTCTTCCTCTCGAGATTTTTCTTGAGTTGAGAAAAGAAAAGAAAAACAAGAAAAATATGTGAGCAAAATTCCTATTTCATCAACCTATGCTATCCTAGACCTTTAGTATAGGTTGTTTGCTTCACTAATACCTTGATTAGTGAAGAGCGGGCTTGAGTTAGAGAGACTTCAAGGTGGATCATCTTCGGCTTCGAAGACTACAAGCAAGATCGTTCCTTTCTTAAGTAGAGTCAAAGAAGAGTTCTAGGGAGGACTACTTGGAGCTTTAGAAGTGAAGGACCGGTCTACAAAGGTTGTAAACCCTCTTCACTTAGTGTAGAACTTGTTTGCTTTACCTAAAACCCTAATTCTCTAGTTCGATTCTAGGTTTGTATAGCTTAGCACTCTAGATTTTTAAAAATTGCATACTTTATGCTTGTATAAACCCAGTAGAGGTGCTAAGACATACTTTCACTAGCCATACTTTAATAGTGATGGCAATAAATGCCCAAATCATCTCTCATGCCATGCTTCCTTTACACCTCATTTTCTATTTATCAATAAATAGAAAAATCCATATTATGAGGTGTCCCCTTCTAGAATGTATTTTGTATAAATACAAAATACTTTCTACCGTATATACATACCCATAGTCGTATCAAAATACGAATACCCAAAAGATAGAATAATACCACTAAAAATAATACTAGCATTAAATCGATATCTGATTTAATGAACCGGCTTAATCCTAAGCCCGCTAGTATTAAAAACCATCCGATTAAATTCCGTGCAACTAGTACACGCAACCAATCGGAACCTTACACGTATAAAAATACGGCCTCCACTCGTTTCGTCTGAACCAGAGAAACCTTCTGTGTGGGACTCTAAAGACTCGACAAAACGCTAACAGTGGGTTTAACCACAAGCGCGTCAGCGGTACTAGCTGTACATAACGGCTACCCAGGTACCTATCGAAAAAGAAGGCCGATGAGCAATCTTATCTGAACCTCTACTAAGCCTAACCGTGACAATATTCGTACAGTCCGGTCTGTTCGTCTGAGAGTACCGCATACCGAGTCTAGGGGCGGTCAACGTCAGAACCCTACTAACTTTGATAAGTCATGCTGGTGTGTCTCAATACCATTCGAGAAATTACTGATCTAATCTATTAGTAATTCTCAACTGCCCTGGCCAGGAGCTTATGGCATTGACCAACCAAGCACAGTGCGATATCGACTCCCTATACCGGGAGAGACGAATCCCTAACAATCTCTCACTGCCTCCATGTGGCTCGGGACTATACCTAACCAAAATTTTTTTGCACGGCTCTTTTGAGCCGTGGTAGGGTCGTAGTCAAAGCACAGTGGGAACTCACATGAGACAAATGATGATCTTAGGTCTACAGACTATCTGTACACATGCCACACGAGAACTGCCATCTGAAATTAGGTATAATACCATCAAGCAGTTCTCGGCGAGTCCGTCCAGTGTACCCACCCATAGTGAGCACCTGTATACAATCTTAGTTGAAACACACCAATGGCTATGAGACTAACCATCGCCCCTCGCCGGGGTCTAAAAATTTATACACCAGTCTACTCTGGGATATCGATGCCCCATCTGGATATTCCTACGACTAGGGACACATTTAAGGATATGCTTATAGACTACCCAGCTCTCATAAGTATGACCACTATCACAACAATGGTAGTCAAGCATATCTTACAGGCTTTATCAACATGTATAAGTAGTACGTAATAACAAGTAGAATATATGCGCATGTTAAGATAAAGTTAAGCCAGATAGCATACTATCATTTCGAGCAAGATCGTCCTATATATATATACATATCCATAGTATCCATTACAAATAATGGCCTCTACGGCATATATATCCTACAGTCAAAAAGATCGGACTGGGCTTCAAGGAGGATGGATTCTGGTAGGGTGGCGAGGGCCGACGGCGAAGTTGAAGATGGGGCGGCGGTAGGGTGAAGCAGTGTAAGTAGTTGCTCGTGCTCATGCCGCTAACTTGCGGCCATGGCGGAATGCAAAACGAAAATTTTAAATGAGATCACAAGCTACTATGACCTAGAATCGATTCCAAACACTAAACTAGCAAACTAAAAAAGGAGTTTAACTGCTCAGTTATGGTTTACAACCTTTGTAGTCATGTTCTTCATCTTCTTTTCCACTTCTTAAGCTTCTATGTCTATAGGGAATAAGCTTGGAAGTCGGTCTTCCTGGTCAAATTTGATCCACCCGAAATATTCCAAACTCATGCTCTAGCTTCACACTAAATGATCAAGTGAAGCAACTTGCTATCAAGACTTACTAGGAAATGAGAGCAAGTGATGTAATGATTTCTAATCTCTTGGTTTTATCTCCTTTTCTTTTCTTTTCTCAACTTGGAAAAACTTAAAGAAAGAAGAAAAGCAAACATGTCTAAAAACTAAAAACTTCAACTTTTTCTTTCTCTTCTTTTCATTTTAGAATCTCATGAGTGGAATTGTGACTCACAAGTGTGAGTCACAAGTCCACACAATTCTAAAAATAACATGAAGAGATGAGAAGAGAAGAGAAGCCACTTATTGTGTATATGTGTCTACACACACATACAAGTATATGCTACAAATACATACACCCGTATTCATATAAAATATGAATAACTGTATTTGTATTAAGATATAAATACCCGTACATATAAATACCCATATTCGTATCAAAATAAAAATACCGTAAAGAGAGAAAAATGAGAGATATAATACCAGCTCACATATACTCTAAACATGATAATATGGCTATCTTTCAAACCAGCTAATATTAACAAAATGTCTGATTAAAGTACGTGTACTAAAAGCACGTATTTATTCGAACCTTTGTACGTATCAAAATACACGCACTACATCGTTTCTCCTGAGCCGGGAAACTCTCTGTATGAGAATCTAAAGACTCAACAATACGCTGGAAATGCGTTTAATCACAAGCACGTCAGTGACACTAGCTGTACATAATAGCTACCCAAGTATTAAACGAAAGGAAGGTCGACAAGCAAGCTCGTCCGTACTCATGTTGAGTCTATCTATGATAATCTCCATACAGTCCGGTCTTTTCGTTTGAGAGTGTCGCATACTGGTTCTAGGGGTGGAAAAGGCAGACCCCTAATAAGCCGATAAGTCATGTCGATGTGGCTCAAAACACTCCCGAAAAACTACTGATCTCACTATCAGTAAATTACATATGCCTTGGCCAAGGTCTTATGGTGATTACCAATCGATCACAGCGCGACATCGACTCTTTATTCTGGGAGAGACGAATCCCTTCTATTGCTCACTGCCCCCAAGTGCTTCGGGACTATACCTAACTAAAACCTGTTTGCATGACTCTTTAAAGCCATGGTAGGGTAATAATATAAATACAGTAGGAACACACTCGAGAAAAATGATGATGTCAGGTCTAAAGACTACCCTGTACTTATGTCACCAGAGAACTGCCATCTGACGATAGGTATATTAACATCTAGAAGTTCTCGGAAACTCTGTCCAAGGTAATTCATAACCTAATGAGCACATGTAAACAATCTTTGGTGTCGTACACCAATGGCTATGGAACCAACCATTTCCCCTCGTCTGGGTAAAGATACGTATACACTAGTCTACTCTCGAATATCGATGGCCAGTCTTGATACTCCCATGACTAGGGACAATTAAGGATGGGTTTATTGGCTACTCAGCCCCCGCAAGTATGATTGCCATCATAACACTGGTAGTCAAGCAAAGATCCTAGGTTTTATCAACATGTACCAACAATATGTAATAACTAGTAAAATATACATGTTAAGATAAAGACAAACCAAATAGCAAACTATCATATTGAGCAAGATTGTCATGTACATACATATCTATAGTATCTTATACAATAAAGGCCTCTAGGGCTTACATATCCTACAATCTCCCACTTGCACTAAGGACATCTATTGGTGTATCGAGTACCCAACATCTGCTCTAGGGCCAGTTGTTGGTGTATCACATACCTAACATCTCAAAAAGTTGCTCGAACTGTGTTTGAAGAAGGGCCTTTGTGAATGGATCCGCCCTGTTCTCTTTCGTCTCTACTGTTCGGACCACGATCTCCCAGCGATCAACGATCTTCCTGATCAGGTGATACCGCCTCAAGATGTGTCTTGATCGCTGATGGAACCGTGGTTCCTTCGCTAATACCATAGTCCCATTTTTATCACAATACAAAGGTATTAGATCAAAAATAGACGGAACCACCTCAAGTTCTGTAATGAAATTACTCATCCAGACCACTTCTGTGAGTATATGCTCGTGCTTGAGTCGCAAACTTGCGGCCAAGGCAGAATGCAAAAATTTTTTTTAGACAAGAGCACAAGCTTCTACGACCTAGTGATTGTCACGACCCGAAAGTACGGAACATGACCGACACTTAGGCTACGAACGTCTCAAGGCGTACGTGCTCTAAGTAAGCCGAGCCCAGAAATCCAAACCAAGAAAAGTAGTAGAGTGCAGGAAAAACCATAAGTAAAACAACCAGTCTACAATATAATATACAACGCCTAAAGGCGAGGATCACAACAGAAAGGAAACTCAACAGCAAGAATCCCAGAGAAATATAACGTGCGACTCTAAGGTCGAAAGATTAATCAACACTGGTCTCTATCTCAAATAAGTACATGTTTGGTTGATGGAACTTCTAGATACAACTGAATATAATATACAATGTATAATGATGGGTACGATACAAATAAACCCACCTACTAGCAAGTCACCCGAAAGAAGCAGTGCCGCAAGCCGTAATGAACCCTGTACGGCAAACACCTGCAAGAACTGGGGCACAACGGGGGTGAGTTGCCAACTCGTGAATAGAAGAACATCCACGAACAGAAAATCGCATGTATGACGCAATCCTAGGTCATACGATCAACATATATAAACCTCAAATGAATAAGTCTGAAGCATGCTAAGGTGGCAATATAACATCTATACATATATGTAGTGCCAAATACTCGCCAATGCCTCAGGTAATAATATGTTATAAATATGAGGTATGTCTGCATAGAGTAATATGAATCAATGCCGGCTATAACATGAATCTAGTAGTATGTGGATGTCCTCCAACTAGGTAATCAATATCTGTAAATCGGTGGATCCCGTCCACGTGTCACCCAATGACAACAAGCATCATGCATGTAAATATCGTAAAGCATATGCATGGAAATATGAGGATATAATCAAATCATGGAACCTAAGTGCCTAGCATCGACACTCGAAAACATCATGAACACCTGTGCCTAGCATCGACACATAAATCCTCATGTATCTCAGGTGCCGTGCACCATGGTCGGCCCTCATATCCATCTCATGAATCCAGTCGGTATCTCCCTGATAACCGATGGGTCCCAAATACAATCACCGGTAGGTAGTACTCTCCTGCCGGGCTCACCGTCTAGCATATACGAGTCTACTTGCACCGGGGTACCTCACCGGGTCCACCATGTACCTACAATCGGTGCCTACCGCTCCTCGAATCGGGTATACCCACACAAGCTCTCTGGAACCGAGAAAACTCATGGTGGACGTACTGAAATATCATATCAAGGGTGACCGGATTTTTAAAACAATTACATATTTTCTTTTGAAATATCCACGGTCCCCAAATCCAGAAATATCATGGAAACAACATATCTCAATGCGTATAATCAAACATGATGTATGCGACATGTAAAGAAAGGTAAGCATATCAGTAAGTCATGCAACATGGAATAGTAATGTGCGCATGTCGAGGGAAACCGCTCTGTTTAAAATAAATCAGTTTTAAAGAATATCATGCTTTTCCCAAATCTCTAATCAAGCCGGAATCATCTATGTATGTGTACAGGTATAAGTGTACAATATGCCATGCAAGAATCATATCATGAATGCAACGGTACTACAGTGTAGTGGCATGGCAATTATCGATGTTGAAGTGTGTGAGCCGGCAAACTGTGTCCGTGGGACATACGCATCATCGATAATGGTGCTGGTGTCCTAACAGCATGATGGTAATATCTCAATAAACACAAGTATTACGAAGCAAATACTATGAATATGCTGAATCAAATAATCAACGCAGTAGTGAAGAGGCTACATCAATATGTAAGTGTCATGTAGTTTTGCCTTTTTGAAATAAGACGAATCGGGATTTTTAGTAAAATAAGGGCAACTGTGTTTTTAAGAAAAGATGCGCCTTTTGAAATTATCCGTGGAATCCCTTTTTGACTATCTTTAAAATACTCCCGATTCGTTGGTTTTAAAATAGGTATGACTCGGGTCAATTCTAACATCTACTATACTAACTACCGGTCAACTTTCAAGTCAATCGGAATGGGTATGGAAACCACCTAAATCTGAGTCGGTATATATATAAATATAAAGATAGTAGTCGGTGATCCCGCCTCAATAGTATCGCATACGATACCGTAAATCATCTGACACCCTCAAGTCATGAGTGCGGATCAATCATCAATATAAAGCTCGTACGGTAAATCGTCGTACAGCATCCCAATAGTCGGGTGCGGGTCAAAATCACAATCATCACATCAATTATCTGGTATGCTTATCATCATATCACATAATCTTGGGTACTGATCTATGTCTAGTACGAATCGATACCATCTACATAAGTATGAACACGTGTGCGAAAGACACGCCCAAAGGCCCGCTAATAATCATATATCGTATCCCAAATACGAATCACATCACATCACCGATATCATGGCACCATGCCCAAACTCATCGACTCACATCCAAAGTCCTTCAATAACCTCGTCATCACAGTATGAACATAGCCAATAAGCACGTGTGTGCGTGTGGGTGCAAACTATTCTAGGGTTCGCGACTAGGAACTACACTAGTTACTTTTAACCCTAATCAATGCATAGTACACCTACCACATCCTAAACAACCAAGTCACACATAAGCTATCATATATACGTACAATATATATGGTATACTAGACATCGGACTTTGGGGGTGCTATACGCCATCCACCCAACTTCTCCCCGTAGATATAAATCTACTCACCTTTTCTTATATGTGCCGGTGCCGATGTTGCCATTTGCAACTCCAACGCTTCGACGCCACGTGGGGTACCTACAAGGATATCACATGCTAAACCACATAAAAACCATATCGGAAGCCAAAATGGTGCATGCTACTCCCTTAGGTAAAAACATGTGGCCTCGCGTGCAAACACAGTTCATAACCCTTTGCCGTTGGCGTTAAAACGCCACCCGACAGAAACGAATCATCAAATACCAAAATCCATACGGAAACAAGTCGTAAATCATGCGCCAAGTCAAGAAAATCCACCCAGATTCTACCCTGGTTGGAACCAGACAAAACTAGACATACTCAGGGTCAAGTTTACAGGTAAAAGTGTCGTGCACGCAAAACGAGGGGTCCCGTACTTCTCTGGCCGCAAATTGCGGCCAGAGGGAATATATCTGCTGCCAAAATATTGAGGTGGGGTCTAGGGTTTTGTGGGATGGTTCCAGGGTGCCTGCACAGCTTACAGCCAAGTCAATTTTATTTTAGGAGGTCCCGGGTTGTAGCAGATTCCAGAAAGGTCAATAAGTTGACAAAATTGCTAAAAAACGCCAAGTCGAAACTTTCAGGTAACCTACTGGAAATCTGGGGTATTCTGGGGTTAACTGGTCTCAAACACACCTAGTAAGGTTATACTAACCATCTTAACCAACACTTGACCAAATCTCACTCAAATTTTCCTAAAACCAGCACTAATCTACATACCATACTAAATTCCTGCTAAACAACCAGAACTTGACAGGAAAGGAGTTGGGTTGCAAGATTATACCTCAAGAGTGTCCTAGGATGAAGGAGAAGAGAAGGTCAAGAGGAAGAGGAGCGTGTGGTTGCTGGTGGGGTGATGTTGCTATAGCAGAGCTGCTCCTATGTGGCTGTTCTCTTTTGTTGTTGCTGTTGCTGCACAGGCTGCTGTCATTGCTTAAATTTGGTTTCTTTGGTTGCTGCTGCTGCTACAGCAGTTGTGAGTTGTTGGTTTGGTGTTGTGGGAATGGTTGTGGTGGTGTGTTGTTGTTTTGAAAGATATTGTTGCTGCTGATGCAGAATTGGAGCTGATGGTGTTATCAGCTGATGTGATAACCATTGGGCTGAACTTTTGATTTTGGGGGCTGAAGCTTACATCAGCTGCTGCAGTGGAGGCTGTTGTAGTGTGGCTGATGTAGGGTGTAGGGTTGTAGTATGGTGGAGTGTAAGAGTGGGAGATGTGAGGGAAGGATGTGAGTGAGAGGGAGAGATATGAGGGAAAGCAAAAGATTTGAAATGAGATGGGCCATGACACATCCTAGAGCCACCTTTCTCTCTCTCTCTAGCCACAAGTCAACCCCAACCTAATCCAATTTTTAACAAAGCTAAACCCTTAATTAACCTACTTAACTTAACCAAAAGGTTTAATCTACCATGATCATCTCAACATGGTTCAACCCTAGGCTCAACCATAGCTACCATGCACATATGTGTGCAGCCCAGATAAAATTCCGATAACATATTCATAAAACCAGATAAATCACCAGAAACCAATTTTGGTAAACTTTTTACCAAATACCCTACATTAAACACATTTTAGAATTTCCATAATTTTTCTTCAGAATTTTCTCCATTTATCGGTATTTAATTATACCGAAATATTAAAATATTCAATAAAATAATATTAAATTATAAAAATTCCCAAAAATAATATTATATTTTTCTGAAATGTTACAGTCTTCCCCCCTTAAAGAAATTCGGTCCCCGAATTTAAATTTAAACTCCCAAACTCTAAAACATTTCAATAAAATGTCCAAGTCCACGGGGCTCCGAAATCATCAATCCATAAAACACATCGTAGCGCAATACAAGCGCAAGAGCAATGAGCAGATAACTCAAGATCAAAACTCCGTCAAGCATCCTGCAATCATCGGAGTCAAGGAGGAAACACCAAGGCTAAATCCAAAGCAAAACCGATATGCCATAAATCGGAACTATATATGTAAATCTATGAAGGAAATGCATGCCAGAAATTCTTTAAAATCGATGTGCAATGCGCAGAACACTGCACAGTGGCGGACTTCTTTATAAGAAATAGCCATATACGTATATATCTTTTGTTTAGTATGCACGATCCGCCGTTTGAAAACAATTTAGAAGGGTTCCCTGTTTTTAAACGTTTTGTGTCATATCGGACACGTATGCAAATAATGAGACTATAACTCGCTTTTGGAAAACCCTTTGAAATCTATCTAGGCATGCAAAAATATATCCAGGCACTATCCTCTGACTAGTCCTGGTCAGTGCGAAAACAAATTGCAATATCATAAAAATGTACTGCTCCATAAAGAAATTAATCCCAAAAAGTGCACATGAAAACTACGTGCGTCTGGTGCGCACGGAAATCAAAATCCATACATGTGCCAAGCTGGTGCACAGAAACCATATCAAGGTGCAACGGTTGTGCACACAACATCGGTCACAGGCAACGTGCGTGCCTGACAGCAAAAATCAGGTGCATCTGATATGCACGAAAAATCCCAATTTAGTGCATCTGGTGTGCACTAAATCTCATCTCATAACATGCGCCCAGCATGTGCTAAAAAATTCCAAATCCGGTGCATCCATCATGCACGAAATCATGAAATCCGATATCAAGCGCCGAACACGCGCAAATCCAATCAGGTGCGTAAAGTGCACAAGACAATATCAAGCATCACCATCGAAATCAAAGTCCAGTGCATCCAGGTACACAAACTACATGTCACTGCACTACAAGCATATGTAAACTATACAGAGTGCAAAACCAAATCGTGTGCGTGCATACGCACAAAATCAACTCAATGTCTAAAACCCATAAAATCACAAACATGTGAAACCAAGGCACGAAAACGATATCAAGTGCAACAACTGTGCAAAATCGTAAATACTCAATAGGTGCATGAAAACAAATGTCATGAAACTCAATCATCAAGACTAAATCATGCAAACCGAATGTCCAAAATACCGAAATCCAAGATGACGGATGCGTGATAATCGAATCACAAAATCAGAAATCATAAATACCGTCGTCGGTAGTCCCTCCTTCAAAGTCGAGAAGGTGTCGGTCCATCCAATGCTAGCAGCGCAAGATAACTACTTGCCTCTTGCTCACGGTCTGGCGTCCTCTGTCTCTGGGTCCTTATCTTCCCTGTGGATTTACCAATCTCGCCATCCATCAGCTCATCGGCCCAGTCAGGTGTGCTAACGGAAATGATTCCGTTCTAGCACACCTCTGGTCATCTCTCGGTCAATCATCACAACCACTCGTAAAGCAGCATCTCACTGGCGTCTGCCTCTGGCTCTCTGAATGCACATCAAACATCTGTTCCTGAAGCAAATCTTATTGCTGCAGTGTCCTGGAAGGAATCCTGCTTAGGGTCTCTTCCGATCTTGCCTATGCCGAACTGTACGGAGGCTGGTACTCTTACATAATCCTTTCTCGTTCTATGGACATCTGCGTGTTCCGCACACATTCCCTCGGAAACTGGCCGTATCCTAACGCCTCTGTAGCTTCATCATTTGGTAGAAGACGTCTGGCCGAACAGGTTCTCGGGAACGTGTCCCAACCATCGGAGGAATACTCAATACTCGTCCGTCCTCGATCTACACACAACACATCTGGGTGAGGTCCTATATCCGAACCTGGTCAACTATCTCATCGACGATGCCGAACTCTGGCCTGCTGGACTGCGCTCCAATGGCTATGCTCGTATCTGAATCCTCCCAAGCAGTGTGTCCCTTCTCATGATATCCGAATACTTTAAACTTAGAATAGTAGGTTTCTGACATTCGATCGTCTCTGTCGACTCTCAACATCTCCGCGTGGAGTCGTCTCTAGCTAGAATCAATCTATCTGATGACCTCGCATCGGGGTAGCGAACGATCCACATGTCCTAGTCATTCATCCTCGGTGACTAGCGGCCTTCTATCATCTCTTAGTGCAACCCGTACTGTAATAGCTCTAACATCTGGGGCAATATTTCGTCATTCGCAGCAACAACTGTCTCCTTCGTCTGTACGCTGATCATTGCCTCAATCCTCCAGGAAAGGCGATACATTGGCGGCCATCTCTAAATCAGACTGCTCTAGATCTGAGTAAGACTCCCCACACTGGAAATCTTCAACTCAACTGGGCCTGCTCCGGCGCAAAAAATCGGACGAACCACCTTCGTCTCTCAATCCGGTAGACTAGCTATCATCTGTCCCGTATCTACCTGGAAGCTCCGGCGATCTCCGCTCGTAAGCTCCGGAAGCGACATCCTATCAATCTCAGCAATAGCTGGCTCATCTGCCTGCATGGTAGGCGGCATCATAATCTCTGAGGTATGTTGTACCTCGACAGTCCTCTCTCAACTGGCAGCTCTAACAATGGCCCGATCATCCGGTGTAAAACCAAGAGCTCTCCTCCACAAGAGGGCACAATCAACAATACTTGCTCGAAACGTTCCCATGACACCAGGAAACACAATCAAAAAGACACATCTCTACCATTGTGTGTCGCGGAACTATACCCCAGTCAGTCCTCGTTCGTAACGAGCTCATGCTGACCGCAACTCTAGCCGTATCTCTCCCTGCCCGTAATCGTGGCAGTAAAACATAACGGGTACCGATGAGGCTAGATCAGGAATGAATATGATACTGAACCAAGAAATGTACATCCTAAGGCTTCTTAAGTGGAGTGGCGTGTCGTAAATATGCCGCGGACATACCCACGGTACGTCACTCTACTTTAGTCACCTATTCCATCAACCAAAGGTCATCCTACGCTCCGAAGGTAAAACCTAACGCTCTGATACTAACTTTGTCACGACCCGAAAGTATGGAACCTGACCGGCACTTAGGCTACGAACGTCTCAAGGCGTACGTGCTCTAAGTAAGCCGAGCCCAGAAATCCAAACCAAGAAAAGTAGTAGAGTGCAGGAAAAACCATAAGTAAAACAACCAGTCTGCAATATAATATACAACGTCTAAAGGAGAGGATCACAACAGAAAGGAAACTCAACAGCAAGAATCCCAGAGAAATATAACGTGCGACTCTAAGGTCGAAAGATTAATCAACACTGGTCTCTATCTCAAATAAGTACATGTTTGGTTGATGGAACTTCTAGATACAACTGAATATAATATACAATGTATAATGATGGGTACGATACAAATAAACCCACCTATTAGCAACTCACCCGAAAGAAGCAGTGCCGCAAGCCGTAATGAACCCAGTACGGCAAACACCTGCAAGAACTGGGGCACAACGGGGGTGAGTTGCCAACTCGTGAATAGAAGAACATCTACGAACAGAAAATCGCATGTATGACGCAATCCTAGGTCATACGATCAACATATATAAAACTCAAATGAATAAGTCTGAAGCATGCTAAGTTGGCAATGTAACATCTATACATGTATGTAGTGCCAAATACTCGCCAATGCCTCAGGTAATAACATGTCATAAATATGAGGTATGTCTGCATAGAGTAATATGAATCAATGCCAGCTATAACATGAATCTAGTTGTATGTGGATGTCCCCCAGCTAGGTAATCAATAACTGTAAATCGGTGGATCCCGTCTATGTGTCACCCAATGACAACAAGCATCATGCATGTAAATATCGTAAAGCATATACATGGAAATATGAGGATATAATCAAATCATGGAACCTGAGTGCCTAGCATCGACACTCGAAAACATCATGAACACCTGTGCCTAGCATCGACATGTAAATCCTCATATATCTCAGACGCCGCACACCCTGGTCGGCCCTCATATCCATCTCATGACTCCAGTCGGTATCCCCCTGATAACCGATGGATCCCAAATACAATCACCGGTAGGTAGTACTCCCCTGCCAGGCTCACCGTCTAGCATATACGAGTCTTCTTGCCCCGGGATACCTCACCGGGTCCACCATGTACCCGCAATCGGTGCCTACCGCTCCTCGAATCGGGTATACCCACACAAGCTCTCTGGAACCGAGAAAACTCATGGAGGACGCACTGAAATATCATATCAAGGGTGACCGGATTTTTAAAACAATTACATATTTTCTTTTGAACTATCCACGGTCCCCAAATCCAGAAATATCATGGAAATAACATATCTCAATGCGTATAATCAAACATGATGTATGCGACATGTAAAGAAAGGTAAGCATATCAGTAAGTCATGCAACATGGAATAGTAATGTGCGCATGTCGAGGGAAACCGCTCAGTTTAAAATAAATCAGTTTTAAAGAATATCATGCGGTTCCCAAATCTCTAATCAAGCCGGAATCATCTATGTATGTGTACAGGTATAAGTGTACAATATGCCATGCAAGAACCATATCATGAATGCAACGGTACTACAGTGTAGTGGCATGGCAATTATCGATGATGAAGTGTGTGAGCCGGCAAACAGTGTACGTGGAACATACGCATCATCGATAATAGTGCTGGTGTCCTAACAGCATGATGGTAATATCTCAATAAACACAAGTAATGCTAAGCAAATAATATGAATATGCGGAATCAAATAATCAACGCAGTAGTGAAGAGGCTACATCAATATGTAAGTGTCATGTAGTTTTGCCTTTTTGAAATAAGACGAATCAGGATTTTTAGTAAAATAAGGGCTACGGTGTTTTTAAGAAAATATGCGCCTTTTGAAATTATCCATGGAATCCCTTTTTGCTTGTCTTTAAAATACTCCCGATTCGTTGGTTTTGAAATAGGTATGACTCGGGTCAAGTCTAACATCTACTATACTAACTACCGGTCTAACTATCAAGTCAATCGGAAGGGGTATGGAAACCACCTAAATCTGAGTCGCTATATATATAAATATAAAGATAGTAGTCGGTGATCCCGCCTAAATAGTATCGCATACGATACCTTATATCATCTGACACCCTCAAGTCATGAGTGCGGACCAATCATCAATATAAAGCTCGTACGGTAAATCGTCGTACGGCATCCCAATAGTCGGGTGCGGGTCAAAATCACAATCATCACATCAATTATCTGGTATGCTTATCATCATATCACATAATCTGGGGTACTGATCTAAGTCTAGTACGAATCGATACCATCTACATAAGTATGAACACGTGTGCGGAAGACACGCCCAAAGGCCCGCTAAAAATCATATATCGTATCCCAAATACGAATCAAATCACATCACCGATATCATGGCACCATGCCCAAACTCATCGAATCACATCCAAAGTCCTCTAATAACCTCGTCATCACAGTATGAACATAGCCAATAAGCACGTGTGTGCGTGTGGGTGCAAACTATTCTAGGGTTCGCGACTAGGAACTTCACTAGTTACTTTTAACCCTAATCAATGCATAGTACACCTACCACATCCTAAACAACCAAGTCACACATAAGCTATCATATATAAGTACAGTATATATGGTATACTAGACATCGGACTGCAGGGGTGCTATACGCCATCCACCCGACTTCTTCTCGTAGATATAAATCTACTCACCTTTTTTTATGTGTGCCAGTGCCGATGTCGCCATTTGCATCTCCAACGCTTCGACGCCACGTGGGGTACCTACAAGGATATCACACGCTAAAACACATAAAAACCATGTCGGAAGCCAAAATGGTGCATGCTACGCCCTTAGGTAAAAACCTGTGGCCTCGCGTGCAAACACAGTCCATAACCCTCTGCCGTTGGCGTTAAAACGCCACCCGACAGAAACGAATCATCAAATACAAAAATCCATACGGAAACTAGTCGTAAATCATGCGCCAAGTCAAGAAAATCAACCCAGATTCTACCCTGGTTGGAACCAGACAAAACTAGACATACACAGGGTCAAGTTTACAGGTAAAAGAGCCGTGCATACAAAACGAGGGGGTTCCCTACTGCTCTGGCCGCAAATTGCGGCCAGAGGGAATATATCTGCGGCCAAAATATTGAGGTAGGGACTAGGGTTTTGTGGGATGGTTCCAGGGTGCATGCACAGCTTACTGCCAAGTCAATTTTATTTTAGGAGGTCCCGGGTTGTAGCAGATTCCAGAAAGGTCAATAAGTTGACAAAATTGCTAAAAAACGCCAAGTCGAAATTTTCAGGTAACCTACTGGAAATCTGGGGTATTCTGCGGTTAACTGGTCTCAAACACACCTAGTAAGGTTATACTAACCATCTTAACCAACACTTGACCAAATCTCACTCAAATTTTCCTAAAACTAGCACTAATCAACATACCATACTAAATTCCTGCTAAACAACCAGAACTTGACAGGAAAGGAGTTGGGTTGCAAGATTATACCTCAAGAGTGTCCTAGGATGAAGAAGAAGAGAAAGTCAGGAGGAAGAGGAGTGTGTGGTTGCTGGTGGGGTGATGTTGCTACAGCAGAGCTGCTCCTATGTGGCTGTTCTATTTTGTTGTTGCTGTTGCTGCTCAGGCTGCTGTCATTGCTTCAATTTGGTTTCTTTGGTTGCTGCTGCTGCTACAGTAGTTGTGAGTTGTTGGTTTGGTGTTGTGGGAATGGTTGTGGTGGTGTGTTGTTGTTTTGAAAGATATTGTTGCTGCTGATGCAGAATTGGGGCTGATAGTGTTATCAGCTGATGTGATAACCATTGGGCTGAACTTTTGATTTTGGGGGCTGAAGCTTACATCAGCTGCTGCAGTGGAGGCTGTTGTAGTGTGGCTGATGTAGGGTGTAGGGTTGTAGTATGGTGGAGTGTGAAAGTGGGAGATGTGAGGGAAGGATGTGAGTGAGAGGGAGAGATATGAGGGAAAGCAAAAGATTTGAAATGAGATGGGCCATGACACATCCTAGAGCCACCTTTCTCTCTCTCTCTAGCCACAAGTCAACCCCAACCTAATCCAATTTTTAACAAAGCTAAAACCTTAATTAACCTACTTAACTTAACCAAAAGGTTTAATCCACCATGGTCATCTCAACATGGTTCAACCCTAGGCTCAACCCTAGCTACCATGGACATATGTGTACAGCCCAGATAAAATTCCGATAAAATATTCATAAAACCAGATAAATCACCAGAAACCAATTTTGGTAAACTTTTTACCAAATACCCTACATTAAACACATTTTAGAATTTCCATAATTTTTCTTCAGAATTTTCCCCATTTATCGGTATTTAATTATACCGAAATATTAAAATATTCAATAAAATAATATTAAATTATAAAAATTCCCAAAAATAATATTATATTTTTCTGAAATGTTACAGTGATCAATACCAAAAACTAAACTAGATATCTAAAAGATACTTTAACTACTCGATTTGTTGGGTTACACTAACTCTCTGGCCATTTTCCGTGGCCGTTTGCGGAACAAAAAAAAATATCCAACCATTCTTCAATAGTGAGCACAAATGAATTAAAAATTCATTTGTCAATACTATTGAGGCATGGTTCTCACTATACTCCCCTCTCTTTACTTTACACCTCATTTTCCATTTAAGAATAAATGGATAATACTAAAATAAGGTGTCCACCTTCTAGAATGTTTTCTGTATAAAATACGGATTACAGTCTATTGTATAAACATACCTGCATTCGTATAAAAATACGAATACCCGAAGAGATATAATAACACAAAGAACATAATACTATAATATACATTATTAAATCAATACCTGATTTAATAATCCGTCTCAATACCGAGCCGACTAGTATTATCAACTGTCCGATCGAAAATCCTGGTACATAATACAATCAATCGATCAGAACCCTGGACGTATCCAATACGACTACTACATCATTTCGCCTGAACAAGGGGAACCCTCTGTGTGGGACTATAAAGACTCGACAGTACACCGACAGTGAGTTACCAGATAAATCCATAACCACAAGCACGTCGGCGGCACTAGCTATACGTAACGGCTATCTAGGTACTTGTCGAAAAGGAAGGCCAACGAGCAAACCCATCTGGATCCCTACTGAGCCTATCTGTGACAATATCCATACGGTCCGGTCTCTTCGTCTGAGAGCATTGCATACCGGGTCTAGGGGGTGGTAAACGTCAGACCTTAATAACCCGATAATTCATACTGATGCGGCTCAGGACCAATCCGGAAAACTACTGATCAACCTATCAGTAAATCACAAATGCCTTGGCAAAGGTCTTATGGTCTTGACCAATCGAACACAGTGCAATATCGACTCCCTATACCGGGAGAGACGAATCCCCAACAACCACTCACTGTCTCCATGTGTCTCGAGACTGTACCCAACCAAAACCTATTTGCACGACTCAGTAGAGCCGTGATAGGGTAGTGATCAAAGAACGGTGGGAACTCACACGAGACAAATGACGATCTCAGGTCTGAAGACTACCATGTACTCATGTCACCTGAGAACTGCTATCTGACGATATGTATAGTACCGTCTAGAAGTTCTCGGCGAGTCCGTCCAGTGTACTCACCCTAAGTGAGCACCTGTATATGATCTTAGGTGCAAAAAGACCAATGGCCGCGGGACCAACGACTTCCCCTCGTCAGGGTCTAGAAACGTATACACCAGTCTACTCCGAAATATCGATGCCAAGTCTCGATACTCCCACGACTAGGGACCTTTTAAGGATGTGCTTATCGACTACCCTTCACCCATAAGTATGATCGCCATCACAACGCAGGTAGTCAAGCAATGATCCTACAGGCTTTATCAATATGTATAGATGATACGTAATAACAAGTAAAAACATATGTACATGTTAAGATAAAAACAAACTAGATAGTACACTATCATATCGAGCAAAATTGTCATGTACATACTTATGTCCAAGCATCCACATGTATACATATACAATAATGTCCTCTAGGGCATACATATCCAACACAGTTAAGTGTTACAACCTTTGTAGTCATGTCCTTCGTCTTCAATTCCACTTCTTTAGCTCCTTGGAAATCCGGAAACGAGCTTAGATACCGATCTTCCTTTGTCAAAGATGATCCACCCGAAGGAATCCGGATTTAGGCTATAGCTTCACTCTGAAAGAAGCAACTTGTAAACTAAACTTGCTAAGGAAATTTTACAGGAGATGTGGTGTTATGTTATCTCAAGTTTTTCTTTCCTTTTCTTTTCCTTTTCTCAGCTAAGAAAACTCAAGAGGAGAGGCAAAAGCATGGCTCATCAAAGAATAGCCATTTTCTTTTCTTTTCTTCTCTCTTTTTCTTTTAAGTGTGAAGTGGGTGGAATTGTAACTCACATGTGTGAGTCATAAGTCCACACACTTCCACTTCAACTTAGATAAATGAGAAGAGAAGAAGAGCCATGACATATTATACATACACACACACACACACACTCTTGTACAAGTATATGCTACAAATGAATACACATGTATTCGTATCAAAATACATATATCCGTATTCGTATAAAATACGAATACCCATATTAGTATTAAAATACAAATACCCATATTTATATCAAGACACAAATACCCATATTTATACAAATACCCGTATTCGTATAAATACCGTATTCATATCAAAATACATATACCAAGAGAGAGATACTAAAAGAGATATATACTACTATCTTACATTTCATCAAAATGTGATAATCTGATTATCTTTCAAATCGGCTAGTATAAACAAAATTTCTGATTAAAAGTACGTATACAAAAACACATATTTAATCGAAGCTCCGTATGTATCAAAATATACACACTACTGTTGGGATGCGAGGCACCTCTAGTAAGGATTAAAGCGCGGTGGAAGCGATAATTTTAAAAATCTAGAGAGTATTAGCATACTCAAACCAAGAATCAAACCAAACTACTAAACTTGTCACTAAACTAGTAAGGTAAAACAAGAGTTTAGTGGACTAAAACCTTTGTAGCGCGTTAGCCACCTCTCCTTAGACTCCGGCTATCTTCACAAAGCATGGAACAAGCTTGCTCGATGATCTCTTCACCGAAGATGATCCACCTTGAGATAACTCCAATACAAGCTTTAGCTTCAAATTGATCTCATCAAAATGAAGCAACCCGCTAATTAAACTTGTTAAGAATGATTAGTAGGAGATGAATAATAATTAGCTCACTTAATTTTCCTCTTTTCTTTTGATTTCTTCACTTGAGAAAAAAACAAGAGAAGAAAGTAGCTATGGTGAAGATGATGATGATATGAAGAAGAGATAAAAATTAAGATGAGAACCAATTAATGTTTTTTCATGAGTCATCCAAAATGAGTTATCAATAAAACACCTCATCTAATCTACAAGCATCCAAATGCATGACTCATATTCTTTTAAGAAAAAGAATAAAATGGTTCTCATTCAATCCATACAATTCTTATACACCTATCTCTAATGTATCAATATACATTTCACAATATTTATATCAAATATAAATATTATTAAAGAGAAGAAAATAATAAAGTGAGCATGATATTAGTTGATATATAAATATATCAAAAATAAATATATATTTAATTATTAAATCAACATTTGATTTAATAATCCGGCTATATCATATATACCGTCTAATATCAATAAAAACCCGATTAACATACGTGTATCAAATACACGTGTTTAATCGAACTCCTGCACATATCACTATACGTGAAGGGTTGCCTAGCACGACAGAAAGGTTTCGGGAGGCATCTTTCATGCCATATTAAAATTTTAGCCATTCTACCTAACCCTAACATAGAATCGTATACTAGAAAAAGCGAAGGAATGAAATGCAAAAAACTTTGCAACTAAAGTGAACAAAGAATACAACCTTTGTAGACCGGTCCTTCACTTCATTAGCTCCGTGTAGTAGTCCCTTCGCTGCGATCATGAACTTCCGGACTTTAGAGAGGCTCCCATGAAGAAATGAACAAGCTTGCATCGAAGTCTTTGAGGCCGAAGATGATCTACGTCGAGGAGACACTAACCCAAGCTACCACTTCACTAATAGTGGAATTAGTGAAGCAAACACCCTATACTAAATGGAAAGTAGTAGAGGATGATGAAGTAGGAATTTTACTCATTTTATATTTGATTTTCTCACTATTTTTCATCACTTTTCATGAAGCTAGAAAGCTTCAATGAGAGGAAGAAGAAGATGATGAAGTGATGAACAATAATAATCTTAGGTTAGAAATGCAACCATGGTGAGTTTTTATGCTATGCTTAACTCATGTACATAATAAACCAAGGTCAAGGGTTAAGGTTGGGTTAACAAATATCTTAAGCAATGACAAAAGAGTGGACTTTGTCAATGTTCTACAAGCTTCATCCAAGCTTGAAACATTGACTAAGTCTTCACTAATTTGTGATAACTTAAATGATAAATATCAAAACCTAACTTTAACCCTAGCATTGTATTAGTCTCATACACCCTTGTTGCATATGTAACCTAGCATGACACATGAATATATATCACATATATATTTATGTGTTAAAAGAAAACAATACATATATCACATATATGTAAAGTGTATCAGATGTGAGAAAAAGAAATCTTAAGTGAGCTAATATTAGTTAATGTAATGTAATATATCAAATATATAATTTTACATCGAATTATTAAATCAACTCTTGATTTAAAAATCCGGCTATATCACATATAACCGACTAATATCAAATATAACAACTTATCGAATCAACAGTTGATCCGATAACCCGGCTATATCACATATAACCGACCTATGTCACATATCTCGAGAATGTAATACGGTATCACATATCGTATTAATCTTGGTCCCGCATATATCACATATGTGCTCCTACTCCGTTTCACTTGAGCCAGGAAACCTGTGTGTAGGACTCTAAAGACTCGCCAATACGCCGGTAGTAGGTGATTATCATATCAAACACCCACAAGCCGCAAGCGGTCTGCTAAACGTAACGGCCACCTGGGTAATGAGCGATCAGAAGATCAACAAGCAAGCCTGCCCACACTCCTGCGAATCCAATCAGTAACACTACCGTACAGTCCGGAATCTTCGTCTGATATGTCGCATATCTCGTCTAGGGGTGGTAAACGTCAGACCCCAGTAACTCGATAAGTCGTGCCGATATGAGGCTCATAACGGGTCGAGAAACTACTGATAACACTTACCAGTATATCTCTGAAGCATCCCTGGCCAGGGACTTCCTGTTATAGCCAATCGAGCACAGCGCAACATCAACCCCAATACAGGGAGAGACGAAACCCCTCCTATCGCTCATTGCCTCCATGTGATTCGGGACTGTACCCAAAAGCCACCGTTTTGCACGTTCTCTTGAACGTGGTAAGGTGGAAATCAAAGCACAGTGGGAATCACACAAGACTCTATGACGATCTCGGGTCTACACACTAACCTGTACCAGTGTCACCAGAGAACTGCTATCTGACGATAGGTATAATACCATCTAGGAGTTCTCTGCGAGTCCGTTCAGTGTACCCAGTCTCCACTGAGCACCCGTATACCATCTCTGATGTCAAACACCAATGGATATGTGATCATCGATCGCCCATCTACATGGGTCGAGAAGCTACACGCTAGTCTACTCTGGTATATCGATGCCCTGTCTCAATAAACCTATGACTAGGAACATTTGAAGGATGTACTTATCGACTACTCTGTCCCCACTAGTATGATCTACATCATAATCCTGGTAGTCAAGCACTCATCCTAAGGGCTTTATCAACATGTAACATAAAGACAATCAGTGTACATGTTAAGATAAAGAGCAACCATACAGCATACTATCATGTCGAGCAAGAAAGTCCTCACTATATATGTCCAAGCATCCACTACAATATATATCGTATGTACAGTAATGGCCTCTAGGGCATACATATAACTAACAATCTCCTACTTGCACTAGGGTCATCTATTGTAGTATCCAATACCCAACAATCAGCAGTGGTTGAAGTATCCCATACTCAACCATCCCATAAAAGTCTCTCCTGGGAATAGGCCTTTGTGAGTGGATTCGCCCTGTTCTCCTCTGTGTCTACTCTCATAACCTCGATCTCCCTGGAGGTCAACCATCTCCATGATCAGGTGATACTGCCTAAGAATATGTCTGGATCATTGATGGGACAGGGGTTCCTAGGCCTAAGCCACAACTCCATTGTCGCACAATGGTAGGAACGAAGTTCATCTCATGAACTAATATACACCCAGACTTCCTCTTTGGTAGCATCATTGGTAGTGATGTATCCAGCCTTTATCGTCTAGTTTTCCACGGTATCTAGCTTGGAACTCTTCCAACATACCGTCCATCAACTGAGGGTAAAGACAATGCCTGTGACCGACATTCAGTCGACCTTACCACTCTGGAATCTATCAAGTTATTCTCCCCAGGATCGATTGATACCATCTCACTACACCTAGTGAGAATCCTAACATCTATTTGGATCTATCTCATAGATCTAAAACACAGGATTTAGGAGGTATCACCTTGATCCTATATGAAGAATCCTTGTGATAAGAGGAGATTAACCGAGTGTAGCATAGGAAACTCCTTTCCCATCAAGAGTATGTCATCCACGTACAATACGAGGAGCACCACCATACTTCCTACTACCTTTTTGTATATACAAGGTTCATCTACTATTTTGATGAAGTCAAACGCTTTGAATACCATATCAAAACAGATGTTCCAACTCCGCGATGCCTGCTTTAACCCGTAAAGCAACTTGCACACGTTTCCGCTGCTCCCACTGTTTACGAAGTCCTCTGTTGCTGTGTACTTATAGACGCTCTCTTCTAAATCACTATTTAGAAAAGCAGTCATGACACCCAACCGCCAGATATCGTAGTCATCGTATGTAGCAATGGCAAGTAGGATCCGGATGGACTTAAGCGTAGGCACTAGAAAATGTTTCATCATTATCCACACCTGGTCGATGACGAGAACCTTTTACAATAAGTCTAGCTTTGAAAGTCTCAACTTTTCCATCTACACCAAATAATCTTCTCAAGATATACTTGTTCCTGAAGGGTCCCGGCAGCGCCCCGGCCGTCGAAACGCGGCCAAAATGCGGAACAAAAATTTTCCAAACCGGCGCTACCGCTACCCGATTTCCGGATCAACCTTAAACCCTATACTAGCGAGCTAACTAAGAGTTAGGAAGCTTATACCGAGATGATCCAAGTCCTTCGGTCTTCATTCCAAGCTCCTAGCGATCCTTTGATGATGTTTGGTTGCCGGTCTTCCTCCATCTCCGATGATCCACCCGAGAGAAACGGCGCAAGCTCCAGCTCGAGACAACCGACGCTCCAAAGTCGCTAGCTATGGAGAGTGGGGGTGTATGAAAATGTCACTACCATTTTCTCTCTTTCCATATGCTCCATGGAGCAACTCAAGAAGATGATTAAAGAGGTGATGAAGCTTTGGCATGGAGAACAATGTTTAAGTGTTTTGTGGTCAACTTGAGAGAGTGAGAGAGTGGGCTTAAACAAAATCCATGATCCAAATGAAATGAGAACCCCCCACCAAAATATTGGCCCCCCCCTCTCTCCTCAAAAAATTTCCACCACATTTCATTAAACAATTAAATAAAGTGTACCCATACTTTGCTACATGCAAAAACCCATGCCCAAAGTCATGTTCATGCCACATCATACCTCCTTTCCACCTCATTTCCAAATGATTTTCAATAAATAAAATCATTAATGAGGTGGCACCTTCTAGAAGCTATTCCGTATAAAATACGGAATACTTCCGGTACATGTACCGAAATACATATACGCGTATTCGTACCAAAATACGAATAGCCGAGAGAGAAAACGTATAGTGAACAATAATACTAGAATACGTATATACAAATACATATATAAATTATTAAATCAAAACCTGATTTAATAAACTAGGTTAATCCTAAGCCGTTAGTATTATCAATCGTCCAATTAAAGTCTGCGCAGCAAGTGCACATATTTAATCGGACATCTGTATGTATCAACATACCTCATGTACACCGTATCGCCTGAACCGTGAAAACCCTCTGTGTGGGACTCTAAAGACTCGTCAATACGCTGGCAGTGGGTTTAACCACAAGCACGTCAGCGGCACTAGCTGTACGCAATGGCTACCCAGGTATTGAGCGAAAGGGAGGCCGACGAGCAAACTCATCCTGAACCCCTACTGAGGCTGATAGTGACAATATCCGTACAGTCCGGTCTGTTCGTCTATGAGTACAGCATATCGTGTCAAGGGGGTGGATAAAGTCAGACCCCCAACAACGCGATATTTAGTGTCGCTATGAAACCCATCACCACCTGAGAAACTATCGATCCTGGATCGGTAGTTCTCGTCCACCGTGGCCACGGATTTATGGTGATGGCCATCCGTACACAACGCGACATCAACCCCCAATACCGTGAGAGACGAATCCCCAACGATCCGATCACTTCTTCCATGTGGCTCGGGACTTGATTGGTAGAGTTTTTGCGTGCTAAGTTTGTTACCGCAATCAAGACGGTTTCGCTTGTAGCTAGCCGGTTGAGTACGGGTCGTCCGCAGGGAGATGGGAATCTTTTTCTAAGTGCTTAAACGAGTTAAGTCCAAATGTCCAGGTTTGTTTTTAGATTAACTTTGTGCTAAAATGGTATATAAAGAGAGCTTGTTAGGGTTAGGATTAGGTTAGTTTGAGTTAGGAGTCGCTCACTTCTTTTGTTGCCACTCTTAATATCGGTGTTACGGTAATCGGCAACAACGGGGATTAGCACGACTAGGAAGGAACATGCGAGTATAAGCTAGGCTTTCCAACGCATAAGTTCTTCCTTTTGGTGCTTGTCCGTCCGTTCTTGGCTCTTAGCCTTAACCTCCGGTTAATTCAACTACAACCGGTCTCACTAAGGAATCACCGCTATCATGTAGGATAGGGTGCCGTAAGGAGCGGATTGTGGTTCAATTAACGGGAGTCCGAATTAAGATGTTGGGCAAGAAAAGAGTGAAAGATATTTCCTTCTCTCAAACTTTCCTTATCATACCTTAACAAGTATGAAAACTACTCACCCATTATAAGGAAAAGAAAATAAAACAAAGGAGAAAGATAGAAAGAAAGAGGTTAGAAAATTACAACTAGCTATTTGAGACCTCACCTTGGCAAGGATCAAGCTTAAGCATCATAGTTGTTTTAAGGATAAAGAAAAAAAGAACAAGAAAGAAACAAACAACAAATAACAACAACCAGATTACCAAATGAAAAATACAAGCAAATATAATTAACAATTACAACAAGATAAGCATGGTAACAAAAAGAACTCTTTATTCATCACTTCACTCACAAAAGCTCTCTAGAAGGTTTTAATGGAGAAGAGATGAGAAGAGGAAGAAGAACAACAACATGTATTCTAAAATCTAAATACAAGAATAAGCACACTTGGCTTAGGAATGTTCTGGACTATTTATAGGTAGGAAACAGAAATTCTAGGGCAACATTCTGGATCAACATGAAAAGACCAAACAACCCCTGAAAACTCATCAGCCAACAAGCCAATACGGCCGCGGATCCGCGGCCTAAGCATGCTTATGCCGCGGTTCCGCGGCCTTAATAGGGAATTGGGCTTTTATTTTTCGTCGGTTTCCTTGGTTTGTAGTCTTCTTGAGTTTGGTATAATACTTTTCTCAGAATCTCTTCACAATTTTTCCAGAATTCCAGCAGACCAAAAGGTGATTTGATGTGGATCTTTTTGTCATGATTTCCTCGAGCTCCACGTAGATATGTTGGATCTTCTGTTGCCATTGAGCTTTGTGCATGAAAATGACATTGATTTGCCATTTTGTCTCTTAAACTGGTGTGCGGCAACATACGGATAGAGAGCGGAGACCCGTGTTTTATCTGTGGTTGGCAGTAATCCGGATTTTGTCGTGCTTTTCCATGAATTTCACCGTTTAGAGCCGAGAACATGTATCCTGCAATTGACTAGCAAACACGGCTCAAGAGTACCTACCGATAAGCAATGTGATAAAAATTGAACGGTATAAAAATGCAAAAATCTGTTATCAAAAAATACTCCCAAACATATCATTTTCTCGTCCCGAGCAAAGCCAATTTATTCACAAAAAATTTCCTAACCTCACTTTCGCAGGGAACGCGATTGCACTGAGCATGTGCAACAAGCCGTTAAACCTCTAGGTGTCCCTAGTAGGAGGAGTGTTGTCTCCTGAGGGTTTTCAGCTGATACTACCCACAAAATCCGGTCAAGCTAGTTTTGCAAAATAACTATGATTCAAACCCTGAAGTTTTGTTTCAGAAAATAACAATTCTATTATCCTAAGTCTAGACTATCGAACCTTTATTTTTCACATCTCGCTTCTTATTTAACTTAAGATTTTATATGTCTTTACGTGTAGTGCAAATAGTGTCGTTAAGTTTCAGAAGGGTCGAATAAAGTCATCATGTCACACAATAAAGCCCAGATAAGAATTTTGAAAGGATCACATAAGTTTTATAAAGAGTTAAGCATTTTTCAAGTTTCGGTTTCCAGTAAAGTTTCAACTTCAGAATTTCTATCTTCCTTAACAGGAAACTACGACTTATTTTTCACTCCACATTTTTCTTGTTTTCATTTCATACACACCTCTATGAACGTGCAATAGTCTTTATCATAGAATAAAACTTTCATATCTCCACTAGAAATATTTTTTATAAAAACCTGTCTTTTGTCAAGATTATTCTCACAAAAAGAACCGTTAGGAATTTTAACTCGGAGAGAACACTTGCTTGACTTTGTTTTAATCTGGACTTTCTAGGCTTCTTAGTGAGCTTTGGGCCAATGCACCCAAACCAGTTGGCTTTAGGGCATTAGGTGTAGAAACATCCCAGCGGACTTAATTACTCAAGTTACCTAGGTCCAAAAACAAAGGACAATTTAGCGTGAAAATCATGATGATTCAATACGAACGGAGATATAACCGGCAGTTCAGTTATTTTTTTGGATAAAAGACGTGTTTAGTGGGTTAGGTGTGTAATCATTCTAATCAAGTTCCAGATGGGTTATTTTTCAGACTTAGTTCCAATTAAGGCATCAATAACATTCCTTCATATTCACTTCACTTCATAAACTATTCTTGATATTACTTATTTCAGAACAAACCTATTTGATCCTCAGAAAATCATTTATCCATTTAAAAGTTTTTAGACATAAAAAACTTGTCATCTAATTTCCAAAACTCACGACACGTGTAGTGTGATGTAAAGACGTATATCAGCTATAGTTAACTTCAAAGGAGAGTTATCTTTCAGATTTTCAAAATCTAAAAACAAGATTTAGTTATTCTTATCTTATCAAATAAAACCGTCGAAATGTTGAATCGGAGTTCTCCCACTAGCTAACTTGACAGAAAAGTTTTTATTTTTTAGAAAATTTTCTGATTTTTATGGATTTTATAGATTTTAATATGCAGATGCAAAATATGAATGCGAAGGTTAGAAATGCGTACCGAGCGTACCCCCAAACTTAAACTGGACAGTGTCCTCACTGTCATTGCATGAAGAGATCATTTGAAGGGTCAAAATTGTCGGTTAGTATACAATTTTTTTTAATGTTTTTAAAGAGTAAAAATGGAAAAGAATATCCACAAATAAATACAAAATGGTATATACATACCCCCAAACTTATTTGGAACAGTGTCCACTGTTCTTGGCTGGATAACCGAAGATTGGTGGTAGGCAGAAGAAGATTATGCAGGGTAAACCGGCTCCTGTAAGACCAGGAGCTCCTCTGTAGGTTCGGCGCTAAGGTACGGTTTAAGTCGGTGTCCGTTTACTTTAAAAAATGAACCGTCCTTTGGATTTTCCAAATCCACAGCGCCATGCGGATACACATTCCGCACAAAATACGGCCCTTTCCAGCGAGATCTGAGCTTTCCTGGATGGAAGTGTAGCCGGGTGTCGTAAAGCAGTACCTGCTGACCAGGTACGAAAGTTTTGCGCAAAAGGTGTTTATCGTGAAACACCTTCGTTCGGTTCTTAACGACAACCGCGTTATCGTAAGCCTCATCCCTAAGCTCGCTCAATTCGTTCAACTGCAGCTTCCGATGGTTGCCCGCATCTTCGAGAGACAGATTCAGTTCTTTTATCGCCCAAAATGCGCGATGCTCTATTTCGATAGGGAGGTGGCAAGCCTTTCCGTACACAAGCTGATAAGGAGACATGCCAAGATCGGTCTTATAAGCCGTTCGAAATGCCCAAAGGGCATCAGTGAGTTTCAACGACCAATCCTTTCGGTTCTTGGAAACCTTCTTCTCCAGTATCTGCTTGATTTGCCGATTTGAAACTTCGGCTTGCCCACAGGTTTGGGGATGGTAGGTCGTAGATAGCTTATTATTAATGGAATATTTCCGCATCAAGGCCTCGAAAGTCTTATTGCAGAAATGAGTTCCATTGTCGCTAATGATCGCTCGGGGGTGCCCAAACCGGGAGAAAATGTTTTCTTTAAGAAACCTAACGACAACCTTGTTGTCGTTAGCCCGGCTGAGCACAGCCTCGACCCACTTAGAGACGTAATCAACAGCGAGAAGGATGTACAAGTTCCCGAAAGAGCGGGGAAACGGCCCCATGAAATCTATCCCCCAAACGTCGAAAATCTCCACAACCAAGATTGGTTGGAGCGGCATCTCGTTCCTCCGGGATATCCGGCCCATGTGTTGGCACCGGGAGCAAGTCTTGCAATAGTCATGAGCGTCTTTGAAGAGCTGTGTCCAGTAGAAACCACATTGCAAGATCTTCTCAGCTGTCTTTCTGGGGCCAAAATGCCCGCCACATGCTTGATCGTGGCAAAATGACAGCACACTCTTGAATTCATCGTCAGGGACACACCGACGAATAATCTGGTCGGGACAGTACTTGAACAGATAGGGTTCGTCCCAGTAAAAGTGTTATACTTGGGATAAGAATCGAAGTCTGTCCTGACTTGACCATTCAGTCGGCAGTAACCCTATGGCCAAATAGTTCACAATATCTGCGAACCAGGGTTCACGAGATACTGTCAAGAGTTGTTCATCCGGAAAAACGTCGTTGATCGGAAGTTGAGGCGACGGGGAAGAAGGAAGTTTTGAGAGATGTTCGGCGACCACGTTTTCACATCCTCTTTTGTCCTGAATGACAAGGTCAAACTCTTGAAGCAAGAGGATCCAACGTATTAGCCGAGATTTTGCATCTTTCTTCGTAAAAAGATGGCGCAGAGCAGAATAGTCTGTGTAGACAATGACTGGAGAGCCGATGAGGTAGGGCCTAAACTTTTCTAAAGCAAATACAACAGCTAAGAATTCCTTCTCAGTTGTTGTATAATTAAGTTGGGCGTCGTTCAGGGTTCGGCTAGCATAATAGATTACATGCGGCATCTTGTTGATGTGTTGTCCAAGGACAGCACCAATGGCAAAGTCGGATGCATCGCACATAATCTAAAATGGGTGCGTCCAGTCAGGTGAAGAAAGAACGGGAGCAGAAGTGAGTGTGCTTTTTAATGACTCGAACACAGTCACACAGCTCGAGTTGAAGTCGAATGGCATGTCCTTGGCCAGTAGAAGAGTCAAGGGCCTAGCAATCTTGCTAAAGTCCTTGGTGAACAGTCTATAGAAACCGGCATGGCCCAGGAAGGCTCGGATGTCTCTAACGCATCTGGGAGGAGGGAGATTGGAAATGACCTCAATCTTCGCTTTGTCAACCTCTATGCCATTTTGCGAAATGATATGTCCTAAGACAATACCTCCGCGCACCATGAAGTGGCACTTCTCCCAATTCAAAGTGAGGTTCTTGTCCTTACATCGGGTAAGGACAGCGTCAAGATGCAGCAAACACTCGTTAAAGGAATCGCCGAAGATAGAGAAATCGTCCATGAAGATCTCCAGGAATTCTCCACCATGTCGGAGAAGATTCCCATCATACACCGCTGGAAGGTAGAGGGAGCATTGCATACCCCAAAGGGCATGCGACGATATGCGAACGTGCCGAAAGGACAATTGAATGTGGTCTTGTCCCGGTCTTTTTCGGCGATGGGAATCTGATTATAGCCGGAGTAGCCATCAAGAAAGCAGTAGTACTCATGTCTGGCCAATCGTTCAAGCATTTGCTCAATGAAAGGTAGCGGAAAGTGGTCTTTCCGCGTTGCGGCGTTGAGTTTTCTGTAATCGATGCATACTCGCCACCCAGTTTGGGTGCGAGTAGGGATTAACTCATTCGCCTCATTAGTAATGAATGTTATGCCTGATTTCTTGGGGACAACGTGAATGGGGCTGACCCACTGGCTATCAGAGATAGGGTAAATGATACCACTATCCAGACACTTCACGATTTCCTTTTTCACAGCCTCCTTCATGACTGGGTTGAGTCGCCTTTGTGGATCCCTGGCTTGTTTGGCATCATCCATGAGATGAATATGATGTTCAACGATCAGGGGACTAATCCCCTTGATGTCTGCCATGGACCAGCCAAAAGCTTGCCTATTGCTGTGCAAGACCGCAAGAAGGGCTTTCTCTTGCTCTGGAGCTAGAGAAGTCGAGATGATAACAGGGAGGGTCTCGTTCTCTCCCAAGTAAGCGTACTTAAGGTGAGACGGCAAAGGCTTGAGTTCGAGCGTTGGAGGTGAAACGATTGAAGGAAAGACTGGTGAAAAGGTCTCGAACTCAAAGGATTCCAGCAAAGGTTCAAAACGAGTGTAAGCGACCGAGTTGGATGGTTCAGGTAACTCATCCGGAAATTCGAAGGATTCAAACTCGGGTGGTGAGTGGCTAAGATCGTTCGAGAAAGTGAAACACTCGTAGTCATTGTCGGGCGCAGAAACAGCAGCAGGTTCGAAGAGGAACGCACTAGTGGCGTTGAGGTTATCGTGATCGAACAAAAATTCCTCGAATTCACATTCTTCTGGGGTGATCTCCTGGATTGAGCAAACGTCTAGTATATGAGCATTAGGTTCGGAGGGCTGATTCCCCAACCTAAAAATGTTGAGTTCAATTTTCTTGTTTCCAAAATATAGGTTCATCGAACCATTGCGACAATTGATCACAGCATTTGAGGTTGCAAGAAATGGGCGACCGAGTATCACCGGAATTTGATTCCGGGGGTTAGCTACAGGTTGTGTGTCTAATACAATGAAGTCAACAGGGAATATGAAGTCCCCAACCTTGATTAACACATCCTCTAGCTCATCCCTAGGATGGGTGATTGATCGGTCGGCTATTTGGAGAGTACAGTGTGTGGGTTTCAACTCTCCTACACCTAATTGCTCATATACTGAGTACGGAAGCAGGTTAACACTGGCACCAAGATCTAATAGTGCGCGGTTGATGTTCTTATCCCCAATGGTAATAGAAATCGTAGGACAGCCAGGGTCCTTCCGTTCTTGCGGTAAAGATTGGGTAAGAGCATCACTCACAGCACTAGCCAAGAAAACTTTCTTGGGTACCTGAGACTTCCTCTTTTTCGTGCACAAGTCCTTTAAGATTTTCGCGTAGGACGGGACTTGTTGGACAACATCTAAAAGGGGAATTTTGATGTTAACCTACTTAAACAACTCCAGAAGCTTCTCCATTTGTGGATTTTGTTTATTGGACCTCAACCGGTTTGGAAATGGAATGTTTTTAAAATTGGTTGAGTCTAATGCTTGTGGATGAGATTGTGGAGCTGGAACGGATCCCAGAGCTGGTGCTTTCGTGGAGTGAGAAGTGGGTCCGTTCAGAGCAGAAGAAGAAGAAGAAGAAGAAGAAGAAGAGCCTTTTGAAGAATGGAGAATAGGCTCAGAAGACGAAGAAGAAGAAGAAGCGGTCGGGGTGTCATTATCCGCAATTACTGTGTCGATGTTGTTGTGCAGCATCCTTCCCGATCTCAATGTAGTCACGGCACTCACATTATGTTTCTGTTGTTCAAGAGCAACATGTACATTATGTGGGTGACCGGGATTTGGGAGTGGTTGAGATGGAAGCTTCCCCTTTTCTCGCTCGCTTAACGCCGCATTCAGCTGTGCAATCTGGGCTTCGATGGTCTTGATGCTTTGCCCGTGTGCAGCAGTGTGTTGCACCAAAGACTAAATAGACGACTGGATGTTGGCGGTGGATTGTGTCGATTGTTTAACAAACACCTCCAGACTTCGTTCTAGCGAGGAAACCTTATCGTTGTTTGACGGAACAAAGTTGTTTTGTGGAAAAGAATTGTTGGGTACAAAGTTGTTCGTCTGATTTTGAAAAGGTTGGGGTTGGAAGGGCTGCTGAAACTGATGTTGAGTTTGTTGTTGCGGAGGAGGGGGCCTCTGGAAATTGTTGCCTTGGAATTGTTGCTGATTCTGATTCCAGGCGAAATTGGGGTGGTTCCTCCAACCGAGATTGTAGGTGGAAGAGTATGGATCATTTCTCGGTCTTTGCTGAAATGCAGCATTAACCTGATCCTGTCCTTGAGATGGTGGATTGTAAGGACACTCTTCGGTTAAGTGAGAAGGATCGGAACAACAAGCACAAATGGTACGAAGGGGAAGAACAGGGGCAGGAGCAGGAGATGAAAATTTGCTCTCTATCGCTTCAAGTTTTCTCGTTATTGCAGCCATTTCAGCTTTCATCGCAATAGAGACATCGAGTTGGTGAATTCCTACCCTCGACTGACCAGTAGAAGTGGAGGAGGAAGAAGAAGAAGTTGGTCTGGTGCTCTCCCATTGAAGCATTTGTTCCTCAAGGTCGTCGAAGAATTGCCACGCTTCCTCGTCAGATTTCGATAGGAAGTGGCCCTGACAAATGGTTTCCAACAACTGCTTGGTTGCTGGGTTCAGGCCCTCGTATAAGATTTGGCAAAGTTGCCATTTCTCAATACCGTGGTGAGGGCACTGAACAAGAAGGTCTTTATACCGGTTAAAGAACTTCCAGAAGGGTTCAGAAGGAAGCTGAGAGAATTGGTTGATTTCGTTACGGATCCTTGCGGTTTTATGATTCGGATAGAATTTCTTGAGGAACGCTTTCACAAACTCATCCCAACTGTTTATGGAGTGGGAAGCGGTGCTATACAGCCATTTTTCAGCAAGATCGCATAAAGTGAACGGAATGACCCATAGCCGTAGAGCATCGTCCGATAGCTGGGTGGTTTTCATCATGGCACAAACATTTTAGAACTTGTTGATGAAGATATAGGCATCTTCAGATCAAGCCCATGAAATTTCGGAAGCATGTTAATGAAGTGGGGCTTAATTTCAAAATTATCCCCATTGGCCGGTGGAAGGGAAAGACAGGTGGGAAGTGCAGAACGGGTGGGATAGAAACGATTTTGGAGCGCGATTCACTGCGGCGCTACAACAGGCGGTGGTGGTGGGTTATTTGCCTCCATAGGAGGTGGAGTCAATCCAGGGGGAGTCAAAGAGATGTTTGGATTAAATCCTGACATCGCGGAAGAAGTGGTTGGTGATGGTGAAGGTGAAGATGTATGAACAGAATTCCGGTCAACGTCGGAGTTGGCCGGCAAAGGTAAGGGTGAAAGAGGCGTGGACGGAGTTTCGACGTTTAAGTCGATCGCGTAGTCGGTAGCGACTAACGTAACGCGGACTAGGCGGGCGCTAGTGTCCCGAGTCCAAGAGGACATACACTAAACGAGTTTAGTATAGTCAAAGCGAAGAAGGTGAGGGTAAGAAAACGTCAATGGAGAAATATGATAGGAGGTGGGTGAAAAATGGATTCTGGCGACAAAGGACAAGTTTTTATAAAAGTTTTTGGTTTTGTGTTTTTTTTAGAAAGAGATTTACAGAAATATGTACTGACTTACGGTTTAAAGAAATCACAAACAAGATATGCACAATCACACCTAGATCTAGGGTCACCTAGGTCAGCTAGACAGCTCCTAACTGTTCCAAAGGGCTAGAAATAGGACCTCAAACAGCCTCTTCTCCGCCAATTGCGGCCAGGTAAGTGCCAGGTAAGTGGGAGGCTCCCCACTACGTAAGTAGTGGTCCTAATTAAGTAACCACTTGCCTTGGACACACTTGCTTAGACACCGCAAAAGTCAGGATAGGATAAACGGCCGATGCCTGTAACTAGTCCTCTGTCCTATTGAGCGCGAAGTCCTTAGGTCTGAGTCTAGTATTTTTTAATTTAAGCAATGGTCAATGCATATGCTTTTTGTGATTTCTGGGGTCCTGGGAAGGGTGTTGAAATCCCCACCCAATCTGGATTGTATTCAAGCCCCTTAAAGTCCGTATTAATGTATGCAAAGCAGTAACAATCAACTGCAATCAATTTTTATTTTTTAGCGTGGCGCAAAGAATCGTGCACAAAAATAATTTATTGGAAGGGGAAGATAATTTGCGCAAAGAATGCTGCAGAAAACACAGTTCAGTGGAGTTCAGAGGAGTGGGGAAGAGGAGAGAGATACTCACAGAAGTTTGGAGATGCAGAATGCACCAAGTGGCCGCGGTTCCGCGGCCTAAGCTTGCTTATGCCGCGGTTCCGCGACAGTAAGGTGGAGGTGGGTTTTGAAATTCCTGTGGTATGCTAAGATGGGTGTCCTCTTCTTGTCTGGAACTCCTGAATCTTGATTTGCTCCAGAATTTCACAGTAAACCGTTGGTTCCGTTTTGATCAAATGCGGTGTAGCCGCGAGATATGGGTCTAACTTCCCACGACTTTGGCACTGAACTCGACCTTCTTTTTATCCTGCACACTTGCACAAAAACTAATCAAAAATAACAAGATGGTTTTTTTTACAATGTATTTTTTTTTCGGTTATATTTATATTTATATTCACAAATTAACCCGAAATTACACAAGGAAATAAACTACCGTCTCCCCGGCAACGGCGCCATTTGATTGGTAGAGTTTTTGCGTGCTAAGTTTGTTACCGCAATCAAGACGGTTTCGCTTGTAGCTAGCCGGTTGAGTACGGGTCGTCCGCAGGGAGATGGGAATCTTTTTCTATGTGCTTTAACGAGTTAAATCTAAATTTCCAGGTTTGTTTTTAGATTAACTTTGTGCTAAAATAGTATATAAAGAGAGCTTGTTAGGGTTAGGATTAGGTTAGTTTGAGTTAGGAGTCGCTCACTTCTTTTGTTGCCACTCTTAATATCGGTGTTACGGTAATCGGCAACAACGGGGATTAGCACGACTAGGAAGGAACTTGCGAGTATAAGCTAGGCTTTCCAACGCATAAGTTCTTCATTTTGGTGCTTGTCCGTACGTTCTTGGCTCTTAGCGTTAACCTCCGGTTAATTCATCCACAACCGGTCTCACTAAGGAATCACCGCTATCATGTAGGATAGGGTGCCGTAGGGAGCGGATTGTGGTTGAATTAACGGGAGTCCGAATTAAGATGTTGGGCAAGAAAAGAGTGAGAGAGATTTCCTTCTCTCAAACTTTCCTTATCATACCCTAACAATTATGAAAACTACTCACCCATTATAAGGAAAAGAAAATAAAACAAAGGAGGAAGATAGAAAGAAAGAGGTTAGAAAATTACAACTAGCTAGTTGAGACCTCACTTTGGCAAGGATCAAGCTTAAGTATCATAGTTGTTTTAAGGATAAAGAAAAAGAGAACAAGAAAGAAACAAACAACAAATAACAACAACCAGATTAGCAAATGAAAAATACAAGCAAATATAATTAACAATTACAACAAGATAAGCATGGTAACAAAAAAAACTCTTTATTCATCACTTCACTCACAAAAGCTCACTACAAGGTTTTAATGGAGAAGAGATGAGAAGAGGAAGAAGAACAACAACATGTATTCTAAAATCTAAATACAAGAATAAGCACACTTGGCTTAGGCAAGTTCTGGACTATTTATTGGTAGGAAACAGAAATTCTAGGGCAACATTCTGGATCAACATGAAAAGACCAAACAATCCCTAAAAACTCATCAACCAACAAGCCAATACGGCCGCGGCTCCGCGGCCTAAGCATGCTTATGCCGCGGTTCCGCGGCCTTAATAAGGAATTGGGCTTTTATTTTTCGTCAGTTTCCTTGGTTTGTAGTCTTCTTGAGTTTGGTATAGTACTTTTCTCAGAATCTCTTCATAATTTTTCTAGAATTCCAGCAGACCAAAAGGTGATTTGATGTGGATCTTTTTGTCATGATTTCCTCGAGCTCCGCGTAAATATGTTGGATCATGTGTTGCCATGAGCTTTGTGCAGGAAAATGACATTGATTTGCCATTTTGTCTCTTAAACTGGTGTGCGGCAACATACGGATAGAGAGCGGAGACCCGTGTTTTATCTGCGGTTGGCAGTAATCCGGGTTTTGTCGTGCTTTTCCATGAATTTCACCGTTTAGAGCCGAGAACATGTATCCTGCAATTGACTAGCAAACACGGCTCAAGAGTACCTACCGTTAAGCAATGTGATAAAAATTGGGCGGTATAAAAATGCAAAAATCTGATATGAACAGGACTGTACCCAACTAAAACATGTTTGCACGACTCTTTTGAGCCGTGGTAGGGTAGTAATCAAAGCACAGTGGGAACTCACACGAGACAAATGACGATCTCAGGTTGACAGACTAACCTGTACACATGTCACCTGGGAACCGCTATCTGACAATAGGTATAATACCAACTAGCAGGTTTCCGGCGAGTCCGTCCAGTGTACTCATAACCCAATGAGCACCTGTATACTATCTTAGGTGAACAAACTAACACCAATGGCTTGTGAGACCTGGCCACCGCCCCTCGTCGGGGTCTCGATCAGTATACACTAGTCTACACTGGAGTATCGATACCCGGTCTCGATACTCCCACGACTAGGGACATTTAAGGATGTGGTTATAGACCCCCAGCTCCCACATATGTGATCGCCATCGCAATGCTGGCAGTCAAGCAAGAATCCTATGGGCTCTATCAACATGTATATGATGATAAAGACAAACCAGATAGCATACTATCATCTTGAGTAAGACTTTTTTATCGGTATAGGTCCTGCCTCAATCATCATAATCATCTGTCCGCGACTATGATAATTGTCTTGAGGGCACTATAGCCAACAATCTCCCACTTGCACTTAAGGCCAATTATTGGGATGTCGCATACTCACAGCCCGTGTGATACCGAACACCCAACTTCTCTACTAATCATTTTCGCAAAGCCCGTTTGCGAAAATGATTGCGTTCGAGAAATAGCCTCAGTGAGTGGATCCGCTCCAATGTTTTTTTCTGTATCTCTCTATATCTCAACTTCGCGGAGAAAACTATCTCCCGAAATGAGTAATACTTGTCTTAGAATTTTTCTGGAAGTCTGATGGGACCCGGTACATAAATGAACTCCAAATCCAGCAAACTACTTAGACTGTATCGTCCACTGAATTTAATCAGAATCCTGCGCCATGCCTTTCCTCCGTATCCGCTTGGACCACCTGTCCAACATACTATCCCTCAAAGGAGGGAAAAACAGCAACTCTGACAGTCACTCTGTCATCCAGGTCACCTAGGAAGTCTGAAATGATAACCGTCTCCTGAAGGAGGCTGTCGTTACCATAACATTCACTTATGTTCATAAACTGCTTCCTAATGTTCTTCCAGGATTGGATTAATATATCTGCTTATTGCATCTAGTGCAAAAGCAATATCTGGTGTGGTACTTGACATTTCATGATTAACTCAATTGCCTAAGCAAGTGATATGCTAATCATGCAGGTCTCTCTCCCCTTTAGTCTGTAAGACACCTTTAGAGAGGTTGACTCCATCATCTGCAGGTACACCACCATTCCAGGAGTCGTCCATTTAATGTCAAAGTACTAGATTAGGATACTTCCCAAATCTAGATCTAAAACCATAGATCTAGTAACCAGAAAACCTGATATTACATTCATATCCTATGTGGAGAAAACAACTGTGTGACAACCAAAGTATAACCGATCGTAGTATAGGAATATCTCTTCCTATCAAGTGCATGTCATCCAAAATACCTGGACATCACTCTCTACTACCTTCTTAGCAGATCCATCTCCTATTCTGATGAAGTCAAAGACTATGACTGTCACATCAAAATTAAATGATTTATTTCCACTATACTTGCTTTGGTCTATAAATAGACATAAGTTACTTGCCTTCTATGCTTCCGCTACTCCCACTGATACAACAACCCTCCGGCAGAGTCATATACACGTGCACTTCTAAAGCTAGTTTAGAACGACGCTATACTCATCCTCCTGCCGGGTCTTATAGTCTAGAACAGAAGCAATGGCAAGTCTGGGTAAACAAGAACCTCCCTGTCACCGTCTCTGAGAAGACCGAAGTACCGCTCAGGTGCCTGAGGTTACCCACCAAATCTGCGGAGTGGCTAATGGAATGTCGAAACTAATTGAATCCTTAGGTTCTATTAAATCTTCAGTGATCGTTTGTGGTTCTGGAATCACTTCCAGTTCTACCATACTCCCACTTGTGTTTTCTGAAAAAATCCATTTTATTAAAACTGTGGCGAGTCAAGAAAAATATAAATATTGATCTTCCTGATGGTAGAAAGTTAACCCTCGTCAAAGCCCGGGATAACCCACAAAACAGCCATTACTGAAACGTTCCTTGAGTTTATCCGGATTCTGGTTTTAAGCATCAGCCGGACAACTCCCTATACCTTAACATCGTTAAGATATAAATTGATTCTATATATATGTAATATAGAAACAAAAGCACTAATTTAATTGGAACCAGATTCAAATCATGCTGCTGTCTCCAGTGCATATCAACCAAATGGAATGAGGTTAATCAGCATTACTCATCTAGGAGTGCATCCATATATGATTAACCCGAAAGAGAAGCAAGTTCTCAAAACCATTACTATCAATGGAATACCAAACATAAGTATCTACATCTTCGACTTCCTCGAAGAATCCTGATACTTACAATAAATGGTTCTCTACTTTATTCATATACCTATAACTTCTCAATATCTGGACTTTGCATTTCAACGAAATACTTGTACAGAACTGGAAAAGACACAAGTAAACAGAATATAGTACGAGTACCAACCCTTTTGTCCTAATGGACACTGGACAACATACAATACTTTGTACAAGTCCCCTGAGTTCAACAACTCAAACCCTGTGCGTCGTAGGTTGAAAAACTGTAGTATGGTTAAGAAGAATTACACCGCTGTTGAATGCACCTTACCTAATCACCAGCTGATATAGGTAAATGTCATAGACATAATATCAAAAAGTTATATCTCACTTTATAAAATAAATGTACAGATATATCAGTTTGAAATTGGTGCATAACAACGGATATTCAAAACCAAATATTTGCCATCCGGCAAAAACCAGATGATTTCCTCAAATATCACCAATTACAACGAATTCCGATATAATGAGGATCTAATCACCCAATTCCCAATATCTTACTCCTACTCACCATCCTTAATAACATACAGATGTGAAAAACTGATCTGGTAAATACATACCCTGGAGTTAGATTCCAATTGGGAAAACAATTTTCAATTAACATCGCACAGTGAAACTGAAACATGAAAATGTTTCGAAAGGGTTAACTGGTATTCCTAGTAACGCCTCTTCCATTATCCAGATTCACGACAGTAACCATATACTATACCTGCCCTCACTCCAATCCCTTTATTATGTCTTTACTTATTACCTTCTGTACACCTTCTTTAGCTAAATTGGTTTTCTTCTTTGCCTACCCTACGGCACCAGCCTAAGGTTTGGAAGAAGACTATCCAATAAGCGTAATAGGTGCACTCTCCTACTCTTATGAGCCCTCGCAACCTGAGAGAAGGTAAAGAGAAAAGACATCTGAATAATCCTATTCTTTTTCTCCTGAACCAGAATCCATCCTCGAAAAAGTTCCTTCGAGTTCATATGTAACTATACGATGGATTTATCCAATGGAAGTGGATTTCCGTAGTGATACGGAGTGTTCTAGAGGAAAGCAAAGTGAATGTAGGAGTGGCAGGGGTATACACTGTTTTTTGTCGTGAAAAATGGTGATCCTAATTTCCTTTGCCATTATTCTAATCCCTTTATATGTCTTTACTTATTACCTTCTGTACACTACAGTTAAGCTTGTTTGGCTTTCTTCCTTTCTTACCGTTCGGCACCTGCCTATGGTCTGGAGGAAGACTATCCAATAAGCTCAATAGGTGTACCCTCTCCTAATCCTAGGATCCCTCACAACCTGAGAGAAGGTAAAGAGAAAAGACATCCGAATAATCCTATTCAATCTCTCCAGAACCGGAATCCATCCTCGAAAAATTTCCTTCGAGTTCGTATATAACCATACGATGGATTTATCCAATGGAAGTGGATGTTCATAATAATACGGGGTGTTCTGGAGAAATGCAAAGGTGATATAGAAGTGGCAAGGATGTATGCAACACCGTGACATTCCAAAAGTCAAAGTGTTTTAAGAAGGTTCAGTTAACTTGGTTTCATGAGTTTTAGTCAAAGGTCGGGTCATAGTCGCAGCCAGAGAGAGAGAGAGAAGAAACACTCAGCGTGCACTCTAACCTAGATCAGAATGGTTAATCATTTTATCTAATCTGGATGGCTCCCACTTTTTCCTCGAATCCTCCTCCAAACCTAAAAGGAGAATTAGTCGGAATCACCCGAGAAGTAATCCTACTCATCAGTGGGAATCGGGATCCAACTATCATCGCATGATAACTTGATGGAAGCCACTCAAGTCACCACATTCCAGAAGGTATGCGCAAGCCTGGAATGTTTCCTGTATGTTTGAAATTCCCGATATGATTTTTACCCCAAGCGGTTTATGACCTTGACTTTGGCCAACAAATCATAACCCGCAAGTCAAGTTCTACCCGTCATTATCCTGATTGATTTAGACCCACCCGCACACACCCTTGACTTTGGCCAACAAAGTGGTACGACTGTCCTAAACCAATGCATATCCATGCAAAGAACAAGCAATACACAGCTACCGCACACGATGCCTTGACTTTGGCCAACAAACACCGCACGAATACTATGCACTATTTATCCGAAATGACGGAGGGCTACGGCTGGTTTTTGGCGAAAAACCTTTAACATAATGAACATGATATCGTTGAAGGAATCCAAGTGGTTTTATAAATATATAGTGGCGAAAACTTTTGCTAAAGAGGTCACTCCCGGTGAAGGGATCTCGGCTCTTTCCCCGTAGAATGAGGTGCAGGATATTCCAAATGAATACCACGATACAAAGCAAAAACAATCGACTATAGTAAAGTTATTACGTTGACGCAAACTTCTACCCAAGGGGTCACTCCCGATGAAGGGATCTCGGCCCTTGCCTCGTCGAATGAGGTGCAGGATATTCCAAATGAATACCACGATGCAAAGCAAAAGAAAAAGTCTGTAATGTCAGTTTTTTAAAAACTTGGTTCTAACAACATCATATATTAGTTTGTTTTATCCTTGAATTGATAAGAATCTATGCAATCCCATCAATTAATCACACCAGAAAAGAACGAAAATAAAATGTACGTATATGCCTTCCGCATTCGCCACTTGGTCCCGTCATCACCCGTTAGGTTACTTAACTAACGACAGAGCGGGGACTGGGCTAGGGCGGGTGCAAAACTTATACAACATCTACTAGTATATAAAATATATAACAATCATCCCAGGCATGATATAAAGCAACATTACAGAAACATCACAGAAGCAATATAGAATGGTGGATAATCTGGAGCCCCGAGTTTCACTTGAGCCGCAAGTGAGACCCGACGTTCCTTGTCGTGTGGATAGCATGTGCAATGAAACCTAAACCCCTACGAGCGCGGAAAGTTACCCGCTAAAACCAGAAGTGAGGCAGCCCCCTTCAGCAACGTGAATGGACCACCCAGCACTTCACGGAATCCGGTAACTTGAGCACCCCTCCTGGGTCACCTATACACCCTACGAGTGCGGCGAATAGCCCGTCAATTCTAGAGTAAGGTCCCCTCTGTCCCAACGCCATGAGATGCGGACCCGTTGCCCTCTAGAATCCTTCTATACGTGCACCCTACCGCGGGGTAATCCTAGTACAGAAAATAAAATAATATACAAGGGTGACATCGACCTCAGCCCAGTCGTGCCCCAAAAGAATAATATACAAACTGGCAGAGACGGCAGTCCACATGTTGGACACTCGCCCCGCAATATCAAATGTACAAATGAATCAAAACTGTACTAACATTGCACCATTGCTATCCACCACGACGATCCAACCAACATCACAGCACATCACAGAACATCAACGTGAATGTCACGTTCGCAAACCCGTCTAAAAGACATATAGCAATTAGACGAGTTTACCGATCAAATGATATTCACAGTCGCAGAATATAATGTATGTACTGTCAAACGCACGCTTAAAATATCGATCGACTAAGTTCCAAATTGGCCCCAATAGCAAAACAACACTTCACTGAAACCTGGGCCAAAACAGAATATGAAAAAATTCACAATTCCAAGTCTTTGTGCTACAGTAAAAATTTGAAGGCCCGTCGCCAATAAATGGCCGCGGATCCGATGCCAAAAGGGGGTTAGTGCGGCGGATCAGCGGCACTTTAGTGGCTTCACGAGGTCAAATTTTTTCTGTAGCCTTGTATTTGCCTGCACGGATTTTTAAGCTACTGCAAATAATTTTTTGACCATGTTTGAAATTCGACAGCAAACCCAAAACTGAAATCGTTTTTTTTGTAAATTCTGTCGATCGGTCTTTTAAGCACGTTTAAACAAGCTAGTAGGGAGTTTAAAGGGTGGCTCTGATACCATGAAGGGTGCCGGCAGCGCCCCGGCCGTCGAAACGCGGCCAAAATGCGGAACAAAAATTTTCTAAACCGCTACCGCTACCCGATTTCCGGATCGACCTTAAACCCTATACTAGCGAGCTAACTAAGAGTTAGGAAGGTTATACCGAGATGATCCAAGTCTTTCGGTCTTCATTCCAAGCTCCTAGCGATCCTTTGATGATGTTTGGTTGCCGGTCTTCCTCCATCTCTGATGATCCACCCGAGGGAAACGGCGCAAGCTCCAGCTCGACGAACAAGACAACCGACGCTCCAAAATCGCTAGCTATGGAGAGTGGGGGTGTATGAAAGTGTCACTACCATTTTTTCTCTTTCCATATGCACCATGGAGCAACTCAAGAAAATGATTAAAGAGGTGATGAAGCTTTGGCATGAAGAATAATGTTTAAGTGTTTTGTGGTCAACTTGAGAGAGTGAGAGAGTGGGCTTAAACAAAATCCATGATCCAAATGAAATGAGAACCCCCCACCAAAATATTGGCCGCCCCCCCCCCCCCCTCTCTCTCATCAAAAAATTTCCACCACATTTCATTAAACAATTAAACAAAGTGCAACCCATACTTTGCTACATGCAAAAACCCATGCCCAAAGTCATGTTCATGCCACATCATACCTCCTTTCCACCTCATTTCCAAATGATTTTCAATAAATAAAATCATTAATGAGGTGGCACCTTCTAGAATCTATTCCGTATAAAATACGGAATACTTCCGGTACATGTACCGAAATACATTTACGCGTATTCGTACCAAAATACGAATAGCCGAGAGAGAAAACGTATAGTGAACAATAATACTAGAATACGTATATACAAATACATATATAAATTATTAAATCAAAACCTGATTTAATAAACTGGCTTAATCCTAAGCCGCTAGTATTATCAATCGTCCAATTAAAGTCTGCGCAGCAAGTGCACATATTTAATCGGACATCTGTATGTATCAACATACCTCATGTACACCATATCGCCTGAACCGTGAAAACCCTCTGTGTGGTACTCTAAAGACTCGTCAATATGCTGGCAGTGGGTTTAACCACAAGCACGTCAGCGGCACTAGCTGTACGTAATGGCTACCCAGGTATTGAGCGAAAGGGAGGCCGACGAGCAAACTCATCCTGAACCCCTACTAAGGCTGATAGTGACAATATCCGTACAGTCCGGTCTGTTCGTCTATGAGTACCGCATATCGTGTCTAGGGGGGTAGATAAAGTCAGACCCCCAACAATGCGATATTTAGTGTCGGTATGAAACCCATCACCACCTGAGAAACTATCGATCCTGGATCGGTAGTTCTCGTCCACCGTGGCCACGGATTTATGGTGATGGCCATCCGTACACAACGCGACATCAACCCCCAATACCGGGAGAGACGAATCTCCAACGATCCGATCACTACCTCCATGTGGCTCGGGACTGTACCCAACTAAAACCTGTTTGCACGACTCCTTTGAACCGTGGTAGGGTAGTAATCAAAGCACAGTGGGAACTCACACGAGACAAATGACGATCTCAGGTCGACAGACTAACCTGTACACATGTCACCTAGGAACCTCTATCTGACAATAGGTATAATACCAACTAGCAGGTTCCCGACGAGTCCGTCCAGTGTACTCATAACCCAATGAGCACCTGTATACTATCTTAGGTGAAAAAACTAACACCAATGGCTTGTGAGACCTGGCCACCGCCCCTCGTCGGGGCCTCGATCAGTATACACTAGTCTACACTTGAGTATCGATACCCGGTCTCGATACTCCCACGACTAGGGACATTTAAGGATGTGCTTATAGACCCCCAGCTCCCACATATGTGATCGCCATCACAATGCTCGCAGTCAAGCAAGAATCGTATGGGCTCTATCAACATGTATATGATGATAAAGACAAACCAGATAGCATACTATCATCTTGAGTAAGACTGTTTTATCGGTATAGGTCCTGCCTCAATCATCATAATCATCTGTCCGCAACTATGATAATTGCCTTGAGGGCACTATAGTCAACAGCTCCTGATGGGGATTTAACCTTTCAGTTATAGCAACCAAAGTCCATACTTTGTTGGTGTACATAGATTCCATCTCAGATCGCTTAGCATCCATCCATTCTTACAGAGTCCCCACTCTTGATGGCCTGCTCGAATCTAGTCGGGTCATCATCTCATGATGCAATCCTCGCTCCCACTGTCATAGAGAAAAACGAAATGTCTCTCAGGTGGATGAGGGCCCCTACTAGATCGGCGGAAAGGCTGAGGATCATTGGGAATTATTGAATCCTCTGGTTCTACCAAATCATCAGCTGCAGTTTGTATAGCTGGAACTCCTTCCAGTTCTAACTCATAACCACAAATTTGTTTCCAAAATAAATTTCTTTTCTAAAAAGGTGGCATGCTGAGAAATAAAACACTTTTTGTTCCTCGGTGTGGTAGAAGATATTCCCTTGCGAATGCTTGGGATATCCAACAAACTTCCACAAAACTGACCTTGCCTCGAGCTTGTCCGGATTTTGCTTTTGTCATAGGCCGGACAACCCTAAATCTTTACATCCTTAAGAGATGGGCTCTTCCCATACCATATCACATATGGAGTAGTAGGCACCTGATTTGATTGGAAGCCTATTCAATAGGTATGCAGCTTCTCAAGTGCATAACCCCAAAAGGAAATAGGTAACTCAGTAGCACTCATCATAGCGCACATCATTTCAAATAGGGTGCGATTGCTCCGCCCCGATACACCTATGTGCTGAAGAGAATCTCATTCCCCTTTAGAATAGTCCAGGAATTCCGTGCTCAAATATTCTCCTCCCTGATCTCATCATAGGATATAATACTTATACCCCTTTTGGTTTTCTACTTCTATTTTATATTCTATGAATTTCTCAAAAACTTCAGACTTGTGTTTCAACAGGAACATATGTCCGAATCTTGAGAGATCATTAGTGAATGTAATGAAGTACAAAGAACCGGTCCTGGCATGTATAGATAGAGGACGTACATACATCATCATGTATCAATCCTAAGAGTTCAGTAGCTCTTTCTCTGTTTCTAATAAACGGAGCTATGGTCATCTTATCATTATGACATGACTGGCAAGTTTCACAAGATGTAAATTCAAACTAATTTAAATATGCATCTTAATGTAACTTAGCTAGTCGGGTCGCATTGATATGACCTAGTCTACAATGCCTCCAGAAGGATTCATTCATTTCTGAACTCTTCCACTTGTGTGTTTTGTATGTTAAGAACTGTTGTTTGATTTAGAACGTATATGCTTTTAGATAACGTGCCTGAACCGATCAACTCTTGAAATAGGAAATGTTCAAAACATTATCCAACAATACAAAATTATATCATTCTTTACTAAATAAAGAGACTGATATGATGTTGTATATCAGGTTCGGTATTTAATAACATTTGTTCGGAATCAATGTATTTGGTAATACAGGGTGATAACCGCCAACATCTTGGCTGCAACAATTGCACCGTTTCTAACTCTTAAAACTTATCACCCATTCTCAGTTTTCTATCTATCTGTAGCCCATGTAACAGATTACATATATGGGATCCTGATCCAGTATCTCTTACCAAGGACGTATAGAAAACTGAGAAACAGTTCTCGGTAATGAACATACCCGAAGAAGATGCATCATCATGCACTTTCTTCGTTTGGGCGGCACGGGAATCGTGGTAATCCCTTATTTCCTGCTCGGTCTTATAACAATTATAAGGTAGAGCGGGACCAAAATTCCCCAGCTCAGTATAACAAGCGGGTTCAGTCAATACATCCATATTATTATCTTGATTAAGGCGTGATATGGTCGCTACCTGGAGAGAGAGAGAAGAAAACACTCAGTGTATGCTCATGCAATATTAGATTGGTTATTATTTTATCTAATCAGGATGGCTCCCACTGTTTTAGTCAAATCTTCCTTCAAACCCTAAAAGGTAAGACTAGCCGGGATTAATTACACCTTACAAGTTCGCCAATCTTTCAGCCAGACCAGTGCCGGTAATTTGAGGGAGGTTCCCCATGCTTTCACACGGACCAAATTAAAATAAACCTCGTTTTCCCAGGGGCGTAACCCCGTTAACACTTTTCTAGACACCTACTTGATCGGCTAATTGTAATGTGTAAAACTCTCCCAGGAGTAACTCTTACTCGTATTGGGTATCAAGATCCAACTATCTCATAGAAGGTATGCAATCTCATTGCAAATTTCAACACTTGAAATTCCCGATAATATTTTTCCCCTAGCGACTTATGACCTTAACATGGTCAACAAATCATAAGCGCTAGCTAAGTTCAACCCGTCATTTCCTGATTGAATTAAACCCACCCGCACGACCATTAACATGGTCAGCAAAGTCGTACGACTACCTTAATCCAATCGCATCATATGCTTATGCAAATAAGCACTAATCAGCTACTGCACACTACGCCTTAACATGGTCAACAAACGTAGCACGAATACTAAGAGTACTTATCTGAAATGACGGAGGGCTACGACAGGTTTTTAAGAAAATATTTTGCGTAATGAACTTGATATCGTCGTAGAATCGAGTGATTTAAAATGGAGTGTTTTTTAGGCTTTTACTAGTTTTTCTAAATAGGTCACTCCCGGTGAAGAGATCTCGGCTCTTTCCTTAGCGAATAAGGTGCAGGATATTTCATAAACACCACTATGCAAAGAAAAAACTATAGAAGCAATCAAAAGACGAAAGCGAGGGTTGTAGCATCTTCTAGTTATTGCTAAAGAGGTCACTCCCGGTGAAGAGATCTTGGCTCTTTCCTTATCGAATAAGGTGCAAGATACTCTATAAGGAATACCGCTATGCAAAGAAACAACTACAGCTACCTGTTTTTGAAAATTTGATTCCGTAACATCTTTAGGTTTATTTTCTTTCATGAATCTCATTAATGAAGTCCCATCATTTAAGTTACCTAAGCATCACAGATAAATATATTGTACGGTTATGCCATCCGAATTCGCCTCGATGTCCCGTCATGCACCGTTAGGTTAGGTAACTAACGGCAAAGCGGGGCAGGGCTAGCATGTGTGTAAAACATAAGCAACGTCTATATAATATATCACATATACTATATACAGTATTTATCTCATCATATACCGTGATCACATCACAGAATATCGCAGCAGAAATCAACATATGAAATATTGGATATACTAGGATTTCTGAGTTTTAAATTAATCCAGTATAAAACACGGATTCCACGGTCGCGATGAATAGCCAATCCCATATCCGTAGACCCCTACGAGAGCAGCAAGCAACCCTCCCAATTCTAGAGTTAGGAGACCCGGTCTTGACTCCTCGAGATGGTCTCCCACTGGACCCTAGAACCCCGTTACTTATGCTCCCCTCCTTGGGTCTATCCTAATGCGGAAAAGTAAATAATATAGATCAACGGTGACATCTTCCTCAACCCAGAAGTTCCCCAATAAAGGAATATTACATACAATGAATTTTACATGAATGAAAATGAAAAGACTCTCATCTCACATAAAACCCCCGGCTATTCAAAACACGACGATCCAATATAACATATTACAGCAGCACATAACATCACATTTCATCAACGTAAGTAAATATGTGTATCCCAATTGTCGTTGACATATAGCAACGAAACCGGCGATACACCACATATTACACCTACGGTCATAGAAAAGAAAGTGAAAAACTACAACAGTTGGAATCCGCAACCACCTTGGATATCATAAACCCGAAATATCTCATATTCCGGATTTCATGCCTAACCAAATGAATTCCTTAGACATCGCAGGCCAAACAATTATAAACCCCCCCATTTTAGTCTCGATAGTGAAAACACTTTTTAATATCAAGTCGGGCAATTCAATAAGATTCCCAACATCCTGATCGAATTCTCGTCGGAAACTTTAGTACACGGCCGTACCCCCCATGCCATCGACGAAGTGCACTAAGGCGGAACACCGTGGCCGCGAGCACCTGAACGGATGCTTTTGGCGATGGGGTTCTCCTACAGTCACCTTGTCGGGGCTATGGAGCATGGCTATCTGATAAGATTACCCGGCGAGTATCCGCATACGCTACGTGATTGCGACGGACTTTTGATCAAATCAAAATCCCGTGGCATACGATCAAATGAGACTAAACTGCTAGATTTATAAAATTCAAACTAGTTATCTCATAACTACTTTTGTGGATTCCAAGTATTGTATCCTATCACATAATATCCGAACGACGTTAAACTTTTCGATCGATTCATCAAAGTCCCACAATTTCCCGACAGCTCAACACTTGAGCACAGTTCAATAATACCCAGAACATGCCACACTACCTATGCACTAGCCGTAGAAGGGCAGACCCAAGCCTCACTCATGTCACCACGGAACTGCGGTAAACCCTAGGGTATGACCGCGGTTCCGCAATCCAAAAAGTCGAGTTATGGTTTCATTCTTCTAGAGGGTTCACAGAATTACATGCATGATTTTCCGAATACGTTAAACTTGGAAAAATAGGTTTTTGACATTCGATCGAACTTTTTAACTTCACCTAGACAATATGTGAATACCCGAAACAATGTTAAAATTACGAATACGAAAAACTCCGAATTGCTTATAGTGTAAGATCACATCACATGCAAAATTAGCAAAAACAAACAACACCTGAAACACCAAAACACAGAGACTGGAACACTACCAAAATTTGAAGCCAAATCTCCAAAATACACCTGGTGAGCTCGGAATTTTGCCCATGGTGGCCGGTCAAGTTGAGGCAAAAATGCTTCAAATTTTGTCAGTGTTCATGTTATATCACATATAACATTCTGCAGTTGTTTAAAAAAAATTTTGAAGATTTTTAAAATCGACAGAAACTACAGTTTGGTGTTGTAAGTTTCGGAGTATCGGTTTCGTAATCTTAACAAAATCCATCTAATTTTCTATCATGGCTCTGATACCACTGAAGGGTTGCATGGCAGCAAGGTTTCGGGAGGCATCTTTCATGCCATATTAAAATTTTAGCCGTTCTAGCTAACCCTAACATAGAATCGTATACTAGAAAAAGCAACGGAATGAAATGGAAACAACTTTGCAACTAAAGTGAAAAAGGAATACAACCTTTGTTGACCGGTCCTTCACTTCATTAGCTCCGTGTAATAGTCCCTTCACTGCGATCATGAACTCCCGGACTCTAGAGAGGCTCCCATGAAGAAATGAACAAGCTTGCATCGAAGTCTTCAAGGCCGAAGATGATCTACGTCGAGGAGACACTAACCCAAGCTACCCCTTCACTAATTATGGAATTAGTGAAGAAAACACCCTATACTAAATGGCAAGTAGTAAAGGATGATGAAGTAGGAATTTTACTCATTTTAGATTTGATTTTCTCACTATTTTTCATCACTTTTCATGAAGCTAAAGCATCAATGAGAGGAAGAAGAAGATGATGAAGTGATGAACATAATAATCTTTGGTTAGAAATGCAACCATGGTGAGTTGTTATGCCATGCTTAACTCATGTAGAGAATAAACTAAGGTCAAAGGTTATGGTTGGGTTAACAAATATCTTAAACAATGACAAAAGAGTGGACTTTGTCAATGTTCTACAAGCTTCATCCAAGCATGAAACATTGACTAAGTCTTCACTAATTTGTGATAACTTAAATGATAAATATCAAACCCTAACTTTAACCCTAGCATGGTATTAGTCTCATACACCCTTGTTGCATATGTAACCTAGCATGACACATGAATATATATCACATATATATTTATGTGTTAAAAGAAAACATACATATATCACATATATGTAAAGTGTATCAGATGTGAGAAAAAGAAATCTTAAGTGAGCTAATATTAGTTAATGTAATCTAATTTATCAAATTTATAATTATACATTAAATTATTAAATCAAATCTTGATTTAATAATCCGGCTATATCACATATAACCGACTAATATCAAATGTAACAACTTATCGAATCAACACTTGATCCGATAACCCGGTTATATCACATATAACCGACCTATGTCACATATCACGAGAATATAATATGGTATCACATATCGTATTAATTTCGGTCCCGCACATATCACATATGTGCTCCTACTCCGTTTCGCTTGAGCCAGGAAACCTCCATGTAGGACTCTAAAGACTCGTCAATACGCCGGCAGTAGGTGATGATCATATCAAACACCCACAAGCCACAAGCGGTCTGCTAAATGTAACGGCCACCCGGGTAATAAGCGATTAGAAGATCAACAAGCAAGCCTGCTCACACTCCTGTGAATCCAATCAGTAACAATACCGTACAGTCCGGTCTCTTCGTCTGATATGTCGCATATCTCGTCTAGGGGTGATAAACGTCAGACCCTAGTAACTCGATAAGTCATGCCGATATGAGGCTCATAACGGGTCGAGAAACTACAGTTAACACTTACCAGTATATCTCTGAAGCAGCCTTGGCCAGAGACTTCCTGTTATAGCCAATCGAGCACAGCACAACATCAAACCCCAATACAGGGAGAGACGAAACCCCTCCTATCGCTCATTGCCTCCATTTGATTCGGGACTGTACCCAAAAGTCACCATTTTGCACGTTCTCTTGAACGTGGTAAGGTGGAAATAAAAGCACAGTGGGAATCATACAAGACTCTATGATGATCTCGGGTCTACAGACTAACCTGTACCAGTGTCACCAGAGAACTGCTATCTGATGATAGGTATAATACCATCTAGGAGTTCTCGGCGAGTCCGTTCAGTGTACCCAGTCTCCACTGAGTACCCGTATACCATCTCTTGTTGGCTCTAGTGCCCTCAAGGCAATTATCGTAATCGCAGGCATATGATTATGATGATTGAGGGAGGACCTATACCGATAAAACAATCTTACTCAATATGATAGTATGATATCTGGTTTGTCTTTATCATCATGTACATGTTGATAGTGTAAGTCCACGTTAGACACCCCACATGATGCGGGGAGGCGGAATAGGTAAAACAATCATTTTGTTTAAGTTAACATCGACTAACTTTACGGATCTTTGCTAAACCCGAACTAACAACTATCTAGAAGTGCTAAACTACTATAATAGATGATTATACCTCAAGATTCTAGTCCTTCTTGTTCTTGTTGTTCACCTCCTCGTCGGCCTCCTCGATGTGATAGAAGATCCACCCGAGAGTTCCTTCTCCAAACTTAACCTCTCACTTGAGGTAACTAAGTGGCTAGGATTGCTAATCCAAGTGACCTAGAAGATATAGAAGTGGATTAAGGATCTATTAGTCTTGCTAACCCTTGGGATATCAACACATGAGAGGATTATGATTAGGTTTTTGAAGAGAGAGAGCTTGAGGAGAGTGAATGTGTTTGTGAGAATGAAATGAAAAAAATATCTCATTTGTGTATATAATGAACATAAAATATCTTGCACAAATATCTTGCACAAATATCTTCATGCTTCATTTAATACAAATGAATGAGTCATAATATCATTTAATGCAAATTACACATCATCTCCTCCACCTCATTAAGCTTAATCCATAAATGAATAAAAACATAATGAGTCAACTTTCTTCTTGAAGCTTCTCGACTAATTACGAGAATGCCCCTCCCATCCGTAAAAACACGAAAATACTGAGACTGTATAAATCCAATAATCCAATACTAGAATCTGGCTTAAACTAAAGCCCGCTAGTATAATCTGTCCGAACATCGTAGGTGCATAAATGCACGTATGTGTCCGAACCATTTCGTAAAACCATACGACCTCTATATTGTTTCGCCTGAAGCAGGGAAACTCTCTGTGTGGGACTCTAAAGACTCGACACTACTCTGGCAGTGGGTTTAACCACAGGCCACAAGCGGTACTAGCTGTACGTAACGGTCCCCAGGTAGATGTCAATAAGATGGCCGATGAGGAAACCCATTCGAACTCCTACTGAGCCTGATGTGACAATCTCTATACAGTCTGGTCTGTTCGTCTAAGACTATCTCATATCGGGCCTAGGGGACGGCAAACGTCATCCCCTAAAAGCGGTATAAGTCGTGTCGAAGTGCGGCCCATTACACCTTAAGAAGCTACTAGAAATCCTACAGTAAATCTCGTTTGCCCTGGACAGGAACTTTGCGTAATGGCTCTCCAAACACAGCGCGATATCAACTCCTAATACCGGGAGAGACGAATCCTATCTAACCGCCACTGCCTCCAAGTGCTTCGGGACTGTACCCAACTGCTACCTGTTTGCACGACTCCTTTGAGCCGTGGTAGGGTAGCAATCTAAGAACAGTGGGAACACGATCGAGATGAAGCAGCAGTGTCAAGTCTGCGGACTATGCTGTACTAATGTCACCTGGGAACTGTTAACTGACGACGGGTATAATACCAACCAACAGTTCCCTGCGAGTCCTGTCCGGTGTACCCGTAACCCAACGAGCACCTGTATACTATCTCCAGTACAACGTACTGATGGCTGTGGGACATACCATCTTCCCAACTGGGATGAGAAGCGTACACACTAGTCTACTCCGGAGTATCGATGCCCAGTCTCGATAATCCTACGACTAGGGACCTAAAAAAGGATATGCTTGTAGACTACCCAGCCCCCACTAGTGTGACTGCCATCACAACGCTGGTAGTCAAGCAAGATCCTAAGGGCACTATCAATATTTATTCGCGATATGCTCATATATACACATATTAAGATAGATATAAACAAAGCAGCAGCGAGACAGTTAATATAACTGTAAATATCCCAAGCTTCCATTAAGTAATATACAAACTAGTACGATACAATAATGGCCCCAAGGGCATATACACTAACTATCTCCCACTTGAACTAGGGCCATGTACTGGCGTATGGAAGACCTATCATCTCGAGTAGCCTCTCGAACTGTATCTGAGGTAAGGCCTTTGTGAATGAATCTGCAGTGTTCTCCTCTGTAGCAACTCTCCGGACCTCGATCTCCTGGCGATCAATGATATCCCCGATCAGGTGATACCGCCTTAAGATGTGTCTGCACTTCTGATCGGACCTGGGTTCCTTCACTAAAACTATATCCCCGTTGTTGTCACAATACAGAGGTATTGGATGAACAATGTATGGAACCACCTGAAGTTCTGTGAGGAACTTCTTCATCCAGACTGCTTCTTTTGCGGCATCGCAAGCAGCGATATACTCCGCTTCCATCGCCGAGTCAGCAACGGTGTCCTGCTTGGAACTCTTCTAGCACACCGCCCCTCCAATAAGGGTAAAGACATAACCTGACATGGACTTGGAGTCATCCTTGTCACTTTAGAAGCTGGAGTCAGCAAAAGCCTCGATCTTGAGGTCTTTTCCGCCGTAAACCAATAACATATCCTTAGTCCTTCTCAGGTACTTGAGAATGTTCTTTACTGCTATCTAGTGCTTCTCCCCTGGGTCTGACTGATACCGGCTTACCATGCTTAGTGCGTAAGCTACATCTGGTCGGGTGCACAACATCGCATACATTATAGAGCCTACCGCAGAAGCGTAGGGTATAACTGACATGCGATCCCTTTCCAAATCAGTCTTGGGAGATATCTCTTTGGAGAGGGTGATTCCGTGACAAGCCGGTATATTACCGCACTTAGAATCTTCCATACTAAATCTTTTCAGTATATTGTTGATATACCTGGACTGCAAAAGTCCCAACATCCTCTTAGATCTATCACGATAGATCTGGATCCCCAGTATGTAAGAGGCATCACCCAGGTCTTTCATGGAGAACCTATGTGACAAGAATCCTTTGACAGATTGTAGCATAGGAATGTCATTTCCTATCAAGAGAGTGTCATCTATGTTGGACATAGTGCCCTCAAAGTCAATTATTGGATCGCAGGTACGTGATTGCAATGATTGAGGCAGGACCTATACCGATATGACAGTCTTGCTCGAGATGATAGTATGCTATCTGGTTTGTCTTTATCATCGTATACATGCTTTAGTTCGCTATTGCATGTTGATAGAGCCCATAGGATTCTTGCTTGACTACCAGCAGTATGATGGCGATCATATACGTGGGAGCTGGGGTCTGTAAGCACATCCTTAAAGTGTCCCTAGTCGTGTGAGTTTCGAGACAGGGCATCGATACTCCAGAATAGACTAGTGTATACAGTCGAGACCCCGACGAGGGGCGATGGCCGGTCTCACAAGCCATTGGTGTCAGTAGGATCACCTAAGATGTATACAAGTGCTCATTAGGTTATGAGTACACCGGACAGGACTCGCCGGGAACCTGCTAATTGGTATTATACATATCGTCAGATAGCAGTTCCCTGGTGACATGTGTACAGATTAGTTCATCGACCTGAGATCGTCATTTGTCTCGTGTGAGTTCCCACTGTGCTTAGATTACTACCCTACCACGCTCAAAGGAGTTGTGCAAACATGTTTTAGTTGGGTACAGTCCCGAGCCACATGGAGGCAAGTGAGCGGATCGGCAGGGGATTCGTCTCTCCCAGTATTGGGGGTGAGATCGCGCTGTGTCTAGGAGAGCCATTACACAAAGCCCTCGGCCGAGGCAGGAGATTTACTTGTAGGTACTACGGTAGTATCTCAGGGTGTTCTGAGCCACTCTCTGACACGACTTATACTGCTATTGGGGGTCTGACGTTACCAGCCCCTAGGCAGATATGCGATACTCATAGACGAACGGACCGGACTGTATGTATATTGTCACTGTTAGGCTCAATAGGTTTTATAGATGAGTTCGCTCGTCAGCTTCCCTTCCAATCAATACATAGGCAACCGTTACGTACAGCTTGTACCTCTGACATGCTAGTGGTTATACCTAGTGCCTGTGTGTTGATGAGTCATTAGAGTCCCCCACAGACACTTTCCCAAGTTCGGGCAAAACGTTGTAGAGGCCGTATGGTTTTATGTCAAGGTTCGAAAAATGCACGTGCGTTTTTCGCACATGTCATTTTTCGGGCAGATAATACTAGTCGGCTTTGGTTTAAGCCGGATCCAAGTATTATACTGTGTAGATAAAATATCTTTGTCTCAGTTGCATTTGTATTCGGTCATAATACAAATGCGGGTATGTTTATACTGTTACGGGGTTATCCTGAAATTCGTTTCAAGATCACTTTTGGAAGTTGTCAGTTTTCAGTTTTCTATCACTCGTATTTAACATTCGGTTAAATGCGGATTTATCATTTCTTCCATGGGTGAGTCATGAGGGTGAGTCATGAGTGAGGAAGCTTCTTGATTGATGACTAGGTTTGTGACTCACTTGATTGCATTTAATGTTTTAGTGAGGTGTTTAAAGTGAGTCACCACTTGCATTAATGTGTTTTGGTAATGCTTAGGATATTATTCCTTAAGGTTACCCCCTTTGCTCTTACACTCACCCTCCTCATTTCCTATATATGGCCGGCCCCTCTTGCTAGAGAAAAATGGTTGTTATTTTGAGGGAAAAAGATTATGATAGTGTTTTGGTGTATGGAAATTAGATAGCTACAATTCTCATTTCACCCGTTTCAAATGGCAATTTCATTAACCGTACGTCCATAGCTTTGGACGTAACGAGACAAAGTGTTCTACTCATTCTCTACATCATCTTGGTCGTCTCTTTTAGCAAACTTGACGACCGAGTTGCCTCGGTTCAGAGGCGGGAGCCCGTTTAAAGATCCTTCGACGTGGTGCCACCTGGAAAAGAAGACTGGAGATTCAAGAGATCGGAGCAGCCGCAACAAAGCGTGGGAGATGGTTGAAGACCGAAGGACTCGGATCGTTCGGTATAACTCTTCTTCCCACTTTGTAGTTTGTTAGTTTAGCTTTAATGGTAGATCCGGGTTATAGTACGCGATAGCGCCAGTTGTTAAAAGTTTTCGTTCCGCATTTGACGTCTGTTAGACGGCCGGGGCGCTACCGTGGACTTACAGTGGTATCAGAGCCTCACCATTAAGCTATACTAACTTGTGCTAACGCGTTTAAAACATTGATCGAACGGATTTTCGAAAACCACAAATTCCAAGTTCTGAGTTTCTGTTAATTTTAAATGATGTCTAAAAATAATTTTACATATGCCAGAAAATCAAGCAGGGCTTTTATAGAAAACCGGAGAAAAACGACCAACTGCGTCGACCGTACGGCCGCGAAAACGCGGTCAAAGCCTGTCTTTGACCGCGGAACCGCGGCTCTTTTGGTGACTCAGTTGGAAATTTTTCTCCTGTTGTTTCTAAATTAGAAATTATGGTGTTTGGTACTGTTCTTTTGGGCCAAGATTTTGTTACTGTACAGCAGATGTACATGGGGCCCACTTCGGGAAAATTTTGTCGATCGAAATTTTAAACTTGTTAGTATACTGTACTTACTTTATATCTCCAACCGGGAATGTCATTTGATCGATAAACCGCGTATAATTGCTATAGTTCTTTTAGACGGGTTTGCGAACATGATATTCGCGTTGATGTTCTGTGTTGTGCTGTGATGTTGCGGATATGTCGTGGTGGATAGCAGGGTGCAATGATAGTGCAGTTTGGATTTATTTGTACATTTGATATTGCGGGACGAGCGTCCAACATGTGGACTGCCGTCACTGCCTGTTGTATAATATTCTTTTGGGGTACGACCGGACGGATAGCCGGGTTCTGGAGGGCAACGGGTCCGTATCTCATGGCTTTGAGAGGCAGAGGGACCTCGCTCTAGAATTGGCAGACTATTCGCCGCACTCGTAGGGGGTACAGGTTGACCCAAGGAGGGGTGCTCAATTTATCGGATTCCGTGAAGTGCCGGGTGTTCCATTCACTATGCTGTGGGGACTACCTCGCTTCAGGTTTTGGCGGGTAACTTTCCGCACCCGTAGGTGTCTAGGTTTCATTGCACAGGCTATCCACACGACCAGGGGAACGTCGGGTTTCAGCAGCAGCTCTGTGAAACCCGGGGATCCCAGATTATCTGTATTGTTCTGTGATGCTTATTACTTTTCTGTAATATTGCATATTATCACGCAAGGAGCGATTATTGTATATTGGTTTATATACTATTAGATGTTGTATATGTTTTACACCCGCGCTAGTCCAGCCCCCGCTCTGTCGTTAGTTAAGTAACCTAACGGGTGATGATGGGACCCAGTGACGAATGCGGATGGCATATACGTACATTTTATTTTCGTTCTTTTCTGGTGTGATTGATTGATGGGACTGCATTGATTCTTATCAATGCAAGGATAAAACAAACTTATATTTGATGTTGTTGGAACAAATTTTAAAAGGTGTTATTACAAAGATGTTTACTTTTGTTTTGCATAGCGATATTCAGTTTAGAATATCCTGCACCTCATTCGACGAGGCAAGGGCCGAGATCCCTTCACCGGGAGTGACCCCTTGGGCAGAAGTTTACGTCAGGGTAGTAACTTTACTATAGTCGATTACAAGTTGCTTTGCATTGTGGTATTCAGTTGGAATATCCTGCACCTCATTCCACGAGGAAAGAGCCGAATCCCTTCACCGGGAGTGACCTCTTTAGCAAAGGTTTTTTGCCACTATATTTTGATAAAAAGCTATCAGGTTCCTTCAACAAGATCAAGTTCATTACGTTAAAGGTTTTTCGCCAAAAATCAGCCGTAGCCCTCCGTCATTTCTTTTGGGTATTCAGTAGTATTCAAGCTATGTATTTTGGCCCTTAGTCAAGGCATAGTGTTTGGTAGCTGCTGGGTATTTTTTTGTTGCATAGATAGATGAGTTGGTTTGGGACAGTCGTTCTGCCATTTTGGCCCTTAGTCAAGGGCATGTGCGGGTGGGTTCAAATCAACCTGGATAATGACGGGAAGAACTTGACATGTGACTTATGATATTTTAGCCCTTAGTCAAGGTCATAAGAGCACGGGGTAAATATCATATCGGGAGTTTCAAACATACAGGAAACTTGCCAAGTATGAGCATACCTTCTGGAGTGTGATAACTTGAGTGGCTTCCATCAAGTTATCATGCGATGATAGTTGGATCCCGATTCTCACTGATGAGTTGGTTTACTCTTCGGGTGATCCCGACTAATTCTTCTTTCAGGTTTAGAGGAAAATTTGAGATTACAGTGGGAGGTTTCCTGATTAGATAAAGTGATAACCATTCTGATCTAGGTTAGAGTGCACGCAGAGTGTTTCTTTTCTCTCTCTCTCGTTGGCAGCAACCATTGACCGACCCTAGACTATGACTCAGTGACCAAGTTGACCGAACCTTCTTAACATACTGGCTTTTGGATTGTATATAGTTGCATAATGTAGGGTTCCTAGGCACACTAATGAAGTCTCACAAGTGATCAAACATGGCCAATTAAAATTTTACAAGTGCCGAGAAACCCTAATACGGATCGTTACCTAGATGTATAGGTGATGCGATACAAGTAAACAACTTTAACTTAAAGGAAAGAGGCTACAACCTTTGTAGATCCGGTCCTCCACCTCCTAGGCTCCATGATGAAGTCCTCTCGCTGTCCATATCGGATCCCGGACTCTAGCATCGGCTTCATCGGAGAAATGGGCGGGCTAGGTCATCGGCTTCGATGCCGAAGATGATCTACGTCGAGGCAACACAAGATCAAGCTCCAACTTCACCAAGTCATGAAACTTGTGAAGAAAACATCCTATACTACTTGGCAAGAGGTAGGGGATGAAGAAATAGGAAGTGAGTTCACTTTAGAATTGGATTTCTCACTCTTTTGCTCAAGTTGCCATTGATGGAGGCAAGCTTTCTTCATTGTTGAAGATGAAGAAGAAGAAGAAAGAATATGATAAGTATATTGAAAATAGAAAAGAAAAGGAATACTTATCATATACCAACCATGGTTAGGTGTAGAGAATAGACTATGGTTAGGTGGAATGGTTAGGGTTAAGCATGAGACAAAATGGTCACTTAGTCAAAGCTTCATGAAGCTTCAACAACAAACAAAGAAAGCCGCCATTTTTCTCTTTATCATTTTCTTTTGCCAAAATAAACAAAATAAATAAATAAATAAATAAGTAAATAAACAAAACCCTAACCACTCATATAACCATGGTTTAATTCTTTACACAAACCCAAGTGAGCATGTATCATCAAACATGATACAAACAAGTGCACAAAAATATATCACATATACAATGTGCATTTCAAGTGAGAAAATCCATTTAAAGTGAACCAATACTAGTTAATGCAAAGTAATATATCAAATATATAATTATACATTAAATCATTAAATCAATACTTGATTTAACGATCCGGTCATATTGCATATAACCGACTAGTATCCAATGTATCGACTTATCGAATCAATCCTTGATTCGATAACTAGGTTATATCACATACAACCATTCGATACATTCATCGCGAGAATAGAATACGGTATCATATAAACGCATTATTCTCGGTCCCCCACATATCTCATATGCGCTCCTATTTCGTTTCGCTTGAGCCAGGAAACCTCTGTATAGGACTCTAAAGACTCGTCAATACGCCGGCAGCAGGTGATGATCATATCAAACACCCACAAGCCGCAAGCGGTCTGCTAAACGTAATGACCACCTGGGTATTGAGCGATCAGAAGATCGACGAGCAAGCCCGCTCACACTCCTGTGAATCCAACCAGTAACACTTACCGTATAGTCCGGTCTGTTCGTCTGATATGTCGCATATCTCGCCTAGGGGTGGTAAACGTCAGACCCCAGTAGCTTGATAAGTCATGCCGACGTAAGGTCCATAACATTCGTGAAACTACTGATAACTCTTACCAGTATATCACTGCAACCCTGGCCAGGGATTTCCTGTTATGGCCAGTCGAGCATAGCGCAACATCCACCCCCAATACCGGGAGAGACGAATCCCCTCCTATCGCTCATTGCCTCCATGTGAATCGGGACTGTACCCAAAAACCACCTGTTTGCATAGCTCAGTAGAGCCGTGGTAGGGTGGAAATCAAAGCACAGTCGGAGACACACAAGACTCTATGACGATCTCGGGTCAACAGACTAAGCTGTACCAGTGTTACCAGAGAACTGCCATCTGACGTGAGGTATAATACCATCTGGGAGTTCTCGGCGAGTCCGTTCAGTGTACCCAGTCTCCACTGAGCACCCGTATACCATCTCTGATGTCAAACACCAATGGATATGGGATCATCCATCGCCCATCACATGGGTCGAGAAGATATACGCTAGTCTACTCTGGAATATCGATGCCCCGTCTCGATATTCCCACTACTAGGAACAATGAAGGATGTACTCATTGACTACCCAGGCCCCACTAGTATGATCTTCATCATAGTCCTGGAAGTCGAGTACACATCCAAAGGGCTTTATCAACATGTAATCAGAGAGACAGAAAGTATACATGTTAAGCTAAAGAGCAACCAAATAGCGCACTATCATGTCGAGCAAGAAAGTCCTACCTACATATGTCCCAGCATCCACTACAATATACATCCTATGTACAGTAATGGCCTCTAGGGCATACATATAACTAACAATCTCCCACTTGCACTAGGGCCATCTGTAGCAGTGGTTGCAGTATCACATACTCAACCATCCCTTAAAAGTCTCTCTTTGGGAAAAGGCCTTCGTGAGTGGATCTGCCGTGTTGTCCTCTGAGTCTTCTCTCCTAACCTCGATCACCCTGGAGATCAACTATCTCCATGATCAGGTGATGCTTCCTCAGAATATGTCTGGGTCACTGATGGGATCGGGGTTCCTGGGCCAAAGTCACACTTCCATTGTCATACAATGGTAGGAACCTTGTTCATCTTATGAACCAATATACACCCAAACTGCCTCTTTGGTAGTATCTATAATAGCGATGTTACCAGCCTTTATCGTCTAGTTTGCCACGATATCTAGCTTGGAACTCTTCCAACATACCGCCCCTCCACTGAGGGTAAAGACAATGCCCGCGACTGACATTCAGTCGTCCTTATCACCCTGGAACCTTTCCAGTGATTCTCCCCAGGATCAACTGATTCCATCTCACTATAATTAGTGAGAATCCTAACATCCATTTAGATCTATTTCATAGACCCAAATCTCAGGATTTAGGAGGTATCACTTTGATCCTATATGGAGAATCTATGTGATAAGAGGAGATCGACCGATCGTAGCATAGGAAACTCTTTTCCTATCAAGAGTATGTCATCCACGTACTCTACGAGGATCATTACCATACTCCATACTACTCTTTTGTACATACAAGGTTCATCTACCATTTTGATGAAGTCAAACTCTTTGACTACCACATCAAAACAGATGTTCCAACTCCGCGATGCCTGCTTTATCTTGTAAAGCAACTTGCACACGTTTCCGCTGCTCCCACTGTTTACGAAGCCCTCTGGCTGTGTTCTTATAGACGTTCTCTTCTAAATCATTATTTAGAAAAGCAGTCAGGGCACCCAACCACTAGATATCGTAGTCATGGTATGTAGCAATGTTAAGTAGGATCCGGATGGACTTAAGCATAGTCACTTGGAAAAGGTTTCATCATTATCCACACCTGGTTGATGACGAAAAAAAACTTCAACAAGTCTAGTTTTGAAAGTCTCAACTTTTCCATCTACACCAAGTAATCTTCTCAAAATATACTTGCTCCTGATGGGATTTAACCCTTCAGATATAGCAACCAAAGTCCATACTTTGTTGGTGTACATGGATTCCATCTCAGATCGCTAAGCATCCAGCCATTCTTACAGAGTCCCTACTCTTGACGGCCTGCTCGAAACTAGTTGGGTCATCATCTCATGATGCATTCCTCGCTCCCACTGTCATCCAGAAACCGAGGTATCTCTCAGGAAGGTGAGGAACCCTACCAGATCGGCGGAGAGGCTGAGGTTCGTCGGGGACTATAGAATCCTTTGGTTCTGTCAAATCATCAACTGCAGTTTTGTATAGCTGGAACCTTTCCAGTTCTACAGAACTGACCTTGCCTCGATCTTGTCCGGATTTTGCTTTTGACATAGGCCAGACAGTCACAAATCTTAACTTACTTAAGAGATGGGTTCTTTCCATACCATATCTTATATGGAATGGTAGGCACAGATTTGATTCGAACCCTATTCAATAGGTATGCAACTTCATAAGTGCATAACTCCCTAAAAGGAAATAGGAAACTCAGTAGTACTCATCATAAAGCGCACCATATCATATAGGGTGCTAATGCTCCACCCTGATACACCGTTGTGCTGTGGTGTATTCAGAGGAGTAATACTGAGAGAGAATCTTATTCTCCTTTAGAATAGTCCATGAATTCCATGCACAAGTATTCTCCTCCCAGATCTTATCATAGGACATAATACTTATACCCGTATTCTGGTTCTCTACTTCTAACTTATATTCTGTGAATATCTCAAAAGGTTCGGACTTGTATTTCAACAGGAACATATATCGGAATCTTGAGAGATTAACAGAGAACGTAATGAAGTATAAAGAACCGGTCTTGGCATGTGTAGACAGGGGATCAACATACATCAACATGTATTAATCCCAAAAGTTCACTAACTCTTTCTCTGTTTCCAATAAACAGAGCTATGGTCATCTTATCTTTGTGACATGACTGGCAAGTTTCACAAGATGTAAATTCAAACTGATTTAAATATGCATCTAAAATGTAACTTCAGCCAGTCGGGTCGCATTGATGTGACCAAGTCTACAATGCCTCAAGAAGGATTCGTTCATTTCTGAACTCTTCCTCTTGTGTGTGTTCTGTATACTAGGAACTGTAGTTTGATTTAGAACGTCAATGCTTTTAGATAACGTGCCTGAACCGATCAACTTTTGATATAGGAAATGTTCAAAACATTATCCAACAATACAAAATTTTATCGTTTCTTTACTAATAAGGAGACATATATGATTTTGTATATCAGGTTCGGTATCTAATAGCATTTGTTCAGAATCAATGTACTGATAATACAGGATGACAGTGACCAACAGACTTGGCTGCAACACTTGCCCCGTTTTCTATCTCATGAAACTTATGACCCGTTCTTAGTTTTTCTACCTTTTTGTAGCCCTATGTAACATATTACATATCTGGGATCCTGATCCGGTATCAAATACCCAGGATGTAGAGGATACTAAGAAACAGTTCTTTGTAATGAACACAGCCGAAGGAGATGCATCATATGCACTTTCTTCGTTTGGGCGGCATAGGAATTCTGGTATTCTCTTATTTCCTGCTCTGTCTTATAACAATTATAAGTTGGAGCGGGATCAACGTTCCCCAGCTCAGTATAACATGCGGGTTCGGTCAATACATCCATATTATTATCTTGATTAAGGAGTGATATGGTCGCTACCTGGAGAGAGAGAGAAGAAAACACTCTGCGTGCGCTCTTGCAAGATCAGATTGGTTATTTATTTTATCTAATCAGGATTGCTCTCACTGTTTTTATCAAATCTTCCTTCAAACCTTAAAAGGAAAGACTAGCCGGGATTAATTACACTCTACAAGTTCGCCAATCTTTCAACCAGGCCAGTGTCGGTACTTTGAGGGAGATTCCCCGTGCTTTCGCACGGACCTAATTACAGTAAACCTCGTTTTCCCAGAGGCGTAACCCCGTTGACACCTTTCTAGACACCTACTTGATCGGCTAATTGTAAAATGCAAAACTCTCCCAGGAGTAACAATTACTCGCAGTGGGTATCGGGATCCAACTATCATATAGAAGGTATGCAATCTCATTGCAAATTTCAACACTTGAAACTCCCGATAAAGGTTTTTACCCCTAGCACCTATGACCTTAACTATGGTCAACAAATCATAAGCACTAATCAAGTTCTACCCGTCATTTCGTGATTAATTAGACCCACCCACATGACCCTTAACTAAGGTCAACAAAGTCACGCGACTGTCCTAACTAATCGCATCATATGCGGTGTAGGAAGACATCACTTAGCTACCGTACACTGTGCCTTGACTATGGTCAACAAACACAGCACGAATACTAAGTACTCTACTTCCTAAAATGACGGAGGGTTGCAAATGGTTTCTTTTGTGAAAACCTTTAACGCTTTGAACTTGATCTCGTTGCGGAATCAAATGGTTTTTAAATGGAATGTTTTTGAGGCTTTTCTAGTTTTGCTAAAGGGGTCACTCCCGTTGAAAGGATCGTCGGCCCTTTCCTCGTCGAATGAGGTGCGGGATATATCATATATATCACTGTGCAAAGCAGAAACTATAGAAGCAATCAAAAGACAAACCGAGTGTTGTAGCATCTTCCAGTTATTGCTAAAGGAGTCACTCCCGGTGAAGGGATCTCGGTCCTTTCCTTATCGAATAAGGTGCAGGATGTTCTACAAGGAACACCGCGATGCAAAGCAAGAACTGTAGCTACCTGTTTTATTTTGAAATTCGATTCCACAACATCTTTTAGGTTTATTTTTCTTTCATTAATCTCATTAATGAATATCCCATCATTTAAGTCCACCTAAGCATCATAGATAAATATGCCATACGATTATGCCATCCGCATTCGCCTCGATGTCCCGTCTGCACCGTTAGGTTAGGTAACTAACGGCAGAGCGGGGCAGGGCTAGCGCGGGTGTAAAACATAAGCAACGTCTATATAATATATCATATATACTATATATACTATCTATCTTAACAAATCACATGATCACATCACAGATAACGCAGCAGAAAATATCATATGAAATATTGGACATACTAGGACGTCCGTGTTTTCAATACGAGCCAGTATAAAACACGGATTCCACGGTCGTGATGAATAGCCAATCCCACACCCCTAGACCCCTACGAGAGCGGCAAGCAACCCTACCAATTCTAGGGTTAGGAGACCCGGACTCGACTCCTCGAGATGGTCTCCCACTGGACCCTAGAACCCGGTTACTTGTGCTCCCCACCTTGGGTCTATCCTAATGCGGAAAAGTAAATAATATAACAAAGGGTAACATCTTCCGCAACCTGGAAGTGCCCCAATAAAAGAATATTACATACAATTTTTTACATGAATGAAAATGAAAAGCACTCATCTCACATAAAAAAAACCCCGGCTATTCAAACATGACGATCCAATATAACATATCCAGTAACACATAACATCACATGTCATCAACGTAAGTAAATATGCGCATCCCAATTGTCGTTGACATATAGCAACGAAACCGGCGATATCATATATTACACTTACGGTCACAGAAAAGAAAGTGTAAAACTACAACAGTTGGAATCCGCAAACTCTTTAGACATCGCATGCCTAATCAAATGAAATACTTAGACATCGCATGCCTAACAATTATAAACCCCGCATTTTAGTCTCATTATCGAAAACACTTTTCAATATCAAGTCGGGCAATTCAACAGGATTCCCGACACTCTGATCGAATGCTCATCGCAAACTTTAGTAGGCGGCCGCACCCCTGATACCGTCGACGAAGTGCACTAAGGCGGAACACCGCTACCGCGAGCACCCGAACGGATGCTTTCGGCGACGGGGTTCTTCTACAGTCACTTGGTCGGGGCTATGGGGTGTAGCTGTCTATTAAGTTTATCCGGCGAGTATCCGCGTACGCTACGTGATTGCGACGGACTTTTGATCGCATCAAAATTCCGTGGCAACCGATCAAGTGAGACTAAACCGCTAGATTTATAACATTCATTCAGTTATCTCATAACTGCTTGTGAATTCCAATTATTGTATCACATTCCGGATAAGATAGAAAATGTTAAATTTTCCGATCGAACAATCGAACACCCAAGTTTTCCCGATACAGCTCAACACATGAAATAAGTCTAAAAACATTCAGTTCGTGCCTCAGTACCAACGGTCCAGCCGTAGAAGGGTCAAGCCAACGCCTCACATGTGGCACGCCGTACTGCCCCAAACCCTAAGGTTCAAAGGGCAGTCCAAGACGGTCACATAATCGAGTTAAGGTTTGTTGTCTTCTAGAGGGACCATCGCGTTACTTACACAACTTAGAACGTCGTTAAACTACGGAAAAATCCAACAATTGGAAATTTCCCGGCAGGGGAAAAAGTGGGTATTTATATCCGGTCGAACTTTTTAACATATTCTAAAATTACCCGGAAAAACACACTGACAAAATTAGACTATCCGATTGAAACACCGAGGCCCCAATACAACCCAGAAAACTCAACTCTTGAGTTCAGATTAAAAATTCCCAGGAAACTCAACAATGAAATATAGAAGTTACTATGCAAAAAGAACTGACTGAAGAGACTAAGTGGTCGCGGAACCGCCGCATTAGCCATGCTAATGCCGCGGTTCCGCCGCGCTTTAATGGAATCTGGTGCTCGTGTTTCGCAGTAATTCTTACAATCTCCTGCTGATTTTTCTGCATATTTTTAATCTGGAAAAAACCCAGTTTTTGGAAAAATTCCAGAGAGCATTTTGGAGTTAGGGCTTCTGTTCGATCGGACTTCAAACTCCGTCTACGCATCGCCTAAGTCTCTAACCTGGCTCTGATACCACTGTAGGGTTCCTAGGCACACTAATGAAGTCTCACAAGTGATCAAACATGGCCAATTAAAATTTTACAAGTGCCGAGAAACCCTAATACGGATCGTTAACTAGATGTATAGGTGATGCGATACAAGTACACAACTTTAACTTAAAGGAAAGAGGCTACAACCTTTGTAGATCCAGTCCTCCACCTCCTAGGATCCATGATGATGTCCTCTCGCTTTCCATATCGGATACCGGACTCTAACATCGGCTTCATCGGAGAAATGGGCGGGCTAGGTCGTCGGCTTCGATGCCGAAGATGATCTACGTCGAGGGAACACAAGATCAAGCTCCAACTTCACCAAGTCATGAAACTTGTGAAGAAAACATCATATACTACTTGGAAAGAGGTAGAGGATGAATAAATAGGAAGTGGGTTCACTTTAGAATTGGATTTCTCACTCTTTTGCTCAAGTTGCCATTGATGGAGGCAAGCTTTCTTCATTGTTGAAGATGAAGAAGAAGAAGAAAGAATATGATAAGTATATTGAAAATAGAAAAGAAAAGGAATACTTATCATATACCAACCATGGTTAGGTGTAGAGAATAGACTATGGTTAGGTGGAATGGTTAGGGTTAAGCATGAGACAAAATGGTCATTTAGTCAAAGCTTCATGAAGCTTCAACAACAAACAAAGAAAGCCACCATTTTCTCTTTATCATTTTCTTTTGCCAAAATAAACAAAATAAATAAATAAATGAATAAGTAAATAAACAAAACCCTAACCACTCATATAACCATGGTTTAATTCTTTACACAAACCCAAGTCAGCATGTATCATCAAACATGATACAAACAAGTGCACAAAAATATATCACATATACAATGTGCATTTCAAGTGAGAAAATCCATTTAAAGTGAACCAATACTAGTTAATGCAAAGTAATATATCAAATATATAATTATACATTAAATCATTAAATCAATACTTGATTTAACGATCCGGTCATATTGCATATAACCAACTAGTATCCAATGTATCGACTTATCGAATCAATCCTTGATTCGATAACTAGGTTATATCACATACAACCATTCGATACATTCATCGTGAGAATAGAATACGATATCATATACACGCATTATTCTCGGTCCCGCACATATCTCATATGCGCTCCTATTTCGTTTCTCTTGAGCCAGGAAACCTCTGTGTAGGACTTTAAAGACTCGTCAATACGCCGGCAGCAGGTGATGATCATATCAAACACCCACAAGACGCAAGCGGTCTACTAAACGTAACGGCCACCCGGGTATTGAGCGATCAGAAGATCGACAAGCAAGCCCGCTCACACTCCTGTGAATCCAACCAGTAACACTTACCGTATAGTCCGGTCTATTCGTATGATATGTCGCATATCTCGCCTAGGGGTGGTAAACGTCAGACCCCAGTAGCTTGATAAGTTATGCCGACGTAAGGTCCATAACATTCGTGAAACTACTGATAACTCTTACCAGTATATCACTGCAACCCTGGCCAGGGATTTCCTGTTATGGCCAGTCGAGCATAGCGCAACATCCACCCCCAATACCGGGAGAGACGAATCCCCTCCTATCGCTCATTGCCTCCATGTGAATCGGGACTGTACCCAAAAACCACCTGTTTGCATAACTCAGTAGAGCCGTGGTAGGGTGGAAATCAAAGCACAGTGGGAGACACACAAGACTCTATGACGATCTCGGGTCAACAGACTAAGCTGTACCAGTGTCACCAGAGAACTGCCATCTGACGTGAGGTATAATACCATCTGGGAGTTCTCGGCGAGTCCGTTCAGTGTACCCAGTCTCCACTGAGCACCCGCATACCATCTCTGATGTCAAACACCAATGGATATGGGATCATCCATCGCCCATCACATGGGTCGAGAAGATATACGCTAGTCTAATCTGGAATATCGATGCCCCGTCTCGATATTCCCACGACTAGGAACAATGAAGGATGTACTCATTGACTACCCAGGCCACACTAGTATGATCTTCATCATAGTCCTGGAAGTCGAGTACACATCCTAAGGGCTTTATCAACATGTAATCAGAGAGACAGAAAGTTTACATGTTATGATAAAGAGCAACCAGATAGCGCACTATCATATCGAGCAAGAAAGTCCTACCTATATATGTCCCAGCATCCACTACAATATACATCCAATGTACAGTAATGGCCTGTAGGACATACATATAACTAACACATAAGTGATTGTCGCTCCTTCTTTTACCCTTTGTATTTATCAGAACACCCCGTATTACTACGGATACCCACTTCCATTGGATAGATCCATCGTATGGTTATATACGAACTCGAAGGGACTTCTTCGAGGATGGATCCAGGTATAGGAGAAATAGAATTAGTTTATTCAGTTGTCTTTTGTTATCACCTTCTCTCAGGTTGCGAGGGCTCCTTAGTTTAGGAGAGTACACCTATTACGCTTATTGGATAGTCTTATTCCAAACCATAGGCTGGTGCCGAAAGGTAGGGAATGAAGAAAACCAATTAGCCTAAGTAGGGTGTGCAGAAGGTAATATGTAAAGACAAGATAAAGGGATTAGAAAGAGGGCAAAGTAAATTGCGACTGCTATCATTCACGACCAAACCGCGTACTTCATCGCCACTCCTATTTCACCTTTGCTTTTTCCCCAGTTCGGGAGAAATAGAATAAGGTATTATTCAATTAATCTTTTATCATCACCTTCTCTCAAGTTGCGAGTACTCCTAGGATTAGGAGAGTACACCTATTATGCTTACTGGATAGTCTTCTTCCAAACCATAGGCTGGTGCCGAACGGTAGGGAAGGAAGAAAAACCATTTAGCCTAATGTTGGTGTACAGAAGGTAATGAATAAAGGCAAATAAAGGGATTTGGAGAGATGGCAATAAAATATACAGTTAAAGTCATGAATTGGATTATGGAAGAGGAATTACTAGGAATAACAGGATACCCCTACGAAACATTTTCATGTTTCAGTACATTGTTAAAGGAAAACTGATTTTCCGATTAGATACTTACTCCAGGGTATGTATTTACCAGGTTTCATTCTCACATCTGTATAGGTTTTACAGATGATGAGCGGGAGTAAGTTATAGGGAATTTGGTGATTATCCTCATTATATCGGAATTCGTTGTAATTGGTGATATTTGAGGAAATTGCCTGGGTACAGTTTTTAACCTACGATGCACAGGTTATGAGTTATTCAACTCAGCGGACTTCTACAGAGTATTGTATGTTGTCCAGTGTCCGTCAGGACAAAGGGGTAGGTCCTCATACTATGTTCTATTTACTTGTGACTTCTCTAGTTTTAGACAAGTGTTTCGTAGAAATACAAAGTCTATGTTTTGAGAAGTTGTGCGTATAAGAATAAAGTAGAGAACCAGTTATCGCAAGTATCGGGATTCTTCAAAGAGATCGAAGATGTAGATACTTGTGATAGGTATTTAGATGATAGTAATGGTTTTGAGAAACTTGTTTCTCTTTCAGGTTACTCATAATTGGATGGATTCCTAAGTTGAGTAATGCTGAGTAGCCACTTTCCATTAAGTTGATATGCACTGGAGACAGCTGCATGATTTGAATCTGGTTCCAATTAAATTAGTGCCTCTATTTCTATATTGTATATAAAATGGTTCATATCTTAAATGATGTTAAGATAAGGGGAGTTGTCCAGCTTATGCTTAAAACCAGACACTGGATAAATCAAGGCACGTTTCTATAATGTCAGTTTGTGGGTTGACAGTGGCTATGACGAGGGTTGACATTTCTACCATCTGGAAGATCAATAATGATATTGTTCTTAACTCGCCACGGTTTTATTAAAATGGACTTTTTCAGAAAAGAATAGTGGGAGTATGGTAGAACTGGAAGTGATTCCAGAACCGCAAACAATTACGGAAAACTTAATAGGACCAATATATTCAAACAGGTTTGACATTCCAATAGCCACTCCACAGATATGGTGGGTAACCTCAGACACCCGAGAGGTACTCCGGTAGCCTCAAGGACGGTGACAGGGAGGTTCTTGTTTACCCAGACTTGATACTACTGTTGTTCCAGACTATGAGACCCGGCAAGAGGATAAGTATAACGTCGTTCTAAACTAGCTTTAGAAGTGTACGTAGATATTATTCTGCCAGAGGGTTGTCGTAGTCAGTGGGAGCAGCGGAAGCATAGTGGGCAAGTAGCTTATGTCTATTTATAGGCTTGAGCAGATATAGCGGAGATAAGATCATCTAATTTTTAATGTGACAGTCATGGGTTTGACTTCATCAGAATAGTGGATGGATCTGTTAAGAAGGTAGTAGGGTGTGATGTCCTGGTATTTGGATGACATACACAGAGTAGGAAGTAAAATTCCTGTACTACGATCGGTTGTACTTTGGTCGTCACACAATTGTTTCTCCACAAAGGACATGGATATAATATCTGACATTCTGGTTACTAGATCTATGGTTTTAGATCTAGTATTGGGTAGTTTCCCAATCAGGGTACTTTGACAATATTCTAATAGTATTTTAGAATAGATGACTCCTGGCATGGTTGTGTACCTGCAGGTGATGGAGTCACCCTCTCTAAATGTGTCTTAGAGACTAAAGGAGAGAGGGATGTGCATGATTGGCAGATCACTTGCTTAGGCAATTGAGTCAATCATGAGATGTCAAGTACCACACCAGATGTTGTTTTTGCACTAGATGCAATAAGTTTATATTAATCCAATCCTGAAGAAACATAAGGAAGCTGTTTTAGAACATAAGTGCATGTTCTAAAGGATTTGATGACGGCAGCCTCCTTCGGGAGACGGTTAGCATTCCAGGCTTCAAAGGTGACATGGATGACAGAGTGATTGTCAGAGTTATAGTTTTCCCTCTGACGAGAGACAGTTTTATGGACAGGTGGTCCAAGAGGATACTGTGGGAGGCATGGTGCTGGATACTGATAAGGTTCAGTTATCAATACAGTCTAAGAAGTTTGGATTTGGAGTTCATTTATGAACTAGGTCCCATCAGATGTCCAGACATATTCTAAGACAGGTATTACTCGATTCGGGAGATGGCTTTCTCCGCGAACTTGAGATTAAGAGAGACATAGAAAGAAACATCAAGGCGGATCCACTCACTGAGGCTATTTCTCGAACACAAGAGTTTTACAAACTAGCTTTGTGAAACTGATTAGTAGAGGAGTTGGATGTTCGGTATCACACGGGCTGTGAGTATGCGACATCGCAATAATTATCCTTAAGTGCAAGTAGGAGATTGTTGGAGATAGTGCCCTCAAAGTCAATTATTGGATCGCAGGTACGTGATTGCAATGATTGATGCAGGACCTATACCGATATGACAGTCTTGCTCGAGATGATAGTATGCTATCTGGTTTGTTGTAACGTTTTGAAAATCGTTTCGGTGAAATTTCGGAAAATCGGTAAAATATGGGGTTTCTGTAAAATGTCAAAATACAAATATCTTTATTATAAAATTAAATATAAATGTTCTAGCTATGTAATTGCTAGTATTTGGTGTTTATTTAGCCACTGGTGAAATTTCAAATTTTCTGAAATTTTTTCCGAAATTAATTATTTTAATATTATTTTAAGCCGTCACCAATACATTTAATTAAGAAAAATTACAAATTGGAATTGGTTAATACAAGTTTGGTGCACCATGACACATCTAACACTCACCTTTTAAAATGTTCTTTCAAAAAATATTGGGATGGTTCTAGTTATATTTGTATAGAAAAGGTTAAATAGAAAAAGGAAATTAATAAGAAAAGAAGTATTGACATGAGTGGTGGGTTTTCTTTATTTGAAAATTTCCTCTCTCCCCCAACACACACACACACCCTCACTGCCGAAACCAGCAGCCATTCCCCAAGACATACCCCACTTATTTCTCCACTTCAAAGGTTAAATGGAATGAAATTAAAATAAGAAAACATTAAACAAATAAGTATGGCTTGTTGACTTGAGTTGGGGAGGGTTTTTCTTGGAAATTTCCACACAAACCCCACACCACTCACCTCTCTCCCCTCATGGCCGAGCACTCCTCCAGCTGCTGCCCCTCTCTTTCCCCATCTCATTTTCACTTCAAAAGTCATGAAAAATTCCTCAAAAATCCAAATTAAACCTCACTAAATCCCTAATCTAATCCCTACCCATTTTTCCATGGCCAAATCAAGCTTGGATCTTGGAGCAAGATGGGTTGTTAGGGGCTAAGTTTTCTATGAGATCTACAAGATTTGTGAGGTATAATCTTACTCAATTTGTTACCTTGTTAGCATTGTTGTAATCTAAGCTATTTAAGTGTTTAAGTATGGGTTTAATTTTAACTTTATATTTCAAGAAAAGGGTTTGAACTAAGGTTTTTGGTTCTTATATAAATCAAGTTTGTAAGTGTAGATTAATATTTCTAGTCATGTAAAAACCTAGTCTAGTTGCTAATTGTTAGTTTATCATTTTGCTAATTATGCTAATTTTGTTAACTAGGTTTTGGGAAAATTATTAATTAATTGTAAGAGAAATCTAATTAGGGTATTCATGATATCATTAACATTTTAAAGTGCAGTTTAATATTTAGTTCATGAAAATCCAAGCTAGATTGTAGTTTGTGCATTTTTGCTATAAAATTGTTAAACTTGGTTATGTATGCAAACTAGATTTTTGAGATTGATATTATGAATTAAGTTTAAAATCTAATTAACATTGGTATGGCATAATTAAGATATGAAGTTATCATCTTGGTCACTAGAATTATTAAAACATCATGTTTTGTACAAAAACGGGTAATTTGTGCTTGCTAGATTTTCGGAAAAATGGCTTTTAAAGTGAATTTTGGGTTTTTGTGAAAGCAACCATAGGTTTTGACCTATGTGGGTTTCGTGTGTCGTTTTGATCATGAGTCGGATTTTAATGCAATACGGTGCGTTATGATATGTAGGTACCCATGTGGACTTCGAGACGACAAGCAAGCGCGTGGCGACGTTGGTACCGGCGAGCGAAGACCAGGTGAGTAGATTTATATCTACGGGGAGAAGTCGGGTGGATGGCGTATAGCACCCCCGCAGTTCGTGGTGATGTATACGAATACGTATATACACATATATATATATATATATATATATTGATTATATTTTGGTTGAGTATATTGATGATAATATGGATTTTTGGTGTTCTTGGATGATTTAGTGTCGCGAAACCCTAGAGTAGTGGTCGCACCACACATGCACACAACCACCCATACTTGCATACTTTCTTCTTTCATTTGTGCTTATTCGGGAATATATAGTTATGTGTTCACATGGGTATGGGACTATGTGTTCACATACGGATTTGAGGATGATACTTGGGTTTGAGATGAGTCGATGAGATTTGTGTTGAGGTTGTGATATCAGTGATATGGCAGGATTCGTATTTGAGATACGTTCTGATGTTATAGTGGGTCTTAGAACGACGATACGGGTGAATAGTGCTATAAATAAAATGGTCGACATGTGATCGTGATATGAGATATGATATGCTAGGATATTGATACTAGGCCGTATTGGGCGATGTATACCCCTGGATGATGATATGTGCTGATGATATCGGTTTGTACGAGACCGTCGATCAGTAGTCAGATCATGACTATATTGAGGATATTAGTATTGTACTAGATATAGGTCAGTACCCTGGACTATGATCTTGGATAAATAGGATACCAGATGAATAGTGTGATGAATATGATATTAACCCGTACCCAGATTTGGGGATGCCGTACGACGGATTTACGTATGAGCTATATTTTGATGATTGATCTGCACCCTTGACTTGGGATGTCTGATTATAGATATGGTATCGGATATGATATTATTGAGGCGGGATCACCGACTAATATATATACAGGTATGTATATGTATCGACTCGGATGTTAGGCGGTTTCCTTACCTGTAGTCCAGCTTGTTAGCTTAGCCCTTTAGTTTAGTTTAGTTGTTAGATTAGATTCGATTCTTACCTATTTCAAAAACTAACGAATCGTGGGTATTTTAAAAGACAGCTCAAGGGATCCTACGGATATTTCAAAAGACGTATCTTTTCATAAAAACACCGTAGCCCTATTTTCCAAAACCCCACGATTCGTGTTATTTCAAATGGCACCATTGTTTAATATTTAGCTCCCGCTCATTTTGGTTGCTCTCTCCGCATCGCATACTTACATTGTTATTTCATATTGCATTGTTGACATTATGTTGTTAGGACACCAGCACCATTACCGATGATGCGTATGTACCACGTACACTTACTTGCCGGCTCACACACATCTTCATCGGTAATTGCCATGTCACGTACACCTTAGAAAATATTATTACTTAACTTAGCTTGATAGCTAGTAGTTTGATATAATATTAGTGTACTTACCTTATATGCCAGCTTAGATATTGTAGTTATTACTTGTCACTTCATGCATACTGTTATTCATTGTTATGCCATATTCATGGATTCTTATGCCTATATCCATGGGTTTATATGCTATTGATGATTTGGATTCGGATTTCTATGAGATTTTCTGGATTTGGGGGGAAAACGCAAAACTTGTATAAGCTTCTTCCCTCTCTTTTAAATAAAAAGTGCGGTTTTCCCATGATGTATGAGTCGTCCACCATGAGTTTGCGGATGGATTTCGAGACCCGATTCGAGGAGTGGAGGAACCGTTTCGGGTACATGGTAGGCCCGGTGCGGTACCCCGAGGCAAGAGGATCGTGTTGTTGACGTTGAGCCTGGCAGGGGAGCACTACCGACCGGTGATATTACCCGACGCGTCGGATATCCGGAGGATACCGTCGTGGTCTTGAGATAGATGGTAGGGGCCGGTCTGGATTGACGACGCCCTAGATATTGTGATTGAGATTTTGAGATATTGAGGTACAGAGATTGTGATACAGAGATATCGAGATATTTGGACACTTGTTTTGTGTCGATGCTGGGCACTGTTTTATGCTGATTTCATTTATGGTACCTCACTTTTAAAATACAGAAATCTCACTGATTTATGAAAGCAGTTTTCTTCAGTACATGCATTCTGTTTCATGCATTCATACATCATCCATATGATATATTGCTACCTGAGGCACTGACACGGGCCCATGAGATTACACTCGGTTAGATATTACCCTAGCCATTGTTATAGGCTGCATGTTATACATATATTTGAGGATATATTATGATCATTGACCTAGGTTGCGTTATTTATGCGATTTCTATTCGTAGATGTTTTTCTATTCACGAGTTGGCAACTCACCCCCGTTGTGCCACAGTTCTTGCAGGTTTCGCCGTACAGGTTTTATTACGGCTTTGCTAGCACTATTTCCATTTCCGAGTAACTTGCTAGCAGGTGGGTTTATTTGTATCGCACCCATCATTATACCTTGTATGTCATTATTCAGTTGTATCTAGAAGTTCCATCAACCAAACATAAATTTATTGAGATAGAGACTAGAGATATTATTCTTTCGACCTTAGAGTCGCGCGTTATATTTCTGTGGAATTCTTGTTGTTTTGAGTTTCCTTTTGAGTTTTGATCCTCACCCTTGGCGTTGTATATTATATTGCTTGTGTGGTTGTGACCGTCGATTGACGAAGAGCTAGCTCCCGCTTTGGGATGCCTTTTATTGATTTCGTATACTATTCATGTTGTATCCCATTTGGGGGCCAGTATTTACAAAGGAGACTCTGCCGAAATTTTCAGGAAATATTCGATGTTTTTTAAAAAAAACGCATAATTCGGCTTATGCTATTAAAACTACTTGATTTAAATTGGTTTTCCTTCACTCTACTACTTTTCTTGGTTTGGATTTCTGGGTTTTCGGCTTACTTAGATTACGTACGCCTCGAGATGTTTCGTAGTCTAAGTGCCGGTCATGTTCCGTACTTTCGGGTCGTGACATTTGTCTTTATCATCGTATACATGCTTTAGTTCGCTATTGCATGTTGATAGAGCCCATAGGATTCTTGCTTGACTACCAACAGTATGATGGCGATCATATACGTGGGAGCTGGGGTCTGTAAGCACATCCTTAAAGTGTCCCTAGTCGTGGGAGTTTCAAGACAGGGCATCGATACTCCAGAATAGACTAGTGTATACAGTCGAGACCCCGACGAGGGGCGATGGCCGGTCTCACAAGCCATTGGTGTCAGTAGGATCACCTAAGATGTATACAGGTGCTCATTAGGTTATGAGTACACCGGACAGGACTCGCCGGGAACCTGCTAATTGGTATTATACATATCGTCAGATAGCAGTTCCCTGGTCACATGTGTACAGGTTAATTCATCGACCAGAGATCGTCATTTGTCTCGTGTGAGTTCCCACTGTGCTTAGATTACTACCCTACCACGCTCAAAGGAGTTGTGCAAACAGGTTTTAGTTGGGTACAGTCCCGAGCCACATGGAGGCAAGTGAGCGGATCGGCAGGGGATTCGTCTCTCCCGGTATTGGGGGTGAGATCGCGCTGTGTCTAGGAGAGCCATTACACAAAGCCCTCGGCCGAGGCAGGAGATTTACTGGTAAGTACTCCAGTAGTATCTCAGGGTGTTCTGAGCCACTCTCTGACACGACTTATACTGCTATTGGGGGTCTGACGTTACCAGCCCCTAGGAAGATATGCGATACTCATAGACGAACGGACCGGACTGTATGTATATTGTCACTGTTAGGCTCAGTAGGGTTTATGGATGAGTTCGCTCGTCAGCTTCCCTTCCAATCAATACATAGGCAACCGTTATGTACAGCTTGTATCTCTGACATGCTAGTGGTTATACCCAGTGCCTGTGTGTTGATGAGTCATTAGAGTCCCCCACAGACACTTTCCCAAGTTCGGGCAAAACGTTGTAGAGGTCGTATGGTTTTATGGCAAGGTTCGGAAAATGCACGTGCGTTTTTCGCACGTGTCATTTTTCGGGCAGATAATACTGGTCGGCTTTGGTTTAAGCCGAATCCAAGTATTATGCTGTGTAGATATAATATCTTTGTCTCAGTTGCATTTGTATTCGGTCATAATACAAATGCGGGTATGTTTATACTGTTACGGGGTTATCCTGAAATTCGTTTCAGGATCGCTTTTGGAAGTTGCCAGTTTCCAGTTTTCTATTACCCGTATTTAACATTAGGTTAAATACGGGTTTATCTTTTCTTCCATGGGTGAGTCATGAGGGTGAGTCATGAGTGAGGAAGCTTCTTGTTTGATGACTAGGTTTGTGACTCACTTGATTGCATTTAATGTTTTAGTGAGGTGTTTAAAGTGAGTCACCACTTGCATTAATTTTTTTTGGTAATGCTTAGGATATTATTCCTTAAGGTTACCCCATTTGCTCCTACACTCACCCTCCTCCTTTCCTATATATGGCCGGCCCCTCTTGCTAGAGAAAAATGGTTGTTCTTTTGAGGGAAAAAGATTATGATAGTGTTTTGGTGTATGGAAATTAGATAGCTACAATTCTCATTTCACCCGATTCAAATGGCAACTTCATTAACCGTTCGTCCATAGCTTTAGACGTAACGAGACAAAGTGTTCTACTCATTCTCTACATCATCTTGGTCGTCTCTTTTAGCAAACTTGACGACCGAGTTGCCTCGGTTCAGAGGCGGGAGCCCGTTTAAAGATCCGTCGACGTGGTGCCACCTGGACGAGAAGACTGGAGATTCAGGAGATCGGAGGAGCCGCAACAAAGCGTGGTATGATGGTTGAAGACCGAAGGACTCAGATCGTTCGGTATAACTCTTCTACCCACTTTGTAGTTTGTTAGTTTAGCTTTAATGGCAGATCTGGGTTATAGTACACGATAGCGCCAGTTGTTAAAAGTTTTTGTTCCGCATTTGGCGTCTGTTAGACGGCCGGGGCGCTACCGTGGACTTACAATCCACGTACAAGACGAGGACTACGACAATTTGTGCTACAATTTTACTATATATACATGGTTCATCTGGATTTTTGATAAAGTCATATTCTTTGACCGTTTCATCAAAACAGATGTTCCAACTCCGCGATGCCTGCTTTAGTCCATAAATGGACTTAAGCAACTTGCACACTTTCCCACTGCTCCCATTCTGATTGAAACCTTCTGGCTGATCCATATAAACGCACTCTTCTAAATTACCATTTAGAAAAGTCGTCTTTACGTCCATCTGCCAGATCTCATAATCATGGAAGGCGGCAATGGAAAGAAGGATTCGAATGGATTTGAGCATAGCCACTGGAGAAAAAGTTTCGTCATAATCCAAACCAGGTCTTTGACAAAAACCCTTTGCAACAAGTCTAGCCTTATAGGTTTCCACTTGTCCATCTACACCAATCTTTTTCTTGAAGATCCACTTCCAACCTATGGGTTTTACCCCATCTGCAAAGTCCAAAGTCCATACTTTGTTGGTGTACATAGACTCCATCTCGGTCCGCATTATCAATGAATATATCCTCTCTTTCCCCGTCTATAAGAAAACCGTAGTATCTCTCAGGCGGATGAGACGACCTACTACTCCTGCGGAGGGGTGCGGGAATTTCCTGTTCTTCTTGAACTTCTGGTTCTACCAAACTTTCAGTAGTAGTTTGTGGTTCTGGAATTTCTTCCAGTTCTATTTCGCTCCCACTTATTTCCTTATCTAAAAACTGCTGTTCTAGAAAATGGGCATTACGAGAAACAAAAACCTTTTGTTCCTCTGCGTAATAGAAAAAATACCCCTTGGAGTTCTTTGGATATCCCACAAACTTACACTGCACTGATCGTGCCTCGAGTTTGTCCGCATGCTGCTTTTTAACAAAAGCTGGACATCCCCATATCTTCAGATACCGAAGATAGGATTTCTTCCCACTCCACATCTGATATGGTGTGGTAGGCACAGTCTTGGTAGGAACCATGTTCAAAAGATATGCAGCTGATTCTAGTGCATAACCCCAGAAAGATCGCGGTAACTCAGCATTACTCATCATGGAACGTACCATATCCAATAGGTTTCGGTTTCGTCTCTCTGATACACCGTTATGTTGTGGAGTGTATGGAGGAGTAAGCTGAGAGAGAATTCCTTTCTCTTTTAGGTAACCCAGGAACTCGGCACTTAAGTATTCACCACTTCGATCAGATCTCAGTGTCTTGATACTTTTGCCAGTTTGATTTTCTACTTCATTCTTATATTCTCGGAATTTCTCAAAGGCCTCGGATTTATGTTTCATCAAGAAAATGAATCAATGCCTAGAGAAATCATCCATAAAAGTAATGAAATATGAAAACCGCCTCTTGCATGTGTAGACATTGGATCACATACATCGCTGTGTATGAGTCCTAAGAGCTCGCTCGCTCTTACTCCTTGTCCAGTGAATGGAGTCTTTGCCATCTTTCCTTTGAGACATGATTGACAAGTGGCATAAGATTGATATTAAATATCCTTCTCTATGTAACTTAGTTAACCTTGTCTCATTGATGTGACCTAGTCTACAATACCATAAGAAAGCCTGATTTATATCTGGAGACTTTCTTTTTAGTGTGTTCTGGACATTGAAAATCTGTAATTGGTTTAACACGTATATACCGTTATGTAGTGTACCGGACCCAATCAAACGATGATTAAGGTGGATGTTAACAACATCGCTTGCAAACGTGAAATCATAACCTTCTTTTGATAACAACGATACTGATATGATAATACACGTTAAAATGGGTACACAAAAACATTTGCGCAAAAACAAAATATGTCCACTCGTCAATCCAAGGTGATAATCCCCTACGGACACAGCACCCATGCTAGCTCCGTTAGCAACCTGGAGGGTCATATCACCAACCTTCAGCACTCTATGTTTCTCAGTGCCTGCAATGAATTGCATATATGAGATCCTGATCCGGTATCCAATACCCAGGAAGTAGAGTTGATTGACAGCAATTTTCAATTACAAACACACCTGAAGACGAAGCCACAACTTGCCTCGGGTCCTGTTTCCTGGCAATCCAAGCTTTGCAATCTTTTTTCCAATGGCCTTTCCTACGACAGTAGAAGCACTCGTCCTTTTCCCCTACTAGAACCGCAACCTTTGCCTTTTCCTTGGCTTCCACCTTACCAACACCACCTCTCGGTTTGGTAGCGGCCTTCTTCTTCCTTCCTTTGGCCCTTGCCTTGGACCTGGAAGAGGAAGCACCGCGAACAAACATAGTGGGTGTTTTCATTGCTTTCTGCAAGGTGCCCTCTGCACTCCTCAACATGTTAAGGAGTTCTGGAAGCTCAACTTCCTTACCTTGAATGTTGAAATTCAAGATAAATTGGGCGTAAGTGGAAGGAAGGGACTGAAGAACCAAGTCTGTATAAAGCTCGTTCTCTAATGTTGTCCCGAGGTCCGCGAGCTCTTCAATATAACCAATCATCTTAAGGACATGTTCTCCTACAGATGATCCGACGGCCAGCCTCGACTGAAACAAGTTCTTCGAGGTCTCGTATCTAGCTATACGAGATTGCTCTCCATATAGTTCCTTGGTGTGGAGAAATATGGATTCAAGATCCATATTCTCGTGCCTCCTCTGATGGTCATTATTCATAGAGGCAAGCACAATGCATTTGGCCTTCGTGCAGTCTATCTCCCAGGTCTTGCGGATTTCCTTATCCGCGACACTGGATTAATGACCTGGGATGGCAGGTGCCTTAGTAGTAAGGACATACCCTAATTTGTCATAAGTTATAGCCATCTTGACATTCCGGAACCAGTCTTTATAGTTTGGCCCTGCCAAAATATTTTTATCTAATAGTAACTTAAGGCCTGTCATGTTCTGGGTCGCTGCAATTAGGAGAGAGAGAGAAAACACTTTAGCATGATGCTCTTAAAAGTTTAGAGTGGTTTTTAGTTTATCTAAACAGGATGGCTCCCACTGTTTCTCGAATCCCTCCTCAAACCAAAAAGGAAGAACTAGTCAGGACTATTCTCACCGTACAATACTTGCTTAACCGTTATGCCAGGCCGGTGTCGGTACTTCGAGGGAGGTTTTATGACGCTTTCACGAAGTTCCTTAATTAAATAACCTCTTTTCCCAGGGGGCGTATCCCCGCTGACACCTTTCTCGACACCTACTTGGTTTATAGCATTGATCGTTAAGTGAAAGAATCTCCCGATGAGTAGCATATACTCACAGTAGGATCGGGATCCAAATATCGTCGTGTGATAAAGCTGAAGGAATCCTAACAAAATTATCACACTCCAAATGGTATGCAATCTCTAGCAAGTTTCAGTTTCTTTAGAAACTCCCGATGTGGATTTTTGCCCCATGCTCTTATAACCTTGGTGTTTGTCAAAATGTCATAAGTCACATGTCAAGTTCTACCCATCATTATATTGTTAATTTGAACCCACCCGTACATACCCCTGACGTTGGCCAAATGGCAGTACAACTGTCCCAAACCAACTCATCTATCTATGCAACAGATGAATACCCAGCAGCTACCAAACACTATGCCTTGGCGTTGGTCAAAATACATAGCTTGAATAATACTGAATACCCAAATGAAATGACGGAGGGCTACGAATGGTTTTGGCGAAACCGTGAACGAAGTGAACTTGATATGATCGAAGGAACCTGATAGCTTTTAAAAGGAGTGGTTTAAGCTCCGCAATAAAAAAAATCTTCTGTTTTAAAATAACCGAGTAGTTTCTTATAAACTGTTCCAACGATTCAAATTTGGTTTATTTTCTTTGCATTAAAATAATGTGTCCCATCAATTAACCTAACATTGCAGAAAACAACGAAAATACAACCTCCGCTTATGCCATCCGCATTCGCCACTGGGCTCCGTCATTCACCCGTTAGGTTACTTAACTAACGACAGAGCGGGGGCTGGGCTAGCGCGGATGCAAAACATAAGCAATGCCTTCTAGATATCATATATAGATAGTGTACATTCGTCAGACGCAATAATAGGCATTCCAGATCACAGATGAACATATTGGATATACAAGCAATCCACATTTCTTTTGAGCCTGCAATGAAAGGCGGATTACACAGTCGCTATGAATAGCCAAACCCCTACCCTAGACCCCTACGGGTACGGAAAACTACCGTCCATGTACCCGAAGTGAAGCGGTCTCCCTCAACAATGTGAGTAGGCCACTAAACACTTCAAAGTACCCGGTAGTTTGTGCACCCCACCTTGGATCTATCCTAGGAGCAGAAAACAGAAAATGAAATAATACAACGGTGGAAACAACCTCAACCCGGATGTTCCCCGCAAAAGAATATTACAACAAATTACAATTTACATTTGAATGGAAGAAACTCTCGTCTCACATCCCTTCTTTTCTCTGGGGGCATAGCCCCGCGGACACCTTTCTCGACGCCTACTTTGTTTATAGCATTGATCGTTAAGTGACGAATCTCCTGATGAGTAGCGGATACTCACAGTAGGATCGGGATCCAAATATCATCGTATGATAAAGCTGAAGGAATCCTACCAAAATTATCACACTCCAAATGGTATGCACCTCTTAGCAAATTTCAGTTTCTTTAGAAATTCCCGATATCAATTTCTGCCCCATGCTCTTATGACCTTGGCGTTGGTCAAAATGTCATAAGTCGCATGTCAAGTTCTACCCATCATTATCTTGTTAATTTGAAGCCATCCGTACATACCCATGACGTTGGCCAAATGGCAGTACGACTGTCCCAAACTAACTCATCTATCTATGCAACACATGAATACCCAGCAGCTACCAAACACTATTCCTTGGCGTTGGTCAAAATACATAGCTTGAATACTACTGAATACCCAAATGAAATGACGGAGGGCTACGAATGGTTTTGGCGAAACCGTGAACGTAGTGAACTTGATATGATCGAAGGAACCTGATAGCTTTTTAAAAGGAGTGGTTTAAGCTCCGCAATTAAAAAAAATCTTCTGTTTTAAAATAACCGAGTGGTTTCTTTTAAACTGTTCCAACGATTCAACTTTGGTTTATTTTCTTTGCATTAATATAATGCGTCCCATCATTTAACATATCATTGCAGAAAAAAACAAAAATACAGCGTCCTCTTATGCTATCCGCATTCGCCACTGGGCCCCGTCATTCACTCGTTAGGTTACTTAACTAACGGCAGAGCGGGGGCTGGGCTAGCGCGGGTGCAAAACATAAGTAACGCCTACTAGATATCATATATAGATATTGTACATTCGTCAGACGCAATAATAGGCATTCCAGATCACAGATGAACATATTGGATTTTCTAGGAATCCGCATTCCTTTTGAGCCTGCAAAGAAAGACGGATTACATAGTAGCGATGAATAGCCAAAACCCCATCCTAGACCTCTACGGGTAGGACAAACTACCCGCCAAGTACCCGAAATGAAGCGGTCTCCCTCAACGACGTGAGTAGACCACTAAGCACTTCAAAGTACCCGGTAGTTTGTGCACCCCATCTTGGGTCTATCGTAGGAGCAGAAAACAGTAAATGAAATAATACAACGGTGGCTACAATCTCAACCCGGATGTGCCCCGCAAAAGAATATTACAACAAATTACAGTTTACATTTGAATGAAAGAAACACTCGTCTCACATCCCCAGCTATCCATTCACGACAATCCAACAAGTCCACATTCACAAAACAGTAAAAATCATTACAGAAATGTGCAACCCCCTGCTAACCGACATACTAGCAGTTAGGGGAGGTTTACGAACACATAAAACACAATACAGATATAATCAAGTTAGCCAAACATCTTAGAATTTCGATCAAGCAATATTTATGAATCCACTCCAAACAATTCTCTGTGCACATAAAACGTGAGCAGAAACAAATCATCCCACAAAATACAACATCAACACAGAAGAATAACTGAGCAAATTTGGGTTGACTCAGTGTCAACTCGGCCGCGGATCCGCTGCGGATCGCTTGTATCGGCGGTGGTTCCGCGTCGGTTTAGACGATTCATGATCCCAAATTTCTTCACAATTCTTAAAAAACCCTGCTTGTATTTTTAAGGGTCCCTGAAAAATTTTTAGACCCCGTTTTAAAATCGGCAGAAACTATGTGAAATTGTTGTTTTTTCGGGTTCGTTTTGCGATCGAATATTTAAAGACTTTGCTAACATGTTAGTTATGGTTTAGCTAGGTTCTGATACCACTGGAAGTCGACGTTAGACACCCCACATGATGCGGGGAGGCGGAATAGGTAAAACAATCATTTTGTTTAAGTTAACATCGACTAACTTTACGGATCTTTGCTAAACCCTAACTAACAACTATCTAGAAGTGCTAAACTACTATGATAGATGATTATACCTCAAGATTCTAGTCCATCTTGTTCTTGTTGTTCACCTCCTCGTCGACCTCCTCGATGTGATAGAAGATCCACCCGAGAGTTCCTTCTCCAAGCTTTAACCTCTCACTTTAGCTAACTAAGTGGCTAGGATTGCTAATCCAAGTGACCTAGAAGATATATAAGTGGATTAAGGATCTATTAGTCTTGCTAACCCTTGGGATCTCAACATATGAGAGGATTAGGGTTAGGTTTTTGAAGAGAGAGAGCTTGAGGAGAGAGAATGTGTTTGTGAGAATGAAATGAAAAAAATATCTCATTTGTGTCTATAATGAAACATAACATATCTTGCACAAATATCTTCATGCTTCATTTAATACAAATGAATGAGTCATAATATCATTTAATGCAAATTACACATCATCTCCTCCACCTCATTAAGCTTAATCCATAAATGCATAAAACCATAATGAGTCACCTTTCTTCTAGAAGCTTCTCGACTAATTACGAGAATGCCCCTCCCATCCGTAAAAACACGGAAATACTGAGACTGTATAAATTCAATAATCCAATACTAGAATCTGGCTTAAACTAAAGCCTTCTAGTATAATCTGTCCGAACATCGTACGTGCATAAATGCACGTAAGTGTCTGAACCCTGTCGTAAAACCATACGACCTCCATATCGTTTCGCCTGAAGCAGGGAAACTCTCTGTGTGGGACTCTAAAGACTCGACACTACGCTGGTAGTGGGTTTAACCATAGGCCGCAAGCGGTACTAGCTGTACGTAACGGTCCCCAGTTATAAGAAGGCCGATGAGGAAACCCATCCGAACTCCTACTGAGCCTGATGTGACAATCTCCGTACAGTCCGTTCTGTTAGTCTAAGACTATCGCATATCGGGCCTAGGGGGCGGCAAGCGTCAGTCCCCTAAAAGCGGTATAAGTCATGTCAGAGTGAAGCCCATTACACCTTGAGAAGCTACTAGAAATCCTACCAGTAAATCTCGTTTGCCCTGGCCAGGGACTTTGCGTAATGGCTCTCCAAACACAGCGCGATATCAACGCCCAATACTGGGAGAGACGAATCCTATCTAACCGCCACTGCCTCCAAGTGCTTCGGGACTGTACCCAACTGCTACCTCTTTGCACGACTCCTTTGAGCCGTGGTAGGGTGGCAATCTAAGAACAATGGGAACACACTCGAGACGAAGCAGCAGTGTCAAGTCTGCGGACTATGCTGTGCTCATATCACCTGGGAACTGTTAACTGACGACGGGTATAATACTAACCAACAGTTCCCTGCGAGTCCTGTCCGGTGTACCCATAACCCAACGAGCACCTATATACTATCTCCAGTACAACGTACTGATGGCTGTGGGACATACCATCTCCCCAACTGGGATGAGAAGCGTACACACTAGTCTACTCCGGAGTATCGATGCCGTGTCTCGATAATCATACGACTAGTGACCTCAAAAAGGATGTGCTTGTAGACTACCCAGCCCCCACTAGTTTGACTGCTATCACAACGCTGGTAGTCAAGCAAGATCCTAAGGGCTCTATCAATATGTATTCGCGATATGCTAACATATACACATATTAAGATAGATATAAACCAAGCAGCATACTACTATGTTGAGCGAGACTGTTAATATAACTGTGAATATCCCAAGCTTCCATTAAGTAATATACAAACTAATATGATACAATAATGGCCCCTAGGGCATATACACTAACAGATAGAGCCCATAGGATTCTTGCTTGACTACCAGCGCTGTGATGGCGATCATATACGTGGGAGCTGGGGGTCTATAAGCACATCCTTAAATGTCCCTAGTCATGGGAGTATCGAGACCGGGCATCGATATTCCAGTTTAGACTAGTGTGTACTGATCGAGACCACGACGAGGGGCGGTGGCCAGGTCTCACAAGCCATTGGTGTTAGTTTGTCCACCTAAGATAGTATACGGGTGCTCATTGGGTTATGAGTACATTGGACGGACTCGCCGGGAACCTGCTAGTTGGTATTATACCTATTGTCAGATAGCAGTTCCAAGGTGACATGTGTACAGGTTAGTCTGTCGACCTGAGATCGTCATTTGTCTCGTGTGAGTTCCCACTGTGCTTTGATTACTACCCTACAACGGCTCAAAGGAGTCGTGCAAACAGGTTTTAGTTGGGTACAGTCCCGAGCCACATGGAGGCAGTGATCGGATCGTCGGGGATTCGTCTCTCCCGGTATTGGGGGTTGATGTCGCGTTGTGTACGGATGGCCATCACAAAAAATACGTGGCCACGGTGGACGAGAATTACCGATCCAGGATCTTGTTTCTCAGGTGGTGTTGGGTTTCATGCCGAAACTAAATATCGCGTTGTTGGGGGTCTGAATTTATCCATCCCCTAGACTCAATATGCAATACTCTTAGACGAACAGACCGGACTGTATGGATATTGTCACTGTCAGGCTCAGTAGGGGTTCAGGATGAGTTTGCCCGTCGTCCTCCCTTTCGCTCAATACCTGGGTAGCCATTACGTACAGCTAGTGCCGCTGACATACTTGTGGTTAAACCCACTGCCAGCGTATTGACGAGTCTTTAGAGTCCCACACAGAGGTTTTTTCACGGTTCAGGCGATATGGTGTACATGAGGTATGTTAACCCATACGGGTGTCCGATTAAATATGTACACATGCTGCGCAGACTTTGATCGGACGGTTGATAATACTAGTGACTTAGGATTAAGCCGGATTATTAAATTGGATTTTGATTTAATAATTTATATATGTATTTGTATAAACGTATTCTAGTATTATTGTTCACTATTCGTTTTCTCTCTTGGCTATTCGTATTTTTGGTACGAATACACGTATATGTATTTCGATACATGTACCTGGAAGTATTCCGTATTTTCTACGGAATAGCTTCTAGAAGGTGGCACCTCATTTGTATGAATTTCCATTTATGGAAATTCATTTGTTTTACAAATGAGGTGGAGGGTGTGAGGTGGCACAAGCATAGGTTTGTGCATGTTCATGGCATGGAACAAAGTATGGTTGCTATTATTTTATTGTAAAAAGAAAATTGAGATTTTATAATGGGCATGAGAGAGGGGGGCCGGCCACTTTATGGGATTGGGGTTAATTTCATTTGGCTCATTACACTTGCATTACTCCCACTCTCTTATTCATCCAAAAACACTTAGCCAATTTTGCTCATGCCAAAGCTTCCTCACTCCATTCACCTTCTATGGTTGCTCCCATGAGCACATGAGTTGAGAGAAAATTATAGTGACACTTTCATACACCCCCACTCTTCATTGCTAGCAACTTTGGAGCGTCGGTTGCCTCGTTTGTCGAGGCTGGAGATTGCGTCGTTTCCCTGAGGTGGATCATCGGAGATAGAGGAAGACCGGCAACCAAACTTCATCAAGGTACTGCTAGGAGCTGTAAGTCCACGTTGCCACCCCCGGTTCTTGCGGGGAGGCGGAAACGGTATAAAAATCAAATTTTTAGCGCATGAGGCAACATGGACTAGCAAAGTCGGGATCTTTTCTAAACTAAACTAGCAAGAAAGCTAAAGAGAGTTAGCTACTCGGATAAAAAAGGTTATACCTAACTTGAACTCCTTCTTCTTGAAACCTTTGTAGGGTTTGATGGTGCTTTCCTCGTCGCCTTCTTCCGTCAAAGATGGATCCACCTGAGGGTTCAACCTTCGGGCTCTTTCTCGAACTTTGAGAGAACTAGGATCTTCGGCTTGCTAAACCTCTAACCCTAGAGTGAGTAGAGAGTGGCTTTGGGGTGCTTTTATCTCAAGGAGAGGGATTCTCAACACATGAGAAGGATTCTCCTTTGAACTAGAGGAGGAGGAAGAAGAAGAGAGGAGAGAGAAGAGATATGATAGAATGAGCTATTCTTTTCATTTTACAACCATAACTAGAAAATGAAAAGAATTATCAAATTAACAATAATAATAAAAATGAAAATAGTTGATGGATGGTTTGGAATGACCATTATTATTACATTAATTAAAAGAATTTTGCTAGAATCATAGAGCATCTTTGATATGTAATGATAATGGTCAAACTTTCAACCATGGTCAACAAGTCAACCTTGGTCAACAAGTCAACAAACCCATCCATAACATAATTTCATTTAATTAATATTGTTAATTGATATATCACAAATTCATTAGGGTTTGGAAAAAGACGACTGTCAACTGTGCATGCGCACCCGTTCCGAAACCCTAATGAAAATCCTCTTCCTCCGCCTCAAACAACTGTGCATACACACCCGCATTCTTGTTCCGAGGAACATGAACACAAAGAGATAAAATCAACCCCAAAACATATACCAGTATCTGACTCAAACCAGAGCCAGCCAGTAATATCCGTCCGGACTCCAAACGTGCACAAGTGCGCGGATGAGAACGAACCCTGTCGCAAAACCGTGCGACCTCTACTCTGTTTTGCCCAATGGCGCATAGCCCTCTGTGTGGGACTCTAAAGACTCGACATTTACGCTGGCAGTGGGTTTAACCACAGACCGTAAGCGGCACTAGCTGTGCGTAACGGTCCCCAGGTAGATGCCGACAAGAAGACTGACGAGGTGAACACCATCTGAACTCCTACTGAGTCTGAGTGTGACAATCTCCGTACAGTCCGGTCTGTTCGTCTGATACATCGCATGGCGGGCCTAGGGGACGGTAAACGTCAGTCCTCTAATAGCGGTACAAGTCGTGTCGGAGTGAAGCCCAAAACACCCTGAGATAACACTGGAAACCTACCAGTATATCTCGATTGCTATGGCCAGGGACTACTCGTGTAATAGCTCTCCTAGACACAGCGCGATGTCAACCCCCAATACCGGGAGAGACGAATCCTGTCTAACCGTCACTGCCTCCAAGTGCTTCGGGACTGCACCCAACGACTACCTGTTTGCACGACTCTTTTGAGCCGTGGTAGGGTAGTAATCGAAGTACAGTGGGAACACACTTGAGGCGAAGTGACAGTGTCAAGTCAGCGGACTAAGCTGTACTCAAGTCACCTGGGAACTGATAACTGACGATAGGTATAATACCAACCTGTCAGTTCCCGACGAGTCCTGTCCAGTGTACTCGTAACCTAACGAGCACCCGTATACTATCTCCAGTACGACGTACTGATGGCTGTGGGACAGACCATCTCCCACACTGGGATGAGAAGCGCATACGCTAGTCTACTCCGGAGTATCGATGCCCTGTCTCGATAGTCCTGCGACTAGGGACCTGTATAAGGATGTGCTTATAGATTACCCAGCCCCCACTAGTGTGACTGCCATCACAACGCTGGTAATCAAACAAAGATCCTAAGAGCTCCACTAATGTGTATAGGTGATATACTAAAATAAACACAAGTACACATTGAAGTAGAAACAAACCAAGTAGCATACTACTATATTGAGCAAGATTGTTTATACAAGGTGAATATCCCAAGCTTCTATTAAGTAATATACAAACTAGTATGATACAGTAATGGCCTCTAGGGCATATACACTAACAATCTCCCACTTGCACTAAGGCCATGTACTGGCGTATCGAAGACCTATCATCTCGATCAGCCGCTCGAACTGAGTCTGGGGTAAGACCTTGGTGAATGGATCTGCAGTGTTTTCTTCTGAAGCAACCCTTCGAATCTCGATCTCCTTGCGATCCACGATCTCCCTGCGATCCACGATCTCCCTGATCAGGTGATACCGCCTCAAGATGTGTCTGGATCTCTGATGGGACCTGGGTTCCTTCGCTAAAGCTATAGCCCCGTTGTTGTCGCAATACAGAGGTATTGGATCAACAATGGACGGAACCACCTGAAGTTCTTTCAAGAACTTCCTCATCCAGACGGCTTCTTTTGCGGCATCAGATGCAGCGATGTATTCCGCTTCCATCGTCGAGTCTGCAACGGTTTCTTGTTTAGAACTCTTCCAACACACCGCCCCTCCATTGAGGGTAAAGACAAAACCCGACATGGACTTGGAATCATCCTTGTCACTCTGGAAGCTGGAGTCAGCAAAGGCCTCGATCTGGAGGTCTTTTCCGCCATACACCAAGAACATCTCCTTAGTCCTTCACAGGTACTTGAGAATGTTCTTTACCGCTATCCAGTGTTTCTCCCCAGGGTTTGACTGATACCGGCTTACCACACTCAGTGCATAAGCTACATCCGGTCTGGTACACAACATCGCATACATTATAGAGCCTACCGCAGAAGCGTAAGGTATAATAGACATGCGATCCCTCTCCAAATCAGTCTTGGGAGACATCTCTTTAGAGAGGGTGATCCCGTGACAAGCCGGTAGGTTACCACGCTTGGAATCTTCCATACTGAATCTTTTCACTATGGTGTCGATGTACCTGGACTGAGAAAGTCCTAATATCCTCTTGGATCTATCACGATGGATCCGGATCCCCAGGATGTATGAGGCATCACCCAGGTCTTTCATGGAGAACCTGTGCGACAAGAACCCCTTGACAGATTGTAGCATAGGAATGTCATTTCCTATTAAGAGAATGTCATCCACGTATAAAACGAGGAATACTACAGTTCTCGCTACAAATCTACTATAGATGCATGGTTCATCTGGATTTTTGATAAAGCCAAATTCCTTGACCGTCTCATCAAAACAGATGTTCCAACTCCGCGATGCCTGCTTTAGTCCATAGATGGACTTAAGCAACTTGCACACCTTTCCGCTGCTCCCACTCTGAATGAAACCCTCTGGCTGATCCATATAGACACACTCCTCTAAATTTCCATTTAGAAAAGCGGTCTTTACGTCCATCTGCCAAATCTCATAATCGTGGAAGGCAGCAATGGCAAGAAGGATCCGAATGGATTTTAGCATAGCCACTGGAGAAAAGGTTTCGTCATAGTCCAAACCAGGTCTTTGACGAAAACCCTTTGCAACAAGTCTAGCTTTATAGGTCTCAACCTGTCCATCTACACCAATCTTCCTTTTGAAGATCCACTTGCATCCTACGGGTTTTACCCCGTCTAGAGCAATGTCCAACGTCCATACTTTGTTGGTGTACATGGACTCCATTTCGGTCCGCATTGCATCCAGCCATTTTACCGAGTCAACGCTCTGAACGGCCTGCTGGAAGCTAGTAGGCTCATCATAATCTATGATGCAATCCTCTCTATCCCCGTCTATGAGAAAACCGTAGTATCTCTCGGGCGGATGAGACTTCCTACTACTCCTGCGGAGCGGCGTAGGAATGTCCTGTTCTTTTGAACCCTCTAGTTCCACTAAGCTTTCAGTAATAGTTCGTGGTTCTGGAATTTCTTCCAGTTCTACTGCGCTCCCACTTATTTCCTTTTCTAAGAACTGGTGTTCTAGAAAATGGGCATGACGAGAAACAAGAACTTTTTGTTCCTCTTCGCAGTAGAAGAAATATCCCTTGGAATTCTTTGGATATCCCACAAACTTACACTGTACTGAACGTGCCTCGAGCTTATCCGCATGCTGCTTTTTTACAAAAGCTGGACTTCCCCAAGTCTTAATGTGACTGAGATGGGGCCTCTTCCAACACCACATTTCAAATGGTGTGGTAGGCACAGTCTTAGTAGGAACTCGGTTCAAAAGGTATGCAGCTGATTCTAGCGCATACCCCCATAAAGATCGCGGTAACTCAGCCTTGCTCATCATGGAACGAACCATATCCAATAGGGTTCGATTCGATCTCTCCGATACACCGTTATGTTGCGGAGTGTATGGAGGAGTAAGCTGAGAGAGAATTCCATTCTCTTTTAAGTAATTCAGGAACTCGGCACTTAAGTATTCTCCACCTCGATCCGATATTAGAATCTTGATACTTTTGCCGGTTTGTTTTTCTACTTCATTCTTATATTCCTGGAACTTTTCAAAGGCTTCGGACTTATGTTTCATTAAGAAGACATAACCGTACCTTAAAAAATCATCCGTAAAAGTAATGAAGTAAGAATAACCGCTTCGCGCATGTGTAGACATTGGACTGCATACGTCGCTGTGTACGGGTCCCAAGAGCTCGCTCGCTCTTACTCCGTGTCCAGAGAACGGAGTCTTTGTCATCTTTCCTTTGAGACAGGATTGACAAGTGGCATACGATTGATATTCGAACGGATCCAAATATCCTTCTGTATGTAACTTAGTCAACCTTCTCTCATTGATGTGACCCAGTCTACAATGCCATAAGAAAGTCTGATTGATTTCCGGAGACTTTCTTTTGTGTGTATTCTGGACATTGAAAATCTATGGTTGGTTTAACACGTATATACCATTGCTCAGTGTACCTGACCCAATCAGAACTTGATTAAGGTGAATGTTTACAACATTACTTACAAACGCAAATTCATAACCTTCTTTAGAAACCAAAGATACAGAAATGATATTACAAGTTGCGTTGGGTACAAAAAAGCAATTGCGTAAAACCAAAACATGTCCATGTGACATTCCAAGGTGATAGTCCCCCACGACTTTAGCATCCATGCTAGCTCCGTTCGCAACTCTGAGGGTCATGTCACCTGCCTTCAAAACCCTACGGTTTCTCAACGCCTGCAAAGAATTACAGATATGAGATCCTGATCCGGTATCCAATACCCAGGAAGTAGAGTTTATTGAAAGACAGTTTTCAATAACATACACACCTGAAGCTGAAGCCGCAACCTGCTTCAATTCCTGTGTCCTGGCTTTCCAAGCCCCTGCAATCATTCTTCCAGTGTCCTTTCTTATGACAATAGAAGCATTCTTCTTTATCCACAAGCTTCCCCGCTATCTTTGTTGCCTTTGCTTTTCCCTTCGTATCCACTTTACCAACACCGCCCCTTGGTTTGGCGGGGGCTTTCCTCTTCTTTCCCTTGGCTTTCGCCTTGGACCTAGAAGAAGAAGATCCTCCTACAAACAAAGTGGATGTTTCCCTACCCTTCTGTAGGGTGCCCTCTGCACTCCTCAGCATGTTGAGGAGTTCTGAAAGTTCAACTTCCTTTTCTTGTAAGTTGAAATTCAGGATAAACTGGGCGTAAGTGGAAGGAAGGGACTGAAGAATCAAGTCCCTATAGAGCTCATTCTCCAACGTGGTCCCAAGTTCAGCGAGCTCCTCAATGTAGCCAATCATCTTAAGCACGTGTTCCTCTACCGATGATCCGACGGCCAATCTTGCCGAAAACAACTTCTTCAACACTTCGAATCTTGCGATACGAGATTGCTCTCCATACAGTTCTTTTGTATGGAGAAATATGGATTCAAGGTCCATATTCTCGTGCCTCCTGTGATGTTCGTTGTCCATCGAGGCAAGTACGAGGCACTTGGCCTTCGCGCAATCGATTTCCTAGGTCTTACGGATTTCCCTATCCGCGGCGCTGGTTTTGGGACCTGGGACAGGGGGAGCTTTGGTGGTAGGGAGATACCCCAACTTGTCATAAGTGATTGCCATTTTGACATTCCTGAGCCAATCTTTGTAGTTTGGCCCTGTCAGTATGTTTTTATCTAGCAGTAACTTAAGTCCGGTCATGATGTTTGGTCGCTGCAATTAGGAGAGAGAGAAGAAACACTTTAGCATGATGCTCTTGCAAGTTTAGAGTGGTTTTTAATTTGTCTAAATATGATGGCTCCCACTGTCTCTCGAATCCCTCCTCAAACCAAAAAGGAAGAATTAGTCAGGATCAATCTCACCGTACAATACTTGCTTAACTGTTCAGCCAGGCTAGTGTCGGTACTTCGAGGGAGGTTTTCTAACGCTTTCGCGAAGTTCCTTAATTAAATAACCTCTTTTCCCTGGGGGCGTAGCCCCGCTAACACTTTTCTAGGCACCTACTAGGTTTATAGCATTGATCGTTTAGTGAGAAATTTCCCGAGGAGTAGCATATACTCACAGTAGGATCGGGATCCAAATATCATCGCGTGACGAAACTGAAGGAATCCTACCAGAATCACCACACTCCAAATGGTATGCAAATCTAGCAAGTTTCAGTACTTATGAAACTCCCGATGTGGATTTTTGCCCCATGCTCTTATGACCTTGACTTTGGCCAAAATATCATAAGTCACATGTCAAGTTCTGCCCGTCACTATCCAGGTTAATTTGGATCCATCCGTACCTACCCTTGACTTTGGCCAAAATGGCAGTACGACTGTTCCAAACCAACGCATCTATCTATGCTACACATGAACACCCAATAGCTACTAATCACTATGCCTTGACTTTGGCCAACATACATAGCTTGAATACTATTGCCTATTCATGCAAAACGACGGAGGGCTACGAATGGTTTTGGTAAAACCGTGAACGTAGTGAACTTGATATAATCGATGGAACGAGATAGCTTTTAGAAGGAGTGGCTCAAGCTCCGCATTTAAAAGTTATTTTTGAAAAGAACCGAGTGGTTTTTCGAAAGTGTTCCAACGACTTTTGCTTGGTTTATTATCTTGCATTAGTTCTTTTAATGCGTGATATTCTTGCATTAGTTCTTTTAATGCGTCCCATCAATTAATCCTACCATTGCAGAAAACAACCAAAATATGACGTACGCTTATGCCATTCGCATTCGCCACGGGGCCCCGTCATCACCCGTTAGGTTACTTAACTAACGACAGAGCGGGGGCTGGGCTAGCGCGGCTGTAAAACATAAGCAACGCCTAAATAGTTATAAATGTTAAGCAATGATAGACATTACAGATCACAGATGAATACATTGGATATACTAGGAATCCGCAATCCGTTCGAGCCTGCAACGAAAAGCGGATTACACGGTCGCGGTGAATAGCCAAAACCCCACCCAAGACCCCTACGGGTGCGGCAAACTACCCGCCAAGTATCCGAAGCGAAGCAACCTCCCTCACCACCGTGAGTAGGCCACTCGGCACTTCGAGATACCCGGTAGTTTGTGCACCCCTCCATGGGTCTATCCTAGGAGCAAAAACAGTAAAAAGAATTATACAATGACGGCTACAACCCCGACCTGGTTGTGCGGCCAAACAAATAATAATATTACATCAATTTACATATTACAAATGAATGAAAGAAAAACAAAAGCTCATCTCACATCCACCCCGGCTATTCACCCGCGACAGTCAAACGCATTCATATACACAAACCATCATCAAACACAGATCACAGAGATATATAACCCCGACTAATCGACATATAGCGATTAACCGACGTTCAATACATGCAAACATTACAGATATAACCAATATAGTCAAAGTGTAGTGAAGTTCGATAAAAATACGGATTTATAGGCCCCCAAAAACAAATTTCTTTTCTGGAAAATCTGGGCATAAATAAACCATCTGAAAAATCCCAAAACCCTACCAGAAAAACACTGCACAAAACCCGATCACGAGAGGAGTCTAAACTGCGGCGGTTCCGCGGCAAAATGCATACCTGTTGCCGCGGAACCGCGGCGGTTTGAGGGAATCAGGGGATCGTTTTTCTTGGGTGTTCTCACAAAACCCTGAGCCGATTTTAGGAGTAAAACTTTTTCACTTTAGAGCACAAAAAATTTCAACAGAAAGTTAGGGTTTTGTTTCTCCGGTTTTTTTGCGATTTTTCCGTTCGAACTTCCATACACTCTACTACAAAGCTAGTTTAAGTTTAGTTAGGCTCTGATACCACTGTAAGTCCACGTTGCCACCCCCGGTTCTTGCGGGGAGGCGGAAACGGTATAAAAATCAAATTTTTAGCGCATGAGGCAACATGGACTAGCAAAGTCGGGATCTTTTCTAAACTAAACTATCAAGAAAGCTAAAGAGAGTTAGCTACTCGGATAAAAAAGGTTATACCTAACTTGAACTCCTTCTTCTTGAAACCTTTGTAGGGTTTGATAGTGCTTTCCTCGTCGCCTTCTTCCGTAAAAGATGGATCCACCTGAGGGTTCCACCTTTGGGCTCTTTCTCGAACATTGAGAGAACTAGGATCTTCGGCTTGCTAAACCTCTAAACCTAGAGTGAGTAGAGAGTGGCTTTGGGGTGCTTTTATCTCAAGGAGAGGGATTCTCAACACATGAGAAGGATTCTCCTTTGAACTAGAGGAGGAGGAAGAAGAAGAGAGGAGAGAGAAGAGATATGATAGAATGAGCTATTCTTTTCATTTTACAACCATAACTAGAAAATGAAAAGAATTATCAAATTAACAATAATAATAAAAATGAAAATAGTTGATGGATGGTTTGGAATGACCATTATCATTACATTCATTAAATGAATTTTGCTAGAATCAAAGAGCATCTTTGATATGTAATGATAATGGTCAAACTTTCAACCATGGTCAACAAGTCAACCTTGGTCAACAAGTCAACAAACCCATCCATAACATAATTTCATTTAATTAATATTGTTAATTGATATATCACAAATTCATTAGGGTTTGGAAAAAGACGACTGTCAACTGTGCATGCGCACCCGTTCCGAAACCCTAATGAAAATCCTCTTCCTCCGCCTCAAACAACTGTGCATACACACCCGCATTCTTGTTCCGAGGAACATGAACACAAAGAGATAAAATCAACCCCAAAACATATACCAGTATCTGACTCAAACCAGAGCCAGCCAGTAATATCCGTCCGGACTCCAAACGTGCACAAGTGCGCGGATGAGAACGAACCCTGTCGCAAAACCATGCGACCTCTACTCTGTTTTGCCCAATGGCGAATAGCCCTCTGTGTGGGACTCTAAAGACTCGACATTTACGCTGGCAGTGGGTTTAACCATAGACCGCAAGCGGCACTAGCTGTGCGTAACGATCCCCAGGTAGATGCCGACAAGAAGACTGACGAGGTGAACCCCATCTGAACTCCTACTGAGTCTGAGTGTGACAATCTCCGTACAGTCCGGTCTGTTTGTCTGATTCATCGCATGGCGGGCCTAGGGGCGGTAAACGTCAGTCCCCTAATAGCGGTACAAGTCGTGTCGGAGTGAAGCCCAAAACACCCTGAGATAACACTGGAAACCTACCAGTATATCTCGATTGCCCTGGCCAGGGACTACTCGTGTAATGGCTCTCCTAGACACAGCGCGATGTCAACCCCCAATACCGGGAGAGACGAATCCTGTCTAACCGTCACTGCCTCCAAGTGCTTCGGGACTGCACCCAACTACTACCTGTTTGCATGAATCCTTTGAGCCGTGGTAGGGTAGTAATCGAAGTACAGTGGGAACACACTTGAGGCGAAGTGACAGTGTCAAGTCAGCGGACTAAGCTGTACTCAAGTCACCTGGGAACTGATAACTGACGATAGGTATAATACCAACCTGTCAGTTCCCGACGAGTCCTGTCCAGTGTACTCGTAACCCAACGAGCACCCGTATACTATCTCCAGTACGACGTACTGATGGCTGTGGGACAGACCATCTCCCACACTGGGATGAGAAGCGCATACGCTAGTCTACTCCGGAGTATCGATGCCCTGTCTCGATAGTCCTGCGACTAGGGACCTGTATAAGGATGTGCTTATAGATTACCCAGCCCCACTAGTGTGACTGCCATCACAACGCTGGTAATCAAGCAAAGATCCTAAGGGCTCCACTAATGTGTATAGGTGATATACTAAAATAAACACAAGTACACATTGAAGTAGAAACAAACCAAATAGCATACTACTATATTGAGCAAGATTGTTTATACAAGGTGAATATCCCAAGCTTCCATTAAGTAATATACAAACTAGTATGATACAGTAATGGCCTCTAGGGCATATACCCTAACAGGAGCTTGGAATGAAGACCGAAGGACACGGATCAACTCGGTATAACAATTCTAACTCTTATATTAGCTCGCTAGATTAGGGTTTAAGGTCGATCCGTAAATCGGGTAGCGGTAGCGCCAGTTTAGAAAAATTTTGTTCTGCATTTTGGCCGCGTTTCGATGGCCGGGGCGGTGCCGTAACCCTTCATGGTATCAGAGCCACCCTTTTAAACCCTTAGCCAGTTAGTTTAGACAATGTTAATGCATCGAAATCGAAACAAACCCGAAACAGTGCACTGCAGATTTGTGTTCTTTGTCGATTTTCAAAGTGTTCAAAAAATTTTGCAAACAAGTGCAGAAGACTCCTTGAGTGACCATAAGACCATACCCCAAAATCGAGCCCACCTTGCCGGATTTGGGCCGATCACTAGTGAAGGAAATCCGGCGAGGCCGGTTTTGTTGGGGAGTTTTGGGTTCAATTTTTGGGTATGGTTTGGTCTCTGGGAAATTCATGCACTGGTATTGTTTATTTGGCCCATTTTTGATATTAAGTTATCAGTTGTTCGGGGGCTATTCGAGGTGTTTTGGAGTCGATATTTTAACATTGTTTAAATGTTTATACTCAGTACTTACATTATTATCTGCGACCGTGAATGTCATTTGATCGGTACAACTCGTCTAATTGCTATATGTTTTTTAGACGGGTTTTGCGAACGTGACATTCACGTTGATGTTCTGTGATGTGCTATGATGTTGGTTGGATCGTCGTGGTGGATAGCTATGGTGCAATGTTAGTACAGTTTAATTTCATTTGTACATTTGATATTGCGGGACGAGCGTCCGACATGTGGACTGCCGTCACTGCCAGTTTGTATATTATTCTTTTTGGGGCACGAACGGGTTGAGGTCGATGTCACCCTTGTATATTATTTTCTTTTCTGTACTAGGATTACCCCGCGGTGGAGTGCACGAATAGCCGGGTTCTAGAGGACAACTAGTCCGCATCACATGGCGTTGAGACGGAGGGGACCTTACTCTAGAATTGGCGGGCTATCCGCCGCACTCGTAGGGGATATAGGTTGACTCAGGAGGGGTGCTCAAGTTACCTGATTCCGTGAAGTGCTGGGTGGCCCATTCACGTTGCTGAAGGGGTCTGCCTCGCTTCTGGTTTTGCGAGTAACTTGCCGTGCTCGTAGGGGTCTAGGTTTCTGTTAGTGTATATGCCCTAAAAGCCATTACTGTATCATACTAGTTTGTATATTACTTAATGGAAGCTTGGGATATTCACCTTGTATAGACAATCTTGCTCAATATAGTAGTATGCTACTTGGTTTGTTTCTGCTTTAATGTGTACATGTGTTTATTTTAGTATATCACCTATACACATTAGTGGAGCCCTTAGGATCTTTGCTTGATTACCAGCGTTATGATGGCAGTCACACTAGTGGGGGATGGGTAATCCACAAGCACATCCTTATGTAGGTCCCTAGTCGTAGGACTATCGAGACAGGGCATCGATACTCCGAAGTAGACTAGCGTATGCGCTTCTCATCCCAGTGTGCGAGACAGCCTGTCCCACAGCCGTCAGTACGTCGTACTTGAGATACTATGCGGGTGCTCGTTAAGTTACGAGTACACTGGACAGGACTCGTCGGGAACAGTTAGTTGGTACTATACCTATCGTAAGTTATCAGTTCCCAGGTGACATGAGTACAGCTTAGTCCGCTGACTTGACACTGTCACTTCGCCTCGAGTGTGTTCCCACTGTACTTTGATTACTACCCTACCACGGCTCAAAGGTGTCGTGCAAATAGGTAGTAGTTGGGTGCAGTTCCGAAGCACTTGGAGGCAGTGACGGTTAGACAGGATTCGTCTCTCCGGGTATTGGGGGTTGACATCGCGTTGTGTCTAGGAGAGCCATTACACAAGTCGTCCCTGGCCAGGGCAAGCGAGATATACTGGTAGGTTTCCAGTGTTATCTCAGGGTGTTCTGGGCTACACTCTGACACGACTTGTACCGCTATTAGGGAACTGACGTTTACCGCCCCCTAGGCCCGCCATGCGATGTTATCAGAACGAACAGACCGGACTGTACGGAGATTGTCACATTCAGGCTCAGTAGGAGTTCAGATGGGTTTCACCTCGTCCGTCTTCTTGTCGGCATCTACCTGGGGACCGTTACTCACAGCTAGTGCCGCTTGCGGTCTGTGGTTAAACCCACTGCCAGCGTAGTGTCGAGTCTTTAGAGTCCCACACAGAAAGCTATTCGCCTTTAGGCAAAAGAGTAGAGGGCGCATGGTTTTGCGACAGGGTTCGGTCACATCCGTGCACTTGTGCACGTTTAGTGTCCGGACAGTTAACACTAGCGGGCTTTGGTTTAAGCCAGATCCTAGTGTACGTTTTGGCATTGGTTTTATCTCGTTTGCATACGTGTTCCGCGGAAAGCGGATGCGGGTGTGTATGCACAGTTGTCAGAAAGACAGAGGCATAGGATTCTCATTGGGGTTGTTGACTGTTGACTATTGACTTTTGCAAAACCCTAATGAGAATAAGAAATATGATTAATGATAATATTAATTAAGTATTATTGTGTCATGGTTGAGATGAAGAGTTGACTTTGTTGACCGGTTGACTAGGTTGGACTAGTTGACCACCATCATTACAATGGGTATCATTTCATTGCAAAGAATTTTGCTTGCTTGTTTCTTTTTGCAAAATGAGTGCATGAAATGATATGGCCATTTTGACTTGAACCATCACAACATACTCAATTACTATTATGAGTTATCATGATTTTGGATTATGAGAGCATGGGATGCAAAAGTCTTGCTCATTCTTTGATTTGCTTTCTCTCTCTTGAGCTCTCTCATCCTCAAGCTCTCTTCTCTCTTCCTCTTTCTCTCTCTAGCTCAAGGCAACTCCCTCTCATGAGTTGAGAAACATTGCCTTAGAGATAAAAGAAAACCCATATCACTTCTCTACTCATCCTAGTTAACAAGGTCTAGCAAGCCAAGTGTTCTAGTTTCTTCAAGTTTGAAGTAGAAGCCAAAAGGTAGAAGCTTTCAGGTGGATCCATCTTCGGCGCAAGGAGACGACGAGGTGAGGCCGATCCGACCACCGCAAGGAGTTGAAGACGAAGGAGTTCAAGTTAAGGTATAACCACCTAACCGAGTAGGTAAAACTCTTGTTAGGTTTGTTAGATAGTTGTTTAACAAAGATCCGTATTTTGAGTACATGTTACCACCTTTTGAAAAATCGTTTTTCATCATTTCCGCAAGCCCGTAAGTACCGGGAGAGGTAACGTGGACTTACAGTGGTATCAGAGCCTAGTTAAACACTATCTAACATGTTAGCAAGGTAACTAGAAGTTCGATCGAAGAAAAAGTCGCGAAACGAACCCGAAAAATCAAGTTTCTGTCAATTCTGTATTCTGTTCAAAAAATAATAAATCATGCACCAAAAATCGACTCAGGCTTTTTATAATACACCCAAGAAATTTGGTCCACTGGCTCGGTCAAAGAGCCGCGGAACCGCGGCAGGAGCATGATCCCGCCGCGAATCCGTGGCCTAGTTGACTCGGCCGTGGCACAAATTTCCTGCAGTGTGTCTCTGGGGTTGTTTTGGGATTTTTACAATATGATTTTTCTGCCCAGATTTTCCAAAAAGCAATATGATTTTTCTGCCCAAATTTCCTGCAGTGTGTCTCTGGGGTTGTTTCGAACTTCTAAAGAATTAAGCTAATGGGTTATATCTGTGATGTGTTATATGTATTGAACGTCTGCTAATCGTTATACGTCGATTAGTGGGGGTTATACATATCTGTGATCTGTAATGTTGATGGTATGTGTATATGAATTCATTGGATTGTCGCGGATGAATAGCGGGGGGGGGGGTTGTGAGATGAGAGTTTTTCTTTTTCTTTCATTTCATGTAAATTTGTAATTGATGTAATATTATTTTTGGCCGCACAACCGGAGTGAGGTTGTAGCCGTCATTGTATAATTTCTTTTACTGTTTTTGCTCCTAGGATAGACCCAATGTGGGGTGCACAAACTACCGGGTATCTCGAAGTGCCGAGTGGCCTACTCACGTCGTTGAGGGAGGTTGCTCCGCTTCGGATATTTTGCGGGTAATTTGCCGCACCCGTAGGGGTCTAGGGTGGGGTATTGGCTATTCATCGCGACCGTGTAATCCGCTTTTCATTACAGACTCGTACGAATTACGGATTCCTAGTATATCCAATGTGTTCATCTATGATCTGGAATGGCTATCATTGCAATATATCTATATATGATATTATTTAGGCGTTGCTTAAGTTTTGCATCCGCGCTAGTCCAGCCCCCGCTCTGTCGTTAGTTAAGTAACCTAACGGGTAATGACGGGGCCCCGTGGCGAATGCGGATGGCATAAGCGTACGTCATATTTTCGTTGTTTTCTGCAATGGTAGGATTAAATGATGGGACGCATTAAAATTAATGCAAGAAAAATAAACCAAGTAAAAGTCGTTGGAACACTTTCAAAACTACTCGGTTCTTTCAAAACCAAATTTTAAATGCGGAGCATGAACCACTCCTTTTTGAAAGCTATCTCCTTCCTTCAATTATATCAAGTTCACTACGTTCACGGTTTCGCCAAAACCATTCGTAGCCCTCCGTCGTTTCACATGAATGGTCAATAAGTATTCAAGCTATGTATGTTGGCCAAAGTCAAGGCATAGTGATTGGTAGTTATTGGGTATTCATGTGCAGCATAGATAGATGTGTTGGTTTGGGACAGTCGTACTGCCATGTTGGCCAAAGTGAAGGGTAGGTACGGGTGGGTTCAAATTAACCTGGAGAATGACGGGTAGAACTTGACATGTGACTTATGATATTTTGGCCAAAGTCAAGGTCATAAGAGCATGGGGCAAAAATCCACATCGGGAGTTTCAAAAGAACTGAAACTTGCTAGCACTGCATACCATTTGGAGTGTGATGATTCTGGTAGGATTCCTTCAGTTTTGTCACGCGATGATATTTGGATCCCGATCCTACTGTGAGTATATGCTACTCCTCGGGAAATTTCTCACTTAACGATCAATGCTATAAACTAAGTAGGTGTCTAGAAAGGTGTTAGCGGGGCTACGCCCCCATGGAAAAGAGGTTATTTAATTAAGGAACTTCGCGAAAGCGTTAGAAAACCTCCCTCGAAGTACCGACACTAGCCTGGCTGAACGGTTAAGCAAGTATTGTACGGTGAGATTGATCCTGACTAATTCTTCCTTTTTGGTTTGAGGAGGGATTCGAGAGACAGTGGGAGCCATCATGTTTAGACAAATTAAAAACCACTCTAAACTTGCAAGAGCATCATGCTAAAGTGTTTCTTCTCTCTCTCCTAATTGCAGCGACCAAACATCATGACCGGACTTAAGTTACTGCTAGGTAAAAACATACTGACAGGGCCAAACTACAAAGATTGGCTCAGGAATGTCAAAATGGCAATCACTTATGACAAGTTGGGGTATCTCCCTACCATCAAAGCTCCCCCTGTCCCAGGTCCCAAAACCAGCGTCGCGGATAGGGAAATCCGTAAGACCAAGGAAATAGATTGCGCGAAGGCCAAGTGCCTCGTGCTTGCCTCTATGGACAATGAACATCAGAGGAGGCACGAGAATATGGACCTTGAATCCATATTTCTCCATACAAAAGAATTGTATGGAGAGTAATCTCGTATCGCCAGATACGAAGTCTCGAAAAAGCTGTTTTCGGCGAGAATGGCCGTCGGATCATCGGTAGCGGAACACGTGCTTAAGATGATTGGCTTCATTGAGGAGCTCGCGGACCTTGGGACCACGTTAGAGAATGTGCTCTACACGGACTTGATTCTCTAGTCCCTTCCTTCCACTTACGCCCAGTTTATCCTGAACATCAACTTACAAGAAAAAGAAGTTGAACTTTCAGAACTCCTCAACATACTGAGGAGTGCAGAGGGCACCCTACAGAAAGGTAGGGAAACATCCACTTTGTTTGTAGGAGGATCTTCCTCTTGTAGGTCCAAGGCGAAAGCCAAGGAAAAGAAGAAGAAAGCCTCCGCCAAACCAAGGGGCGGTGTTAGTAAAGTGGATGCGAGGGGAAAGACAAAGGCAACAAAGGTAGCGGGAAAGCTTGTGGGAAAGGAAGAATGCTTTTACTGTCACAAGAGTGGACACCGGAAAAAGGATTGCAGGGCTTGGAAGGCCAGAACCCAGGATCTGAAGCAAGTTGCGGCTTCAGCTTCAGGTGTATATGTTATTGAAAACTGTCTATCAATAAACTCTACTCCCTGGGTATTGGATACCGGATCAGGATCTCATATCTGTAATTCTTTGCAGGCGTTGAGAAAGCGTAGGTTTTTGAAGGCAGGTGACATGACCCTCAAAGTTGCAAACGGAGCTAGCATGGATGCTAAGGCCATGGGGGACTATCACCTGGGAATGTCAGATGGACATGTTTTGGTTTTACGTAATTGCTTTTATGTACCCAACGCAACTTGTAATATCATTTCTGTATCTTTAATATCTAAAGAAGTTTATGAATTTGTGTTTGTAAGTAATGTTGTAAACATTCACCTTAATCAAGTTTTGATTGGGTCAGGTACATTAAGCAATGGTAGATACGTATTAAACCAACCACAGATTTTCAATGTCCAGAATACACACAAAAGAAAGTCTCCGGAAACTAATCAGGCTTTCTTATGGCATTGTAGACTAGGTCACATCAATGAGAGAAGGTTGACGAAGTTACATACAGAAGGATATTTGGATCCGTTCGAATATCAATCATATGCAGCTTGTCAATCCTTTCTCAAAAGAAAGATGACAAAGACTCCGTTCACTGGACACGGAGTAAGAGCGAGCGAGCTCTTGGGACTCGTACACAGCGACGTGTGCGGTCCAATGTCTACACATGCGCGAAGCGGTTATTCTTACTTCATTACTTTTACGGATGACTTTTTAAGGTACGGATATGTCTTCTTAATGAAACATAAATCCGAAGCCTTTGGAAAATTCCAGGAATATAAGAATGAAGTAGGAAAACAAACAGGCAAAAGTATCAAGACACTGAGATCTGATCGAGGTGGTGAATACTTAAGTGCCGAGTTCCTGGATTACCTAAAAGAGAATGGAATTCTCTCTCAGCTTACTCCTCCATACACTCCGCAGCATAACGGTGTATCGGAGAGACGGAACCGGACCCTATTGGATATAGTACATTCCATGATGAGTAACGCTGAGTTACCGCGATCATTCTGGGGATATGCACTACAATCAGCTGCATACCTTTTGAACCGAGTTCCAACTAAGACTGTGCCTACCACACCATATCAGATATGGTGTGGGAAGAAACCCTATCTTAAGCACATTAAGACATGGGGATGTCCAGCTTTTGTCAAAAAGCAGCATGCAGACAAACTCGAGGCACGCTCAGTACAGTGCAAGTTTGTGGGATATCCAAAGAACTCCAAGGGATATTTCTTCTATTACGAAGAGGAACAAAAGGTTTTTGTTTCCAGTCATGCCCACTTCTTGGAAACTGAGTTTTTGGAAAATCAGATAAGTGGGAGCGCAATAGAACTGGAAGAAATTCCAGAACCACGAGCTATTATTGAAAGCTAAGTAGAACCAGAGGGTTCGAAAGATCATGACATTCCTGCGCCGCTCCGCAGGAGTAGTAGGCAGTCTCATCCGCCCGAGAGATACTACGGTTTTCTCATAGACGGGGATAGAGAGGATTGCATCATTGATAGTGATGAGCCGACTAGCTTCCAGCAGGCCATTCAGAGCGTTGACTCGGTAAAATGGATGGATGCAATGCGGACCGAAATAGAGTCCATGTACACCAACAAAGTATGGACGTTGGACGTTGCTCCAGATGGGGTAAAACCCGTAGGATGCAAGTGGATCTTCAAAATGAAGATTGGTGTAGATGGACAGGTTGAGACCTATAAGGCTAGACTTGTTGCAAAGGGTTTTCGTCAAAGACCTGGTTTGGACTATGACGAAACCTTTTCTCCAGTGGCTATGCTGAAATCCATTCGTATCCTTCTTGCCATTGCTGCCTTCCACGATTATGAGATTTGGAAGATGGACATAAAGACCGCTTTTCTAAATGGAAATTTAGAGGAGTGTGTCTATATGGACCAGCCAGAGGGTTTCATTCAGAGTGGGAGTAGCGGAAAGGTGTGCAAGTTGCTTAAGTCCATCTATGGACTAAAGCAGGCATCGCAGAGTTGGAACATCTGTTTTGATGAGACGGTCGAAGAATTTGGCTTTATCAAAAATCCAGATGAACCATGCACCTATAGTAGATTTGTAGCAAGAACTGTCTTATTCCTCGTTTTGTATGTGGATGACATTCTTTTGATAGGAAATGACATTCCTATGCTACAATCTATCAAGGGATTCTTGTCACACAGGTTCTCCATGAAAGACCTGGGTGATGCCTCGTACAATCTGGGGATCCGGATCTTTCGTGACAGATCCAAGAGGATATTAGGACTTTCACAGTCCAGGTACATTGACACCATACTGAAAAGATTCAGTATGGAAGATTCCAAGCGCGGTAATCTACCGGCTTGTCACGGGATCACCCTCTCCAAAGAGATATCTCCCAAGACTGATTTGGAAAGGGATAGCATGTCTATTATACCCTACGCTTCTGCGGTAGGCTCTATAATATATGCGATGTTGTGTACTAGACCGGATGTAGCTTATGCACTGAGTGTGGTAAGACGGTATCAGTCAAACCCTGGGGAGAAACACTGGATAGCGGTAAAGAACATTCTCAAGTACCTGAGAAGGACTAAGGAGATGTTCTTGGTGTATGGCGGAAAAGACCTCCAGATCGAGGCCTTTGTTGACTCCAGCTTCCAGAGTGACAAGGATGATTCCAAGTCCATGTCGGGTTTTGTCTTTACCCACAATGGAGGGGCGGTGTGTTGGAAGAGTTCCAAACAAGAAAACGGTTGCTGACTCGACGATGGAAGCGGAATATATCGCTACTGCAGATGCCGCAAAAGAAGCCGTCTGGATAAGGAAGTTCTTAACAGAATATCAGGTGGTTCCATCCATTGTTGATCGAATACCTCTGTATTGCGAAAACAACGGGGCTATAGCTTTAGCGAAGGAACCCAAGTCCCATCAGAGATCCAGACATATCTTGAGGCGGTATCACCTGATCAGGGAGATCGTGGGTCGCCAGGAGATCGAGGTTCGGAGAGTTGCTACGGAAGATAACACTGTTGATCCATTCACAAAGGCCTTACCCCAGACTCAGTTCGAGCGGCTGATCGAGATGATAGGTCTTCGATATACCATTAAATGGTCTTAGTGCAAGTGGGAGATTGTTAGTGTATATGCCCTAGAGGCCATTACTGTATCATACTAGTTTGTATATTACTTAATGGAAGCTTGGGATATTCACCTTGTATAGACAATCTTGCTCAATATAGTAGTATGCTACTTAGTTTGTTTCTGCTTTAATGTGTACATGTGTTTATTTTAGTATATCACCTATACACATTAGTGGAGCCCTTAGGATATTTGCTTGATTACCAGCGTTGTGATGGCAGTCACACTAGTGGGGGCTGGGTAATCCACAAGCACATCCTTATGCAGGTCCCTAGTCGTAGAACTATCGAGACAGGGCATCGATACTCCGGAGTAGACTAGCGTATGCGCTTCTCATCCCAGTATGGGAGACGGTCTGTCCCACAGCCGTCAGTACGTCGTACTTGAGATACTATGCGGGTGCTCGTTAAGTTACGAGTACACTGGACAGGACTCGTCAGGAACTGTTGGTTGGTACTATACCTATCGTTAGTTATCAGTTCCCAGGTGACATGAGTACAGCTTAGTCCGCTGACTTGACACTGTCACTTTGCTTCGAGTGTGTTCACAATGTACTTTGATTACTACCCTACCACGGCTCAAAGGAGTCGTGCAAACAGGTAGTAGTTGGGTGCAGTCCCGAAGCACTTGGAGGCAGTGACGGTTAGAAAGGATTCGTCTCTCCCGTTATTGGGGGTTGACATCGTGCTGTATCTAGGAGAGCCATTACACAAGTCGTCCCTGGCCAGGGCAAGCGAGATATACTGGTAGGTTTCCAGTGTTATCTCAGGGTGTTCTGGGCTACACTCCGACACGACTTGTACCGCTATTAGGGGACTGACGTTTACCGCCCCCTAGGCCCGCCATGCGATGTTATCAGACGAACAGACCGGAATGTACGGAGATTGTCACATTCAGGTTCAGTAGGAGTTCAGATGGGTTTCACCTCGTCCATCTTCTTGTCGGCATCTACCTGGGGACCGTTATGCACAGCTAGTGCCGCTTGCGGTCTGTGGTTAAACCCACTGCCAGCGTAGTGTCGAGTCTTTAGAGTCCCACACAGAAAGCTATTCGCCTTTAGGCAAAAGAGTAGAGGTCGCATGGTTTTGCGACAGGTCGCATGGTTTTGTGACAGGGTTCGGTCACATCCGTGCACTTGTGCACGTTTAGTGTCCGGACAGTTAACACTAGCGGGCTTTGGTATAAGCCAGATCCTAGTGTACGTTTTGGGATTGGTTTTATCTCTTTTGCATTCATGTTCCTCGGAACGCGGATGCCGGTGTGTATGCACAGTTGACAGAGAGACAGAGGCAAAGGATTCTCATTGGGGTTGTTGACTGTTGACTATTGACTTTAGCAAAACCCTAATGAGAATTAGAAATATGATTAATGATAATATTAATTAAGTATTATTGTGTCATGGTTGAGATGAAGAGTTGACTTTGTTGACCGGTTGACTAGGTTGGACTAGTTGACCACCATCATTACAATGGCTATCATTTCATGGGAAAGACTTTTGCATGCTTGTTTCTTTTTGCAAAATGAGTGCATGAAATGATATGTCCATTTTGACTTGAACCATCACATTATACTCAATTACTATTATGAGTTATCATGATTTTGGATTATGAGAGCATGTGAGCCAAAAGTCTTGCTCATTCTTTGATTTGCTTTCTCTCTCTTGAGCTCTCTCATCCTCAAGCTCTCTTCTCTTTTCCTCTTGCTCTCTCTCTAGCTCAAGGCAACTCCCTCTCATGAGTTGAGAAACATTGCCTTAGAGATAAAAGAAAACCCATATCACTTCTCTACTCATCCTAGTTCACAAGGTCTAGCAAGCCAAGTGTTCTAGTTTCTTCAAGTTTGAAATAGAAGCCAAAAGGTAAAAGCTTTCAGGTAGATCCATCTTCGGCGCAAGGAGACGACGAGGTGAGGCCGATCCGACCACCGTAAGGAGTTGAAGACGAAGGAGTTCAATTTAAGGTATAACCACCTAACCGAGTAGGTAAAACTCTTGTTTGGTTTGTTAGATAGTTGTTTAACAAAGATCCGTATTTTGAGTCCATGTTACCACCTTTTGAAAAATCGTTTTTCATCATTTCCGCAAGCCCGTAAGTACCGGGAGAGGTAACGTGGACTTACAGTTTCATTGCACAGGCTATCCACATGATAGGGGAACGTCGGGTCTCACTTGCGGCTCAAGTGAAACCCGGGGCTCCAGATTATCCACCATTCTGTATTGCTTCTGAGATGTTGCTTTATATCATGCCTGGGACGATTGTTATATATATTTATATATATATTATTAGATGTTGTATATGTTTTGCACCCGCGCTAGTCCAACCCCCGCTCTGTCGTTAGTTAAGTAACCTAAAGGGTGATGACGGGGCCCAGTGGCGAATGCAGATGGCATATACGTACATTTTATTTTCGTTCTTTTCTGGTGTGATTAATTGATGGGACTGCGTTGATTTTGATCAATGGAAGGATAAAACAAACCTATATATATGATGTTGTTGGAACCAATTTTAAAAAATGACATTATAGACGTACACTTTTGCTTTACAGAGTTGTATTCGGTTATGAATATCCAGCACCTCATTCGACGAGGCAAGGGCCGAGATCCCTTGATCGGGAGTGACCCCTTAGTTAAAAGTTTGCGTTAACGTAATAAATTTGCTATAGTCGATTATTTTTTCTTTGCATCATGATATTCAGTTTGGAATATCCTGCACCTCATTCTATGAGGAAAGAGCCGAGATCCCTTCACCGGGAGTGACCTCTTTAGCGAAAGTTTACTCAACTATATATTTGTAAAGCCACTTAGATTCCATCAACGATATCAAGTTCATTACGTTAAAGGTTTTTCGCCAAAAACCAGCCGTAGCCCTCCGTCATTTCTTACAGGTATTACTTAGTATTCATGCTGTGTATGTTGGCCTCTGTCAAGGCACAGTGCTTGGTTGCTAGGTAATTCTTGTTTGTTGCATGGATATGCGATTATCTAGGACAGACGCATAATCATGTTGGTCTCTATCAAGGGCTTGTGTGGGTGGGTTTAGATCAATCTTGGATAATGATGGGTTGAATTTGACTAGCAACTTATGGCACGTTCGTCTCTATCAAGGCCATGAAGTCGTTAGGGGTAAAAATCATATCGGGAGTTTCAAACATACAGGAAACTTGCCAAGCTTGCACATACCTTCTGGAGTGTGGTGACTTGAGTGGCTTCCATCAAGTCATTATGCGATGATAGTTGGATCCCGATTCCCACTGATGACTAAGATTACTCCTCGGGTAACTCCGACTAATTCTCCTTTTGGGTTTGGAGGAGAATTCGAGGAAACAGTGGGAGCCATCCTGATTAGATAAAGTGATTAACCTTTCTGATCTAGATTAGAGTGCACACTGAGTGTTTCTTTTCTCTCTCTCTCTGGCTGCGACTATGACCCGACCCTTGACTAAAACTCATGAACCAAGTTAACCGAACCTTTTTAAAACACTTTGGCTTTTGGAATGTCATGGTGTCGCATATATCATTGTCACTTCTATATCACCTTTGCATTTCTCCAGAACCTCCCGTATTACTACGAACATCCACTTCCATTGGATAAATCAATCGTATAGTTACATACGAACTCAAAGGAAATTTTTCGAGGATGGATTCTGGTTCTTGAGTGATTGAATAGGATTATTCGGTTGTCTTTTCCATTTACCTTCTCTCAGGTTGTGAGGGCTCCTAGGATTAGGAGTGGGTACACCTATTACGCTTATTGGATAGTCTTCCCTCAAACCTTAGGCTGGTGCTAAAGGGTAGGGAAGGAAGAAAACCAATTAGCCTAAAGGTGGTGTACAGAAGGTAATGAATAAAGACATATAAAGGGACTAGAATAACGGCAAAGAAAATTGCGACTGCTATCATTCACGACAAAACCGTTTATACCCCTGCCACTCCCACATCCACTTTGGATTTCTTCGGAACACTCCGTATCACTATGGATATCCACTTCCATTGGATATGCCATCGTATAGTTACATACGAACTCGAAGGAATTCGTTCTAGATTCGGGGATGGTTTTCGGTTCAAGAGAAATTGGATAGGATTATTCAGATGTCTTTTCTCTTTACCTTCTCTCAGGATGTGAGGGCTCCTAAGATTAGGAGAGTACACATATTAAGCTTATTGGATAGTCTTCTTCAAAACCTTAGGCTGGTGCCGAAGGGTAGGAAATGAGGAAAACCAATTAGCGTAAAAGAGGTGTACAGAAGGTATTAAGTAAAGACATAATAAAGGGATTGCAGTGAGGCCAGTTAAGTATATGGTTACTGTCATGAATCAGGATAGTGGAAGAGGCGTTACTTGGAATACCAATTAACCCGTTTTGAAACATTTTCATACTTCAGTTTCACTGTGCGGTGTTAATTGAAAACTGTTTTCCCAATTGGAATCTAACTCCAGGGTATGTATTTACCAGATCAGTTTCTCACATCTTTATATTATTACAGATGGTGAGTGGGAGTAAGATATTGGGAATTGTCTGATGAGATCTTCTTTATATCGGAATTCGTTGTAATTGGTGATATTTGAGGAAATCATCTGGATTTTGCCGGAAGGCAAATATTTGGTTTTGAATATCCGTTGTTATGTACCAAATTCAAACTGATATATCTGTACATTTATTTTATAAAGTGAGATATAACTTTTTGATATTATGTCTGTGACATTTACCTATATCAGTGTTGGAGATAGTGCCCTCAGAGTCAATTATTGGATCACATGCACGTGATTGCAATGATTGAGGGAGGACCTGTCTTAGTAGGACTGTCTTACTCAAGAAGATAGTATGCTATCTGGTTTATCTTTATCATCGTGTACTGATTTAGGTGACCTTACAGGTCACTATTGCGTATTGATAGAGCCCCTAGGATTCTTACTTGACTGCCAGCAGTATGAGGGCGATCATATACGTGGGAGCTGGGGTCTATAAGCACATCCTTAAAAGGTCCCTAGTCGAGGGAGTTTCGAGACAAGGCATCGATACTCCAGAGTTGACTATTGTATACAGTCGAGACCCCGACGAGGGGCGGTGGCCGGTCTCACAAGCCACTGGTGTCAGTTGGTTCACCTAAAATGTATACAGGTGCTCATTAGGTTATGAGTACACCGGACAGGACTCGCCGGGAACATGCTAGTTGGTCTTATACCTGACGTCAGATAGCAGTTCCCTGGTGACATGTGTACAGGTTAGTTCATCGACCTGAGATCGTCATTTGTCTCGTGTGAGTTCCCACTGTACTTTGAATACTACCCTACCATGCTCAAAGGAGACGTGCAAATAGGTTTTAGTTGGGTACAGTCCCGAGCCAAATGGAGGCAGTGAGCGGATCTGCAGGGGTTCGTCTCTCCCGGTATTGGGGGTTAGTTTGGGAACCAACCTGGAAGGCACTAATGGCTACGAGAAAGGATAAAGAAAGAGATCAGAGAATGTGGACAAAGTCGAAACCTGCGATTCCGTCGGATCTGAGGTCGCGTTGTGTCTAGGAGAGCCATTACACGAAGTCCTTGGCCAAGGCAGGAGATTTACTGGTAGGTATTCCAGTAGTATCTTAGGGTGTTCTGGGCTACACTCCGACACGACTTGTACCGCTTTTGGGGGTCTGACTTTTACTACCCACTAGGCCCGCCATGCGATGCTCATAGACGAACGGACCGGACTGTACGGATATTGTCACTGACAGGCTCAGTAGGCTGTCAGGATGAGTTCGCTCATCGACGTCCCTTTTGGTCAATACCTGGTAGCCCGTTACGTATGGCTAATACCTCTGACGTGCTAGTGGTTAAATCCACAGCCAAGGGATTGACGAGTCTTTAGAGTCCCCCACAGACCATTTTCTCAAGTTTCGGGCGAAACGCTGTAGAGGCCGTATGGAGATATGACAGGGTTCGATCATGTACGTACGGTATTGCACGGATCATGATCGGACGGTTAATACTAGCGGGCTTTGGTTTAAGCCGGATCCTAGTATTGTACAGTGTAGATTTTGTCTCGTTGCATTTGTATTCGGTCGGAATACAAATGCGGGTATGTATATACAGTAGGGGGGTTTTCCTGTAATTTATCACGGGATCGTTTTTCTGAAGTTGCCACTTTGCTTTCCGTTTCGGCCATTTTCCTTTGTTTCTTTCCTTGGTTGAAAATTGGTGGAGGAGGGCTTATTTGCAATTTTGCAAATTAGGATTGTGGAGGGTGGTCTTTGTATATGGTTGCTTCATGATGGTCCTTGCTTCCTTTGACTTCATTAGTCCATGATTGCTTGACTTTTGGAGTAATCATGGTTGTTGATGATGGGGGTTGATTTGGAGTGAGAATTTGTTGTGATCATTATATTTCATCATCATCATTTTTCTCTCTTGTATGATAGCTTCCCTCCCCTTGACTTTTCTCTCCCCCCCTTGGGCAAAAGAGGGGCCGGCCACACTTAGTGGAGGAGAGGGCATTTTCATCTGGTAAGAAAAAATGTTCATCTCACATCTTTTTGCTTGGTACAAAAATCATTCATCTCCCAAGTTCATTCCTCCTCCAAAACCATGGAAACTTCATACCCCAATGAGACATAGAGTTCCACACTATTCTACAGCAATTCTTGGACACGTCGACTCGCCAACTTCGTGCCCGAGTTGCCACGGTCCAGAGGTGGGAGCCCGTAAAAGAACCCGGCGATGTGGTGCCCTTCCGACGAGGAGATGAAGACCGGAGATTCCGCAAGGAGATCGGGACGACGACGAGAAGACCGAAGGACACGGATCACTCGGTATATCTCTCTACCCCTTCTCTAGTTAGCTAGGAGTAGGTTAATGGCCCGATCCGGGTTTTTAGTGCGCGGTGGTGCCGGTTTACAAGTTTCGTAAAAGTATCGTTTCCGCATTTTGGCCTCGTTCGGACGGCCGGGGCGCCGCCGTGCACTTACACTTGTATCAGAGCCACGCCATTAACCTAGTCTAGCTTGCTCTAACGTGTTTACAAGTTCGATCGAACGAATTTCCAAAAACCACATTTTCCATGCATCAGTTTGTGTCGAATTTTTCCAGTCGTCAAAAAATTATTTGGTACATTGGAAAATTACGTGCAGGGTTTTTTGAGAATTCTGTGAAAATTTGGTCGGCTGATATTACTGTAGCGCAGCGGATCAGCGGCCAAAACCACGTTTTGGCTGCGGATCCGCCGCCGTTTTGTGGCCAAACTGTACCATATTTCTACAGTGGTTTTCTGACATGGAAATAAGGTTTCTGGTATATTCTTTTTGGGCCCAGATGTTTTTGAGTGCTACAATTGTGCTTGGGGCCCACTTCGGAAAATTCAGTCGATCGAAAATTTTAAACATGTTAGTTCACAGTATTTACATTATATCTGCGACCGTGAATATCATTTGATCGGTAAATCATGTCTAACTGCTATAGCCCTTTTAGATGGTTTTGCGAACGTGACATTCACGTTGATGTTCTGTGTTGTGCTGTAATGTTGCGGATTGGTCGTGGGGGATAGCCTGGATGCAATGGTTGTACAGTTTGGTTTTATATGTACATTTGATATTGCGGGACGAGCGTCCGACATGTGGACTGCCGTCATTGCCTGTTTGTATATTATTCTTTTGGGGCACGACCGGGCTGAGGTCGATGTACCCGTTGTATGTATATTTTACTTTCTGTACTAGGATAACCCCAAGGCGGGGTGCACGGATAGACGGGTTCTAGAGAGCAACGGGCCCGCATCTCATGGCATTGAGACGGAGGGGGCTTTACTCTAGAATTGGCGGGCTATTCGCCGCACTCGTAGGGGGTACAGGTTAACCCAAGGAGGGGTGCCCAAGTTACCAGATTCCGTAAAGTGCTGGGTGGTCCATTCACGTTGCTGAAAGGGGCTGCCTCGCTTCAGGTTTTGGCGGGTAACTTTCCGCGCCCGTAGGGGTCTAGGATTTCATTGCACAGGCTATCCACACGACCAGGGGAACGTCGGGTTTCAGTAGCGGCTCTATGAAACCCGGGGATCCCAGATATCTGTATTGTTCTGTGATGCTTATTAAATTTCTGTGATGTTGCATTTTATCACGCCTTGAGCGAATACTATATATTGATATATATACTAGTAGATGTTGTATATGTTTTGCAACCGCGCTAGTCCAGTCCCCGCTCTGTCGTTAGTTAAGTAACCTAACGGTTAATGACGGGACCGAGTGGCGAATGCGGATGGCATATACGTACATCATTATTTTCGTTCTTTATTGGTGTGATCAATTGATGGGACTGCGTTGATTCGGATTAATGCAAGCTAAAGAAACCTATTCTGATGTTGTTGGAACAATTTTCAAAAAGCTGTTATTGCAAGGGCGTTCTCTTTTGTTTTGCACAGTGGTATTCAGTTGGAATATCTTGCACCTCAGTCGACGAGGCAAGGGCCGAGATCACTTCACCGGGAGTGACCCCTTGGACAGAAGTTTGCGTCAGGGCAATAACATCACCATAGTCGTTTACTTTTGCTTTGCATCGTGGTATTCAGTTGGAATATCCTGCACCTCATTCTACGGGGAAAGAGCCGACATCCCTTCACCGGGAGTGACTTCTTTAGCAAAGGTTTTCGCCACTATATTTTTATAAAATCTATCCAGTTCCTTCAACGATATCAAGTTCATTACGTTAAAGGTTTTTCGCCAAAAACCATTCTTAGCCCTCCATCATTTCAGTCAAATATTCGGTAGTATTCAAGCTATGTATTTTGACCTCACGCCAAGGCATAGTGATTGGTAGCTGCCGGATATTTATCTGTTGCATAGATAGAATGGGTTGGTTTGAGACAGTCGTACTGCCATTTTGGCCTACGTCAAGGATAGGTACGGGTGGGTTCAAATTAACCTGGATAATGATGGGTAGAACTTGACATGTGACTTATGACATTTTGACCCCACGCCAAGGTCATAAGAGCATGGGGCAAAAATCCACATTGGGAGTTTCAAAAGAAACTGAAACTTGCCAGATATGCGCATACCGTCTGGAGTGTGATAACGTGAGCGGATTCCGTCACGTTATCATGCGATGATAGTTGGATCCCGATTCCCACTGATGAGTTAGTTTACTCCTCGGGTGATTGTAACATTTTCAAAAATATAAAATATTAATTTTGGGAATTTTTATAATTTAATATTATTTTATTGATTATTTTAATATTAAATCTATAATTAAATGCAATTAAATAGGAAAAATGTTAGAAAAATTATGAAAATTATGGAAAATTCTAAAATAGAGTAAATTATTGAATTATGACATTTTTAAGTTTTTGTGATTATTTTGACACTAATTTAGTGCTAATCGCGATTAAAATCGCTAATCGTGTTTTTTGGCAATTTTTTGCAAAACTTGCACATACCACTTTTTTTTACACTTGTGCATTTTCTAGCCATGGTTTTCTTTTGGGATTACTATTGATGTGAGAAGGGTTGGAGTTATAAAGAAAAGGAAAAGAAAAGAAAATGTAATGATGAGGGTAGGTGGGAGAGAGAGAGGTGGACCTTTGACTATAACCCTTAGCTTTTTTCCCCTCTCATTTTCTTCCCCTCTCCCATAGTTGCTGCTGCTGCTGCCTAGCCTCTTTTCCTCCCCTCTTCAACTCCTCATTTCATCTCAAAAATCACTCCAAAACCCCAATCTCCTTTCATTAAAATTTTGCAAAATCCCTAGATCTACACTTGGAGCTAAAGAAGCAAGGATTTTGGCCACTAGGGGCAACTCAAGAATTTTCTTGAGTTGCTAATGGAGGTAATTACTGAACCATTAGCTTAATTATAGCCTTTCCTATAAACCCATGTTAAGATTTCTTCGATACTGTGTGATATTATGGACTTGGTGATAACCTAGTTAGGGTTTGAGGGAAATTGGTGTTGTATTATGAAATTGAGCTCAGTAGAGGTCTTACCAACACCCTAGTGTTTGAATTAGAACCCAAAACCTGAAGCTTGAACAAGAATACGGATTTTAGAAACCAATATCGGGGAAAAACTGGAATCTGTCACTGTTAATTAGAATCTGCTAACACCCCGAGAACCCTAAAATAATATTGAGTGGAAATTGAGATGTGCAGGCACCATATAGGCAACACCCAAAACCCTAGCTCCCCACTCCACCTTAAGGCCGCCAAAATCTCCTTTCTGGCCGCAATTTGCGGCCAGACCAGTGAGGAATCGCCTCGTTTTCTGTGCATAGCCCCTATTCCTCAATTCTTGGCCCTGGGTACTTCTAGTTTTGACAGATTCTTTCTAGGGTGAAATCTGGAACACATTTCATGAGTTGATGTTTTGGACTTTAGTTTCCGTATTCCGTATTTTCATTTCTGAAATGGTGGAATGTGTTTTGCCTCGACTATTTGTCGTTTATACGACGATATAGAGGATTTGTTGATGGTTTTGAAGGCGTGCCATAGGTTCTCACCTATAGGCCCCCTTATCGTATCGTTTTGGATTTCATGCGCCGTTTTAGCTTGGATTTGGTTTTAATGCGCATATACGATATTTGATGTGTAGGTACCCATGAAGACTTCGGGACGACAAGCAAATGCATGGTGATGTCCGCAAATGATGATACAGGTGAGTAGATTATATCTACAGGGGGAAGTCGGGTGGATGGCGTATAGCACCCCCGCAGTCCGTAGATAGATTGTTATGTAGTTATTGTGACATTAGGTGTATTATGGATAGTATAGGGTTAGAAGTGACTAGAGTAGTTCATAGTCGCGAACCCTAGGATAGAATTACACCCATACACACACCCTTGCTTATCACTTGTACTTGCACTGTGATTGATGATATGTGATGACTTGGGAGATGAGTCGATGATGTGGGCTTGGTGCCCTGGTATCGGTGATGTGATACGATTCATATGTGGGATATGACTTGTGAGTCTTGCGGGCTTGGGATATGTGTTTACCCCCGCATGCATACTTACTGATGTTACCGTTTTGTACTAGGCATAGAGTAGTACTCCAGACTATATGATCTGACGATGGTGATATCTGTTATGTGATGAGACAGTGAGATGTTGGCCCCTACCCAGCTTTTTGGGATGCTGTACGATGATTTACCGTACGAGCCAATATTGATGATAGATCCGCACTCATAACTCGAGGATATCTTACGATATGACATTGAGGCGAGATCACCGACTATACATCTTTATATATGTACCGACTCAGATTTAGGTGGTTTCCACACCTACCCCTCCTGATTGACCTGATACTTAGATGTAGTTGCATAGTAGATACTTCTCTGTGGTGTTGACTACTAGAATTCTGCATCTTCATGCTATTCGCATTGCTGGCATATGTTCATTGCTATATTATTATCATGCTGTTAGGACACCAGCACCATTATCGATGATGCGTATGTTCCACGTACACTATTTGCCGGCTCACACACTTCATCATCGATAATTGCCATGCCACTACACTGTAGTACTATTGCATTCATAAGATGATCCTTCCTTCGACATATGCACATTACTATTCCATGTTGCATGATTTCCGATATGATTACTGTTCTTTACATGTTGCATACGTCATGGATTGACTGCATAGCACATCGCATTGGATTTACTTCCTGATGTTGGATTTTCATGTGATTTCTGGTTTTTGAGGACCGTGGGGTTATTTAAGAAAAGAGGCACTTTTATGAAAACCCGGTACCTCGTGATATGATATTTCGGTGCGTCCACCACGCGTTTTCTCGGTGCCGAGACGTGTGCTTGAAACCCGATGCGAGGAGTGATGATCCGTTTGCGGGTTCGTGGTGGGCCCGGTATGGTTCCCCTCGGCGAGATGATCGATGGGTTATGCCGATTGAGCCTGGAGGCGGGCGAGTACCTACCGGTGATTGTATTTGAGCTCGGCGGATATCCGAGGGATACCGCCTGGAGCCGAGAGATGGGCGTACTGCCGGGGCCGACGGGCCGATACCGCAGACGGAGCCCAGAGATGGACATGGGTTGACTCGTACTGCCGGGGGCCGAGGGCCGATACCGCAGACGGAGCCCCATATGGATGAGGATTTACGTGTCGATGCTAGGCACGGGTTTTCATGATGTTTTTCCATGATATTGTTTATATCCTCATACTTGCATACATGATGCTTATCGTCAGTGGGTGACGAGTGGACGGGTTCCACATACATACAGGCATGGATCATATACAGACTGGTTTTACATTGATCATACTTCATTTGTATATATAACAGGGTATGAGGGCGTTGTTATATATACCCTTACACCAATATTAGTGGTATGGGACGCTAATATATGTGTATTGATATCATTGATATTTCATCATGGTTACTTCATGCAGACATACCTTACACTGATGACATGTTATTACCTGAGTACCTGGCACTACATACATGATTAGATGTTACCTTGCCACCTTATCACACTCAGATGTACTCTTGTGGATTGTATTACTGATTGTTGACTTAGGTTTATGTCTTGCATTCGGTTTCTGCTTGTAGATGTTTCTATTCACGAGTTGGCAACTCACCCCCGTTGTGCCACAGTTCTTGCAGGTTCTGCTGTACAGGTTTCCTTGCGGCAATTCTGGCACACTACCTTCTTGTGGGTGATTTGCTTTGGTAGGTGGATTCTTTTGCATCAAGAATCACCATTATATTTATTAATTTTATTGTATCTAGAAATTGTCCATCAACCAAAACTTGTATATTCTTTCAGACTTAGAGACAGCGTTGTATTATTCGACCTAGAGTCGCGTTTAGTAGTATTGCGGTTTTCTTGTTGCTTTTGAGCTTTCTTTGGATTTGATCCTCGCCACTTGGCGTTGTATATTATCATATCTTTGCGTGGTTGTGACCGTCGATTGACGAAGAGCTAGCTCCCGCTTGGGGATGCCTTTATCATTGCATATATATCGTTATTCTTGTTCTACCCTATTCGGGGCCATTTTTACAAAAGAAACTCTGCCGAAATTTCTGGAAAAGATTGTACTGTTTTTAAAATGCACATTCGGCTTAGTTATTTAAAAACCTTGATTTCAAACATGTTTTCTTCACTTCTTTAAACCAGTTTCTTTACTTATTCTTCAAAATGGTTTTAGATTTCTGGGCTTTTGGCTTACTTGAATCAGATGGAGTCCTATAGGCTTCATATGGTTCAAGGGCCAGTCACGTGCTCTTTCGGGTCGTGACAGTGATCCCGACTAATTCTTCTTTCAGGTTTAGAGGAGAATTTGACGGTACAGTGGGAGGTTTCCTGATTAGATAAATTGGTAACCATTCTGATCTAGGCTAGAGTGCACGCTGAGTGTTTCTTTTCTCTCTCTCTCTCTTTGGCAGCGACCATTGCCCGACCCTAGACTATGTCTCAGTGACCATGTTGACCGAACCTTCTTATAAGACAAGCTTTTGGATTGTCAGAGTTGCATACCTCATTGCCACTCCTACTTTTACCCTTTTCTCCAGGAGACCCCGTATTACTACGAACATACACTTCCATTGGATAAAACCATCGTATGGTTATATACGAACTCGAAGGAATTTATTCGAGGATGGTTTCCGGTTCTGGAGAAAACGAATAGGACTATTCAGTTGTCTTTTCCTTTTACCTTCTCTCAGGTTGCGAGTGTTCCTTGGATTAGGACAGTACATCTATTACGCAAATTGGATAGTCTTCTTCCAAACCATAGGCAGGTGCCAAACGGTAGGGAATGAAGAAAACCAATTAGCCTAACGAAGGTGTGCAGAAGGTATTAAGTAAAGACAAATAAAGGGATTAGTAAGAGGGCAAAGTAAATTGCGACTGCTATTCATGACCAAACCAAGTATTTCATTACCACTCCCACTTCACCTTTGTATTTCTCCCGGACACTCCGTATCACTACGAAGATCCACAGTTTATTGGATACTCCATCGAGTGGTTATATACGAACTCGAAAGGAACTTGTTCCAGTTCGGGGATGGATTCTGGTTCAGGAGAAATATGAATAAGGTTTATTCGGTTGTCTTTTATCTTCACCTTCTCCCGCATCGCGAGTGATCCTAGGATTAGGACAGTACACCCATTATGCTTATTAGATAGTCTTCTTCCAAACCATAGGCTGGTGTCGAACGGTAGGGAAGGAAGAAAACCATATGGCCTAAAGGGGTGTACAGAAGGTAATTACTAAAGTCATATGAAGGGAATCGGAGAGATAGCATAGAAATATACGGTTACAGTTGTGAATATGGATAATGGAAGAGGAATTACTAGGAATACCAGGATACCCCTACGAAACATTTCAATGTTTCAGTTTCACTTTGTACTGTTAAAAGAAAACTGATTTCCTAATTAGACACTTGCTCCAGGGTATGTATTTACCATGTATGAATCTCACATCTGTATGGTTTTACAGATGATGAGTAGGAGTAAGTTATTGGGAATTAGGTGATCATCTCACTATATCGGAATTCGTTGTAATTGGTGATATTTGAGGAAGTCACCTGGGTTGCTTGCCGGACGGCAAATATATGGTTTTGAATATCCACTATTATGCACCAATTTCAAATTGATACATCTGTACGTCTATTTTTATAGAATGAGATATACCTTTTTGAAATTATGTCCATGACATTTACCTATATCAGTTGATGGTTAGGTAAGGAGCATTAAACGGCGGTGTAATTCTTCTTAACCATAAGTACAGTTTTCAACCTACGACGAACAGGGTTTGAGTTATTCAACTCAGGGGACTTATACAGTGTATTGTATGTTGTCCAGTGTCCATTAGGACAGAGGGGTTGGTCCTCGTACTATATTCGGTATACTTATGACTTCTCTAGTTCTTAGACAAGTGTTTCGAAGAAACACAAGGTCTGAGTTTTGAGAAGTTATAGGTATATGAATAAAGTAGAGAACCAGATGTTGCAAGTATCGGATTTCTTCAAGGTGATCGAAGATGTAGATACTTGTGCATGGTATTCAGTTGATAGTAGTGATTAAGAGAACTTGCTTCTCTTTCAGGTTACTCATAATTGGAAGTACTCCTAAGTTGAGTAACGCTGATCGGCCTCCATCCATTTAGTTAACATGCACTGGAGACAGCTGCATGATTTGAATCTGGTTCAATTAAATCAGTGCCTCTGGTTCTATATTGGATATAGAACAGTTCATATCTTAACTATGTTAAGGTACGGGGAGTTGTCCGGATTATGCTTAAAACCAGATTCTGAATAACTCAAGGCACGTTTCTGTAATGGTTGTTTGTGGGCTGACCCAGGCTATGACGAGGGTTGACTTTCTACCATCTGGAAGATCAATATTGATATTGTTCTAGACTCGCCACGGTTTTTAATAAAAATGGATTTTTCAGAAAACAGTAGTGGGAGTATGGTAGAACTGGAAGTGATTCCAGAACTGCAAACGATTACTGAAGATTTGATAAGAACCTAAAGATTCAATCTGGTTTGACATTCCATTAGCCACTCCGCAGATATGGTGGGTAACCTCAGGCACTCGAGAGGTACTTCGGTATGCCTCAAGGACGGTGACAGGGAAGTTCTTGTTTACCCAGACTTGCCATTGTTGTTGTTCCAGACTATGAGACCCGGCAGGAGGATGAGTATATCGTCATTCTAAACTAGCTTTAGAAGTGTACGTCTATATGACTCTGCCAGAGGGTTGTCGTAGTCAGTGGGAGCAGCGGAAGCATAGTGGACAAGTGGCTTATGTCTATTCATAGACTTAAGCAGATATAGAGGAGATAGATCATCTATTTCTGATGTGACAGTCATAGGTTTGACTTCATCAGAATAGGGGATGGATCTGTTATGAAGGTAGTAGGGTGTGATGTCCTGGTATTTGGATGACACACACTGAGTATGAAGTAATATTCCTATAATACTTTGGTCGTCACACAGTGGTTTCTCCACATGGGACTTGGAAATAATATCAAGACATTCTGGTTACTGGATCTATGGTTTTAGATCTTGATTTGGGTAGTTTCCCAATCAGGGTACTTAGACAACATTCTGAAGGTGTTTTAGAATGGACGACTCCAGGCACGGTATTGTACCTGTAGGTGATGGAGTCACCCTCTCTAAAGGTGTCTTATAGACTAAAGTGGAGAGGGATGTGCATGATTGGCAGATCACTTGCTTAGGCAATTGAGTCAATCATGAGATGTCAAGTACCACACCAGATATTGTTTTTGCATGAGATGCAATATGTTGATATTGATCCAATCCTGGAGAAACGATCGGAAGCAGTTTTAGAACATAAGTGGATGTTCTAGGGATATGATAACGACAGCCTCATTCGGGATACAGTTATCATTCCAGGCTTCCAAGGTGACCTGGATGACAGATTGGTTGTCAGAGTTATAGTTTTCCCTCTGACGAGGGGCAGTACTATGGACAGGTGGTCCAGGCGGATACTGAGGGAGGCATGGCGTAGGATACTGATTAAGTTCAGTGGACGATACAGTCTAAGAAGTTTGGATTTGGAGTTCATTTATGAACTAGGTCCCATCAGATATCCAGACACATTCTAAGACAGGTATTGCTCATTTCAGGAGATGGCTTTCTCCGCGAACTTGAGATAAAGAGAGACATAGAAAGAAACATTAGGGTGGATCCACTCACTGAGGCTATTCCGCGAACGCATCAGTTTCGCAAACAGGTTTTGTGAGACTGATTAGTAGAGGAGTTAGGTGTTCGGTATCACACGGGCTGTGAGTATGAGACATCGCAATAATTAGCCATGAGTGCAAGTGGGAGATTGTTGGAGATAGTGCCCTCAGAGTCAATTATTGGATCACAGGCACGTGATTGCAATGATTGAGGTAGGACCTGTCCCAGTAGGACAGTGTTACTCAAGATGATAGTATGCTATCTGGTTTATCTTTATCATCGTGTACTGATTTAGGTGACCTTACAGGTCACTATTGCGCGTTGATAGAGCCCCTAGGATTCTTGCTTGACTGCCAGCAGTATGAGGGCGATCATATACGTGGGAGCTGGGGTCTATAAGCACATCCTTAAAAGGTCCCTAGTCGAGGGAGTTTCGAGACAGGGCATCGATACTCCAGAGTAGACTAGTGTATACAGTCGAGAACCCGACGTGGGGCGGTGGCCGATCTCACAAGCCACTAGTGTCAGTTGGTTCACCTAAGATGTATACAGGTGCTCATTGGGTTATGAGTACACCGGACAGGACTCGCCGGGAACATGCTAGTTGGTCTTATACCTGACGTCAGATAGCAGTTCCCTGGTGACATATGTACAGGTTATATCATCAACCTGAGATCATCATTTGTCTCGTATGACTTCCCACTGTACTTTGATTACTACCCTACCACGCTCAAAGGAGACGTGCAAACAGGTTTTAATTGGGTACAGTCCCGAGCCACATGGAGGCAGTGAGCGGATCTGCACGGGTTCGTCTCTCCCGGTATTAGGGGTGAGGTCGCGCTGTGTCTACGAGAGCCATTACATGAAGTCCTTGGCCAAGGCAGGAGATTTACTGGTAGGTATTCCAGTTGTATCTCAGGGTGTTCTGGGCTACACTCCGACACGACTTGTACCTCTTTTGGGGGTCTGACTTTTACCACCCCCTTGGCCCGCCATGCGATGCTCATAGACGAACGGACCGGACTGTATGGATATTGTCACTGACAGGCTCAGTAGGGTGTCAGGATGAGTTCGCTCATCTACGTCCCTTTTGGTCAATACCTGGTAGCCCGTTACGTATGGCTAATACCTCTGATGTGCTAGTGGTTAAATCCACAGCCAAGGGATTGACGAGTCTTTAGAGTCCCCCACAGACCGTTTTCTCAAGTTTCGGGCGGAACGCTGTAGAAGCCGTATGGAGATATGGCAGGGTTCGATCATGTACGTGCGGTATTTCACGGATCATGATCGGACGGTTAATACAAGCGGGCTTTGGTTTAAGCCGCATCCTAGTATTGTACAGTGTAGATTTTGTCTCGTTGCATTTGTATTCGGTCGGAATACAAATGCGGGCATGTATATACAGTAGCGGGGTTTTCCTGTAATTTTTCACGGGATCGTTTTTCTGAAGTTGCCAGTTTGCTTTCCGTTTCGGCCATTTTCCTTTGTTTCTTTCCTTGGCTGAAAATTGGTGGAGGAGGGCTTATTTACAATTGTGCAAATTAGTATTGTGGAGGGTGGTCTTTGTATATGGTTGCTTCATGATGGTCCTTGCTTCCTTTGACTTCATTAGTCCATGATTGCTTGACTTTTGGAGTAATTATGGTTGTTGATGATGGGGGTTGATTTGGAGTGAGAGTTTGTTGTGATCATTATATTTCATCATTTTCATTTCTCTCTCTCTTGCATGATAGCTTCCCCCCTTGACTTTTCTCTCCCCCCTTGGGCAAAAGAGGGGTCGGCCACACTTAGTGGAGGAGAGGGCATTTTCATTTGGTAAGAAAAAATGTTCATCTCACATCTTTTTGCTTGCTACAAAAATCATTCATCTCCCAAGTTCATTCCTCCACCAAAACCATGGCAACTTCATACCCCAATGAGACATAGAGTTCCATACTATTCTACAGCAATTCTTGGACACGTCGACTCGCCAACTTCGTGCCCGAGTTGCCTCGGTCCAGAGGTGGGAGCCCGTAAAAGAACCCGGCGATGTGGTGCCCTTCCGATGAGGAGATGAAGACCGGAGATTCCGCGGGGAGATCAGGACGACGACGAGAAGACCGAAGGACACGGATCGCTCGGTATATCTCTCTACCCCTTCTCTAGTTAGCTAGGAGTAGGTTAATGGCCCAATCCGGGTTTTTAGTGCGCGGTGGTGCCGGTTTACAAGTTTCGTAAAAGTATCGTTTCCGCATTTTGGCCTCGTTCGGACGGCCGGGGCGCCGTCGTGCACTTACAATCAGCTGGTGATTAGGTAAGGTGCATTCAACAGCGGTGTAATTCTTCTTAACCATAGTAGAGTTTTTCAACCTACGTCGCACAGAGTTTGAGTTATTGAACTCTGGGGACTTTTAAGTATTGTATGTTGTCCAGTGTCCATTAGGACAATGGGGTTGGTACTCGCACTGTATTCTGTTTACTCATAACTTTTCTGATTCTAGACATGTATTTCGTTGAAATGCAAGGTTCAGATTTCGAGAAGTTATAGGTATAAGTATAAATTAGTGAACCATTTATTGTAAGTATCTGGATTCTTCGAGGAAATCGAAGATGTAGATACTTGTGTTTGGTATTCAGTTAATAGTAATGGTTTTGAGAACTTGCTTCTCTTTCAGGTTACTCATATATGGATGCACTCCTAGATGAGTAATGTCGATTGACCTTTTTCCATTTGGTTGATATGCACTGGAGACAGCTGCATGATTTTGAATCTGGTTCCAATTAAATTAGTGGTTTTGTTTCTATATTAGATATATATAGAATCAATTTATATCTTAACGATGTTAAGGTATGGGGAGTTGTCCGGCTGATGCTTAAAACCAGAATCCGGATAAACTCATGGAACGTTTCAGTAATGGCTGTTTGTGGGTTATCCCGGGCTTTGACGAGGGTTAACTTTCTACCATCAGGAAGATCAATATTTACATTGTTCTTAACTCGCCATAGTTTTAGTAAAATGGATTTTTTCAGAAAAACAAAAATGGGAGTATGGTAGAACTGGAAGTAATTCCAGAACCACAAACGATCACTGAACATTTAATAGAACCTAATGATTCAATTAGTTTCGACATTCCGTTAGCCACTCCGCAAATTTGGTGGGTAACCTAAGGCACCCGAGAGTTACTTCGGTCTTCTCAATAACGGTGACAGGGAGGTTCTTGTTTACCCAGACTTTCCATTGCTGCTGTTCTAGACTATAAGACCTGGCAGGAGCATGAGTATAGCGTCATTCTAAACTAGCTTTAGAAGTGCACGTGTATATGACTCAGCCAGAGGGTTGTTGTAGTCAGTGGGAGCAACGGAAGCATAGTGGGCAAGTAGCTTATGTCTATTTATAGACTAAAGAAGGTATAGTAGAAATAGATCATCTATTTTTGATGTGACGGTCATAGGTCTTGACCTCATCAGAATAAGAGATGGATCTGGTAAGAAGGTAATAGAGAGTGATGTCCAGGCATTTGGATGACATGCACTTGATAGAAAGACATATTCCTATACTACAATCGGTTATAGTGTGGTTGTCACAAAGTAGTTTCTCCACATAGGATATGGATATAATATCAGGTTTTCTGGTTACTAGATCTAGATTTGGGAAGAATCCTAATCTAGGTACTTTGACATTATTCTAAAGGTATTTTAGAATGGACGACTCCTGGCATGGTGGTGTAACTGCAGGTGATGGAGTCACCCTCTCTAAAGGTGTCTTACAGACTAAAGGAGAGAGGGGTCTGAACGATTAGCATATCACTTGCTTATGCAATTGAGTTAATCATGAAATGTCAAGTACCACACCAGATATTGCTTTTGCACTAGATGCATTAAGCAGATATATTAATCCAATCCTGGAGAAACATTGGGAAGCAGTTTATGAACATAAATGGATGTTCTATGGATATGGTAACGACAGCCTCCTTCGGGAGACGATTATCATTTCAGGCTTCCAAAGTGATATGGATGACAGAATGACTGTCAGAGTTGTAGTTTTCCCTTATTTGAGGGACAGTATGTTGGACAGGTGGTCCATGCAGATACTGAGGAAACGCATGGCGCAGGATACTGATTAAATTTAGTGGATGATACAGTCTAAGAAGTTTGCTGGATTTGGAGTTCATTTGCGAACTGGGTCCCATCAGATATCCAGACAAATTCTAAGACAGGTGTTGCTCATTTCGGGAGATAGTTTTCTCCGCGAAGTTGAGATATAGAGAGATACAGAAAGATACATTGGAGCAGATACACTCACTGAGACTATTTCTCGAACGCAATCATTTTCCCAAACGGGCTTTGCGAAACTGATTAGTAAAGAAGTTGGGTGTTCGGTATCACACGGGCTGTGAGTATGCGACATCGCAATAATTGTCCTTAAGTGCAAGTGGGAGATTGTTGGCTATAGTGCCCTCAAGGCAATTATCGTAATCGCATGCATATGATTGTGATGATTGAGGGAGGACCTATACCGATAAAACAGTCTTACTCAAGATGATAGTATGCTATCTGGTTTGTCTTTATCATCATGTACATGTTGATAGAGCACATAGGATTCTTGCTTGACACCAACATTGTGATGGCGATCATATACGTGGGAGCTGGGGGTCTATAAGCACATCCTTAAATGTCCCTAGTCGTGGGAGTATCGAGACCGGGCATCGATACTCCAGTTTAGACTAGTGTATACTGATCGATACCCCGACGAGGGGCGGTGGCCAGGTCTCACAAGCCATTGGTGTTAGTTTGTTCACCTATGATAGTATACAGGTGCTCATTGGGTTATGAGTACACTGGACGGACTCTCCGGGAACCTGCTAGTTGGTATTATACCTATTGTCAGATAGCAGTTCAAAGGTGACATGTGTACATGTTAGTCTGTCGACTTGAGATCGTCATTTGTCTCGTGTGAGTTCCCATTGTTCTTTGATTACTACCCTACTACGGCTCAAAGGAGTCCTGCAAACAGGTTTTAGTTAGGTACAGTCCCGAGCCACATGGAGGCAGTGATCGGATCGTCAGGGATTCATCTCTCCCGGTATTGGGGGTTGATGTCGCGTTGTGTACGGATGGCCATCACTAAAAATCCGTGGCCACGGTGGACGAGAATTACCGATCCAGGATCGATAGTTTCTCATGTGGTGATGGGTTTCATGCCGACACTAAATATCGCGTTGTTGGGGGTCTGACTTTATCCACCCTCTAGACTCGATATGCGATACTCCTAGACGAACAGACCGGACTGTACGGATATTGTCACTGTCAGGCTCAGTAGGGGTTCAGGATGAGTTTGCTCGTCGGCCTCCCTTTCGCTCAATACCTGGGTAGCCGTTACGTACAGCTAGTACCGCTGACGTGCTTGTGGTTAAACCCACTGCCAGCGTATTAACGAGTCTTTAGAGTCCCACAAAGAGGGTTTTTAACGGTTCAGGCGATATGGCGTACATGAGGTATGTTAACACATACGGGTGTCCGATTAAATATGTGCACATGCTGCGCAGACTTTGATCGGACGGTTGATAATACTAGCGGCTTAGGATTAAGCCAGATTATTAAATCGGATTTTCATTTAATAATTTATATATGTATTTATATATACGTATTCTGGTATTATTATTCACTATTCATTTTCTCTCTTGGCTATTCGTATTTTTGGTACGAATACGCGTATATGTATTTCGATACATGTACCGGGAAGTATTCTGTATTTTCTACGGAATAGCTTCTAGAAGGTTATTAGTGTTTATGCCCTAGAAGGCCATTACTGTATCATACTAGTTTGTATATTACTTAATGGAAACTTGGGATATTCACATGTATATAACAGTCTTGCTAAACATGATAGTATGCCACTTGGTTTTTCTATCTTAATATGTGAGTGTACGTATTGATAGAGATCTTGGGATCTTGTTTGACTACCGGCGTTGTGATGGCAGTCACACTAGTGGGGGCTGGGTAGTCTACAAGCACATCCTTATTCAGGTCCCTAGTCGTTGGATTATCGAGACAGAGCATCGGTACTCCGGAGTAGACTAGTGTGTACGCTTCTCATCCCAGTTGGGGAGATGGTCTGTCCCACAGCCGTCAGTACGTCGTACTGGAGATAGTATACAGGTGCTCGTTGGGTTACGGGTACACCGGACAGGACTCACAAGGAACTGTTTGTTGGTTTTATACCAGTCGTCAGTGAACAGTTCCCAGGTGACATGAGTACAGCATAGTCCGCAGACTTGACACTGCTACTTCGCCTCGAGTGTGTCCCACTGTTCTTAGATTGCTACCCTACCACGGCTCAAAGGAGTCGTGCAAACAGGTAGCAGTTGGGTGCAGTCCCGAGCACTTGGAGGCAGTGGCGGTTAGACAGGATTCGTCCCTCCCGGTATTGGGAGTAGATATCGCGCTGTGTCAGAGAGCCATTACGCAAAGTCCCTGGCCAGGGCAAGCGAGATTTGCTGGTAGGTTCCAGTAGTTTCTCAGGGTGTAATGGGCTTCCCTCCGACACGACTTATACCGCTATTAGGGGACTGACGCTTGCTGCCCCCTAGGCAGGATATGCGATAGTCTTGGACGAACGGACCGGACTGTATGGAGATTGTCACATCAGACTCAGTAGGAGTTCGGATGGGTTTCCTCATCGGCCTTCTTATCGACAACTACCTGGGGACCGTTACGTACAGCTAGTGCCGCTTGCGTTCTGTGGTTAAACCCACTGCCAGCGTAGTAGTCGAGTCTCTAGAGTCCCACACAGAGAGTTTCCTATTCCAGGCGAAGCGATATAGAGGTCGTATGGTTTTACGACAAGGGTTCGGACGCATACGTGCGTTTACGCGCGTACGACTTTCGGACAGTTTTTATCAGTCGGCTTTGGTTTAAGCCAGTTACTGGTATCCGGTTATTGGATTTTTACAGTCTAAAGTTTTTCCGTATTTTTGCGGATTGGAGGGGCGTTCTCGTAATTGTGCGAGAAGCTTCTAGAAGTGGTGACTAAGGAGGTTTAGGTGTCATTTGCATTAAATGAGTTTAGTGAGTCATGAGGGTGATTCATGCATATCATTAATGCATGATAAATGCTTAATGAGTCATGACAATGAATCACCATTAGATATTTGTGAAGCATACTTATTCATTATGTATTATTCTTTTCTTCATTAATAAGAATGCTTCATATTTATTATGATAACTTACTATTCTCATATGATAAGAATTCTCACCTTCTCTCTCCTCAAGCTCTCTCTCTTCAAAAGACTAATCCTCCCCTCTCATGAGTTGAGTACAAGGGTTAGTAAGACTAAAAAATCCATAACCATCACTCTATCTCAATCTATCTTCTTTGATTAGCAATCCAAGAAGGTTAGTTGCCTCAAGTTTAGAGGCTAAGCTTGGAGTTTTGCTCTCGGGTGGATCGTCTACTACTTCGAGAAGGCCGAGGAGAACAAGGAGTTCGTAAAGACGAAGGAGTTGGTTCATTAGGTATAATCCCTAAACACAATAGTTTAGAAACACTTTGTGTTTGGTTGTTTATAGTTTAGCTTCGATTCAAGCGGTTAGTCGATGTTTGTTCACTAAACAAGTTCGTTTTTGAAAATTCCGCCTCCCCACAAGTATTGGGGTGTACTACATCGACTTACAGTGGTATCAGAGCCTCGCTAAACAATAAATAACTTAATTGCAAATTTGTACGAATTTCGAACGGAAAAACGAAGCCGGAAAACCCTAAAACTGTCAAGTTTCTGTCGAAATTTAAATGAAGTCCAGAAATTTTTCAGGTAAGTTCAGAAAGCTTGAAAAGACACCAGAAGAACACCCAAGAAATTTGGGCTCCTGAATCGACAACGTGGCCGCGGAACCGCAGCGGATCGCACCGATCCGCCGCGCTTCCGCCGCCGAGTTGCCGAGTCAGGAAGCCAAATTTCTTGTGTTGCTTCTCTGTGGTATTTAGGATTTTCTGGGATATTTTAATTTTGCTCAGGTTTCCAGTTTACAGAGCAGTATTGGAGCAATGTTAAATGCGTTTAATCGATCGAAATTGTACAGTATTTGCATATTGGATTATATCTGTGATTGTTTAATGTGTTCGTAAACCTCCCCTAACTGCTAGTATGTCAGTTGGCAGGGGGTTGCACATTTCTGAAATTGTTTTATCTGTTTTTGCATATAAACTGTATTGGACTGTTGTGGTGTATAACCGGGGTTTTGAAATGGGTTATTATTTAATTCATTTGTTGTAAATGTAATTTGTTGTAATATTATTTTGCGGGGCACATCCAGGTTGCGGTTGTAGCCACCGTTGTATTATTTCATTTTACTGTTTTTGCTCCTAGGACAGATCCAAGGAGGGGTACACAAACTGCCGGGCGGGTAGTTTGCCGTACCCGTAGGGATCTTGGGTGGGGTAACGGCTATTCATCACAACTGTGTAATCTGTCTTTTCTTGCACGCTCAAAAGAAATACAGATTGCTTGCAGATCCAATAAAGTTTATCTGTGTTCTGGAATGTATATCATTGCGTCAGACGAATTTAAAATATCTATATATATTGTAGCTATTTTAGATGTCACTTATGTTTTACACCCGCGCTAGCCCAGTCCCCGCTCTGTCGTTAGTTAAGTAACCTAACGGGTGATGACGGGACCCAGTGGCGAATGCAGATGGCATAAGAGGACGTCATATTTTCGTTGTTTTCTATAATGATAGGTTAATGATGGGACGCATTATCTATAATGCAAAGAAAAATAAACCAAAGTTTTAATCGTTGGAACAATTTAAAAGAAACCACTTGGTTAATTTTAAAAACATATATTTTTAAATGCGGAGCTTTAACCACTCCTTTTAAAAGCTATCAGGTTCCTTCGCTTATATCAAGTTCACTACGTTCACTGTTTCGCCAAAACCATTCGTAGCCCTCTGTCATTTCATCTGGGTATTCAGTAGTATTCAAGCTATGTATTTTGACCAACGCCAAGGCACAGTGTTTGGTAGCTGCTGGATATTCATTTGTTGCATAGATAGATGAGTTAGTTTGGGACAGTCGTATGATCATTTTGACCAACGTCAAGGATATGTACGGATAGGTTCAAATTAACAAGATAATGATGGGTAGAACTTGACATGTGACTTATGATATTTTGACCAACGCCAAGGCCATAAGAGCATGGGGCAAAAATGTATATCGGGAATTTCTAAAGAAACTGAAATTTGCAAAGAGATGAATACCATTTTGAGTTTGATGAATGTTGGTAGCATTCCTACAACATTATCAGACGATGATATTTGGATCCTGATCCTACTGTGAGTATATGCTACTTATCAGGATATTCGTCACTTAACGATCAATGCTATAAACCTAGTAGGTGTCCAGAAAAGTGTCAGCGGGGTTACGCCTCCAGAGAAAAGAGGTTATTTAATTAAGGAACTTCGCGAAAGCATTGGAAAACCTCCCTCGAAGTATCGACACCAGCCTGGCTGAACGGTTAAGCAAGTATTGTACGGTGAGAATACTCCTGGCTAATTCTTCTTTTATGGTTTGAAGAAGGATTCGAGAAACAGTGGGAGCCATCCAATTTAGATAAACTAAAAACCACTCTAAACTTGCAAAAGCATCATGCTAAAGAGTTTTCCTCTCTCTCTCCTAATTGCAGCGACCCTGAAAATGACTGGACTTAAGTTACTTTTAGAGAAAAATATACTGACAGGGCCAAACTATAAAGATTGGCTGTGGAATGTCAAAATGGCTTTGACCTATGACAAACTGGGGTACGTCCTCACCGCTACGGCACCTGCTGTCCCTGGTCCCAAATCCAGCAATGCGGATAAGGAAATCTGCAAAACCTGGGATTTAGATTGCGCGAAAGCCAAGTGCATCGTGCTTTCCTCGATGAACAATGAACATCAGAGGAGGCACGAGGATATGGACCTTGATGGCATATTTCTCCATACAAAGGAACTTTATGGAGAGCAATCTCGTATAGCAAGATACGAGACCTCAAAGAACTTGTTTAGAGCGAGGTTGGCTGTCGGGTCATCGGTAGGAGAACATGTCCTAAAGATGATCGGCTATATAGAAGAGCTCGCAGACCTTGGGATGACTTTGGATAATGAGCTCTATACAGACCTTATTCTCCAGTCCCTTCCTCACGCCTACGCCCAGTTTATCCTGAACTTCAATCTTCAAAGAAAAGAAGTTGAACTTCCGGAACTCCTGAACATGTTAAGGAGTGCAGAGGGCACCTTGAAGAATTCAAGGGAAACACCCGCTATGTTTGTTGGCGGTACATCTTCTTCCGGGTCCAAGGCTAGGGCCAAAGGAAGGAAGAAGAAGGCCGCACCCAGACCAAGAGGAGGTGTTAGTAAGGTGGGAGGGAAGGGAAAGAAAAAGATTAAAGTACCGATAGTTGGCCAGGATGAGTGCTTCCATTGTCACAGGAAAGGGCACTGGAAGAAGGATTGCAAGGCGTGGAACGCCAAGAACCAGGAACCGAAGCAAGCTGTGGCTTCGACTTCAGGTGTGTTTGTAATTGAGAATTGTCTGTCGATCAACTCTACTTCCTGGGTATTGGATACCGGATCAGGATCTCATATTTGCAATTCATTGCAGGCACTGAGAAACCGTAGAGTGCTGAAGGAAGGTGATATGACCCTATAGGTTGCTAACGGAGCTAGCGTGGGAGCTGCGTCCGTCGAGGATTATCACCTAGGATTGACGAGTGGACACATTTTGGTTTTACATAACTGTTATTTTGTACCAAGCTTAACGTGTAATATCATATCAGTTTCCTTGTTATCAAATAAAAGGTTATGATTTCACGTTTGTAAGAGATGTTGTCAACATCCACCTTAATAATGGTTTGATTGGGTCAGGTACACTAAATAACGGCATATATGTTTTAAACCAACTCCAAATTTTCAATGTCCAGAACACACTAAAAGGAAAGTCTCCAGATTTGAATAAAGCTTTCTTATGGCATTGTAGACTGGGTCACATCAATGAGAGAAGGTTGACTAAGTTTCATAGAGAAGGATATTTGGACTCGTTCGAATATCAATCTTATGACACTTGTCAATCTTGTCTCAAAGGAAAGATGACAAAGACTCCATTCACTGGACAAGGAGTAAGAGCGAGCGAGCTCTTAGGACTCATACACAGCGATGTATGTGGTCCAATGTCTACACATGCAAGAGGTGGTTTTTCCTATTTCATTACTTTCACGGATGATTACTCAAGATACGGATTCATTTATCTGATGAAACATAAATCCGAGGCTTTTGAGAAATTCCAAGAGTATAAGAATGAAGTAGAAAACCAAACCGGCAAAAGTATCAAGACACTTAGATCTGATCGAGGTGGTGAATACTTGAGTGCCGAGTTCCTAGGTTACCTAAAAGAGAAAGGAATTCTCTCTCAGCTTACTCCTCCATACACTCCACAGCATAATGGTGTATCGGAGAGACGGAATCGAACCCTATTAGATATGGTACGATCCATGATGAGTAATGCTGAGTTACCGCGATCTTTCTGGGGTTATGTGCTAGAATCAGCAGCATATCTTTTGAACATGGTACCTACCAAGACTGTGCCTACCACTCCATATCAGATGTGGAGCGGGAAGAAACCCTATCTTCTGTATCTGAAAATATGGGGATGTCCAGCTTTTGTTAAAAAGCAGCATGTGGACAAGCTCGAGGCACGATCAGTAAAGTGTAAGTTTGTGGGATATCCAAAGAACTCCAAGGGGTATCTATTCTATTACGCAGAGGAAAAAAAGGTGTTTATTTCTCGTAATGCCCATTTTCTAGAATATCAGTTTTTAGAAAAGGAAATAAGTGGGAGCGAAATAGAACTGGAAGAAATTCCAGAACCACAAACTGCTACTGAAAGTTTGGTAGAACCGGAAGTTCAAGAAGAACAGGACATTCCCGCACCCCTCCGTAGGAGTAGTAGGCCGTCTCATCCGCCTGAGAGATACTACGGTTTTCTCATAGATGGGGATAGAGAGGATTGCATCATAGATGATGATGAACCTACTGACTTCCAGCAGGCCATCCAGAGCGGCGACTCGGTACGATGGCTAGATGCAATGCGGACCGAAATGGAGTCCATGTACACCAACAAAGTATGGACTTTGGACTTTGCTCCAGATAGGGTAAAACCCATAGGATGCAAATGGATCTTCAAGAAAAAGATTGGTGTAGATGGACAGGTGGAAACCTATAAGGCTAGAATTGTTGCAAAGGGTTTTCGTCAAAGACCTGGTTTGGACTATGACGAAACTTTTTCTCCAGTGGCTATGCTCAAATCCATTCGGGTCCTTCTTGCTATTGCTGCCTTCCATGATTATGAAATCTGGCAGATGGACATAAAGACGGCTTTTCTGAATGGAAATTTAGAAGAGAGCGTCTATATAGATCAGCCAGAGGGTTTCAATCAGAGTGGGAGCAGCGGGAAAGTATGAAAGCTACTTAAGTCCATTTATGGACTAAAGCAGGCATCGCGGAGTTAGAACATCTGTTTTGATGAGACAGTCAAAGAATATGACTTTATCAAAAATCCAGATGAACCGTGCATATATAGTAAAGTTGTAGCCAGAAGTGTTGTATTCCTCGTCTTGTACGTGGATGACATTCTATTGATAGGAAATGACATTCCTATGCTACAATCTGTCAAAGGATTCTTGTCACACAGGTTCTCCATGAAAGACCTGGGTGATGCCTCTTACATTCTGGGGATCCGGATCTATCGTGATAGATCCAAGAGGATGTTGGGACTTTCGCAGTCCAGGTATATCGACACTGTACTGAAAAGATTCAGTATGGAAGATTCTAAGCGCGGTAATCTACCGGCTTGTCACAGAATCACCCTCTCCAAAGAGATGTCTCCCAAGACTGATTTGGAAAGGGAACGCATGTCTATTATACCCTACGCTTCTGCGGTAGGCTCTATAATGTATGCGATGTTGTGTACCAGACCAGATGTAGCTTACGCACTGAGCGTGGTGAGCCGGTATCAGTCAGACCAAGGGGAGAAACACTGGATAGCAGTAAAGAACATTCTCAAGTACCTGAGGAGGACTAAGGAAATGTTCTTGGTTTACGGCGGAAAAGACCTCAGGTTGGAGGCCTTTGCTGATTCCGGCTTCCAAAGTGATAAGGACGATTCCAAGTCCATGTCGGGTTATGTCTTTACCCTCAATGGAGGGGCGGTGTGCTGGAAGAGCTCCAAGCAGGACACTGTTGCTGACTCGACGATGGAAGCGGAGTATATAGCTGCTTGCGATGCCGCAAAAGAAGCAGTCTGGATGAAGAAGTTCCTAACAGAACTTCAGGTGGTTCCTACCATAGTTGATCCAATACCTCTGTATTACGACAACAACGGAGCTATAGCTTTAGCGAAGGAACCAAGGTCCCATCAGAATTCCAGACACATCTTGAGGCGGTATCACCTGATCAGGGAGATCATTGATCGTCAGGAGATCGAGGTTCGGAGAGTTGCTTCAGAAGAGAACATTGCTGATCCATTCACGAAGGCCCTACCTCAGACGCAGTTCGAGAGGCTACTCGAGATCATTGGTATTCGATATGCCAGTACATGGCCCTAATGCAAGTGGGAGATTGTTAGTGTTTATGCCCTAGAAGGCCATTACTGTATCATACTAGTTTGTATATTACTTAATGGAAGCTTGGGATATTCACATGTATATAACAGTCTTGCTAAACATGGTAGTATGCTACTTGGTTTTTCTATCTTAATATGTGAGTGTACTTATTGATAGAGCTCTTGGGATCTTGCTTGACTACCAGCGTTGTGATGGCAGTCACACTAGTGGGGCTGGGTAGTCTACAAGCACATCCTTATTCAGGTCCCTAGTCGTTGGATTATCGAGACAGAGCATCGGTACTCCGGAGTAGACTAGTGTGTACGCTTCTCATCCCAGTTGGGGAGATGGTCTGTCCCACAGCCGTCAGTACGTCGTACTGGAGATAGTATACAGGTGCTCGTTGGGTTACGGGTACACCGGACAGGACTCACAGGGAACTGTTGGTTGGTTTTATACCAGTCGTCAGTGAACAGTTCCCAGGTGACATGAGTACAGCATAGTCCGCAGACTTGACACTGCTACTTCGCCTCGAGTGTGTCCCACTGTTCTTAGATTGCTACCCTACCACGGCTCAAAGTATTCGTGCAAACAGGTAGCAGTTGGGTGCAGTCCCGAGCACTTGGAGGCAGTGGCGGTTAGACAGGATTCGTCCCTCCCAGTATTGGGAGTAGATATCGCGCTGTGTCAGAGAGCCATTACGCAAAGTCCCTGGCCAGGGCAAGCGAGATTTGCTGGTAGGTTCCAGTAGTTTCTCAGGGTGTAATGGGCTTCCCTCCGACACGACTTATACCGCTATTAGGGGACTGACGCTTGCCGCCCCCTAGGCAGGATATGCAATAGTCTTGGACGAACGGACCGGACTGTATGGAGATTGTCACATCAGACTCAGTAGGAGTTCGGATGGGTTTCCTCATCGGCCTTCTTATCGAAAACTACCTGGGGACCGTTACGTACAGCTAGTGCCGCTTGCGGTCTGTGGTTAAACCCACTGCCAGCGTAGTAGTCGAGTCTCTAGAGTCCCATACAGAGAGTTTCCTATTCCAGGCGAAACGATATAGAGGTCGTATGGTTTTACGACAAGGGTTCGGACGCATACGTGCGTTTACGCGTGTACGACTTTCGGACAGTTTTTACCAGTCGGCTTTGGTTTAAGCCAGTTACTGGTATTCGTTTATTGGATTTTTACAGTCTAAAGTTTTTCCGTATTTTTGCGGATTGGAGGGGCGTTCTCGTAATTGTGCGAGAAGCTTCTAGAAGTGGTGACTAAGGAGGTTTAGGTGTCATTTGCATTAAATGAGTTTAGTGAGTCATGAGGGTGATTCATGCATATCATTAATGCATGATAAATGCTTAATGAGTCATGACAATGAATCACCATTAGATATTTGTGAAGCATGCTTATTCATTATGTATTATTCTTTTCTTCATTAATAAGAATGCTTCATATTTATTATGATAACTTACTATTCTCATATGATAAGAATTCTCACCTTCTCTCTCCTCAAGCTCTCTCTCTTCAAAAGACTAATCCTCCCCTCTCATGAGTTGAGCACAAGGGTTAGTAAGACTAAACAATCCATAACCATCACTCTATCTCAATCTATCTTCTTTGATTAGCAATCCAAGAAGGTTAGTTGCCTCAAGTTTAGAGGCTAAGCTTGGAGTTTTGCTCTCGGGTGGATCGTCTACTACTTCGAGAAGGCCGAGGAGAACAAGGAGTTCGTAAAGACGAAGGAGTTGGTTCATTAGGTATAATCCCTAAACACAGTAGTTTAGAAACACTTTGTGTTTGGTTGTTTATAGTTTAGCTTCGATTCAAGCGGTTAGTCGATGTTTGTTCACTAAACAAGTTCGTTTTTGAAAATTCCGCCTCCCCACAAGTATTGGGGTGTACTACATCGACTTACAAAGGTGCCACCTCATTTGTATGAATTTCCATTTATGGAAATTCATTTGTTTAAAAAATGAGGTGGAGGGTGTGGGTGGCACAAGCATGGGTTTGTGCATGTTCATGGAAAGGAACAAAGTATGGTTGATATTATTTTATTGTAAAAAGAAAATTGAGATTTTATGATTGGCATGAGAGAGGGCGGCCGGCCACTTTATGGGATTGGGGTTAAATTCATTTGGCTCATTACAATTGCATTACTCCCACTCTCTCATTCATCCAAAAACACTTAGCCAATTTTGCTCATGCCAAAGCTTCCTCACTCCATTCACCTTTTATGGTTGCTCCCATGAGCACATGAGTTGAGAGAAAATTATAGTGACACTTTCATACACCCCCACTCTTCATTGCTAGCAACTTTGGAGCGTCGGTTGACTCGTTTGTCGAAGGTGGAGCTTGCGTCGTTTCCCTCAGGTGGATCATCGGAGATGGAGGAAGACCAGCAACCAAACTTCATCAATGTACCACTAGGAGCTTGGAATGAAGACCGAAGGACACGGATCAACTCGGTATAACAATTCTAACTCTTAGATTAGCTCGCTAGATTAGGGTTTAAGGTCGATCCGTAAATCGAGTAGCGGTAGCGCCAGTGTAGAAAATTTTTGTTCCGCATTTTGGCCACGTTTCGATGGCCGGGGCGCTACCGTAACCCTTCATTTCTGATGTCAAACACCAATGGATATGGGACCATCCATCGCCCATCTACATGGGTCGAGAAGCTACACGCTAGTCTACTCTGGTATATCGATGCCCTGTCTCGATACACCTACGACTAGGAACAATTGAAGGATACTTATCGACTACTCTGTCCCCACTAGTATGATCTACATAATAATCCTGGTAGTCATACTCATCCTAAGGGCTTTATCAACATGTAACATAGAGACAATCAGTTTACATGTTAAGATAAAGAGCAACCAGATGGCATACTATCAAGTCGAGCAAGAAAGTCCTCACTTTATATGTCCAAGCATCCACTACAATATACATCGTATGAACAGTAATGGCCTCTAGGGCATACATATAACTAACAATACGTGCCCTACATCATTTCGCATGTGCTGGGAAAGCTCTATGTGGGACTCTAAAGACTCGACAATATGCTGGCAGCAAGTTAGGATCATATCCATAACCCACAAGCACATCAGCGGTACTAGCTGCACGTAACGGCTGCTCAGGTATTGATCGAAAGAAGGTCAACGAGCAAGCTCATCTGAATCCTGCAAAGTCTATCAGTGAAATTACCATACAATCCGGTCTCTTCGTCTAAGAGTATCGCATTGTTAGTTATATGCATGCCCTAGAGGCCATTACTGTATATGCGATGTATATTGTAGTTGATGCTTGGACATATATAGAGAGTACTTTTTTGCTCGACATGATAGTATGCTATCTGGTTGCTCTTTATCTTAACATGTACAATTATTGTCTCTCTATTACATGTTCATAAAGCCTTAGGATGAATACTTGACTACCAGGATTATGATGCAGATCATACTGGTGGGGATAGGGTAGTCGGTAAGTATATCCTTCAAAAGTTCCTAGTCGTAGGAGTATCGAGACAGGGCATCGATATTCCAGAGTAGACTAGCGTATACGCTTCTCGACCCATATGATGGGCGATGGATGATCCCATATCCATTGGTGTTTGTGTCACGACCCAAAAATTTGGCCCGTAACTGGCACTTAAACTACGTAACGTCTACAGGCATACGCAACTCAAGTAAGCCGAAACCCAGAAATCTAAACCTCCCAAATCTGGATCAACGGAGAAAAACATAGTTTTAAAATTTGGAAAGTCACAAGTAAAATCTCTAACTCTAGTTTTCTTTCTTGAAAATTTCGGCAGCACCTCCTTTGTAAAAACTAGCCCCGAAAACGGGTACAACACAGATAAATTATAAAGCATCCCGAATGGGAGCAAAATCACACCCAACGGCGGAGACAACCACCACAAGATATAAATACGACGCCGAAGCGAAGAATATAAAAGGAAACTGCAATAAGAAGTAACTTTCCAACATAACCGGCTCCCACGAGCACGGCACCTAAAGTCACCAAAATATACAACACAGAATCCTCACAACTCGTCTCTAAGTTATATACAAATAGTGGTAGATGGAGAGTACTAGATCCAGCAAAAAGATATACAATGTACAGGCAGATAACCGCAAACCCACCTAAAAGTAAAGGCCTCACTGCCTAACGTAGCGGTATCCGCAAAACTAGAGATGATAAGACGCCCTGCCGCGACTACTCTGAGGGTAAGTCCTGCAAAACACTGTGGCACAACGAGGGTGAGTTGCTAACTCATGAATAGTAATTAACATCATACTGCAATCGCAGGTACGCACGAATAGCGATCTACCTATCACATGTAATCCGATAGCATAAGTATGATAAGTGAATATGCAACAATCATGTAAAGGTACATCATCAGGGTACTACAACTACATGAAACAATGCATAACAACAATAATCCTGAGTGTGTGGGATGATACAATAAAATCTCACGCAAAATCATCAGCATGGAAAACACCAGTGTCCCTCACTGACACATCAAATCCTAAATCCTCAGGCACCGCATCCACAGATCGGCCCTCACATCCTGTAAGTCTCATGGAACCTGAGAGTCAAACATCGACACCCGAAACATCATGAAAACATATCCCTATGTGTATATATATTAGTATATAAGTATATTGATATAAACCCCGTATGTCCATCGACGATACGTAAAAATCATGAAAACCTGAGTGTCTGACACCGACACTCGAAACATCATGAAACCCGTGTCTAACATCGACACGTAAATCCTCATAACTCAGGCGCTTTCACCATGACTGGCCCTGACGATATGTCGTATATCACTCCGGTCGGTATCCCCACGATAATCGCCGAGTCCAAATACAGTCATCGGTAGGTACTTGCCTACCTTCCAAGCTCATCGTCTGTACCACGAACATCTTGCCGAGGGGAACCGTACCGGGCCCCACCATATACCCGCACACGGCCCACTCACTTCTCGCATCGGGTATATATCACAAATCTCAGAACCGAGAAATCTCATGGTGGACGCATCAAATATCATATCAAGAGGAACCGGGTTTTCAAACAATACATAGTTTCTTGAAAATACCCCCACGGTTCTCAAATCCATAAATCATATGAAATCCATATCTCAATGCGTAAAATCTATATAAAACTGATATATGCAACATAAAACATCAATATAAGCATATAAAGGGAAAACCGCTCTTTTAAATGAATCCAGCTTTAAAATATATCTTGCTGTTCCCAAAATCCTCCGAAAACAAATGCAGCATCATATGAGGTGTACATGTAAGTGTATCAAGGTTTAAGTATCTACATGTAAGCAAGTGGGTATGATGCGTTTCATAAACGCAATGATCAACAACCCAATATCACATATCAAAACAATACCACTTGGGGTACATACAACTATAGCGAAAATATGCTGGTGTACATGTCAATATGTGTGCATGATATACATGTAGCTGTAATAGACTATGTAGGTGTACATGTCAATTTGTGTGCAAGATGTACAAGTAGCTATAATAAGGTATACGTTAAATGGAATAAGAGTCACCATCTTAACTATCCATCTCAAACGCAATAACACGTATGTAGGTGTCAACAATATCTCATATGCATAAAGGGATAAGGGCTACTACCTCAACTATCCCTATCCACTACCATATAACGTATGTAGGTGGTTTGTGTGTGTCATGGCAATTACTGACGATGTGGGTGTAGCATACAATTTAGTGCTCGTGTAACATGAATCGTCAGTAATGTGTTATATCTAAAGGTACAACAGATACTACTATGCAATGACATTCATATGAAATTAACCAATATGCAATAACATGCAGCTATCCTATCATATCATCCCCGATGCATAACGCCATATGGGTGATTTCCCCGTAGATGTTAAATCTACTCACCAATTGTCTCCAGCTATGAAAATCCGACCACCTGCTTCCCCTTGTTCGCAGCGTCCGAAGTCCCCGCTTGCGACGCTATATTTCCACAAACACAAGAAATAGTGCAAACATCTCAGAAATTGACCAATATAACGTAAAACTACGTATTAAATAACGCACCAACACTAAACTAACTCGCGAGTGTACGTCTAGTGGATAACGTGTGTAACGATACCACAAAACCTACCCAAGTACCGCAGCAGCACAAGATCACGATTCGTGTCGCAACACGTAACACGCGGACTCAAAACACTAGATTATAGGTAAACAATTCCAGATTTTGCATACTGTAAATACTAAAAAAGTAAACAGTACCAAACACCCCTAACCAACAACAGACAACTACCCACAAAAACCAAACTCCAGCATCTCCCTACATCGCCGGCGTCGCCGGAATTCGTCGAAGGGGTCGCCGGCCCCGGCTGGTGGGGTGGTCCTCGTCTCTCAGGTTGTGCTCCTGGGTCACTGGTACATCACTATAAATTTGTTTGATTTTTCTGTAAAAATTCCAGGTCACAGCAGGTACAGAGGCTCTAAAAAGACACTAAAAACCCGATATCACACTAATCGATATAAAAAGTGTTCTACGCCACAACCAATGACCTAAACAACAGAAAAACTTCATTTTAACAGATTAGGGATTATACCTATCAACTTTTCTCACAAGCTCCAAGCTTTCCTAGCTCCAAGTGATCCAAGAGCATAAACAAGGACTTGAAGTATATTTTATGATATATTTTGGAATTTTGGAGAATTTTGAGTTTAGATTGATGCAAATTGGAAAGGAAATGATCAAGGGCACTAGGGGAGGAAGGGATCTCGGCCAAGTGAGGTGGGTGAGGAATTGTGTAGGGTTTTCTAGGAATTTCTAACAATAAATGCAATTTAATGCATTCACACAACACATGCACACATGCATGCACCTCATTCTTTGATTCTTTTCTTTTCTTTAATCTAAATTCTAATTCCAAACAAATATCTAGATAAAGTGAGAAGGTTTTGGTTTAACTCAAACTTAAATTTGATAAAAAGATCGCTTTAGAGAAATTTCCCAAAATGTGAATACCGCATTAAAATAATATTAAAATTGGGAAAAATTCTAATTGAACCAAAACGTCCCATATACCCCCAAAGCTTATGCACTAGCTTCATTTTAGCTAAACTAGATGCTGGCAAGTCTATATGGTCGTTCGAACACAGTCGGGTCAAAACGGAAAATACCGACAATTTAACCCTAAAACGGAAAAATTCGCATAACGATTTCTAAAACGTTACAATCTCCCCCCTTATAAAAATTCGGTCCCCAAATTAAAATTTTATACTAAGCGTACCTTCAAAGAGGTGAAGGAATTTCTTCCGCATCTCGCTCTCGGCCTCCCAAGTTATCTCCTCACTAGTCGGGCTACGCCAAAGAACCTTCACAGACGCAAGACCCTTGACCGAAGTTTCTTCACCTGCCGATCCAAAATAACTTCCGGCTGCTCGGTCAACGAAAGATCGCGCTCAAGCTGAACGGTCTCGTGCTGAATCATGTGAGAAGGATCATGAAGGTATCTACGAAGCATCGACACATGGAAAAAAGGGTTAACATCCGGAAAACTTGGCGGGAGCACCAAACGATAAGCAACAGAACCCACTCGCTCAAGGATCTCGAAAGGACCTACAAATCTGGGACTGAGCTTCCCCCTCTTCCCAAATCGCATAACGCCCTTCATCGGAAAAATCTTCAGGAATACATGATCCCCCACTGCGAACTCAAGTCTGCGACGACGACGGTCGGCATAAGACTTCTTCCTACACTGGGCTGCTCTCATCCTGTCCTGAATAAACTGGATCTTCTCCGTAGTCTCCTGAACTAGCCGGGGTCCCAAAACCCTACTCTCACTAAGTTCGGTCCAACAGACTGGTAATCGACACTTCCTACCATAAAGAGCCTCAAAAGGTGCCATCTGAATAGTCTCCTGAAAGCTGTTGTTGTAGGAGAACTCAATCAACGGCAAGTGACGATCCCAACTGCCACCAAAATCAAGCACACATGCACGGAGCATATCCTCCAGAGTCTGAATAGTCCGCTCTGACTGACCATCGGTTTGCGGATGAAAAGCGGTGTTAAAACTCAACCGGGTACCCAAAGCTTTCTGAAGCTTCTGCCAAAGGCGGCTAGTAAAATGGGTTCCTCTATTGGATACTATGCATGTGGGAACACCGTGCAAATGCATAATCTCATCTATATACAATTGCGCATACTGAGCATAACCGAAAGTGGTCTTCACTTGAAGGAAGTGAGCCGCTTTCGTCAACCGGTCAACAATCACCTAAATGGAATCATACCCCTTACTGGTCCTGGGTAGACCCACAATGAAGTCCATGGAAATCTGCTCCCATTTCCACTCCAGAATGGGTAAAGGCTGCAACTCTCCAGCTGGTCTCTGATGCTCAGCCTTGACTTGCTGACAAGTCAGGAACCTCGAAACGAAGTCCGAAATATCGCGTTTCATCCCTTCCCACCAGTAAAAGTCTCTCAAGTCACGGTACATCTTGGTGGAACCTGGATGAACGCTAAAGGCCGACTGATGTGCCTGCTCTAGGATCTCGCGTCTCAACCCATCAGCATCTGGTACACACAAGTGAGTCCCGCATCGTAGCACACCCTGGTCATCAATCATGAACTCCGAAACTGTACCCTGTCGAACAAGCTCAAGAATTTCGGACAAACGGGCATCACTGGGTTGCGCCTCACAGATATGTTCAAACAGTAGTGGACGGGCGCGGACATGAGCAAACTGTCCCCCAATGGAAGAAAACTCGAACTGCACTCTACCATCACACAAGAGCTGCCAATCTGCAGACGACTGACGCTGAACTGCGCTTAACTAGGACAAGCTACCCCCGGGCCTACGACTCAAAGCATCAGCCACCACATTCGCCTTGCCCGGGTGATAAAGGATCTCACAATCATAATTCTTTACTAGCTCCATCCAACGGCGCTGTCTCAGATTCAGATCCCGCAGCTCGAAGATGTACTTCAAGCTCTTGTGATCCGTGAAGATCTGACACGACTCCCCATACAAGCAGTGTCTCCAAATCTTCAACGCAAAGACCACCGCGGCCATCTCAAGATCGTGAGTGGGGTAATTCTGCTCATGCTTCTTCAGCTGCCTAGAAGCGTAAGCAATCACTCTGTCGTGCTGCATCAATACACAACCGAGCCCTACTCGAGAAGCATCACAATAAACAACATAACCGCTTGATCTAGAAGGTAAAAAAAGAACTGGTGCTGTCGTCAACCGAGGCTTCAACTGCTGAAAACTCTATTCGCACGCATCAGTCCAAAGAAAAGGAACTCCCTTCTTGGTCAGTCTCGTCAGCGGTGCAGCGATACTCGAGAAATCCTGCACAAAACGGCGATAATAATCAGCTAAGCCCAAAAAGCTGCGGACCTCAGTCACCGATACAGGTCTGGGCCAAAATTGTACAACCTCAATCTTCCTCGGGTCCACAAGAATACCATCACCAGTCACCACATGACCCAGGAAGTCAACACTATCAAGCCAAAATGCGTACTTTGAGAATTTAGCATACAGCTGGTGCTCTCTCAATATCTGCAAAGTAATTCTCAAGTGCTGCTCATGCTCCTCACGACTCCTAGAGTGGACCAGTATGTCATCAATAAACACTATAATAAACTGGTCGAGGAACGGCCTGAAAATACGGTTCATCAGATCCATGAACACTGCTGGCGCATTGGTGAGTCGGAAAGACATCACCAAAAACTCATAGTGCCCATAGCGCGTACGAAAAGCAGTCTTCGGAATGTCATCATTCCGAACACGCAACTGATGATAACCCGAACGCAAATAAATCTTAGAAAAATGTCTCGCACCCTGGATCTGATCAAATAAATCGTCAATGCGAGGTAAAGGATACCTGTTCCGCACCGTAACTCGGTTCAATTGACGATAATCCACACACAGCCTCAAACTGTCGTCCTTCTTCTTGACGAACAGAACAGGAGCTCCCGACGACGAAACACTCGGACGCACAAGTCCTAAATCAAGCAACTCTTGTAATTGATCTTTAAGCTCTCTAAGCTCTGCCGGAGCCATCCGATAAGGCGGTATAGAAATAGGCCCCGTGCCAGGAATCAGATCAGTGCAGAACTCAATATCGCGCTGTGGCGGCAACCCGGGTAACTCATCGAGAAAGACATCGGGAAACTCTCGCACGGTAGAAACCTGGTCCAACGAATCCACTGTGGCTCCAGTATCATGAATGAAAGCCAAGAATCCCCGACATCCCCTCCTCAAAAGCCGACTAGCGCACAGAACAGAAATCAAACTGTAAGGGGCGGCACCACGGTCCCCATGCACAACAAACACTGACTCGCCGGGAAAAAAAAATCTAACTGTCTTCTCACAGCAGTCCACGGACGCATAGCAAGTAGCTAGCCAGTCCATGCCCAACAAAACGTCGAAGTCCAACATCTCAAGAAGGATCAAGTCGACGGAAAGATCTCTGTCTCCTAAACGGACAGCACACGATCGGAACACGTGCCGTGCAACAAACGACTCACCCACAGGAGTAGTCACGACAAGTGGTTGATCAAGCAAACACGACTCTCGGCCTAACCTCAGCACGAAGTGCGTAGAAACATACGAATGCGTAGATCCCGGATAAAAAAGAACATGTGTATCAATAGAACATACAGAAAGGGTACCTGAAACCACAGCATTTGACGCCTGAGCGCCTTGGTGAGTCAAGGAAAAAACCCGTGCCTGTCCTCTACCGGTTACTGGCTGTCCCCTGCCTCTGCCACCTCGTCCTCTCGGCACAAAACCACCGCTACCACGACCTCTCTGAACAGGAGTCTGACGTGGCGCAACAACTGGAATAAGAGGCAACGCTCTCTTAGGCGGAGAAGGTGGTAAGGTAACCTGGGTACTGCTGGCCCTCTCTGACACACCACGGTACAATCCCGAACAAGGTGATGTAGACTGGCACAGCTGAAGCACCCATAAGACGGTCGCTGGCCCTCCAGGGAATAAGAACTGAATAACTGGCCCCGTCCCATGTCTCTGCTACTACCCGAGTCTGAAGGAAATCTGCCTCGTCGTGCAAACCTCGGTCTCCGTGCTGGTACCACCGTATGAGTCCTCTTCGGTTCTGGAACAACCGACGACTCAGCTAGACGTTCCTCCACCAATAGGGCTGCATCCACGTATGTCCATCGACGATACGTAAAAATCATGAAAACCAGAGTGTCTGACACCGACACTCGAAACATCATGAAACCCGTGTCTAACATCGACACGTAAATCCTCATAACTCAGGCGCTGTCACCATGATTGGCCCTGACGATATGTCGTATATCACTCCGGTCGGTATCCCCACGATAATCGCCGAGTCCAAATATAGTCACCGGTAGGTACTTGCCCACCTTCCAAGCTCATCGTCTGTACCACGAACATCTTGCCGAGGGGAACCGTACCGGGCCCCACCATGTACCCGCACACGGCCCACTCACTTCTCGCATCGGGTATATATCACAAATCTCAGAACCGAGAAATCTCATGGTGGACGCATCAAATATCATATCAAGAGGAACCGGGTTTTCAAACAATACATAGTTTCTTGAAAATACCCCCACGGTTCTCAAATCCATAAATCATATGAAATCCATATCTCAATGCATAAAATCTATATAAAACTGATATATGCAACATAAAACATCAATATGAGCATATAAAGGGAAAACCGCTCTTTTAAATGAATCCAGCTTTAAAATATATCTTGATGTTCCCAAAATCCTCCGAAAACAAATGCAGCATCATATGAGGTGTACATGTAAGTGTAGCAAGGTTTAAGTATCTACATGTAAGCAAGTGGGTATGATGCGTTTCATAAACGCAATGATCAACAACTCAATATCACATATCAAAATAATACCACTTGGGGTACATACAACTATAGCGAAAATATGCGGGTGTACATGTCAATATGTGTGCATGATATACATGTAGCTGTAATAGACTATGTGGGTGTACATGTCAATATGTGTGCAAGATGTACAAGTAGCTATAGTAAGGTATACGTGAAATGGAATAAGAGTCACCATCTTAACTATCCATGTCAAACGCTATAACACGCATGTAGTTGTCAACAATATCTCATATACACAATGGGATAAGGGCTACTACCTCAACTATCCCTATCCACTACCATATCACGTATGTAGGTGGTTTGTGCGTGTCATGGCAATTACTGACGATGTGGGTGTAGCATATAATTTAGTGCTCGTGCAACATGAATCGTCAGTAATGTGTTATATCTAAAGGTACAACAGATACTACTATGCAATGGCATTCATATGAAATTAACCAATATGTAATAACATGCAGCTATCCTATCATATCAGCCCCGACGCATAACGCCATACGGTCGATTTCCCCGTAGATGTTAAATCTACTCACCAATGGTCTCCAGCTATGAAAATCCGACCACATACTTCCCCTTGTTCGCAGCGTCCGAAGTCCCCGCTTGCGACGCTATATTTCCACAAACACAAGAAATAGTGCAAACATCTCAGAAATCGACTAATATAATGTAAAACTACGTATTAAATAACGCACCAACACTAAACTAACTCGCGAGTGTACGTCTAGTAGCTAACGTGCGTAACGATACAACAAAACCTACCCAAGTACCACAGCAGCACAAGATCACGATTCGTGTCGCAACACGTAACACGCGGACTCAAAACACTAGATTATAGGTAAACAATTCCAGATTTTGCATACTGTAAATACTAAAAAAGTAAACAGTACCAAACACCCCTAACCAACAGCAGACAACTACCCACAAAAACCAAACCCCAGCATCACCCAACATCGTCGGCGTCGCCGGAATTCGTCGATGGGGTCGCCGGCCCCGGCCGGTGGGGTGGTCCTCATCTCTCAGGTGGTGCTCCAGGGTCACTAGTACATCACTATAAATTTGTTTGATTTTTCTGTAAAAATCCCTGGTCACAGCAGGTACAGAGGCTCTAAAAAGACACTAAAAACCCGATATCGCACTAATCGATATAAAAAGTGTTCTACGGCACAACCAACGAGCTAAACAATATAAGAACTTCATTTTAACAGATTAGGAATTATACCTATCAACTTTGCTCACAAGCTCCAAGCTTTCCTAGCTCCAAGTGATCCAAGAGCAAAAACAAGGACTTGAAGTATATTTTGTGATATATTTTGGAATTTTGGAGAATTTTGAGTTTGGATTGATGCAAATTGGAAAGGAAATGATCAAGGGCAGTAGGGGAGGAAAGGATCTCGGCCAAGTGAGGTGGGTGAGGAATTGTTTAGGATTTTCTAGGAATTTCTAACAATAAATGCAATTTAATGCATTCGCACAACACGTGCACACATGCATGCACCTCATTCTTTGATTCTTTTCTTTTCTTTATTCTAAATTCTAATTCCAAACAAATATCTAGATAAAGTGAGAAGGTTTTGGTTTAACTCAAACTTAAATTTGATGAAAAGATCGCTTTAGAGAAATTTCCCTAAATATGAATACCGCATTAAAATAATATTAAAATTGGGAAAAATTCTAATTGAACCAAAACGTCCCATATACCCCCAGACCTTGCGCACTAGCTTTATTTTAGCTAAACTAGGTGCTGGCAAGTCTATATGGTCGTTCGAACACAGTCGGGTCAAAACGGAAAATACCGACAATTTAACCCTAAAACGGAAAAATTCGCATAATGATTTCTAAAACGTTACAGTTTGACATCAGATAAGGTATACGGGTGCTCAGTGGAGACTGGATACACTGAACAGACTTGCAGAGAACTCCAAGATGGTATTATACCTATCGTCAGATAGTAGTTCTCTGGTGACACTGGTACAGGTTAGTCTGTCGACCCGAGACCGTCATAGAGTCTCGTGTAATTCCCAATGTGCTTTGATTTCCACGTTTAAGAGATCGTGCAAAACGGTGGTTTTTGGATACAGCCCTAAGTCACATGGAGGCAATGAGCGATAGGAGGTGATTTCGTTTCTCCCGGTATTGGGGGTTGATGTTGCGCTATGCTTGATTGGCCATAACAGGAAATCCCTGGCCAGGATTGCTGGGATCTACTGGTAAGTGTTATTAGTAGTTTCTCAAACCGTTATGGACCTCACATCGGCATGACTTATCAGGCTATTGGGGTTTGACTTTATACCACCCCTAGGCTGTGATATGCGACATATCAGACGAAGAGACTGGACTGTATGGTAGTGTTACTGATTGGATTCGCAGGAGTATGAGCAGCCTTGCTTGTTGATCTTCTGATCGCTCAATAACCGGGTGGCCGTTACGTTTAGCAGACCGCTTGCGGCTTGTGGGTGACTGATATGATCACCACCTACTGCCGGCGTTTTGACGAGTCTTTAGAGTCCTACATTGAAGTTTCATGGCTCAAGGGAAATGAAGTAGGAGCACATATGTGATATTTGCGGGACCGAGATTAATACGTGTATGTGATACCGTATTCTATTCTCGCGATATGTGATATCGGACGGTTATATTTGATTTAACCGGGTTATCGGATCAAGTGTTGATTCGATAGGTTGTTACATTTGATATTATCCAGTTGTATGTGATATAGCCGGATTATTAAATCAAGTGTTGATTTAATAATTTAATGTTTAATTATATATTTGATATATTGAATTACATTAACTAATATTAGCTCACTTAAACATTTATTTTTCTCACTTGTGTGCATATAGTATATATATGTGATATATATTAATGTACATTATTTTGTGTCATGCAAGATGATACAAGCTTCATGGGTGTATGAGACTTACACCATGCTTATGATAATCTAGGGTTTTTATTTATTTAAGAAATTCAAAATTGGTTGGTATTTTGTCATGGCTAGAAACTTGGAGAAGCTTATTTAGCCCATTGACTTAGTCCACTAGTTTTATTTTGCTTAAGATATTTATTAACCCAACCATTATCCTTAGCCATAGTTTAGTCTCTACATGAGTTAGTGTATGACATAAACTCACCAATAGTAGCTATTCTCATCTCATGAGTTTCATTCTTTTCTCCACTTCATCTTCTTCTTCCTCATGAGAAAGCTTTCTAGCTTTTCAAAAGGTGAAGAAATATTGTGAGAAAACTAAATCTAAAGTGAGCAAAATTCCTACTTCATCATTATCACGACACAAAATTTGGCACGTGACCGGCACTAAAACTACGTGACGTCAACAGGCGTAACGCAATTTGAGTGAGCCGAAAACCCAGAAATCTAAACCGTCAAAAGTAGTAAGTGATAAAAACATTGTTAAAAACATTTAGAAATCTCAAGTAAAAATCTTTAAACTTAAGTTTATTTTCTTAAAAATTTCGGCAGCACCTCCTTTGTAAAAACTAACCCCAAAACGGGTACAAACATAAGATATAAGTAAAGCAGCATATGATATAAATAAAGCATCCCCAAACGGGAGCAAATCACACCCAAAGGCGGAAACAACTGTTGGGTTACCTGCAACGGCAGCAAGGTTTCGGGAGGCATCATCCATGGCAAGTTAAAATTTTGCCATTATAGATAACCCTAACCCTAGATCTTTAACTAGAGAATCAAAGTAAAACCTATATGTTAACAACTTAACATCTAAGAGTTTGGGATTACAACCTTTGTAGTCCATTCCTTCGCTTCATAAGCTCCGAGTTGAGGTCCCTTCGCTGCGATCATCAAGCTCCCGAACTCTAGAGAGGCTCCATGAGGTGAATGATCCATGCTAGCTTGAAGTATTTACTTTCAAAGATGATCTACCTTGAAGAATCACAAACCCAAGCTCTCACTTCACTAATCAAGTATTAGTGAAGCAAACGCCCTAATCTAAGTGGCTATAATAGATGAGGATGATGAAGTAAGAATTTTGCTCTCTTTAATTTTCTTTTTCTCACAAATAATCACCATAAATGAAAATTCTAGCAAGCTTTTTCCAAGAGCAAGAAGAAGATGAAGAAGTGATGAATGAATTATTGTTGAGGTTAGAAATGCAACTAAGGTTATGTATGTGTCATGGCTAACTCATGTAGAGAATAAACCATAGGCTAAGGTTAAAGTTAGGTTAACAAATATCATGGATAAAACAAAGAGGGTGTACTTTGTCAAAGGATCATGAAGCTTCCTCAAAGCTCATCCAAAACATAATCCATCCAAAAAGAATTAACCATAAAGAAAATATTAAACCAATCTTTAAACCCTAGCATGGTTTTAACCCAAGTTGCATTTGTAACCCTACCATGTTACAATATTATATATCACATATACAATATTTTGTAACAAAAGAAAATAATACAATTAACATATATCACATATATATCAATGTATTATCAAGTGAGAAAAAGAATCTTTAAGTGAGCTTATATTAGTTAATGTAATGTAATATATCACTCCCGGTGAAGGGATCTCGGCTCTTTCCTTATCGAATAAGGTGCAGGATATTTCATAAATACCACTATGCAAAGCAAGAACTATAGAAGCAATCAAAAACAAAATCGAGTGAGTTTAATTCAATCATGAAATGTACGGGTTTAACTTGACTAGCGGACTATGGGTTGTTTGGCATTCGTCAAGGTCATAGCACGTTAGGGGTAAAAGCATTATCGGGAATTTCAAGTGTTGAAATTTGCAATGAGATTGCATACCTTCTATGAGATAGTTTGATCCTGATACCCACTGCGAGTAAGAGTTACTCCTGGGAGAGTTTTACACATGACAATTAGCCGATAAAGTAAGTGTCTAGAAAGGTGTTAACAGGGTTATGCCTCTGGGAAAATGAGGTTTATTCTAATTAGGTCCGTGCGAAGGCACAGGGAACCTCTTCAAAGTACCAACAATGGCCTGGCTGAAAGATTGGCGAACTTATAAAGTGTAATTAATCCCGGCCAGTCTTACCTTTTATGGTTTGAAGGAAGATTTGATGAAAACAGTGGGAGCCATCCTGATTAGATAAGATAATAACCAATCTAATCTTGCAAGAGCATGCGCTAAAGTGTTTTCTTCTCTCTCTCTCTAGGTAGCGACCATGTCAGTCCTTAATCAAGATAATAATATGGATGTATTGACTGAACCCACTTATTATACTGAGCACGTGAATGTTGGTCCCATTCTTTCTTATAAATGTTATAAGACTAAACAGGGAATAAGAGAATATCCGGATTCTCATGCCGCCCAAACGAAGAAAAAGCATGTTCATGCATCTTCTTCGGGTGTGTTAGTTATCGAGAACTGTTTCTCAGTTCACTCTACGTCCTGGGTGTTAGATACCGGATCAAGATCCCATATATGTAATATGTTACATGGGCTACGTAAATGTAGAGAACTGGGAGAGGGTGATCATTCCATAAGAGTAGGGAATGGTGTAAATGTTGCAGCCAAGGCTGTTGGTGAATATCACCTTGTGTTGCCAAATGGTAATACATTGATTATGAACGAATGCTATTACATCCCGACCCTGATACGCAATATTATATCAGTTTCTTTATTGAGTAAAGAAGGATTTAATTTTGTAGTACAGGATAATGTTATGAACATCTTTCTGAATCAAAAGTTGATTGGATCGGGCTCGTTATATAATGGCATATACGTTCTAAATCAAACTATGGTTCTTAATGTACAAAACACACACAAGAGGATGAGTTCAGAAATGAACGAATCCTTTTTATGGCATTGTAGACTAAGTCATATCAATGCGACATGACTAGCTAAGTTACATAAGGATGGATATTTGAATCCGTTCGACTTTTCATCTTATGACATTTGCCAGTCATGTCTCAAAGGCAAAATGACCAAAACTCCGTTTAGTGGACAAGGAGAAAGAGTTACAGAACTATTGAGACTGATACATAGTGATGTATGCGGTCCCATGTCTACACATGCCAGGGATGGTCTTCGTACATCATTACATTCACTGAAGATCTCTCAGGATACGGACATGTGTTCCTGTTGAAACACAAGTCTGAAGCTTTTAAGAAATTCAGAGAATATAAGAACGAAGTCGAGAACCAAACCGGTAAAAGTATTAAGATCCTTCGATCTGATCGAGGAGGAGAATACTTGAGCAATGAGTTTCTAGACTATCTAAAAGAGAATAGGATTCTCTCTCAGCTTACTCCTCCCTATACACCACAACGCAATGGTGTATCAGAGCGGAGGAATCGCACCCTATTAGATATGGTGCGCTCTATGATGAGCATTGTTGAGTTGCCTATTTCCTTTTGGGGGTATGCGCTTGAGACAGCCAAACACCTATTGATTATGGTTCCTACCAAATCAATGCCTACCACTCCATATGAGATTTGGAAGGGGAAGAGATCATCTTTTAATTATGTTAAGATATGGGGTTGTCCGGCCTATGTCAAAAGGCACAATCCGGACAAACTCGAGGCAACTTCTGTCTTATGCAAGTTTGTAGGATATCCCAAAAACTCGCAAGGGTATATCTTCTACTACTCCGAGGAACAAAAAGTGTTTATTTCTCGTCATGCAGCCTTCTTAGAAAAGGGTTTTCTTATGAAACAAATTAGTTGTAATGAGGTAGAACTGGAAGAAGTTCCATCTACACAAACTACAACAGAAGATTTGGTAGAACCAGAGGGTTCAGTAGTTCCCGATGAACCCCAGCCTCTCAGCCGATTTAATAGGGTTCCTCATCCACCTAAGAGATACTCATTGATGGTGGGAGCGAGGATTGCATCATGGAAGATGATGACCAGACTAGCTTCGAGCAGGCCATCACGAGTGGAGACTCTGTGAAGTGGCTGGATGCAATGAGATCTGAGATGGAATCTATGTACACCAACAAAGTATAGACTTTGGAAGTTGCTCCTGAAGGGGTAAAACCCATTGGGAGTAAATGGATCTTCAAGAAGAAACTTGGTGTAGATGGAAAAGTTGAGACTTTCAAAGCTAGACTTGTTGCAAAAGGTTTTCGTCAACGGCCAGGTGTGGATTATGACGAAACCTTTTCTCCAGTGGATATGCTTAAGTACATCCGGATCCTACTTGCCATTGCTGCATACCATGACTATGAAATCTGGCAGATGGATGTTAAGACCGCCTTTCTAAATGGTGATTTAGAGGAGTGCATGTACATGACTCAGCCAGAGAGCTTCGTAGATAGTAGGAGCAGTAGAAAGGTGTGCAAGCTGTTTAAATCCATCTACGGGTTAAAGCAGGTATCGCGGAGTTGGAACATCTGTTTTGATGTAGTAGTCAAAGAGTTTAACTTCATCAAGAACGTAGATGAACCTTGTATCTACAAGAAGGTTGCAGAGAGTAAGGTTGTCATCCTCGTATTGTACGTGGTTGACATACTCTTGATAGGAAATGATGTTCCCATGCTGCACTCGGTCAAGATCTTCTTATCACATAGATTCTCAATGAAAGATCTAAGTCATGCCACTTACATTTTGGGAATTAAGATCTATAGAGATAGATCTAAACGGATACTGGGATTGTCCCAATCTAGGTACATTGACACCATACTAAAGAGGTTTAGTATGGAAGAATCCAAGCGTGGGAACCAACCCACGATCTCTTGACTCACTCTCTCCAAAGAGATGTCTTCCAAGACTGATTTGGAGAGAGCTCGCATGCAAGGGATACCCTATGCTTCGGCAGTAGGCTCTATCATGTACGCGATGCTATGTACCAGACCCGATATAGCATATTCACTAAGTGTAGTGAGTAGGTATCAAGTAGATCCAGGAGAGAGTCACTGGACAGCTGTGAAGAACATTCTCAAGTACTTGAGAAGGACTAAGGAGATGTTCTTGGTGTATGTTAACGGAGAACTTCAGGTGGAGTCATTTACCGATTCGAGCTTCCAAAGTGATAATGACGACTCTAAGTTGCACTCAGGATTTGTCTTTACCCTAAATGTAGGGGAGGTTTGTTAGAAGAGTTCCAAGAAGAAACCGTGGCAGACTCGACGATGGAGGCTGAATACATCGCTGCCAACGATGCTGCCAAAGAGGCTGTCTGGATGAAGAAGTTCATCACTGAACTTGTTGTGGTTCCGTCCATTGAGCATCCAATACCTTTGTATTGTGATAACAATGGAGCTGTGGATTTGGCCAAGGAACCCATGTCCCATCAGAGATCCAGGCATATTCTTAGTCGGTATCACCTGATCCGCGAGACAGTTGATCGCCGTGAGATCGAGGTCAGGAGAGTTGACACGAAGTACAACACTGCGGATCTATTCACGAAGGCCATACCCCAGATACAATTTGAGAGACTCTTCGGGATATTGGGTATGAGATACTATAACAGCCGGCCTTAGTGAAAATGGGAGATTGATAGTTATATATATGTCCTAGAGGCCATTGTTGTACATATGATGTATATTATAGTGGATGCTTGGATATATATAGAGAGGACTTTCTTGCTCGACATGATAGTATGCTATTTGGTTTCACTTTGTCTTAACATATTGACTTGTATTGGTTTACTGTCTTGCTCTCACATATTGATAAAGCCCTTAGGATATGTACTTGAATACTAGGACTATGATGCAGATCATACTAGTGGGGCTAAGGTAGTCCAAGTGTACATCCTATAACTGTTCTTAGTCGAGGGAGTATCGAGACAGGGCATCGATACTACAGAGTAGACTAGCATATACGCATCTTGACCCATATGATGGGCGATGGATGATCCCATATCCATCGGTGTTTGACATCAAAGATGGTGTACGGGTGCTCAGTGAAGACTGGGTACACTGAATGGACTCACCGAGAACTCCTAGATGGTATTATACCTATCGTTAGATAGCAGTTCTCAGGTGACACTAGTACAGGTTAGTTTGTAGACCCGAGATCGTCATAGAGTCTTGTGTGATTCCCACTGTGCTTTGATTTACACCTTACCACGTTCATGAGAACATGAAAAATGGTGGCTTTTAGGTACAGTCCCGAATCACATGGAGGCAATGAGCGATAAGAGGGGTTTCGTCTTTCCCGGTATTGGGAGTTGATGTTGCGCTATGTTCGATTGGCTATAACTGGATGTCCCTGGCCAGGGCTGATATGGAGATCTACTGGTAAGTGTTATCAGTAGTTTCTCGACCTGTTATGAGCCTCACATCGACACGAATTATTATTTACTGGGGTCTGACGTTTACCACCCCTAGACTGGATATGCGACATTTCAGACGATGAGACCGGACTATACGGGAGTGTTACTGATTGGATTCATATGAGTATGTACAGGCTTGCTTGTTGATCTTCTGATCGCTCAATACCCGGGTGGCTATTACGTTTAGCTGACCGCTTGCAGCTTGTGCGTGTTTGATATGATCATCACCTACTGCCGGCGTATTGACGATTCTTTAGAGTCCTACACAGAGGTTTCCTGGCTCAGGCAAAACGGAGTAGGAGCACATATGTGATATGTGTGGGACTGAGAATAATACGTGTATGTGATACCGTATTCTATTCTCGCGATATGTGATATCGGCCGGATATATGTGATATAGCCGAGTCATCGGATCAATTGTTGATTCGATGAACTGATAAAGATTATATTAGTCGGTTATTTGCAAAATAGCCGGATTATCGGATCAAGTGTTGATTCGATAATTTAATGTATAATTATATATTTGATATATTACATTACATTAACTAATATAAGCTCACTTAAAGATTCTTTTTCTCACTTGATGATACATCGATATATATATTGTATATATGTTAATTGTATTATTTTCTTTTGTTACAGGATATTGTATATGTGATATATAATATTGTAACATGTTAGGGTTACAAATGCAACTAGGGTTAAAACCATGCTAGGGTTTAAAACTTGGGTTAACATTTTCTTTATGGTTAATTCTTTTTGGATGGATTATGTTTTGGATGAGCTTTGAGGAAGCTTCATGATCCTTTGACATGTGTTGGATAATTTTAAACTACACTTAAGAGTTGAGCTTTTGGGTGTTTGTTGATTCGATCGGAATGTTTAACATCGTCTAGATTTTTCTGTAATGTGATACAATATGTGTAATTCATATAGTTAGGCATGAAATCCGTAATATGTGATATTTCGGGTTTACGATGTCTACGATGATTGTGGATTCCAAATGTTGTAGTTTTTCACTTTCTTTTCTGCGACCGTAATTGTAATATGTGGTATATCGCCGTTGTCGTTACTATATATCAACGACAATTGTGATAGGCATATTTACTTACGTTGATGACATGTGATGTTATGTGTTGTTGTGATATGTTATATTGAAATGTCGTGTTCTGAATAGCCGGGGGTTTTATGTGAGATGAGGGTTTTCATTTTCATTCATGTAAAATTCATTGTTTGTAATATTCTTTTATTGGGGCACTTCCTGGTTGAGGATGATGTCACGATTGTATATTATTTACTTTTCCGCATTAGGATAGACCCAAGGTGGAGATCACAAGTAGCCGGGTTCTAGGGTCCAGTGGGAGGCCATCTCGAGGAGTCGAGACCGGGTCTCCTAACCCTAGAATTGGGAGGGTTGCTTGCTGCTCTTGTAGGGGTCTAGAGTTGTGGGTTTGGCTATTCATCGCGACCGTGGAATCCGTGTTTTATACAGGCTCAAAATAAAACACGGACAACCTAGTATATCGAATATTTCATATGTTTCTTCTGCTGCTGATATACTGTGATGTGATCATTTTGTATGCGTGAGACGAATGCTTTATTATTGTATATATGATATATAATAAACGATGCTTATGTTTTTCACCCACGCTAGTCCCGTCCCGGTATGTCGTTAGTTAAGTAACCTAACGGTGCATAACGGGACACTGTGGCGAATACGGATGGCATAAGTGTACGTTGTATTTTCGTTTCTTCTGTGATGCTTAGGAAGCTTAAATGATGGGTTTCATTAATGAGATTAATGAAAGAAAAAGAAACTTAAAAGATGTTGTAGAATCAAATTTATAAAAAGGGTAGCTCTAGTTTTTCTTTGCATAGCGGTATTCCTTGTAGAATATCCAGCACCTTATTCGATAAGGAAAGAGCCGAGATCCCTTCACCGGGAGTGACCTCTTTAGCGAAACTAGCAGATGCTACAACTGGGCCCACCACGCTTCCACTGCGCACCCGTACACCATCTTTGATGTCAAACACCGATGGATATAGGATCATCCATCGCCCATCATATAGGTCAAGATGCGTATACGCTAGTCAACTCTGGAGTATCGCTGCCCTGTCTCGATACTCCCTCGACTAGGAACAGTTATAGGATGTACTCTTGGACTCCCATGGCCCTGCTAGTATGATCAGCATCATAGTCCTAGTAGTCGAGTACATATCCTAAGTGCTTTATCAACATGTGAGAGCAAGACAGTAAACCAATACAAGTCAACATGTTAAGACAAAGTGAAACCAAATAGCATACAATCATTTCGAGCAAGAAAGTTCTCTCTATATATATCCAAGCATCCACTATAGTATACATCATATGTACAATAATGGCCTCTAGGGCATATATATAAGTAGCAACAACCACCACAAGTATATATACGACGCCGTAATAAAGAAATAGACAGTATATGTGAAAAACAATATAAAGATATAAAACTGCATAATAAAAGCTGGCTCACACAAGCTCAACACCCAGAGTCACAAAATATACAATATCGTCCTCACAACTCGTCTCTAAGTCAATATATGAAAATGGTGGATGGAGAGTAATAGATACAATGAAATATACAATGGATATAAAATCGGATAACCGCAACCCACCTACAACAAAACGGCTCACAACCAACCGTAGCGGTATCCGCTGCAAAAAAATGATACAATAAGAAGCCCTGCCGCGACTACTCTGAGGGTCAAGCCTGCAAAACTCTGTGCCACAACGGGGGTGAGTTGCCGACTCGTGAATAGTAAGTAACATCATACAGATAATCGCAGGTATGCATGTACAGCGATAATCTATCACATGCAATCTGATAGCATAAATCTGGTAATATGGATATGCAATAATCATGAAAGGTACTCTATCAGGTACTACAAATACATGAAGCAATGCATATCAAATGAATGCTGAGTATAGGATAAAACATATCATCATAAATGAATCATCATCGTGGAAAAACCGGTGTCCATCAACGACACCCCAAATCCCAATACCTCCGGCACCGTCACTCTGATCGACCCTCATATCTGTAAATCTCATGGAACCTGAGTGCCCAACATCGGCACTCGAAACATCTTGAAAACTCGTGTCCAATATCGACACGCAAATCCACATAACTCGGGATCCGTCAGTCCGGATCGGCCCACGGGCTCCGTCAGTCCGGATCGGCCCATATCCATCTTACTACTCGGGTCGGTATCCTTCAGAAAACCGACAGGTCCAACCAATCACCGGTAGGTAGTAGTCTGTCACGACCCAAAAATGGCACGTGATCGGCACTTAAATCACATGACATCAAAAGACATCGACGCAATCTGATTGATCTATTTTATGTGTAGTAGTTAACCACAATCAATAAAGGTGTCACGTGTAGCTAGACCGAGATGAGTACGGTTCGTCCTCAGGGAAACGTTGAATCTTTTACTCTTACTTTAGATGTGTTGAAAAAGAGAGGAGGAAGGATAAAGAATGTTGTAGAATGGTTGTAGGATCTAGATCTACGTTAAACAAGAATGCAAAATATAGATCTAGATTAACTACGGATGTAAGTTTATATAAGAAGATGGCTTGTAGGGTTCATTAGGATTTAGTAGTTATGGATGATTAATTAAAAATTACTCTTTCTATCCTTTAATAGATTTAAAACTAGAACGACATTGATGCGTGTAGATTAGGGTTTCTGGAGGGAAAAGGAATCCCACTCTTAACCCCTATCTCGACACGGAACTCCGTTCATATCTAGCCTTTACCAAAACAATCATTAATCTAATCTCTAATCGCGGTCGAGACTAACAATGAATTGGTAGCGTGCCCAATTAGGATGTTAATGATTCTTTTGATAAAGTTTATAAACTTTATAGGACGTAAAAAGAGTTTAGGTATTTTCATCATCCATTAACCTACCCTAATCCTACGAACCCTAACAAGCGGAGAATTACTCGCGCATGCTGGGAGAAAGAGAGATGGAGAGAAAATGCATAATTAAACTACAAAGAAATAGAATAGGAAAAAGAGCTACCTTTATTAATCAACAATATTCATTACACTTTGATTCCTTAGAAAATGATTACAAATACTAGTTTGCTTCTCGATCTCTTCTTAGGAGGCAGATGAACCGTTGATGATCAGCCTGGATGCGTGAGCCGTCTTGGACTTCGTGATCTTGCCGGCTTGATGATTTTTCCTAGAGGCTCTCGGTCTTTATTTATAGTCCCAAAGCCAGAAAATTAGCTTCCTAATCTGGAAGCAAGTAGTTAGTATCCAACAGAGAAAATCCCATCTCCAAAGTCTTCCAAACCACGGCGGATCCACGGCCAATAGGGGGGTTTGGCCGCGGATCCGCGGCCAAAAAGTGGGATCGTTTTGGGATTTTTATGGGGCTTCATCTATATTGCCACGTGGTAATCTTTTGAATCTCAGAAGCTGAAAATCTTCTCGTAATTACTGCCAGACTTGATTTCTTTAGTTTGCTTTCTTAATTAGGCAGGTTTGCTTTAACAACTTTAATTCTCTTGATTTTTAGCCCTGAAAAATTCTGCACAATCTCAACAAATAATATTAGTAGTGTTTTGCTTTATTGAGATATTAATTTCACCATTAAGATTTGATCAATGGTATCTTTACATACATTTTCCTACCAAATGTTACTTATAATATATCAACACATGAAAAATAGTATTTTTACAGAGAAACCCTCATATGTATCATATATTATAATAAACACCTTTTCTAGTATAGAAATAGTAGGAAAAATGTAATAACAAATGTGCAGTTTTATCAACTGAACAAATACCCCCAAACTTATCTTTGATCGTCCCGAGCAAACTAGTTTATTCAAGAGAAGGAGAAAAAGAAAGGAGAAAACTAAGCACACTTTCGTAGGCAAACACGATTGCACTGAGCACGTGCAACAAGCCGTTAAATCTCTAGGTGTCCCTAGTAGGAGGAGTGTTGTCTCCTGAGGGTTTTCAGCGGATTACACCCACAAAATCCTATAATAAATGAGAGATGGTGAAATTTACATATAAAGATAAGAACCGTAAAAGAAAGACTTTGAAAATAAGAGTTTCCAGCTAATACTAGTTTTTCAGTTATCATGAGCCCTATCTTAATAGTCATGAAAAGATGTTAGAAATCACATCATCCCTCAATAAAATATCGTCTTATTCTTCATTCCTTGTCCATCTACCTCAGTACTTTTTAATTTGATGAATATTTAGATTTGCTCACACATTTTCATGCGACCGTTAATACTTCTTGAGGTACTAACCGACCGATTACTTATGTGCTTGCTGATTAGGTGATAGTATTTTCCACGTCTTGCACCACCTAAGGCTAAGCAGTGACTCCCAGACCAGTTGGTCTAAGGCACTAGGTGATGAAGCACCCTCGCTATATTTTTTTATTGCTGCCTTGGTGATAACAAAACCAGTGTTCATTTTTCTTTTCACCATTTTTATATTTTCTTCATTTATTATTTCCTTCATACTTTGGCTTTTAGACAAGAGCATTTCAAGGTATCCTCTACTATCCCGAGTTTCAAGACGTGTGTAAGCATATAGTAGGGTATCAACATTCAAATGTTTGGCTTGCAGAATAGGGACTATTTTTCAGACTTATTTTTATTCTCAGATTAGTGACTTCCTTCATCTTACTAACTCTTGGGACAACGGCTCATAACTACTTATTACCAGTTCGTTTAAGAAAACTTCTAATTTTCTTGGTTTTCTTAAACTATTCTTATCTTTCATATATATTTTTTTTCACTTTCTATTCTTTTATTATCAAAAAAAAATTTGTGCTTATATATAGTATAATGCAAAGTATCGCATAAATAAGCACAAATCTCCCCCAAACCTGTTGTCAACAGTGTCCTCACTGTTGCTATCTGCTGGATCACAAAAACCTGTAAGCTTGGGAGGACATTATTAATGGGGGCAAGAATATATGAAAGTGAAAATCCTCCCCAAACTTATTTTTGGCTCACAAATTTGAGGACAAAAGTTATGTTCAAGAGCCAAAAATATACCCCCTTCAAACATGAGTTAGACAATACGAAGCATTTTAAGAAGGGTGAGTCATTTGGTCAAAGTAAGACTTTACAAAGACCAAAAGTTAACACCAACCATTCAAAGATTTTATCAGTATAGCGTATAGGTTGGTGGAAGAATGTGTTGTATCGAGTCAAGAAAAAATGGGGAAGGGATAAGAGGTGGTCTGGAAAAGGTTTGAAATTAGAGAAATGAAAGAATGAGGATAAATGTGAATGATTAGGAAGAAGGAATGGTGACGGTTCAACCTCTATAGGTGGAGAGTGATCAATCATAAAATCCGTATTGTTTAAAAATTCAAGTTCGTCAGCAAAAAGTTCTTCAAAACTTTTATCAATGGTGTGATTGAACATTTTGCTGTCAAAGAGTTTTGTGCCAGAATTTATCCTACTTGATTCATCAAAAATCATTAAGGTAGAGGACTCGAAAAACTCATCTACCTCATTTTCAAAAATATCCAAATCAAGTTCAATTTCTGGTATTATTGAACTTGAATTAACAGATTGTGATCATCAAAACTCACTGAAACTATAGGAACAGAAGAAGAACCGGAGAAAGTAGAAGGTGAAATGGGTAAACAAATTGGTGTGTCGAGTGTTGCTGAACCAGATGTGGAAGATGGAGGCTGTATTTCGGTCTGATCTTCGGGTATACCATTAGCATCAACTTCAAGACATATTTGGGGTTCGGGAAGAATTAAAGGCTCAAGATGATGACCACAAGGAAGTGAAAGGATCTGATGAATTGGTGGGACAAAATCATCCAAAATTTCGGGTTCATCAATCAATATATCCCCAACGTCAATCACCTCATTCAAGTGAATGTTAAAATTCTCAAACACCTTATCAAAAGTATGGTTTTCAATTAGTTTTGGTTCAAGAGTGGAGGTGCAGAGATCACAAGGGTTGGGTATGGTTTCACTTGAAATGGACCCTTCACAATCGGGTAAATCAAACACTACAAAGTCACACAACTTATCAGACATTCTATTTAGTGTACTTGATGAATTTATGAAACTGGAGTTGTGGATTTCAGTTTGGAATGGGGAGGTTTGATTAGGAAGGGTGTACAGTTCTGTCTCACTACCCAAATTCTCATTTTGTCCTATGTCCGAATCATATACTGAAAATTTTTGGGCAGGCTTGAAATTCTTTGCTTGCATCCACTTTGTTGTTTCCTTCCTAATTTTGTTCGACAATTCCAGAAATTTTTCTAATGTCTGCTCCAGACTAGTCTTGGGTTGATAAGGGGTTTCAGTATAAGATTGAAATTCCTGTAGATAATTAAAACTCCCAAATGACTGATTAGAAGAACTGTCTAGAGAAGGTGGAAAAGTCGGATTGGATTGATAGGAATAGAATGGTTGCGAAAATTGGGTAGGAGTTGGATCAACATTATAATAAGAAGAATATTGATATTGGTCAGGGTTGAAACTTTGGCCTCTACACTAGCTATATGCTCAGCAATGGACATTCGTCTAGGGGCTTCCTCACTCTGGGTATCAAGTGAAACAGGTGTAGGATTATGATACGGTTGATAAGACCTAGACTGAGGTGGCCAACTATTTCTTCCTGGTTGTTCTATATGATCTCTTAAGGACATGGAAGAGCCGGACGGTATACCGAAGGGATTACAAAAACAAGAGATATCTTGTTGTGGACAACAAAGCTCGGCAAGTGTACTTCTGTTTAGGTCACCCATTATAAGAAGAGAAGAAGGGGGAAGGGGTAAAAAGGGGAGAAAATAATTGGTTTGTTTTGAAAAATGACGGATTTAGACAAATCACACAAAATTGCACAAACAACCCTAGAACTATGGTTACCTAGGTCCAGTCTCTAGACCGCTCCTAGACTTCCAAAGGACAAGCCGTAGGATCAATCCTCTACCGCCTCTTTACTACCCTTGTAGCCAGGTAAGTGTCAGGTGAGTGGGAGGCTCCCCACTACGAAAGTAGTGGTCCTAATTAAGTAACCATTCGCCTTAGACACACTTGCCTAAACACCACAAAAGTAATGCGGATAAGCGATAGATTACCCACGACCTTCCTCTGCCCTTATTGATCGTGACAGTCCTTAGAGTCTGGTCTAGATATTTTTTAAATTAATGTAGGGTTGATACAGATGCTCGGTTTGTGATTTGTGGGGCTTAGGAAGGGTGATGAAATCCCCACCTAATCTGGATTTTGGTCTTGCCCCTTAAAAATCCGTATTAAAATATGCAAAAACAAACCGCAAAACAAAACTTTGCAAAAATATTTTTGAGCGCCGATATTTTGCGAAGAATCCTGCAGAAAAGATATTTTATTGGATTTCAGAGAAGAGAGAAGGAGGTTAGAATCTTACCAGAGAAGACTGAAGCCCTAGATCTCCTAACTGGCCGCGCTTCCGCCGCCGATGTGCACTTCCGGCCGCGGTTCCGCCGCAAAAGGGAGAGATCAATTGATGAATTTTTTTCTATGGCCTTATCTACTTCTCTGGATCTCAATGAATGTATCTGTCTCCTGTTTCCTCAAGTCTGTGACTCCAGAATCCCTCGCAAAATTCACACAATAATAGTTAAATATACAATTTGCAGTTTTGTTTTATTTATGATACAGATCGTATAAGAATTCAACACAAATAGTATGAATAAAAAATTACGCACGTATTCCCCTGCAACGGCGCCATTTGATTGATCTATTTTATGTGTAGTAGTTAACTGCAATCAATAACGGTGTCGCGTGTAGCTAGACCGAGATGAGTACGGGCCGTCCTCAGGGAAACGTTGAATATTTTACTCTTACTTTAGATGTGTTGAAAAAGAGTGGAGGAAGGATAAAGAATGTTGTAGAATGGTTGTGGGATCTAGATCTACGTTAAACAAGAATGCAAAATATAGATCTAGATTAACTACGGATGTAAGTTTATATAAGAAGGTGGCTTGTAGGGTTCATTAGGATTTAGTAGTTATGGATGATTAATTAAAAATTATTCTTTTTATCCTTTAATAGATTTAAAACTAGAACGACAGTGATGCGTGTAGATTAGGGTTTCTGGAGGGAAAAGGAATCCCACACTTAACCCCTATCTCGACACGGAACTCCGTTCATATCTAGCTTTTACCAAAACAATCATTAATCTAATCTCTAATCGCGGTCGAGACTAACAATGAATTGGTAGCGCGCCCGATTAGGATGTTAATGATTCTTTTGATAAAGTTTATAAACTTTATAGGACGTAAAAAGAGTTTAGGTATTTTCATCATCCATTAACCTACCCTAATCCTTCGAACCCTAACAAGCGGAGAATTACTCGCGCATGTTGGGAGAAAGAGAGATGGAGAGAAAATGCATAATTAAACTACAAAAAAATAGAATAGGAAAAAGGGCTACCTTTATTAATCAACAATATTCATTACACTTTGATTCCTTAGAAAATGATTACAAATACTAGTTTGCTTCTCGATCTCTTCTAAGAAGGCAGATGAACCGTTGATGATCAGCCTGGATGCGTGAGCCGCCTTGGACTTCGTGATCTCGCCGGCTTGATGATTTTTCCAAGAGGCTCTCGGTCTTTATTTATAGTCCCAAAGCCAGAAAATTAGCTTCCTAATTTGGATGCAAGTAGTTATTATCCAACAGAGAAAATGCCATCTCCTAAGTCTTCCAAACCGCGGCGGATCCGCGGCCAATAGGGGGGTTTGGCCGCGGATCCGCGGCCAAAAAGTGGGATCGTTTGGGGATTTTTCTGGGGCTTCATCTATATTGCCATGTGGTAATCTTTTGAATCTCAGAAGCTGAAAATCTTCTCGTAATTACTGCCAGACTTGATTTCTTTAATTTGCTTTCTTAATTAGGCAGGTTTGCTTTAACAACTTTGATTCCCTTGATTTTTAGCCCTGAAAAATTCTGCACAATCTCAACAAATAATCTTAGTAGTGTTTTGCTTTATTGAGATATTAATTTCACCATTAAGATTTGGTCAATGGTATTTTTGCATACATTTTCCTACCAAATGTTATTTATAATATATCAACACATGAAAAATAGTATTTTTACAGATAAACCCTCATATGTATCATATATTATAATAAACACCTTTTCTAGTATAGATATAGTAGGAAAAATGTAATAACAAATGTGCAGTTTTATCAACTGAACACAATCCAAGTAAGCCGAAACCCGGAATCTAAACCTTTTTTGAAAATATTGGAGGTGAGGTTTAAATAATCATTCAATAAAATCAATTTAAATAACATCTAAATTTAATAAGTATGTTGAAAAACCTTTATGACGTTTTGAAGCTTGACATCACCTCCTTTACATTTTTATAATAACCCGATACAACAGAATAAAATAGCATCCCAACGGAAGCTAGTTTTCACGTCCAAAAGACGGAACAGCCAAACAATCTATAACAGATGTCGACTCTAAAGAGTGCGACATCACCACACATAAACTATAAGTCTCGCTTCTAAGTCTATAGTATATCATTTCTAAGTTGATAGAGTTTCCACTAGATACAAGAATATATGAATAATCAAGAGTGAGTAGGATACAAAAAAAACTCACTTGCCCATTAATCCCCAAAAGAATGTGTGCCCAATCCGCTGAAAATCTAAGTGGTAAAACCTGCAAGAAACTGTGGCACAACGGGGATGAGTTGCCAACTCAGTGAATAAAAGTACATCTAAAGGTAAAAATCGAAATGCATGACGATACCTAGGTCATAAGTATAGTACTATCATAATCTGTATCGATATACTATTTGATATGCAAAGGTGCAATACTGACTATCATGCAATCACAAGTGCAACATCTCAATGTCATATGAATCAAAATCATGAAACTATTATCCGTATTGGAACTCCCCTTTTGTCTATAAATGTCTGTACAATTATATGCAGGTACTGTCCCCCGGATCAGTCCTGGTGGAATCCAATAAATACATATCTAACTGTGTACCTCAAGGTAATAATCACATCAATATACATATGGATGTCCAGTATCGACATCGAAATCCGTAATCTCTCGTGTCCATCATCGACACATAAATACAGATATCGTTGACACCACCTCAATAGATGATCGCCAACCGATTTCCTGGCTACGATCAGTATCTCCTGGATATCTGTCGTAATTAATCGAACCCCGGTCAGTATCCCCTGGATATCTGCCGTGTTCATTTTATCTCCAGAATCGAGTCACCTTGTTAGGCTCCCCCGCCTATAATGCGGCTATCCTGCCCCTCGGTCTCGACCGGGTCCACCATGTATACAACTGTATCCCCACCAACTCAGTCTGGATAAAACTGTAAGTCCGTAACCGTATACCCACTGACTCGGTCCGGATATCAAAATCAGAAAACACAAAACTCATGGTGGGCGTTTTCACATTATATCCAAATATCAAGTGAGGAATAAGAAATTTGCATAGATTGTATTGATGATATACATATATTACAGTGTCCCATACCACCGATATATATCATCAGAAGTAAAATACCCAGAAAATCCAAAGAATCAAATACCGCATTTATATTAGTAATTTTCGTAATTCACAACAAGAATAAAGAAGACTACATAATTATATCATATAATTATAGGGTTCAATTCTACTGTGTCGTGGTACTACTAATGATGTGTAGTGTAGCATACGCGTCTGTGCTCGTGCAACATGGAAATCATTAGTATTTGTGCAAGTGTTCTATGGTGTAACAACCTAATTATTTTAATATATATATAACAGCACGGTTCTATAGTGACATGGCAGTACCAATGAGGTGTAGTGTAACATATATTCACGTGCTTGTGCATCATATTACTCATTGGTATTTGTGCAGTGTTCTATCAGAGTGTGCGTAACACAGAAACATATAATATAGACAATATAATGCAAACCTGTAAATTAATCTAAACGTACTTATTGTAATTACTTTTTATGAGCTATACCATTATCTTTAGAAATGGTCGGAACGTTAAGATTGAAATAAGGAAGCTGCCTTAGATTTAAAATAGATGTTTGTTTTAGAAACTGGCACGCATCCTGGTAGTTTATTTAAAAGACAACGATCCATGGTTTTTAAAAGAATATAGCTCATACCAGTATTACATCCTAAAACAGAACATAATCTATCTCTACGAGTCAAAGAATAAATTGGCCGTTATTCGGCATACAAAGTTCATCATTTCCGATACGTATAAACTATTGTATTATAGATCATCATATCGCTATATCCATATCATCTTAAGTACGGCATGATCCCTCGTACAACTCATCAAATCATACCCATATCGTACGGATCAAATATCATGTATATCTCAGTTGAAAACTACACATGAAACTTTATGCAAATGGAGGATATACAAGATGCAATGCCATATCAATGCTTTGACGAACAGCTAATCTTAAGTAGATATCGTAATAATAGTTATAAGGTTGCGGGGGTGCTATATGCCATCCACCCGACTTCTCCCGTAGATGTAAATCTACTCACAAGAAATACGTTGTATCTACTCAGGAATCGCCAATCCTTTTCATTTCCTCGCGGCCTCCGAAGTCCACGTATTTGAATCTAACATCGAAAATTAACTTGTATAAGAAAACGATTATTCCGACATGGAGAATATGCAAACACACGTTCCTACGTACTAATTATATTTTATACGACTATTTCAAGCTATCATACACTTAACTTTACTGGATTTTAACCCTACGCTGCATCGCGACTGAAAACGGTGCGTGCTATGTTATAACCGTGTCATATTTTAGATTTTCGATACCTTTTTCCGATATTAGCTTTCAGATTTTATATACGGTTAAAATAACTTACTTAAACAATACCAAATTAACCAAAAACCTACACAGAGACCTACCCAAAAGGCCAAATCACCAAACTTCCCCAAAAATCCGGCGACGCCGGAATTTGTCTAATGGTCGCCGGACCAAAACCGATCCCCTGTGCTCGTGCTTCTATGGTTTATTCTAGGTCCCACATATATCATTCTGGCACTGTTTTCTTAATTTGATTTTTATCTAAACTATAGCAGATTATAACAGAGTTTAGTTTTGCTAAAAATACGATATTATGGACACTTCGGTTTCAAACTATGAACTAGTTACAGAATTAAATCCCTAGTATGATTAAGTATTTTACCGACAAAAATATTGCTGGAATAACTCTCCCCATGATGCACAATCTCCTAGCCCTAGCTGTAAGTCCACGTTGCCACCCCCGGTTCTTGCGGGGAGGCGGAAACGGTATAAAAATCAAATTTTTAGCGCATGAGGCAACATGGACTAACAAAGTCGGGATCTTTTCTAAACTAAACTAGCAAGAAAGCTAAAGAGAGTTAGCTACTCGGATAAAAGGTTATACCTAACTTGAACTCCTTCTTCTTGAAACCTTTGTAGGGTTTGATGGTGCTTTCCTCGTCGCCATCTTCCGTCAAAAATGGATCCACCTGAGGGTTCAACCTTCGGGCTCTTTCTCGAACTTTGAGTGAACTAGGATCATTGATTTGCTAAACCTCTAACCCTAGAGTGAGTAGAGAGTGACTTTGGGGTGTTTTTATCTCAAGGAGATGGATTCTCAACACATGAGAAGGGAGCTCCTTGAACTAGAGGAGGAAGAAGAAGAAGTGAGGAGAGAGAAGTGTTATGATAGAATGAATATTATTCTTCTCATTTTGCAACCATAACCAAAATGAAAAGAATATAAAATTAACAATAATAATAAAAATGAAATAGTTGATGGATGGTTTGGAATGACTATTATCATTACATTCATTAAATGGTTTTGCTAGAATCAAAGAGCATCTTTGATATGTAATGATAAAGGTCAAACTTTCAACCATGGTCAACAAGTCAACCTTGGTCAACAAGTCAACAAACCCATCCATAACAAAATTTGATTTAATTAATATTATTAATTGATATATCACAAATTCATTAGGGTTTGGAAAAAGACGACTGTCAACTGTGCATACACACCCGATCCGAAACCCTAATGAAAATCCTCTTCCTCTGCCTCAAACAACTGTGCATACACACCCGCATTCTTGTTCTGAGGAACATGAACACAATGAGATAAAACTAACCCCAAAACATATACTAGTATCTGGCTCAAACCAGAGCCGGCTAGTAATATCCGTCCGGACTCCAAACGTGCACAAGTGCGCAGATGAGAACGAACCCTGTCGCAAAACCATGCGACCTCTACTCTGTTTTGCCCAAAAGCGAATAGCCCTCTGTGTGGGACTCTAAAGACTCGACACTACGCTGGCAGTGGGTTTAACTACATACCGCAAGCGGCACTAGCTGTACGTAACGGTCCCCAGGTAGATGCCGACAAGAAGACTGACGAGGTGAACCCCATCTGAACTCCTACTGAGTCTGAATGTGACAATCTCCGTACAGTCCGGTCTGTTCGTTTGATACATCACATGGCGGGCCTAGGGGGTGGTAAACGTCAGTCCCCTAATAGCGGTATAAGTCGTGTCGGAGTAAAGCCTAAAACACCCTGAGATAACACTGGAAACCTACCAGTATATCTCGATTGCCCTGGCCAGGGACTACTCGTGTAATGGCTCTCCTAGACACAGCGCGATGTCAACCCCCAATACCGGGAGAGACGAATCCTGTCTAACCGTCACTGCCTCCAAATGCTTCGGGACTGCACCCAACCACTACTTGTTTGCACGACTCCTTTGAGCCGTGGTAGGGTAGTAGTCAAAGTACAGTGGGAACACACTCGAGGCGAAGTGACAGTGTCAAGTCAGCGGACTAAGCTGTACTCATGTCACCTGGGAACTGATAACTGACGATAGGTATAATACCAACCTGTCAGTTCCCGACGAGTCCTGTCCAGTGTACTCGTAACCCAACGAGCACCCGTATACTATCTCCAGTACGACGTACTGATGGCTGTGGGACAGACCATCTCCCACACTGGGATGAGAAGCGCATACGCTAGTCTACTCCGGAGTATCGATGCCCTGTCTCGATAGTCCTGCGACTAGGGACCTGTATAAGGATGTGCTTATAGATTACCCAGCCCCCACTAGTGTGACTGCCATCACAACGCTGGTAATCAAGCAAAGATCCTAAGGGCTCCACTAATGTGTATAGGTGATATACTAAAATAAACATAAGTACACATTGAAGTAGAAACAAACCAAGTAGCATACTACTATATTGAGCAAGATTGTTTATACAAGGTGAATATCCCAAGCTTCCATTAAGTAATAAACAAACTAGTATGATACAGTAATGGCCTCTAGGGCATATACACTAACAATCTCCCACTTGCACTAAGGCCATGTACTGGCGTATCGAAGACCTATCATCTCGATCAGCCGCTCGAACTGAGTCTGGGGTAAGGCCTTGGTGAATGGATCTGCAGTGTTTTCTTCTGAAGCAACCCTCCGAACCTCGATCTCCTTGCGATCCACGATCTCCCTGATCAGGTGATACCGCCTCAAGATGTGTCTGGATCTCTGATGGGACCTGGGTTCCTTCGCTAAAGCTATAGCCCCGTTGTTGTCGCAATACAGAGGTATTGGATCAACAATGGACGGAACCACCTGAAGTTCTTTCAAGAACTTCCTCATCCAGACGGCTTCTTTTGCGGCATCAGATGCAGCGATGTATTCCGCTTCTATCGTCGAGTCTGCAACGGTTTCCTGTTTGGAACTCTTCCAACACACCGCCCCTCCATTGAGGGTAAAGACAAAACCCGACATGGACTTGGAATCATCCTTGTCACTCTGGAAGCTGGAGTCAGCAAAGGCCTCAATCTGGAAGTCTTTTCCGCCATAAACCAAGAACATCTCCTTAGTCCTTCTCAGGTACTTGAGAATGTTCTTTACTGCTATCCAGTGTTTCTCCCCAGGGTTTGACTGATACCGGCTTACCACACTCAGTGCATAAGCTACATCCGGTCTGGTACACAACATCGCATACATTATAGAGCCTACCGCAGAAGCGTAGGGTATAATAGACATGCGATCCCTCTCCAAATCAGTCTTGGGAGACATCTCTTTAGAGAGGGTGATCCCGTGACAAGCCGGTAGGTTACCGCGCTTGGAATCTTCCATACTGAATCTTTTCACTATGGTGTCGATGTACCTGGACTGAGAAAGTCCTAATATCCTCTTGGATCTATCACGATGGATCCGGATCCCCAGGATGTATGAGGCATCACCCAGGTCTTTCATGGAGAACCTGTGCGACAAGAACCCCTTGACAGATTGTAGCATAGGAATGTCATTTCCTATTAAGAGAATGTCATCCACGTATAAAACGAGGAATACTACAGTTCTCGCTACAAATCTACTATAGATGCATGGTTCATCTGGATTTTTGATAAAGCCAAATTCCTTGACCATCTCATCAAAACAGATGTTCTAACTCCGCGATGCCTGCTTTAGTCCATAGATGGACTTAAGCAACTTGCACACCTTTCCGCTGCTCCCACTCTGAATGAAACCCTCTGGCTGATCTATATAGACACACTCTTCTAAATTTTCATTTAGAAAAGCGGTCTTTACGTCCATCTGCCAAATCTCATAATCGTGGAAGGCAGCAATGGCAAGAAGGATCCGAATGGATTTCAGCATAGCCACTGGAGAAAAGGTTTCGTCATAGTCCAAACCAGGTCTTTGACGAAAACCCTTTGCAACAAGTCTAGCTTTATAGGTCTCAACCTATCCATCTACACCAATCTTCCTTTTGAAGATCCACTTGCATCCTACGGGTTTTACCCCGTCTGGAGCAATGTCCAACGTCCATACTTTGTTGGTGTACATGGACTCCATTTCGGTCCGCATTGCATCCAGCCATTTTACCGAGTCAACGCTCTGAATGGCCTGCTGGAAGCTAGTAGGCTCATCATAATCTATGATGCAATCCTCTCTATCCCCGTCTATGAGAAAACCGTAGTATCTCACGGGCGGATGAGACTGCCTACTACTTCTGCGGAGCGGCATAGGAATGTCCTGTTCTTTTGAACCTACTGGCTCTTCCAAGCTTTCAGTAATAGCTTGTGGTTCTGGAATTTCTTCCAGTTCTATTGCGCTCCCACTTATCTGGGTTTCTAAAAACTCAGTTTCCAAGAAGCGGGCATGTTGAGAAACAAGAACTTTTTGTTCCTCTTCGGAATAGAACAGATACCCCTTGGAGTTCTTTGGGTATCCCACAAATTTGCACTGTACTGAACGTGCCTCGAGCTTGTCCGCATGCTGCTTTTTTACAAAAGCTGGACATCCCCATATCTTAAGATACTTAAGACAGGGTTTCTTCCCACTACACATCTGATATGGGGTGGTAGGCACAGTCTTGGTTGGAGCCTTGTTCAAGAGATATGCAGCTGCTTCTAGTGCATAACCCCAGAAAGATCGCGGCAACTCAGCCTTGCTCATCATGGAACGAACCATATCCAATAGGGTTCGATTCCGTCTCTCCGATACACCGTTATGTTGCGGAGTGTATGGAGGAGTAAGCTGAGAGAGAATTCCATTCTCTTTTAAGTAATTCAGGAACTCGGCACTTAAGTATTCTCCACCTCGATCCGATCTTAGAATCTTGATACTTTTGCCTGTTCGTTTTTCAACTTCATTCTTGTAATCCCGAAATTTCTCAAAGGCCTCGGATTTGTTCTTCATTAAGAAGACATGTCCATACCTAGAGAAATCATCTGTGAAAGTAATGAAGTATGAATAACCGCTTCGCGCATGTGTAGACATCGGACCACACACGTCACTGTGTATCAGTCCCAAGAGCTCGCTCGCTCTTACTCCGTGTCCAGTGAACGGAGTCTTTGTCATCTTTCCTTTGAGACAGGATTGACAAGTGACATACGATTGATATTCGAACGGATCCAAATACCCTTCTGTATGTAACTTAGTCAACCTTCTCTCATTGATGTGACCCAGTCTACAATGCCATAAGAAAGTCTGATTGATTTCCGGAGACTTTCTTTTGTGTGTATTCTGGACATTGAAAATCTGTGGTTGGTTTAATACGTATATACCATTGCTCAATGTACCTGACCCAATCAGAACTTGATTAAGGTGAATGTTTACAACATTACTTACAAACGCAAATTCATAACCTTCTTTAGAAACCAAAGATACATAAATGATATTACAAGTTGCGTTGGGTACAAAAAAGCAATTACGCAAAACCAAAACATGCCCATCTGACATTCCCAGGTGATAGTCCCCCACGGCTTTAGCATCCATGCAAGCTCCGTTTGCAACTCTGAGGGTCATGTCACCTGCCTTCAAAACCCTACGGTTTCTCAACGCCTGCAAAGAATTACAGATATGAGATCCTGATCCGGTATCCAATACCCAGGAAGTAGAGTTTATTGAAAGACAGTTTTCAATAACATACACACCTGAAGCTGAAGCCGCAACCTGCTTCAGTTCCTGTGTCCTGGCCATCCAAGCCCTGCAATCTTTCTTCCAGTGTCCACTCTTATGACAATAGAAGCATTCTTCCTTACCCACAAGCTTCCCCGCTATCATTGTTGCCTTTGCTTTTCCCTTCGTATCCACTTTACCAACACCGCCCCTTGGTTTGGAGGGGGCTTTCCTCTTCTTTCCCTTGGCTTTCGCCTTGGACCTAGAAGAAGAAGATCCTCCTACAAACAAAGTGGATGTTTCCCTACTTTTCTGTAGGGTGCCCTCTGCGCTCCTCAGCATGTTGAGGAGTTCTGAAAGTTCAACATCTTTTTCTTGTAAGTTGAAGTTCAGTATAAACTGGGCGTAAGTGGAAGGAAGGGACTGAAGAATCAAGTCCGTATAGAGCTCATTCTCCAACGTGGTCCCAAGTTCAGCGAGCTCCTCAATGTAGCCAATCATCTTAAGCACGTGTTTCGCTACCGATGATCCAACGGCCAATCTTGCCGAAAACAACTTCTTCGACACTTCGTATCTTGCGATACGAGATTGCTCTCCATACAGTTCTTTTGTATGGAGAAATATGGATTCAAGGTCCATATTCTCGTGCCTCCTCTGATGTTCGTTGTCCATCGAGGCAAGTACGAGGCACTTGGCCTTCGCGCTATCAATCTCCCAGGTCTTACGGATTTCCTTATCCGCGATGCTGGAGGTGGGACTTGGGACGGGGGGGGGGGGGGGGTTTGGTGGTAAGAAGATACCCCAGCTTATCGTAAGGATTGCCATTTTGACATTCCTGAGCCAATCTTTGTAGTTTGGCCCTGACAGTATATTTTTATCTAGAAGTAACTTAAGTCCAGTCATGTCGATTGGTCGCTGCAATTAGGAGAGAGAGAAGAAACACTTAGCACGATGCTCTTGCAAGTTTAGAATGGTTTTTAGTTTTTCTAAACAGGATGGCTCCCACTGTCTCTCGAATCCCTCCTCAAACCATAAAGGAAGAATTAGTCGGGATCAATCCCACCGCACAATACTTGCTTAACCGTTCAGCCAGGCCAGTGTCGGTACTTCGAGGGAGGTTTTCCAACGCTTTCGCGAAGTTCCTTAATTAAATAACCTCTTTTCCCTGGGGGCGTAGCCCCGCTAACACCTTTCTAGGCACCTACTAGGTTTATAGCATTGATCGTTTAGTGAGAAATTTCCCGAGGAGTAGCATATACTCACAGTAGGATCGGGATCCAAATATAATCGCGTGACGAAACTGAAGAAATCCTACCAGAATCACCACACTCCAAATGGTATGCAAATCTAGCAAGTTTCAGTACTTATGAAACTCCCGATGTGGATTTTTGCCCCATGCTCTTATGACCTTGACGAAGGTCAACAAATCATAAGTCACATGTCAAGTTCTGCCCGTCATTTTCCAGGTTAATTTGAACCCACCCGTATATACCCTTGACGAAGGTCAACAAGGCAATACGACTGTCCCAAACCAACGCATCTATCTATGCTACATATGAACACTCAACAGCTACCAATCTCTTGTTAGTGTATATGCCCTAGAGGCCATTACTGTATCATACTAGTTTGTATATTACTTGATGGAAGCTTGGGATATTCACCTTGTATAAACAATCTTGCTCAATATAGTAGTATGCTACTTGGTTTGTTTCTACTTCAATGTGTACTTGTGTTTATTTCAGTATATCACTTATACGCATTAGTGGAGCCCTTAGGATCTTTGCTTGATTACCAGCGTTGTGATGGCAGTCACACTAGTGGGGGCTGGGTAATCTATAAGCACATCCTTATACAGGTCCCTAGTCGCAGGATTATCGAGACAGGGCATCGATACTCCGGAGTAGACTAGCGTATGCGCTTCTCATCCCAGTGTGGGAGATGGTCTGTCCCACAGCCATCAGTACGTCGTACTGGAGATAGTATACGGGTGCTCGTTGGGTTACGAGTACACTGGACAGGACTCGTCGGGAACTGACAGGTTGGTATTATACCTATCGTCAGTTATCAGTTCCCAGGTGACATGAGTACAGCTTAGTCCGCTGACTTGACACTGGCACTTCGCCTCAAGTGTGTTCCCACTGCATTTTGATCACCACCCTACCACGGCTCAAAGGAGTCGTGCAAACAGGTGGTGGTTGGGTGCAGTCCCGAAGCACTTGGAGGCAGTGACGGTTAGACAGGATTCGTCTCTCCCGGTATTGGGGGTTGACATCGCGCTGTGTCTAGGAGAGCCATTACACGAGTAGTCCCTGGCCAGGGCAAGCGAGATATACTGGTAGGTTTCCAGTGTTATCTCAGGGTGTTTTGGGCTTCACTCCGGCACGACTTGTACCGCTATTGGGGGACTGACGTTTACCGCCCCCTAGGCCCGCCATGCGATGTATCAGACGAACAGACCGGACTGTACGGAGACTGTCACATTCAGACTCAGTAGGAGTACCGATGGGGTTTCATCTCGTCAGCCTTCTTGTCGACATCTACCTGGGGACCGTTACGCACAGCTAGTGCCGCTTGCGGTCTGTGGTTAAACCCACTGCCAGCGTAGTGTCGAGTCTTTAGAGTCCCACACAGAGGGTATTCACCTCTGGGCAAAACAGAGTAGAGGTCGCATGGTTTTGCGACAGGGTTCGTTCTCATCCGCGCACTTGTGCACGTTTGGAGTCCGGACGGTTTTTACTGGTTGGCTCTGGTTTGAGTCAGATACCGGTATATGTTTTGGGGTTGCTTTTATCTCTCAGTATTCGTGTTCCTCGGAACAAGAATGCAGGTGTGTATGCACAGTTATTTGAGGAGGAGGAAGATGACTTTCATTAGGGTTTCGGAACGGGTGCGTATGCACAGTTGACAGTCGTCCTTTTCCAAACCCTAATGGATTTATGTTTTATCAATTAATAATATTAATAAAATGAAAAGTGTCATGGTTGGTTTTTTGTTGACTTGTTGACCATGGTTGGTTTTTGTTGACTTGTTGACCATGGTTGGTTTTTGTTGACTTGTTGACCATGGTTGACTTATTGACCATGGTTGAAGATTTGACCATCATCATTACAAAAGCAAGATGCTTTTTGATTCTTGCAAAACCATTTAATGTTGGTAATGATAATGGTCATTCTAAAACTTTCCATCAACCTTTTCATTATCATTATTATTATTATTTGATAATTCTTTTTCTTTTGCATTATGGTTGCAAGAAGGAAAAAAGTGAGCTCATTTCTATCATAACTCTTCTCTCTCTTCATTTCATCTTCTTCTTCCTCTAGCAAAAGAGAACCCTTCTCATGTGTTGAGAATCATTCTCTTTAAAAAGAAAAGCACCCCTTAATCACTCTCTACTCATTCTAGGATCAAGGGTTTAGCAAGCCGGAGATTTTAGTTCACTCCAAGTTCGAGAAAGAGCCCAAAGGTCGAACCTTCGAGGTGGATCCATCTTCGACGGAAGAAGGCGACAAGAAGAGAACCATCAACCTCTACAAAGTTTGAAGAAGAAGGAGTTCAAGTTTAGGTATAACCATCTTCATCCGAGTAGCTAACTCTCTTTAGCTAAGTATGCTAGTTTAGTTTAGACACGATCCCGACCTCGTTTAGTCCATGTTGCCTCTTGCGATAAAAATTTGTTTTTTATACCGTTTCCGCCTCCCCGTAAGAACCGGGGGTCGCAATATGGACTTACAGTGGTATCAGAGCCTAACTAAACTTAAACTAGCTTGGTAGTGAAGTGTAACGAAGTTCGGAAACGAAAAATCACAAAACCGGAAAAATTACAAAACCTGAGTTTCTGTTGAAATTTTTTTGGCTCAAAATGAAAAACTTTATACTTGTAAATTCGGCTCAGGGTTTTGTGTGAACACCCAAGAAAAACGATACAGTGATTCGTTCAAACCGCCGCCCTTCCGCCGCACGAGGTAGGCATCCGCCGCGGAAGCGCCGCGGTTTTTCGTCTTCTGTGCATCGTTTTTTGTGCAGTGTGTGTCTGTGTTGATTTTGGGATTTTTCAGATATATTATATGTGCCCAGATTTTCCAGAAAAGAAATTTACTTTTGGGGTCCTATAATTCCGTATTTTTTTCCGAACTTCACTGCACTTTGACTATGATGGTTATATCTGTGATGTTTGCATGTATTGAACGTCGGCTAATCGCTATAAGACGATTGGTCGGGGTTATACATGATCTGTGTTTGATATTGGAATGTGTATATGAATGTGTTGGACTGTCGCGGGTGAATAGCCGGGGTGGATGTGAGATGAGCTTTTGTTTTTCTTTCATTCATTTGTAAATGTAAATTGATGTAATAATTATTATTTGTTTGGCCGCACAACCGGGTCGGGGTTGTAGCCGTCATTGTATAATTCTTTTTACTATTTTTGCTCCTAGGATAGACCCATGGAGGGGTGCACAAACTGCCGAGTTCTTGGCGGGTAGTTTGCCGCACCCGTAGGGGTCTTGGGTGGGGTATTTGGCTATTCACCGCGACCGTGTTATCCGCTTTTCGTTGCAGGCTCGAACGGATTGCGGATTCCTAGTATATCCAATGCATTCATCTGTGATCTGTAATGTCTACTATTGCTATATCTATAACTATTTAGGCGTTGCTTATGTTTTACAGCCGCGCTAGCCCAGCCCCCGCTCTGTCGTTAGTTAAGTAACCTAACGGGTGATGACGGGGCCCCGTAGCGAATGCGAATGGCATAAGCGTACGTCATATTTTGGTTGTTTTCTGCAATGGTAGGATTAAATGATGGGACGCATTAAAAGAACTAATGCAAGAATATCACGCATTAAAAGAACTAATGCAAGATAATAAACCAAGTTGAAGTCGTTGGAACACTTTCGAAAAACCACTCGGTTCTTTTCAAAACTAACTTTTAAAATGCGGAGATTGAGCCACTCCTTCTAAAAGCTATCTCGTTCCATCGATTAAATCAAGTTCACTACGTTCACGGTTTCGCCAAAACCATTCGTAGCCCTCCGTCGTTTCGTATGAATATTCAATAGTATTCAAGCTATGTTTGTTGACCTTCGTCAAGGCATAGTGATTGGTAGCTGTTGGATATTCATATGTAGCATAGATAGATACGTTGGTTTGGGACATTCGCATTACCTTGTTGACCTTCGTCAAGGGTATATACAGGTGGATTCAAATTAACCTGGATAATGACGGGCAGAACTTGACATGTGACTTATGATTTATTGACCTTCGTCAAGGTCATAAGAGCATGGGGCAAAAATCCACATCGGGAGTTTCATAGGTACTGAAACTTGCTAGATTTGCATACCATTTGGAGTGTGATGATTCTGGTAGGATTCCTTCAGTTTCGTCACGCGATGATATTTGGATCCCGATCCTACTGTGAGTATATGCTACTCCTCGGGAAATTTCTCACTTAACGATCAATGCTATAAACCTAGTAGGTGCCTAGAAAGGTGTTAGCGGGGCTACGCCCCCAGGGAAAAGAGGTTCTATAATTAAGGAACTTCGCGAAAGCGTTGGAAAACCTCCCTCGAAGTACCAACACTGGCCTGGCTGAACGGTTAAGCAAGTATTGTGCGGTGGGATTGATCCCGACTAATTCTTCCTTTATGGTTTGAGGAGGGATTCGAGAGACAGTGGGAGCCATCCTGTTTAGACAAATTAAAAACCATTCTAAACTTGCAAGAGCATCATGCTGAGTGTTTCTTCTTCTCTCTCCTAATTGCAGCGACCAATCAACATGACTGGACTTAAGTTACTCCTAGATAAAAACAAACTGACAGGGCCAAACTACAAAGATTGGCTCAGGAATGTCAAGATAGCAATCAATTATGACAAGCTGGGGTATCTTCTTACCACCAAAGCTCCCCATGTCCCTGGTCCAACTTCCAGTGTCGCGGATAAGGAAATCCGCAAGACTTGGGAGATTGATAGCGCGAAGGCCAAGTGCCTCCTGCTTGCCTCGATGGACAACGAACATCATAGGAGGCATGAGAATATGGACATGGAATCCATATTGCTCCATACAAAAGAACTGTATGGAGAGCAATCTCGTATCGCAAGATACGAAGCGTCGAAAAAGTTATTCTCGACAAGAATGGCCGTCGGATCATCAGTAGCCGAGCATGTGCTAAAGATGATCGGCTATATTGAGGAGCTCTCTGACCTAGGGATCACATTGGAGAGTGAGCTATATACGGATATAGTTCTCCAGTCCCTTCCTTCCACTTACGCCCAGTTTATACTGAACCTCAACCTACAAGAAAAGGAGGTTGAACTTTCAGAGCTCCTCAACATGCTTAGGAGCGCAGAGGGCACCCTACAGAAAGGTAGGGAAACATCCACTTTGTTTGTAGGAGGATCATCTTCTTCTAGGTCCAAGGCGAAAGCCAAGGGAATGAAGAAGAAGGCCCCCGCCAAACCAAGGGGCGGTGTTAGTAAATTGGATACGAAGGGAAAAGGTAAAGCAGCAAAGATAGCGGGGAAGCTTGTGGATAAGGAAGAGTGCTTCTATTGTCATAAGAAAGGACACTGGAAGAATGATTGCAGGGCTTGGAAAGCCAGGACATAGGAACTGAAGCAGGTTGCGGCTTCAGCTTCAGGTGTGTATGTTATTGAAAACTGTCTTTCTATAAACTCTACTTCCTGGGTATTGGATACCGGATCAGGATCTCATATCTGTAATTCTTTGTAGGCGTTGAGAAACCGTAGGGTTTTGAAGGAAGGTGACATGACCCTCAGAGTTGCGAACGGAGCTAGCATGGATGCTAAAGCCGTGGGGGACTATCACCTGGGAATGTCAGATGGACATCTTTTGGTTTTGCGTAATTGCTTTTTTGTACCCAACGCAACTTGTAATATCATTTCTGTATCTTTAGTTTCTAAAGAAGGTTATGAATTTGCGTTTGTAAGTAATGTTGTAAACATTCACCTTAATCAAGTTTTGATTGGGTCAGGTACTTTGAGTAATGGTATATACGTATTAAACCAACCACAGATTTTTAATGTCCAGAATACACACAAAAGAAAGTCTCCAGAAATAAATCAGACTTTCTTATGGCATTGTAGATTGGGTCACATCAATGAGAGAAGGTTGACTAAGTTACATACAGATGGGTATTTGAATGCGTTCGAATATCAGTCGTATGCCACTTGTCAATCCTGTCTCAAAGGAAAGATGACAAAGACTCCGTTTACTGGACATGGAATAAGAGCGAGCGAGCTCTTGGGACTCGTACACAGTGACGTGTGCGGTCCAATGTCTACACATGCCCGAAGCGGACATTCTTACTTCATTACGTTTACGGATGACTTCTCAAGGTACGGTTATGTCTTCTTAATGAAACATAAGTCCGAGGCCTTTGAAAAATTCCAGGAGTATAAGAATGAAGTAGAGAAACAGACCGGCAAAAGTATTAAGATTCTAAGATCGGATCGAGGTGGAGAATACTTAAGTGCCGAATTCCTGAATTATTTAAAAGAGAATGGAATTCTCTCTCAGCTCACTCCTCCATACACTCCGCAACACAACGGTGTATCGGAGAGACGGAACCGAACCCTATTGGATATGGTTCGGTCCATGATGAGTAACGCTGAGTTACCGCGATCATTCTGGGGATATGCAATAGAAGCAGCTGCGTATCTCTTGAACAAGGCTCCCACCAAGACTGTGCCTACCACCCCATATGAGTAGTGGACTGGGAAGAAACCCTGTCTTAAGTATCTTAAGGTATGGGGATGTCCAGCTTTTGTAAAAAAGCAGCATGCGGACAAGCTTGAGGCACGTTCAGTACAGTGTAAGTTTGTGGGATACCCAAGGAACTCCAGGGGGTATCTTTTCTATTCCGCTGAGGAACAAAAGGTTTTTGTTTCTCAGCATGCCCGCTTCTTGGAAACTGAGTTTTTGGAAACCCAGATAAGTGGGAGCACAATAGAACTGGAAGAAGTTCCAGAACCACAGACTGTTACTGAAAGTTTGGTGGAAACAGAGGGTTCAACAGAACAGGACATTCCTACGCCGCTCCGCAGAAGTAGTAGGCAGTCTCATCCGCCCGAGAGATACTACGGTTTTCTCGTAGACGGGGATAGAGAGGATTGCATCATAGACTATGATAAGCCTACTAGCTTCCAGCAGGCCGTTCAGAGCGTTGACTCAGTGAAATGGCTGGATGCAATGCGTACCGAAATGGAGTCCATGTACACCAACAAGGTATGGACGTTGGACATTGCTCCAGACGGGGTAAAACCCGTAGGATGCAAGTGGATCTTCAAAAGGAAGATTGGTGTAGATGGACAGGTTGAGACCTATAAAGCTAGGCTGGTAGCAAAGGGTTTTCGTCAGAGGCCTGGCTTGGACTATGACGAAACCTTTTCTCCAGTAGCCATGCTGAAATCCATTCGGATCCTTCTTGCCATTGCTGCCTTCCATGATTATGAGATTTGGCAAATGGACGTAAAGACAGCTTTTCTAAATGGAAATTTAGAGGAGTGTGTCTATATGGACCAGCCAGAGGGTTTCATTCAGAGTGGGAGCAGCGGAAAGGTGTGCAAGTTGCTTAAGTCCATCTATGGACTAAGCAGGCATCGCGGAGTTGGAACATCTGCTTTGATGAGACGGTCAAAGAATTTGGCTTTATCAAAAATCCAGATGAACCATGCATCTATAGTAGATTTGTAGCGAGAACTGCAGTATTCCTCGTTTTATACGTGGATGACATTCTCTTGATAGGAAATGACATTCCTATGCTACAATCTGTCAAGGGGTTCTTGTCACACAGGTTCTCCATGAAAGACCTGGGTGATGCCTCATACATCCTGGGGATCCGGATCCATCGTGATAGATCCAAGAGGATATTAGGACTTTCTCAGTCCAGGTACATCGACACCATAATGAAGAGATTCAGTATGGAAGATTCCAAGCACGGTAACCTACCGGCTTGTCACGGGATCACCCTCTCTAAAGAGATGTCTCCCAAGACTGATTTGGAGAGGGATCGCATGTCTATTATACCCTACGCTTCTGCGGTAGGCTCTATAATGTATGCGATGTTATGTACCAGACCGGATGTAGCTTATGCACTGAGTGTGGTAAGCCGGTATCAGTCAAACCCTGGGGAGAAACACTGGATAGCGGTAAAGAACATTCTCAAGTACCTGAGAAGGACTAAGGAGATGTTCTTGGTGTATGGCGGAAAAGACCTCCAGATCGAGGCCTTTGCTGCCTCCAGCTTCCAGAGTGACAAGGATGATTCCAAGTCCATGTCGGGTTTTGTCTTTACCCTCAATGGAGGGGCGGTGTGTTGGAAGAGCTCCAAACAGGAAACCGTTGCAGACTCGACTATGGAAGCGGAATACATTGCTGCATCTGATGCCGCAAAAGAAGCTGTCTGGATGAGGAAGTTCTTAAAAGAACTTCAGGTGGTTCCGTCCATTATTGACCCAATACCTCTGTATTGCGACAACAATGGGGCTATAGCTTTAGCGAAGGAACCCAGGTCCCATCAGAGATCCAGGCACATCTTGAGGCGGTATCACCTGATCAGGGAGATCGTGGATCGCAAGGAGATCGAGGTTCGGAGGGTTGCTTCAGAAGAGAACACTGCAGATCCATTCACCAAGGCCTTACCCCAGACTCAGTTCGAGCGGCTGATCGAGATGATAGGTCTTCGATACGCCAGTACATGGCCTTAGTGTAAGTGGGAGATTGTTAGTGTATATGCCCTAGAGGCCATTACTGTATCATACTAGTTTGTATATTACTTGATGGAAGCTTGGGATATTCACCTTGTATAAACAATCTTGCTCAATATAGTAGTATGCTACTTGGTTTGTTTCTACTTCAATGTGTACTTGTGTTTATTTCAGTATATCACTTATACGCATTAGTGGAGCCCTTAGGATCTTTGCTTGATTACCAGCGTTGTGATGGTAGTCACACTAGTGGGGGCTGGGTAATCTATAAGCACATCCTTATACAGGTCCCTAGTCGCAGGACTATCGAGACAGGGCATCGATACTCCGGAGTAGACTAGCGTATGCGCTTCTCATCCCAGTATGGGAGATGGTCTGTCCCACAGCCATCAGTACGTCGTACTGGAGATAGTATACGGGTGCTCGTTGGGTTACGAGTACACTGGACAGGACTCGTCGGGAACTGACAGGTTGGTATTATACCTATCGTCAGTTATCAGTTCCCAGGTGACATGAGTACAGCTTAGTCCGCTGACTTGACACTGGCACTTCGCCTCAAGTGTGTTCCCACTGCATTTTGATCACCACCCTACCACGGCTCAAAGGAGTCGTGCAAACAGGTGGTGGTTGGGTGCAGTCCCGAAGCACTTGGAGGCAGTGACGGTTAGACAGGATTCGTCTCTCCCGGTATTGGGGGTTGACATCGCGCTGTGTCTAGGAGAGCCATTACACGAGTAGTCCCTGGCCAGGGCAAGCGAGATATACTGGTAGGTTTCCAGTGTTATCTCAGGGTGTTTTGGGCTTCACTCCGGCACGACTTGTACCGCTATTGGGGGACTGACGTTTACCGCCCCCTAGGCCCGCCATGCGATGTATCAGACGAACAGACCGGACTGTACGGAGACTGTCACATTCAGACTCAGTAGGAGTACCGATGGGGTTTCACCTCGTCAGCCTTCTTGTCGACATCTACCTGGGGACCGTTACGCACAGCTAGTGCCGCTTGCGGTCTGTGGTTAAACCCACTGCCAGCGTAGTGTCGAGTCTTTAGAGTCCCACACAGAGGGTATTCACCTCTGGGCAAAACAGAGTAGAGGTCGCATGGTTTTGCGACAGGGTTCGTTCTCATCCGCGCACTTGTGCACGTTTGGAGTCCGGACGGTTTTTACTGGTTGGCTCTGGTTTGAGTCAGATACCGGTATATGTTTTGGGGTTGCTTTTATCTCTCAGTATTCGTGTTCCTCGGAACAAGAATGCAGGTGTGTATGCATAGTTATTTGAGGAGGAGGAAGATGACTTTCATTAGGGTTTCGGAACGGGTGCGTATGCACAGTTGACAGTCGTCCTTTTCCAAACCCTAATGGATTTATGTTTTATCAATTAATAATATTAATAAAATGAAAAGTGTCATGGTTGGTTTTTTGTTGACTTGTTGACCATGGTTGGTTTTTGTTGACTTGTTGACCATGGTTGGTTTTTGTTGACTTGTTGACCATGGTTGACTTGTTGACCATGGTTGAAGATTTGACCATCATCATTACAAAAGCAAGATGCTTTTTGATTCTTGCAAAACCATTTAATGTTGGTAATGATAATGGTCATTCTAAAACTTTCCATCAACCTTTTCATTATCATTATTATTATTATTTGATAATTCTTTTTCTTTTGCATTATGGTTGCAAGAAGGAAAAAAGTGAGCTCATTTCTATCATAACTCTTCTCTCTCTTCATTTCATCTTCTTCTTCCTCTAGCAAAAGAGAACCCTTCTCATGTGTTGAGAATCATTCTCTTTAAAAAGAAAAGCACCCCTTAATCACTCTCTACTCATTCTAGGATCAAGGGTTTAGCAAGCCGGAGATTCTAGTTCACTCCAAGTTCGAGAAAGAGCCCAAAGGTCGTACCTTCGAGGTGGATCCATCTTCGACGGAAGAAGGCGACAAGAAGAGAACCATCAACCTCTACAAAGTTTGAAGAAGAAGGAGTTCAAGTTTAGGTATAACCATCTTCATCCGAGTAGCTAACTCTCTTTAGCTAAGTATGCTAGTTTAGTTTAGACACGATCCCGACCTTGTTTAGTCCATGTTGCCTCTTGCGATAAAAATTTGTTTTTTATACCGTTTCCGCCTCCCCGTAAGAACCGGGGGTCGCAATATGGACTTACATCTCTATGCCTTGACGAAGGTCAACAAACATAGCTTGAATACTATTGAATATTCATACGAAACGACGGAGGGCTAAGAATGGTTTTGGCGAAACCGTGAACGTAGTGAACTTGATATAATCGATGGAACGAGATAGCTTTTAGAAGGAGTGGCTCAAGCTCCGCATTTAAAAGTTATTTTTGAAAAGAACCGAGTGGTTTTTCGAAAGTGTTCCAACGACTTTTGCTTGGTTTATTATCTTGCAATAGTTCTTTTAATGCGTGATATTCTTGCATTAGTTCTTTTAATGCGTCCCATCAATTAATCCTACCATTGCAGAAAACAACCAAAATATGACGTACGCTTATGCCATTCGCATTCGCCACGGGGCCCCGTCATCACCCGTTAAGTTACTTAACTAACGACAGAGCGGGGGCTGGGCTAGCGCGGCTGTAAAACATAAGCAACGCCTAAATAGTTATAAATGTAAAGCAATGATAGACATTACAGATCACAGATGAATACATTGGATATACTAGGAATCCGCAATCCGTTCGAGCCTGCAACGAAAAGCGGATTACACGGTCGCGGTGAATAGCCAAAACCCCACCCAAGACCCCTACGGGTGCGGCAAACTACCCGCCAAGTACCCGAAGCGAAGCAACCTCCCTCACCACCGTGAGTAGGCCACTTGGCACTTCGAGATACCCGGTAGTTTGTGCACCCCCACCATGGGTCTATCCTAAGAGCAAAAACAGTAAAAATAATTATACAATGACGGCTACAACCCCGACCCGGTTGTGCGGCCAAACAAATAATAATATTACATCAATTTACATATTACATGAATGAAAGAAAAGGAAAAGCTCATCTCACATCCACCCCGGCTATTCACCCGCGACAGTCCAACACATTCATATACACAAACCATCATCAAACACAGATCACAGATATGTATAACCCCGACTAATCGACATATAGCGATTAGCCGAAGTTCAATACATATAAACAACACAGATATAACCAATATAGTCAAAGTGTAGTGAAGTTCGATAAAAATACGGATTTATAGGCCCCCAAAAACAAATTTCTTTTCTGCAAAACCTGGGCACAAATAAACCATCTGAAAAATCCCAAAACCCTACCAGAAGAACACTGCAGAAAACCCGATCACGAGAGGAGCCTAAACGGCGGCGGTTCCGCGGCAAATGCATACCTATTGCCGCAGATCCGCGGCGGTTTGAGGGAATCAGGGGATCGATTTTCGTGGGTGTTCTCACAAAACCCTGAGCCGATTTTAGGAGTAAAACCTTTTCACTTTAGAGCACAAAAAATTTCAACAGAAAGTTAGGGTTTTGTTTCTCCGGTTTTTTTGCGATTTTTCCGTTCGAACATCGATACACTTTACTACAAAGCTAGTTTAAGTTTAGTTAGGCTCTGATACCACTGTAAGTCCACGTTGCCACCCCCGGTTCTTGCGGGGAGGCGGAAACGGTATAAAAATCAAATTTTTAGTGCATGAGGCAATATGGACTAACAAAGTCGGGATCTTTTCTAAACTAAACTAGCAAGAAAGCTAAAGAGAGTTAGCTACTCGGATAAAAGGTTATACCTAACTTGAACTCCTTCTTCTTGAAACCTTTGTAGGGTTTGATGGTGCTTTCCTCGTCGCCTTCTTCCGTCAAAGATGGATCCACCTGAGGGTTCAACCTTCGGGCTCTTTCTCGAACTTTGAGTGAACTAGGATCTTTGGTTTGCTAAACCTCTAACCCTAGAGTGAGTAGTGAGTGACTTTGGGGTGTTTTTATCTCAAGGAGATGGATTCTCAACACATGAGAAGGGAGCTCCTTGAACTAGAGGAGGAAGAAGAAGAAGTGAGGAGAGAGAAGTGTTATGATAGAATGAATATTATTCTTCTTATTTTGCAACCATAACCAAAATGAAAAGAATATCAAATTAACAATAATAATAAAAATGAAATAGTTGATGGATGGTTTGGAATGACTATTATCATTACATTCATTAAATGGTTTTGCTAGAATCAAAGAGCATCTTTGATATGTAATGATAAAGGTCAAACTTTCAACCATGGTCAACAAGTCAACCTTGGTCAACAAGTCAACAAGCCCATCCATAACAAAATTTAATTTAATTAAAATTATTAATTGATATATCACAAATTCATTAGGGTTTGGAAAAAGACGACTGTCAACTGTGCATACACACCCGATCCGAAACCCTAATGAAAATCCTCTTCCTCTGCCTCAAACAACTGTGCATACGCACCCGCATTCTTGTTTCGAGGAACATGAACAAAATGAGATAAAACTAACCCCAAAACATATACTAGTATCTGGCTCAAACCAGAGCCGGCTAGTAATATCCGTCCGGACTCCAAACGTGCACAAGTGCGCGGATGAGAACGAACCCTGTCGCAAAACCATGCGACCTCTACTCTGTTTTGCCCAAAAGCGAATAGCCCTCTGTGTGGGACTCTAAAGACTCGACACTACGCTGGCAGTGGGTTTAACCACAGACCGCAAGCGGCACTAGCTGTACGTAACGGTCCCCAGGTAGATGCCGACAACAAGACTGACGAGGTGAACCCCATCTGAACTCCTACTGAGTTTGAATGTGACAATCTCCGTACAGTCCGGTCTGTTCGTCTGATACATCGCATGGCGGGCCTAGGGGGCGGTAAACGTCAGTCCCCTAATAGAGGTACAAGTCGTGTCGGAGTGAAGCCCAAAACACCCTGAGATAACACTGGAAACCTACCAGTATATCTCGATTGCCCTGGCCAGGGACTACTCGTGTAATGGCTCTCCTAGACACAGCGCGATGTCAACCCCCAATACCGGGAGAGACGAATCCTGTCTAACCGTCACTGCCTCCAAATGCTTCGGGACTGCACCCAACCACTACCTGTTTGCACGACTCCTTTGAACCATGGTAGGGCAGTAGTCAAAGTACAGTGGGAACACACTCGAGGCGAAGTGACAGTGTCAAGTCAGCGGACTAAGCTGTACTCATGTCACCTGGGAACTGATAACTGATGATAGGTATAATACCAACCTGTCAGTTCCCGATGAGTCCTGTCCAGTGTACTCGTAACCCAACGAGCACCCGTATACTATCTCCAGTACGACGTACTGATGGCTGTGGGACAGACCATCTCCCACACTGGGATGAGAAGCGCATACGCTAGTCTACTCCGGAGTATCGATGCCCTGTCTCGATAGTCCTGCGACTAGGGACCTGTATAAGTATGTGCTTATAGATTACCCAGCCCCCACTAGTGTGACTGCCATCACAACGCTGGTAATCAAGCAAAGATCCTAAGGGCTCCACTAATGTGTATAGGTGATATACTAAAATAAACACAAGTACACATTGAAGTAGAAACAAACCAATTAGCATGCTACTATATTGAGCAAGATTGTTTATACAAGGTGAATATCCCAAGCTTCCATTAAGTAATATACAAACTAGTATGATACAGTAATGACCTCTAGGGCATATACACTAACACTAGCTTGATGATGAACTCCTTACCTAGTTCCTCTTCTCTTGTCTTCTCTTGTTCTTCTTTATTTTGTTTTGTTTTTCTTTTCTTTCTTTTGAATTTTCAGAAGTTTTAACTTGATTAATTGATCTGAACACCGTATATAAAAGGTGAGGGGAAGGGTGAGGTGTAGGAGGAGGTGTCACCAAGCAAGATGTGGTGGTTTCATGCAAGGAGGAGGTGTGGGGATGGTGTTATGCATGAGAGGAGGTGGTGGCAAAACATTAGCTCTTCCAAATTGGTTCAATTTGTAATTAAATTCTGAACTAAAACATTTTCTACCTATTTTCCCCTTACACCCTCAGAAATCTAAATTTGCATAATTTTCCTAAATTTTATACTATGTTATTATAAAACACTCTTTTTATTAAAATGAAGCTAAAATTCACATTTAAACCCTTATAATTTATTTATGTTGCATACTAAAATTTTAATTTAATTTTTTAACATACATCTTATGAAATTGTCTTATTTGGTTTTAATAACTTTTTAATTTAACCTTTTATTATTTAATTAATTAATTTTATTTATTTCTAAAATTTCAAAATGTTACATAGTCTCTCTGCCAGGCTCATCATCTACTACACAACATACCTTTCTTGTCCCGGGGTACCATACCGGGTCCACCATGAACCCGCAAACGGATCATCCATCTCCTCGAATCGGGTTTCGAACACAAGTCTCAGAAAGGAGAAAACTCATGGTGGACGCACTGAAATATCATATCAAGAGAAATCGGGTTTTCAAAACAATGCATACTTTCTTGAAATATCCCCACTGGTTCTCAAATCCATAAATCACATGAAATCCGTATCTCAATACGTAAATCCCTGAAGTATGATATATGCAACATAAAACAGTAATATGAGCATATCAAGGGAAAACCGCTCTTTTAAATGAATCCAGTTTTAAATATATCATGCGGTTCCCAATTCCTTCAAAATCCAATACAACAACATATAAAGGTGTACATGTAGCTATGTATGCACGATGCATTTCATAAGTGCAATAGAAAAAGAATCAATGTCTCAATGTCAATAACAATACAATACCGCATATGTGTATAGGTTGTGTGTGTCATGGCGATTACCGACGATGTGGGTGTAGCATACAATTTAGTGCTCGTGCAACATGAACCGTCAGTAATGGTGCAGTGTCCACTAGGTACTAAGTCAAGGCACAACAAGTAATGGTATGCAATAATACTCATGCACAATCAACATATATGCATATAAACATGCGGCTATAATATCATATCTAGCCCTGACGCATAACGCCATACGGGCGATTTCCCCGTAGATGTTAAATCTACTCACAATGATCTCGAGCTAGGTAAATCCGACCGTCTGCTTCCCTTTCTTCGCAGCGTCCGAAGTCCCCGCCTGCGATCCTATTAACACAAAACACAATAACGTGTGGATTTAGCAAACTATGCAATAAAAACGAATGCAACGCCAATAAAATGAATTGGTTCCCTTAGGCTACAAAAGGGTTCGGTTAGCGGCTAACTTGTGTGGCGACATCACCAAAACAAACCCACGATAGCAAGCTACCCGAAACACTAAAACTACGTCAGATCAATCGTAACGCACGTCGTCGAAACACTAAAAACTAGCCAATTGTTCCCATATTTTTCATACTGTCAATACCTAAAAATCTAGCAGTACCAAACACCCTAAAACAACTGCAGACAGCTACCCACAAAAACACAACCACCAGTCACCCAAATACCCGAGCTCGCCGGATTTTCCTCTCATGTCGCAGGCCAAAACAGGTCCGGTGGGGTTTGTGCTAAAGAGGAACACTCAGGCCTCTAGTACAACACTACTACACTGCTAGTTTTTTCAGTAAATACTCGTGGTCACAGCAGATCACAGACATGCTATAATGACACTAAAAACACGATACGTGCACAAAACTATATCTTTATCGTTCTAAACAGCGACCACTATGCAACACAATAATATAACAACCTAATTAACAGTTTAGAGGTCATTACCAATCCACACTTGCTCAAAACCCTAGCTTTCCATGCTCCAAGTGATCTTAGTGGCTAAATCTTGACTTGTGAAAGGTTTTTGTGGTGTTTAGTGGTGATTTGCTTAGGTTTTGTGAGGATTTGGGTTAGGGTTTCAGTTGAGGGAGTGAGGGAGATGAGATGAAGAAAATAATTAAGAATGAAGGGAGAATGAGAGAATGTGAGTGAGGGAGTGTATGAGTGAGGGTGAGGGAAATGAGAGGGTGAATTTAGAGAGAGCCATGCCCTTCTCTCTCTTCATTAAATGCAAGCCATGCTTGCCCATGCCTCATGATGCATGCCACCCTCTCTCTCTCTCTCTCTCAAGTCAACCAATTTTCAACCCATTTAAATTTTGAAAACTAATTAATTTTGATAATTACATAAAACAAATGGCATGACATTTAAGTTAGGGTGACATGGCTACTTAAGCATGGTTAACCCTAATTAACCCTAGGTTAACATGCACATGTGTGTGCAAGCCCAAAATAAATAATAATAAAATAATAATTAATTTTTATAAAATATTTGAAAACTATTTTGGTAAACTTTTTACTAAAAAACTACATTATCGCTTAATTAACACTAATCGCATTCTAAGGTGTTACAATCTTCCTCCTTGAAGAAATTCATCCCCGAATTAAAAAATCTTACTATGCGTACCTTTAAAGAAATGAGGGAATTTCTTCTGCATCTCACTCTCGGCCTCCCAGGTGACCTCTTCACTATTCGGGCCACGTCAAAGAACTTTTACAGATGGCAAGACCTTTGATCGAAGTTTCATCACCTGCCGATCCAATATAACTACCGGCTGCTCGGTGAACGAAAGATCGCACTCAAGCTGAACGGTCTGGTGCTGAATAATGTGAGATGGGTCATGAAGGTATTTCCGAAGTATCGACACATGGAATACAGGGTGAACATCCGAAAAACTGGGTGGAAGTGCCAAACGGTAGGCAACAGTACCAACTCGCTCAAGAATCTCAAAAGGACCTACAAATCTGGGACTGAGCTTCCCTTTCCTCCCAAATCCCATCACTCCCTTCATCGGAGAAATCCGTAGGAATACATGATCCCCCACTGCGAACTCGAGGCTGCGACAACGACGGTCGGCATAAGACTTCTGTCTGTTCTGGGCCGCTCTCATCCTATCCAGAATCTACTAGATCTTCTCCGTAGTCTCTTGAACTAGCTGGGGTCCTAAAATCCTGCTCTCGATGAGTTCGATCCAACAGACTGGCGATCGACACTTTCTACCATACAAAGCCTCAATAGGTGCCATCTGAATTGTCTTCTGATAACTGTTATTGTAGGAAAACTCTATCAACGGCAAGTGACGATCCCAACTGCCACCAAAATCAAGAACGCACGAACGAAGCATTCCTCTAGAGTCTGTATAGTCCACTCTGACTGACCATCGTTCTGCGGATGGAAAGCGGTGCTAAAGCTCAAACGGGTACCTAAAGCTTCCTGTAGATTCTGCCAAAGACGGCTAGTGAACTGGGTGCCTCTATCAGATTCAATACATGTGGGAACGCCATGCAAATGCACAGTCTCATCAATGTATAACTGAGTATACTGAGCATAACCGAAAATGGTCTTCACTGGAAGGAAGTGAGCCGCTTTCGTCAACCGGTCAACAATCACCCAAATAGAGTCATACCCTCGATCGGACATGGGTAGACCCACAACGAAATCCATGGAGATCTGCTCTCATCTCCACTCCAGAATGGGTAAAGGCTGCAATTCTCCTGCTGGTCTTTGATGCTCAGCCATGACCTGCTGACAAGTCAGGCACCTCGAACCGAAATCCGAAACATCGCTGTTCATCCCTGTCCACCAGTAGATATCTCTCAAGTCACGATACATCTTGGTAGAGCCTGGGTGAACACTAAAAGATGACTGATGTGCCTGCTCTAGGATCTCGCGTCTCAACCTATCGGTATCAGGTTGTAACACCTTAGAATGTGTTTTGTGGCTAATTATGTTTTAATATATGGTTTTTAATAAAAGTTTACCAATTTGGTTTTAATTATTTTATCCTATTTAATGAATATTTTATTAGATTTTTCCTAGGCTTGCACACACTTGTGCATGATTACTAGGGTTGTAATTTTGGGTTAACCATGATTAGCAATCATGGTTAGCTAACAATTTTACGTAATCTAGTTTTATAAATTGTTTAAGTGTGCATGGTTGTTATAATTAAAAGGGTTTTTAATTGGTTTGAAGTGTTGACTTTGGGAGGGAGAGAGGGCATGGGCAATATGGCTCAAGCCATGCCTCATTAATGATGAGAGAGTGAGAAGGGGAGGGGTTTTATGTTGCTCTCATTTCTCCCTCTCATATTCTTTTCTCTCATTCTCTCACACTCTCTCACACACACACCCACAGCAGACCAGCAGCAGCAGCACCAACAGTGACAACAACAACAGCATCTGGAAGCATCAGCAGACAGCAGTGGCAGCAGCTTCTGGCAGCAGCAACAAGAGCCCCAGCAACTGCAGCAAGCCCTCATCTCCTCCATCCACTCTTTCTCTTGCTTCTTAGGGTACCATAGGGTATATTTCCTTAACCCAATATCATGGTTTGCTTAAGTTGTGTGTAGTTTAGCATCGGTTTGTGTTAAATAGTTAGTTTTGTGCTAAAATGGTGAATTATGTGGAATGTTGGTTAAGTGATGATTGTATTAGTTAACCTAGCCTATTTTAGTATTTTTAGGGTTACTTTAACTGACAAATTCCCCAGATTTCACTAAAATACCATAGGGTTTGTGTTTTGTGCAAAATCGGTGTTTTTAGGCGATATATTGGCATTCTGTAATCTGCTTTTGACCCGGGGACTTCAGGACAAAATTGGGAAAACTGGGGCATGCACACTAGGTCTAGAACACACCACCAGAACACGAGACCCCCATTCCCAACTCAGGCCGCAGATTTAATAGATTTGGCCGCAAATTGCGGCCAAGTAGGGGGCTGGGGTGTTGGGGTCTTGGCTAGGGTTCTCTACTGTGCTCTCTAGTGTTTTGGCATATGTAGTTTTGTGAGTTTTGACCTGTAAAAAAATCTGGGACAATATATCGTTTTTCGTGTTCGTTGTGTTTGCGCGATACGTGAGTGGGTTCTGTGATCCAGCGTGTCGCGGTAGTTTTAGACGCGTATTCACACGTTTCAGCGTATCGTGCACACGCGCGTTTAGTTCGCGACGTGAGTTTCTCGTTTAGTGTCGATATCGCGTTTTGCGAGATATTTGGCTTATATATGGGTTTCTTGTCTCATTTTCAGGTTTGAAGGCGAGTACATCGGACGCTGCTACAGGGAAAACAGATGGTAGGATTCACCTATCGTGGAGCGCTGGTGAGTAGATTTAACATCTACAGGTGAATCGCCCACATGGCGTTATGCGTCTGGGCTAGAATTCTAATACTTGTCGCATATTCTACGTCATTGTTAGAATTGCGCCTTTACCCTATTTACTTTGATATAGTTGTACTGTGACTAGTAACCGTAGGACACTACACATATTATTGAGGGTTCATGTTGCACGAGCACGGATTGTATGCTACACACATACCGTCAATAATTGCCATGTCACAAACAAACCATTATATATATTATATTACTTATCACATTCGACATTTAGCTACAGAGATACCTTTGCTCATATTTTACTTATACCCAGGGGGTATACTACATATTTTACTTATACCCAGAGGGGTATACTACATCTTTTACTCATAGGTAGACACCTATACTTAGCTGTACCTTATTGATTTCGCATACATCTGGTTTCAGCTACATATTTTCTTTTATATGTTCGCATTTCAGATATATCGCATATATTTATTCCTGGATTTGCACATTGTTATTTGGATTTTACATGATGTTTTCTGGATTTGGGAACCGCGGGAGTTCATGAAATTATGCATACATTGGAAAACCCGGTTTCCTTGATATGATATTTGCGCAGCCACCATAAGATTTATCGGTTCTGATTATATACTCCATATGAGGTGTGGTTGCCGTATGAGGGTACATGGTGGGGCCCGGTATGGTTCCCCTCGGCAAGAAGATCGATGGACTTTGCCGATTGAGCCTGGAGGCGGGCGAGTATCTACCGGTGACAGTACCAATGACTCGGCGGGGATCATGGAGATACCATTGGGCGTCATGCACGTATTCATACGTCGAAAGGCGAGGGTCAGAGCTAGGCACTCTTGCTTTCGGGATAGCGTATGATACGTACCTATCAGGATGCTAGTCTTGGTGACGGCATCTGATAGATCGGGATTTCTGTGTCGGTGCTTGGCACATTATTTTCATGATATTTCTTTTAACACCTTTGTATATATAACAGGGGATTTATCCGTTGTTATATATACCCTTACACCGATATTAGTGGAGTGGGACGCTAATATATGTGTATTGACCCCATCATATTTATTTCTGCAAATATATACCTTTAGAATGTTAGAATTCTACTTGAGATTTGATTTGGATATTAGGTGATTCATTGAGATTGGATATTGGACATACATATGGGATTACTGATTTGTACATTTGGGATATAGGAGATTACTCGATATTGTACATTGAGGAGATGTGAGACTTATATGATGTGAGAGCCCAACTTGGGGGCTGATTTGAGGAATTAGGATTTGAGTGTCTTGATGGATTGTGATCCTACCACGATGACAGGATTTCGTGGGATGACATATTTCACTCCATACCTCATACCTTTTCACTTATGCACTGTTCCATGTATTAGGAGTACCTGTTAGTGTACCCTTCATGATTGCTGCATATTTACATTCTCATATCCTTATTGCATGGTTATTGCATACTACTGTCATTTTATTATTGCTTCACATATTGATTGTACCTGCTAGTGTACTTTCCTTTATTCTGCATTTCATATGACCTGTTATTACTGCAATTGTATATCTTAGATTCATGCTGTACGTACATTCCTGCGATTACCTGCATATGTTATTTACTATTCACGAGTTGGCAACTCACCCCCGTTGTGCCACAGGTGTTGCAGGGTGTTCCCCAGAGTAGTCGAGGCAGGCTATTCAACTATTCACCTATCATCTTTTGCTACAGATACCGCATCGGCTCACAGTATACTATTTTGCTTGGGTGGGTGGATGATTATCTGTATTTCATATTGTACATTCGTTGTATCTTGTACTCTCCATCTACTATTATGTTGTTGATTTAGAGACTTGGTGAGGACGATATTGTGTATTATTTGTGCTTTGTTGTCTTATATACAGCTTATTCTCTATTGTCTTTATTTCTTCGCTACGGCGTCGTATATTTGTGATGTGGATTGTTTTCCGCCTTTGGGCCAGTTTTTACAAAAGAGGTGTTGCTAAAATTTTAAATATAGAAAGTGGGACTTTTAAAGAATTTGGGTTGTGATTTCAAATGTTTCAAAACTTTTATTATCTTTTCCGTATTTTCATGGTTTAGATTTCTGGATTTTGGCTTTCTTTTACTGCGTTACGTCTTTAGGCGTTGCGTAGTATTAGGGCCGTCACGTGACAATTTCGGGTCGTGACAAAGTTGGTATCAGAGCGCTAGGTTTTACTTTTCGGAGTGTAGGATGACCTTAGTATGATGGAGTAGGTAGCTTAAGCAGAGTAACATAGTCTGTGTATGTCTGCAGCATACCCACGATGCGGTACTTCGCCTTAAGTAACCTAAGTACAAATTGCTTGAAATTCCTTCCTTGATGATTCATATCCTTGTGATTCGATTTCCGTATTCTTATCGAATCTTATACCTATTTATAGCCTTGCCACCGATGACTATGGGGACTCAGAGTGATGCAGCGAGGGCCGAGGTCAGAGTTGGCTCGGGTGAGAAGAGTACTGACCAGGATGGCACTCTAGTTGCACAGGTGTAGACGGATCAGCCTTCGACATATAGTATCGATAGGATTTTGGCAGAGATGCAGGACTTCCGCCAGACGATGAGTTCAATGGTTGATGTCGTTCGAGAGCTACGACAGGAGGTTGTCACCCCTGTTACTCAGTTGTCACTTACGATCAGCATGCAGCAGTCCGTCACCTACATAGCACCAGTGGTTACAGCTCCAGTTGACGAGGCGCATATTCCAGAGGCTCAGAGAGTTCCAGGACAGTGGAGGACTCGTACCAGTGTACCAGCCCAGAGACAGAGGTTTGGTCATCGAGAAAGATTTCATGGCCGTCGCGGGAGTAGCAGAGGCTTAGGACGAGAACAGTCGTTTAGCTCTCATTCCCAAGAGGGTCAGCAGTCAGCGCGTGGATGTTTTCGATGCGGAAGCCTTCAGCACTTCGTCAGGGATTGTTCCTCAGCACGGTGTCAGGATCGTACTCAGAGAGGCCATGGACGTGGAAGGTTCGCTCAGAGGGCTCAGTCTACCAAAGGAGTTCAGCCAGTTGCGGGTAGAGGTCAGACACAGGGGTTTGCTTCTACTAATCGGGACGCGCAGGCGTCTAATGCAGAGTTTTCAGGTAGCCTTAATTCGCATGTTCTTTGATGTACTCATTTGCTTTTCACACTTGTACTATGGTTGGGTAGATTAGTCGTAGTTTGTGTTAACTTCTGTCAGCGATTCTTTTGTTGCGCGACACGTATTTCAGTTTTGTGCCAATCGGATAGGAGATAGAGATTCGTCCATCGTTTCGATCCTTCTAGAGATGTTGGATTTGACGTTCTCCTGGGCATGGACTGGTTAGCTACGTGCTAGGCGTCTGTGGACTACCGCGAGGAAACAGTCAGGAATTGTTCCCCGGCGAGTCAGTTCTTTTTGTGCAGGTGGATAGTTGTGCCGCCTCTCACAGCTTGAATTCAGCCTATTTTGCTTGTCGGCTTTTGAGGAGATGTCGCGGATTCTTGGCATTCATTCGTGATACCGGAGCCACAGTGGGATTGTTGGACCGGGTTCGTTTCGTGCGAGAGTTTTCCGACGTTGTTCCAGATGAGCCGGCGAAGCTTAGGGAGCTTAAGAATCAGTTGCAGTGTTGTTGTTTGGGGAGTTTTGTGCATCTGAGCGTTTCGCTTTTGGAAGGTCCTATTTCTGTTCGTTAAGAGAAAGACGGCAGTTTAAGGTTGTGTATCGACGGATCGTTGATTGAACCGGTTTACAGTGCGGATAGGTATCCTTTACCTCGCATTGACGATTTCTTCGATCAGCTCCAGAGTGCGAGACATTTTCTAAGTTTGTTTGGGATCTGGTCATCATTATTGCGGGTTCGGAGTGATGGCATTCCGAAGACTGCCTTATGCGTGCTACGGTCTTTGTGTGTTTTGGTGAGTTATTGGATTCACTGATGCCCTAGCAGCATTCGTAGATGTGATGAACCAGATTTCTTCAGGCCGTTCTTCGACCAGTGTTGTTGTGTTATTTACGACATTCTGGTGTATTTAATGTGTCTTGAGGAACAGGAGCAGCACTTGAGGATTTGTTATGCAGATACTGGGAGAGCATCAACAGTTTGCTAAATTCTCGGAGTGTTTCTTCAGGCTTGTTTTTGTTGACTCTTAGGTCTTGTAGTTACGGGAGACGGTTTCGTATGGTTCCGAGGGAGATCGTAACCGTACAGCTTAGGCCCAGACTTGTGTGCAGGACAGAGGTCCGCAGATTTGGGGCTTAGCAGGTTCTTACCACCATTTCGTGCAGGATTGCTAGAGTAGTGCTGCATCGTCGACTGAATTGACCGGAATGGAGGTTTCTTTTCTTTGGACTGAGCCATGTGTGCGGAATTATCGGCAGTTGAAGATTCGGTTAACAACGGCATCAGTTCCTTCTTTGCTTTTGGTTCGGGCAACTTTGTTGTTTAACTGTAATGTTTCTTGAGTGGGCTCGAGTGTGTACTAAGGTGACACTATAGAGTTATCGCTTTTGCTTCCCTACAATTGGAGGAAGTATGAGAAGGATATTCCACTCATGATCTGGAGATGGCCGCGGTGGTTTTGCGTTGGAGATTTGGAGACACTATTTGTTCGAGTGTCGTGTCAGACTTTCACGGACCACCAGAGCTTAATGTACATCTTCCTGCAGCAGATTTTGATTGTTGTGATAGTCTTCTACAGATTTACAGTTCTTGTGCAATCGTTGAGTACAACTTAAGTTCGTCTCTACGGAGGGGACAACTTGCTCATGTCCGCGCCCGACCACATTTCTTTAATCGCTTTCGCGAGATACTGCCCGCCGATGCTCGTTCGTCAGAGATACTTGAGCATACTCGGTTGGGTAATGATTCGGAATCCTTGATTTATGACATGGTGTGCTAAGTTAGGAACGCGTTTGTGTACCTGATATTATCAGGTAGAGACATGCAATCCTAGAGCAGGCACATCTATCAACTCTTTATATTCATTCAAGAACATTAAAGTGACTTGTGAGATAGTTACGGGTGGACAGGAATGTAAAGAGAAGTTTCAGGTTTCGTTTCAAGGTGTCTGTCTTGTTGTGTGCTTGGGTCGAGCATCTGAGGCCGGCTGGAGAGTTGCAACCTTTTACCGTTCCGAAGTAGGAGTGGGAGCAGATCTCCATGAATTTCGTTATGGTGTCTACCCAAGTTTAGTCAGGGTGTAACTCCATTCGGATTCTTGTAGCCTGGTTATACTCAGTTTGCTCAGTTGTTCTTTGTTAAGTTGTGTGTTGTATTGATTGTTGTCAGCAGTTGGGGATCGTCACTCGCCATCGTTAGGGTTCTCCTTCGATAGCTGTTATCAGGAGACACTCCAATTGGCAACCTTTAGGTTTAGGGGTTAGGTCGTGTCGATCACTAGTCTGTTTTTTTCTGACTCTGCGTTGTAGGATTTTTGGGACCCCAGCTAGTCTAGAGACTTCGGAGATGATCCAGTTGATTTAGGTCAGGATGAGAGTAGCCCGGTGCAAATAGAGGTCTTATGCCGACTGTGTTGGTCATAGACTTGAGTTCGCAGGGACAGATCATGTATTCCTACGGACTTTTCCGATGAATGACGTGTTCAGTTTTGGAAAGCTTACCCCAGGACTGTGGGTTCTTATGAGATCCTCTAAGCGAGTTAGCTTTGTTGACTTTAATTAGGCACTTCCGCCCAGATTATTGAGTTTTCACCCCGTATTTCTTATGATGATACCTTACAATTTCCTTCTCGACCTTTCTCACATGATTTAGCACCAGTCCATGTAGCTTGGACGCGATCTTTCGTTCACCAGCAGCCATGTGTGTTAATGGCCCGGCAGGTGGAGAAACGTCGGTCAAGGGTCTCGCCATCTGTGAAGGGTTTTACTTGGGCGTAGCCGTATAGTGAGGTAATCACTTGGGAGGTTGCGAGCGAGATTTGAGAGCTGTAATCTTCTCTTTGAAGGTACGCGTAGCAGTATATTTTTAAATTCGGGGACGAATTTCTTTTAAGGGGGGAGATTGTAACACCTTAGAATGTGTTTTGTGGCCAATTATATTTTAATATATGGTTTTTAATAAAAGTTTACCAATTTGGCTTTTAATTATTTTATCTTATTTAATGAATATTTTATTAGATTTTTCCTAGGCTTGCACACACTTGTGCATGATTACAAGGGTTGTAGTTTAGGGTTAATCATGATTAGCAATCATGGTTAGCTAACCATTTTCCCTAATCTAGTTTTATAAATTGTTTAAGTGTTACGGGTTTTAAGTGTGCATGGTTGTTATAACTAAAAAGGGTTTTTAATTGGTTTGAAGTGTTGACTTTGAGAGAGAGAGAGGGCATGGGCAATATGGCTCAAGCCATGCCTCATTAATAATGAGAGAGAGTGAGAAAGGGAGGGGTTTTGTGTTGCTCTCATTTCTCCCTCTCATATTCTTTTCTCTCATTCTCTCACACTCTCTCACATACACACCCACAGCATACCAGCAGCAGCAGCAACAACAGTGACAACAACAACAGCAACAACATCAGCAGACATCAGTGGCAGCAGCTTCTGGCAGCAGCAACAGGAGCCCCAGCAACTGCAGCAAGCCCTCATCTCCTCCATCCACTCTTTCTCTTACTTCTTAGGGTACCATAGGGTATATTTCCTTAACCCAATATCATGGTTTGCTTAAGTTGTGTGTAGTTTAGCATCGGTTTGTGTTAAATAGTTAGTTTTGTGCTAAAATGGTGAATTATGTGGAATGTTGGTTAAGTGATGATTGTATTAGTTAACCTAGTCTATTTTAGTGTTGTTAGGGTTACTTTAACTGAGAAATTCCCCAGATTTCACTAAAATACCATAGGGTTTGTGTTTTGTGCAAAATCGGTGTTTTTAGGCGATATATTGGCATTCTGTAATCTGCTTTTGACCCGGGGACTTCAAGACAAAATTGGGAAAACTGGGGCATGCACACTAGGTCTAGAACACACCACCAAAACACGAGACCCCCATTCCCAACTCAGGCCGCAGATTTAATAGGTTTGGCTGCAATTTGCGGCCAAGTAGGGGGCTGGGGTGTTGGGGTCTTGGCTAGGGTTCTCTGCTGTGCTCTCTAGTGTTTTGGCATGTGTAGTTTTGTGAGTTTTGACCAGTAGGAAAATCTGGGACAATATATCATTTTTCGTGTTCGTTGTGTTTGCGCGATACGCGCGATACGTGAGTGGGTTTTGTGTCGCGGCGTGTCGCGGTAGTTTTAGACGCGCATTCACACGTTTCAGCGTATCGTGCACACGCGCGTTTAGTTCGCGACGCGAGTTTCTCGTTTAGTGTCGATATCTCGTTTTGCGAGATATTTGGCTTATATATGGGTTTCTTGTCTCATTTTCATGTTTGTAGGAGAGTACTTCGGACGCAGCTACTGGGGGAAACAGGTGGTAGGATTCACCTAGCGTGGAGCGCTGGTGAGTAGATTTAACATCTACAAGGGAATCGCCCGCATGGCGTTATGCATCTGGGCTAGAATTCTAATACTTGTCGCATATTCTACGTCATTGTTAGAATTGTGCCTTTATCCTATTTACTTAGATATAGTTGTACTGTGACTAGTAGCCATAGGACACTGCACATATTATTGACGGTTCATGTTGCACGAGCACGGATTGTATGCTACACACACACCGTCAATAATTGCCATGTCACACACAAACCATTATAGATATTATATTACTTATCACATTCGACATTTAGCTACAGAGATACCTTTGCTCATATTTTACTTATACCCAGGGGGGTATACTACATATTTTACTTATACCCAGGGGGGTATATTACATCTTTTACTCATAGGTAGACACCTATACTTAGTTGTACCTTATTGATTTCGCATACATCAGGTTTCAGCTACATATTTTCCTTTATATGCTCGCATTTCAGATATATCGCATATATTTATTCCTGGATTTGCGCATTGTTATTTGGATTTTACATGATGTTTTCTTGATTTGGGAACTATGGGTGTTCATGAAATTATACATACATTGAAAAACCCGGCTTCCTTGATATGATATTTGCGCAGCAACCATGAGATTTATCGGTTCTGATTATATACTCCATATGCGGTGTGGTTGCCGTATGAGGGTACATGGTGGGGCCCGGTATGGTTCCCCACGGCAAGAAGATCGATGAACTTTGTCGATTATGCCTGGAGGCGGGCGAGTCCCTACCTGTGACAGTACCAATGACTCGGCGGGAATCATGGAGATACCGTTGGGAGTCATGCACGTATGCATACGTCGAAAGGTGAGGGTCAGAGCTAGGCACTCGTGCTTTCGGGATAGCGTATGATACTTACCTATAAGGATGCGAGTCTTGGTGACGGCATCTGATAGATCAGGATTTCTGTGTCGGTGCTTGGCACATTGTTTTCATGATATTTCTTTTAACACCTTTGTATATATAACAGGGGATTTAGCCGTTGTTATATATACCCTTACACCAATATTAGTGGAGTGGGACGCTAATATATGTGTATTGACCCCATCATATTTTTTTCTGCAAATATATACCTTTAGGATGTTAGAATTCTACTTGAGATTTGATTTGGATATTAGGTGATTCATTGAGATTGGATATTGGACATACATATGGGATTACTGATTTGTACATTCGAGATATAGGAGATTACTCGATATTGTACATTGAGGAGATGTGAGACTTATATGATGTGAGAGCCCAACTTGGGGGTTGATTTGAGGAATTGGGATTTGAGTGTCTTGATGGATTGTGATCCTACCACGATGACATGATTCCGTGGGATGACATATTTCACTCCATCCCTCATACCTTTTCACTTATGCACTGTTCCATGTATTAGGAGTACCTGTTAGTGTACCCTTCATGATTGCTGCATATTTACATTCTCATATCCCTATTGCATGGTTATTGCATGCTACTGTCATGTTATTATTGCTTCACATATTGATTGTACCTGCTAATGTACTTTCCTTTATTCTGCATTTCACATGCCTGTTATTACTGCAATTGTATATCTTAGATTCATGCTGTACGTACATTCCTGCGATTACCTGCATATGTTATTTACTATTCACGAGTTGGCAACTCACCCACGTTGTGCCACAAGTGTTGCAGGGTGTTCCCCAGAGTAGTCGAGGCAGGCTATTCAGCTATTCACCTATCATCTTTGGCTACAGATACCGCATCGGCTCACAGTATACTATTTTGCTTAGGTGGATTGGATGATTATCTGTATTTCATATTGTACATTCGTTGTATCTTGTACTCACCATCTACTATTATGTTGTTTACTTAGAGACTTGGTGAGGACGATATTGTGTATTATTTGTGCTTTGTTGTCTTATATACAGCTTATTCTCTATTGTCTTTATTTCTTCGCTACGGCGTCGTATATTTGTGATGTGCATTGTTTTCCGCCTTTGGGCCAGTTTTTACAAAAGGGGTGTTGCTAAAATATTAAATATAGAAAGTGGGACTTTTAAAGAATTTGGGTTGTGATTTTAAATGTTTCAAAACTTTTATTATCTTTTCCGTATTTTCATGGTTTAGATTTCTGGGTTTTGGCTTTCTTTTACTGCGTTACGTCTTTAGGCGTTGCTAGTATTATGGCTGTCACGTGCCAATTTCGGGTCGTGACACAAGTACACACAAATGAGTCCGAAAACATAGCACACCCTGGTCATCAATCAAGAACTCCGAATCTCGACCCTACCTAACATGCTCCAGAATCTCAGACAAACGGGCATCGGCGGGCTGTGCCTCACGAATACGATCTAGCAGAAGTAGACGGGCGTGGACATGAGCAAGTTGTCCCACAGTGGAAGTGAACTCAAACTGTACTCTACTGTCACACAAGATCTTCCAATCTGCAGAAGACTTTCTCTGAACTGCGCTCAACTAGGACAAGCTACCCATGGGCCTACGACTCAAAGCATCGGCAACCACATTCGCCTTGCCCGGGTGATAAAGGATCTCATAATCATAATCCATCACAAGCCCCATCCAACGGTGCTGACTCAAATTCAGATCCCACTGCTGGAAGATGTACTTTAAGCTTTTATGGTCCGTGAAAATCTGACACGACTCCCTTTAGAAGTAGTGTCTCCAAATCTTATGCGCAAAGACTACCGTGGCCATCTCCAGATCATGAGTAGGATAATTCTGCTCGTGCTTCATCAACTGTCGGGAACTATAAGAGATAACTCTATCATGCTGCATCAATACACAACGGAGCCCCACTCGAGAAGCTTCACAGTAAACGACAAATCCGCCTGATCCATTAGGTAAAGATAAAACTGGTGCAGTCGTCAACCGAGTCTTCAACTGCTGAAAACTCTGCTCGCATGCCTCGTTCCAAAGAAAAGGAACCCCTTTCCTGGTCAGTCCGGTCAGCGGTACAGCGATACTCGAGAAGTCCTGCACAAAACGGCGGTAGTAACCGGCTAAGCCCAAAAAGCTGCGGACCTCTGTCACTGATATAGGTCTGGGCCAACCTGTACGGCCATGATCATTCTCGAGTTCACACGAATACCGTCTCCCATAACCACATGACCTAGGAAGTCAACACTATCAAGCCAGAAGGCATACTTCGAGAATTTAGCAAACAGCTGGTGCTTTCTCAATGTCTGTAAAGCAATCCTCAAGTGCTGACCATGCTCCTCACGACTCTTGGAATAAACCAGAATGTCATCAATAAACATAATAATATACTGGTCGAGGAACGGCCTGAAAATCCGGTTCATCAAATCCATGAATGCTGCTGGGGCATTGGTGAGTCCGAACGACATCACCAAAAACTCATAATGCCCGTTGCGTGTGCGATAAGCCGTCTTCGGAACGTCATCGTTCCGAACCCGCAACTGGTGATAACCTAATCTCAAATCAATCTTAGAAAAATGTCCCGCACCCTGGAGCTGATGAAACAAATCGTCAATGCGAGGTAAAGGATACCTATTCCGCACCGTTACTCGGTTCAATTGACGATAATCAATGCACAACCTCAAACTCCCGTCCTTCGTCTTGATGAACTGAACATGAGCTGCCCAAGGAGAATCACTCAGACGTACAAGTCCCCTATCAAGCAACTCTTGCAACTGATCCTTAAGCTCCCTAAGCTTCGCCGGGGCCATACGGTAAGGCGGTATAGAAATAGGTCCCGTGCCGGGGATCGGATCAATGCAAAACTCATTCTCACGCTCTGGCGGCAATCCAGGTAACTCATCGGGAAATACGTCGGGAAACTCTCGCACGATAGAAACCTGGTCCAACGAATCTACTGTGGCTCTAGTATCTCGTATGAAAGCTAAGAATCCCCGACATCCTCACCTCAAAAGCCGACTAGCGCAAAGGGCTGAAATCAAACTGTGAGGGGCGGCACCACGGTCCCCCTGCACAACCCGGGAAAACAAAACCTAACTGTATCCTCACGACAGTCCACAGACGCGTAGAAAGTAGCTAACCAGTCCATGCCTAGGAGAACGTCGGAGTCCAACATCGCAAGAAGGATTAAGTCGACGGACGACTCTCTATCTCCAATACGGATGGCACACGACCGAAACAAGTGTCGCACAACAAACGATTCGCCAATAGGAGTAGTCACAACAAGCGGCTGATCTAGCAAACACGACTCTCGGCCCAATCTCGGAACGAAGTGTTTAGAAACATACAAGTGCGTAGATCCCGGATCAAACAAAACGTGTGCATCGAAAGAACATACTGAAAGTGTACCTGAAACGACTGCATTGGACGCCTACGCGTCCTGATGAGTCAAAGAAAATACTCGTTCCTGCCCTCTACCTGCAACTGGATGTCCTCCGCCACTGCCACACTGTCCTCTCTGAACAAACACTCCACGACCATGACCTCTCTGAGCATAAGTCTAACACGGAGCAACAACAGGCGCAAGAGGCAACACACTCTGAGGTAGAGAAGGTGGTAAGGTAACATGCGATACGGCTGCCTTGTCCTCACGTGGCTCAGTACAATCTCTAATGCGATGATAGAAACTCTCGCACAGGAAACATCCAGACGATGATTGCTGACCTTCCTGGGGATAAGAGCTAAACAAATGACCTCATCCCAAGCCTCTGCTACTCCCACTACCTGAACGAAATCTTTCGCGGCGTCTAAACATCTGCCTCCTGGATGATACACCAGTACGAACCCTCTTCGGTTCCGGAACGACCGATGTCTCGGAAAGACGCTCCTCAACCAATAGGGCTGCGTCCACTGCGGCTGCATATGTGTCACAATGTTGTGTGCTAATAGCGAGGAACAACTGGGTAAGCAGGCCTCGTACAAACCTCTTGATCTGCATCTCCTCGGTGTCCACCAAATATGGAGCATACACAGATAGCTGGATAAACTGCACATCGTACTTTGCCACCGTCATATCCGGAGTCTGGTGTAACGACTCAAAACGGCGAGCTTGAGCATCCCTGACGCTCTGCGGAAGAAAATGGGCAAGAAACACCATCACAAACTCAGCCCAGGCCATAGGAGAAAGACCTGCGGTTCTGCCCCTCTCCAAAGACTAGCACCAAGTCTGGGCAAGACCCTCCAGACGAAAACTCGTGAACTCTACCCATCTCGCGTCGGAGCATCTCAGCGAACGACAGATCCTAGCCATCCGATCTATAAACGACTGCGGATCCTCAGCTACATTAGTGCCAGTGAAAACCGGAGGCTTCAGCCTCATGAACACAGATAACGATAAGGTCATGACCTCCATAGCTGCAGGTACAACTGCCTGAACAATATGCACCATCGCGGTCCCCGTAACAGGTGGGAAAAACTCCTGTCGCTGCGCTCGACTGGCCTCAACTAACGACCCAATCATCTGGTGCAAATCCTGCATACCGGCCTCTAGACTAGTAATACGATCAAGCGAAGGTGGATCAATCTGCTCCGGAATAACGGGCGTACCGCCATGGTCAGTCCTCGTCTCCGACGAGCCAACTCTGACCTCGGCTCTCGCGGCCACTCTCTACGCCCTCGTAGTCTTCGGCGGCATAATGGCTGAAAGTGATAACATGATTCGATAAGATCATAGAAATCGAATCACAAGGATGTATATAATCACGGAACGAATTTCAACCAACAAGTCCTAAGGTCACTTAGGCGGAGTACCGTGTCATAAGTATGCCGCGGAACATACACACGCTACGCCACTCTGCTTAAGCTACCTACTCTATCATACCAAGGTCATCCTACACTCCGAAAGGTAAAACCTAGCGCTCTGATACCAACTTTGTCACGACCCAAAATTTGGCAAGTGACCGGCACTTAAACCACCCGACGACAACAGGCGTAACGCAATTTGAGTATGCCGAAAATCCAGAAATCTAAACCATCAAAAGTATTAAGTGATAAAAACATTGTTAAAAACATTTGGAAATGTTAAGTAAAAATCCTTAAACTTAAGTTTATTTTCTTAAAAATTTCGGCAGCACGTCTTTTGTAAAAACTAACCCCGAAACGAGTACAAACATAAGATATAAGTAAAGCAACATATGATATAAATAAAGCATCCCCAAACGGGAGAAAATCACCCCCAAAGGCAGAAACAATCACCACAACCATATATACGATGCCGTAGCGAAGAAATAGACAGTATAAGTGAAAAACAACATAAAGAGATAAAACTGCATAATAAAAGCCGGCTCACATGAGCTCGACACCCAGAGTCACAAAATATACAATAACGTCCTCACAACTCATCTCTAAGTCAATACATGAAAGTGGTAGATGGAGAGTACTAGATACAATGAAATATACAATGGATATAAAATCGGATAAACGCAACTCACCTACAGTAAAACGGCTCACAGCCAACCGTAGCGGTATCTGCTGCAAAAAAAGATACAATAAGAAGCCCTGCATCGACTACTCTGCGGGTCAAGCCTGCAAAACACTGTGGTACAACGGGGGTGAGTTGCAAACTCGTGAATAGTAAGTAACATCATAGAGATAATCGCAGGTATGCACGTACAGCGATAATCTATCACATGCAATCTGATAGCATAAATCTGGTAATATGGATATGCAATGATCATGAAAGGTACTCTATCAGGTACTACAAATACATGAAGCAATGCATATCAAATTAATGCTGAGTAAAGGATAAAACATATCATCATCAATGAATCATCATCTTGGAAAAACTGGTGTCCATCAACGACACCCAAAATCCAAATACCTCAGGCGCCGTCACTCTGATCGGCCCTCATATCTGTAAATCTCATGGAACCTGAGTGCCCAACATCAGCACTCGTAACATCTTGAAAACTCATGCGCAACATCAACACGCAAATCCACATAACTCGGGCTCCGTCAGCCCGGATCGGCCCATAGGCTCCGTCAGTCCGGATCGGCCCATATCGATCTCACTACTCGGGTCGGTATCCTCCGAATAACCGCCAGGTCCAACCAATCACCGGTAGGTAGTAGTCCCTCTGCCAGGCTCATCGTCTACTGCACAACATATCTTTCTTGCCCCGGGGTACCATACCGGGTCCACCATGAACACGCAAACAGATCATCCAGCTTTTCGAATCAGGTTTCTAACACAAGTCTCAGAACCGAGAAAACTCATGGTGGATACACTGAAATATCATATCAAGAGAAATTGGGTTTTCAAAACAATGCATACTTTCTTGAAATATCCCCACGGTTCTCAAATCCATAAATCACATGAAATCCATATCTCAATGCGTAAATCCATGAAGTATGATATATGCAACATAAAACAGTAATATGAGCATATCAAGGGAAAACCGCTCTTTTCAATGAATCCAGTTTTAAATATATCATGTGGTTCCCAATTCCTCCAAAATCCAATGCAATATCATATAAAGGTGTACTTGTAGCTGTATATGCACGATGCATTTCATAAGCGCAATAGAACAAGAATCAATGTCTCAATGTCAATAACAATACAATACCGCATATGTGTATAGGTTGTGCGTGTCATGGCAATTACCGACGGTGTGGGTGTAGCATACAATTTAGTGCTCAAGCAACATGAACCGTCAGTAATGATGCAGTGTCCACTAGGTACTAAGTCAAGGCACAACAAGTAATGGTATGCAATAATACTCATGCACAATCAAAATATATGGATATAAACATGCGGCTATAATATCATATCTAGCCCTGACGCATAACGCCATACGGAAGATTTCTCCGTAGATGTTAAATCTACTCACAATGATCTCGAGCTAGGTAAATCCGACCATCTGCTTCCCTTTCTTCGCTGCGTCCGAAGTCCCCGCCTGCGATCCTATTAACACAAAACACAATAACGCGTGGATTTAGCAAACTACGCAATAACAATGAACACAACGCCAATTAAACGAATTGGTTCCCTTAGGCTACAAAAGGGTTCGCTTAGCGGCTAACGTGTGTGGCGACATCACAAAAAAAACCCACGATAGCAAGCTACCCGAAACACTAAAACTACGTCGGATCAATCGTAACGCACGTCGTCGAAAAACTAAAAACTAGCAAATTGTTCCCAGATTTTTCATACTGTCAATACCTAAAAATCTAGCAGAACCAAACACCCTAAAACAACTTCAGACAGCTACCCACGAAAACACAATCCCCCAGTCACCCAAATACCCGAGCTCGCCGGATTTTCCTCTTGTGTCGCCGGCCAAAACAGGTCAGATGGGGTTCGTGCTTCAGGTGAACACTCAGGGCCTCTAGTACAACACTACTACACTGCTAGTTTTTCTAGTAAATACTCGTGGTCACAGCAGATCACAGACACCCTATAATGACACTAAAAACACGATACGTGCACAAAACTATATCTTTATCGTTCAAAACAGCGACCACTATGCAACACATCAATATAACAACCTAATTAAAAGTTTAGTGGTCGTTACCTATCCACACTTGCTCAAAACCCTAGCTTTCCATGCTCCAAGTGATCTTAGTGGCTAAATCATGACTTGTGAATGGTTTTTGTGGTGTTTAGTGGTGATTTGCTTAGGTTTTGTGAGGATTTAGGTTAGGGTTTCAGTTGAGGGAGTGAAGGAGATGAGATGAAGAAAATAATTAAGAATGAAGGGAGAATGAGAGAATGTGAGTGAGGGAGTGTATGAGTGAGGGTGAGGGAAATGAGGGGGTAAGTTTAGAGAGGGCCATGCTATTTTCTCTCTTCATTAAATGCAAGCCACGCTTGCCTATGCCTCATGATGCATGCCACCCTCTCTCTCTCTCTCTCAAGTCAACCAATTTTCAACCCATTTAAATTTTGAAAACTAATTAATTTATATAATTACATAAAACAAATGGCATGACATTTAGGTTAGGGTGCTATGGCTACTTAAGCATGGTTAACCCTATTTAACCCTAGGTTAACATGTACATGTGTGTGCAAACCCAAAATAAATAATAATAAAATATTAATTAATTTTTATAAAATATTTGAAAACTGTTTTGGTAAACCTTTTACTAAAAAACCGTATTATCGCTTAATTAATACTAATCGCATTTTAAGGTGTTACAATCTTCCCCTCTTAAAGAAATTCATCCCCGAATTTAAAAATCTTACTATGCGTACCTTCAAAGATATGAGGGAATTTCTTACACATCTCGCTCTCGGCCTCCTAAGTGACTTCTTCACTATTCGAGCCACGTCAAAGAACCTTCACAGATGGCAAGACCTTTGTCCGAAGTTTCTTCACATGCCGGTCCAATATAACTACCGGCTGCTCGGTAAACGAAAGATCGCGCTCTAGCTGAACGGTCTGGTGCTGAATAATGTGAGAAGGGTCATGAAGGTATTTGCGAATTATCGACACATGGAATACGGGGTGAACATCCAGAAAACTGGGTGGAAGTGCCAAACGGTAGGCAACGATACCAACTCGCTCAAGGTTCTCAAAAGGACCTACAAATCTGGGACTAAGCTTCCCTTTCCTCGCAAATCTCATCACGCCCTTCATCGTAGAAATCCATAGGAATACATGATCCCCCACTGCGAACTCGAGTCTGCGACAACAACGGTCGGCATAAGACTTCTATCTGCACAGGGCTGCTCTCATCCTATCCTGAATTAAATGGATCTTCTCCATAGTCTCTTGAACTAGCTGGGGTCCTAAAATCCTGCTCTCGTTGTGTTCGGTCCAACAGACTGGTGATCGACACTTTCTACCATACTAAGCCTCAAAAGGTGCCATCTGAATTGTCTCCTGATAACTGTTATTGTAGGAGAACTCTATCAACGGCAAGTGACAATCCCAACTACCACCAAAATCAAGCAAGCAACGTACGAAGCATATCCTCCAGAGTCTGTATAGTCCGCTCTGACTGACCATCGTTCTGCGGATGGAAAGCGGTGCTAAAGCTCAAACGGGTACCCAATGCTTCCTGTAGCTTCTGCTAAAGACGGCTAGTGAACCGGGTTCCCCTATCAGATACAATGCATGTGGGAATGCCGTGCAAACGCACAGTCTCATCAATGTACAATTGAGCATATTGAGCAAAACCGAAAGTGGTCTTCACTGGAAGGAAGTGAGCCGCTTTCGTCAACCGGTCAACAATCACCCAAATGGACTCATACCCTCGACTGGACCTGGGTAGACCCACAACGAAATCCATGGAGAACTGCTCTAATTTCCACTCCGGAATGGGTAAAGGCTGCAATTCTCCTGCCGGTCTCTGATGCTCATCCTTGACCTGCTGACAAGTCAGGCACCTTGAAACGAAATCCGAAATATAACTCTTCATCCCTGTCCACCAGTAGATATCTCTTAAGTCACGATACATCTTGGTGGAGCCTGGGTGAACACTAGAAGCTGACTGATGTGCCTGCTCTAGGATGTCCCATCTCAACCTATCGGTATCAGGTACATACAAACGAGTCCCAAAATGTAGCACACCCTGGTCATCAATCAAGAACTCCGAATCTCGACCCTGCCGAACATTCTCCAGAATCTTAGACAAACGGGCATCGGCTGGCTGTGCCTGACGAATACGATCTAGCAGAAGTGGACGGGCGTGGACATGAGCTTGCTGTCTCCCAGTGGAAGTGAACTCAAACTGTACTCTACTGTCAAACAAGATCTACCAATCTGCAGAAGACTGTCTCTTAACTGCGCTCAACTGGGACAAGCTACCCCCGGGTCTGCGACTCAAAGCTTCGGCAACCACATTCGCCTTGCCCGGGTGATAAAGGATCTCATAATCATAATCCTTCATAAGCTCAATCCAACGGCGCTGTCTCAAATTCAGATCCCGCTGCTGGAAGATGTACTTTAATCTCTGGTAGTCCGTGAAAATCTGACATGACTCCCCGTACAAGTAGTGTCTCCAAATCTTTAGCGCAAAGACTACCGCGGCCATCTCCAGATCATGAGTAGGATAATTATGCTCGTGCTTCTTCAACTACCGGGAAGCATAAGCGATAACTCTATCATGCTGCATGAATACACAACCGAACCCCACTCGAGAAGAATCATAGTAAACGACAAATCCGCCCGATCCAGAAGGCAAAGATAAAACTGGTGCAGTCGTCAACCGAGTCTTCAACTGCTGAAAACTCTGCTAGCATGCCTCGGTCCAAAGAAAAGGAACCCCCTACCAGGTCAGTGCGGTCAGCGGTGCAGCGATACTCGAGATGTCCTGCTCAAAACGGCGGTAGTAACCGGCTAAGCCCAAAAAGCTGCGAACCTCTGTCATTGATACAAGTTTGGGCCAAAGCTGTACGGCCTCGATCTTTCTCGGGTTCACCCGAATACCGTCTCCCGTAACCACATGACCTAGGAAGTCAACACTATCAAGCCAGAAGGCACACTTCGAGAATTTAGAAAACAACTGGTGCTCTCTCAATGTCTGCAAATCAATTCTCAAGTGCTGGTCATGCTCCTCACGACTCTTGGAATAAACCAGAATGTCATCAATAAATGCAATAATAAACTGGTCGAGGAACGGCCTGAAAATCTGGTTCATCAAATCCATGAATGCTATTTGGGCATTGGTGAGTCCGAACGACATCACCAAAAACTCATAATTCACGTAGCGTGTGCGAAAAGCCGTATTCGGAACATCATCGTTCCGAACCCGCAGCTGGTGATAACCTGATCTCAAATCAATCTTAGAAAAATGTCCCGCACCCTGGAGCCGATCAAACAAATCTTCAATGCGAGTTAAAGGATACCTATTACGCACCGTAACTCGGTTCAATTGACGATAATCAATGCACAACCTCAAACTGCCGTCCTACTTCTTGACGAACAGATCATGAGCTCCCCAAGGAGAAACACTCGGACGTACAAGTCCCCTATCAAGCAACTCTTGCAACTGATCCTTAAGCTCCCTAAGCTCCGCCGGGGCCATCCGGTAAGGCGGTATAGAAATAGGTCCTAGGCACCCTATAGTGGTCGGTTATGTGCGACATGGCCGGATCACAGTGAACGGTTCCTAGGCACCCTATAGTGGTCTCACAAGGCATCAACCATGCCAATTTACAAAAATTATGGTGCCGAGAAACCCTAATACGGATCGTCGTCTAGAATCCTAGGAGAAAAACGAATCTAGTTAACACTTTAACTAAAGATCGGAAGTTATAACCTTTGTAGATCCGGATATCCACTTCCTTAGCTCCACGTAGTCTTCCTCTCGCTGTCCTTCTCGAATCCTAGACTCAATCGTCGGCTTCATCGGAAAGACGAGCGGGCAAGGTCGTCGGCTTCGTGCCGAAGATGATCTACGTCGAGGTTGCACAAGTTCAAGCTCCAACTTCACCAAGTGGTGAAACTTGTGAAGAAAACACCCAAAACAACTTGGCAAGAGGTAGAGGGAGAAGAAAAAGGAGGTGGGTTCACTTTAGAATTGGATTTCTCACTTTAGATCTCAAGTTGCCATTGATGGCATCAAGGTTTCTTTCTTGAAGAAGAAGGTCAAGAAGAAGAAAAGAATATGATAAGTCTATTTTAAAATGAAAAAGAAAACCATACTTATCATATCCTAACTAAGGTTAAGTGTAGAGAATAGACCATGGTAAGTGGATGGGTTAGGGTTAAGCATGAAGACAAGAATGGTTAAGAAGTCAAAGCTTCATGAAGCTTCAACTAAAAACAAACTTCTCCACCATTCTTATCTAAATCTTTTCCAAATAAATAAATGAACAAATAAATAAATAAATGAATATGCAAAACCCTAATTATCAAATTAACCATGGTTTAATTCTATACACTTAACTAAATTATCAAGTATCATCAAACATGATACAAATGTGTGCACAAAAGTACATCATATATACTTCTTGCACATCGAGTGAGAAAATCCATATAAAGTGAACCAATACTAGCTAATGCAAAGTAATATATCAAATATATAATTATACATTAAATCATTAAATCAACATTTGATTCAATGATCCGGTCATGTCGCATATAACCGACTAGTATCCATTGTATCGATTTATCGAATAATTGATTCGATAACTAGGTCATATCGAATATAATCAATCGATACATCCATCGCGAGAATGAAATACGGTATCACATACACGCATTATTCTCGGTCCCGCACATATCTCATATGCGCTCCTATTTCGTTTCGCTTGAACCAGGAAACCTCTGTGTAGGACTCTAAAGACTCGTCAATACGCCGGTAGCAGATGATGATCATATCAAGCACCCACAAGCCGCAAGCGGTCTGCTAAACGTAACGGCTATCCGGGTACTGAGCGATCAGAAGATCGACGAGCTAGCCCGCTCATACTCCTGTGAATCCAACCAGTAACACTTACCGTACAGTCCGGTCTGTTCGTCTGATATGTCGCATATCAAGTCTAGGGGTGGTAAACGTTAGACCCCAATAACCGATAAGTCGTGCCGATGTGAGGCTCATAACGGGTCGAGAAACTACTGGTAACACTTACCAGCAAATCTCTGATCAGCCCTGGCCAGGGACTTCCCTGTTACGGCCAATCAAGCACAGCGCAACATCAACCCCCAATACCGGGAGAGACGAAACCCCTTCTATCGCTCATTGCCTCCATGTGACTCGGGACTGTACCCAAAGACCACCGTTTTGCACGCCCTCATGGACGTGGTAAGGTGGAGATCAAAGCACAGTGGGAATCACACAAGGCTCTATGACGATCTCGGGTCTACAGACTAACCTGCACAAGTGTCACCTGAGAACTGCCATCTGACGTGAGGTATAATACCATCTGGGAGTTCTCGGCGAGTCCGTCCAGTGTACCCAGTCTCCACTGAGCACCCGTATACCATCTCTGATGTCAAACACCAATAGATATGGGATCATCCATCGCCCATCCCATGGGTCGAGAAGCGTATACGCTAGTCTACTCTGGTATATCGATGCCCCGTCTCGATACACCTACGACTAGGGACCTTGAAGGAAGTACTTATGGACTACCATGTCCCCACTAGTATGATCTGCATCATAGTCCAGGCAGTCAAGTACACATCCTAAGGGCTTTACCAACATGTAACCATAAGACAGTTTAAAGAGACTTGTATACATGTTAAGATAAAGAGTAACCAGATAGCATACTATCATATCGAGCAAGAAAGTCATCTCTATATATGTCCAAGCATCCAATATAATATACAACATCTGTACAATACTGGCCTCTACGGCATACATACAACTAACAATCTCCCACTTGCACTAGGGCCAGCTGCTGTAGTATCGCATACCGAGCATCCCGAAGAGTCTCTCAAACTGTATCTGGGGAATGGCCTTCGTGAGTGGATCCTCCGTGTTGTTCTTCGTGTCAACCCTCCTGACCTCGATCTCCCGGCGATCAACTATCTCCCGTATCAGGTGATACTGCCTCAGAATATGCCTGGACCGCTGATGGGACCTGGGTTCCTTGGACAAAGCCACCGCTCCATTGTTATCGCAATACAAAGGTATTGGATGCTCAATGGATGGAACCACTCCAAGTTCAGTAATGAACTTCTTGATCCAGACAGCCTCTTTGGCAGCATCGTTGGCAGCGATGTATTCAGCCTCCATCGTCGAGTCTGCCACTGTTTCCTGCTTGGAACTCTTCCAGCTAACCGCCCCTCCGTAAAGGGTGAAGACAAAGCCCGACTGCGACTTAGAGTCGTCCTTATCACTCTGGAAGCTCGAATCGGTAAAGGACTCCACTTGGAGCTCTCCGTTACCATACACCAAGAACATATCTCTAGTCCTTCGCAAGTACTTGAGAATGCTCTTCACAGCTGTCCAGTGACTCTCTCCAGGATCAGCTTGATACCTGCTCACTATACTTAGTGAGTATGCTACATCGGGTCTGGTACATAGCATTGCATACATGATAGAGCCTACTGCCGAAGCATAGGGTATCCCTTGCATGCGAGCTCTCTCCAAATCAGTCTTGGGAGACATCTCTTTGGAGAGAGTGACTCCAGAGATCGTGGGCAAGTTCCCGTGCTTGGACTCTTCCATACTAAACCTCTTTAGTATGGTGTCAATGTACCTGGATTGGGACAATCCCAAAATCCTTTTGGATCTATCTCTATAGATCCTAATTCCCAATATGCAGGAGGCATCACCAAGATCTTTCATTGAGAATCTTTGTGATAAGAAGAGCTTGACCGATTGCAGCATAGGAATATCATTTCCTATCAAGAGTATGTCGTCCACGTACAATACGAGGAAGACAACTTTACTCTCTTCCACCTTCTTGTAGATACAAGGTTCATCTGGGTTTTTGACGAAATCAAACTCTTTGATAACGACGTCAAAGCAGATGTTCCAACTCCGCGATGCTTTCTTTAATCCATAAATGGATTTAAGCAGCTTGCACACCTTCCCGCTGCTCCCACTGTCTACGAAGCCCTCTGGCTGAGTCATGTACACGCACTCTTCTAAATCACCATTTAGAAAGGCGGTCTTAACCTCCATTTGCCAGATTTCCTAATCATGATATGCAGCGATGGCAAGCATGATCCGGATGGATTTAAGCATAGCCACTGGAGAAAAGGTCTCGTCATAGTCCACACCTGGTCTTTGACGAAAACCCTTTGCTACAAGTCTAGCTTTGAAAGTCTCCACTTTCCCATCTACACCAAGTTTCTTCTTGAAGATCCACTTGCTCCCAATGGGTTTTACCCCTTCAGGAGCAACGTCCAAAGTCCATACTTTGTTGGTGTACATGGATTCCATCTCGGACCGCATAGCATCCAGCCATTTCACTGAGTCCCCACTCGTGATGGCCTGCTCGAAGCTAGTTGGGTCATCATCCTCCATGATGCAATCCTTGCTCCCACCATCCATGAGAAAACCGTAGTATCTCTGAGGTTGGCGAGGAACCCTACTAGATCGGCGGAGTGGCTGGGGTTCATCGGGAACTACGGAATCCTCTGGTTGCACCAGATCTTCTGTTGTAGCTTCTGCAGCTGGAACTTCTTCCAGTTCTACCTCATGACCACTAATCTCTTTTTCAAGAAATTCCTTTTCTAAAAAGGTGGCATGCCGAGAAACAAACACTCTTTGTTCCTCAGGGTGGTAGAAGATATACCGTGGAGAATTCTTGGGATATCCAACAAATTTGCATAGAACAGACCGTGCCTCGAGTTTGTCCGGATTTTGTCGTTTGACATAGGCTGGACAACCCCATATCTTAACATAGTTAAGACATGGTCTCTTCCCTTTCCATATCTCATATGGAGTGGTAGGCACAGATTTGGTGGGGACCATATTCAATAGATCTATGACTGTCTCAAGCGCATACCCCCAGAAAGAAATAGGTAACTCAGCTGTGCTCATCATAGAGCGCACCATATCTAATAGGGTGCGGTTCCTCCGTTCTGATACACCGTTGTGCTGTGGTGTATATGGAGGAGTCAGCTGAGAGAGAATCCCATTCTCTTTTAGGAAGTCCAGGAATTCATTGCTCAAGTATTCACCTCCTCGATCAGATCGAAGGATTTTAATACTTTTTCCGGTTTGGTTTTCGACTTCTTGTTTATATTCTCTAAATTTCTCAAAAACTTCAGACTTGTGTCTTATTAAGTACACATGTCCGTATCTTGAGAGATCGTCAGTGAATGTAATGAAGTACGAAGAACCATCCCTGGCATGTGTAGACATGGGACCACATACATCACTATGTATTAGTCCCAAGAGTTCGGTAACTCTTTCTCCGTGTCCCGTAAACGGAGTTTTGGTCATCTTGCCTTTGAGACATGACTGGCAAGTGTCATAAGATGAAAATTCGAATGGTTTCAAATATCCATCCTTATGCAACTTAGCCAGTCGTGTCACATTGATGTGACCCAGTCTATAATGCCACAAGAAGGATTCGTTCAGTTCTGAACTCTTCCTCTTGTGTGTGCTTGTTATGCTAAGAACTGTTGATTGATTTAGAACATAAATGCCATTGCACAACGTGCCTGATCCAACCAACTTTTGGTTACGGAAAATGTTCATAACATTGTCCTGTAATACAAAATTATATCCCTCTTTACTTAATAAAGAAACCGATATAATGTTGTATATCAGGTTCGACATGTAATAGCATTCGTTCAGAACCAATGTATTACCAGTTGGTAATACAAGGTGATATTCCCCGACAGTCTTAGCTGCAACAATTGCACCATTTCCAACTCTAATGTCTTTATCACCTTCTCCAAGTTCTCTACCTTTCCCGAGCCCATGTAACTGATTACATATATGGGATCCCGACCCGGTATCTAATACCCAGGACGTAGAGCAAATGGAGAAACAGTTCTCAGTAACGAACACACCCGAAGAAAATGCATCAACATGTACTTTCTTCATTCGGGTGGCATGGGAATCCTGGCATTCCCCTATAACTCTTATAAGAAAGAACGGAACCAACGTTCCCCAGCACAGTATAACATGCGGGTTCGGTCAATACATCCATATTATTATCTTCATTAGGGCATGAAATGGTCGCTACCTGGAGAGAGAGAGAAGAAAACACTTTAGCGTATGCTCGTGCAAGATCAGATTGGTTATTATCTTATCTAATCAGGATGGCTCCCACTGCTTTTTATCAAATCTTCCTTCAAACCTTAAAAGGAAAGACTAGCCGGGATTAATTACACACTACAAGTTCGCCAATCTTTCAGCCAGGCCAGTGTCGGTACTTTGAGGGAGGTCCCCCGTGCTTTAGTACGAACCTAATTAATGTAAACCTCGTTTTCCCAGAGGCGTAACCCCGTTGACACCTTTCTAGACACCTACTTGATCAGCTAATTGCAATGTGTAAAACTCTCCCAGGAGTAACTCTTACTCGCAGTGGGTATCGGGATCCAACTATCTCATAGATGGTATGCAATCTCATTGCAAATTTCAACACTTGAAATTCCCGATAATACTTTTGCCCCTAGCGTGCTATGACCTTGACGAAAGCCAACAAACCACAGCCCGCTAGTCAAGTTCAACCCGTACATTTCTTGACTGATTTAAACCCACCCGCACGACCCTTGACGAAAGCCAAAAAAGCCGTACGACTACCCTAATCCAATCACATCATATGCAGCAGATAAACAGCACATAGCTACCGCACACTACACCTTGACGAAAGACAACAAATGTAGCACGAATACTATATGTAACTTATCTGAAATGACGGAGGGCTACGCAGGTTTTTCTGAAAACCTATTGCGTAATGAACTTAATATCGTTCTAGAATCAAATGAAGTTTTGAAATGGAGTGATTTTGAGGCTTTTCTAGTTTTGCTAAAGGAGTCATTCCCGGTGAAGGGATCTCGGTCCTTTCCTCGTCGAATGAGGTGCGGGATATATCATATATATCGCTGTGCAAAGCAAAAACTCTTAAAAGCAATCAAAAACCAAACCGAGTGTGTAGCATCTGCCAGTTATTGCTAAAGGAGTCACTCCCGGTGAAGGGATCTCGGTCCTTTCCTCATCGAATAAGGTGCGGGATATATCATATATATCGCTGTGCAAAGCAAGAACTGTAGCTACCTGTTTTATTTTGAAATTTGATTCTACAACATCTTAGGTTTCTTTTCTTTCATTAATCACATTAATGAAGTCCCATCATTTAAGTACCTAAACATCACAGATAGATAGGACGCACACTTATGCCATCCGCATTCGCCTCGATGTCCCCTTGTGCACCGTTAGGTTAGGTAACTAACGACAGAGCAGGGCAGGGCTAGCGTGGGTGTAAAACATAAGTAACGTATATATAATATATCATATATACTATATACTATATCCATCACAGAACAACACATGATCACATCACAGATATCGCAGCAGAAGAAACATATGAAATATTGGATATACTAGGACGTCCGTGTTTTCAATACGAGCCAGTATAAAACACGGATTCCACGGTCGTGATAAATAGCCAATCCCACACCCCTAGACCCCTACGAGAGCGGCAAGCAACCCTACCAATTCTAGGGTTAGGAGACCCGGACTCGACTCCTCGAGTTGGTCTCCCACTGGACCCCAGAACCCGGTTACTTGTGCTCCCCTCCTTGGGTCTATCCTAATGCGGAAAAGTAAATAATATACAAAGGGTGACATCTTCCGCTACCTGGAAGTGCCCCAAATAAAAGAATATTACATACAAGTTTTTACATGAATTAAAATGAAAAACACTCATCTCACATAAAAACCCCCGGCTATTCGAACACGACGATCCAATATAACATATCCAGCAACACATAACATCACATGTCATCAACGTAAGTAAGTATGCATACCCCAATTGTCGTTGACATATAGCAACGAAACCGGCGATATGAACATGCTACACTTACGGTCACAGAAAAAAAAGTGTAAAACTACAACAGTTGGAATCCGCAACCTCTTTAGACATCACATGCCTAATCAGATGAAATACTTAGACATCACATGCCTAACAGTTATAAACCCCGCATTTTAGTCTCATTATCGAAAACTCTTTTCAATATCATGTGAAACTAAACAGCTAGATTTATAACATTCATTCAGTTATCTCATAACTGTTTGTGAATTCCAATTATTGTATCACATTCCAGATAAACAGAAAATGTTAAACTTTCCGATCGAACAGTCGAATACCCAAGTTTTCCCGATACAACTCAACACATGAAATAAGTCTAACAACATTCAGTTCGTGCCTCAGTACCAACGGTCCAGCCGTAAAAGGGTCAAGCCAACGCCTCACATGTGGCACGCCGTACTGCCCCAAACCCGAAGGTTCAAAGGGCAGTTCAAGACGGTCACATAATCGAGTTAAGGTTTGTTGTCTTCTAGAGGGTCCATCGCGTTACTTGCACTACTTAGAACGTCGTTAAACTACGGAAAAATCCAACACTTGGAAATTTCCCGACAGGGGAAAAATTGGGTATTTATATCTGGTCGAACTTTTTAACATATTCTAAAAATTATCCGGAAATACACAAAGACGAAATTTGATACCCCGATCGAAACACCGAATCCCCAAAGCAACCGCAGAAAATTCAACTCTTGAATAATTATTAAAAATACCCAGGAAAATCACCACTGGAAACTAAGAATTACTGTGTAAAATTCTATATATATTAAGGTCGTACGGTCGCGGAACCGCCGCATGAGCCATGCTCATGCCGCGGATCCGTGGCTACATAGTGGAATTATGCTGTCGAATTTCACAGAAACTCTTATATTTTCCAGATGGTTTTTCTGCATATTTTTAATTTGGAAAAATCCCAGTTTAGAAAAAGTCCAGAGAGCACTTGGGTTTTAGGGTTTCGGGTTCGTTCGGACTTCAAACATCGTCTGGACTTCGCCTAAGGCTCTAGCTAGGGTCTGATACCAGTGAAAGGTTCCTAGGCACCCTATAGTGGTCTCACAAGGCATCAACCATGCCAATTTACAAAAATTATGGTGCCGAGAAACCCTAATACGGATCGTCGGCTAGAATCCTAGGAGAAAAACGAATCTAGTTAACACTTTAACTAAAGATCGGAAGTTACAACCTTTGTAGATCCGGATATCCACTTCCTTAGCTCCACGTAGTCTTCCTCTCGCTGTCCTTCTCGAATCCTAGACTCAATCGTCGGCTTCATCGGAAAGACGAGCGGGCAAGGTCGTCGGCTTCGTGCCGAAGATGATCTACGTCGAGGTTGCACAAGTTCAAGCTCCAACTTCACCAAGTGGTGAAACTTGTGAAGAAAACACCCAAAACAACTTGGCAAGAGGTAGAGGGAGAAGAAAAAGGAGGTGGGTTCACTTTAGAATTGGATTTCTCACTTTAGATCTCAAGTTGCCATTGATGGCATCAAGGTTTCTTTCTTGAAGAAGAAGGTCAAGAAGAAGAAAAGAATATGATAAGTCTATTTTAAAATGAAAAAGAAAACCATACTTATCATATCCTAACTAAGGTTAAGTGTAGAGAATAGACCATGGTAAGTGGATGGGTTAGGGTTAAGCATGAAGACAAGAATGGTTAAGAAGTCAAAGCTTCATGAAGCTTCAACTAAAAACAAACTTCTCCACCATTCTTATCTAAATCTTTTCCAAATAAATAAATGAACAAATAAATAAATAAATGAATATGCAAAACCCTAATTATCAAATTAACCATGGTTTAATTCTATACACTTAACTAAATTATCAAGTATCATCAAACATGATACAAATGTGTGCACAAAAGTACATCATATATACTTCTTGCACATCGAGTGAGAAAATCCATATAAAGTGAACCAATACTAGCTAAAGCAAAGTAACATATCAAATATATAATTATACATTAAATCATTAAATCAACATTTGATTCAATGATCCGGTCATGTCGCACATAACCGACTAGTATCCAATGTATCGATTTATCGAATCAATGATTCGATAACTAGGTCATATCGAATATAATCAATCGATACATCCATCGCGAGAATGAAATATGGTATCACATACACGCATTATTCTCGGTCCCGCACATATCTCATATGCGCTCCTATTTCGTTTCGCTTGAACCAGGAAACCTCTGTGTAGGACTCTAAAGACTCGTCAATACGCCGGTAGCAGATGATGATCATATCAAGCACCCATAAGCCGCAAGCGGTCTGCTAAACGTAACGGCCATCCGGGTACTGAGCGATCAGAAGATCGAAGAGCTAGCCCGCTCATACTCCTATGAATCCAACCAGTAACACTTACCGTACTGTCCGGTCTGTTCGTCTGATATGTCGCATATCAAGTCTAGGGGTGGTAAACGTTAGACCCCAATAACCGATAAGTCGTGCCGATGTGAGGCTCATAACGGGTCGAGAAACTACTGGTAACACTTACCAGCAAATCTTTGATCAGCCCTGGCCAGGGACTTCCTTGTTACGGCCAATCAAGCACAGCGCAACATCAACCCCCAATACCGGGAGAGACGAAACCCCTCATATCGCTCATTGCCTCCATATGACTCGGGACTGTACCCAAAGACCACCGTTTTGCACGCCCTCATGGACGTGGTAAGGTGGAGATCAAAGCACAGTGGGAATCACACAAGGCTCTATGACGATCTCGGGTCTACAGACTAACCTGCACAAGTGTCACCTGAGAACTGCCATCTGACGTGAGGTATAATACCATCTGGGAGTTCTCGGCCAGTCCGTCCAGTGTACCCAGTCTCCACTGAGCACCCGTATACCATCTCTGATGTCAAACACCAATGGATATGGGATCATCCATAGCCCATCCCATGGGTCGAGAAGCGTATACGCTAGTCTACTCTGGTATATCGATGCCCCGTCTCGATACACCTACGACTAGGGACCTTGAAGGATGTACTTATGGACTACCATGTCCCCACTAGTATGATCTGCATCATAGTCCAGGCAGTCAAGTACACATCCTAAGGGCTTTACCAACATGTAACCATAAGACAGTTTAAAGAGACTTGTATACATGTTAAGATAAAGATTAACCAGATAGCATACTATCATATCGAGCAAGAAAGTCATCTCTATATATGTCCAAGCATCCAATATAATATACAACATCTGTACAATACTGGCCTCTAGGGCATACATACAACTAACAAGAAATAGGTCCCGTGCCGGTGATCAGATCAATGCAAAACTCAATCTCACGCTCTGGCGGCAATCCAGGTGACTCATCGGGAAATACGTCGGGAAACTCTTGCACGATTGGAACCTGGTCCAACGAATCTACTGTGGCTCTAGTATCTCGGATGAAAGCTAAGAATCCCCGACATCCTCTCCTCAAAAGCCGACTAACGCAAATGGCTGAAATCAAACTGTAAGGGGCGGCCCCACGGTCCCACTGCACAACAAGAACTGACTCGCCGGGAAAACAAAACCTAACTGTCTTCTCACGGCAGTCCACAGACGCGTAGCAAGTAGCTAACCAGTCCATTCCTAGGAGAACGTCGAAGTCCAACATCGCAAGAAGGATCAAGTCGACGGACGACTCTCTATCTCCAATACGGATGGCTTACGACCGTAACACGTGTCTCACAACAAACTACTCGCCAATAGGGGTAGTCACAACAAGCGGCTGATCTAAACATGACTCTCGGCCCAATCTCGGCACGAAGTGTGTAGAAACATATGAGTGCGTAGATCCCGGATCAAACAAAACGTGTGCATTGAAAGAACATACTGAAAGAGTACCTGAAACCACTGCATTGGACGCCTTCGCATCCTGATGAGTCAAAGCAAATATTCGTGCCTTCCATCAACCTGCAACTGGCTATCCTCCGCTTCTGCCACCCCGTCCTCTCTGAACAAACCCTCCATTACTATGACCTCTCTGAGCATAAGTCTGACGCGGAGCAACAACAGGTGTAAGAGGCAACGCTCACGTGGCTCAGGTGGAGAAGGTGGTAAGGTAACATGCGATACGGCTGCCTCGTCCTCACGTGGCTCTGTACAATCTCTAATGCAATGATATAAACTCCCGTACCGGAAACATCCAGACGATGACTGCTGACCCTGCTGGGGATAAGAGCTAAACAAATGGCCTCGTCCCAAGCATCTGTTACTCCCACTACCTGAACGAAATCTGTCGCGGCGTCTAAACATCTGCCTCAGGGCTGATACACTAGTATGAACCCTCTTAGGTTCCGGAACGACCGACGTCTCGGGAAGACGCTCCTCAACTAATAAATCCGCGTCCACTGCGGCTGCATATGTGTCACAATGCTGTGCTCTGATAGCGAGGAACAACTGGTTAAGCAGGCCTTGTACAAACCTCTTGATCTGCATCTCCTCAGTGTCCACCAAATATGGAGCATACACAGATAGCTGGGTAAACTGCACATCGTACTCTGTTAGTTATATGTATGCCCTAGAGGCCATTACTGTACATACGATGTATATTGTAGTGGATGCTTGGACATATATAGGTAGGACTTTCTTGCTCGACATGATAATATGCTATCTAGTTACACTTTATCTTAACATGTACTCTGATTGTCTCTATGTTACATGTTGATAAAGCCCTTAGGATGAGTACTTGACTACCAGGAATATGATGCAGATTATACTAGTGGGGACAGTGTAGTCGCCAAGTACATCCTTCAAATGTTCCTAGTCGTGGGAGTACCGAGACAGGGCATCGATACTCCAGAGTAGACTAGCGTATGCGCTTCTTGACCCATATGATGGGCGATGGATGATTCTATATCCATTGGTGTTTGACATCAGAGAAGGTATACGGGTGCTCAGTGGAGACTGGGTATACTGGACGGACTCGCCGAGAACTCCCAGATGGTATTATACCTCACGTCAGATGGCAGTTCTCTGGTGACACTGGTACAGGTTAGTCTGTAGACCCGAGATCGTCATAGAGTCTTGTGTGATTCCCACTGTGCTTTGATTTCCATCATACCACATCCAAGAGGGCGTGCAAAAAGGTGGCTTTTGGGTACAGTCCTGAATCACATAGAGGCAATGAGCGATAGGAGGGGTTTCGTCCCTCCCGGTATAGGGAGTTGATGTTGCACTGTGTTCGATTGGCTATAACTGGAAATCCCTGGCCAGGGTTGCTGAGATTTACTGGTAAGTGTTATCAGTAGTTTCTCGATCTGTTATAGACCTCATATCGACATGACTTATCAAGTTACTGGTGTCTGAAGTTTACCACCCCTAGACGAGATATGCGACATATCAGACGAAGAGACCGGATTGTACGGGAGAGTTACTGATTGGATTCGCAGGAGAATGTACAGGCTTGCTTGTTGATCTTCTGATCGCTCAATACCTGGGTGGCTGTTACGTTTAGCTGACCGCTTGTAGCTTGTGGGTGTTTGATATGATCATCACCTACTGCCGGCGTATTGACGATTCTTTAGAGTCCTACACAGTGGTTTCCTGGCTCAGGCAAAACGGAGTAGGAGCACATATATGATATGTGCGGGCCGAGAATATTACGATATGACATACCGTATTAGATTCTCGCGATATGAGATATCGGCCGGGTATATGTTGTAAGTCCACGGTAGCGCCCCGGCCGTCTAACAGACGCCAAATGCGGAACAAAAACTTTTACAACTGGCGCTATCGCGTACTATAACCTGGATCTGCCATTAAAGCTAAACTAACATATTGTAAAGAGGATAGAATTGTTATACCGAACGATCCGAGTCCTTCGGTCTTTAACCATCATCCCACGCTTTGTTGCGGCGGCTTCGATCTTCTGAAACTCTAGTCTCGTCGTCCAGGTGGCACCATGTCGACGGATCTTTAAACGGGCTCCCGCCTCTGAACTGAAGCAACTCGATCGTCAAGTTTGCCAAAAGAGACGACCAAGATGATGTAGAGAATGAGTAGAACACTTTGTCTCATTACGTCCAAGGCTACGGACGAACGGTTAATGAAGTTGCCAATTGGAATCGGGTAAATGGAAATTGGGCTATGAAATTTCCATACACTAAAATATCATAATCTTTTCTCAAAGGAAATCAAAAAAGGAACAACCATCCACCTCCACATATGTGGCCGGCCACTAAATAGAAGAGGGAGAGTGAGTGTAGGAGAGGGGAGGTGACCATAAGCAATACTTATCATGAAGAAAGAATGAGTCACAAATGACACCAAGTATGAACATAATAAATGAATCAATTAATGCTTAATGAGTCATGAAAACCTAGTCACCAAATAATCAATGCAAAAGAATGAGTCACTAATCTTGAAGCTTCCACACACAATGACTCACCCTCTAGACGAAAAGATAAATCCGTATTTAACCGAATGTTAAATACGGCTGATAGAAAATTGGAAACTGGCAACTTCCAAAAGTGATCCTGAAACGAATTTCAGGACAACCCCGTAACAGTATAAACATACCCGCATTTGTATTACGACCGAATACAAATACAACTGAGACAAAGATATTATATCTACACAATATAATACTGGGATCCGGCTTAAACCAAAGCCTACCAGTATTATCTGCCCGAAAAATGACACGTGCGAAAACGCACGTGCATTTTCCGAACCCTGCCATAATCCCATACGGCATCTACAACGTTTCGCCTGAACTTGGGAAAGTGTCTATGGGGGACTCTAATGACTCATCAATACACTGGCACTGGGTATAACCACCAGCACGTCAGAGGTACAAGCTGTGCGTAACGGTTTGCCTATGTATTGATTGGAAGAGAAGCTGACGAGCGAACTCATCTATAAACCCTATTGAGCCTGACAGTGACAATATCCGTACAGTCCGGTCCATTCGTATATGAGTATCGCATATTTGGCCTAGGGGGTCGGTAAACGTCAAACCCCCAATAGCTGCATAAGTCGTGTCAGAGAGCAGCCCAGAACACCCTGAGATATTACTGGTATACCTACTAGTATATCTCGATTACCCTGGCCAGGGATTTCGTGTAATGGATCTCCTAAACACAGCGCGATCTCACCCCCAATACCGGGAGAGACGAATCCCCGAAGATCTGCTCACCGCCTCCACGTGGCTCGGGACTGTACCCAAAATATACCTGTTTGCACGACTCCTTTGACCCGTGGTAGGGTATAAATCAAAGTACAGTGGGAACTCACACGATACAAATGGCGACCTCAGATCGAAGAACTAACCTGTACACATGTCACCAGGGAACTGCTATCTGACGATATGTATAATACCAACTAGCATGTTCCCGGCGAGTCCTGTCCAGTGTACTCATAACCCAATGAGCACCTGTATACATCTTAGGTGAACCAACTAACACCAATAGCTTGTGAGACCGGCCACCGCCCCTCGTCGGGGTCTCGAATGAATACACTAGTCTACTCCGGAGTATCGATACCCTGTCTCGAAACTCCCACGACTAGGGACACTTTAAGGAGATGCTTATAGACCCCAGCTCCCACATATATGATCGCCATCATACTGCTGGTAGTCAAGCAAGAATCCTATTGGCTCTATCAACATCTACATGATGATAAAGACAAACCAGATAGCATACTATCATCTTCAGTAAAACTGTTCTATTGGTATAGGTCCTCCCTCAATCATTGCAATCACGTACCTGCGATCCAATAATTGACTTAGAGGGCACTATATCCAACAATCTCCCTCTTGCACTTAAGGCTAATTATTGCGATGTCGCGTACTCACAGCTCGTGTGATACCGAGCATCCAACTCCTCTACTAATCAGTTTCACAAAGCTAGTTTGCAAAACTATTGTGTTCGAGAAATAGCCTCAGTGAGTGGATCCGCTTCAGTGTTTCTTTCTGTATCACTCTATATCTCAACCTCGCGGAGAAAACCATCTCCCGAATTGAGTAATACCTATCTTTGAATATGTCTGGATATCTGATGGGACCTAGTTCATAAATGAACTCCAAATCCAAACTTCTTAGACTGTATCGATTACTGAAACTAATCAGTGTCCAGCACTATGCCTCCCACGGTATCCTCTTGGACCACCTGTCCATAATACCGTCCCTCTTCTGGGGGAAAACTATAACTCTGACAATCACTCTGTCATCCAGGTCACCTGTGCAGCCTGGAATAATAACTGTCTCCCGAAGGAGGCTGCCGTCATCAAATCCGTAAAACATGTACTTATGTTCTATTACTGCTTCCGTATGTTTCTTCAGGATTGGATTAATATAAACTTATCGCATCTAGTGTAAATACGACATCTGGTGTGGTACTTGACATCTCACGATTGACTCAATTGCCTAAGCAAGTGATCTGTCAATCATGTACGTCCCTCTCCTCTTTAGTCTGTAAGACACCTTTAGAGAGGGTGACTCCATCACCTGTAGGTACACCACCATGCCAGGAGTCATCTATTCCAAAATACTATTAGAATACTGTCAAAGTACCCACACTGGGAAACTACCCAAATCTAGATCTAAAACCATAGATCTAGTAACCAGAATGTCAGATATTATATCCATATCCTTTCTGGAGAAACAACTGTGTGATGACCACAGTACAACCGATCGTAGTATAGGAATTTTACTTCCTACTCTGTGTATGTCATCCAAATACCAAGACATTACACCCTACTACCTTCTTAACAGATCCTTCCCCTATTCTGATGAAGTCAAAACCATGGCTGTCACATCAAAATTAGATGATCTTTCTCCGCTATAATTGCTCAAGTCTATAAATAGACGTAAGCTACTTGCCCACTACTCTTCCACTGCTCCCACTGACTACGACAACCCTCTGGCAGAATAATATATACGTACACTTCTAAAACTAGTTTAGAAAGACGCTATACATATCCTTCTGCCGGGTCTCATAGTCTGGAACAACAGTAGTGTCAAGTCTGGGTAAACAAGAACTTCCCTGTCACCTTCCTCGAGGCTACCGGAGTACCTCTCGGGTGTCTGAGGTTACCCACCATATCTGCGGAGTGGCCAATGGAATGTCAAACCTGATTGAATATATATAGGTCCTATTAAATTTTCCGTAATCGTTTGCGGTTCTGGAATCACTTCCAGTCCTACCATACTCCCACTTCTGTTTTCTGAAAAAATCCATTTTATTAAAACTGTGGCGAGTCAAGAACAATATCACTATTGATCTTCTAGATGGTAAAAAACCAACCCTCGTCAAAACTAGGGTCAACCCACAGACTGTCATTACAGAAACGTGCATTGAGTTTTCCAGTGTCTGTTTTTAAGCATAAGCTGGACAACTCCCCTTACCTTAACATCGTTAAGATATGAAGCAATCTATATCCAATATAGAAACATAGGCACTTATTTAATTGGAACCATATTCAAATCCTGCAGCTGTCTCCAGTGCATATCAACTTAACGGAGAGAAGCTAATCAACATTACTCAACTTAGGAATCCATCCAATTATGAGTAACCTGAAAGAGAAACAAGTTTCTCAAAACCATTACTATCAACTGAATACCAATCACAAGAATCTACGTCTTCAATCTCTTTGAAGAATCCCGATACTTGTGACACCTGGTTCTCTACTTTATTCTTATACTCACAACTTCTCAATACTTAGACATTGTATTTCTACGAAACACTTGTCTATAAACTAGAGAAGTCACAAGTAAATAGAATATAGCACGAGAACCGACCCCTTTGTCCTAATGGACACTGGACAACATACAATACTCTGTATAAGTCCGCTGAGTTGAATAACTCAAAACCTGTGCGTCGTAGGTTGAAAACTGTCCCCAGGAGATTTCCTCAAATATCACCAATTTCAACGAATTCTGATATAATGAGGATGATCACCTAATTCCCAATAACTTGCTCCCACTCAACATCTGTAAAATCATACAGATATGAGAATCTTACCTTGTAAATACATACCCTGGAGTAAGTGTCTAATCGGAAAATCAGTTTTCAATTAACAATGCACAGTGTAACTGAAACATGAAAATGTTTCGAAGGGGTGTCCTGGTATTCTTAGTAATGCCTCTTCCATAATCCAATTCATGACTTTTAACCATATATTTCCCTGCCATCTTTCCAATTCCCTTTATTTGTCTTTTAGTCGTTACCTTCTGTACACCATCATTAGGCTAAATGGTTTTCTTCCTTCCCTACCGTTCGGCACCAGCCTATGGTTTGGAAGAAGACTATCCAGTAAGCATAATAGGTGTACTCTCCTAAACCTAGGAGTACTCGTAACTTAAGAGAAGGTGATGATAAAAGACAACTGAATAATCCTTATTCCTATTTCTCCTGAACCAGAATCCATCCTCGAAAAAATATCCTTCGAGTTCGTATATAACCATACGATGGATTTATCCAACGGAATTGGATGTTCGTAGTGATACGGGTTGTTCTGGAGAAATAAAAGGTGAAGTAGGAGTGGCGATGAAGTACGCGGTTTGGTCATGAATGATAGCAGTCGCAATTTACTTTGCCCTCTTTCTAATCCCTTTATTTTGTCTTTATTTATTACCTTCTGTACACCCGGCTTAAGCTAATTGGTTTTCTTCATTCCCTACCTTTCGGCACCTGCCTATGGTTTGGAATAAGACTATACAATAAGCGTAATAGGTGTACTCTCCTAAACCAAGGAGCCCTCGCAACCTGAGAGAAGGTGATAATAGAAGACAATTGAATAAACCAATTCTATTTCTCCTGAACCTGGATCCATCCTCGAAGAAATCCCTCCGAGTTCGTATATAACCATACGATGGATCTATCCAATGGAAGTGGATGTCTGTAGTAATACGGGGTGTTCTGAGAAATACAAAGGGTAAAAGAAGGAACGGCAATGACTTATGCAACTATAGACAATCCAAAATCCATTATTTTAAGAAGGTTCGGTCAACTTGGTCACTGAGTTATAGTCTAGGGTCGGTCAAAAGTCGCTGCCAAAGAGAGAGAGAAAAGAAACACTCTGCGGGCACTCAAAACTAGATCAGAATGGTTATCACTTTATTTAATTTAGGAAACCTCCCACTGTAGTCTCAAATTCTCCTCCAAACCTGAAAGAAGAATTAGTCGGGATCATCCGAAGAGTAAACCAACTCATCAGTGAGAATCGGGATCCAACTATCATCGCATGATAACTTGATGGAAGCCACTCAAGTTATCATACTCCAGAAGGTATGCGCAAGTATGGCAAGTTTCTTGTTTGTTTGAAACTCCCGATGTAATTTTTATCCCATGCACTTATGACCTTGACGTAGGCCAACAAATCATAAGCCACATGTCAAGTTCTACCCGTCATTGTCCTGATTAATTTAGGTCATCGTATATGCCCTTGACATAGGCCAACAAGGCTGTACGTCTGTCCTAAACTAATCCATCTATCTATGCAACAAATGAATACCCAGCAGCTACCAAACACTATGCCTTGACGTAGGCCAACAAACATAGCTTGAATACTACTGACCATCCATAAGAAATGACGGAGGATTACGGCTGGTTTTTGGCGAAAAACCTTTAACGTAAAGAACTTGATCTCGTTGAAGGAACTTGATAGAATTTTATAAAAAATATAGTAGCGAAAACCTTTTGCTAAAGAAGTCACTCCCGGTGAAGGGATCTCGGCTCTTTCCTCGTGGAATGAGGTGCAGGATATTCCAACTGAATACCGCTATGCAAAAACAAAAGGAAACGTCTTTGTAATAACTCCCTTTTAAAATTTGTTCCAACAACATCAAATATAGGTTTGTTTAATATTGCATTGATAAGAATCAACGCATTCCCATCATTTAATCACACCAGAAAAGAACGAAAATAAAATGTACGTATATGCCATCCGCATTCGTCACTGGGTCCCGTCATCACCCGTTAGGTTACTTAACTAACGACAGAGCGGGGGCTGGACTAGCGCGGGTGTAAAACATATACAACATCTAATAGTATATATACTAATATACAATAATCGCTACATGCGTGATAATATGCAACATTACAGAAAAGTAATAAGCATCACAGAACAATACAGATAATCTGGGATCCCCGGGTTTCATAGAGCCGCTACTGAAACCCGACGTTCCCCTGGTCGTGTGGATAGCCTGTGCAATGAAACCTAGATCCCTACGGGTGAGGCAAGTTACCCGTCAAAACCTGAAGCGAGGTAGTCCCCACAACATAGTGAATGGAACACCCGACACTTCACGGAATCCGGTAAATTGAGCACCCCTCCTTGGGTCAACCTGTACCCCCTATGAGTGCGGCGAATAGTCTGCCAATTCTAGAGTGAGGTCCCTTTGCCTCTCAAAGCCATGAGATACGGACCCGTTGCCCTCCAGAACCCGGCTATCCGTGCACCCCTTCGTGGGATAAACCTAGTATAGAAATAAAAATATATACAACGGGTACATCGACCTCGACCCGGTCGTGCCCCAAAATAATATTATACAAGAGGCAGTGACGGCAGTCCACAAGTCGGACGCTCGCCCCGCAATATCAAATGTACAAATAAATCCAAACTGCACTATCATTGCACCATGCTATCCACCACGACAAATCCGCAACATCACAGCACAACACAGAACATCAACGCGAATGTCACGTTCGCAAACCCGTCTAAAAGAACTATAGCAATCAGACGCGGTTTACCGATCAAATGACATTCCCGGTCGGAGATATAAAGTAAGTACTGTAAACTAACACGTTTAAATTTCGATCGACAAAATTTCTCAAAGTGGGCCCCACGTACATCTGGTGTATAGTAACAAAAACTGGGCCCAAAAGAATAGTACCTAAAAACCACAATTTCCTATTAGAAGCTCTCTGGAAAAATTGAAGCACTGTTCCCACAGAGTCGCCGCGGTTCCGCGGTCAAACCCTAGGTTTGACCGCGGATCCGCGGTGGAAAAGTGGGATCACGTGCCTAAATTTTCCCATAATTCTTATAAACCCTACACACTTTTCTGTGATATGCAAAATTATTTTTAGGCCCTTTTAAAAATCGACAGAAACTTGTATGCAGAAAATTGTGATTTTGGAAATTCAAATTCGATCGATCTTTTTAAACGCGTTAGCACAAGTTAGTATAGCTTAATGGCGAGGCTTTGATACCACTGTAAGTCCACGGTAGCGCCCCGGCCGTCTAACAGACGCCAAATGCGGAACAAAAACTTTTACAACTGGCGCTATCGCGTACTATAACCCGGATCTGCCATTAAAGCTAAACTAACATATTGTAAAGAGGATAGAATTGTTATACCGAACGATCCGAGTCCTTCGGTCTTTAACCATCATCCTACGCTTTGTTGCGGCGGCTTCGATCTTCAGAAACTCTAGTCTCGTCGTCCAGGTGGCACCACGTCGACGGATCTTTAAACGGGCTCCCGCCTCTGAACCGAGGCAACTCGATCGTCAAGTTTGCCAAAAGAGACGACCAAGATGACGTAGAGAATGAGTAGAACACTTTGTCTCGTTACGTCCAAGGCTATGGACGAACGGTTAATGAAGTTGCCAATTGGAATCGGGTAAATGGAAATTGGGCTATGAAATTTCCATACACTAAACTATCATAATCTTTTCTCAAAGGAAATAAAAAAGGAACAACCATCCACCTCCACATATGTGGCCGGCCACTAAATAGAAGAGGGAGAGTGAGTGTAGGAGAGGGGAAGTGACCATAAGCAATATTTATCATGAAGAAAGAATGGGTCACAAATGACACCAAGTGTGAACATAATAAATGAATCAATTAATGCTTAATGAGTCATGAAAACCTAGTCACCAAATAATCAATGCAAAAGAATGAGTCACTAATCTTGAAGCTTCCACACAAAATGACTCACCCTCAAGATGAAAATATAAATCCGTATTTAACCGGATGTTAAATACGGCTGATAGAAAACTGAAAACTGTCAACTTCCAAAAGTGATCCTGAAACGAATTTCAGGACAACCCCGTAACAGTATAAACATACCCTCATTTGTATTATGACCGAATACAAATGCAACTGAGACAAAGATATTATATCTACACAATATAATACTGGGATCCGGCTTAAACCAAAGCCTACCAGTATTATCTGCCCGAAAAATGACACGTGCGAAAACGCACGTGCATTTTCCGAACCCTGCCATAATACCATACGGCATCTACAACGTTTCGCCCGAACTTGGGAAAGTGTCTATGGGGGACTCTAATGACTCATCAATACACTGGCACTGGGTATAACCACTAGCATGTCAGAGGTACAAGTTGTATGTAACGGTTTGCCTATGTATTGATTTGAAGGGAAGCTGACGAGCAAACTCATCTATAAACCCTACTGAGCCTGACAGTGACAATATCCGTACAGTCCGGTCCATTCGTCTATGAGTATCGCATATTAGGCCTAGGGGGTCGGTAAACGTCAGACCCCCAATAGCTGCATAAGTCGTGTCAGAGAGCAGCCCAGAACACCCTGAGATACTACTGGTATACCTACCAGTATATCTCGATTACCCTGGCCAGGGATTTCGTGTAATGGCTCTCCTAAACACAGCGCGATCTCACCCCCAATTCCGGGAGAGACGAATCCCCGAAGATCTTCTCACTGCTTCCACGTGGCTCGGGACTGTACCCAAAATATACCTGTTTGCACGACTCCTTTGACCCGTGGTAGGGTAAAAATCAAAGTACAGTAGGAACTCACACGAGACAAATGACGACCTCAGGTCGATGAACTAACATGTACACATGTCACCAGGGAACTGCTATCTGACGATATGTATAATACCAACTAGCATGTTCCCGGCGAGTCCAGTCCAGTGTACTTATAACCCAATGAGCACCTGTATACATCTTAGGTGAACCAACTAACACCAATGGCTTGTGAGACCGGCCACCGCCCCTCGTCGGGGTCTCGAATGTATACACTAGTCTACTCCGGAGTATCGATGCCCTGTCTCGAAACTCCCACGACTGGGGACAATTTAAGGAGATGCTTATAGACCCCAGCTCCCACATATATGATCGCCATCATACTGCTGGTAGTCAAGCAAGAATCATATGGGCTCTATCAACATTTACATGACGATAAAGACAAACCAGATAGCATACTATCATCTTGAGTAAGACTGTTCTATTGGTATAGGTCCTCCCTCAATCATTGCAATCACGTACCTGCGATCCAATAATTGACTTAGAGGGCACTATATCCAACATATGTGATATAGCTGGGTCATCGGATCAAGTGTTGATTCGATGAACTGATACAGATTATATTAGTCGGTTATTTGTGAAATAACCGGATTATCAGATCAAGTGTTGATTCGATAATTTAATGTATAATTATATATTTGATATATTAAATTACATTAACTAATATAAACTCACTTCAAAATTCTTTTTCTCACTCGGGTAATACATTGATATATATGTTATATATGTTAATTGTATTATTTTATTTTGTTACAATAAATATTGTATATGTGATATATAATATTGTAACAAGTTATGATTACTAATGCAACATGATTTGTGGAGATTAAACATGATTAGGGTTTGATTTGGGTTAGCACTTTCATGAAGCTTCTAGAAGCTTTATGTTTTGTTTTAAGCAAAGATATTTTGTTATGATATTTTGAATATATTTTCTTAACCCAACCCAAACCCTTTACCATGGTTTATTCTCTACAATGGTTAAGTCTTTTGTCTCTTAACCAAGGGTTGATTTGTAACCATAACTAATGATTTCATTATTCATCATAAAGTGATTTTCTTCTTCTTCCTTTGAGAAAAGCTTTCTAGCTTTTTCTAATGTGATGAAAATGAGTGAGAAATTGAAAACAAATGAGAGCTAAATTCCTACTTCATCATCCTCATCTATTCTAGTCGCTTAGATTAGGGTGTTTGCTTTGTTAATACTTGATTAGCAAAGCAAGAGCTTGGTTTTGAGTTTCTTCAAGATAGATCATCTTTGTTATTGAAGATCGGAAGCAAGCTTGCATCTTTCTCTTCATGGAGCCTCTCTAGAGTCCGGATACATGATGATCGCGGCGAAGGGACCTCAACACGGAGCTTTAGAAGTGAAGGAAAGGACTACAAAGGTTGTAATCCCTAACTCTTAGAAGTAAGTTGTTTACTCGCTTTGTTTCGCCTAATCTCTAGTCTAAGATCTTGGTTAGGGTTGTTCGACACTTCTAAAATTTGAATCGGGCATGGTTGATGCCTTATAGACCCTTGAGATAGTGACTTGTAACCCTATAGTGGTATCAGAGCCAAGTTAGAGCTTTAGGCAAAGTCTAGATGAAGTTTAAAGTCCGATCGAACCTCGAAACGTCATTTTAACCCCTTCTCTAGAAATTTTTCAAAAATTTGAAATTTTTCATATTAAAAATACTCAGAAAATTAAGCAGGGAATTCTAAGGATTACTGTGAAAAACGAGCCCCTAATCCCTTTAAAACGTCGCGGAACCGCGGCAATACCCTGCCTTGCGCGGCGGTTCCGCTGCCGTACAGGGGAATTAGGGTTAGTTTTTTCTACAATAACATCCGTAGGTACTTTTGCATGCTTCTGGGAATTTTTAATTCTACTCAAGTGTTGAGTTTTCTGGAGATATTTTGTATTCGTTGATTCGATCGGAAAGTTTGACTTCGTTTAAGTTTTTTCCGGATAATTTAGAACGTGTTAAAAAGTTCGAACGGATATGAATAACTCACTCTTTCCCCTGCCGGAAAATTTCCAAGTGTTGGATTTTTTCCTTAATTAAAGAACATTCATAGTCGTGCAAGTAACGCGGTGGACCCTCTAGAAGAACACAAACCTTAACTCGATTATGTGACCGTTTGAACCGCCTCTAAACCTTAGGGTTTGGGGCAGTTCGGCGTTGCCACATGTGAGGCGTTGGTTTGACCCTTCTACGGCTGGACCATTGGTACTGTGGCATGTGATGGATACTTTTTGAACTCCGCTCAAGTGTTGAGCTATTTGGGAAATCTTGGGTGTTTGTTTATTCGATCGGAAAGTTTAACATTGTCTATTTATCTGGAATGTGATACAATATTTGGAATCCACAAGTTGTTATGAGATAACTAATTTGAATGTTATAAATCTAGCACTTTAGTCTCATTTGATCGGTTGCCACGGGATTTTGATGTGATCAAAAGTCCGTCGCAATCATGTAGCGTACGCGGATACTCGCCGGGTAAACATAATAGATAGACATGCCCCATAGCCCCGACCAAGTGACTATAGGAGAACTCCATCACCAAAAGCATCCGTTCGGGTGCTCGTGGCAGCGGTGTTCCGCCTTAGTGCACTTCGTCGACAGCATCCGGGGGTGCGGCCGTCTACTAAAGTTTGCGACGAGCATTCGATCAGAATGTCGGGATTCTTGTTGAATTGCCCAACTAGATATTGAAAAGTGTTTTCGAGATCGAGACTAAAATGCGGGGTTTATAATTTTTATGCATGCGATGTCTAAGGAATTCATTTGGTTAGGCATGTGATGTCTAAGGTGGTTGCGGATTCCAACTGTTGTAGTTTTACACTTTCTTTTCTGCGACCGTAAGTGTAATATGTGGTGTATCGCCGGTTTCGTTGCTATACATCAACGACAATCGGGATACGCATACTTGCTTACGTTGATGATATGTGATATTATGTGTTACTGTGATATGTTATATTGGATCGTCGCGTTCTGAATAGCCGGGGGTTTTATGTGAGATGAGGGTTTTTATTTTCATTCATGTAAAATTCAATTGTATGTAATATTCTTTTATTTGTAATATTCTTTTATTTAGGCACTTCCGGGCTGAGGATGATGTAACCATTGTATATTATTTACTTTTCCGCATTAGGATAGAACCAAGGCGGGGAGCACAAGTAACCGGGTTCTAGGATCCAGAGGGAGACCATCTCGAGGAGTCGAGACCGGGTCTCCTAACCCTAGAATTGGCAATGTTACTTGCCGCTCTCGTAGGGGTCCAGGGATGTGGGTTTGGCTATTCATCACGACCGTGGAATCCGTGTTTTATACAGGCTCGAAATAAAACACGGACGTCCTAGTATATCCAATATTTCATATATGTTCCTCTGCTGCCATGTTCTGTGATGAGATCATATTACTGCCTGAGTTGAATATTTATATTGTATATATGAGATATATATTATATATTGTTGATTTCGTTTCAAATGTGATGCTTGTGAAGCATAATTAAAATGGGACTTCATTAATTAGATTAATGAAATAAAAGAAACCTAAAGATGTTGTAGAAACTTGTCTCAAAAACTGGTAGCTCTAGTTCTTGCTTTGCATAGCGGTATTCCTTGTAGAATATCCAGCACCTTATTCGATAAGGAAACAGCTGAGATCTCTTCACCGGGGGTGATCTCTTTAGCGAAACTAGCAGATGCTACAAACTCGGATTGTCTTTTGATTGCTTTTCTAGTTTTTGCTTTGCATAGTGGTATTTGTGAAATATCCTGCACCTTATTCGATAAGGAAAGAGCCGAGATCCCTTCACCGGGAGTGACCTCTTTAGCGAAACTAATAAAAGCCTAAAAAACATTCCATTTAAAATCACTCGATTCTACAACGATATCAAGTTCATTACATAAAGGGTTTTCTTAAAAACCTGTCGTAGCCCTCCGTCATTTCAGATAAGTAGTATTTAGTATTCGTGCTGTGTTTATTGGCTTTTGTCAAGGCGTAGTGTGAGGTAGCTGATTACTGCTTATCTGTATAAGCATATGATGTAATTGAGTTAGGGTAGTCGTGCGACCTTGTTGGCCTTTGTTAGGGTCGTGCGAGTGGGTTTAATTCAATCAGGAAATGACGGGTTGAACTTGACTAGCATCCTATGGTTTGTTGGCCTTTGTCAAGGTCATAGGAGGTTAGGGGTAAAATATTATTGGGAATTTCAAGAGTTGAAATTTGCAATGAGATTGCATACCTTCTATGAGATAGTTGGATCCCGATACCCGCTGCGAGTAAGAGTTACTCCTGGGAGAGTTTTACACATTACAATTAGCCGATCAAGTAGGTGTCTAGAAAGGTGTTAACGGGGTTATGCCTCTAGGAAAATAAGGTTTATTTTAATTAGGTCCGTGCGAAAGCGCGGGGAACCTCCCTCAAAGTACCGGCACTGGCCTGGCTGAAAGATTGGCGAACTTATAGAGTGTAATTAATCCCGGCTAGTCTTTCCTTTTAGGGTTTGAAGGAAGATTTGACTAAAACAGTGGGAGACATTCTGATTAGATATATTAATAACCAATCTAATCTTGCAAGAGCATACGCTGAGTGTTTTTTTCTCTCTTTCTCCAGATAGCGATCATGTCACGCCTTAATCAAGATAATAATATGGATGTATTGACCGAACCCGCTTGTGATACCGCGCTAAGGAACGTTGGTCCCGCTCCAACTTATAATTGTTATAAGACAGAGCAGGAAATAGGGGATTACCAGAATTCCCGTGCCGCCCAAACGAAGAAAGTGCATGTTGATGCATCATCTTCGGGTATGTTCATTACCGAGAACTGTTTCTCAGTATCATTTACGTCCTGGGTATGAGATACCGGATCAGGATCCCGCAAATGTAATTTGTTACATGGGCTACAGAAAGGTAGAGAACTGAGAACGGGTGATAAGTTTTAAGAGTTGGAAATGATGCAAGTGTTGCAGCCAAGTCTGTTGGCAGTTATCACCCTGTATTACCAGAATACATTGATTCTGAACGAATGTTATTTGATACCGAACCTGTTATACAACATCATATCAGTCTCTTTATTAGTAAAGAATGATATAATTTTGTATTGTTGGATAATGTTTTGAACATTTCCTATATCAAGAGTTGATTGGTTCAGGCACGTTATCTAAAAGCATATACGTTCTAAATCAAATTATAGTTCTTAACGTACAGAACGCACACAAGAGGAAGAGTTCAGAAATGAATGAATCCTTCTTAAGGTATTGTAGACTAGGTCATTTAAATGCGACCCGGCTAGCTAAGTTACATAGAGATGCATATTTAAATTTGTTTTAATTTATATCTTGTGAAACTTGCCGGTCATGTCACAAAGATAAGATGACTACAGCTCTGTTTATTGGAAACAGAGAAAGAGTTAGTGAACTCTTGGGATTGATACATGATGATCTATGAAAGTCCCCTGTCTACACATGCCAGGACTGCTTCTTTGTACTTTATTATATTCACTGATGGTCTCTCAAGATTCGCACATGTGTTCCTGTTGAAACACAAGTCTGAACCTTTTGAGAAATTCAATGAATATGAGTTAGAAGTAGAGAACCAAAACGAGTATAAGTATTATTTCCTTTGATGTGATCAGGGAGGAGAATACATGAGCACGGCATTCCTGGACTATTCTAAAGGAGAATGAGATTCTCTCTCAGCATTACTCATCCGTATACACCACAACACGTCGGTGTATTGGGGCGGAGCAATCACACCCTATTAGATATGGTGGGCTCTATGATGAGTACTACTGAGTTTCCTATTTCCTTTTGGGAGTTATGCACTTGAGAAGCTTCATACCTATTGAATAGGGTTCCAATCAAATCAGATGCCTACCACTCCATATGTGATATGGTATGGGAAGAGCCCATCTCTTAAGAATGTTAAGATTTGGGGTTGTCCGGCCTATGTCTAAAAGCAAAATCCGGACAAGCTAGAGGTAATGTCAGTTCTGTGGAAGTTTGTTGGATATCCCAAGCATTAGCAAGGGAATATCTTCTACCAAACCGAGGAACAAAAGATATTTTGTTTCTCAGCATGCCACCTTTTTGAAAGGGAATTTCTTGTGAAGAAATTAGTGGTCATGAGGTAGAACTGGAAAGAGTTCTAGCTATACAAACTGCAGCTGATGATTTGCTAGAACCAGAGGATTCAATAGTTTCTAACGAACCACAGCCTCTCCGCCGATCTAGTAGGGTTCCTCATCCACCTGAGAGATACTTCGGTTTCTCTATGACAGTAGGAGAGAGGATTGCATCATGAGATGATGACCCAACTTGTTTCGAGCAGGCCATCAGAAGTGGGGACTCTGTGAGAATGGCTGGATGCTTAGCGATCTGAGATGGAATCCTTATACACCAACAAAGTATGGACTTTGGTTGCTTTATCTGAAGGGTTAAATCCCCATCAGGAGCAAGTATATCTTGAGAAGATTACTTGGTGTACATGGAAAAGTTAAGACTTTCAAAGCTATGCTTAAGTCCATCCAGATCCTATTTTCCATTGCTGCATACCATAACTATGATATCGGGCGGTTGGGTGTCATGACTGCTTTTCTGAATGATGATTTGGAAGAGAGCGTCTATAAGTACACAGCCAGAGGTCTTCGTAGACAGTGGGAGCAGCGGAAACATGTGCAAGATATTTTATGTGATAAATCAGGCATCGCGGAGTTGGAACGTCTGTTTTGATGTAGTAGTCAAAGAGTTTGACTTCATCAAAATGGTAGATGAACCTTGTATATACAAAAAGGTAGTAGGGAGTATGGTGGTGATGCTCGTATTGTACGTGGATGACATACTCTTGATAGGGAAGGAGTTTCCTATGCTACGATCGGTCAATCTCCTCTTATCACAAGGATTCTCCATATAGGATCAAGGTGATACCTCTTAAATCCAGGGTTATGGATCTATGAGATAGATCTAATTGGATGTTAGGATTCTCACTAGTTGTAGTGAGATGGTATCAATCGATCCTGGGGAGAATCAATGGAAAGGTTCCAGGGTGATAAGGATGATTGAATGTCAGTCGCAGGCATAGTCTTTACCCTCAGTGGAGGGACGGTATGTTGGAAGAGTTCCAAGCTAGATACCGTGACTTACTAGACGATAAAGGCAGGATAAATCACTACCAAGGATGCTACCAAAGAGGCAGTCTGGATATATATATAATAGTTCATGAGATGAACTTAGTTCCTACCATTGTATGACAATGGAGTTGTGGCTTATGCCTAGGAACCCCGTCCCATCAGAGATCCAGACATATTCTTAGGCAGTATCGCCTGATCATTGAGATGGTTGATCTCCAGGGAGATCGAGGTTAGGAGTGTAGACACAGAGGACAACAGCGCGAATCCACTCACAAAGGCCTATTTCCCAGTAGAGACTTTTATGGGATGGTTGAGTATGAGATACTTCAACCACAGCTGATTGTTGGGTATGCGATACTACAACAGATGGCCCTAGTGCAAGTAGGAGATTGTTAGTTATATGTATGCCCTAGAGGCCATTACTGTACATACGATGTATATTGTATTGGATGCTTGGACATATATAGGTAAGACTTTCTTGCTCGACATGATAGTATGCTATCTGGTTACACTTTATCTTAACATGTACTCTGATTGTCTCTATGTTACATGTTGATAAAGCCCTTAGGATGAGTACTTGACTACCAGGACTACGATGCAGATCATACTTCTGGGGACAGTGTAGTCGCCAAGTACATCCTTCAAATGTTCCTAGTCATGGGAGTACCGAGACAGGGAATCAATACTCCAGAGTAGACTAGCGTATGCGCTTCTTGACCCATATGATGGGCGATGGATGATCCTATATCCATTGGTCTTTGAAATCAGAGAAGGTATATGGGTGCTCAGTGGAGACTGGGTATACTGGACGGACTCGCCGAGAACTCCCAGATGGTATTATACTTCACGTCAGATGGCAGTTCTCTGGTGACACTGGTACAGGTTAGTCTGTAGACCCGAGATCGTCATAGAGTCTTGTGTGATTCCCACTGTGCTTTGATTTCCATCATACCACATCCAAGAGGGCGTGCAAAAAGGTGGCTTTTGGGTACAGTCCCGAGGCACATGGAGGCAATGAGCGATAGGAGGGGTTTCGTCTCTCCCGGTATAGGGAGTTGATGTTGCACTGTGTTCGATTGGCTATAACTGGAAATCCCTGGCCAGGGTTGCTGAGATTTACAGGTAAGTGTTATTAGTAGTTTCTCAAACTATTATAGACATCATATCGACATGACTTATCAAGCTACCGGGGTCTGACGTTGACCACCCCTAGGCGAGATATGCGACATATCGGACGAAGATACCGGACTGTGCGGGAGTGTTACTGATTGGATTCACAGGAGAATGTACAGGATTGCTTGTTGATCTTCTGATTGCTCAATACCTGGGTGGCTGTTACGTTTAGCTGACTGCTTGCAGCTTGTGGGTGTTTGATATGATCATCACCTACTGCTGGCGTATTGACGATTCTTTAGAGTCCAACACAGAGGTTTCCTGGCTCAGGCAAAACGTAGTGGGAGCACATATGTGATATGTGCGGGACCGAGAATATTACGATATGAGATACCGTATTAGATTCTCGCGATATGAGATATCGGCCGTGTATATGTGATATAGCCGGGTCATCGGATCAAGTGTTGATTCGATGAACTGATGTAGATTATATTAGTTGGTTATTTGTGAAATAGCCGGATTATCGGATCAAGTGTTGATGCGATAATTTAATGTATAATTATATATTTGATATATTAAATTACATTAACTAATATAAGCTCACTGAAAGATTCTTTTTCTCACTCGGGTAATACATTGATATATATGTGATATATGTTAATTGTATTATTTTATTTTGTTACAATAAATATTGTATATGTGATATATAATATTGTAACAAGTTATGATTACTAATGCAACATGATTTGTGGAGTTAAACATGATTAGGGTTTGATTTGGGTTAGCACTTTCATGAAGCTTCTAGAAACTTTATGTTTTGTTTTAAGCAAAGATATTTTGTTATAATATTTTGAAGATATTTTCTTAACCCAACCCAAACCCTATGGTTTATTCTCTCCAATGGTTAAGTCTTTTGTTTCTTAACCAAGGGTTGATTTGTAACCATAACTAATGATTTCATTATTCATCACAAAGTGATTTTCTTCTTCTTCCTCCTTTGAGAAAAGCTTTCTAGCTTTTTCTAATGTGAAGAAAATGAGTGAGAAATTGAAAACAAATGAGTGCTAAATTCCTACTTCATCATCCTCATCTATTCTAGCCGCTTAGATTAGGGTGTTTACTTTGTTAATACTTGATTAGCAAAGCAAGAGCTTGGGTTTGAATTTCTTCAAGGTAGATCATCTTTGTTATTGAAGATCGGAAGCAAGCTTGCATCTTTCTCTTCATGGAGCCTCTCTAGAGTCCGGGTGCATGATGATCGCGGCGAAGGGACCTCAACACGGAGCTTTAGAAGTGAAGGAACGGAATACAAAGGTTGTAATCCCTAACTCTTAGAAGTAAAGTTGTTTACTTGCTTTGTTTCGCCTAATCTCTAGTCTAGGATCTTGGTTAGGGTTGTTCGGCACTTCTAAAATTTGAATCGGGCATGGTTGATGCCTTATAGACCCTTGTGATAGTGCCTAGTAACCCTATATACGCTGCCACCGTCATACCCGGAGTCTGGCGAAACGACTCAAAACTGCGAGCTCGAGCATTCCTGACGCTCTGCGGAAGAAAACGGGTAAGAAACACCATCACAAACTCATCCCGGGTCATAGGAGAAAGACCTGCGGCTCTGCTCCTCTCCAAAGACTCGCACCAAGTCTGGGTAAGACCCTCCAGACGAAAACTCACGAACTCTACCTTTCTCGCATCGGAGCATCTCAGCGAACGACAGATCCTAGCCATACGATCTATAAATGACTGCGGATCCTCAGCTGCATCAGTGCCAGTGAAAACCGGAGGCTTCAGCCTGATGAACTCATATAACGATACGGTGATGGCCTCCGTAGCTGCAGGTACAACTGCCTGAACAGTAGACACCATCGCGGTCCCCGTAACAGGTGGGACAACCTCCTGTCGCTGTGCTCGACTGGCCTCAACTAAAGACCCCATCATCTGGTGCAAATCCTGTATACCGGCCTCTAGCCTAGTAATACGATCAAGCGAAGGTGGATCAATGTTCTCCTGAATAACGGGCGTACCGCCCTGGTCAGTCCTCGTCTCCGACGAGCCAACTCTGACCTCAGCTCTCGCGGCCTCTCTCTGCGCCCTCGTAGTCTTCGGCGGCATAATGGCTGGAAGTGATAACAGGATTCGATAAGAACATAGAAATCGAATCACAAGGATGTATATAATTACTGAAGGAATTTCAACCAACAAGTCCTAAGATCACTTAGGCTGAGTACCGTGTCGTAAGTATGCCGTGGAACATACACACGCTGCGTCACTCTGCTTAAGCTGCCTACTCCATCATACCAAGGTCATCCTACACTCCGAAAGGTAAAACCTAGCTCTTTTATACCAATTTTGTTAGTTGTATGTATGCCCTAGAGGCCAGTATTGTACAGATGATGTATATTATATTGGATGCTTGGACATATATAGAGAGGACTTTCTTGCTCGATATGATAGTATGCTATCTGGTTGCTCTTTATCTTAACATGTATACTTGTCTCTTGATACTGTCTTATAGTTACATGTTGGTAAAACCCTTAGGATGTGTACTTGACTACCAGGACTATGATGCAGATCATACTAGTGGGGACAGTGTAGTCCATAAGTACATCCTTTAAGGTTCCTATTCGTGGGTGTATCGAGACAGGGCATCGATATACCAATGTAGACTAGCGTATACGCTTCTCGACCCATGAGATGGGCGATGGATGATCCCATATCCATTGGTGTTTGACATCAGAGATAGTATACGGGTGCTCAGTGGAGACAGGGTACACTGGACGGACTCGCCGAAAACTCCCAGATGGTATTATACCTCACGTCAGATGGCAGTACTCTGGTGACACTAGTGCAGGTTAGTCTGTAGACCCAAGATCGTCATAGAGTCTTGTGTGATTCCCACTGTGCTTTGATTTCCACCTTACCACGTCCAAGAGGGCGTGCAAAACGGTGGTTTTTGGGTACAGTCCCGAGTCACATGGAGGCGATGAGCGAGAGGAGGGGTTTCGTCTCTCCCGGTATTGAGGGTAGATGTTGCGCTGTGCTCGATTGGCCATAACTGGGAAGTCCCTGGCCAGGGCTGATTTAGAGATTTACTGGTAAGTGTTACTAGTAGTTTCTCGACCCGTTATGAGCCTCACATCGGCAAGACTTCTCGGTTATTGGGGTCTGACGTTTACCACCCCTAGACTTGATATGCGACATATCAGACGAGGAGACCGGACTGTACGGGAAGTGTTACCGTTTGGCTTTTACAGAAGTTGGAGCGGGCTTGCTTGCTGATATTCTGATCGCTCAATACCCGGGTAGCCGTTACGTCCAGCTATTACCGCTGATGGCTTGTGGGTGCTTGATGTGATCATCTGTCACGACCCGAAAGAGCACGTGACTGGCCCTTGAACCATATGAAGTCTATAGGACCCCATCTGATCCAAGTAAGCCAAAAGCCCAGAAATCTAAAACCATTTTAAGGAGTAAATAAGGAAAACTGGTTTTAATAAGTAAATAAATCATGTTTTGAAAATCAAAGTTTTTAAATAACTAGCCGAGTATGCATTTTTAAAATGTGTAACCTTTCCTGAAAATTTCGGCAGAGTTTCCTTTGTAAAAACTGGCCCCGAACGGGGTACAACAAGAACCATATATATGAAATGATAACAGGCATCCCCAAGCGGGAGCTAGCTCGTCGTCAATCGACGGTCATAACCACGCAAGTAATAATAATATACAACGCCAAAGGGCGAGGATCAAAACCCAAAAAGAAACTCAAAACAGCCAGAAAACCATAATACTACAAGCGCGACTCTAAGGTCGAAATAATACATCACTGTCTCTAAGTCTGAAACAATATACAAGTTTTGGTTGATGGAATGACTAGATACAACTGAAAGTACATGTACAAGGGTGGTTCTGATGCAAAATAACCCACCTACCAATGCAAGTCACCCATATGGAAGCAGTGTGCCAGAAGTGCCGCTATGGAATCTGTACGGCAAAAACCTGCAAGAACTGTGGCACTACGGGGGTGAGTTGCCAACTCGTGAATAGAAAATATCTACACACAGAAATCGAATGTATGACACATCCTAGGTCAATACGATCAGATATATATATATATAAAAACCTCAATATGAAGCTCGTACGGTAAATCGTCGTACGGCATCCCAATAGCTGGGTACGGGTCAATATCATATTCATCTCATCACATATCAGGTATCACTACCATCATATCACATAATCTAGGGTACAAGTCTAAGTCTAGTACCATCGATACCATCTATATAAATATGAATGCGGGGTAAAACACATGCCCAAAGGCCCGCTAAAACCATCATGTCGCATCTCAAATACGAACTCTGTCATATCGCCGAATCTCACGGCCTCAAACCTCATCGACTCATCTGAATCCCACGTATCATCCTCAAATCCCGTATATGAACACATAGTCCCATACCCATGTGTAGATATACACACCTCCATATGCACACAGATAAAAGAAGGAATGCATGCAAGTATATGTGTACGTGTATGTGTGGGTGCAACCACTACTCTAGGGTTTCGCACTATACTAAACCAATACATCCTTGTCATCAATAAACTTAAACAACACATAATAAATATACGTGTGTATACGTATTTGTATACATCACCACGGACTGCGGGGGTGCTATACGCCATCCACCCGACTTCTCCCCGTAGATATAAATCTACTCACATTGCTTCGCATGCGCCGATGCCGATGTCGCCATCTTCATCTTGTTCGCCTCAACATCACGTAGGGTACCTACAAGTATATCACAACGCTAAAGCACATGAAAATCACTTCGGAAACCAAAATAGCACACGCTACTCGCATAGGTAAAAACCTATCGTCTCGCATGTAAACACGATCAATATCCACTTGTCGTTGACGTCCAAACGCCACCCGACAGAATCGAATCACCAAATACCAAAATCCATGCTAAAACAAGTCATAAATCATGCGCCAACTCATGAAAATCAACCCAGATCTTATCCTGATTGGAACCAGACAAAATTGCACATACCAAGGGTCAAGTTAACTGGAAATAGGGCCATGTACTAAAAACGAGGCAAAACCCCCTGCTCTGGCCGCAATTTGCGGCCAGATTGGATTTATTTGCGGCCGGGAATTGGAGTTGGGGGCTAGGGTTTGGTGTGGTGGTTCCAGGGTGTCTGCACATCTCACTGTCAACTCAATTTTATTTTAGGGGTCCCAGGGTGATAGCAGATTCCAAATCACACTCGCAGAAATACAGTTTTCCCCGATATCGATTCACTAAATCCATATTCTGGGTTTACCTCTCAGGTCTGGTCCAAAGTAACATCACTAACAGGATTCTAAGGTCACAACAAGTCTCAATTTCACTTAACAACTCAAATTTACCCTAATCCTCTCTAGGGTTGTCCAAAGTGCACAAAACTTCGTCGAAACAACATCAAACTTTAAAAGAGGCTCAATCACTAGATATGATACAACAATTGTGAAGGAATTACCTCCATAGAGACTCATGAATCCTCAACAGCGCCAAATCACAAACTTTCTTGGTCCAAATGGTTGCTTGAGGGCTTGTGCACATTTTTATTGAAGGGAAGATAGGGTTTTGGAGTGATTTTTGTGTTGTTTTGGAGGCTTGGAGAAGGGAGGGAGAAGGAGGAGCAGCATCTGCAGCAACTAGGGAAAGAGGGAGAGAGGAATGCGTTGAAGAATGATGGAGGAATGGATCAAGTCAACACACCTCACCTACTCTTTCTCTCTCTCACCATGCTTCATAATATTTTTCCTTTTTCTTTTCTTTTCTTTAACCCTAATTCCTTCTCACTCCAAAAGTGAACCCAAATGAACAACCATGGCAAGAAAAATGCAACACAAGTGTAGAAAAAGATATGTGCATGTTTTGCACAAAAATTCCAAAAAACCGATTAGCGATTTTTAATCGCGATTAGCACTAAATTAGTTTCAAAAAAATCATAAAAACTTTAAAATGGCATAATTCCATAAAATACCCTATTTTAGAATTTTCCATAATTTCCCCCCTTTTATTTGTATTTAATTATACCGGAATATTAAAATATTCATTAAAATAATATTAAATTATAAAAATTCCCAAAAATAATATTTTATTATTTGGAAATGTTACAATCTACCCCCCTTAAAGAAATTCGGTCCCCGAATTTAAATTTAAACCCCCAAATACTAAAACATTTCGATACAAATTCCAAGTCGTCGGGGCTCCGAATCATCAATACATAAAACATCATAGCGCAATGCATGCGCATGAGTAATGAACAGATAACTCAAAAGCAAAACTCCGTCAAGCATCCCGCAATCATCAGAGTAATGGTAAATTTCAAATCCAATATGGTATAGATCAGAACTATACATGTAGACATCCAATCTATACATGTGAATAACCATATATGTATATATATCTTTTGTTTACTATGTACGTTCCGCCATTTTGAAAACAATTTAGAAGAGTTTCCTTGTTTTTAAAACGTTTCGTGTCATATCGGGCACGTAGGTATATATGCTGAGACTATAGCTCGCTTTTTGGAAATCCCTTCCAGAACTATCAATGCGTACAAAAATATATCCAGGTACTGTCCTCTGACTAGTCCTGCTAAGTACAAAACGAATATCAAATATCATAAAAATGTACTGCTCCATAAGGAATAAATCCCAAAAATGCACAGAACACCACCCTGTGCGTCTGGTGCGCACGGAAATCAAAATCCGTATATGTGCCATACAGGTACACAAAACAACATCTAGGTGCAACGGGTGTGCACGAAGTATCTGTCATAGGCAACGTGTGTGCCTGACATCCAAATCAGGTGCATCTGACATGCATGAAGAATATCGATTTAGTGCATCTGGTGTGCACCAAAATCGTATCTTAAAACATGCACCCAACATGCGCGAAAATCCAAATCGGTACATCCATCGTGCACGAATGAAAATCTAAACCCTGCGCACTCAACATGCACGGAATCACGAAATCCAATGGCAAACGCCAAACATGCGTAAGTCCAGTCAAAAGCACGGAGTGCAAGAATCATGATATCAGGGTCAAAGTCGACGATATACAATGCGGCTCAATCAAAATCAAGTGTACCGTGATAGAAAATCTCACAACCGCGTGCATCAGCGTGCACAAATCAAATCAAAACACTAAAAATACATGAAAACTATGCTGGAAGCGTAAATCAAATCACCGGCATAAAATAGGCATAAAATCACAATCAGTACCTCAAGAATAATAACTATGCGCTAGATATAAATACCCAGTAGGTGAAACCATGGTGCACAAAATCAAATATCATGGAACTCAGTCATCAAGACTAAATCATGCGAAAAGATCGCCCAAAATACCGAAATCCAAAGTGACGGATACGTGATAATCAAATCACAAAATCACAAATCATAAATACCGCCGTCGGTATATCCTCCTTCGAAGTCGAGAAGGTATCGGCACATCCAATGCTAGCGGTGCAAGATATCTACTTGCCTCTTGCTCGCGGCTGGTGTCCTCTGCCTCTGGTTCCTTATCTTCCCTGTGGATTACCAATCTCGCAATCCATCGACTCATCGGCCTGTTAGGTGTGCTAACGGGAACGATTCCGTTCTGGCACTTCTCTGGTCATCTCTCGGTCAATTCTCACGACCACTCGTAAGGCAGTACATCTCTGGCGCTGTTAGTTATATGTATGCCCTAGAGGCCATTACTGTACATGAGATGTATATTGTAGTGGATGCTGGGACATATATAGGTAGGACTTTCTTGCTCGACATGATAGTACGCTATCTGGTTTCTCTTTATCATAATATGTACACTTATTGTCTCTCTCTGTTACATGTTGATAAAGCCCTTAGGAGGTGTACTCGACTTCCAGGACTATGATGTACGTCATACTAGTGGGGCCTGGGTAGTCAATGAGTACATCCTTCAATGTTCTTAGTCGTGGGAATATCGAGACGGGGCATCGATATTCCAGAGTAGACTAGCGTATATCTTCTCGACCCATGTGATGGGCGATGGATGATCCCATATCCATTGGTGTTTGACATCAGAGATGGTATGCGGGTGCTCAGTGGTGACTGGGTACACTGAACGGACTCGTCGAGAACTCCCAGATGGTATTATACCTTACGTCAGATGGCAGTTCTCTGGTGACACTGGTACAGCTTAGTCTGTTGACCCGAGATCGTCATAGAGTCTTGTGTGTCTCCCACTGTGCTTTGATTTCCACCCTACCACGGCTCTACTGAGTCGTGCAAACAGGTGGTTTTTGGGTACAGTCCTGATTCACATGGAGGCAAAGAGCGATAGGAGGGGATTCGTCTCTTCCGGTACTGGGGGTTGATGTTGCTCTATGTGTTTACCCCAATCAGAGCAAAGCTCTGTTCAAATTCCGAGGCGGGAGATGAAGCAACGCTTCATCTTCCCCCAATCAGAGCAAAGCTCTGCTTTGAAAATTTAAAATTTAATAAATGAAGCAACGCTTCAGATTATTTGCGCTGCACAACATGCCACGTGTCAGGCGCAGATGCATCAGCGCAGCGCCCAAGGCAGCGCGCCCAATCAGAGCAAAGCTCTAATTAAATGAAGCAACGCTTCAGCTGCGCAAGCACTGCACTGCGCGACACGTGTCAGCGCAGATGCGCACGCGCAGTTGCGCTGCGCGACATGTGTCACGCGCTGGGGCATCTGCGCCAAACAGAATTAAAATTCTAAGAAATCTTTTCTGTTCTTGTTAAAACAAGAAGATTTTTTTCTGCAAAGCAGAAGCCCTTGGATCAAAGATCTAACGGTGAGGAAAATTCCCCAAATCACTCAGAGAAAGATCTCTTTAACAAATTTAACTAATTTATGAGCACTATAAAAAGGACCCCAGGCCTCAATTCAAAGGCATCAACATCTTCCTAAAAAAAAGAGAGAGAAGAGAACTCTTGAGAACTCCTCAAGAACAATAGAAGGTAAAAACCTTTGAAAGAAGAGAAAATTCTCTTATGAACAGATCAGTGATCTAAAAACAAGATCATTGATCTTTAAACATAACTGAATAAAATGAATAAATAAAATAAAAATAGTGCTTTGCACTTTTTCATGAACCTTTGGTTCTTTAAGATAAGAAAAAACTTATCTTTTTCTTTGATCTAAATTAGATCAAGAAATCTAATAGTGCTTTGCACTTCTGTTCTTGAATCTAAAAGATTCTCAAATTAATAGTGCTTTGCACTTATAAATCTGCACTGTTGCGCTCTTGGGCTGGCGCAAGCCACCAGAGAGCGCCACGTGTCAGCGCCTGAACCATTTGCGCTATGCGCTTTTGAATAAGAGCTTTGCTCTCTGAAATTGGCGCAAGCCATCAGAGCGCGCCACGTGTCAGCAGCGCAGGCGTAGCGCACTAGCGCAGCGCACTGTGCTTGCGCGACACGTGTCAACACTACAAGCGCTTGCGCTCTCTGATTGGAATAAAGCGCCTAACAAATGCAAGGCATTTCTTAAAGGGCCAGGCCCAAATAAAAAAGACCTAACAGGCCAAAATAAATTGCAAAGCAATAAAAAAGGGGCAGAGCCCAAGTGAAATTGATGCTCTGCATCTTTTATAGGCAGAGCCCAAACAAAAAAAGTAGAAGTAATGCAATGCATTATTTAAGTGTGGGCAAAGCCCTAGCACAGGACTAATAGACCAAAAATAAATAAGGGTGTTGAACATTTTCAACTGGACTTAGCCCAATTTTGGCCGTAAGTCGTCAAATTAAATTGACTGAGCATAGCTGTTCTCTTAAATTAATTTATATCGGGTTCGAGGGTACATCTCCGAACTCCTCTGACACCTGTCGTTGTAACCTTCAACGACGTCAGAGAGGTGACGGGTTCCGACGACCACACATCAATATGGACTGCGAGGTCCTTAAACTCATGGACCGAAACGTCCCTAAACTAATATCGGACCGAAACGTCCCTAAACTAATATCGGACCGAAACGTCCCTAAACTACTATCGGACCGAGACGTCTCTAAAACTAATATTGGACCGAGACGTCCTTAAAACTAATATTGGACCGGAACGTCCTTAAACTAATATTGGACCTAGACGTCCTTAAAACTAATATTGGACCGAGACGTCCTTAAAACTAATATTGGACCGAAGCGTCCTTAAACTAATGTCGGACCACCACGTCCCTAAACTAGAATATGGACCACCACGTCCATAAACTGGAATATAGACCACCACGTCCCTAAACTGGTGATGGACCACCACGTCCTTAAACTGGAATATGGACCACCACGTCCCTAAACTGGCGATAGACCACCACGTCCATAAACTGGAGTATGGACCACCACGTCCCTAAACTGGAACAATAGAGCCTCCAAATGCTCTTTTACTGGATCTAAACGATCCCGTTTAAGTCGATCTTAGCCCCCAAACACGGCTAACGTATCCTTAAACATTCAAGTGGACTACAAAATTCCAAATCAACTCTGGTTCAAGGGTACATCCCCGAGCTCCTCTGACACCTGTCGTTGTAATCCTTCAACGACGTCAGAGAGGTGACGAGTCCTGACGGCCATATATTAAACGAATCACTACGTTAAGTTGATCTTAGTCTAAAACAGGACTAACGTATCCTTAACGAACGTTTAAGTTGATCTTAGCCTCAACATGGCTAATGTATCCTTAAACTAAAAACACCAAACCCAAATCTAAGTAAATACGGATTTGGACTAATCCTCGTCCTACGGGCGACGGCATTACTCAGTCTCCGTATACAATCCACGGGCAACCACAAAACAAAACAAACACCCACGACACGAAGTGAAATTCTGGAGAAGTAGAAAGTTGTTACCGCGATGCGGTAGCGTAATTAACTGCAGGGGCTTGCGCCAGCATGGAAGAGCGTCCCCATAATCAAAAACCCCTCAAGCGTGGGGGAATCTGACGAAGTCTGCTACATCGGCCGCATTCGTCTAAACCTCTGATACACGGTGCCATAAATCAACTTGGCATCTTCGGAGAGGTGGACGGATAAAACCAAATAGCATCTGCCCCGAATCTCAGGCTAGACGCCCATGTCTGTTAGCCGCCATTCGGAGGGGAACAGATTTCGGCACGCCCGGTGGGACCTTTTCCTCTTTCCACTCCACACTTCGTGTGTCATGTTCGCGAACAAATCGCGGTTTGTTGTGGTTGCCTGTGGATTCGAGGTACTAAGATTTGGTGTCTTGCTCCGTGCAGAGAACTGAAGATCGATGGCTTCAAATTGCACTGCCTGCAACTGCAACTCTCGCTCCGTCCGCGCTAGAGGAGTGACTTATGGGCCCCGAGCGGCCTCCCTTTTCAAGACGCCAGTGGAGCAGGTAACTCAAGCCACCACTGGATTATTCTTCGGGACCATGCTCCCACCGTTGAGCTTCAATGCCACAATGATGTTGCAAGAAACCCCGGAGAAGTTGGTCTTTAATCAGCTTACCACTACCGCGACCCCTCTCAACGGGTCGCCCAGTTTCAGTACCTCAGTTTTCAACGGACTGGGCCAGAACGTCTGCAAACCCACGATACCCGAAGCTGCCATCCCAAAGCGGATAGCTACCCCGGCTCAAGCGGACAAAATCATTGGAAGGGTTTCTCCTTTCGAGAAGTAAGTTTTTACAAGGCTGGCTATTCTGGTTGATGCTCCAGGCGAGGTCCTCAAAGCTGCTTCCCCTACCCAGGGCAGGGGGCATGAAGAAGCTTATCAAACAACGGAGGTGACTCCATCCGCGAGACACGCCCGACGTCGCCACTGGCGCCGAGTGAGGAAGGCTGGGGGCAACTCCCCCTCTGGATTTACTCCACCAGCTCCGATGGTAGGGATCGATGCTACTGTTCCAACTGGGAACAGCTTTGAATTGCTAAATACGGTGCGCAGAAACTCTTCTACTGCAATGTTGAAACTAACTCCTTCAGCTGCGAAGAGTACTCCAGAGAAAAAACTAGAACAGCCCCCTCAACGGCTGTCCTCAAAAATTTACGGAGTCTGGCGACAGGTCCAGGAGTCAGTGATTGATGAAAACTATCTCCGCCAACGGAAAAAGATGAAGGTTCGGCAAGAGAAGGATTACTCCGTCAAGCCACAAAAACCAATAGCTACCCGGGTGCCCATTACAACGGCTCCCTCAACTCCAATCACTCAAAGGAAAAGGAGGCCGCAAAAAGCCCCTGTGAACATGGCGAAGCATAAAAGAGCTGAACACAAACGCCCCAAATCTGAGGGCATAGTGGTGCACACTATTTATATGGCTTCTGGAAAGGAAGAAAGCCGCACTTCTACGGGCCACCGACCGCTCACCCGATCCGTGACGAAAGCCCAAGAGCAACAACAAAAACTTCAGGAAATGATGACTGCAATTACTGCGCTTACCAAGCCTAAAAAAGCTCAGAAGTATCATCAGAACAGCGGCACGAACAAGAAACCGACGCTGACTTTTTACGCAGAGTCCTCGAAAAGAGGGACAAAGAAGCTGCATAGCAAGCGGCTAACATAAAACAGATGGTGCTCCTCTTCCAAAATATAGTAGGGATGATGTTACAGCCGGACCCTCCTGCTGAAGATCCTCCGATCGTCCTTGAAGACGACAGGGGAGAAACGTCAAATCATCCGCCGGCTCTGTCAACAGCCAAGGAGGAGGCAATCTCCAAAGTTGACCTAGACGAATATACAGCTCAGCAGATCCGGGTTCATCATGCAAATGAAACGGCTGGGCAAATTGCTAGAACCTGACGACCGTATCCGAGCTGGTACGACCGAATCAGTTACCCGCCGGTATATACGATCCCTAAATTCCACGTATATAAAGGGACAGGGAATCCGCATCAGCATGTCGCTCAATTCAGGGCCTTATGCGGCAATACTGGAGGCGATGACAAATTGTTGTTACGTCAATTCGTCGGTAGCTTAGCAGAAACAGCCTTTGAATGGTATTCAGAGCTACCTAACGACTCTGTCAAAATATTTGCAGAGATGGAGCTGCTGTTTACACAAAGATTCGCGAGTGCTAGTGGACGCACCCCGATTACAGCACTGATAAATGCCAGGATAAGGCCGGGCGAAACGTGGGTCCAATACGCAACACGATGGCGAAACCTATGGTCGAAATGCGAACAACGCATAGAAGAGGCACCTGCAGTAGGCATATTTGTAGGCACTCTCGATCCGCAGGCGACCATCTCGCAATTCATGATGTTCTTCAGGCCGACCACCTTCCATGCCTTAATCGACAAATTAGCCCAAATGGACCAGATGGGCCATGGACCGTCTCCTCCAAGACATGATCCCCGAAATGAGAAAGGAAAAGGGAAAGCGATCATCGTCGCCAATGCTCAGCAACAGTCGAGCAACTCAAAGCCGGTCGTTCGCCAAAACAACGTGCATCCATGCCCATCCCTCGAGGAGAGACTAGGACGTCCTTACTCGTTTCCTCAGAATAAAACGAGAAGACTGTTTGAGCTGGCAGTGCGTAACAAACTCATCAATCTGCCGAGTCCAAAGCGTCTGTCGCAGCCAGGCGATTTTAATAATCCCAATTATTGCCCTTACCACCAAACGGTAAGTCACCCGATTGAGGATTGTTTCGTCTTTAAGGGATGGATCAAGGATCAATACCTACAAGTCAAGTTCACGCTGTCGGAAAACTGGAAGGTAAACCCACCACAGCCGCACTCTCCAAAGAAGACGGATACGTCGGGGGCAACTTGTTCTTTTGTCAAGGACAAAAACGATGGAGAAAATTCATCAGATGAATCCGAAGACTACGTAACGACTTGTCATGTCATTTCTCATTCACTGACGGATGATGAGGAGGCTCCTTGCGCTGAGAAACCAATGGCGAATCCTGAGCCGGAGATTCTACAGCCATCAGACGAGTTGATCGATGTCTTCCTAAATGAAATTCGTCTGAAAGAAAAAGCCAATCAAGAGCGTGAGATGGACATACTGGAAAGATCCAAGGCATTCCCGTCAAGTCAAAAGCCATCCAATGCGGATAAAAACAACTTTAGAACAAGAAAAAGGTTCGCCAAAGCTCTATCAATAGGAATGAAGCTACCACCCTCTGAAGAAAATACTCTCGCTGAGATAGAGACGCACCCTAACTTCTGTTTATATCATCAAAAGATCATACATCCTACCGAATACTGCGAATCCTTTAACTGTTGGTGGCAAGGGTATGTCGCTCAAAAGCAACACTTCGACAGGACAAAATGTGATGCTTGTAGACGTCAAAAAAATGCGATAGATGAGCGCAAAAGAGCCGCCGACGATTGTCATATAGCCGACTCTAAGGTATCGTAAATTATCACCTTTGGAAGCGACTCTGACGAAGAAGCTACCCCCAACCCTTCCCTCGGGGAATCTTTTTCAAAAATGAAGGAATTGAGGAGCTGCGAGAACGTTCAGCCATGCAATCGCACGCGACTCGGAAAAAATCCCGGCCCCGCAAACAACGGAGCGAACAAAAAGGATAAAGGAAAAGGAAAAACGGCCTTCGTCGCCAGCGCTCAACAACAATCAAGTGACCCTAGACCGGTTGCTCGCCAAAGCAACAAGCGGCAACCCATCCAGGAAAAGCTGAAACGTCCTTACTCGTTTCCGCAAGATAAAACAAGGGGACTATTCGAGCTGGCAGTGTGCAACAGACTCATCAATCTGCCGAGTCCAAAACGTCTGTTGCGACCAGGCGATGTTAATAATCCTAATTATTGCCCTTACCATCAAACGGTAGGTCATCTGATCGAGGATTGCTACGTCTTCAAGAACTGGGTTGAAGACCAATACCAACAGGGAAGTTCGCGTTGTCCGAAAATTGGAAGGTGAACCCGCCACAACCGCATGCTCCGAGAAAGATGGATACGCCGGGGGCATCGTGGTCAGTCATAGAGAAAGACCTATTGACTGAAAAGTCAGTAAACTAGTGCTTCGCCTCAAAGACGGCGATGACGGACCGAAACGCCCTTAAACTAATGATGGACCGCAATGTCCTAAAACTTGCAAATGACCGAAACGTCTTTAAACGACTACCGCAGCATCCTTAGGCTGACAAGATGAATAAAAATATATATATATATAAAAATATATTTATAAAATATATATATATATATAATAAACGGTATGTCCGTAAGCAAAATGGGCACGGATGAAAACCCGAAAGGGCTCCGTGAGTAAAAACAGCATGGGCTATCGGCGAGTGTTCGTGAAAACCCGAAAGGGCGCGACCTCGTAAAAAAAAGAGAAAAAGAAAATAAAAAATAAAATAAAAACGGTATGTCCATAAGCAAAATGGGCATGGATGAAAACCCGAAAGGGCTCCGTGAGTAAAAACAGCAGGACTACCGGAGAGTGTTTGTGAAAACCCGAAAGGGCGCAACCTCGTTAAAAGGACACTTATAGGGTCCTCTCGACCTTGTAAGGAGAAACCACCCGCATGAGATCCTTACGACTCACAAAGGAGCAACACACTTAGGGATCCCCACGATTCCTAAGGAGAAAATACACTTGCGAGATCCTCACGACTCGTAAGGAGAACTCTCTTATGGGACCCTCACGGCTCATAGGATTTGAAAGTCTTAAGTTACAGAGACCTGAACCTGTGCTTAAGCAATCCCCACAATTTCCGATACTGCCCTACAAGTGGCTCAATATTGACCCTTGTATACAATCCACGGACACGAATAAACATTTCCCTAACTAAGTCCCATCCGAGATTAGGGATATGTTCGCACGATGAATAACCCTTGTAAATCCTCTCAACTTACAAGGAGAAAGCCCTCCTGTAGGATCCTTACGACTTACAGAGGCACAAATACTTAGGAATCCTCACGATTCCTAAGGAGAAAATACACCTACAAGATCCTTACGACTTGTAGGGAGAAATACCTTTGTGAGACCCTTACGGCTCATGAAGTCAAAAGCCTTAGCTGACAGGACCCTAACCCTGGTCGCTAAGCCATCTTTGTTCGACATTGACAGAGGCAAATGATGATTCGCTCCTAGTAATATCCCAGTTGTAGCGGTGCTGATGCCGAAATTGGTCTACAGCAAAAAGCCAGTAGGCCGCACATGCATACGAAATAGCCGAAATGATGGGGCAACTTGCAATAAAAAGCAGCAAGTAAAAATGTATGCATGCAAAATAGCCGAAATGATGGGGCAACTCGCAATAAAAAACAGCGAGTAAAAATAAAAATAAATAGCCGAAATGATTGGGCAACTCGCGATAAAAACCAGCGAGTAAAAATAAAAATAAATAGCCGAAATGATTGGGCAACTCGCAATAAAAAGCAGCGAGTAAAGATAAAATAAATAGCCGAAATGATTGGGCAACTCGCAATAAAAAAAACAGCGAGTAAAAATAAAATGAATAGACGAAATGATTGGGCACCGCGAAAAATAGCCGAAATGATTAGGCAATCGCGACCTTCGCGATATAAAAGCTGAAATAATAGAGCATCGCGGAAAGAAATAAAATAAAAATAAATATATAAAACGAAATTCATGCCCTACAGACGATAGCACAACAATCCCTGTATACAATCCAGGGGCACAAATAAAGAGGGAACCATACCTTCCCGACATGCTCCGCCAAAAAGCGAAGCCAAGTCTCGACGGTTCAGCAACAACTTAGAGACAGCCGTGACATTTGCCTCAATACAGCAGACGAGATGTCACCCCAGCGTTCTTCCTCCAACAGGATTTGGACACACCAAAGCAAACGAAGCGAAGGCCACATTCCTAGCTTCGACGTCTTGACGGTAACTTATATAAAACCGGAAAGACAATCGGAGATCATCTCGCACCAGCACAGAATGGTCACCACCTTGACGTCCGTCTCAATACAGCAGACGAGATGTCACCCCAATGTTCGTCTCGACACAGCAGACGCAACGTCATTAAACGAATGGAGCCATGGTAAAATCCCTAGTTCCAAACCTCGACGGTTCACCAGCAACCTAGAGATAACCTCGACGTCCGTCTCGATACAGTAGACGAGATGTCACCCCAACGTTCGTCTCGACACTTCAGACACAACGTCATCAAACGAATGGAGCCACGGCAAAATCCCTAGTTCCAAACCTCGACGGTTCACCAGCAACCTAGAGACAACCTCGACGTCCGTCTCGATACAGTAGACGAGATGTCACCCCAACGTTCATCTCGACATTTCAGACGCAACGTCATCAAACGAATGGAGCCACGGCAAAATCCCTAGTTCCAAACCTCGACGGTTCACCAGCAACCTAGAGACAACCTCGACGTCCATCTCGATACAGCAGACGAGATGTCACCCCAACGTTCGTCTCGACACAGCAGACGCAACGTCATCAAACAAACGGAGCCACGGCAAAATCCCCAGTTCTCACCGCAACATTCGTCTCGATACAGCAGACGCAATGCCAGCAAACGAAGCAAAGGCCAAATTCCTAGCTTCAGGGTCTTGACGGCAACTCACATAAAGCCCGAAAGACTATCGGAGATCATCCCCACACCAGCGCGGAGTGGTTATGACTCATCGGGGCTCACCAAAATAAGCCTAACCTCAAGTAAAAAGCGACATGACAAATTCCTAACGCTTGCTCTTCCGACGGTCAAACTGCCTAAGAAGATTGCTTGAAGACGTCTTGTCCAGCCCCCGAAGGGATCAGAGACACGGCAGTCGCAGGGCTACTCGAACAGCATGATTGCCTATCGAGGACTATATCAGCTTATGCGACGGTACGATGGCCAAAACCCTAAGTACCACCAACCTTAACGGGCTTCTGTCGTAAAGAACAGAGGTTAAATGCGACGTTAAGATGTTCTTTCGAGAAACGCTCGATTCGTCTCGACTTGTAAAAAATTGTTGAGGCGGCTCGACTCGTGAGATAAAGCCTTAGGCAGTGGGCATAAAAGAAGCTTGTTTCCTAAGCACTGGGACCCCGCAAGTTGGCCCAAAACGGTCTCTTGCATACCATCCACGGGTCTCACTCTCCAACATCGAACTTCGACAAGAAGGGAAACAACCGCTTACAAGTCCTCTCAACTCGTAAGAGGGAAAAATTCTCTTATAAGATCCTTACGACTTATAAGAGAAAACCACACTTAGGAATCCTCACGATTCCTAAGGAGAAAAAAAAACCCTACGAGATCCTCTCGATCCGTAGGGAGAAAAGTCTCTATGAGACCCTCATGGCTTATAGAGTTGAAAAGTCTTAGGAGGCAGATCTAAACCTGCGACCTAAGCCATCGCTATCCTGTGAAGAAATCAAGAGGCCTACTCTAGTGTATGCTAATTGTGTCGACATGCGGAGAAAGAAGAAAAGCAACAGAAAGAGCATCCGATTTACATTTGATCAAGTATTCAAAACACATTCATTCATGCATGGGCAAAAGACTCAGAACAAAGGATAAGACAGGCTAGGAAAAACAAAAAATTTCATTAATATTGCCCGAAGTTCTTACAATCATAAAAGCAATAAACGAAAGTTACAATGGAATAACCTCAGATCCAGGGCATGGATTGAGGAATTCAAAAGCGACTCTATCTATGACTTTCCAGGCCTCGCGGACCATCCTAGTGTGCTTTCTTTCGCGAGCACAAGCGTCAGGGTCCCCCCTGATGTCTTCTACCCTCCGATAAGCAGCGAGTATGGCAGACTGTTGAAAGACCTCATGCAAGAGATCGATAAGAATGTATCGTCGTCTCTTCGAGATAAAGTTCAATAGGTACACCGAGTGCACCTTGTCCTCAGCGGCATCCAACGCCCTAAGCGGCACGCCGAAACAGAATAGGGGAAGCGCTTCCCAGATGGCTCCCAAGATAAGCTTAAGGAGGGAGGAACGCCGGGGGAGCAGTGGACCATTGTATGCGTCGAAGCGGCTCATAATTTCAGCACACTCCGCGTTTGTGAACTCTCGATTCTGAGAGCGGCCGAGTCGGCGGATGTCCTCGTAAGAGATGATCTCATTAAGAGCATACATATGGGCGTCCATTGTTCCTGTGAAAGAAGATAAACAGAATTAGCAGACCGACTGATTAAGAGAATTCTTGTTAAAAAAACGAGCACAGATTGTTAAACTCCTTGAGAGCAATGCACTACGAACAGGAGTGACTATCAAAATCCTAATAAAGGAAATTTAAAGAAGTCCCCCAAGATTCTGAGATCACTATTATTAAAAGACGATATAGTCCATTGAAATACAAAACTCCATTTTTAATTTTCATTATTCATATTCGAACTCTTAAAAGTTCATCATTTTTTTAGATCAAAGAGATCTATGTTTTGACAAAGATGCAAGGTTCTGTTCATAGATCAAGAAACCTTGAAACAGATTCTTGAGAGCAAGGCTCTATTGGTGAAAACCCCAGATGGGTTTCTTTAAATCAAAGATCTATAAGAGCAAAGCTCTATTAATTAAAATTGATTTAATTCAAGACTAATTCTTACCTAAATAGTTCATTTTAAACAAAATCTAAAAGTTCTTAAAAACAGGAGCAAGGCTCTGAGGTTCTGAAAATAAAATTTTTGGAGATGATGATCATCTGTGAAGGGCCAAAGGTCCTATTTATAGGCACCAAGTGCCCTTTCAACTTCCAAAAGCTGTCGCGACGGTTGGGATTCTGCCACCGTTGCACTTGCGTATGGAGGCCACGTAAGCGCAACGGTGGGGGGGCATTTGTTTTCCCCAATCAGAGCAAAACTCTGTTCAAATTCCGAGGCGGGAGATGAAGCAACGCTTCATCTTCCCCCAATCAGAGCAAAGTTATGCTTTGAAAATTTAAAATTTAATAAATGAAGCAACGCTTCAGATTATTTGCGCTGCGCAACACGCCACGTGTCAGGCGCAGAGCATCAGCGCAGCGCCCAAGGCAGCGCGCCCAATCAGAGCAAAGCTCTAATTAAATGAAGCAACGCTTCAGCTGCGCAAGCACTGCGCCGCGCGACACGTGTCAGCGCAGATGCGCTGGCGCAGTTGCGCTGCGCTGTGCGCTGCGCGACACGTGTCAGCGCAGATGCGCTCGCACAGTTGCTGTGCGCTGCGCGACACGTATTAGCGCGACACGTGTCAGCGCAGATGCGCTCGCACAGTTGCGCTGCGCTGTGCGCTGCGCGACACGTCTCAGCGCAGATGCACAAGCGCAGTTGCGCTGCGCTGTGCGCTGCGCGACACGTGTCACGCGCTGGGGCATCTGCGCCAAACAGAATTAAATTCTAAGAAATCTTTTCTGTTCTTGTTAAAACAAGTATATTTTCTTCTGCAAAGCAGAAGCCCTTGGATCAAAGATCCAACGGTGGGGAAAATTCCCCAAATCACTCAGAGAAAGATCTTTTTAACAAATTTAACTAATTTATGAGCACTATAAAAAGGACCCCAGGCCTCAATTCAAAGTCATCAACATCTTCCTAAAAAAGAAAAAAAGAGAAGAGAACTCTTGAGAACTCCTCAAGAACAACAGAAGGTAAAAACCTTTGAAAGAAGAGAAAATTCTCTTATGAACAGATCATTGATCTTTAAACATAACTAAATAAAATGAATAAATAAAATAAAAATAGTGATTTGCACTTTTTCATGAACCTTTGGTTCTTTAAGATAAGAAAAAACTTATCTTTTTCTTTGATCTAAATTAGATCAAGAAATGTAACAGTGCTTTGCACTTCTGTTCTTGAATCTAAAAGATTCTCAAATTAATAGTGCTTTGCACTTATAAATCTGCATTGTTGCGCTCTTGGGCTGGCGCATGCCACCAGAGAGCGCCACGTGTCAGCGCCTGAACCATTTGCGCTATGCGCTTTTGAATAAGAGCTTTGATCTCTGAAATTGGCGCAAGCCACCAGAGCGCGCTACGTATCAGCAGCGCAGGCGTAGGCGTAGCGCACTAGCGCAGCGCACTGCGCTTGCGCGACACGTGTCAACACTACAAGCGCTTGCGCTCTCTGATTGGCACAAAGCGCCTAACAAATGCAAGGCATTTCTTAAAGGGCCAGGCCCAAATCAAAAAGACCTAACAGACCAAAATAAATTGCAAAGCAATAAAAAAGGGGCAGAGCCCAAGTGAAATTGATGCTCTGCATCTTTTATGGGCAGAGCCCAAACAAAAAAAATAGAAGTAATGCAATGCATTATTTAAGTGCGGGCAACGCCCTAGCACAGGTCTAATAGACCAAAAATAAATAAGGGTGTTGAACATTTTCAACTGGACTTAGCCCAATTTTGGCCGTAAGTCCTCAAATTAAATTGACTGAGCATAGCTGTTCTCTTAAATTAATTTATGTCCGGTTCGAGGGTACATCTCCGAACTCCTCTGACACCTGTCGTTGTAATCCTTCAACGACGTCAGAGAGGTGACGGGTCCCGACGACCACACATCAATATGGAATGCGTGGTCCTTAAACTCATGGACCGAAACGGCCCTAAACTAATATCGGACCGAAACGTCCCTAAAATAATATCGGACCGAAACGTCCCTAAACTAATATTGGACCGAGACGTCCTTAAAATTAATATTGGACCAAGACGTCCTTAAAACTAATATTGGACCGGAACGTCCTTCAACTAATATTGGACCTAGACGTCCTTGAAACTAATATTAGACCGAGACGTCCTTAAAACTAATATTGGACCGGAACGTCCTTAAACTAATGTAGGACCGAAACGTCCTTAAACTAATGTCGGACCGAAACGTCCTTAAACTAATGTCGGACCACCGCGTCCCTAAACTGGAATATGGACCACCACGTCCATAAACTGGAATATAGACCACCACGTCCCTAAACTGGCGATGGACCACCACGTCCCTAAACTGGAATATGGACCACCACATCCCTAAACTGGCGATAGACCACCACGTCCCTAAACTGGAACAATAGAGCCTCCAAATGCTCTTTTACCGGATCTAAACGATCCCGTTTAAGTCGATCTTAGCCCCCAAACACGGCTAACGTATCCTTAAACATTCAAGTGGACTACAAAATTCCAAATCAACTCTGGTTCGAGGGTACATCCCCGAGCTCCTCTGACACCTGTCGTTGTAATCCTTCAACGACGTCAGAGAGGTGGCGAGTCCTGACGGCCATATATTAAACGAATCACTACGTTAAGTTGATCTTAGTCTAAAACAGGACTAACGTATCCTTAACGAACGTTTAAGTTGATCTTAGCCTCAACATGGCTAATGTATCCTTAAACTAAAAACACCAAACCCAAATCTAAGTAAATACGGATTTGGACTAATCCACGTCCTACGGGCGACGGCATTACTCAGTCTCCGTATACAATCCACGGGCAACCACAAAACAAAACAAACACCCACGACACGAAGTGAAATTCTGGAGAAGGAGAAAGTTGTTACCGCGATGCGGTAGCGTAATTAACTGCAGGGGCTTGCGCCTGCAGGGGCTTGCGCCTGCAGGGAAGAGCGTCCCCACAATCAAAAACTCCTCAAGCGAGGGGGGATCTGACGAAGTCTGCTACATCGGCCGCATCCGTCTAAACCTCCGATACACGGTGCCATAAACCAACTTGGCATCTTCGGAGAGGTGGACGGATAAAACCAAATAGCATCTGCCCCGAATCTCAGGCTAGACGCCCATGTCTGTTAGCCGCCATTCGGAGGGGAACACTATGCTCGACTGTCCATAATTGGAAATCCCTGGCCAGGGTTGCACTAATTTACTGGTAAGTGTTATCAGTAGTTTCATGCTTGTTATGGACCTTACATCAGCATGACTTATCAAGCTACTGGGGTCTGACGTTTACCACCCCTAGGCGAGATATGCGACATATCAGACGAACAGACCGGACTGTGCGGTAGTGTTACTGATTGGATTCGCAGGAGTACTAGCGGGCTTGCTTGTTGATCTTCTGATCGCTCAATACCTGGGTGGCCGTTATGTTAAGCAGACCGCTTGCGGCTTGTGGGTGTTTGATATGATCATCACCTACTACCGGCGTATTGACGAGTCTTTAAAGTCCTACACATGGGTTTCCTGGCTCAAGCGAAACGGAATAGGAGCACATATGTGATATGTGCGGGACCGAGATTAATACGATATAAGATACTGTATTCTATTCTCGCGATTCGTTACATTGATCGGTTGTATGTGATATAGCCGGGTTATCGAATCAAGTGTTGATTCGATAAGTTGTTACACATGATATTAGTCGGTTATAGCCGGGTTATTAAATCAAGAGTTGATTTAATAATTTAATGTATAATTATATATTTTATATATTACATTACATTAACTAGTATTAGCTCACTTAAGATTTATTTTCTCACTAGATTGTGCACATTGTTTATATGTGATATATGCAAGTGTACATGTTTGTATCATGCTTGATGATACATACAAGTTGGGTGTATGAGACTTAAACCAAGTCAAGGTTAAATTAGGGTTTACTAATTTCCTAACAAATAACAAAAGAGATGAGACCTTGGTCAAAGTTATCAAGCTTCATGAAGCTTGATAAACATTGACAAAGTCAACTCTTTTGTCATTCCTTAGGATATTAGTTAACCCAACCCTTAACCTCATACTTTGGTTAATTCTCTACATGAGTTAAGCATGAGGGCTTAACTCAACCATGGTGCAATAATTAAAAGGATAAGTTTTCATTTGGATGAATTATCTTTATCCTTTCTTCTTCTTCTTCATCAAGCTCCATGAAAAGCTTGCTAGCTTTAATGGTGCCATGAGAAAAAGTGTGAGAAAATCAATTCTAAAGTGAGCCCACTTCCTACTTCTTCATCCTCTACCACTTGCTATGTAGTAGAGTGTGTTCTCTTCACAAAGTTCATGACCTAGTGAAGGAATAGATTGAGTTAGTGTCTCCCCGACGTAGATCATCTTCGGCCTCGAAGTCATCAATGCAAGCACGTTCGTTCTTCTTGTGAAGCTTCTCTAGAGTCCGGAGTTCACGATCGCAGCGATGGGGACATCTGCACGGAGCTAATGAAGTGAAGGACCGGATCTACAAAGGTTGTAATCCCTTTCACTTATGGTTAAAGTTATTTGCTTGCTATTAGTTTTGCCTTATCTCTAGTAAACGATCTTGCATAGGGTTGTCCGGCACATAAATTTTTTGATTTTGGCATGGTTGATGCCTTGTAGAACCGCATGAGTGTGCCTAGGAACCCTACAGTGGTATCAGAGCCTAGATAGATCTTTAGGCGAAATGTAGACGAAGTTAGAAATCCGATCGAACCTCGAAACCCTAATCTTTACCCCTTTCTGGAAATTTTTTCAAAACTGCGATTTTTGTGAATTAAAAATACTCAGAAAAATCAGCAGGGTTTTCTAGGAGTTACTGTGCAACACGTGCCTCTAATACCTCTAATGCGCCGTGGAACCGCTGCCGTACCATGGTATTGGCAGCGGTTCCGCGACCAAACAGTAGCTTCATGGAATCAGTTTTGCACAGTAACCTCGGTATGTAATTGCTGATTCTTCTGCGAATTTTTAATTATACTCAAGAGTTGAGTTTTCTGGGGTGTATTGGGGACTCGTTGATTTGATCGGATATTTTAACTTTGTTTTTGTGTTTTTCTGGGTAATTTTAGAACGTGTTAAAGTTCGACCATATATCAATAACTCACTTTTTCCCGACCCGGAAAATTTCCAAGTGTTGGATTTTTCCGTTGTTAAAGAACTTCTAAATCATGCAAGTAACGCGATGGACCCTCTCGAAGACAACAAACCTTAACTCGATTATCTAACCGTCTTGAACTGCCTTTTGAACCTTAGGGTTTGGGGCAGTACGGCGCGCCACATGTGAGGCGTTGGCTTGACCCTTCTACGGCTGGACCATTGGTACTGTGGCATAAAATGGATGTTTTTAAACTCCCCTCAAGTGTTGAGCTATTTGGGAAAACTTGGGTGTTTGATTATTCGGTCGGAAAGTTTAACATTGTCTATTTATCTGGAATGTGATACAATATTTGGAATCCACAAATAGTTATGAGATAACTGATTTGAATATTATAAACATAGCACTTTAGTCTCAATTGATCGGTTGCCACGGAATTTTGATGCGATCAAAAGTCCGTCGCAATCACGTAGCGTACGCGGATACTCGCCGGGTAAACTTAATAGACAGCCACGCCCCATAGCCCTGACCAAGTGACTATAGGAGAACCTCATAGCCAAAAGCATCCGTTCGGGTGCTCGCGGCAGCGGTGTTCCACCTTAGTGCACTTCGTCGACGGCATCCGGGGGTGCGGCCGTCTACTAAAGTTTGCGATGAGCATACGATCAGGATGTCGGGAATCTTGTTGAATTGCCCGACTTGATATTGAAAAGAGTGTTCGATTATGAGACTAAAATGCGGGGTTTATAATTGTTAGGCATGCGATGTCTAAGGAATTCATTTGGATAGGCATGCTATGTCTAAGGAAATTGCGGATTCCAACTGTTGTAGTTTTACACTTTCTTTTCTGCGACCCGATCGCACGCTTTTGGCGTGTCGGATGTTCAAAGTTCTAAAGTTTACCGCGATCAGGACGGTGTCGCTATGCAGCTAGCCGGTTGAGCACGGGTCGATCCACAGGGAGATGGTTGTATTTCCTCTCTTGTTTTAGACGAGTCAATAAAGAATTTGTATGAGTTTGTTCAATCTAACCTATGTGTATTATTTGCAAGTATAAAGTTGTTAAGAAAAAGATACGAAATTGTAAGCTAAAGAAATCCGTACTCAAAACCTTTGAGCCGAGTCTTGACCAATTGAAGCTAGAGCAATCGGTAACAACGTGGATTAGGGGATTTAAGCGCGGTATTCGTGGAATCCGGCTTATTTACCCTTGTCCTTCCGTTCTTGTCTCTTGCTTTCGCCTCCGGCCAAACCGAACGCAACCGGTCGCGGTTAGGAATCACCGTTACCTTGTTAGGGTAGGGTGCCTAACGGAGCGCTTGCGAATGGTGTGGGCGGAGTTCAATGGAAAATAACGGGAAAAGGAAATGAGAGAAGAAAATCTTAACTTACAATACCGTATTTATTCTTAACAACGGTAATTACAACCATTCACAAAAGAACCAAAAAGAGCAAAAGAAAAGAACAAAGAAAAGAGAAAATTACAAGTAAGTAAGTGCATGAATATAAATTGCAAGAAAGTAAAGAAAGGTAATAAAAAGCAAGTAATAAATAAGCAATAAAAAGAATTAGAAACTAGAACTCAAGACAAGCATGGGATCAATAGCCAACCCTTAAACTTGCAAGCTCAATCAAGAGGTTGCAAGATCAAGAGAAGGGTAGAGAACACATGTGAAATGAAGTGCTAATTCCATAAGAAAATACGACCCTTGAGATCAATAACTAACCCTAAAACTTTCAAGCTCAATGAAGAGGTTGAAAGATCAAGAGGAAGCAAAAATCTCAAGGGGAAGTTAAACTAACAAGAAAGATACAAAAACCCTCATCTTCATTAACATCCACACAATGCTCTCACTACATTTCCATGGAGGAAGAATGAAGAAGAAGAAGAAGAACTACACTAAAACCTACAAAAGAGGAACAAAGAATGAACACCTAAAGCTTGGCAAGTTCTGGTGTATTTATAGGAGGTGAGCTGAAAACCTAGGGCAACAATCTGCCTCAATATGAAGTCCCCAAACTGCCCCCAAAATACGACAGAGAGAGGACCCCACATGGCCGCGGTTCCGCGGCCGTATAGGGGAGTTGGGTTGTGGGCTTTTGTGGGTTTCCCTGGTTTGTAGTCCTCTTCAGTGTGGTATAGTACTTTTCTCAGAAACTCTTCACAATTATTCCAGAATTTTAGTAGAACAAAAGATGATGTGATGTGGATCTTTTGCCATGATTTCCTCGAGCTCCGCGTAGATTTCTTGGATCTTGTGTTGACATTGAGCTTTGTGCATGACATGACAATCGATTTGCCATCTTGTCCCTTAAACTGGTATGTGGCAACACACGGATAGAGAGCGGAGACCCGTGTTTTATCTGTTGTTGGCAGTAATCCGGAATTTGTCGTACTTTTCCATGATATTCACTGTTCAGAGCCGAGAACCTGTATTCTGCAATTATGTAGCAAACACTGATCAAAAGCACCTACCTATAAACACACGAGCGTAAGAATGGGTGGTATAAAATGCAATATTCTGGTATGAACAAATACCCCCAAACTTAACTTTTGCTCGTCCCGAGCAAAACCAATTATTCACAAAAAAGAATCCTAACCGCACTTTCGCAGGGAACGCGATTGCACTGAGCACGTGCAACAAGCCGTTAAACCTCTAGGTGTCCCTAGTAGGAGGAGTGTTGTCTCCTGAGGGTTTTCAGCGGATTACACCCACAAAATCCCGTCAAGCTAGTGTCATAAGTTAACATCGATTCTACTCCTATAGTTTAGTATTTACGTTAGAAACTCTATCATCCTAAGTTAGAAATATTCAACCCTTATTTTTCACACCTCCTATCTATTTAACCTTAGGTCCTATACGTTCCAAAAAAGTTTAGAAAGATGTTGGTTCTCCTGAGTTTTCCTTCTAAAGTGAGGCCTCAAATCAGGGATTTTTATCAACTTTACAGAAGACATAAGTCTTATCCTTCATTTCTATCTTTTATTCAAACATCGATTGTATACCCCTACGTGTGTGTATGTTTGCACCCCTACACTCAAGAATTCAATTCAAGCTATAATACCCTTGCCCTAATACCTAATACTACTTCTTTTCATTAAGGATGGACGGATTTGCTCACACACATTTTATGCGACTATTAATGCTTCTTGAGGCACTAACGACCGATTACTGAATGTGTGAACATTAAAGCGTAAATAGCAGTTTCCAGGTCTTGACTTTATTCTATTTTTTTCTTTTTTCTTTTTCTTTTTTCTTTTTTCTTTTTTCAAGACCGGATATATTTTTCAATATGCTCTTTTGGTGTTTAGCTTTAAATACCTTTTTTTCTTTCATACTAGGCTTTCAGGCAAGAGTATTTCTAGGTATCCTCTACTATCCCAAGTTTCAAGGTGCGTGTATATGCAGTTTGTAGGGTATATACTTTCTAAATTTGAACTCAAGAGAAGAAACTATTTTTCAGACTTATCCTTCAGTAGAGCATCAATACTTTCCCTTTATCTTGACTTAACTAAAGAACTGAACTCAAGATTACTTATTTCTCAAAAAAAATAATGTAAGGACGTATACTTACCAAGTTTAAACAGAATGAGGGTTATTTTTAGGGTTTTCAATTCCTAAGCCTAGAATTTAGTTATTTCTATCATATCAACTAATCTTTCGGAATAAAGATCTAAGTTACCCTATTAGCTAACTTGACGACAAAGTTTTTATATTTTTGGAAAATTTTCGATTTTTGTGGGTTTATAATAAGGTATGCAAATGCAAAATATACAAATGAATGCGAAGGAAGAAAGCTTACCGAGCACACCCCCAAACTTAAACTTGACAGTGCCCTCACTGTCAGGCTATACCAAGAGGGTCAAAATTGTCGGTGCTCTCCCTAAAAACAAATTATATACAAAACAAAAAGGAAAACAAAAATATATACAAAAAAGGGTCCCCCCCAAACTTAAGTAAAACAGTGTTTCCACTGTTAAGCGTTGAAGTTCAGGATTAGGGGGGAAAGAACAGTATCAAGCTATACAAGGCCTTACACAGGCCAAAAGTTAACACCAACCATTCAAAAATTCTATCTCTGTAAGATGCGGGTTGGTGAAAGAAGGTGAAGAGGAAAGAAATGGAGAATACGCGAGACCGTATGGAGATAGAAGCGGGATACGGTCTCGGTATATCAGAAGAAGAATGGCGGAAGGGAAAAAGAAGTGGAGTACGAACTTGAGGGTGCAAATGGAGTGAATAGATTAGCACAATTTGTGATGAGCGATGTGTAAAAAGCGATTGTGCTAATCTATTAACCCGTCGAGAGATTGGGTCAAATCCCTCAAGATTCGTGAGAAACCATGGGTACGCCGAACTTGGTAAACCAGACAATGAAAATGGAAATGATACGGTTTCTTGCCAGGTCGGAACGATGGAAAGGATGGAGGGAAGTGGTTGAGGAAGGTTATCGATTAAAGGGTCAGGAGGGTGTACACAGTCAATGACAGGGACAGGATGAATGGGAAAATCCGACTCATCAATTAAAACTGGTTCATCCTCAAAATTATCCTCAATATTCTCCTCAAAATTTATCTCATCCATGCATTTTTCTTCAAAATCCAGACGCATATGGGGTTCGGGAAAAACAGTTAATGACTCGGGATGATGATTTGAAGAGAAAAACTCAGAATCTACGGGTTCGTCATCCAAAATGTTCCCAGCGTCAATATCCTCAATCAAGTGAAAATCAATATTCTCAGACACCTCATCAAAAGCACGGATTTCAATCAATTCAGGTTCTAAGATGGAGGTGTAGAGGTCAAAAGGATTGGGTGTGGTTTCGCTTGGCAAGGTCCCTTCACAATCTGGCAAATCAAACACTACGAAGTCACACAACTCATTATCTGTTCTATCTGTAATTAATGAATCGGTTGGAACACTAGATAGACATTCAAAACCGGAGTTGTGGGAGTCAAGATGAATTGGGTAGGCATGATTTGGAAGGGGGTACATCTCACTCTCTCCACTCAAATTCTCAGCCTGTCCTACCGCCTCTTCATACATTGGAAAATTTGGAGCTAGTTGAAAACTAGCTACCGGGTCACTAGGTTGTATGAGGGCGGCCATGGACGCATTCAAATCCATCATCTGTTGGCTTGACGCTACCCTAAAGTCTTCCAAGGATTGTTCTAGACTAGACATTGGTTGTGAAGGGGTTTCAGTAAAAGATTCAAAGTTGTTCGGATACTGAAAATTCCTAAATGGCGGTTCAGAAACAATATCTAGGGAAGGTGAAAAAGTCGGGTAGGACTGGTAGGAATTGAATGGCTGGACAGGAGCAGGATCAACATTTGGATAAGAAGGTGAATGGAATTGTTGATCCCAAGAATTTGAAGTGGTGAAAGGAGTGAAAGATCGGCTACGGGATTGTTCAATACGTTCAGCAATAGACATTGGTCTTGTGGCTACAACTGGACTTTCAAAAGGGGTATCAACGCAAGAAGGGGTGAATGTTTGAAACGGTTGATACGAAGTCGATTGCGGGGTCCAGTTGTTCGTCCTATACGCGTCTATCCGAACTTTCAGTGAAACTTTAGGCATGGAGGGGTCGTTCGATGTTCGGCCAAAGCAAGAACCGTAAGAAGTAATGTCTGGTTGTGGGTACCAAAGTTCGGCAAGAGTTTTGCGAGGTGGAGTACCCATGATATGAAGAGTGAGAGAGAAAGGTAGAGAAAAGGAGGGGAAAAAGAATGTGATTTTTTTTTATTTTTTTTTATTTTTTTTAGTTTATATATTAACAGAAGAATGAAATATACACACAAAAAGAATATGGACAAAAACAATCACGACACAAAAATACCACACACCTAATCGTTCTAGGGTTCACCTAGGTCAACTAGACCTGCTTCAGAACTTGATTGTCGAAGTAAAACTGTGTCGAGAAACGGGCTCAAGATACACTGATCACGAGGCCAGGTAAGTGCAGAGATAAGGGGAGGTTTTCCAACGCTTTCGCGAAGTTCCTTAATTAAATAACCCTTTCTCTTTTGGCGGTTTCGCCGTTAACACTTTCCTAGACACCCCGTAAGCAATATACCGTTAAGCGAGGTTCTAAACACAGTTAACTTCTCCTAATGAGCGTGAAGTCCTTAAGGCTTAAAGTCTAGTTTCTTTTAAATTTTGTGTGGGTAAACGTTATGCTCAAGTTCGTGATTTGTGGGCCACGGAAAAGGTGATGAAATCCTTTACCGTATATTGTGGGGTTCGCTTGCCCTTAAGTCCGTATTAATGTATGCAATGCGCAATTCAATAAAAATTCTATAAAGAATCAAACGATCGTTTTTTAGTTTAAGCGCGGCACTGCAACAACTACGGGTTAGTCAATTTTTAGCGTTTGCTAGCGAACTTGCAAAGAATCCTGCAAAGAATAGTATATTGGATGCGTCGGATTTGAGAAGAAGGTGTTAGTAAAGTACGTACCGTTAAGTTTTTGGGTTAGGAAACCCCCGTTGAATCAAATCCGATAAGCTTGGAAAGTTCGCTTGCGCGAGTCAAACTACCCGGATCTTTGGCACTGTACTTCGTAATCACCTTAACTTTGAACGTACACTTTGCTCCCACAATCGCAGTTTGCAAATCCGCAAAAATCTGCACTCTTGCCCACAAAATTGATTAAAAATAACAAAAAGATATATATATATATATATATATATATATATATATATATATTTTTTAAATATATACAAAAAGAATATTAACCCGAATAACAAGAAAGAAAATACGCTACCGTCTCCCCGGCAACGGCGCCATTTGATCGCACGCTTTTGGCGTGTCGGATGTTCAAAGTTCTAAAGTTTACCGCGATCAGGACGGTGTCGCTATGCAGCTAGCCGGTTGAGCACGGGTCGATCCACAGGGAGATGGTTGTATTTCCGCTCTTGTTTTAGACGAGTCAATAAAGAATTTGTATGAGTTTGTTCAATCTAACCTATGTGTATTATTTGCAAGTATAAAGTTGTTAAGAAAAAGATACGAAATTGTAAGCTAAAGAAATCCGTACTCAAAACCTTTGAGCCGAGTCTTGACCAATTGAAGCTAGAGCAATCGGTAACAACGTGGATTCGGGGATTTAAGCGCGGTATTCGTGGAATCCGGCTTATTTACCCTTGTCCTTCCGTTCTTGTCTCTTGCTTTCGCCTCGGGCCAAACCGAACGCAACCGGTCACGGTTAGGAATCACCGTTACCTTGTTAGGGTAGGGTGCCTAACGGAGCGCTTGCGAATGGTGTGGGCGGAGTTCAATGGAAAATAACGGGAAAAGGAAATGAGAGAAGAAAATCTTAACTTACAATACCGTATTTATTCTTAACAACGGTAATTACAACCATTCACAAAAGAACCAAAAAGAGCAAAAGAAAAGAACGAAGAGAAGAGAAGATTAAAATTAAGTAAGTGCATGAATATAAATTGCAAGAAAGTAAAGCAAGGTAATAAAAATCAAGTAATAAATAAGCAATAAAAAGAATTAGAAACTAGAACTCAAGACAAGCATGGGATCAATAGCCAACCCTTAAACTTGCAAGCTCAATCAAAAGGTTGCAAGATCAAGATAAGGGTAGAGAACGCATGTGAAATGAAGTGCTAATTCCATAAGAAAATATGACCATTGAGATCAATAACTAACCCTTAACCTTTCAAGCTTAATGAAGAGGTTGAAAGATCAAGAGGAAGCAAAAATCTCAAGGGGAAGTTAAACTAACAAGAAAGATACAAAAACCCTCATCTTCATTAACATCCACTCAATGCTCTCACTACATTTCTATGGAGGAAGAATGAAGAAGAAGAAGAAGAACTACACTAAAACCTACAAAAGAGGAACAAAGAATGAACACCTAAAGCTTGGCAAGTTCTGGGGTATTTATTGGAGGTGAACTGAAAACCTAGGGCAACAATCTGCCTCAATATGAAGTCCCCAAACTGCCCCCAAAATACGACAGAGAGAGGACCCCACATGGCCGCGGATCCGCGGCCTAAGCCTGCTTAGGCCGCGGTTCCGCGGTCGTATAGGGGAGTTGGGTTGTGGGCTTTTGTGGGTTTCCCTGGTTTGTAGTCCTCTTCAGTGTGGTATAGTACTTTTCTCAGAAACTCTTCACAATTATTCTAGAATTTTAGTAGAACAAAAGGTGATGTGATGTGGATCTTTTGCCATGATTTCCTCGAGCTCCGCGTAGATTTCTTGGATCTTGTGTTGACATTGAGCTTTGTGCATGACATGACAATCGATTTGCCATCTTGTCCCTTAAACTGGTATGTGGCAATACACGGATAGAGAGCGGAGACCCGTATTTTATCTGTTGTTGGCAGTAATCCGGAATTTGTCGTACTTTTCCATGATATTCACTGTTCAGAGCCGAGAACCTGTATTCTGCAATTATGTAGCAAACACTGATCAAAAGCACCTACCTATAAACACACGAGCGTAAGAATGGGTGGTATAAAATGCAATATTCTGGTATAAACACGACCGTAAGTGTAATATATGATATCGCCGGTTTCGTTGCTATATGTCAACGACAATTGGGATGGGCATATTTACTTACGTTGATGACATGTGATGTTATGTGTTGCTGGATATGTTATATTGGATCGTCGTTTTTGAATAGCCGGGGTTTTTTTTATGTGAGATGAGTGTTTTTTCTTTTTCATTCATGTAAAAACTTGTATGTAATATTCTTTTATTGGGGCACTTCCGGGCTGAGGATGATGTCACCATTGTATATTATTTACTTTTCCGCATTAGGATAGACCCAAGGAGGGGAGCACAAGTAACCGGGTTCTAGGGTCCAGTGGGAGACCATCTCGAGGAGTCGAGTCCGGGTCTCCTAAGTCTAGAATTGGTAGGGTTGCTTGCCGCTCTCATAGGGGTCTAGGGTGTGGGATTGGCTATTCATCACGACCGTGGAATCCATGTTTTATATAGGCTCAAAATAAAACACGGATGTCCTTGTATATCCAATATTTCATATGATATTTTCTGCTGCGTTATCTGTGATGTGATCATGTGATATGCTAAGATAGATATTGTATATAGTATATATGATATATTATATAGACGTTGTTTATGTTTTACACCCGCGCTAGCCCTGCCCCGCTCTGCCTTTAGTTACCTAACCTAACGGTGCAGACGGGACATCGAGGCGAATGCGGATGGCATAAGTGTACGTTGTATTTATCTGTGATGTTTAGGTGGACTTAAATGATGGGACATTCATTAATGAGATTAATGAAAGAAAATAAACCTAAAAGATGTTGTGGAATCGAATTTCAAAAATTAGGTAGCTCTAGTTGTTGCTTTGCATAGCGGTGTTCCTTGTAGAACATCCAGCACCTTATTCGATAAGGAAAGAGCCGACGATCCCTTCACCGGGAGTGACCTCTTTAGCAATAATTAGCAAATGCTACAACCTTCGGTTTGTCTTTTGATTGCTTTTATAGTTCTTGCTTTGCATAGTGGTATTTTGAATATCCTGCACCACATTCGACGAGGAAAGAGCCAAGATCCCTTCACCGGGAGTGACCTCTTTAGCGAAACTAGCAAAAGCCTCAAAAACACTCCATTTAAAACCATTTGATTCCGCAACGAGATCAAGTTCAAAGCGTTAAAGGTTTTCTTAAAAACCATCCGCAACCCTCCGTCATTTTAGGAAGTAGAGTACTTAGTATTCGTGCTGTGTTTGTTGACCATAGTCAAGGCACAGTGTACGGTAGCTAAGTGATGTCTTCCTACACCGCATATGATGCTATTAGTTAGGACAGTCGCGTGACTTTGTTGACCTTAGTTAAGGATCATGTGGGTGGGTCTAATTAATCACGAAATGACGGGTAGAACTTGACTAGTGCTAATGATTTGTTGACCATAGTTAAGGTCATAAGTGCTGGGGGTAAAAACCTTTATCGGGAGTTTCAAGTGTTGAAATTTGTAATGAGATTGCATACCTTCTATGAGATAGTTGGATCCCAATACCCACTGCGAGTAATTGTTACTCCTGGGAGAGTTTTGCACTTTAAAATTAGCCGATCAAGTAGGTGTCTAGAAAAGTGTCAACTGGGTTACACCCCTGGGAAAACGAGGTTTATTTTAATTAGGTACGTGCGAAAGCACGGGGAACCTCCCTCAAAGTACCGGCACTGGCCTGACTGAAAGATTGGCGAACTTGTAAAGTGTAATTAATCCCGGCTAGTCTTTCCTTTTAGGGTTTGAAGGAAGATTTGATAAAAACAGTGGGAATCATCCTGATTAGATAAAATATATTACCAATCTAATCTTGCAAGAGCGCACGCAGAGTGTTTTCTTCTCTCTCTCTCCAGGTAGCGACCATGTCACGCCTTAATCAAGATAATAATATGGATGTATTGACTGAACCCGCTTGTTATACTGCGCTGGGGAATGTTGGTCCCGCTCCAACTTATAATTGTTATAAGACAGAGCAGGAATTAGGGGAATACCAGATTTCCCATGCCGCCCAAACGAAGAAAGTGCATGATGATGCATCTTTTTCGGGTGTGTTCATTACAAAGAACTGTTTCTCAGTATCCTCTACGTCCTGGGTATTAGATACCGGATCAGGATCCCGCATATGTAATCTGTTACATGGGCTACAGAAAGGTAGAGAACTGAGAATGGGTGATAAGTTTCATGAGACAGAAAATGGTGCAATTGTTGCAGCCAAGTCTGTTGGTCACTATCACCCTAAATTACCAGAATACATTGATTCTGAATGAATGTTATTAGATACCGAACCTGATATACAACATCATATCAGTCTCTTTATTAGTAAAGAAAGGATATAATTTTGTATTGTTGGATAATGTTTTGAACATTTCCTATATCAAGAGTTGATCGGTTCAGGCCCGTTATCTAAAAGTATTGACGTTCTAAATCAAACTATAGTTCTTAGTATACAGAACACATACGAGAGGAAGAGTTCAGAAATGAACGAATTCTTCTTGAGGCATTGTAGACTAGGTCATATCAATGTGACCCGACTAGCTAAGTTACATTTAGATGCATATTTAAATCAGTTTAAATTTACATCTTATGAAACTTGTCATGTCTCAAAGATATGATGACCATAGCTCCGTTTACTGGAAAATAGAAAGAGTTAGTGAACTCTTGGAACTGATACATAGTGATGTATGAAGGTCCCCAGTCTACATATACCAGGACTGATTCTTTGTACTTCCTTACATTCACTGATGATCTCTCAAGATTCGGACACATGTTTCTGTTGAAACACAAGTCCAAAACTTTTGAGTTAATCACCGAATATAAGTTAGAAGTAGAGAACCAATAACGGGTATAAGTATTATGTCCTTTGATCTGATCAGGGAGGAGAATACTTAAGCACGGGATTCCTGGACTATTCTAAAGGAGAATGAGATTCTCTCTCAGCATTACTCCTCTGTATACACCACAGCACGTCGGTGTATCGGGGCAGAGCAATCACACCCTATATGTTATGGTGCGCTCTATGATGAGTACTACTGAGTCACCAATTTTCTTTTGGGGGTTATGCACTTAAGAAGCTGCATACCTATTGAATTAGGTTCGAATCAGATCACTGCCTACCACTCCATATAAGATATGGTATGGGAAGAGCCCATCTCTTAAGCAAGTTAAGATTTGGGGTTGTCCGGCCTATGTCAAAAGCAAAATCCGGACAAGCTCGAGGCAAGGTCAGTTCTGTAGAACTGGAAGGATTTCCAGTTATACAAACTACAGCTGATGATTTGATAAAACCAAAGGATTCAATAGTCTCCAACGAACCTCAGCCTCTTGCCGATCTAGTAGGGTTCCTCATCCGCCTGAGAGATGCTTCGGTTTCTCGATGACAGTGGGAGCGAGGATTGCATCATGAGATGATGACCCAACTAGTTTCGAGCAGGCCATCAAGAGTGGGGACTCTGCAAGAATGGCTGGATGCTTAGCGATCTGAGATGGAATCCATGTACACCAACAAAGTATGAACTTTGGATGCTATATCTGAAGGGTTAAATCCCCATTAGAAGCAAGTATATCTTGAGAAGATTACTTGGTGTAGATGGAAAAGTTGAGACTTTCAAAACTAGACTTGTTAAAGGTTTTCGTCATCGACCAAGTGTTGATAATGATGAAACCTTTTTCCAGTGGCTATGCTTAAGTCCATCCGGATCCTACTTGCTATTGCTGCATACCATAATTACGATATCTGGTGGTTGGGTGTCATGACTGCTTTTCTAAATATTGATTTAGAAGAGAGCGTCTATAAGTACACAGCCAGAGGGCTTCGTAGACAGTGGGAGCAGCGAAAACGTGTGCAAGTTGCTTTACAGAATAAAGCAGGCATCGCGGAGTTGGAACGTCTGTTTTGATGTGGTATTCAAAGAGTTTGACTTCATCAAAATGGTAGATGAACCTTGTACATACAAATAGGTAGTAGAGAGTAAGGTGGTCATCCTCGTATTGTACATGGACAACATACTTTTGATAGGAAAAGAGTTTCCTATGCTACGCTCGGTCAATCTCCGCTTATCACAAGGATTCTCCATATAGGATCGATATGATACCTCCTAAATCCTAGATTTTATATCTATGAGATAGATCTAAATGGATATTAGGATTCTCACTAGGTGCAGTGAGATGGTATCAATTGATCCTAGGAAGAATCACTGGAAAAGTTCCAGGGTGATAAGGACGACTGAATGTCAGTCGCAGGCGTTGTCTTTACCCTTAGTGGAGGGACGGTATGTTGGAAGAGTTCCAAGCTGGATACCGTGGCAAACTAGACGATAACGGCTGGTGACATCGCTATCAAAGATACTACCAAAGAGGAAGTTTGGGTGTATATTAGTTCATGAGATGAACTGGGTTCCTACCATTGTGTGACAGTGGAAGTGTGGCTTTGGCCCAGGAACCCCGGTCCCATCAGTGACCCAGACATATTCTGAGGCAGCGTCACCTGATCAAGGAGATAGTTGATCTCCAGGGTGATCGAGTTTAGGAGCGTAGACTCAGAGGACAACACGGCGGATCCACTCACAAAGGCCTTTTCCCAGAGAGAGACTTTCATGGGATGGTTGAGTATGAGATACTGCAACCACTACTACAGATGGCCCTAGTGCAAGTGGGAGATTGTTAGTTATATGTATGCCCTAGAGGCCATTACTGTACATGAGATGTATATTGTAGTGGATGCTGGGACATATATAGGTAGGACTTTCTTGCTCGACATGATAGTGCGCTATCTGGTTGCTCTCTTTATCTTAACATGTACACTTATTGTCTCTCTCTGTTACATGTTGATAAAGCCCTTAGGATGTGTACTCGACTTCCAGGACTATGATGTATATCATACTAGTGGGGCCTGGGTAGTCAATGAGTACATCCTTCAATGTTCCTAGTCGTGGGAATATCGAGACGGGGCATCGATATTCCAGAGTAGACTAGCGTATATCTTCTCGACCCATGTGATGGGCGATGGATGATCCCATATCCATTGGTGTTTGACATCAGAGATGGTATGCGGGTGCTCAGTGGTGACTGGGTACACTGAACGGACTCGCCGAGAACTCCCAGATGGTATTATACCTTACGTCAGATGGCAGTTCTCTGGTGACACTGGTACAGCTTAGTCTGTTGACCCAAGATCGTCATAGAGTCTTGTGTGTCTCCCACTGTGCTTTGATTTCCACGGCTCTACTGAGTCATGCAAATAGGTGGTTTTTGGGTACAGTCCCGATTCACATGGAGGCAATGAGCGATAGGAGGGGATTCGTCTCTCCTGGTATTGGGGGTTGATGCTGCGCTATGCTCGACTGGACATAACTGGAAATCCCTGGCCAGGGTTGCACTGATTTACTGGTAAGTGTTATCAGTAGTTTCATGCTTGTTATGGACCTTAGATCGGCATGACTTATCAAGCTACTGGGGTCTGACGTTTACCACCCCTAGGCAAGATATGCGATATATCAGACGAACAGACCGGACTGTGCGGTAGTGTTACTGATTGGATTCGAAGGAGTACTAGCGGGCTTGCTTGTTGATCTTCTGATCGCTCAATACCCGGGTGGCCGTTACGTTTAGCAGACCGCTTGCGGCTTGTGAGTGTTTGATATGATCATCACCTACTACCGGCGTATTGACGAGTCTTTAGAGTCCTACACAGGGGTTTCCTGGCTCAAGCGAAATGGACTAGGAGCACATATGTGATATGTGCGGGACCGAGATTAATACGATATGAGATACCGTACTCTATTCTCGCGATTCGTGACATTGATCGGTTGTATGCGATATAGCCGGGTTATCGAATCAAGTGTTGATTCGATAAGTTGTTACACATGATATCAGTCGGTTATAGCCGGGTTATTAAATCAAGAGTTGATTTAATAATTTAATGTATAATTATATATTTTATATATTACATTACATTAACTAGTATTAGCTCACTTAAGATTTATTTTCTCACTAGATTGTGCACATTGTTTATATGTGATATATGCAAGTGTACATGTTTGTATCATGCTTGATGATACATACAAGTTGGGTGTATGAGACTTAAACCAAGTCAAGGTTAAATTAGGGTTTACTAATTTCCTAACAAATAACAAAAGAGATGAGACCTTGGTCAAAGTTATCAAGCTTCATGAAGCTTGATAAACATTGACAAAGTCAACTCTTTTGTCATTCCTTAGGATATTAGTTAACCCAACCCTTAACCTCATACTTTGGTTAATTCTCTACATGAGTTAAGCATGAGGGATTAACTCAACCATGGTGCAATAATTAAAAGGATAAGTTTTCATTTGGATGAATTATCTTTATCCTTTCTTCTTCTTCTTCATCAAACTCCATGAAAAGCTTGCTAGCTTTAATGGTGCCATGAGAAAAAGTGTGAGAAAATCAATTCTAAAGTGAGCCCACTTCCTACTTCTTCATCCTCTACCACTTGCCATGTAGTAGAGTGTGTTCTCTTCACAAAGTTCATGACCAAGTGAAGGAATAGCTTGAGTTAGTGTCTCTCCGACGTAGATCATCTTCGGCCTTGATGTCATCGAAGCAAGCACGTTCGTTCTTCTTGTGAAGCTTCTCTAGAGTCCGGAGTTCACGATCGCAGCGATGGGGACATCTACACGGAGCTAATGAAGTGAAGGTCCGGATCTACAAAGGTTGTAATCCCTTTCACTTATGGTTAAAGTTATTTCCTTGCTATTAGTTTTGCCTTGTCTCTAGTAAACGATCTTGCATAGGGTTGTTCGGCACATAAATTTTTTGATTTTGGCATGGTTGATGCCTTGTAGAACCTCATGAGTGTGCCTAGGAACCCTACAGGCGCCGACCTCTGGTCCTCTGAATGCACATCACGCATCTGCTCCTGGTGCAAATCTTATTGCAGCAGTGTACTGGAAGGAATCCTGCTCAAGGTCTCTTCTGATCTCGCCTAAGCCAAACTGTACGGAGGCTGGTACTCTGGCATAATCTTTTCTCGCTCTCTGGACATCTGCGTCCTTAGTACAACATCTACTCGGAAGCTGGTCGCATCCCTGCGCCTCTGTATGAATATCCGACCTTTAATCTTGACGGGGAGTAGTAACAGCTCGTCTGCATCTCGCACGAACTTCTTGTCCCGCTTGTCTGTATCATCGTCCATTTCGACGTCGCGTCTCTATCTACGCACTGCAATGTCCTCGGCTACAGTCCATCCGACGTCCCTCACACGGACTCGAAATCACGAACTCGGTATCTTCATCACTCAATAGAAGATATCTAGCCAAACACGTCCTCAGCGTGCATATCGCATCTCTGATGTCAGCGGAGTGGAACGTCATCTCGTCGAAATCTCGTGCGAACTCTTTACTCCACTTGTTCTAAGGTCGACTGATTCGGACTCATCTCATCGTATCTGGAGTCTCCCAAGAAGTGTCCCATCACAATATCCGAAAGATGTCGAACCATCCGATCGACTCGTTAGAACCTCGTAATCCCCCAAGAGATCAACATCTTGAGTACAGTTTAATAGTATCGAGAACATACCACAGCATCGGTGGTCCAACCGTAGAAAGGCAAACCCAAGCCTCACTAATGGCGCCGCGGAACTGCCACAAACCCTAAGGTTCAAAGGCTTTCACACAGTCATTATGTCGAGTTAGGGTTTCATTCTTCTAGAGGGTCCATAGAATCACTTGCATGTCTTTCCGAATACTTTAAACATGAAAAATGGGTTCCTGACATTCGATCATCTCAATCGACTCTCAACGAATCTGCGAGAAGTCGTCTATAGCTGGAATCAATCTACCTGATGACTTCGCATCGGCGTAAGCGAACGAACCACATGTCCTAGTCATTCATCCTCGGTGACCAGCGACTCACCATCATATCTCTAAGTATATGCTCAAGCTGCAGTAGTTACAACATCTGGGGCGATATCTCGTCATTCGCAGCAACAACTGGCTCATCCGTCCGTACGCTGTACAGCGCCTCAATCATCATGAATAAGCGACCTATCAATGGTCATCACATCCTGGCTGGCCTCTATCAGTGGCTCAATCCTCTGGTACCGATCGGAACGTCCGGAAAATCTCGTAAAAGCGATCTGTCCAACGCTCATGGCGCGAAAACACAATAAGACGACGCCTCTATATGCAATCGTATGTCTCTGGAAACACGCCCTGGACAGTCCTCGTCCATGACGAGCTCATGCTGACGCAACTCGAGCCGTAGCTCACTCTGCCCGTGCAATCGTGGCAGCAAAACCATAACCAGTCTCGATAAGGATAGATCATAGGAAGGAATATAATACTGTGTAAGGAAATGTACATCCTAAGGTTTCTTAAGCGGAGTGGCGTGTCGTAAGTATGCCGCGGAACATACATACGGTAAGTCCCTCTACTCAAGCTACCTACTCCATCAACCAAGGGTCATCCTATGCGATGAAAGTTCGGGTATAATACCCCCTCGACTAAGTCTAAGTTCCGTAAGGTCAAGCCTAAGTTCCGTATATATATAAACGCCCTAGGCTCCACATCGTCAAACTTAGACTCGAACCAAGGTTAACCTAGCGCTCTGATACCAACTTTGTCACGACCCGAAAGAGCACGTGACTGGCCCTTGAACCATATGAAGTCTATAGGACCCCATCTGATCCAAGTAAGCCAAAAGCCCAGAAATATAAAACCATTTTAAGGATTAAATAAGGAAAACTGGTTTTAAGAAGTAAAGAAATCATGTTTTGAAAATCAAAGTATTTAAATAACTAGCCGAGTATGCATTTTTAAAATGTGTAACCTTTCCTGAAAATTTCGGCAGAGTTTCCTTTGTAAAAACTGGCCCCGAACGGGGTACAACAAGAACCATATATATGAAATGATAACAGGCATCCCCAAGCGGGAGCTAGCTCTTCGTCAATCGACGGTCACAACCACGCAAGCAATAATAATATACAACGCCAAAGGGCGAGGATCAAAACCCAAAAAGAAACTCAAAACAGCCAGAAAATCATAATACTACAAGCGCGACTCTAAGGTCGAAATAATACATCACTGTCTCTAAGTCTGAAACAATATACAAGTTTTAGTTGATGGAATGACTAGATACAACTGAAAGTACATGTACAAGGGTGGTTCTGATGCAAAAGAACCCACCTACCAACGCAAGTCACCCATATGGAAGCAGTGTGCCAGAAATGCCGCTATGGAATCTGTACGGCAAAAACCTGCAAGAACTGTGGCATAACGGGGGTGAGTTGCCAACTCATGAATAGAAAATATCTACACGTAGAAATCGAATGTATGACCCATCCTAGGTCAATACGATCAGATATATATATATAAACCTCAATATGAAGCTCGTACGGAAAATCGTCGTACGACATCCCAATAGCTGGGTACGGGTCAATATCACATTCATCTCATCACATATCAAGTATCACTACCATCATATCACATAATCTAGGGTACAAGTCTAAGTCTAGTACCATCGATACCATCTATATAAATATGAATGCGGGGTAAAACACATGCCCAAAGGCCCGCTAAAACCATCATGTCGCATCTCAAATACGAACTCTGTCATATCGCCGAATCTCACGGCCTCAAACCTCATCGACTCATCTCAATCCCACGTATCATCCTCAAATCCCGTATATGAACACATAGTCCCATACCCATGTGTAGATATACACACCTCCATATGCGCACAGATAAAAGAAGGAATGCATGCAAGTATATGTGTATGTGTATGTGTATGTGTGGGTGCAACCACTACTCTAGGGTTTCGCACTATACTAAACCAATACATCCTTGTCATCAATAAACTTAAACAACACATAATAAATATATGTGTGTATACGTATTCGTATACATCACCACGGACTGCGGGGGTGCTATACGCCATCCACCCGACTTCTCCCCGTAGATATAAATCTACTCACATTGCTTCTCATGTGCCGATGCCGATGTCGCCATCTTCATCTTGTTCGCCTCAACATCACGTAGGGTACCTACAAGTATATCACAATGCTAAAGCACATGAAAATCACATCGGAAACCAAAATAGCACACGCTACTCGCATAGGTAAAAACCTATCGTCTCGCATGTAAACACGATCAATATCCACTTGTCGTTGACGTCCAAACGCCACCCGACAGAAACGAATCACCAAATACCAAAATCCATGCTAAAACAAATCATAAATCATGCGCCAACTCATGAAAATCAACCCAGATTTTAGCCTGATTGGAACCAGACAAAATTGCACATACCAAGGGTCAAGTTAACTGGAAATAGGGCCATGCACCAAAAACGTGGCAAAACCCCCTTCTCTGGCCGTAATTTGCGGCCAGATTGGATTTATTTGCGGCCGGGAATTGGAGTTGGGGGCTAGGGTTTGGTGTGGTGGTTCCAGGGTGTCTTCACATCTTACTGTCAACTCAATTTTATTTTGGGGGTCCCGGGGTGATAGCAGATTCCAAAACACACTCGCAGAAATACAGTTTTCCCCGATATCGATTCACTAAATCCGTATTCTGGGTTTAACTCTCAGGTCTGGTCCAAAGTAACATCACTAACAGGATTCTAAGGTCACAACAAGTCTCAATTTCACTTAACAACTTAAATTTACCCTAATCCTCTCTAGGGTTGTCCAAAGTGCACAAAACTTCGTCAAAACGACATCAAACTTTAAAAGAGGCTCAATCGCTAGAAATGATACAACAATTGTGAAGGAATTACCTCCATAGAGACTCATGAATCCTCAACAGCGCCAAATCACAAACTTTCTTGGTCCAAATGGTTGCTTGAGGGCTTGTGCACATTTTTATTGAATGGAAGATTGGGTTTTGGAGTGATTTTTGTGTTGTTTTGGAGGCTTGGAGAGGGGAGGGAGAAGGAGGAGCAGCATCTGCAGCAACTAGGGAAAGAGGGAGAGAGGAATGAGTTGAAGAATGATGGAGGAATGGTTCAAGTCAACCCACCTCACATACTCTTTCTCTCTCTCACCATGCTTCATAATATATTCCCTTTTCCTTTTTCTTTTCTTTTCTTTAACCCTAATTCCTTCTCACTCCAAAAGTGAACCCAAATGAACAACCATGGCAAGAAAAATGTAACACAAGTGTAGAAAAAGATATGTGCATGTTTTGCACAAAAATGCCAAAATTCCGATTAGCGATTTTTAATCGCGATTAGCACTGAATTAGTGTCAAACAAATCATAAAAACTTTAAAATTGCATAATTCCATAAAATACCTTATTTTAGAATTTTCCATAATTTTTCCCCATTTATTTGTATTTAATTATACCAGAATACTAAAATATTCATTAAAATAATATTAAATTATAAAAATTCCCAAAAATAATATTTTATTATTTGGAAATGATACATCATCACCTACTGCCGGCGTATTGACGAGTCTTTAGAGTCCTACATAGAGCTTTTACTGGCTCAGGCAAAACGAAATAGGAGCGCATATGTGATATGTGCGGGACCGAGAATAATGCGTGTATGTGATACCGTATTCTATTCTCGCGACTTTTTGTATCGGTCGGTTATATGTGATATAGCCGGGTTATCGAATCAAGTGTTGATTCGATAAGTCGATACATTGGATGTTAGTCGGTTATATGAGTTATGACCGGATTATTAAGTCAAGTGTTGATTTAATAATTTATTGTATAATTGTATATTGAATATACTAATTTACATTAACTAACATTTGTTCACTTAAAGGTTTTTCTCACATGTGCACAACTTTAATGTATATATGATATATATTAAAATGTGTTTTCTTTTTGTATCATGGTTGTTGATACATCATTCATGGGTGTATGAGAGTTACACCAAGCTATTTATTATGTTGGGTTTTAATATTTAAAGTAATTACAAAATTAGTGGAGGATTAGAAAATGCATGAAGCTTGTGGAAGCTTGTGGATGCATTGACTAAGTCCACTAAGTTTGTTTTTACTATGGATATTTGTTAACCCAACCATAAGGATTAGCCATGGTTATGTCTTTACATGAGTTAGTATATGATACTCACTCACCATGGTTAGCTTTCTCACTTGATCATTATCTTTCTCTCTTCATTTTCTTCATCTTCTTCCTTGAGCAAAAGAGCTCTCTAGGGTTTGATCCAAAGTGAGAAACATTGTGAGAAAATAAATTCTAAAGTGAACCCACTTCCTATTTCTCCATCCTCTACTAGACTAGTACTTTAGTTTAGGGTTTGCTTCACTAATTCTCTAGTTAGTGAAGTAGAAGCTTGAGTTGGCATCCCCTCGACGTAGATCATCTTCGGCCTTGAAGACTTCAAGCAAGGACGCTCCTTTAGCCTCGTGAAGCCATGCAAGAGTCCGGGAGAACCACGATCGCAGCGAAGGGACTTCAACAAGGAGCTAAAGAAGTGAAGGACCGATCTACAAAGGTTGTATTTCGTATTCACTTAATTGTAGATGCTATTTACTTGCATGTGAAACCCTAATTTTTCTAGCAAAGATCTTGTTTAGGGTTGTTAGGCACGGCTAAAATTTTAATTGGGCATGGTTGATGCTTTCTTAACCCTTGTTAGAGTGCCTAGTAACCCTACAGTGGTATCAGAGCCTAGCTATAGCATTAGGCGACGTGTATACGAAGTTAAAATTCCGAACGAACCCCGAAACATCAAAACGACCCCCTCTCTGGACTTTTTTCAAAAACTGTGATTTTTCTGAATTAAAAATACCTAAAAAATTCAGCAGGTAATTTTAAGCATTATTGTGCAAAACGGTGACGTAAGCCGTACAGAACGCCGCGGAACCGCGGCAATAGACTGCTTGTGCCGCGGATCCACGGCAGTACAGTGAGTGTTTGATTTGGTTTTTGCACAGTAATACTCTTATATGATAGTGCTATTTTCTGGGTATTTTTAAACTGACTCAAGTGTTGAGTATTCTGGGGATCATTTTGTATTCGTTAATTCGATCGGAATATTTAATTTCGTTTTGTTTTCTGGATATTTAGAAACTGTTAAAATGTTCGAACGGATATCATTAACTCATTTTTTCCCGGCACGAAAAACTTTCAAGTGTTGAATTTTTCTTGGGTTTAAATCTTTCGGAAAAACGTGCAAGTAACGCGATGGACCCTCTAGAAGAACACAAACCTTAACTCGATTATGTGAACATCTTGAACTGCCTCTAAACCTTAGGGTTTGGGGCAGTATGGCGTGCCACATGTGAGGCGTTGGCTTGACCCTTCTACGGCTGGACCGTTGGTACTGTGGAATTTTTGAACTCCGCTCAAGTGTTGAGCTATTTAGGAAATCTTGGGTGTTTGATTATCCGGTCGGAAAGTTTAATACTGCCTATTTATCTGGAATGTGATACAATATGTGGAATTCATATAGTTGGGCATGAAATGCGAAGTATGTGATATTTCGGATTTACGATGTCTAAAGAGATTGTGGATTCCAAATGTTGTAGTTTTACACTTTCTTTTCTGCGACCGTAAGTGTAATATGTGATATCGCCGGTTTTGTTGCTATATGTCAACGATAATTGCGATACGCATATTTACTTATGTTGATGAGATGTGATGTTATGTGTTGCTGGATATGTTATATTGGATCGTCGCGTTCTGAATAGCCGGGGGGTTTTATGTGTGATGAGGGTTTTTATTTTCATTCATGTAAAATTAAATGTATGTAATATTCTTTTATTGGGGAACTTCCGGGATGAGGTTGATGTCACAATTTGTATAATATTTACTTTTCCGCACTAGGATAGACCCAAGGAGGAGAGCACAAGTAACCGGGTTCTAGAGTTCAGTGGGAGACCAACTCGAGGAGTCGAGTCCGGGTCTCCTAACCCTAGAATTGGAAGGGTTGCTTGCAGCTCTCGTAGGGTCAAGGGGTATGGGTTTGGCTATTCATCGCGACCGTGGAATCCGTGTTTTATAGAGGCTCAAAATAAAACACGGACGTCCTAGTATATCCAATGTTTCATATGTTTCTTCTGCTGCGATATCTGTGATGTGATCATTTGATATGTTGTGATAGATACTGTATATAGTATATATGATATATTATATAGACGTTACTTATGTTTTACACCCGCGCTAGCCCTGCCCCGCTCTGCCGTTAGTTACCTAACCTAACGGTGCACAAGGGGACATCGAGGCGAATACGGATGGTATAAGTGTACGTCGTGTTTATCTGTGATGTTTAGGTGACTAAATGATGGGACTTCATTAATATGATTAATGAAAGAAAAGAAACCTAAAAGATGTTGTAGAATCAAATTTTTCAAAAAGGGTAGTTACAGTTTTTGCTTTGCATAGCGATATATATGATATATCCTGCACCTTATTCGATGAGGAAAGAGTCGAGATCCCTTCACCGGGAGTGACCTCTTTAGCAAAACTGGCAGATGCTACAACACTCGGTTTGTTTTTGATTGCTTTTAGATTTTTGCTTTGCATAGTGATATATATGATATATCCTGCACCTTATTCAATAAGGAAAGAGCCGAGATCCCTTCACCGGGAGTGACCTCTTTAGCAAAACTAATGAAAGCCTCAAAATCACTCCATTTCAAAATTCACTCGATTCTACAACGATATCAAGTTCATTACGCAATAGGTTTTCAGAAAAACCTGTCGTAGCCCTCCGTCATTTCAGATAAGTCCTGCTTAGTATTCGTGCTGTGTTTGTTGACCTTGTCAAGGCGTAGTGTGCGGTAGCTGACTAGTATTTATCTGTTCATGCAGATGATGCAGATTGGATTAGGGTAGTCGTACGTCCTTGTTGACATTGTCAAGGGTCGTGCTGGTGGGTTTAATTCAATCAAGATATAACGGGTTGAACTTGACTTACGGTCTATGGTTTGTTGACCTTGTCAAGGTCATAGATCGTTCGGGGCAAAATATTATCGGGAATTTCAAGTGTTGAAATTTGCAATGAGATTGCATACCTTCTATTAGATAGTTGGATCCCGATACCTACTGCGAGTAATTGTTACTCCTGGGAGAGTTTTACACAGGACAATTAGCCGATCAAGTAGGTGTCTAGAAAGGTGTCAACGGGGTTATGCCTCTGGGAAAACAAGGTTTACATTAATTAGGTCCGTGCGCAAGCACGGGGAACCTCCCTCAAAGTACCGACACTGGCCTGGCTGAAAGATTGGCGAAATTGTAGGGTATAATTAATCCCGGCTAGTCTTTCCTTTTAGGGTTTGAAGGAAGATTTGATAAAAACAGTGGGAGCCATCCTGATTAGATAAAATAATAACCAATCTGATCTTGCAAGAGCATACGCTAAAGTGTTTTCTTCTCTCTCTCTCCACGTAGCGACCATATCATGCCTTAATCAAGATAATAATATGGATGTATTGACCGAACCCGCATGTTATACTTTGCTAGGGAACATTGGTTCTGTTCTTTGTTATAAAAGTTATAAGACCGAACAGGATATAGGGGAATACCAGGATTCGCATGCCACCCGAATGAAGAAAGTACATGTTGATGCATTTTCTTCGGGTGTGTTCGTTATAGAGAACTGTTTCTCCATTTCCTCTACGTCCTTGGTATTAGATACCGGGTCAGGATCCCATATATGTAATCAGTTACATGGGCTTAGGAAAGGTAGAGAACTTGGAGAAGGTGATAAAGACATAAGGGTTGGAAATGGTGCAATTGTTGCAGCTAGAACCGTCGGGGAATATCACCTTGTATTGCCAACTGGTAATACATTGATTCTGAACGAATGTTGTTACATGCCGAACCTGATATGCAACATTATATCGGTTTCTTTGTTGAGTAAAGAAGGATAAAATTTTGTAATACAGGATAATGTTATGAACATTTTTCTAAACCAAAAGTTGGTTGGATCAGGCACGATGTGCAATGGCATTTTTGTTCTAAATCAATCAACAGTTCTGACTATAATAACACAAACAAGAGGAAGAGTTAAGAACAGAACGAATCCTTCTTGTGGCATTGTAGACTGGGTCACATCAATGCGACACGACTAGATAAGTTGCATAAGGATGGATATTTGAATCCGTTTGAATTTTCATCTTATGACACTTGCCAGTCATGTCTCAAAGGAAAGATGACCAAAACTCCGTTTACGGGACACGGAGAGAGAGTTACGGAACTCTTAGGACTGGTACATAGTGATGTATGCCGCCCCATGTCTATACATGCCAGGAATGGTTCTGCGTACTTCATTACATTCACTGACGATCTCTCTAGATTCGGATATGTGTTCCTGATGAAACACAAATTAGAAGCTTTTGAGAAATTTAGAGAATATAAACAAGAACTCGAGAACCAAACCGAGAAAAGTATTAAAATCCTTCGATAGGATCGAGGAGGAGAATACTTGAGCAATGAATTCCTGGACTTCATAAAAGAGAATGGGATTCTCTCTCAGCTGACTCCTCCATATACACCACAGCACAACGGTGTATCGGAATGGAGGAACCATACCCTATTAGATATGGCGCGCTCTATGATGAGCACAGCTGAGTTACCTATTTCCTTCTGGGGGTATGCGCTGGAGACAGCAGCATACCTATTGAATCAAGTTCCATCTAAATCTTTACCTACCACACCATATGAGATATGGAGTGGGAAGAGGCCATATCTTAAACGTGTTAAGATATGGGGTTGTCCGTCCTATGTCAAAAGACAAAATCCGGACAAACTCGAGGCACGGTCAGTTCTTTGCAAGTTCGTGGGATATCCAAAGAACTCATATGGGTATTTTTTTCTACCACAGTGAGGAACAAAAGGTGTTTGTTGCTCAACATGCCATCTTTTTAGAAAAGGAATTTCTTGTAAAAGAAATTAGTGGCAAAGTGGTAGAGCTGGAAGAGGTTCCAGATACACAAACTGCAACTGAAGATTTAGTGGAACCAGAGGATTCAGTAGTTCCCAACGAACCTCGGCCTCTCCGCCGATCTAGTAGGGTTCCTCACCCACCTGAGAGATACTACGGTTTTCTCATGGATGGTGAGAGCGAGGATTGCATCATGGTTGATGATGACCGAACTAGCTTCGAGCAGGCCATCACGAGTGGGGACTTAGTGAAATGGATGGATGCAATGCGGTCCGAGATGAAATCCATGTACACCAACAAAGTATTTACTTTGTGTAACGTTTTGAAAATCGTTTCGGTGAAATTTCGAGAAAAAAAAGGTAAAATAAGGGTGTTTTCTGTAAAAAGTCAAAGTACAAATATCCTTATTATAAAATTAAATATACATATTCTAGCTATGAAATTGCTAGTATTTGGTGTTTATTGAGCCACTGGTGAAATTTCAAATTTTCTGAAAATTTGTCCGAAATTAATTATTTTAATATTATTTTAAGCCGTCACTAATATATTTAATTAGGGAAAATTACAAATTGAAATGATTTGAAACAAATTTTGTGCATCATAAAACATTAAATAAAATTTTATCATGTGGTTTTTGAAATGAAATCGTTTGCCAAAACGTTTTAGAAAATATTGAAGAAAAAGGCTTTTTTCGGTGAAATTAGTGTTAATGGAAATTGGGGTAATACATTTATCTTTTCCCTAACCCACACATCCAGACCTTACCCACTCTCCCCTCTCCTCATGGCTGAGCCAATTTGTGGCAGCCCCACCCCTTTGTCAAGCCCTCCATCTTATTACCATTTGCAACCAATTAATAGAAAAAGAAAAGAAAAGAAAGAAGCATGGGCTTTGTTGACTTGTGGTTTTTGTTCCAATACAATCAATCACTCTCTCTCCTCCCTAACTAAATGGCCGAGCCTCCCCTTCCAGAAATTCTGCATCAGCCCCTCCCATTTCTTCTCCTCTCATTCTCATCAAAAATCCCCAATTTTGCCTCAAAATCCATACAAAATCAAAGCTAATCCAAATCCAACCTTTACCCATTATTCCTTTGTCATTCAAGCATGGATCTAGGAGCTAGTGAACCAATTTGGAGGCTATGTTATCATGCTAGATCTCAAACATGTTGAGGTATAAATCCTAAACCATAATGTAATTTTCGATTAATTACTTCAATCTAGTCTAGTTAGGTGTTAAATTGTGGGTTTAATTGAATGTTTGGAAATTCAAGTGGGGATTTTGAATTGAAGCTAGGGTTTGAATTAAATTAGGTTTTTTATCATTAGGTTTTGGTTGTAATGAGGGGATTAACATGTAATTGAATGCAAAATCTAATTTGGTTACTAGTTGCTAATTTGTTAGCTTAAAAATTGTGATAATTATGCTAAATTGCTAACTAGGTTTTAGAAATTAAATTAAAATGTGGGATTAAAATCTAGTTAGGATATTTAGCACATCATTAAGGTTTCCATGAGTGGTTTAACCATTTAAAATATGCAAAACCAAGTTTAATTGTAAAATTGTGAATTTTACATTAAAAAGTGTTAAAATCGGTATTTTTGCAAACTAGGAAATTGGAATTAATACAGATATATGAGATTAAATTATGAAAGTGATTTGTATGATCTAATTATGATATTTAATGAGCATTTTGGCCATTTGAATCGTTAAAATATGTAGATTAGTTAAAACATCAAGTTTTGAACCGAAATGAGAATTTGTGCTAACTAGATTTTTGGGAAATAAAACGATTTGTTTACTTTTATGGTTTTGATGAATTAAAACCTATTTCATATATAATTAGTGAATTTTGAAACCACGATTGGTGCGTTTGAGTTTTTCACGACCACTCGGCGTTTGTACGCCGATGTCGAGGGTTTTGGGGTTGATTTGAGAAAGCAAACCATATGTTTTGACCTATATGAGATTCATGTGTCGTTTTGGTCATGAGTCGGATCATAATGCGATACGATATGTTGTGACATGTAGGTACCCCCATGTGGACTTCGAGACGACAAGCAAGCACGTGGCGACGTCGGCATCGGCGAGCGAGGACCAGGTGAGTAGGTTTATATCTACGGGGAGAAGTCGGGTGGATGGCGTATAGCACCCCCGCAGTCCGTAGTGTAGCTCATATATATATGTTTATATAGGTGTTTTATGATACGAGAATGTTCATTCATGTTATGTTTATGTGTTTATGGAGTACCTTTGGGTTAGTTGCGAAACCCTAGAGTAGTTGTTATACCCACATACGCACACACAGACTTGCATACTTTACTTTCTTGTGCGCAGATTGGGATGTGTATATATGTATATATGCATGGGTATGGGACTATGCATATGTACATTCATATACACATGCTTGGATAATGAGGATAGTTCTTGGGATTTAAGACGAGTCGATGAGATTTGATTTGAGACCGTGAGATCGGTGATATAGCAGGGTTCGTATTTGAGATACGACATGACGTTGTAGCGGGTCCTTGACGTAGGGTTTCACACACGTGCATGCATACTTAGGCGGTATCAGTATTGTACTAGACGTAGATCAGTACCCCGATTATGATATTTGATAAAGAGGATACCAGATGAATAGTATGATGAATGTGATATTGACCCGTACCCAGATTTGGGGATGTCGTACGACGGATTTACGTACGAGCTATATCTTGATGATTGATCCGTACTCTTGACTTGGGATGTCTGATTATAGATATGGTATCGGATATGATATTATTGAGGCGGGATCACCGACTAATATATATAGAGGAATGTATATGTATCGACTCAGACGTTAGGCGGTTTCCTTACCTGTAGTCCAGCTTGTTAGCTTAGCCCTTTAGTTTAGTTTAGTTGTTAGATTAGATTCGATTCTTACCTATTTCAAAAACTAACGAATCGTGGGTATTTTAAAAGACAGCCCAAGGGATCCTACGGATATTTCAAAAGACGTATCTTTTCATAAAAACACCGTAGCCCATATTTTCAAAACCCCATGATTCGTGTTATTTCAAAAGGCACCATTTGTAGGACTTATATTAGATTAGTGTAGGTTAGTTACAGTTGCGTCTAGTATTCAGCTCCCGCTTATTATTGTGGTTCACTTCGCATCGCATACTAATGTTATAATTTCTTATTGCAATGTTGATATCATATTGTTAGGACACCAGCACCATTACCGATGATGCGTATGTACCACGTACACTTATTTACCGGCTCACACACATCTTCATCGGTAATTGCCATGTCACGTACACCTTAGAAAATATTATTTCTTGACTTAGCTTGTTAGTTAGTAATTTGACATGATATTAGTGTACCTGCCTTATATGCCAGCTTAACATTTTAGTTATTACTTGTCACTTCATGCATACTGTTATTCGTTGTTATGCCTATATTCATGGTTTTACATGCTATTGATGATTTGGATTCGGATTTCCATGAAATTTTCTGGATTTGGGGGTGAAAACCGCAAAACTTATATAAACTGATTTCTCTCTTTTTAAATAAAAAAAGAGCGGTTTTTCCCATGATTTATGAGTCGTCCACCCTGAGTTTGCTGATGGATTTCGAGACCCGATTCGAGGAGACGGATGAACCGTTTCGGGTACATGGTGGACCCGGTAAGGTACCCCGGGACAAGAAGCGCGTGATGATGACGATGTGAGCCTGGCAGGGGAGCACTACCTACCGGTGATTTTACCCGACGCGTCGGATATCCGGAGGATACCGTCGTGGTCTTGAGATGGATGGTAGGGCCCGGTCTGGACTGACGGCGCCTTAGATATTGTGATTGAGACATTGAGATTTCGGGATATTGAGGTACAGAGACTGTGATACAGAGATATCGAGATATTGGGATTACGTTTTATGCCGAAGCTAGGCACTGTTTTATGCTGATTTCATTGTGATACCTCATTTTAAGAATACAATGGAAATCTCACTAAATTATGAAAACAGTTCTTCATTTACATGTATTCTGTTTCCATGCATTCATACCTCATTCATATGATATATTGCTACCTGAGGCACTGACACGGGCACATGAGATTACACTCGGGTTAGATATTTACCCTAGCCTTGTTATAGGCTGCATGTTATATATATAATTGAGGATATATTATGATCTTTGACCTAGGTTGGGTTATTTATGCGATTTCTTTCCGTAGATGTTTTTCTATTCACGAGTTGGCAACTCACCCCCGTTGTGCCCCAGTTTCTTGCAGGTTTGCCGTACAGGTTTCATTACGGCTTGCGGGCATAGTTTCCTTCGGGTGATTTGCTAGTAGGTGGGTTTACTTGTATCGTACCCCCTCATTATATAACTTGTATATTATTACTCTGTTGTATCTAGAAGTTCCATCATCCAAAAATGTATTTTTTTTGAGATAGAGACCAGAGATGCTATTCTTTCGACCTTAGAGTCGCGCGTTTTATTACTGTGGTTTTCTTGTGGTTTTGGGTTTTTGATCCTCGCCGTTGGCGTTGTATATTATATTTCTTGTGTGGTTGTGACCGTCGATTGACGAAGAGCTAGCTCCCGCTTGGGGCTGCCCTTTTATTGATTTCGTATACTATTCATGTTGTATCCCGTTTGGGGGCCAGTATTTACAAAGGAGACTCTGCCGAAATTTTCAGGAAATATTTGATGTTTTTAAAAACGCATAATTCGTCTTATGCTATTAAAACTACTTGATTTAAATTGGTTTTCCTTCACTCTACTACTTTTCTTGGTTTGGATTTCTGGGTTTTCGGCTTTCTTAGATTACGAACGCCTCGAGACGTTTCGTAGTTTAAATGCCGGTCATGTTCCGTACTTTCGGGTCGTGACAAAGTTGGTATCAGAGCGTTAGGTTTTACCTTCGGAGCGTAGAATGACCCTTGGTTGATGGAATATGTGACTAAAGTAGAGTGACGTACCGTGGGAATGTTCCGCGGCATATTTATGATGCGCTACTCCACTTAAGAAGCCTTAGGATGTACATTTCTTTGCTCAGTATTATATTCATTCCGATCTAGCCTCATCAGTACCAGTTGCGGTTTGCTGCCACGATTACGGGCAAGGAGAGCAACGGTTAGAAGTGCGGTCAGCACAAGCTCGTCACGAACGAGGACTGTCCAGGGCGTAATTTTGGCGACACACGATTGCGGAGATGTGTCTTTTTACTGTGTTTCGCGCCACGAGCGTTTGGCGGATCGCCTTTATGAGATTTCTCGGACGTGCCGATCAGTACCGGAGGATTGGGCCACGGACAGAGGCTAGCCAGATTTTGATGACCGTTGGTGTATTGCTTATTCATGATGGTCGAGGCACTGTTCAGCGTGCAGACGAGTGAGCCAGTTGTTGCTGCGAACGACGAGATATTGCCTTAGATGCTGGCGTTAGTGCAGAACGAGTTGTACTAAGAGATGATAGAAGGTCGCTAGTCATCGAGGATGAATGACTAGGACATGTGGATCGTTCGTCTACCCCGATGCGAGGTCATCAGATAGATTAATTCCAGCTAGAGACGACTTCACGCGGAGACGTTGGGAGTCGACAGAGACGATCGAATGTCATAAACCTATTATTCCAAGTTTAAAGTAGTCGGAAAGACATGCAGGCAATTCTATGGTCCCTCTAGAAGAATGAAACCCTAACTCGACTTAATGACCGTGTGAAATCCTTTGAACCTTTGGGTTTGCGGCAGTTCTACGGCGCCATTAGTGAGGCTTGGGTTTGCCCTTCTACGGCTGGACCACCGATGCTGTGGTATGTACTCGATACTATTAAACTGTGCCCAAGATGTTAAGCTCTTGGGGGATTATGAGGTTTTGACGACTCGATCGGATGGCTCGACTTAATTCGGATGCTAGGTGGTGAGATGCATTTCTTGGGAGACTCCAGATACGAGGATAGCCGTTGGAGCTCAGTCCATGCAGCCGCGACGAGACGAGTCTAAAGAAGACGACATTAGAAAAATGGAGTAAGAGATTCGTACAAGATCTGGATATGATGACGTTCCCCTCCGCCGACATCAGGGATGCGATACGTATGCCGAGGCATTGTACTTGGATATACCTTCCAGAAGGAGTCGTGATGAGTATGCAGCCCTTCCGGAACGAGAACAGATCTAGTAAGGGACGATGACTCTCGGATAGTTCGGCAGAGACGAGATTTGGGAGAGATCCCGACAGGACCTTTCTGGAATGAATTACGAGAAGACTAGGACCAGGAGTGGTCATGTTACGCACGTCAGCAGACCAGAGTTCTTGATCATCGACGAGACGTCCCACTAGTGACCGCGACAGTTGTCCCGAGATTCTTAGAGGATGCACTTGAGCGGTACTATTCCGCCATTATTGATTTCGATGTTTTGGGTGATTTATTCGCATGATTTGATTTTGATGATTGAGGATTTACGATCTTTGCACAGTGTTGCACTTGATATCGTTTTCGTGCTTTGGTTTCACATTTTTGTGATTTTACGGTTTTAGACATTTGAGTTGATTTTGTGCGTATGCACGCGCACGATTTGGTTTTGCACTCGGTATGATTCACATATACTTGCAGTGCAGTGATTCGCATTTGGTACACTTAGATGCACTGGATTTCGACTACGATTGTGATGTTCGATATTTGTTTTGTGCACCTGATTGAATTTTGCGTATGTTCGGCGCTTGATATTGGATTTCATGATTTCGTGCATGATGGATGCACCGGATTTGGATTTTCGCGCATGTTGAGCGCATGTTTTGAGATGCGATTTTGGTGCACACCAGATGCACTAAATCGAGATTTTTAGTGCTTGTCAGATGGACCTGATCTTGCTGTCAGGCACACACGTTGCCTATGACAGATGTTTCGTGCACACCCGTTGCACCTTGATGTTGTTTTGTGTACATATATGGCACATCCATGGATTTTGATTTCCGTGCGCACCAGACGCACGTAGTATTCATATGCATATTTTGGGATTGATTTCTTATGGGGCAGTACGTTTTTATGATATTGGCTATGTGTTTTTGTACGGAGCAGGACTAGTCAAAGGACAGTACCTGAATATATTTTGCATGCATTAATAGTTATTGAAGGGATTTCCAAAATGCGAGCTATAGTCTCAGTATTTACCTACGTGTCTGATATGACGCGAAACGTTTAAAAGAAGGAAAACCCTTCTAAATTGTTTCCTAAAAAGGCGGAACGTACATTTCAAACAAATGTATATATGTATATAGTTATTTTCTTATGATAGACGTCCGCCACTGTGCAGTGTTATGTGCATTGCACAGCAACTTAAAGGATTTGGCATGCATTTCCTCCTGATATTTGCATGTATAGTTCCGATTTATAGCATATCGGTCTTGCTTTAGATTTGGCATTCGTGTCTTCACCTTGACTCCGATGATTGCGGGATGCTGGATGGAGTTTGATTTTGAGTTATAGGCTCGTTTTTTTTTCATGCACACGCGTGGCGCTGCGATTTGTTTTATGTATTTATGATTTCGGAGCCCCGGCGATTTGATGGTTTTGGCTGAAATATTTTAGTATTTGGGGGAAATTTTAATTTAAATTCGGGGACCGAATTTCTTAAGTGGGGAAGATTGTAACGTTTTGAAAATCGTTTCGGTGAAATTTCGAGAGAAAAAAAGGTAAATTAAGGGGGTTTTCTGTAAAAAGTCAAACTACAAATATCCTTATTATAAAATTAAATATACATATTCTAGCTATGAAATTGCTAGTATTTGGTGTTTATTGAGCCACTGGTGAAATTTCAAATTTTCTGAAAATTTTTCCGAAATTAATTATTTTAATATTATTTTAAGCCGTCACTAATATATTTAATTAGGGAAAATTACAAATTGGAATGAGTTGAAACAAATTTTGTGCAACATAAAACATTAAATAAAATTTTATCATGTGGTTTTTGAAATGAAATCGTTTGCCAAAACGGTTTAGAAAATATCGAAGAAAAATGCTTGTTTCGGTGAAATTAGTGTTAATGGGAATTGGGGTAATACATTTATCTTTTCCCTAACCCACACACCCACACCTTACCCTCTCTCCCCTCTCCTCATGGTTGAGCCAATTTGTGGCAGCCCCACTCTTTTGTCAAGCCCTCCATCTTATTACCATTTGCAACCAATTAATAGAAAAAGAATAGAAAAGAAAGAAGCATGGGCTTTGTTGACTTGTGGTTTTTGTTCCAATACAATCAATCACTCTCTCTCCCCCCTAACTAAATGGCCGAGCCTCCCCTTCCAGAAATTCTGCATCAGCCCCTCCCATTTCTTCTCCTCTCATTCTCATCAAAAATCCCCAATTTTGCCTCAAAATCCATACAAAATCAAAGCTAATCCAAATCCAACCTTTACCCATTATTCCTTTGTCATTCAAGCATGGATCTAGGAGCTAGTGAACCAATTTGGAGGCTATGTTAGCATGCTAGATCTCAAACATGTTGAGGTATAAATCCTAAACCATAATGTAATTTTCGATTAATTACTTCAATCTAGTCTAGTTAGGTGTAAAATTGTGGGTTTAATTGAATGTTTGGAAATTCAAGTGGGGATTTTGAATTGAAGCTAGGGTTTGAATTAAATTAGGTTCTTTATCATTAGGTTATGGTTGTAATGAGGGGATTAACATGTAATTGAATGCAAAATCTAATTTGGTTACTAGTTGCTAATTTGTTAGTTTAAAAATTGTGATAATTATGCTAAATTGCTAACTAGGTTTTAGAAATTAAATTAAAATGTGGGATTAAAATCTAGTTAGGATTTTTAGCACATCATTAAGGTTTCCATGAGTGGTTTAACCATTTAAAATATGCAAAACCAAGTTTAATTCTAAAATTGTGAATTTTACATTAAAAAGTGTTAAAATCGGTATTTTTGCAAACTAGGAAATTGGAATTAATACAGATTTATGAGATTAAATTATGAAAGTGATTTGTATGATCTAATTATGATATTTAATGAGCATTTTGGCCATTTGAATCGTTAAAATATGTAGATTAGTTAAAACATCAAGTTTTGAACCGAAATAAGAAATTGTGCTAACTAGATTTTTGGGAAACAAAACGATTTGTTTACTTTTATGGTTTTGATGAATTAAAACCTATTTCATATATAATTAGTGAATTTTGAAACCACGATTGGTGCGTTTGAGTTTTTCGCGACCACTCGGCGTTTGTACGCCGATGTCGAGGGTTTTAGGGTTGATTTGAGAAAGCAAACCATATGTTTTGACCTATATGAGATTCGTGTGTCGTTTTGGTCATGAGTCGGATCATAATGCGATACGATATGTTGTGACATGTAGGTACCCACATGTGGACTTCGAGACGACAAGCAAGCACGTGGCGACGTCGGCATCGGCGAGCGAGGACCAGATGAGTAGATTTATATCTACGGGGAGAAGTCGGGTGGATGGCGTATAGCACCCCCGCAGTCCGTAGTGTAGCTCATATATATATGTTTATATAGGTGTTTTATGATACAAGAATGTTCATTCATGTTATGTTTATGTGTTCATGGAGTACCTTTGGGTTAGTTGCGAAACCCTAGAGTAGTTGTTATACCCACATACGCACACACAGACATGCATACTTTACTTTCTTGTGCGCAGATTGGGATGTGTATATATGTATATATGCATGGGTATGGGACTATGCATATGTACATTCATATACACATGCATGGATAATGAGGATGGTACTTGGGATTTAAGACGAGTCGATGAGATTTGATTTGAGGCCGTGAGATCGGTGATTAGCAGGGTTCGTATTTGAGATACGACAAGACGTTGTAGCGGGTCCTTGACGTAGGGTTTCACACACGTGCATGCATACTTAGGCGGTATCAGTATTGTACTAGACGTAGATCAGTACCCCGATCATGATATTTGATAAAGAGGATACCAGATGAATAGTATGATGAATGTGATATTGACCCGTACCCAGATTTGGGGATGCCGTACGACGGATTTACGTACGAGCTATATCTTGATGATTGATCCGTACTCTTGACTTGGGATGTCTGATTATAGATATGGTATCGGATATGATATTATTGAGGCGGGATCACCGACTAATATATATACAGGAATGTATATGTATCGACTCAGACGTTAGGCGGTTTCCTTACCTGTAGTCCAGCTTGTTAGCTTAGCCCTTTAGTTTAGTTTAGTTGTTAGATTAGATTCGATTCTTACCTATTTGAAAAACTAACGAATCGTGGGTATTTTAAAAGACAGCCCAAGAGATCCTACGGATATTTCAAAAGACTTATCTTTTCATAAAAACACCGTAGCCCATATTTTCAAAACCCCATGATTCGTGTTATTTCAAAAGGCACCATTTGTAGGACTTATATTAGATTAGTGCAGGTTTGTTACAGTTGCGTCTAGTATTCAGCTCCCGCTTATTATTGTGGTTCGCTTCGCATCGCATACTTATGTTATAATTTCTTATTGCAATGTTGATATCATATAGTTAGGACACCAGCACCATTACCGATGATGCGTATGTACCACGTACACTTACTTGCCGGCTCACACACATCTTCATCGGTAATTGCCATGTCACGTACACCTTAGAAAATATTATTTCTTGACTTAGCTTGTTAGTTAGTAATTTGACATGATATTAGTGTACCTGCCTTATATGCCAGCTTAACATTGTAGTTATTACTTGTCACTTCATGCATACTGTTATTCATTGTTATGCCTATATTCATGGTTTTACATGCTATTGATGATTTGGATTCGGATTTCCATGAAATTTTCTGGATTTGGGGGGGAAAACCGCAAAACTTATATAAACTGATTTCTCTCTTTTTAAATAAAAAAAGTGCGGTTTTTCCCATGATGTATGAGTCGTCCACCATGAGTTTGCTGATGGATTTCGAGACCCGATTCGAGGAGACGGATAAACCGTTTCGGGTACATGGTGGACCCGGTAAGGTACCCCGGGGCAAGAAGCGCGTGATGATGACGATGTGAGCCTGGCAGGGGAGCACTACCTACCGGTGATTTTACCCGACGCGTCGGATATCCGGAGGATACCGTCGTGGTCTTGAGATGGATGGCAGGGGCCGGTCTGGACTGACGGCGCCCTAGATATTATGATTGAGACATTGAGATGTCGAGATATTGAGGTACAGAGACTGTGATACAGAGATATCGAGATATTGGTTTTACGTTTTGTGCCGATGCTAGGCACTGTTTTATGCTGATTTCATTGTGATACCTCATTTTAAGAATACAAAGGAAATCTCACTAAATTATGAAAACAGTTCTTCTTTTACATGTATTCTGTTTCCATGCATTCATACCTCATTCATATGATATATTGCTACCTGAGGCACAGACACGGGCACATGAGATTACACTCGGGTTAGATATTTACCCTAGCCTTATTATAGGCTGCATGTTATATATATAATTGAGGATATATTATGATCTTTGACCTAGGTTGCGTTATTTATGCGATTTCTTTCCGTAGATGTTTTTCTATTCACGAGTTGGCAACTCACCCCCGTTGTGCCGCAGTTTCTTGCAGGTTTGCCGTACAAGTTTCATTACGGCTTACGGGCATAGTTTCCTTCGGGTGATTTGCTAGTAGGTGGGTTTACTTGTATCGTACCCCCTCATTATATAACTTGTATATTATTACTCTGTTGTATCTAGAAGTTCCATCAACCAAAAATGTATTTTTTTGAGATAAAGACCAGAGATGCTATTCTTTCGACTTTAGAGTCGCGCGTTTTATTACTGTGGTTTTCTTGTGGTTTTGGGTTTTTAATCCTCGCCGTTGGCGTTGTATATTATATTGCTTGTGTGGTTGTGACCGTCGATTGACGAAGAGCTAGCTCCCGCTTGGGGATGCCCTTTTATTGATTTCGTATACTATTCATGTTGTATCCCGTTTGGGGGCCAGTATTTATAAAGGAGACTCTGCCGAAATTTTCAGGAAATATTTGATGTTTTTAAAAACGCATAATTCGGCTTATGCTATTAAAACTACTTGATTTAAATTGGTTTTCCTTCACTCTACTACTTTTCTTGGTTTGGATTTCTGGGTTTTCGGTTTTCTTAGATTACAAACTCCTCGAGGCGTTTCGTAGTTTAAGTGCCGGTCATGTTCCGTACTTTCGAATCGTGACACTTTGGAAGATGCTCCTGAAGGGGTAAAACCCATTGGGAGCAAGTGGATCTTCAATAAAAAACTTGGTGTAGATGGGAAAGTGGAGACTTTCAAAGCTAGACTTGTTGCAAAGGGTTTTCGTCAAAGACCAGGTGTGGACTATGACGAAACCTTTTCTCCAGTGGCTATGCTTAAGTCCATCCGGATCATACTTTCCATCGCTGCATATCATGACTACGAAATCTGGCAAATGGATGTTAAGACCGCCTTTCTAAAAGGTGATTTAGAAGAGAGCGTGTACATGACTCAGCCAGAGGGCTTCGTAGCTAGTGGGAGCAGCGGGAAGGTGTGCAAGCTGCTTAAATCCATTTATGGATTAAAGCAAGCATCGCGGAGTTGGAACATCTGCTTTGACGTCGTTATCAAAGAGTTTGATTTCGTCAAAAACGTAGATGAACCTTGCATCTACAAGAAGGTGGCAGAGAGTAAGGTTGTCTTCCTCGTATTGTACGTGGACGACATACTCTTGATAGGAAATGATATTCTTTTACTGCAATCGGTCAAGCTCTTCTTATCACAAAGATTCTCAATGAAAGATCTAGGTGATGCCTCCTGCATATTGGGAATTATGATCTATAGAGATAGATCTAAAAGGATATTGGGATTGTCCCAAACCAGGTACATTGACACCATACTAAAGAGGTTTAGTATGGAAGAATCCAAGTGTGGGAACTTACCCACGGTATCTGGACTCACTCTCTCCAAAGAGATGTCTCCCAAGACTGATTTGGAGAGAGCTCGCATGCAAGGGATACCCTATGCTTCGGCTGTAGGCTCTATCATGTACACGATGCTATGTACCAGACCCGATGTAGCACACTCACTAAGTGTAGTGAGTAGGTATCAAGCTGATCCTGGAGAGAGTCACTGGACAGCTGTGAAGAGCATTCTCAAGTACTTACGAAGGACTAAAGAGATGCTCTTGGTGTATGGTAACGGAGAACTCCAAGTGGAGACCTTTACCGATTCGAGCTTCCAGAGTGATAAGGATGACTCTATGTCGCACTCGGGATTTGTCTTTACTCTTTACGGAGGGGCGGTTAGCTGGAAGAGTTTCAAGCAGGAAACCGTGGTAGACTCGACGATGGAGGCTGAATACATCGCTGCCAACGATGCTGCCAAAGAGGCTTTCTGGATCAAGAAGTTCATTACTGAACTTGGAGTGGTTCCATACATTGAGCATCCAATACCTTTGTATTGTGATAACAATGGAGCGGTGGCTTTGGCCAAGGAACCCAGGTCCCATCAGCGATCCAGGTATATTCTGAGGTGGTATCACCTGATCCGGGAGATAGTTGATCGCCGGGAGATCGAGGTCAGGAGGTTTGACACGAAGAACAATACTGCGGATCCATTCACGAAGGCCATTCCCCAGATACAGTTTGAGAGACTCTTCGGGATGCTAGGTATGCGATACTACAGCAGCTGGCCCTAGTGCTAGTGGGAGATTGTTAGTTGTAGGTATGCCCTAGAGGCCAGTATTGTACAGATGATGTATATTATATTGGATGCTTGGACATATATAGAGAGGTCTTTCTTGCTCGATATGATAGTATGCTATCTGGTTGCTCTATATCTTAACATGTATACTTGTCTCTTGATACTGTCTTATAGTTACATGTTGGTAAAGCCCTTAGGATGTGTACTTGACTACCTGGACTATGATGCAGATCATACTAGTGGGGACAGTGTAGTCCATAAGTACATCCTTTAAGGTTCCTATTCATGGGTGTATCGAGACAGGGCATCGATATACCAGTGTAGACTAGCGTATACGCTTCTCGACCCATGAGATGGGCGATGGATGATCCCATATCCATTGGTGTTTGACATCAGTGATGGTATACGGGTGCTCAGTGGAGACTGGGTACACTGGACGGACTCACCGAGAACTCCCAGATGGTATTATACCTCACGTCAGATGGCAGTTCTCTGGTGACACTTGTGCAGGTTAGTCTGTAGACCCGAGATCGTCATAGACTCTTGTGTGATTCCCACTGTGCTTTGATTTCCACCTTACCGTGTCCAAGAGGGCGTGCAAAACGGTGGTTTTTGGGTACAGTCCCGAGTCACATGGGGGCGATGAGCGATAGTAGGGGTTTCGTCTCTCTCGGTCTTGGGGGTTGATATTGCGCTGTGCTCGATTGGCCATAACAGGGAAGTCCCTGGCAAGGGCAGATTTAGAGATTTACTGGTAAGTGTTACCAGTAGTTTCTCGACCCGTTATGAGACTCACATCGGCACGACTTATCGGTTATTGGGGGTCTGACGTTTACCACCCCTAGACTTGATATGCGACATATCAGACGAGGAGACCGGACTGTACGGGAAGTGTTACCGTTTGGCTTTTACAGGAGTTGGAGCGGGCTTGCTTGCTGATCTTCTGATCGCTCAATACCCTGGTATCCGTTACATCCAGCTAGTACCGCTGACGGCTTGTGGGTGCTTGATGTGATCATCACCTACTACCGGCGTATTGACTAGTCTTTAGAGTCCTACATAGAGGTTTTACTGGCTCAGGCAAAACGAAATAGGAGCGCATATGTGATATGTGCGGGACCGAGAATAATGCGTGTATGTGATACCGTATTCTATTCTCGCGACTTTTTGTATCGGTCGGTTATATGTGATATAGCCGGGTTATCGAATCAAGTGTTGATTCGATAAGTCGATACATTGGATGTTAGTCGGTTGTATGAGTTATGACCGGATTATTAAGTCATGTGTTAATTTAATAATTTATTGTATAATTGTATATTGGATATACTAATTTACATTAACTAACATTTGTTCACTTAAGGGTTTTTCTCACATGTGCACAACTTTAATGTATATATGATATATATTAAAATGTGTTTTCTTTTTGTATCATGGTTGTTGATACATCATTCATGGGTGTATGAGACTTACACCATGCTATTTATTATGTTGGGTTTTAATATTTAAAGTAATTACAAAATTAGTGGAGGATTAGAAAAATGCATGAAGCCTGTGGAAGCTTGTCGATGCATTGACTAAGTCCACCAAGTTTTTTTTTACTATGCATATTTGTTAACCCAACCATAAGGATTAGCCATGGTTATGTCTCTACATGAGTTAGTATATGATACTCACTCACCATGGTTAGCTTTCTCACTTGATCATTATCTTTCTCTCTTCATTTTCTTCATCTTCTTCCTTGAGCAAAAGAGCTCTCTAGGGTTTGATCCAAAGTGAGAAACATTGTGAGAAAATAAATTCTAAAGTGAACCCACTTCCTATTTCCCCATCCTCTACTAGACTAGCACTTTAGTTTAGGGTGTTTTCTTCACTAATTCTCTAGTTAGTGAAGTAAAAGCTTGAGTTGGCATCCCCTCGACGTAGTTCATCTTCGGCCTCAAAGACTTCAAGCAAGGACGCTCCTTTAGCCTCGTGAAGCCATGCAAGAGTCCAGGAGAACCACGATCGCAGCGAAGGGACTTCAACAAGGAGCTAAAGAAGTGAAGGACCGATCTACAAAGGTTGTATTTCATATTCACTTAGTTGTAGATGCTATTTACTTGCATGTGAAACCCTAATTTTTCAAACAAAGATCTTGTTTAGGGTTGTTAGGCACGGCTAAAATTTTAATCGGGCATGGTTGATGCTTTATTAACCCTTGTTAGAGTGCCTAGTAACCCTACAAACTTTGTCACGACCCAAAATTTGGCACGTTACCGGCACTTAAACCACGTGACGTCAACAGGCGTAACACAATTTGAGTAAGCCGAAAATCCAGAAATCTAAACCATCAAAAGTAGCAAGTGATAAAAAACATTTGGAAATCTCAAGTAAAAATCTTTAAACTTAAGTTTATTTCCTTAAAAATTTCGGCAGCACGTTCTTTGTAAAAACTAACCCCGAAACGAGCACAAACATAAGATATAAGTAAAGCAACATATGATATAAATAAAGCATCCCCAAACAGGAGCAAATCATGTCTAAAGGCGTAAACAACCACCACAAGCATATTTACGATGCCGTAGCGAATAAATATACACTATAAGTGAAAAACAGCATAAAGAGATAAAATTGCATAATAAAAGCCGGCTCACACGAGCTCGACACCCAGAGTCACAAAATATACAATATCGTCTTCATAACTTATCTCTAAGTCAATACATGAAAGTGGTAGATGGAGAGTACTAGATAGAATGAAATATACAATGGATATAAAATCGGATAACCGCAACCCACCTACAGCAAAACGGCTCACAGCCAACCGTAGCGGTATCCGCTGCAAAAAAAGATACAATAAGAAGCCCTGCCGCGACTACTCTGAGGGTCAAGCCTGCAAAATACTGTGGCACAACGGGGGTGAATTGCCAACTCGTGAATAGTAAGTAACATCATACAGATAATCGCAGGTATGCACGTACAGCGATAATCTATCACATGCAATCTGGTAATATGGATATGCAATAATCATGAAAGGTACACTATCAAGTACTACAAATAAATGAAGCAATGCATATCAAATGAATTCTGAGTATGGGATAAAACATATCATCATCAATGAATCATCATCGTGGAAAAACCGGTGTCCATCAACGACACCCCAAATCCCAATACCTCAGGCACCGTCACTCTGATCGGCCCTCATATCTGTAAATCTTATGGAACCTGAGTGCCCAACATCGGCACTCAAAACATCATGAAAACTCGTGTCCAACATCAACACGCAAATCCACATAACTCGGGCTCCGTCAGTCCGGATCGGCCCACGGGCTTCGTAAGTCCGGATCGGCCCATATCCATCTCACGAATCTGGTCGGTATCCTCCGGATAACCGCCAGGTCCAACCAATCACCGGTAGGTAGTAGTCCCTATGCCAGGCTCATCGTCAACTGCAGAACATACCTTTCTTTCCCCCAGGTACCATACCGGGTCCACCATGAACCCGCAAACGGATCATCCAGCTCCTCGAATCGGGTTTCTAACACAAGTCTCAGAACCGAGAAAACTCATGGTGGACGCACTGAAATATCATATCAAGAGAAATCGGATTATCAAAACAATGCATACTTTCATGAAATATCCCCATGGTTCTCAAATCCATAAATCACATGAAATCCGTATCTCAATACGTAAATCCATGAAGTATGATATATGCAACATAAAACAGTAATATGAGCATATCAAGGGAAAACGGCTCTTTTAAATGAATCCAATTTTAAATATATCATGTGGTTCCTAATTCCTCCAAAATCCAATGCAACATCATATAATGGTGTACATGTACCTATGTATGCACGATGCATTTCATAAGTGCAATAGAACAAGAATCAATGTCTCAATGTCAATAACAATACAATACTGCATATGTGTATAGGTTGTGCGTGTCATGGCAATTACCGACGGTGTGGGTGTAGCATACAATTTAGTGCTCGTGCAATATGAACCGTCAGTAATGGTGCAGTGTCCACTAGGTACTAAGTCAAGCGACAACAAGTAATGGTATGCAATAATACTATTGCACAATCAACATATATGCATATAAACATGCGGTTATAATATCATATCTAGCCCTGACGCATAACGCCATACGGGCGATTTCCCCGTAGATGTTAAATCTACTCACAATGATCTCGAGTTAGGTAAATCCGACCACCTGCTTCCCTTTCTTCACAGCGTCCGAAGTCCCCGCCTGCTATCTTATTAACACAAAACACAATACCGGGTGGATTTAGCAAACTACGCAATAACAACGAACACAACGCCAATTTAACGAATTGGTTCCCTTAGGTTACAAAAGGGTTCGCTTAGCGGCTAACGTGTGTGGCGACATCACCAAAACAAACCCACGATAGCAAGCTACCCGAAACACTAAAACTACGTCGGATCAATCATAACATGCGCCGTCAAAACACTAAAAACTAGCAAATTGTTCCCATATTTTTCATACTTTCAATACCTAAAAATCTAGCAGTACTAAACACCATAAAACAACTGCAGACAGCTACCCAGAAAAACACAACCACCCAGTCACCTAAATACCCGAGCTCGCTGGATTTTCCTCTCATGTCGCCGGCCAAAACAGGTCAGGTGGGGTTCGTGTTTAAGGTGAACACTCAGGGCCTCTAGTACAACACTACTACACTGTTAGTTTTTCCAGTAAATACTCATGGTCACAACAGATCACAGACACCCTATAATGACACTAAAACCACGATACGTGCATAAAACTATATCTTTATCGTTCTAAACAGCGACCACTGTGCAACACAATAATATAACAACCTAATTAACGGTTTAGAGGTCGTTACCTATCCACACTTTCTTAAAACCCTAGCTTTCTATGCTCCAAGTGATCTTAGTGGCTAAATCTTGACTTGTGAAGGTTTTTTGTGGTGTTTAGTGGTGATTTGCTTAGGTTTTGTGAGGATTTGGGTTAGGGTTTCAGTTGAGGGAGTGAGGGAGATGAGATGAAGAAAATAATTAAGAATGAAGGGAGAATGAGAGAATGTGAGTGAGGGAGTGTGTGAGTGAGGGAGTGTATGAGTGAGGGTGAAGGAAATGAGGGGGTGAGTTTAGAGGGAGCCATGCCCTTTTCTCTCTTCATTAAATGCAAGCCATGCTTGCCCATGCCTCATGATGCATGCCCCCCCCCCTCTCTCTCTCCCTCTCTCAAGTCAACCAATTTTCAACCCATTTAAATTTTGAAAACTAATTAATTTAGATAATTACATAAAACAAATGGCATGACATTTAGGTTAGGGTGCCATGGCTACTTAAGCATGGTTAACCCTAATTAACCCTAGGTTAACATGCACATGTGTGTGCAGGCCCAAAATAAATAATAATAAAATATTAATTAATTTTTATAAAATATTTGAAAACTATTTTGGAAATTTTTTTTCTAAAAACCGCATTATCGCTTAATTAACACTAATCGCATTCTAAGGTGTTACAATCATCCTCTACTATACTTGCCATTTAGTTTAGGGTGTTTGCTTCACTAATTCTACATTAGTGAAGAGGTAGCTTGAGTTGGTGTCTCATCGACGTAGATCATCTTCGGCCTCGAAGACTTCAAGCAATCTTGTTCCGTTCATCTTGTGGAGCCTTTCTAGAGTCCGGGAGTTCACTACTTGGAGCGAAGGGACTAGTACACGGAGCTATTGAAGTGAAGGACCGGTCTACAAAGGTTGTATTTCTTGTTCACTTAGATGTAAAGTTGTTTACATTGATGATTCGTCTAAGTCTCTAGTTAAGATTCTAGGTTAGGTTTCTTTAGTACGGCAAATTTTTGAAATTGGCATGGACGATGCCTCCCGAAACCTTGCTGTCTTGCTGAACATCCCTACACGCATATCAGGTTTAGGGTTTGGAATCTGTCAGACACTAATAACTCGATAAATCATGTGATAGATCACTCATAACCAACCGGAGATACAACTGATAACACTTATCAGTTTATCTCCACTGCGATGGCCATCGACTTGTGGTTGTAGTCATGTCCTGCATAACGCGATATCAACTCCTTATACCGGGAGAGATGAGTTCCCTCGACCGCTCACTTCCTCCACATACTTTGGGACTATACCCAACAAAAATCTGTTTTCACGACTCTTTTGAGCATGGTAGGATAGAAGTCTAACTATATTAGGAACATACATGAGACACTATGGCAATCTGAGGTCCTAGGAACTACTCTATACTCATGTCACCAGAGAACTGCTATCTGACATTGGTATATTACCAACTAAGAGTTCTCAGTGAGTCCATCCAGTGTAACTCATCCAATGAGCACCTGTATATAATCCTCGATGTCAAACACCAATAGTTGCAGGATCAGCTATCGCCCTCCAACCGGGTTAGGAAATGTACATACTAGTCTAAACTGGAGTACCGATGCCCAGTCTCGATACTCCTACGACTAGGGACATTTAAGGATGTTCTTATCGACTACCTATGCCCAACAAGTATGATCTCCATCATCGTCCTGGTAGTCAAGAAAAATCCTAAGGCTTTATCTCATGTCTAAACGATACATGACAGTAAATAAAATGCATCACGTGAAAGATAAAGTCAAACCAGATAGAATATTATCATCTCGAGTAAGATTGCTCTCTCGTATAGGTAATTACAATAATTGACTTGAGGGCACCAATATCCAACAATCTTCCATTTGCACTTAAGGCCAATTATTGCGGTATCTTATACCTAACTTCTGTACAAACAGTTTCGCAAACTGTGTTTGAGAACTAGCCTCAATGATTGGATGCGGCACAACGCATCTCTCTTTTTCTCACTGAATCTCAACTTCACGGAGATCAAATATCTCCCGAACCGAGCGGTACCTTCCTTAGTATTTGCCTGGACAAACGATGGGATCATGTCCATAAATGAAAAATTTTATCTAGCGAATTCTCAGGCGTTATACTTTTGCTGATTCACAATCAGCATCCAGTGCCATGACTATCTTAGTATCCCACTTAGAACTCTTTCCAATATACTGCTCCTCAAAAGAGGGTAAACTGTATAACTTACGATAGACACTCTGTCTCCCATGTTACCTGGGAAGCAAGAATCGATAACCACCTCTTTCAGGAGGCTGCCTGTAACGTTTTGAAAATCGTTTTGGTGAAATTTCGAAAAAACGGTAAAATAAGGGGGTTTTCTGTAAAAAGTCAAAATACAAATATCTTATTATAAAAATTAAATATACATATTCTAGCTATGTAATTGCTATTATTTGGTGTTTATTGAGCCGCTGGTGAAATTTCAAATTTTCTGAAAAAAATATTATTTTATTATTATTTTAAGCTGTCACTAATACATTTAATTAGGGAAAATTACAAATTGGAATGAGTTGAAACAAATTTTGTGCATCATAAAACATTAAATAAAATTTTATCATGTGGTTTTTGGAACGAAATCATTTGCCAAAACGGTTTAGAAATTATTGAAGAAAAAAGGCTTTTTTTAGCGTAAATGGATGCTTGGGGTATTGTATTTATCATTTTTCATCACCCCACACCCGTACCCACACCCACACACCCCCACTTACTCCTCCCCATGGCTGAATTCAGCAGCCACCATATTTTTCCCCACTTGATTTTCAAAGGAAAAGATATGAAAGAAAAGAAAAGAAAATGGGTGAATTAGGTGGACTTTTGACCTTACCTTGACCTTGACTTTTCGCCACTTTCTCTACCTCCCTCTCTCTCCTCCCCCCCCCCTCAATTTCTGGCCGACCCCTCCCTCTCCTACAGCAGCAACAGCCCCCCTTTTCCCCTTCTCTTTTCTCTTCAAATCTTATTCAAAAATTGCCCCAAAATCCATCAAAAAAATCCCAAAACCCAAATCCGACTCCTACCCATTTTTGCTTAGCCCTTATCGCATGGATTTTGGTGACAAGGGAGCATTTTGGAGGGCTATGTGTGCTTGTGGGATCTTCAATTTGTTTGGGTAAATTCTAACCCTTTTGCTTAAATCGTTGTTAATTGCTTGTAGTTAACTTAATTAAGTGTTAATTTGGTTTTATGTGGGTTCAATTGTATGATTATGAAATTCTAGATTAGGGTTGTGAATTTAAGTTGGGGTTCTTATAATTGATCATGGGAAAATTGTGTAGTTTAACATGTTGTTATTATGCTAAAACTAATCTAGTTGGTAGTTTATATCTTTGTTAAATTTAAAGTTGTATTAATTATGTAATTTGCAAACTAGGTTTTAGTGAAATACATATAAAATTGAGATTTAAAATGTAATTAAGGTTTTGATGACTTTATTAGCATTTTAATTTGTTGTTTAGCGACTTTGATCATGCAAAACAATGCTTAATTGATAAATTGTGAATTTTACTTTGAAAAGTGTTAAAATCGATATTTGTTGCAAACTTGAATTTTGAGTTAATGCTAATTCGTGAGATTAAAAATATGGAGGTGATTTGTATGACCTAATTATGATATTAAGTGAGCATTTTGGCCATTAGAATCGTCAAAATATTTAGTTTGGGTAAAACATCAAGTTTTGAACCGAAATGGGAATTTGTGCTAACTAGGTTTTTGGAAAATAAAACGAATTGTTTAATTTTATGGTTTTGATGAACTAAAACCTATTTCTTATATAATTAGTGAGTTTTGAAATCACGATTGGTGTGTTTGGGTTTTCTCGATGGTTTGACGTTTGAACATCGACATCGGGGGTTGGTTTGACTATTCTTGCATGCGTAGGCGATAGGTTTGGATCTATGCGTGATACGCGTGCCGATTTGTTTTTCGTATGCCGTTTTGGTTTCGAATTTAGTTTTAATGTGATATGGTGCGTTATGATATGTAGGTACCCCATGTGAACTTCGGGACGACAAACAAGCGCCTGGCGACGTCGGCACCGGCGAGCGAGGACCAGGAGAGTAGATTTATATCTACGGGGAGAAGTCGGGTGGATGGCGTATAGCACCCTCGCAGTCCGTGGTGGTGTATACGGATGCGTATACACATCAACAATTATTATATGTTATTTGGGATTAATAACGATGCTTAGGATGGATATTGGTGTGTTGGATTATTTTAGTGTTGCGAACCCTAGGGAAGTGTTGCACTACACATACACACATACATACTTGCATACATTCCTAATGATATGTGCTCATGGGATTCTTTATACTATGTGTTCATATGGGTATGGGACTATGTGTTCACATACGGATTTGAGGATGATACTTGGGATTGAGCTGAGTCGATGAGATTCGATTTGAGGCCGTGAGATCGGTGATATAGCAGGGTTCGTATCTTAGATACGACATGACATTGTAGCGAGTCCTTGACGTAGTGTTTCACACACGTCCATGCATACGTAGGCGGTATCAGTATGGTACTAGACGTAGATCAGTACCCCGATCATGATAATTGATAAAGAGGATACCAGGTGAATTGTATGATGAATGTGATATTGACCCGTACCCAGATTGGGATGCCGTACGACGGATTTACGTACGAGCTATATTGATGATTGATCCGCACTCTTGACTTGGGATGCCTGATTATAGATATGGTATCGGATATGATATTATTGAGGCGGGATCACCGACTATACATATACAGGTATGCATATGTATCGACTCAGATGATAGGCGGTTCCCTTACCTGTAGTTCAGCCGTATAGTTTAGTGTAGTTGTTAGATTAGATTAGACTTCTTACCTATTTCAAAAACTAACGAATCGTGGGTATTTTAAAAGACAGCCCAAGGGATCCTACGGATATTTCAAAAGACGTATCTTTTCATAAAAACACCGTAGCCCCTATTTTCAAAACCCCATGATTCGTGTTATTTCAAAAGGCACCATTTGTAGGACTTATATTAGTTTAATACTGATTAGTTATCGTTGTGTCTAGTATTCTGCTTCCGCACATTATTGTTGTTCGCTCTGCCCCGCATACTTATTTTGCTGCATACTCCATTATTGATATCATGCTGTTAGGACACCATCACCATTACCGATGATGCGTATGTACCACATACACTTACTTGCCGGCTCACACACATCTTCATCGGTAATTGCCATGTCACGTACACTTAGAAAATACTATTGCTTGGCTTAGCTTGTTAGTTAGTAGTTGATACGATATTAGAGTACCTGGGTTATATGCCAGTTTAGACATTGTAGTTATTACTTGTCACTTCATGCATACTGTTATTCCATTGTTCATGCCTAGTTATTAATCATACATTGCAACTTGGTTATTGATACCATATACATTCATTAGCATTGACATATGCACTTGTGATGACTTCTTGAGATTTATGATATTTCTGGATTTCGGGGGAAAGCCGCAAAATTTCTAAGCTTATTATCCTTTTAAAATATGTAAATTGCGGTTTCTAGTGATGTAAGTGTCGTCCACCATGAGTTTGCTGTGGTTTTCGAGATCCGTGTCGAGGAGTGGAGGAACCGTCACGGGTACATGGTGGGCCCGGTATGGTACCCCGGGGCAAGATGAATGTGGTGTTGACGTTGAGCCTAGCAGGGGACATATTACCTACCGGTGATATTACCCGACGCGTCGGATATCCGGAGGATACCGTCGTGGTCTTGAGATGGATGGTAGGGGCCGGTCTGGACTGACGGCGCCCTAGATATTAAGATTGAGACATTGATATTTCAAGACAGTGAGATTTATGTTTCGTGTCGATGCTAGACACTGTTGATACTGATTTCATTATGTTACCTCAGTTTAAAAATACGAAGGAAATCTCACTAATTTATGAAAACAGTTTCTTCATTTACATGTATTCTGTTTTCATGCATTCATACCTCATTCATATGATATATTGCTACCTGAGGCACTGACACGGGCACATGAGATTTCACTCGGTTAGATATTACCTTAGCCATTGTTATAGGCTGCTTGTTATGTATATTTTTTGAGGATATATTATGATCATTGACCTAGGTTGCGTTATTTATGCGATTTCTGTGCGTAGATGTTTTTCTATTCACGAGTTGGAACTCACCCCCGTTGTGCCCCAGTTTCTTGCAGGTTTGCCGTACAGGTTTCATTACGGCGTTGCGGGCACAGTTTCATTCGGGTGACTTGCTAGTAGGTGGGTTTTTCTTGTATCGTACCCATCATATTACCTTGTATAATATATTTCTGTTGTATCTAGTAAATTCCATCAACCAAACATGTATTTATTTTGAGATAGAGACCAGTGCTGTTTATTCTTTCGACCTTAGAGTCGCTCGTTATATTTCTGGTGGTTTTGAGTTCCCTTTGACTTTTGATCCTCGCCGTTGGCGTTGTATATTATATTGCTTGTGTGGTTGTGACCGTCGATTGACGAAGAGCTAGCTCCCGCTTGGGGATGCCTTTTTATTGATTTTGTATACTATTCATGTTGTATCCCGTTTGGGAACCAGTTTTTACAAAGGAGACTCTGCCGAAATTTTCAGTAAATTTTGATGTTCTTTAAAACCGCATAATTCGGCTTATGCTATTAAAACTACTTGTTTTCAATTGGTTTTCTTGCACTCTACTACTTTTCTTGGTTTGGATTTCTGGGTTTTCGGTTTACTTAGATTACTTACGCCTCGAGACGTTCGTAGTTTAAGTGCCGGTCATGTTCCGTACTTTCGGGTCATGACAAAGTTGGTATCAGAGCGTTAGGTTTTACCTTCGGAGCGTAGGATGACCCTTGGTTGATGGAATAGGTGACTAAAGTAGAGTGACGTACCGTAGGTATGTTCCGCGGAATATTTACGATACGCTACTCCACTTAAGAAGCCTTAGGATGTACATTTCTTTGCGCTGTATTATATTCATTCCGATCTAGCCTCATCAGTACCAGTTATGGTTTTGCTGCTACGGTTACGGGCAGGGAGAGCTACGGCTAGAGTTGCGGTCAGCACAAGCTCGTCACGAACGAGGACTGACCAGGGCGAAATTCCGGCGACACACGTTTGCAGAGATGTGTCTTTTTACTGTGTTTCCGCGCCACGAGCGTTTGGCGGATCGCCTTTATGAGGTTACTCGGAGGTGCTGATCGACACTAGAGAAATGAGCCAATGATGGAGGCCAGCCAGATTTTGATGACCGTTGGTGTGTTGCTTATTCATGACGATCGAGGCACTGTTCAGCGTGCAGACGAGCGAGCCAGTTATTGCTGCGAACAACGAGATATTGCCCCAGATGCTGGAAATCGTGCAGGACGAGTTGTACTAAGAAATGATAGGAGGTCGCTAGTCATCTAGGATGAATGACTAGGACATGTGGATCGTTCGCTTACCCCGATGCGAGGTCATCAGATAGATTGATTCCAGCTAGAGACGACTTCACGCAGAGACGTGAGGGTCGACAGAGACGATCGAATGTCGGAAACCTATTATTCCAAGTTTAAAGTAGTCGGAAAGACATGCAGGCAATTCTATGGTCCCTCTAGAAGAATGAAACCCTAACTCGACTTAATGACTGTGTGAAAGCCTTTGGACCTTAGGGTTTGCGGCAGTTCTGCGGCGCCATTAGTGAGGCTTGGGTTTTCCCTTCTACGGCTGGACCACCGATGCTGTGGTATGTATTCGATACTATTAAACTGTGCCCAAGATGTTGAGCTCTTGGGGGATTATGAGGTTTTGACGAATCGATCGGATGGCTTGACTTAATTCGGATGCTAGGTGGTGAGATACATTTCTTGGGAGACTCCCGATACGAGGATAGCCGTTGGAGCTCAGTCCATGTAGCCACGATGAGACAAGTCCAAAGCAGTCGACATTAGAGAAAGTGGAGTAAAGAGGTCCGTACAAGATCTGGATAAGACGACGTTCCACTCCGCTGACATCAGAGATGCGATACGCATGCCGAGGCAGAGTACTGGATATACCTTCCAGAAGAGGTCGCGATGGGTATGCAGCCATTCCGGAGCAAGATGCAGATATAGGAAAGGACGATGACTTCCGGACAGTTGGCGGAGACGAGACATGGAAGAGACCGTGAGCAGGATTTCTTCCAGGACACTGCTGCAATGATACTTGCACCTAGGGTCAGATGTGTCACGTACATTCAGAGAGCCAGAGGCCGACGCCAGTGATATGCTGTCTTATGAGTGGTCGCAATGATTGACCAAGAGATGACCAGAGAAGTGCCAGAACGGAATCGTCCCCGTTAGCACACCTGACAGGCCCGATGAGCCGATGGACCGAAAGATTGGTAATTCACAGTGAAGACCTTGACCCAGGAGTGGTCATGGTTACGCACACCAGCAGGCCAGAGTTCATGATCATCGACGAGACGTCCCATTAGTGACCGCGACAGTTGGCCCGAGGTTCTTAGAGGATGCACTTGAGCGATACTATTCCGCCATTATTGATTTCGATGTTTTGGGTGATTTATTCGTATGATTTGATTTTGATGATTGAGGATTTACGATCTTTGCACAGTGTTGCACTTGATATCGTTTTCGTGCTTTAGTTTCACATGTTTGTGATTTTACGGTTTTAAACAGTTGAGTTGATTTTGTGCGTATGCACGCACGCGATTTGGTTCCTACACGTTGTATAGTTTATATATGCTGGCAGTGCAGTGACATATATTTTGTGCACTTGGATACACTGGATTTCGATTTCGAGGGTGATGCTCGACATTTGTTTTGTGCATTTTATGCACCGGATTGGATTTTTAGCGCCTGTTGGGCGCCTGTTACGAGATGCGATTTGGTGCACACCAGATGCACTAAATCGAGATTTTTTTTTGTGCATGTCAGATGCACCTGATTTTGCTGTCAGGCACACCTGTTGCCTACGACAGATGTTTCGTGCACGCCCGATGCACTTGGATGTTGTTTCTGTGTGCATGTATAGCACATTCATGGATTTTGATTTCCGTGCGCACCAGACACACGTAGTATTCATGTGCATATTTTGGGATTGATTTCTTATAGAGTAGTATGTTTTTATGATATTGCTATGTGTTTTCGTACTGAGCAGGACTAGTCAGAGGACAGTACCTGAATATATTTTGCATGCATTGATAGTTATTTAAGGGATTTCCAAAAAGCGAGCTATAGCCTCAGTATTTACCTACGTGTCTGATATGACACAAAATGTTTAAAACAAGGAGACCCTTCTAAATTGTTTCCAAAACGGCGGAACGTACATTTCAAACAAAGGTATATATGTATATAGTTATTTTCTTATGATAGACGTCCGCCACTGTGCAGTGTTATACGCGTTGCACAGCGACTTAAGGAGATTTGGCATGCATTTCCTTCGGATACTTACAGATATAGATTCGATATTTACATGTATAGTTTCGAGTTATATCATATTGGTTTTGATTTGGATTTGGCATTGATGTCTTCTCCATGACTCCGATGATTGCGGGATGCTTGACGGAGTTTTGATTTGAGTTATATACTCATTTTTCAAGCGCATGCGCTGCGCTACGATTTGTTTTATGTATTTACAATTTTGGAGCCCTGACGACTTGATGGTTTTGGTTTAGATGTTTTAGTATTTGGGGAGAGTTTTAATTTAAATTCAGAGACCGAATTTCTTTAAGGGGGGAAGATTTTAACGTTTTGAAAATCGTTTCGGTGAAATTTCGAAAAAACGGTAAAATAAGGGGGTTTTCTGTAAAAAGTCAAAATACAAATATCTTATTATAAAAATTAAATATACATATTCTAGCTATGTAATTGCTATTATTTGCTGTTTATTGAGCCGCTGGTGAAATTTCAAATTTTCTGAAAAAAATATTATTTTATTATTATTTTAAGCCGTCACTAATACATTTAATTAGGGAAAATTACAAATTGGAATGAGTTGAAACAAATTTTGTGCATCATAAAACATTAAATAAAATTTTATCATGTGGTTTTTGGAACGAAATCATTTGCCAAAACGGTTTAGAAATTATTGAAGAAAAAAGGCTTTTTTTAGCGTAAATGGATGCTTGGGGTATTGTATTTATCATTTTTCATCACCCCACACCCGTACCCACACCCACACACCCCCACTTACTCCTCCCCATGGCTGAATTCAGCAGCCACCATATTTTTCCCCACTTGATTTTCAAAGGAAAAGATATGAAAGAAAAGAAAAGAAAATGGGTGAATTAGGTGGACTTTTGACCTTATCTTGACCTTGACTTTTCCCCACTTTCTCTACCTTCCTCTCTCTCCTCCCCACCCCCTCAATTTCTGGCCGACCCCTCCCTCACCTACAGCAGCAACAGCCCCCCCTTTTCCCCTTCTCTTTTCTCTTCAAAACTTCTTCAAAAATTGCCCCAAAATCCATCAAAAAAATCCCAAAACCCAAATCCGACTCCTACCCATTTTTGCTTAGCCCTTATCGCATGGATTTTGGTGACAAGGGAGCATTTTAGAGGGCTATGTGTGCTTGTAGGATCTTCAATTTGTTTGGGTAAATTCTAACCCTTTTGCTTAAATCATTGTTAATTGCTTGTAGTTAACTTAATTAAGTGTTAATTTGGTTTTATGTGGGTTCAATTGTATGATTATGAAATTCTAGATTAGGGTTGTGAATTTAAGTTGGGGTTCTTATAATTGATCATGGGAAAATTGTGTAGTTTAACATGTTGTTATTATGATAAAACTAATCTAGTTGGTAGTTTATATCTTTGTTAAATTTAAAGTTGTATTAATTATGTAATTTGCAAACTAGGTTTTAGTGAAATACATATAAAATTGAGATTTAAAATGTAATTAAGGTTTTGATGACTTTTTTAGCATTTTAATTTGTTGTTTAGCGACTTTGATCATGCAAAACCATGCTTAATTGATAAATTGTGAATTTTACTTTGAAAAGTGTTAAAATCGATATTTGTTGCAAACTTGAATTTTGAGTTAATGCTAATTCGTGAGATTAAAAATATGGAGGTGATTTGTATGACCTAATTATGATATTAAGTGAGCATTTTGGCCATTAGAATCGTCAAAATATTTAGTTTGGGTAAAACATCAAGTTTTGAACCGAAATGGGAATTTGTGCTAACTAGGTTTTTGGAAAATAAAACGAATTGTTTAATTTTATGGTTTTGATGAACTAAAACCTATTTCTTATATAATTAGTGAGTTTTGAAATCACGATTGGTGTGTTTGGGTTTTCTCGATGGTTTGACGTTTGAACATCGACATCGGGGGTTGGTTTGACTATTCTTGCATGCGTAGGCGATAGGTTTGGATCTATGCGTGATACGCGTGCCGATTTGATTTTCGTATGCCGTTTCGGTTTCGAATTTAGTTTTAATGTGATATGGTGCGTTATGATATGTAGGTACCCCATGTGAACTTCGGGACGACAAACAAGCGCCTGGCGACGTCGGCACCGGCGAGCGAGGACCAGGTGAGTAAATTTATATCTACGGGGAGAAGTCGGGTGGATGGCGTATAGCACCCCCGCAGTCCGTGGTGGTGTATACGGATGCGTATACACACCAACAATTATTATATGTTATTTGGGATTAATAACGATGCTTAGGATGGATATTGGTGTGTTGGATTATTTTAGTGTTGCGAACCCTAGGGAAGTGTTGCACTACACATACACACATACATACTTGCATACATTCCTATTGATATGTGCTCATGGGATTCTTTATACTATGTGTTCACATGGGTATGGGACTATGTGTTCACATACGGATTTGAGGATGATACTTGGGATTGAGCTGAGTCGATGAGATTCGATTTGAGGCCGTGAGATCGGTGATATAGCAGGGTTCGTATCTTAGATACGACATGACATTATAGCGGGTCCTTGACGTAGTGTTTCACACACGTCCATGCATACATAGGCGGTATCAGTATGGTACTAGACGTAGATCAGTACCCCGATCATGATAATTGATAAAGAGGATACCAGGTGAATAGTATGATGAATGTGATATTGACCCGTACCCAGATTGGGATGCCGTACGACGGATTTACGTACGAGCTATATTGATGATTGATCCGCACTCTTGACTTAGGATGCCTGATTATAGATATAGTATCGGATATGATATTATTGAGGCGGGATCACCGACTATACATATACAGGTATGTATATGTATCGACTCAGATGATAGGCGGTTCCCTTACCTGTAGTTCAGCCGTATAGTTTAGTGTAGTTGTTAGATTAGATTAGACTTCTTACCTATTTCAAAAACTAACGAATCGTGGGTATTTTAAAAGACAGCCCAATGGATCCTACGGATATTTCAAAAGACGTATCTTTTCATAAAAACACCGTAGCCCCTATTTTCAAAACCCCATGATTCGTGTTATTTCAAAAGGCACCATTTGTAGGACTTATATTAGTTTAATACTGATTAGTTATCGTTGTGTCTAGTATTCTGCTTCCGCACATTATTGTTGTTCGCTCTGCCCCGCATACTTATTTTGCTGCATACTCCATTATTGATATCATGCTGTTAGGACACCAGCACCATTACCGATGATGCGTATGTACCACATACACTTACTTGCCGGCTCACACACATCTTCATCGGTAATTGCCATGTCACGTACACTTAGAAAATACTATTGCTTGGCTTAGCTTGTTAGTTAGTAGTTGATACGATATTAGAGTACCTGGGTTATATGCCAGTTTAGACATTGTAGTTATTACTTGTCACTTCATGCATACTGTTATTCCATTGTTCATGCCTAGTTATTAATCATACATTGCAACTTGGTTATTGATACCATATACATTCATTAGCATTGACATATGCACTTGTGATGACTTCTTGAGATTTATGATATTTCTGGATTTCGGGGGAAAGCCGCAAAATTTCTAAGCTTATTAACCTTTTAAAATATGTAAATTGCGGTTTCTAGTGATGCAAGTGTCGTCCACCATGAGTTTGCTGTGGTTTTCGAGATCCGTGTCGAGGAGTGGAGGAACCGTCACGGGTACATGGTGGGCCCGGTATGGTACCCCGGGGCAAGATGAATGTGGTGTTGACGTTGAGCCTAGCAGGGGACATATTACCTACCGGTGATATTACCCGACGCGTCGGATATCCGGAGGATACCGTCGTGGTCTTAAGATGGATGGTAGGGGCCGGTCTGGACTGACGGCGCCCTAGATATTGAGATTGAGACATTGATATTTCAAGACAGTGAGATTTATGTTTCGTGTCGATGCTAGACACTGTTGATACTGATTTCATTATGATACCTCAGTTTAAAAATACGAAGGAAATCTCACTAATTTATGAAAACAGTTTCTTCATTTACATGTATTCTGTTTTCATGCATTCATACCTCATTCATATGATATATTGCTACCTGAGGCACTGACACGGGCACATGAGATTTCACTCGGTTAGATATTACCCTAGCCATTGTTATAGGCTGCTTGTTATGTATATTTTTTGAGGATATATTATGATCATTGACCTAGGTTGCGTTATTTATGCGATTTCTGTGCGTAGATGTTTTTCTATTCACTAGTTGGCAACTCACCCCCGTTGTGCCCCAGTTTCTTGCAGGTTTGTCGTTCAGGTTTCATTACGGCGTTGCGGGCTCAGTTTCATTCGGGTGACTTGCTAGTAGGTGGGTTTTTCTTGTATCGTACCCATCATATTACCTTGTATAATATATTTCTGTTGTATCTAGTAAATTCCATCAACCAAACATGTATTTATTTTGAGATAGAGACCAGTGCTGTTTATTCTTTCGACCTTAGAGTCGCTCGTTATATTTCTGGTGGTTTTGAGTTCCCTTTGAGTTTTGATCCTCGCCGTTGGCGTTGTATATTATATTGCTTGTGTGGTTGTGACCGTCGATTGACGAAGAGCTAGCTCCCGCTTGGGGATGCCTTTTTATTGATTTTGTATACTATTCATGTTGTATCCCGTTTGGGAACCAGTTTTTACAAAGGAGACTCTGCCGAAATTTTCAGTAAATTTTGATGTTCTTTAAAACCGCATAATTCGGCTTATGCTATTAAAACTACTTGTTTTAAATTGGTTTTCTTGCACTCTACTACTTTTCTTGGTTTGGATTTCTGGGTTTTCGGTTTACTTAGATTACTTACGCCTCGAGACGTTCGTAGTTTAAGTGCCGGTCATGTTCCGTACTTTCGGGTCATGACAAAGTTGGTATCAGAGCGTCAGGTTTTACCTTCGGAGCGTAGGATGACCCTTGGTTGATGGAATAGGTGACTAAAGTAGAGTGACGTACCGTAGGTATGTTCCGCGGAATATTTACGATACGCTACTCCACTTAAGAAGCCTTAGGATGTACATTTCTTTGCTCAGTATTATATTCATTCCGATCTAGCCTCATCTGTACCAGTTATGGTTTTGCTGCTACGGTTACGGGCAGGGAGAGCTACGGCTAGAGTTGCGGTCAGCACAAGCTCGTCACGAACGAGGACTGACCAGGGCGAAATTCCGGCGACACACGTTTGCAGAGATGTGTCTTTTTACTGTGTTTCCGCGCCACGAGCGTTTGGCGGATCGCCTTTATGAGGTTACTCGGAGGTGCTGATCGACACTAGAGAAATGAGCCAATGATGGAGGCCAGCCAGATTTTGATGACCGTTGGTGTGTTGCTTATTCATGACGATCGAGGCACTGTTCAGCGTGCAGACGAGCGAGCCAGTTATTGCTGCGAACAACGAGATATTGCCCCAGATGCTGGAAATCGTGCAGGACGAGTTGTACTAAGAGATGATAGGAGGTCGCTAGTCATCTAGGATGAATGAGTAGGACATGTGGATCGTTCGCTTACCCCGATGCGAGGTCATCAGATAGATTGATTCCAGCTAGAGACGACTTCACGCAGAGACGTGAGGGTCGACAGAGACGATCGAATGTCGGAAACCTATTATTCCAAGTTTAAAGTAGTCGGAAAGACATGCAGGCAATTCTATGGTCCCTCTAGAAGAATGAAACCCTAACTCGACTTAATGACTGTGTGAAAGCCTTTGGACCTTAGGGTTTGCGGCAGTTCTGCGGCGCCATTAGTGAGGCTTGGGTTTTCCCTTCTACGGCTGGACCACCGATGCTGTGGTACGTATTCGATACTATTAAACTGTGCCCAAGATGTTGAGCTCTTGGGGGATTATGAGGTTTTGACGAATCGATCGGATAGCTTGACTTAATTCGGATGCTAGGTGGTGAGATACATTTCTTGGGAGACTCCCGATACGAGGATAGCCGTTGGAGCTCATTCCATGTAGCCACGATGAGACAAGTCCAAAGCAGTCGACATTAGAGAAAGTGGAGTAAAGAGGTCCGTACAAGATCTGGATAAGACGACGTTCCACTCCGCTGACATCAGAGATGTGATACGCTTGCCGAGGCAGAGTACTGGATATACCTTCCAGAAGAGGTCGCGATGGGTATGCAGCCATTCCGGAGCAAGATGCAGATATAGGAAAGGACGATGACTTCCGGACAGTTGGCGGAGACGAGACATGGAAGAGACCGTGAGCAGGATTTCTTCCAGGACACTGCTGCAATGATACTTGCACCTAGGGTCAGATGTGTCACGTACATTCAGAGAGCCAGAGGCCGACGCCAGTGATATGCTGTCTTACGAGTGGTCGCAATGATTGACCAAGAGATGACCAGAGAAGTGCCAGAACGGAATCGTCCCCGTTAGCACACCTGACAGGCTCGATGAGCCGATGGAACGAAAGATTGGTAATTCACAGTGAAGACCTTGACCCAGGAGTGGTCATGGTTACGCACACCAGCAGGCCAGAGTTCATGATCATCGACGAGACGTCCCATTAGTGACCGCGACAGTTGGCCCAAGGTTCTTAGAGGATGCACTTGAGCGATACTATTCCGCCATTATTGATTTCGATGTTTTGGGTGATTTATTCGTATGATTTGATTTTGATGATTGCGGATTTACGATCTTTGCACAGTGTTGCACTTGATATCGTTTTCGTGCTTTAGTTTCACATGTTTGTGATTTTACGGTTTTAAACAGTTGAGTTGATTTTGTGCGTATGCACGCACGCGATTTGGTTCCTACACGTTGTATAGTTTATATATGCTGGCAGTGCAGTGACATATATTTTGTGCACTTGGATACACTAGATTTCGATTTCGAGGGTGATGCTCGACATTTGTTTTGTGCATTTTATGCACCGGATTGGATTTTTAGCGCCTGTTGGGCGCCTGTTACGAGATGCGATTTGGTGCACACCAGATGCACTAAATCGAGATTTTTTTTTGTGCATGTCAGATGCACCTGATTTTGCTGTCAGGCACACCTGTTGCCTACGACAGATGTTTCGTGCACGCCCGATGCACTTGGATGTTGTTTCTGTGTGCATGTATAGCACATTCATGGATTTTGATTTCCGTGCGCACCAGACACACGTAGTATTCATGTGCATATTTTGGGATTGATTCTATATAGAGTAGTACGTTTTTATGATATTGCTATGTGTTTTCGTACTGAGCAGGACTAGTCAGAGGACAGTACCTGAATATATTTTGCATGCATTGATAGTTATTTAAGGGATTTCCAAAAAGCGAGCTATAGCCTCAGTATTTACCTACGTGTCTGATATGACACAAAATGTTTAAAACAAGGAGACCCTTCTAAATTGTTTCCAAAACGGCGGAACGTACATTTCAAACAAAGGTATATATGTATATAGTTATTTTCTTATGATAGACGTCCGCCACTGTGCAGTGTTATACGCGTTGCACAGCGACTTAAGGAGATTTGGCATGCATTTCCTTCGGATACTTACAGATATAGATTCGATATTTATATGTATAGTTTCGAGTTATATCATATTGGTTTTGATTTGGATTTGGCATTGATGTCTTCTCCATGACTCCGATGATTGCGGGATGCTTGACGGAGTTTTGATTTGAGTTATATACTCATTTTTCAAGCGCATGCGCTGCGCTACGATTTGTTTCATGTATTTACAATTTCGGAGCACTGACGACTTGATGGTTTTGGTTTAGATGTTTTAGTATTTGGGGAGAGTTTTAATTTAAATTCAGGGACCGAATTTCTTTAAGGGGGGAAGATTTTAACGTTTTGAAAATCGTTTCGGTGAAATTTCGAAAAAACGGTAAAATAAGGGGGTTTTCTGTAAAAAGTCAAAATAAAAATATCTTATTATAAAAATTAAATATACATATTCTAGCTATGTAATTGCTATTATTTGGTGTTTATTGAGCCGCTGGTGAAATTTCAAATTTTCTGAAAAAAATATTATTTTATTATTATTTTAAGCCGTCACTAATACATTTAATTAGGGAAAATTACAAATTGGAATGAGTTGAAACAAATTTTGTGCATCATAAAACATTAAATAAAATTTTATCATGTGGTTTTTGGAACGAAATCATTTGCCAAAACGGTTTAGAAATTATTGAAGAAAAAAGGCTTTTTTTAGCGTAAATGGATGCTTGGGGTATTGTATTTATCATTTTTCATCACCCCACACCCGTACCCACACCCACACACCCCCACTTACTCATCCCCATGGCTGAATTCAGCAGCCACCATATTTTTCCCCACTTGATTTTCAAAGGAAAAGATATGAAAGAAAAGAAAAGAAAATGGGTGAATTAGGTGGACTTTTGACCTTATCTTGACCTTGACTTTTCCCCACTTTCTCTACCTTCCTCTCTCTCCTCCCCCCCTCAATTTCTGGCCGACCCCTCCCTCTCCTACAGCAGCAACAGCCCCCCCCCCTTTTCCCCTTCTCTTTTCTCTTCAAAACTTCTTCAAAAATTGCCCCAAAATCCATCAAAAAAATCCCAAAACCCAAATCCGACTCCTACCCATTTTTGCTTAGCCCTTATCGCATGGATTTTGGTGACAAGGGAGCATTTTAGAGGGCTATGTGTGCTTGTGGGATCTTCAATTTGTTTGGGTAAATTCTAACCCTTTTGCTTAAATCATTGTTAATTGCTTGTAGTTAACTTAATTAAGTGTTAATTTGGTTTTATGTGGGTTCAATTGTATGATTATGAAATTCTAGATTAGGGTTGTGAATTTAAGTTGGGGTTCTTATAATTGATCATGGGAAAATTGTGTAGTTTAACATGTTGTTATTATGATAAAACTAATCTAGTTGGTAGTTTATATCTTTGTTAAATTTAAAGTTGTATTAATTATGTAATTTGCAAACTAGGTTTTAGTGAAATACATATAAAATTGAGATTTAAAATGTAATTAAGGTTTTGATGACTTTATTAGCATTTTAATTTGTTGTTTAGCGACTTTGATCATGCAAAACCATGCTTAATTGATAAATTGTGAATTTTACTTTGAAAAGTGTTAAAATCGATATTTGTTGCAAACTTGAATTTTGAGTTAATGCTAATTCGTGAGATTAAAAATATGGAGGTGATTTGTATGACCTAGTTATGATATTAAGTGAGCATTTTGGCCATTAGAATCGTCAAAATATTTAGTTTGGGTAAAACATCAAGTTTTGAACCGAAATGGGAATTTGTGCTAACTAGGTTTTTGGAAAATAAAACGAATTGTTTAATTTTATGGTTTTGATGAACTAAACCCTATTTCTTATATAATTAGTGAGTTTTGAAATCACGATTGGTGTGTTTGGGTTTGCTCAATGGTTTGATGTTTGTACATCGACATCGGGGGTTGGTTTGACTATTCTCGCATGCGTAGGCGATAGGTTTGGATCTATGCGTGATACGCGTGCCGATTTGATTTTCGTATGCCGTTTCGATTTCGAATTTAGTTTTAATGCGATATGGTGCGTTATGATATGTTGGTACCCCATGTGAACTTCGGGACGACAAGCAAGCGCCTAGCGACGTCGGCACCAGCGAGCGAGGACCAGGTTAGTAGATTTATATCTACGGGGAGAAGTCGGGTGGATGGCGTATAGCACCCCCGCAGTCCGTGGTGGTGTATACGGATGCGTATACACACCAACAATTATTATATGTTATTTGGGATTAATAACGATGCTTAGGATGGATATTGGTGTGTTGGATTATTTTAGTGTTGCGAACCCTAGGGAAGTGTTGCACTACACATACACACATACATACTTGCATACATTCCTATTGATATGTGCTCATGGGATTCTTTATAGTATGTGTTCACATGGGTATGGGACTATGTGTTCACATACGGATTTGAGGATGATACTTGGGATTGAGCTGAGTCGATGAGATTCGATTTGAGGCCGTGAGATCGGTGATATAGCAGGGTTCGTATCTTAGATACGACATGACCTTGTAGCGGGTCCTTGACGTAGTGTTTCACACACGTCCATGCATACGTATGCGGTATCAGTATGGTACTTGACGTAGATCAGTACCCCGATCATGATAATGGATAAAGAGGATACCAGGTGAATAGTATGATGAATGTGATATTGACCCGTACCCAGATTGGGATGCCGTACGACGGATTTACGTACGAGCTATATTGATGATTGATCCGCACTCTTGACTTGGGATGCCTGATTATAGATATGGTATCGGATATGATATTATTGAGGCGGGATCACCGACTATACATATACAGGTATGTATATGTATCGACTCAGATGATAGGCGGTTCCCTTACCTGTAGTTCAGCCGTATAGTTTAGTGTAGTTGTTAGATTAGATTAGACTTCTTACCTATTTCAAAAAATAACGAATCGTGGGTATTTTAAAAGACAGCCCAAGGGATCCTACGGATATTTCAAAAGACGTATCTTTTCATAAAAACACCGTAGCCCCTATTTTCAAAACCCCATGATTCGTGTTATTTCAAAAGGCACCATTTGTAGGACTTATATTAGTTTAATACTGATTAGTTATCGTTGTGTCTAGTATTCTGCTTCCGCACATTATTGCTGTTCGCTCTGCCCCGCATACTTATTTTACTGCATACTCCATTATTGATATCATGCTGTTAGGACACCAGCACCATTACCGATGACGCGTATGTACCACATACACTTACTTGCCGGCTCACACACATCTTCATCGGTAATTTCCATGTCACGTACACTTAGAAAATACTATTGCTTGGCTTAGCTTGTTAGTTAGTAGTTGATACGATATTAGAGTACCTGGGTTATATGCCAGTTTAGACATTGTAGTTATTACTTGTCACTTCATGCATACTGCTATTCCATTGTTCATGCCTAGTTATTAATCATACATTGCAACTTGGTTATTGATACCATATACATTCATTAGCATTGACATATGCACTTGTGATGACTTCTTGAGATTTATGATATTTCTGGATTTCGGGGGAAAGCCGCAAAATTTCTAAGCTTATTAACCTTTTAAAATATGTAAATTGCGGTTTCTAGTGATGTAAGTGTCGTCCACAATGTGTTTGCTGTGGTTTTCGAGATCCGTGTCGAGGAGTGGAGGAACCGTCACGGGTACATGGTGGGCCCGGTATGGTACCCCGGGGCAAGATGAATGTGGTGTTGACGTTGAGCCTAGCAGGGGACAGATTACCAACCGGTGATATTACCCGACGCGTCGGATATCCGGAGGATACCGTCGTGGTCTTGAGATGGATGGTAGGGGCCGGTCTGGACTGACGGCGCCCTAGATATTGAGATTGAGACATTGATATTTCGAGACAGTGAGATTTATGTTTCGTGTCGATGCTAGACACTGTTGATACTGATTTCATTATGATACCTCAGTTTAAAAATACGAAGGAAATCTCACTAATTTATGAAAACAGTTTCTTCATTTATATGTATTCTGTTTTCATGCATTCATACCTCATTCATATGATATATTGCTACCTGAGGCACTGACACGGGCACATGAGATTTCACTCGGTTAGATATTACCCTAGCCATTGTTATAGGCTGCTTGTTATGTATATTTTTTGAGGATATATTATGATCATTGACCTAGGTTGCGTTATTTATGCGATTTCTGTGCGTAGATGTTTTTCTATTCACGAGTTGGCAACTCACCCCCGTTGTGCCCCAGTTTCTTGCAGGTTTACCGTACAGGTTTCATTACGGCGTTGCGGGCTCAGTTTCATTCGGGTGACTTGCTAGTAAGTGGGTTTTTCTTGTATCGTACCCATCATATTACCTTGTATAATATATTTCAGTTGTATCTAGTAAATTCCATTAACGAAACATGTATTTATTTTGAGATAGAGACCAGTGCTGTTTATTCTTTCGACCTTAGAGTCGCTCGTTATATTTCTGGTGGTTTTGAGTTCCTTTTGAGTTTTGATCCTCGCCGTTGGCGTTGTATATTATATTGCTTGTGTGGTTGTGACCGTCGATTGATGAAGAGCTAGCTCCTGCTTGGGGATGCCTTTTTATTGATTTCGTATACTATTCATGTTGTATCCCGTTTGGGAGCCAGTTTTTACAAAGGAGACTCTGCCGAAATTTTCAGTAAATTTTGATGTTCTTAAAAACCGCATAATTCGGCTTATGCTATTAAAACTACTTGTTTTAAATTGGTTTACCTGCACTCTACTAATTTTCTTGGTTTGGATTTCTGGGTTTTCGGTTTACTTAGATTACTTACGCCTCGAGACGTTCGTAGTTTAAGTGCCGGTCATGTTCCGTACTTTCGGGTCGTGACACTGCCATTACCATATACCAAGAACATCAAATGCTCTTCACTGCTGCCCCATGTTTTCCCAGGATTGGACTGATATCCATATCCTATATGGAGAAACACATGTAACCACCATTGTTTTACTGATTGCAGCATAGGAACCTCACTTCCTATCATGAGTATGTCATTTACATACCATATGAGCAATCTGACAACACTCCCTACTACCTTTTCTCAAATACTAAGTTCATCTTTTATTTTGATGAAGTCAAACACTTTGACCGTGACATCAAAACAGATGATCCATTTCCTCTATGCCTGATTTAGTCTAAAGATAGATTTAAGTAAGTCGCACACTTACCGCTGCTCCCACTGACTAAGATAATCCTCTAGTAGAGTCATATACATGTACACTTCTAAATCAAATTTAGAAAGACGTTATAGTCATCCACATGCCAGATATCATAGTCATGAAAAACAAATCAACAATAACAAGTTATATCCGTATGGATTTCAGCACAGACACTGAAGTAATAGTTTAATCAAAATCAACAACGGGTATTTGATAAAGACTTTTTACTATAAGTCTAACTTTATTAGGTCAGTATCTTTGCATTTGCACCGATCTCGAAAGATCCACCTGCTCCCAATGGGTTTTATGTTAATTATATGTATGCCCTAGATGCCATTACTGTACATGCGATGTATATTGTAGTGGATGCTTGGACATATATGGGGATGACTTTCTTGCTCGACATAATAGTATGATATCTGGTTGCTCTTTATCTTAACATGTACACTTATTGTCTCTCTATTACATGTTGATAAAGCCCTTAGGATGAGTACTTGACTACCAGGATTATGATGCAGATCATACTAGTGGGGCAGTGGTAGTCGGTAATTAGATCCTTCAAATGTTCCTAGTCGTGGGAGTATCGAGACAGGGCATCGATACTCCAGAGTAAACTAGCGTATACGCTTCTCGACCCATATGATGGGCGATGGATGATCATATATCCTTTGGTGTTTGACATCAGAGATGGTATACGAGTGCTCAGTGGAGACTGGGTACATTGAACGGACTCGCCGAGATCTCCTAGATGGTATTATACCTATCGTCAGATAGCAGTTATCTGGTGACACTGGTACAAGTTAGTCTATCGACCCGAGATCGTCATAGAGTCTTGTGTGATTCCTACTGTGTTTTCTACCTTACCACGTTCAAGAGATCGTGCAAAAAGGTAGATTTTGGGTACAGTCCCGAGTCACATGGTGCAATGAGCGATAGGAGGGGATTTCGTCTCTCCCGGTATTGGGGGTTGATGTTGCGCTATGATTGATTGGCCATAACAGGAAATCCCTGGCCAGGGTTGCTGAGATCTACTGGTAAGTGTTATCAGTAGTTTCTCAAACCGTTATGGACCTTGCATCGGCATGACTTATCAGGCTATTGGGGTCTGACGTTATACCACCCCAGGCTGTGATATGAGACATTTAAGACGAAAAGACCGGACTGTACGGTAGTGTTACTGATTGGATTCGCAGGAGTATGAGCAGGCTTGCTTGTTGATCTTCTTATCGCTCAATATCCGGGTGGCCGTTACATTTAACAGACCGCTTGCGGCTTGTGGGTGTTTGATATGATCATCACCTACTGCCGGCGTATTGAAGAGTCTTTAGAGTCTTACACAGAGGTTTCCTGGTTCATGCGAAACGAAGTAGGAGCACATATGTGATATGTGCTGGACCGAGATCAATGCGCGTATGTGATACCGCATTCTATTCTCACGATATGTGATATCGGACGGTTATATGAGATATAGCCGGGTTATCGGATCAAGTGTTGATTCGATAAGTTGATTCATATGATATTAGTCGGTTGTATGTGATATAGCCGGATTATTAAATCAAGTGTTGATTTGATAATTTAATGTATAATTATATATTTGATATATTAACTTACATTAACTAATATTTACTCACTAAGTATTCTTTTTCTCACTTGTGTGCATATAGTATATATGTGATATATATTATTGTACATTTTATTTGTGACATGCTTGATGCCCCATGCTTCATGGGTGTATGAGACTTACACCATACTTGATATAATGTAGGGTTTATATTTAACTAAGTAATTCAAAATTGGATGGATATTTATGATAGCTACAAGCTTGTAGAAGCTTGTGGAACCATTGTCCAAGTCGACCAATTTTGTTTAACCTTTATATATTTATTAACCAAACCATTAATCTTAGCCATGGTTCATTCTCTAAATGGGTTAGTGTATGACACTAACTCACCCATGGTTGCTATTCTCACCTCATGAAAGTTTCATTCTCATTTCACTTCATCTTCTTCTTCCTCATGAAAAAGCTTTCTAGCTTTTGAAATGGTGATGAAATATTGTGATAAAAATTAATCTAAAGTGAGCCCATTTCCTACTTCATCATCCTCTACTATATTCGCCATTTAGTTTAGGGTGTTTGCTTCACTAATCTACCATTAGTGAATAGGTAGCATGAGCTTGAGTCTTCTCAACGTAGATCATCTTCGGCCTCAAAGACTTCGAGCAAGCTTGTTCATTTCTTCATGTGAACCCTTACTAGAGTTCGGGTGTTCACTACTTGGAGAAGGGACTACTACACGGATCTTTAGAAGTGAAGGACCGGTCTACAAAGGTTGTATTCCTCATTCACTTAGATGTAAAGTTGTTTGCGTTGCTAGTTCGTCTAAAGCTCTTGTTAAGATTCTAGGGTTAGGGTTCTTTAGTATGGCAAAAATTTAAAAACGGTATGGACGATGCCTCCCGAAACCTTGCTGGTGCGCTACGTAACCCTGCAGTGGTATCAGAGCCAAGCTAGAGAATTAGACGATATTTGTTAGATTACGAAACCGAAACTACTCTGAAACTTAAAACAATGAAATGCAGTTTCTGTCGAATTTTAAATGGCCTCTAAAAATTTTGTTAGCAACTGCAGAATGTTGTATGTGATATAACATGAACACTATGAAAATTTGATGTAAATTGGTCTGAAGATGGCCGGCCACATAGGCACAAAATCTGAGCTCACCGGTTTTTTTGTTGGTTTTTGGCTTCAAATTTTTGTGATGTTCCAGTCTTTGGGTTTTGGTGTTTCAGGTGTTGCTTGTTTTTGCTAAATTTGCATGTGATGTTAACTTTCTGCAAAGGCAATTCGGAGTGTTTCGTAATCGTAATTCTAACATCTATTCAGGATATTTAGAAGACGTTAAAAAGTTCGAACGGATATCAATAACCCATATTTTCCCTCGCTGGAAATTTTCCAAAAGTTGGATTTTTTCCAAGTTTAAAATCTTCATAAAATCATGCAAGCGATTTTGTGGAGCCTCTAGAAGAACGATGCCCAAACTCGACTTTTTGGATCGTGGAACCACGGTCATACCCTAGGGTTTTCGGCAGTTCTGCGGCGACATGAGTGAGGCATGGGTCGGTCATTCTACGGATGGTTCATAAGTGCTATGGCAGTTTCTGGGTACTTTATGAACTCCGCTCAAGTGTTGAGCTCTTTGGGAAATTTTGGGTGTTTGTTTATTCGATCGAAAAGTTTAACATCGTCTAGCTATCTGTGATTATGATACAATATTTGGAATCTACATAATTAGTTATGAGATAACTAGTTTGAATTTTATAAATCTAGCAATTTAGTCTCATTTGATCGGTTGCCACGGGATTTTGATGTGGATCAAAAGTCCGTCGCAATTACGTAGTGTACGCGGATACTCGCCGGGTAACCTTACTAGATAGCCATGCCCGATAGCCCCGACCATGTGACTGTAGGAGAACCCCGTCGCCAAAAGCATCCGTTCGGGTGCTCGCAGCCGCGGTGTTCCGCCTTAGTGCACTTCGTCGACGGCATCGGGGGTGCGGCCATCTAATAAAGTTTCCGACGAGCATTCGATCAGGTTATAAAGAATCTTGTTGAATTACCCGACAGGTTATTGGAAAGTGTTTCCAATATCGAGACTAAAATGCGGGGTTTAAAATTGTTAGGCATGTGATGTTTAAGGAATTCAAATGGTTAGGCATGAAATCCAAAGTATGAGATACATTGGGTTTATGATGTCTAAGGTGTTGGGTTACCCTTGCACCTAGTCTAGGGTTTAGTAGCATCACTTATGCCATTTTAAAAATTAGAGAGTTGCAAATCTAACTAACCATGAATCTTGCTAGAATTTCTAGGGTAACAAGAATTGTATCACATACAAAGAACTAAAGAGATAGGGATTACAACCTTTGTAGTCCATTCCTTCGCTTCATAAGCTCCGTGTTGAGGTCCCTTCGCTGCGATTAACATGAACTACGACTCTCGAGTGGTTCCATGAGGTAAATGAGACAACTTGCCTGTAGTCTTCATGATCCAAGATGATCTACCTTGAAGAATCTCTAACCCAAGCTTACACTTCACTAAACAACGTATTAGAGAAGTGAACAACCTAATCTAAGTGGCTAGAATAGATGAGGATGATGATGTAGGAATTTTGCTCTCTTTTGTTTTCTATTTCTCACTCTTATTCATCACAAATGAAAAGCTAGTGAAGGTTTTCTTTCAAAAGAATGAAGAAGAAGAAGATGCTAATCCTTTTATGATGAACAATGAATTATTGTTGTGGTTACAAATCCAACCAAGGGTTAAGAATGATAGAGTTAACCCTTGTAGAGAATAAACTAGAGGTTAAGGTTTGGGTTGGGTTAAATAATATCTTCACAAAATATCAAGAATGAAGACAAAAGTCAAAGCTTCATGAAGCTTCATGAAAACTTCATCCAAAAGCTAACCCTAATCCAAAACCTAACTAGGTTTAAACCCTAAAACATGATTGCATTTGTAACCCTAACATATTACTGTTAGTGTATATGCCCTAGCGGCCATTATTGTATCATACTAGCTTGTATATTACTTAATGGAAGCTTGGGATATTCACAGTTGTATTAACAGTCTTGCTCAACATAGTAGTACGCTACTTGGTTTATATCTATCTTAATATGTGTATATGTTTCTTTTAACATATCACGAATACATATTGATAAAGCCCTTAGGATCTTGCTTGACTACCAGCGTTGTAATGGCAGTCACACTAGTGGGGGCTGGGTAGTCTATAAGCACATATTTTTTCAGGTCCCTAGTCATAGGATTATCGAGACAGGGCATCGATACTCTGGAGAAGACTAGTGTATACGCTTCTCGTCCTAGCAGGGGAAATGGTATGTCCCACAGCCATTAGTACGTTGTACTGGAGATAGTATTCAGGTGCTCGTTGGGTTACGGGTACACCGGACAGGACTCGCAGGGAACTGTTGTTTGATATTATACCCGTCGTCAGTTAACAGTTCCCTGGTGACATGAGTACAGCATAGTTCGTAGACTTGACACTGCTGCTTCGCCTCGAGTGTGTTCCCACTGTTCTTAGATTACTACCCTACTATAGCTCAAAGGAGTCGTGCAAACAGGTAGCAGTTGGGTGCAGTCCCGAAGCACTTGGAGGCAGTGGCGGTTAGATAGGATTCGTCTCTCCCGGTATTGGGAGTTGATATCGCACTGTGTTTGGAAAGCCATTACGCAAAATCCTTGGCCAGGGCAAGCGAGATTTACTGGTATGTTTTCCAGTAGCTTCTCAAGGTGTAATGGGCTTCACTCCAACACGACTTATACCGCTTTTAGGGGACTGACGCTTGCCGCCCCCTAGGCCCGATATGCGATAGTCTTAGACGAACAGACCGAACTGTACGGAGATTGTCACATCAGGCTCAGTAGGAGTTCGGATAGGTTTCCTCATCGGCCTTCTTATTGACATCTACCTGGGGACCGTTACGTACAGCTAGTACCGCTTGCGGCCTGTGGTTAAACCCACTGCTAGCGTAGTGTCGAGGCTTTAGAGTCCCACACAGAGAGTTTCCCTGCTTCAGGCGAAACGATATAGAGGTCGTATGGTTTTACGACAGGGTTCGGATATATACGTGTACTTGTGCATGTATGATGTTCGGACAGATTATACTAGCAGGCTTTGGTTTAAGCCAGATTCTAGTATTGGATTATTGGATTTATGCAGTCTCAGTATATCCTTGTTTTTTGTAAATACGGATGGGATGGGCATTCTCGTAATTAGTCGAGAAGCTTCTAGAAGAAAGGTGGCTCATTTAGTTTTAATTCATTTGTGAATTAAACTTAATGAGGTGGAGAGCTTATGTGTTATTATCATTAATTGCACCATGACTCATGAGATGATTCATCTCAAGAATTAAATGAAGTATGGATGATATTTGTGCATGATATTTTTTATGCTTCATATTATTCAAAGTGAGAAGGGTTCAATTCATAATTAACATACACACTCTCTCTCCTCAAGCTCTCCTCTTCTTCAACCTTACCCTAATCCTCTCATGTGTTGAGATCCCAAGGGTTAGAAAGACTAATAGATCCTTAATCCACTTTTATATCTTCTATGCCACTTGGATTAGCAATCCTATCCACTTAGTTACCTCAAGTTAGAGGTTAAAGCTTGGAGAAGGAACTCTCGGGTGGATCTTCTATTACATCGAGGAGGCCGACGAGGAAGTGAACAACAAGAACAAGAAGGAATAGTATCTTGAGGTATAATCATCTATCATAGTAGTTAATCACTTCTAGATAGTTGTTAATTTGGGTTTAGCAAAGATCCGTAAAGTTAGTCGATGTTACCTTGAACAAAATGATTGTTTTACCTATTCCGCCTCCCCGCATCTTGTGGGGTGTGTAACGTTGACTTACAGTGGTATCAGAGCCTAGATAAACCATAACTAACATCTTACCAAAGTCTTTAGAAATTCGATCGCAAAATAATCCCGAAAAACGACGTTTTCACCTAGTTTCTGCCGATTTTAAATTGGGGTCTAAAAATTTTTCAGGGACCCTTTAAAATACAAGCAGGGTTTTTTAAGAATTATGAAGAAATTTATGATCGTGACTCGTCCAAACCATCGCGGAACCGCGGCCGATCCAAGCGATCCGCCGCGGATCCGCGGCCGAGTTGACACCGAGTCAACCCAAATTTGCTCAGTTATTCTTCTGTATTGATGTTGTGTTTTCTGGGATGCTTTGTTTCTGCTCAGGTTTTATGTGCACAGAGAATTGTTTGGAGTAGATTCAAATGTGTTGCTTGATCGAAATTCTAAGAACTTTGGCTAACTGGATTATATCTGTGTAGTGTTTAATGTGTTCGTAAACCTCCCCTAATTACCAGTATGTCGGTTAGCAGGGGGTTGCACATTTCTGTAATGGTTTTTACTGGTTTGTGAATGTGAACTTTTTGGATAGTCGTGATGATTAGCCGGGGATGTGAGACAAGAGTTTCTTCCATTCAAATGTAAATTGTAATTTGTTGTAATATTCTTTTACGGAGCACATCCGGGTTGAGGTTGTAGCTACCGTTGTATTATTTCATTTTCTGTTTTCTGCTCCTAGGATAGACCCAAGGTGGGGTGCATAAGCTACCGAGTACTTTGAAGTGTTTAGTGGCCTACTCACATTGTTGAGGGAGACCGCTTCACTTCGGGTACTTGGAGGGTAGTTTGCCGTACCCGTAGGGGTCTAGGGTGGGGGTTTGGCTATTCATCGCGACCGTGTAATCCGTCTTTCATTGCAGGCTCAAAAGAAATGCGGATTGCTTATATATCCAATATGTTCATCTGTGATCTGTAATGCTTATTATTGCGTCTGACGAATGTACACTATCTATATATGATATCTAGTAGGCGTTGCTCATGTTTTGCAACAGCGCTAGCCCAGCCCCCGCTCTGTCGTTAGTTAAGTAACCTAACGAGTGAATGACGGGGCCCAGTGGCGAATGCGTATGGCATAAGCGGACGTTGTATTTTCGTTGTTTTCTGCAATGATAGGTTAATTGATGGGACGCATTATTTTATTGCAAAGAAAATAAACCAAAGTTGAATCATTAGAACAGTTTAAAAGAAACCACTCGGTTATTTTAAAACAGAAGATTTTTTTTATTGCGGAGCTTAAACCACTACTTTTAAAAGCTATCGGGATATGTGGATATGAGGATATTATGAGGCGATATATATATATATAAATATATATATATATATATAAATATATATAATGAAATAAGAGGAGATGAGTGGATATGTGGATATGAGGCGATATATATATATATATATATATATATATATATATATATAATGAAACGAGATGACATGAGTTGATATGTTGGCTTGAGGATGCAAGGCAATATACTTATTTATATTCATATTCCAATATATGATGTGAGATTATATATATACTTGTAAATGAGAATATGATGAAACAAGATGACTTGAATTGATATGTTGATATACGAATGCTAGGCGATATATATACACATATACTTATGCCGAGATATATATATGAGAATAAGAGGTGATTTATGTATAGGACGATAGATCTTTATTCTGCTTGATGACACGGTATGATGGATTACCGTACGCTATAAGATATACCGGATGATTGATCCACACTCGTGACTTGAGAATGATGTTCGATGATAGCTCCACATCTGATACTATGAGGCGGAATCGCCGACTTTTGGATTGTCTTGATTCGGAGAATCATTGATTACTAAACACCTTGGTAGATAATGATTTATATTGATTAATCTAGATGTAGCTGTGTACCTTATACCGTTCATACATAGATTGTATCTTTTCCTTGTGACATGCGTACTATGTTCCCAACACTTACCTGTATATGGCTTCGTCTGCTAGTACACCTGTACTATTACCGATGATGCGCATGTTACACTTACACAGATTTGCCGGCTCACACACTCATCATCGGTAATTTCCATGCCACTTGTTGGCTATAGCGCCCTCAAGGCAATTATTGTAATCACAGGCAGGTTATTATGATGATTGAGGGAGGACCTATACGGATAGAACAGTCTTACTCAAAATGATAGCATGCTATCTGGTTTGTCTTTATCATCATGTACATGCATTATTGGTATTACAGATCACTATTACATGTTGATAGAGCCCATAGGATCCTTGCTTGACTACCAGCATTATGATGGCGATCATATACGTGGGAGCTGGGTGGTCTATAAGCACATCCTTAAATGTCCCTAGTCGTGGGAGTATCGAGACTGGACATTGATACTCCAGAGTAGACTGGTGTGTACTTATCGAGACCCCGACGAGGGCGACGGCCGGTCTTACAAGCCATTGATGTCTGTTGGTCACCTAAGATAGTATACAGATGCTCATTGGGTTATGAGTACACTGGACGGACTCGCCGGGAACATGCTAGTTGGTATTATACCTATTATCAGATAGCATTCCAAGGTGATATGTGTAAAGGTTAATCTTTCGACCTGAGATCGTCATTTGTCTCGTATGAGTTCCCACTGTGCTTTGATTACTACCCTACCACGGCACAAAGGAGTCGTGCGAACAGGTTTTAGTTGGGTACCGTCTCGAGCCACATAGAGACAGTGAGCGAATCGTCGGGGATTCATCTCTCCCGGTATTGGGGGTTGATGTCGCGAGGTGCACGGGTGGCCATCACCAGAAATCCTTGGCTAAGGTAGTCGAGAATTACTGATTTGGATCAGTAGTTTCTCAGTTGGTGATGGGCTTCATACCAACACGAAATATCGCGTTATTAGGGGTCTGACTTTATCCACCCCCTAGACCCGAAATGCGATACTCTTAGACGAACAGACCGGAATGTACGAAGATTGTCACGGAGAGGTTCGGATGAGTTTGCCCATCGGCCTTCCTTTCGCTTAATACCTGGGTAGCCGTTACGTACAGCTAGTGCCATTGACATGCTTGTGGTTAAACCTACTGCCAGCGTATTGACGAGTGTTTAGAGTCCCACACAGAGGGTTTCCCTGCTTCGGGGGAAACGATGTAGAGGCTGTATGGTTTTACGGAAGGGTTCGATCATATACGTGCACTTATGCACGCATCATGATTCGGACGAATAATACTAGTGGGCTTTGGTTTAAGCCGGATTCTTGTATTATATTATTGGATTATTTTCATATCTTTGTATTCGTATTTTTCGGAATACGGATACGGGTATGTATATACGGATGATGGGTATTCTTGTAATTTATTACAAGGTTCTTCTAGAAGATTCCACCTCATTTTTGTTTATAACCATTTTGTTAAATGGTTAAATGAGGTGGAGGATAAGGTGTTCTTTGCATTTATAGAAGCATGGCTTTGTGGTGACTCATGGGGTGACTCATGGTTCACTATTGTGGCATGCTTGATATTTATTTGGTGTTGTGAGATTTTTTGTGATGCTTGAGTTTGCTTGGCTTCACAACACTTAGCCATTCTTTATGATTGCTTCACACTCTCGTCTCCTCAATCTTCTTTTTCTACCTCCACCCTAAAAGTATCATGTGTTGAGAAACCTAGAGTCTTTGGAGACAAATTAATCCATCATTAGACTCTACATTCTCTAGGCCATCTAGTTTAGCGAACTAGGTACCCTAGTTACCTCGGCTATGAGGCTGGAGCTCGAACTACAAATCCTCAGGTGGATCATCTTCGATGGAGGGAGACCGGTGATCAAGCTTGATCATGGTGGCCTCTAGGAGCCTAGGAAGATGGTAGAAGACCGAAGGACTCGGATCATTCGGTATAACCATTCTAAACTCCTCTTTTGTTTGCCAGCTTTAGGTTTATGGTAGATCCGGATTATAGGGTTGTTCTAGAGCAAGTTTATAAAAATTTTGTTCCGCAAATGGTCACGGTAGATGGCCAGGGCGCTGGCATAACCCAACATGGTATCAGAGACACCCCATAAACCTTACTGTATAGTTTGTACAAGGTTAAAATCTCGATCGACCAATTTTTCAGAATCGTTTTTCCAATTTGATGTGTTTGCTGCCGATTTTAAAATCTGTTCAAATTTTTTTTCAGAGGGTCTTAAAAATACGTGCAGGCATTTTTATGGGGCCAAAAGAAATTTGAATGCTTAAACCATCAAAATGGCTGCGGAACTGCGACAATACTTACCTATTGGCGGCGGTTCCGCGGTCATCTTCTGGCCAAAGCGTGCTAAATTTCTTCTAGCACTCTAATTCTTGGAAATATGATTTTTATGATATATGGTTTTGGCCCAGACTTATTTAAGTGCTGGATTTACTTTTGGGGCTAATTAGGAAAAGTTTAGTCGATCGAAATTTTAAGTGTGTGTTTATCAGTGCATACATTATTATCTGCGATCGTGAATATCATTAGAGCGGTATAACCCGACTAGTTGCTATATGTTCTATTAGACGGGTTTGCGAACATAGCATTCACGTTGATGTTCTGTGTTGTGCTGAGGTTGTGGTTGTATTGTCGTGGTGGATATCCAGTGGTGCAATGATAGTTGTACAGTTCAGATTCATTTGTGCATTTGATATTGCGGGGCGAGCGTCCGACATGTGGACTGTCATCTCTGCCACTTTGTATATTATTTGGTTGGGGCACGATCGGGTTGAGTTCGATGTCACCATTGTACATATATTTTCTTTTTCTGTACTAGGATTACCCCGTGATGGAGTGCTTGAATAGCCGGGTTCTAGAGGGAAACGGGCCCGCATCTCATGGCATTGAGGCGGAGGGGGCCTTACTCTAAAATTGGCGGGCTATTCGACGCATTCGTAGGGGGTACAGGTTGACCGACGGAGGGGTGCTCAAGTTACTGGATTCCGTGAAGTGCTGGGTGGGCCATTCACTTTGTTGATTAGGGTTGCCTCACTTCTGGGATTGGTGGGTACCTTCCGCGCTTGTAGGGCTCTAAGTTTTCATTGCACAGACTATCCACACGACAGGGAACGTCGGGTCTCATTTGCGGCTCAAATGAAACCCGAGGCTCCAAGATTATCCACCATTCTGTGTTGCTTGCTGAGATTCTGTGATGTTGCTTATATCATACCTAGGACGAATGTTATATATATATATATATATATATATATATACTAGTAGACGTTGTATATGTTCTGCATCCGCGCTAGTCCAGCCCCCGCTCTGCCATTAGTTATGTAACCTAATGGTGCATGAAGGGACCCCATGGCAATTGCGGACGGCATATACGTACATTGTTTTTTCATTCTTTTCTGGTGTGATATGGAATAATTGATGGGACTGCATTAATTCCGATTAATGCAAAGAAAACAAACCTATATGATGTTGTTGGAACCAAATTTTTAAAAACTGACATTACAGACGTTTGCTTTTGCTTTGCACAGTGATATTCGGTTATGAATATCCAGCACCTCATTCGACGAGGCAAGAGCCGAGATCCCTTCATAGGGAGTGACCTCTTGGGCAAAAGCTTGCGTTAGTGTAATAACTTTTTTATAGTCGATTCTTTTGTTTTGCATCGTGGTATTCAGTTTAGAATATCCTGAACCTCACTCGATGAGGAAAGAGCCGAGATCCCTTCACAGGGAGTGACCTCTTTAGCAAAAGTTTGCGCCACTATATATTTATAAAACCACTCGGTTCCTTCAACGATATCAAGTTCATTACATTAAAGGTTTTTCGCCAAAAACCAGCCCTAGCCCTCCGTCATTTCCTTTAAGTACTACTTATTATTCGTGTTGCATTTGTTGACTGTGTCAAGGCGTAGTGTGCGGTAGCTAAATAGTGCTTGTTTGTTGCATGCAATGCGATTGGTTAGGACAGTTGTGCGGCCTTGTTGACCGTGTCAAGGGCTCGTGCGGGTGGGTTTAATGTAATCCAGATAATGACGGGTTGACCTTGACTAAGACTTTTTGATTTTTTGACTGTGTCAAGGACACTTGGGACCTAAGGGTAAAAACCACATCGGGAGTTTCAAACATACAGGAAACTTGCTAGGCATGTGCATAGCTTCTGGAGTGTGGTGGCTTGAGTAGATTCCATCAAGTTATCATGCAATGATAGTTTGAACCCGATTCCCACTGATGAGTGGGTGTTACTCCTCAGGTGATTTTAGATGATCTCAACTAATTCTTCTTTTAGGGTTTGAAGGAGAATTTGAGGAAACAGTGGGAGCCATCCTGATTAGATAAAGTGATTAACCAATCTAATCTAGGTTAGAGTGCATGCTGAGTGTTTCTTTTCTCTCTCTCTTTGACAGCGACCGTGTCCTGACCCTACATTAAAAACTCATGAACCAAGTTAACCGAACCTTCTTAAAAACACTTTGGCTTTTGGATTGTCATTTATTCGCATATATCATTGCCGCTCCTACATCCCCTTTGCATTTCTCCAGAACACTCCGTATCACTACGAAGATCCAAATTTCTTAGATATTCCATCGTATAGTTACATACGAACTTGAAGGAACTTGTTCCAGTTCGAGGATGGATTCTGGTTTTGGAGAAATTGAATAGGATTATTCGGTTGTTTTTTATCTTTACCTTCTCTCAGGTTGTGAGGGCTCCTGGTATCAGGAGAGTACACCTATTGCTCTTATTGGATAGTCTTCTTCCAAACCATAGGCAGGTGCCGAAAGGTAGGGAAGGAAGAAAACCAATTAGCCTAAGTGTGGTGTACAAAAGGTAATAAGTAAAGACATATAAAGGGATTAGATTAAGGCAAAAGAAATTGCGACTGCTATCATTCACGACGAAACAGCGTATACCCCTGCCACTCCTATATCACCTTTTCATTTCTCTGGAACACTCTGTATCACAACGAAGATCTATATTGCTTGGTTATGCCATCGTATAGCTACATACGGACTCGAAGGAACTTGTTCCAATTCGAGGATGGTTTCCGGTGAAAGTGTATGTTAGCACCACCACTGGGTTTTACTAGCATCAAGCATGCCATTTTAAAAATTTCGGTGTGCTAATTAACAGAAACCAAGATCTTAACTATATGATTAAGGTTTTTAAGCATGATATCAAAAACTACACTAAGAGAACGAAACTACAAGCTTTATAGATCGTGTCCTTCTCTTCCCAAGCTCCGGGTTGTAGTACCCACGACTCCTCGTAGCTCCACTTGAAGTATGAACGGGCTTCCTCCATGATCTTCGTACCGAAGATGATCCACCCGAAGTCCCTCTAGCTCAAGCTACCTCTTCACTAAACTATCTTTAGTGAATGAAACACACTACACTTGATTGCTAATCATGTGCAGGATGGTGAAGTGGGGTTGTGTTTGCTCACTAGGATTTGTTCAAAGCTCTATGTTTCACATCACATATAAGTGTTAGAGCTTTGAGGCATGAGGAAGAAGAAGAAGAAAAATGTAGAGAGCAAAGCAAAATGAGCTAAGTAAAATGGCTAAGTCTTGGCATGGCTCATTCATACTCTCTTCACTTATTGAAGCATGGATTAAAAAATCCAACCATGCTTCAATAGTGATGGCAAATGAATAATAAAATGAGCAAACCATGCTATAGACCATACCACAAATATCTCTACATTTTACACCTCATTTTCTATTTTCTAAAAATAGAAAATCCATGTCATGCTTCATATTATATATATATATATATATATAATGAAAAAAATAATTAGTGAACTAATTATTATTTAACATATAATTATATCAAATATAAATATATATCATATTATTAAATCAACACTTGATTTAATATTTAATAATCCTGTTATATCTAATATAACCGACTAATATCATTTATCTGTATATCACATTATCAAATCAACACTTGATTCAATAATCTGGTCATATCACATATAACCTAATTGATATCAGATTACCGTCAGATTAGATTACGGTATCACATACTCGTATTTAATCAGGCCCACGCACAAATCAACATATGTGCCCTACTTCGTTTCGCTTGAACCAGGAAACTTCTATGTGGGACTCTAAAGACTCGTTAATACGCCAGCAGTAGGTGATGATCACATCAGTCACCCACAAGCCGTCAGCGGTACTAGCTGGACATAACGGCTACCTAGGTATTGAGCGATTAGAATATCAACAAGCAAGCTTGTCCAAAATCTCATGAAGCCTATAAGCAACACTTACCGTACAGTCCGGTCTCTTCGTCTGATATGTCGCATATCGAGTCTAGGGGTGGAATCTTCAGACCCCAGTAACTTGATAAGTCATGCCGATGTTGTTAGTGATATATGCCCTAGAGGCCATTATTGTATCATACTGGATTGTATTTTACTTAATTGGAGCTTGGGATATACACGGATATAGTAACAGTCTTGCTCGAAATGGTAGTATGCTACCTGGTTTGTTTCTACCTCAATATCCACATGTGTATTCTTAGCATATCACTTATACATATTGGTAGAGCCCTTAAGATCTTTGCTTGATTACCAGCGTTGTGATTGCAGTCACACTAGTGGGGGCTGGGTAGTCTATAAGCACATCATATATAGGTCCCTAGTCGTAGGATTATCGAGACGGGGCATCGATACTCCACAGTAGACTAGTGTATACGCTTCTCATCCCAGCAGGGGAGATGCTATGTCCCACAGCCATTAGTACGTCGTATTGGAGATAGTATGAAGGTGCTCATTAGGTTATAAGTACACTAGACAGGACTCGTCGGGAACTGTTGGTGGGTATTATATCTATCGTCGGGTAGCAGCTCCCAGGTGACATGAGTACAGCTTAGTCCGTTGACTTGACACGGCTACTTCGCCTTGAGTGTGTTCCCACTGTACTCTGATTACTACCCTACCACGGCTCAAAGGAGTCGTGCAAACAGGTAGTAGTTGGGTGCAGTCCCGAACCACTTGGAAGCAGTGGCGGTTAGATAGGATTCGTCTCTCCCGGTATTGGGGGTTGATATCGCGCTGTGTTCGGAAGGCCATTACACAAAGTCCTTGGCCAAGGCAAGCGAGATTTACTGGTAGGTACTCCGGTAGTTTCTCACGGTGTTTTGGGCTACACTCTGACACTACTTAATGCGCGATTAAGGGTCTGACAATTACCGTCCCCCTAAGCCCGACATGCGATACTCTTAGACGAACAGACCGGACTGTATAGAGATTGTCACATTCAGGCTCAGTAGGAGTTCGGATGAGTTAGCTCATCGGCCTTATTATAGACATCTACGTGAGGACCGTTGCGTGCAGCTAGTACCGCTTGCGGCCTATGGTTAAACTCACTGCCAGCATAGTGTCGAGTCTTTAGAGTCCCACACAAAGGGTTTCCCTGCACCGGGCAAAAGGTGTAGAGGCCGTATAGTTTTACGGCAGGGCTTCGATCACTTATGTGTACTTGTGCACGTATGATGATCGGGCGGATAATACTAGTGGGCTTTGGTTTAAACCGATCCTAGTATTATATTGATGGATTTATTTCGTCTCTTTGTATTCGTGTTCTTCGGAATGCGGATGCGGGTATGCATATACTGATGAGGAGCATTCTCATAATTCCTCGGGATTGGCTTCTAGAAGGTGGACACCTATTAGAGTTTTATTCTTTATGGATTAAACTTTATTTGGATGGAGGGAATGAGGTGGATTTTGAGCATTGAACCTAGCATGGATACTTGGTGACTCATGGTCATGAGTCACCACAAGATATTTGTGAAGAGTTGTAGATATTTTAATGTGATATTTATCTCATAAAATATCTTATATTCTTTATTCTATCCTAAGAGGGCAGCTATGCCTCCTTCAAGCTTAACTTCTACTTTCTCATTTCCTCAAACCTCTTCTCTTCATCACAAACCCTAGACCTCTCATGAGTTGAGAAACCTAGGGTTTCAAGAGACAAATCTCTCCATCTTCTCACTCTACACAACCTAGGACTTCTTGTTTAGTGAACTAGAAGCCGTAGTTACCTCGGATTTGAGGTAGGAGCTCGGACTATAGACTCTCGGGTGGATCGTCTTTGACTCGAGGAGGCCATTGAGGTTGCTATGATCCGTTACGATCCTTGGAGCCGACGACGAGTGGAGGACAGCGTTGAAGACCCGAAGGACTTGAATCGTGAGGTATAACTTCGTATCCGATTAGTTAATCCTCAAGTAGTTTGCTATCTATGGTTTATATTGGATCCTTGGTTCTAGTCGGTGCTGCGAAGCCCGTAAAAATCATTTTTTGCAATTTCCACTTCCCCGCAAACACGTGGGGTCCGCGACATCAACTTACAGTGGTATCAAAGCCTCTCATAAACCTTAGATAACTTGAAGCGACGTTAGAATCCGCCGTTTTGTCTCCCAAAAACTGCCGAAAAAACTGTTTCCAAAAATGTTGTTTTGAGTTGTTTGCGCACCCCGCGGGCTCACGGTTTGAACCGAGAAGCCGAGGGGTGAAGCTTGCGCACCCCAGGGACCCCGGGGGGACTGAATGGCTGGGCCCACTCCCCCAGACCACCATAAGGTGGTCTTGGTGGTGGGGACCCAAAACTGCCCCACCTTAGGCAGTTTCGGGTCTGCCACACCCCCTGGCCACCTCATGGTGGCCTCGAGGGTAGGGTATCCCCTTTAGGCCCCCAAACTCGAAGCTAATTTCATTCTCTAACTCTACGCGAAGATTTAGGCGGGTTTCGAGTTCGTTTCGACACTCGGATTGGCTTAAAACGATCGTTTTTGGAACATTAGCTCACTGGATTTTCAAGTTTTGGAAAATTGGTTAAGTTTGTTAATTGCTTGCATAATTCTAATGTCGCGGTTACTTTAAAAGCATTGTGATGTGTATATGTGTTTGGAAACTTCGACTAATTGCAATACGTCGATTAGTCGGGGTTGCACATATCTATGATGTTGTTATGTTGGTATGTGTATATGAACTTGTTGGATCGTCGTGGATGGATAGCCGGGGATGTGAGATGAGGGTTTTCATTCTTTCATTCATAGTAAATTTTTAAAGTGATGTAATATTATTTTGCGGGGCACATCCGGGTTGAGGTTGTAACCACCGTTGTATTATTTCTTTTACTATTTTTGCTCCTAGGATAGACCCAAGGTGGGGTGCATAAACTGTTGGGTTCTTAGGCACTCTTGTGAAGGTTCATAATGCATCAACCATGCCCGAATAAAATTTTAGACGTGTCGAACAACCCAAAGCCGGGATCTTTGCTAGATTATTAGGGTTTAACATGCAAGTAAACATCTTTACTACTAAGTGTGAGGGATTACAACCTTTGTAGTCCGCTCCTTCGCTTCATAAGCTCCGAGTAGAAGTCCCTTTACCGCGATCCATGATCTCCCGGACTCAAGAGATGCTCCACGACTCGAACGATCCATGCTAGCTTGTAGTGTTCCGTTTCTCCGATGATCTACGTCGAAGTTGCTATAACTCAAGCTCTCTCACTCTAATGAGGTGAACACCCTAATTTAATGGGCTAGATTAGATGAGGATGATGGAGTAGTATTTATGCTATCTTTTTATATCAATTTCTCACAAGAAATCATCACAAAATGAATAACTAGTGAGCTTTCTCAAAGCTCAAGAGAGAAGAAGATGATGGAAAAAAGAGTTAATCCTTTTGTGATGAATAATAGAAAAGAATATATGATTGATTATGGAACCATGGTCAAGGATGAGAAGGATAACCTTTGTAGAGAATAAACTAGGGCTAGGGTTTGGTTAGGTTAAAGAGTAAGTCATGGATAAATATCAACATAATATCTTTCTCATGACAAAAGGAATTCTTTCTAGAATGTGCAAGAAAGAGCTAACCCTAATCAAACCCTAACCTTGCTTAATCTCCACTAAACATGTTCCATTATTAATCATATCATGTCACAATAATATATATCACATATATATTATATATTTGCAACAAAAGAAAATAATACAATTAACATATATCGCATATATATCAATGTATTATCCGGTGAGAAAATGAAATAATAAAGTGAGCCAATATTAGATAATGTAATACAATATATCATATATATTATTATACATTAAATCATCCAATCAACACTTGAACCGACAATCCGGCTATATCGAATATAACCGACTAATATATCATGTACTGATTCATCGAATCAACACTTGATCCAATGTCCCGGTTCATATCTAAATATCGCGAGAATATAATACGGTATCTCATATCGTATTATCCTCGGTCCTGCACATATCACATATGTGCCTCTACTCCGTTTTGCCTGAGCCAAGAAACCTCTGTGTAGGACTCTAAAGAATCGTCAATACGCCGGTAGCAGGTGATGATCATATCAAACACCCACAAGCTGCAAGCGGTCAGCTAAAAGTAACAGCCACCCAGGTATTGAGCGATCAGAAGATCAACAAGCTAGCCTGTATGTTCTCCTGTGAATCCAATCAGTAACACCCCCGTACAGTCCGGTCTCTTCGTCTGATATGTCACATATCAAGTCTAGGAGTGGTATACGTCAGACCCCAGTAACTGATAAGTCATGTCGATGTGAGGCTCATAACAGGTCGAGAAACTACTGATAACACTTACCAGTAAATCTCTATATCATCCATGGCCAGGAACTTCCAGTTATAGCCAATCGAACACAGCACAACATCAACTCCCTATACCGGGAGAGACGAATCCCCTCCTATTGCTCATTGCCTCCATGTGATTCGGGACTGTACCCAAAAGCCATCGTTTTGCACGCCCTCTTGGACGTGGTAAGGTGGAAATCAAAGCACAGTGGGAATCCCACAAGACTCTATGACGATCTCGGGTCTACAGACTACCCTGTACCAGTGTCACCGGAGAACTGCCATCTGACGTGTGGTATATCACCATCTGGGAGTTCTCGGCGAGTCCGTCCAGTGTACCCAGTCTCCACTGAGCACCCGTACACCATCTCTGATATCAAATACCGATGGATATAGGATCATCCATCGCCCATCATATGGGTCAAGATGCGTATACGCTAGTCTACTCTGGTGTGTCGATGCCCTGTCTCGATATACCCTCGACTAGGAACAGTTATAGGATGTACTCATCGACTACCGTGGCCCTACTAGTATGATCTCATCATAGTCCCGGTAGTCGAGTACAGATCCTAAGGGCTTTATCAACATGTGAGAGAAAGACAGTAAGCCAGTATAAGTCAACATGTTAAGATAAAGTGAAACCAAATAGCATATTATCATGACGAGCAAGAAAGTCCTCTCTATATATATCCAAGCATCCATCATAATATACATCATATGTACAACAATGGCCTCTAGGTCATATACATAACTAACATAAACTACCGGGTACTTTGAAGTGCCGAGTGGCCTACTCACTTTGCTGAGGGAGGTTGCTTCACTTTGGGTATTTGGCGAGTAGTTTGCCACACCCGTAGGGGTCTAGGATGGGATTTGTCTATTCATCACGACCGTGGAATCTTTCTTTCGTTACAGGCTAAAACAAAACGCGGAATTCCTAGTATATCTAATATGTTCATCTATGATCTGGAATGCCTATTATTGCGTGAGATGAATGTGTATATATCTATATATGATATCTAGTAGGCGTTACTTATGTTTTGCATCCGTGCTAGTCCAGCCCCCGCTCTGTCGTTAGTTAAGTAACCTAACGGGTGATGACGGGGTCCAGTGGCGAATGCGGATGGCATAAGTGGACGTGGTATTTTCATATTTTTCTGTGATGATAGGTGTAAATGATGGGACTGCATTACACTAATGCAAAGCAAACAAACCAAAGCTGAATCATTGGAACAAATTTTAAAACCACTCAGTTATTTTAAAACAGGAGACTTTTAAATGCGGAGCTTAAACCACTCCTTTTAAAAGCTATCAGGTTCCTTCGATTATATCATGTTCACTACGTTCACGGTTTCGCCAAAACCATTCGTAGCCTTCTGTCATTTCAGTTGAATATTCAGTAGTATTCAAGCTATGTATTTTGACCTTCGCCAAAGCAAAGTGTTTGGTAGCTGCTGGATATTCATCTGTAGCATAGATAGATGCTTTGGTTTGGGACAGTCGTACTACTATTTTGGCCTTCGTTAAGGGAATGTATGGATGGGTTCAAATTAACCTGGACAATGACGGGTAGAACTTGACATGTGACTTATGATATGTTGGCCTTCGGCAAGGTCATAAAAGCATGGGGCAAAAATCCACATCGGGAGTTTCCAAAGAAACTGAAACTTGCTAGTGCTGCATACCATTTGGAGTGTGATAATGTTGGTAGGATTCCTTCAGGATTATCATACAATGATATTTGGATCCCAATCCTACTGTGAGTATCCACTACTCCTCGGGAGATTCTTCACTTAACGATCAATGCTATAAACCAAGTAGGTGTCTAGAACAGTGTTAGAAGGGCTACGCCTCCAGGGAAAAGAGGTTGTTTAATTAAGGAACTTCGCGAAAGAGTCGTAAAACCTCCCTCGAAGTACCGACACTAGCCTGGCCGAATGGTTAAGCAAGTATTGTATGGTGAGATCAATCCTGACTAATTCTTCTTTTATGGTTTGAGGAAGGATTCGAGAAACAGTGGGAGCCATCCTGTTTAGATAAATTAAAAACCAATCTAAACTTGCAAGAGCATCATGCTGAGTGTTTTCTACTCTCTCTTCCCTAATTGCAGCGACAAGGTGACCATATTAGGTTACAAATAGATAATAAAATGACTAAGTTATACTATAGTGACTGGCAAAGGTTTGTCCAGATGTCCATTACCTATGACAAGCTGGACCACCTCATTACTACTCATATCCCCCATCGTCCCAGGTCCAGTTTCCACCGTCGCGGATGTTGATATCTGTAAGACAAGGGAAAAAGACTGTGCGATTGCCAAGTGCCTCATGTTGGCCTCAGTTGATGGTGTATACCAGAGACGGCACGAAAAGATGGACTTAGTTTCTATATTCCTCCATAACAAATTTTTATATGGAGAGCAATCTCGTTTCGCAAGATATGATACCTCGAAGGAATTGCTGCAAGCGAGGTTGGCTGTCGGATCATCTGTAGGGGACCACGTCCCTACAATGATTAGCTATATTAAAAAGCTCACGGACCTGGAGACCACGTTGGAGAATGAGTCATATGCTGAATTGATTCTACAGTCCCTACCTCCTACTTACGCCCAGGGGAAGAAAGTTGTACTTCCGGTTGAGGGCACCCTGAAGGAAACTAGGAAGACACCCGCTCTACTCATTACGGAATCTTCCTCTTCTGGATCTAAAGCGGATGCCAAGGGTGAGAAGAAGAAGACCTCCACAAAGCCGATAGGCGGTGTCGGTAAGGTAGAAGAAAAGGGTTGGGCAAAAGTTTCGGGGTTAACAGTAGAGAAGGAAGGATGTTCCTATTGTTACGGGAAAAGGGCATTGGCAGAAAGGATGCAGGGCATGGAAAGCCAGAATCCATGATCCGAAGCATGTTGTTGTTAGTTATATGTATGCCCTAGAAGCCATTATTGTACATGCGATGTATATTGTAGTGGATGCTTAGACATATATAGGGAGGACTTTCTTGCTCGACTTGAAAGTATGCTATCTGGTTGCTCTTTATCATAACATGTACACTTATTTTCTCTCTATTACATATTGATAAAGCCCTTATGTTGAGTACTTGACTACCAGGATTATGATGCAGATCATACTAGTGGGGCAGAGGTAGTCGGTAAGTACATCCTTCAAATGTTCCTAGTCGTGGGAGTATCGAGACAGGGCATCGATAATCCTGAGTAGACTAGCGTATTCTCTTCTTGACCCATATGATGGGCAATGGATGATCACATATCCATTGGTTTTTGACATCAGAGATGGTATACGGGTGCTCAGTGGAAACTGGGTACACTAAACGGACTCGCGATAACTCCTAGACGGTATTATACCTATCGTCAGATAGCAGTTCTCTAGTGACACTGGTACAGGTTAGTCTGTCGACCCGAGATCGTCATAAAGTCTTGTGTGATTCCTACTGTGCTTTGATTTTCACCTTACCACGTTCAAGAGATCATGCAAAACGGTGGTTTTTGGGTATAGTCCCGAGTCACATGGAGGCAATGAGCGATAGGAGGGGATTTCGTCTCTCCCGGTATTGGGGTTGATGTTGCGCTATGCTTGATTGGCCATAACAGGAAATCCCTGGCCAGGGTTGCTGAGATCTACTGGTAAGTGTTATCAGTAGTTTCTCGAAACGTTATGGACCTCACATCGGCATAACTTATCAGGCTATGATATGCGACATATCAAACGAAGAGACTGGAATGTATGGTACTGTTACTGATTGAATTCGCAGGAGTATGAGCAGGCCTACTTGATGATCTTCTGATCACTCAATACCTGGGTGGCAGTTACGTTTAGCAGACCGCTTGCGGCTTGTGGGTGACTGATATGATCACCACCTACTGCCGGCGTATTGACGAGTCTTTAGAGTCCTACAAAGAGGTTTCCTTGCTCAAGCGAATCGAAGTAGGAGCACATATGTGATATGTGCGGGACCGAGATTAATACGTGTATATGATACCGTATTCTAATCTCGCGATATGTGATATCGGACGGTTATATGAGATATAGCTGGGTTATCGGATCAAGTGTTGATTTGATAAATTGATACATTTGATATTAGTCGGTTGTATGTGATATAACCGGATTATTAAATCAAGTGTTGATTTAACAATTTAATGTATAATTATATATGTGATATATTAATTTACATTAACTAATATTTGCTCACTTAAACATTTCTTTTTCTCACTTGTGTGCATATAGTATATATGTGATATATATATTAATGTACATTATTTTGTGTCATGCTTGATGCCACATGCTTCATGGGTGTATGAGACTTAAACTATACTTAAGATAATATTAGGGTTTTTATTTATCCAAGTAATTCAAAATTGATGGAAATTTTTCATGGTTGGAAGCTTGGAGAAGCTTATGCTAACCATTGACTTAGTCCACTAACTTAGTTTTACATTAGATATTTATTAACTTAACTATTTTCCTTAGCCATAGTTTAGTCTCTACATGAGTTAGTGTATGACATAAACTCACCCATGGTTGCTATTCTCACCTCATGAGTTTCATTCTCATTTCCACTTCATTTTCTTCTTCTTCATGAGAAAGCTTTCTAGCTTTTCAAATGGTGAAGAAATATTGTGAGAAAAATAAATCTAAAGTGAGAAAAATTCCTACTTCATCATCCTCTACTATACTAGCTATTTAGTTTAGGGTGTTTGCTTCACTAATTCTACATTAGTGAAGAGCTAGTTTGAGTTGGTGTCTCCTCGACGTAGATCATCTTCGGCCTCGAAGACTTCAAGCAAACTTTTTCCGTTCATCTTGTTGAGACTTTCTAGAGTCTGGGAGTTCACTACTTGGAGCGAAGGGACCACTACAGGGAGTTATTGAAGTGAAGGACTGGTTTACAAAGGTTGTATTCCTTGTTCACTTAGATGTAAAGATGTTTACATTGTTGTTTCGTCTAAATCTCTAGTTAAGATTCTAGGTTAGGGTTCTTTAGTATGGCAAAATTTGAAATTCGCATGGACGATGCCTCCCGAAATCTTGCCGCCGCCCTAGGAAACCCTGCAGTGGTATCAGAGCCAAGCTAGAGAATTAGACGATGTTTGTTAGATTACAAAACCGAAACTACTCTTAAACTTGAAACAAGAAAATTTAGTTTCTGTCGATTTTTAAATGTCCTCTAAAAATTATTTAAGCAATTGCAGAATGTTGTATGTGATATAACATGAACACCACGGAAATTTGAGAGCACTTAGCCGGATTTTGGCCGGCGACATCAAGGTAAAATCCAAGCTCACCGGATTTTTAGTGGGTTTTAGGCTTCAAATTTTGGTGGTGTTCCAGTCTCTGGGTTTTGGTGTTTCAGGTGTTGCTTGTTTTTTCTAAGATTGCATGTGACGTGGTCTTACTGTTTAGGCAATTCAGAGTTTTTCGTATTCGTAATTTTAACATTGTTTCGGGTTATTTAGACGACGTTAAAAAGTTCGAACGGATATCAATAACCCATATTTTCCCTCGCTGGAAATTTTCCAAGAGTTGTATTTTTCAAGTTTAAAATCTTCAGAAAATCATGCAGGTGTTTTCTATGGACCCTCCAGAAGAACGAAACTCTAACTCGATTCTGTGACCATCGGAACCGCCACAAAACCCTAGGGTTTGTGGTAGTTCCGCGGCGTCATAGGTGAGGCAAGGGTTGACCCTTCTACGGTTCGTCCATAGGTGTTGTGGCATGTTCTGGGTACTTTTTAAACTTCGCTCAAGTGTTGAGCTCTTTGGGAATTTTTGGGTGTTTGTTTATTCGATCGAAAAGTTTAACATCGTCTAGCTATCTGTGATAGTGATACAATATTTGGAATCCACAATAATTAGTTATCTGATAACTAGTTTGAATTTTATAAATCTAGCAATTCAGTCTCATTTGATCGGTTGCCATGGAATTTTGATGTGGACCAAAAATCCGTCGCAATTACGTAGTGTACGCGGATACTGTAACATTTCAGAAAAATAAAATATTGTTTTTGGGAATTTTTACAATTATATAATAATTTTTATGGATATTTTAATATGGCGGTATAATTAAATACCGATAAATTGGGGAAAATTTGGAAAATTTTAGAAATTACTAAAAAGAGGGTGCTTTATTGGATTTAAGCAAATTATGAAATTTTATGATTTATTATACACTATTTTAATGCTAATCGCGATCAAATATCGCTAATCGTGCTTTAAGCCGGATTTGTGCACATGACATGCACCGTGTCATTTTTTCACATTTGTTGCATTTGTCCATCATGGGTTATATTTATTTGTCATTTGGGTTTGGTTTTATTTTAAAGAGAAGAGAAATGAAATGAAAAAGAAAAGAAAAGAAAAGAATAGAATAGTGAGAGGTATGGGCCAGAGAGAGAAGGAGAGGGGTTCATTTTGACCTTAGACCATTGTCCTCATCTTCATCATCTTCAACATTCTTTCTCCTCTCTCACCATGGCTGCTGCCCATCTCCTTCGCCCTCTTCATCCTCACAATCACACCCCAAATCAACTCAAAAGTTCATCTCCAATTCAATAAAAACATGCACAAGACCATTTCAAGCACTTTGGACCAAGAAAGGATGGATTTTGGAGACTTCGGCAACTCAAGAAAATTATTGAGTTGCCAAATGAGGTATTTCTTTCACATTAAGTGTAGTATTTCAATTTCTTTAGCCTCTATTCATGTTTAATACCGATTTAGTGAAGTTTTGTGAACTTTGAAATTCCTAGATAAGGTTTGAGGGAATTTTGAGTTGTGGTTGTGTTATTGAACCGTATTGGTGATCTTAGACCCCCTCATGGTGTTGAAACCCAGACCATGCTTGATATAAAACCTGAAACCCAAAAACAGAAACTTTCATTTCGGTTTGTGAGTTATTAGTGGGTGCAGGGAAATCTGGTATAACCTGGGAATTTTACTGGAAAAATAAACAACTTCAGAGGCCTAGTTAGAGCACCACGAGACCACCCTACAAAGACGAGACCCCATCTCCCCTGAAATCTGAGCAGGCCGGATTTTGCAAGGGTTTGGCCGGCCACATTGTAGAATTTGGTGTCCAGGTTCCTTCTGTAGGTCATATACCCTATATACATCACCCAGTACTGTTTGTGCACCTTGTTTTTCCCTGAACTAAAATCTAGAACATGTTTTCTTGGTTTCTGCCTTATGTTTTGAGATAGTTATGGATTTAAGTTTTGGTATTTGGTATTGTATTTGGTCACTTGACGTTTGTACGTCGATATCGGGTGTTTTGGGCTCTTTTGTGTGAGTAGACAATAGGTTTTGACCTATGAGAGATTCGCGTGTCGTTTTGGTTTTGAATTGGATTTTAATGCGATACGATACATTATTATATGTAGATACCCTCGCAAGGACTTCGAGACGACAAGCAAGCGCGTGGAGACATCGGCATCGGCAAGCGAAGATCAAGGTTATTAGATCTATATCTACGGGGGATGTCGGGTGGATGGCATATAGCACCCCCGCAAACTTTGATGGAAACCGATTTAATTATAAAATATTGTTAAGGGAAACTTTAATAGAAAACTATAGATAGAGTTAAATGATAGTTAGAGAAACCATATTAGAAACTATAGGATAGTTAGTAATGATATAATACGATTAATACGTGATGACAGGATTTAAGGACGATGTTCGATGATATTGCCGTGTTGGATATTATAGGACTAGATAACCGACGTAGATGTGTCATCTGAACCATACCTATTTCCAAACTGAAGAATCGTATGCATCTTTTAAACAGATACCTGGAGGGACGTTACGGATTTTCAAATGATATATTTTACTCAAAAACACTGTAGCCCCTACTTTCAAAACTAGGATCGTATCTTTTAAAGAACTGATTGTATGGTTCGGGTGGGTATGTTAGATTAGGTACGTATGCTTATAGTAAGGGTAGAATGTATTACCGGAATTGACTTAATGTGGGAGATAAATGCGATGAAAAGATAAGACGAGGTGATATGATGATTTGATGATATGTTGGTATACGGATGCGAGTCGATTAAGATGATTGATACCTTTTCCAGTCCCCTGATACGAGATTGTTATGGATGTGACTTGGGACATAGGTATATAGATATATGTAAGATGTGACTCTTGAATGATAAGCCGTACGAGACGATAGTTCCGTACCCTCATTGTCGTAAAGGTTGATAGGATCCCTATTGGTTTTATGCCGCCGTACGATAATTTTCCGTACGTGATGAGTCTAACTTGATGATTGATCCATACCCTTGAATAGAGGATGTCGTACGATGGATTATACCGTACGTGATGTTGTGAGGCTAGATGCCGATTGATAGATTCACCGACTCAGACATATGATAGATACGTATACCTTATAGCTTTTAGCTAATGATTTACCTGATGCAGCATTCATGTATACTCATTGCAATGCATATACCTGTGCTAGTACACTTACACCATTATCGATGATGCGTATGTTACACGTACACAGATTTGCCGGCTCACACACTTCATCATCGATAATTGCCATGTCACTACACAGTAGAATTGTTGTATCATGATATGACTCCTTGCATGATTCACTTGCTATAGTTATATACGCACCCCAATACGATGTTGTATATGATTTTAGAGAATTTGGGAACCGCAAGATATATTTTTAAACTGGATTCCTTTGAAAGAGCGGTTTTTCCCTCGATATATGCATGCTATTGTTCCATATTTCATGATATACGGATATGCTTACATTTCTATTATATGTCGCATACATCATGCTTTACGATTATACGCATTGATATATGTCGTTTTCATGAGATTTCTGGAGTTGAGAACCGTGGTCATTTTAAAAGAAAGTATGTATTGTTTTAAAAACCCGGTTTCTCTTGATATGATAGTTCAATGCGTCCACCATGCTTCTCGGTTCTGAGATATGTGACAGTGATACCCGATTCGAGGAGCCAGATGAGGCCGATTGCGGGTATATGGTGGACCCGGTATGGTTCCCCGGGGCAAGAAAGGGATGCTGTGCAGCAGACGGTGAGCCTGGCAGAGGGACTACAATATACCGGTGTTAGTATTTGGGGTCGGCAGATATCCGGAGGATACCGACCAGAGTCGAGAGATGATATGGGTCGATCCGGACTGACGGAGCCCGAGGGCCGATCCGGACTGACGGAGCCCAAGAGATATGAGAATTTACGTGCCGATGCTGAGCACGGTTTTCATGATGTTTTCGAGTGTCGATGCTAGGCACTCAGGTTCCATGATTTTGATGTGTCGCGAGGGACACACGTTGATTTATATCCTTATATTTTCTTGCATATGCTTTTATGATACATACATTGATGATATGGTTGGACGAGATCCGCATGCATACAGACATTGATCATATGATTGGATGATATCCACATACATATAGGTGTTGATTACATTGTTGGCAGACATACAAATATGGTCACCCAAGATATCATAGAATTACCTTTATGATACAGTTGAACTAGGCGTCGTTGTTTATTCGATTTCTATCTGTTGATATCTTTCTATTCACGAGTTGGCAACTCACCCTCGTCGTGCTACAGTTCTTGTAGGTTGACCGCACGGATCAGTAGCGGCATCGCTGGCACATAGCTACTTTTGGGTGATTTGCTTGGTAGGTGGGACATTTGTATCGTACCCACTCTTGTATTAAATTTCATATTGTATCTAGTTAACTCCATCAATCAAAACTAGTGTTTGTATAAGTAATGAGACTTAGCAAGACTTGTAGTTGCGAGATTGAGTGATGGGGTTTATATTCGCTTTTTGGGTTGATGTCTTGCTTATTTATTTTCTTTTGTGGTGAACATCGCCGTTGGGCGTCGTATACTTATTTTTATGCCTTGCGTGGTTGTGATCCTCCGTTTGGCGAAGTGCTACCTCCTGCTTGGGGATGCCTTTATTATCTTTATGTATTTGTGGTTTTGGATAAAAATATACAAAGGAGGTGCTGCCCAAATTTTTAAAAGACGAAACATGTTTTCATACTAATAAATTCCACTTGCATTTTTCATGATTCCTTTTCTATGCATTTAAGAAAACTTGATTTCATTATACCTTTATTTCAAAACTGCACCTCTTTTATTTTCTTTAAAAGGTTTAGATTTCTGAGTTTCGGCTTACTTGAATTACGTTACGCCTTTAGACGTGGCGTGATTTAAGTGCTGGTCATGAGCTAATATTTTGGGTCGTGACAAAGTTGGTATCAGAGCGCTTGGTTTAATCTTGGTTCGAGTCTATGTTTGACTGTGCGGATTCTAGGGAGGGTATGTATTTTGGAACCTAGGCTTGACCTTACGGGACTTAGACTTGAACAGGGGGGTATTAGACCCGAAATTTCGTTTCATAGGCTAACCCTGATTGATGGAGTAGGTTGCTTGAGTAGAGTGACGTACCGTACGTATGTTCCGCGGTATATTTACGATACGATACTCCACTTAAGAAACCTTAGGATGTACATATTTTGAGATCTGTGATTATCTTCGTATCCATGATTATACATCCATTTGAGATCCTTGATTCTATTCGTTTCCATGATCATACTCTCATTGATGCTGTTCCTTCTTATGATCATTTTTCCATTCTGGATCTGTTGTTTCCTTCCATGACTTTGATTTGTTTTATCGATACACGGTTGAGCTTCATGTCACCATGTTTGAGCGCAGATTGAGCTGCTGCTAGTGTTGCGGTCAGGACGAGGTCGTCTGGTACGAGAGCTGACCATTGTGTTTTCTGGTGACATAGGAACGTCTTGATGTAGTGTTCTTGTTGCGACCTCTTGTTGAGGCGAGTGGTTGGTTTTACACCGGATGATCGGGCCATTGTTAGAGCTGCCTGTTGTGAGAGAACAGATGATGTACAGCATACCTCCGAGATCGTGATGTCGTCTACCATGCATACAGATGACCCAGCTGATGCTCAGATTGATAGGATGTCGCCTCCAGACTTTACGAGCTGAGATCGCTTGAGCTTCCAGGCAGAGATACAACAGAGGATAGATATTCTACTTTGAGCTGAGAGACGAAGGGTATTCACATGTCGTCTAGACGAAGTTAAAAAGTTTGAACGAATGTCAGAAACCCATTTTTCCAAGTCTAAGTATTCGGAGGAACATGCAAGTAATTCTGTGGACCCTCTAGAAGAATGAAACCCTAACTCGATATGATGATCATGGAACCGCTTTTGAACCTTCGGGTTTACGGCAGTTTAGCGGTGCCATCAGTGAGGCTTGGATTTGCCCTTCTACGGCTCGTCCAGAGGTACTGTGGTAAGTACCAGATATTATTAGACTGTACTCTGGTGATGAGCTTTTAGGGGAATTATGGGACTCTGACAAATTGAACGAAAAGTTTAACGTCATCTGGATGTCATGTGATGAGAGACCATTAAGCTGACCAGCTTCGGATAGAGGACCTCACCCAGATGCGTTGTGAGTTTATCGAGAATGAACGAGTATGGAGTATTCCTCCGAAGGTTGGGGCGAGTTCCCGAGGATGCGTTCGGCTAAATATCTTCTACTGAGCGATGAAGATACCTAGTTCGTGATTTTGAGTCTATGTGAGAGACTCCGAATTGACTGTAGCCGAGGACATAGCAGTATGCAGATAGCTTGATGTGACGTCAAAAGCGGACGATAATGAAGATGAGTGGAGCAAGAGGTTCATGCGAGATGCTGATGAGCTGTTGCTACTCCCCGTCGAGATTAGAGAGCTGATATGCTTACAGAGGCGTTGGGATACGGCCAGTTCCCGAGGAAATGTTGTGCTGAGAACGCAGGTGTCCAGAGAACGAGAGAAGATTATGCAAGAGTACCAGCCTCCGTACAGTTCGGCATAGGCGAGATCGGAAGAGACCCTGAGCAGGTTCTTTCCAGGACACTGCTGCAATAAGATTTGCACCGAGGATCAAATGTGTGACGTGTATTCAAAGGGCCAGAAGCCGACGCCAGAGACGTGCTGCTTTACGAGTTGTCGTGATAATTGGCCGAGAGATGACCAGAGAAGTGCCAGAGTAGAATCGTTTCCGTTAGCACACCAGACCGGGCCGACGAGCCGATGGATTGCGAGATTGGTAATATACAGACAAAATGAGGACCCAGAGACGAAAGATGCCAGACCGTGAGAAGGAGGCAAGCGGACGTTCTTTCTCTGCCAGTTTTCGGCGCACCGACACTTTTTTTTCGATATTGTAGGAGATGTACCTCAATGTCATTTATTGTGATTTGCGTTTGTGATCCGAGTATCACGCTTATATCGCTTGGATTTGAGTTTTGATGATTGAGTTTCGTGATATCGGTTTTGTGCCTTGGCTACACATGTTTATGATTTTGTGGATTTCATATGGTTGATTCGATTTTTGTGCATGTGGTATGCACTCGATTTGGTTTTTGCACTCGGTATAGCTTACATGTGCTTGCAGTACATTGATACGTATTTTGTGCAGGCAGTTGCACACGTTTATGATTTTATGCACCTTGGCACACTCAGTGTTGCTTTTTATACGCATTTGAGTTATTGATGCATTTCCGTACATTTGTTGCACCCGATTTGTATTTCGTGCACTGGATGCACTGTATTTGGTATTTTGTGCACAGGATGCACTGGATTTGGTATTCGTGCATGATAGTTGCAATGGATTGAGATTTTGTGCACCACAGTTGCACTTGACTTCGATTTGATGTCACTTAAGATATTGATTTTGATTTCATGCCTATGGTATGCATGTGATTGACTTATGTTTTCGACATAGTTTTCATGCACTTTTAGTATTTTGATTCGATTTTGTGCACGCTGATGCACATGGTTGTGAGATTATATACCACGATATACTTGATTTGGATTCTTGCGCATACTTGGGCGCTTGATTTGATTTTAGTGCACACCAGATGCACTAAATCGAGATTCTTCATGCATATCAGATGCGCCTGATATTGCTGTCAGGCACACCTATTGCATTGACAGGTGTTTCGTGCATACTTGTTGCACTTTGATGTTGTTTCTGTGCACATGTATGACACATTCATGGATTTCGATTTCCGTGCGCACCAGACGCACGTGGCATTCTTATACACATTTGGGATTGATTCTTATGGAGCAGTAGGTTTTTATGATATTTACTATCTGTTTTAGTACTGAGCTGGACTAGTCAGAGGACAGTAGCTGAGTATATTTTTGCATGCATTGGTAGTTATCGAAGGGATTTCCAAAAAAAGGAGCTATAGTCTTAGTATTTACCTACGTGTCCGAGATGACACGAAACATTTTATAAAGGAAACCCTTCTAAAATTGTTTTCAAAACGGTGGGACGTGTATGTTAAACAAGTATATATATGTATATAGAGTTATTTTCTCACAATGGACGTCCGCCACTGTGCAGTGATACACATATCGCACATCGATTTAAAATGGGTTTGGCATGCATTTCTTTCAGATGTTTTGACGAATTTACACCGACGCGTACTATGTACGTGTTATAGTTTTGATGTATATCATGTTGATTTTCGTTTTGGGCTTTGACATTGGCGTCTTCGCCATAACTCCGATGATTGCGGGATGCATGATGGAGTTTTGATTTTTGGTTTATATACCCGTTTTTCATGCGCATGCATTGCGCTACGATGTGATTTATGTATTGATGATTTCAGAGCCCCAACGACTTGACCTTTTTACTGAAATGTTTTAGTATTTGAGGAGTTTTAAATTTAAATTCGGGGACTGAATTTCTTTAAGGGAGGAAGATTGTAACATTTCAGAAAAATAAAATATTATTTTGGGAATTTTTACAATTAAATAAAAATTTTTATGAATATTTTAATATGGCGGTATAATTAAATACCGGTAAATTGGGAAAATTTTGGAAAATTTTAGAAATTACTAAAAAGAGGGTGCTTTATTGGATTTAAGCAAATTATGAAATTTTATGATTTATTATACACTATTTTAATGCTAATCGCTATCAAATATCGCTAATCGTGCTTTAAGCCGGATTTGTGCACATGACATGCACCGTGTCATTTTTTAACATTTGTTGCATTTGTCCATCATGGGTTATCATTATTTGTCATTTGGGTTTGGTTTAATATTAAAGAGAAGATAAATGAAATGAAAAAGAAAAGAAAAGAATAGAATAGTGAGAGGTATGGGTGTTCATACCAGAATATTGCATTTTATACCGCCCATTCTTACGTTCGTTTGTTTATAGGCAGGTGCTTTTAATCAGTGTTTGCTACATAATTGCAGTATACTGGTCTCAGCTCTAAACAGTGAACATCATGGAAAAGTATGACAAATTCCGGATTACTGCCAACAATAGATAAAACACGGGTCTCCGCTCTCTATCCGTGTGTTGCCACATACCAGTTTAAGGGAAAAAATAGCAAACCGATTGTCATTTTCATGCACAAAGCTCAATGGCAACACAAAATCCAAGAAATCTACGCGGAGCTCGAGGAAATCATGGCAAAAGATCCACATCACATCACCTTTTTGTTATGCTGGAATTCTAGAAATATTGTGAAGAGATTCTGAGAAAGGTACTTACCACACTGAAGAAGACATCAAACCATGGAACCCCACAAAATCCTATGGCCTAACTCCTCTAAAGCGCCGCTGTTCTGCGGCATTAGCGCGCTTAGGCCGCGGAACCGCGGCCATATAGGCTCCTCACTGCGTCGTTTTCTGGGGTTATTTTGGTAACTCTATGTGGAGCCAGATTCTTGCCCTAGGTTTCCAGTTCCCTGCCTATAAATACCCCAGTTCTGAGCCAAACCAAAGGGGTTAAATTCTTAAGCCTCTTTTTGCTAGTTTTAGTTTTCTTCTTCTTGTTCTTCTTTCCTCCATGAAAATGTAGTGAGAGCATTGAGTGGATGTTAAATGAAGATGAGGGTTTTTGTATCATTCTTGTTTGTTTAGCTTCCCCTTGAGATTTTTGCTTTCTCTTGATCTTTCAACCTCTTCATTGAGCTTGAAAGTTTAATGGTTGGTTATTGATCTCAAGGGTTGTATTTTCTTATGGAATTAGTGCTTCATTTCACATGAGTTCTTTACCCTTCTCTTGATCTTGCAACCTCTTGATTGAGCTTGCAAGTTTAAGGGTTGGCTATTGATCCCATGCTTGTCTTGAGTTCTAGTTTCTAGTTTTTTTTCTTGCTTATTTATTTCTTACTTTTTATTACCTTGCTTTACTTTCATGCACTTTAAATTCCATGCGCTTACTTACTTGTAATCTTTTCTTTTCTTTTGCTCTTTTTGGTTCGTTTTTGTGAATGGTTGTAATTATTGTTGTTAAGAATAAATACGCTACTGTAAGTAAATGTTTCTTTGATCATTTCCTTTTCCCGTTATTTTCTATTGAACTCCGCCCAAACGATACGCAAGCGCTCCGTTAGGCACCCTACCCTACCAAGGTAACGGTGATTCCTAACCGCGACCGGTTGCGTTCGGTTTGGCCGGAGGCGAAAGCAAGAGACAAGAACGGAAGGACAAGGGTAAATAAGCCGGATTCCACGAATACCGTGCTTAAATCCCCTAATCCACGTTGTTGCCAATTGCTCTAGCTTCAATTGGTCAAGACTCGGCTCAAAGGTTTTGAGTGCGGATTTCTTTAGCTTACACTTTCATATCTTTTTCTTAACAACTTTATACTTGCATATATCACTTAGGATAGAATCGAACAAATATATACATTATTTATTGACTCGTCTAAAACTCGAACGGACATACAACCATCTCTCTGTGGATCGACCCGTGCTCAACCGGCTGGCTGCGAAGCGACACCGTCCTGATCGCGGTTATAACTTTAGAACTTTGAACATCCGACACGCTTTTGGCGTGCGATCAAATGGCGCCGTTGCCGGGGAGACGGTACCGTATTTTCTTTCTTGTTATTCGGGTTAATATTCTTTTTGTATATATTTATAAATAAAAAAAAATCTTTTTGCTTTTTTTTTTGATAATTTTTGTGAGCAAGTCTGCAGATTTTTGCGGATTAGCAAACGGCGATTGTGGGGAGCAAAGTGTACATTCAAGGCTAAGGTGATTGCAAAGTACAGTGCCAAAGATCCGGGTAGTTTGACCCGCGCAAGCGAACTTTTCAAGCTTACCGGATTTGATTCCACGGGGGTTTCCTAACCCAAAAACTTAACGGTACGTACTTTACTAACCCCTTCTTCTCAAATCCGACGCATCCAATATACTATTCTTTGCAGGATTCTTTGCAAGTTCGCTAGTAAACGCTAAAAATTGACTAACCCGTATTTGTTGCAGTGCCGTGCTTAAACTAAAAAACGATTGTTTGATTCTTTATAGAATTTTTATTGAATTGCGCATTGCATACATTAATACGGACTTAAGGGCAAGCGAACCCCACAACATACGGTAAAGAATTTCATCACCTTTTCCGTGGCCCACAAATCACGAACTTGAGCATAACGTTTACCCGCACAAAATTTAAAAGAAACTAGACTTTAAGCCTTAAGGACTTCGCGCTCACTAGGAAAAGTTAACCGTGTTTAGAACCTCGCTTAAACGGTATATTGTTTACGGGGTGTCTAGGAAAGTGTTAACGACGAAACCGCCAAAAGAGAAAGGGTTATTTAATTAAGGAACTTCGCGAAAGCGTTGGAAAACCTCCCCTTATCTCTGCACTTACCTGGCCTCGTGATCAATGTATCTTGAGCCCGTTTCTCGACACAGTTTTACTTCGACAATCAAGTTCTGGAGCAGGTCTAGTTGACGTAGGTGAACCCTAGAACGATTAGGTGTGTGGTATTTTTGTGTCGTGATTGTTTTTGTCCAGATTCTTTTTGTGTGTATATTTCATTCTTTTGTTAATAACTAAAAAAAAATTCCACATCCTTTTTCCCCTCCTTTTTTCTACCTTTCTTTCATTCTCTCTTCATATCATGGGTACCCCACCTTGCAAAACTCTTGCCGAACTTTGGTACCCACAACCAGACATAACTTCCTACGGTTCTTGCTTTGGCCGAACATCGAACGATCCCTCCATGCCCAAAATTTCATTGAAATATCGCATAGACGCGTCTAGGACAAACACTTGCCCTCCGCAATCCACTTTGTATCAACCTTTTCAACCTCCCCCACCCTCTTATGTTGATACTCCTTTTGCAAGTCGTCCTTTGTCCATCGCTGAACATATTGAACAATCATGTAGCCGATCTTTCACTCCTTTCACCACTACAGATTCTTGGGAGCAACAATTCCAATCACCTTCTTATCCAAATGTTGATCCTGCTCCTGTCCAGCCATTCAATTCCTACCAGTCCTATCCGACATTTGCACCTTCCCTCGACATTGCTTCCGAACCGCCATTTGGGAGTTTTCAGTATCCAAACAACTTTGAATCTTTTACTGAAACCCCTTCCCAACCTATGTCTAGTCTGGAAAAGTCATTAGAAGACTTTAGGGTAGCGTCGTACCAACAGATGATGGATTTGAATGCGTCCATGGCCGCCCTCATACAACCTAGTGACCCGGTAGCTAGTTTTCAATTAGCTCCAAATTTTCCAATGTATGAAGAGGCGGTAGGACAGGTTGAGAATTTGAGTGGAGAGAGTGAGATGTACCCCCTTCCGCATCAAGCCTACCCTTTTCAACTTGAATCCCACAACTCCGGTTTTGAATGTCTATCTAATGTTCCAAACGATTCATTGATTAAAGATAGAACAGATAATGAGTTGTGCGACGTTGTAGTGTTTGATTTACCTGATTATGAAGGGTCCCTTCCAAGTGAAACCATTCCTAAACATTTTGACCTCTACACCTCCACTTTAGAAACTGAATTGATTGATATCCATACTTTTGTTGAGGTGTCTGAGAATATAGATTTTCACTTGATTGGGGATATTGACGCTGGGAATATTTTGGATGATGAACCCGTATATTTAGCTGAGTTTTTCTCTCCAATTCATCATCCTGAGTCATTAAATGTTTTTCCCGAACCCCATATGCGTCTGGATTTTGAAGATAAATGTATGGATGTGCTGAATTTTGAGGAAACTTTTGAGGATAGTTTTGAGGATGAACCAGTTTTAATTGATGGGTCGGATTTTCCAATTCATCTTGTTCCTTTCATTGACTGTGTACAACCTCCGGAAGCTTTAACCGATTACCTTCCTCAATCACCTACCTCCATCCTTTCCATCGTTCCGACCTTGCAAGAAACCGTATCACTTTCATTTCATATGTCTGGTTTACCAAGTTCGGCTTACCCATGGTTTCTTACGAATCTTGAGGGATTTGACCCCATTTCTCGATTGGTTAATAGATTAGCACAAACGCTTCTTACACATCAGTCATCATAAATTGTGCTAATCTATTCACTCCATTTCCACCTTCAAGTTCGTATTCCACTTCTTTCTCCCTTCCACCATTCTTCTTCTCATATACCGAGACCGTATCCCGCTTCTATCTCCATACGGTCTCGCGTATTCTCCATTTCTTTCCTCTTCACCTTCTTTTACCAACCCGCATCTTATAGAGATAGAATTTTTGAATGGTTGGTGTTAACTTTTGGCATGTGTAAGGCCTTGTATAGCTTGATACTGTTCTCCTTCCCCCCTAATCCTGAACTTCAACGCTTAACAGTGGAAACGCTGTTTTACTTAAGTTTGGGGGGGACACCTTTTTTGTATATATTTTTTGTTTTCCTTTTTGTTTTGTATATAATTTGTTTTAAGGGAGAGCGCCGACAATTTTGACCCTCTTGGTGTAGCCTGACAGTGAGGGCACTGTCAAGTTTAAGTTTGGGGGTGTGCTCGGTAAGCTTTCGTCCTTCGCATTCATTTGTATATTTTGCATTTGCACACCTTATTAAAAACCCACAAAAATCGAAAATTTTCCAAAAAATATAAAAACTTTGTCAAGTTAGCTAGTGGGAGAACTCAGATTCAACATTTCGACGGTTTTGTTTGATAAGATAAGAATAACTAAATCTTATTTTTAGATTTTGAAAACCTGAAAGATAACTCTCCTTTGAAGTTAACTATAGCTGATATACGTCTTTACATCACTCTACACGTGTCGTGAGTTTTGGAAATTAGATGACAAGTCTTTTATGTCTAAAAACTTTTAAATGGATAAATGATTTTCTGAGGATCAAATGGGTTTGTTCTGAAATAAGTAATACCAAGAATAGTTTATGAAGTGAAGTGAATATGAAGGGATATTATTGATGCCTTAATTGGAACTAATTCTGAAAAATAACCCATCTGGAACTTGATTGGAATGATTACACACCGAACCCACTAAACACGTCTTTTATCCAAAAAAATAATTGAACTGCCGATTATATCTCCGTTCGTATTGAATCATCATGATTTTCACGCTAAATTGTCTTTTGTTTTTGGACCTAGGTAACTTGAGTAATTAAGTCCGCTGGGGTGTTTCTACACCTAATGCCCTAAAGCCAACTGGTTTGGGTGCATTGGCCCAAAGCTCGTTAAGATGCCTAGAAAGTCCAGTTTAAAACAAAGTCAAGCAAGTGTTCTCTCCGAGTTAAAATTCCTAACGGTTCTTTGTGTGAGAATAATCTTGACAAAAGACAGGTTTTATAAAAAATATTTCTAGCGGAGATATGAAGGTTTTATTCTATGATAAAGACTATTGCACGTTCACAGAGGTGTGTATGAAATGAAAATAAGAAAAAGGTGGAGTGAAAAATAAGACCTAGTTTCCTGTTAGGGAAGATAGAAATTCTGAAGTTGAAACTTTACTGGAAAACGAAACTTGAAAAATACTTAACTCTTTATAAAACTTATGTGATCCTTTTAAAATTTTTATCTGGGCTTTATTGTGTGACATGATGACTTTAATCGATCCTTCTGGAACTTAACGACACTATTTGCACTGCACGTAAAGACATATAAAATCTTTAGTTAAATAAGAAGCGAGGTGTGAAAAATAAGGGTTCGATAGTCTAGACTTAGGATCATAGAATTGTTATTTTCTGAAACAAAACTTTAGGGTTTGAATCATAGTTATTTCATAAAACTAGCTTGACCGGATTTTGTGGGTGTAATCCGCTGAAAACCCTCAGGAGACAACACTCCTCCTACTAGGGACACCTAGAGGTTTAAGGGCTTGTTGCACGAGCTCAGTGCAATCGCGTTCCCTGCGAAAGTGCGGTTAGGACTTTTTTATGAATAATTGGTTTTGCTCGGGACGAGCAAAAGTTAAGTTTGGGGGTATTTGTTCATACCAGAATATTGCATTTTATACCGCCCATTCTTACGTTCGTTTGTTTATAGGCAGGTGCTTTTAATCAGTGTTTGCTACATAATTGCAGGATACTGGTCTCAGCTCTAAACAGTGAACATCATGGAAAAGTACGACAAATTCCGGATTACTGCCAACAATAGATAAAACACGGGTCTCCGCTCTCTATCCGTGTGTTGCCACATACCAGTTTAAGGGACAAAATAGCAAACCGATTGTCATTTTCATGCACAAAGCTCAATGGCAACACAAAATCCAAGAAATCTACGCGGAGCTCGAGGAAATCATGGCAAAAGATCCACATCACATCACCTTTTTGTTATGCTGGAATTCTGGAAATATTGTGAAGAGATTCTGAGAAAAGTACTATACCACACTGAAGAAGACATCAAACCATGGAACCCCACAAAATACTATGGCCTAACTCCTCTAAAGCGCCGCGGTTCTGCGGCATTAGCGTGCTTAGGCCGCGGAACCGCGGCCATATAGGCTCCTCACTGCGTCGTTTTCTGGGGTTATTTTGGTAACTCTATGTGGAGCCAGATTCTTGCCCTAGGTTTCCAGTTCCCTGTCTATAAATAACCCAGTTCTGAGCCAAACCAAAGGGGTTAAATTCTTAAGCCTCTTTTTGCTAGTTTTAGTTTTCTTCTTCTTCTTCTTCATCTTTCCTCCATGAAAATGTAGTGAGAGCATTGAGTGAATGTTAAATGAAGATGAGGGTTTTTGTATCATTCTTGTTTGTTTAGCTTCCCCTTGATATTTTTGCTTTCTCTTGATCTTTCAACCTCTTCATTGAGCTTGAAAGTTTAAGGGTTGGTTATTGATCTCAAGGGTTGTATTTTCTTATGGAATTAGTGCTTCATTTCACATGAGTTCTTTACCCTTCTCTTGATCTTGTAACCTCTTGATTGAGCTTGCAAGTTTAAAGGTTGGCTATTGATCCCATGCTTGTCTTGAGTTCTAGTTTCTAGTTCTTTTTCTTGCTTATTTATTTCTTGCTTTTTATTACCTTGCTTTACTTTCATGCACTTTAAATTCCATGCACGCACTTACCTGTAATCTTTTCTTTTCTTTTGCTCTTTTTGGTTCGTTTTTGTGAATGGTTGTAATTATTGTTGTTAAGAATAAATACGCTATTGTAAGTTAATGTTTCTTTGATCATTTCCTTTTCCCGTTATTTTCCATTGAACTCCGCCCAAACGATACGCAAGCGCTCCGTTAGGCACCCTACCCTACCAAGGTAACGGTGATTCCTAACCGCGACCGGTTGCGTTCGGTTTGGCCGGAGGCGAAACCAAGAGACAAGAATGGAAGGACAAGGGTAAATAAGCCGGATTCCACGAATACCGTGCTTAAAACCCCTAATCCACGTTGTTGCCAATTGCTCTAGCTTCAATTGGTCAAGACTCGACTCAAAGGTTTTGAGTGCGGATTTCTTTAGCTTACACTTTCGTATCTTTTTCTTAACAACTTTATACTTGCATATATCACTTAGGATAGAATTGAACAAACATACACATTCTTTATTGACTCGTCTAAAACTCGAACGGACATACAACCATCTCCCTGTGGATCGACCCGTGCTCAACCGGCTAGCTGCGAAGCGACACCGTCCTGATCGCGGTTATAACTTTAGAACTTTGAACATCCTACACGCTTTTGGCGTGCGATCAATGGGCAAGAGAGAGAAGGAGAAGGGTTCATTTTGACCTTAGACCATTGTCCTCATCTTCATCATCTTCATCATTCTTTCTCCTCTCTCACCATGGTTGCTTCCCATCTCCCTCCCCCTCTTCATCCTCACAATCACACCCCAAATCAACTCAAAAGTTCATCTCCATTTCAATAAAAACATGCACAAGACCATTTCAAGCACATTGGACCAAGAAAGGATTGATTTTGGAGACTTAGGCAACTCAAGAAAATTCTTGAGTTGCCAAATGAGGTATTTCTTTCACATTAAGTGTAGTATTTCAATTGCTTTAGCCTCTATTCAAGTTTAAAACCGATTTAGTGAAGTTTTGTGAACTTTGAAGTTCCTAATTAAGGTTTGAGGAAATTTTGAGTTGTGGTTGTGTTATTGAACCTTATTGGTGACCTTAGACCCCCCCTCATAGTATTAGAAACCCAGACCATGCTTGAACTAAAATCTGAAATCCAAAAACAGAAACTTTCATGTCGGTTTGTGAGTTATTACTAGGTACAGGGAAATCTGGTATAACCTGGGAATTTTACCGGAAAAATAAACAACTTCAGAGGCCTAGTTAGAGCACCACGAGACCACCCTACAAAGACGACACCCCATCTCCCCTGAAAATCTGAGCAGGCCGGATTTTGCATGGGTTTGGCCGGCCACATTGTAGAATTTGGTGTCCAGGTTGCTTCTGTAGGTCATATACCCCATAAATATCACTCCAGTACTGTTTGTGCGCCTTGTTTTTCCCTGAACTAAAATCTGGAGCATGTTTTCTTGGTTTCTGCCTTATGTTTTGAGATGGTTATGGATTTAAGTTTTGGTATTTGGTATTGTATTTGGTCACTTGACGTTTGTATGTCGATATCGGTTGTTTTGGGCTCTTTTGTGTGAATAGACCATAGGTTTTGACCTATGTGAGATTCGCGTGTCGTTTGGGTTTTGAATTGGATTTTAATGTGATATGATATGTTATTATATGTAGGTACCCTCGCAAAGACTTCGAGACGACAAGCAAGCGCGTGGCGACATCGGCATCGGCAAGCGAAGATCAAGATGAGTAGATCTATATCTACGGGGGATGTCGGGTGGATGGCGTATAGCACCCCCGCAAACTTTGATGGAAACCGATTTAATTAGAGAATATGGTTAAGGGAAACTTTAATAGAAAACTATAGATAGAGTTAAATGATAGTTAGAGAAACCATATTAGAAACTATTGGATAGTTATCAATGATATAATACGATTAATACGTGATGACGGGATTTAAGGACGATGTTCGATGATATTGCCGTGTTGGATATTATAGGACTAGAAAACCGATATAGATGTGTCATCCGAACCATACCTATTTCCAAACTGAAGAATCGTATACATCTTTTAAACAGATACCTGGAGGGACGTTACGGATTTTCAAATGATATATTTTCCTCAAAAACACCTACTTTCAAAACTACGACTCGTATCTTTTAAAGAACTGATTGTATGGTTCGGGTGGGTATGTTAGATTAGGTACGTATGCTTATAGTAAGGGTAGAATGTATTAGCAGAATTGACTTGATGTGGGAGATAAATGCGATGAAAAGTTATGACGATGTGATATGATGATTTGATGATATGTTGGTATACGGATGCGAGTCGATTAAGATGATTGATACCTTTGTCGGTGCCCTGATACGAGATTGTTATGGATGTGACTTAGGACATAGGTATGTAGATATATGTAAGATGTGAATCTTGAATGATAAGTCTTACGAGACGATAGTTCTGTACCCTCATTGTCGTAAAGGTTGATAGGATCCCTATTGGTTTTATGCCGCCGTACGATGATTTTCCGTACGTGATGACTATGACTTGATGATTGATCCATACCCTTGACTAGAGGATGCCGTACAATTGATTATACCGTACATGATGTTGTGAGGCGAAATGCCGATTGATAGATTCACCGACTTTGACATATGATAGATACGTATACCTTATAGCTTTTAGCTGATGATTTACCTTATGCAGCATTCATGTTATACTCATTGTATTGCATATACCCGTGCTAGTACACTTACACCATTTTCGATGATGCGTATGTTACACGTACACAGATTTGCCGGCTCACACTCTTCATCTTCGATAATTGCCAAGTCACTACACAGTAGAATTGCTGCATCATGATATGACTGCTTGCATGATGCATTTGCTATAATTACATATGCACCCTTATACGATGTTGTATTTTATTTTGGAGAATTTGGGAACCGCAAGATATATTTTTAAACTGGATTCCTTTAAAAGAGCGGTTTTCCCTCGATATGTGCATGTTACTGTTCCATATTGCATGATATACGGATATGCTTACATTTATATTATATGTCGCATACATCATGCTTTACGATTATACGCATTGAGATATGTCGTTTTCATGAGATTTCTGGATTTGAGAACCGTTTTCATTTTAAAAGAAACTATGTATTGTTTTAAAAACCTGGTTTCTCTTGATATGATATTTCAGTGCGTCCACCATGCGTTTTCTCGGTTCTGAGACGTGTGACAGTGATACCCAATTCGAGAACCCGGATGAGGCCGATTGCGGGTACATGGTGGACCCGGTATGGTACCCCAGGACAAGAAAGGGATACTGTGCAGCAGACGGTGAGCCTGGCAGAGGGACTACTACCTACCGGTGATAGTATTTGGGCTCGGCGAATATCCGGAGGATACTGACCATAGTCGAGAGATGATATGGGCCGATCCAGATTGACGGAGCCCGAGAGATATAAGGATTTATGTGCCGATGCTGGGCACGATTTTCATGATGTTTTCGAGTGTCGATGCTAGGCACTCAGGTTCCATGATTTTGATGTGTCGCGAGGGACACACGTTGATTTATATCCTTATATTTTCATGCATATGCTTTTATGATACATGCATTGATGATATGGTTGGACGAGATCCGCATGCATACAGACATTGATCATATGATTGGATGATATCCGCATACATATAGGTGTTGATTACATTGTTGGCACACATACAGGTATGGTCACCCTAGATATCATAGTATTACCTTTATGATACAATTAACCTTGGAGTCGTTGTTTATTCGATTTCTATCTGTTGATATCTTTCTTATCACGAGTTGGCAACCCACCCCCGTTGTGCCACAGTTCTTGCAGGTTGACAGCACGGATCAGTAGCGGCATCGCTGGCACATAGCTACTTTTGGGTGATTTGCTTGGTAGGTAGGATATTTTTATCGTACCCACTCTTGTATTGCATTTCATATTGTATCTAGTTAACTCCATCAATCAAAACTAGTGTTTGAATAAGTAAAAAGACTTAGCAAGACTTGTAGTTGTGAGATTGAGTGATGGGGTTTATATTCGCTTTTTGGGTTGATGACTTGCTTATTTATTTTCCTTTGTGGTGAACTTCGCCGTTGTGCGTCGTATACTTATTTTTATGCCTTGCATGGTTGTGATCCGCCGTTTGGCGAAGAGTTAGCTCCCGCTTGGGGATGCCTTTATTATCTCTATGTATTTGTGGTTTTGGATCAAAATATACAAAGGAGGTGCTGCCCAAATTTTTAAAAGACGAAACATGTTTTCAAACTAATAAATTCCACTTGCATTTTTCATGATTCCTTTTCTATGCATTTAAGAAAACTTGATTTCATTATACCTTTATTTCAAAACCGCACCTCTTTTATTTTCTTAAAAAGGTTTAGATTTCTAGGTTTCGGCTTACTTGAATTACGTTACGCCTTTAGACGTGGCGTAATTTAAGTGCCGGTCATGACCTAATATTTCGGGTCGTGACAGATACTCGCAACCTTATTAGATAGCCACGCCCCATAGCCCCGACCAAGTGACAGTAGGAGAACCCTGTTGCCAAAAGCATCCGTTCGGGTGCTCGCGGCCGCGGTATTCCGCCTAAGTGCACTTCATCGACGGTATCGGGGGTGCAGCTGTCTACTAAAGTTTCCGACGAGCATTCGATCAGGTTATCAGGAATCTTGTTGAATTACCAAACAGGTTATTGGAAAGTGTTTTCAATATCGAGACTAAAATGCGGGGTTTATAATTGATAGGCGTGTGATGTCTATGAAATTCATTTGTTAAGGCATGAAATCCAAAGTTTGTGATACATTGGGTTTATGATGTCTAAGGTGGTTGCGGATTCCAATTGTTGTAGTTTTTCACTTACTTTTCTGCGACCGTAAATGTAATATGTAGTGTATCGCCGGTTTCGTTTCAATGTCAACGACAATTGGGATAAGCATATTTACTTACGTTGATGACATGTGATGTTATGTGTTGCTGTGATGTGTTATATTGGATCGTCGTGTTTTGAATAGCCTGGGTTTTTTTATGTGAGATGAGAGTTTTTCATTTTCATTCATGTAAAAACTTGTATGTAATATTCTTTTATTGGGGCACTTCCGGGTTAAGGATGATGTCACCATTAATGTATATTATTTACTTTTCCGCATTAGGATAGACCCAAGGAGGGGAGCACAAGTAACCGGGTTCTAGGGTCCAGTAGGAGACCATCTCGAGGAGTCGAGCCCGGGTCTCTTAACTCTAGAATTTATTGGGTTACTTGCCGCTCTTGTAGGGGTCTAGAGATGTGGGTTTGTCTATTCATCGCGATCGTGGAATCCGTGTTTTATACTGGCTTAATTTAAAACATGGAATTCCTAGTATATCCAATATTTCATATGTGTTCTTCTGCTGCTGATATTCTTTGAAGTGATCACGTGATATGTTGAGACGAATACTTATATTATATATTTGATATATAGTACATATAGCTGCTTTCGTTTCTTCTGTGATGCTTAGGAAGCATAATTGATGGGACTTCATTAATGAGATTAATGAAATAAAAGAAACCAAAAGATGTTGTAGAAACTTGTTTAAAAACTGGTAGCTTTAGTTCTTACTTTGCATAGCGGTATTCCTTGTAGAATATCCAGCACCTTATTCGATAAGGAAAGAGCCAAGATCCCTTCACCGGGAGTGACCTCTTTAGCGGAACTTGTAGATGCTACAACCCACTCGGTTTGTTTTTTGATTGCTTCTATAGTTTTTGCTTTCAATAGTGGTATTTGTGAAATATCCAGCACCTCATTCGATAAGGAAAGAGTCGAGATCCCTTCACCGGGAGTGACCTCTTTAGCAAAACTAGTAAAAGCCTAAAAAATACTCATTTTCAAAATCACTCGATTCTACAACGATATCAAGTTCATTACGCAAAAGGTTTTCTTAAAAACCTGTCGTAGCCTTCCGTCATTTCAGATTAATACTACTTACTATTCATGCTACGTTTGTTGGCCTGCGTCAAGGCGTAGTGTGCGGTAGATAACTAGTGCTTATGTGCAACATAAGATGTGATTGGATTAGGGTAGTCGTGCGACTTTGTTGGCCTACGTCAAGGGTCGTGCAGGTGGGTTTTATTCAATCAGGAAATGTACGGGTTGAACATGACTAGCGGACTATAGTTTGTTGGCCTGCGTCAAGGTCATAGTACGCTAGAGACAAAATATTATCGGAAATTTCAAGTGTTGAAATTTGCAATGAGATTGCATACCTTCTATGAGATAGTTGGATCCCGATACCCACTGCGAGTAAGAGTTACTCCTGGGAGAGTTTTACACATTACAATTAGCCGATCAAGTAGGTGTCTAGAAAGAAGTTAATAGGGTTACGCCCCTGGGAAAACCGAGGTTTATTTTAATTAGGTCCGTGTGAAAGCACGGGGAACCTCCCTCAAAGTACCGACACTGGCCTGGCCAAAAGATTGGCGAACTTGTAGAGTGTAATTAATCCAGGCTAGTCTTACCTTTTAGTGTTTGAAGGAAGATTTGATAAAAACAGTGGGAGCCATCCTGACTAGATAAACTAATAACAAATCGGATCTTGCAAGAGCATACGCTGAGTGTTTTCTTCTCTTTCTCTCTCCTGGTAGCGACCATGTCACGCCTTAATCAAGATAATAATATGGATGCATTGACTGAACCTTCTTATTATACTGTGCTGGGGAACGTTCGTTCCGCTCTATCTTATAATTGTTATAAGTCCGAGCAGGAAATAGGGGAATATCCGGATTCCCATACCACCCAATCGAACAAAAATCATGTTGATGCGTATTCTTCGGGTGTGTTCGTTACCAAGAACTGTTTCTTAGTATCCTCTACGTCCTAGGTATGAGATACCGGATCAGGACCCCACATATGTAATCTGTTACATGGGCTACAGAAAGGTAGAGAACTGGGAATGGGTGATGTCTCTAAGTGTTAGAGAATGGTGCAATTGTTGCAGCCAAATCAGTTGGCAGATATCACCCTGTATTACCAAATGGTAAATACATTGATTCGGAACGAATGTTATTACATACTGAACCTGATATACAACATTACATCAGATTCTTTATTAAGTTAAAAAAGGATATAATTATGTATTGGAGGATAATGTTGTAAACATTTTCCTTGATCAAGAGTTGATTGGATCAGGCACCTTATCAAATAGCATATACGTTCTAAATCAAAGCACAGTTCAAAGTATGTAGAACACATAAGAGGAGTAGTTCAGAAATTAACGAATCTTTCTTGTGGCATTGTAGACTAGGTCATATTAATTCGACACAACTAGCTAAGTTACATAAGGATGAATATTTGGATCCGTTTGAATTTTCATCTTATGATACTTGCCGGTCTTGTCTCAAAGGTAAAATGACCAATACTCCGTTTACTGGAAACAGAGAAAAAGTTATTAAACTCTTAGGACAGATACATGATGATGTATACGGTCCTATGTCTACAAATACCATGGTTGGTTCTTTGTACTTCATTACATTCATCGACGAACTCTCAAGATTCAGACATGTGTTCCTGTTGAAACACGAGTCTGAAACTTTTGAGAAATTCAAGGAATATAAGCTTGAAGTTAAGAACCGGACAGGTAAATGTATTAAGTCCTTCGATGTGATCGAGGAGGAGAATACTTGCGCATGGAGTTCCTGGAGTTTCTAAAAGGAGAATATGATTCTCTCCCAGCTTACTCCTTCGTATACACAACAACACAACGGTGTATCAGGGCGGAGGTATCGCACCGTCTGAGATATGGCGCTCTCTATGATGAGTACTGCTAAGTTTCCTGTTTTCTTTTAGAGTTATGCACTTGAGAAGCTGCATACCTATGGAATGGGGGTTCCAACCAAATCAGTGTCTGCCACTCCATATGAGATATAGTATGGGAAGAGACCATATCTTAAACGAGTTAAGATATGGGGTTGTCCGGTCTATGTTGAAAAGCAAAATCCGGACAAACTTGTGGCAAGGTCAGTTCTGCATAAGTTTGTTGGATATCCCGAACATTCGCGAGGGAATATCTTCTACTACACTGAGGAGCTAAAGGTGTTTTGTTTCTCAGTATGCCACCTTTTTTGAAAAGGAATTTCTTATGAAGAAATTAGTGGTCATGAGGTAGAACTGGAAGGAGTTCTAGCTAGACAAACTAACAGCTGATATTTGGTAGAACCAAAGGATTAAATAATCTCCAACGAACCTCATCCTCTCCGCGAATCTGGTAGGGTTCCTTATCCACCTAAGAGATACTACGGTTTCCTCGGTGACGATGAGAGCGAGGATTGCATCATGGTAGATGATGACCCTACTAGGTTCAGGAAGGCCATCATAAGTGGAGACTTTGTGAAATGGCTGGATTCGATGCAATCAAAGATGGAATCCATGTACATAATCTCACGCTTTTGGCATGTCGGATATTTAAAATTTCTAAAGTTTAACCGCGATCAGGACGGTGTCGCTTTGCAGCTAGCCGGTTGAGCACGGGTCGATCCACAGGGAGACGGAGCGTTTTACGTTCTTGTCGTTACGAGTTAATACGCGTGGGCGGAAAGTTCTTATCTACCCTATGTGTTATATGCAAAATAAACGCTTGTTAGGAAATGATAGGACAGTGTAAGTTAGTGGAAATCTGTATTCAAGTCCTTTGAGCCAAACTTAACCAATGAAGCTAGAGCAATCTGCAACAACGTGGATTAGGGTGCTTAAGCACGGTATTCTTAGAATCCGGCTTATTGACCCTTGTCCATCCGTTCTTGTCTCTTGCTTTCGCCTCTGGCCAAATCGAACGCAACCGGTCGCGGTTAGGAATCACCGTTAACTTGGTAGGGTAGGGTGCCTAACGGAGCACTTGCGTATGGTTTGGACGGAATTTCAAATGGAAAAGACGGAAAAAGGAAATGAGTAAAGAAACCTTAACTTACAATATCGTTATCTATTCCTAACAACACCATATTAACAACCATTCACAACAACAAAAGAAAAAGCAAAGAAAAGATAAACAAAGGAAAGAAAAGAAAAACAATACAAGAAAGTAAATTGCATTGAATGTAAATGAGTAAGTAAGTAAAGGCAAGAATGAAAATTGCAAGAATGTAAAGCATGGATATAAAAGAGCAAGGTAAGAAGAACTAGGAACCAAAGTATGCAAAATGATATCTTTATTATGTCCAAGATACAACCTTGAGATCAATACCTTAAACTTAAACTTGCAAGCTCACTAAAGAAGTTGCAAGATCAAGAGAAGGGCATGAACTCAAGGGAAGGCTAAGCTATGTACAAGAGAACCAAAAAGAAAACAGAAACAAAAGTGTAAAACTTGGAAAATGAATTACAATGTGAGACCTCTTAACCCTTGCCCACTGCCTGCTATATATAGGCACAAAAGAAAAGAAAATAAATAATAAAAATAGGGCTACGTGGCAGCAAGGAGGGGCCTACAGCAAGCTGGAGATCAGAGGAGAGGTGGGGCCGGCCTGGCCGGATTTTGCCAGGGGGAGCTCGGGTCAAATCCGAGGGGTGGGTCCCGTATTTGCAATGTGGGTTTGTGTGTCCCTTCACATCATTTTGGTGCAGTTTATTTACTTCGTTTTGAACTTGTGGTGCACCAGGAATTGGAGGGAAACTTGAATCATAAAGTCAACACACACTTTATTGCATTAAATGCACATCACACCATGCCACTAGCTCTAGCCATCATGCCATGGCAGCCCCCTGGGTCCATGGTTCATGTTCCAAGAGTTGTGTGCACACACATGTTATGTGTTGGACCAAAATATTGTGCACACACTTGTTTACAAAATAACTCTTGGGGTATTGGTCGGTTCGCGGTTCTGCTTGCAGTGTCGGCTCACAAATGATATATCCATGATTCTAGATGTATTTCTAGTGTTTTGTCCCGGATACCTGTAATCTGTATTACTGAGCAAACACCGGTTAATAGTACCGATATATAACAAAACAGATAACGAATGAGCGGTATTGAAATGCAATATTCTGATCTGAACAGTACACCAACAAAGTATGACTTTGAATGTTGCACCTAAAGGGGTAAAACCCATCAAGAGCAAATGGATCTTGAGAAGATTCTTGGTGTAGATGGAAAAGTTGAAACTTTCAAAGCTATGCTTAAGTCCATCAGGATTAAAGCAAGCATCTCGGAGTTGGAACATCTGTTTTGATGTGGCAATCAAAGAGTTTGACTTCATCAAAATGGTAGATGAACCTTGTATATACAAGAAGGTTGTAGAGAGTGAGGTTTTCTTACATGTATTGTACGTAGATAACATACTCATGATAGGAAATAGTTTCCTATGCTCCATTCGTTCAAGATCCTCTTATCACCAGGATTCTCCATGGAAGATCTGGAAGATACCTACTATATCTTGTGGATTATGATCTATGGTGATAGATCTAAGTGGATGTTGGGAGTGTCCCAAATCCAGGTACATTAACACCATACTAAAGGAGTTTAGTATGGAGGATTCTCAGCGTGGTAGTTCGCCCACTTACTCATGAATCACTCTCTCCAAAAAGATGTCTCCCGAGACTGATTTGGAGAGAGCTCGCGTGCAAGAGATACCCTATGCTTCGATAGTAGGTTTTATCATGTATACGATATTATGTACCAGACCAGATGTAGATGACTCACTAGGTGTAGTGATCAAGAATCAATCGGATCTTGGGAGAATCACTGGACAGCTGTGGAGGACATTCTTAAGTACTTGAGAAGCACTAAATGAATGTTCTTGGTTCTAGCTCCCAGAGTGATAAGGACGACTGAAATTCAGTCACGGGCTTTGTCTTTACCCTCAGTAGAGGGACGGTATGTTGGAAGAGTTCCAAGCTAGATACCGTGGCAATCTAGACGATAATGGCTGGATACATCGCTACCAACGATGCTACCAAAGTGGATGTCTGAATATTTCTTGTTCATGAGATGAACATAGTTCCTACCACTGAGCGTCCAATAACTATTATTGTGACAACAATGGAGTTGTGGCTTTGGCCTAGGAACACCGGTCCCATCAGCGTTCCAGACATATTCTGAGGACAGTATCACATGATCAGGGAGATGGTTGATCTCCAAGGAATCGAGGTTAGGAGAGTAGATGTGAAGGATACCACAGCGGATCCACTCACAAAGGCCTTACTCTAAAGAGACTTCTATAGGACGTTGAGTATGAGATACTACAACAAATGGCCTTAGTGCAAGTGGGAGATTATTAGTTATATGTATGCCCTAGAGGCCATTACTGTACATACGATGTATATTTTAGTGGATGCTTGGACATATATAGGGAAGACTTTCTTGCTCGACATGATAGTATGCTATCCGGTTTCTCTTTATCTTAACATGTACACTTATTGTCTCTCTTTTACATGTTGATAAAGCCCTTAGGATGAGTACTTGACTACGAGGATTATGATGCAAATCATACTAGTGGGGCAGAGGTAGTCGGTAAATACATCCTTCAAATGATCCTAGTCGTGGGAGTATCAAGACAGGGCATCGATACTCTAGAGTAGACTAGCGTATGCGCTTCTTGACCCATATGATGGGCAATGGATGATCCCATATCCATTGGTGTTTGACATCAGAGATGGTATATGGATGCTCAGTGGAAATTGGGTACACTGAACGGACTCGCTGAGAACTCCTAGATGGTATTATACCTATCGTCAGATAGCAATTCTCTGGTGACACTGGTACAGGTTAGTCTGTCGACCCGAGATCATCATAGAGTCTTGTGTGATTTCCACTCTGCTTTAATTACCACCTTACCACATTCAAGAGATCATGCAAAACGGTGGTTTTTGGGTACAGTCCCGAGTCACATGGAGGCAATGAGCGATAGGAGGGGATTTCGTCTTTCCCGGTATTGGGGGTTGATGTTGCGCTATGCTTGATTGGCCATAATAGGAAATCCCTGGCAAGGGTTGCTGAGATCTATTGGTAAGTATTATCAGTAGTTTCTCAAACCGTTATGGACCTCACATCGGCATGACAAACAAGAAAGAAATGATAGGGAAGAAAGTGCATTCTGACGTTATACCACCCCCAGGCTATGATATGCGACATGTTAGACGAAGAGACCAGACTGTACTGTAGTGTTACTGATTGGATTCGCAGGAGTATGAACATGGTTGCTTGTTGATATTCTAATCGCTCAATACCCGGGTGGCCGTTACATTGAGCAGACCGCTTGCGGCTTGTGGGTGACTGATATGATCACCACCTACTGCCGGCGTATTAACGAGTCTTTAGAGTCCTACACAGAGGTTTCCTGGCTCAAGCGAAACGAAGTAGGAGCACATATGTGATATGTGCAGGACCAAGATTAATAAGTGTATGTGATACCGTATTCTATTCTCGCGATATGTGATATCGGTCGGTTATATAAGATATAGCCGGGTTATCGGATCAACTGTTGATTCGATAAATTGATACATTTGATATTAGTCGGTTGTATGTGATATAGCCGGATTATTAAATCAAGTGTTGATTTAACAATTTAATGTATAATTATATATGTGATATATTAATTTACATTAACTAATATTTGCTCATTTAAACATTTCTTTTTCTCACTTGTGTGCATATAGTATATATGTGATATATATTAATGTACATTATTTTGTGTCATGCATGATGCCACATGCTTCATGGGTGTATGAGATTTACACTATACTTAAGATAATATTAGGGTTTTTATTTATCCAAGTAATTCAAAATTGATGGAAATTTGTCATGGTTTGAAGCTTGGAGAAGCTTATGTTAACCATTGACTTAGTCCACTAACTTTGTTTTACATTAGATATTTATTAAGCTAACCATTATCCTTAGCCATAATTTAGTCTCTACATGAGTTAGTGTATGACATAAACTCACCCATGGTTGCTATTCTCACCTCATGAGTTTATTCTCATCTCCAATTCATCTTCTTCTTCCTCATGAGAAAGCTTTCTAGCTTATCAAATGGTGAAGAAATATTGTGAGAAAAATAAATCTAAAGTGAGAAAAATTCCTACTTCATCATCCTCTACTATACTAGCTATTTAGTTTAGGGTGTTTGCTTCACTAATTCCACATTAGTGAAGAGGTAGCTTGAGTTGGTGTCTCCTCAACGTAGATCATCTTCGGCCTCGAAGACTTCAAGCAAGCTTTTTCTGTTCATCTTGTGGAGCCTTTCTAGAGTCCGGGAGTTCACTACTTGGAGTGAAGGGACTACTATATGGAGCTATTAAAGTGAATGACCGGTTTACAAAGGTTGTATTCCTTGTTCACTTAGATGTAAAGATGTTTACATTGTTGTTTCGTCTAAATCTCTAGTTAAGATTCTAGGTTAGGGTTCTTTAGTACGGCAAAATTTGAAATTGGCATGGGCGATGCCTCCCGAAACCTTGCTGCCGACCTAGGGAACCATGCATTTGTGGCTTCGACTTCTGGTGTGTTTGTGATTGAAAACAGTCTGTCAATTAACTCTACTTCCTGGGTACAAAATACCGGATCAGGATCTCATATCTGTAATTCATTATAGGCTTTGAGAAACCGTAGAGTTATCAGGGAAGGTGATATAACTCTCAGGGTTACTAACGTAATGAGCGTGGATGCTGTATCCGTAGTGTATATCACTTAGAATTGACAAGTGGGCAGATATTGATCCTACGTAACTGTTGTGTGTAACAAGTCTAGTATGTATGCGATGTGGTTCACATCCACCTAAATCAAAGTTTGATTGGGTCAGGTATAGTAGAACCAGAGGTTTCAAAAGAAACACGATTGATGAAGATACATAGAGAGGGATATTTGGATCCGTTCGAATATCAGTCTTATGCAACTTGTCAATCTTGTCTCATAGGAAAGATGACAAAGACTCCGTTCACTGGACACGGAGTAAGAGAGAGCGAGCTCTTAGGACTCATACACATCGACGTTTGTAGTCCAATATCTGCAGATGCACGAAGTGATTATTCCTATTTCATTACTTTTACGGATAATTTCTCTAGGTTAGGACATATATTCTTGATGAAGTATAAATCCGAGACCCTTTGAAAAATTCCGAGAATATAAAAATGATGTGGAAAAACAAACAGGCAAAAGTATCAAGACACTGATATCTGATCGATGTGGTGAATACTTAATTGCCGAGTTCCTGTATTACTCAAAAGAGAATGGAATTCTCTCTCAGCTTACTCCTCCATACACACCACAAAACAACGGTGTATAGGAAAGGCGGAACAGAACCCTATTGGATATTGTTCGTTCCATGATAAGTAACGCCGAGTTGTCGCGATCCTTCTGAAGTTATGCACTAAAATCAGCTGCGTATCTTTTGAATAAGGTTCCTACCAAGATTGTGCCTACCACACCATATCAGATGTGGAGTGGGAAGAAACCTTATTTTCAGTATATGAAGATATTGGGATGTCCAGCTTTTGTTGAAAAGTAGTATGCGGACGAGTTCGAGGCACGCTCAGTACTATATAGGTTTGTGGGATACCCAAAGAACTCCAGGGGGTATCTTTCCTATTACGCAAAGAAACAAAAGGTTTTTGTTCCTCGTCATGCCCACTTTTTATAAAATCATTTTTTAAAAGGAAATAGTGGGAGCGCAATAGAATTGGAAGAAATTCCAGAACCACAAACTATTACTGAAAGTATGATAGAACCAGAGGTTTCAAAAGAACCGGACATCCCTACGTCAATCCGTAGGACTAGTAGGCAGTCTCATCCGCCCGAGAGATACTACGGTTTTCTCATAGATGGGGATCGAGAGGATTGCATCATTGACAATGATGAGCCAACTAGCTTCTAGTAAACCATTCAGAGCGGTGACTCGGTAAAATGGCTGGATGCAATGCGGACCGAAATTGTAACACCTTAGGTCGTGTTTAGGGGTTAATTATTTTTTAATAGATAGTTTTTGGTAAAAAGGTTACCAAATTAAGTTTCAGATATTTTATTCTAATTAATGAATATTTTTTTAGGATTTTTCTAGGCACACACACACTTGTGCATGTTAACTAGGGTTTAGATTTGGGGTTAAAACCATGATTAGCAACCATGGTGGGTTAACCTATTTGTATTAAGTGTTTTGGGAATTAATTGGGTTTTATTTATTTGTGTGTTTTGTTTATTTGAATTTCTTTTCTTTTTCTTTTGTTGACTTGGTGCATGCGAGAAGGAGTATGGGCATGGCTTGAGACATGCTCATTAAATGAAGAGAGAGGGAAAGAGAGAGAGGGTTGTTGACTTGGGGCCTCATTTTCTCACTCTCACTTCTCATTCTCACAACACTCTCTCACACACACACCCAGCTGAGAGAGAGAGAGGCAGCAGCTGCAGAAGCATCATCAGCAGCCACAGCACCAGCATCAGCTGCAGAAGCATCAGCATCAGCAGCACCTACAGCATCAGCAGCAGCTACAGCATCAGCAGCAGCACAGCAGGAAGCAGCAGCAACAGCAGCTCACCTCTTCTCCTCCTTCTCCCTCTTCCTGCTTCTTAGGGTCTAGTAAGGTATAATCTTTGAGCCTAACCCTCTAGATTTCTTAACTTACGTAGGATTTGCTTCGGTTTGTGTAAAAAGTGAGATTTTGTGCTTGAAATGGTGAATTGTGTAGACTTATGGTTAAGTGCTGTTAGTATTGGTTAACCTAGCCCAATTAGGTGTTATTAAGACCATGTAAACCTAGTTAGACCCCAGATTACACCAAAATACCATAGGGTTTCTAATTGTGCAAATTTAGTGTTTTTAAGTGAACTTTTTGGATTTCTGTGATCTGCTATAGGCCCGAGTAGTTCAGGTTGAAATTGAGTTAACTGGAGCTTGTATACAAGGTATAGACCACACCACCAGAGCCCGAGACCCCCACTCCATAGTGAGGCCGTCGGTTTATTCATTCTGGCCGCAATTTGCGGCCAGATAGGGGAATTTTTGGTTGATGTTTGCTTTGGTAGGAGTCTGTTGTTATTTCTAAGCCAGTGGTATGTATAGTTTTGTAAATTGTTAGCCTGGGTAGAATCTGGGATGTTATATCATATTTATAGTACGTTTGGTTCGCGCGACACGCGAGAGGGTTCCATTATTCAGCGTATAGCGGCGTGTCGGGGTTAGTTTTAGACGCGTGCACACGTTTAGCGTATCGTATACACGCGCGTTTAGTTCGCGACGCGAGCGTATCGTTTGACTTCGATATCGCGTTTTGCGAGTTACTTGCTTATATATGGATTCTTATGTAATTCCAGGTTCGCAGGAGGGTACGTCGGACGAAGCTAAGAAAGGAAAGCGGGCGGTCGGCTACGAGTAGCGCACGACCAGGTGAGTAGATTTAACATCTACGGGGAAATCTCCCGTGTGGCGTTAAGCGTCATTGCGTGTTAGGATATTTAGTATAGATGTTCATATGGACTGTAGTAGCTTACCCTTTTGTTGCATATAGAAATTATTGCATAGGACACTGCACTGTCACTAACGGTTCAAGTCGCACGAGCACGATTGATATGCTACACTCACACCGTTAGTGATTGCCATGACACTCACATCATAGGATTGCTATAAATCATATATCATGCATACTGTATACTCATACCAATGCACACATATATTGATATCTTCGTACCTGCGCACATGCACACTGTATACTCATACCAGTGCACACATATATTGATATCTTCATACCTGCGCACATGTATACTGTATACTCATACCAGTGCACACATATATTGATATCTTCATACCTGCGCACATGCACACTGTATATTCGTACCAGTGCACACATATATTGATATCTTCATACCTGCGCACATGCACACTCTACATTCATACCAGTGCACACATATATTGATATCTTCATACCTGCGCACATGCACACTGTATATTCATACCAGTGCACACATATATTGATATCTTCATACCTGCGCACATGCACACTGTATATTCATACCAGTGCACACATATATTGATATCTTCATACCTGCGCACATGCACACATATATTGATATCTTCATACCTGCGCACATGCACACTGTATATTCATACCAGTGCACACATATATTGATATCTTCATACTTGCTTAGATTACGCATTGAGATATGTTGTTTCCAAGTTAATTCTGGATTTGGGGAACCGTGGATATTTCAAAGAGAATAGTTAATTATTTAAAAACCCGGTTTCCCTTGATATGATATTTCGGTACGTCCACCATGTGTTTTCTCGGTACTAGAGTGATATATGTGTACCCGAATCGAGGAGTTGGATGAGGCCGATTACGGGTACATGGTGGACCCGGTATGGTACCCTGGGGCGAGAACGGTTTCGCTGTGTAGTAGACGGTGAGCCTGGTAGAGGGACTACTACCTACCGGTGATTGGTTGGACCTGGCGGTTATCCGGAGGATACCGACCAGAGTCGATGGATGGATACGGGACGACTCGTACTGCCGGGGCCGAGGGCCGATACCGCAGACAGAGCCCGTGGGCGGATCCGGACTGACGGATGCCCTATACAGGAGGATTTGCGTGTCGATGCTTGGTACGAGTATTTCTTGATATTTTGGGTGCCGATGTTGGGCACTCACGATTATATGAGATTTACAGGATTTGAGGACCGAGGAGGATGACGACGCCTGAGTAGTATTGGGATTTGGGTGCATTGATGGGTACCGATTATACTTTCCACGATGACATTCCTTGTAGATGTTATATTTCCCATGCTCAGTATGTAGTAATTGATATCTCATCCTGTATCTATTGTACCTGACATAGTACACATGCTTGCACGATCATTGCATACCCTGTTCATTCTATATATGGTGGTTAGACTGCATTGCAATACCTGATCATCACATTTCTTGCCCATCACATAGAGATGTTATTAGATCGCACTTGTTGCATGTTTTGAGCATCCGGTTCATCATATAGATGTTATCTGTTGATATAGGTTAGAGTATCGTTGCACGTGCATACTCGCGATTACCTTTATATGTTATCTTCTATTAACGAGTTGGCAACTCACCCCCGTTGTGCCACAGTGTTTGCAGGTTGCCCTTCGGAGTAGTTACGGCAGGCTTCGTTCTTGCATCTTTTGACACAGATACCCCTACAGCTGGTGTACTAGCTCTTTTGCTGATAGGTGGATTTTGCGCGGTATCTGGTTATCTTTCAGTTATGTACATTGTTGTATCTAGTACTCTCCATCTACCACTTATGTATCGACTTAGAGACAAGTTGTGAGGACGATGTATTTTATTTTGTATTCTGGCGTCGAGCTCGTTGTGAGCCGACTTTACTTATGCAGTTTATTCTATCCGTGATGTTTCTCACTTGTTGCTCATTTTCTTCGCTACGGCGTCGTATATTGTTATCTTAGTAATTGGTTCTATTAAATGCTTAAATCACTCTATACCTTTACTGGTTTGATTTCTAGGTTTTCGGCTTGCTTAGTCATGTTACGCCTGTAGACGTTACGTGGTTAAGTGCCGGTCACGGGCCAAACTTTGGGTCATGACAAAGTTGGTATCAGATCGTAGGTTTTACCTTCGGAGTGTAGGATGACCCTGGTATGATGGAGTAGGTAGCTGCAGCAGAATGGCATAGCATGCGTATTTTCCGCGGCATACTCACGACAAGGTACTCCGCCTAAGTGACCTTAGGACTTATTGATTGAATTTTCTTCATGATTGTATACATCCTTGTGATTCAATTTTTGTATCCTCATCGAATCCTACCTTCTTTTCATCCAATATGCCGCCAAGGACTACGAGGGTGCAGATAGAGGCCGGGAGAGCCGAGGTTCGAGTTGATTTATCTGAGACGAGGACTGATCCGAGTAGTACCCCTGTTGTACCAGGACAGATTGTTTCTCCTACGAAAGATCAGATCGCTAGACTAGTGGCAGATATGCAGAGCTTGCGCCAGACGATGAGCTCATTGGTAGAGGTCATTCGAGCGCAGCGACAGATGGTGGTCACCCCTGTTACCCAGTTGTTCCTTGCGATCATCATGCATTATTCCGTCCCCTACATAGCACCGGTGGAGGCAGCCCCAGTTTACGAGACACGTCTTCCAGAGACCGTGAGAGTTCCGGAACAGTTGTAGAATCGTACTGGTGTACCAGCCCAGAGCAGAGGCTTGAGACGAGGACAGTCGTTTGGCTCTCATCCCCAGGGAGGACAGCAGTCAGCGCGCAGGTGTTTACGATGCGGAAGCCTTCAACACCTCATCAGGCAATGTTCCTTCACACCACGTCAGGGTCGTATTCTGAGACGTCGTGGACGCGGAGGGTTTGCAAAGAGGGGTCAGGCTAGTAGAGGAGGAGTTCGATCAGTCGCAGATGGAGGGCAGGCCCAAGTTTTCGCTTCGACTCATCAAGATGCTCAGGCGTCCAATGCTGTGGTTTCAGGTACTCTTTAAGTATGTCCTTTTGTTGCACACGTATTGCTTGATCCGGGTTCTTGCACTCGTATGTTTCCACACTTCGTGCCGAGTTTAGGACGAGAGTCGTGCTAGGTAGATCAGCCGTTTGTTGTGTTAACTTCTGTCAGCAATCCTTTTGTTGCGCGACACGTAATTCGGTCATGTACCCATCAGATAGGAGATAGAGATTCGTTTGTCATTTTGATCCTCCTAGAGATGTTGGATTTGGCAATCTCCTGAGCACGGACTGGTTAGCTACGTGCTAGGCGTTGTGGGCTACTGTGAGGAAACGATTAGGTTTTGTTTTCTCGAGCGAGTCAGTCTTGTGGTGCTGGCAGATAGTTGTGCTGCCTCTCCCAGCTTGAATTTAGCCTTTTCGCTAGTTGGCCTTTGAGGAGATGTCGTGGATTCTTGGTGTTCATTCGTGATACTGTAGCCACAGTTGGTTTGTTGGACCGGTTTTCTTTCGTGCGAGAAGTTTTCCGACGTCGTTCCAGATGAGCCGGCGAAGCTTAAGAAGCTAAGGATCTGCTGCAGAGTGGTTGTTGAGGGAGTTGTGCGTCTGAGTGTTTCGCATTTAGGAAGCTCCTATTTCTGTTCGTCAAGGAGAAAAACGACAGATTGAGGTTGTGTATTGATGGATCGTCACTTGAATCGGCCTACGGTGCGGATAAGTATCATGTACCTCGCATTGACGATTTCTTCGATCAGCACCAGAGTGCGAGACTTTGTCTAAGTTGGTTAGGGATCAGGTCATCATTGTTGCGGGTTCGGAGTGATGACATTCCGAAGACTGTCTTGTGCGTGCTATGGGCTTTGTGTGTTTTGGGTGTGTCACTGGACTCACCAATGCTCTAGCAGCATTCGTAGGTGTGATGAACTGGTTTTCTTCGGGCCGTTCCTCGACTAGTTATTGTTGTGTTATTTACGACATCCTAGTCTTTTTAGTGTGCCTTAAGGGTTAGGGTAGCACTTGAGGATCTGTTATACGGATACTGGGAGAGCCCCAACGATTTACTAGATTCTCGGAGTGTCCCTTTAAGCTTGTTTGTGTTGACTCCTAGGTTTTGTAGTTACGGAGACGAATTGGTATGGTTTCGAGGAAGATCGTGGCCGTACAGCTTAGGCCCAATTTGTGAGCAGGACGGAGGTCCGCAGATTTTTGAGCATAGCAGGTTTTAACCACTGTTTCTTGCAGGATTGCTAGTGTAATGCTGCACCGTTGACTCAATTGACCGGATTGGAGGTTTCTTTCTTTAGACTGAGGCTTGTGTACGGAGTTTCGGTAGTTGAAGACTCGGTTAACAACTGCTTCAGCTCCTTCCTTGCTTTTTGGTTCGGGCGACTTTGTGGTTTAACCGTGATGTTTCGTGAGTAGGACTCGAATGTGTACTGAGGTGACACAATGGAGTTATCACTTTTGCTTCACTACATTTGGAGGAAGTACGAGAAGGATATCCCACTCATGATCTGGAGATGGCCGCGATGGTTTTGCGTTGGAGATTTGAGACACCACTTGTTTGAGAGCCGTGTGAGATTTTCACGGACCACCAGAGTTAAATGTACATCTTCCTGCAGCGGGTTTTGATTGTTGTGATAGTCCTCCGTAGATTTACAGTTCTTGTACGATCGTTGAGTACAGCTTAAGTTCGTCTCTACTAAGGAGACAGCTGGCTCATGTCCGCGCCCGACCACTTTTCTTAAATCGCTTTCGCGAGACACTGCCCACCGACGCTCGTTCGTCAGAGATATTGGAGCCTACTCTGCTGGGTAATGATTTGGAATCCTTGACTTGTGGCAAGGGTGTGCTAGGTTAGAGAGATACTTGTGTACCTAATATTATGGGAAGGAGACGTGGAATCCTAGGGCAGGCACATCGGTCAACTCTCTGTACTCATTCAAGCCCCACCAACTGTTAACGTGACTTGTAAGGTAGTTACGGGTGGGCAGGGATAGAAAAAGAAGTCTTGGGATTCGTTTCAAGGTGTTTGTCTTGTTGTGTACTTGAGTTGAGAAACTGAGACTGACGGGAGAGTTGCAACCTTCAACCGTTCCGAAGAGGGAACGAGAGCAGATCTCCCCGAATTTTGTTATGGTGTCCACCCAGGAGTTGTCAGGATGTTACTCCATTCGGATGCTTGTCATCCGGTGATACTCAGTTGTTCTTGTTAAGTTATGTGTATATAGAAATTGTTGTCGGCAGTTGGGGATCGTCACTCGCCATCGTTAGGATTCTTCTTCGATGATGGTTACCAGGAGACACTCCAATTGGTAACCTTTAGGTTTAGAGGTTAGATCGTGTCGATCACCAGTCTGTTTTCTTAACTCCGTGTTATAGGATTTTTGGACCCCAGCTAGTTTAGAAACTTCGGAAATGATCCAGTTGTTTTAGGTCAGGATGAGAATTGTCCATTTTGGATAGAGATCAGATGCTGACCAAGATGGTTGCAGATTCGAGTTCGCAATGGCAGATCATGTATTCCCACGGAAATTTCCGATAAATGATATGTTGAGTTTTGGGAAGCTTTCTGGGATAGTAAGTCTTTTTAGGATCCTTAAGGCGAGTTGGTTCGTTGCCTTAAGTTGGGCACTTCCGCCCAGATTATTGAGTATACACCCCGTATTCCCTATGTCGATACTTTGCAATTACCTTCATGACCTTTCTCATTGGATTCAGCGCCAGACCATTTAGTTCGAGCATGATCCTTCGTTCACCCAACAGCCAGTCGTAATATTGGACCGGCAGGTGAAGAAACTTCGATCGAAGGTCTTGCCATCAGTGAAGGTATTTGGGTGTATCCCAAACGGTGAAGAGATCACTTGGGAGGCTGAGGGCGAGATGCGAAAGAAGTTCCCTCATCCCTACGAAGGTATGCGTAGCTTTGTATTTTAAAATTCGGGGACGAATTTTCTTTAAGAGGGGAAGATTGTAACACCTTAGGTCGTGTTTAGGGGTTAATTATTTTTTAATAGATAGTTTTTGGTAAAAAATTTACCAAATTGAGTTTTAGATATTTTATTCTAATTAATGAATATTTTTTTAGGATTTTTCTAGGCACACACATACTTGTGCATGTTAACTAGGGTTTAGATTCGAGGTTAAAACCATGATTAGCAACCATGGTGGGTTAACCTATTTGTATTAAGTGTTTTGGGATTTAATTGGGTTTTATTTATTTGTGTGATTTGGTTATTTGAATTTCTTTTCTTTTTCTTTTGTTGACTTGGTGCATGAGAGAGGGAGTATGGGCATGGCTTGAGCCATGCTCATTAAATGAAGAGAGAGGGAAAGAGAGAGGGGGTTGTTGACTTGGGGCCTCATTTTCTCACTCTCACTTCTCATTCTCACAACACTCTCTCACACACACACACCCAGCTGAGAGAGAGAGAGAGAGGCATCAGCTGCAGAAGCATGATCAGCAGCCACAGCACCAGCATCAGCTGCAGAAGCATCAGCATCAGCAACAACTACAACATCAGCAGCAGCTACAGCATCAGCAGCAGCACAGCAGGCAGCAGCAGCAGCAGCTCACCTCTTCTCCTCCTCCTCCCTCTTCCTGCTTCTTAGGGTCTAGTAAGGTATAATCTTTGAGCCTAACCCTCTAGATTTCTTAACTTACGTAGGATTTGCTTCGGTTTGTGTAAAAAGTGAGATTTTGTGCTTGAAATGGTGAATTGTGTGGACTTATGGTTTAGTGCTGTTAGTATTGGTTAACCTAGCCTAATTAGGTGTTATTAAGACCATGTAAACCTAGTTAGACCCTAGATTACACCAAAATACCATAGGGTTTCTAATTGTGCAAATTTAGTGTTTTTAAGTGAACTTTTTGGATTTCTGTGATCTGCTATAGGCCCGAGTAGTTCAGGTTGAAATTGAGTTACCTGGAGCTTGTATACAAGGTATAGACCACACCACCAGAGCCCGAGACCCCCACCCCATAGTGAGGCCGCCGGTTTTTTCATTCTGGCCGCAATTTGCGGCCAGATAGGGGAATTTTGGTTGATGTTTGCTTGGGTAGGAGTCTGTTGTTATTTTTAGGACAGTGGTATGTATAGTTTTGTAAGTTGTTAGCCTGGGTAGAATCTGGGATGTTAAATCATATTTCTAGTACGTTTGGTTCGCGCGATACGAGAGAGGGTTCCATGATTCAGCGTATCGCGGCGTGTCGAGGTTAGTTTTAGACGCGTGCACACGTTTAGCGTATCATACACACGCGCGTTTAGTTCGCGACGCGAGCGTATCGTTTGACTTCGATATCGCGTTTTGCGAGTTAGTTGCTTATATATGGATTCTTAAGTAATTCCAGGTTCGCAGGCGGGTACGTCGGACGAAGCTAAGAAAGGGAAGCGGGTGGTCGGCTACGAGTAGCGCACGACCAGGTGAGTAGATTTAACATCTACGGGGAAATCGCCCGTATGGCGTTCAGCGTCAGGGCGTGTTAGGATATTTAGTATAGATGTTCATATGGACTGTAGTAGCTTACCCTTTTATTGCATATAGAAATGATAGCATAGGACACTGCACTGTCACTAACGGTTCAAGTCGCACGAGTACGATTGATATGCTACACTCACACCGTTAGTGATTGCCATGACACTCACATCATAAGATTGCTATAAATCATATATCATGCACACTGTACATTCATACCAGTGCACACATATATTGATATCTTCATACCTGCGCACATGCACACTGTATATTCATACCAGTGCACATATATATTGATATCTTCATACCTACGCACATGCACACTGTATATTCATACCAGTGAACACATATATTGATATCTTCATACCTGCGCACATGCACACTGTATATTCATACCAGTGCATACATATATTGATATCTTCATACCAGCGCATATGCACACTGTATATTCATACCAGTGCACACATATATTGATATCTTCATACCCGCGCACATGCATACTGTATACTCATACCAGTGCACACATATATTGATATCTTCATACCTGCGCACATGCACACTATATATTCATACCAGTGCACACATATATTGATATCTTCATACTTGCTTAGATTACGCATTGAGATATGTTGTTTCCTTGTTAATTCTGGATTTGGGGAACCGTGGTATTTCAAAGAGAATAGTTAAATAGTTAAAAACCCGGTTTCCCTTGATATGATATTTCGATGCGTCCACCATGTGTTTTCTCGGTACTAAAATGATATATGTGAACCCGAATCGAGGAGTTGGATGAGGCTGATTACGGGTACATGGTGGACCCGGTATGGTACCCCGGGGCGAGAACGGTTTCGCTGTGTAGTAGACGGTGAGCCTGGCAGAGGGACTACTACCTACCGGTGATTGGTTGGACCTGGCGGTTATCCGGAGGATACCGACCAGAGTCGATGGATGGATACGGGATGACTCGTACTGCCGGGGCCGAGGGCTGATACCGCAGACTGAGCCCGTGGGCGGATCCGGACTGACGGATCCCCTATACAGGAGGATTTGCGTGTCGATGCTTGGCACGAGTATTTCTTGATATTTTGGGTGCCGATGTTAGGCACTCACGATTATATGAGATTTACAGGATTTGAGGACCGAGGAGGACGACGACGCCTGAGTAGTATTGGGATTTGGGTGCATTGATGGGTATCGATTATACTTTCCACGATGACATTCTGTGTAGATGTTATATTTCCCATGCTCAGTATGTAGTAATTGATATCTCATCCTGTATCTATTGTACCTGACATAGTACACATGCTTGCACGATCATTGCATACCCTGTTCATTCTATATATGGTGGTTAGACTGCATTGCAATACCTGATCATCACATTTCTTGCCCATCACATGGAGATGTTATTAGATCGCACTTGTTGCATGTTTTGAGCATCCGGTTCATCATATAGATGTTATCTGTTGATATAGGTTAGAGTATCGTTGCACGTGCATACTCGCGATTACCTTTATATGTTATCTTCTATTCACGAGTTGGCAACTCACCCCCGTTGTGCCACAGTGTTTGCAGGTTGCCCTTCGGAGTAGTCACGACAGGCTGCGTTCTTGCATCTTTTGACACAGATACCCCTACAGTTGGTGTACTAGCTCTTTTGCTGATAGGTGGGTTTTGTGCGGTATCTTGTTATCTTTCAGTTATGTACATTGTTGTATCTAGTACTCTCCATCTACCACTTATGTATCGACTTAGAGACCAGTTGTGAGGGCGATGTATTTTATTTTGTATTCTGGCGTCGAGCTCGTTGTGAGCCGACTTTACTTATGCAGTTTATTCTATCCGTGATGTTTCTCACTTGTTGCTCATTTTCTTCGCTACGGCGTCGTATATTGTTATCTTAGTAATTGGTTCTATTAAATGCTTAAATCACTCTATACCTTTACTGGTTTGATTTCTGGGTTTTCGGCTTACTTAGTCGCGTTACGCCTGTAGACGTTACGTGGTTAAGTGCCAGTCACGGGCCAAACTTTGGGTCGTGACAGAAATGGAGTCCATGTACACCAACAAAGTATGCACTTTGAACATTGCTCCAGAAGGGGTAAAACTCGTAGGCTGCAAATGGATCTTCAGAAAGAAGATTGGTGTAGATGGATAGGTTGAAACCTATAACGCCAGACTTGTTTCTAAAGGTTTTCGTCAAACACCTAGTTTGGACCATGATAAAACCTTTTCTCCAGTGTCTATGCTCAAATCAATTCGGATCTGCCATTGCTGCCTTCCAAGATTTTGAGATCCGGCAGATGGACATAGAGACGGCTTTTCTAAATAGTGATTTGGAAGAGTGCGTCTATATTGATCAGCTAGACGGTTTCAATAAGAGTGGGAGTAGCGGGACATTATGCAAGTTGCTTAAGTCCATTTATTAACTAAAGCAGGCGTCGCGGAGTTGGAACATCTATTTTTATTGAGACAGTCAAAGAATTCGACTTTATCAAAAATCCAGATGAACCATGCATTTATAGTAAAATTTTAGCAAGAACTGTGGAATTCCTCGTTGAGTACGTGGATGACATTCTGTTGATAAGAAATGGCATTCCTATGCTACAATCAGTCAGAGGATTCTTGTCATAGAGGTTCTCCATGAAAGACCTGGATGATACCAACTACATTCTGGGGATCCAGATCTATCGTGATAGATCAAAGAGAATGGTGGGACTTTCACAGTCAAGGTACAACAGCACCATACTGAAAATATTTAGTATGGATAATTCTAAGCACGGTAGTCTACCTGCTTGTCACGGAATCGCCCTCTCCAAAGAGATGTCTTCCAAGACTGATTTGGAAAGGGCTCGCATGTTGATTATACCCTACACTTCTGCGGTAGGCTCTATAATGTATGCGATGTTGTATACCAGACCAGATGTTGCTTACGCACTTAGCGTGGTAAGCCGGTATTAGTCAAACCCAGGGGAGAAGAACTGGATAGTAGTAAAGAACATTCTCAAGTACCTAAGAATGACTAAGGTGATGTTCTTGGTGTATGGAGGAAAAGACCTCCAGATTGAGGCTTTTGCTGACTCCATCTTCCAGAGTGATAAGGATGACTCCAAGTCCATGTCGAGTTATGTCTTTACACTGAGTGGATCGGCGGTCTATTGGAAGAGCCCCAAGAAGGACACCATTGCAAACTCGACGATGGAAATAGAGTAGTTCGCTGCATGAGACGCCACAAAAGAGGCAGTCTGGATGAGGAAGTTCTTAATTGAACTTCAGGTGGTTCCTTCCATTTGTTGGTCCAATACTTTAGTATTCTGACAACATGCGGCGATATAGCTTTAGGGAAGGAACCCAGGTCCCATCAGAGATCCAGACATATCTTGAGGAGGTACCACCTGATCAGGGAGATTGTTGATCCGCAGGAGATCAAGGTGAGGAGAGTAGATACAAAGAACAATACTGTAGATCCACTCACAGAGGCCATCCTTCAGACAATGTTCGAATGGCTATTCGAGATCTTCGGTCTGCGATATGCCAATATATGGCCTTAGTGCAAGTGGGAGATTGTTAGTGATATATGCCCTAGAGGCCATTATTGTATCATACTGGATTGTATATTACTTAATGGGAGCTTGGGATATACACGGATATAGTAACAGTCTTGCTCGAAATGGTAGTATGCTACCTGGTTTGTTTCTACCTCAATATGTGCATGTGTTTTCTTAGCATAACGCTTATACATATTGGCAGAGCCCTCAGGATCTTTGCTTGATTACCAGCATTGTGATAGCAGTCACACTAGTGGGGGCTGGGTAGTCTATAAGCATATCATATAAAGGTCCTTAGTCGTAGGATTATCGAGACGGGGCATCGATACTCCACAGTTGACTAGTGTATACGCTTCTCATCCCAGCATGGGAGATGGTCTGTCCCACAGCCATTAGTACGTTGTACTGGAGATAGTATGCAGGTGCTCATTAGGTTATGAGTACACTGGACAGGACTCGTCAGGAACTGTTGGTGGGTTTTATACCTATCGTCGAGTAGCAGCTCCCAGGTGACATGAGTACATCTTAGTCCGTCGACTTAACACTGCTACTTCGCCTCTAGTGTATTCCCATTGTACTTTGATTACTACCCTATCACGGCTCAAATGAGTCGTGCAAACAGGTAGTAGTTGGGTGCAGTCCCGAAGCACTTGGAGGCAGTGGCGGTTAGATAGGATTCGTCTCTCCCGGTATTGGGGGTTGATATCGCGATGTGTTCGGAAGGCCATTACACAAAGTCCTTGGCCATGGCACGCGAGATTTACAGGTAGGTACTCCAGTTGTTTCTCAGGGTGTTTTGGGCTACTCTCCGACACGACTTAATGCGCTATTAGCGGTCTGACGATTACCGCTCACTTGGCCCGATATGCGATATTCTTAGATGAACAGACCAGACTGTACAGAGATTGTCACATTCAGGCTCAGTGGGAGTTTAGATGAGTTAGCTCATCGGCCTTCTTTTCGACATCTATCTGGGGACCGTTACGTGCAGCTAGTACCGCTTGCGGCCTATAGTTAAACCCATTGCCAGCGTAGTGTCGAGTCTTTAGAGTCCCACACAGAGGGTTTCCCTGCACCGGGGCAAAACGTGCAAAGGCCGTATGGTTTTACGGCAGGGCTTCGATCACTTACATGTACTTGTACACGTATGATGATCGGGCGGATAATACTAGTGGGCTTTGGTTTAAGCCGGATCCTAGTATTATTTTTATGGATTTATTTCGTCTCTTTGTATTCGTGTTCTTCAGAATGCGGATGCGGGTATGTATATACGGATGAAGGGCATTCTCTTAATTCCTCGGGATTGGCTTCTAGAAAGGGAACACCTATTAGAGTTTTATTCTTTATGGATTAAACCTTATTTGGATGGAGAAAATGAGGTGGAACCTGGCATGGCTACTTGGTGACTCATGTTCATGAGTCACTACAAGATATTTGTGAAGACTTGTAGATATTTTAATGTAATATTTATCTCATAAAATATCTCATATTCTTTATTCTATCCTAAGAGGGCAGCTATGCCTCCTTCAAGCTTCACTTCTCCTTTCTCATTTCCTCAAGCCTCTTCTCTTCATCACAAACCCTAGGCCTCTCATGAGTTGAGAAACCTAGGGTTCCAAGAGACAAATCTCTCCATCTTCTCACTTCATAACCTAGGACTTCTAGTTTAGCGAACTTGAAGCCGTAGTTACCACGGATTTGAGGTAGGAGCTCGGACTATAGACTCTCGGGTGGATCGTCTTTGACTCGAGGAGGCCGTCGAGGTTGCTACGTTCCGTTATGATCCTTGGAGGCGACGACGAGTGGAGAACAGCGATGAAGACCCAAAGGACTTGAATCGTGAGGTATAACTTTGTATCCGAGTAGTTAAACCTCAAGTAGGTTGCTAGCTATGGTTTATGTTCGATCCTTGGTTCTAGTCGGTGTTGCGAAGCCCGTAGAAATCATTTTTTGCAATTTCCGCCTCCCCGCGAACACGTAGGGTGCACGACATCGACTTACATATGTATGGCTCATAACGGTTTGAGAAACTACTAATAACACTTAACAGTAAATCTCATCAACAGCCCTGGCCAGGGTCTTCCTGTTATAGCCAATCGAGCATATAAACTCCTTATACCGGAAGAGACGAAACCCCTCCTATCGCTCATTGCCTCCATGTGACTCGGGATTGTACCCAAAATCCACCTGTTTGCATGACTCCTTTGGCCATGGTAGGGAGGAAATCAAAGCACAGTGGGAACCATACAAGACTCTATAACGATTTCGGGTCTACAGACTAACATGTACCAGTGTCACTAGAGAGCTGCTATCTGATTGTAGGTATAGTACCATCTAGGAGTTCTCGGCGAGTCTTGTTCGGTGTACCCATTCTCTAATGAACACCTATGTTCAATCTTTGATGTCAAACACCAATGGATATGGGATTAACCATCGCCCCCTATAGGGTCAAGAAACGTACACACTAGTCTACTATGTAATATCGATGCCCTGTCTCGATACTCCCTCGACTAGGAACTGTTTAAGGATGTGATTGTAGACTACACAAGTCCCAGTAGTATGATCTGCATCATAATACTTGTAGTCAAGCCAACATCCTAAGGGCTTTATCAACATGTATCAGAGACACAATATAACAATAATACAAGTGTACATGTTAATATAAAGAGCAACTAGATAGCATACTATCATGTTGAGCAAGAAAGTCCTCTATATATATGTCCAAGCATCCACTATAATATACATCAATGTACAATAATGGCCTCTAGGGCATACATATCCCTAACAATCTCCCACTTGTACTAAGGCCAGTTGTTGTAGTATCTCATACCCAACATCCCATATAGTCTCTCGAATTGCGTCTGGGGAAGGGCCTTCATGAGTGGATCCGCTACGTTGTCCTTCATGTTAACTCCCTTGACCTCGATCTCCCATCGATCAACTATCTCCCGGCTCAGGTGATACCGCCTAAGAATATATCTGGATCTCTGATGGGATCGGGGTTCCTTGGCCAAAGCCACAGCTTCGTTTTTATCACAATATATAAGTATTGGATGCTCAATGGATGGAACCACACCAAGTTCAGCTATGAACTTCTTCATCCAGACAGCCTCTTTGGCAGCATCGTTAGCAGCGATTTATTCAGCTACCATCGTCGAGTCTGCTATGGTATCTTGGTTGGAACTCTTCCATCATACCGCCCCTCCATTGAGGGTGTAGACAAAGCCCGAGACCGACTTACTGTCGTCCTTATCACTTTGGAAGCTTGAATCCGTAAAGGACTCCACCTGGAGTTCACCATTACCATACACCAAGAACATTTCGTTAGTCCTTCTCAAGTACTTAAGAATGTTCTTCACAGCTGTCCAGTGTTTCTACCCAGGACCTGATTGATACCTACTCACTACACCTAGCGAGTAAGCGGCATTCGGTCTGGTACACAACATCACATACATGATTGACCCGACTGCCGAAGCATAGGGTATCCCTTGCATGCGAGCCCTCTCCAGATCAGTCTTGGGAGACATTTCTTTAGAGAGAGTGATTCTTAAACAAGTAGGTAAATTACCACGCTTAGAATCTTCCATACTAAACCTCTTAAGTATGGTGTCAATGTACCTAGATTGGGACAATCCCAACATCCGTTTAGATCTATTTCTATAGATCTTAATCCTCAGGATATAGGAGGCATCACCAAGATCTTTCATGGAGAATTTGTGTGATAAGAAGAGCTTGACCGAGTGTAGCATAGGAACATCGTTTCCTATCAAGAGTATTTCATCCGCGTACAATACGAGGAAGACAACCTTACTCTCTACAACCTTCTTGTATATACAAGGTTCATCTACGTTTTTGATGAAGTCAAACTCTTTGATAGCTTCATCAAAACAGATGTTCCAGCTCCGCGATTCCTGCTTTAATCCGTAGATTGATTTAAGCAGCTTACACACGCTTCCGCTGCTCCCACTACCTACGAAGCCTTCTTGCTGTGTCATGTACACGCTCTCTTCTAAATCACCATTTAGAAAAGCAGTCTTTACGTCCATCTGCCACATTTCATAGTCATGGTATGCAGCAATGGAAAGTAGGATCCTGGTGGACTTAAGCATAGCCACTAGAGAAAAGGTTTCATCATAGTCGACACCTGGTCATTGACGAAAACCTTTTGCTACAAGTCTAGCTTTGAAAGTCTCAACTTTTCCATCTATACCAATTTTCTTCTTAAAGATCCACTTGCTCCCGATGGGTTTTACTCCTTCAGGAGCAACTTCCAAAGTCCATACTTTGTTGGTGTACATGGATTCCATCTTAGATCGCATAGCATCCAGCCATTTCACAGAGTCCCCACGTATGATGGCCTGCTCGAAACTAGTTGGGTCATCATCTTCCATGATGGAATTATTGCTCCCACCGTGTATAAGAAAATCATGGTATCTCTCAGGTGGATGAGGAACCCTAATAGATCTGCAGAGTGGCTGTGGTTCGTCGGAGACTATTGAATCTCCGGTTCTACCAAATTGCCAGTTATAGTTTGTGTAGCTGGAACTTCTTCCAGTTCTATCTCATTGCCACTAATTTCTTATGAGTCTATGTTACCCACCCCGGTACTTTCGGGGAGGCGGAATAGGTAAAAATCGAATTTTTCTCACAAGGAAACATAGACTAACCATGAAGTATCTTTTCTAAACAAAAACTAACAAAGTAACTTAGAGTTTTACTACTAGGTTAGATGATTATACCTTGGTCTTGAACTCCTTCTATTCTTGTATTGCTTCCTCTTCTTGTGAGCTCCTTGGAGTAGTGTAGATGGCTCCTCCTCATCGTGTTCTCTTTACCAAAGAAAGATCCACCCGAAGGCCTCTACCTTGAGCTCCTACCTCAACAATGAAGTAACTAGAGTGCTTGGCTTACTAGACTAAGAACCCTAGAGTAAGTAGAGAAGTGTTTTGGTGGTTTGATCTCACAAAGCTCTTGATTTTCAACTCATGAAACAAGAGAGCTTTGAGAGAGGAAGAGGAGAGAGCTAGCAAGAGAGAGAATGTGTCATGATAAAATGAGGAGATAGCTCTCATATCACCAAAAAGAATAATGATAATTTTAATTAGGATAAATTGTCATGGTTGATGTTGATTTGACCATTATCATGTCACAATTAAAGCTAAGCATGCTCACAAAAATATCTAAGTCAACATGGGTCAACTTAGTCAAATGGTCAAACCAATTAACCATGATACAATTATCTCTAATTAAAACTCATTAATCAATTTTCTCCGTCTCATTATGGTTTTAATCAAGTCAATGGTCAAAACCCTAATGAGGTTCCTCTGCCTCTGTCAACTGTGTATACACACCCGCATCCGTGTTCCGAGGAACACAAATACTATGAGAATGAAACAACCCAAAACCAAATACTAGGATCTGGTTTAAACCAAATCCCACTAGTATCAACTGCCCGAACGCTGAAAACGCACAAGTATGCATATGTGAACGAACCCTGTCGTAAAACCATACGACCTCTATCTCGTTTCGCCCAAAGCTGAACAACCCTCTGTGTGGGACTCTAAAGACTCGACACTATGCTGGCAGTGGGTTTAACCATAGGCTGCAAGCGGTACTAGCTGTACGTAACGGTCCCCAGGTAGATGCCAATAAGAAGACCGATGAGGTGAACCTATCTGAACTCCTACCGAGCCTGAATGTGACAATCTACGTACAGTCCGGTCTGTTCGTCTAAGAGTATCGCATGTCGGGCCTAGGGGGGCGGTAAACGTCAGACCCCTAATAGCGGTACAAGGTGTGTCGGAGTGTAGCCCAGAACACCCTGAGAAACTACTGGAAACACTACCGGTAAATCTCGCTTGCCGTGGCCAGGGACTTTGTGTAATGGCTCTCCTAGACACAGCGCGATATCAACTTCCAATACAGGAAGAGACGAATCCTGTCTAACCGTCACTGCCTCCAAGTGCTTCGGGACTGCACCCAACTACTACCTGTTTGCACGACTCAATAGAGCCGTGGTAGGGTAGTAATCTAAGAACAGTGGGAACACACTCGAGGCAAAGTGACAGTGTCAAGTCAACGGACTAAGCTGTACTCATATCACCTGGGAAATGATAACTGACGATAGGTATAATACCAACCAACAGTTCCCAGCGAGTCATGTCCAGTGTACTCGTAACCTAACGAGCACCTGCATTCTATCTCCAATACGACGTACCGATGGCTGTGGGACAAACCATCTCCCCTCTTGGGATGAGAAACATATACACTAGTCTACTCTGGAGTATCGATGGCCTGCCTCGATAATCCTACGACCAGGGACCTGTATAAGGATATGCTTGTAGACTATCCATCCCCCACTAGTATGACTGCCATCACAACGCTGGTAGTCAAGCAAAGATCCTAAGGGCTCTATCAAAATGTATTAGCAATATGTTAAAAGAAACACATACACATATTAAGATACATACAAACCAAGTAGCATACTACCATATTGAGCTAGAATGTCAATCCGTGTATATATCCCAAGCTTCCAAAATGTAATATACAAACTAGTACTATACAATAATGGCCTCTAGGGCATATCACACTAACATCTCTTTCACATGAAATTCCTTTTCTAAAATGGTGGCATATTGAGAAAAAAACACCTTTTATTCCTCAGTGTGGTAGAAGATATATCCATATGAATCCTTTGGATATCCCACAAATTCACACAAAACAGACCTTGCCCCGTGCTTGTTCGGATTCTGCTTTTTAACATAGGCCGGCCAACCCAATATCTTAACTCGTTTAAGAGATGGTCTCTTCCCATTCCATACCTCATATGGATTGGTAGGCACGGATTTTGTCGGAACCCTATTCAATAGGTATGCAGCTGTCTCAAGTGCATAACCCTAAAAGGAAATCGGTAACTCAGCAATACTAATCGTAGAGCGCACCATATCTAATAAGGTGCGATTTCTCTGTTTCGATACTCCATTTGTACAGTTACTAGGCACTCTAACAAGGGTTAATAAGGCATCAACCACGCCCGATTAAAATTTTGACCGTGCAGAACAACCCTAAACAAGATCTTTGCTAGATTATTAGGGTTACACATGCAAGTAAATATCATTTACGACTAAGTGAATACGAAATACAACCTTTGTAGATCGGTCCTTCACTTCTAAAGCTCCTTGTCGTAGTCCCTTCGCTGCGATCATGGTTCTCTAGGGCTTTTGCATGGCTTCACGAGGCGAAAGAAGCGACCTTGCTTAAAGTCTTCGAGGCTGAAGATGATCTACGTCGAGGGAATACCAACTCAAGCTACTACTTCACTAACTAGAAAATTAGTGAAGCAAACACCCTAAACTAAAGTGCTAGTCTAGTAGAGGATGGAGAAATAGGAAGTGGGTTCACTTTAGAATTTATTTTTTCACAATGTTTCTCACTTTGGATCAAACCCTAGAGAACTTTTTAGCTCAAGGAAGAAGATGAAGAAATAAAATGAGAGAAAGATAATCATCAAGTGAGTAAGCCAACCATGGTGAGTGAGTATCATATACTAACTCATGTAGAGACACAACCATGGCTAAGTGTGATGGTTAGGCTAACAAATATCCAAAGTAAAAACAAACTTAGTGGACTTAGTCAATGCATGCACAAGCTTCCACAAACTTCATGCATTTTTCTAATCTTTCACTAATTTTTTAATTACTTTAAATATTAAACCCAACATAACAAATAGCATGGTGTAAGTCATACACCCATGAATGTTGTATCAACAACCATGATACAAAAAGAAAACACATTTTAATATATATCACATATATATTAAAGTTGTGCACATGTGAGAAAAATCCTTAAGTGAACAAATGTTAGTTAATGTAAATTGGTATATCATATACACAATTATACACTAAATTATTAAATCAACACTTGACTTAATAATCCGGTTATATCTCATATAACCGACTAAATTCCAATGTATCGACTTATCGAATCAACACTTAATTCGATAACCAGGCTATAACACATATAACCGACCTATACAAAAAGTCGCGAGAATAGGATACTGTATCACATACACGCATTATTCTCGATCCCGCACATATCACATATGCGCTCCTATTTTGTTTTGCTTTAGCCAGTAAAACCTCTATGTAGGACTCTAAAGACTCGTCAATACGCCGGCAGTAGGTGATGATCATATCAAGCACCCACAAGCCGTCAGCGGTACTAGCTGGACGTAATGGCTACCTGGGTATTGAGCGATCAGAAGATCAGCAAGCAAGCCCGCTCCAACTCCTGTAAAAGCCTGATGGTAACACTTGCCGTACAGTCCGGTGTCCTCGTCTAATATGTCGCATATCATGTCTAGGGGTAGTAAACGTCAGACCCCAATAACTGATAAGTCATGTCGATGTGAGTCTCATAACGGGTCGAGAAACTACTGGTAACACTTATCAATAAATCTCTAAATCATCCCTGGCCAGGGACTTCCCTGTTATGGCCAATCGAGCAAAATACAACATCAACCGCCAATACCGGGAGAGACGAAACCCCTCCTATCGCTCATTGCCTCCATGTGACTCGGGACTGTACTCAAAAACCACCGTTTTGCATGCCCTCTTAGACGTGGTAAGGTAGAAATCAAAGCACAGTGGGAATCACACAAGACTCTATGACGATCTTGGTTCTACAGACTAACCTGCACAAGTGTCACCAGAGAACTGCCATCTGACGTGAGGTATAATACCATCTGGGAGTTCTCGGCGAGTCCTTCCAGTGTACCCAGTCTCCACTGAGCACCCGTATATCATCTCTGATGTCAAACACCAATGGATATGGGATCATCCATCACCCATCTCATGGGTCGAAAAGCGTATACGCTAGTCTACTCTGGTATATCGATGCCCTGTCTCGATACACCTACGACTAGGAACATTAAAGGATGTACTTATGGACTACTCTGTCCCCACTAGTATGATCTGCATCATAGTCCAGGTAGTCAAGTACACATCCTAAGGGCTTTACCAACATGTAACTATAAGACAGTATCAAGAGACAAGTATAAATGTTAAGATAAAGAGCAACCAGATAGCATACTATCATATCAAGCAAGAAAGTCCTCTCTATATATGTCCAAGCATCCAATATAATATACATCATCTGTTCAATACTGGCCTCTAGGGCATACATACAACTAACAATCTCCCACTTGCACTAGGGCCAACTGCTGTAGTATCGCATACCAAGCATCCCGAAGAGTCTCTCAAACTGTATCTGGGGAATGGCCTTCGTGAGTGGATCCGCGGTGTTGTTCTTCATGTTAACCCTCCTGACCTCGATCTCCCGACGATCAACTATCTCCCAGATCAGGTGATACCACCTCAGAATATGCCTGGATCGCTGATGGGACCTGGGTTCCTTGGCCAAAGCCACCGCTCCATTGTTATCACAATACAAAGGTATTGGATGCTCAATGGATGGAACCACACCAAGTTCATTAATGAACTTCTTGATCTAGACAGCCTCTTTGGCAGCATCGTTGGCAGCGATGTATTCAGCCTCCATCGTCGAGTCTGCCACGGTTTCCTGCTTGGAACTCTTCCAGCTAACCGCCCCTCCGTAAAGGGTAAAGACAAATCCCGAGTGCGACTTAGAGTCGTCCTTATCACTCTGGAAGCTCGAATCGGTAAAGGAATCCACTTGGAGTTCTCCGTTACCATACACCAAGAGCATCTCTTTAGTCCTTCGTAAGTACTTGAGAATGCTCTTCACAGTTGCCCAGTGACTCTCTCCAGGATCAGCTTTATACATACTCACTACACTTAGTGAGTGTGCTACATCGGGTCTGGTACATAGCATCGCGTACATGATAGAGCCTACAGCCGAAGCATAGGGTATCCCTTGCATGCGAGCTCTCTCCAAATCAGTCTTGGGAGACATCTCTTTGGAGAGAGTAAGTCTAGAGATCGTGGGTAAGTTCCCACGCTTGGATTTTTCCATACTAAACCTCTTTAGTATGGTGTCAATGTACCTGGATTGGGACAATCCCAATATCCTTTTAGATCTATCTCTATAGATCATAATTCCCAGTATGCAGGAGGCATCACCTAGATCTTTCATTGAGAATCTTTGTGATAAGAAGAGCTTGACCGATTGCAGCATAGGAATGTCATTTCCTATCAAGAGTATGTCGTCCACGTACAATACGAGGAAGACAACCTTACTCTCTGCCACCTTCTTGTAGATACAAGGTTCATCTACGTTTATGACGAAATCAAACTCTTTGATAACGACGTCAAAGCAGATGTTCCAACTCCGCGATGCTTGCTTTAATCCATAAATGGATTTAAGCAGCTTGCACACCTTCCCGCTGCTCCCACTAGCTACAAAGCCCTCTGGCTGAGTCATGTACACGCTCTCTTTTAAATCACCGTTTAGAAAGGCGGTCTTAACATCCATTTGCCAGATTTCGTAGTCATGATATGCAGCGATGGCAAGCATGATCCGGATGGATTTAAGCATAGCCACTGGAGAAAAGGTTTCGTCATAGTCCACACCTGGTCTTTGACGAAAACCCTTTGCAACAAGTCTAGCTTTGAAAGTCTCCACGTTCCCATCTACACCAAGTTTTTTCTTGAAGATCCACTTGCTCCCAATGGGTTTTACCCCTTCAGGAGCATCTTCCAAAGTCCATACTTTGTTGGTGTACATGGATTCCATCTCGGACCGCATTGCATCCAGCCATTTCACTGAGTCCCCACTCGTGATGGCCTGCTCGAAGCTAGTTGGGTCATCATCCTCCATGATGCAATCCTCGCTCCCACCATCCATGAGAAAACCGTAGTATCTCTCAGGTGGGTGAGGAACCCTACTAGATCGGCGGAGTGGCCGGGGTTCATCGGGAACTACTGAATCCTCCGGTTCAACCAAATCTTCTGTCGTAGTCTGTATTGCTGGAACCTCTTCCAGTTCAACCTCCTTGCCACTAATCTCTTTTTCAAGAAATTCCTTTTCTAAAAAGGTGGCATGTCGAGAAACAAACTCCTTTTGTTCCTCGGTGTGGTAGAAGATATACCCGCGTGAATGTTTGGGATATCAAATAAACTTACAAAGAATGGACCTTGCCGCGAGTTTGTCCGGATTTTGCGTTTTTACATATGCCGGAAAACCCCATATCTTAACATAATTAAGACATGGTCTCTTTCCTTTCCATTTCTCATATGGAGTGGTTGACACAGATTTGGTGGGAACCATATTCAATAGGTCTGCAGCTGTTTCCAGTGCATACCCCCAGAAGGAAATAGGTAACTTAGCTGTGCTCATCATAGAGCGCACCATATCTAATAAGGTGCGGTTCCTCCGTTCCGATAAACCATTGTGCTGTGGTGTATATGGAGGAGTTAGCTGAGAGAGAATCCCATTCTCTTTTAGGAAGTCCAGGAATTCATTGCTCAAGTATTCACCTCCTTGATCAGATCGAAGGATTTTAATACTTTTTCTGGTTTGGTTCTCGACTTCTTGTTTATATTCTCTAAATTTCTCAGAAGCTTCTGATTTGTGTTTCATCAGGAACACATATCCGAACCTAGAGAGATCGTCAGTGAATGTAATGAAGTACGAAGAACCATTCCTGGCATGTGTAGACATGGGACCGCATAGATCACTATGTACCGGTCCTAAGAGTTCCGTAACTCTTTCTCCGTGTCCCGTAAACGGAGTTTTGGTCATCTTGCCTTTGAGATATGACCGGCAAGTGTCATAAGATGAAAATTCGAACGGTTTCAAATATCCATCCTTATGCAACTTAGCTAGCCGTGTCGCATTTATATGACCAAGTCTACAATGCCACAAAAAGGATTCGTTCATTTCTGAACTCTTCCTCTTATGTGTGTTTGTTATGCTTAGAACTGTTGATTGATTTACAACATAAACGCCATTGCACATCGTGCCTGATCCAACCAATTTTTGGTTTAGAAAAATGTTCATGACATTATCCTGTAATACAAAATTATATCCCTCTTTACTTAACAAAGAAACCGATATAATGTTGCATATCAGGTTCGGTATGTAATAGCATTCGTTCAGAATCAATGTATTACCAGTTGGCAATACAAGGTGATATTCCCCGACGGTTTTAGCTGCAACAATTGCACCATTTCAAACCCTTATGTCTTTATCACCTTCTCCAAGTTCTCTACCTTTCCTAAGCCCATGTAACTTATTACATATATGGGATCCTGACCCGGTATCTAATACCCAGGACGTAGAGAAAATGGAGAAACAGTTCTCTGTAACGAACACACCCGAAGAAAATGCATCAACAAGTACTTTCTTCATTCAGGTGGCATGGGAATCCTGGTATTCCCCTATATCTTGTTCAGTCTTATCACTTTTATAAGAAAGAACGGAACCAACGTTCCCCAGCACAGTATAACATGCGGGTTCAGTCAATACATCCATATTATTATCTTGATTAAGGCATGATATGGTCGCTACCTGGAAAGAGAGAGAAGAAAAACACTTTAGCGTATGCTCTTGCAAGATCAGATTGGTTATTATTTTATCTAATCAGGATGGCTCCCACTGTTTTTATCAAATCTTCCTTCAAACCCTAAAAGGAAAGACTAGCCGGGATTAATTACACTCTACAACTTCGCCAATCTTTCAGCCAGGCCAGTGTCGGTACTTTGAAGGAGGTTCCCTGTGCTTTCGCACGGACCTAATTAAAGTAAACCTCGTTTTCCCAGAGACGTAACCCCGTTGACACCTTTCTAGATACCTACATGATCGGCTAATTGTCCTGTGTAAAACACTCCCAGGAGTAACAATTACTCGCAGTGGGTATCGGGATCCAACTATCTCATAGAAGGTATGCAATCTCATTGCAAATTTCAACACTTGAAATTCCCGATAATATTTTGCCCCTAGCGTCCCATGTCCTTGACGCAGGCCAACAAACCATAGTGCGCTAGTCAAATTCAACCCGTCATTTCTTGATTGAATTAAACCCACCCGTACGACCCTTGACGCAGGCCAACAAAGTCGCACGACTACCTTAATCCAATCTGCATCATATGCATAAACAGATAAATACTAGTTAGCTACCGCACACTACACCTTGACGCATGCCAACAAACGTAGCACGAATACTAAGTAGGACTTATCTGAAATGACGGAGGGCTACGACAGGTTTTTCTGAAAACCTATTACGTAATGAACTTGATATCATTGTAGAATCGAGTGAATTTTGAAATTGAGTGATTTTGAGACTTTTATTAGTTTTGCTAAAGAGGTCACTCCCGGTGAAGGGATCTCGGCTCTTTCCTTATGGAATAAGGTGCAGGATATATCATATATATCGCTATGCAAAGCAAAAACTCCAAAAGCAATAAAAAACAAACCGAGTGTTGTAGCATCTGCCAGTTTTGCTAAAGAGGTCACTCCCGGTGAAGGGATCTCGGCTCTTTCCTCATCGAATAAGGTGCAGGATATATCATATATATCGCTATGCAAAGAAAAACTGTAGCTACCCTTTTTGAAAATTTGATTCTACAACATCTTTTAGGTTTTTTTCTTTCATTAATCACATTAATGAAGTCCCATCATTTAAGTCACCTAAACATCGCAGATAAATACGACGTACACTTATGCCATCCGCATTCGTCTTGATGTCCCCTCGTGCACCGTTAGGTTAGGTAACTATCGGCAGAGCGGGGCAGGGCTAGTGCGAGTGTAAAACATAAGTAAAGTCTATATAATATATAGTATCCATCTCAACATATCAAATGATCACATCATAGATATCGCAGCAGAAGAAACATATGAAATAATAGATATACTAGGAGGTCCGTGTTTTATTTTGAGCCTCTATAAAACACGGATTCCATGGTCGCGATGAATAGACAAACCCACACCCCTAGACCTCTACGAGAGCGGCAAGCAACCCTTTCAATTCTAGAGTTATAAGACCCGGACTCGACTCCTCGAGTTGGTCTCCTACTGGACTCTAGAACCCGGTTACTTGTGCTCTCCACCTTGGGTCTACCTAATGCGGAAAAGTAAATAATATACAATGGTGACATCATCCTCATCCTGGAAGTGCTCCAATAAAAGAATATTACATACAATGAATTTTACATGAATGAAAATAAAAACCCTCATCTCACATAAAAACCACGGCTATTCAAAAACGCGACGATCCAATATAATATATCCAGCAACATATAACATCACATGTCATCAACGTAAGTAAATATGTGCATCCCAATAGTCGTTGACATATAGCAACGAAACCGGCGATATCATATATTACACTTACGGTCGCAGAAAAGAAAGTGTAAAACTACAACATTTGGAATCCACAATCTCTTTAGACATCGTAAATCCGAAATATCACATACTTCGCATTTCATGCCTAACTATATGAATTCCACATATTGTATCACATTCCAGATAAATAGACAGTATTAAACTTTCCAATCGAATAATCAAATACCCAAGATTTCCTTAATAGCTCAACACTTGAGCGGAGTTCAAAAAAATTCCAGAATACGTCACAGTACCAACAGTCCAGCCGTAGAAGGGTCAAGCCAACGCCTCACATGTGGCACGCCGTACGGCCCCAAACCCTAAGGTTTAGAAGCAGTTCAGATGGTCACATAATCGAGTTAAGGTTTGTGTTCTTCCAGAGGGTCCATCGCGTCACATGCACGTTTTTCCGAAAGATTTAAACTCAAGAAAAATTCAACACTTGAAAGTTTTTCGTGTCGGCAAAAAGTGAGTTAATGATATCCGTTGGAACATTTTAATACTTTCTAAATTATCCGGAAAAATCACGAAATTAAATTTTCCGATCGAATCAACGGATACAAAATAATCCCCAGAACACTCAACACTTGAGTCAGATTAAAAATACCCAGAAGAATGTACAAGTACCTACGGATATTACTGCACAAAACACTAACCCTAATTCTACTATTCCGCCGCGGAACCACCGCGAAAGCAAGGTATTGCCGAGGTTCCGCGGCGCTTTGGTGGAATTAGGATGTCGTATTTTACAGTAACTCTTAGAATTCCCTACTGATTTTTTTGAGTATTTTTAATGCAGAAAAAATCACATTTTTACAAAATTTCCAGAGAGGGGTCTATTTCGACGTTTCGGGGTTCGATCGGAGTTTTAACTTCGTAAACACGGCGCTTAATGCTCTATCTAGGCTCTGATACCACTGTAGTGTTACTAGGAACTCTAACAAGGGTTAAGAAGGCATCAACCATGCCCGATTAAAATTTTAGCCGTGCCGAACAACCCTAAACAAGATCTTTGCTAGATTATTAGGGTTACACATGCAAGTAAATATCATTTACGACTAAGTGAATACGAAATACAACCTTTGTAGATCGGTCCTTCACTTCTAAAGCTCCTTGTCGTAGTCCCTTCGCTGCGATCATGGTTCTCTCGGGCTTTTGCATGGCTTCACGAGGCGAAAGAAGCGTCCTTGCTTGAAGTCTTCGAGGCCGAAGATGATCTACGTCGAAGGAATACCAACTCAAGCTACTACTTCACTAAGTAGAAAATTAGTGAAGCAAAAACCCTAAACTAAAGTATTAGTCTAGTAGAGGAGGGAGAAATAAGAAGTGGGTTCACTTTAGAATTTATTTTCTCACAAAGTTTCTCACTTTGGATCAAACCCTAGAGAGCTTTTTAGCACAAGGAAGAAGATGAAGAAATAAAATGAGAGAAAGATAATCATCAAGTGAGTAAGCCAACCATGGTGAGTGAGTATCATATACTAACTCATGTAGAGACACAATCATGGCTAAGTGTGATGGTTAGGTTAACAAATATCCAAAGTAAAAACAAACTTAGTGGACTTAGTCAATGCATCCACAAGCTTCCACAAGCTTCATGCATTTTTCTAATCTTTAACTAATTTTGTAATTACTTTAAATATTAAACCCAACATAACAAATATCATGGTGTAAGTCTCATACACCCATGAATGTTGTATCAACAACCATGATACAAAAAGAAAACACATTTTAATATATATCACATATATATTAAAGTTGTGCATATGTGAGAAAAATCCTTAAGTGAACAAATGTTAGTTAATGTAAATTAGTATATCATATACACAATTATACACTAAATTATTAAATTAACACTTGACTTAATAATCCGGTTATATCTCATATAACCGACTAACATCCAATGTATCGACTTATCGAATCAACACTTAATTCGATAACCAGGCTATATCACATATAACCGACCGATACAAAAAGTCGCGAGAATAGAATACAGTATCACATAAACGCATTATTCTCGGTCCCGCACATACCACATATGCGCTCCTATTTTGTTTTGCTTGAGCCAGTAAAACCTCTATGTAGGACTCTAAAGACTCGTCAATACGCCGGCAGTAGGTGATGATCATATCAAGCACCCACAAGCCGTCAGTGGTACTAGCTGGACGTAACGGCTACCCGGGTATTGAGCGATCAGAAGATCAGCAAGCAAGCCCGCTCCAACTCCTGTAAAAGCTTGATGATAACACTTGCCGTACAGTCCGGTCTCCTCGTCTGATATGTCACATATCATGTCTAGGGGTGGTAAACGTCAGACCCCAATAACCGATAAGTCGTGCCGATGTGAGGCTCATAACTGGTCGTGAAACTACTAGTAACACTTACCAGTAAATCTCTAAATCAGCCCTGGTCAGGGACTTCCCTGTTATGGCCAATGGAGCACAGTGCAACATCAACCCCCAATACAGGGAGAGACGAAACCCCTCTTATCGCTCATTGCCTCCATGTGACTCGAGACTGTACCCAAAAACCACCGTTTTGCACGCCCTCTTGGACGTGGTAAGGTGGAAATCAAAGCACGGTGGGAATCACACAAGACTCTATGACGATCTCGGGTCTACAGACTAACCTGCACAAGTGTCACCAGAGAACTACCATCTGACATGAGGTATAATACCATCTGGGAGTTCTCGGTGAGTCCGTCCATTGTACCCAGTCTCCACTGAGCACCCGTATACCATCTCTGATGTCAAACACCAATGGATATGGGATCATCCATCGCCCATCTCATGGGTCGAGAAGCGTATACGCTAGTCTACTCTGGTATATCGATTCCCTATCTCGATACACCTACGACTAGGAACATTAAAGGATGTACTTATGGACTACTCTGTCCCCACTAGTATGATCTGCATCATAGTCCAGGTAGTCAAGTACACATCCTAAGGTCTTTACCAACATGTAACTATAAGACAGTATCAAGAGACAAGTATACATGTTAAGATAAAGAGCAACCAGATAGCATACTATCATATCGAGCAAGAAAGTCCTCTCTATATATGTCCAAGCATCCAATATAATATACATCGTCTGTACAATAATGGCTTCTAGGGCATACATACAACTAACACCATTGTGCTGTGGTGTATACGAAGGAGTAAGCTGAGAGAGAATCCCATTCTCTTTTAAATAGTCTCGGAACTCCATGCTCAAGTATTCTCCTCCCCGATCAGATCGAAGGATTTTAATACTTTTACCCGTCTGGTTCTCTACTTCGTTCTTATATTTCATGAATTTCTCAAAAGCTTCAGACTTGTGTTTCAACAAGAACACATGTCCAAATCTAGAGAGATTATCGGTGAATGTAATAAAGTACGAGTAACCATTCCTGGAATGAGTAGACATAGGACCGCATACATCACTATGTATCAGTCCCAAGAGTTCATTAGCTCATTCTCCGTGTTTAGTAAATGGAGTTTTGGTCATTTTACCTTTGAGATATGACTCGTAAGTTTCATAAGATGTAAATTCGAACGGATTCAAATATCCATTTTTATGTATCTTAGCTAGCCTTCTCGCATTGATATGACCTATTCTATAATAGCACAAGTAGGCTTCATTCCTTTCTGAACTCTTTCTCTTGTGTGTGTTCTGTATGTTTAGAAATGTCGTTTGATTTAGAACGTATATACCATTACATAACGTGCCAAACCTAATCAACACTTGATTGAGAAAAATGTTCATAACATTATCCTCTAATGTGAAATTATATCCTTCTTTAGTTAGCAAAGAAATTGATATAATATTGCACATCATCTTTGGTACGTAGTAACATTCATTCAGAATCAATGTCTTCCTAGTTGTTAACACTAGGTGATATTCGCCAACTGTTTTGGCTGCAACAATTGCACCATTCCCTACTACTAGAGACTTATCATCCTTTCCCAGTCCTCTACCTCTCTTTATCCCATGTAACAAATTACATATGTGGGATCCTGATCCGGTATCCAATACACAGGACGTAAAGTAAACTGAGAAACAGTTCTCGGTATCGAACACACCCGAAGAAGATGCATTGGTATGCTCCTTCTTCGTTCGGGTGGCGTGGGAATACGAGTATTCCCCTATTCCTTGCTCAGACTTATCACAGTCATAAGATAGAGCGCAACCTATCCTAGTATAATAAGTGGGTTCGGTCAATACATCCATATTATTATCTTGATTAAGGCGTGTCATTGGTCGCTACCTGGAGAAAGAGAAGGAAATGCATTAGTGTGCGCTCTTTGCAAGATTAGATTGGTTATTATCTTATCTAATCAGGATGGCTCCCACTGTTTTTATCAAATTTTCCTTCAAACCATAAAAGGTAAGATTAGCCGGGATTAATTATACCCTACAAGTTCACCGATCGTTCAGCTAGGTAGGTATTGGTACTCCGAGGGAGTCTCCCCATGCTTTCGCATGGAACTAATTAAATAATCTCGTTTCCGCAGGGGCATCACCCCGTTAACACCTTTCTTAGACACCTAATGGATCGGCCAATTGTAAAGTGGAAAACTCTTCCAGGAGTAACTCTTACTCGCAGTGGGTATCGGGATCTAACTATCTCATAGAAGGTATGAAATCTCATTGCAAATTTCAACACTTGAAATCCCCAATATCGGTTTTTACCCCTAGCAACTTATGACCTTAATTATGGTCAACAAATCATAAGCACTATCCAAGTTCAACCCGTCATTTCGTGATTGAATTAAACCTACCCGTACGCCCCTTAACTATGGTAAACAAAGTCCTACGACTACCCTAATCCAATCGCATCACATACGGCAGATGAGCACTAATCAGCTACCGCACACTACACCTTGACTATGGTCAACAAACGCAGCATGAATACTAAATAACTCTTATCTGAAATGACGGAGGACTACGACTGGTTCTTAAAAAAACCTTTAACGTAATGAACTTGATATCGTTGTAGAATCTAGTGTTTTGAACAGGAGTGTTTTTGTGGCTTTAGCTTGTTTTGCTAAAGAGGTCACTCCCGGTGAAGGGATCTCGGCTCTTTCTTCATCGAATGAGGTGTTGGATATTCATCAAGGAATACCACTATGCAAAATAAGAACTAGAGAAGCTATTAAAATAAAACCGAGTGGGTTGTAGTATTTGCTAGTTTTGCTAAAGAGGTCACTTTCGGTGAAGGGATCTCGGCTCTTTCCTCATCGAATGAGGTGTTGGATATTCATCAAGCAATACCACTATGCAAAGCAAAAGCTAGAGCTACCTTTTTAAAATTTCGATTCTACAGCATCTTTAGGTTTCTTTTCTTTTCATTAATTTCATTAATGAAGTCCCATCATTTAATGTTTCTCTAAACATCATAGAAAATGAAAATAAAATAGAACGTATGCTTATGCCATCCGCATTCGCCACGGGCGCCATTAGGTTACTTAACTAACGGCAGAGCGGGGGCTGGACTAGCGTGGGTGCAAAACATAAGCAACATTTATTATATATATCATATATATATAGCATCCGTCTCACGCAATTATATGATCACATCACAGAACCAAGCTGCAGAAGTCAACATATGAAATATTGGATATACTAGGAGGTCCGTTTTTTAAATTCAGCCAGTAATGAAAAACACGGATTCCACAGACCTGATGAATAGCCAAACCCACATGTCTAGACCCCTACAAGAGCGGCAAGCAACCCGGCCAATTCTAGAGTTAAGAGACCCGGTCTCGACTCCTCGAGATGGTCTCCCACTGGATTCCAGAACCTGGTTACTTATGCTCCCCACCTTGGGTCTATCTTAATGCGGAAAAGTAAAGAATACACATCAATGGTGATATCATCCTCAACCCGGAAGTGTCCCAATAAAAGAATATTACATATAAATTTTACATGAATGAAAATTGAAAAACTCTCATCTTACATAAAACCCCCGGCTATTCATTCACGACGATCCAATATAACATATCACAGCAACATATAACATCACATGTCATCAACGTAAATAAATACGCGCATCCCAAATTCCGTTGACAAATAGCAACGAGATTTGCGATACCCCACATATTACACTTACGGTCGCAGAAAAGAAATGAAAAACTACAATAATTAGAATCCGCATTTTCTTAGACATCATAAACCCGGAATATCTTATATGCCGAATTTCATGCCTAACCTATAAACCTTGCATTTTAGTCTCATATCGATAATAGTTTTCAATAACTTAGTCGGGTAATTCAATAAGATTCCCGACTACCCGATCGAATACTCGTCGGCAACATTAGTAGATGGCCGCACCCCTGATGCCGTCGACCAAGTGCACTTAGGCAGAACACCGTGTCAGCGGGCACCCAAATGGATGCTTTTGGCAACGAGGTTCTCATCACTTGGTCGGGGCTATGGGGTATGGCTACCTAATACAGTTATCCGGCGAGTATTCGCGTACGATACGCGATTGCGACGGAGTTTCGATCCGAATCGAAACTTCGTGGCAATCGATCTACAGAGACTAAATTGCTAGATTTACAATTACAAACTAGTTTTCACAAAACTAATTAAATATGGATTCCAACTAGTGTATCACATATCAAACGTAAACCCGAAACGACGTTAAAATTGCAACTACGAAACACTCTGATTAGCCTTAACAGAATTGTTAACATCACATGTAAACTGGGCCAATCAAACATAACCATGAAACCCTAAACCCAACACAACAAAGCACCAAACAAAAACGAGCCCAAGACCCCAAAGAAGAACCGGCAACGCCGGCCATTTGAGCAATCTCGCCGGCCAAAAAATGTCTATTGGGTCTCGTTTTTCTCTGGTGTTTTAATTACATTATATGCAATATTCTATACGTGTTTAAAAAAATTCAGAGATCGCTTAAAATTCGACAGAAAGTTGGTCTTTGGGTTTCGGTTTTTGGAATTGTTTCGGTTTCGCAATTATAATAACATCGTCTAATCTTCTTGGTTTGGCTCTGAAACCATGAAAGTGTATCTTAGCACCACCACTGGGTTTTACTAGCATCAAGCATTCCATTTAAAAAAAATTTGGGTGCTAATTAACACTAACCAAGATCTTAACTAGATAATTAGGGTTTTTAAGCATGATATCAAAAACTAAACTAAGTGAACGAAACTACAACCTTTGCAGATCGTGTCCTTCTCTTCTCCAACTTCGGGTTGTAGTCCCTATGACTCTTCGTAGCTTCACTTGATGTTTGAACGAGCCTCCTCTGTGATCTTCGTGCCGAAGATGATCCACCCGAAGTCCCTCTAGCTCAAGCTACCTCTTCACTAAACTATCTTTACTGAAGGAAACACACTACACTTGATTGCTAATCAAGTATAGGATGGTGAAGTGGGGTTGTGTTTTCTCACTAGGATTTGTTCAAGGCTCTATGGTTCACATCACATGTAAGTGTTAGAGCTTTGAGGCATGAGGAAGAAGAAGAAGAAGAAAAATATAGAGAGCAACGCAAAATGAGCTAGGTAAAATGGCTAAGTCTTGGCGTGGCTCATTTATACTCTCCTCACTTATTGAAGCATGGATTAAAAAATCCAACCATGCTTCAATAGTGATGGAAAATGAATAAAAAGATGAGCAAGGCATGCTATGGACCATACCACAAATATTTCCACATTTTACACTTCACTTTCTTTTTTCTAAAAATAGAAAATCCATGCCATGCTTCATATAATATATAAATATATATTAATATATATATTATGAAGAAAATAATTAGTGAGCTAAATATTAGTTAACATATAATTATATCAAATATAAATATATATCATATTATTAAATCAACACTTGATTTAATAATCCGGTTATATCACATATAATCGACTAATATCATTTATCTGTATATCACATTATCAAATCAACACTTGATTCAATATTCTGGTTATATCACATATAACCTAATTGATATCAGATTACCGCCAGATTAGAATACGGTATCACATACTCGTATTTAATCAGCCCCCCGCACATATCAACATACGTGCCCTACTTCGTTTCGCTTGAACCAGGAAACTTCTATGCGGGACTCTAAAGACTCGTCAATACGCCAGCAGTAAGTGATGATCACATCAGTCACCCACAAGCCGTCAGCGGTATTAGCTGGATGCAACGGCTACCCAGGTATTAAGATATTAGAAGATCAATAAGAAAGCTTGTCCAAAATCTCATGAAGCCTATAAGTAACACTTACCGTACAGTCCGGTCTCTTCGTCTGATATGTCGCATATCGAGTCTAGGGGTGGAATCGTCAGACCCTAGTAACTTGATAAGTCATGCCGATGTATGGCTCATAACAGTTCGAAAATCTACTGACAACACCTACTGGTAAATCTTATCAACAACCCTGGCCAGGGACTTTCTCTTATAGCCAATCGAGAATAGCGAAACATCAACTCCCTATACCGGGAGAGACGAAACCCCTTCTATCGCTCATTGCCTCCATGTGACTCAGGACTATACCTAAAATCCACCTATTTGCATGACTCCTTTGAGCCGTGGTAAGAAGGAAATCAAAGCACAGTTGGAACCACACAAGACTCTATGACGATCTCGGGTCTACAGACTAACCTGTACCAGTGTCACTAGAGAACAACTATCTAACGATAAATATAGTACCATCTAGGAGTTCTCGGCGAGTCCTGTTCGGTGTACCCATTCTCTAATGAGCACCTGTGTACAATCTTTGATGTCAAACACCAATGGACATGGGATCAACCATCGCCCCCTACAGGGTCATGAAACATACACACTAGTCTACTCTGGAATATCGATGCCCTGTCTTGATACTTCCTCGACTAGGAACTGTTAAAGGATGTGCTTGTAGAGTACACAAGTCCCAGTAGTATGATTTGCATCATAATCCTGGTAGTCCAGCCAACATCCTAAGGGCTTTATCAACATGTATCAGAGAGACAGTTTAATAATACAAGTGTACATGTTAAGATAAAGAGCAACCAGATAGCATACTATCATGTCGAGCAAGAAACTCCTCTATATATATGTCCAAGCATCCACTATAATATACATAAATGTACAATAATGGCATCTAGGGCATACATATCCCTAACATCCGGTCCGGGAGAAATAGAATAAGAATTATTCAGTTGTCTTTTCCCTTTACCTTCTCTCAGGTTGCGAGAGCTCCTAGTATTAGGAGAGTACACTTACTGAGCTTATTTAATAGTCTTCTTCCAAATCTTAGGCTGGTGCCGAAAAGTAGGGAAGGAAGAAAATCAATTAGCCTAAGTGTGTTGTACGGAAGGTAATAAGTAAAGACGTATAAAGGGATTGGAGTGAGGGCAAGAAAATATATGATTACAGTCATGAATCTGGATAGTAGAAGAGGCATTACTAGGAATACTCGGCTACCCCATCGAGACATTTTCATGTTTCAGTTTTACTGTGCGATATTAATTGAAAACTGTTTTCCCAATTAGATTTTATCTCCACGGTATGTATTTACCAGATTTGATTCTCAGATCTGTATGGCGTTACAGATGGTAAGTGGGAGAAAAATATTGGGAATTGGGTGATTAAATCCTCTATATATCGAAATTCTTTGCAATTGGTGATATTTGAGGAAATCACCTGTGTTTTGCCTGACGGCAAATATTTGGTTTTGAATATCCGTTGTTATGCACCAATTTCAAACTGATATATCTGTACATTTATTTTATAAAGTGAGATATAACGTTTTGAAATTATGTTTATGACATTTACCTATATCAGTTGATGGTTAGGTAAGGTGCATTCAACAGCGTTGTAATTCTTCTTAACCATAGCACAGTTTTCAACCTACGACACACAGGGTTTGAGTTTCTAAACTCAGTGGACTTATACAAAGTATTGTATGTTGTCCGATGTCCGTTAGGACAAAAGGGGTTGGTACTCATACTATATTCTGTTTACTCATGACTTCTCTAGTTTTAGACAAATATTTCGTTGAAATACAAGGTCCAAATTTTGAGAAGTTATAGGTATAAGAATAAGGTAGAGAACCATATGTTGCAAGTATCAGAATTCTTCAAGGTGATCGAAGATATAGAAACTTGTGTTTGGTATTCCGTTGCAAGTAATAGTTTTGAGAACATGCTTCTCTTTCAGGTTACTCATACGTGGATGCATTTCTTGATGAGTAATTCTGCTTGGCCTCCTTCCATTTGGTTAATATGCACTAGAAACAGCTGCATGATTTTTGAATCTGGGTCCAATTAAATTAGTGCATTTCTTTCTATATTGGATATATAGAATGGATTCATATCTTAACGATATTAAGGTATATGGAGTTGTCCGGCTGATGCTAAAAACCGGAATCTGGACAAACTCAAGGCACGTTTCAGTAATGGCAGTTTGTGGGTTATCCCGGGCTTTGACGAGGGTTAACTTTCTACCATCTGGAAGATCAATAGTTATATTGTTCTTGACTCGCCACAGTTTTAGTAAAATGGATTCTTTTCAGAAAACAATAGTGGGAGTATGGTAGAACTGGAAATGATTCCGGAACCACAAACGATTACTGAAAATTTAATAGAACCTAAAGATTCAATTGGTTTCGACAATCCATTTGCCACTCCGCAGATTTGGTGGGTAACCTTAGCCACCCGAGAGGTACTTCGGCCTCCTCAAAGACGGTGACAAGGATCTTTTTGATTACCCAAACTTTCCACTACTGCTGTTCTAGACTATGAGATCTGGCAGGAGGATGAGTATAACGTCGTTCTAAACTAGCTTTAGAAGTGCACGTGTATATGACTCTGCCAGAGGGTTATTGTAGTCAGTGGGAGAAGCGGAAGCATAGTGGGCAAGTAGATTATGTCTATTTATAGACTAAAGCAGCTATAGCGGAGATAGATCATCTAGTTTTGATATGACGGTCATAGAGTTTGATTTCATTAGAACAACAGATGGATCTGGAAAGAAGGTAGTAGGGAGTGATGTCATGGTATTTGGATGACATGCACTTAATAGGAAGAGATCTTCCTACACTACGATCGGTTATACTGTGGTTGTCACAAAGTGGTTTCTCTACATAGGATCAAGATAAAGTATCAGGGATTCTGGTGATTAGATCTATGATTTTAAATCTAGATTTGGAAAGTGTCCCAGTTTGGGACTTTGATATTATTCTAAAGTGTGTTAGAATGGACGACTCCTGGCATGTTGGTGAACCCGCAGGTGATGGAGCCACCTTCTCTAAAGAGATGTCTTCTAGACTAATGAGGAGAGAGATTTGCATGATTGGCATATCACTTGCTTAGGTAATTGAGTCAATCATGAGATGTCAATTACAACACCTGATATTGATTTTGCACAGGCTGCAATAAGTATATATGTAATCAAATCCTGGAGAAACGTTGGGAAACAGTTATGAACATAAGTGGATGTTCTTGGTATACGGTAATGGCAGCCTCCTTCAGAAGGCTGTTATCATATCTGGCTTCCAAGGTGACCTGGATGACAGAGTGACTGTCAGAGTTATAGTTTTCCCTCTTTTGATGGACAGTGTGTTGGACGGGTGGTCCAAGCGGATACTATAGAAAGCATGGTATAAGATATTGATTAAATTCAATGGTTGATACAGTCTAAGAAGTTTGTTGGATTTGGAGTTAATTTGTGAACTGGGTTCCATCAGATATCCAAACAAATTCTAAGACAGGTATTGCTCATTTCGGGAGATGGTCTTTCTCCGCGAAGTTGAGATATAGAGAGAGATAAAGATAGAAACATTAGAGCGGATCCAATCACTAAGGCTATTTCTTGAACACAATAGTTTCACAAACAAGCTTTGTGAGACTGATTAGTAGAGAAGTTAGGTATTCGGTATCACATGGGCTGTGAGTATGCGACACCGCAATAATTAACCTTAAGTGCAAGTGGGAGATTGTTGGATATAGTGCCCTCAAGGCAATTATTGTAAAGGCAGGTAGGTGATTATGATGATTGAGGGATGACATATACGGATAGAATGGTCTTACTCAAATGATAGCATGCTATCTGGTTTATCTTTATCATCATGTACATGCATTATGTAGTATTACAGATCACTGTTACAAGTTGATAGAGCCCATAAGATTTTTGCTTGACTATCAGCATTATGATGGCGATCATATACGTGGGAGCTGGGTGGTCTATAAGCACATCCATAAATGTCCCTAATTATGGGAGTATCAAGATCGGGCATTGATACTCCAGAGTAGACTAGTGTGTACTTATCGAGACCCCGATGAGGGGCGGTGGCCGGTCTCACAAGCCATTAATGTCTGTTGGTCACCTAAGATAGTATACAGGTGCTCATTGTGTTATGAGTACACTATACGGACTCGCCGGGAACATGCTAGTCGGTATTATACCTATTATCAAATAGTAGTTCCCAGGTGACATGTGTACAGGTTAGTCTGTCGACCTGAGATCATCATTTATCTCGTGTTGGTTCCCATTGTGCTTTGATTACTACCCTACCACGGCTCATAGGAGTCGTGCAAACAGGTTTTAGTTGGGTACAGTCCCGAGCCACATGGAGGCAGTGAGCGGATCGTCGGGGATTCGTCTCTGTCGGTATTGGGGGTTGATGTCGCGAGGTGCACGGGTGGCCATAACCAGAAATCCTTGACCAAGGTAGTCGAGAATTACTGATTTGGATCAGTAGTTTATCAGTTGATGATGGGCTTCATACTGACACGAAATATCGCGTTATTAGGGCTGAGACTTTATCCACTCCTAGACCCGATATGCGATACTCTTAGATGAACAGACCGGACTGTACAGAGATTGTCACGGACAGGCTCAGTAGGGGTTCGGATGAGTATTCTTATCGGACTTCCTTTCTCTGAATACCTGGGTAGCCGTTACGTACAGCTAGTGGTGCTGACGAGCTTGTTGTTAAACCCACTGCCAGCATTGACGAGTCTTTAGAGTCCCACACAGAGGGTTTCCCTGCTTCGGGTGAAATGATGTAGAGGCCGTATGGTTTTACGGCAGGGTTCGATTATATACATGCACTTGTGCACATATCATGATTCAGACGGATAATACTAATGGGCTATGGTTTAAGCCGGATTCTAGTCTTATATTATTGTATTATTTTCATTTCTTTGTATTTGTATTTTTCGGAACACGGATGCGGGTATGTATATACGGATGAAGGGTATTCTTGTAATTTATTACAAGGTGCTTCTAGAAGATGCCACCTCATTTTTGTTTATAACCATTTTGTTATGGTTAAATGAGGTGGAGAATGAGGTGTTCTTTGCATTTATGGAAGCATGGCTTTGTGGTGACTCATGGTTCACTATTGTGGCATGCTTGACATTTATTTGGTGTTGTGAGATTTTTTCTGATGCTTGAGATTGCTTAGCTTCACAACACTTAGCCATTCTTGATGGTTTCTTCACACTCTCATCTCCTGAAGCTTCTTCATCTAGCTCCACCCTAAAAGTCTTATGTGTTGAGAAACCTAGGGTGTTTGAAGACAAATTAATCCAACATTAGAATCTACATCCTCTAGGCTATCTAGTTTAGCGAACTAGGTACCCTAGTTACCTTGGTTATGAGGTTGGAGCTCGAACTACAAATCCTCAGGTGGATCATCTTCGATGGAGGGAGACCGGCGATCAAGCTTGATCATGGTGGCCTTCAAGAGCTTAGGAAGATGGTAGAAGACTGAAGGACTCGGATCATTCTGTATAATCATTCTAAACTCCTCTTTTGTTTGCTAGCTATAGGTTTATGGTAGATCCGGGTTATAGGGTTGTTCTAGCACTAGATTATAAAAATTTTGTTCCGCAAACGGTCACGGTAGATGGCCAGGACGCTGGCATAACCTAACACCACTTACACAGTAGAACTGTTAAATCATCGTATTGCTCTTAAACTGTAAAAGCACAATCATTGCTCAGTAATTATCACATGACATGCTTGCATGATAACGCTTGAGATACTTACAGTACTGTTCTATGATTGCATATACTGCACTTTATGTTTACATGCATATGAGATGCTATTTTTCATGAGATCTCTAGATTTGAAAACCGCTGATATATTTCAAAAGAATTATAATTGATTTAAGAACGCGGTTTCTCGGGATGTGATTTGTGGAGTCCATCGTGAGTTTTCTCGGTTCTGAGCTATATGTATACCCGATTCGAGGAGTGAGGAGGCACTGTCTGCGGGTACATGGTGGACCCAGTGTGGTACCTCGGGGCAAGAAAATCGTATGGAAATGCGTTGAGCCCGGCAGGGGAGCACTATCGACCAGTGATAGTTTGGGCTCGGCGGATATCCGGAGGATACCAACCAGAGTCGTATGATCAGATGGATATGAGGGCTGATCCGATGAGATGGAGCCTGAGATATGAGGATCTACGTGTCGATTCTGGACACGGGTTTCTATGATATTTTCGAGTGTCGATGCTGGACACTCAGGTTTCATGATAATTTGTGTGTCATTGATGGACATACATTGGATATTCACATACATGCATGCATATGACTCAGATGACTTGATACATATACTGATACTGGCATGACATCATTATTGTACACATATGTATACATGATCACCCTAGATACCACATAATATTACCTTTATGTTACAGTATAACCTAGGGATTGTTGTTTATTCGATTTCTACCTGTTGATATTTTCGACTCACGAGTTAGAAACTCACCCCCATTGTGCTACAGTTTTCTTGCATGTTCTCCCGCTCGGGTCAGTAGCGGCTCGCTGACACACAGCCTTCTTCAGGGTGTTTTTCTTTGGTAGGTGGGATACACATTTGGATCATGACCACCCTTATACCTATTTATTTCTGTTGTATCTAGTTAAAGCTCCACCAACCAGAAAACAGACTTGTATATTTGGTAGACCAAGTGTAACGACTCTGATTTTACTGTACGAAAACTTTTAAGTTGATGTAAAGAAAGAATTTTACAAGCCTGAGTATAATTTATAAGTTATTTTTTGTTTAAGAATAGCAAGAAACAACTTGTAGCTCATTGGTAAAGCCTTGCACTGCTATGACGTAGTGATTGAGAGCTGTTTCGCGTACGCGCGTTTTAAAATCAAATTTAAGAATATACCGCAATCAATAACGGTGTCGCTTGGTAGCTAGCCGGTTGAGTACGGGTTGGTCCACAGGGAGATGGATTCCTTTTCTTTATGTTCTAACGAGTTAATCCGATCAAGTCGGGTTTTGTTTTACGATCTAAGAATGAGATTAAATTGATTAAAAGTCTTGCTAGGGTTAGGATTAGGTTAGATTGGAATAGGGATTCTGCCCACTGCTTTCAGTGCCCTAATGAAGAATATAGGTGTTAGGGTAATAGTCAACAAAGGGGATTAGCACGACTAGGAGTAAACTAAGTTTCTTCCATTTGGTCATTGTCCGTCCTTTCTTGGATCTTATCCCTAACCTCTATGTAAATCAATCACAACCGGTCTAACTAGGGAATCACCGCTACCTCGTGGGATAGGGTGCCATAGCGAGCGGTGTGTGGTTAATATAAATAGAGTCCTGTTATAAAAATTATATGGGCAAAGAAAGGAGAGAGAGAGATTTCCTTCTCTCAAACCTTCCGTCTCCTAACCCTAACAAGTGAGGAATTACTCACTTATTAGGAAGATGACAAAAAAATTCATTTTTATAATTTTCATTTTAAAAGACTATCTAATTTGCAGATAATAAAAGACAGATAAAAAAATTGCACGAATTAAATTCAGATAACAAAAAGAATGCAAAAATAAAAATACCTTTATTGATGACCTCTTGACGATTACAATGGAATGAAAATTTTAAACTAGAAAATAAAAAATGGCATCTCAAAATAGACACCCAAAAAAGGCACACCTCAAAAGAGGCTGTAGGCTTTCCTATTTATAGATAGGAGAAACCCTAGGGTTACATCTGATCTATACACAAAATGACAAAACTACCCTAAGAGCCGAGTCAAAGCACCGTCACTGCCACTGACACGTGCACCACATGGCCGCGGTTCCGCGGCAAAAAGCCATGTTTGGCCGCGGTTCCGCGGCCGTGTTGAGGGTTATGTAAGTCTACGCTAGCGCCCCGGCCGTCTACAGACGCCAAAATGCGGAACAAAAACTTTTAACTGGCGCTATCGTATTCTTTAACCCGGATCTGCCATTATTGCTAAACTAACAATCTGTAAAGAGTGTAGAAAGGTTATACCGAACGATCCGAGTCCTTCGTTCTTTAACCATCATCCCACGCTCCGTTGCGGCTGCTCCTATCTCGTCGATCTCCGATATCCTCGTCGAGGTGGCACCACATCGTCGATTCTTTAAACGGGCTCCCGCCTCTGACTTGAGGCAACTCGATCGTCAAGTTTTCTAAAAGAGACGACCAAGAATGATGTAGAGAATGAGTAGATGACTTTGTCTCAATTCGTCCAAATCCGTGGACGATCGGTTAATGAAGTTGCCGTGGGAATTGGGTGATGGAATGAAATGAACTGTGAAATTCCATACACCCCAAATACTATCATAATCTTTTCTCTCTAAAATGAAATCAACCAAGTGAAGTAAGGAGGAGAGAGAGGGCCGGCCACTTTATAGAAGGAGGGAGGTGACCGTAGGAGCTATCATGGAGGTGACCATAAACAACCATCCTTATCATAACAAAAGATCAAGAAAATATCTTAAGGAAAACAAGAATGTTTAGAAATCAAAGCATGAGTCACATGACACCTCTCCATTTCTAGAACCTTCTAGAAGTTTCTAGAAGCATGACTCACTCTCATCCAAGAAAAGATAAATCCGTCTTTAACCCAATGTTAAAAGACGGCTGATAGAAAACTGGAAACTGGCAACTTCCAAAAGTGGTCCTGAAACGACTTTTCAGGATAACCCCGAAACTGTATAAATATACCCGCATTTGTATTACGACCGAATACAAATGCAACTGAGACAAAGATATTATACCTACTCAATATAATACTCGGATCCGGCTTAAACCAAAGCCGACCAGTATTATCTGCCCGAAAAAATAACACGTGCGTAAACGCACGTGCGTTTTTCGAACCCTGCCATAAAACCATACGGCCTCTACAACGTTTCGCCCGAACTTGGAAAACTGTCTGTTGGGGACTCTAATGACTCGTCAGTACCCTGGCGGTGGGTTTAACCACAAACCCTCAGCGGCACTAGCAATGCGTAACGGCTGCCCATGGACTGACCTCAAGGGATGCCGATGAGCGAACTCATCCGGAAAACCCTACTGAGCCTAACAGTGACAATGTATATACAGTCCGGTCCGTTCGTCTATGAGTATCGCATATCTGCCTAGGGGGCTAGTAACGTCAGACCCCCAATAGCAGTATAAGTCGTGTCGGAGTGAAGCCCAATAACACCCTAAGATACTACTGGAGTACCTACCAGTAAATCTCCTGCCATGGCCATGGACTTTGTGTAATGGCTCTCCTAGACACAACACGACCTCGCCCCCAATACCGGGAGTGACGAATCCCCTGCCGATCCGCTCACGTGCCTCTATATGGCTCGGGACTGTACCCAAAAACTACCTGTTTGCACGACTCCTTTGAGCCGTGGTAGGGTAGAAATCAAAGCACAGTGGGAACTCACACAAGACAAATGACGACCTCAGGTCGATGAACTAACCTGTACACATGTCACCAGGGAACTGCTATCTGACGGTAGATATAATACTAACTAGCAGATTTCCGGCGAGTCCTGTCCGGTGTACTCATAACCCAATGAGCACCTGTATACATCTTAGGTGATCCAACTGACACCAGTGGCTTGTGAGACCGGCCACCGCCCCTCGTCGGGGTCTCGACTGTACACACTAGTCTACTCCGGAGTATCGATGCCCTGTCTCGAAACTCCCACGACTAGGGACCACAATTAAGGATATGCGTATAAACCACCCAACTCTCACGTATATGATCGCCATCATACTGTTGGTGGTAAAGCAAGATCCTAAGGGCTCTATCAAAGTGTAACATGTAATCAGTCACCTGAACATGTACACGACTGATAAAGGCAAACCAGATAGCATACTATCATCTTGAGTAAGACTGTCCTACCGGTATAGGTCCTCCGCAATCATTGCAATCACGTACCTGTGATCCAATAATCGACTATGAGGGCACTATCTCCAACAATCTCCCACTTGCACTCAAGGCTAATTATTGCGATGTCGACTACTCACAGCCCGTGTGAAACCGAACATCCAACTCCTCTACTAATCAGTATCACAAAGCCCGTTTGTAAAACTATTGTGTTCGAGAAATAGCCTTAGTGAGTGGATCCGCCTAGAAGTTTCTTTCTATATCTCTCTAAATCTCAAGTTCGCGGAGAAAGCCATCTCCCGAATTGAGTAATACCTGTCTTAGAATATGTCTGGATATCTGATGGGACCTAGTTCATAAATGAACTCCAAAACCAAACTTCTTAGACTGTATCGATCACTGAACCTAATCAGTATCCGGCACCATGCCACCCACAGTATCCTCTTGGACCACCTGTCCATAATACTGTCCCTCTTTGTCAGAGGGAAAAACTATAACTCTGACAATCACTCTGTCAACCATGTCACCTTTGAAGCTTGGAATGATAACCGTCTCCCGAAGGAGGCTGCCGTCATCAAATCCGTAGAACATGTACTTATGTTCTAAAACTGCTTCCTTATATTTCTCCAGGATTGGATTAATACAAACTTATTGCATCTAGTGCAAAACCAACATTTGGTGTGGTACTTGACATCTCATGATTGACTCAATTGCCTAAGCAAATGATCTGCCAATCATGCACATCCCTCTCCCCTTTAGTCTGTAAGACACCTTTAGAGAGGGTGACTCCATCACCTGCAGGTACACCACCATGCTAGGAGTCAACTATTCCAAAAACCATTAGAATATCTGTCAAAGTACCCACATTGGGAAACTACCCAAATCCAGATCTAAAACCATAGATCTAGAAACCAGAATGTCAAATATTATATCCACATCCTGTCTGGAGAAACAACTGTGTGACGACCATAGTAATACCGATCGTAGTATAGGAATTTTACTTCCTACTCTGTGTATGTCATCCAGATACCATGACATCACACCCAACTACCTTCTTAACAGATCCATCCTCTATTCTGATTGAAGTCAAACCCATGACTGTCACATCAAAATTAGATGATCTATCTCCGCTATAACTGCTTAAGTCTATAAATAGATATAAGCATCTTGCCCACTATGCTTCCGCTGCTCCCACTGACTACGACAACCCTCCTACCGGGTCTCATATCCTGGAACAACAGTAGTGTCAAGTCTTGGTAGATAAGAACCTCCCTGTCACCATCTCTGAGGCTACCGAAGTACCTCTCGGGCGTCTGAGGTTACCTACCATATCTGCGGAGTGGCTATTGGAATGTCAAACCTGATTGAATATATAGGTCCTATTAAATTTTCCGTAATCGTTTGCGGTTCTGGAATCACTTCCAGTTTTACCATACTCCCACTGCTGTTTTCTGAAAAAGATCCATTTTACTAAAACTGTGGCGAGTCAAGAACAATATCACTATTGATCTTCCAAATGGTAGAATATCAACCCTCGTCATAGCCAGGGTCAACCCACAAACAACCATTACAGAAACGTGCCCTGAGTTATCCAGAGTGTGGTTTTAAGCATAAGCTGGACAACTCCCCGTACCTCAATATCTTTTAAGGTACGAACTATTCTATATCCAATACAGAAACTTTAGCACTTATTTAATTGGAACCAGATTCAAATCATGCAGCTGTCTCCAGTGCATATCAACTTAATGGAAAGAGGCTAATCTGCATTACTCAACTTAGGAATCCATCCAATTATGAGTAACCTGAAAGAGAAATACGTTTCTCAAAACCATCACTATCATCTGAATACCAATCACAAGAATCTACATCTTCGATCTCTTTGAAGAATCCCGATACTTGTGATACCTGGTTCTCTACTTTATTCTTATACCCACAACTTCTCAAAACTTAGACCTTGTATTTCTACGAAACACTTGTCTAAATACTAGAGAAGTTATAAGTAAACAGAACATAGTACGAGGACCTACCCCTTGTCCTGATGGACACTGGACAACATACAATACTCTGTATAAGTCCGCTGAGTTTAACAACTCAAAACTTGTGTGTCGTAGGTTGAAAACTGTATCCTGGCGATTTCCTCAAATATCACCAATTACAAAGAATTCCGATATAATGAGGATAATCACCTAATTCCCAATATCTTACTCCCACTCATCATCTGTAAAACCATACAGATATGAGAATGAAACCTGGTAAATACATACCCTTGGAGTAAGTGTCTAATCGGGAAAACAGTTTTTCCTTTAACAATGCACTGAAACATGAAAATGTTTCGTAGGGGTATCCTGGTATTCATAGCAATGCCTCTTCCATAATCCAATTCATGACTTCAACCGTATATTTTATTGCCGTCTCTCCAAATCCCTTTATTTGTCTTTAGTCGTTACCTTCTGTACACCATCGTTAGGCTAAATGGTTTTCTTCCTTCCCTACCGTTCGGCACCAGCCTATGGTTTGGAAGAAGACTATCCAGTAAGCATAATAGGTATACCCTCCTAAACCAAGGAGTACTCGCAACTGAGAGAAGGTGATGATAACAGACAACTGAATAATACCTTATTCTTTTAAAGGTGAAATAGGAGTGGCGATGAAGTACGCGGTTTTGGTCGTGAATGATATCAGTCGCAATTTACTTTGCCCTCTTTCTAATCCCTTTATTTTGTCTTTACATATTACCTTCTGCACACCCTACTTAGGCTAATTGGTTTTCTTCATTCCCTACCTTTCGGCACCAGCCTATGGTTTGGAATAAGACTATCCAATAAGCGTAATAGGTGTGCTCTCCTAAACCAAGGAGCTCTCGCAACCTGAGAGAAGGTGATAATAAAAGACAACTGAATAAACCAATTCTATTTCTCCTGAACCTGGATCCATCCTCGAAGAAGTCCCTTCGAGTTCGTATATAACCATACGATGGATCTATCCAATGGAAGTGGATATCCGTAGTAATACGGGTGTTCTGAGAAATTCAAAGGGTAAAAGAAGGAGTGGCAATGACTTATGCAACTCAGACAATCCAAAAGCCAGTATTTTAAGAAGGTTCGGTCAACCTGGTTACTGAGTCATAGTCTAGGGTCGGTCAAAGGTCGCTGCCAAAGAGAGAGAGAAAAGAAACACTCTGCGTGCACTCTATCCTAGATCAGAATGGTCACCACTTTATCTAATCCGGAAACCTCCCACTGTCCTGTCAAATTCTCCTCCAAACCTAAAGAAGAATCAATCGGGATTACCCGAAGAGTAAACCAACTCATCAGTGGGAATCGGGATCCAACTCTCATCGCATGATAACGTGATGGAATGCATCCACGTTACTCATACTCCAGAAGGTATGCGCATACTTGGCAAGTTTCAGTTTCTTTAGAAACTCCCGATATGATTTTTGCCCCATGCTCTTATAACCTTGGCTTTGGTCAAAGTGTCATAAGTCACATGCAAAGTTCTACCCGTCACTATCTTGTCAATTTGAACCCACCCGCACATGCCCCTGACTTTGGCCAATCGGCAGAACGACTGTCCCAAACTAACTCATCTATCTATGCAACAATTGAATACCCAGCAGCTACCAAACACTATGCCTTAACTTTGGCTAAAATGCATAGCTTGAATACTACTAAATACCCAAAAGAAGTGACGGAGGGCTACGGCTGGTTTTTGGCGAAAAACCTTTAACGTAGTGAACTTGATATCGCTGAAGGAACCTAATAGCTTTTTAAAATATAGTGGCGAAAACCTTTTGCTAAAGAGGTCACTCCCGGTAAAGGGATCTCGGCTCTTTCCTCGTGGAATGAGGTGCAGGATATTCCACTGAATACCGCTATGCAAAGCAACTTGTAATCGACTATAGTGAAGTTATTATGCTGACGCAAACTTCTGCCCAAGGGGTCAGTCCCGGTGAAGGGATATCGGCCCTTGCCCCGTCGAATGAGGTGCAGGATATTCCACTGAATACCGCTATGCATAACAAAAGGAAACGTCTTTGTAACAACACTTTTTAAATTTGTTCCAACAACTGCAAACAGGTTTGATTTACTTTGCGTTGATCAGAATCAACGCAGTCCCATCAATAATCACACCAGAAAAGAACGAAAATAAAATGTACGTATATGCCATCCGCATTCGTCACTGGGACCCGTCATCACCCGTTAGGTTACTTAACTAACGACAGAGCGGGGACTGGACTAGCGCGGGTGTAAAACATATACAACATATAATAGTATATAAACCAATATACAATAATCGCTCCAGGCGTGATAATATGCAACATTACAGAAAAGTAATAAGCATCACAGAACAATACAGATAATCTGGGATCCCCGGGTTTCACAGAGCCGCTGCTAAAACCCGACGTTCCCCTGTCGTGTGGATATCCTGTGCAATGAAACCTAGACCCCTACGGGTGCGGCAAGTTACCCGCCAAAACCTGAAGCGAGGCAGCCCCCTACAGCATAGTGAATGGACCACCTAGCACTCCACGGAATCCGGTAATCTTGGGCACCCCTCCTTGGGTCAACCTGTACCCCCTACGAGTGCGGCGAATAGTCTGCCAATTCTAGAGTGGGGCCCCTCTGCCTCTCAAAGCCATGAGATGCGGACCCGTTGCTCTCCCGAACCCGGCTATCCGTGCACTCCGTCGCGGGGCAAAACCTAGTACAGTAATGAAAAATAGTACAATAGGTACATCGACCGCAACCTGGTCGTGCCCCAAAAGAATATTATACAACAGGCAGTGACGGCAGTCCACAAGTTGGACGCTCGCCCCGCAATATCAAATGTACAAATAAACACAAATTGTACTATCATTGCACTCTGCTATCCACCACGACAAATCCGCAACATCACAGCACAACACAGAACATCAACGCGAATGTCACGTTCGCAAACCCGTCTAAAAGAACTATAGCAATCAGACGCGGTTTACCGATCAAATGACATTCCCGGTCGGAGATATAATGTAAGCACTGTAAACTAACGTGTTCAAATTTCGATCGACCAAATATCAAAAATTGGGCCCCACGACTTACTGGTGAACAGTAACAAAATCTGGGCCAAAACGATATTTACCAAAAACCACAAAATCCAACATAGAACTCACTGTGAAAATTTGGGGCCACGATCTCACTGTACTGCCGCGGAAGCGCGGTCAAACCATAGGTTTGACCGCGTTTCCGCGACGGTATTATGGAATTACGTGCCCAAATTTCTACGTGGTTCTTACAAAAACCTGCACAGATTTTTAAGACATGCAGAAAAATATTAGGAGACCATTTAAAATCAACAGAAATTGTCAAGCTAGGATTTTGCAATTTTCGATTTCCGTTCGGATCGATATTTTAAACGCGTTAGCACAAGTTAGTATAGCAAAATGGTGAGGCTCTGATACCACTGTAAGTCTACGCTAGCGCCCCGGCCGTCTACAGACGCCAAAATGCGGAACAAAAACTTTTAACTGGCGCTATCGTATTCTTTAACCCGGATCTGCCATTATTGCTAAACTAACAATCTGTAAAGAGTGTAGAAAGGTTATACCGAACGATCCGAGTCCTTCGTTCTTTAACCATCATCCCATGCTCCGTTGCGGCTGCTCCGATCTCGTCGATCTCCGATATCCTCGTCGAGGTGGCACCACATCGTCGATTCTTTAAACGGGCTCCCGCCTCTGACTTGAGGCAACTCGATCGTCAAGTTTGCTAAAAGAGATGACCAAGAATGATGTAGAGAATGAGTAGATGACTTTGTCTCAATTCGTCCAAATCCGTGGACGATCGGTTAATGAAGTTGCCGTGGGAATTGGGTGATGGAATGAAATGAACTGTGAAATTCCATACACCCCAAATACTATCATAATCTTTTCTCTCTAAAATGAAATCAACCAAGTGAAGTAAGGAGGAGAGAGAGGGCCGGCCACTTTATAGAAGGAGGGAGGTGACCGTAGGAGCTATCATGGAGGTGACCATAAACAACCATCCTTATCATAACAAAAGTTCAAGAAAATAACTTAAGGAAAACAAGAATGTTTAGAAATCAAAGCATGAGTCACATGACACCTCTCCATTTCTAGAACCTTCTAGAAGCTTCTAGAAGCATGACTCACTCTCATCCAAGAAAAGATAAATCCGTCTTTAACCGAATGTTAAAAGACGGCTGATAGAAAACTGGAAACTGGCAACTTCCAAAAGTGGTCCTGAAACGACTTTTCAGGATAACCCCGAAACTGTATAAATATACCCGCATTTGTATTACGACCGAATACAAATGCAACTGAGACAAAGATATTATACCTACTCAATATAATACTCGGATCCGGCTTAAACCAAAGCCGACCAGTATTATCTGCCCGAAAAAATAACACGTGCGTAAATGCACGTGCGTTTTCCGAACCCTGCCATAAAACCATACGGCCTCTACAACGTTTCGCCCGAACTTGGGAAACTGTCTGTGGGGGACTCTAATGACTCGTCAGTACCCTGGCAGTGGCTTTAACCACAAACCGTCAGCGGCACTAGCAATGCGTAACGGCTGCCCATGGACTGACCTCAAGGGATGCCGATGAGCGAACTCATCCGGAAAACCCTACTGAGCCTAACAGTGACAATGTATATACAGTCCGGTCCGTTCGTCTATGATTATCGCATATCTGCCTAGGGGGCTAGTAACGTCAGACCCCCAATAGCAGTATAAGTCGTGTCGGAGTGAAGCACAATAACACCCTGAGATACTACTGGAGTGCCTACCAGTAAATCTCCTGCCATGGCCATGGACTTTGTGTAATGGCTCTCCTAGACACAGCACGACCTCGCCCCCAATACCGGGAGAGACGAATCCCCTGCCGATCTGCTCACGTGCCTCCATATGGCTCGGGACTGTACCCAAAAACTACCTGTTTGCACGACTCCTTTGAGCCGTGGTAGGGTAGAAATCAAAGCACAGTGGGAACTCACACGAGACAAATGACGACCTCAGGTCGATGAACTAACCTGTACACATGTCACCAGGGAACTGCTATCTGACGGTAGATATAATACTAACTAGCAGATTCCCGGCGAGTCCTGTCCGGTGTACTCATAACCCAATGAGCACCTGTATACATCTTAGGTGATCCAACTGACACCAGTGGCTTGTGAGACCGGCCACCGCCCCTCGTCGGGGTCTCGACTGTACACACTAGTCTACTCCGGAGTATCGATGCCCTATCTCGAAACTCCCAGGACTAGGGACCACAATTTAGGATATGCGTATAAACCACCCAACTCTCACGTATATGATCGCCATCATACTGTTGGTGGTAAAGCAAGATCCTAAGGGCTCTATCAAAGTGTAACATGTAATCAGTCACCTGAACATGTACACGACTGATAAAGGCAAACCAGATAGCATACTATCATCTTGAGTAAGACTGTCCTACCGGTATAGGTCCTCCGCAATCATTGCAATCACGTACCTGTGATCCAATAATCGACTATGAGGGCACTATCTCCAACAGGTTATCTGCCTCATTTCTTCAGGGTTGCTTTATGTTGCCTTTTTCTTCTGTTTTCTTCACTTGGTTCTTCAGAATCTTTTCTACTTTCTTCAAGATTTCTAACAGTGCAGAATTTGTGGACTTTTACCGTAAGTTTCGCTTTGAAGTCTTGTATCTTGTGCTTCCCTTGAACTGTCTTATGCATGGAACTGTTTACTGATCTTCATTTGTTTCTTGAACTGTTAGGCGGCATCATACAGATTCATCTTTTGTTTGTCGTAGTCTCACTTTTGTACGTCTTTTCATGAATTTCACTGTATTGTTCTGAGAACCTGTAACCTGCAACTATTTAGCAGACATGGATCAAAAGCACCTATTTATATGTAATATGATTAACAATGGGCGATATAATAATGCAAAATTCTGATATGAACAAATACCCCCAAACTTATCTTTTGCTCGTCCCGAGCAAAACCAATTTATTCTCGAAAAAATCATAACCTCACTTTCGCAGGGAATCGCGATTGCACTAAGCTCGTGCAACGAGTCGTTAAACCTCTAGGTGTCCCTAGTAGGAGGAGTGTTGTCTCCTAAGGGTTTTTAGCGGATACTACCCACAAAATTCTGTTGACTTTCATTCTTCAATTCGGTATTCTAGCAAGAAATTATATTATCTTCAACTCAGAAATCATTTACCAATATTTTTCACACTCACTTATCATTTAACTTAAGATCGTATATGTTTTGTAAATTTATTTAGCTTTTAGCATCTCTTGAATTTTCCTTCTAAGGTTCCATCTCAACTTAGGAATTTTTATCATCTCTACTGAAAATATAAGCCCTATCTTTCATTCCTATCTCTCATCAAAACCCCAATCATATACCCCTACATATGTGTATGTATCACCCCTACACTTGGAAATTCAATTCAAGCTATCATACTCTTGTCCATTTGTCCAAAGTACCTTTTAGTTGGTGAATTTTAGATGAAATTGCTCACACATTCTTCATGTGACCGTTAATACTTCTTGAGGTACTAACGACTGATTACAAAATGTGTTTGCGCATTAAGGCGTTATTCCTCATCTTGTAATACTTAAGGCTTTAGCAGTGACTCCCAAACCAGTTGGTCTAAGGCAATAGGTGATAAAGCACCCTCGCTATATATTTTTATTTTACGTAGCCTTAAGTAATTATAAAACCAGTGTTCATTTTTTTATATCTCTTTATTCACACTTATACTTTTATTCAAATTTTTTTTCATGCCAAGAATTTTAGACAAGAGCACTTGAGAGGTATCCTCTACTATCCCAAGTTTCAAGATGCGTGTATGTGCAAGTTGTAGGGTATATATTTTCAGAATTTAGACATAAGATTCAGAATTATTTTTCAGGCTTACACTTCAAATAAAAATTCAATACTCTTCCCTTATTTTGACTTAGCCCAAGAACTGAACTCAAAATTTGCCTATTTCTCAATAATCTACAAGGACATATATTTTTTATAGTTAAACTTTAAGAAAGGTTATTTTTAGGGATTTTAATTTACCAAGTTTAGAATCTAGTTTTTCCTTACTAGTCAACCGTCATGTTGAACACGAGTCAAATATGGCCAAAATTGAACTTTTCAATTTTTATAAATTTTTTTTTGATTTTTATGGATTTTAAAATAAGTATGCAAATGCAAAAATATACACATGAATGCGAAGGAAGAAACCTTACCGAGTACACCCCCAAACTTAAACTTGACAGTGTCCTCACTGTCAGGCTACACCAAGAGGGTCAAAATTGTCGGCACTCCCCTGGTTATTTTTTTATTTTTTTATTGTTAACAGAAAAAGAAAACAAAATATATATACCAAAAAAGGTCCCCCCCAAACTTAAGTGAAACAGTGTTTCCACTGTTGAAGCATTAAAGTTCAGAGTTAGGGAGGAGAAAAACACGGTATCAAGCTATACAAGGCCTTACACAGGCCAAAGGTTAGCACCAACCCTTATCGTTATAATGGTGTGGTTGGTGACAGAATGGAGTGTAGAGAAAAGAAATGAGAAACACAAGAGACCATGTGAAGATAGAAGCAGTATACAGTCTCGGTGGAGGAGAAGAATGGCGGAAGGGAAAAAGAAATGGTGGTGGTTCAACTTCTTCAGGTGGGGATTGATTAATCACAAAATCCGTGTCATTTAGGAATGCAAGTTCGTCAACAAAAAGTTCTTCAAAACTCTCATCGATGTAATTGAACATTTTGCTGTCCGTAAGTTTCGTGCCAGAATTTATTAAACTTGATTTGTCAAAAATTATGGAGGTAGGAGACTCGAAAAACTCATCTACCTCATTTTCAAAAGTATCCAAATCAAGTTGGCTTTCTGGAATGATCAAACTTGAATTATCAGATTGTGATTCATCAACACTCACTGAAATTATAGGAAGAATAGAAGAGGAACCTGAGAAAGTGGGAGAAAGAAGTTGAATACGAACTTGAGGGTGGAGATGGAGTGTATAAATTAGCACAATTTGTAATGACCGATGAGTGAAAAGAGATTGTGCTAATCTATCAACCTACTGAGAAATGAGGTCAAATCCCTCAAGATTCGTGAGAAAACATGGGTACGTCGAACTTGGTAAAGAAGACATTGAAAATGAAAGGGATACGGTTTCTTGCGCGGTCGGAACGACAGAAAGGATGAAGGGGGTTGATTTAGGAAGTGTAACAGTTGAAGGTTCAGGAGGATGAATTGGAAAATCCGACACATCAAACAAAACTGGTTCATCCTCAATACTATCATCAATACTATCCTCAATACTCTCCTCAAAATTTAGCTTATCCATGCAATTCTCATCAAACTCAAGACGCATATGAAGTTCGGGAGAAAACATTTATTGTCTTGGGATGATGAATTGGAAAGAAAAACTCATCCAAATTTGTAGGTTCATCATCCAAAATTTTCCCAGCGTCAATATCCTCGATCAAGTGAAAATTAAATTTCTCGGACACCTCATCAAAAGCATGGATATTAATCAATTCAGGTTCTAGAGTGGAGGTGTAGAGGTCAAAAGGATTGGTGATGATTTCACTCGAAAGGGATCCTTCACAATCTGGCAAATCAAACACTACAAAGTCGCACAACTCATTAAACGTTTTATCTTCAACTGGTGAATCATTTGGAACACTTGATAGACATTCAAAACCGGAGTTATGGGATTCAATTGGGGATGGGTAGGTTTGATTTAGAAGTGTGTACAGCTCACTCTCACCACTCAAATTATCAATCTGTCCAACGGCCTCATCATACATTGGAAAATTTGGAGCTAGTTGGAAACTAGCTACCGGGTCACTAGGTTGTATAAGGGCGGCCATGGATGCATGCAAATCCATTATCTGTTATCTTGACGCTACCATAAAATCTTCCAACGACTGTTCCAGACTAGACATGGGTTGTGAAGGGGTTTCAGTAAAAGATTCAAAGTTGTTTGGATACTAGAAACTCCCAAATCGTTGTGCAGAAGCAATGTCTAGGGAATGTATGAAAGTCGGGTAGGACAGGTAGGAATTGAATGGTTGGACAGTAGTAGGATCAACATTTGGATAAAAAGGTGAATGGACTTGTTGATCCCAAGAACTGGAAGTGTTGAAAGGAGTGAATGATCGGTTACGAGATTGTTCAATATGTTCAGCAATAGACATGGGTTTCGAAGTTACAACAGGACTCGAAGAAGGATTATCAACATAAGAAAGTGGTGAAGGTTGAAATGGTTGATAGAAAGTGGATTGCGGAGTCCAACTGTTTCTCATAGACGCGTCTATTCGATCATTCAAAGAAATTTTGGGCATGAAGGGGTTGTCTAAAATTCGACCAAAACAATGCGTGTAGAAAGTAATGTCTGGTTGAGGGTACCAAAGTTCGGCAAGAGTTTTGAGAGGTGGGGTACCCATGATGTGAGAAAGGAGAAGAAAAAGAATGTGATGATTTTTTTTTAATTTTTTAATTTTTTTTTAATTTAAACAAAAATTTGTTTTTGGAGTTTTGAAATTTTTGAAAGTGTTTTTATTTCTTTAAAAAGAGTTTTGCAAAAATTTGTACGGAACTACGGCACAATTTCAAACAATCACAATTTATACATGCACAATCAAGCCTAGAGCTAGGGTCTCCTAAGTCAACTAGACTGCTCCTAACTGGTCCAAAGCGACAAGTTGTGAGATATCCCTCAAATTGCCTCTTCACCGCCAATTGTGGCCAGGTAAGCACAAGTAAAGAAAGGAGGGATCCGCTCATGAATCACCGTGAGACGGGCCTTTTAAAATTACATTTCCTACCTGTCTAGCCCAGGCACCACAAAGTCGGGTTTAGATAAACGACCGATTGCCCACAACCTTCGTTTGTCCTAATGAGCGCGACAGTCCTTATTGGTTGAGTCTAGATATTTTTTAATTAACTCAAGGGTTGATGCATATGCTTTTTGTGATTTCTGGGGTCCTAGGAAGGGTGATGAAATTGTAGGGTTGCGAGGCACACACACAAGGGTCTACGAGGCATCAACCATGCCCGATTAAAATTTTAGCCGTGCCGAACAACCCGAAGCCGGATCTTTAAACCAGGGTTTAGGCGAAAACTTGCATGTTAAACTCTTTAACACTAAGTGAAAGGGATTACAACCTTTGTAGATCCGGTCATTCACTTCTTAAGCTCCGTGTTGAGGTCTCTTCACTGCGATCATCGTGTTCTGGACTCTCGAGAGGCTTCACGAAGAGAATGATGCAACCTTGCTTCCGATCTTCGATAACATAGATGATCTACTTTGAAGTTTCATTAACACAAGCTAACACTCATAATATGAAGTGAACACCCTCATCTAAATGGCAAGGATAGATGAGGATGATGAAGTAGGATTTTTGCTCTCATTTATAATCTTTTTCTCACTCACTTTCATCACAAAAGAAAGCTTTTTCAAGAAGAAAACCAAGTAAGAAGAAGAAGAATGAATATTATCACTTAATCCTTTTGTGATGAACAATGAATTATTGTAGTGGTTACAAATCTAACCAAGGGTTAAGTATGAAAGAGTTAACCCTTGTAGAGAGTTAACTAGAGTTAATGGTTTGGATTGGGTTAACATAATATCTCACAAAAAATATCAAACAACCATAAAGTCAATATTTCATGAAGCTTCATGGAAGCTTCATGCAAAAGCTAACCCTAATCCAAACCCTAACCAAGTTTAAACCCTAAACCATTGTTAAATTTGTAACCCTAACATGTTACAATATTATATATCACATATACAATATATTTTGTAACAATAAAAATAATACAATTAACATATTGTAACATTTCAGAAAAATATAATATTATTTTTGAGAATTTTTATAATTTAATATTATTTTATTGAATATTTTAATATTTCGGTATAATTAAATACCGATAAATGGGGAAAATTCTGAAGAAAAATTATGGAAATTCTAAAATGTGTTTAATGTAGGGTTTTTGGTAAAAAGTTTACCAAACTTGGTTTCTGATGATTTATCCGGTTTTATGAATATTTTATCGGATGTTTTATCTAGGCTGCACACATATGTGCATGGTAGCTAGGGTTGAGCATAGGGTTGAACCATGTTTAGGTGACCATGGTGGCTTAAACCTTTTGTTTAAGTTAAGTGGGTTAATTAAGGGTTTTAGCTTGTTAAGGGTGATTAGGATAGGAGTTGACTTGTGGCTAGAGAGAGAGAGGTGGCTATAGGTTATGTCACCCCATCTCATTTCAAACTTTTACTTGTCTTTCAAACTCCCTCTCATACATCAGCCAACCCTAACACCTTAGCCCAACACCTACACCCTCATATCAACACTTTAACCCCCATAAGAACACTTCAGCCCCAATTGTTATCACATCAGCTGATACACCACATCAGCCCCCATTTTCCTCACATCGGCAGCTACATCAGCCACTTTCAGCTGCGACTATTGCATCAGCACTGCTGTGAAAAGCAGTCACAGCAGCAACAACTCCACACCCTCATTAACCTTCAACTCAGCAGCCTTAGCAACACAAAACCACACCACCACAACCATTGCCACAACACTACACAAAAATAAAAACAACAGCAGCAATAGCTGCTGCAAAAGAGAGAAGAAAGCAAATTACAAGTAGCAGCTGCAGCCGAAGCAATAGCAACAGCAACATCAGCTTTAGCTACTGCTACAGGAGCACTTCATCACCAACCCCCTTCTCCATCCTATCTTCTCCTTCATCTTAGGACCCCTTCGAGGTATAATCTCGCAACCCAACTCTGTTCTTGCTTAGTTCTGGTTATAAAGCTGAAATTTAGTGTTGCTAGATAGTTTAGTGCTAGTTTAGTGATTTTGAGTGAGATTTGGCCAAGAGATGGTTTTGAATGTTAGTATAGCTTGACTTGGTGCTGTCAAGACCAGTTTAACCCAAGATTGTTCCAGATTTCACCCAAATACCAGATTGTTCGATTTATTGTCGGTTAGCGTTTGGTCGACTTTTTAAGCCTTTCTGGAATCTGCTACAATCCGGGGCCTCCTAAAATAAAATTGACTTAGCAGTAAGGTATGCAGGCAGATAGGAACCTACACCCAAAACCCTAGCCTAAACCACCCTACCCCGGCTGCAGTTTTTTCCCTTCTCGCCGCAATTTGCGGCCAGAGCAGTAGGGAACTGCCTCGTTTTGCGTGCACGACTCTTTTACCTTTAAACTTGACCCCTGGAATGTCTAGTTTTATCTGGTTCCAACCAGGGTAGAATCTGGGTTGATTTCTTGACTTGGCGCATGATTTACGACTTGTTTTCGTATGGATTTTAGTATTCGATGATTCGTTTCTGTCGGGTGGCGTTTGAACGCCAACGACAGAGGGTTATGGACTGTGTTTGCACGGGAGGCCACAGGTTTTTACCTAAGGGCGTAGCATGCACCATTTTGGCTTTCGACATGGTTTTTATGTGTTTTAGCGTGTGATATACTTGTAGGTACCCCACGTGGCGTCGAAGCGTTGGAGATGCCATGGCGACATCGGCACCGGCACACATAAGAAAAGGTGAGTAGATTTATATCTACGGGGAGAAGTCGGGTGGATGGCGTATAGCACCCCCGCAGTCCGATGTCTAGTATACCATATCTACTATACTTATATATGATAGCTTATGTATTACTTGGATGTTTAGGATGTGGTAGGTGTACTATGCATTGATTAGGGTTAAAAGTAACTAATGTAGTTCCTAATCGCGAACCCTAGAATAGTTTGCACCCACACGCACACACGTGCTTATTTGCTATGTTCATACTGTGATGACGAGGATATTGGAGGACTTGGGATGTGAGTCGATGAGTTTGGGCATGGTGCCATGATATCGGTGTTGTGATGTGATTCGTATTTGGGATACGATATATGATTTTTAGTGGGCATTAGGGCGTGTCTTCCGCACACGCATTCATACTTATGTAGATGGTATCGATTCGTACTGGGCTTGGATTAGTACCCCAGATTGTGTGATATGATGATAAGCATACCAGATAATTGATGTGATGACTGTGATATTGACCCGCACCCAGCTATTGGGATGCCGTACGACGATTTACCGTACGAGCTTTATATTGATGATTGATCCGCACTCATGACTTGAGGGTGTCAGAAGATTTACGGTATCGTATGCGATACTATTGATGCAGGGTCATCGACTACTATCTTTATTCATATATATCGACTCAGACTTAGGTGGTTTCCTTATCCCTCCCGATTGACTTGATAGTTAGATCAGTAGTTAGTATAGTAGATGTTAGACTTGACCCGAGTCATACCTATTTCAAAACTAACGAATCGGGAGTATTTTAAAGACAGGCAAAAAGGGACTCCACGGATAATTTCAAAAGGGGCATCTTTTCTTAAAAACACCGTAGCCCTTATTTTACAAAAACCCCGATTCGTCTTATTTCAAAAAGGCAGAACTGCGTGACACTTACATATTGATGTAGACTCTTCACTTTTGCGTTGATTATTTGATTCCGCATATTCATATTATTTGCATCGCATTACTTGTGTTTATTGAGATATTACCATCATGCTGTAAGGACACCAGCACCATTATCAATGATGCGTATGTTCCACGTACACTGTTTGCCGGCTCACACACTTCATCATCGGTAATTGCCATGCCACTACACTGTAGTACCGTTGCATTCATGATATGATTCTTGCATGGCATATTGTACACCTATACCTGTACACATACATAGATGATTCCGGCTTGATTAGAGATTTGGGAACCGCAAGATATTCTTTAAAACTGATGTATTTTAAACAGAGCGGTTTCCCACGACATGCGCACATTACTATTCCATGTTGCATGACTTACTGATATGCTTACCTTTCTTTACATGTCGCATACATCATGTTTGATTATACGCATTGAGATATGTTGTTTCCAAGATATTTCTGGATTTGGGGACCGTGGATATTTCGAAAGAAAATATGTAATTGTTTTAAAAATCCGGTCACCCTTGATATGATATTTCAGTGCGTCCACCATGAGTTTTCTCGGTTCCAGAGAGCTTGTGTGAGTTTACCCGATTCGAGGAGCGGTAAGCACCGATTGCCGGTACATGGTGGACCCGGTGAGGTACCCCGGGGCAAGAAGACTCGTAGATGCTAGACGGTGAGCCCGGCAGGGGAGTACTACCTACCGGTGATAGTACTTGAGACCCATCGGTTATCAGGGGGATACCGACTGGAGTCATGAGATGGATATGAGGGCCGACCAGAGTGTGCGGCGCCTGAGATACATGAGGATTTACGTGCCGATGCTAGGCACAGGTGTTCATGATGTTTTCGAGTGTCGATGCTAGGCACTCAGGTTCTATGATTTGATTATATCCTCATATTTCCATGTGTATGCTTTACGATATTTACATGCATGATGCTTGTTGTCATTGGGTGACACGTGGACGGGATCCACCGATTTACAGCTATTGATTACCTAGTTGGAGGACATCCACATACTACTAGATTCATGTTATAGCTGGCATTGATTCATATTACTCTATGCAGACATACCTCATATTTATGACAAGTTATTACCTGAGGCATTGGCAAGTACTTGGCACTACATACATGTATAGATGTTACATTGCCACCTTAGCATGCTTCAGACTTATTCATTTGAGGTTTATTTATGTTGATCGTATGACCTAGTATTGCGTCATACATGCGATTTTCTGTTCATAGATTTTCTTCTATTCACGAGTTGGCAACTCACCCCCGTTGTGCCCCTGTTCTTGCAGGTGTTTGCCGTACAGGGATTCGTTACGGCTTGCGGCACTACTTCTTTCAGGTGACTTGCTAGTAGGTGGGGTTATTTGTATCGTACCCATCATTATACATTGTATATTATATTCAGTTGTATCTAGAAGTTCCATCAACCAAACATGTACTTATTTGAGATAGAGACCGGTGTTGATTATTCTTTCGACCTTAGAGTCGTACGTTATATTTCTCTGGATTCATGCTGTTGAGTTTCCTTTCTGTTGTGATCCTCGCCTTTAGGCGTTGTATATTATATTGCAGACTGGTTGTTTTACTTATGGTTTTTCCTTCACTCTACTACTTTTCTTGGTTTGGATTTCTGGGCTCGGCTTACTTAGAGTACGTACGCTTTGAGACGTTCGTAGCCTAAGTGCCGGTCATGTTCCGTACTTTCGGGTCGTGACAAAGTTGGTATCAGAGCGTTAGGTTTTACCTTCGGAGCGTTGGATGACCCTTGGTTGATGGAATAGGTGACTAAAGTAGAGTGACGTACCGTGGGTATGTCCGCGGCATATTTACGACACGCCACTCCACTTAAAAAGCCTTAGGATGTATATTTCCTTGTTCAGTATCAGATTCATTCCTGATCTAGCCTCATCGGTACCCGTTATGTTTTACTGCTACGATTACGGGCAGTGAGAGCTACGGCTAGAGTTGCGGTCAGCATGAGCTCGTTGCGTACGAGGACTGACCGGGGCATATTCCGACGACACACGATGGTAGAGATGTCTCTTTGATTGTGTTTCCGGGTGACGCGGGAACGTCTCGAGTTAGTTTTGATGATTGTGACCTCTTGTGGAGGAGAGCTCTTGGTTTTACACCGGATGATCGGGCCATTGTTAGAGCTGCCAGTTGAGATAGGACTGTCGATGTACAACATACCTCAGAGATTATGATGCCGCCTACCGTGCAGGAAGATGAGCCAGCTATTGCTGAGATTGATAGGATGTCGCTTCCGGAGCTTACGAGATGAGATCGCCGAAGCTTCCAGGCAGATATGAGACAGATGATAGCTAGTCTATCCGAATTGAGAGAAGAAGGTGGTTCGTCCGATTTAGGCACCGGAGCATGCCCAGTTGAGCTGAAGATTTCCAATGTGGGGAGTCTTACTCAGATCTAGAGCAGTCTGATTTGGAGATGACTGCCAATGTATCGCCTTTCCTGGAGGATTGAGGCGCTGATCAGCGTACAGATGAAGGAGCCAGTTGTTGCTGCGAACGACGAGATATTGCCCCAGATTTTGGAGCCATTGCAGTATGGGTTGTACTAAGAGATGTTAGAAGGCCGCTAGTCACCGAGGATGAATGACTAGGACATGTGGATCGTCGCTACCCCGATACGAGGTCATCAGATAGATTGATTCCAGCTGAGACGACTTCACGCGGAGACGTTGAGAGTCGACAGAGACAATCGAATGTCAGAAACCTACTATTCCAAGTTTAAAGTATTCGGAAGGACGTGCAGGCAATTCTATTGACCCTCTAGAAGAATGAAACCCTAACTCGACTTAATGACCGTGTGAAAGCCTTGGAACCTTAGGGTTTACGGTAGTTCTGCGGCGCCATTAGTGAGGCTTGGGTTTGCCCTTCTATGGCTGGACCACCGATGCTGTGGTGTGTACTCAATACTGTTAAACTGTACCCGAGATGTGGAGCTCTTAGGAGATTATGAGGCTCTGACGAGTCGATCGGATGGTTCGACATCATTCGGATATCAGGTGATGGGACACACTACTTGGGAGACTCCAGATACGAGCATAGCCATTGGAGCACAGTCCAGCAGGCCAGAGTTCGGCATCGTCGACGAGATAGTTGACCATGTTCGGAAATAGGACCTCACCCAGATGTGTAGTGAGTTGATCGAGGACGGACGAGTATTGAGTATTCCTCCGATGGTTGGGACTCGTTCCCGAGAACCTGTTCGTCCATACTTCTTTTACAGAATGATGAAGCTACAGAGTACGTGATGTCGAGTCCGCGTGAGAGACTTCAGATTGGCCGTGGACGAGAACAGTGCAGTGCGTAGATAGCATGGTGTGATGTCATAGTGGACGACGATAGAGACAAGCGAGACGTGTGGTTCGTGCAAGACGCTGACGAGCTGTCATTACCTTCCGTCGAGAATAGAGCCCTGATATGCCTACAGAGGCGTTGAGATACGGCCAGTTTCCGAGGAAATGTGTGCGGGACACGCGGTTGTCCAGGGAACGAGAAAGGATTATGTAAGAGTAACAGCCTCCGTACAGTACGGCATAGGCAAGATCGGAAGAGACCCTGAGCAGGATTCCTTCCAGGACACCGCTGCAATGATAGTTGCACCAGGATCAGATGTGTGATGTGCATTCAGAAAGCCAGAGGCCGACGCCAGCGAGATGCTGCTTTACGAGTGGTCGTGATGATTGACCGAGAGATGACCAGAGAAGTGCCAGAACGGAATCATTTCTGTTAGCACACCTGACTGGGCCGATGAGCCGATGGATGGCGAGATTGGTAAATCCACAGAGAAGATAAGGACCCAGAGACAGAGGACGCCAGACCGTGAGCAAGAGGCAAGCGGATATCTTGCGCTGCTAGCATTGGATGCACCGACACCTTCTCGATTTTGAAGGGGGGACTACCGACGACGGTATTTATGATTTATGATTTTGTGATTCGATTATCAGATATTCGTCATCTTGAATTTCGGTAGTTTGGGCGTTCTGTTTGCATGATTTAGTATTGATGATTGGGTTTCATGACATTTGTCTTCATGCACCTTGGTTGCACCTATTGAGTATTTACGATTTTGCACGGTTGTTGCACTTGATATCGTTTTCATGCCTTGGTTTCACATGTTTGTGATTTTATGGATTTTAGACCTTGAGTTGATTTTGTGCATATGCACGCACACGATTTGGTTTTGTACTCTGTATAGTTTACTTATGTTTGTAGTGCAGTGACTTATATTTTGTGCACTTAGATGCACTGGAATTCGATTTCGATGGTGATACTCGATATTTTTCTTGCGCACTTTACGCACCTGATTGGATTTGCGCATGTTCGGCGCTTGATATTGGATTTCGTGATTTCGTGCATGATGGATGCACCGGATTTGGATTTTTAGCGCATGTTATGAGATGAGATTTGGTGCACGCCAGATGCACTAAATCGGGATTTTCGTGCATATCAGATGCACCTAATTTTGCGGTCAGGCACGCACGTTGCCCGTGACCGACGTTGTGTGCACAACCGTTGCACCTTGATGTGGTTTCTGTGCACCAGCTTTTCACATGTATGGATTTTGATTTCCGTGCGCACCAGACGCACGTAGTTTTCATGTGCACTTTTTGGGATTAATTTCTTTATGGAGCAGTACATTTTTGTGATATTGCGATTTTTTTCGCACTAACCAGGACTAGTCAGAGGACAGTGCCTGGATATATTTTTGCATGCATAGGTAGATTTCAAAGGGATTTCCAAAAGCGAGCTATAGTCTCATTATTTGCATACGTTTCCGATATGACATGAAACGTTTAAAAAAAAAACAGGGAGCCCTTCTAAATTGTTTCCAAACGGCGGATCGTGCATACTTAACAAAGATATATACTTATATGGCTATTTTCTTATAAAGACGTCCGCTACAGTGCAGTGTTATACACATTGCACATCGGTTTTAAGGAATTTCTGGCATGCATTTCCTTCATATATTTACTTGTATAAGTTCTGATTTATGGCATATCGGTTTTGGCTTTGGATTTAGCCTTAGTGTTTTCACCTTGACTCCGTTGATTGAAGGATGCTTGATGGAGTTTTGATTTTGAGTATCTGCTCATTGCTCTTGCGCTTGTATTGCGCTACGATGTGTTTTATGGATGATGATTTCGGAGCCCCGTGGACTTGGACATTTTATTAAGATATTTTAGAATTTGGAGGTTTAAATTTAAATTCGGGGACCGAATTTCTTTAAGGGGGGAAGACTGTAACATTTCAGAAAAATATAATATTATTTTTGAGAATTTTTATAATTTAATATTATTTTATTGAATATTTTAATATTTCGGTATAATTAAATACCGATAAATGGGGAAAATTCTAAAGAAAAATTATGGAAATTCTAAAATGTGTTTAATGTAGGGTTTTTGGTAAAAAGTTTACCAAAATTGGTTTCTGATGATTTATCTGGTTTTATGAATATTTTATCGGATGTTTTATCTGGGCTGCACACATATGTGCATGGTAGCTAGGGTTGAGCATAGGGTTGAACCATGTTTAGGTGACCATGGTGACTTAAACCTTTTGGTTAAGTTAAGTGGGTTAATTAAGGGTTTTAGCTTGTTAAGGGTGATTAGGATGGGAGTTGACTTGTGGCTAGAGAGAGAGAGAGGTGGCTATAGGTTATGTCACCCCATCTCATTTCAAACTTTGACTTGTCTTTCAAACTCCCTCTCATACATCAGCCAACCATAACACCTTAGCCCAACACCTACACCCTCATATCAACACTTCAACCCCCATAAGAACACTTCAGCCCCAATTGTTATCACATCAGCTGATACACCACATCAGCCCCCATTTTCCTCACATCAGCAGCAACATCAGCCAGTTTCAGCTGATGTATTGCATCAGCACTGCTGTGAAAAGCAGCCACAGCAGCAACAACTCCACACCCTCATCAACCCTCAACTCAGCAGCCTTAGCAACACAAAACCACACAACCATTGCCACAACACTACACAAAAATAAAAACAACAGCAGCAGTAGCTGCTGCAAAAGGGAGAAGAAAGCAAATTACAAGCAGCAGCTGCAGCCAAAGCAATAGCAACAGCAGCATCAGCTTCAGCTACTACTACAGGAGCACTTCAGCACCAGCCCCCTTCTCCTTCCTCTCTTCTCCTTCATCTTAGGACACCCTCGAGGTATAATCTTGCAACCCAACTCTGTTCTTGCTTAGTTCTGGTTATAAAGCTGAAATTTAGTGTTGCTAGATGGTTTAGTGCTAGTTTAGTGATTTTGAGTGAGATTTGGCCAAGGGATGGTTTTGAATGTTAGTATAGCTTGACTTGGTGCTGTCAAGACCAGTTTAACCCAAGATTGTTCCAGATTCCACCCAAATACCAGATTGTTCGATTTATTGTTGGTTAGCGTTTTGTCGACTTTTTAAGCCTTTCTGGAATCTGCTACAACCCGGGGCCTCCTAAAATAAAATTGACTTGGCAGTAAAGTATGTAGGCAGATAGGAACCTACACCCAAAACCCTAGCCCAAACCACCCTACCCCGGCCGCAGACTTATCCCTTCTGGCCGCAATTTGCGGCCAGAGCAGAAGGTAATTGCCTCGTTTTGCGTGCACGACTGTTTTACCTGTAAACTTGACCCCTGGAATGTCTAGTTTTGTCTGGTTCCAACCAGGGCAGAATCTGGGTTGATTTCTTGACTTAGCGCATGATTTACGACTTGTTTTCGTATGGATTTTGGTATTCGATGATTCGTTTCTGTCCGGTGGCGTTTGAATGCCAACTGCAGAGGGTAATGGACTATGTTTGCACGCGAGGCCATAGGTTTTTACCTATGGGCGTAGCATGCACCATTTTGGCTTTCGACATGGTTTTTATGTGTTTTAGCATGTGATATCCTTGTAGGTACCCCACGTGGCGTCGAAGCGTTGGAGATGCCATTGGCGACATCGGCACCGGCACACATAAGAAAAGTTGAGTAGATTTATATCTACGGGGAGAAGTCGGGTGGATGGCGTATAGCACCCCCGCAGTCCGATGTCTAGTATACCATATCTACTATACTTATATATGATAGCTTATGTATGACTTGGTTGTTTAGGATGTGGTAGGTGTACTATGCATTGATTAGGGTTAAAAGTAACTAGTGTAGTTCCTAGTCGCGAACCCTTGAATAGTTTGCACCCACACGCACACACGTGCTTATTTGCTATGTTCATTCTGTGATGACGAGGATATTGGAGGACTTGGGATGTGAGTCGATGAGTTTGGGCATGGTGCCATGATATCGGTGTTGTGATGTGATTCGTATTTGGGATACGATATATGATTTTTAGCGGGGATTAGGGCGTGTCTTCCGCACACGCATTCATACTTATGTAGATGGTATTGATTCGTACTGGGCTTGGATTAGTACCCCAGATTGTGTGATATGATAATAAGGATACCAGATAATTGATGTGATGACTGTGATATTGACCCGCACCCAGCTATTGGGATGTCGTACGACGATTTACCTTACGAGCTTTATATTGATGATTGATCCACACTCATGACTTGAGGGTGTCAGATGATTTACGGTATCGTATGCGATACTATTGATGCAGGATCACCGACTACTAACTTTATTCATATATATCGACTCAGACTTAGGTGGTTTCCTTATCCCTCCCGATTGACTTGATAGTTAGATCAGTAGTTAGTATAGTAGATGTTAGACTTGACCCGAGTCATACCTATTTCAAAACTAACGAATCGGGAGTATTTTAAAGACAGGCAAAAAGGGAATCTACGGATAATTTCAAAAGGGGCATTTTTTCTTAAAAACACCGTAGCCCTTATTTTACAAAAACCCCGATTCGTCTTATTTTAAAAAGGCAGAACTGCGTGACACTTACATATTGATGTAGACTCTTCACTGTTGCGTTGATTATTTGATTCCGCATATTCATATTATTTGCATCGCATTACTTCTGTTTATTGAGATATTACCATCATGATGTTAGGACACCAGCACCATTATCGATGATGCGTATGTTCCACGTACACTGTTTGCCGGCTCACACACTCCATCATCGATAATTGCCATGCCACTACACTGTAGTACCGTTGCATTCATGATATGATTCTTGCATGGCATATTGTACACCTATACCTGTACACATACATAGATGATTCCGGCTTGATTAGAGATTTGGGAACCGCAAGATATTCTTTAAAACTGATGTATTTTAAACAGAGCGGTTTCCCGCGACATGCGCACATTACTATTCCATGTTGCATGACATACTGATATACTTACCTTTCTTTACATGTCGCATACATCATGTTTGATTATACGCATTGAGATATGTTGTTTCCATGATATTTCTGGATTTGGGGACCGTGGATATTTCGAAAGAAAATATGTAATTGTTTTAAAAATCCGGTCACCCTTGATATGATATCTCAGTGTGTCCACCATTAGTTTTCTCGGTTCCAGAGAGCTTTTGTGAGTTTACCCGATTCGAGGAGAGGTAGGCACCGATTGCGGGTACATGGTGGACCCGGTGAGGTACCCCGGGGCAAGAAGACTCGTAGATACTAGACGGTGAGCCCGGCAGGGGAGTACTACCTACCGGTGATAGTACTTAAGACCCATCGGTTATCAGGGGGATACCGACTGGAGTCATGAGATGGATATGAGGGCCGACCAGGTTGTGCGGCGCCTGAGATACATGAGGATTTACGTGCCGATGCTAGGCACAGGTGTTCATGATGTTTTCGAGTGTCGATGCTAGGCACTCAGGTTCCTGTTAGTTATATGTATGCCCTAGAGGCCATTACTGTACATCGGATGTATATTGTAGTGGATGCTGGGACATATATAGGGAGGACTTTCTTGCTCGACATGATAGTATGCTATCTGGTTGTACTTTACCTTAACGTGTATACTGGATGTCACTCTGTTACATGTTGGTAAAGCCCTTAGGATGTGTACTTGACTACCTGGACTATGATGCGGATCATACTAGTGGGGACATGGTAGTCCATAAGTACATCCTTCAAAGTCCCTAGTCGAGGGTGTATCGAGACGGGGCATCGATATACCAGAGTAGACTAGCGTATACCTTCTCGACCAATACAGATGGGCGATGGATGATCCCATATCCATTGGTGTTTGACATCAGAGGAGATATACGGGTGCTCAGTAGAGACTGGGTACACTGGACGGACTCGCCGAGAACTCCCAGATGGTATTATACCTTACGTCAGATGGCAGTTCTCTGGTGACACTGGTACAGAGTAGTCTGTTGACCCGAGATCGTCATAGAGTCTTGTGTGGTTCCCACTGTGCATTGATTTCCATCTTACCACGTCCAAGAGGGCGTGCAAAACGGTGGTTTTTGGGTACAGTCCCGAGTCACATGGAGGCAATGAGCGATAGGAGGGGATTCGTCTCTCCCGGTATAGGGAGTTGATGTTGCGCTGTGTTCGATTGGCAATAACCGGAAATCCCTGGCCAGGGTTGCTGAGATATACTGGTAAGTGTTACCAGTAGTTTCTCGAATTGTTATAGACCTCATATCGACACGACTTATAGATCTATTGGGGTCTGTCGTTTACCACCCCTAGGCAAGATATGCGACATATCAGACGACGAGACCAGACTGTACGGTAATGTTACTGGTTGGATTCACTGGAGTGTGAGCGGGCTTGCTTGTCGATCTTCTGATCGCTCAAAACCCGGGCGGCTGTTACGTTTAGCAGACCGCTTGCGGCTTGTGGGTGATTGATATGATCATCATCTGCTACCGGCGTATTGACGAGTCTTTAGAGTCCTACACAGAGGTTTCCTGGCTCAAGCGAAACGAAATAGGAGCGCATATGAGATATGTGGGGGACCGAGAATACTGCGTGTATGTGATACCATATTTCATTCTCGCAATTAATGTTTCGATTGGTTATATGCGATATATCCTAGTTATCGAATCGAAGATCGATTCCATAAGCCGATACATTGGTTACTGGTCGGTTATGTGCGACATAACCGGATTATTGAATCAAGTGTTGATTTAATGATTTAATGTATAATTATATATTTGATATATTACTTTGCATTAACTAGTATTGGTTCAATTTAAATGGATTTTCTCACTTGGTTTGTGCACATTGTATATGTGATATACTTTTGTACACAAGATTGTATCATGTTTGATGATACATGCTAGTTTGGGTTTGTGTAAAGAATTAAACCATGGTTACTTAAGTGGTTAGGGTTTCATTTCCTTTTCTCATTTATTTATCTATTTATTCATTTTGGAAAATGAAAAGCATAAAGAGAAAATGGTTGCTAACTTTGTTTGTATTATGAAGCTTCATGAAGCTTTGACCAAGTGACCATTTTGTCTCATGCTTAACCCTAACCACTTCACTTAACCCTAGTTGATTCTCTACACTTCACCATGGTTAGATTATGATAAGTATTCCTTTTATTTTCTATTTGTGAAAAACTTATCATAATATTCTTTCTTCTTCTTCTTCATCTTCTTCAATGAAGAAAGCTTCACTTCATCAATGGTGATTGATGAATAAGAGTGAGAAATCCAATTCTAAAGTGAACCCACTTCCTATTTCTTCATCCTCTACCTCTTGCCAAGTAGTATAAGGTTTTTCCTTCACAAGTTTTCATGGCTTGGTGAAGGTGGAGCTTGATCTAGTGATGCCTCGACGTAGATCATCTTCAGCATCGTCGTCGATGACCTAGCCCGCTTTTTCTCCGATGAAGCCGACGCTAGAGCCCGGGATTTGATATGGACAGCGAGGAGACTTCATTGCGGAGCTATGGAGGTAGAGAAACGGATCTACAAAGGTTGTATGTTCTTTTACTTTTAGTTAAGATGTTAACTAGCTCGTTTTGTCGCCTAAAATTCTAGTTAACGATCTAGTCTAGGGTTTCTCGGGACCGTTAGATTTGAAATTGGCATGGTTGATGCCTTTTGAGACCTCTTGAGAGTTCCTAGGAACCCTACAGTGGTATCAGAGCCTAGCTAGAGTCTTAGGCGAAGTCCAGACGACGTTTGAAGTCCGATCGAACCAAAACCCTAACCCGAAAACGTCTCTCTATACATTTTTTAAAAACTGGGTTTTTTCCAAATTAAAAATATGCAGAAAACTCAGCAGGGAATTCTAAGAATTACGGCGCAAAATTTATTTCATGAACAGTGCAATTGTCGGCGGAACCACGGCATAAGCCTAGCTTATGCGGCGGTTCCGCGGCAAAAGTTTGACGTCAGCCCTAACAATTTGCACAGGAATTCCTATTTAACAGTCCTGAGTTCTCTGGGTATTTTAAAAATTTATTCAAGAGTTGAATTTTCTGGGGTTGTTTTGGGGATTCGGTGTTTCGATCGGAGTATCAGATTTTGTCTAAGTGGCTTTCCGGATAAATTTAAGAATATGTTAAAAAGTTCGACCGGATATAAATACCCAATTTTTCCCCTGTCGGGAAATTTCCAAGTGTTGGATTTTTCCGTGGTTTAAAGGCGTTCTAAGTAGTGCAAGTAACTCGATGGACCCTCTAGAAGACAACAAACCTTAACTCGATTATGTGACCGTCTTGAACTGCCCTTTGAACCTTAGGGTTTGGGGCAGTACGGCGTGCCACATGTGAGGCGTTGGCTTGACCCTTCTACGGCTGGACCGTTGGTACTGAGGCACGAACTGAATGTTTTTAGACTTGTTTCATGTGTTGATCTGTATCGGGAAAACTTGGGTGTTTGAATGTTCGATCGGAAAGTTTAACATTTTCTAATTATCTAGAATGTGATACAATAATTGGAATTCACAAACAGTTATGAGATAACTGAATGAATATTATAAACACAGCAGTTTAGTCTCACTTGATCGGTTGCCACGGAATTTTGATGCGATCAAAAGTCCGTCGCAATCACGTAGCGTACGCGGATACTCGCCGGGTAAACTTAATAGATAGCTTCACTCCATAGCCTCGACCAAGTGACTGTAGGAGAACCCTATCGCCGAAAGCATCCGTTCGGGTGCTCGCGGCAGCGGTGTTCCGCCTTGGTGCACTTCGTCGACGGTATCGGGGGTGCGACCGTCTACTAAAGTTTACGACGAGCATTCGATCAAAATGTCGGGAATCCTGTTGAATTACCCGACTTGGTATTGAAAAGTGTTTTCGATTTTGAGACTAAAATGCGGGGTTTAAAATTGTTAGGCATGTGATGTCTAAGTAATTCATTTAATCAGGCATGTGATGTCTGAGGTGGTTGCGGATTCCAACTGTTGTAGTTTTACATTTTCTTTTCTGTGACCGTAAGTGTAATATGTGATATCGCCGGTTTCGTTGCTATATGTCAACGACAATTGGGATGCGCATGTTTACTTACGTTGATGACATGTGATGTTATGTGTTGCTGGATATGTTATATTGGATCGTCGTGTTTGAATAGACGGGGGGTTTTATGTGAGATGAGTGTTTTTCATTTTCATTCATGTAAAAACTTGTATGTAATATTCTTTTATTGGGGCACTTCCAGGTTGCGGAAGTAGTCACCCTTTGTATATTATTTACTTTTCCGCACTAGGATAGACCCAAAGAGGAGGGCACAAGTAACCGGGTTCTGGAGTCCAGTGGGAGACCAACTCGAGGAGTCGAGTCCGGGTCTGCTAACTCCAGAATTGGTAAGGTTGCTTGCCGCTCTCGTAGGGGTCTAGGGGTGTGGGTTTGGCTATTCATCGCGACCGTGGAATCCATGTTTTATACTGGCTCGTATTGAAAACACGGACGTCCTAGTATATCCAATATTTCATATGATTCTTCTGCTGCGATATCTGTGATGTGATCATGTGATGTTCTGTGATAGATACAGTATATAGTATATATGATATATTATATAAACGTTACTTATGTTTTACACCCGCGCTAGCCCTGCCCCGCTCTGTCGTTAGTTACCTAACCTAACGGTGCACGAGGGGACATCGAGGCGAATGCGGATGGCATAAGTGTACGTCGTATTTATCTGTGATGTTTAAGTACTTAAATGATGGGACTTCATTAATGAGATTAATAAAATAAAAGAAACCTAAGATGTTATAGAATCGAATTTCAAAATAAAACAGGTAGCTACAGTTCTTGCTTTGCACAGCGGTATATACGATATATCCTGCACCTTATTCGATGAGGAAAGGACCGAGATCCCTTCACCGGGAGTGACTCCTTTAGCAATAACTGGCAGATGCTACACACTCGGTTTGTATTTTGATTGCTTTTAAGAGTTCTGCTTTGCACAGTGATATATATGATATATCCCGCACCTCATTCGACGAGGAAAGGACCGACGATCCCTTCACCGGGAGTGACTCCTTTAGCAAAACTGGAAAAGCCTAAAAAACACTCCATTTCAAAATTCATTCGATCCTACAACGATATCAAGTTCATTATGCAATAGGTTTTCAGAAAAAACTGTCGTAGCCCTCCGTCATTTCAGATAAGTACTAGTTAGTATTCGTGCTGCGGTTGTTTGGCATGCGTCAAGGCGTAGTGTACGGTAGCTAACTAGTGCTTATCTGCTAGCATACGATGCGATTGGATTAGGGTATTCGTACGGCGTTGTTTGGCATGTGTCAAGGGTCGTGCGGGTGGATTTAATTCAATCAAGAAATGTACGGGTTGAACTTGACTAGCGGACTATGGGTTGTTTGGCATGCGTCAAGGTCATAGCACGCTAGGGGCAAAATATTATCGGGAATTTCAAGTGTTGAAATTTGCAATGAGATTGCATACCTTCTATGAGATAGTTGGATCCCGATACCCGCTGCGAGTAAGAGTTAGTCCTGGGAGAGTTTTACACATTACAATTAGCCGATCAAGTTGGTGTCTAGAAAGGTGTCAACGGGGTTACGCCTCTGGGAAAACGAGGTTTACTATAATTAGGTTCGTGCGAAAGCACGGGGGACCTCCCTCAAAGTACCGACACTGGCCTGGCTGAAAGATTGGCGAACTTGTAGTGTGTAATTAATCCCGGCTGGTCTTTCCTTTTAGGGTTTGAAGGAAGATTTGATAAAAAGCAGTGGGAGCCATCCTGATTAGATAAAATAATAACCAATCTATTCTTGCAAGAGCGCACGCTGAGTGTTTTCTTCTCTCTCTCTCCTGGTAGCGACCATATCACGCCTTAATCAAGATAATAAAACGGATTATTGACCGAACCCGCTTGTTTTACTGAGCTGGGAAACGTTGGTCCCGCTCCAACTTATAATTGTTATAAGACAGAGCAGGAAATTGGGGATTACCAGAATTCCCGTGCCGCCCAAACGAAGAGAGTGCATGCTGATGCATCATCTTCGGGTGTGTTTATTATACAAAACTGTTTCTCAATGTCCTTTACGTCCTGGGTATATGATACCGGATCAGGATCCCAGATATGTAATCTGTTACATAAGGCTACAGATAGGTAAAGAACTGAGAACGGGTGATAAGTTTCATGAGGCAGAAAATGGGGCAAGTGTTGCAGCCAAGTCTGTCGGTCACTGTCACCCTGTATTACCAATACATTGATTCTGAACGAATGTTATTAGATACCGAACCTGATATACAAAATCATATCTGTCTCTTTATTAGTAAAGAAACGATAAAATTTTGTATTGTTGGATAATGTTTTGAACATTTCCTATATCAAAAGTTGATCGGTTCAGGCACGTTATCTAAAAGCATTGATGTTCTAAATCAAACTACGGTTCTTAGTATACGGAACACACACAAGAGGAAGAGTTCACATATGAACGAATTCTTCTTGAGGCATTGTAGACTAGGTCATATCAATGCGACCCGACTGGCTAGAGTTACATAAAGATGTATATTTAAATTAGTTTGAATTTACATCTTGTGAAACTCGCCAGTCATGTCACAAAGATAAGATGACCATAGCTCTGTTTATTGGAAACAGAGAAAGAGTTAGTGAACTCTTGGGATTGATACATGTTGATGTATGTAAGGTCCCCTGTCTACACATGCCAGGATTGGTTCTCAATACTTCATTACATTCTCTGATGATCTTTCGAGATTCAGACCTATGTTCCTGTTGAAACACAAGTCCGAACCTTTTAAGGTATTCACAGAATATAAGTTAGAAGTAGAGAACCAAAATACGGGTACAAGTATTATGTCCTTTGATGTGATCAAGGAGGATAATACTTGAGCACGGAAATCCTGGTCTATTCTAAAGGAGAATGAGATTCTCTCTCAGCATTACTCCTCCGAATACACCATAGCACGTTAGTATATCGGGGCGGAGCAGTCACACCCTATTTGATATGGTATTCTCAATGATGAGTACTACCGAGTTACCTATTTCCTTTTTGGGAGTTATGCTCTTGAGAAGATGCATACCTATTGAATACGGTTCGAATCAAATCAGTTGCCTACCACTCCATATGAGATATGGTATGGGAAGAGCCCATGTCTTAAGCCAGTTAAGATTTGGGGTTGTCCGGCCTATGTCTAAAAGCAAAATCCGGACAAGCTCGAGGCAAGGTCTGTTATGTAGGACTGGAAATGTTCCAGCTATACTAACAGCAGCTGATGATTTGGTAGAACCAAAGGATTCAATAGTAACCAACGAACCTCAGCCTCTCCGCCGATCTTGTAGGGTTCTTCACCTACCTGAGAGTTACTTCGGTTTCTCTATGACAGTGGGAGCGAGGATTGCATCATGAGATGATGACCCAACTAGTTTCGAGCTGGCCATCAGGAGTAAGACTCTGTAAGAATGGCTGGATGCTTAGTGATCTGAGATGGAATCCATGTACACCAACATAGTATGGACTTTGGTTGCTATATCTGAAGGGTTAAATCCCCATCAGGAGCAAGTATATCTTGAGAAGATTACTTGGTGTAGATGGAAAAGTTGAGACTTTCAAAGCTAGACTTGTTAAAGGTTTTCGTCATCGACCAGGCGTGGATAATGATGAAACCTTTTCCAGTACCTATGCTTAAGTCTATCCAGATCCTACTTGCCACGGCTACATACCATAACTACGATATCTGGCGGTTGGTTGCCATGACTGCTTTTCTAAATGATGTTTTAGAATAGTGCGTCTATAAGTACACAGCCAGAGGGCTTCGTAGACAATGGGAGCAGCGGAAACGTGTGCAAGATGCTTTATCTGATAAAGCAGGCATCGCGGAGTTGGAACATCTGTTTTGATGGATTAGTCAAAGAGTTTGACATCATCAAAATGGTAGATGAACCTTGTATAAACAAAAAGGTAGTAGGGAGTATGGTGGTGATTCACGTAGAGTACGTGGATGACATACTCTTGATAGGGAAGGAGCTTCCTATGCTACGCTCGATCAATCTCCGCTTATCACAATGATTCTCCATATAGGATCAAAGTGATACCTCCTAAATCCTGAGTTTTAGATCTATGAGATAGATTTAATTGGATGTTAGGATTCTCACTAGTTGTAGTGAGATGGTATCAATCGATCCTGGGGAGAATCACTCGAAGTGTTCCAGGGTGATAAAGACGACTGAATGTCAGTCGCAGGCATTGTCTTTACCCTCAGTAAAGGGACGGTATGTTGGAAGAGTTCCAAGCTAGATACCGTGGCATACTAGACGATAAAGGCTGGATACATTGCTACTTAAGATGCTACCAAAGAGGCTGTTTGGGTGTATATTGGTTCATGAGATGAACTATGTTCCTCCCATTGTGTGACAATGGAGTTGTGGCTTATGCCAAGGAACGCAGGTCCCATCAGTGATCCAGACATATTCTGAGGCAGTATCACCTGATCATGGAGATAGTTAATCTCTAAGGGATCGAGTTTAGGAGAGTAGACTCAGAGGACAACACGGCGGATCCACTCACAAAGGCCTATTCCCAGAGAGAGACTTTTATGGGATGGTTGAGTATGAGATACTGCAACCACTGCTATCAGATGGCCCTAGTGCAAGTGGGAGATTGTTAGTTATATGTATGCCCCAGAGGCCATTACTATACATCGGATGTATATTGTAGTGGATGCTGGGACATATATAGGGAGGACTTTCTTGCTCGACATGATAGTATGCTATCTGGTTGTACTTTACCTTAACGTGTATACTGGATGTCTCTCTGTTACATGTTGGTAAAGCCCTTAGGATGTGTACTTGACTACCTGGACTATGATGCGGATCATACTAGTGGGGACATGGTAGTCCATAAGTACATCCTTCAAAGTCCCTAGTCGAGGGTGTATCGAGACGGGGCATCGATATACCAGAGTAGACTAGCGTATACCTTCTCGACCAAAACAGATGGGCGATGGATGATCCCATATCCATTGGTGTTTGACATCAGAGGAGATATACGGGTGCTCAGTAAAGACTGGGTACACTGGACGGACTCGCCGAGAACTCCCAGATGGTATTATACCTTACGTCAGATGGCAGTTCTCTGGTGACACTGGTACAGAGTAGTCTGTTGACCCGAGATCGTCATAGAGTCTTGTGTGGTTCCCACTGTGCTTTGATTTCCATCTTACCACGTCCAAGAGGGCGTGCAAAACGGTGGTTTTTGGGTACAGTCCCGAGTCACATGGAGGCAATGAGCGATAGGAGGGGATTCGTCTCTCCCGGTATAGGGAGTTGATGTTGCGCTGTGTTCGATTAGCAATAACCGGAAATCCCTGGCCAGGGTTGCTGAGATATACTGGTAAGTGTTACCAGTAGTTTCTCGAATTGTTATAGACCTCATATCGACACGACTTATCGAGCTATTGGGGTCTGACGTTTACCACCCCTTGGCAAGATATGCGACATATCAGACGATGAGGCCGGACTGTACGGTAGTGTTACTGGTTGGATTCACTGGAGTGTGAGCTGGCTTACTTGTCGATCTTCTGATCGCTCAATACCCGGGTGGCCGTTACATTTAGCATACCGCTTGCGGCTTGTGGGTGATTGATATTATCATCATCTGCTACCGGCGTATTGACGAGTCTTTAGAGTCCTACACAGAGGTTTCCTGGCTCAAGCGAAACGAAATAGGAGCGCATATGAGATATGTACGGGACCGAGAATAATGCGTGTATGTGATACCGTATTTCATTCTCGCGATTAATGTTTCGATTGGTTATATGCGATATATCCTAGTTATCGAATCGAAGATCGATTCGATAAGCCAATACATTGGTTACTGGTCGGTTATGTGCGACATGACCGGATCATTGAATCAAGTGTTGATTTAATGATTTAATGTATAATTATATATTTGATATATTACTTTGCATTAACTAGTATTGGTTCACTTTAAATGAATTTTCTCACTTGGTTTGTGCACATTGTATATGTGATATACTTTTGTACACAAGATTGTATCATGTTTGATGATACATGCTAGATTGGGTTTGTGTAAAGAATTAAACCATGGTTACTTAAGTGGTTAGGGTTTCATTTCCTTTTCTCATTTATTTATCTATTTATTCATTTTGGAAAATGAAAAGCATAAAGAGAAAATGGTTGCTAACTTTGTTTGTATTATGAAGCTTCATGAAGCCTTGACCAAGTGACCATTTTGTCTCATGCTTAACCCTAACCACTCCATTTAACCTTAGTTGATTCTCTACACTTCACCATGGTTAGATTATGATAAGTATTCCTTTTATTTTCTATTTGTGAAAAACTTATCATAATATTCTTTCTTCTTCATCATCATCTTTTTCAATGAAGAAAGCTTCACTTCATCAATGGTGATTGATGAATAAGAGTGAGAAATCCAATTCTAAAGTGAACCCACTTCCTATTTCTTCATCCTCTACCTCTTGCCAAGTAGTATAGGGTGTTTCCTTCACAAGTTTTCATGGCTTGGTGAAGGTGGAGCTTGATCTAGTGATGCCTCGACGTAGATCATCTTCGGCATCGTCGTCGATGACCTAGCCCGCTTTTTCTCCGATGAAGCCGACGCTAGAGCCCGGGATTTGATATGGACAGCGAGGAGACTTCATTGCGGAGCTATGGAGGTGGAGAAACGGATCTACAAAGGTTGTATGTTCGTTTACTTTTAGTTAAGATGTTAACTAGCTCGTTTTGTCGCCTAAAATTCTAGTTAACGATCTAGTCTAGGGTTTCTCGGCACCGTTAGATTTGAAATTGGCATGGTTGATGCCTTGTGAGACCTCTTGAGAGTGCCTAGGAACCTTACAGTTCCATGATTTGATTATATCCTCATATTTCCATGTGTATGCTTTACGATATTTACATGCATGATGCTTGTTGTCATTGGGTGACACGTGGACGGGATCCACCGATTTACAGCTATTGATTACCTAGTTGGAGGACATCCACATACTACTAGATTCATGTTATAGCTGGCATTGATTCATATTACTCTATGCAGACATACCTCATATTTATGACATGTTATTACCTGAGGCATTGGCAAGTACTTGGCACTACATACATGTATAGATGTTACATTGCCACCTTAGCATGCTTCAGACTTATTCATTTGAGGTTTATTTATGTTGATCGTATGACCTAGGATTGCGTCATACATGCGATTTTCTGTTCATAGATGTTCTTCTATTCACGAGTTGGCAACTCACCCCCGTTGTGCCCCAGTTCTTGCAGGTGTTTACCTTACAGGGATTCGTTACGGCTTGCGGCACTACTTCTTTCGGGTGACTTGCTAGTAGGTGGGGTTATTTGTATCGTACCCATCATTATACATTGTATATTATATTCAGTTGTATCTAAAAGTTCCATCAACCAAACATGTACTTATTTGAGATAGAGACCAGTGTTGATTATTCTTACGACCTTAGAGTCGCATGTTATATTTCTCTAGGATTCATGCTGTTGAGTTTCCTTTCTGTTGTGATCCTCGCCATTAGGCGTTGTATATTATATTGCAGACTGGTTGTTTTACTTATGATTTTTCTTCACTCCACTACTTTTCTTGGTTTGGATTTCTGGTCTCGGCTTACTTAGAGTACGTACGCTTTGAGACGTTCGTAGCCTAAGTGCCTGTCATGTTCCGTACTTTCGGGTCGTGACACATATATCGCATATATATCAATGTATTATCCCGTGAGAAAATGAATCTTTTAGTGAGATAATATTAGTTAATGTAATTTAATATATCATATATATTATTATACATTAAATTATCGAATCAACACTTGATCCGACAATCCGGCTATATCGCATATAACCGACTAATACAACGACCCGGCTATATCACATATACCCGGCCGATATCTCATATCGTGAGAATCTAATACGGTATCATATACCGCATTATCCTCGGTCCCGCACATATCACATATGTGCTCCTACTCCGTTTTTCCTGAGCCAAGAAACCTCTGTGTAGGACTCTAAAGAATCGTCAATACGCCGGCAGTAGGTGATGATCATATCAAACACCCACAAGCTGCAAGCGGTCATCTAAACGTAACAGCCACCCAGGTATTGAGCGCTCAGAAGATCAACAAGCAAGCCTGTACATTCTCCTGTGAATCCAAGAAGTAACACTCCCGTACAGTCTGGTCTCGTCGTCTGATATGTCGCATATCTCGCCTAGGGGTAGTAAACGTCAGACCCCAGTAGCTCGATAAGTCGTGTCGATATGAGGTCTATAACAGTTCGAGAAACTACTGATAACACTTACCAGTAAATCTCAGCAACCCTGACCAGGGATTTCCGGTTATAGCCAATCGAACACAGCGCAACATCAACTCCCTATACCGGGAGAGACGAATCCCCTCCTATCGCTCATTGCCTCCATGTGATTCGAGACTGTACCCAAAAGCCACCTTTTTTCATGCCCTCTTAGACGTGGTATGATGGAAATCAAAGCACAGTGGGAATCACATAAGACTCTATGACGATCTCGGGTCAACAGACTACTCTGTACCAGTGTCACCGGAGAACTGCTATCTGACGTAAGGTATAATACCATCTGGGAGTTCTCGGCGAGTCCGTCCAGTATGCCCAGTCTCCACTTAGCACCCGTACACCATCCTGGATGTCAAATACTGATGGATATGGGATCATCCATCGCCCATCATATGGGTCAAGATGCGTATACGCTAGTCTACTCTGGTGTATCGATGCCCTGTCTCGATACACCCTCGACTAGGAACAATTATAGGATGTACTCGTCGACTACCGTGGCCCCACTAGTATACTATCATGTCGACAAGAAAGTCGTCCCTATATATATCCAAGCATCCATTACAATATACATCGTATGTACAGTAATGGCCTCTAGGGCATACATATAACTAATAATCTCCCACTTGCACTAGGGCCATCTGTTGTGGTATCACATACCCAACAATTAGCTGCGGTTGAAGTATCTCATACTCAACCATCCCATAAAAGTCTCTACTGGGAAAAAGGCCTTCGTGAGTGGATCCGTGCTGTTGTCCTCTGTGTCTACTCTCCTAATCTCGATCTCCCTGGAGATCAACCATCTCCATGATCAGGTGATACTGCTTAAGAATTATATCTGGATATCAGATGGGACGGGGGTTCCTAGGCAAAAGCCACAACTCCATTGTCACATAATGGTAGGAACGAAGTTCATCTCATGAACTTATATATATCCAGACTGCCTCTTTGGTAGCATCCTTGGTAACGATGTATCTTGCCTTTAATCTTCTAGTATGTCACGGTATCTAGCTTGGAACTCTTACAACATACCGTCCCTCCACTGAGGGTAAAGACAATGCCTGCGACTGACATTCAGTCGTCCTTACCACCCTGGAACCTTTCCAGTGATTCTCCCCAGGATCGATTGATACCATCTCACTACAACTAGTAAGAATCCTAACATCCAATTAGATCTATCTCATAGATCCAAAAACCCAGTATTTAGGAGGTATCACTTTGATCCTATATGGAGAATCCTTGTGATAAGCAGAGATTGACCGAGCGTAGCATAAGAAACTCCTTCCCTATCAAGAGTATGTCATCCACGTACTCTACGAGGATCACCACCATACTCCCTGCTACCTTTTTGTATATACAAGGTTCATCTACCATTTTGATGAAGTCAAACTCTTTGACTACCGCATCAAAACAGATGTTCCAACTCCGCGATGCCTGCTTTATCACATAAAACATTTTGCACACGTTTCCGCTGCTCCCACTGTCTACGAAGCCCTCTGGCTGTGTACTTATAGACGCTCCCTTCTAAAACATCATTTAGAAAAGCAGTCATGACACCCAACCACCAGATATCGTAGTCATGGTATGTAGTCGTGTCAAGTAGGATCTGGATGGACTTAAGCATAGCTTTGAAAGTCTCAACTTTTCCATATACACCAAGTTATCTTCTCAAGATATACTTGCTCCTGATGGGGATTTAACCCTTCAGATAAAGCAACCAAAGTCCATACTTTGTTGGTGTATAAGGATTCCATCTCAGATCGATAAGCATCCAGCCATTCTTACAGAGTCCCACTCCTGATGGCCAGCTCGAAACTAATTAGGTCATCAACTCATGATGCAATCCTCGCTCCCACTGTCATAGAGAAACCGAAGTATCTCTCAGATGGGTGAGGAACCCTACTAGATCGGCGGAGAGGCTGAGGTTCGTTGGAAACTATTGAATCCTTTAGTTCTACCAAATTATCAGCTGCAGTTTGTATAGCTGGAACCTTTCCAGTTCTACATAACAGACCTTGCCTCGAGCTTGTCCGGATTTTGCTTTTAGACATAGGCCGGACAACCCCAAATCTTAACAAGCTTAAGATATGGGCTCTTCCCTTTCCATATCACATATAAAATGGTAGGTAACTAATTTGATTTGAACCATATTCTATAGGTATGCAGCTTCTCAAGTGCATAACTCCCAAAAGGAAATAGGAAACTCAGTAGTACTCATCATAGAGCACACCATATCACATAGGGTGCTATTGCTCCGTCCCGATACACCGACGTACTGTGGTGTATACGGAGGAGTAATGCTAAGAGAGAATCTCATTCTCCTTTAGAATAATCCAGGAATTCCGTGCTCAAGTATTCTCCTTCCTGATCACATCAAAGGACATAATACTTATACCCGTTTTTGGTTCTCTACTTCTAACTTATATTCTGTGAATATCTCAAAAGCTTCGGACTTGTGTTTCAACAGGAACATATGTCTGAATCTTGAGAGATCATCAGAGAATGTAATGAAGTACAAAGAACCGGTCTTGGCATGTGTAGACAGGAGACTTTCATACATCAGCATGTATCAATCCCAAGATTTCACTAACTCTTTCTCTGTTTCCAATAAACAGAGCTATGGTCATCTTATCTTTGTGACATGACCGGCAAGTTTCACAAGATGTAAATTCAAAAAGATTTAAATATGCATCTAAATGTAACTTCAGCTAGTCGGGTTGCATTGATATGACCTAGTCTACAATACATCAAGAAGGATTCGTTCATTTCTGAACTCTTCCTCTTGTGTGTGTTCTGTATACTAAGAACTGTAGTTTGATTTAGAACGTCAATGCTTTTAGATAACGTGCCTGAACCGATCAACTCTTGATATAGGAAATGTTCAAAACATTATCCAACAATACAAAATTATATCCTTTCTTTACTAATAAAGAGACTGATATGATGTTGTATATCAGGTTCGGTATCTAATAACATTCGTTCAGAATCAATGTATTCTGGTAATACAGGGTGATAGTGACCAACAGACTTGGCTGCAACACTTGCACCGTTTTCTGTCTCATGAAACTTATCACCCATTCTCAGTTCTCTACCTTTCTGTAGCCCATGTAACAGATTACATATACGGGATCCTGATCCAGTATCTCATACCCAGGACGTAAAGGATACTGAGAAACAGTTCTCTGTAATGAACACACCCAAAGATGATGCATCAACATGCACTTTCTTCGTTTGGGCGGCACGGGAAATCTGGCATTCCCCAAATTCCTGCTCTGTCTTATAACAATTATATGTTGGAGCGGGACCAACGTTCCCCAGCTCAGTATAACAAGCGGGTTCGGTTAATTCATCTGTTTTATTATCTTGATTAAGGCGTGATATGGTCGCTACCTGGAGAGAGAGAGAAGAAAACACTCAGCGTATGCTCTTGCAAGATTAGATTGGTTATCTAATATATCTAATCAGGATGTCTCCCACTGTTGTAATCAAATCTTACTTCAAACCTTAAAAGGAAAGACTAGCCGGGATTAATTACACCCTACAAGTTCGCCAATCTTTCAGCCAGGCCAGTGTCGGTACTTTGAGGGAGGTCCCCCGTGCTTTCGCACGAACCTAATTAAAGTAAACCTCATTTTCCCAGGGGCGTAACCCCGTTAACACCTTTCTAGACACCTACTTGATCGGCTAATTGTTATGTGTAAAACTCTCCCAGGAGTAACTCTTACTCGCAGCGGGTATCGGGATCCAACTATCTCATAGAAGGTATGCAATCTCATTGCAAATTTCAACACTTGAAATTCCCAATAATATTTTACCCCTAGCGTCCTATGACCTTGACGGAGGCCAAACTACCCATAGTCCGCTAGTCAAGTTCAACCCGTCATTTCCTGATTGAATTAAACCCACCCGCACGACCTTTGACGGAGGCCAAACAACGCCGTACGAATACCCTAATCCAATCGCATCACATGCTAGCAGATAAGCATTAGTTAGCTACCGTACACTACGCCTTGACGGAGGCCAAACTACCGCAGCACGAATACTAACTAGTACTTATCTGAAATGACGGAGGGCTACGACAGGTTTTTAAGAAAACCCTTTGCGTAATGAACTTGATATCGTTGTAGAATCGAGTGATTTTAAATGTAGTGTTTTTTAGGCTTTTCTAGTTTTGCTAACGGGGTCACTCCCAGTGAAGGGATCGTCGGCCCTTTCCTCATCGAATAAGGTGCAGAGTATATCATATATACCACTATGCAAAGCAAGAACTATAGAAGCAATCAAAAGACAAACCGAGTTTGTAGCATCTGCTAGTTTCACTAAAGAGGTCACTCCCGGTGAAGGGATCCCGGCTCTTTCCTTATCGAATAAGGTGCTGGATGTTCTACAAGGAACACCGCTATACAAAGCAAGAAATAGAGCTACCAGTTTTTAAACAAGTTTCTACAACATCTTTAGGCTTCTTTTAGTTTCATTAATCTTATTAATGAAGTCCCATTTTATTATGCTTCACAAGCATCACATTTGAAACGAAATCTGCAATATAACATATATCTCATATATATAATATAAACATTCGTCTCAGGCAGTAATATGATCTCATCACAGAACATTGCAGCAGAAGAACATATATGAAATATTGGATATACTAGGACGTCCGTGTTTTCAATACGAGCCTGTATAAAACACGGATTCCACGGTCGCGATGTATTGCCAAACCCACATCCTTAGACCCCTACGAGAGCGGCAAGCAACACTGCCAATTCTAGGGTTAGGAGACCCGGTCTCGACTCCTCGAGATGGTCTCCCACTGGACCCCAGAACTCGGTTACTTGTGCTGCCCGCCTTGGGTCTACCTAATGCGGAAAAGTAAATAATATACAATGGTGACATCATCCTCAGCCCGGAAGTGCCCCAATAAAAGAATATTACATACAAATGAATTTTACATGAATGAAAAAGAAAAAACTCTCATCTCACATAAAACCCCCGGCTATTCAAAACGCGACGATCCAATATAACATATCACAGCAACACATAATATCTCATATCATCAACGTAAGCAAGTATGCGTACCTCGATTGCCGTTGATGTATAGCAACGAAGCCGGCGATACACCACATACTACGCTTACGGTCACAGAAAAGAAAGTGTAAAACTACAACAGTTGGAATCCGCAACCTCCTTAGACATCGCATGCCTAACCAAATGAATTCCTTAGACATCTCATGCCTAACCATTATAAACCCCGCATTTTAGTCTCATTATCGAAAACTCTTTTCAATATCAAGTCGGGCAATTCAACAAGATTCCCGACGTCCTGATCGAATGCTCGTCGTAAACTTTAGTAGACGGTCGCACTCCCGGATGCCGTCGACGAAGTGCACTAAAGCGGAACACCGCTGCCGCGAGCACCCGAACGGATGCTTTTGGCGACGGGGTTCTCCTACAGTCACTTGGTCGGGGCTATGGGGCATGGCTGTCTATTAAGTTTACCCAGCGAGTATCCGCGTACGCTACGTGATTGCGACGGACTTTTGATCGCATCAAAATCCTGTGGCAACCGATCAATTGAGACTGAACTGCTAGATTTATAACATTCAAATTAGTTATCTCATAACTACCTGTGGATTCCAAATATTGTATCGCATTCCAGATAAATAAACAATGTTAAACTTTCTGATCGAATAATCAAACACCCAAGATTTCCCCAATATATCTCAACACTTGAAATCAGTTTAAAAACATCCATCACATGCCACAGTACCAATGGTCCAGCCGTAGAAGGGTCAAGCCAATGCCTCACATGCGGCACGCCGTACTGCCCCAAACCCTAAGGTTTAGAGGCAGTCCAAGACGGTCACATTATCGAGTTAAGGTTTGTTGTCTTCTAGAGGGTCCATCGCGTTACTTGCACGACTTAGAACGTTCTTCAACTCGAGAAAAAATCCAACTTTTGAAAAATTTTCCGACTGGGGAAAAAGTGAGTTATTGATATCCGGTCGAATTTTTTAACAGTTTCTAAAAATTACCCGGACAAACTAAACAAAGTTAAATTATCCGATCGAATCAACGAGTCCCCAATATAACCCTAGAAAACTGAACACTTGAGTGGAATTAAAAAATTCCTAAGAAAAATTGCCAAGAAAGGACCTAAGAATAAATACAAGAAATTCCAGGGACTAATTCGAAATTTTGGCCGCGGAACCGCCGCCAAACCCTTGGTTTGGCCGCTGTTCCGCGGTCAAATAAGCGAATTAAAAGTCCGTACTTCACAGTAATTCTTAGTTTTTCCTGCTTAATTTTCTGAGCATTTTTAATTCATAAAAAATCACATTTTTGAAAAATATCCAGAGAAGGGTATTATCGGGGTTTTCCGAGTTCGATCGGACTTTAAACTTCGTCTAGACTTCGCTTAAAGCTCTAGCTTGGCTCTGATACCACTGTAGGGTTGCTAGGCACACGCACAAGGGTCCACGAGGTATCAATCATGCCCGATTAAAATTTTAGCCGTGCCGAGCAACCGGAAGCCTAGGGTTTAGGCGAAAACTAGCATATTAAACTCTTTAACACTAAGTGAGAGGGATTACAACCTTTGTAGATCCGGTCCTTCACTTCTTAAGCTCCGTGTTGAGGTCCCTTCGCTGCGATCATCGTGTTCTGGACTCTCGAGAGGCTTCACGAAGAGAATGATGCAACCTTGCTTCCGATCTTCGATAACATAGATGATCTACTTTGAAGTTTCGTTATCACAAGCTAACACTCATAATATGAAGTGAACACCCTCATCTAAATGTCAAGGATAGATGAGGATGATGAAGTAGGATTTTTGCTCTCATTTATAATCTTTTTCTCACTCACTTTCATCACAAAAGAAAGCTTTTTCAAGAAGAAAACCAAGTAAGAAGAAGAAGAATGAATATTATCACTTAATCCTTTTGTGATGAACAATGAATTATTGTAGTGGTTACAAATCTAACCAAGGGTTAAGCATGAAAGAGTTAACCCTTGCAGAGAGTTAACTAGAGTTAATGGTTTGGATTGGGTTAACATAATATCTCACAAAAAATATCAAACAACCACAAAGTCAATGCTTCATGAAGCTTCATGGAAGCTTCATGCAAAAGCTAACCCTAATCCAAACCCTAACCAAGTTTAAACCCTAAACCATTGTTAAATTTGTAACCCTAACATGTTACAATATTATATATCACATATACAATATATTTTGTAGCAATAAAAATAATACAATTAACATATATCGCATATATATCAATGTATTATCCCGTGAGAAAATGAATCTTTTAGTGAGCTAATATTAGTTAATGTAATTTAATATATCATATATTTTATTATACATTAAATTATCGAATCAACACTTGATCCGACAATCCGGCTATATCGCATATAACCGACTAATACGATAACCCGGCTATATCACATATACCCGGCCGATATCTCATATCGTGAGAATCCAATACGGTATCATATACCGCATTATCCTCGGTCCCGCACATATCACATATGTGCTCCTACTCCGTTTTTCCTGAGCCAAGAAACCTCTGTATAGGACTCTAAAGAATCGTCAATACGCCGGCAGTAGGTGATGATCATATCAAACATCCACAAGCTGCAAGCGGTCAGCTAAACGTAACAGCCACCCAGGTATTGAGCGCTCAGAAGATCAACAAGCAAGCCTGTACATTCTCCCGTGAATCCAAGCAGTAACACTCCCATACAGTCCGGTCTCATCGTCTGATATGTCGCATATCTCGCCTAGGGGTGGTAAACGTCAGACCCCATTAGCTCGATAAGTCGTGTCGATATGAGGTCTATAACAGTTCGAGAAACTATTGATAACACTTACCAGTAAATCTTAGCAACCCTGGCCAGGGATTTCCGGTTATAGCCAATCGAACACAGCGCAACATCAACTCCCTATACCGGGAGAGACGAATCCCCTCTTATCGCTCATTGCCTCCATATAATTCGGGACTGTACCCAAAAGCCACCTTTTTGCACGCCCTCTTGGACGTGGTATGATGGAAATCAAAGCAAAGTGGGAATCACACAAGACTCTATGACGATCTCGAGTCAACAGACTACTCTGTACCAGTGTCACCGGAGAACTGCCATCTGACGTAAGGTATAATACTATCTAGGAGTTCTCGGCAAGTCCGTCCAGTATACCCAGTCTCCACTGAGCACCCGTACACCATCCTTGATGTCAAACACCGATGGATATGGGATCATCCATCGCCCATCATATGGGTCAAGATGCGTATACGCTAGTCTACTCTGGTGTATCGATGCCCTGTCTCGATACACCCTCGACTAGGAACAATTATAGGATGTACCCGTCGACTACCGTGGCCCCACTAGTATGATCTCATCATAGTCCTAGTAGTCGAGTACATATCCTAAGGGCTTTATCAACATGTAATATAGAGACAATCAGAGTACATGTTAAGATAAAGTACAACCAGATAGCATACTATCATGTCGCGCAAGAAAGTCCTCCCTATATATGTCCAAGCATCCATTACAATATACATCATATGTACAGTGATGGCCTTTAGGGCATACATATAACTAACAGAAATCCCCACCCAATCTGAGTTGGTGTTATAGCCCCTTAGATTCCGTATTAATTATGCAAAGCTGTTAACACACCAAAAATTTAAAACACTTGCAAATTTTTTTTTATTTGGCAGCGCAAAGAATCCTGCAAAAAAACAATTTATTGGAGAGGGAGAAGAAATTTTGCGCAAAGAACCTTGCAGGAAAAATTTTCAGTGGAGATCAGGGGGTAGGAGAAAGGACAAAAATACTTACAGAGAATTTTGGGATGCTGACGTAACTGGTTGACCGCGGTTCCGCGGTGGTTCTGTTAGTATCGATCTCCAAAAATTTTCTGTTTGTTGTTATGATTCTCCTCTGTCTGTTCAGATCTTCTGTTTCTTAATTTGTTCACTAGGATTTTCCAGATCTGAATCTGTCCGTCTTCTTTTCCTGCACACTTGAACGAAAACCTTTCAAAAAGAACAAGATGAAATTTTTTTTAGTTTTTATATTTTTTCAATTTTTATAATTTTTTTTAAATTTTTTTTTAATTAACCCGAAATTATACAAAGAAAGAAAGAGACTACCATCTCCCCGGCAATGGCGCCATTTGATTGAGAGCTGTTTCGCATACGTGCAATTTAAAATCAAAGTTAAGAATATACCGCAATCAATAACGGTGTCGCTTGGTAGCTAGCCGGTTGAGTACGGGTCGGTCCATAGGGGGATAGATTCCTTTTCTTTATATTCTAACGAGTTAATCCGATCAAGTCGGGTTTTGTTTTACGATCTAAGAATGAGATTAAATTGATTAAAAGTCTTGCTAGGGTTAGGATTAGGTTAGATTGGAATAGGGATTCTACCCACTGCTTTCGGTGCCCTAATGAAGAATATAGGTGTTAGGGTAATAGTCAACAAAGGGGATTAGCACGACTGGGAAGAAACTACGTTTCTTCCATTTGGTCCTTGTGCGTCCTTTCTTGGCTCTTATCCCTAACCTCTATGTAAATCAATCACAACCGGTCTAACTAGGGAATCACCGCTACCTCGTGGGATAGGGTGCCGTAGCGAGCGATGTGTGGTTAATTTAAATATAGTCCTATTATAAAAATTATATGGGCAAAGAAAGGAGAGAGAGATATTTCCTTCTCTCAAACCTTCCGTCTCCTAACCCTAACAAGTGAGGAATTACTCACTCATTAGGAAGATGACAAAAGAATTCATTTTTATAATTTTCATTTTAAAAGACTATCTAATTTGCAGATAATAAAAGACAGATAAAAAAATTGCACGAATTAAATTCAGATAACAAAAAGAATGCAAAAATAAAAATACCTTTATTGATGACCTCTTGACGATTACAATGGAATGAAAATTTTAAACTAGAAAATAAAAAGAGGCATCTCAAAAGAGACACACCTCAAAAGAGGCTATTGGCTTTCCTATTTATAGATAGGAGAAACCCTAGGGTTACATTTGATCCATACACAAAATGACAAAACTACCCGAAGAGCCGAGTCAAAGCGCCATCACTGCCACCGACACGTGCACCACACGGCCGCGGTTCCACGGCAGAAAGCCATGTTTGGCCGCGGTTCCGCGGCCGTGTTGAGGGTTCTCTGCCTCATTTCTTCAGGGTTACTTTATGTTGACTTTTTCTTCTGTTTTCTTCACTTGGTTCTTCAGAATCTTTTCTACTTTCTTCCATATTTCCAACAGTACAGAATTTGTGGACTTTTACCGTAAGCTTCGCTTTGAAGTCTTGTATCTTGTGTTGCCCTTGAACTGTCTTGTGCATGGAACTGTTTACTGATCTTCATTTGTTCCTTGAACTGTTAGGCGGCATTATACGGATTCATCTTTTGTTGGTCGTAGTTTCACTTTTGTACGTCTTTTCATGAATTTCACTGTATTGTTCTGAGAACCTGTAACCTGCAACTATTTAGCAGACATCGATCAAAAGCACCTATTTATATGTAATATGATTAAGAATGGACGATATAATAATGCAAAATTCTGATATGAACACGTGGCCACTGTGTTCGAATCCCCTCAGGCATATATTATTTTTCTGGATTTTCTTTAAAAAATTTTGGAAGCCCAAAATTTTTCACGTGCACTGCACATAGAAATGAAAAGTCAGGAAAAACAAACATGTGCATAATGTTATGAACAACGACATGGATACGTGGCGAGAATCCAGAGCCTCAACCCCACATTTCGGCCGGCGAGATTCATCAATGGGCCGGCGGGGACGGGCCTCCCGAAGGAAATGAACCCCGTGCTCTGCCCATAAAACCCTTGGCCTACCCCCTTTACCCCTGCACTGTTTGATTTCTCTGAAATGAAACAGAGACTTCAATTTCACCGATAAATCCAATTTTAATGCATTTTAATTCATTCTTTCAATTCCAAAACCCTAATTCCACACTATAAATACAACCCCATATCCTAGCCCCTCCTCATTCTGAAAATTCTAGCCAAAAACCTCAAATTTTCTCAAGTACAAGTGGAGTAGAAGTGGAGTTAGCCAAAGATCAACTTCCGGCGAGGAATCGAGCAAGTTCTGGCAACCCCTTGACGCCACGACAACTACACCATCTTCTTCTACCTCCTCTTCACCATTCTAACTCGTAAGTCCCCTCTCATCATCCCCCTTCTTCTCTAAAATCTCTTTTCAAAACAAACATCGGTAAGTGGAGTTAGTACCGATGTAAATCTTCTAAACTATCAAGCCTCACTTTTTAATTACATATTGTTCATCCAACTTTTACATAATATTTGTAACACTATTATAAATATTTAGAACAAACTTTCACTCTAAAACATCATGTTAAATAACTTAAATCTCACTTTTACATGAAAATACCATGAACTTTATATAAGTCATTTTATTCCTTTGTTTGTACATATTTCTAGAAAACATCATAGGGTAATGACCTACCCCTCACATACACACATGTTTACATAGCACGATACTCTTTCGAACAAATGTTTGTGGCGAATACAATATTTCATCAAAATACCATCGACTATAAAAAACGGTTTTCTTTTAAATAGTATTATTAAACTCTTTGCGATTATGCCTTTACAACCCATTTTGGGGAACCCACTATTGGATGGTACGGATTATCGCACATCCTTGGGCTAGTAGAGCGTGATGCAGACCTCCTCACGGAGCATTCAGTCTCTAAACATTTTTAATACGATTTTTAAGAAAAAAATGTTCTACTTAATAATAAAATTAATTTTTAATAATTATATAAATATTATCAAACCACATATTTCCAAGATATAATAAAATTGCATGTTTTCTAAACAATAAAAGAATGAAAAGTTTCATCAAAATACTTTCAAGTTATCCAAAAGTCAAGTTTACAGTAAAATACCTTAAACTATTCAAGTTAAGGTTATTATCACTAAAATACTTCACATTCTTAAAATTTACAATTATGGAAACACAAAATAATATAAATAAATACTCGAGGTTATTTTGAAAGTATATAAAATATTTTTCATAAAACCCCCTCGAGTTATATAAAATTACAATTAAGGACTTTAGTAAATATAGATTTAAGCGGGATCAATTCTCTTGAGGCTCAGGGAGCCGGAGAAAGTGAGTGCTTGCCTATTTAAGGTAGAAAACTTAACGGTCTTATCAATGGTAATTGTCTTGAAAAAAGACACAAATAATGCCGTACATGTTCAGCAATTACCGATAACACCCGAATGTAACTCATGATCCAAATCAGTTTAAAGTGTCGGACTCAAGTCTGAGTCTAACTCAAATTAGAATCCAATTCAACATGAATCCAATATACCAACATGAATACATGAAACTGAACCTGAATACCAGAACAATATCAACATGCAAACATGATTTGACTTGACCGAACCATGGCTATAACTTGACTTGATTACATGACTACTTGTTTACATCCTGAACCTGATTACATGGACAACTTGTATCCATGGTCTCGGCAAGTCTGATAACTATAATTAAATACAATACATTACGGGGTTTACAAATGGGTAGATTGGTACGGAATGTATTAAAAGTGGCACGATGATGGACACTAAAAGACACCTACATGAACCCTTGTGCCGTTTTCCCGTGGGTTTTGACGGGGCCTTGTACCTACATGTTATCATAGTCCACGGGATAGTTGGACTTCTCTCGTATACACTGATACATTTTGTACCAAGCTACAAACAACTATGTTAGTATAACAAACACATACCTGTATAATTACCAGTTCTTTCTCTTTACTTGTTCTATTCCATTCTTACTTTTGGGACTTATCGAGAGCTAGTTTGCTGACGACATTCTTGTTTCTTGCATTCTTTGGAATGTTCGTCAGAAGAATCAGACTCTCAAGAGATCGAGCCCAGTTAGGATGACTTGGAACAGTTAATAGAGCAGCCAGATTTCTAACTTTTCCTTGTACTTATTTCATTTCATATGCCACTGTTTAGGCATTGATTTCTATCATTGTACATTTCCTTTTCAAAGCAATGTATTGTAAAGATGAATGTTAATAAAATTTGTTGTTTATATTACATCTTTTGTCATTCTTGTTCATTTATTTATATTGCTTATTTATGCTTAACGTGTTTACTTCTGGGTATACACGGCGCGTGCCTCGCCATGTCCCCTTCCTCGTATACCAGGAAGCGGGGCGTGACAGGTTTTATTGGCGGCCCATGCAGGTCAGTTTTGCATGGAATCCTAAGCAATATATCATAAGAATAATAAGAATCAGCAACTATACATTCTTTTCACTTCAAATTACTTGAATCAATCCTGACTTTTCTTTTTCTATCAAGGTCGTGGATTCTCCCAACAAAACAAGCACGAACGTCAATGGCAACACCCCACCACCTACTCTACCACCACCACCTACCGTTGCAGCTCCCATCAATTAGCAAACGGTATTTCTTAAGGCGATCAAGAGCCTCTTGGAGGGTCAGCAGCAGCAGACTGCTATCCTCATGCATCGTCCAGAGACCAGGGCACCCGGAGTCATGCAATTTCAGCTTTGCATCCGAAACATTTCTCTGGGAAAGAGAGCCCATTAGAGGCATAGGAATGGGCTCAGTCTATCGAGGATGATCTGGCAGTAGCACAAGTGCCATAGATTTTTTGGGTGAGAGTTGCGAAGCTGCAACTGACGGATAACGCCAGAGTCTGGTGGAAGGCAGAAGAAAGTCAACTCGCCCAACCGATTTAATGGAGGACATTTCGCGATATGTTCGACGCGAAATATTTCCCCGAGACTACCCATTTCGACATGGAACAGCAGTTCATCCACTTACACAAGGTTCAATGTAGAAAAAATCTGTGGATGAATACGATGTTGAGTTTACCATGCTTAGCAGGTAAGATATGTCTAAATATTCAATTTCATGATATCACATACTACACTGCTCACACACGGTTGTAACAGGTTCGTGGCACACCTAATCCCAACTACTGAGATCAGGGCATGAAGATTTTAGCAAGGGTTGGACCCGGAGATCCAAGCTGCACTGGCTATAAAGGATTTCCCAACCCATGATCTTGCATTGAAGGTTGCCCGACGCTATGAGGCAGTAGTGAAGAAGAAGGCAGACCTCAGACTACCGGTGTGAAACTCCCTGCCACTCAGATGGCAGGAGAAGACTCTTCCAGGCCACCTTTTGTACCCAGGAGACTGGGAGTAACTTTTAACCATCCCAGTCCAGACTTTTTCTTCTACTGCAAGAGAAATGGACATCTGGTGAAGAACTGCAGGTGTGCAAATATCCTGTGTTTGATTTGTGGCGTATCCACTCACGCCATTGGAGCTTGCCCACATTGTCTCAACATAGTTCCTGCACCCCGACCAGTGATCACTTTTCCACAGCGGCGAGCTATCCAGGCTCCTACACCTCATATTGCTTTACCTGCTCCATCTCCACATGGACCTCCTGCACAGCCTCCTCGTCAATTCGATCAGAACAGAGGAACTTTCCTCAAGGACCGAGAAACATGCCACAGGGACAGAAGAATGTGCCTCCAGCAAGGAGGAATGTACATCGGCGTCTGATTGTTAGAGATTCTGCGTGTTCAAGTTTTAGTTAATTACCGCAATCAAGACGGTTTCGCTCGTAGCTAGCCGGTTGAGTACGGGTCGTCCGCAGGGAGATGGGAATCTTTTTCTATGTGCTTTAACGAGTTAAGTCCAGTTTTCCAGATTTTGTTGTGATTAATTAAGTGGTAAAATGATATGTAAAGAGAGCTTGTTAGGGTTAGGGTTAGGATTAGGTTAGTTTGAGTTAGGAGTCTCCACATCTTTCGTTGCCCCTCTTAATATCGGTGTTACGGTAATCGGCAACAACGGGGATTAGCACGACTAGGAAGGAACTTGCGAGTATAAGCTAGGCTTTCCAACGCATAAGTTCTTCCTTTTGGTGCTTGTCCGTCCGTTCTTGGCTCTTAGCCATAACCTCCGGTTAATTCAACCACAACCGGTCTCACTACGGAATCACCGCTATCATGTAGGATAGGGTGCCGTAAGGAGCGGATTGTGGTTCAATTAACGGGAGTCGAATTAAGTTGTTGGGCAAGGAAAGAGTGAGAGAGATTTCCTTCTCTCAAACTTCCCTTATCCTACCCTAACAAGTGTGAAACTACTCACACACCATAATGAAAAGAAAACAAAACGAAAGAGCAAGGTAGAAAGAAAGAGATTAGAAGATAACAACTAGCTATTTGCGACCTCACCTTGGCAAGGATCAAGCGTAAGCATCATGGTTGTGTTAAGGATAAAGAAAAAAGAGAGAAGAAAGAAACAACAAGAAATAACAACAACTAGTTAACAAATGAAAATTACAACAATTAATCAAGAGAACGAGACAAGCATAATAATAAAAGAGTCTTCTTTATTCATCATTCTTCACTCACAAAGCTCACTACAAGTTTTAATGGAGAAGAGATGAGAAGAGGAAGAAGAAACACAACTAAACCTAGAAAATAAAATACAAGATTATGCACACCCTTGGCTTCACAAGTTCTGGACTATTTATAGGCTGGGAAAAGGAAATCTAGGGCAACCATCAGAATAAAAATGAAAAGACAAAACAGCCCCTAAAAATTGGTCTTCTGTCGCCACTATACGGCCGCGGAACCGCGGCCTAGACCCCCCTTTGGCCACGGTTCCGCGGTTGAATGGAGGAGTTGGGCCTAGGGCTTTTTGGTGGTACCCTGGTTTGATGTACCCTTCAATCTGGTATATGTGTATTTTCATAATTTCTTCACGAATTTTCCAGACTTTCTGTTGATAAAAAAGGTGGATCTTTTGTCATGATTTTCTTGAGCACCGCGTAGATTTCTTGGTCTTGGTGTTGCCATTGTACTTTGTGCATGAAGGTGACATTGATTTGCCATTTTGTCTTCCTAAACTGGTATCTGGCAACATACGGATGAAGAGTGGAGACCGTGTTTTCTCAGTGGTTGGCAGGAGCCCGGATTTTGTCGTGTTTTTCCATGAACTTCACCGTTCAGAGCCGAGAACCAGTATCCTGCAATTGACTAGCAAACACGGCTCAAGAGTATCTACCGATATGCAATATGATAAAAATTGGGCGGTATGAAAATGCAAAAATCTGATATGAACAGCGTCAGGCTTTCACAATGACTGTTGAGGAAGCTGAAGCCACTAGCCAAGTCATCACTGGTAACTTCCAATCTTTCAAACCTTTTCAATACTTGTATATATCAATATATTTTTGTTCCTATACCTAAACATATCCCACACAACTTAGATACAATCTTAGTAGCCTCATTACCTGCCTTAGCACTGTTCGACACTGGAGCATCACATTGCTTTTATGTCGCAACGGTTCGTCCGAACTCATGCGATTCCAGTTAAACCGCTCGTATCCAGCAGGAATGTCGGTTCAGAGAACGGCGTTCTAAAGGCAACTGTGGGATACGATCTGTGTCCAATGGTCATCTGCGGTAGAGAATTTTATGCGGACTTTAAGATGCTGGACATACCGTACTTCGACGCAGTCTTGGGAATGGACTGGCTAGGAAATTTCTTCGCTACCATCGACTGTCGTTAAAAAAAGGGTAGTGTTTGAGATACCGAATCATCTGATCTTTTATTTCAAGAGTAGAGACCATACCCTGGAACATAGCACCTACAAGGCTAAACCAAAGAAGGCAGTGATTGCAACATTACAGGCGAAAGAAGACAAGACAGAGGTAGCTCGAGAGTTCGAGGACCTATTTCCTGAAGATATAACATGTTTGCCTCCTGATCGAGCTCTTGAATTCAGCATTGACTTATTACCTGGTGCACAATGTAGGGTTCCCTAGGGTCGCCGCTGGGTTTCGGGAGGCATCGACCATGCTATTTTCAAAAAATTTGGCGCGCTAAAGAACCCTAACCTAGAATCTTAACTAGAGAATTAGAAGAAACTAGAATTTAAACATCATTACATATAAGTGAACAAGGAATACAACCATTGTAGACCGGTCCTTCACTTCAATAGCTCCGTGTAGTAGTCCCTTCGCTCCAAGTAGTGAACTCCCGGACTTTAGAAAGGCTCCACAAGATGAAAGGAACAAGCTTGCTTGAAGTCTTCGAGGCCGATGATGATCTACGTCGAGGAGACACCAACTCAAGCTACCTCTTCACTAATATGGAATTAGTGAAGCAAACAACCTAAACTAAATGGCTAATCTAGTAGAGGATGATGCAGTAGGAATTTTGCTCACTTTAGAAATATTTTTCTCACTCATTTTCTTCACCTCCCAAATTGCAAAAGAGCTAGAGGAAGGAGATGAAGAAAAGCAACCATGGAAAAAGTCAAGTGTAGAATGGCAACCATGGGTGAGTTAATATCATATGTTAACTCATGTAGAGACTAAACCATGGCTAATCATAATGGTTAGGTTAATAAATATCTCAAGTAAAACAAAATTAGTGGATTTGGTCAATGGTTTCACAAGCTTCAACCATGTGACTAGTTTCCATTTAATTTTGATTTACTTTAAATAAATAAAACCCTTCAATATGTTAAGCATGGTGTGAGTCTTATACACCCATGTCTCATGTATCATCAAGCATGACACAAAAGAATGTACATTAATATATATCACATATATACTAAGTGTACACATGTGAGAAAAAGAATTCTTAAGTGAGCTAATATTAGTTAATGTAAATTAATATATCAAATATATAATTTTACAATAAATTATTAAATACACACTTGATTTAATAATCCGGCTATATCACATATAACCGACTAATATCATATGTATCAACTTATCGAATCAACACTTGATCCGATAACCCGGCTATATCACATATAACCGTCCGATATCACATATCGCGAGAATAGAACAGTATCACATACTCGTATTAATCTCGGTCCCGCACATATCACATATGTTCTCCTACTTCGTTTCGCCTGAGCTAGGAAATATCTGTATGGGACTCTAAAGACTCGTCAATACGCTGGCAGTAGGTGATGATCATATCAGACACCCACAAGGCACAAGCGGTCTGCTAAACGTAACGGCCACCCGTGTATTGAGCGATCAGAAGATCAACAAGCAAGCATGCTCATACTCCTGTGAATACAATAAGTAACACTACCGTACAGTCCGGTCTCTTCGTCAGATATGTCTCATATCACAGCCTAGTGGTGGTAAACGTCAGACCTCAGTAGCCTGATAAGTCATGCCGATGTGAGGTCCATAATGGTTCGAGAAACTATTGATAACACTTACCAGTAGATCTCAGCAACCCTGGCCAGGGATTTCCTGTTATGGCCAATCAAGCATAGCGCAACATCAACCCCCAATACCGGGAGAGACGAAATCCCCTCCTATAGATCATTGCATCCATGTGACTCGGGACTGTACCCAAAAACCACCGTTTTGCACGATCTCTTGAACGTGGTAAGGTGGAAATCAAAGCACAATGAGAATCACACAAGACTCTATGACGATCTCGGGTCGACAGACTAACCTGTACCAGTGTCACAAGAGAACTGCTATCTGACGTGAGATATAATACCATCTAGGAGTTCTCGGCGAGTCCGTTCAGTGTACCCAGTCTCCACTGAGCACACGTATACCTTTTCTGATGTCAAACACCAATAGATGTGGGATCATTCATCACCCATCATATGGGTCAAGAAGCATATACGCTAGTCTACTCTAGAATATCGATGCCCCGTCTCGATACTCCCACGACTAGGAGCATTTGAAGGATGTACTTACCAACTACCTCTGCCCCACTAGTATGATCTGCATCATAATCCTGGTAGTCAAGTACTCATCCTAAGGGCCTTATAAACATGTAATAGAGAGATAATAAGTGTACATGTTAGGATAAAGAGAAACCAGATAGTATACTATCATGTCGAGCAAGAAAGTCCTCCATATATATGTCCCAGAATCCACTATAATATACATCACATGTATAATAATGACCTCTAGGGCATACATATAACTAACAATCGCCCACTTGCACTATGGCCATTTGTTGTAGTATCTCATATTCAACGCCCCATAAAAGTCTCTCTAGGGAAAGGCCTATGTGGGTGGATCCGCGGTGTTATCCGTCGAGCGAACTCTCCTTACCTCGATCCTTTGGAGATCAACTATCTCCCTGATCAGGTGATACTGTCCTCCGAATATGTCTTGATCGCTGATGGGACCCGGCTTTCCTAGGCCAAAGCCACAACTCCATTGTTGTTACAATAACAGTTATTGGACGCTCAATGGTAGGAAATATGTTCATCTCATGAACAATAAATATCCCGACATCCACTTTGGTAGCATCGTTGGTAGCGATGTATACAGCCTTTATCGTCTAGTTTGCCACGGTATATAGCTTGGAACTCTTCCAACATACCGTCCCTCCACTGAGGGTAAAGACCAAGCCCGTGACTGACTTTCAGTCGACCTTATCACTCTGGAAGCTCGAATTGGTAAAGGACTCCCACTAGAGTTCACTGTTACCAAACCCCAAGAACATTTCTTTAGTGCTTCTCAAGTACTTAAGAATGCCCTACACAGCTGTCCAGTGCTTCTCCCAAGATCCGATTGATTCCTGATCACTACACTTGGTGAATCAGCTACATGTGGTCTGGTACATAACATCGCATATATGATAGAGCTTACCGTCGAAGCATAGGGTATTCCTTACACGCGAGCTCTCTCCAAATCAGTCTCGGGAGACATCTTTTGGAGAGAGTGATTCATGAGTAAGTGGGCGAACCACCACGCTTTGAATCTTCCATACTAAACCCCTTTAGTATGGTGTTAATATACCTGGATTTAGGAAACTCCCAACATCCACTTAGATCTATCACCACAGATCATAATCCAGAAGATGTAGTAGGTATCATCCAAATCTTCCACGGAGAATCCTCGTGATAAGATGATCTTGACCGAGTGTAGCATAGGAAACCATTTCCTATCAAGAGTATGTCATCTACGTACAATACTTGGAAGACAACCTTACTCTCTACAACTTTCTTGTATATACTAGGTTCATCTACCTTTTTGATGAAGTCAAACTCTTTGATTGCCACATCAAAATAGATATTCCAACCTCGCGATGCGAGCTTCAATCCCGAAGGACTTAAGCATAGCCACTGGAGAAAAGGTTTCATCATAAACCACACTTGGTTATTGACGAAAACTTTTTACAACAAGTCTAGCATTGAAAGTCTCAACTTTTCTATCTACACCGAGAATCTTCTCAAGATCCATTTGTTCCCAATGGGTTTTACCCCTTCAGGTGCAACATTCAAAGTCATACATTGTTGGTGTATATGGATTCCATCTCTGATTGCATAGCATCCAGCCATTTCACAGAGTCCCCACTAGTGATGGCCTGCCTGAACCTGGTTGAGTCATCATCTACCATGATGCAATCCTCGCTCCCACCGTCACTAAGGAAACCATAGTATCTCTCAGGTGGATGAGGAACCCTACCTGATTCGCGGAGAGGCTGAGGTTCGTTGGAGACTATTGAATCCTTTGGTTTCACCAAATTATCAGCTGTTAGTTTGTCCAGCTGGAACTCCTTCCAGTTCTACCTCATGACCACTAATTTCTTCATAAGAAATTCCTTTTTCTAAAAAGGTGGCATGTTGAGAAACAAAACACATTTTGTTCCTCGATTTGGTAGAAGATATTCCCTCGCAAATGTTTGGGATATCCAACAAACTTACAGAACTGACCTTGCATCGAGCTTGTCCGGATTTTGTTTTTCAACATAGGACGGACAACCCCATATCTTAACTCATTTAAGACATGGTCTCTTCCCATACCATATCGCATATGGAGTGGTAGGCACTGATTTGGATGGAACCCCATTCAATAGGTATGCAGCTTCTTAAGTGCATAACACCCAAAAGGAAAACAGGAAACTCAGCAATACCCATCATAGAGCGCACCATATCTCATAGGATGCGATACCTCTGCCCCGATACACCGTTGTGTTGTGGTGTTAATGGAGGAGTAAGCTGAGAGAGAATCCTATACTCTTTTATATAATCCAGGAACTTCGTGCTCAAGTATCCTCCTCCTCGATCACATCGAAGGACTTTAATACTTCTACCCGTCTGGTTCTTAACTTCAAGCTTATATTCCTTGAATTTCTCAAAAGTTTCAGACTCGTGTTTCAACAGGAACACATGTCCGAATCTTGAGAGATCGTCGATGAATGTAATGAAGTACAAAGAACCAACCCTGGCATTTGTAGACATAGGACCATATACATCACCGTGTATCAGTCCCAAGAGTTCAGTAACTCTTTCTCTATTTCCAATAAACGGAGTATTGGTCATTTTATCTTTGAGACAAGACTAACAAGTATCATAAGATGAAAATTCGAACAAATTTTAATATTCATCCTTATATAACTTGGCTAGTCGTGTCGCATTGATATGACCTAGTCTACAATGCCCTAAGAAAGATTCGTTCATTTCTGAACTACTCCTCATGTATGTGTTCTACATACCTTGAACCGTGGTTTGATTTAGAACGTATATGCCATTACATAACGTGCCTGATCCAATCAACTCTTGATTAAGAAAAATGTTCACAACATTTTCCTGGAATACAAAATTATATCCTTCTTTAACTTAATAAAGAAACTGATTTAATGTTGTATATCAGGTTCAATATCTAATAAAATTTGTTAAGAATCAATGTATTTACATTTTGTAATACAAGGTGATATTTTCCAACTGATTTGGCTTCAATAATTGCACCATTCTCTAACACTTAGAGACATATTACCTTTTCTCAGTTCTCTACCTTTCTGTAGCCTATGTAACAAATTACATATATGGGATCCTAATCCGGTATCTCATACCTAGGACTTAGAGGATACTGAGAAACAGTTCTTGGTAACAAACACATCCGAAGAATATGCATCAACATGCTCATCCCTCGATTGGGTCGCATGGAAATCCGGATATTCCCCTATTTTCTCCTCGGACTTATAAGAATTATAAGATAGAGCGGAACCAACGTTCTCCCGCTCAGAATAATAAGCAGGTTCGGTCAATACATCCATATTAATATCTTAATTAAGGCATGTTACGGTCGCTACCAGGAGAGAGAGAGAGAAGAAACACTCAGCGTATGCTCTTGCAAGATCAGATTGGTTATTATTTCATCTAATCAGGATGGCTCCCACTATTTTTATCAAATCTTCTTTCAAACCCTAAAAGGTAAGACTAGCCGGGATTAATTACACCCTACAAGTTCGCCAATCTTTCGGCCATGCCAGTATCGGTACTTTGAGGGAGGTTTCCTGTGCTTTCGCACGGACCTAATTAAAATAAACCTCATTTTCCCATGGGCGTAACCCCATTAACATCTTTCTAGACACCTACTTGATCGGCTAATTGTAATATGCAAAACTCTCGTAGGAGTAACTCTTACTCGCAGTGGGTATCGGGATCCAACTATCTCATAAAACGTATGCAATCTCATTGCAAATTTCAACAATTGAAATTCCCGATAATATTTTGCCACTAGCAACTTATGATCATAACAAGGTCAACAAATCATAAACGCTAGCCAAGTTCAACCCGTACATTTCATGATTGAATTAAATCCATACGTACGACCCTAAACAAGGTCAACAAAGTCGTACGACTACCCTAATCCAATCGATCACATGTTTAAGCAGATAAGCACTAGTCAGCTACCAGACACTACGCCTTAATAAGGTCAACAAACACAGCACGAATACTAAGTAGCACTTATCTGAAATGACGGAGGGCTACAACAGGTTTTTAAGAAAACATTTTGCGTAATGAACTTGATATCGTTGTAGAATCGAGTGATTTTGAAAAGGAGTGATTTTAGGCTTTTACTAGTTTTTCTAAAGAGGTCACTCCCGGTGAAGGGATCTCGGCTCTTTCCTCATCGAATGAGGTGCTGGATATTTCACAAATACCACTATGCAAAGCAGGAACTAAAAAAGCAATCAAAAGACAAAATCGAGTGGGTTGTAGCATCTGCTAGATTCGCTAAAGAGGTCACTCCCGGTGAAGGGATCTCGGCTCTTTCCTTATCGAATAAGGTGTTGGATATCCTACAAGGAATACCAATGTGCAAAGCAAGAACTAGAGCTACCAGTTTTTAAAACAAGGTTCTACAACATCTTTAGGTTTCTTTTATTTCATTAATCTCATTAATGAAGTCCCATCAATTATGCTTCCTAAGCATCACAGAAGAAACGAAAGCAACAATATTTATTATATATCATATATATAATATAAGCATTCGTCTCAACATATCAAGTGATCACATCACAGAATATCAGCAGCAGAAGAACACATATGAAATATTGGATATACTAGTAATTCCATGTTTTAAATTAAGCCAGTAAAAAACACGAATTCCACGGTCGCGATGAATAGCCAAACCTACATCCCTAGACCCATACGAGAGCGGCAAGCAACCCTACCAATTCTAGAGTTAGGAGACCCGGTCTCGACTCCTCGAGATGGTCTCCCACTGGACTCTAGAACCCGGTTACTTATGCTCCCCATCTTGGGTCTATCCTAATGCAGAAAAGTAAATAATATACATCAATGGTGACATCATCCATAACCCGGAAGTGCCCTAATAAAAGAATATTACATACAAGTTTTTACATGAATGAAAATGAAAAACTCTCATCTCACATAAAAAAAACCCGGCTATTCAAAACACGACGATCCAATATAATATATCACATTAACACATAACATCACATGTCATCAACGTAAGAAAATATGCGTATCCCAATTGTCGTTGACATATAGCAACGAAACCGGCGATACACCACATATTACACTTACAGTCACAGAAAAGAAAGTGAAAACTACAACAATTGGAATCCGCAACCACCTTAGACATCATAAACCTAATGTATCACATACTTTGTATTTCATGCCTAACCAAATGAATTCCTTAGACATCGCATGCCTAACAATTATAAACCCCGCATTTTAGTCTCGATATTGAAAAAACTTTTCAATAACCAGTTGGGTAATTCAACAAGATTCCTGACATCCTGGTCGAATGCTCGTCGGAAACTTTAGTAGACGGCCTCACCCCCGATGCCGTCGATGCAGTGCATTTAGGCGGAACACCGCGGCCGCGAGCACCCGAACGGATGTTTTTGGCAACAGGGTTCTCCTATTGTCACGACCCGAGAATTCGACTCGTGACCGGCACTTAACCACGCAACGTCTACAGGCGCAATGCGGCTAAGTAAGCCGAACCCAGAAATCAAAACCAATAAATATAGAGTGAATTTAAAACATTTTGTAAAACAATCGTACATGTCCGAAAAACTTCCATTTATTTAGTAGAAAACCTTTTTAAGTTCAAAAGTTATAAGTTTTATAATTTTGGTAACATTCCCCTTTTTAAAACATTAGCCCCGAAAGTCGGGTAAAAATAAGGTATAGCAGAAATAACAAGTGACAAGAATGAAGCATCACAAAATGATATACGACGCCGTAGCGAAGAATACACAGTAAAACAAGGACAATATCATAAAGATAAGACTGCATAAAGCAAAGTCGGCTCACATGCGAGCTCGACACCAGAATATAAAATCATACATATCGTCCTCGCAACTGTCTCTAAGTCAATACAGAAAAGTAGATGGAGAATACTAGATACATCAATGTACAACAGAAAGATAACAGATACCGTACAAAACCCACCTAAACAGCAAAAGGGCTACTCAGCTCAAAAGGGGTATCTGTGCCAAAAGATGCGGTAACAGCCAGCCGTGACTACTCCCCAGGGCAACCTGCAAGCACTGTGGCACAACGGGGGTGAGTTGCCAACTCGTGAATAGAGATAACATATAAAGGTAATCGCAAGCATGCACATGTAGCGTGGCTCTACTAATGCCAGCAGATAATATCAATGCGATGTGGCAGTATGCATAATAATAATGCCAGTCCTCTATCAGGTGATATACTACAGGGTGAGATGTGATAATGAATGCTGAGCATGGGGATATAGTATCTACATGAAGTATCGAGGTGGACTACATAAGTATGTATGCACCACAAATCCTAACATCTCAAACGCCGGTACTCCATCGGCCCTCATATCCTGTATATCCCTGAAAACCCCGAGTGCCCAACATCGGCACCCAAATATCATAAATACTCGTGTCTAGCATCGACACGCAAAACATCCTGTATCGGGCTCCGTCAATCCGGGTCAGCCCTCTCTGAAGTATGTACCGGGAATCCGTCAGTCCGGGTCATCCCTCTCTCAATATATATCGGGCATCCGTCAGTCCGGGTCAGCCCTCAATCAATCCATCGGGCATCTGTCAGTCCGGGTCAGCCCTATATCAACCCATCGGGCATCCGTCAGTCCGGGTCAGCCCTATATCAACCCATCGGGCATCCGTCAATCCGGGTCAGCCCTATATCAACCCATCGGGCATTCGTCAGTCCGGGTCAGCCCTATATCAACCCATCGGGCATCCGTCAGTCCGGGTCAGCCCTATATCAACCCATCGGGCATCCGTCAGTCCGGGTCAGCCCTATATCAATCCATCGGGCATCCGTCAGTCCGGGTCAGCCCTATATCAACCCATCGGGCATCCGTCAGTCCGGGTCAGCCCTATATCAATCCGTGCCTCAAGCACCGAGAAAACACGGGGCGACGCCCCAAATTATCATATCAAGGAAACCGGGTTTTTAAATGGTTACTTATTTGAAAAGGCCACGGTTCCCAAATCCACAAATCATATGAAATCCCAACAATAATACAAGTAACTGCGATGTGATAGGTGCATCAATGTGTATATCAAGTCATGTCACATGAGAAAGAACTACAATGCAATGATCCACCGTGATATAGATATCAAATATAGATGAGTTACAACAATATACAATAGTATGATCATGGCAGTTCTATCAGTTCTAAGCAATATGTATATATGTATAGCAAGGAATGCAATATGCAATGACAGTCTATGGGGTGCATGAAATATATAATAACAAAGTCCTATCAGCCCTGACGCATAACGCCATGCGGGCGATATCCCCGTAGATGTGAAATCTACTCACCGTGTCTCGCGCTAGGTGTATCCAACCACTTGCTTGCCCTTCTTCGCAGCGTCCGTCTCACTGGCCTGCGAACCTAGAATCACATACACATATCACACATAAGCTTAAGTCACAAAACGCGACATTATAAACCAACAAGAAACCTGTGTCGCAACCCAATCGCGCGTGTGCGCGATACGCTAAAACGTGTACTCACGCGCCACGAAACTACCCCGACGCGCTGCGATACGCAGAACCCAAACCTACTCACGTATCACGCGTGTCGCGAAGGTTTAGAAAAACGGCAAAACAGGTATCTGGTCCCAGATTTTCCTACAGAATTGATCTTACAAAAATATATGTATCAAAGGACCTAACACACAAAAACACACCTACAGAACCCAAAAACTTCCAAAACACCACCTGTCTGGCCGCAAATTGCGGCCAGAATGGGGGTTTTGGCGGCCGTATAAGGGAGTTAGGGGGTCGGGTTTCACCTGGTGTATCATCTCCACTCCACTACACTACAGTCTTCCCAAAATCATTCTGCACTCACCGGGTCAATAGCAGTTCCAGAGAACTCAGATTTTGCCCAAATACGACATTTGCATCACATATGAAAACTGGTGGTATTTTAGTGTAATAGGGGTTCGACTAAGTTTACATGGTCTCACTAACTCACTAGCAAGCTCGTGAAATCCTAACACATCACCTTAACACCAAGTTCCTACTAAACATCCCAAATCACACTAAAACGCACCAAATATCCATTAACCGATGCAAATGCACACAATCTAAGCTAACTAGGGATCAAGTTAGGAAATATACCTCACTCTCGACCCTAGGGAGCTGCAGGAAGAAGAAAAAGTGGAGAGGAGTCGCTGCACTTGGAACTGGGGCTGCTGCTGCTGCTCACTGCCTCTGCTGCTGCTGTTTGTGCTTGCTACTGCTGCTGTTGTTGCTGTGGAGTTTGCTGCCAATGCTTGCTGGTTCTGGAGCTGCTGCTGGGGCTGAAGGTAAGTGTGTGTGTGAGTGTGTGTGAGTGTGAGTGTTATGAGAGAAACAAGAAAAGAAATGAGAGGAAATAATCATCACACACAAGTCACCCCTCTCTCTCTCTCACCTCATTAATGGCAAGCATGGCTTGAGCCATGATGCCCCCCTCACTCTCTCTCTCTCACAAGTCAACCCCTAACCATTTCAAATTAAAGTTACTTTTAGTTAACTAATTAATTAAACTTACTTATAACCCAAAAGAATTAATCCCCCAATTAACCCACCATGGTTAATAATTATAGTATTTACTTGATTTAAAAACCCTAGTTTACATGCACATGTGTGTGCAAGTTTAGGAAAATTTTGGAAAAATATTTATTAAATTAAGAAAAATATTTAAAACACAATTTGGTAAACTTTTTATTAAAAATCATTATTTAATTATAATTATTCACTAACCCTTATCCTAAGGTGTTACAATCTCTCCCCCTTAAAGAAATTCGTCCCCGAATTTCAAAAATCTAACTAAGGTTACCTTCAAAAAGATGGGGATACGTCTTCATCATCTCACTTTCGGTCTCCCAAGTGACCTCTTCACGGTTCTGACCACGCCAAAGTACTTTAACTGATGGAATCTCCTTCGATCTCAATTTCTTCACTTGTCGATCCAAGATCATCACCGGGTGCTCTGCATAGGAAAGATCGCTCTCAAGCTGGATCGTCGGATGCTGAATCGCATGCGAAGGATCATGAAGATATCTGCGGAGCATCGAGACATAGAATACGGGATGCACGTCTGGAAAGCTGGGCGGAAGGGCTAATCGGTAAGCTACTGCACCAACACGCTCGAGGATCTCGAAGGGGCCCACATACCTGGGGCTAAGCTTCCCCTTCTTCCCAAACCTCATCACACCTTTCATTGGGGAGACCCTCAAGAAAACATGATCACCAACAGAAAACTCAAGTCTGCGTCGTCGACGGTCTGCATAAGCCCTCTGCCTACTCTGCGCTGCTCTCATCCTATCGCGAATCAACTGGATCTTCGCGGTCGTCTCCTCAACGATCTGTGGCCCTAAGATACTGCTCTCACTGAGCTCTGTCCAACAAGTAGGTGACCTGCATCTCCTCCCGTAAAGAGCCTCAAAAGGTGCCATCTGAATGGTCTCCTGGTAGCTGTTATTGTAGGAAAACTCTACTAAGGGCAAATGATGATCCCAGCTACCTCCAAAATCTAGTACACAAGCTCTGAGCATGTCCTCGAGAGTCTGAATGGTCCGCTCTGACTGTCCGTCGGTCTGCGGATGAAATGCCGTGCTGAAACTCAAGCGAGTGCCCAAAGCCTCCTGAAGCCTCTGCCATAGTCTACTAGTAAACTGGGTGCCTCTGTCGGACACAATGCACGTCGGGACTCCGTGTAGTCGCACTATCTCGTCAATATAGATCTGAGCGTACTGAGTAAATCCGAAAGTCGTCTTCTCCGGTAAGAAGTGAGCCGCTTTCGTCAAACGATCCACGATCACCCAGATAGAGTCATACCCCCGACTAGTCCTGGGTAGACCCACCACGAAGTCCATCGAAATCTGTTCCCATTTCCACTCCGGAATGGGTAACGGCTGTAGCTCTCCCGCGGGCCTCTGGTGCTCAGCCTTGACTTGCTGACAAGTCAGGCATCTCGATACAAAATCTGCGATGTCCCTCTTCATTCCGTCCCACCAGTAAACACCTCTCATATCATGAAACATCTTGGTGGAACCGGGATGGACGCTATACACCGATCGATGTGCCTCCTCAAGAATCTCACGCCTCAGTCCCTCAGCATCAGGTACGCACAGTCTGACTCCAAACCGTAGTATCCCCTGATCATCGATCACGAGCTCGGAAAATCGGTCCTGTCCCATCTGTGCCATAATCTCTGAACACCGGTCATCACTGAGCTGTGCCTCACGTATACGATCAATCAACTGTGGGCGTGCACGGACATGCGCTATCTGTCCTCCAATCGGCGTGAACTCGAACTGTACTCGACTGTCGCATAATATCTGCCAATCTGCGGATGACTGCTCCTGTACTGCGCTCAAACAAGATAAACTACTCCCGGGCCTCCGGCTCAAAGCATCCGCCACCACATTTGCCTTGCCCGGGTGATATAAGACCTCGCAGTCGTAATCCTTCACTAACTCCATCCATCGACGCTGTCGAAGGTTCAGGTCCCGCTGCTGGAATATGTATTTCAGACTCTTGTGATCCGTAAATATCTGGCACGACTCACCATATAAGTAATGTCGCCAGATCTTAAGTGCGAAGACCACTGCTGCCATCTCCAAATCATGAGTGGGGTAGTTCTGCTCGTGCTTCTTCAATTGTCGCGAGGCATACGCGATCACCCTATCATGCTGCATAAGAACGCAACCCAATCCCACTCGAGAAGCATCACAAAAGACCACAAATCCGCCCGATCCGGAAGGTAAGGATAACACCGGTGCCGTCGTCAGCCGTGTCTGTAACTGCTGAAAACTGTGCTCGCACTCCTCCGTCCAAACGAAAGGAACTCCCTTCCGGGTCAACCCGGTCAACGGTGTAGCAATACGTGAGAAGTCCTGCACAAAACGCCTGTAGTAACCGGCCAATCCCAAAAAGCTGCGAATCTCCGTCACTGATGTGGGTCTGGGCCAACGCTGAACGGCCTCGATCTTCCTCGGGTCAACACATATACCGTCTCGTGAAATCACGTGACCCAAGAAGTCCACACTGTCTAACCAAAAAGCACACTTGGAGAATTTCGCATAGAGCTGGTGCTCCCTCAATGTCTGCAATGTAACCCGCAGGTGCTGCTCGTGCTCCTCACTACTCCGGGAATACACCAAGATATCGTCAATGAAGACTATGATGAACAGATCCAAATAAGGCCGGAAAATGCGGTTCATCAAGTCCATGAAGGCTGCTGGCGCATTGGTGAGTCCGAACGACATCACCAAGAACTCGTAATGGCCGTAGCGCGTACGGAAGGCTGTCCGGGGAATGTCCTCCTGTCGAACCCGCAGCTGATGATAGCCCGATCGTAAATCGATCCTCGAAAAGTACCCTGCCCCCTGAAGCTGGTCGAACAAATCGTCGATACGCGGCAAAGGATACCTGTTCCGCACTGTCACCCTGTTCAGCTGGCGGTAGTCGATACAAAGACGCAAACTGCCGTCCTTCTTCTTGACGAACAGGACTGGAGCACCCCAAGGAGAAACACTGGGTCGAATAAGTCCCTTGTCCAGCAATCCCTGTAACTGACCCTTCAGCTCACTAAGTTCCGCCGGGGCCATCCGATAGGGCGGTATAGAAATAGGCCCCGAACCAGGAACCAAATCAATACAGAAAGAAATGTCGCGCTCGGGCGGCAACCCAGGAAGCTCGTCAGGGAACACATCAGGAAACTCGCTAACAACCGGAACCTGTTCCAAAGGAACCTCTGTAGCGCGAGCATCGCGAACATAAGCGAGAAATCCCTGACATCCCTTCCTCAAAAGCTGTCCAGCGCGAAAAGAAGAAATCACACTGTGAGGGGCGGCACCACGGTCCCCCAACACAACAAAAACCGACTCACCGGGGAAACAGAATCTAACTGTCTTCTCGCGGCAGTCCACAGAAGCATAGCACGTGGCTAACCAATCCATGCCCAAAAGAACGTCGAAGTCCAACATCTCCAGAAGGATCAAGTCGACAGGCAACTCTCTCTCGCCAATACAGACGATACAGGATCGGAACACGTGCCTAGCAACAAACGACTCTCCCACAGGAGTAGTCACCACAAGCGGCTGATCAAGCAAGCCGGACTCTCTACCCAAACTCGGCACAAAGTGCGTGGATACGTACGAGTGTGTGGATCCGGGGTCGAACAGTACATGTGCGTCAACTGAACATACAGGGAGGATACCTGAAACCACTGCATTGGACGCCTGCGCGTCCTGATGTGTCAAAGCAAAAACCCTCGCCTGTCCACCACCTGCGGCTGGCTGACCTCTGCCTCGGTCATCACGTCCTCTCTGAGCAACTCCTCCACGCCCACGACCTCTCTGAGGAAAAGTCTGGCGCGGAGCAACGGTAGGCGCAACGGGCAACGCCCTCTGGGGTGGTGAAGGTGGTAAGGTAACATGCGGTGCTGCCGCCTCCCTCCGGTGTGTCTCTGGACAATCTCGAACGAGGTGAAGTAGGCTGCCACATCTGTAGCAACCCCGCGGCGACTGCTGACCTTCCTGGGGATACGAACTAAACATCCGACCTCGTCCCGAATCTCTGCTACTCCTCGTACCGGAACGATACCTGTCGCGGCGTCTGAATGACTGCCTCCGTGCGGAAATACTGGTACGAACTCTCTTCGGCTCTGGAAGTGCCGAAGTCTCAACAAGGTGCTCCTCGACCACTAGGGCTGCGTCTACAGCTGCTGCATAGGTCTCGTAGTGCTGCGCGCTGATCGTGAGGAACACTGGTGAAATCAAGCCTCGAACAAATCTCCGGACTCGCAACTCCTCGGTGGCCACTAAATGTGGGGCGTAGACTGCTAGCTCTGTAAACAGTACGTCATACTCTGCCACTGTCATCCCTGGCGTCTGGCGCAAAGACTCAAACCTGCGTGCTCGGGCGTCTCTAACACTCCGGGGAAGGAAACGGGCTAGAAATATAGTCACGAACTCCGTCCAGGTCATAGGAGGAAGACCTGCTGCTCTGCCCTTCTCCACGGAATCACACCACTTCTGCGCAAGACCTTCCAGGCGAAAGCTCGCGAACTCGACCCATCTCGCATCTGAGGGAACGGCATATCCTGGCCATCCTGTCGATGAAAGACTGTGGGTCCTCGGCTGTATCGGTGCCTGTGAAAACCGGAGGCTTCAGCCTCATGAACTCTGATAGCGACACTGTAATCACCTCCATGGCTGCAGGGGCAACTGGCTGTGCGGTAGGCACCATCGCAGTCTCTGGAACTGGTGGAGCTACCTCTGGTCGCTGCGCTCGAAGCGTCTCAACTAGCGATCCTATCATCTGGCGCATCTCCTGCATACCAGCCCCTAACGAGACGATCTGCTCTGTCACGGCAGGAACAGCCTGCTCGGGTACAACCGGCGTACTGCCCGGATCAGTCCTCGTCTCGGACGAGTCAACACGAATCTCGGCCCTCGCGGCCGCTCTCTGTGCCCTCGTAGTCTTAGGCGGCATATTGGCTGAAAGAAAATTTGGATTCGATAAGAACACGGAAATCGAATCACAAGAATATAAGGAGGAATCAAATCAACAAGCCCTAAGGTCGCGTAAGCGGAGTACCGTGTCGTGAGTATGCCGCGGAACATACGCACGCTACGCTACCCTGCTGCAGCTACCTACTCCATCATACCAGGGTCATCCTAAACTCCGAAGGTAAAACCTACGCTCTGATACCAACTTTGTCACGACCCGAGAATTCGACTCGTGACCGGCACTTAACCACGCAACGTCTACAGGCGCAACGCGGCTAAGTAAGCCGAACCCAGAAATCAAAACCAATAAATATAGAGTGAATTTAAAACATTTTGTAAAACAATCGTACATGTCCGAAAAACTTCCATTTATTTAGTAGAAAACCTTTTTAAGTTCAAAAGTTATAAGTTTTATAATTTTGGTAACATTCCCCTTTTTAAAACATTAGCCCCGAAAGTCGGGTAAAAATAAGGTATAGCAGAAATAACAAGTGACAAGAATGAAGCATCACAAAATGATATACGACGCCGTAGCGAAGAATACACAGTAAAACAAGGACAATATCATAAAGATAAGACTGCATAAAGCAAAGTCGGCTCACATGCGAGCTCGACACCAGAATATAAAATCATACATATCGTCCTCGCAACTGTCTCTAAGTCAATACAGAAAAGTAGATGGAGAATACTAGATACATCAATGTACAACAGAAAGATAACAGATACCGTACAAAACCCACCTAAACAGCAAAAGGGCTACTCAGCTCAAAAGGGGTATCTGTGCCAAAAGATGCGGTAACAGCCAGCCGTGACTACTCCCCAGGGCAACCTGCAAGCACTGTGGCACAACGGGGGTGAGTTGCCAACTCGTGAATAGAGATAACATATAAAGGTAATCGCAAGCATGCACATGTAGCGTGGCTCTACTAATGCCAGCAGATAATATCAATGCGATGTGGCAGTATGCATAATAATAATGCCAGTCCTCTATCAGGTGATATACTACAGGGTGAGATGTGATAATGAATGCTGAGCATGGGGATATAGTATCTACATGAAGTATCGAGGTGGACTACATAAGTATGTATGCACCACAAATCCTAACATCTCAAACGCCGGTACTCCATCGGCCCTCATATCCTGTATATCCCTGAAAATCCCGAGTGCCCAACATCGGCACCCAAATATCATAAATACTCGTGTCTAGCATCGACACGCAAAACATCCTGTATCGGGCTCCGTCAATCCGGGTCAGCCCTCTCTGAAGTATGTACCGGGAATCCGTCAGTCCGGGTCATCCCTCTCTCAATATATATCGGGCATCCGTCAGTCCGGGTCAGCCCTCAATCAATCCATCGGGCATCCGTCAGTCCGGGTCAGCCCTATATCAACCCATCGGGCATCCGTCAGTCCGGGTCAGCCCTATATCAACCCATCGGGCATCCGTCAGTCCGGGTCAGCCCTATATCAACCCATCGGGCATCCGTCAGTCCGGGTCAGCCCTATATCAACCCATCGGGCATCCGTCAGTCCGGGTCAGCCCTATATCAACCCATCGGGCATCCGTCAGTCCGGGTCAGCCCTATATCAATCCATCGGGCATCCGTCAGTCCGGGTCAGCCCTATATCAACCCATCGGGCATCCGTCAGTCCGGGTCAGCCCTATATCAATCCGTGCCTCAAGCACCGAGAAAACACGGGGCGACGCCCCAAATTATCATATCAAGAAAACCGGGTTTTTAAATGGTTACTTATTTGAAAAGGCCACGGTTCCCAAATCCACAAATCATATGAAATCCCAACAATAATACAAGTAACTGCGATGTGATAGGTGCATCAATGTGTATATCAAGTCATGTCACATGAGAAAGAACTACAATGCAATGATCCACCGTGATATAGATATCAAATATAGATGAGTTACAACAATATACAATAGTATGATCATGGCAGTTCTATCAGTTCTAAGCAATATGTATATATGTATAGCAAGGAATGCAATATGCAATGACAGTCTATGGGGTGCATGAAATATATAATAACAAAGTCCTATCAGCCCTGACGCATAACGCCATGCGGGCGATATCCCCGTAGATGTGAAATCTACTCACCGTGTCTCGCGCTAGGTGTATCCAACCACTTGCTTGCCCTTCTTCGCAGCGTCCGTCTCACTGGCCTGCGAACCTAGAATTACATACACATATCACACATAAGCTTAAGTCACAAAACGCGACATTATAAACCAACAAGAAACCTGTGTCGCAACCCAATCGCGCGTGTGCGCGATACGCTAAAACGTGTACTCACGCGCCACGAAACTACCCCGACGCGCTGCGATACGCAGAACCCAAACCTACTCACGTATCACGCGTGTCGCGAAGGTTTAGAAAAATGGCAAAACAGGTATCTGGTCCCAGATTTTCCTACAGAATTGATCTTACAAAAATATATGTATCAAAGGTCCTAACACACAAAAACACACCTACAGAACCCAAAAACCTCCAAAACACCACCTGTCTGGCCGCAAATTGCGGCCAGAATGGGGGTTTTGGCGGCCGTATAAGGGAGTTAGGGGGTCGGGTTTCACCTGGTGTATCATCTCCACTCCACTACACTACAGTCTTCCCAAAATCATTCTGCACTCACCGGGTCAATAGCAGTTCCAGAAAACTCAGATTTTGCCCAAATACGACATTTGCATCACATATGAAAACTGGTGGTATTTTAGTGTAACAGGGGTTCGACTAAGTTTACATGGTCTCACTAACTCACTAGCAAGCTCGTGAAATCCTAACACATCACCTTAACACCAAGTTCCTACTAAACATCCCAAATCACACTAAAACGCACCAAATATCCATTAACCGATGCAAATGCACACAATCTAAGCTAACTAGGGATCAAGTTAGGAAATATACCTCACTCTCGACCCTAGGGAGCTGCAGGAAGAAGAAGAAGTGGAGAGGAGTCGCTGCACTTGGAACTAGGGCTGCTGCTGCTGCTCACTGCCTCTGCTGCTGCTGTTTGTGCTTGCTACTGCTGCTGTTGTTGCTGTGGAGTTTGCTGCCAATGCTTGCTGGTTCTGGAGCTGCTGCTGGGGCTGAAGGTAAGTGTGTGTGTGAGTGTGTGTGAGTGTGAGGGTTATGAGAGAAACAAGAAAAGAAATGAGAGGAAATAATCATCACACACAAGTCACCCCTCTCTCTCTCTCACCTCATTAATGGCAAGCATGGCTTGAGCCATGATGCCCCCCTCACTCTCTCTCTCACACAAGTCAACCCCTAACCATTTCAAATTAAAGTTACTTTTAGTTAACTAATTAATTAAACTTACTTATAACCCAAAAGAATTAATCCCCCAATTAACCCACCATGGTTAATAATTATAGTATTTACTTGATTTAAAAACCCTAGTTTACATGCACATGTGTGTGCAAGTTTAGGAAAATTTTGGAAAAATATTTATTAAATTAAGAAAAATATTTAAAACACAATTTGGTAAACTTTTTATTAAAAATCATTATTTAATTATAATTATTCACTAACCCTTATCCTAAGGTGTTACACCTATAGTCACTTGGTCGGGGCTATTGGGCATGGATATCTAGTAATGTTAGCCGGAGAGTATCCGCGTACGCTATGTGATTGCGACAGACTTTTGATCCACATCAAAATCCCGTGGCAACTGATCAAATTAGACTGAATTGCTAGATTTATAAAATTCAAATTAGTTTTCACAAAACTAAATATTATGGATCCCAAGTATTGTATCACAATCACAGATAACTGGACGATATTAAATTTTTCGATCGAATCAACAAACACCCAAAATTTCCCAAAGAGCTCAACACTTGAGCGGGGTTTAAAAAATACCCAGAACATGCCACAGCACCTATGGACCAACCGTAGAAGGGTCAACCCTTGCCTCACCTATGGTGCCGTGGAACTACCACAAACCCTTGGGTTTTGTGGCGGTTCCGACGGTCAGAGAAACGATTTAGGGTTTTGTTCTTCTAGAGGGTCCATAGAAAAAAACTGCATAATTTTCTGAAGATTTTAAACATGAAAAAATCCAACTCTTGGAAAATTTCCAGCGAGGGAGAAAATGGGTTATTGATATCCGTTCGAACTTTTTAACGTCGTCTAAATAACCCGAAACAATGTTAGAATTACGAATACGAAACACTCTGAATTGCCATAGCACAAAGATAACATCACATGCAATTTTAGCAAAAACAAGCAACACCTGAAATACCAAAACCCAGAGACTGGAACACCACACGAAAACGAAGCCAGAACTAGCCAGAAAAACCTGTGGGGCCGATCAAATCCCACATGTCTCCGGGTTAAATCCGGTGAGAGGGTCTCGATTTCGTCTGGTGTTCATGTTACATCTCATGCAACATTCTGCAATTGCTTAAAAAAAATTTATGCACTCTTAAAATTTCGACAGAAACTTGGTTTTTGTTTCGAGTGTTCCGGAGTTGTTTAGGTTTTGTAATTCTACAAATATCATCTAATTCTCTAGTATGGCTCTGATACCATTATAGGGTTCCCTAAGGTAGCCGCTGGGTTTCGGGAGGCATCGACCATGCCGTTTTCAAAAAAATCGGCGCGCTAAAGAACCCTAACCTATAATCTTAACTAGAAAATTTGACGAAACTAGAATGTTAACATCTTTACATCTAAGTGAACAAGGAATACAAACTTTGTAGACCGGTCCTTCACTTCAATAGCTCCGTGTAGTAGTCCCTTCGCTCCAAGTAATGAACACCCGGACTCAAGATAGGCTCCACAAGATGAAAATAACAAGCTTGCTTGAACTCTTCGAGGCCGAATCTACGTCGAGGAGACACCAACTCAAGCTACCTCTTCACTAATATGGAATTAGTGAAGCAAACACCTTAAACTAAATAGATATTCTAGTAGAGGATGATGAAGTAGGAATTTTGCTCACTTTAGAAATATTTCTCTCACTCATTTTCTTCACCTCCCAAATTGCAAGAGAGCTAGAGGAAGGAGATGAAGAAAAGCAATCATGGAAAAAGTCAATAGTAGAATGGCAACCATGGTTAAGTTAATATCATATACTAACTCATATAGAGACTAAACCATGGCAAATCATAATGGTTGGGTTAATAAATATCTCAAGTAAAACAAAAGTAGTGGACTTGGTCAATGGTTCCACAAGCTTCCACAAGCTTCAACCACGCGACTAATTTCCATTTAATTTTGATTAATTTAAATAAATAAAACCCTTCATTATGTTAAGCATGGTGTGTGTCTTATACACCCATGTCTCATGTATCATCTAGCATGATACAAAAGAATGTACATTAATATATATCACATATATACTAAGTGTACACATGTGAGAAAAAGAATTCTTAAGTGAGCTAATATTAGTTAATGTAAATTAATATATCAAATATATAATTATACATTAAATTATTAAATCAACACTTGATTTAATAATCCATCTATATCACATATAACCGACTAATATCATATGTATCAACTTATCGAATCAACACTTGATCCGATAACCCAGCAATATCATATATAACCGTCCGATATCACATATCGCGAGAATAGAATACGGTATCACATAATCGTATTAATCTCGGTCCTACACATATCATATATGTGCTCCAACTTCATTTCGCCTGAGCCAGGAAACCTCTGTGTAGGACTCAAAAGACTCGTCAATACGCCGGCAGTTGGTAGTGATCATATCAGTCAACCCACAAGCCGCAAGCGGTCTGATAAACGTAACGGTCACCCGGGTATTGAGCGATCAGAAGATCAACAAGCAAGCATGCTCATACTCCTGTGAATCCAATAAGTAACACTATCGTATAGTCCGGTCTCTTCGTTAGATATGTCGCATATCACAGCCTGAGGGTGGTAAACGTCAGACCTCAATAGCCTGATAAGTCATGCCGATGTGAGGCCCTCAACGGTTCGAGAAACTACTGATAACACTTACCAGTAGATCTCAGCAACCCTGGCCACGGATTTCCTGTTATGGCCAATCAAGCATAGCGCAACATCAACCCCCAATACCCGAGAGAGACAAAATCCCCACTTATTGCTCATTGCCTCCATGTGACTCGGGACTATACCCAAAAACCACCGTTTTGCACGATCTCTTGAACGTGGTAAGGTGGAAATCAAAGCACGGTGGGAATCACACAAGACTCTATGACGATCTCGAGTCAACAGACTAACCTGTACCAGTGTCACAAGAGAACTGCTATCTGATGTGAGGTATAATACCATCTAGGAGTTCTCGGTGAGTCCATTCAGTGTACCCAGTCTCACTTATCACGACCCGAAATTTGGCACGTGACGGCCCTTAAACCACGTAACGTCTCCAGGCGTAACGTAATTCAAGTAAGCCGAAAACCCAACAATCTAAACCATCAAAAGTAGTAAGTGATAATAACTTTGTTAAAACTTTTGAAATCTCAATCAAATTCTTTAAAGTCCAAATTTATTTCCTTTAAAAATTTGGCACCACCTCCTTTGTAAAACAAAGCCCCAAAAAGGGTACAACAAAAGATATAAGTAAAGCATCCCCAAACGGGAGCAAATCCACGCCCAAAGGCGGAAAACAACCACTACAATAGATTTACGACGTCGTAGCGAAGAAAAAGACGATATAAATAAAACTGCATAAAAGACCTCCAAGTCACTAAATAATATACAATATCGTCCTCACATCACGTCTCTAAGTCAATACATGAAAGTGGTAGATGGAGAGTACATGGTACAAAGATATACAAGGAGCAACATCGGATAACCGCAAAATCCACCTATAGTAAAACTGCATACAGTCAGCCGTAGCGGTATCCGCTGCAAAAGATGATACGATAGGTAGAAGCCCTGCCTCGACTACTCTGAGGAACAACCTGCAAACCCTGTGGAACAACGGGGGTGAGTTGCCAATATGTTAATAGAAAATAACATATACAGGTAATCGCAAGTCTGCACGTACTGCGCGAATCTATCACATGCAAGCTAATAGAAATAAATGGCCATATGTATGCAACAGTCATGAAAGATACTCTATCAGGTACAATTAATACATGAAGCAATAATATGACGATATGTATATGCAACAGTCATGAAAGATACTCTATCAGGTACTACTAATACATGAATCGATGCATATAAATAAATGCGGGATATGGGATAAAACATGTCATCCTCACGGAATCCTCATCGTGGCAGGACCAATGTCCATCAAGACAATCCAAATCCTAAATATCCTCAAATCAGCCCTCAGGTCGGCCCTCATATCGTCCCACAGATCGGCCCTCATATCGGCCCACGGATCGGCCCTCATATATAATGAATAATAATACTTGCACAGATCATTATAATGATAATATTATAAATATATATATATATAACATTATCCCATACCACTGATATATATATATATATATATATATATGCATATATAACAGCGTTCCATACCACTGATATATATACTTAGAAGTAAAATATCATGAAAACTAGTGTCCAGTATCGACACATAAATACTCATCTATCAGGCGTCGTCACCACGGCTGGCCTTGATATGTACGTATCATACGTTCATCGGAAACCCGAGTGCCCAACTTTGACACTCGAATTCCCCGTATACATACGTACATGTCTCCGGTCGATATCTCCACGATCACCGCCGAGTCCAAAATACTTTCACCGGTAGGCAGTGCACATCCCCTGCCAGGCTCATCGGCAAAATCCATCGATATACCTTTCTTGCCCCGGGGTACCATACTGGGCTCCACCATGTATCCGCACACGGCCCACACCACTCCTCGCATGGGGTATATATCAGAACCGAGAAATCTTATGGTGGACGCTGAAATATCATATCAAGAGAAATTAGGTTTTTCAAATAATGCATAATTTCATGAAACTACCACGGTCCTCAAATCCAGAAAACATCATATGAAATCCATATCTCAATGCGAAAATCCATGAATATGATATATGCAACATAAAACAGTAATATGAGCATATAAAGGAAAATCCGCTATTTAACTGCAACAAGTTATGAAATATATCATGCGGTTCCGAATTTCTCCAAATCCATACAACATCATATAATGGTGAACATGTAGCTATAGCCAGGTATGTGTAACCATGTCGGTATATCAAGATATGTGTATCTACCTATCAATAATGATGTGATACCTTCCAGGTATGTGTGTAGCTATATCAAGCTAGGTATGTGTATATACATGTCAATAATGATATAATACCCTCCAGGTATGTGTAACTATATCAAGCTAGGTAAGTGTACATGTAAGTATGTATGCAAGATGTACATATAGCTGTGTCTCATATGTGTATAACCCTATCTCTAATGGTACAATACCATATAGGTATATGGGTAACTAGCATGTAGATATGGCAAGGCATATGTGTAAGCATGTAGGTATACAGGTATGCTATATGTCATATGCACAAAGGAATATGAATCAATATCTCAATGTCCCTAACCAAACAATATCATATATATATGTGTGTTGTGCGTATCATGGCAATTATTGACGGTGTGTGTGGCATACAATCAGTGCTCGTGCAACATGAGCCGTCGATAATAGTGCAGTGTCCAATGGGTACAATTACAAGCACAACAAGTAATAATATGCAATGAAGTTTATGCGCAAACTCTATATATATAATATAAAAATGCGACTAATATCATATCATATCATATCTAGCCCAAACGCATAACGCCATGCAGGCGATTCCTCTGTAGTTGTTAAATCTACTTACAACTATCCTGGCTAAGTAAAGCCAACCACTCTCTTCCCCTTCTTTGCAGCGTCCGAAGTCCCCGCCTGCGATCCTAAAATCACAAAAAAATAAAGCAAGTGTATATATTAGAAATCGACTAATAACACGTACAAACTACATTTGACCGACGCACCCATTCCAAACATACTCTCAAGAGTTTTTCTAGTGGTTAACACGCCTAGCGATACTACGAAACTAACCCAAGAGCAACAGATACACAAAGACATGAACCGTATCGGATAACGTATCGTGCGTAATCGAAACACTAGAAACAAGCAACGTGATCCTAGATTTTTCTACACAAACAATTTGTAAAAGTTGCACATACCACAAGACCACAAACAACCCCAGAGACCCCCAGACCAAAACCCAAACCCAAACACCCTAGTCTGGCCGCAAATTGCGGCCAGAAGCAATAAAATTGCGACCTACTGTTCATGGAATTGTCTCAGGTTTTTATTGTGGGTTCTAGGTTACTACACAAGGTCTCTGTGATGGGAACTTTTCCAACAAATACCTGGTTTGATAGCAGATCATCTGAGACCCAAAACTACACTAAAAATACGATATTTACCCAAAACGAAACTTTACGCGTTCTAAACTGAAACGGACAAGCTATGCAACATTAAAAAGACTTATTTAATAGAAAGAAATCATTACCTACTCCCACAAGCTCAAAGATCCTAGCTTTCCAAGCTCCAAGGCATCCAAGAGGCAAAACAAGATTTATGAAGTGATTTGGGTGATGTCTAATGAAGATTGTGATGGTTTTGTGAAGGAAAGATCAAGTGTTCAGTTTGAGGAAGTGATGAGATGAGAAATAATGAGAAGGAGATAAGTGAGAGAGAAGGAAAGAATGAATGATAAAGAGAGAAAGAGAGAGAGAGAGAGGTGAGCATAGGGTGAGTGCACCATTGCATTAACTTACCATCAATGCAAGCCATCAAGTCTCTATGACTCACCTTGCCACCTCCTCTTCAATCCAAAACAAGAAGAAATATCTCACAACAAATATCTAGGGTTTAAGGTTAAGGCAAAGCAAGGATTAGGTTAAGGTTAAGTTGTCATGGTCACTTAAGTGAGATTACACAAACACACCTTCACATAAACATGCACATGTGTGTGCAAGCCATAACAAATAATAATAAATTATTAATTAAATGTTATAAAATGTGAGGAACCCAAATTGGTAAACTTTTTACCAAAAACCCGCATTATCGCTTAATTAACACTAATCGCATTCCTAAGGCATTACAATCTCCCCCTTATAGAAAATTCGTCCCCGAATTTAAAATTCCTACTATGCATACCTTCAAAGAGATGAGTGAAAAACTCCAAAATCTCGCTCGCAGCCTACTAAGTGATCACCACACTATACGGCTACGCCAAGGAAAAACCTCTACAGATGGCAACACCCTTGACCGAAATTTCTCCACCTGCCGATCCACTAACACTATCGGTTGCCGGTGAACGAAAAGATCGCGCCCAAGCTCAATGGTCTGATGCTGAATCATGTGAGAAAGGTTATGAAGGTATTTGCAATGTATCAACACTAGAAATATGGGATGAATACTCAAAAATCTGGGCGGAAGTGCCAAATTATTGGCAACGGTACTAACTCGCTAAAGGATTTCAAAAGGACCTACAATCTGGGACTAAGCTTCCCAAAACTCAACACGCCATTTCATGGGAAAAATCCGTAGGAATATATGATCTCCCACTGCGAACTCAAGTCTGTGACAACTACGGTCGGCATAAGACTTCTATCTGCACCGGGCTACTCTCATCCTGACCTGAATCAACTGGATCTTCTCCGAAGACTCTCGACTAGCTCGGGTCCAAAAATACTGCTCTCGCGGAGTCAGTAAAACAGACTGGCGATCGACACAACCTACCACACAAGGTCTAAAAGTTGCCGATTGAAACGTCTCCTGATAACCATCATCCTAGGAGAACTCCATCAATGGCAAGTGACGATCCCACAGCCAACAAAAAATTAGTACGTATGCACAATCATATCCTCCAGAGTCTGTATAGTCCGCTCTGTCTGACCATCGGCCTATAGATAGAAAAGCGGAGCTAATGCTCAACCAGTACCTAAGGCTTCCTGAAGCTTTTGCCAACGACGGCTAGCGAACTAGATGCCTCTATCGGATACAATGCATGAAGGAACTCCGTGCAAACACACAAACTCACCGAAGAAAAATAAAGCATACTGAGCATAACCGGACAACAATCATCCGAATGGAGTCATACCCTCGACTAGACCTGGGCAGACACCACAACGAAGTTTATGGAGATCTGCTCCCATTCCCACTATGGAACGGTAAAAAGGTTGCAACTCTCCAGCCGGTCTCAAATGCTCAACCTTAGCTCGATGATAAGCCAAGCACCTCGAAACGAAATCCGAAACTTCACTCTTCACCCCTGCCCACCAGTAACCAACTCTTATGTCACGTTACATCACGGTGTCACTTGGATGAACATACAATGATGACTGATGTGCCTGCTCTAAGACCTCGTGTCTCTACCCATCAGTATCGGTACACGCCATCGAGTCCGTAACGCAGCACACCCTGGTCATAAATCAAGAAATATGAATCTTTACCCAGCTGAACATGCTCAAGAATCTCTGACAACGAGCATCGGCAGGCTGTACCTCACGAAAACGATTTATTAAAAGTGGACGGGCGCAGACATGAGCAAGCTGTCCTCTCAGTAGAGGCGAACCTAAGTTGTACTCAACGGTTACACAAGAACTGTAAATCCGGAGAAGACTGTCCCCGAACTGTGCACAACTGGAACAAGCTATCCTCGGGCCTACGACTCAAGCATCCGCTACCACAATCGTCTTGCCACGGGTAATAAAGGATCTTACAATCACAATCCTTCACAAGCTCCATCCAACGGCGCTGTCTCAACAATAAAAACCAGCTGCAGGAAGATGTACACAAAGCTCTCGTGGTGCATGAAAATCTGACTCGACTCTTCGTACAAGTAGTGTCCCCAAATCTCCAGCGCAAAACCACCGCGGCCATCTCCAGATCATTTGTGGGATAAATCCTGCTCATACTTCCTCCAAATGTCGAGAAGCATCAACGATAACTCTATCATGCTACATCAGTAAACAATCGGGCCCCACTCACGAAACATCATAGTAAACGAACAAGTCGCCCAATCCAGAAAGCAAAGAAAGATTTTGGTGCAGTCGTCACCCGAGTCTTCAACTGCTGAAAACTCCGCACGCATGCCACGGTCTAAAGAAAAAGGAACCCCCTTATTTGTCAGTACGGTCTACGGTGCAGCGATACTCAAGAAATCCTGCACGAAACGGCGGTAAAAACCGGTTAAGCCCAAAAATCTGCGGACATCTGTCCCTGATTAGGTCTGGGCCAAAGCTGTACAGCCTCGATCTCCCTCGGGTCCATACGAAAACCATCTCCCGTAACCCCACGACCAAGGAAGTCAACATTATCAAACCTGAAGGAACACTCCGAGAATTTAGCAGACAGCTAGTGCTCTCTCAACGTCTGCAAGGAAATCCTCAAGTGCTACTCATGTTCCTCGCGACTCTTGGAATAGACCAGAATGTCATCTATAACACAACAATCCACTGGTCGAGAAACGGTCTGAAGAATCTGGTTCATCACATCCAGGAATGTTGCTAGGGCACTGGTGAGTTCAACGACACCACCAAAAACTCATAAAGCCCTTAGCGCGCACAAAAGCAATCTTTGCAATGTCATCACTCCGATCCCGCAACAATGATGACCTGATCCCAAAACAAACTTAGAAAAATGTCTCGCACCCTGGAGCTAATCGAAAAAATCTTCAATGCGAGGTAAAGGATACCTATCCGCACCATAACTCAGTTCAATTGACGATCAATCAATACACAACCTCAAACTGCCTTCCTTCTCCTTGATTAATAGAATAGGAGCTCCCCAAGCAAAACACTCGGATTCACAATTCCCCTATCTAGCAACTCTGCAGCAGATCCTTAAACTCCCTAAGCTCCGCTGGCTCATCTGGAACAACGTCGGAAAAATCTCGCACGATAGGAACTCGGTCAAATGAACCCATTATGGCTCTGTATCCCAAATGAAAGCCAAGAATCCATGACATCCTCTCCTCTAAAGCCGACAAGCGAAAAAGGCTGAAATCAAGCTGTGAGTGGTAGCACCACTGTCCCCATGCACAACAAGAACTGACTCGCCGCCAAAACAAAACCTGATTATCTTCTCGCTGCAGTCCACAAACGCATATCACGTACCTAACCAGTCCATGCCCAGGAGAACGTCAAAGTCCTACATCCCAAGAAGGACCAAATTGACGGACGAATCTCTATCTCCTACCCAACTGGCACATGACCGAAACATGTGTCATGCAACCAAAGGATCGCTAACAGGAGTAGACACAACAAACAGCTGATTTAGCATACACGACTCTCGGCCCAACTACGACACAAAGTGTGTAGAACAAACGAGTGCATAGATCCCGAATTAAATAGACATACACAACAAAAAAACATACGAATAAGATTACCTGAAAACTCAGCATTGGACGCCCGCGCGTCCCGATGAGTAGAAGCAAACGCTCGTGTCTGCCCTCTACCTGCAACTAGCTGAACTCCTCCTCTACCATCCTGTACACTCGGAATAAATCATCCGCGACCATGAACTCTCTACGGTACAACTACCTTGCACTCGCGTGGCTCAGTACAACCTCGAACCCGATGACCAAAACTCCCGCACTGGTAACATCTAGATAAAAACTTCTGACCCTCCTGGTGATGAGAGCTAAACAACTGTCCTCGTCCCCAGCCTCTGCTACTCCCGCGACGTGCACGAAATCTGTCACGGCGACTGAACCTCTATCTCTGGGCTGGTACACCTACACGAGCCCTCCTCTGTCCTCGAACTCCCAAAGTCTCAGAAGATGCTCATCATCGAATAGGGCTGCATCCACTGGTGCTGTATACGTAACACAATGCTGTGTACTAATTGCAAGGAATAACTGGGTAACAGGGGTGGCAACCTCTTGTCGCTGCGCTCGACTGGCCTCAACCAACGACCTCATCGTCTGGCGCAAGTCCTGCATATCTGCCTCAAGCCTAGCGATACGAACTTTCGAAGGCGGATCAATCTGCTCCTATGCAACGAGCGTAGCATCCTGGTCAGTCCTCGCCCTAAACGAGTCAACTCTGACCTCGGCTCTCGCTGCATCACTCTGAGCCCTCATAGTCATCGGCGGAAAAAGTCTATAAATGGAAAAGGATTCGATAAGAACACGGAAATCGAATCACAAGGATATGTATCATCAAGGAAGTAATTTCAAGAAATTAGTACTTAGGTCACTAAGGCGGAGTATCGTGTGGTAAGTATGCCGCGGACATACATACTACGTTACTCTGCTTCAGCTACCTACTCCATCATACCAAGGTTATCCTACACTCCAAAAGGTAAAACCTAGCGCTCTGATACCAACTTTGTCATGACCCGAAATTTGGCACGTGACGGCCCTTAAACCACGTAACGTCTCCAGGCGTAACGTAATTCAAGTAAGCCGAAAACCCAGCAATCTAAACCATCAAAAGTAGTAAGTGATAATAACTTTGATAAAACTTTTGAAATCTCAATCAAATTCTTTAAATTCCAAATTTATTTCCTTTAAAAATTTGGCAGCACCTCCTTTGTAAAACAAGCCCCCAAAAAGGGCACAACAAAAGATATAAGTAAAGCATCCCCAAACGGGAGCAAATTCATGCCCAAAGGCGGAAAACAACCACCACAATAGATATACGACGTCGTAGTGAAGAAAAAGACGATATAAATAAAACTGCATAAAAGATCTCCAAGTCACCAAATAATATACAATATCGTCCACACATCACGTCTCTAAGTCAATACATGAAAGTGGTAGATGGAGAGTACATGGTACAAAGATATACAATGAGCAACATCGGATAACTGCAAAACCCACCTATAGCAAAACTGCACACAGTCAACCGTAGCGGTATCCGCTGCAAAAGATGATACGATAGGTAGAAGCCCTGCCTCGACTACTCTGAGGAACAACCTGCAAACCCTATGGCACAACGGGGGTGAGTTGCCAACTCATGAATAGTAAATAACATATGCATGTAATCGCAAGTATGCACGTACTGCGCGAATCTATCACATGCAAGCTAATAGCAATAAATGGCCATATGTATGCAACAGCCATAAAAGGTACTCTATCAGGTACAACTAATACATGAAGCAATAATATGACGATATGTATATGCAACAGTCATGAAAGGTACTCTATCAGGTACTACTAATACATGGAGCAATGCATATAAATAAATGCGGGATATGGGATAAAACATGTCATCCTCACGGAATCCTCATCGTGGCAGGACCAATGTCCATCAGGACAATCCAAATCCCAAATATCCTCATATCGGCCCACAGATCGGCCCTCATATCGGCCCACAGATCGGCCCTCAGATCGGCCCTCATATATAATGAATAAGAATACTTGCACAGATCATTATGATGATAATATTATAAATAAATAAATATATATATATATATATAACAGCGTCCCATACCACTGATATATATATATATATATATATGCATATATAACAGCGTCCCATACCAATGATATATAAACTTAGAAGTAAAATATCATGAAAACCAGTGTCCAGCATCGACACATAAATACTCATCAATTAGGCGTCGTCACCACGGCTGGCCCTGATATGTACGTATCATACGTTCATCGGAAACCCGAGTGCCCAACTTCGACACTCGAATTCCCCATATCCATACGTACATGACTCTGGTCGATATCTCCACGATCACCGCCGAGTCCAAAATACTATCACTGGTAGGCAGTGCACATCACCTGCAAGGCTCATCGACAAAATCCGTCGATATACCTTTCTTGCCCCGGGGTACCATACCGGGCTCCACCATGTACCCGCACACGGCCCACACCACTCCTCGCATGGGGTATATATCAGAACCGAAAAATCTTATGGTGGACGCTGAAATATCATATCCTCAAATCCAGAAAACATCATGTAAAATCCATATCTCAATGCGAAAATCCATGAATATGATATATGCAACATAAAACAGTAATATGAGCATATAAAGGAAAATCCGCTATTTAACTGCAACAAGTTATGAAATATATCATGCGGTTCCTAATTTCTCCAAATCCATACAACATCATATAAAGGTGAACATGTAGCTATAGCCAGGTATGCGTAACCATGTCGGTACAGCAAGATATGTGTATCTACCTATCAATAATGATGTGATACCCTCCAGGTATGTGTGTAGCTCTATCAAGCTAGGTATGTGTATATACATGTCAATAATGATACAATACCCTCCATGCATGTATCGCTATATCAAGCTAGGTAAGTGTACATGTAAGTATGTATGCAAGATGTACATGTAGCTGTGTCTCATATGTGTATATACCTATCTTTAATGGTACAATACCATATAGGTATATTGGTAACTAGGATGTAGATATGGCAAGGCATATTTGTAAGCATGTTGGTATACAGGTATGCTATATGTCATATGCACAAAGGAATATGAATCAATGTCTCAATGTCCCTGACCAAACAATATCATATATGTATGTGTGTTGTGCGTATCATGGCAATTATTGACGGTGTGTGTGGCATACAATCAGTGCTCGTGCAACATGAGCCGTCGATAATAGTGCAGTGTCCAATGGATACAAGTCCAAGCACAACAAGTAATAAAATGCAATGAAGTTTACGCGCAAACTCTATATATGCAATATAAACATGCGATTAATATCATATCATATCTAGCCCAGACGCATAACGCCATGCGGGCGATTCCCGTGTAGATGTTAAATCTACTCACAACTATCCTGGCTAAGTAAAGCCAACCACTCGCTTCCCCTTCTTTGCAGCGTCCGAAGTCCCCTCCTGCGATCCTAAAATCACAAAACAACAAACAAGTGTATATATTATCATTGACCAATAACACGTACAAACTACGTTTGACCGACGCACCAACTCCAAACATACTTTCAAGAGTTTATCTAGTGGCTAACACACATAGCGACACTACAAAACTAACCCAAGAGCAACAGATACATAAAGACACGAACCGTATCGGATAACGTATCGCGCGTAATCGAAATACTAGAAACAAGCAAAGTGATCCCATATTTTTCTACACAAACAATTTGTAAAAGTTGCACATACCACAAGACCACAAATAACCCCAGAGATCCCAGACCAAAACCTAAACCCAAACACCCTAGTGTGGCCGCAAATTGCGGCCACAATCAATAAAATTATGGCCTACTGTTCATAGAATTGTCTCAGGTTTTTATGGTGGGTTCTAGGCTACTACTTAAGGTCACTGTGATGGAAACTTTTCCAACAAATACATGGTTTGATAGCAGATCATCCGAGACCCAAAACTACACTAAAAATACGATATTTACCCGAAAAGAAAATTTATGCCTTCTAAACTGAAACGAACTAGCTACGCAACATAAAAAAGACTTATTTAACAGAAAGAGATCATTACCTACTCCCACAAGCTCAAAGATCCTAGCTTTCCAAGCTCCAAGGCATCCAAGAGGCAAAACAAGGTTTATGAAGTGATTTGGGTGATGTTTAATGAAGTTTGTGATGGTTTTGTGAAGGAAAGATCAAGTGTTCAGTTCGAGGAAGTGAGGAGATGAGAAATAATGAGAAAGAGAAAAGTGAGGGAGAATGAAAGAATGAATGATAAAGAGGGAGAATGAAAGAATGAATGATAGAGAGAGAGAGAGAGAGGTGAGCATAGGGTGAGTGCACCATTGCATAAACTCACTATCAATGCAAGCCATCAAGTCTCCATGACTCACCTTGCCACCTCCACTTCAATCCAAAACAAGAAGAAATATCTCACAACAAATATCTATGGTTTAAGGTTAAGGAAAAGCAAGAATTAGGTTAAGGTTAAGTTGTCATGGTCACTTAAGCAAGATTACACAAACACACCCTCACATAAACATGCACATTTGTGTGCACGCCATAACAAATAATAATAAATTATTAATTAAATGTTATAATGTGAGGAACCCAAATTGGTAAACTTTTTACCAAAAATCCGCATTATCGCTTAATTAACACTAATCGCATTCCTTAGGCGTTACACCACTGAGCACCTGTATACCTTCTCTGATGTCAAACACCAATGGATGTGGGATCATTCATCGCCCATCATATTGGTCAAGAAGCGTATACACTAGTCTACTCTGGAATATCGATGCCCCGTCTCGATACTCCCACGACTAGGAACATTTGAAGGATGTACTTACCAACTACCTATGCCCCACTAGTATGATCTGCATCATAATCCTGGTAGTCAAGTACTCATCCTAAACGCTTTATCAACATGTAACAGAGAGACAATAAGTGTACATGTTAAGATAAAGAGCAACCAGATAGCATACTATCATGTCGAGAAAGAAAGTCCTCCCTATATATGTCCAAGCATCCGCTATAATATACATCACATGTATAATAATGGCCTCTAGGGCATACATATAACTAATACACAACCGGTGATCAAAGCTCCGTACCGGTTAAGTCTTAAAGAATTGAAGGAGATCTGTACTCAATTGGACGAATTTCTGAAGAAAGGTTGGATTCGTCCCAATACTTCAAGTTGAGGATCTCCAGTTTTGCTTGTGAAGAAGAAAGAAGGTTCATACAGAATGTGTATAGATTACTGAGCTCTGAACGAAGTGAAAATAAAGAACAAGTATCCACTACCGCGCATCGATGATCTTTTCAATCAGCTATGTGGGTTTTGCGTATTTTCAAAGCTAAATCTTCGTTTGGGTTATCATCAGGTGAAGGTCAAAGAGTGTGATATTCCTAAAATGGCGTTCGGGACTCGCTATGGTCATTACGAATATCTGGTGATGCCGTTTGGAGTGACCAATGCACTTGCTATATTTATGAATCTGATGAACCAAGTTTTCTGAGAGTACTTAGACAGGTTCGTTATTATTTTTATCGATGACATTCTGGTGTATTCAAAGAATCAGAAAGAGCACGCTGAGCATTTGCGGATTGTCCTGGAGACATTACGACAGTATCAACTCTATGTCAAGAACAACAAGTGTGAATTTTGGCTAGATCAAGTCAGATTTCTCGGACATATTGTTTCAGGCAAAGGAATCTCAGTAGATCCAGCTAATGTGACAGCTGTCAGCAAATGGCTGACACCGAAGACGGTGAAAGATATTTTAAGTTTCTTGGGTTTAGCAGGATACTACTGAAGATTCATCGAAGGTTTCTCAAAGAATGCAGCACCCGTGACCAAGCTCACATATAAAGATGAAGCGTTCGTGTGGTCAGAAGCATGTGAACAAGCTTTTGTAGAACTCAAGTCAAGATTGACATCAGCTCTTATTCTCGTAATACTGGATCAATCTGGAGGTTTCGTTGTGCATTGCGATGTGTCCGGTAAGAGATTAGGATGTGTTATACACCGGCATGAAAAGGTTGTAGCTTTTGCATCAAGACGGCTGAAGGTTTGAAGGTTCATCAGAGCAACTATCGAACACATGACATAGAGTTGGCAGCCGTTATCTTTGCACCTAAGATTTGGTGCCACTATCTTCTTGGAGAACGAGTGGATATATACACGGACCATAAAAGTCTTAAGTATGTATTTACTCAGAAGGAGTTGAACATTCGGTAGGGAAGTTGGCTAGAACTTGAAAGTCTACCCTAGCACCACCATAAGGTTTTAGTAGCATCAACCATGCCAAATTTAAAAAATTTCGGGTGCTAAGCTAGACTAACCAAGATCTTAACTAGAATATTAGGGTTTCCTATGATGATATCAAGAACTAAAGAGAAGGAAAGAGCATACAACCTTTGATGACTGTTTCCTTCTTTTCTAAAGCTCCGGGCTGTAGTCCACGCGACTCCACTAGGCTCCACTTCGAGTTTGAACGAGCCTCCTCCGATGATCTTTACGCCGAAGATGATCCACCCGAAGTCCGCCAATCCAAGCTACCTCTTCACTAAACTCTTTAGTGAAGGCAACACACTACACTTGATTGCTAATCAAGTGTAGGATGGTGAAGTAGGGATTTTGGTTTTCTCACTAATTTGTTCAAAACTCTATGGTTCACATCACATGTGAGGGGTTGGAGTTTTGAGGCATCATGAGGAAGAAGAAGATGAAGAGGAGAGCTAGAGAGCAACTCAAGAAAATAACCCAAGTCAAGAAGGAGAGAAGAATGGCTTATCTCAAGACCTCACTCATTGAAGCAACCAATATTTTCACATACAAATATAGTGTAATGCTTCAATAGTAAGTCAAGATAAATAAAATATTAGATAAGGTCATGCTTCCCCATTCCTCTTCATTTACCACCTCATTTTTCCATTTTCCAAAAATAGAAATTCATGCCATATATATATATATTACAAAATAATTAGTGAGCTAATGATATTAGTTAAGATATAATTATATCAAATATAATATATATCGCATTATTAAATCAACACTTGATCTAATAATCCGGTTATATCACATATAACCGACTAATATCATTTATCTGTATATCACATTATCAAATCAACACTTGATTCGACAATCCGGTTATATTACATATAACCTTACCGATATCAGATAACTGCCAGATTAGAATACGGTATCACATACTCGTATTTAATCAGGCCCCCGAACATATCGCATATGTGTCCTACTTCGTTTCGCTTGAACCAGGAAACTTCTGTGTGAGACTCTAAAGACTCGTCAATACGCCAGCAATAGGTGATGATCATATCAGTCACCCACAAGCCGTCAGCGGTACTAGCTGGATGTAACGGCTACCCAGGTATTGAGCGATTAAAAGATCAACAAGCAAGCTTGTCCATACTCTCCATGAAGCCTATAAGTAACACTTACCGTACAGTCTGGTCTTTTCGTCTGATATGTCGCATATCATGTCTAGGGGTGGAATCGTCAAACCCCAGTAACGTGATAAGTCATGCCTGTTAATGTATATGCCCTAGAGGCCATTACTGTATCATACTAGTTTGTATATTACTTAATGGAAGCTTGGGATATTCACAGTTGTACAGACAATCTTGCTCAAAATAGTAGTATGCTACTTGGTTTGTTTCTACTTTAATGTGTACATGTGTTTCTTTTAGTATATCACCTATACACATTAGTGGAGCCCTTAGGATCTTTGCTTGATTACCAGCGTTGTGATGGCAGTCACACTCGTGGGGGCTGGGTAATCCACAAGCACATCCTTATGCAGGTCCCTAGTCGTAGGACTATCGAGACAGGGCATCGATACTCCGGAGTAGACTAGCGTATGCGCTTCTCATCCCAGCATGGGAGACGGTCTGTCCCACAGCCGTCAGTACGTCGTACTTGAGATAGTATGTGGGTGCTCGTTAGGTTACGAGTACACTGGACATGACTCGTCGGGAACAGTTGGTTGGTACTATACCTATCGTCAGTTATCAGTTCCCAGGTGACATGAGAACAGCTAAGTCCGCTGACTTGACACTGTCACTTCGCCTCGAGTGTGTTCCCACTGTACTTTGATTACTACCCTACCACGGCTCAAAGGAGTCGTGCAAACAGGTAGTAGTTGGGTGCAGTCCCGAAGCACTTGCAAGCAGTGACAGTTAGACAGGATTCGTCTCTCCCGGTATTGGGGGTTGATATCGCGCTGTGTCTAGGAGAGCCATTACATAAAGTCCCTGGCCAGGGCAAGCGAGATATACTGGTAGGTTTCCATTGTTATCTAAGGGTGTTCTGGGCTACACTCCGACACGACTTATACCGCTATTAGGGGACTGACGTTTACAGCCCCCATAGGCCAGTCATGCGATATTCTCAGACGAACAGACTTGATTGTACGGAGAATGTCACATTCAGACTCAGTAGGAGTTCAGATGGGTTTCACATCGTCCGTCTTCTTATCGGCATCTACCTGGGGGCCGTTACGCACAGCTAGTGCCGCTTGCGGTCTGTGGTTAAACCCACTGCCAGCGTAGTGTCGAGTCTTTAGATTCCCACACAGAAAGCTATTGTCCTTTAGGCAAAAGAGTAGAGGTCGCATGGTTTTGCGATAGGGTTCGGTCACATCCGTGCACTTGTGAACGTTTAGTGTCCGGGCAGTTATCACTAGCGGGCTTTGGTTTAAGCCGGATCCTAGTGTACGTTTTGGGATTAGTTTTATCTCGTTTGTATTCGTGTTCCTCGGAACGCGGATGCGGGTGTGTATGCACGGTTGACAGAGACAGAGGCAGAGGATTCTCATTAGGGTTGTTGACTGTTGACTTTTGCTAAACCCTAATGAGAATTAGAAATATGATTAATGATAATATTAATTAAGTATTACTGTGCCATGGTTGGGTTGAAAGGTTGACTTTGTTGACTTTGTTGACTTAGTTGACCGGTTGACTAGGTTGGACTTGTTGACCATCATCATGACAATGACCATCATTCCTTGGCATTGACCTTTGCTTGTTTGTTCACAAATTGCATTTAATGCATGAAATGATATTGCCATTTGATATGATAACAACCATCACATAATACTCAATTATTATTATTATTTGTTATGATTATTTTGGATTATGAGAGCAATGGTGGGAAAAGTCTTGCTCATTCTATCATTCTCATTCTCTCTCATCCTCAACCTCTCCCTCTTCCTCTTGCTCTCTCTCTAGCTCAAGGAAACTCCCTTTCATGAGTTGAGAACCATTTCCTTAGAGTTAAAACCCAAAACACTTCTCTACTCATCCTAGTATACAAAATCTAGCAAACCAAGTGTTCTAGTTTCCTCTAGATTGAGGTTGGAGCCAAAGGTAGAAGCTTTCAGGTGGATCCATCTACGGCACAAGGAGAAGACGAGGAGAGAACCATCTGACCAACACAAGGAGTCGAAGAGAAGGAGTTCAAGTTAAGGTATAACCCCCTAACCGAGTAGGTAAAACTCCTAGTTAGGTTGTTAGATAGTTGTTTAATAAAGATCCGTATTTTGAGTCCATGTTACCCCTAAAGAAAAATCATTTTTCACCATTTCCGCAACCCAAAAGAACTGGGGACAGGTAACGTGGACTTAAAGTGGTATCAGAGCCTAGTTTAACACTATCTAACATGTTAGCAAAGTAACTAGAAGTTCGATCGGAAAAAAAATCACAAAACACGCCCGAAATGTAAGCTTTCTGCCGATTTTTTTTCCTGTTCAAAAATTAACTAATCTTACACTAAAAATCGGCTCAGGCTTTTTAAAGAACACTGAAGAAAATTGGTCCACTAACTCGGTCAACGCGCCGTGGAACCGCGGTAGAGCTTGCTCCTGCCGCGGATCCGCGGCCGAGTTAACTCGATTGTGGGTCCATTTTCCTGCAGTGTTCTTATAGGCGTATTTTTGGATTTTTGGAATATGATTTTTCTGTCCAGATTTTCCAGAAAGAAAAATTTGTTTTTGGGGTTTAAAAATCCGTATTTTGATCGAACTTCTAAAGACTTAAGCTAACGGGTTATATCTGTGATGTGATATATGTATTGAACGTCTGCTAATCGCTATACGTCAATTAGTGGGGGTTATACATATCTGTGATCTGTAATGTTGATGGTATGTGTATATGAATTCATTGGATTGTCACGGATGAATAGCCGGGGGGTTGTGAGATGAGAGTTTTCTTTTTCTTTCAATTCATGCAATTTGTAATTGATGTAATATTATTTATATGGCCGCACAACCAGGATGAGGTTTTAGCCGTCATTGTATAATTTCTTTTACTGTTTTTGCTCCTAGGATAGACCCAAGATGGGGTGCACAAACTACCGGGTACCTCGAAGTGCCGAGTGGCCTACTCACGGTGTTGAGGGAGGTTGCTTCGCTTCGGGTACTTGGCGGGTAGTTTGCCGCACATGTAGGGGTCTAGGGTGGGGTCTTGGCTATTCATCGCGACCGTGTAATTCGCTCTTTGTTACAGGCTCGTACGGAATGGGGATTCCTAGTATATCCAATGTGTTCATCTGTGATCTGGAATGGCTATCATTGCATGTGACGAATGTATATATGTATATATGATATCTATTTAGGCGTTGCTTATGTTTTGCATCCGCGCTAGTCCAGCCCCTGCTCTGTCGTTAGTTAAGTAAGCTAACGGGTAGTGACGGGGCCCCGTGGCGAATGCGGATGGCATAAGCGTACGTCATATTTCGTTGTTTTCTGCAATGGTAGGATTAAATGATGGGACGCATTAAATTAATGCAAGAAAATAAACCAAAGTAAAAGTCGTTGGAACACTTTAAAAACCACTCGGTTCTTTTCAAAAAACCAACTTTTAAATGCGGAGCTTGAACTACTCCTTTTAAAATCTATCTCGTTCCATCGATTATATCAAGTTCACTACGTTCACGGTTTCGCCAAAACCATTCGTAGCCCTCCATCATTTCAGTTAAATATTCGGTAGTATTCAAGCTATGTATTTTGACCTCACGCCAAGGCATAGTGATTGGTAGCTGCCTGATATTTGTCTGTTGCATAGATAGAATGCGTTGGTTTGAGACAGTCGTACTGCCATTTTGGCCTACGTCAAGGGTAGGTACGGGTGGGTTCAAATTAACCTGGATAATGATGGGTAGAACTTGACATGTGACTTATGACATTTTGACCTCACGCCAAGGTCATAAGAGCATGGGGCAAAAAATCCACATCGGGAGTTTCTAAAGAAACTGAAACTTGCTAGCGCTGCATACCATTTGGAGTGTGATGATTCTGGTAGGATTCCTTCAGTTTTGTCACACGATGATATTTGGCTCCCGATCCTACTGTGAGTATATGCTACTCCTCCGGAACTTTCTCGCTTAACGATCAATGCTATAAACCAAGTAGGTGTCTAGAAAGGTGTTAGCGGGGCTACGCCCACTGGGAAAAGAGGTTATTTAATTAAGGAACTTCGCGAAAGCGTTGGAAAACCTCCCTTGAAGTACCAACACTGGCATGGCTGAACGGTTAAGCAAGTATTGTACGGTGAGATTGATCCCGACTAATTCTTCCTTTTTGGTTTGAGGAGGGATTCGAGAGACAGTGGGAGCCATCCTGTTTAGAAAAACTAAAAACCATTCTAAACTTGCAAGTGCATCATGCTAAATTGTTTCTTTTCTCTCTCTTAATTGCAGCGACCAAACATCATGACTGGACTTAAGTTACTACTAGATAAAAACATACTGACAGGGCCAAACTACAAAGATTGGCTTAGGAATGTCAAAATGGCAATCACTTACGACAAGTTGGGGTATCTCCTTACCGCCAAAGCTCCCCCTGTCCCAGGTCCCAAAACCAGCGTCGCGGATAAGAAAATCCGTAAAACCTGGGAAATCGACTGCGCGAAGGCCAAGTGCCTCGTGCTTGCCTCTATGGACAATGAACATCAGAGGAGGCACGAGAATATGGACCTTGAATACATATTTCTCCATACAAAAGAACTGTATGGAGAGCAATCCCGTATCACCAGATACGAAGTCTCGAAAAAGCGGTTTTCGGCGAGATTGGCCGTCGGATCATCGGTAGCGGAACACGTGCTTAAGATGATTGGCTTCATTGAGGAGCTCGCGGACCTTAGGACCACGTTAGAGAACGAGCTCTATACGGACTTGATTCTCCAGTCCCTTCCTTCCACTTACGCCCAGTTTATCCTGAACTTCAACTTGCAAGAAAAAGAAGTTTAACTTTCAGAACTCCCTAACATGCTGATGAGTGCGGAGGGCACCCTACAAAAGGATAGTGAAACATCCACTTTGTTTGTAGGAGGATCTTCCTCTTCTAGGTCCAAGGCGAAAGCCAAGGGAAAGAAGAAGAAAACCCCCACCAAACCAAGGGGCGGTGTTAGTAAAGTGGATACGAAGGGAAAGGAAAAGGCAACAAAGGTAGCGGGAAAGCTTGTGTGGAAGGAAGAGTGCTTTTACTGTCATAAGAGTGGACACTGGAAAAAGGATTGCTGGGCTTGGAAGGCCAGAAACCAGGACTCGAAGCAAGTTGCGGCTTCGGCTTCAGGTGTGTATGTTATTGAAAACTGTCTATCAATAAACTCTACTTCCTGGGTATTGGATACCGGATCAGGATCTCATATCTGTAATTCATTGCAGGCACTGAGAAAGCCTAGGGTTTTGAAGGTAGGTGATATGACCCTCAGAGTTGCAAACGGAGCTAGCATGGATGCTGAGTCCGTGGGGGACTATCACCTGGGATTGTCAGATGGACACGTTTTGGTTTTGCGTGATTGTTATTTTGTACCCAATGCAACCTGTAATATCATATCTGTATCTTTATTATCAAAAGAAGGTTATGAATTTGCATTTGTAAGTAATGTTGTGAACATTCACCTTAATCAAGTTTTGATTGGGTCGGGTACATTAAACAATGGTATATACGTATTAAACCAACCACAGATTTTCAATGTCCAGAGTACACACAAAAGAAAGTCTCCGGAAACAAATCAGGCTTTCTTATGGCATTGTAGACTGGGTCACATCAATGAGAGAAGGTTGATGAAGTTACATACAGAAGGATATTTGGATCCCTTCGAATATCAATCATATGCAACTTGTCAATCCTGTCTCAAAGGAAAGACGATAAATACTCCGTTCACTGGACACGGAGTAAGAGCGAGCGAGCTCTTGGGACTCGTACACAGAGACGTGTGCGGTCCAATGTCTACGCATGCGCGAAGCGGTTATTCTTACTTCATTACTTTTACGGATGACTTTTCAAGGTACGGATATGTCTTCTTAAAGAAACATAAATCAAAGCCTTTGGAAAATTCCAGGAATATAAGAATGAAGTAGAAAAACAAACAGGAAAAAGTATCAAGACGCTGAGATCTGATCGAGGTGGTGAATACTTAAGTGCCGAGTTCCTGGATTACTTAAAAGAGATTGGAATTCTCTCTCAGCTTACTCTTCCGTACACTCTGCAACATAACAGTGTATCGGAGAGACGGAACCAAACCCTATTGGATATGGTACGGTCCATGATGAGTAACGCTGAGTTGCCGCGATCATTCTGGGGATATGCGCTAGAATCAGCTGCATACCATTTGAACCAAGTTCCAACTAAGACTGTGCCTACCACACCATATGAGATATGGAGTAGGAAGAAACCCTATTTTCAATATCTAAAGATCTGGGGATGTCCTGCTTTTGTCAAAAAGCAGCATGCAGACAAACTCGAGGCACGCTCAGTACTGTGCAAGTTTGTGGGATACCCAAAGAACTCCAGGTGGTATCTTTTCTATTACGCAGAGGAACAAAAGGTCTTTGTTTCTCGTAATGCCCACTTTCTGGAACATCAGTTCTTAGAAAAGGAAATAAGTGGGAGAGCAATAGAACTGGAAGAAATTCCAGAACCACAGACTATTACTGAAAGCTTAGTAGAACCAGAGGGTTCAAAAGAACAGGACATTCCTACACCGCTCCGCAGGAGTAGTAGGCAGTCTCATCCGCCTGAGAGATACTACGGTTTTCTCATAGACGGGAATAGAAAGGATTGCATCATTGATTATGATGAGCAGACTAGCTTCCAGCAGGCCATTCAGAGCGTTGACTCGGTAAAATGGCTGGATGCAATGCGGACCGAAATGGAGTCCATATACAACAACAAAGTATGGACATTGGACGTTGCTCCAGATGGGGTAAAACCCGTAGGATGCAAGTGGATCTTCAAAAGGAAGATTTGTGTAGATGGACAGGTTGAGACCTATAAGGCTAGACTTGTTGCAAAGGGTTTTCGTCAAAGACCTGGTTTGGACTATGACGAAACCTTTTCTACAGTGGCTATGCTGAAATCCATTCGGATCATTCTTGCCATTGCTGCCTTCCACGATTATAAGATTTTGCAGATGGACGTAAAGACCGCTTTTCTAAATGTAAATTTAGAGGAGTGTGTCTATATGGACCAGCCAGAGGGTTTCATTCAGAGTGGGAGCAGCGAAAAGGAGTGCAAGTTGCTTAAGTCCATCTATGGACTAAAGCAGGCATCGCGGAGTTGGAACATCTGTTTTGATGAGACGGTCAAAGAATTTGGCTTTATCAAAAATCCAGATGAACCATGCATCTATAGTAGATTTGTAGCAAGAACTATCGTATTCCTCGTTTTATACATGGATGACATTCTCTTAATAGGAAATGACATTCCTATGCTACAATCTGTCAAAGGGTTCTTGTCACACAGGTTCTCCATGAAAGACCTGGGTGATGCCTCTTACATTCTGGGGATCCGGATCTATCGTGATAGATCCAAGAGGATATTAGGACTTTCACAGTCCAGGTACATCGACACCATACTGAAAAGATTCAGTATGGAAGATTCCAAGCGCGGTAATCTACCGGCTTGTCACGGGATCACCCTCTCCAAAGAGATGTCTCCCAAGACTGATTTGGAAAGGGATCACATGTCTATTATACCCTACGCTTCTGCGGTAGGCTCTATAATGTATGCGATGTTGTGTACCAGACCAGATGTAGCTTATGCACTAAGTGTGGTAAGCCGGTATCAGTCAAACCCTGGGGAAAAGCACTGGATAGCGGTAAAGAACATTCTCAAGTACCTGAGAAGGACTAAGGAGATGTTCTTGGTGTATGGCGGAAAAGACCTCCAGATCGAGGCCATTGCTGACTCCAGCTTCCAGAGTGACAAGGACGATTCCAAATCCATGTCGGGTTATGTCTTTACCCTCAATGGAGGGGCGGTGTGTTGGAAGAGTTCCAAACAGGAAACCGTTGCTGACTCGACGATGGAAGCGGAATATATCGCTGCTGCAGATGCCGCAAAAGAAGCCGTATGGATAAGGAAGTTCTTGACAGAACTTCAGGTGGTTCCGTCCATTGTTGATCCAATACCTCTGTATTGCGACAACAACGGGGCTATAGCTTTAGCGAAGGAACCCAGGTCCCATCAGAAGTCCAGACACATCTTGAGGCAGTATCACCTGATCAGGGAGATCGTGGGTCGCCAGGAGATCGAGGTTCGGAGAGTTACTACGAAAGATAACACTACTGATCCACTCACGAAGGCCTTACCCCAGGCTCAGTTCGAGCGGCTGATCGAGATGATAAGTCTTCGATACGCCAGTACATGGCCTTAGTGCAAGTGGGAGATTGTTAGTGTATATGCCCTAGAGGCCATTACTGTATCATACTAGTTTGTATATTACTTAATGGAAGCTTGGGATATTCACAGTTGTATAGACAATCTTTCTCAAAATAGTAGTATGCTACTTGGTTTGTTTCTACTTTAAAGTGTACATGTGTTTCTTTTAGTATATTACCTATACACATTAGTGGAGCCCTTAGGATCTTTGCTTGATTACCAGCGTTGTGATGGCAGTCACACTCGTGGGGGCTGGGTAATCCACAAGCACATCCTTATGCAGGTCTGTAGTCGTAGGACTATCGAGACAGGGCATCAATACTCCGAAGTAGACTAGCGTATGCGCTTCTCATCCCAGCATGGGAGACGGTCTGTCCCACAGCCGTCAGTACGTCGTACTTGAGATAGTATGCGGGTGCTCGTTAGGTTACGAGTACACTGGACAAGACTCGTCGGGAACTGTTGGTTGGTACTATACATATCGTCAGTTATCAGTTCCGAGGTGACATGAGTACAGCTTAGTCCGCTGACTTGACACTGTCACTTCGCCTCGAGTATGTTCCCACTGTACTTTGATTACTACCCTACCACGGCTCAAAGGAGTCGTGCAAACAGGTAGTAGTTGGGTGCAGTCCCGAAGCACTTGGAGGCAGTGACGGTTAGACAGGATTCGTCTCTCCCGGTATTGGGGGTTGATATCGCGCTGTGTCTAGGAGAGCCATTACACAAAGTCCCTGGCCAGGGCAAACGAGATATACTGGTAGGTTTCCAGTGTTATCTCAGGGTGTTCTGGGCTACACTCCGACACGACTTGTACCGCTATTAGGGGACTGACGTTTACCGCCCCCTAGGTCCGCCATGCGATATTCTCAGACGAAAAGACCAGACTGTACGGAGACTGTCACATTCAGACTCAGTAGGAGTTCAGATGGGTTTCACCTCGTTCGTCTTCTTATCGGCATCTACCTGGGGGCCGTTACGCACAGCTAGTGCCGCTTGCGGTCTGTGGTTAAACCCACTGCCAGCGTAGTGTCGAGTCTTTAGAGTCCCACACAGAAAGCTATTCGCCTTTAGGCAAAAGAGTAGAGGTCGCATGGTTTTGCGACAGGGTTCGGTCACATCCGTGCACTTGTGCACGTTTAGTGTCAGGGCAGTTATCACTAGCGGGTTTTGGTTTAAGCTGGATCCTAGTGTACGTTTTGGGATTGGTTTTATCTCGTTTATATTCATGTTCCTCGGAACGCGGATGCGGGTGTGTATGCACGGTTGACAGAGACAGAGGCAGAGGATTCTCATTAGGGTTGTTGACTGTTGACTTTTGCTAAACCCTAATAAGAATTAGAAATATGATTAATGATAATATTAATTAAGTATTATTGTGCCATGGTTGGGTTGAAAGGTTCACTTTGTTGACTTGTTGACTTAGTTGACCGGTTGATTTGGTTGGACTTATTGACCATCATCATGACAATAGCTATCATTCCTTGGCATTGACCTTTGCTTGCTTGTTTATTCACAAATTGCATTTAATGCATGAAATGATATTGCCATTTGATATGATAACAACCATCACATAATACTCAATTATTATTATTTTTTGTTATGATTATTTTGGATTATGAGAGCAAGGGTGGGAAAAGTCTTGCTCATTCTATCATTCTCATTCTCTCTCATCCTCAAGCTCTCCCTCTTCCTCTTGCTCTCTCTCTAGCTCAAGGAAACTCCCTCTCATGAGTTGAGAACCATTTCCTTAGAGATAAAACCCAAAACACTTCTCTACTCATCCTAGTATACAAGGTCTAGCAAACCAAGTGTTCTAGTTTCCTCTAGATTGAGGTTGGAGCCAAAGGTAGAAGCTTTCAGGTGGATCCATCTTCGGCACAAGGAGACGACGAGGAGAGAACCATCCGACCACCATAAGGAGTCGAAGAGAAGGAGTTCAAGTTAAGGTATAACCCCCTAACCGAGTAGGTAAAACTCCTAGTTAGGTTGTTAGATAGTTGTTTAAACAAAGATCCGTATTTTGAGTCCATGTTACCCCCAAAGAAAAATCGTTTTTCACCATTTCCGCAACCCCAAAGAACCGGAGACGGGTAACGTAGACTTACAATGCCGATGTTTGGCCTATAACGGTTCGAGAAACTACTGATAACTTTTATCAGTAAATCATAGCAGCAGCCCTGGCCAAGGACTTCCAGTTATAGAAAATCGAGCATAGCGCAACATCAACCCCTAATACCGGGAGAGACAAAACCCCTCCTATCGCTCATTGCCTCCATGTGACTCGGGACTGTACCCAAAATCCACCTGTTTGCACGACTCCTTTGAGCCGTGGTAGGGAGAAAATCAAAGCACAGTGGGAGCCACATAAGTCTCTATGACGATCTCGGGTCTACAGACTAACCTGTACCAGTGTCACCAGAGTACTGCTCTCTGACGATAGGTATACTACCAACTAGGAGTCCTCGGCGAGTCCTGTTTGGTGTACTCATTCTCTAATGAGCACCTGTGTACAATCTTTGATGTCAAAGACCAATGGCTATGTGACCAACCATCGCTCCCATACAGGGTCAAGAAACGTACACACTAGTCTACTCTGGTAATATTGATGCCCTATGTCGGTATACCCTCGACTAGGAATAATTGAAGGATGTGCTTGTAGACTACACAAGTCCCAACAGTATGATCTCCATCATAGTCCTGGTAGTCAGGCTACATCCTAAGGGCTTTATCAACATGTGAGAGAGAAACGGTATAAGAATACCAGTCTACATGTTAAGATAAAGACAACCAAATAGCATACTATCATGTCGAGCAAGAAAGTCCTCTATATATATGTCCAAGCATCCACTATATCATACAATAATGGCCTCTAGGGCATACATATTCCTAACAGAACTTATGGCGGACTTCGACATCAACCTACATTATCATCCATGAAAGGTGAATGTAGTTCCTGATGCACCTAGCCGTCAGCCATTATCAAAGAATCTCACCACCCAGTGGAAGCTGCAGCAAGAATTTCATGGGATGGAGATTGAGGTAGTTATACCAGGTAATGCTTCAGAGTTGATGAATTTACAAGTTCATTCTACTATTATCAATCAGATCAAGGCAACTCAAGCATTAGATGCCAAGCTGCAAAAGATCCGAGAACAAGTAGAAAGTGGACTTCGAACCGACTTCATCATCCACGAAGATGGATCCTTGAGATATGGATGTAGATTGTGTGTACCATAAGATCCTATTCGAGAAGAGTTAATGAAAGAAGCTCACAACTTTCCGTACTCAGTACACCCCGGTGGTACCAAAATGTATAAGGATCTGCAACAACACTACTGGTAGCATGGAATGAAGAATGAAGTAGACAGAAGCGTAGCCAAGTGCTTGGTGTGTCAGCAAGTAAAGGCTGAATATCAAAGAACTGCTGGTTTACTTCAACCGTTACCTATCCCAGAATGGAAATGGCGGCACATTACCATGGACTTCGTGACTGCCCTTCCTCACAGCACAAAGGGTAACGATACAGTATAGGTTATTGTGGATCGACCTACCAAGTCGGCTCACTTTATTCCCTTTCGAGTTGGCCAATCTACCGAGACGTTAACAAAGAAGTACATGGACGTAAGCATGAATCTAAAGTAAGATTTAACCTCAAAGTGTACTATATTGATACCCATGAACTCATTCATGAGATCGTGAGATTACATGGAGTACCAGTTTGCATCGTCTTCGATCGTGACACCAGATTTCGATCACAGTTTTAGCAAAGTTTGCAAGCTAGCCTGGGAACGAGTCTGAACTTCAGCACAGCTTACCTTCCACAAACGGACGGACAGTCTGAGCAAACAATTTAGATTCTGGAAAACATGCTAAGAGCTTGTATGTTAGACTTCGGAGGTTCGAGGGAAGATCACCTACACCTTATGGAGTTTTTCTACAACAACAGCTATCAGGCGAGTATTGGAATGGCACCATTTGTAGTTCTCTATGGAAGGAAGTGTCGTTCACCACTAAGTTGGGATGACATCGAAGATCGTGAACTCCTTAGACCAGAGATGATTGTGGCAACTGTGGACGTAGTTCGCACGATCAGGGAAAGAATGCGCATAGCCCAAGACCGACAGAAGCATTGGGCTGATGCAAAGCGTCGACACCTGGAGTTCCAACCTGGAGATCATGTTTTCATAAATATCTCTCCAAACTGAGGAGTAATCCTCTTTGGCAAGAGGGGTAAGCTCAGTCCGAGATCTATAGGACCGTTCGACATACTCGAACGAGTCGGAGAAGTGGCATATCGTTTAGCACTACCACCCTCATCAGAAGGAGTGCACAACGTGTTGCACATATCCCAGCTTCGAAGATATGTGAGCAACCCTAGCCGCATCCTTGATCAATCCGAGCTCACTATACAGACGGACCTATCTTATGTGCAACCCGTTGAAATCCTGGACCGAAAGGTAAAGTCACTGAGGAACAAGGAAGTAAACTTGGTCCGAGTGGTGTGGAGAAATGATTCGCTAGGAGAATCAACGTAGGAATGAGAAGACGACATGCGTGCAAGATATCCTCGTTTATTTGTAAACTGGTCCTTATGTAATTGTAAATTTCGAGGACGAAATTTTTATAAGAAGGGTAGAATATAACGACTTTGATTTTACTGTACGAAATTTTTTAAGTTAATGTACAAAAAGGAGTTTACAAGCCTGAGTACAATTTATAAGTTATTTTTTGTTTAATAATAGCGAGAAACATTTATAGTTCAATGGTAAAGCCTTGCACTGCTGTGACATAGCCCCTGTATTCGAATACCCTCAGGCACATATTATTTTTCTGAATTTTTCTTTTGAAATTTTTGGAAGCCCAAAAGTTTACACATGCACTGCACATAGAAATGAAAAGTCAGGAAAAACAAACATGTGCATAATGTTATTAATAGCGACATGGACACATGGAGAGAATCCAGAGCCCCAACCCTACATTTTGGCCGGTGAGATTAATCAATGTGCCGGCGGGGATGGCCCCCCCGTAGGCAATGGATCCCGTGCTCTGCCCACAAAACCCTTGGTCTACCCCCTTTACCCCTGCACTGTTTGATTTCTCTGAAATGAAACAGAGACTTCAATTTCACCTTTAAATCCAATTTTAATGCATTTTAATTCATTCTTTCAATTTTAGAACCATAATTCCATACTATAAATACAACCCTATACCCTAGCCCCTCCTCATTCTTAAAATTCTAGCCAAAACCCTCAAATTTTCTCAAGTACAAGTAGAGTAGAAGTGGAGTTAGCTAAAGATCAACTTCCGGCGAGGAATCGAGCAAGTTTCGGCAACCCCGCGACACCATGAAAACTACACCATCTTTTTCTACCTCCTCTTCACCCTTCTAACTCATAAGTCCCCTCTCATCATCCCCCTTCTTCTCTAAAATCTCTTTTCAAAACAAACATCGGTTAGAGGAGTTAGTGCCGATATAAATCTTCTAAACTATAAAACCTCACTTTTTAATTACATATTGTTCATCCAACTTTTACATAATATTTGTAACACTAATATAAATGTTTAGAACCAACTTTCACTCTAAAACATCATGTTAAATAACTTAAATCTCACTTTTATATAAAAATACCATGAACTTTATATACGTCATTTTTATTCCTTTTTTTGTACATACCTCTAGAAAACATCATGGGGTAATGACCTACCCCTCACAAACACACATGTTTACATAGCACGATACTCTTTCGAACATATGTTTGTGGTGAATACAATATTTCATTAAAATACCATCAACTATAAAAAAACTGTTTTCTTTTAAATAGTATTATTAAACTCTTTGCAATTATGCCTCTACAACCCATTTTGGGGAACCCTCTATTGGATGGTGTGGATTATTGCACATCCTTGGGCTAGTAGAGCGCGATGCAGACCTCCTCACGGAGCATTCGGTCTTGAAAGATTTTTAATACGATTTTAAGAAAAACGAAATTTTCTACTTAATAATAAAATTAATTTTTAATAATTATATAAATATTATCAAACCACATATTTCTAAGATATAATAAAATTCCATGTTTTCTAAAAAATAAAAGAATGACAAGTTTCATCAAAATACCTTCAAGTTATCCAAAAGTTAAGTTTACAGTAAAATACCTTGGACTGTTCAAGTTTAGGTTATTATCACTAAAATACTTGACATTCTTAAAATTTACAATTATGGAAACAATAAATAATATAAATAAATACTCGAGGTTATTTTGAAAGTATATAAAATATTTTTCATAAAACCCCCTTGAGTTATATAAAATTACAATTAAGGACTTTAGTAAATATAGATTTAAGCGGGATCAATTCTCTTGAGCCTCAGGGAACCGGAGAAAGTGAGTGCTTGCCTATTTAAGGTAGAAAAACTTAACGGTGTTTTCAATGGTAATTGTCTTGGAAAAAGACACAAATCCTGTCGTGCATGTGCAGCAGTTACTGATAACACCCGAATGTAACTCAGGATCCAAATCAGTTTAAAGTATCTGACTCAAGTCTGAGTCTAACTCAAATCAGAATCCAATTCAACATGAATCCAATATACCAACATGAATACTTGAAACTGAACCTGAATACCAGAACAATATCAACATACAAACATGACTTGACCGAACCATGGCTATAACTTGACTTGATTACATGACTACTTGTTTACATCCTGAACCTGATTACATGAACAACTTGTATCCATGGTCTCGGCAAGTCAGATAACTATAATTAAATTCAATACAATACGGGGTTTATAAAGGGGTAGATTGGTACGGAATGTATTAAAAGTGGCATGATGATGGACACTAAAAGACACCTACATGAACTCTCATGCTGTTGTCCCATGGGTTTTGACGCGGCCTTGAACTTATATGTTACCTAGTCCACGGGATAGTTGGACTCCTCTCGTATAAATTGATACATTCTCTACCAAGTTACAAACAACTATGTTAGTATAACAAACACATACCTGTATAATTACCAGTTCTTTCTCTTTACTTGTTCTATTCCATTCTTACTTCTGGGACTTACCGAGCGCTAGTTCGCTGACGACATTCTTGTTTCTTGCTTTCTTTAAAATGTTCGTCAGGAGGATCGACTCTTAGGATATCGAGTCCAGTCAGGACGACTTGGACCGGTTCATAGAGCGTCAAGACTTCCAGCTTTTCCTTGTACTTATTTCATTTCATATGCCATTATTTAGGCACTGCTTTCTATCCTTTTCAAGTCAATGTATTGTAAAGATGAATGTTATTAAAAGTTGCTGTTTATATTACATCTCTTGTCATTCTTGTGCATTTATTTATATTGCTTCTTTATGCTTAACGTGTTTACTTCTGAGTAAGCACGTCGTGTGCCTCGCCACATCCCCTTCCTCATACACAGGGAAGCGGGGCGTAACACCTAGACAGAGACTTGTTTATTCTCGAGACTTAGAGCGAGATGGGTGTATCGTCTTTATTTGAGCTGATGATGTATTGCCTTTACTTATTCTCTTTCGGTGATTGATCTTCGCCGTAGGGCGTCATATACATACGCTTTATTGCGTGGTTGTGATTCCGCCAATTGGCGAAGAGCTAGCTCCCGCTTGGGGATTCCTATATTATTTTATGTATATGGTTTTGGATCAAAATATACAAGGGAGGTACTGCCCAAATTTCAAGGACGAAATGTTAGTTATATGTATGCCCTAGAGGCCATTACTGTACATGAGATATATATTATAGTGGATGCTTAGACATATATAGGGAGGACTTTCTTGCTCGACATGATAGTATGCTATCTGGTCACTCCTTATCTTATCATGTACACTGATTGTCTCTCTGTTACATGTTGGTAAAGCCCTTAGGATGCGTACTTGACTACCTAGATTATGATGCGGATCATACTAGTGGGACAAAGGTAGTCGATAAGTACATCCTTTAAAGTCCCTAATCGTTGGTGAATCGAGACGGGGCATCGATATACCAGAGTATACTAGCGTATAGCTTCTCGACCCAAGTAGATGGGCGATGGATGATCCCATATCCATTGGTGTTTGACATCAGAGATGATATACAGGTGCTCAGTAGAGACTGGGTACACTGGATGGACTCGCCGAGAACTCCCAGATGGTATTATACCTCACGTCAGATGGCAGTTCTCTGGTGACACTGGTACAGGTTAGTCTGTCGACCCGAGATCATCATAGAGTCTTGTGTGATTCCCACTGTGCTTTGATTTCCACCTTACCACGTTCATGGGAACGTGCAAAACGGTGGTTTTTGGGTACAGTCCCGAGTCACATGGAGAAAATGAGCGATAAGAGGGGATTCGTCTCTCCCGGTATTGGGGGTTGATGTTGCGATGTGCTCGATTGGCTGTAACATGAAGTTCCTGGCCAGGGCTGTTTCAGAGATTTACTGGTAAGTGTTACCAGTAGTTTCTCGACCTGTTATGAGCCTCACATCGACACGACTTATCGAGTTACTGGGGTCTGACGTTTACCACCCCTAGACGAGATATGCGACATATCAGACGAAGAGACCGGACTGTACTGTAAGTGTTACTGATTGGATTTGCAGGAGTATAAGCAGGCTTTCTTGTTGATCTTCTGATCGCTCAATACCCGGGTGGCCGTTACATTTTGCACGCCTCTTGCGGCTTGTGGGTGTTTGATATGATCATCACCTACTGCCGGTGTATTGACTAGTCTTTAGAATCCTACACAGAGGTTTCCTTGCTCAGGAGAAACGAAGTAGGAGCACATATGTGATATGTACGGGACCGAGAGTAATACGAGTATGAGATACCATATTCTATTCTCGCGATATTTGTATCGAACGGTTATATGTGATATAGCCAGGTTATCTAATCAAGTGTTGATTCGATAAGTTGGTACATTTAATATTAGTCGGTTATATGTGATATTGCCGGATTATTAAATCAAGTGTTGATTTGATAATTTAGTGTATAATTGTATATTTGATGTACTAATTTACATTAACTAATATTAGCTCACTAAAGCATTTATTATTCTCACATGTGCACACTTAATATATATGTGATATATATTAATTGTGTTTTATTTTTATCATGGTTGTTGATACACACTACATGGGTGTATGAGACTTACACCATACTAATTATAATGTTGGGTTTTAAATATTTATAGTAAATCCAAATTAGTGCATAATTAGTCACATGCATGAAGCTTCATGAAGCTTGTGGATGCATTGACTTAGTCCACTAATTTTGTTTTACTTAAGATATTTATTAACCTAACCATTATAATTTAGCCATTGTTATGTCTCTACATGAGTTAGTATATGATACAAACTCACCCATGGTTCTTTCTCTCACCTCATTTTTAGTTCATTCTCATTTCTTTTGCTCATCTTCTTCTTCCTTGAGCAAAAAGCTTGCTAGGGTTTTCTAAAGAGTGAAAATATTTTGAGAAAATTAAATCTAAAGTGAGCCCACTTCTTATTTCATCATCATATACACTTGCTTGGGTATTATAGGGTGTTCTCTTCACAAAGTTTATGACCTAGTGAAGGGTTAGTTTGAGTTTGAGTCTCCTCGACGTAGATCATCTTCGGCCCCGAAGACTACGAGCAAGCTGTTAGTGTTTATGCCCTAGAAGGCCATTACTGTATCATACTAGTTTGTATATTACATAATGGAAGCTTGGGATATTCACAGTTGTAATGACAGTCTTGCTAAAAATGGTAGTATGCTACTTGGTTTGAGTCTACTTTAATATGTGCATATGTTTCTTGTAATGTATCGCTTATACATATTAGTAGAGCCCTTATGATCTTTGCTTGATTACCAGCGCTGTGATGGCAGTCACACTAATGGGGGCTGTGTAGTCTATAAGAAACATCCTATACAGGTCCCTAGTCGTAGGATTATCGAGACAGGGCATCGATACTCCGGAGTAGACTAGTGTGTACGCTTCTCATCACAGTTGCGGAGATGGTCTGTCCCACAGCCACCAGTACGTCGTAATGGAGATAGTACACCGGACAGGACTCGCGGGAACTGTTGGTTGGGATTATACCCGTCGTCAGTTAACAGTTCCCAGGTGACATGAGTACAGCATAGTCCGCAGATTTGACATTGCTACTTCGCCACGAGTGTGTCCCACTGTTCTTAGATTGCTACCCTACCACGGCTCAAAGGAGTCGTGCAAACAGGTAGCAGTTGGGTGCAGTCCCGAGCACTTGGAGGCAGTGGCGGTTAGACAGGATTCATCTCTCCCGGTATTGGGAGTTGATATCGCGCTGTGTCAGAGAGCCATTACGCAAAGTCCCTGGCCAGGGCAAGCGAGATTTACTGGTAGGTTTTCCAGTAGTTTCTCAATGTGTAATGGGCTATGCTCCTACACGACTTATACCGCTTTTAGGGGAATGACGCTTGCCGCCCCCTAGGCCCGATATGCGATAGTCTTAGACGAACAGACCGGACTGTACGGAGTTTGTCACATCAGGCTCAGTAGGAGTTCGGATGGGTTTCCTCATCGACCTTCTTATCGACATCTACCTGGGGACCGTTACGTACAGCTAGTGCCGCTTGCGGTCTGTTGTTAAACCCACTGCCAGCATAGTGTCGAGTCTTTAGAGTCCCACACAGAGAGTTTCCCTGCTTCGGGCGAAACGATATAGAGGTCGTATGGTTTTACGACAGGGTTCGGACGCATACGTGTTTTTACGCACGTACGATGTTCGGACAGTTTTTACTAGTCGGCTTTGGTTTAAGCCAGATTCTAGTATCGGATTATTGGATTTATACAGTCTAAAGTTTTTCCGTGTTTTTACGGATAGGAGGGGCGTTCTTGTAATTTGTCGGGAAGCTTCTTGAAGCATGGTGACTTGGGGGTTAAGGTGGCATTTTCATTAATTGGATAAATGAGTCATGGTGTGATTCATACATGGAGTTAATGAATCATTTATGATTTATATGACTCATGTGATGAATCACTTAGTGTATTAATGAAACATGATGATATATCATTATTTGTTATTGATTTAATATATATGATATGTTTCATATATACACATATGATCTATTCATCCAAAAGGATTCTTATTCTCACATTCTCTCTCCTCATGCTCTCTCTCTTCAAACCCTAACCCTAACCTCTCATGTGTTGAGATCAAGGGTTAGCTAGACTAATACTTCCATTATCCAACTCTATATCACCTAGGTTGCTTAGATTAGCACTTTGAGTAACCTAGTTACCTCAAGTTAGAGGTTAAGCTTGGAGTAGGAGCTCTCGGGTGGATCGTCTTTGACTCGAGGAGGCCGTTGAGGAGCCGACGTTCCAAAGAGCCTACAAGGAGTGGAGGACAGTGATGAAGACCCAAAGGACAAGTAAAGTTAGGTATAACTTCGAATCAGAGTAGTTAAACCTTTCGTAGTTTGCTAGTAACGGTTTAGATACGATTTATGCGCTCAAGTCCGTGTTACGAAGCTTTGATAATCGTTTTTCATATATTCCGTCTCCCCGCAAGTTCGTGGGGTGCGTGACATGGACTTACAGTGGTATCAGAGTCAACTAAACCATTACTAGCTTGTTAGCAACTAAGTAGAACTTCAATCGACGGAAAACACGAAAACAACACCCCGAAACCCTATCAGTTTCTGTTAATTTTAAAAGTGTCAAAAAAATTATTTGATAGGCCTTAAAATTCACAGCAGGGAAATATAAGAAAACTGGGAAAATACGAGCTCTCAACTCGGTTAGATGGTCGCGGACCCGCGGCACAATAGTGCTTTTGGCCGCGGATCCGCCGCCGAGTCAACTCCGAGTTGACTCGGATTTGCGCAGTAATTCATATATTATGGTGTTTTGTTTTCCTGTATATTCTGTTTCTACCCAGGTTACTTCTGTTCTGGCTTGCATTTGGGGTAGACACGGAAAAAGGTTGTCGATCGATATTCTAAGTTATTTGCTAATTGGGTTTTTATCTGTAATGATTAATGTGTTCGTAAACCTCCCCTAACTGCTAGTATGTCGGTTGGAAGGGGGTTGAACATTTCTGTAATGTTTACTGTTTGTGTATATGAACTTGATTGGATCGTTGTGCTGATTAGCCGGGGTTTGAGATGGGTTTTAAATTCATTCATTCGATGTAAGTTGTAATATGATGTAATATTCTTTTGCAGGGCACATCCAGGTTGCGGTTGTAGCCACCGTTGTATTATTTCATTTACTGTTTTTTGCTCCTAGGATAGACCCAAGGTGGGGTACACAAACTACCGGGTACGTTGAAGTGTTTAGTGGCCTACTCACGTTGTTTAGGGAGACTGCTTCACTTCGGGTACTTGGCGGGTAGTTTGCCGTACCAGTAGGGGTCTAGGGTGGGGTAATGGTTATTCATCACAACTGTGTAATCCGTCTTTTGTTGCGGCTCAAAGCAAACGCGGATTTCTTGTATATCCAATAATGTTCATCTGAGATCTGGAATGCCTATTATTGCGTCTAACGAATGTACAATATCTATATATGATAGCTATTTAGACGTCACTTATGTTTTACACCCGCGCTAGTCCAGCCCCCGCTCTGTCGTTAGTTAAGTAACCTAACGGGTGATGACGGGACCCAGTGGCGAATGCAGATGGCATAAGAGGACGTTGTATTTTCGTTGTTATCTGCAATGATAGGTTAAATGATGGGACGCATTATTTTAATGCAAAGAAAATAAACCAAAGTTGTATCGTTGGAACAAATTTAAAAGAAACCACTCGGTTATTTTAAAAGAGCAGAATTTTTAATTGCGTTTAACCACTCCTTTTAAAAGGCTATCAGGTTCCTTCGATTATATCAAGTTCACTACGTTCACGGTTTCGCCAAAACCAGTCGTAGCCCTCCGTCTTTTCTTATGAATGGTCAGTAGTATTCAAGCTATGTTTGTTTGGCCCTTAGTCATGACATAGTGATTGGTAGCTGCTGGGGTATTCATTTGTTTCATAGATAGATGAGTTGGTTTGGGACAGTCGTATTACTTTGTTTGGCCCTTAGTCAAGAGTATATACAGGTGGGTTCAAATTAACAAGATAATGATGGGTTGAACTTGGCATGTGACTTACGATTTGTTGGTCCTTAGTCAAGGTCATAAGAACATGGGGCAAAAATCCACATCGGGAGTTTCTAAAGAAACTGAAACTTGCTAGTGTTGCATACCATTTGGAGTTTGATGAATGTTGGTAGGATTCCTTCAACATTATCATACGATGATATTTGGATCACGATCCTACTGTGAGTATATGCTACTTATCAGGAGATTCATCACTTAACGATCAATACTATAAACCAAGTAGGTGTCGAGAAAGGTGTCAGCGGGGCTACGCCCCAAGAGAAAAGAGGTTATTTAATTAAGGAACTTCGCGAAAGCGTTGGAAAACCCCCCTCGAAGTACCGACACTAGCCTGGCTGAGCGGTTAAGCAAGAATTTTACAGTGAGAATAGTCCTGGCTAATTCTTCTTTTATAGTTTGAGGAAGGATTCGAGAAACAGTGGGAGCCATCCAGTTTAGATAAATTAAAAACCAATCTGAACTTGCAAGAGCATCATGCTAAAGTGTTTTCTTCTCTCTCTCTCATTGCAGCGACCTTGTGACCACGACTAGGTTACATCTAGATAACAAGTTGACTGAATGTAACTTATATGACTGGCAAAGGTCTGTCTAGATGTCCATTGCCTATGACAAGCTGGACCACCCTATTACTACTCAAGATCCCGCCGTCCCAGGTCCAGTTTCCACCGTCGCGGATATGGATATCCGTCAGACAAAGGAAAAGGATAAAGCGAAAGCTAAGTGCCTCATGTTGGCTTCAGTTGATGGTGTATACCAGAAGCAACACGAGAAGATGGATTTAGTTTCCATCTTTCTCCATAACAAAGATTTATATGGAGAGCAATCTCATATCGCAAGATATGAGAACTCGAACGATTTAAATCAAGCGAGGTTGGCTGTCGGGTCATCTGTAGGGGACAACGTCCTTACAATGACTAGATATATTGATGAGCTCAAGGACCTGGAGACCACGTTGGGAAACAGGTCATACGCTGACTTATTTCCACAGTCCCTAGCCTCTACTTACACCCTGAAAGAAACCAGGGAGACACAAGCTTTTCTTGATGGGGGACCTTCTTCTTCTACATCCAGGGCGTAAGCAAAGGGTGAAAAGAAGAAGACCTCTACAAAGCCGATATACGGTGTCAATAAAGTAGGAGGAAAAGGAAGAGCAAAAGTTTCGGGACATGGTATAGCTAAGGAGGGATGTTCCTATTGTTATGGAAACGGGCATTGGCAGAAGGATTGCAGGGCTTTGGAAGCCAGTAGCCAGGATACGAAGCATGTTGTGGCTTCAGCCTCAAGTGTGTTTGTAATTGAGAACTGTTTGTCAATTAACTCTACTTCCTGGGTACTAGATACCGGAGCAGGATCTCATATCTGTAATTCATTACATGCTTTGAGAAACCATAGAGATATAAGGATAGGTGATTTGTCTCTCAGAGTTGCAAACGGAATGAGCGTGTACGCTGAATCCGTGGGAGAATATCGCCAAGCTTTGACAAGTGGGCATATATTGATTCTACGTAACTGTCTGTATGTACCTAGTTTGACTTGTAATATCATATCAGTGTCCTCACTTTCGAGAGAGGGATATGACTTTACATTCGTAAGCGATGTAGTTCACATCAACCTAAATCAAGTTCTGATTGGGTCCGGTACATTAGATGACGGTATATACGTATTGAATCAAGCTTAGGTTTTCAATGAACACACTTAAAAAAAAAGTCTCCAGAAATAAATCTGGCTTTCTTATGGCATTGTAGACTAGGTCACATCAATGAAACACGATTAACGAAGTTACATAGAGAAGGATATTTGAATCCGTTCGAATATCAATCTTATGCCACTTGTGAATATTTTCTCATGGGAAAGATGACAAAGACTCCGTTTACTGGACACGGAGTAAGAGCGAGCGAGCTCATAAGACTCGTACACAGTGATGTGTGCGGTCCAATGTCTACACATGCGCGAGGTGGTTATTCCTACTTCATTACTTTTACGGATGATTTCTCTAGGTATGGATATATCTTCTTAATGAAGCATAAATCCAAGGCCTTTGAGAAATTCCAAGAATACAAGAATGAAGTGGAAAAACAGACAGGCAAAAGTATCAAGACACTGAGATCTGATCGAGGTGGTGAATACTTAAGTGCCGAGTTCCTGGGATACTTAAAAGAGAATGGAATTCTCTATCAGCTTACTCCTCCATACACACCACAACACAACGGTGTATCGGAAAGGAGGAATCGAACCCTATTGGATATGGTTCGTTCCATGATGAGTAAGGCTGAGTTACCGCGATCTTTCTGGGGTTATGCACTAGAATCAGATGCATATCTTTTGAACCAGGTTCCAACCAAGACTGTGCCTACCACACCATATCAGATGTGGAGTGGGAAGAAACCCTGTCTTAAACACTTTAGGACATGGGGATGTCCAGCTTTTGTAAAAAAGCAGCATCCGGACAAGCTCGAAGCATGCTCAGTACAGTGTAAGCTTGTAGGATATCCAAAGAACTCCAAGGAATATTATTTCTATTACGCAGAGGAACAAAAGGTTTTTGTTTCTCGTCATGCCTACTTCTTAGAAACTGAATTTTTACAAAATCAGAAGAGTGGGAGCGCAGTAGAACTGGAAGAAATTCCAGAACAACAAGCTGTTACTGAAAGTTTGGTAGAACAAGAAGTTTCAGAAGAAAGGGGCATACCAGCGCCTATCCACAGAAGTAGTAGGCAGTCTCATCCGCCCGAGAGATACTACGGTTTTCTCATAGACGGGGATCGAGAAGATTGCGTCATTGATAATGACGACCCTACTAGCTTCCAGCAAGCCATTCAGAGCGGCGACTCGGTAAAATGGATGGATGCAATGCGGACCGAAATGGACTCCATGTACACTAACGAAGTATGGACTTTGGACATTGCTCCAGATGGGGTAAAACCCGTAGGATGCAAGTGGATCTTCAAAAAGAAGATTGGTGTAGATGGACAGGTTGAAACTTATAAGGCTAGACTTGTTGCAAAGGGTTTCCGTCAAAGACCTGGTTTGGACTATGACGAAACCTTTTCTCCAGTGGCTATGCTCAAATCCATTTGGGTCCTTCTTGCTATTGCTGCCTTCCATGATTATGAGATCTGGCAGATGGACGTAAAGACGGGATTTCTAAATGGTAATTTGGGAGAGAGCGTCTATATGGATCAGCCAGAGGGATTCATTCAGAGTGGGAGCAGCGGTAAAGTATGCAAGCTGCTTAAATCCATTTATGGACTAAAGCAGGCATCACGGAGTTGGAACATCTGTTTTGATGATACTGTCAAAGAATTCGACTTTATCAAAAATCCAGATGAACCATGCATATACAGTAAGATTGTAGGGAGAGTTGTTGTATTCCTCGTCTTGTACGTAGATGACATTCTCCTAATAAGAAATGATATTCCTATGCTACAGTCAGTCAAAAGATTCTTGTCATAGAAGTTCTCCATGAAAGACCTGGGTGATGCCACCTACATTCTGGGGATCTAGATCTATCGTGATAGATCAAAGAGGATGTTGGGACTTTCGCAGTCCAGGTACATAGACACCATATTGAAAAGATTCAGTATGGATGATTCTAAGCACGGTAACCTACCGGCTTGTCACGGAATCACCCTCTCCAAAGAGATGTCTCCCAAGACTGATTTGGAAAGGGATCGCATGTCGATTATACCCTACGCTTCTGCGGTAGGCTCTATAATGTATGCGATGTTATGTACCAGACCAGATGTAGCATACGCATTGAGCGTTGTAAGCCGGTATCAGGCAAACCCAGGGGAGAAGCACTGGATAGCAGTAAAGAACATTCTCAAGTACCTGAGGAGGACTAAGGAGATGTTCTTGGTGTATGGCGGAAAAGACCTCGAGATCGAGGCCTTTGCCGACTCCATCTTCTAGAGTGACAATGATGACTCCAAGTCCATGACGGGTTATGTCTTTACCCTCAATGGAGGGGCGGTCTGTTGGAAGAGTTCCAAGCAGGAGACCGTTGCTGACTCAACGATGGAAGCAGAGTATATAGATGCTTGCGATGCCGCAAAATAAGCTGTCTGGATGAAGAAGTTCCTCACAGAACTTCAGGTGGTTCCTACCAGTGTTGGTCCAATACCTTTGTATTGCGACAACAACGGCGCTATAGCTTTAGCAAAGGAACCCAGGACCCATCAGAAGTCCAGACACATCTTAAGGCGGTATCACCTGATCAGGGAGATCGTCGATCGCTGGGAGATCGAGGTAAAGAGAGTAGATACAGAGAATAACACTGCTGATCCATTCACAAAGGCCATTCCTTAGATGCAGTTCGAGAGGCTATTCGAGATGATAGGTCCGCGATATGCCAGTACATGGCCCTAGTGCAAGTGGGAGATTGTTAGTGTTTATGCCCTAGAAGGCCATTACTCTATCATACTAGTTTGTATATTACTTAATGGAAGCTTGGTATATTCACAGTTGTATTGACAGTCTTGCTAAAAATGGTAGTATGCTACTTGGTTTGAGTCTACTTTAATATGTGCATATGTTTCTTATAATGTATCGCTTATACATATTAGTAGAGCCCTTAGGATCTTTGCTTGATTACCAGCGTTGTGATGGCAGTCACACTAGTGGGGGCTGGGTAGTCTATAAGCAACATCCTATACAGGTCCCTAGTCGTAGGATTATCGAGACAGGGCATCGATACTCCGGAGTAGACTAGTGTGTACGCTTCTTATCCCAGTTGGGGAGATGGTCTGTCCCACAGCCATCAGTACGTCGTACTGGAGATAGTATACAGGTGCTCGTTAGGTTACGGGTACACCGGACAGGACTCGTTGGAACTGTTGGTTGGGATTATACCCGTCGTCAGTTAACAGTTCCCAGGTGACATGAGTACAGCATAGTCCGCAGACTTGACACTGCTACTTCGCCTCGAGTGTGTCCCACTGTTCTTAGATTGCTACCCTACCACGGCTCAAAGGAGTCATGCAAACAGGTAGCAGTTGGGTGCAGTCCCGAGCACTTGGAGGCAGTGGCGGTTAGACATGATTCGTCTCTCCCGGTATTGGGAGTTGATATCGCGCTGTGTCAGAGAGCCATTACGCAAAGTCCCCGGCCAGGGCAAGCGAGATTTACTGGTAGGTTTTCCAGTAGTTTCTCAAGGTGTAATGGGCTACGCTCCGACACGACTTATACCGCTTTTAGGGGACTGACGCTTGCCGCCCCCTAGGCCCGATATGCGATAGTCTTAGACGAACAGACCGGACTGTACGGAGATTGTCACAGCAGGCTCAGTAGGAGTTCGGATGGGTTTCCTCATCGGCCTTCTTATCGACATCTATCTGGGCACCATTACGTACAGCTAGTGCCGCTTGCGGTCTGTCGTTAAACCCACTGCCAGCGTAGTGTCGAGTCTTTAGAGTCCCACACAGAGAGTTTCCCTGCTTCGGGCGAAACGATATAGAGGTCGTATGGTTTTACGACAGGGTTCGGACGCATACGTGTTTTTACGCACGTACGATGTTCGGACAGTTTTTACTAGTCGGCTTTGGTTTAAGCCAGATTCTAGTATCGGATTATTGGATTTATACAGTCTAAAGTTTTTCCGTGTTTTTACGGATAGGAGGGACGTTCTCGTAATTTGTCGGGAAGCTTCTTGAAGCATGGTGACTTGGGGGTTAAGGTGGCATTTGCATTAATTGGATAAATGAGTCATGGTGTGATTCATACATGGAGTTAATGAATCATTTATGATTTATATGACTCATGTGATGAATCACTTAGTGTATTAATGAAACATGATGATATATCATTATTTGTTATTGATTTAATATATATGATATGTTTCATATATACACATATGATCTATTCATCCAAAAGGATTCTTATTCTCACCTTCTCTCTCCTCATGCTCTCTCTCTCTTCAAACCATAACCCTAACCTCTCATGTGTTGAGATCAAGGGTTAGCTATACTAATACTTCCATTATCCAACTCTATATCACCTTGGTTGCTTAGATTAGCACTTTGAGTAACCTAGTTACCTCAAGTTAGAGATTAAGCTTGGAGTAGGAGCTCTCGGGTGGATCGTCTTTGACTCGAGGAGGCCGTTGAGGTGCCGACGTTCCAAAGAGCCTACAAGGAGTGGAGGACAGTGATGAAGACCCGAAGTACAAGTAACGTGAGGTATAACTTCGAATCAGAGCAGTTAAACCTTTCGTAGTTTGCTAGTAACGGTTTAGATACGATTCATGCGCTCAAGTCCGTGTTACGAAGCTTTGATAATCGTTTTTCATATATTCCGCCTCCCCACAAGTTCGTGGGGTGCGTGACATGGACTTACACAAGCTTGTTCATTTCTCCAAGAGAACCCATACTAGAGTTCAGGAGACCAATGATCACAGCGATGGGACGCCAACACGGAGCTTTAGAAGTGAAGGAACGGTCTACAAAAGTTGTATTCCTCATTCACTTAGTGTAATGGTAGATTACTTGTTCATATTGTCTAGTCACTCTAGCATGATCCTAGCTTAGGGTTCATGAGCACCTTAGAATTTTTAAATTTGGCATGGTAGTTGCTGTGAAAACCCAGTAGGGTGCTAAAGAATACCAACAGTGGTATCGGAGCCGGGCTAGAGTATTAGACGGATTGTTAGATTACGAAACCGAAACAAACTCCGAAACTTGAAACCCTAAAATCCAGGTTCTATCGATTTTTAAATGAGCTCTAAAATTTTTTCAAACAAGTGCAGAATCATATATGTGTGATAACATGAACACTGGTGAAATTTGGGGCAATTCTATGAACAGTAGGCCAGCAAGACCACCCCCCATATCGGCCAAATCCGAGCCCCCTCCAAATTTTTCCAGTGTTCCATTGCATGGGTTTTAGTGTTTCAGGTGTTGTTTTTTTTTGCTAATTTTGCATGAGATGTAATCTTACACTATAAACAATTCGGAGTGTTTCGTATTCTTAGTTTAACATTGTATTTGGGTTTTCACAAGTTATTTAGGTGAAGTTAAAAAGTTCGATCGAATGTCAAAAAACCATTTTTCCAAGTTTAACGTATTAGGAAAAACATGTAAGTAATTCTGTGGACCCTCTAGAAGAATGAAACCCTAACTCGACTTTTTTGGATCGCGGAACCGCGGTCATACCCTAGGGTATGCCGCAGTTCCGTGGCGACATGAGTGAGGTTTAGGTTTGCCCTTCTACGGTTGGTCCATAGGTACTGTGGCATGTTCCGGGTATTATTAAAACTGTGCTCAAGTGTTGAGCTGTTGGGAAATTGTGGGACTTTGACGAATCGATCGAAAAGTTTAACGTCGTCCGGATATTTGTGATGGGATACAATAATTGGAATCTATTTAGTTGCATGCAAGTTTAACATTTCGGCCTCGGACGGAATCGGGAATCTTGTTGAATTACCCGACTTCCTTTGAAAAGTGTTTTCATGGTTGAGACCTAAATGTAAAATTTGCATTGTTAGGCATGAAATCCAGAATATGTGATATTTCGAATTTATGATGTCTAAGGGCAGTGTGGATTCCAATTGTTGTAGTTTTTCACTTTCTTTTTGTTGGAAATAGTGCCCTCAGAGTCAATTATTGGATCACAGGCACGTGATTGCAATGATTGAGGGAGGACCTATCCCGGTAGGACAGTCTTACTCGAGATGATAGTATGCTATCTGGTTTATCTTTATCATCGTGTACTGCTTTAGGTGACCTGACATGTCGCTATTACACGTTGATAGAGCCCCTAGGATTCTTGCTTGACTGCCGGTAGTATGATGGCGATCATATACGTGAGAGCTGGTAGTCTATAAGCACATCCTTAAAAGGTCCCTAGTCGTAGGAGTTTCGAGACAGGGCATCGATACTCCATTATTAGACTAGTGTATACAGTCGAGACCCCGACGAGGGGCGGTAGCCGGTCTCACAAGCCGCTGGTGTCAGTTGGTTCACCTAAGATGTATACAGGTGCTCATTGGGTTATGAGTACACCGGACGGGACTCGCCGGGAACCTGCTAGTTGGTCTTATACCAGATGTCAGATAGCAGTTCCCTGGTGACATGTGTACAGGTTAGTTCATCGACCTGAGATCGTCATTTGTCTCGTGTGAGTTCCCACTGTGCTTTGATTACTACCCTACCACGGCTCAAAGGAGTCGTGCAAACAGGTTTTAGTTGGGTACAGTCCCGAGCCACATGGAGGCAGTGAGCGGATCTGCAGGGGTTCGTCTCTCCCGGTATTGGGGGTGAGGTCGCGCTGTGTCTAGGAGAGCCATTACACAAAGCCCTCGGCCGAGGCAGGAGATTTACTGGTAGGTATTCCAGTAGTATCTCAGGGTGTTCTGGGCTACGCTCCGACACGACTTGTACCGCTTTTGGGGGTCTGACTTTTACCAACCCCTTAGGCCCGCCATGCGATACTCATAGACGAACGGACCGGACTGTACGGATATTGTCACTGACAGGCTCAGTTGGGTGTCGGGGTGAGCTTCCTCATCGACGTCCCATTTGGTCAATACCTGGTGGCCCGTCACGTATTGGCTTATACCTCTGACGTGCTAGTGGTTAAATCCACAGCCAAGGTATTGACGAGTCTTTAGAGTCCACCACACTCAGTTACTCAAGTTTCGGGCGAAACGCTGTAGAGGCCGTATGGAGATATGGCAGGGTTCGATCAGATACGTGCGGTATTGCACGGATCGTGATCGGACAGTTTTTACTAGCCGGCTTTGGCTTAAGCCGGATTCTAGTATTTGATAGTGTAGTTTTGTCTCTTTGCATTTGTGTTCAGTGGGAATACAAATGCGGGCATGTATTTGCAGTAGTGGGGTTTTCCCGTATTTTATTACGGGATCAGTTTTTCTGAAGTTGCCAGTTCGCATTCCGTTCCGGCCGTTTTTCCTTCATTCCTTCTCGGTCGGACTTTCTTGATGGAGGGTGTTAATTGCAAGTTTGCAATTAACATTAAGTGGAGGGCTTTCTTGCATATGTTGGATTATGATGAGACTTGCTTCATGATGAGATTCCTTTTTAATCTCATCACTTGCTTTTCATTTGATGGTTGGTGGAAAGGATTTGGATTAGAATGGAGAGTGACCATTTTTCTATATTGTTGATATATTCTTTCTTGCACCTTTTTCTCTCTCCAATCTCATCCTTGAGATGTAGAGGCCGGCCACATTCTTGAGGGGTGAGATGAGAGGATCATTTTTCTAGTGGTGGAGATATATCATCTCATTCTTATGCTTGCTTGCAAAAATCACACAAATCCCTCCATAGCTTTTTTATTCCATTCCTCCAAACATCATGGCAACTTCATGAAACCCCAAAGAGATAACCTTCTACACTATTTCTATAGCAAGCCTTGGACGCGTCGGCTAGCCAACTTCGCGCCCGAGTTGCCTCGGTCAAGAGGCGGGATCCCGTAAAAGATTCCGGCTATGTGGTGCCCTTTCCGGCTAGGAGGCGACGATATGGAGACTACACTTTCCGCGGGAGATCGGGACGATGGAGATGAAGACCGGAGGACTCGGATCAGTCGGTATACTTCTCACCCCATCTCTAGTTAGCTAGTATAGGTTAATGGTTTACGATCTGGGTTTTCATTGTCCGCGGTAGCGCCGGTTTCCGAGTATGGAAAAATTTTGATTCCGCATTTTGGCCTCAAGTACGAGGCCGGGGCGCTGCCGTGGCGCAACATGGTATCAGAGCCACGCCATTAACCTTCTCTAGCTTGTTCTAATGTGTTTTGCTTATCCGATCGACCGAAATTCCAAAATCCGTATTTTTCCTTCACATCAGTTTCTGTTGAAATTTTTTGAAGTCTAAAAATTTTTCTGGTGGTCTCAGAAAGATATGCAGGGAGTTCTAAGAACTCTGGGAAAAAACGAGACAGTGAACCCTTACCTCGAGCGCGGAAGCGCGGCACCACCCCCCTTTCTGCCGCCCTTCCGCCGCAAGTTGGTGGGTTCAATGCTTCGTATTTTTCCAGTGGGCTTCTGGGATGAAAATAGGGCTTTTGGGATATTAAATTTGGGCCAATTATTTCTGTGAGTGCTACAGTTTTTCTTGGGGCCCACTTGTTAATTGTTTGATCGATCGGATATTTTTAAACACATTATTTCACAGTATTTACATTATATCTGCGACCGTGAATGTCACTCGATCGGTAAATCCGGTCTAACTGCTATAGCCCGGTTAGACGGATTTGCGAACGTGACTTTCACGTTGATGTTCTATGTTTATGCTGTGATGTTGCGGATCGGTCGTGGGGATAGCCTGGATGCAATGCTAGTGCAGTTTTGTTGTATTATGTACATTTGATATTGCGGGACGAGCGTCCGACATGTGGACTGCCGTCACTGCTTGTTTGTATTATTCTTTTGGGGCACGACCTGGTTGCGGTCGATGTACCCGGTGTATGTATATTTTACTTTCTGTACTAGGATTACCCCGCGGAGGGGTGCACGGATAGCCGGGTTCTAGAGGGAAACGGGCCCGCATCTCATGGCATTGAGACGGAGGGGGCTTCACTCTAGGATTGGCGGGCTATTTGCCGCACTCGTAGGGGGTATAGGTTGACCCAGGAGGGGTGCCCAAGTTACCGGATTCCGTGAAGTGCTGGGTGGTCCATTCACGGTGCTGAAGGGGGCTGCCTCGCTTCAGGTTTTGGCGGGTGACTTGCCGCGCCCGTAGGGGTCTAGGATTTCATTGCACAGGCTATCCACACGACCAGGGGAACGTCGGGTTTCAGCAGCGGCTCTGTGAAACCCGGGGCTTCCAGATATCTGTATTGATCTGTGTTGCTATACATTTCTGTGATGTTGCATTTTATCACGTCTTGAGCGAAATATAATATATTGGTATATATATTAGTAGATGTTGTATATGTTTTACATCCGCGCTAGTCCAGTCCCCGCTTTGCCGTTAGTTAGCTAACCTAACGGGTGATGACGGGACCCAGTGGCAAATGCGGATGGCATATACATACATCAGTATATTTTCGTTCTTTGTGGTGTGATCAATTGATGGGACTGCGTTGATTCGGATCAACGCAAGTTATAAACAAACCTATTCTGATGTTGTTGGAACATTTTTCAAAAAGCTGTTATTGCAAGGACGTTCACTTTTGTTTTGCATCGTGGTATTCATTTGGAATATCCTGCTCCTCAGTCGACGAGGCAAGGGCCGAGATCCCTTCACCGGGAGTGACCCCTTGGACAGAAGTTTGCGTCAGGGCATTAACTTCACTATAGCCGATTACTTTTGCTTTGCATCGTGGTATTCAGTTGGAATATCCTGCACCTCATTCTACGGGGAAAGAGCCGAGATCCCTTCACCGGGAGTGACCTCTTTAGCAAAGGCTTTCGTCACTATATTTTATAAAAACTATGCAGTTCCTTCAACTATATCAAGTTCATTACGTTAAAGGTTTTTCGCCAAAAACCATTCGTAGCCCTCCGTCATTTCTTATGAGTATTATTTAGTATTCGTGCTGCGTTTGTTGACTCCGTCAAGGCGTAGTGTACGGTAGCTAAGTGGTACTTGTTTGTTGCATAAATGGGATTGGTTAGGACAGTCGTGCGGCCTTGTTGACTCCGTCAAGGGCACGTACGGGTGGGTTTAATGCAATCCAGATAATGACGGGTTGAACTTGACTGGGACTCTTTGATTTGTTGACTCCGTCAAGGTCACTTGAGTCCTAGGGGTAAAAATCACATCGGGAGTTTCAAAAGAACTGAAACTTGCCAGGCATGCGCATACCTTCTGGAGTGTGGTGACTTGAGTGGATTCCGTCAAGTTATCATGCGATGATAGTTGGATCCCGATTCCCACTGATGAGTTAGTTTACTCCTCGGGTGACCCCGACTAATTCTTCTTTCAGGTTTGGAGGAGAATTTGAGGTACAGTGGGAGGTTTCCAGATTAGATAAAGTGATAACCATTCTGATCTAGGTTAGAGTGCACGCTGAGTGTTTCTTTTCTCTCTCTCTGGCAGCGACCATTGACCCGACCCTGGACTATGACTCAGTGACCAAGTTGACCGAACCTTCTTAACAGGCTTTTGGATTGTCAGAGTTGCAGACCTCATTGCCACTCCTACTTTTACCCTTTTCTCCAGGACATCCCGCATTACTGCGAACGTCCACTTCCATTAGACAAAACCATCGTATGGTTAGATACGAACTCGAAGGACTTCGAGGATGGTTTCTGGTTCTGGAGAAAACGAATAGGACTATTTAGTTGTCTTTTCTTTTCACCCTCTCTCAGGTTGCGAGTACTCCTTGGTTTAGGAGTAGTACACCTATTACGCAAATTGGATAGTCTTCTTCCAAACCATAGGCTGGTGCCGACCGGTAGGGAATGAAGAAAACCAGTTAGCCTAAACGGTGTACAGAAGGTATTAAGTTAAGACAAAGCAAGGGATTAGTAGGAGGGCAATGTAAATTGCGACTGATATTCACGACCAAACCAAGTATTTCTTCGCCAATCCTAAATCACCTTTGTATTTCTCCAGGACACTCCGTATCACTACGAAGATCCCAGTTTATTGGATAATCCATCGTATGGTTATATACGAACTCGAAAGGAACTTGTTCCAGTTCGGGGATGGATCCAGGTTCAGGAGAAATAGGAGTAAAGTACATTCGGGTGTCTTTTATCTTCACCTTCTCTCGCGTTGCGAGTGCTCCTAGGATTGGGACAGTACACCCATTATGCTTATTGGATAGTCTTCTTCCAAACCATAGGCTGGTGTCGAACGGTAGGGAAGGAAGAAAACCATTTGGCCTAATGGGGTGTACAGAAGGTAATGACTAAAGACATATAAAGGGATTTGGAGAAGTGGCAAAGAATTATACGGTTACAGTTGTGAATCTGGGCAATGGAAGAGGCATTACTAGGAATTCCAGGATACCCCAACGAAACATTTCAATGTTTCAGTTTCACTGTGTACTGTTAAAGGAAAACTGATTTCCCGATTAGACACTTGCTCCAGGGTATGTATTTACCAGGTATGATTCTCACATCTGTATGGTGTTACAGATGATGAGTGGGAGTAAGTTATTGGGAATTAGGTGACCATCCTCATTATATCGGGATTCGTTGTAATCGGTGATATTTGAGGAGATCATCTGGGCTGTTTGCCGGTCGGTAAATATTTGGTTTTGAATATCCGCTGTTGTGCACCAATTTCAAATTGTTATATCTGTACGTCTATTTTCATAGAGTGAGATATACCTTTTGATATTATGTCGATGACATTTACCTATATCAGTGGATGGTTAGGTAAGGAGCATTAAACAGCGGTGTAATTCTTCTTAACCATAAGTGCAGTTTTCAACCTACGACACACAGTGAAAGAGTTGTTAGACTCAGCGGACTTATACAGAGTATTGTATGTTGTCCAAGGTCCATTAGGACGCTGGGGTAGGTCCCCGTACTATATTCGGTTTACTTATGACTTCTCTAGTTCTTAGACATGTGTTTCGTGGAAACACAGGGTCTAAGTTTTGAGGAGTTATAGGTATTTGAATAGAGTAGAGAACCAGGTATAGCAAGTATCGGGATTCTTCAAAGTGATCGAAGATGTAGATACTTGTGTATGGTATTCAGTTGATAGTAATGATTAAGAGAAATTGCTTCTCTTTCAGGTTACTCATAATTGGAAGCATTCCTAAGTTGAGTAACGCGGATCGGCCTCCTTCCATTTAGTTTACATGCACTGGAGATAGCTGCATGATTTGAATCTGGTTCAATTAAATCAGTGCCTCTGGTTCTATATTGGATGTAGAACAGTTCATATCTTAACGATGTTAAGGTACGGGGAGTTGTCCGGCTTATGCTTAAAACCAGACACTGGACAACTCAAGGCATGTTTCTGTAATGGCTGTTTGTGGGTTGACCCAGGCTATGACGAGGGTTGACTTTCTACCATCTGGATGAACAATAGCAATATTGTTCTAGACTCGCCACAGTTTTTATTAAAAAATGGATTTTTTTTTTTCAGAAAAAGTAGTGGGAGTATGGTAGAACTGGAAGTGATTCCAGAACCGCAAACGATTACTGAAGATTTGATGAGGAACCTAAAGATTCAATCTGTTTTGACATTCCATTGGCCACTCCGCAGATACGGTGGGTAACTTCAGGCACCCTAGAGGTACTCAGGTAACCTCAAGGACGGTGACAGGGAAGTTCTTGTTTACCCACACTTGCCATTGTTGTTGTTCCAGGCTGCGAGACCCGGCAGGAGGATGAGTATAGCGTCGTTCTAAACTAGTTTTAGAAATGCACGTCTATATGACTCTGCCAGAGGGTTGTCGTAGTCAGTGGGAGCAGCGGAAGCATTGGTGGACATCAGGCTTATGTCTATTTATAGACTAAAACAGATGTAGCGGAGATAGATCATCCATTTCTGATGTGACAGTCATAGGTTTGACTTCATCAGAATAGGGGATGGATCTGTTGAGAAGGTAGTAGAGTATGATGTCCTGGTATTTGGATGACATACACAGAATAGGAAAAGATACTCCTATACTACGATCGGTTGTACTTTGGTCGTCACACAGTGGTTTCTCCACAAAGAACTTGGATATTATATCGTACATTCTGGTTACTAGATCTATGGTTTTAGATCTAGATTTGGGTGGTTTCCCAATCTGGGTACCTTGACAGCATTCTATGAGTATTTAGAATGGACGACTCCTGGCACGGTAGTGCACCTGCAGTTGATGGAGTCACCCTCTCTAAAGGTGTCTTATAGACTAAAGGGGAGAGGGATACTCATGATTGGCAGATCACTTGCTTAGGCAATTGAGTCAATCATGAGATGTCGAGTACCACACCAGATGTTGTTCTTGCACTAGATGCAATAAGTTGACATTGATCCAATCCTGGAGAAACAGTCGGAAGCAGTTTTAGAACATAAGTTGATGTTCTAGGGATATGATAACGGCAGCCTCCTTTAGGAGACGGTTATCATTCCAGGCTTCCAAGGTGACCTGGACGACAAGGAGGTTGTCAGAGTTATAATTTTCCTTCTGACGAGGGGCAGTATTTTGGACAGTTGGTCCAAGGCAATACTGAGGGTGGCATGGCGCAGGATACTGATTAAGTTCAGTTGACGATACAGTCTAAGAAGTTTGGATTTGGAGTTCATTTATGAGCTAGGTCCCATCAGACATCCAGACATTCCAAGACAGGTATTGCTCATTTCGGGAGATGACTTTCTCCGCGAACTTGAGATATAGAGAGACATAGAAAGAAACTTCTCTGCGGATCCACTCACTGAGGCTATTCCTCGAACGCAATAGTTTCGCAAACGAGCTTTGTGAGACTGACTAATAGAGGAGTTGGGTGTTCGGTATCACACGGGCTGTGAGTATGCGGCATCGCAATAATTAGCCTTGAGTGCAAGTGGGAGATTGTTGGAGATAGTGCCCTCAGAGTCAATTATTGGATCACTGGCACGTGATTGCAATGATTGAGGGAGGACCTATCCCGGTAGGACAGTCTTACTCGAGATGATAGTATGCTATCTGGTTTATCTTTATCATCGTGTACTGCTTTAGGTGACCTGACATGTCGCTATTACACGTTGATAGAGCCCCTAGGATTCTTGCTTGACTGCCGGCAGTATGATGGCGATCATATACGTGAGAGCTGGTAGTCTATAAGCACATCCTTAAAAGGTCCCTAGTCGTAGGAGTTTCGAGACAGGGCATCGATACTCCATTAGTAGACTAGTGTATACAGTCGAGACCCCGACGAGGGGCGGTAGCCGGTCTCACAAGCCGCTGGTGTCAGTTGGTTCACCTAAGATGTATACAGGTGCTCATTGGGTTATGAGTACACCGGACGGGACTCGCCGGGAACCTGCTAGGTGGTCTTATACCAGATGTCAGATAGCAGTTCCCAGGTGACATGTGTACAGGTTAGTTCATCGACCTGAGATCGTCATTTGTCTCGTGTGAGTTCCCACTGTGCTTTGATTACTACCCTACCACGGCTCAAAGGAGTCGTGCAAACAGGTTTTAGTTGGGTACAGTCCCGAGCCACATGGAGGCAGTGAGCGGATCTGCAGGGGTTCGTCTCTCCCGGTATTGGGGGTGAGGTCGCGCTGTGTCTAGGAGAGCCATTACACAAAGCCTTCGGCCGAGGCAGGAGATTTACTGGTAGGTATTCCAGTAGTATCTCAGGGTGTTCTGGGCTACGCTCCGACACGACTTGTACCGCTTTTGGGGGTCTGACTTTTACCAACCCCCTAGGCCCGCCATGCGATACTCATAGACGAACGGACCGGACTGTACGGATATTGTCACTGACAGGCTCAGTTGGGTGTCGGGGTGAGCTTCCTCATCGACGTCCCATTTGGTCAATACCTGGTGGCCCGTCACGTATTGGGTTATACCTCTGACGTGCTAGTGGTTAAATCCACAGCCAAGGTATTGACGAGTCTTTAGAGTCCACCACACTCAGTTACTCAAGTTTCGGGCGAAACGCTGTAGAGGCCGTATGGAGATATGGCAGGGTTCGATCAGATACGTGCGGTATTGCACGGATAGTGATCGGACAGTTTTTACTAGCCGGCTTTGGCTTAAGCCGGATTCTAGTATTTGATAGTGTAGTTTTGTCTCTTTGCATTTGTGTTCAGTGGGAATACAAATGCGGGCATGTATTTGCAGTAGTGGGGTTTTCCCGTATTTTATTACGGGATCAGTTTTTCTAAAGTTGCCAGTTCGCATTCCGTTCCGGCCGTTTTTCCTTCATTCCTTCTCGGTCGGACTTTCTTGATGGAGGGTGTTAATTGCAAGTTTGCAATTAACATTAAGTGGAGGGCTTTCTTGCATATGTTGGATTATGATGAGACTTGCTTCATGATGAGATTCCTTTTTAATCTCATCACTTGCTTTTCATTTGATGGTTGGTGGAAAGGATTTGGATTAGAATGGAGAGTGACCATTTTTCTATATTGTTGATATATTCTTTCTTGCACCTTTTTCTCTCTCCAATCTCATCCTTGAGATGTAGAGGCCGGCCACATTCTTGAGGGGTGAGATGAGAGGATCATTTTTCTAGTGGTGGAGATATATCATCTCATTCTTATGCTTGCTTGCAAAAATCACACAAATCCCTCCATAGCTTTTTTATTCCATTCCTCCAAACATCATGGCAACTTCATGAAACCCCAAAGAGATAACCTTCTACACTATTTCTATAGCAAGCCTTGGACGCGTCGGCTAGCCAACTTCGCGCCCGAGTTGCCTCGGTCAAGAGGCGGGAGTCCGTAAAAGATTCCGGCTATGTGGTGCCCTTTCCGGCGAGGAGGCGACGATATGGAGACTACACTTTCCGCGGGAGATCGGGACGATGGAGATGAAGACCGGAGGACTCGGATCAGTCGGTATACTTCTCACCCCATCTCTAGTTAGCTAGTATAGGTTAATGGTTTACGATCCGGGTTTTCATTGTCCGCGGTAGCGCCGGTTTCCGAGTATGGAAAAATTTTGATTCCGCATTTTGGCCTCAAGTACGAGGCCGGGGCGCTGCCGTGGCGCAACACTTTTCTGGGACCGTAAGTGTAATATGTGGTGTATCGCCGGTTTCGTTGCTATATGTCAACGACAATTGGGATACGCATATTTATTTACGTTGATGACATGTGATGTTATGTGTTGTTGGGATATGTTATATTGGATTGTCGTATTTGAATAGCCGGGTTTTTTTTATGTGAGATGAGAGTTTTCCTTTTTCATTCATGTAAAAACTTGTATGTAATATTCTTTTATTGGGGCACTTCCGGGTTGAGGAAGATGTCACCGTTGTTTTATATTATTTACTTTTCCGTATTAGGATAGACCCAAGGAGGGGAGCACAAGTAACCGGGTTCTAGAGTTCAGTGGTAGACCAACCCGAGGAGTCGAGTCCGGGTCTCCTAACTCTAGAATTGGTAGGGTCGCTTGCCGCTCTCGTAGGGGTCTAGGGATGTGGGTTTGGCTATTCATCACGACCGTGGAATCCATGTTTTATACAGGCATAATATAAAACCCGGAAATCCTAGTATATCCAATATTTCATATGTTATTTTCTGCTGCGATATCTGTGATGTGATCATTTGATATGTTGAGATAGATACAGTATATAATATATATGATATATTATATAGACGTTTCTTATATTTTACACCCGTGCTAGCCCTGCCCCGCTCTGACGTTAGTTACCTAACCTAACGGTGCATGAAGGGACATCGAGGCGAATGCGGATGGCATAAGCGTACGTTGTATTTATCTGTGATCTTTAGGTAACTTAAATGATGGGACTTCATTAATGAGATTAATGAAAGAAAAGAAACCTAAAGATGTTGTAGAAACTTATTTTAAAAACTGGTAGCTCTAGTTCTTGCTTTGCATAGCGGTATTCCTTGTAGAATATCCAGCACCTTATTCGATAAGGAAAGAGCCGAGATCCCTTCACCGGGAGTGACCTCTTTAGCGAAACTAGCAGATGCTACAAACTCGGTTTGAATTTTGATTGCTTTTATAATTTTTGCTTTGCATAGTGGTATTTGTGAAATATCCTGCACCTTATTCGATAAGGAAAGATCCGAGATCCCTTCACCGGGAGTTACCTCTTTAGCAAAACTAGTAAAAGCCTAAAAAACACTCCTTTTCAAAATCACTCGATTCTACAACGATATCAAGTTCATTACGCAAAAGGTTTTCTTAAAAATCTGTCGTAGCCCTCCGTAATTTCAGATAACGACTTCATAGTATTCGTGCTACGTTTGTTGACCTCCGTCAAGGCGTAGTGTGCGGTAGCTATTTATGCTTATCTGCAAAAGCATATGATGCGATTGAGTTAGGGTAGTCGTGCGACCTTGTTGACCTCCGTCAAGGGTCGTGCGGGTGGGTTTAATTCAATCGTGAAATGTATGGATTGAACTTGACTAGTAGCCTATGGTTTGTTGACCTCCGTCAAGGTCATAGGATTCTAGTGGAAAAATATTATCGGGAATTTCAAGTGTTGAAATTTGCAATGAGATTGCATACCTTCTATGAGATAGTTGGATCCCGATACCCACTGCGAGTAAGAGTTGCTCCTGGGAGAGTTTTACACATTACAATTAGCCGATCAAGTAGGTGTCTAGAAAGGTGTCAACGGGGTTACGCCCCTGGGAAAATGAGGTTTATTTTAATTAGGTCCGTGCGAAAGCACGGGGAACCTCCCCCAAAGTACTGGCACTGTCCTGGCTGAAAGATTGGCGAACTTGTAGGGTGTAATTAATCCCGGCAAGTCTTTCCTTTTAGGGTTTGGAGGAAGATTTGATAAAAACAGTGGGAGCCATCCTGATTAGATAAAATAATAACCAATCTAATCTTGCAAGAGCATATGCTGAGTGTTTTCTTCTCTCTCTCTCTCCAGGTAGCGACCATGTCACGCCTTAATCAAGATAATAATATGGATGTATTGACCGAACCCGCTTGTTATACTGAGCTGGGGAACGATTTTCCCGCTCTAACTTATAATTGTTATAAGACCGAGCAGGAAATAGGGGATTACCAGAATTCCCGTGCCGCCCAAACGAAGAAAGTGCATGTTGATGCATCTTCTTCGGGTGTGTTCATTACAGAGAACTGTTCCTCAGTATCCTCTACGTCCTGGATATGAGATACCGGATCAGGATCTCACATATGTAATTTGTTACATGGGCTACAGATATGTAGAGAACTGAGAATGGGTGATAAAGTTTCAAGAGTTGGAAACGATGCAATTGTTGCAGCCAAGATGTTGGCAGTTATCACCCTGTATTATTAAATATATTGATTCTGAATGAATGTTATTAGATACCGAACCTGATATACAACATCATATCAGTCTCTTTATTTAGTAAAAAAGGATATAATTTTGTATTGTTGGATAATGTTTTAAACATTTCCTATATCAAGAGTTGATCAGTTTAGGCACGTTATCTAAGAACATATATGTTCTAAATCAAACCACAATTCTTAACGTACAAAACACACACAAGAGGAAGAGTTCAGAAATGAATGAATCCTTCTTGAGGCATTGTAGACTAGGTCATTTCGATGCGACCCGACTAGCTAAGTTATATAAAGATGCATATTTAAATCAGTTTAAATTTACATCTTGTGAAACTTGCCAGTCATGTCTCAAAGATACGATGACCAGAGCTCCATTTACAGGAAACAGAGATAGAGTTAGTGAACTCTTGGGATTGATACATGATGATGTATATAGGTCCCCTGTCTACACATGCCAGGACTGGTTCTTTGTACTTCATTACATTCAATGATGATCTCTCAAAATTCGGATTTATGTTCCTGTTGAAACACAAGTCTGAAGCTTTTAAGAAATTCAAAGAATATAAGTTAGAAGTAGAGAACCAAAAAAGGTATAAGTATTATGTCCTTTGATGTGATCAGGGAGGAGAATACTTGAGCATGGAATTCCTGGACTATTCAAAAGGAGAAAGAGATTCTCTCTCAGCATTACTCCTCCGTATACACCACAGCACAATGGTGTATCGGGACGGTGCAATCGTACCCTATTAGATATGGTGCGCTCTATGATGAGTACTACTGAGTCGCCTATTTCCTTTTGGGGGTTATGCATTTGTGAAGCTGCATACCTATTGAATTGGGTTCCAACCAAATCAGCTGCATACCACTCCATATGAGATATTGCATGGGAAGAGCCTATGTCTTAAGTAAGTTAAAATTTGGGGTTGTCCGGCCTATGTCAAAAGCAAAATCCGGACAAGCTCGAGGCAAGGTCAGTTCTGTAGAAGTTTGTAGGATATCCCAAGCATTTCTAGGGAATATCTTCTACCACACCGAGAAACAAAAGGTGTTTTATTTCCCGGCATGCCACCTTTTTAGAAAAGGAATTTATTTTGGAAAAAAAAATTGTGGTCATGAGGTAGAACTGGAAGGAGGTCTAGCTATACAAACTACAGCTGACAATTTGGTAGAACCGGAGGATTCAATGGCTCCCGACGAACCTCAGCCTCTCCACCGATCTGATAGGGTTCCTCATCCTCCTGAGAGATACTTCGGTTTCTCTATGACAGTGAGAGCGAGGATTGCATCATGGAGATGATAACCCAACTAGCTTCGAGCAGGCCATCAAGAGTAGGGACTCTGTAAGAATGGTTGGATGCTTAGCGATCTGAGATGGAATCCATATACACCAACAAAGTATGGACTTTGGTTGCTTTATCTGAAGGGTTAAATCCCCATCAGGAGCAAGTATATCTTGAGAAGATTACTTGGTGTACATGGAAAAGTTGAGACTTTCAAAGCTAGACTAGTGGTAAAAGGTTTTCGTCATTGACCAGGTGTACATTATGATAAAACCTTTTCTCCTGAAGCTATGCTTAAGTCCATCCGGATCCTACTTGCCATTACTACATACCATGACTACGATATCTGATGGTTGGGTGTCATGACTGCTTTTCTAAATATTGATTTAGAAGAGAGCGTCTATAAGTACACAACCAGAAGGCTTCGTAGATAGTGGGAGCAGCAGAAACGTGTGCAAGTTGCTTTACGGGTTAAAGCAGGCATCGCGGAGTTAGAACATCTGTTTTGATATGGTAGTCAAAGCATGTTACTTCATCAAAATGGTAGATAAACTTTTTATATACAAAAGGGTATTAGAGAGTAAGGTGGTCTTCCTCGTATTGTACGTGGATGACATACTCTTGATAGGAAAGGTGTTTCCTATGCTACGCTCGGTCAATCTCCTCTTATCACAAGGATTCTCTATATAGGATCAAGGTGATACCTCCTAAATCCTGGGTTTTCGATCTATGAGATAGATCTAAGTGGATGTTAGGATTCTCACTAGGTGTAGTGAGATGGTATCAATCGATCCTGGGGAGAATCACTGGATAGCTTCCAGGGTGGTAAGGTCGACCGAATGTCAGTCACAGGCATTGTCTTTACCCTCAGTGGAGAGATGGTATGTTGGAAGAGATCCAAGCTAGATACCGTGGCAAACTAGACGATAAAGGCTGGATACATAGCTACCTAAGATGCTACCAATGAGAAAGTCTGGGTGTATATTAGTTCATGAGATGAACTTCGTTCCTACCATTGTGTGACAATGGAGATGTGGCTTAGGCTTATGAACCCCCATCCCATCAGTGACCCAAATATATTCTAAGGCGGTATCACCTGATCATGGAGATGGTTGATCTCTAGGGGATCGAAGTTAGGAGAGTAGACACAGAGGACAACACGGCGGATCCACTCACAAAGGCCTTTTCCCAGAGAGAGAGTTTTATGGGATGGTTGAGTATGAGATACTACAACCACTGCTATATAATGGCCCTAGTGCAAGTAGGAGATTGTTAGTTATATGTATGCCCTAGAGGCCATTACAGTACATGAGATGTACATTGTAGTGGATGCTTGGACATATATAGGGAGGAATTTCTTGCTCGACATGATAGTATGCTATCTGGGTACTCTTTATCTTAACATGTACACTGATTGTCACGACCCGAAGGTACAGAACGTGACGGGCACTTAAATTACGAAACATCTAAAGGCGTAACGTAATCTAAGTAAGCCGAAGCCCAGAAATCTAAACCATTTAAAAGAAAAAGTGTATGAAAACAAGTTTAAAAGCAACATCAAATTTTCTCAAAAATTTCGGCAGAGTCTCCTTTGTAAAAACTGGCCCCAAACGGGTACAAATAAGAATATATACATAAGCAATAATCAAAAGGCATCCCCAAGCGGGGGCTAGCTCTTCGCCAATAGGCGGTCACAACCACGCAAGCAATATAATATACAACGCCGAAGGGCGAGGAACAAAACTCAAAAGAAAACCCAAAACCACCAGAAAACCATAATAATACAAGCGCGACTCTAAGGTCGAAAGAATAAACAACTGGTCTTCTAAATCTATCAAGTAATACAAGTATGGTTGATGGAGCTTAATAGATACAAATGAAATAATAAAAGTACAACGGCGGTCCTGATACAAGTGAACCAACCTACCAAGAAATCACCCTGAATCAAATGGTTTGCTAGCAAGCCGCCAAGGAAACCTGTACATCGAAACCTGTAAGAAAATTTGGCACAACGGGGGTGAGTTGCCAACTCGTGAGTAGACGACATCTGCAAGTAGAAATCGCATGCACGACGATCTCCTAGGTCATAATAATATACTTAACATAACACTAGACATCTAGTAGTGACAGGGTAAGAACCTATGTATAAGTGCAATACTCAGTGCTCGTGTCAGTGCCTCAAGTAGCAACATGTCAAATTTATGAGTATGCATGCATCATGAATGTAAATCAATCAACCTTGAAATCTGGATATATCTATATAAGAGATCTTTACTTTTATCATAGTAAAATTTGTATGGTAATATGAAACATCATCAATGAAATCCATAGAAATCCTTATGAAGAATCGACACAAAACATGTAAATCTCGTAGTCTCAATATCTCATAGTCTCAATATCTCGGGCTCCGTGAGTCCGGATCGGCCCATATCATCAAATCTCACGACAAAGGTCGGTATCCTTCGGATATCCGCCGCGCCAGACATCACCGGTAGGTAGTCTTCCCCCGCTAGACTCATCGTCATCCCATGAAAACACTCTCGCCCCGTGGTACCGTACCGGGCCCACCATGTACCCGAGAAGGTTCCTCCACTCCTCGAATCGGGTCTCGAAATCCAACAGAAAACATGAAAACTAATGGTTGACGACACATACATCACGAGAAAACCGCAACTTACATTTTAAAAATGAAAATAATAAGCTTTTATTAAATTCTTGTGGTTTTCCCCCAAAATCCAGAAATCTCATAGAAATCCGAAATCCAAAATCCCAAAATCATGAGTAAGTAAATAATTAGTATTGGCATAAGCCCCACAATACTGCATGATAATATGAATATGTGAATGCATGAAGTGTCTAAGTAATAAATGCAATGTCTAAACTAGAACATGAGAGTAATCACACAATATTATAATGGACTAGCATTTAGCTGATTATACCAATAAAAGATAATATGTTCTAAAGTGTACGTGACATGGAAATTACCGATGATGATGTGTGTGAGCTGGCAAATAAGTGTACGTGGAACATGCGCATCATCGGTAATGGTGCTGGTGTCCTAAGAGGCAGAGTTTCATATTAGCTAAAGAAACATATGTATGAACATGCAATGCGATGAATACAACATGAATATATCGGTGAGTGTGTAGTAAACGCACAACTAGAGAATACATACTAATTACGAGTCATACAGTTTGTTGTTTGAAAAAGCATGAATCATGGTTTTTAGAAAATTAGGGGCTACGGGGTTTTTAAGAAAAGATATGTCCTGTGAAAAATCCATAGTATCCCTCAGGCTGTCTTTAAAAATGCGCACGATTCGTTAGTTTTGAAAATAAGTATGACTCGAGCCTAAACTAAGATCAACCTAACCAACTAAGGAACTAACTAAAGACACTAGTCGAAAGGTAAAAAGAATCCTCCTAAAGTCTGAGTCGATATCTCTAGTAGTTGGCGATCCAGCCTCAATAGCGTCACGTACATAGTATGACTTCCTCGAGTCAAGAGTGCGGATAAATCATCATATCTATGCCTTGTACGGTAAAATACATCACACGGCATCCCAAAATCGGGGTACGGGTCAACTATCATATATATACATCATCGTTCATATAGTATCATCATCAAACAATATCATGATCAAGGGTACTGTACTATAATCGCATACATCTCAATATCATCAAACATATATCATCGTCTGTGTAAATATACATCGTCAAATGATCCACTAAAATATCATGTGATATGTCATATCGTGATTAAGTCATATATTACAATCAGGGATCTATTCTAGAGTCTCGTACATTTCAATGTCATCATTACCTATTATCATTTATGTATAAATATACATTTTCTCATTTCCCAACGAGCCGTTAATATCATAACACGTCTCATATCATAACTCGATCGTATATCTAATATCTCACGGCATCATGCCCAGTCATATCGACTCATCCCCAAGTATCATATAATACCCTCATATCACATGTTTATGTTGTGTGTGTGTGTGTGTATACACACATATACACCAAGTCAAGTTTATGTGGGGGGGTGTGTGTGTCTACATGAAACCTACGAATTCGCTCCAAGGCAATCATCCTCTGGTTAAGTCTTTCTAAATCAGTCTAATCCAACTTAAAATCTTCAATAGTACCCTACTCGCCAAGAATCTAAGGTCACGTCCGACTTCCTAATAATAGTATATAATGTCCTTATTCTACGTTTGCGGGGGTGCTATACGCCATCCACGTGACTTCCCCCGTAGATATACATCTACTCACCTGGTCCTTATCTGCCGAAATCGATGCCGCCATCCACTTCTTTATCTTCCGAAGTCCACGTGAGGGGTACCTATACGCAAACATATATAATATCGTAAACCGAAATCGCGGAAAAAAAAAAACCAAATTCGCGCACGAAACGCGTATAGGTTAAAACCTAAGACCCGCTCATGCAAAAGAACCAAGTAACCCCCGACATCGGCGTACAAACGCCGATTGATCGAGATAAAACACAAACGTACAAATAGTAGATCCAAAACTCACTAATTATAATATAAAATAGGGTTTAAATCATCAAACCCTTAAAAGTAATCAAATCGATTTATTTTGCAAAAACCGAGAAAGCACTTAATTACCGTTTTAATTCGAAACTTAATGTTTTAACAAAACTAATGGTCATAATATTTACTAAATATCATAACTAGGTCATATAAACCATTTCTATAATTTATTCTCTTCAATTTGTACTAAATCCAAAATTCTAGTTTGCAAAAATCTCCAATTTAAACACTTTTTTTAAAGCAAAATTCACAATTCAACAACTAAGCTTGGTTTTGCATGAACTAAAGTATTAAACTATAACTTATAATGTTAATAATGTCATGAATACCCTAATTAGATTTTTATCTCAATTATTTAATCAATTTCCAAAAACCTAGTTTGCAAAATAGCATAATTATCAAAATTTCAAAGTAAAAATTAGCAAACTAGTAACTAGATTAGGTTTTGCATTCCATTAAGATGTTAATCTACTCACTAAAACCATAATCTAATGATAAAAACCCTCACTAGAATTTTATCTCACATACATATGTATTTTACAAAAACCTAGTTTGCAACAATTAAGCAATTTGGACAAATTAGTTGTAACAATTAGTAACTTAACAATCTAGATTACATTTTACATGTCTTTATGTGTTAAGCTACATATTAAAACCATAACCAAATTATAAAAACCCTAATTTGATTTAAAACCCTTTCTTGAATTTTGAATCACAAAATTAAAACCACAATTAAACTTCTAATTAAGCTAGACTAAAGTAATTTAGTAACAATTTGAACATGGGTTAGGATTATACCTCCAACTTGAGATTCAAACATGCAAACTTGTCTCCAAAATGATATCTTTTCTCCAAGGATTCAAGCAAGATTGATCAAAGAATAATGGGTCATGATTAAATTTAGGAATTATTAGGATTTTGTGTGATTTTTGAGTGGATTTTTGTGCTGAGATGAAGTGAAAATGAGAGAGCAAATTTTTTGGGGCTGCTCATGAAGGGCTCGGCCTGATGAGGGAGGGAGATGGAGAGAGTGAAAAATGTGTGGTATTGTGAAGAAAGTTCATTAATAATGCATCTTTTCACATAACCCTTTTATTATTTAATTTTTCATTTTAAACCTTTTCCTAGAAATTTCTAGAACCATGGAGAGATTTTGAAAAATAATATTGCATGATATACACTTGTTTTAAATTTTCATGGTTCACATTTGTAAAATTAACCCATTCAAATTTGTATTTATCACTAATTAAAAGTATAATTAAAAGCTTATGTAAATATTGAAAATTAATTAATTATGGAAAATATTTTAGTACACTAATAATTTATAGGTCACTAAATAAACATCATTTAGTAGTAATTACCTAGTTAAAATAAGCGTATTTAAATCTAAATTGAAAAATAACTGTAGTTGAGTTTTACGGAAAATACGGTTTATTTTACCGATTATCAGAAAATTCACCTAAAGGATTTTATTTATCTAATTATTTATTTATTTATTTTTAAAACGTTACAATCTTCCCCCCTTAAAGAAATTCGGTCCTCGAATTTAAATTAAAACTCCCCCCAAATACTAAAACATTTAGCAAAACACTCAAATCGTCGGGGCTCCGAAATCATCAATATATAAAACACATCTTAGCGCAATGCATGCGCATGAAAAAACAAGTACATAACTCAAAATCAAAACTTCGTCAAGCACAACGCAATCACCGGAGTTATGGTGAAAATACAATGTCAAAGTTCAATATGAAAACCAACATGATATGCATCAAAACTATAACTTGTATATAGTGCGCATCGTAGTAAACTCGTCCAAACATCTAAATAGAGAAGCATGCAAAACCACCTAGGTACTGTCCTCAGAATAGTCCTGCTCAATTACTATACCCTATAGTATATATCATAAAAACGTACTGCTCAAAATAAAATCAATCCCAATTACAGCATAAAAAATACCATGTGCATCCGGTGCGCACTGAAATCGATACCAAATACAGATTCCACGAATATGCACAGAAACAAAACTGAGTGCAATGGGTGTGCACCAAAAGCATCTGTCAAGTGCAACGGGCGTGCACGACAACAATATCAGGTGCATCCAATCTACACAAAATCCCGATTTAGTGCATCTGGTGTGCACAAAATCGCATCAAGTGCGCCAAGTGTGCACAAGAATCTCAATCAAGTGCACATAGTGCACGAAAACATATGTTGAATATCAAAATCGAAATCACAGTACGAAAAGTGCATGAAAACTATGCCGAACCATACATCAAAATCATGTGCAACCCATATGCACGAAATCAAATCAATATCTCAAAATATAGAAAGCCAAATCAAGTGCAATGGGTATGCACAAAACGAATATTAATACATCTGATACATGGAACACGAATCGAGTGAAAAGAATGAGTACATAGGAAAACCAATCATAAAACGAAATCCTCAAAATACCAAAATCCAAACAACGGAAATGTGATATTCAAATCACCAAATCGCAAATCGTAACACTGACGTCAATGTGCTCCTCTATCCTCTGGTGTCGACTGATTCGAACTCGTCTCTTCGTAGCTGTAAGAACGGCGCTACAAACGACTATACTCATATCTAGAGTCTCCAAAGTAATGTATTCCATCACATAATACCCAGACTACATTAAACTTTTCGATCGATTCATCAAAGTCCCATAATTCCCCGAGAGCTCAACACTCAAGTACAGTTTAAAAATATTCAGTACATACCACAGCACCTGCGGACCAGCCGTAGAAGGGCAAACCCAAGCCTCACTAATGGCACCGCGGAACTGCCACAAACCCTAAGGTTCAAAGGCGTTATCATGGTCATTATGTCGAGTTAGGGTTTCATTCTTCTAGAGGGTCCATAGAAATACCTGCATGTTCTTCCGAATACCTTAAACTTGGGAAAATGGGTTTCTGACAATCGTTCGAACCTTTTAACTTCGCCTAGACGACATGTGAATACCCTTCGTCCGCACGCTAAGCAATGCTTCAATCCTCAAGAATAGACGATACCCTAACGGTCATCACATTCGAGCCGCAGCTCCCTCAGCCCGTGGGACCATGGTAACAGAAACCACCATCCGACATTGACGAAGATAGATCATAGGAACGAATAGAATACGATGCAAAGAAATGCACATCCTAAGGTTTCCTAAGTAGAGTAGCGTATCGTAAGTATGCCGTGGATCATACCCACGGTACGTCACTCTACCTAAGTCACCTACTCCATCAACCAAGGTCAACCTAGACTCAGACCAAGGTTAAACCTAGCGCTCTGATACCAACATTGTCACGACCCGAAGTTACGCAACGTGACCGGCACTTAAATTATGAAATGTCTAAAGACGTAACGTAATCTAAGTAAGCCGAAGCCCAGAAATCTAAACCATTTAAAAGAAAAAGTGCAGGAAAACAAGTTTAAAAGCAACATCAAATTTTCTCAAAAATTTCGGCAAAGTCTCCTTTGTAAAAACTGGCCCCAAACGGGTACAAATAAGAATATATACATAAGCAATAATAAAAAGGCATCCCCAAGCGGGAGCTAGCTCTTCCCCAATTGGCGGTCACAACCACGCAAGCAATATAATATACAACGCCGAAGGGCGAGGAACAAAACTCAAAAGAAAACCCAAAACCACCAGAAAACCATAATAATACAAGAGCGACTCTAAGGTCGAAAGAATAAACAACTGGTCTTCTAAATCTATCAAGTAATACAAGTCTGGTTGATTGAGCTTACTAGATACAAATGAAATAATAAAAGTACAACGGCGGTCCTGATACAAGTGAACCAACCTACCAAGCAATCACCCTGAATAAAATGGTGTGCCAGCAAGCCGCCAAGGAAACCTGTACATCGAAACCTGTAAGAAAATTCGGCACAACGGGGGTGAGTTGCCAACACGTGAGTAGACGACATCTGCAAGTAGAAATCGCATGCACGATGATCTCCTAGGTCATAATAATATACTTAACATAACACTAGACATCTAGTAGTGATAGGGCAAGAACCTATGCATAAGTGCAATACTCAATGCTCGTGTCAGTGCCTCAAGTAGTAACATGTCAAATTTATGAGTATGCATGCATCATGAATGTAAAACAATCAACCATGAAATCTGGATATATCTGAATAAGAGATCTTTACTTTTATCATAGTAAAATTTGTATGGTAATCTGAAATATCATCAATGAAATCCATGGAAATCCGTGTCAAGCATCGACACAAAACATGTAAATCTCATAGTCTCAGTATCTCATAGTCTCAATATCTCATAATCTCAATATCTCGGGCTCCGTCAGTCCGGATCGGCCCATATCATCAAATCTAAAGACAACGGTCGGTATCCACCGGATATCCGCCGCGTCAGACATCACCGGTAAGTAGTCTTCCCCAGCCAGGCTCATCGTCATCCCCACAAAATCACTCTCGCCCCGAAGTACCGTACCGGGCCCACCATGTACCCGAGACGGTTCCTCCACTCGTCGAATTGGGTCTCGAAATCCAACAGAAAACATGAAAACTCATGGTGGACGACCCATACATCACGAGAAAACCGCAACTTACATTTTAAAAATGATAATAATAAGCTTTTATTAAATTCTTGCGATTTTCCCCTAAAATCCAGAAATCTCATAGAAATCCAAAATCCCAAATGAGTAAGTAAATAATGAGTATTGGCGTAAGCCCCACAATACTGCATGATAATATGAATATGTGAATGCATGAAGTGTCTAAGTAATAAATGCAAAGTCTAAACTAGCACATGAGAGTAATCACACAATATTATATTGGACTAGAATTTAGCTGATTATATTAATAAAAGATAATATGTTCTAAAGTGTACGTGATATGGCAATTACCGATGATGATGTTTGTTAGCCGGCAAATAAGTGTACGTGGAACATGCACATCATCGGTAATGGTGCTGGTGTCCTAACTGGCAGAGTTTCATATTAGCTAAAGAAACATATGTATGAACATGCAATGCGATGAATACAACATGAATATAACGGTGGGTGTGTAGTAAACGCACAACTAGAGAATACATACTAATTACGAGTCATATAGTTTGTTGTTTGAAAAAGCACGAATCGTGGTTTTTAGAAAATTAGGGGCTACGGGGTTTTTAAGAAAAGATATGCCCTTTGAAAAATCCGTAGTATCCCTCAGGCTGTCTTTAAAAATGCGCATGATTCGTTAGTTTAGAAAATAAGTATGACTCGAGCCTAAACTAAGATCTACCTAACCAACTAAGGAACTAACTAAAGACACTAGTCGAAAGGTAAGTAGAATCCTCCTAAAGTCTGAGTCGATATCTCTATTAGTCGGCGATCCAGCCTCAATAGCGTCACGTACATAGTACGGCATCCTCGAGTCAAGTGTACGGATCAATCATCACATCTATTCATCGTACGGTAAAATACATCGTACGGCATCCCAAAATCGGAGTACGGGTCAACTATCAAATATATACATCATCGTTCATATAGTATCATCATCAAATAATATCATGATCAAGGGTACTGTACTATAATCGCATACATCCCAATATAATAAAACATATATCATCGTCTGTGTAAATATACATCGTCAAATGATCCACTAAAATATCATGTCATATGTCATATCGTGATTAAGTCACATATTACAATCCGGGTTCTATTCTAGAGTCTCGTACATTTCAATGTCATCATTACCTATTATCGTTTATGTATAAATATACATTTTCACATTTCCCAACGAGCCGCTAATATCATAACACATCTCATATCATAACTCGATCGTATATCTAATATCTCACGGAATCATGCCCAGTCATATCGACTCATCCTCAAGTATCATATAATACCCTCATATCACATGTACCCAAGTATCATATAATACCCTCATATCATATGTATGTTGGAGATAATGCCCTCAGATTCAATTATTCGATCACAGGCACGTGATTACAATGATTGATGGAGGACCTATCCCGGTAGGACAGTCTTACTCGAGATGATAGTATGCTATCTGGTTTACCTTTATCATCGTGTACTGCTTTAGGTGACCTGACAAGTTGCTATTACACGTTGATAGAGCCCCTAGGATTCTTGCTTGACCACCAGCAGTATGAGGGCGATCATATAAGTGGGAGCTGGGGTCTATAAGCATATCCTTAAATGGTCCCTAGTCGTGTGAGTTTCGAGACAGGGCATCGATACTCCAGAGTAGACTAGTGTGTACATTCGAGACCCCAACGAGGGGCGGTGACCGGTCTCACAAGCCACTGGTGTCAGTTGGATCACCTAAGATGTATACAGGTGCTCATTGGGTTATGAGTACACCCGACAGGACTCGCCGGGAACATGCTAGTTGGTCATATACCAGACGTCAGATGGCAGTTCCCTGGTGACATGTGTGCAGGTTAGTTCATCGACCTGGGGATCGTCATTTGTCTTGTGTGAGTTCCCACTGTACTTTGATTACTACCCTACCACGGCTCAAAGGAGTCGTGCAAACAGGTTTTAGTTGGGTACAGTCCCGAGCCACATGGAGGCAGTGAGCGTATCTTCAGGGGTTCGTCTCTCCCAGTATTGGGGGTGAGGTCGTGCTGTGTCTAGGAGAGCCATTACACGAAGCCCTCGGCCGAGGCAAGGAGATTTACTGGTAGGTATTCCAGTAGTATCTCTGGGTGTTCTGGGCTACACTCCGACACGACTTGTACCGCTTTTGGGGGTCTGACTTTTACCAACCCCCTAGGCCCGCCATGCGATGCTCATAGACGAACGGACCGGACTGTACGGATATTGTCACTGACAGGCTCAGTAGGGTTGTCAGGCTGAGTTCGCTCACAGACGTCCCTTTTAGTCAATACCTGGTTGCCCGTTACTTATTGGCTTATACCTCTGACGTGCTAGTGGTTAAATCCATAACCAAGGTGTTGACGAGTCTTTAGAGTCCCCCACATTCAGTTACTCAGCTTTCGGGCGAATGGTTGTAGAGGCCGTATGGAGATATGGCAAGGTCCGATCAGATACGCGCGGTATTGCACGGATCAGGATCGGACAGTTTGTACTATAGGCCGTATGGATATATGGCAGGGCTCGATCAGATACGTGCGGTATTGCACGGATCAGGATCGGACGGATATTACTAGCTGGCTTTGGTATAAGCCAGATCCTAGTATAGTACAGTGTAGTTTTTGTCTCTTTACATTTGTATTTCGGTCGGAATACAAATGCGGGTGTGTATGCACAGTATCGGGGTTTTCCTGTAATTTATTACGGGACCAGTTTTCTGGAGTTGCCAGTTTGCTTTCTGATTCGGCCGATTTCCTTTGTTTCGTTCATTGGCCGAAGTTTGGTGGAGGAGGGCTTATTTGCATTGTTGCAAATAAGCATTTGTGGAGGGGGTCTTTGCATATTTCCTTGTATCATGATGGTGCACCATTCTTTGACCTTGACTTCTTCTTCTATCATTGCTTGACTTTGTGAGGTGATAGTTGTAGTGGAGTGTTAGTTATAGTTTGTCATCATGGTTGTTGATGATGAGGTTGTTGGAGTAGTTGAGAGTGGGTGTGATTGTGACCATATTCTTTCATGATTTCCTTTTTGCAATATAGCCTTCCCACTCTCTCCTTTTTGGAGCTCTCTCTCATTCTTCCCCTCCCTCACCTCTTATGGCCGGCCCAAGCATTGTGGGGGCTGTCCCAAATTTTTGGTGGGGATGTTTGGCTCATTTCATGTTGCAAAAATCCCACAAGTTCAATCCAAAAAGCCCCAAGTTCAATTCCTCCACAAAAGGCAATTCCACAAACCCCAAAATGAGACTTGCTCACTAGATATTCTACAGCAAACCTTGGGCACGTCGACTAGCCAGCTTCGTACCCGAGTTACCTCGGCATTGAGGTGGGAGCCCGTAAAAGAAGTAGGCGATGTGGTGCACTTCCGGCGACGAGGTGGAGACCGGAGCTTCCGCAGGAGATCGGGACGACGACGAGAAGACCGGTGGACTTGGATCTGTCGGTATATCTCTCTTCCCCATCTTATAGATAGCTAGGACTGGTTAGTGGTTCGATCCGGGTATTAGTGCGCGGCGGTTTGCCAGTTCATGTAAAATTAAAGTTTATCACCGCTTCCGCATTCCGGCGTCGGATTGACTGCCGGGGTGCCGCCATGCACTTACAGTGGTATCAGAGCCTCGCCATTAACTTAGTCTAGCTTTGTTTAATGTGTTTTACAATTCCGATCGAACAAAAATCCCAAAACCGCATTTTTGCTTGCATCAGTTTTCTGTTGAAAATTTTTGGTGTCGAAAATTTTTTTAGGTTGCAGAAACGTGATCTACTAGAAAAAATAAGAGTTCTGTAAATATTCGATGCAACAACTCCACAGTAGGAGCGCGGAACCGCGGCCAAACACCCCTTGGGGCCGCGGTTCCGCCGCACATTGTTGGGTTCCCTGCACCAAATTTCTACAGTATCTTTCTGGGGTTAAAATTGGGGTTTTGGAATAATAACATTGGGCCCAGAATTTCTTGATCTACTACAGTAATGCTTGGGGGCCCACTTGTTAAAATTTGATCGATCGGATATTTTAAACACATTATTTCACAGTATTTACATTATATCTGCGACCGTGAATGTCACTCGATCGGTAAATCCGGTCTAACTGCTATAGCCCGGTTAGACGGATTTGCGAACGTGACTTTCACGTTGATGTTCTATTTTTGCTGTGATGTTGCGGATCGGTCGTGGGGGATAGCCTGGATGCAATGCTAGTACAGTTTTGTTGTATTATGTACATTTGATATTAGGGGGCGAGCGTCCGACATGTGGACTGCCGTCTCTGCCTGATTGTATTATTATTTTGGGGCACGGCCAGGTTGCGGTCGATGTACCCGTTGTATGTATATTTTACTTTCTGTACTTAGATTACCCCGCGGAGGGGTGCACGGATAGCCGGGTTCTAGAGGGCAACAAGCCCGCATCTCATGGCATTGAGACGGAGGGGCTTTACTCTAGAATTGGCGGGTTGTTCGCCGCACTCGTAAGGGGTACAGGTTGACCCAGGAGGGGTGCCCAAGTTACCGGATTCCATGAAGTGCTGGGTGGTCCATTCACGGTGCTGAAGGGGGCTGCCTCGCTTCAGGTTTTGGCGGGTAACTTGCCGCGCCCGTAGGGGTCTAGGATTTCATTGCACAGGCTATCCACACGACCAGGGGAACGTCGGGTTTCAGTAGTGGCTCTGTGATACCCGGGGATCCCAGATATCTGTTTTGTTCTGTGATGCTGTACATTTCTGTGATGTTGCATTTTTATCACGCCTTGAGCGAATATAATATATTGGTATATATATTAGTAGATGTTGTATATGTTTTACATCCGCGCTAATCCAGTCCCCGCTCTGTCGTTAGTTAGCTAACCTAACGGGTAATGACGGGACCCAGTGGCGAATGCGGATGGCATATACGTACATCAGTATATTTTCGTTCTTTGTGGTGTGATCAATTGATGGGACTGCGTTGATTCGGATCAATGCAAGTTAAAACAAACCTATTCTGATGTTGTTGGAACACTTTTCAAAAAGCTGTTATTGCAAGGACGTTCACTTTTGTTTTGCATCGTGGTATTCATTTGGAATATCCTGCTCCTCAGTCGACGAGGCAAGGGCCGAGATCCCTTCACCGGGAGTGACCCCTTGGACAGAAGTTTGCGTCAGGGCATTAACTTCACTATAGCCGATTACTTTTGCTTTGCATCGTGGTATTCATTTGGAATATCCTGCACCCCATTCTACGGGGAAAGAGCCGAGATCCCTTCACCGGGAGTGACCTCTTTAGTAAAGGTTTTCGTCACTATATTTTCTAAAAAGCTATCCGTTCCTTCAACGATATCAAGTTCATTACGTTAAAGGTTTTCGCCAGAAACCATTCGTAGCCCTCCATCGTTTCAGACGGGTAGCACGTAGTATTCATGCTATGTTTGTTGGCCTTCGTCAAGGCATAGTGTATGGTAGCTGCTTGTTACCTTTCTGCTGCATAGATAGATGCGTTGGTTTGGGACAGTCGTATAGCCTTGTTGACCTTCGTCAAGGGCTTGTACGGGTGGATTCAAATTAACCTGGATAATGACGGGTAGAACTTGACATGTGACTTATGATTTGTTGACCTTCGCCAAGGTCATAAGAGCATGGGGCAGAAATCACATCGGGAGTTTCAAAAGAACTGAAACTTGCCAGATATGCGCATACCTTCTGGAGTGTGATGATGTGAGCGGATTCCGTCACGTTATCATGCGATGAGAGTTGGATCCCGATTCCCACTGATGAGTTAGTTTACTCCTCGGGTAACCCCGACTAATTCTTCTTTCAGGTTTGGAGGAGAATTTAAGGTACAGTGGGAGGATTCCGGATTAGATAAATTGGTAACCATTCTGATCTAGGTTAGAGTGCACGCTGAGTGTTTCTTTTCTCTCTCTCTTTCGCAGCGACCATTGACCCGACCCTAAGACTTTGACTCAGTGACCAAGTTGACCGAACCTTCTTAACACTGGCTTTTGGATTGTCAGAGTTGCAAACCTCATTGCCACTCCTACTTTTACCCTTTTCTCCAGGACACCCCGTATTACTACGAACGTCCACTTCTATTGGATAAAACCATCGTATGGTTATATACGAACTCGAAGGAATTCGAGGATGGTTTCCGGTTCTGGAGGAAACGAATAGGATTATTCAGTTGTCTTTTCCTTTTACCTTCTCTCAAGTTGCGAGTACTCCTTGGTTTAGGAGATAGTACACCTATTACGCAAATTGGATAGTCTTCTTCCAAACCTTAGGCTGGTGCCGAATGGTGGGGAATGAAGAAAACCAATTAGCATAACGATGGTGTGCAGAAGGTATCAAGTTAAGACAAAGCAAGGGATTAGTAAGAGGGCAAAGTAAATTGCGACTGCTATTCACGACCAAACCAAGTATTCCTTCGCCAATCCTAAATCACCTTTGTATTTCTCCAGGACACTCCGTATCACTACGAAGATCCACAGTTTATTGGATACTCCATCGTATGGTTATATACGAATTCGAAAGGAACTTGTTCCAGTTCGGGGATGGATTCTGGTTCAGGAGAAATAGGAATAATGTTTATTCGGTTGTCTTTTATCTTCACCTTCTCTCGCTTTGCGAGTGCTCCTAGGATTAGGACAGTACACCCATTATGCTTATTGGATAGTCTTCTTCCAAACCATAGGCTGGTGCCGAACGGCAGGGAAGGACGAAAACCATTTGGCCTAAAGGGGTGTGCAGAAGGTAACGACTAAAGACATATGAAGGGATTTGGAGAGGTGGCAAAGAACTATACGGTTACAGTTGTGAATATGGAAGAGGCATTACTAGGAATACCAGGATACCCCATCGAGACATTTCAATGTTTCAGCTTCACTGTGTACTGTTAAAGGAAAACTGATTTCCCAGTTAGACACTTGCTCCAGGGTATGTATTTACCAGGTTTGATTCTCACATCTGTATGGTTTTACAGATGATGAGTGGGAGTAAGTTATTGGGAACTGGGTGATCATCCTCATTATATCGGGATTCGTTGTAATCGGTGATATTTGAGGAAATCACCTGGGCTGTTTGCCGGTCGGCAAATATTTGGTTTTGAATATCCGCTTTTATGCACCAGTTTCAAATTGATATATCTGTATGTCTATTTTCATAGAGTGAGATATACCTTTCTGAAATTATGTCTACGACATTTACCTATATCAGTGGATGGTTATGTAAGGAGCATTAAACAGCGGTGTAATTCTTCTTAACCATAGGTACAGTTTTCAACCTACGACACACAGTGAATGAGTTATCAGACTCAAAGGACTTATACAGAGTATTGTATATTGTCCAGGGTCCATCAGGACAGAGGGGTTGGTCCTCGTACTATATTCGGTTTACTTATGACTTCTCTAGTTTTTAGACAGGTGTTTCGTGGAAACACAGGGTCCGAATTTTGAGAAGTTATAGGTATTTGAATATAGTAGAGAACCAGGTATAGCAAGTATCGGGATTCTTCAAAGAGATCGAAGATGCAGATACTTGTGTATGGTATTCAGTTGATAGTAATGATAAAGAGATTTTGCTTCTCTTTCAGGTTATTCATAATTGGAAGCATTCCTAAGTTGAGTAACGCTGATCGGCCTCCTTCCATTTAGTTGACATGCACTGGAGACAGCTGCATGATTTGAATCTGGTTCAATTAAATCAGTTCCTCTGGTTCTATATTGGATATAGAACAGTTCATATCTTAACGGTGTTAAGGTACGGGGAGTTGTCCGGCTTATGATTAAAACCAGACACTGGACAACTCAAGGCACGTTTCTGTAATGACTGTTTGTGGGTTGACCCAGGCTATGACGAGGGTTGACTTTCTACCATCTGGATGAACAATAGCAATATTGTTCTAAACTCGCCACAGTTTTAATAAAAATGGATTTTTTCAGAAAACAGTAGTGGGAGTATTGTAGAACTGGAAGTGATTCCAGAACCGCAAACGATTGCTGAAGATTTGATAAGGAACCTAAAGATTCAATCTGGATTGACATTCCATTGGCCACTCCGCAGATACAGTGGGTAACTTCAGGCACCCGAGAGGTACTCCGGTAGCCTCAAGGACGGTGACAGGGAAGTTCTTTTTTACCCACAATTACCATTGCTGTTGTTCCAGGCTGCGAGACCCGGCGGGAGGATGAGTATAGCGTCGTTCTAAACTAGTTTTAGAAGTGTACGTCTATATGACTCTGCCAGAGGGTTGTCGTAGTCAGTGGGAGCAGCGGAAGCATTGGTGGACAAGTAGCTTATGTCTATTTATAGACTAAAGCAGATGTAGCGGAGATAGATCATCTATTTCTGACGTGACAGTCATGGGTTTGACTTCATCAGAATAGGGGATGGATCTGTTGAGAAGGTAGTAGGGTGTGATCTCCTGGTATTTGGATGACATACACAGAGTAGGAAAAGAAACTCCTATACTACGATCGGTTACACTTTGGTCGTCACACAGTAGTTTCTCCACAAAGGAAATGGATTTTATATCAGACATACTGGTTACTAGATCTATGATTTTAGATCTAGATTTGGGTGGTTTCCCAATCAGGGTACTTAGACAGCATTCTAAGAGTATTTAGAATGGACGACTCCTGGCACGGTAGTGTACTCACAGGTAATGGAGTCACCCTCTCTAAAGGTGTCTTATAGACTAAAGTAGAGAGGGATGTGCATGATTGACAGATCACTTGCTTAGGCAATTGAGTCAATCATGAGATGTCAAGTACCACACCAGATGTTGTTCTTGCACTAGATGCAATAAGTTGACATTGATCCAATCCTGGAGAAACAGTCGGAAGCAGTTTTGGAACATAAGTGGATGTTCTAGGGAGATGATAACGACAGCCTCATTCGGGAGACAGTTATCATTCCAGGCTTCCAAGGTGACATGGACGACAAGGAGGTTGTCAGAGTTATAGTTTTTTCCTTCTGACGAGGGGCAGTATTTTGGACAGGTGGTCCAAGGCAATACTGAGGGTGGCATGGCGCAGGATACTGATTAAGTTCAGTTGACGATACAGTCTAAGAAGTTTGGATTTGGAGTTCATTTATGAGCTAGGTCCCATCAGACATCCAGACGCATTCTAAGACAGGTATTGCTCATTTCGGGAGATAGCTTTCTCCGCGAACTTGAGATATAGAGAGACAGAGAAAGAGACATCAAGGCGGATCCACTCACTAAGGCTATTCCTCGAACGCAATAGTTTCGCAAGCGAGCTTTGTGAGACTGACTAGTAGAGGAGTTGGGTGTTCGGTATCACACATGCTGTGAGTATGCGACATCGCAATAATTAGACTTGAGTGCAAGTGGGAGATTGTTGGAGATAATGCCCTCAGATTCAATTATTCGATCACAGGCACGTGATTACAATGATTGATGGAGGACCTATCCCGGTAGGACAGTCTTACTCGAGATGATAGTATGCTATTTGGTTTACCTTTATCATCGTGTACTGCTTTAGGTGACTGATTAGTCGAAAATAATGTACTTTTAACACGGCAATTTCCCCATCTTTTGCATACATTTAGAAGTGTTCGGTACTCATATTTCACATATTAGCAAATCGGTCGTAAAATACCAAATTACCTGTGTTGTACTCTAAAACCGGCATTTTTAGGGAAATTGACTGTTTATCATGGCATCGCATCATTCTTGTAGCGCAACACTTGTTTCGAAGTCTGTGCAGGAAATTCCAGAAACCGAGCCAAATTGTCAAAAGTGCTGATCAAAATTACACTAAGTCTAAGTCTGGTGATCTGGCAGTAAAATTCCAGAAATTTATTCAAGGCCAATGGGAGCTTCCCGCCGCGGATCCGTGGCATGATGACGTCAGCAGAGAAGCAGATTTTCCCCATGTGCTTATTTCTAACGGCAAAGCTTCCAGAACTCTCCAGAAACTCCACGTGGCTTCATCTAGAAGGCTCGGCCTAACAACCTAGTTCTAGTAGCCTTCCTCCAACTAACTTCTTCTAGAAACCTCCTTATAACAACCTTCTTCTAGAAAGCTCTCTCCAACAACCTTCTTCTAGAAGCCTCCTTGTAACAACCTCATTCTAGAATATTCCTTCCAACAAACTTTTTCTAGAAGATTCTTTCTAACAACCTCATTTTGGAGTGAAAATTCAAATTCAAATGAGGTGGTTCATTTTGGAGGGAAAATTCAAATGAGGTAGTTCATTTTGGAGGGAAAAGTTGTTCATTTTGGAGGGAAAATTCAAATTCAAATAAAGTTGTTCATTTTGGAGGGAAATTTGAAATTTGAATTCTAGATTTAGGGTTTGGTTATCTATAAATAGAGCCTAGATCTAAAGGTTGAGGTTGTTCATTAATCATTAGTTAGTTTTCTCTCATCATCCTCTTTCTTCATCTTCTTCCACAAGTCTAGTGGCAAGGCTTGTGCGAAACCCTAACCCTAATTCCACTCCAAATCCAAGATCTTGAGTACCAAATCAAGTGAGAAGCCTTCAACCTTTTAGGAGCCGAGCCGATCTTCAATCGGGCAAGTGATCCAAGCCGATCCGCGATCCACGGAGACGAGCGAAGCCAAATCGACGATCAAGTTCTTCCTCTTGTAGTTCTTGAGCGAATGTAACTAAATTGTTGATATAAATAAAAGGTGAAATTCTTGAATCTTGCTTTCTTTTAATTCTTGCATCATGATTAGATCTCAATTTGTAATTGTTACTCTTGTTGTGATGTATGAGTGAAACTCCGCTCGTAAAGGAGTCGAGACGATTGTAGAATGATGATGTAACAAATCTTTATACAATTTTTAAGTCCTACGAGTTTTGTAAACCCTAGCAAGTTCAAGAATCGATGACCTAGTTTCGTAGCGATGCTTTCTTGATTGTGATCGCTCGAAATTAGGGATCTACGATCGTTTCTTGAATTTGATAGAGGCTAGAATGTGAATGATATCGACGAAAGAACAAGGGATGAGATGAAACCCTAGTTTCACAAGAAATCCCTAATTCTTGTCGATCATCATCGATCTAGTATCAATTCATCGAAGGATAAGAATACGTAATTGTAAGATTACATCACATCTATAGATCCGATCGATTCCTACGAGCCTCATTTCGATTCTTGAGATTTGGTTTGGAAAAATCAACAAACGATCAATTCTTGCTTCTATCTTTAAATGCTTTCTTAGATATAGTATTTTCTCATTCTTGAACCTCAAATATAAATCTTGAATTGTTTTGTTTTCTTTCTTTAAAGTTTCAATTCATCTAATTCAAAAGACGAACGATTACACTTTCCCTGTGGACGATCCGCACTCACATACAAACTACATCCGACACCGTAGTTGATTGCGGTCAAATAATTTTTGGTTGTGATTTCTTTACTATTTGATTCGATTTACACACAACGAGAAATTCATTCAATCAGTGACCTGAAAAGTTGCTATTACACGTTGATAGAGCCCCTAGGATTCTTGCTTGACCACCAGCAGTATGAGGGCGATCATATAAGTGGGAGCTGGGGTCTATAAGCATATCCTTAAATGGTCCCTAGTCGTGTGAGTTTCGAGACAGGGCATCGATACTCCAGAGTAGACTAGTGTGTACATTCGAGACCCCGACGAGGGGCGGTGGCCGGTCTCACAAGCCACTGGTGTCAGTTGGATCACCTAAGATGTATACAGGTGCTCATTGGGTTATGAGTACATCGGACAGGACTCGCCGGGAACATGCTAGTTGGTCATATACCAGACGTCAGATGGCAGTTCCCTGGTGACATGTGTGCAGGTTAGTTCATCGACCTGGGGATCGTCATTTTTCTTGTGTGAGTTCCCACTGTACTTTGATTACTACCCTACCACGGCTCAAAGGAGTCGTGCAAACAGGTTTTAGTTGGGTACAGTCCCGAGCCACATGGAGGCAGTGAGCGTATCTTCAGGGGTTCGTCTCTCCCGGTATTGGGGGTGAGGTCGTGCTGTGTCTAGGAGAGCCATTACACGAAGCCCTCGGCCGAGGCAAGGAGATTTACTGGTAGGTATTCCAGTAGTATCTCAGGGTGTTCTGGGCTACACTCCGACACGACTTGTACCGCTTTTGGGGGTCTGACTTTTACCAACCCCCTAGGCCCGCCATGCGATGCTCATAGACGAACGGACCGGACTGTACGGATATTGTCACTGACAGGCTCAGTAGGGTTGTCAGGCTGAGTTCGCTCACAGACGTCCCGTTTAGTCAATACCTGGTAGCCCGTTACTTATTGGCTTATACCTCTGACGTGCTAGTGGTTAAATCCATAACCAAGGTGTTGACGAGTCTTTAGAGTCCCCCACATTCAGTTACTCAGCTTTCGGGCGAAAGGTTGTAGAGGCCGTATGGAGATATGGCAAGGTCCGATCAGATACGTGCGGTATTGCACGGATCAGGATCGGACAGTTTGTACTATAGGCCGTATAGATATATGGCAGGGTTCGATCAGATACGTGCGGTATTGCACGGATCAGGATCGGACGGATATTACTAGCCGGCTTTGGTATAAGCCGGATCCTAGTATAGTACAGTGTAGTTTTTGTCTCTTTACATTTTTATTTCGGTCGGAATACAAATGCGGGTGTGTATGCACAGTATCGGGGTTTTCCTGTAATTTATTATGGGACCAGTTTTCTGGAGTTGCCAGTTTGCTTTCCGATTCGGCCGATTTCCATTGTTTCGTTCATTGGCCGAAGTTTGGTGGAGGAGGGCTTATTTGCATTGTTGCAAATAAGCATTTGTGGAGGGGGTCTTTGCATATTTCCTTGTATCATGATGGTGCACCATTCTTTGACCTTGACTTCTTCTTCTATCATTGCTCGACTTTGTGAGGTGATAGTTGTAGTTGAGTGTTGGTTATAGTTTGTCATCATGGTTGTTGATGATGAGGTTGTTGGAGTAGTTGAGAGTGGGTGTGATTGTGACCATATTCTTTCATGATTTCCTTTTTGCAATATAGCCTTCCCACTCTCACCTTTTTGGAGCTCTCTCTCATTCTTTCCCCTCCCTCACCTCTCATGGCCGGCCCAAGCATTGTGGGGCTGTCCCAAATTTTTGGTGGGGATGTTTGGCTCATTTCATGTTGCAAAAATCCCACAAGTTCAATCCAAAAAGCCCCAAGTTCAATTCCTCCACAAAAGGCAATTCCACAAACCCCAAAATGAGACTTGCTCACTAGATATTCTACAGCAAACCTTGGGCACGTCGACTAGCCAGCTTCGTACCCGAGTTGCCTCGGCATTGAGGTGGGAGCCCGTAAAAGAAGTAGGCGATGTGGTGCACTTCCGGCGACGAGGTGGAGACCGGAGCTTCCGCAGGAGATCAGGACGACGACGAGAAGACCGGAGGACTTGGATCTATCGGTATATCTCTCTTCCCCATCTAGTAGATAGCTAGGACTGGTTAGTGGTTCGATCCGGGTATTAGTGCGCGGCGGTTTGCCAGTTCATGTAAAATTAAAGTTTATCACCGCTTCCGCATTCCGGCGTCGGATTGACGGCCGGGGAGCCGCCATGCACTTACAATGTATATGTTGTATCTATATATATATATATATATATATATGTATGTATGTATGTATATATACCTACACACATTCCTATATATATACACACACATATACACCAAGTCAAGTTTATGTGTGTGTGTGTCTACATGAAACCTACGAATTCCCTCCCAGGCAATCTTCCTCTGGTTAAGTCTTTCTAAATCAGTCTAATCCAACTTAAAGTGTTCAATAGTACCCTAATCGCCAAGAATCTAAGGTCACATCCGACTTCCTAATAATAGTACATAATGTCCTTATTCTACGTTTGCGGGGGTGCTATACGCCATCCACCCGACTTCCCCCGTAGATATACATCTACTCACCTGGTCCTTGTCTGCCGAAATCTATGCCGCCATCCTCTTCTTCATCGTCCGAAGTCCATGTGAGGGGTACCTATACGCAAACATATATAATATCGTAAAACGAAATCGCGGAAAAAAAACCAAAACGGCGCACAAAACGCGCATAGGTTAAAACCTATGACCCGCTCATGCAAATGAACCAAGTAACCCCCAACATCGGCGTACAAACGCCGATTGATCGATATAAAACATAAACGTACAAATCGTAGTTCCAAAACTCACTAATTATACTATAAAATAGGGTTTAAATTATCAAAACCTTAAAAGTAATCAAATCGCTTTATTTTGCAAAAACCTAGAAAGCACTTAATTACCGTTTTAATTCGAAACTTAATGTTTTAACAAAACTAATGGTCATAATATTTACTAAATATCATAACTAGGTCATATAAACCACTTCTATAATTTATTCTCAGCAATTTGTATTAAATCCAAAATTCTAGTTTGCAAAAATCTCCAATTTAAACACTTTTTTTAAAACAAAATTCACAATTCAACAACTAAGCTTGGTTTTGCATGAACTAAAGTATTAAACTATAACTTATAATGTTAATATTGTCATGAATACCCTAATTAGATTTTTATCTCAATTATTTAATCAATTTCCAAAAACCTAGTTTGCAAAATAGCATAATTATCAAAATTTCAAAGTAAAAATTTGCAAACCAGAAACTAGATTAGGTTTTACATTCCATTAACATGTTAATCTACTCACTAAAACCATAATCTAATGATAAAAACCGTCACTAGAATTTTATCTCACATACATATGTTTTTTACAAATACCTAGTTTGCAACAATTAAGCAATTTAGACAAATTAGTTGTAACAATTAGTAACTTAACAATCTAGATTACATTTTACATGTCCATATGTGTTAAGCTACATATTAAAACTATAACCAAATGATAAAAACCCTAATTTGATTTAAAACCCTTTCTTGAATTTTGAATCACAAAATTAAAACCACAATTAAACCTCTAATTAAGCTAGACTAAAGTAATTTAGCAACAATTTGAACATGGGTTAGGATTATACCTCCAACTTGATATCCAAATATGCAAACTTGTCTCAAAATTGATATCTTTGCTCCAAGGATTCAAGCAAGATTGATCAAAGAATAATGGGTCATGATTAAATTTAGGAATTATTAGGATTTTGGGTGATTTTTGAGTGGATTTTTGTGTTGAGATGAAGTGGAAATGAGAGAGCAAATTTTTTGGGGCTGCTCTTGAAGGGCTCGGCCATGATGAGGGAGGGAAGTGGAGAGAGTGAAAAATGTGTGGTATTGTGTAGAAAGTTCATTAATAATGCATCTTTTCACTTAACCCCTTTATTATTTAATTTTTCATTTTAAACATTTTCCTAGAAATTTCTAGAACCATGGAGAGATTTTGAAAAAGAATTTTTCATGATCTACACTTGTTTTAAATTGTCATGGTTCACATTTGTAAAATTAACCTATTCAAATTTGTATTTATCACTAATTAAAAGTATAATTAAAAGCTTATGTAAATATTGAAAATTAATTAATTACGGAAAATATTTTAGTAAACTTCTAATTTATAAGTCACAAAATAAACACTATTTACTAGTAATTACCTAGTTAAAATAGCCGTATTTAAATCTATATTGAAAAATAACTGTAGTTGAGTTTTACAGAAAATACGGTTTATTTTACCGATTATCAGAAAATTCACCTAAAGGATTTTATTTATTTATTTATTTTTAAAACGTTACACTGATTGTCTCTCTGTTACATGTTGGTAAAGCCCTTAGGATGCGTAATTGACTACTTAGATTATGATGCGGATCATACTAGTGGGACAAAGGTAGTCGATAAATACATCCTTTAAAGTCCCTAGTCGTGGGTGTATCGAGACGGGGCATCGATATCAGAGTAGACTAGTGTATAGCTTCTCGACCCATGTAGATGGGCGATGGATGATCCCATATCCATTGGTGTTCGACATCAGAGATGATATATGGTTGCTTAGTGGAGACTGGGTACACTGGAAGGACTCGCCGAGAACTCCCAGATGGTATTATACCTCACGTCAGATGGCAGTTCTCTGGTGACACTGGTACAGGTTAGTCTGTCGACCCGAGATCGTCATAGAGTCTTGTGTGATTCCCACTGTGCTTTGATTTCCAACTTACCACGTTCATGAGAACGTGCAAAACGGTGGTTTTTGGGTACAGTCCCGAGTCACATGTAGGCAATGAGCGATGGGATGAGATTCGTCTCTCCCGGTATTGGGGGTTGATGTTGCACTATGCTCGATTGGCTATAACATGAAGTCCCTTGCCAGGGATGTATCTGAGATTACTGGTAAGTGTTACCAGTAGTTTCTCGACCTGTTATAAGCCTCACATCGGCATGACTTATCGAGTTACTGGGGTCTGACGTTTACCACCCCTAGACGAGATATGCGACATATCAGATGAAGAGACCGGACTGTATGGTAAGTGTTACTGATTGGATTCACAGGAGTATGAGCAGGCTTGCATGTTGATCTTCTGATCGCTTAATACCCGAGTGGCCGTTACGTTTAGCATCCCTCTTGCGGCTTGTGGGTGTTTGATATGATCATCACCTACTGCCGGCATATTGACGAGTCTTTAGAGTCCTGCATAGAGGTTTCCTGTCTCAGGCGAAACGAAGTAGGAGCACGTATGTGATATGTGCGGGACCAAGAATAATGCGATTATGAGATACCGTATTCTATTTTCGCGATATTTGTATCGGACAGTTATATGTGATATAGCCGGGTTATCGAATCATGTGTTGATTCGATAAGTTGGTACATTTAATATTAGTCGGTTATATGTAATATAGCCGGATTATTAAATCAAGTGTTGATTTGATAATTTAGTGTATAATTGTATATTTCATATACTAATTTACATTAACATATATTAGCTCACTTAAGCATTTATTATTCTCACATGTGCACACTTAAAATATATGTGATATATATTAATTCTGTTTTATTTTGTATCATGTTTGTTGATACACACTACATGGGTGTATGAGACGTACACCATACTAATTAAAATGTTGGGTTTGAAATATTTACAGTAAATCCAAATTAGTGCATAATTAGTCACATGCATGAAGCTTGTGAATGCATTGACTTAGTCCACTAAATTTGTTTTACTTAAGATATTTATTAACTTAACCATTATAATTTAGCCATGGTTATGTCTCTACATGAGTTAGTATATGATACAAACTCACCCATGGTTCTTTCTCTCACCTCATTTTTAGTTCATTCTCATTTCTTTTGCTCATCTTCTTCTTCCTTGAGCAAAAAGCTTGCTAGGGTTTTCTAAAGAGAGAAAATATTGTGAGAAAATAAAATCTAAAGTGAGCCCACTTCCTATTTTATCATCCTATACACTTTCTTGGGTATTATAGGGTGTTCTCTTCACAAAGTTTATGATCTAGTGAAGGGTTAGTTTGAGTTTGAGTCTCCTCGACGTAGATCATCTTCGGCCTCGAAGAATACGAGCAAGCTTGTTCATTTTTCCGAGGGAACCCATACTAGAGTTCGGGAGATCGATGATCGCAGCGAAGGGACGTCAACACGGAGCTTTAGAAGTGGAGGACAGGTCTACAAAGGTTGTATTCCTCATTCGCTTAGTGTAATGGTAGATTACATGTTCATATTGTCTATTCACTCTAGCTTGATCCTAGCTTAGGATTCATTAGCACCTTAGAATTTTTAAATTTAGCATGGTAGTTGATGTGAAAACCCAGTAGGGTGCTAAGGAATCCCAACACGAAAATGTTTTCAAAGATAGTATACAATCATTGCATTTTCATATGATAGAACTCATACTTTTAAAAAGATGTCTTGAATTTATTATGCCGATATTTCAAAACTGCACCTCCACTATTTTCCGAAAAAGGTTTAGATTTCTGGGCTTCGGCTTACTTGAATTACAGCGGGGTCTTATAGACTTCACGTAATTCTCGTGCCGGTCACGTGCCAATTCTGGGTCATGGCATGTATGGCGTTACATATGATGAGTGGGAGCAGAATGTTTGGAATTGGGTGATTAGATCCTCGATATCAAAATTCTTTGTAATTAGTGATGTTTGAGGAAATCGCCTGGGTTAGCCTAATGGCAAACAATTGGTTTTGAATATCCGTTGTTGTGCACCATTTTCAAACTGATATATCTGTACGTTTATTTCATAAAGAAAGATATAACTTTTTGAAATTATCCTTATAACATTTACCTTTATCAGTTGATGATTAGGTAAGGTGCATTCAATAACGGTATAATTCTTCTTAACCAAAAAATATTTTTCAACTTACGACACACAGGGTTTGAGTTAGTAAACTCTAGGGACTTATACAAAATATTGTATGTTGTCCAATGTCCAGTAGGACAAGGGTTGGTACTCGTACTATATTCCATTTACTTATAATTTCTCTTGTTCTGGGCACGCATTTATGCAAGGTCCAAAATCTAAAGAAGTTCATAGGTATAAGAATAAAGTAAAGAACCATACATTGAAAGTATCAGGATTCTTTGAAGTGATCGAAAATGTAGATACTTCTGCTAGGTATTCCACTATAGTAATGTTGATATTATTGTATCTTAGACAGTTTACTTATCCGTGGGTGTGCTCTTTGATGAGTAATGGTGTAAGGGCCCTCTCCCATTAAGGTGGTTGTGCACTGGAAACAGCTGCATACTATTTGAATCTGGTTCCATTTAAATTAGTGCCTCGGTTTCTATATGAATATAGAATGGTTCATATCTTAATGATGTTAAGTTATATGGAGTTTTCCGTCATATACTTAAAACCAGAATCCGGTTAAACTCAAGGCACGTTTCAGTAATGGCAGTTTGTGGGTTATCTCGAGCATAGGCGAGGGATTAACTTTCTACCATTTGCAAGATCAAAATTTATTTTGTTCTTGACTCGCCACAATTTTTAGTAAAATTGATTCTTTTCAGAAAACATTAATGGGAGTATGGTAGAACTAGATGTGATTCCAGAACCACAAACAGTTTCTGAAAATTTAGTAGAACCTAAGAATTCAATTGGATTCGACGATCCGTAAGTCACTCCGCAGATTTAGTGGGTAACCTCGGCCACCCGAGAGGCACTTCGGTTTCCTCATAAACGGTGACAGGGTGGTTTGCATCTTGGTATGATAACCCAAGCTTACTACTACTGCTACCCTTGACTATGAGACCTGGCAGGGGGATGACTCTAGCATCATTCTAAATAGACTTTTAGAAGTGCACGTTTATATGACGCCACCAGATAGTTGTTGTAGTCAGTGGGATCAGCGGAAGCGTGGTGGGAAGGTTGCTTATGTCTATTTATAGACTAAAGCAGGTATATCAGAGATGGATCGTCTGTTTTGATGCGACAGTCATAATGTTTGACTTCATCAAAACAACAAATGAACCTGGTAAGATGGTAATAGGGAGTACTGTTTAGGGATTTTGATGACATGTGAGGTTCCTATACTATGATCGGTTAAACTGTGGTTGTCACAGGTATTTCTTTACACAGAACATGGATAATGTTGCTTTTGCACTAGCTACAGTAAGCAGATATTAATCCAATCCTGGAGAAACAAAGTGAAGCGGTTATAAACATAAGAGAATGTTCTTGGTATATGGTAACAGGCAGCCTCCTATAGGAGGCGGTTACCAGTTATGGCTTCCATTATGACCTGGATGATAGAGTGATTTTCAGAGTTATAAGTTTATCCTCTTGTGAGAGGCAGTATGTTGGACATGGATCCAAACAGATACTGAGGTAGGTATGGCGCAAGATACTGGTTAAATTCAGTAGATGATACAGTCTAAGAACTTTGTTGGATTTAGTGTTCATGTTATGAACTTGGTCCTATCAGATATCCAGACAAGTTCTAAGACAGGTATCACTCATTCCGGGAGATGTTCATTCTCCATGAAATTGAGATATAGAGAGATACAGATAGAAACACTAGAGAGGATCCACTTATTGAGGATATTTCTCGAACACGATTGTTTCTTCTAACTCGGTTTCCGAAACTGATTAGTAGAGATGTTGGGTATTCGGTAGCATACGGGTTGTGCGTACGCAATACCGCAATAATTAGCCATAAGTGCAAGTGGAAGATTGTTGGATATAGTGCCCTCAGGGCAATTATTGTAATCGCAGGCAGGCGATTATGATGATTGAGGGTGGACCAATACGGATAGAACAGTCTCACTCGAGATGATAGTATCTATCTGGTTTGACTTTACCATCATGTACATGTCTTGTATGGTATTGCATATCACTATTACATATTCATAGAGCCCATAGATTTATGCTTGACTACCAGGGTTATTATAATGATCGCACTTGTGAGAACTGAGTAGTCTATAAGCGCATTCTTAAATGTCCCTAGTCATAAGAATATCGAGACTGGGTATCGATATTCCAAAGTAGACTAGTGTATACGTTTCTTGACCCCGACGAGGGGGGATGGACGGTCTCACAGCCATTGGTGTTAGCCAGTCACCGAGATTGTAAACAAGTGCCTATTGGGTTATGAGTTATACTGGACGGACTCGCCGATATCATGCTAGATGATATTATACCTATCGTCAGGTAACAAGTTTCTGGTGGCATTAGTACAGGTTTGTCTGTCGACCCAAGATTGTAACCTTTCAGAAAAATAAAATATTATTTTGGGACCTACATAAATAAAATAATTAAATTCATGAACACTATAAAGGTATAGAAATTGGTTTTAATGAAATGGTATAATTATATACTGATAGTTTGGAAAATTAATAAGAATTATTGATTTTGAAAGAAATTATGTGAAATGAGCATTTATAGATTTTTAAATAATTATTGGTAAATGGGTTAATTACTAAACTCGATTAGCATTTACTAATTTTGCATTAAGTATGTTATGTGCATGTGGCCTGCAACAAATCATGTTGCAAAAACCACTTGTTACATTTATTTTACTTATGGCTTTGTTTTGTTTTAAATGAGAAAATAAAAAGAAAATGGAAAAGATAATTTGTTGGAGAGAAAGAGATGGTGGGGACCATGAAGTATGGGCATGTGAGAGGGTAGGAGAGAGAGAGACTGAGAAACTTCTACATCATTCCTTGGCTTTCTTCCATTTCTTCATTTTTCTTCACCTCCCCATTTTCTTCACCTCATTTCCCCATCTCCCGCCACCTCCTCTACCACCCATGGCCATCCCCAAAATCCTCACAAAACCCCACGATCCCTTCATAAAAATTGATCTCTACCTCACCACAAACCCCATGATCGAATCAAAATTGGACTTTGAGCACTTGTGATTATCTAGGGCTTTTCCGTAGTTGCCAAATGAGGTAAATTCCATGTCTTTAGCTAATCTTTTGGTTTTCCTAGCATCTTATAGTAGTTTAGAGTTAGCTAAGTGTAGTTAGGGATCTTTAAGAATTTCTAGTTGGGGTTTAGGTGATATGTTGATGTATGAAGGTGAAATTGAAGTTTAGATAGTGAATAAACCCCTGTAGTGTTAAGATTATGGACTAAACCCCATGACTTGAACTTTCGATTTGCCGATATCGGGTTTTTGTGGGAATTGTGATGATTTTTAGCGATCTGCTATCACCCGGAGGACCTGAAAAATAATTAGTGATCACTAAGAGATGTGTAGGCAACCTAGAAGCTAACCCTAAAACCAGAGAACCCCATTCCTTTCCTTGGCCGCAAAAATACCCTTTCTGGCCGAAATTTACGGCCTAGGTATGAGGGAATAGGTTCGTGTTTGGATCATAGCTCCCTTGTCCAGTAATTAGAGCTATCCTATATGCAACTTATCCCAATTTGACCTGAGGCAAAATCTGGAGGCGCTTTCTTGAGTTGTTGATTTCGTTTCACGAACTTTTAATGACTTTAGTTTTGGTATTGTGTTTTATCTCGGTCACTTGACGTTCGAAAGTCGATATCGGGAGTTGTTTAGTTATTCTTTCTTGCGTAGATCATAGGTTCTAACCTATGTGTGTTTCGTGTGCCGTTTTGGTTTTCGCATTGGATTCATGTTTACGATACGGCGCATTTGAAATGTAGGTACGTTCATGTGGACTTCAGGATGACGAGGAGAGAGTGGCGTCATTGACTTCGGCAAGCGAGGATCGAGGTGAGTAGATGTATATCTACGGGGGAAGTTGGTTGGATGCCGTATAGCACCCTCGCAACAGTAGAATGGAGTATTACTATATTATTAAGTTTGGATGCTATATTTGGATACTTAGCAATTAGGGTATTTAGAAGACCTTAGGTTGATCTGGGAAGACCTATCCATAGGATGATTACCTTGGCGGCGAATCGCAGGTTATATGTGGACACACATACGCGCGCGCGCACATAATTGATTTTGTGTGTATATGGGTATATATATATATACATGTATGTGTGTATGTGTGTGTGTGCTTGTGTGTGTGTGTGTGTGTGTAAACACACATATACACGGGTGATGAGGATAGTATATGGTATATGGAAATGAGTCGATATAATCGGGCATGATGCCGTGAGATTATGATATGTGTTTGAGTCGTGATATGATATACAATATGATATTATAATAGATCGTTGGGTGATGTGTATTCATACATACGATAATATGTGAGTTGATGGTATTAGAATGTACGAGACCTTAGATCCGTACCCCTGATCATGATATTGTACGATGATGATACCGTATGAATGATGATATTATGTATGATTTTGACCTGTACCCTCGATTTTGAGGATGTCGTATGATGGATATTACCGTACGAGACTTATAAGATGATTGATCTGCACTCTTGACTCGAGGATGCCGTACTATGTATTATACAGTACGTGGCGCTATGAGGCTGGATCGCCGACTACTAGGTATATCGACTCAGAATATATATGTAGATTTTCTTAGACTTCCGACTAGTTCCTTAGTTTAGTCTTTTAGTTGTTTAGATAGATGCTAGACTAGGCTCGAGTCATACCTATTTTCAAAACTAACGAATCGTGAGTATTTTCAAAGGACAACCCGAAGGATTCTACGGATATTTCAAAGGACATATCTTTTCTCAAAAACACTGTAGCCCCTACTTTTCTACAAACCACAATTCGTGCTATTTCAGTAAACTAAAACTGCATGACTCGTACACCGACATGTATATTGATTAATATTACATTTACTATTCACTTTTCTGTTTTATTTATGTTGTTCTCATTGCATTGCGTATTTATTACATGTGTTTCTTTAGCTATTATGAATCCCGTCTGTTAGGATAACAACACCATTACCGATGATGCGTATGTTCCACGTACACTTGCCTGCCGGCTCATACACAACATCATCGGTAATTGCCATGTCACGTACACTTTAGAAAACGTCACTTCATTAGTATAACCTACTAGTTGGTAGTTTCAACATATGATTAGTATGCTTGCTCTCATATGCTAGTTTAGATATTACATTCCTTACTTAGATACCCCATGCATTTATATATTCATTCTATTATGCAATATTGTGGAGCTTTATGCCGATATTCACTGCTCATTGACTCTTGATTTTGGGATTTTGGATTTTCCATGAGATTTGTGGATTTGGGGGAAAACCGCAAGAATTTTATAAACTCACTATCATTTTAAAAATGCAAGTTGCGGTTTTCTCGTGATATGATGTATATGGCGTCCACCATGAGTTTTCCTGATTGAGTTGTTTTTCTAGAGCCGATTCGAGGAGTAGGATGAACCGTTTCGGGTACATAGTGGACCCGGTAAGGTATCTCGGGGAAAGAAGCTCGAGTTGTAGACGATGAGCCTGGCAGGGGCAGACTACCTACCGGTGATATTTGGCACGGCGGATATCTGGAAGATACCGACCATAGTCGTGAGATTGGATGATATGGGCCGATCTGGACTGACGGAGCCCGGGATTTGAGGATTTTGTGTCGATGTTTGACACGAATTTCTGTCGATTTCATTGATGATACTCCAGTTTGTATACTAAAATCTTACAGAGATAAGAACACAGCTTTCTCATACAGATATATTCTGATTTCATTTTTGATGCATTCATACATCATATATATGACTTTTGGCTTACTTGAATTAGGTGGAGTCCTATAGACCTCACATGATTCAAGTGCCAGTCACGTGGCTTTTCCTGGTCATGACAAAGTTGGTATCAGAGCGTTAGGTTTAACCTTGGTTCGAGTCTTGGTTTGACTATGCGGAGTCTAGGGCGTATATTTATATTCGAAACCTAGGCTTGACCATACGGAACTTTGACTTGGCTGAGGGCGTATTAAACCCGAACTTTCATCGCGTAGGTTGACCTTGGTTGATGGAGTAGGTGACTTAAGTAGACTGACGTACCGTGGGTATGTTCTGCGACATACGTACGATACGCTACTCCGCTTAAGAAGCCTTAGGATGTACATTTCTTAGGCACTGTATTTCTATTCGTTCCTATGATCTATCCTCAACGATGTCGGAATGTGGTTTCTGTTACCACGGTTACATGAGCAGAGAGAGCTGTGGCTAGAGGTGCGATCAGCATGAGCTCGTCATGAACGAGGACTGACCAGGGCATAATTGTAGGGTTCGTTTCAACGGCAGCAAGGTTTCGGGAGGCATCATCCATGCCATTTTAAAAATTTTGCCATGAAAAGGAACTCTAAACTAGAATCGTTGCTAGAAATAGAATACGGAAACAAAGTAAACTATTTACAACTAAGTGAAAACGAAATACAACCTTTGTAGATCGATCCTTCACTTCATAAGCTCCATGTTGTAGTCCCTTCGCTGCAATCGTGGTTCTCCCGGACTCTTGCATGGCTTCACGAGGCAAAAGGAGCGACCTTGCTTGAAGTCTTCGAGGCCGAAGATGATCTACGTCGAGGGGATGCCAACTCAAGCTACTACTTCACTAACTAAAGAATTAGTGAAGCAAACACCCTATACTAAAGTGCTAATCTAGTAGAGGATGGAGAAATAGGAAGTGGGCTCACTTTAGAATTTTTTTTCTCACTTTACTTTCTCACTTAATCAAAACCTAGAGAGCTTTTGAGCTCATGGAAGAAGATGAACAAAATGAGATAAGGATAATTATAAAGTGAGTGAGCTAACCATGGTGAGTAGGTATCATATACTAACTCATGTAGAGACATAACCATGGCTAATCCAAAATGGTTAGGTTAATAAAAATCTAAAGTAAAAACAAAGTGAGTGGACTTTGTCAAAGCAATCCACAAGCTTCTACAAGCTTCATGCTTGTGACAAAAGCTCCACTAATTTGTAATTACCTTAAATGATTATAACCCACCATTTAAAATAGAATGGTGTATGTCTTACACACCCATGTATGTTGTATCAACAACCATGATACAAAAAGAAAAACACAATTTAATATATATCACATATATATTAAAGTTGTGCACATGTGAGAAAAACAAATGCTTAAGTGAACCAATGCTAGTTAATGTAAATTAGTATATCACATATACAATTATACACTAAATTATCAAATCAACACTTGACTTAATAATCCGGCTATATCACATATAACCAACTAACATATAAAGTATCGTCTTATCGAATCAACCCTTGATTCGATGACCCGGCTATATCACATATAACCGACCGATACAAAAAGTCGCAAGAATAGAATACGGTATCACATACACGCATTATTCTCGATCCACGCATATCATATATGTGCTCCTATTTCGTTTTTCCTGAGCCAGTAAAACCTCTATATAGGACTCTAAAGACTCGTCAATACGCCGGCAGTAGGTGATGATCATATCAAGCACCCACAAGCCGTCAGCGGTACTAGCTGGATGTAACGGCTACCCGGGTATTGAGCGATCAAAAGATCAGCAAGCAAGACCGCTCCAACTCCTGCAAAAGCCTGACGGTAACACTTGCCGTACAGTCCGGTCTCCTCATCTGATATGTCGCATATCAAGTCTAGGGATGGTAAATGTCAGACCCCAATAACCGATAAGTCATGCCGATGTGAGGCTCATAACGGGTCGAGAAACAACTGGTAACACTTAACAATAAATCTCTAAAACAGCCCTGGCCAGGGACTTCCCTGTTATGGCTAATCGAGCAAAGCGCAACATCAACCCCTAATACCGGGAGAGACGAAACCCCTCCTATCGCTCATTGCCTCCATGTGACTCGGGATTGTACCCAAAAACCACCGTTTTGCACGCCCTCTTGGACGTAGTAAGGGGGAAATCAAAGCACAGTGGGAATCACACAAGACTCTATGATGACTGCCATCTGACATGAGGTATAATACCATCAAGTGTACAAGTGTCACCAGATAACTGCCATCTGACATGAGGTATAATACCATCTTGGAGTTCTCGGCGAGTCCGTCCAGTATACCCAGTCTCCACTGAGCACCCGTATACATTCTCTGATGTTAAATACCAATGGATATGGGATCATCCATCACCCATCTCATGGGTCGAGAAGCGTATACGCTAGTCTACTCTGGTTTATCGATGCCCTGTCTCGATACACCCACGACTAGGAACGTAAAGGATGAACTTATGGACTACCATGGCCCTACTAGTATGATCTGCATCATAGTCCTGGTAGTCAAGTACACATCCTAATGGTTTTACCAACATGTAACCATAAGACAGTATCAAGAGACTAGTATACATTTTAAGATAAAAAGCAACCAAATAGCATACGATCATATCGAGCAAGAAAGTCCTCTATATATATGTCCAAGCATCCAATATAATATACATCATCTGTACAATACTGGCCTCTAGGGCATACATACAACTAACAATCTCCCACTTGCACTAGGGCCAGCTGCTGTAGTATCGCATACCAAGCATCCCGAAGAGTCTCTCAAACTGTATCTGGGGAATGACTTTCATGAGTGGATCCGCTGTGTTGTTCTTCGTGTCAACCCTCCTGACCTCGATCTCCCAGCGATCAACTATCTCCCGGATTAGGTGATACCGCCTCAGAATATGCCGGGATCGCTGATGGGACCTGGGTTCCTTGGCCAAAGCCACCGCTCCATTGTTATCACAATACAAAGGTATTGGATCCTTAATGGATGGAACCACACCAAGTTCAGTTATGAACTTATTGATCCAGACAGCCTCTTTGGCAGCATCGTTGGCAGCGATGTATTCCGGCTCCATCGTCGAGTCTGCTACGGTTTCCTGCTTGGAACTCTTCCAGTATACCGCCCCTCCGTAGAGGGTAAAGACAAATCCCGAGTGCGAGTTAGAGTCTTCCTTATCACTCTGGAAGCTCGAATCGGTAAAGGACTCCACTTGGAGTTCTCCGTTACCATACACTAAGAGCATCTCTTTAGTCCTTCGTAAGTACTTGAGAATGCTCTTCACAACTGTCCAGTGACTCTCTCCAGGATCATCTTGATACCTACTCACTACACTTAGTGAGTGTGCTACATTGGGTCTGGTACATGGCATCGCGTACATGATAGAGCCTACTGCCGAAGCATAGGGTATCCCTTTGTAAGTCCACGTTGCGACCCCCGGTTCTTACGGGGAGGCGGAAACGGTATAAAAGTCAAATTTTTAGCGCATGGGGCAACATGGACTAACAAAGTCGGGATCTTTTCTAAACTAAACTAGCAAACATGCAAAGGAGAGTTAACTACTCGGCAAAGTGGTTATACCTAACTTGAACTCCTTCTTCTTGAAACCTAGTAGAGGTTGATGGTTCTCTTCTCGTCGCCTTCTTCCGTCGAAGATGGATCCACCTGAGGGTTCAACCTTCGGGCTCTTTCTCGAACTTGGAGAGAACTAGAATCTTCGGCTTGCTAAACCTTTGATCCTAGAGTGAGTAGAGAGTGTCTAAAGGGTGCTTTTCTTTTAAGGAGAGGGATTCTCAACACATGAGAAGGGTTCTCCTTTTGCTAGAGTAAGAAGAAGATGAAGTGAGGAGAGAGAAGCCAAATGATAGAATGAGCTCTTTTCTTTTTGCAACCATAAAAAAAAGCAAAAGAATTATCAAATTAATAATAATAATGAAAATGAAAAGGTTGATGGAAGGTTTAGAAATGACCATTATCATTTCAAACATTAAATGAATTTTCTAGAATCAAAGAGCATCTTTCTTTTGTAATGATGATGGTCAAAACTTCAACCATGGTCAACAAGTCAACCATGGTCAACAAGTCAACAAAAAAACCAACCATGACACAATTTCATTTTATTAATATTATTAATTGATATAACATAAATCCATTAGGGTTTGGAAAAAGACGACTGTCAACTGTGCATACGCACCCGTTCCGAAACCCTAATGAAAGTCCTCTTCCTCCTCCTCAAATAACTGTGCATACACACCTGCATTCTTGTTCCGAGGAACATGAATACTGAGAGATAAAAGCAACCCCAAAACATATACCACTATCTGACTCAAACCAGAGCCAGCCAGTAATATCCGTCCGGACTCCAAACGTGCATAAGTGCGCGGATGAGAACGAACCCTGTCGCAAAACCATGCGACCTCTACTCTGTTTTGCCCAGAGGCGAGTACCCTCTGTGTGGGACTCTAAAGACTCGACACTACGCTGGCAGTGGGTTTAACCACAGACCGCAAGCGGCACTAGCTATGCGTAACGGTCCCCAGGTAGATGCCGACAAGAAGGCTGACGAGGTGAAACCCCATCTGTACTCCTACTGAGTCTGAATGTGACAGTCTCCGTACAGTCCGGTCTGTTCGTATGATACATCGCATGTCGGGCCTAGGGGGCGGTAAAACGTCAGTCCCCTAATAGCGGTACAAGTCGTGTCGGAGTGAAGCCCAAAACACCCTGAGATAACACAGGAAGCCTACCAGTATATCACGCTTGCCCTGGCCAGGGACTACTCGTGTAATGGCTCTCGTAGACACAGCGCGATGTCAACCCCCAATACCGGGAGAGACGAATCCTGTCTAACCGTCACTGCCTCCAAGTGCTTCGGGACTGTACCCAACTACTACTCGTTTGCACGACTCCTTTGAGCCGTGGTAGGGTAGTAATCAAAGTACAGTGGGAACACACTCGAGGCGAAGTGACAGTGTCAAGTCAGCGGACTAAGCTGTACTCATGTCACCTGGGAACTGATAACTGATGATAGGTATAATACCAACCTGTCAGTTCCCGACGAGTCCTGTCCAGTGTACTCGTAACCCAACGAGCACCCGTATACTATCTCCAGTATGACGTACTGATGGCTGTAGGACAGACCATCTCCCACACAGGGATGAGAAGCGCATACGCTAGTCTACTCCGTAGTATCGATGCCCTGTCTCGATAGTCCTGCGACTAGGGACTGTATAAGGATGTGCTTATAGATTACCCAGCCCCCACTAGTGTGACTGCCATCACAACGCTGGTAATCAAGCAAAGATCCTAAGGGCTCCACTAATGCGTATAAGTGATATACTGAAATAATCACAAGTACACATTGAAGTAGAAACAAACCAAGTAGCATACTACTATATTGAGCAAGATTGTTTATACAAGGTGAATATCCCAAGCTTCCATTAAGTAATATACAAACTAGTATGATACAGTAATGGCCTCTAGGGCATATACACTAACAATCTCCCACTTGCACTAAGGCCATGTACTAGAGTATCGAAGACCTATCATCTCGATCAGCCGCTCGAACTGAGTCTGGGGTAAGGCCTTGGTGAATGGATCTGCAGTGTTCTCTTCTGAAGCAACCCTCCGAACCTCGATCTCATTGCGATCCACGATCTCCCTGATCAGGTGATACTGCCTCAAGATGTGCCTGGTCTCTGATGGGACCTGGGTTCTTTCGCTAAAGCTATAGCCCCGTTGTTGTCGCAATACAGAGGTATTGGGTCAATAATGGACGGAACCACCTGAAGTTCTTTTAAGAACTTCCTCATCCAGACAGCTTCTTTTGCGGCATCAGATGCAGCGATATATTACGCTTCCATAGTCGAGTCTGCAACGGTTTCCTGTTTGGAGCTCTTCCAACACACCGCCCCCCCCATTGAGGGTAAAGACAAAACCCGACATGGACTTGGAATCATCCTTGTCACTCTGGAAGCTGGAGTCAGCAAAGGCCTCGATCTGGAGGTCTTTTCCGCCATACACCAAGAACATCTCCTTAGTCCTTCTCAGGTACTTGAGAATGTTCTTTACCGCTATCCAGTGTTTCTCCCCAGGGTTTGACTGATACCGGCTTACCACACTCAGTGCATAAGCTACATCCGGTCTGGTACACAACATCGCATACATTATAGAGCCTACCGCAGAAGCGTAGGGTATAATAGACATGCGATCCCTCTCCAAATCAGTCTTGGGAGACATCTCTTTAGAGAGGGTGATCCCGTGACAAGCCGGTAGGTTACCGCGCTTGGAATCTTCCATACTGAATCTCTTCACTATGGTGTCGATGTACCTGGACTGAGAAAGTCCTAATATCCTCTTGGATCTATCACGATGGATCCGGATCCCCAGGATGTATGAGGCATCACCCAGGTCTTTCATGGAGAACCTGTGCGACAAGAACCCCTTGACAGATTGTAGCATAGGAATGTCATTTCCTATTAAGAGAATGTCATCCACGTATAAAACAAGGAATACTACAGTTCTCGCTACAAATCTACTATAGATGCATGGTTCATCTGGATTTTTGATAAAGCCAAATTCCTTGACCGTCTCATCAAAACAGATGTTCCAACTCCGCGATGCCTGCTTTAGTCCATAGATGGACTTAAGCAACTTGCATACCTTTCCGCTGCTCCCACTCTGAATGAAACCCTCTGGCTGATCCATATAGACACACTCCTCTAAATTTCCATTTAGAAAAGCGGTCTTTACGTCCATCTGCCAAATTTCATAATCGTGGAAGGCAACAATGGCAAGAAGGATCCGAATGGATTTCAGCATAGCCACTGGAGAAAAGGTTTCGTCATAGTCCAAGCCAGGTCTTTGACGGAAACCCTTTGCTACAAGTCTAGCTTTATAGGTCTCAACCTGTCCATCTACACCAATCTTCCTTTTGAAGATCCACTTGCATCCTACGGATTTTACCCCGTCTGGAGCAATGTCCAACGTCCATACTTTGTTGGTGTACATGGACTCCATTTCGGTCCGCATTGCATCTAGCCATTTTACCGAGTCAACGCTCTGAACGGCCTGTTGGAAGCTAGTAGACTCATCATAATCTATGATGCAATCCTCTCTATCCCCGTCTATGAGAAAACCGTAGTATCTCTCGGGCGGATGAGACTGCCTACTACTCCTGCGGAGCGGCGTAGGAATGTCCTGTTCATTTGAACCCTCTGGTTCCATTAAGCTTTCAGTAATAGTCTGTGGTTCTGGAATTTCTTCCAGTTCTACTGCGCTCCCACTTGTTTCTTTTTCTATGAACTGGTGTTCTAGAAATTGGGCATGACGATAAACAAGAACTTTTTGTTCCTCTTCGTAGTAGAAGAGATATCCCTTGGAATTCTTTTGATATCCCACAAACATACATAGTACTGAGCGTGCCTCGAGCTTGTCCGCATGCTGCTTTTTAACAAAAGCTGGACTTCCCCAAGTCTTAATGTGACTGAGATGGGGCCTCTTCCCACACCACATCTCATATGGTGTAGTAGGCACAGTCTTAGTAGGAACTCGGTTCAAAAGGTACGCAGCTGATTCTAGCGCATACCCCCAGAATGATCGCGGTAACTCAGCGCTACTCATCATGGACCGTACCATATCCAATAGGGTTCGGTTCTGTCTCTCCGATACACCGTTGTGTTGCGGAGTGTATGGAGGAGTAAGCTGAGAGAGAATTCCGTTCTCTTTTAAATAATTCAGGAACTCGGCACTCAAGTATTCTCCATCTCGATCCGATCTTAGAATCTTGATACTTTTGCCGGTTTGGTTTTCCACTTCATTCTTATATTCCTGGAATTTTTCAAAGGCTTCGGACTTATGTTTCATTAAGAAGACATAACCGTACCTTGAGAAATCATCCGTAAAAGTAATGAAGTAAGAGTAACCGCTTCGCGCATGTGTAGACATTGGACCGCACACGTCGCTGTGTACGAGCCCTAAGAGCTCACTCGCTCTTACTCCGTGTCCAGTGAACGGAGTCTTTGTCATCTTTCCTTTGAGACAGGATTGACAAGTGGAATACGATTGATATTCGAACGGATCCAAATACCCTTCTGTATGTAACTTAGTCAACCTTCTCTCATTGATGTGACCCAGTCTACAATGCCATAAGAAAGTCTGATTGATTTCCGGAGACTTTCTTTTGTGTGTATTCTGGACATTGAAAATCTGTGGTTGGTTTAACACGTATATACCATTGCTCAATGCACCTGACCCAATCAGAACTTGATTAAGGTGAATGTTTACAACATTACTTACAAACGCAAATTCATAACCTTCTTTAGAAACCAAAGATACAGAAATGATATTACAAGTTGCGTTGGGTACAAAAAAGCAATTACGCAAAACCAAAACATGCCCATCTGACATTCCCAGGTGATAGTCCCCCACGGCTTTAGCATCTATGCTAGCTCCGTTTGCAACTCTGAGGGTCATGTCTCCTGCCTTCAAAAACCTACGGTTTCTCAACGCCTGCAATGAATTACAGATATGAGATCCTGATCCGGTATCCAATACCCAGGAAGTAGAGTTTATCGAAAGACAGTTTTCAATAACATACACACCTGAAGCTGAAGCCGCAACCTGCTTCAGTTCCTGTATCCTGGCCTTCCAAGCCCTGCAATCTTTCTTCCAGTGTCCACTCTTATGACAATAGAAGCATTCTTCCTTTCCCACAAGCTTCCCCGCTATCTTTGTTGCCATTTCTTTTCCGTTCGTACCCACTTTACTAACACCGCCCCTTGGTTTGGCGGGGGTTTTCTTCCTCTTTCCCTTGGCTTTCGCCTTGGACCTAGAGGAAGAAGATCCTCCTACAAACAAAGCGGGTGTTTCCCTACCTTTCTGTAGGGTTCCCTCTGCGCTCCTCAACATGTCGAGGAGTTCTCAAAGTTCAACTTCCTTTTCTTGTAAGTTGATGTTCAGTATAAACTGGGCGTAAGTGGATGGAAGGGACTGGAGAATTAAATCCGTGTAGAGTTCACTTTCCAATGTGGTCCCAAGTTCCGTGAGCTCCTCAATGTAGCCAATCATCTTAAGCACGTGGTCCGCTACCGATGATCCGACGGCCAACTTTGCCGAAAATAACTTTTTCGACACTTCGTATGTTGCGATACGAGACTGCTCTCCATACAGTTCTTTTGTATGAAGAAATATGGATTCCAAGTCCATATTCTCGTGCCTCCTCTAATGTTCATTGTCCATCGAGGCAAGTACGAGGCACCTGGCCTTCGCGCTATCAATCTCCCAGGTCTTACGGATTTCCTTATCCGCGACGCTGGAGGTGGGACTTGGGACGGGGGGAGCTTTGGTGGTAAGAAGATACCCCAGCTTGTCGTAAGTGATTGCCATCTTGACATTCCTGAGCCAATCTTTGTAGTTTGGCCCTGTCAATATATTTTTATCTAGAAGTAACTTAAGTCCAGTCATGTCGATTGGTCGCTGCAATTAGGAGAGAGAGAAGAAACACTTTAGCACGATGCTCTTGCAAGTTTAGAATGGTTTTTAGTTTTTCTAAACAGGATGGCTCCCACTGTCTCTCGAATCCCTCCTCAAACCATAAAGGAAGAATTAGTCGGGATCAATCCCACCGTACAATACTTGCTTAACCGTTCAGCCAGGCCAGTGCCGGTACTTCGAGGGAGGTTTTCCAACGCTTTCGCGAAGTTCCTTAATTAAATAACCTCTTTTCCCTGGGGGCGTAGCCCCGCTAACACCTTTCTAGGCACCTACTAGGTTTATAGCATTGATCGTTTAGTGAGAAATTTCCCGAGGAGTAGCATATACTCACAGTAGGATCGGGATCCAAATATCATCGCGTGACGAAACTGAAGGAATCCTACCAGAATCACCACACTCCAAATGGTATGCAAATCTAGCAAGTTTCAGTACTTATGAAACTCCCGATGTGGATTTTTGCCCCATGCTCTAATGACCTTGACTTTGGCCAAAATATCATAAGTCACATGTCAAGTTCTACCCGTCACTATCCAGGTTAATTTGGATCCACCCGTACCTACCCTTGACTTTGGCCAAAATGGCAGTACGACTGTCCCAAACCAACGCCTCTATCTATGCTACACATGAACACCCAATAGCTACCAATCACTATGCCTTGACTTTGGCCAACATACATAGCTTGAATACTATTGCCTATTCATGCGAAACGACGGAGGGCTACGAATGGTTTTGGTAAAACCGTGAACGTAGTGAACTTGATATAATCGATGGAACGAGATAGCTTTTAGAAGGAGTGGCTCAAGCTCCGCATTTAAAAGTTAGTTTTGAAAAGAACCGAGTGGTTTTTCGAAAGTGTTCCAACGATTTTAACTTGGTTTATTATCTTGCATTAGTTCTTTTAATGCGTGATATTCTTGCATTAGTTCTTTTAATGTGTCCCATCATTTAATCCTACCATTGCAAAAAACAACCAAAATATGATGTACGCTTATGCCATTCGCATTCGCCACGGGGCCCCGTCATCACCCGTTAGGTTACTTAACTAACGACAGAGCGGGGGCTGGGCTAGCGCGGCTGTAAAACATAAGCAACGCCTAAATAGTTATAAATATAGCAATGATAGACATTACAGATCACAGATGAATACATTGGATATACTAGGAATCCGCAATCCGTTCGAGCCTGCAACGAAAAGCGGATTACACGGTCGCGGTGAATAGCCAATACCCCACCCAAGACCCCTACGGGTGCGGCAAACTACCCGCCAAGTACTCGGCAGTTTGTGCACCCCTCCATGGGTCTTTCCTAGGAGCAAAAACAGTAAAAAGAATTATACAATGACAGCTACAACCCCGACCCGGTTGTGCGGCCAAACAAATAATAATATTACATCAATTTACATTTACAATGAATGAAAGAAAAACAAAAACTCATCTCACATCCACCCCGGCTATTCACCCGCGACAGTCCAACACATTCATATACACATTCCAATACCAAACACAGATCACAGAGATGTATAACCCCGACTAATTGACTTATAGCGATTATCCGACGTTCAATACATTCAAACATCATAGATATAACCAATATAGTCCAAGTGTAGTGAAGTTCGGAAAAAATACGGAATTATAGGCCCCCAAAAACAAATTTCTATTCTGGAAAATCTGGGCACATATAATATATCTTAAAAATCCTAAAACCCTACCAGAAGAACACTGCACAAAACCCGATCACGAGAGGACCCTAAACGGCGGTGGTTCCGCGGCAAATGCCTACCTCATGCCGCGGAACCGCGGCAGTTTGAAAGAATCAGGGGATCGTTTTTCTTGGGTGTTCACACAAAACCCTGAGCCGAATTTAGGTGTATAACAAATCTTGTTTTGACCAGAAAAATTTTTAACAGAAACTAGGGTTTTGTAAAGGTCTGGTTTTTGGATTTTTCGGTTCCGAACTTCGTTACACTTCACTACCAAGCTAGTTTAAGTTTAGTTAGGCTCTGATACTATTGTAAGTCCACGTTGCGACCCCCGGTTCTTACGGGGAGGCGGAAACGGTATAAAAGTCAAATTTTTAGTGCATGGGGCAACATGGACTAACAAAGTCGGGATCTTTTCTAAACTAAACTAGCAAACATGCAAAGGAGAGTTAACTACTCGGCAAAGTGGTTATACCTAACTTGAACTCCTTCTTCTTGAAACCTAGTAGAGGTTGATGGTTCTCTTCTCGTCGCCTTCTTCCGTCGAAGATGGATCCACCTGAGGGTTCAACCTTCGGGCTCTTTCTCAAACTTGGAGAGAACTAGAATCATCGGCTTGCTAAACCTTTGATCCTAGAGTGAGTAGAGAGTGTCTAAAGGGTGCTTTTCTTTTAAGGAGAGGGATTCTCAACACATGAGAAGGGTTCTCCTTTTGCTAGAGGAAGAAGAAGATGAAGTGAGGAGAGAGAAGCCAAATGATAGAATGAGCTCTTTTCTTTTTGCAACCATAACAAAAAGCAAAAGAATTATCAAATTAATAATAATAATGAAAATGAAAAGGTTGATGGAAGGTTTAGGAATGACCATTATCATTTCAAACATTAAATGAATTTGCTAGAATCAAAGAGCATCTTTCTTTTGTAATGATGATGGTCAAAACTTCAACCATGGTCAACAAGTCAACCATGGTCAACAAGTCAACAAAAAAACCAACCATGACACAATTTAATTTTATTAATATTATTAATTGATATAACATAAATCCATTAGGGTTTGGAAAAAGACGACTGTCAACTGTGCATACGCACCCGTTCCGAAACCCTAATGAAAGTCCTCTTTCTCCTCCTCAAATAACTGTGCGTACACACCTGCATTCTTGTTCCGAGGAACATGAATACTGAGAGATAAAAGCAACCCCAAAACATATACCAGTATCTGACTCAAACCAGAGCCAGCCAGTAATATCCGTCCGGACTCCAAACGTGCACAAGTGCGCGGATGAGAACGAATTCTGTCGCAAAACCATGCGACCTCTACTCTGTTTTGCCCAGAGGCGAGTACCCTCTGTGTGGGACTCTAAAGACTCGACACTACGCTGGCAGTGGGTTTAACCACAGACCGCAAGCGGCACTAGCTGTGCGTAACGGTCCCCAGGTAGATGCCGACAAGAAGGCTGACGAGGTGAAACCCCATCTGTACTCCTACTGAGTCTGAATGTGACAGTCTCGGTACAGTCCGGTCTGTTCATCTAATACATCGCATGTCGGGCCTAGGGGGCTGTAAAACGTCAGTCCCCTAATAGCGGTACAAGTCGTGTCGGAGTGAAGCCCAAAACACCCTGAGATAACACTGGAAGCCTACCAGTATATCTCGCTTTCCCTGGCCAGGGACTACTCGTGTAATGGCTCTCCTAGACACAGCGCGATGTCAACCCCCAATACCGGGAGAGACGAATCCTGTCTAACCGTCACTGCCTCCAAGTGCTTCGGGACTGTACCCAACTACTACCCGTTTGCACGACTCCTTTGAGCCGTGGTAGGGTAGTAATCAAAGTACAGTGGGAACACACTCGAGGCGAACTGACAGTATCAAGTCAGCGGACTAAGCTGTACTCATGTCACCTGGGAACTGATAACTAACGATAGGTATAATACCAACCTGTCAGTTCCCGACGAGTCCTGTCCAGTGTACTCGTAACCCAACGAGCACCCGTATACTATCTCCAGTACGACATACTGATGGCTGTGGGACAGACCATCTCCCACACTGGGATGAGAAGCGCATACGCTTGTCTACTCCAGAGTATCGATGCCCTATCTCGATAGTCCTGCGACTAGGGGCCTGTATAAGGATGTGCTTATAGATTACCCAGCCCCCACTAGTGTGACTGCCATCACAACGCTGGTAATCAAGCAAAGATCCTAAGGGCTCCACTAATGCGTATAAGTGATATACTGAAATAAACACAAGTACACATTGAAGTAGAAACAAACCAAGTAGCATACTACTATATTGAGCAAGATTGTTTATACAAGGTGAATATCCCAAGCTTCCATTAAGTAATATACAAACTAGTATGATACAGTAATGGCCTCTAGGGCATATACACTAACACCCTTGCATGCGAGCTCTCTCCAAATCAGTCTTGGGAGACATATTTTTGGAGAGAGTGAGCCCAGAGATCTTGGGTAAAAACCCACGCTTGGATTCTTCCATACTAAACCGCTTTAGTATGGTGTCAATGTACCTGGATTGGGACAATCCCAATATCCGTTTAGATCTATCTCTATAGATCTTAATCCCTAAGATGTGGGGGGCATCCCCTAGATCTTCCATTGAGAATCGTTGTGATAAGAAGAGCTTGACCGATTGCAGCATAGAAATGTCATTTCCTATCAAGAGTATGTCGTCCACGTACAATATGAGGAAGAAAACCTAACTTTTTGCTACCTTCTTGTATATACAAGGTTCATCTACGTTTTTGACGAAATCAAACTCTTTGATAACGACGTCAAAGCAGATTTTCCAACTCTGCGATGCTTTCTTTAATCCATAAATGGATTTAAGCAGCTTGCACACCTTCCTGCTGCTCCCACTAGTTACGAAGCCCTCTGGCTGAGTCATGTACACGCTCTCTTCTAAATCACCATTTAGAAAGGCGGTCTTAACATCCATTTGCCAGATTTCGTAGTCTTGATATGCAGCAATGGCTAGCATGATCCGGATGGATTTAAGCCTAGCCACGGGAGAAAATGTTTCGTCATAGTCTACACCTGGTCGTTGATGAAAACCCTTTGCAACAAGTCTAGCTTTGAATGTCTCCACTTTCCCATCTACACCAAGTTTTTTTCTTGAAGATCCACTTGCTCCCAATGGGTTTTACCCCTTCAGGAGCATCTTCCAAAGTCCATACTTTGTTGGTGTACATGGATTCCATCTCAGACCGCATTGCATCCGGCCATTTCACTGAGTCACCACTCGTGATGGCCTGCCCGAAGCTAGTTGAGTTATCATCCTCCATAATGCAATCCTCACTCCCACCATCCATGAGAAAACTGTAGTATCTCTCAGGTGGGTGAGGAACCCTACTAGATCGGCGGAGTGGCTGGGGTTCATCGGGAACTACCGAATCCTATGGTTCCACCAAATCTTCTGTTGTGATTTGTACAGCTGGAACTTCTTCCAGTTCTACCTCAGAGCCACTAATCTCTTTTGCAAGAAATTCCTTTTCTAAAAAGGTGGCGTGTTGAGCAACAAACACCCATTGTTCCTCACTGTGGTAGAAGATATACCTTCGCGAATGCTTAGGATATCTAACAAACTTACACAAAACAGACCTTGCCTCGATTTTGTCCGGTTTTTGTCTTTTGACATAGGCCGGGCAACCCCATATCTTAATAAAATTAAGATATGGACTCTTCCCCTCCCATATCTCATATGGGGTGGTAGGCACAGATTTGGTAAGAACTCTATTCAGTAGGTATGCCGCTGTCTCCAGTACATACCCCCAGAAGGAAATAGGTAACTCAGCTATGCTCATCATAGAGCGCACCATATATAATAGGGTGCGGTTCCTCCGTTCCGATACACCGTTGTGCTGTGGTGTATATGGAGGAGTTAGCTGAGAGAGAATCCCATTCTCTTTTAGGAAGTCCAGGAATTCATTGCTCAAGTATTCACCTCCTCAATCAGATTGAAGGATTTTAATACTTTTCCCGGTTTGGTTCTCGACTTCTTGTTTATATTCTCTAAATTTCTCAAAAGCTTCTGATTTTTGTTTCATCAGGAACACATATCCGAATCTAGAAAGATCATCAGTGAATATAATGAAGTATGAAGAACCATCCCTGGCATGTGTAGACATGAGACCACATACATCACTATGTATCAGTCCCAAGAGTTCAGTAACTCTTTCTCCGTCTCTCATAAACGGAGTTTTGGTCATCTTGCCTTTGAGACATGACTGGCAAGTGTCATAAGATGAAAATTCGAACGGATTCAAATATCCATCCTTATGCAACTTAGCAAGCCGTGTCGCATTGATGTGACCTACAGTGCCACAAGAAGGATTCGTTCAGTTCTGAACTCTTCCTCTTGTGTGTGCTTGTTATGCTCGGAACTGTTGATTGATTTAGAACATAAATGCCATTGCACAACGTGCCTGATCCAACCAACTTTTGGTTCAGGAAAATGTTCATAATATTATCCTGTAATACAAAATTATATCCCTCTTTACTCAATAAAGAAACCGATATAATGTTGCATATCAGGTTTGGCATGTAATAGCATTCGTTCAGAATCAATGTATTACCAGTTAGTAATACAAGGTGATATTCCCCGACGGTTTTAGCTGCAACAATTGCACCATTTCCAACCCTTATGTCTTTATCACCTTCTCCAAGTTATCTACCTTTTCTCAGCCCATGTAACTGATTACATATATGGGATCCTGACCCTGTATCTAATACCCAGGACGTAGAGAAAATAGAGAAACAGTTCTCTGTAACGAACACACCTGAAGAAAATGCATCAACATGTACTTTCTTCACTCCGGTGGCATATGAATACTCCCTATATCCTGTTCAGTCTTATAACTTTTATAAGAAAGAACGGAATCAACGTTCCCCAGCACAGTATAACATGCGGGTTCGGTCAATACATCCATATTGTTATCTTGATTAAGGCATGATATGGTCGCTACCTGGAGAGAAAGAGAAGAAAATACTTTAGCGTATGCTCTTGCAAGATCAGATAGGTTATTATTTTATCTAATCAGGATGGCTCCCACTGTTTTTATCAAATCTTCCTTCAAACCCTAAAAGGAAAGACTAGCCGGGATTAGTTACACCCTACAACTTCGCCAATCTTTTAGCCAGGCTAGTGTCGGTACTTTGAGGGAGGTTCCCCGTGCTTTCGCACGGACCTAATTAAAATAAACCTCATTTTCCTAGAGGCGTAACCCCGTTGACACCTTTCTAGACACCTACTTGATCGGCTAATTGTCCTGTGTAAAACTCTCCCAGGAGTAACAATTACTCGCAGCGGGTATCGGGATCCAACTATCACATAGAAGGTATGCAATCTTATTGCAAATTTCAACACTTGAAATTCCCGATAATATTTTGCCCCAAGCATCCCATGACCTTGACGGAGGTCAACAAATTATAGGGTGCAAGTCAAGTTCAACCCGCCATTTCTTGATTGAATCAAACCCACCCGCACGACCCTTGACGGAGGTCAACAAGGTCGTACGACTACCCTAATCCAATCTGCATCATATGCATAAGCAGATACATACTAGTTAGCTACCGCACACTATGCCTTGACGGAGGTCAATAAACGTAGAACGAATACTAAGTAGGACTTATCTGAAATGACGGAGGGCTACGATAGGTTTTTCAAAAAACCTATTGTGTAATGAACTTGATATCGTTGTAGAAACAAGTGAATTTTGAAAAGGAGTGTTTTTGAGGCTTTCATTACTTTTGCTGAAGAGGTCATTCCCGGTGAAGGGATCTCGGCTCTTTCCTCATCGAATAAGGTGCGGGATATATCATATATATCACTATGCAAAGCAAAAATCCAAAAGCAATCAAAAGACAAACCGAGTGTAGCATCTGGCAGTTTTGCTAAAGAGGTCACTCCCGGTGAAGGGATCTCTGCTCTTTCCTCATCGAATAAGGTGCGGGATATATCATATATATCACAATGCAAAGCAAAACTGTAGCTACCCTTTTTGAAAATTTGATTTTACAACATCTTTTAGGTTTCTTTTCTTTCATTAATCATATTAATGAAGTCCCATCATTTAAGCTACCTAAATATCACAGATAAATACAACATACACTTATGCCATCCGCATTCACCTCGATGTCCCCTCATGCACCGTTAGGTTAGGTAACTAACGGCAGAGCGGGGCAGGGTTAGCGCGGGTGTAAAACATAAGTAACGTCTATATTATATCATATATATTATATACAGTATCCATCTCAATATATCAAATGATCACATCACAGATATCGCAGCAGAAGAAACATATGAAATATTGGATATACTAGGAGGTCCGTGTTTTATTTTGAGTCTCTATAAAATACGGAATCCACGGTCGTGATGAATAGCCAAACCCACATCCCTAGACCCCTACGAGAGCGGCAAGCAACCCTACCAATTCTAAAGTTAGGAGACCCGGACTCGACTCCTCGAGTTGGTCTCCCACTGAACTCTAGAACCCGGTTACTTGTGCTCTCCTCCTTGGGACTATCCTAATGCGGAAAAATAAATAATATACATCAATGGTGACATCAACCTCAACCCGGAAGTGCCCCAATAAAAGAATATTACATACATTTAATTTTACATGAATGAGAACAAAAACTCTCATCTCACATAAAACCCCCGGCTATTCAAAATGCGGCGATCCAATATAACATATCCAACAGCAACACATAACATCACATGTCATCAATGTAAGTAAATATGCGCATCCCAATTGTCGTTGACATATAGCAACGAAACCAGCGATATCATATATTACACTTACGGTCGTAGAAAAACTAGACGATGTTAAACATTCCGATCGAATCAGCAAACACCCACAATTATCCAGAAAACTCAACACTTGAGCATAGTTTTAAAGTTATTCATCACACGCCACAGTACCAACGAACCAGCCGTAGAAGGGACAAACCAACGCCTCACATGTGGCACCGCCGAACCACCACAAACCCGAGGGTTCAGTGGCGGTTTTGACGGTCACATAATCGAGTTAAGATTTTGTTCTTCTAGAGAGTCCATCGCATAACTTGCATGATCTTTGAAAGCTTTTTAACTACGGGAAAAAAATCTAACACTTGGAAAATTTTCCGGCAAGGGAAAAAGTGGGTATTTGACATCCGATTGAACTTTTTAATATTGTCTAAAGTAACCCGAAAATAGTTAAAATACGACTATGAAACACTCCGAGTTGCTATTACAGTAAATTAACATCACATGACAATTTAGCAAGAATAAACAACACCTGAAGCACCAAAACCCATGTAACAGAACACTGGAAAAATTTGGAGGGGGCTCGGAATTGGCCGGTCGGGGGGGCGGGGGGTGTCGCCGACCCAATCATAGCCAAATGCCTCCAAATTTCATCAGTTTTCATGTTATCATACATTTATGATTCTGTACTTGTTTAAAAAAAATTTAAGGCTCGTTTTAAATTCGACAGAAAGTGGGTTTTAGGGCTTCATGTTTCGGAGTTCGTTTCGTATTTGTAATCTAACAATATCCGTATAATTACCGATCTAGGATCTGATACCACTGAAGGGTTCGTTTCGACGGTAGCAAGGTTTCGGGAGGAATCGTCCATGCCATTTTAAAATTTTTGCCGTGAAAAGGAACTCTAAACTAGAATCGTTAGCTAGAAATAGAATACGGAAACAAAGTAAACTATTTACAACTAAGTGAAAATGAAATACAACCTTTGTAGATCGGTCCTTCGCTTCATAAGCTCCTTGTTGTAGTCCCATCGCTGTGATTGTGGTTCTCCCGGACTCTTGCATGGCTTCAAGAGGCGAAAGGAGCAACCTTGCTTGAAGTCTTCGAGGCCGAAGATGATCTACGTCGAGGGGATGCCAACTCAAGCTACTACTTCACTAACTAAAGAATTAGTGAAGCAAACACCCTATACTAAAGTGCTAATCTAGTAGAGGATGGAGAAATAGGAAGTGAGCTCACTTTAGAATTTGTTTTCTCACTTTACTTTCTCACTTAATCAAAACCTAGAGAGCTTTTGAGCTCATGGAATAAGATGAACAAAATGAGATGAGGATAATTATCAAGTGAGTGAGCTAACCATGGGTGAGTAGGTATCATATACTAACTCATGTAGAGACATAACCATGGCTAATCCAAAATGGTTAGGTTAATAAAAATCTAAAGTAAAAACAAAGTGAGTGGACTTTGTCAAAGCAATCCACAAGCTTCTACAAGCTTCATGCTTGTGACAAAAGCTCCACTAATTTGTAATTACCTTAAATGATTATAACCTGTTAGTGTATATGCCCTAGAGGCCATTACTGTATCATACTAGTTTGTATATTACTTAATGGAAGCTTGGGATATTCACCTTGTATATACAATCTTGCTCAAAATAATAGTATGCTACTTGGTTTGTTTCTACTTCAAATGTGTACATGTGTTTATTTTAGTATATCACCTATACACATTAGTGGAGCCCTTAGGATCTTTGCTTGATTACCGGCGATGTGATGGCAATCACACTAGTGGGGCTGGGTAATCTATAAGCACATCCTTATGCAGGTCCCTAGTCGCAGGACTATCGAGACAGGGCATCGATACTCCGGAGTAGACTAGCGCATGCGCTTCTCATCCCAGTGTGGGAGACGGTCTGTCCCACAGCTGTCAATACGTCGTACTTGAGATAGTATGCGGGTGCTCGTTAGGTTACGGGTACACTGGACAGGACTCGTCGGGAACTGACTAGTTGGTATTATGCCTATCGTCAGTTATCAGTTCCCAGGTGACATGAGTACAGCTTAGTCCGCTGACTTGACACTGTCACTTCACCTCGAGTGTGTTCCCACTGCACTTTGATTACTACCCTACCACGGCTCAAAGGAGTCGTGCAAACAGGTAGTAGTTGGGTGCAGTCCCGAGGCACTTGGAGAGAGTGACGGTAAGACAGGATTCGTCTCTCCCGGTATTGGGGGTTGACATCGCGCTGTGTCTAGGAGAGCCATTACACGAGTAGTCCCTGGCTAGGGCAAACGAGATATACTGGTAGGCTTCCAGTGTTATCTCAGGGTGTTTTGGGATTCACTCCGACACGACTTGTACCGCTATTGGGGGACTGACGTTTACCGCCCCCTAGGCCCGCCATGCGATGTATCAGACGAACAGACCGGACTGTACCGAGAATGTCACATTCAGGCTCAGTAGGAGTTCAGATGGGTTTTACCTCGTCAGTCTTCTTGTCGGCATCTACCTGGGGACCGTTACGCACAGCTAGTGCCGCTTGCGGTCTGTGGTTAAACCCAATGCCAGCGTAGTGTCGAGTCTTTAGAGTCCCACACAGAAAGCTATTCGCCTTTAGGCAAAAGAGTATAGGTCGCATGGTTTTGCGGCAAGTCGCATGGTTTTGCGACAGGGTTCGGTCACATCCGTGCACTTGTGCACGTACAGTGTCCGGACAGTAGACACTAGCGGGCTTTGGTTTAAGCCAGATCCTAGTGTACGTATTGGGATTGGATTTATCCAGTTTGTATTCGTGTTCCTCGGAACGCGGATGCGGGTGTGTATGCACAGTTGACGGAGAGACAGAGGTGGAGGATTCTCATTAGGGTTGTTGACCGTTGACAGTTGACTATTGACTTTTTGCTCAACCCTAATGAGAATATGATATGTGATTAACAATTATATTAATTAGGTATTATGGTGACATGGTTGTTGAGTTGTTGACTTTGTTGACTTGTTGACTTTTGTTGACTTGTTGACTTTGTTGACCGGTTGACTAGGCTTGACTAGTTGACCATCATGATAACTATAGCTATCATTTCATGGCAAAGACTTTTGCTTGCTTGCTCTTTTGTGCAAAATGAGTGCATGAAATGATATGGCTATGGTTGCTTAAACCATCACATAATACTTGATTGATATGATGTGTTATGATTGTTTTGGATTATGAGAGCCAAATGAGAAAAGTCTTCTCTCATTCTTTCATGCTCATTCTCTCTCTTGTTCTTGAGCTCTCATCTCCTCTTCTTGCTCTCCCTCTCTTGACTCTATGGTTCACTTGTCTCATGAGTTGAGAACCAAGAACCATAGATAGAATCCCATACAAACTCTACTCTACTCACTCTAGTTCACAAGGTTTAGCAAACCGAGTGAACTAGTTTCTTCAAAGTTCGAAGAAGGAGCCAAAGGTTAAAGCTTTCAGGTGGATCTATCTTCGGCGCAAGAAGACGACGGGGAGAAGCCGATTCGGACGACCATCGAAGCTTGAAGACGAAGGAGTTCGAGAAAAAGAAAGGTATAACCCCCTAACCGAGTAGTTAGCAACTCGTAGTTAGGTTGTTAGTTAGATGTTTAACAAAGATCCGGGTTTTAAGTCCATGTTACCACCTCTAAGAAAATCGTTTTTCATCAAATTCCGCATGCCTGAAAGTACCGGGAGAGGTAGCATGGAGTTACAGTGGTATCAGAGCCTAGTTAAACTCTATCTAACATGTTAGCAAAGTAGCTAGAAGATCGATCAAAGAAAAGTCGCAAAACGAACCCGAGAATGTCTAGTTTCTGCCGATTTTTTTTCTGTTCAAAAGTTGATAATTTTCATCTTAAAAATCGGCTCAGGCTTTTGTTTGAATAACCACCAAATTTGGTCCCACGAACGATTCAAAGCGCCGCGGAAACGCGACGGGAGCACGCTCCCGCCGCGGTTCCGCGGCCGAGTTGACTCGGTCGGCGTCCAAATTTGGTGCAGTGTTTTTCTGGGGTTGTTTTGGGATTTTTGGAATATGTATTTTCTGCCCAGATTTTCCAGAACGAAAATTTTGTTTTTAGGGCCTATAAATCGGTATTTTTGATCGAACTTCTAAAAGACTTAAGCTGACGGGTTTTTCTGTAATGTGATATTTGTATTGAACGTCTACTAATCGCTATATGTCGATTAGTGGGGGTTATGCAAATCTGTGATCTGTAATGTCATTGGAATGTGTATATGAATTCATTGGATTGTCGCGGGTGAATAGCCGGGGGTTGTGAGACGAGAGTTTTCTTTTCTTTCAATTCTTGTAAATTTGTAAATTGATGTAATAATTATTTGTATGGCCGCACAACCGGGTCGGGGTTGTAGCCGTCATTGTATAATTTCTTTTTACTGTTTTTGCTCCTAGGATAGACCCATGGAGGGGGTGCACAAACTACCAGGTATGCCGAAGTGCCGAGTGGCCTACTCACGGGGATGAGGGAGGTTGCTTCGCTTCGGGTACTTGGCGGGTAGTTTGCCGCACCCGTAGGGGTCTTGGGTGGGGTATTGGCTATTCACCGCGACCGTGTAATCTGCTTTTCGTTACAGGCTCGTACGAATTGCAGGTTCCTAGTATATCCAATGTGTTCATCTGTGATCTGAAATGTCTATCATTGCAATATATCTATATATGATATTATTTAGGCGTTGCTTATGTTTTACAGCCGCGCTAGCCCAGCCCCCGCTCTGTCGTTAGTTAAGTAACCTAACGGGTAATGACGGGGCCCCGTGGCGAATGCGAATGGCATAAGCGTACGTCATAGTTTGGTTGTTTTCTGCAATGGTAGGATTAAATGATGGGACGCATTAAAAGAACTAATGCAAGAATATCACGCATTAAAAGAACTAATGCAAGAAAATAAACCATGTAAAAGTCGTTGGAACACTTTCGAAAAACCACTCGGTTCTTTTCAAAACAAACTTTTAAAATGCGGAGTTTGAGCCACTCCATTTAAAAGCTATCTCGTTCCATCGACTAAATCAAGTTCACTACGTTCACAGTTTCGCCAAAACCATTCGTAGCCCTCCGTCGTTTCGCATAAATGGTCAATAGTATTCAAGCTATGTATGTTGGCCAAAGTCAAGGCATAATGATTGGTAGCTATTGGGTATTCATGTGTAGCATAGATAGATGTGTTTGTTTGGGACAGTCGTACTGCCATTTTGGCCAAAGTCAAGGGTGGGTACGGGTGGATCCAAATTAACCTGGATAATGACGGGCAGAACTTGACATGTGACTTATGATATTTTGGCCAAAGTCAAGGTCATAAGAGCATGGGGCAAAAATCCACATCGGGAGTTTCAAAAGAACTGAAACTTGCTAGTATTGCATACCATTTGGAGCGTGATGATTCTGGTAGGATTCCTTCAGTTTCGTCACGCAATGATATTTGGATCCCGATCCTACTATGAGTATATGCTACTCCTCGGGAAATTTCTCACTTAACGATCAATGCTATAAACCTAGTAGGTGTCTAGAAAGGTGTTAGCGGGGCTACGCCCCCAGGGAAAAGAGGTTCTTAAATTAAGGAACTTCGCGAAAGCGTTGGAAAACCTCCCTCGAAGTACCGACACCAGCGTGGCCGAACGGTTAAGCAAGTAGTGTACGGTGAGATTGATCCTGACTAATTCTTCCTTTTTGGTTTGAGGAGGGATTCGAGAAACAGTGGGAGCCATCCTGTTTAGACAAACTAAAAACCACTCTAAACTTGCAAGAGCATCATGCTAAGTGTTTCTTCTTCTCTCTCCTAATTGCAGCGACCAATCGAAATGACTGGACTTAAGTTACTTCTAGATAAAAACATACTGACAGGGCCAAACTACAAAGATTGGCTCAGGAATGTCAAAATGGCAATCACTTACGACAAGCTGGGGTATCTTCTTACCACCAAAGCTCCCCCTGTCCCTGGTCCCACTTCCAGCGTCGCGGATAAGGAAATCCGTAAGACTTGGGAGATTGATAGCGCGAAGGCCAAGTGCCTCGTACTTGCCTCTATGGACAATGAACATCAGAGGAGGCACGAGAATATGGACTTGGAATCCATATTTCTTCATACAAAAGAACTGTATGCAGAGCAATCTCGTATCGCAAGATACGAAGCGTCGAAAAAGTTATTTTCGGCAAGGATGGCCGTCGGATCATCAGTAGCAGAACACGTGCTTAAGATGATCGGCTACATTGAGGAGCTCGCGGACCTAGGGACCACATTGGAGAGTGAGCTCTATACAGACTTAGTTCTCCAGTCCCTTCCTTCCACTTACGCCCAGTTTATACTGAACTTCAACTTACAAGAAAAAGAAGTTGAACTTTCAGAGCTCCTCAACATGCTGAGGAGCGCAGAGGGCACCCTACAGAAAAGTAGGGAAACATCCACTTTGTTTGTAGGAGGATCATCTTCTTCTAGGTCCAAGGCGAAAGCCAAGGGAAAGAAGAAGAAAGCCTCCGCCAAACCAAGGGGCGGTGTTAGTAAAGTGGATACGAAGGGAAAAGCTAAAGCAACAAAGAAAGCGGGGATGCTTGTGGATAAAGAAGAATGCTTCTATTGTCATAAGAAAGGTCACTGGAAGAATGACTGCAGGGCTTGGAAAGCCAGGACACAGGAATTGAAGCAAGTTGCGGCTTCAGCTTCAGGTGTGTATGTTATTGAAAACTGTCTTTCAATAAACTCTACTTCCTGGGTATTGGATACCGGATCAGGATCTCATATCTGTAATTCTTTGCAGGCGTTGAGAAACCGTAGTGTTTTGAAAGCAGGTGACATGACCCTCAGAGTTGTGAACGGAGCTAGCATGGATGCTAAAGCCGTGGGGGACTATCACCTGGGAATGTCAGATGGACATGTTTTGGTTTTGCGTAATTGCTTTTTTGTACCCAACGCAACTTGTAATATCATTTCTGTATCTTTAGTTTCTAAAGAAGGTTATGAATTTGCGTTTGTAAGTAATGTTGTAAACATTCACCTTAATCAAGTTTTGATTGGGTCAGGTACATTGAGCAATGGTATATACGTATTAAACCAACCACAGATTTTCAATGTCCAGAATACACACAAAAGAAAGTCTCCGGAAATAAATCAGAATTTCTTATGGCATTGTAGACTGGGTCACATCAATGAGAGAAGGTTGACGAAGTTACATACAGAAGGATATTTGAATCCGTTCGAATATCAGTCGTATGCCACTTGTCAATCCTGTCTCAAAGGAAAGATGACAAAGACTCCGTTCACTGGACACGGAGTAAGAGCGAGCGAGCTCTTGGGACTCGTACACAGCGACGTGTGCGGTCCAATGTCTACAAATGCGCGAAGCGGTTATTCTTACTTCATTACTTTTACGGATGACTTTTCAAGGTACGGTTATGTCTTCTTAATGAAATATAAGTCCGAAGCCTTTGGAAAGTTCCAGGAATATAAGAATGAAGTAGAAAAACAAACCGGCAAAAGTATCAAGATTCTAAGATCGGATCAAGGTGGAGAATACTTAAGTGCCGAGTTCCTGGATTATTTAAAAGAGAACGGAATTCTCTCTCAGCTTACTCCTCCATACACTCCGCAACATAACGGTGTATCGGAGAGACGGAACCGAACCCTATTGGATATTATACGGTCCATGATGAGTAACGCTGAGTTACCGCGATCATTCTGGGGGTATGAGCTAGAATCAGCTGCATACCTTTTGAACCGAGTTCCGACTAAGACTGTGCCTACCACACCATATGAAATGTGGAGTGGGAAGAAACCCTATCTTCAATATCTGAAGATCTGGGGATGTCCGGCTTTTGTCAAAAAGCAGCATGTGGACAAGCTCGAGGCACGCTCAGTACTGTGCAAGTTTGTGGGATACCCAAAGAACACCAGGGGGTATCTTTTCTACCACGCAGAGGAACAAAAAGTCCTTGTTTCTCATAATGCCCACTTTCTAGAACACCAGTTCTTAGAAAAGGAAATAAGTGGGAGCGCAGTAGAACTGGAAGAAATTCCAGAACCACAGACTATTACTGAAAGCTTAGTGGAACCAGAGGGTTCAAAAGAACAGGACATTCCTACGCCGCTCCGCAGGAGTAGTAGGCAGTCTCATCCGCCGGAGAGATACTACGGTTTTCTCATAGACGGGGATAGAGAGGATTGCATCATAGATTATGATGAGCCTACTAGCTTCCAGTAAGCCGTTCAGAGCGTCGACTCGGTAAAATGGCTGGATGCAATGCGGACCGAAATGGAGTCCATGTACACCAACAAAGTATGGATGTTGGACATTGCTCTAGACGGGGTAAAACCCGTAGGATGCAAGTGGATCTTCAAAAGGAAGATTGGTATAGATGGACAGGTCGAGACCTATAAAGCTAGACTGGTTGCAAAGGGTTTTCGTTAAAGACCTGGTTTGGACTATGACGAAACCTTTTCTCCAGTAGCTATGCTGAAATCCATTCGGATCCTTCTTGCCATTGCTGCCTTCCACGATTATGAGATCTGGCAGATTGACGTAAAGACCGCTTTTCTAAATGGAAATTTAGAGGAGTGTGTCTATATGGACCAACCAGAGGGTTTCATTCAGAGTGGGAGCAGCGGAAAGGTGTGCAAGTTGCTTAAGTCCATCTATGGACTAAAGTAGGCATCGCGGAGTTGGAACATCTGTTTTGATGAGACGGTCAAGGAATTTGGCTTTATCAAAAATCCAGATGAACCATGCATCTATAGTAGATTTGTAGCGAGAACTGTAGTATTCCTCGTTTTATACGTGGATGACATTCTCTTAATAGGAAATGACATTCCTATGCTACAATCTGTCAAGGGGTTCTTGTCACACAGGTTCTCCATGAAAGACCTGGGTGATGCCTCATACATCCTGGGGATCCGGATCCATCGTGATAGATCCAAGAGGATATTAGGACTTTCAAACTCCATGTACATCGACACCATACTGAAAAGATTCAGTATGGAAGATTCCAAGCGCGGTAACCTACCGGCTTGTCACGGGATCACCCTCTCTAAAGAGATGTCTCCCAAGACTGATTTAGAGAGGGATCGCATGTCTATTATACCCAACGCTTCTGCGGTAGGCTCTATAATGTATGCGATGTTGTGTACCAGACCGGATGTAGCTTACGCACTGAGTGTGGTAAGCCGGTATCAGTCAAACCCTAGGGAGAAACACTGGATAGCGGTAAAGAACATTCTCAAGTACCTGAGAAGGACTAAGGAGATGTTCTTGGTGTATGGCGGAAAAGACCTCCAGATCGAGGCCTTTGCTGACTCCAGCTTCCAAAGTGACAAGGATGATTCCAAGTCCATGTCGGGTTTTGTCTTTACCCTCAATGGAGGGGCGGTGTGTTGGAAGAGTTCCAAACTGGAAACCGTTGCAGACTCGACGATGGAAGCGGAATACATCGCTGCATCTGATGCCGCAAAAGAAGCTGTCTGGATAAGGAAGTTCTTGAAAGAACTTCAGGTGGTTCCGTCCATTGTTGATCCAATACCTCTGTATTGCGACAACAACGGGGCTATAGCTTTAGCGAAGGAACCCAGGTCCCATCAGAGATCCAGACACATCTTGAGGCGGTATCACCTGATCAGGAAGATCGTAGATCGCCTGGAGATCGAGGTTCGGAGAGTCGCTTCAGAAGATAACACTGCAGATCCATTCACCAAGGCCCTGCCCCAGACTTAGTTCGAGCGGCTGATCGAGATGATAGGTCTTCGATACGCCAGTACATGGCCTTAGTGCAAGTGGGAGATTGTTAGTGTATATGCCCTAGAGGCCATTACTGTATCATACTAGTTTGTATATTACTTAATGGAAGCTTGGGATATTCACCTTGTATATACAATCTTGCTCAAAATAGTAGTATGCTACTTGGTTTGTTTCTACTTCAAATGTGTACATGTGTTTATTTTAGTATATCACCTATACACATTAGTGGAGCCCTTAGGATCTTTGCTTGATTACCGGCGATGTGATGGCAGTCACACTAGCGGGGCCGGGTAATCTATAAGCACATCCTTATGCAGGTCCCTAGTCGCAGGACTATCGAGACAGGGCATCGATACTCCGGAGAAGACTAGCGCATGCGCTTCTCATCCCAGTGTGGGAGACGGTCTGTCCCACAGCCGTCAGTACGTCTTACTTGAGATAGTATGCGGGTGCTCGTTAGGTTACGGGTACACTGGACAGGACTCGTCGGGAACTGACTAGTTGGTATTATGCCTATCGTCAGTTATCAGTTCCCAGGTGACATGAGTACAGCTTAGTCCGCTGACTTGACACTGTCACTTCGCCTCGAGTGTGTTCCCACTGCACTTTGATTACTACCCTACCACGGCTCAAAGGAGTCGTGCAAACAGGTAGTTGGGTGCAGTCCCGAGGCACTTGGAGGCAGTGACGGTTAGACAGGATTCGTCTCTCCCGGTATTGGGGGTTGACATCGCGCTGTGTCTAGGAGAGCCATTACACGAGTAGTCCCTGGCTAGGGCAAACGAGATATACTGGTAGGCTTCCAGTGTTATCTCAGGGTGTTTTGGGCTTCACTGCGACACGACTTGTACCGCTATTGGGGGACTGACGTTTACCGCCCCCTAGGCCCGCCATGCGATGTATCAGAAGAACAGACCGGACTGTACCGAGAATGTCACATTCAGGCTCAGTAGGAGTTCATATGGGTTTCACCTCGTCAGTCTTCTTATCGGCATCTACCTGGGGACCGTTACGCACAGCTAGTGCCGCTTGCGGTCTGTGGTTAAACCCACTGCCAGCGTAGTGTCGAGTCTTTAGAGTCCCACACAGAAAGCTATTCGCCTTTAGGTAAAAGAGTAGAGGTCGCATGGTTTTGCGACAAGTCGCATGGTTTTGCGACAGGGTTCGGTCACATCCATGCACTTGTGCACGTACAGTGTCCGGACAGTAGACACTAGCGGGCTTTGGTTTAAGCCAGATCCTAGTGTACGTATTGGGATTGGATTTATCCAGTTTGTATTCGTGTTCCTCGGAACGCGGATGCGGGTGTGTATGCACAGTTGACGGAGAGACAGAGGCGGAGGATTCTCATTAAGGTTGTTGACCGTTGACAGTTGACTATTGACTTTTTGCTCAACCCTAATGAGAATATGATATGTGATTAACAATTATATTAATTAGGTATTATGGTGACATGGTTGTTGAGTTGTTGACTTTGTTGACTTGTTGACTTTTGTTGACTTGTTGACTTTGTTGACCGGTTGACTAGGCTTGACTAGTTGACCATCATGATAACTATAGCTATCATTTCATGGCAAAGTCTTTTGCTTGCTTGCTCTTTTGTGCAAAATGAGTGCATGAAATGATATGGCTATGGTTGCTTAAACCATCACATAATACTTGATTGACATGATATGTTATGATTGTTTTGGATTATGAGAGCCAAATGAGAAAAGTCTTCTCTCATTCTTTCGTGCTCATTCTCTCTCTTGTTCTTGAGCTCTCATCTCCTCTTCTTGCTCTCCCTCTCTTGACTCTATGGTTCACTTGTCTCATGAGTTGAGAACCAAGAACCATTGATAGAATCCCATACAAACTCTTCTCTACTCACTCTAGTTCACAAGGTTTAGCAAACCGAGTGAACTAGTTTCTTCAAAGTTCGAAGAAGGAGCCAAAGGTTGAAGCTTTCAGGTGGATCTATCTTCGGCGCAAGGAGACGACGGGGAGAAGCCGATTCGGACGACCATCGAAGCTTGAAGACGAAGGAGTTCGAGAAAAAGAAAGGTATAACCCCCTAACCGAGTAGTTAGCAACTCGTAGTTGGGTTGTTAGTTAGATGTTTAACAAAGATCCGGGTTTTAAGTCCATGTTACCACCTCTAAGAAAATCGTTTTTCATCAAATTCCGCATGCCCGAAAGTACCGGGAGAGGTAGCATGGAGTTACATAACCCACCATTTAAAATAGAATGGTGTATGTCTTACACACCCATGTATGTTGTATCAACAACCATGATACAAAAAGAAAAACACAATTTAATATATATCACATATATATTAAAGTTGTGCACATGTGAGAAAAACAAATGCTTAAGTGAACCAATGCTAGTTAATGTCAATTAGTGTATCACATATACAATTATACACTAAGTTATAAAATCAACACTTGACTTAATAATCCGGCTATATCACATATAACCAACTAACATCTAAAGTATCGTCTTATCGAATCAACCCTTGATTCGATGGCCCGGCTATATCACATATAACCGACCGATACAAAAAGTTGCAAGAATAGAATACAGTATCACATACACGCATTATTCTCGGTCCACACATATCACATATGTGCTCCTATTTTCGTTTTGCCTGAGCCAGTAAAACCTCTATATAGGACTCTAAAGACTCGTCAATACGCTGGCAGTAGGTGATGATCTTATCAAGCACCCACAAGCCGTCAGCGGTACTAGCTGGACGTAACGGCTACCCGGGTATTGAGCAATCAAAAGATCAGCAAGCAAGACCGCTCCAACTCCTGGAAAAGCCCGACAGTAACACTTGTCGTACAGTCCGGTCTCCTCGTCTGATATGTCGCATATCAAGTCTAGGGGTGGTAAACGTCAGACCCCAATAACCGATAAGTCATGCCGATGTGAGGCTCATAAAGGGTTGAGAAACTGCTGGTAACACTTACCAGTAAATCTCTAAAACAACCCTGGCCAGGGACTTCCCTGTTATGGCCAATCGAGCACAGCGCAACATCAACCCCCAATACCGGGAGAGACGAAACCCCTCCTATCGCTCATTGCCTCCATGTGACTCGGGACTGTACCCAAAAACCACCATTTTGCGTGCCTTCTTGGACGTGGTAAGGTGGAAATCAAAGCACAGTGGGAATCACACAAGACTCTATAACGATCTCGGGTCTACAGACTAACCTGTACAAGTGTCACCAGAGAACTGCCATCTGACGTGAGGTATAATACCATCTGGGAGTTCTCGGCGAGTCCGTCCAGTGTACCCAGTCTCTACTGAGCACCCGTATACCATCTCTGATGTCAAACACCAATGGATATGGGATCATTCATCGCCCATCTCATGGGTCGAGAAGCGTATACGCTAGTCTACTCTGGTATATCGATGCCCTGTCTCGATACACCCACGACTAGGAACGTTAAAGGATGAACTTATGGACTACCATGGCCCCACTAGTATGATCTGTATCATAGTCCCGGTAGTCAAGTACACTTCCTAAGGGCTTTACCAACATGTAACCTTAAGACAGTATCAAGAGACTAGTATACATGTTAAGATAAAGAGCAACCAGATAACATACTATCATATCGAGCAAGAAAGTCCTCTCTATATATGTCCAAGCATCCAATATAATATACATCATTTATACAATACTGGCCTCTAGGGCATACATACAACTAACAGTAATTCCGGTGACACACAATTGCATAGATATATCGTTTTATTATGTTTTCCGTTGACGTGAGCGTTTCGATGCGTTGTTTTGCTAAGATTTCTTATTGATACAAGAGAAGATCCACACCAGATGATTAGTCCACCGCTAGAGGCCAGCCAGAATGTGATGACTGTTAAAGTACCATCTATTCTTGATGATTGAAGCATTGTCTATCGTGCAGACGGATGAGCCAGCTGTTGCTGTGACTGACAAGATATCTCCCCAGATGTTTGAAGCTATTGCAGCACGAGTTTATACTTAGGGATATGATAGAAGATAGCTAGTCACCCATGGATGAATGACTAGGAAATGTGGTTCGTTTGGATACCCCGATGCGAAGTCATCAGATTGACTAACCTCATCTAGAAGAGGATCTCACACAGGCACGTTGTGAGTTGATCGAGAAAGGACGAGCGTAAGCGCATCACTCCAATGATTTGAACGAGTTCCCGAGAATGTAATTGGCCAGATGCCTACTACAGGATATTTGAGATGCCGAGTTCGTAGCTTCGGAAAGGACAGTCCACACAGCTACGAAGAGATGATTCTGAATTGGTCCACGTTGAAGAAAAGTGGAGCAAGAGGTTCGTACGAGATCTTGGCGAGACGACGTTCCCCTCCGTTGATATCAGAGACTGGGTGCCTATGTAAAGGCAGTGAATGCAGTCATAATTCTAGAGAAAGTCATAACGAGAATGTCGTTGTCCCAGAGCAAGAAATGGATTTGGTAAATGGTGATAACTTCCGGGTAGTTCGGCAGAGATAAGATTTGGGATAGACCCTGATAGGATTTTTCTGGAATACTACACGAGAAGACTTGGATCCAGGATTGGTCGTATCACGCACACTCAGTAGGCTAGAGTTTTTCATCATTGAAGAGACACGCTACGAGTGACCAAGCTAACTGGCCAGGAGATCTTCAGAGAATGCGCCAGAGCGGAACGGTTTCCGTCATTACTCCGTATCGGGACATTGAGCCGAGGAGTAATGTAACTGGTAATCCACAGAGAGAAACAAGACCTAAGGGCAGAAGGCTCCAGACAGTGAACAGGAGGAAAGTAGATACTTGCTCTGCTAGCTTTGGATGCACCGACACCCTTCGACATTGAAGGAGGAGCATATCGACGACAGTATTTATGATTTTCGATTTGGTGATTCGAATATCATGTTTCCGTTGTTTTGGATTCTGATATTTTGAGGACTTCGTTTTATGATTGATATTTCCTATGTGCACCACAGTTGCACATGATTCGTATTTCTATATATCAGTTGTGCCGATTTTTGTTTTGTGCACATTCATTGCACTCGATTTTGATTTTTTGCGGTCCGAGATATTTGACTTGGATTTCATACGTATGATATACATATGATTTGACTTAATCTTTCAGTATAGATTTCATGTACTTTTAGTACCTTGATTCGGTTTTTTGCACGCTGATGCACATGTTTATGAGTTATACACTGTGGTATACTTTATTTTAAATTGGTGTATGTCATATACCGTTAATTTCAATTTTTATACTTGATATTCATTTTTGTGCATCCTAGTGCACTAGAATTATGTTTTCGTGCACCATGTGCACTTGATTGAGATTTTTGCGCACACTTGGCGCACTTGATGCGAATTTGTGCACACCAGATGCACTAAATTGGGATTCTTCGTGCATATCAGATGCACCTGATGTCGTTGTCGTGCACACCCGCTGCACTCGACATATGTTTTCGTGCACACCCGTTGCACTTAGATTTTGTTTCTGTGCACATGTATGGCACCTGTTTTTTATTTCTATTTCCGTGCGCACCAGACGCACATGGCATTCTTGTAAACATTTTGGGATTGATTTCCTTTGGAGCAGTATTTTTTATGATATTTACTATTTGGTTTAGTGACTGGGCATGACTAGTCTGAGGACAGTACCTAAGTATTTCTGCATGCATCAATATTAACAGAAGGGATTTTCAGAAAGAGCTATAGTCTCAATATTTTCCTACGGGTCAATGATGACACGAAACTTTAAAAAGGAAAACCCTTCTAAATCAGTTTCAAAAAAAATGGGGCGGGACGTATATATTAAACAAAGGATATGTGTATGTATATATATAGCTATTTTCCTTATAATGCACGTCCGCTACCTATGTCGTGATATGCACATTGCACGACAATTTGAAAAGGGGTTTTGCATGCATTTTCACTTGGTTTTTTTGACGATTTCACAACAATGCGTACTATATACATGTTATAGTTTTGATTGCAGCATGTTTGATTTTTGTATTGGATTTTAACATTTGTATTTCCGTCATAACTCCGATGATTGCGTGATACTTGACTGAGTTTGATTTTGAGTTTTGTGCTCTTTTTCAAGGGCATACGACACGTTATGATATATTTTTATATAATCATGGTTTCAAAGCCTCGACGACTTGATTTATTCACTGAAATGTTTTAAGTATTTGGGGGATATAAATTTAATTTCGGAGACCGAATTTATTTAAGGGGGGAAGATTATAACCTTTCAGAAAAATAAAATATTATTTTGTGACTTAAATAAATAAAATAATTAAATTCCTGAACACTATAAAGGTATAGAAATTGGTTTTAATGAAATGGTATAATTATATACCGATAGTTTGGAAAATTAATAAGAATTATTGATTTTGAAAGAAATTATGTGAAATGAGCATTTATAGATTTTTAAATAATTATTGGTAAATGGGTTAATTACTAAACTCGATTAGCATTTACTAATTTTGCATTAAGTATGTTATGTGCATGTGGCATGCAACAAATCATGTTGCAAAAACCACTCGTTACATTTATTTTACTCATGGCTTTGTTTTGTTTTAAATGAGAAAATAAAAAGAAAATGGAAAATATAATTTGTTGGAGAGATCGAGATGGTGAGGACCATGAAGTATGGGCATGTGAGAGGGTAGGAGAGAGAGAGAGTGAGAAACTTCTACATCATTCCTTGGCTTTCTTCCATTTCATCATTTTTCCTCATCTCCCCACTTTCTTCACCTCATTTCCCCATCTCCCTCTGCCTCCTATACCACCCTTGGCCATCCCCAAAATCCTCACAAAAACCCCACGATCCCTTCACAAAAATTGATCTCTACCTCACTACAAAACCCATGGTCGAATCAAAATTGGACTTTGAGCACTTGGGATTATCTAGGGTTTTTCCTTAGTTGCCAAATGAGGTAAATTCCATGTCTTTAGCTATTCTTTTGGTTTTCCTAGCATCATATAGTAGTTTAGAGTTAGTTAAGTGTAGTTTAGTGATCTTTAAGAATTTCTAGTTGGGGTTTAGGTGATATGTTGATGTATGAAGGTGAAATTGAAGATTAGATAGTCACTAAACCCCTGTAGTGTTAAGATTATGGACTAAACCAGAGACTAAATACCATGACTTGAACTTTAGATTTTCCGATATCGGGTTTTTATGGGAATTGTGATGATTTTTAGGGATCTTCTATCACCCGGAGGACCTGAAAAATAATTAGCGATCACTAAGAGCTGTATGGGCAACCTAGAATCTAACCCTAAAACCAGAGACCCCCATTCCTTTCCTTGGCCTCAAAAAACCCCTTTCTGGCCGCAATTTGCGTCCTGGGTATGAGGGAATAGGTTCGTGTTTGGATCATAGCTCCCTTGTCCAGTAATTGGAGCTATCCTATATGCAACTTATCCCAATTTGACCTGAGGCAAAAACTGGAGGCGTTTTCTTGAGTTGCTGATTTCGTTTCATAACCTTTTAATGACTTTAGTTTTGGTATTATGTTTTATCTCGGTCACTTGACATTCGTACGTCGATATCGGGAATTGTTTGGTTATTCTTGCATGCGTAGATCATAGGTTCTGACCTATGTGTGTTTCGTGTGCCGTTTTGGTTTTCGCATTGGATTATTGCTTACGATACGACGCATTTGAAATTTAGGTACCTTCATGTGGACTTCAGGATGACGAGGAGAGAATGGCGTCATTGACTTCGGCAAGCGAGGATCGAGGTGAGTAGATGTATATCTATGGGGGAAGTTGGGTGGATGGCGTATATCACCCCCGCAACAGTAGAATAGAGTGTTACTATATTAGTAAGTTTGGATGCGATATTTGGATACTTAGCAATTAGGGTATTTAAATGACCTTAGGTTAGATTAGGTTGATCTGGGAAGACCTATCCATAGGATGATTACCTTGGTGGCGAATCACAGGTTATATGTAGACACACACACGCACGCGCGCACACTTGATTTTGTGTGTATATGGGTATATATAAATATACTTGTATGTGTGTATGTGTGTGTGTGTGTATATATATATATATATATATATACACATATACACTGGTGATGAGGATAGTATGTGGTATGTGGAGATGAGTCGATATGATCGGGCATGATGCCGTGAGATTATGATATGTGTTTGAGTCATGATATGATATACAATATGATATTATAATAGATCGTTGGGTGATGTGTATTCATACATACGATAATATGTGAGTTGATGGTATTAGAATGTACGAGACCTTATATCTGTACCCCTGGTCATGATATTGTACGATGATGATACCGTACGAATGATGATATTATGTATGATTTTGACTTGTACCCTCGATTTTGAGGATGTCATACGATGGATATTACCGTATGACCATATAAGATGATTGATCTGCACTCATGACTCGAGCATACCGTACTATGTTTTATACAGTACGTGGCTCTATGAGGTTGGATCGCCGACTACTAAGTATATCGACTCGGAATATATATGTATATTTTCTTATCCTTCCGACTAATTCCTTAGTTTAGTCTTTTAGTTGTTTAGATAGAGGCTAGACTAGGCTCGAGTCATACCTATTTTCAAAACTAACGAATCGTGAGTATTTTCAAAGGACAGCCCGAGGGATGCTACGGATATTTCAAAGGACATATCTTTTCTCAAAAACACCGTAGCCCCTACTTTTCTACAAACCACGATTCGTGCTATTTCAAAACACTAAAACCATATGACTCGTACACCGACATGTATATTGATTAATGTTACGTTTACTATTCACTTTTCTATTATATTTATGTTGTTCTCATTGCAATGCATATTTATTACATGTGTTTCTTTAGCTATTATGAATCCCTTCTGTTAGGATACCAGCACCATTACCGATGATGCGTATGTTCCACGTACACTTGCCTGCTGGCTCACACACATCATCATCCGTAATTGCCATGTCACGTACACTTTAGAAAACGTCACTTCATTGGTATAACCTGCTAGCTGGTAGTTTCAACATATGATTAGTATGCTTGCTCTTATATGCTAGTTTAGATATTGCATTCCTTACTTAGATACCCATGCATTTATAAATTCATTCTTTTATGCAATATTGTGGAGCTTTATGCCGATATTCACTGCTCATTGACTCTTGATTTTGGGATTTTGGATTTTCCATGAGATTTCTGGATTTAGGAGAAAACCGCAAGAATTTTATAAACTCATTTTAATTTTAAAATGCATGTTGCGATTTCTCGTAATATGATGTATATGGCGTCCACCATGAGTTTTCCTGATTGAGTTGGTTTTCGAGACCCGATTCGAGGAGTAGGATGAACCGTTTCGTGTACATGGTGGACCCGTTAAGGTATCACGGGGCAAGAAACTCGAGTTATAGATGATGAGCCTGGTAGGGGCAGACTACCTACCGGTGATATTTGGCGCGGCGGATATCCGAAGGATACCGACCGTAGTCGTGAGATTGGATGATATGGGCCGATCCAGATTGATGGAGCCCGGGATTTGAGGATTTTGTTGTAACGCTTTATATTTCGGTTAGTGTTAGTTTAGAAGGTAATCCGGGTTTTTGGTAAAAAGTTTACCAATTTGGGTTCCTCACATTTTATAACATTTAATTAATAATTTATTATTATTTGTTATGGCATGCACACACATGTGCATGTTTATGTGAGGGTTTGTTTATGAATCTAGGTTAGCAACCATGACAACTTAACCTAATCTAATCCTTTGCTTTAATCTAATCCCTTGCTTTTCCTTAACCCTAATCCTAGATATTTTGGGTTTTTTTTGTGAAAAGAGGTGGCATGGTGTTGTGTGAAAGCATTAATGGTGAATTAATGCATGGGTGCACTCACCTCTTACTCTCACCTCACTCTTTCTCTTTATCTTTTCCTTCTCTCTTTCTCTCACACTCATTCCCTTCTCATTTTCTTCATATCTCTTCACCTCAAACTGAACACTTGTATTTCCTACACAAAACTTCATCAAATCTCCACAAAAACTCACAAAAATCACATCTTTTGCCTTGATTTGCCTCTTGGATGCCTTGGAGCTTGGAAAGCTAGGATCCTTGAGTTCTTTTGGTTAGGTAATGATCTCTTTCTGTTAAATAGGTATTTATTGTGTTGCGTAGCTTATTCGTTTCAGTTTAGAACGCGTTTAGTTTCGTTTCGGGTAAATAACGTATTTTTAGTGTTGTTTTGGGGTCTCAGATGATCTTCTATCAAAGCAGGTATTTGTTGCAAAAGTTCACATCACAGTGACCTAGTGTAGCGACCTAGAACCTACCCTCAAAATATGAGCCCATTTCCTCATGTTCTGGCCACAGATTTATTGCTTCTGGCCGCAAATTGCGGCCAGACTAGGGAGTTGGAGCTTGGGTTTTAGTGTAGGGGTCTCTGGGGTTATGTGTGGTCTCATGGTACTTGCAACTTTTACAGATTGTTGGTATAGAAAAATCTGGGACCACTTTGCGTATTTCTTGTGTTTCGTTTCACGCGTTACGTTATCCGATACGGTTCGTGTTCTGTGTTCTGTTGCACTGAGTTGGTTTCGTTGTGTCGCAATGCACGTTAGCCACAATACGAACACTTGAGAGTAAATTTTATGTTGTCGCGTTGGTCAGCGTAGTTTGTACGTGTTTTAGGTCTATTGTTAATATATACTTTCTTTGTTGTGTTATGTTTTAGATTCGCAAGGTGGGACTTCGGACGCTGCGAAGAAGGGGAAACAGGTGGTAGGATTTACTTACCCATGAGCGTTGGTGAGTAGATTTAACATCTACAGGGGAATCGCTCGCATGGCGTTATGCGTCTGGGCTAGAGATGTTATGATATTGTCGCATATTCTATTGCAGATATAGAGTTGCGCATACACCTTATTGCTTAGTTATTTATTGTACTTGGACTTGTATCCTTAAGACACTGCACTATTATTGACGGCTCATGTTGCACGAGCACTGATTGTATGCTACACACACCGTCAATAATTGCCATGACACACACAACACACATACATATATGATATTTTTTGGTTAGGGACATTGTGACATTGATTCATATTCCTTTATGCATATGACATATAACGTACCTGTATACCTACATGCTTACACATATACCTTGACATGCTTACATGCTAGTTACCTGTATACCTATATGGTATTGTACCATTAGTGATAGGTATATTTCACACATAATGATATAGCTACATGTATACCTTGCATACATACTTCGCTTATACTTGGAGGGTATATTACATCATTACTGATAGGTAGATACATATACCTTGCTATACCTTTATGTTTACACATATATCTGGCTATAGCTACATGTTTACCTTTACTTGGTGTTATATAGACTTGGAGAAATTAGGAACCGCATGATATATATTTTAACTTGTTGCAGTTAAATAGCGGCTTTTCCTTTATATGCTCACATTACAGTTTTCTATTGCATATATTATATTCAAGGATTTTCGCATTGAGATATGGATTTTTCATGATGTATTCTAGATTTGAGGACCGTGGTAGTTTCATGAAATTATGCATTATTTGAAAAACCCGGTTTCTCTTGATATGCTATTTCAGCATCCACCATGAGATTTATCGGCTCTGATATATATATACCCCACGTGAGGAACGGAGGGAGCCGTGTGCGGGTACATAGTGGGGCCCGGAGGTACCCCATGGCAAGATTTTCATAGAGCAGACGATGAATTATTGGGGGAATCATACCTACCAGTGAAAGTACCTATGACTCGGCGGTTATCGTGGGGATCTTGACGGGATTCATGTACATATGAATACGTCGAAAGGTGAGGGTCGAAGCTGGGCACTCGAGTTTTCGGGATAGCGTATGATACGTACCTATCAGGGGGCCAGTCGTGGTGACAACACCTAATAGATCAGTATTTTTGTGTCGATGCTTGACACATTGGTTTGTTGATATTTTTACTCCTGAGAATATATAACAGTGGAATGGGACGCTGTTATATATGCGCACGCGCGCGCGCACACACACACACATATATATTAGTGGAATGGGACGCTAATATATATGTATACATATCAATTTATATACATCATCTTAATTATTCATGCAATTATACTTATTCAGGATATATGAGATTCACTTGATTTTGGATTCAGGATATATGAGATTCACTTGATTTGGATTCAGGATATATGAGATTCACTTGATATTGGATACAGGATATAGGAGATTTACCTGATAAAGTACCTTTCATGACTATTGCATATATACATTGTCATATCATTGTTTCATGTATTAGTTTTACCTGATAGAGTACCTTACATGATTGTTGCATACATATTGTCATATCATTGCTTCATGTATTAGTAGTACCTGATAGAGTACGTTACATGATTGTTGCATACAGATTGTCATGTTATTGCTTCATGTATTAGTTGTACCTGCTAGTGTACCTTTCATGACTGTTGCATTTATATGAACATTTATTGCTATTAGCTTGCATATGTTAGATTCACGCTGTACGTGCATACTTGCGATTACCTGCATATGTTATTTACTATTCACGAGTTGGCAACTCACCCCCGTTGTGCCACAGTGTTTTGCAGGTTGTTCCCCAGAGTAGTCGAGGCAGACTATTCATCTATCTTATCATCTTTTGCTGCGGATACCGCTTCGGCTCACAGTGTGCAATTTTGCTTAAATGGGTTTTGCGGTTATCCGATGTTGCTTATTGTATATTCGTTGTATCCATGTACTCTTCATCTACCACTTTCATGTGTATGACTTAGAGACTTGATGGGAGAACGATATTGTATATTATTTTGGTGACTTAGATGTGTTTTATGAAGTATTATTTATATCGTCTTTTATTTCTTCACTGCGGCATCGTATATCTGTTGTGGTGGTTGTTTTCCGCCTTCGGGCGTGTATTTGGTCCCGTTTTGGGATGCTTTACTTATATTTTTGTTGTACACATTTTTGGGGCTGGTTTTTACAATGGAGGTGATGCCAAAATTTTAAAGGAAATAAAGTTGGAATTTTAAAGAATTTGGGTTGAGACTTCAAAGGTTTAAAAATTGTTCTTTTTTCTTACTACTTTTGATGGTTTAGATTGCTGGGTTTTCGGCTTACTTAAGTTGCGTTACTCCTGTAGACGTTGCGTAGTTTAAGGGCCGTCACGTGCCAATTTCGGGTCGTGACAAAGTTGGTATCAGAGCGATACGTTTTACCTTTCGGAGTGTAGAATGACCTTGGTATGATGGAGTAGGTAGCTTAAGCAGAGTAATGTAGTGTGTTTATGTCCGCGGCATACTCACGACGCGGTACTCCGCCTAAAGTGACCTAAGTACTAATTGCTTGAAATTCCTTCCTTGATGATACATATCCTTGTGATTCGATTTCCGTGTTCTTATCAAATATTATTTCCATTTATAGACTTTGCTGCCGATGACTATGGGGACTCAGAGTGATGCAGCGAGGGCCGAGGTCAGAGTTGACTCGGGTGGGACGAGGTCTGACCAGGATGGCATGCTCGTTGCACAGGAGCAGATGGATCCGCCTTCAACAGATCGTATCGCTAGGCTTGTGGCAGAGATGCAGGATTTGCGCCAGACGATGAGGTCTTTAGTTGAGGCCAGTAGAGCGCAGCGACAGGAGGTTGCCACCCCTGTTACCCAGTTGTTCCTTACGGTCAGTACACAGCATTCCGTCACCTACATAGCACCAGTAGATGCAACCCCAGTTGACGAGGCACGTCTTCCAGAGACTTTGGGAGTTCCGGAACAGTGGAGGACTCGTACCGGTGTACCAGCCCAGAGACAGAGGTGTAGTCATTGAGACAGATTTCGTGTACGTTGCGGGTGTAGCGGAGGCTTAGGACGAGGATAGTCGTTCAACTTTCATCCCCAGGAGGGTCAGCAGTCATCGCATGGATGTTTCTGGTGTGGGAGCCCTCATCACCTCATCAGGAATTGTTTCTTAGCACCGCGTCAGACCCATGTTCAGAGAGGTCGGGGACGCAGAGGGTTTTTTCCGAGGGGACAGGTTGGCAGAGGAGGAGTTCAGTCAGTTGCGGGTAGGAGGAAGACACGAGAGTTTGCTTCTACTCATCGGGACGCGCGGGTGTCTAATGCAGAGTTTTCAGGTATTCTTAATTTGCATGTTCTTTTGATGCACTTGTTTGTTTTACACACTTTGTGTCGTGGTTGGGCCGAGAGTCGTGTTAGCTAGATCAGCCATTTGTTGTGTTAACTTCTATCAGCGATTCTTTTATTGCGCGACACGTATTTCGGTCGTGTGCCAATCGGATAGGAGATAGAGATCCGTCTGTCATTTTGATCCTTCTAGAGATGTTGGATTTGACGTTCTCCTGGGCATGGACTGGTTAGCTACGTGTTAGGCGTCTGTGAACCGCCATGAGAAAATAGTCAGGTTTTGTTTTCCCGGCGAGTCAGTTCTTGTTGTGCAGGGGGACAGTGGTGCCGCCTCTCACAGCTTGAATTCAGCCTTTTTCGCTAGTCGGCTTTGAGGAGAGGATGTCGAGGATTCTTGGCTTTCATTCATGATACCGGAGACACAGTGGGTTTGTTGGACCGGGTTCCTATCGTGCGGGAGTTTCCGACTTTGTTCCAGATTGTTGGAGATAGCGCCCTCATAGTCAATTATTGGATCACAGGCACGTGATTGCAATGATTGAGGGAGGACCTATACCGGTAGGACAGTCTTACTCAAGATGATAGTATGCTATCTGGTTTATCTTTATCATCGTGTACTGGTTTAGGTGACATTACTGATCAATATTGCACGTTGATAGAGCCCCTAGGATTATTGCTTGACTGCCAGCAGTATGATGGCGATCATATACGTGGGAGCTGGGGTCTATAAGCACATCCTTAAAAGGTCCCTAGTCGTGGGAGTTTCGAGACAGGGCATCGATACTCCAGAGTAGACTAGTGTATACAGTCGAGACCCCGACGAGGGGCGGTGGCCGGTCTCACAAGCCACTGGTGTCAGTTGGTTCAACTAAGATGTATACAGGTGCTCATTGGGTTATGAGTACACCGGACAAGACTCGCCAGGAACATGCTAGTTGGTATTATACCTGATGTCAGATAGCAGTTCCCTGGTGACATGTGTACAGGTTAGTTCATCGACCTGAGATCGTCATTTGTCTCGTGTGAGTTCCCACTGTACTTTGATTACTACCCTACCACGCTCAAAGGAGTCGTGCAAACAGGTTTTTGTTGGGTAAAGTCCCGAGCCACATGGAGGCAGTGAGCGGATCTGCAGGGGTTCGTCTCTCCCGGTATTGGGGGTGAAGTCACGATGTGTCTAGGAGAGCCATTACACGAAGTCCTTGGCCAAGGCAGGAGATTTACTGGTAGGTATTCCAGTAATATCTCAAGGTGTTCTAGGCTACACACTGACACGACTTGTACCGCTTTTGGGGGTCTGACTTTTACCAACCCCCTAGGCCCGCCATGCGATGCTCATAGACGAACGGACCGGACTGTACGGATATTGTCACTGACAGGCTCAGTAGGGTGTCAAGATGAGTTCGCTCATCGACGTCCCTTTTGGTCAATACCTGGTAGCCCATTACGTATGGCTAATACCTCTGACGTGCTAGTGGTTAAGTCCACAACCAAAGTATTGACGAGTCTTTAGAGTCCCCCACAGACAGTTTCTCAAGTTTCGGGCGAAACGCTGTAGAGGCCGTATGGAGATATAGCAGGGTTCGATCATATACGTGCGGTATTGCACGGATCATGATCGGACGGATAATAGTAGCGGGCTTTGGTTTAAGCCGGATCCTAGTATTGTACAGTGTAGGTTTTGTCTCTTAGCATTTGTATTCGGTCGGAATACAAATGCTGGTATGTATATACAGTCGCGGGGTTTTCCTGTAATTTATTACGGGATCATTTTTTTGAAGTTGCCAGTTTGCATTCCGTTTCGGCCAGTTTTTCTTTGTTCCTTCTTGGCCGAACTTTTCTGATGGAGGGGATAATTTGCAGTTGTGCAAATTAGCATTGTGGAGGGGGTTTCTTGTAAATGGAGAGATTATGATAATACTAGCATCTTTGCTTTTTCTAGTGATCATTGTTTGCATTTATGAGATAGGATTGGATTTGAAATGGGTGTGACAAATATTCCTCAATATCATCACATTTCTTATGGTCACCCTCTCTTCCCTTGTGCTCACCCCCTTTGTATTATTTTCCCTCCTCCACATTGTTTTGGCCGGCCACTACTAGGAAATGAGAGAGGTTCATTTTTGTGAGTGGGAAAATTTCATCATCTCATATTTTGCTTACTACAAAATTCCCAAATTCATTTCAAAGTTCATTCCACCTCCATCATTATGGCAACTTCATACCCGCTTGAGACAAGTGATTCTACACTTAGCCTACAACATTCTTGGACACGTCGACTCGCCAACTTCGTGCCCGAGTTGCCTCGGTCCAAAGGTGGGAGCCCGTAAAAGAACCCGGCGATGTGGTGCCCGTTTCGACAAGGAGATGGAGATTCCGCGAGGAGATCGGAGTGGAGGCCGAAGACCGAAGTACACGGATCGCTCGGTATAGCATTCTATCCCTTCTCTAGTTTGCTAGGATTAGCTTAATGGCCCGATCCGGGTTTATAGTGCGCGGTAGTGCCGGTTTACAAGTTTCGTAAAAAGTTTCGTTTCCGCATTCCGGCGTCGGATTAACGGCCGGGGCGCTGCCATGCACTTACACAGATGAGCCGGCGAAGCTTAAGGATCAGCTGCAGAGTTGTTTATTGGGTGGCTTGTGCGTCTGAGTGTTTCGCTTTGGGGAGCTCCTATTTTGTTCATCAAGGAGGAAGACGGCAGTTTGAGGTTGTGTGTTGATTGATTGTCAATTGAACCGGCTTACGGTACGGATAGGTATCATTTACCTCGCATTGACGATTTGTTCGACTTACTCCAGAGTGCAAGACATTTTCTAAGTTTGTTTGAGATCAAGTCATCATTGGTTGCGGGTTCGGAGTGATGACATTCCGAAGACTGCTTTTGTGCGTGCTACGGGCTTTATGTGTTTTGGTGGTGTCGTTGGACTCACCAATGCCCTAGCAGCATTCCTGGATGTGATGAACCAGATTTCTTCACGCCGTTCCTCGACCAGTTATTGTTGTGTCATTGATGGCATTCTGGTCTATTCCAATGTGTCGTGAGGAACGTGGGCAGCACTTGAGGATTTGTTTTGCAGATACTTGCAGAGCACCAGCTGTTTGCTAAATTCTTGGAGTGTTCCTTCAGGCTTGATTGTGTTGACTCCTAGATCTTGTAGTTACGGGATACGGTTTTGTATGGTCCCGAGGAAGATCAAGGCCGTACAGCTTTGGCCCAGACTTGTGTACGGGACGGAGGTCCGCAGATTTTTGGGCTTAGCAGGTTTTTACCGCTGTTTCGTGCAGAATTGCTAGTGTATCGCTGCACCGTTGACTGGACTGACCGGGAAGGAGGTTCCTTTTCTTGGACTGAGGCATGCGTGCGGAGTTTTCAGCAGTTGAAGACTCGGTTGACGACTGCACCAGTTCTATCTCTGCTTCTGGTTCGGGCGACTTTGTTGTTTAACTTTGATGTTTGGCGAGTGAGGCTCGATTTTGCGTTGATGTGGTATTATAAAGTTATCGCTTTTGCTTCCCGACAGTTGGAGGAAGTACGAGCAAGATATTCCACTCATGATCTGGAGATGGCCACGGTGGTCGTGTGTTGGAGATTTGGAGACACTACTTGTTCGGAGAGTCGTGTCAGATTTTCACGGACCACCAGAGCTTAATGTACATCTTCCTGCAGTGGGTTTTGATTGTTGAGACAGCGCCATTGGATGGAGCTTGTGAAGGATTGTGATTATTAGATCCTTTTTCCCGTAGCAAGGCGATTGTGGTAGCTGATGCTGGAGTCATAGGCCCGGGGTTAGCTTGTCCCAGTTGTGCACAGTTCTGAGACAGTCTTCTGCAGATTTACAGTTCTTGTGCGATCGTTGAGTACAGCTTAAGTTCTCCTCTACTGAGGGAACAGCTTGCTCATGCCCGCGCCCGTCCATTTTTCCTTAATCATTTTCGCGAGGCACAGCCCGTCGATGCTCGTTTGTCAAAGATTCTTGAGCATACTCGGCTGGGTATCGATTTGTGACTAGGGTGTGCCGTGTTTAGGGACGTGTTTGTGTGTACCTGATATTGTTGGGTAAAACGTGAAATCCTAGAGCAGGCACATCAGTCAGCTTTCTGTATTCATTCAAGTTCCACCAATATGTGACGTGACTTGTGAGATAGTTACGGGTGGGCAGGGATGGAAAGTGAAGTTTCGGATTTCGTTTCGAGATGTCTGTCTTGTTGTGAGCTAAGCTTGAGCATTTGAGACCGGCTGGAGAGTTGCAAACCTTAACCGTTCCGGAGTGGGAATGGGAGCAAATCTCCATGATTTTCATTGTGGTGTCTACCCAGGTCTAGACAGGGTGTGACTCCATCTGGGTGTTTGTCGTCCGGTTATGCTTAGTTTGCTCAGTTGTTCTTCGTTAATTTTGTGCGTTGCACGGAGTTCCTTCATGCATTGTATCCAATAGAGGCACCCTGTTCGCTTGCCGTCTTGGGCAGATGTTTCAGGAAGCCTTAGGTAATGGTTGAGCTTTAGCTCCGCTTTTCCCATCCGCAGGACGACGGTTTGTGAGAGCGGGCTATACAAACTCTGGAGGATATGCTTGTGCGTGCGTACGAATTGTTGTCGGCAGTTGGGATCATCACTTGCCATTGTTAGGGTTCTCCTTCGATAGTTGTTATCAGGAGACAGTCCAATTGGAAACCTTTAGGTTTTGTTTGGTAAGTCGTGTCGATCGCCATTCGGTTTTCTGACTCTGCGAGAGTAGGATTTTTGGATCCTAGCTAGTCTAGAGACTTCGGAGACGATCCAGTTGATTCAGGTCAGGATGAGGACAGCCCACTGTAGACAGAGGTCTCATGCCGACCGTAGTGGTCGCAAACTTGAGTTCGCAGTGGGAGACCATGTATTCCTACGGATTTTTCGATGAATGATGTGTTGAGTTTTGGAAAGCTTATCCAAGGATTGTAGGTCCTTTTGAGATTCTTAAAGCGAGTTAGTTCCGTTGCCTTTAATTTGGCACTTCCGTCCAGATTATTGAGTATTCACCCCGTATTCCTTGTGTCGATATTTCGCAAATACCTTCATAACTTTCTCACATGATTTAGCACCAGACAATTTAATTGGGACGCGATCTTTTCATTCACCGGCAGCCAATTGCGTTAGTGGTTCGGCAGGTGGAGAAACTTTGGTCAATGGTCTTACCATCTGTGGAGGGTTTTCTTGGGCGTAGCCGTATAGTGAGGTGATCACTTGGAAGGCTGCGAGCGAGAATTGTGAGTTTTGCACTCATCTCTTTGAAGGTACGCTTAGTGAGAATTTTAAATTCGGGGACAAATGTTTATAAGGGGCGGAGATTGTAATGTCTTAGATTTCGGTTAGTGTTAGTTTAGACGGTAATGCGGGTTTTTGGTAAAAAGTTTACCAATTTGGGTTCCTCACATTTTATAACATTTAATTAATAATTTATTATTATTTGTTATGGCATGCACACACATGTGCATGTTTATGTGAGGGTTTGTTTGTGCTAATCTAGGTTAGTGACCATGACAACTTAACCTTATCTAATCCTTTGCGTTAATTTAATCCCTTGCTTTGACTTAACCCTAATCCTAGATATTTTGGGTATTGTTTGTGAGAAGAGGTGGCATGGTGTTGTGTGAATGCATTAATGGTGAATTAATGCATGGGTGCACTCACCTCTTACTCTCACCTCTCTCTTTCTCTTTATATTTTCCTTCTCTCTTTCTCTCACACTCATTCCCTTCTCATTTTCTTCATATCTCTTCACCTCAAACTGAACACTTGCATTTCCTACACAAAACTTCATCAAATCTTCACAAAAACTCACAAAAATCACATCTTTTGCCTTGATTTGACTCTTGGATGCCTTGGAGCATGGAATGCTAGGATCTTTGAGTTCTTTTGGTTAGGTAATGATCTCTTTCTGTTAAATAGGTGTTTATTGTGTTGCGTAGCTTATTCGTTTCAGTTTAGAACGCGTTTAGTTTTGTTTCGGGTAAATATCGTATTTTTAGTGTTGTTTTGGAGTCTCGGATGATCTGCTATCAAACCAGGTATTTGTTGCAAAAGTTCCCATCACAGTGACATAGTGTAGTGACCTAGAACCTACCCTCAAAATACGAGCCCATTTCCTCATGTTCTGGCAGCAGATTTATTGCTTCTGGCCACAAATTGCGGCCAGACTAGGGAGTTTTGGTTTTGGTGTAGGGGTCTCTGGGGTTATGTGTGGTCTCATGGTACTTGCAACTTTTATAGATTGTTGGTATAGCAAAATATGGGACCACTTTGCGTATTTCTTGTGTTTCGTTTCACGCGTTTCGTTATCCGATACGGTTCGTGTTCTGTGTTCTGTTGCTCTGAGTTGGTTTCTTTGTGTCGCTATGCACGTTAGCCACAATACGAACACTTGAGAGTAAGTTTTGTGTAGTCGCATTGGTTAGCGTAGTTTGTACGTGTTTTGGGTCTATTGCTAATATATACTTGCTTTGTTGTGTTATGTTTTAGGTTCGCAGGAGGGAACTTTGGACGCTGCGAAGAAGGGGAAACAGGTGGTAGGCTTTACTTAGCCAGGAGCGTTGGTGAGTAGATTTAACATCTACAGGGGAATCGCCCGCATGGCGTTATGCGTCTGGGCTAGAAATGTTATGATATTGTCGCATATTCTATTGCATATATAGAGTTGCGCATACACCTTATTGCATAGTTATTTGTGTTAGTTATATGTATGCCCTAGAGGCCATTACTGTACATAGGATGTCTATTGTAGTGGATGCTGGGACATATATAGGGAGGACTTTCTTGCTCGACATGATAGTATGCTATCTGGTTGCTCTTTACCTTAACGTGTATACTGATTGTCTCTCTGTTACATGTTGGTAAAGACCTTAGGATGTGTACTTGACTACCTGGACTATGATGCGGATCATACTAGTGGGGACATGGTAGTCCATAAGTACATCCTTCAAGGTCCCTAATCGTGGGTGTATCGAGACGGGGAATCGATATACCAGAGTAGACTAGCGTGTACCTTCTCGACCCATACAGATGGGCGATGGATGATCCCATATCCATTGGTGTTTGACATCAGAGATGATATACGGGTGCTCAGTGGAGACTGGGTACACTGGACGGACTCGCCGAGAACTCTCAGATGGTATTATACCTTACGTCAGATGGCAGTTCTCAGGTGACACTGGTACAGAGTAGTCTGTTGACCCGAGATCGTCATAGAGTCTTGTGTGGTTCCCACTGTGCTTTGATTTCCACCTTACCACGTCCAAGAGGGCGTGCAAAACGGTGGCTTTTGGGTACAGTCCCGAATCACATGGAGGCAATGAACGATAGGAGGGGATTCGTCTCTCCCGGTATAGGGAGTTGATGTTGCGCTGTGTTCGATTGGCTATAACCGGAAATCCCTGGCCAGGGTTGCTGAGATTTACTGGTAAGTGTTACCGGTAGTTTCTCGAATTGTTATAGACCTCATATCGACACGACTTATCAAGCTATTGGGGTCTGACGTTTACCACCCCTAGGCGAGATATGCGACATATCAGACGAACAGACCGGACTGTACGGTAAGTGTTACTGATTGGATTCACAGGAGGGTGAGCGGGCTTGCTCGTCGATCTTCTCGTCGCTCAATACCCGGGTGGCCGTTACGTTTAGCAGACCGCTTGCGGCTTGTGGGTGTTTGATATGATCATCACCTGCTGCCGGCGTATTGACGAGTCTTTAGAGTCCTACACGGAGGTTTCCTGGCTCAAGCGAAACGAAATAGGAGCGCATATGAGATATGTGCGGGACTGAGAATGATACCAGTATGCGATACTGTATTCGATTCTCGTGATCTGTGACATTGATCGGTTATATGCAATATAGCCGGGTTATCGGATCAAGTGTTGATTCGATAAGTTGTTACTGTTGATATTAGTCGGTTATATACGATATGACCGGATCATTAAATCAAGCGTTGATTTAATGATTTAATGCATAATGATATATTTGATATATTACTTTGCATTAACTAGTATCGGTTCACTTAAGATGGATTTTCTCACTCGCATGTGCACATCGTATATGTGATATATTTTTGTGCACTTGATTGTATCATGTTTGATGATGCAAGATTTCTATGGTTTGTGTAAAGAATTAAACCTTCGTTAAGTAAATGGTTAGGGTTTTATTTATTTATTCATTCATTTATCTATTTATTTTTGGATGAAAAGAATGAGAAAAGAAAACAAATGGTTGCTTTCTTAGAAGCTTCTTCAAGCTTCATGCAACTTTGACCAAAGCAACCATTCTTGTCTTCTTCTCTAACCCTAACCATTCAACCTAACTCAAGTTAATTCTCTACACTTTACCATGGTTAAAATTATGATAAGAATTCATTTTCTTTTCTATTTCTTTTTAATTCTTATCATAACATTATCATCTTCTTCTTCTTCTTCAAGAAGAAAACCTAGACTTCATCAATGGTGACTTGATGAAATGAGTGAGAAATCCAATTCTAAAGTCAACCCATCTCCTATTTCTTCATCCTCTACCTCTTGCCAAGTAGTAGAGTGTGTTTTCTTCACAAGTTTCATGACTTGGTGAAGTGGGAGCTTGATCTTGTGATGCCTCGACGTAGATCATCTTCGGCATCGACGTCGACGACCTAGCCCGCTTTTTCTCCGATGAAGCCGATGCAAGAGTCATGGTTCGATTTGGACAGCGGAGAGGACTTCATCATGGAGCTATGGAGGTGGAGAAACGGATCTACAAAGGTTGTATTTCCGTTCTTTTAGTTTAGTTGTAAACTAGTTTCATTTTTCGCCTAAAATTTTAGTTAACGATCTAGTCTAGGGTTTCTCGGCACCGTTAAAATTGAAATTGGCATGGTTGATGCCTTGTGAGACCTCTTGAAGAGTGCCTAGGAACCCTACAGTGGTATCAGAGCCTAGCTAGAGCCTTAGGCGAAGCGTAGACGGAGTTTGAAGTCCGATCGAATCAAAACCCTAACCCGAATATGCTCTCTGGATTTTTTTCTAAAAACTGGGTTTTTTCCAGATTAAAAATGCTTAAAAAATTCAGCAGGGAATTATAAGAATTAGGATGCAAAAATTAACCCATGATACGTTTATAGTGCGGCGGAACCGCGGCAGAAGCATGGCTTCTACGGCGGTTCCGCGGCCAAATGAAGGCTGTTGCCTGTAGTTTTTGCACAGTAATTCCTCTTTTCTGCTGTTGAGTTTTATGGGAATTTTTAATATTTATTCAAGAGTTGAATTTTCTGGGGTTGTTTTGGGGATTCGGTGTTTCGATCGGAGTATCAGATTTTGTCTATGTGGCTTTCCGGATAATTTTTGAATATGTTAAAAAGTTCGACCGGATATAAATACCCAACTTTTCCCCTGTCGGGATATTTCCAAGTGTTGGATTTTTCCGTTGTTTAAAGACATTCTAAGTAGTGCAAGTAACGCGATGGACCCTCTAGAAGACAACAAACCTTAACTCGATTATGTGACCGTCTTGAACTGCCCTTTGAACCTTCGGGTTTGGGGCAGTACGGCGTGCCACATGTGAGGCGTTAGCTTGACCCTTCTACTGCTGGACCGTTGGTACTGAGGCACGAACTGAATGTTTTTAGACTTGTTTCATGTGTTGATCTGTATCGGGAAAACTTGGGTGTTTGAATGTTCAATCGGAAAGTTTAACATTTCCTAATTATCTGGAATGGGATACAATAATTGGAATTCACAAATAGTTATGAGATAACTGAATGAATGTTATAAAAATAGCACTTTAGTCTCACTTGATCGGTTGCCACGGAATTTTGATGTGATCAAAAGTCCGTCGCAATCACGTAGCGTACGCGGATACTCGCCGGATAAACTTAATAGACAGCCTCACTCCATAGCCGCGACCAAGTGACTGTAGGAGAACCCCGTCGCCGAAAGCATCCGTCCGGGTGCTCGCGGCAGCGGTGTTCCGCCTTGGTGCACTTCGTCGACGGTATCGGGGGTGCGGCCGCCTACTAAAGTTTGCGACGAGCATTCGATCAGGATGTCGGGAATCTTGCTGAATTCCCCGACTTGATATTGAAAAGTGTTTTCGATAATGAGACTAAAATGCGGGGTTTATAATTGTTAGGCATGCGATGTCTAAGGAATTCATTTGATTAGGCATGCGATGTCTATGCAGGGTGCGGATTCCAACTGTTGTAGTTTTACACTTTCTTTTCTGTGACCGTAAGTGTAATATGTGATATCGCCGGTTTCGTTGCTATATGTCAACGACAATTGGGATGCGCATATTTACTTACGTTGATGACATGTGATGTTATGTGTTGCTGGATATGTTATATTGGATCGTCGTGTTTGAATAGCCGGGGGTTTTTATGTGAGATGAGTGTTTTTCATTTTCATTCATGTGAAAACTTGTATGTAATATTCTTTTAATTGGGGCACTTCCAGGTTGCGGAAGTTGTCACCGTTGTTGTATATTATTTACTTTTCCGCACTAGGATAGACCCAAGGAGGGGAGCACAAGTAACCGGGTTCTGGAGTCCAGTGGGAGACCAACTCGAGGAGTCGAGTCCGGGTCTCCTAACTCTAGAATTGGTAGGGTTGCTTGCCGCTCTCGTAGGGGTCTAGGGGTGTGGGTTTGGCTATTCATCACGACCGTGGAATCCGTGTTTTATACTGGCTCGTATTGAAAACACGAATGTCCTAGTATATCCAATATTTCATATGATTCTTCTGCTGCGATATCTGTGATGTGATCATGTGATGTTCTGTGATAGATACAGTATATAGTATATATGATATATTATATAGACGTTACTTATGTTTTACACCCGCGCTAGCCCTGCCCCGCTCTGCCGTTAGTTACCTAACCTAACGGTGCACGAGGGGACATCGAGGCGAATGCGGATGGCATATGTGTACGTCGTATTTATCTGTGATGTTTAGGTACTTAAATGATGGGACTTCATTAATGTGATTAATGAAAGAAAAGAAACCTAAGATGTTGTGGAATCGAATTTCAAAATAAAACAGGTAGCTATAGTTCTTGCTTTGCACAGCGGTATATACGATATATCCTGCACCTTATTCGATGAGGAAAGTACCGAGATCCCTTCACCGGGAGTGACTCCTTTAGCAATAACTGGCAGATGCTACACACTCGATTTGTCTTTTGATTGCTTTTAAGAGTTTTGCTTTGCACAATGATATATATGATATATCCCGCACCTCATTCAACGAGGAAAGGACCGACGATCCCTTCACCGGGAGTGACTCCTTTAGCAAAACTAGAAAAGCCTCAAAAACACTCAATTTCAAAATTCATTCGATCCTACAACGATATCAAGTTCATTACGCAATAGGTTTTTAGAAAAACCTGTCGTAGCCCTCCGTCATTTCAGATAAGTACTAGTTAGTATTCGTGCTGCGGTTGTTTGGCATGCGTCAAGGCGTAGTGTACGGTAGCTAACTAGTGCTTATCTGCTAGCATATGCTGCGATTGGATTAGGGTATTCGTACGGCGTTGTTTGGCATGCGTCAAGGGTCGTGCGGGTGGGTTTAATTCAATCAAGAAATGTACGGGTTGAACTTGACTAGCGGACTATGGGTTGTTTGGCATGCGTCAAGGTCATAGCACGCTAGGGGCAAAATATTATCGGGAATTTCAAGTGTTGAAATTTGCAATGAGATTGCATACCTTCTATGAGATAGTTGGATCCCGATACCCGCTGCGAGTAAGAGTTACTCCTGGGAGAGTTTTATACATTACAATTAGCCGATCAAGTAGGTGTCTAGAAAGGTGTTAACGAGGTTACGCCTCTGGGAAAACGAGGTTTACATTAATTAGGTTCGTGCGAAAGCACGGGGGACCTCCCTCAAAGTACCGACACTGGCCTGGCTGAAAGATTGGCGAACTTGTAGTGTGTAATTAATCCCGGCTAGTCTTTCCTTTTAGGGTTTGAAGGAAGATTTGATAAAAAGCAGTGGGAGCCATCCTGATTAGATAAAATAATAACCAATCTATTCTTGCAAGAGCGCACGCTGAGTGTTTTCTTCTCTCTCTCTCCAGGTAGCGACCATATCACGCCTTAATCAAGATAATAATACGGATTATTGACCGAACCCGCTTGTTATACTGAGCTGGGGAACGTTGGTCCCACTCCAACTTATAATTGTTATAAGACAAAGCAGGAAATTGGGGAATACCAGATTTCCCATGCCGCCCAAACGAAGAGAGTGCATGCTGATGCATCATCTTCGGGTGTGTTCATTACAAAGAACTGTTTCTCAGTATCCTCCGCATCATAGGTATATGATACCAGATCAGGATCCCAGATATGTAATCTGTTACATAGGGCTGCAAAAAAGGTAGAAAAACTGAGAACGGGTGAGAAGTTTCATGAGGAAGAAAACGGGGCAAGAGTTGCAGCCAAGTCTGTCGGTCACTGTCACCCTGTATTACCAATACATTGATTCTGAACGAATGTTATTAGATACCGAACCTGATATACAAAATCATATCAGTCTCTTTATTAGTAAAGAAATGATAAAATTTTGAATTGTTGGATAATGTTTTGAACATTTCCTATATCAAAAGTTGATCGGTTCAGGCACGTTATCTAAAAGCATTGATGTTCTAAATCAAACTACAGTTCTTAGTATAAAGAACACACACAAGAGGAAGAGTTCAGAAATGAACGAATCCTTCTTGAGGTATTGTAGACTAGGTCATATCAATGTGACCCGACTAGCTGAGTTACATTTAGATGCATATTTAAATCAGTTTGAATTTACATCTTGTGAAAACTTGCCAGTCATGTCACAAAGATAAGATGACCATAACTCTGTTTATTGGAAACAGAGAAAGAGTTAGTGAACTCTTGGGATTGATACATGTTGATGTATGTAAGGTCCCCTGTCTACACATGCCAGGACTGGTTCTTTATACTTCATTATGTTCTCTGATGATCTCTTTAGATTCAGACATATGTTCTTGTTGAAACATAAGTCCGAACCTTTTGAGATATTCACAGAATATAAGTTAGAAGTAGAGAACCAATACGGGTATAAGTATTATGTCCTTTGATGAGATCAGGGAGAAGAATACTTGAGCACGGAAATCCTGGACTATTCTAAAGGAGAATGAGATTCTCTCTCAGCATTACTCCTCCGTATACACCATAGCATGATGGTATATCGGGGAGGAGCAGACATACCCTATGTGATAAGGTGTGCTCTATGATGAGTACTACTGAGTTACCTATTTCCTTTTGGGATTTATGCACTTATGAAGATGCATACCTATTGAATAGGGTCCCGATCAAATCATATGCCTACCACTTCATATGTAATATGGAAAGGGAAGAGCCCATATCTTAAGTTAGTTAAGATTTGGGGTTGTCCAGCCTATGTCTAAAAGTAAAATCTGGATAAGCTCGAGGCAACGTCTGTTATGTAGAACTGGAAACGTTCCAGCTATACAAACTGCAGCTGATGATTTGGTAGAACCGAAGGATTCAGTAGATTCCAACGAACCTCAGCCTCTCCGCCGATCTAGTAGGGTTCCTCACCCACCTGAGAGATACTTTGGTTTCTATATGACAGTGGGAGCGAGGATTGCATCATGAGATGATGACCCAACTAGTTTCGGGCTGGCCATCAGGAGTAGGACTCTGTAAGAATGGCTGGATATTGATCGATCTGAGATGGAATCCTTATACACCAACAAAGTATGGACTTTAGTTGCTATATCTGAAGGGTTAAATCCCCATCAGGAGCAAGTATATCTTGAGAAGATTACTTGGTGTACATGGAAAGGTTGAGACTTTCAAAGCTAGACTTGTTAAAGGTTTGCATAGTTGACCAGGTATGGATTATATCGAAACCTTTTCTAAGGATCTATGCTTAAGTCCATCCAGATCCTACTTGCCACGGCTACATACCATGACTACGATATCTGGTGGTTGGGTGCCATGACTGCTTTTCTAAATAATGATTTAGAAGATAATGTCTATAAGAACACAGCCAGAGGGCTTCGTAAACAGTGGGAGCAGCGAAAACGCGTGCAAGATGTTTTATGTGATAAAGCAAGCATCGCGGAGTTGGAACGTCTGTTTTGATGTGTTAGTCAAAGAGTTTGACATCATCAAAATGGTAGATGAACCTTGTATAAACGAAAAGGTAGTAGGGAGTATGGTAGTGATCCTCGTAGAGTACGTGGATGACATACTCTTGATAGGGAAGGAGTTTCCTATGCTACGCTTGGTCAATCTCCGCTTATCACATGGATTCTCCATATAGGATCAAAGTGATACCTCTAAAATCCTGAGTTTTCATCTATGAGATAGATGTTATTTGGGTGTTCGAATACTCACTAGCTGTAGTGAGATGATATCAATTGATCCTGGGGAGAATCACTGGAAGGGTTCCAGGGTGATAAAGAAGACTGAATGTCAGTCACAAGCATTGTCTTTACCCTCAGTAAAGGGACGGTATGTTGGAAGAGTTCCAAGCTAGATACCGTGACATACTAGACGATAAAGGCAGGATACATCGCTACTTAAGATGCTACCATAGAGGCTGTTTGGGTGTATATTGGTTCATGAGATGAACTACGTTCCTACCATTGTGAGACAATGGAGTTGTGGCTTATGCCAAGGAACACAGGTCCCATCAGTGATCTAGACATATTCTAAGGCAGTATCACCTGATCATGGAGATGGTTGATCTCCAGGGGATCGAGGTCAGGAGAGTAGACTCAGAGGATAACACGTCGGATCCACCTACGAAGGCCTATTCCCAGAGAGAGACTTTTATGGGATGGTTGAGTATGAGATACAACAACCACTGCTACAGATGGCCCTACTGCAAGTGGGAGATTGTTAGTTATATGTATGCCCTAGAGGCCATTACTGTACATAGGATGTATATTGTAGTGGATGCTGGGACATATATAGGGAGGACTTTCTTGCTCGACATGATAGTATGCTATCTGGTTGCTCTTTACCTTAACGTGTATACTGATTATCTCTCTGTTATATGTTGGTAAAGCCCTTAGGATGTGTACTTGACTACCTGGACAATGATGCGGATCATACTAGTGGGGACATGGTAGTCCATAAGTACATCCTTCAAGGTCCCTAGTCGTAAGTGTATCGAGACGGGGCATCGATATACCAGAGTAGACTAGCGTGTACCTTCTCGACCCATACAGATGGGCGATGGATGATCCTATATCCATTGGGGTTTGACATCAGAGATGATATACGGGTGCTCAGTGGAGACTGGGTACACTGGACGGACTCGCCGAGAACTCCCAGATGGTATTATACCTTACGTCAGATGGCAGTTCTCAGGTGACACTGGTATAGAGTAGTCTGTTGACCCGAGATCGTCATAGAGTCTTGTGTGGTTCCCACTGTGCTTTGATTTCCACCTTACCACGTCCAAGAGGGCGTGCAAAACGGTGGCTTTTGGGTACAGTCCTGAATCACATGGAGGCAATGTACGATAGGAGGGGATTCGTCTCTCCCGGTATAGGGAGTTGATGTTGCACTGTGTTCGATTGGCTATAACCGGAAATCCCTGGACGGGGTTGCTGAGATTTACAGGTAAGTGTTACCAGTAGTTTCTCGAATTGTTATAGACCTCATATCGACATGACTTATCGAGCTATTGGGGTCTGACGTTTACCACCCCTAGGCGAGATATGCGACATATCAGACGAACAAACCGGACTGTACGGTAAGTGTTACTGGTTGGATTCACAGGAGGGTGAGCGGGCTTGCTCGTCGATCATCTCATCGCTCAATACCCGGGTGGCCGTTACGTTTAGCAGACCGCTTGCGGCTTGTGGGTGTTTGATATGATCATCACCTGCTGCCGGCGTATTGACGAGTCTTTAGAGTCCAACACAGAGGTTTCCTGGCTCAAGCGAAACGAAATAGGAGCGCATATGAGATATGTGCGGGACCGAGAATGATACCAGTATGTGATACTGTATTCGATTCTCGCGATCTGTGACATTGATCGGTTATATGCAATATAGCCGGGTTATCGGATCAAGTGTTGATTCGATAAGTTGTTACTGTTGATATTAGTCGGTTATATACGATATGACCGGATCATTAAATCAAGCGTTGATTTAATGATTTAATGCATAATGATATATTTGATATATTACTTTGCATTAACTAGTATCGGTTCACTTAAGATGGATTTTCTCACTCGCATGTGCACATCGTATATGTGATATATTTTTGTGCACTTGATTGTATCATGTTTGATGATGCAAGATTTCTAGGGTTTGTGTAAAGAATTAAACCTTGGTTAAGTAAATGGTTAGGGTTTAATTTATTTATTCATTCATTTATCTATTTATTTTTGGATGAAAAGAATGAGAAAAGAAAACAAATGGTTGCTTTCTTAGAAGCTTCTTCAAGCTTCATGCAACTTTGACCAAAGCAACCATTCTTGTCTTCTTCTCTAACCCTAACCATTCAACCTAACTCAAGTTAATTCTCTACACTTTACCATGGTTAAAATTATGATAAGAATTCATTTTCTTTTCTATTTTTTTTAATTCTTATCATAACATTATAATCTTCTTCTTCTTCAAGAAGAAAACCTAGACTTCATCAATGGTGACTTGATGAAATGAGTGAGAAATCCAATTCTAAAGTCAACCCATCTCCTATTTCTTCATCCTCTACCTCTTGCCAAGTAGTAGAGTGTGTTTTCTTCACAAGTTTCATGACTTGGTGAAGTGGGAGCTTGATCTTGTGATGCCTCGACGAAGATCATCTTCGGCATCGACGTCTACGACCTAGCCCGCTTTTTCTCCGATGAAGCCGATGCAAGAGTCATAGTTCGATTTGGACAGCGGAGAGGACTTCATCATGGAGCTATGGAGGTAGAGAAACGGATCTACAAAGGTTGTATTTCCGTTCTTTTAGTTTAGTTGTAAACTAGTTTCATTTTTCGCCTAAAATTCTAGTTAACGATCTTGTCTAGGGTTTCTCGGCACCGTTAAAATTGAAATTGGCATGGTTGATACCTTGTGAGACCTCTTGAAGAGTTCCTAGGAACCCTACAATTTGTTGTGCTTAGACTTGTACCCTTGGGACATTGCACTATTATTGACGGCTCATGTTGCACGAGCACTGATTGTATGCCACACACACCGTCAATAATTTCCATGACACACACAACACACATACATATATGATATTGTTTGGTTAGGGACATTGTGACATTGATTCATATTCCTTTATGCATATGACATATTGCAAACCTGTATACCTACATGCTTACACATATTCCTTGACATGCTTACATGCTAGTTACATGTATACCTATATGGTATTGTACCATTAGTGATAGATATATTTCACACATAATGACATAGCTACATGTATACCTTGCATACATACTTCACTTATACTTGGAGGGTGTATTACATCATTACTGATAGGTAGATACATATACCTTGCTATACCTTTATGTTTACATATATATCTGGCTATAGCTACATGTTTACCTTTACTTGGTGTTATATAGACTTGGAGAAATTAGGAACCGCATGATATATATTTTAACTTGTTGCAGTTAAATAACGGTTTTCCCTTTATATGCTCACATTAAAGTTTTCTGTTGCATATATTATATTCATGGATTTTCGCATTGAGATATAGATTTTTCATGATGTTTTCTGGATTTGAGGACCGTGGTAGTTTCATGAAATTATGCATTATTTGAAAAACCCGGTTTCTCTTGATATGCTACTTCAGCATCCACCGTGAGATTTATCGGTTCTGATATATATACCCCGCGTGAGGAGCGGAGGGAGCTGTGTCCGGGTATATGGTGGGGCCCGGAGGTACCCCGGGGCAGGAATTAATGAAGCAGACGATGAGTTAGTGGGGGAACCATACCTATCGGTGACAGTACCAATAACTCGGCGGTTATCGTGGGGATACCGACGGGAGTCATGTACGTATGAATTCGTCGAAAGGCAAGGGTCGAAGCTGGGCACTCGAGTTTTCGGGATAGCGTATGACACGTACCTATTAGGGGGCCAGTCGTAGTGACAGCACATGATAGATCAGTATTTTTGTGTTGATACTTGACACATTGGTTTCATGATATTTTTACTCCTAAGTATATATAACAGTGGAATGGGACGCTGTTATATATGCGCGCGCGCGTGCGCGCACACACACACACACACACACATATATATATATATATATATATTAGTGGAATGGGACGCTAATATATATGTATACATATAAATTTATATACATCATCATAATTATTCATGCAAATATACTTATTCAGGATATATGAGATTCACTTGATTTTGGATTCAGGATATATGAGATTCACTTGATTTGGATTCAGGATATATGAGATTCACTTGATATTGGATACAGGATATAGGAGATTTACATGATAAAGTACCTTTCATGAATGTTGCATATATACATTGTCATTTCTTTGCTTCATGTATTAGTTGTACCTGATAGAGTACCTTGCATGATTGTTCCATACATATTGTCATATCATTGCTTCATGTATTAGTAGTACCTGATAGAGTACCTTACATGATTGTTGCATACAGATTTTCATATCATTGCTTCATGTATTAGTTGTACCTGCTAGTGGTACTTTCACGACTATTGCATTCATATGACCATTTATTGCTATTATCTTGCATATGTTAGATTCGTGCTGTACATGCATACTTGCGATTACCTGCATATGTTATTTACTACTCACGAGTTGGAAACTCACCCCCGTTGTGCCACAGTATTTTGCAGGTTGTTCCCCAGAGTAGTCGAGGCAGGCTATTCATCTATCTTATCATCTTTTACTGCGGATACCGCTTCGGCTCACAGTGTGCAGTTTTTCTTAGGTGGGGTTTGCGGTTATTCGATGTTGCTTATTGTATATTCGTTGTATCCATGTACTCTCCATCTACCACTTTCATGTGTATGACTTAGAGACTTGATGTGAAGACGATATTGTATATTATTTTGGTGACTTGGATTTCTTTTATGCAGTTTTATTTATATCGTCTTTTATTTCTTCGCTACGGCGTCGTATATCTGTTGTGGTGGTTGATTTCCGCCTTTGGGTGTGTATTTTCTCCTGTTTGGGGATGCTTTACTTATATTTTTGTTGTACCCATTTTTGGGGCTGGTTTTTACAAAGGAGGTGCTGCCAAAATTTTAAAGGAAATAAAGTTGGACTTTTAAAGAATTTGGGTTGAGACTTCAAAGGTTTAAAAATTGTTCTTTTTTCTTACTACTTTTGATGGTGTAGATTGCTGGATTTTCGGCTTACTTAAGTTGCGTTACGCCTGTAGACGTTGCGTAGTTTAAGGGCCGTCACGTGCCAATTTCGGGTCGTGACATTTGTGTCGATGTTTGACACGGATTTCTGTCGATTTCAATTATGATACTCCAGTTTTTATACTAAAATCTTACTGATATAAGAACACAGCTTTCTCATACAGATATATTCTGATTTCATTTTTGATGCATTCATACATCATATATATGACTTTTAGCTTACTTGAATTAGGTGGGGTCTTATAGACTTCATATGATTCAAGTGTCGGACACGTGCATTTTTCGGGTCGTGACAAAGATCGTCCTTTGTCTTGTGTGAGTTCCTACTGTACTTTGATTACTACCCTACTATGACTCAAAGGAGTCGTTCAAATAGGTTATAGTTGGGTACAGTCCTGAGACACATTGAGGCAGTGAGCGAATTGCGGGGATTCGTCTCTCCAGGTATTTGGGATTGATGATGTGTTGTTCCCGGTTGGACATCACCATAAGGCCTGACCAGGCAACTGAGATTTACTGATTTGGATCAGTAGTATCTCGGATGGTTATGGGCTTGATATCGGCACGACTTATTGCATTAATAGGAGTCTGACGTTTACCACCCTCCTAAACCCGATATGTGACAGTCTTAGACGAACAGATCAGACTGTATGGTGCATGTCACTGATAAGCTCAGTAAGGTTTTAGACTAGCTTGCTTGTCGATCTCTTTTTCGACAATGCCTGGGTAGCCATTACGTACCGCTAGTGCCGCTGACATGCTTGTGGTTAAACTCACTGCCAGCGTATTATCGAGTCTTTAGAGTCCCACACAGAGGGTTTCCGGCTATGGCGAATGTTGGCTATAGTGCCCTCAAGGTAATTTTTGTAATCGCAGGCACGTGATTATGATGATTGAGGGAGGACCTATACAGATAGAACAGTCTTACTCAAAATGATAGTATGCTATCTGGCTTGCCTTTATCATCATGTACATGCTTTATGTGGTATTACAGATCACTATTACATATTGATAGAGCCTATAGGATTCTTGCTTGACTACCAATATTACGATGGCGATCATATACGTGGGAGTTGGGTGGTCTATAAGCACATCCTTAAATTTCCCTAGTCGAGGGAGTATCAAGACTGAGCATCAATACTCCAGAGTAAACTAGTGTATACTTATCGAGATCCTGACGAGGGGCGGTTGCCGGTCTCACAAGCCATTGGTGTCAGTTAGTCACCTAAGATAGTATACAGGTGCTCATTGGGTTATGAGTACACTGGACGGACTCGCCAGGAACATGCTAGTTGGTATTATACCTATTGTGAGATAACAGTTCCCAGATGACATGTGTACTGGTTAGTTTGTCGACCTCAGATCGCCATTTGTCTGGTATGAGTTCCCACTGTGCTTTGATTACTACCCTACCATGGCTCAAAGGAGTCATTCATGTTAGGAATATGTATGCCCTAGAGGCCATTATTGTATGATATAGTGGATGCTTGGATATATATATATAGAGATGACTTTCTTGCTCGACATGATAGTATGCTATCTGGTTGCTCTTTATCATAACATTTACACTAGTATTATTATACTGTCTCTCTGATACATGTTGATAAAGCCCTTAGGATATTTGCTTGACTACCAGGACTATGATGCATATCATACTACTGGGACTTGTGTAGTTTACAAGCACATCCTTTAATTGTTCCTAGTCGAGAGAGTATCGAGACAGGGCATCGATACCATATGATGGGCGATGGATGATCCCACATCAATTGGTGTTTGACATCAAAGATGGTATACGGGTGTTCAGTGGAGACTGGGTACACTGAACAGGACTCGCCGAGAACTCCTAGATGGTATTATACCTCACGTCAGATAGCGGTTCTCTAGTGACACTGGTATAAATTAGTCTGTAGACCCGAGATCGTCATAGAGTCTTGTGTGATTCCCACTGTGCTTTGATTTACACCTTACCACGTTCAAGAGAACGTGCAAAACGGTGGTTTTTAGGTACAGTCCCGAGTCACATGGAGGCAATAAGCGATAGGAGGGGTTTCGTCTCTCCCAGTATTAAGGGTTGATGTTGCGCTGTGCTCGATTGGTTATAACAGAAAGTCCCTGGCAAGGGATGATATGGAGATTTACTGGTAAGTGTTATCAGTAGTTTCTCGACCCGTTATGAGCCTCATATCGGCACAACTTACCAAGTTATTGGGGTCTGACGTTTACCACCCCTAGACTCGATATGCGACATATCAGATGAAGAGACCGGACTGTACAAAAGTGTTATTTATTGGATTCACAGGAGTATGAGCCGACTTGCTTGTTGATCTTCTGATCGCTCAATACCCGAGTAGCCGTTACGTCCAGCTAGTACCGTTGATGGCTTGTGGGTGACTGATATGATCATCACCTACTGCCGGCGTATTGACGAGTCTTTAGAGTCCTACATAGAGGTTTCCAGGCTCAAACGAAACGAAGTAGGAACATATATGTGATATGTGCGGGACCGAGATTAATACGTGTATATGATACCGTATTCTATTCTCGTGATATGTGATATCGGTCGGTTATATGTGATATAACCGGAGTATTAAATCAAGTGTTGATTTAATAATTTAATGTACAAATATATATTTGATATATTAACTAATATTAGCTCACTTAATCATTTCTTTTTCTCACTTGTGCACATTTAATATATATGTGATATATATTATTGTGTCATGCTTGTTACTACATGCTACATGGGTGTATGAGACTCACACCATGACATGGATAATTAAGGGTGTTTATTTATTTAAGGTAAATCAAAATTAGTTGGAAATTAGCACATGGTTGAAGCTTGTGGAACCATTGACTTAGTCCACTAATTATGTTTTACTTAAAATATTTATTAACCCAACCATTATCTTTAGCCATGATTAAGTCTCTAAAAGAGTTAGTATGAGATATTATCTCACCCATGGTCTCTGTCATGACCCAAAATTGGGCACATGACCGGCACTTAAACTACGTAACGTCAACAGGCGTAACGCAATTAAGTAAGCCGAAAAATCCAGCAATCTAAACCATTACAAGAAGAAAGATAGATCACTTTTAAAAATCTCGATGCAAAACTTTAAAATTAAGTTTTTTTTCATAAAAATTTCAGCAGCACCTCCTTTGTAAAAGCTAGCCCCGAAACGGGTAGAAACATAAGATAAGAGTAAAACATCCCCAAACGAGAGCAAATCTCGCCCAACGGCGGAAACAACCACCACAACAGATATACGACGCCGTAACGAAGAAAAGATAATCCATATATACAAAAAAGGCCGGCTCACACGAGCCCGACAACTAGAGTCAAAAGAATATACAACATCGATCCTCACAACTCGTCTCTAAGTCAATACATGAAGGTCGTAGATGGAGAGTACTAGATACAAGAAATATACAATGTACATCATCGGATAACCGCAACCCACCTATAGCAAACGGCTTTATAGCCAACCGTAGCGGTATCCGCAAAAGTAAAGATAATAAGGCGCCCTGCCGCGACCACTCTGATGATCAGACCTGAAAAACCCTGCAGCACAACGGGGGTGAGTTGCCAACTCATGAATAGTAAATAACATCATACAGTAGTCGCAAGTATATACTAACAGCGATAATCTATCACATGTAATCCGATAGCATAAGTATGATAATATGTATATGCAATAGTCATGAAAGGTACTCTATCAGGTACTACTAATACATGAAGCAAATGCATATCAAATAAAGATGGAATATGGGGTAAAACATGTCATCCTCACGGAATCCTCATCATGGCGAACCAGTGTCCATCAAGACAATCTAAATCCCCAAATTCCCTCACATCGGCCCTCATATCGGGCACATCGGCCCCTCATATCGGGAAAATCAGCCCCTCATATCGCAATGAATAAGAATACATGCACAGATCATTATGATGATATATATTATATAGGTGTACATATATATAACAGCGTCCCATACCACTGATATATATATATATATACATGTATATATATCAACGTTCCATACCACTGATATATACCCAAGAACAAAACATCCAGGAAACATCATATGAAATCCATATATCAGTGCAAAATCCATGAAATATAATATATGCAACATGAAACAGTAATATGAGCATATAAAGGAAAACCCGCTATTTAACTGCAACAAGTTATTAAATATATCATGTGGTTCCTAATTTCTCCGAAACCAAACGCAACATCATATAAAGGTGAACATGTAGCTATAGCCAGGTATGCGTACCCATGTCGGTATAGCAAGATGTGTGTATCTATCTATCAAATGATGTAATACCCTCCAAGTATGTATGTAGCTATATCAAGCTAGGTATATGTATATACATGTCAAAATGATACAATACCCTCCAGGTATATGTATAGCTAACAAGTAGGTATGGCAAGGCATATGTGTAAGCATGTAGATATACAGGTTTGCTATCTGTCATATGCACAATGGAATATGAATCAATGTCTCAATGTCCTTAACCATACAATATAACGTATGTATAGGTGTTGTGCGTGTCATGGCAATTATTGACGGTGTGAGTGGCATACAATCAGTGCTCGTGAAACATGAACCGTCAATAATAGTGCAGTGTCCAAGCACATCAAATAATAGTATGCAATGAAGTTTTATGCACAATCTCTATATGTGCAATATAAAAATGCGGCTAATATCATATCATAACTAGCACTGACGCATAACGCCATGCGGACGAATTCCCCGTAGATGTTAAATCTACTCACCGACAATCGCAGCTAGGTAAATCCAATTACCTACTTCCCTTTCTTCGCAGCGTCTGAAGTCCTCGCCTGCGATCCTATTAACAGAAAACATAGCTAGTGCATAAATCTCAGAAATCGATCAATATCACGTACACACTACGTTTGACCAACGCATCAACTCCAATCCAACTCACAAGTGTTCGTCTAATGCCTAACGTGTGTGGCGACACCCTAAAACCAACCCTGGTGCAACAGCTACACAAGATCACGAACCGTGTCTGATAACGTAACGCACGTACTCAAAACACTAGGTTTTGCACAAGTGATACCAGATTTTGCATACTGTCAATACTCAAAAATCAAACAGTACCAAACACCTCTAAACAATTGCAGACAGCTACCCTCCAAAAACAAAAACCCAAGTCCCCTAAAAATCTGAGGTCGCCGGATTTTGCCTTCTTGTCACCGGCCAAAACCGATCCCCTGGGTTCGTGCTCCAGGTGTAGTCTTAGGGTCACTAGTACAACACTACCTCATTGCTAGATTTTTCAGTAAAATTCCCAGGTTATAGCAGATCACAGAGACTCTATTATGACACTAAAAATACGATATTTGCACGAAACGATACCTCAAGTGTTTTAAACAGCAACCAACAAGCTATTCAACATTAAAACACCTATTTAACAGTTTAGAGATCAATACCTAGCCACTTTGCTCAAAAATCCTAGCTTTCCAAGCTCCAAGGCAACCTAGTGGCTAATTATGACATTTGAAGTGTTTTTCATGGATTTTTGTGAAGTTTTACAAGGACTTGTGAAGAGGGAAGTGAGGGTTCAGTTTGGGAGTTGTGGGAACAACAAAATAATTGAGAATGAGAGAGAATGAGAGAGTGAGAGAGATTAAAAGACGAGAGGTGAGTGTAGGGTGAGCATTATCCTTACACTCACTCTCCTCCCCCTCACCTCATTAATGCACCATTAAAGCTTCCATGACTCACTAGCCACCACTCTCTCTTTCCAAACAAGATATTTTCCCTACACAAATATCATGGAAAAAGGTTAAAGCAAGGTTAATTTGGACAAGGATTAACTTAAGGTGTCATAGTTGCTAAATAAGGTTATCACTAATATACCCTCACATTCACATGCACATGTGTGTGCAAGCCATAACAAATAATATAAAAATATTAGTTAATTGTTATAAAATGTGAGGAACCCGATTTGGTAAAATTTTCCTTAAAAACCTGCATTATCGCTTAATTAACACTAATCGCATTCCAAGGTGTTGCAATCTCCCCCCTTAAAGAAAATTCGTCCCCGAATTAAAATTCTTACAAGCGTACCTTCAAAGAGATGAGAGAATTTCTTCCGCATCTCGCTCTCGGCCTCCAAGTGATCTCCTCACTAGTCGGGCTGCGCCAAAGAACCTTCACAGATGGCTAGAACCTTGACCGAAGTTTCTTCACCTGCCGATCCAATATAACTACCGGCTGCTCGGTGAACGAAACATCACGCTCAAGCTGAACGGTCTCGTGCTGAATCATGTGAGAAGGGTCATGAAGGTATTTACGAAGCATCGACACGTGGAACACGGGGTGAACATCCGGAAAACTAGGCGGGAGCGCCAAACGGTAAGCAACAGTACCAACTCGCTTAAGGATCTCGAAAGGACCTACAAATCTGGGACTGAGCTTCCCTTTCCTCCTAAATCTCATAACGCCCTTCATCGGAGAAATCCACTGGAATTCATGATCTCCCACTGCGAACTCAAGTCTGCGACGATGATGGTCGGCATAAGACTTCTGTCTGCACTGGGCGGCTCTCATCCTGTCCTGAATCAGCTGGATCATCTCTGTAGTCTCCTGAACTAGCTGGGGTCCCAAAACCCTACTCTCATAGAGTTCGGTCCAGCAGACCGGAGATCGACACTTCCTACTATACAAAGCCTCGAAAGGCGCCATCTGAATAGTCTCCTGAAAACTGTTGTTGTAGTAAAACTCAATCAACGGCAAGTGACGATCCCAACTGCCACCAAATTCAAGCACGCACGCCCGAAGCATATCCTCTAGAGTTTGTATCGTCCGCTCTGACTGACCATCGATCTGCAGATGGAAAGCGGTGCTAAAACTCAACCGGGTACCCAAAGCTTCCTGAAGCTTCTGCCAAAGAAGGCTAGTAAACTGGGTGCCCCTGTCGGATACAATGCATATAGGAACACTGTGCAAACGCACAATCTCATCTATATACAACTGAGCATACTGAGCATAGCCGAAAGTGGTCTTCACTGGAAGGAAGTGAGACGCTTTTGTCAACCGGTCAACAATCACCCAAATGAAGTCATAACCCCGACTGGTCCTAGGTAGACCCACCACAAAGTCCATGGAAATTTGCTCCCATTTCCACTCAGAAACGGGTAAAGGCTGCAACTCTCCAGCCGATCTCTGAAGCTCAGCCTTGACTTGCTAATAAGTCAGACACCTCGAAACGAAGTCCGAAATATCGCGCTTCATCCCTTCCCACTAGTAAATGTCGCTCAAGTTACGGTACATCTTGGTGGAACCTGGATGAACGCTAAAGGCTGACTGATGTGCCTGCTCTAGGATCTCGCGTCTCAACCCATCAATATCTGGTACACACAAGTGAGTCCCGCAACGTAGCACACCTTTGTCATCAATCATGAACTCCGAAACTGTACCCTGTCGAACAAGCTCAAGAATCTCAACCAAACGGGCATCACTGGGCTGCGCCTCATGGATACGATCCAAAAGAAGCGGACATGCGCAGACATGAGCAAGATGTCCCCTAGTGGAAGTGAACTCAAACTGTACTCCACCATCGCACAAGGTCTGCCAATCCACAGAAGACTGCCTCTAAAGTGCGCTCAACTGGAACAAGCTACCCCCGGGCCTACGACTCAAAGCGTCAGCTACCACATTCGCCTTGCCCGGGTGATAAAGGATCTCACAATCATAATCCTTCACAAGTTCCATCCACCGGCTCTGTCTCAGATTCAGATCCCGCTGCTGGAAGATGTACTTCAAGCTCTTGTGGTCCGTGAAAATCTGACGCGACTCCCTATACAAGTAGTGTCTCCAAATCTTCAACGCAAAAACCATCGCAGCCATCTCAAGATCGTGAGTGGGATAATTCTGCTCGTGCTTCTTCAGCTGCCTAGAAGCATAAGCAATCACTCTGTCATGCTGCATCAGTACACACCCGAGCCCCACTCGAGACGCATCACAGTAAACTACAAAGCTGCCTGATCAAGAAGGCAAAGATAGAACGGGTGCAGTCATCAACCGAGTCTTCAACTACTGAAAACTCTGCTCGCATGCATCGGTCCAAAGAAAAGGAACCCCTCTTCCGGGTCAGTCCGGTCAGCGGTGCAGCGATACTCGAAAAATCCTGCACGAAACGGCGGTAATAACCAGCTAAGCCCAAAAAGCTGTGGACCACTATCACGGATACAGGTCTGGGCCAAAGCTGTACAACCTCGATCTTCATCATCCATAAGAATACCGTCTCCCGTCACCACATAACCCAGGAAGTCAACTCTATCAAGCCAAAATGCGCACTTTGAGAACATAGCATACAGCTGGTGCTCTCTCAATGTCTGCAAAGCAATCCTCAAGTGCTGCTCATGCTCCTCCCGACTCCTAGAGTAGACCAGAATGTCATCAATAAACACAATAATAACTAGTCGAGGAACGGCCTGAAAATCCGGTTCATCAGATCCATGAACGCTGCTGGGGCATTGGTGAGTCCAAATGACATCACTAGAAACTCATAATGCCCGTAGCGTGTACGAAGAGCTGTCTTCGGAATGTCATCATTCCGAACCCGCAACTGATGATAACTCGAACGCAAATCAATCTTAGAAAAATATTTCGCACCTTGGAGCTGATCAAATAAATCGTCAATGCGAGGTAAAGGATACCAGTTCCGCACCGTAACTCGGTTCAATTGACGATAATCAATGCACAACCTCAAACCGCCGTCCTTCTTCTTGACGAACAGAACAGGAGCTACCCACGGCGAAACACTCGGACGCATAAGTCCCTTATCAAGCAACTCTTTCAATTGATTTTTAAGCTCTCTAAGCTCCGCCGGAGCCATCCGGTAAGGCGGTATAGAAATAGGCCTCGTGCTAGGAATCAGATCAATACAAAACTCAATATCGCACTCTTGCGGCAAACCAGGCAACGCATCGGGAAAAACGTCGGGAAACTCTCGCACGATAGGAACCCAGTCCAACGACTCTACTGTGGCTCCAGTATCACAAATGAAAGCCAAGAATTCTCGACATCCCCTCCTCAAAAGCCGTCTAGCGCAAAGGGCAGAAATCAAACTGTGAGGGGCGGTACTACGGTCCCTCTGCACAACCCGAACAGACTCGCCCGGAAAACTGAAACTGACCGTCTTCTCACAGCAGTCCACCGACGCATAACAAGCTGCCAACCAGTCCATGCCAAGGAAAACATCGAAGTCCAACATGTCTAGAAGGATCAAATAAACAAACGACTTTCTATCTCCAATCTGAACGGCACACGACCGAAACACGTAACGCGCGACAAAAGAATCGCCAACAGGTGTAATCACGACAAGCGGCTGATCTAACAAACATGACTCTCGGCCCAAACTCGGCACGAAGTGCGTAGAAACATATGAATGCGTAGACCCCAGATCAAACAAAACATGAGCCTCAAAAGAACATACAGAAAGAGTACCCGAAACCATAGCATTGGACGCCTGTGCGTCCTGATGAGTCAAGGAAAACACCCGAGCCTATCCTCTACTGGAGACTGGCTGACCACTGCCTCTACCACCCCGCCCTCTCGGTAAAAAACCTCCGTGTCCTCGACCCCTCTGCACAAGAATCTAACGCGGAGCAACAACAGGCATAAGGGGCAACACCCTCTGCGGTGGAGAAGGTGGCAAGGTAACCTGCGGTACAGCTGCCTCACGCTCACGTGGCTCAGTACAATCTCGAACCCGATGATCCAAACTCCCGCACCGGTAACAACCAGATGAAAACTGCTGACTCCCCGAAGAATAAGAGCTAAAAAGTTGTCCTCGTCCTGGACCTCCACTACCCCCAGTATCTGAACGGGAACTGTCATGACGTTTAAACGCCTGCCTCTGTGCTGAAACACCAGTACGAACCCTCTTCGGTTCTGTAGAAACCAACGTCTCAGAAAGACGCTCCTCAACCAACAGGGCTGCGTCCACCACTACTGCATAGGTGTCGCAGTGCTGAACACTGATAGCGAGGAAAAAATGGGTAAGCAGGCCTCGAACAAACCTCTTAACCCGCATCTCCTCCATAGCTACCAAATACGAAGCATACACAGACAGCTCGGTAAACAGCATATCATAATCGGCCACCGTCATACCCTGAGTCTGGTGTAACGACTCGAATCTACGCGCTCAAGCATCCCTGACACTCAGTGGAAGAAAACATGCAAGAAACACCGTCACAAACTCAGCCCAGGTCATAGGAGAAAGACCTGCAGCTCTGCCCTTCTTTAAGGACTCGCACCACTTCTTGGCCAGACCCTCCAGACGACAGCTCGCGAACTCCACCCATCTCGCATCGGAGCATGTAAGAGAATGACATATCTTGGCCATCCGGTCGATAAACGACTGCGGATCCTCAGCTGCATCGGTGCCAGTGAAAACCGGAGGCTTCAGCCTCATGAACTCCGATAACGATACGGTGATCACCACCGTAGCTGGAGGTACAACTGCCTGAACAGTAGGCACCGATACGGTCCCCGTAATGGGTGGAACAACCGCCTGCCTCTGTGCTTGAATGGCCTCGACTAACGACCCCATCATCTGGCGCAAATCCTGCATACCGGCCCCTAGCGTAGCCATATGGTCTGTCGAAGGTGGAATAATCTGCTCCTGCACAACAGGCATACCGCCCTGGTCAGTCCTCGTCTCAGATGAGTGAACTCTGACCTCGGCCCTCGTGGCCGCTCTCTGCGCCCTCGTAGCCTTCGGCGGCATAAAGGCTGGAAATGGAAACAGGATTTGATAAGGACACAAAAATCAGATCACAAGGATATATATATCACGGAAGGAATTTCAAGAAATAAATCCTAAGGTCACTTAGGCGGAGAACCGTGTCGTAAGTATGCCGCGGAACATACGCACGCTACGTTACTCTGCTTAAGCTACCTACTCCATCATACCAAGATCATGCTACACTCCGAAAGGTAAAACCTAGCGCTTTGATACCAAATTTGTCACGACCCAAAATTGGGTACATGACCGGCACTTAAACTACGTAACGTCAACAGGCGTAACGCAATTAAGTAAGCCGAAAAACCCAGCAATCTAAACCATTACAAGAAGAAAGATAGATCACTTTTAAAAATCTCGATGCAAAACTTTAAACTTAAGTTTGTTTTTCATAAAAATTTCGGCAGCACCTCCTTTATAAAAGATAGCCCCGAAACGCGTACAAACATAAGATAAAAGTAAAACATCCCCAAATGGAAGCAAATCTCTTCCAACGGCGGAAACAACCACCACAACAGATATATGACGCTTTAGCGAAGAAAAGATAATCCACATATATAAAAAAGGCCGGCTCACACGAGCACGACAACCAGAGTCAAAAGAATATACAACATCGATCCTCACAACTCGTCTCTAAGTCAATAAATGAAGGTGGTAGATGGAGAGTACTAGATACCAGAAATATACAATGTACATCATCGGATAACCGCAACCCATATATAGCAAACGGCTTCACAGCCAACCGTAGCGGTATCCGCAAAAGTAGAGATAATAAGGTGCCCTGCCGCGACCACTCTGATGATCAGACCTGAAAAACCCTACGGCACAACGGGGGTGAGTTGCCAACTCATGAATAGTAAATAACATCATACAGTAATCGCAAGTGTATACTAACAGCGATAATCTATCACATGTAATCTGATAGCATAAGTATGACAATATGTATATGCAACAGTCACGAAAGGTACTCTATCAGGTACTACTAATACATGAAGCAAATGCATATCAAATAAATACAGAGTATGGGGTAAAACATGTCATCCTCACGGAATCCTCATCGTGGCGAACCAGTGTCCATCAAGACAATCTAAATCCCCAAATTCCCTCAAATCGGCCCCCATATCGGCCCTCATATCGGGCATATCGGCCCCTCACATCGGACACATCAGCCCTTCATATCAGGCACATCAGCCCCCCATATCGCAATGAATAAGAATACATGCACAGATCATTATGATGATATATATTATATAGGTTTACATATATATAACAGCGTCCCATACCACTGATATATATACATGTATATATATCAGCGTCCCATACCACTGATATATATACCCAGGAAAAAAACATCATATGAAATCCATATATGAGTGCAAAATCCATGAAATATAATATATGCAACATGAAACAGTAATATGAGCATATAAATGAAAACCCGCTATTTAACTGGAACAAGTTATTAAATATATCATGCGGTTCCTAATTTCTCCGAAACCAAACGCAACATCATATAAAGGTGAACATATAGCTATAGCCAGGTATGCGTAACCAAGTCGGTATAGCAAGATGTGTGTATCTACCTATCAATAATGATGTAACACCCTCCAGGTATGTGTGTAGCTATATCAAGCTAGGTATATGTATATACATGTCAAAATGATACAATACCCTCCATGTATATGTGTAGCTAACAAGTAAGCATGGCAAGGCATATGTGTAAACATGTAGATATACAGGAATGCTATATGTCATATGCACAATAGAATATGAATCAATGTCTCAATATCCCTAACCATACAATATCACGTATGTATAGGTGTTGTGCGTGTCATGGCAATTATTGACGGTGTAAGTGGCATACAATCAGTGCTCGTGCAACATGAACCGTCAATAATAGTGCAGTGTCCAAGCACATCAAATAATAGTATGCAATGAAGTTTTATGCACAAGCTCTATATGTGAAATATAAAAATGCGGCTAATATCATATCATATCTAGCCCTGACGCATAACGCCATGCGGACGAATTCCCCGTAGATTTTAAATCTACTCACCGACAATCGTAGCTAGGTAAATCCAATCACCTACTTCCCTTTCTTCGCAGCGTCCGAAGTCCCCGCTTGCGATCCTATTAACACAAAACATAGCCAGTGCACAAATCTCAGAAGTCGATCAATATCACGTATACACTATATTTGACCAACGCACCAACTCCAATCTAACTCACAAGTGTTCGTCTAATGGATAACGTGTGTGGCGACACATCAAAACCAACCCTGGTGCAACAGCTACACAAGATCACGAACCGTGTCGGATAACGTAACGCACGGACTCAAAACACTAGATTATGCACAAGTGATCCCAGATTTTGCATACTGTCAATACTCAAAAATCAAACAGTACCAAACACCTCTAAACAACTGCAGACAGCTACCCTCCAAAAACCAAAACCCAAGTCCCCTAAAAATCCGAAGTCGCCGGATTTTGCCTTCTTGTCGCCGGCCAAAAACGAGCCCCTGGGGTTCATGCTCTAGGTGTAGTCTCAGGGTCACTAGTACAATACTACCACACTGCTAGATTTTTCAGTAAAATTCCCAGGTCATAGCAGATCACAGAGACTCTATTATGACATTAAAAATATGATATTTGCACGAAATGATACCTCAAGTGTTTTAAACAGCAACCAACAAGCTATGCAACATTAAAACACCTATTTAACAATTTAGAGATCATTACCTAGGCACTCTTGCTAAAAAATCCTAGCTTTCCAAGCTCCATGACAACCTAGTGGCTAATCAAGACATTTGAAGTGTTTTCCATGGATTTTGTGAAGTTTTACAAGGATTTGTGAAGAGGGAAGCGAGGGTTCAGTTTGGGAGTTGTGGGAACAACGAATAATTGAGAGTGAGAGAGAATAAGAGAGTGAGAGAGATTAAAAGATGAGAGGTGAGTGTAAGGTGAGCATTATCCTTACACTCACTCTCCTCCCCCTCACCTCATTAATGCACCATTAAAGCTTCCATGTCTCACTAGCCACCTCTCTCTCTCTCCACAAACAAGATATTTTCCCCACACAAATATCATGCAAAAAGGTTAAGGCAAGATTAATTTGGACAAGGATTAACTTAAGGTGTCATAGTTGCTAAACAAGGTTAACACTAATATACCCTCACATTCACTTGCACATGTGTGTGCAAGCCATAAAAAATAATATAAAAATATTAGTTAATTGTTATAAAATTTGAGGAACCCGATTTGGTAAACTTTTCCTTAAAAACCCGCATTATCGCTTAATTAACACTAACCACATTCCAAAGTGTTACAGTTTCTATTCTCACTCATAAGATTCTCCACTTCATCTCAAAGTACTCTCTAGGTTTTTAGGAGCTGAAGAAAATTAGTGAGAAAAAGAATTCTAAAGTGAACAAAAATCCTACTTCATCAACCTACACTAGATTAGCCATTTAGTTTAGCTTGTTTGCTTCACTAATTCCCAATTAGAGAAGAGGTAGTTTGAGTTGGAGATTTCTCGACGTGGATCATCTTCGGCCTCGAAGACTTCAAGCAAGCTTGTTCCTTTTGCATAGTGGAGCCTAGCGAGAGTCTGGGAGACCACTACTTGGAGCGAAGGGACTACTACACAGAGCTTTTGAAGTGAAGGACCGGTCTATAAAGGTTGTATTTCTCATTCACTTAGTGTAATGTTTGATTACATGCATTCTTACCCTAATTCCTCTAGTTAGATCATTGGTTTGGGTTACTTAGCACACTAAATTTTTTAAATTGTCATGGTTGATGCCTTCCGAAACCCAGTAGTCGTTCTAGAGAACCCTACACTATGTACTTGGATTGGGAAAATCCCAACATCCGTTTAGATCCATCTCTATAGATCTTATTCCCCAGGATGTAGAAGGCATCACCAAGATCTTTCATGGAGAACTTGTGTGATACGAAGAGCTTGACCGAGTATAGCATAGGAACCTCGTTTCCTATCAAGAGTATGTCATCCACGTACAGTACGAGGAAGACAACCTTACTCTCTACAACCTTCTTGTATCTACAAGGTTCATCTATGTTTTTGATAAAGTCAAACTCTTTGACAGCTTCATCGAAACAGATGTTCCAGCTCCGTGATACCTGCTTTAATCCATAGATTGATTTGAGCAACTTGTACATGCTTCCGCTGCTCCCACTGTCTACGAAGCCCTTTTGTTGTGTCATGTACATGCTTTCTTCTAAATCACCATTTAGAAAAACGGTCTTGACGTCTATCTGCCAGATTTCATAGTCATGGTATGCAGCAATTGCAAGTAGGATCCTGATGGACTTAAGCATGGCAACAGGAGAAAATGTCTCATCTTAATCGACACCAGGCCGTTAACGAAAGCCTTTTGCTATAAGTCTAGCTTTGAAAGTCTCAACTTTTCCATCTACACCAATTTTCTTCTTAAAGATCCACTTGCTCCCGATGGGTTTTAACCCTTCAGGAGCAACTTCCAAAGTCCATACTTTGTTGGTGTACATGGATTCCATCTCAGATCTCATAACATCCAGCCATTTCACAGAGTCCTCACTTGTAACGGCCTGCTTGAAACTAGTTGGGTCATCATCTTCAATGATGCAATCCTCGCTCCTATTGTCTATGAGAAAACCGTAGTATCTCTCAGGTGGATGAGGAATCCTACTAGATTTGCGGAGTGGCTGGGGTTCGTTGGGGACTATCGAATTCTTCGGTTCCACAATATTGTTAGTTACGGTTTGTGTAGCTGGAACTTCTTCCAGTTCTACCTCATTACCACTAATTTCTTTTACAAGAAATTCCTTTTCTAAAAAGGTGGCATGTTGAGCAACAAACACCTTTTGTTCCTCACAATGGTAGAAGATATATCCATGTGAATTTTTAGGATATCCCACAAACATGCAAAGAACTGACCTTGCCTCGAGCTTGTCCGGATTTTGCTTTTTGACATAGGCCGGACAACCTCATATTTTAACTCGTTTATGATATGGTCACTTTCTACTCCATATCTCATATGGTGTTTTAGGCACAGATTTTGATGGAACTTGATTCAATAGGTATACAGCTGTCTCAAGTGCGTAAACCCAAAAGGAAATAGGTAACTCAGCAGTACTCATCATAGAGCGCACCATATCTAATAGGGTGCGATTCCTCCGCTCCGATACTCCGTTGTGCTGTGGTGTATACGGAGGAGTAAGCTGAGAGAGAAACCCATTCTCTTTTAAATAGTCATGAAATTCTGTGCTCAAGTATTCTCCTTGTCGATCAGATCGAAGGATTTTAATACTTTTACCCGTTTGGTTCTCCACTTCGCACTTATATTCTTTGAATTTCTCAAAAGATTCAGATTTGTGTTTCATCAGGAACACATGTCCGTATCTTGAGAGATCATCGGTGAATGTAATAAAGTACGAGGAACTATTCCTGGCATGCGTAGACATAGGACCGCATATACCACTATGTATCAGTCCCAAGAGTTCAGTAGCTCTTTTCTCCGTGTCCAGTAAACGGATTCTTGGTCATCTTGCCTTTGAGACATGACTGGCAAGTTTCATAAGATGTAAATTCGAACTGATTCAAAAATTCATCTTTATGCAACTTAGCTAGTCGAGTCGCATTGATATGACTTAGTCTACAATACCACAAGAAGGCTTCGTTCATTTCTGAACTTTTCCTCTTGTGTGTGTTCTGTATATTTAGAATTGTAGTTTGATTCCGAACGTATATACCGTTACACAACGTACCAAACCCAATCAACACTTGATTAGGAAAATGTTCATAACATTATCTTCCAGTACAAAATTATATCTTTCTTTTAATAATAAAGAGACTGATATAATATTGCACATCATCTTTGGTACGTAATAACAGTCGTTTAGAATCATTATATTACCACTTGATAATACAAAGTGATATTCGCCAACTGTTTTGGCTGCAACAATTGCACCATTCCCTACTGTTAGAGACTTATCACCATTTCCCAGTTCTCTACCTCTCTTTAGCCCATGTAAAAAATTACATACGTGGGATCCTAATCCGGTATCCAATACCCAGGACGTAGAACATACTGAGAAACAGTCCTCGGTAGAGAATACACCCGAAGAAGATGCATCATCATGCTCTTTCTTCACGCGGGTGGCGTGAGAATACTGATATTCTACTATTCCTTGCTCAGACTTATGACAATCATAAGATAGAGCGGAACCAACTGTCACGACCCAAAATATTAGCTCGTGACCAGCACTTAAATCACATAACGTCTAAAGGCGTAACGTAATTCAAGTAAGCTGAAACCCAGAAATCTAAACCTGTTTAAGAAAATAAAGGAGGTGAAGTTTTGAAATAAAGGTATAATGAAATCAAGCTTTCTTAAATGCATGGATAAAGGGACATAAATAATGAAAATGAAATTTACTAGTTTGAAAATATGTTTCGTCTTTTTAAAAATTTGGGCAGCACCTCCTTTTTTAATTTTTTATCCAAAACCATATTACATAATAATGATAAAGGCATTCCCAAGCGGGATCTAGCTCTTCGCCAAACGGCAGATCACAACCACGCAAAGCATAAAAATAAGTATACGACGCCCAACGGCGAAGATCACTACAAAAGATAAAGAAATAAGCAAGACATCAAAACCACAAGTAGCGGAAAACCCCTCACTCTAAGTCTCGCAACCACAAGTCTCACTAAGTCTCATTACTTATACAATTACTAAATTTGATTGATGGAGTTGACTAGATACAATATGAAATATAAATACAAGAGTGGGTACGATACAAATGCCCCACCTACCAATGCAAAACACCCAAATGAAGTTATATACCAGCGATGCTGCTACGGATCCATGCGGTCAACCTGTAAGAACTGTGGCACAACGGGGGTGAGTTGCCAACTCGTGAGTAGAAAAACATCTACAAGTAGAAATCGAATAAACAACGACTCCTAGGTCAACTATATCATAAAGGTAATACTATGATATTTAGGGTGACTGTATCTGTATATGTGCTAACAATGTAATCAATACCTATATGTATGCGGATATAATCCAACAATATAACCAATGTCTGTATGCATGTGGGTCTCGTCCAACCATATAATCAATGTATGGATGCATGTGGATCTCGTCCAACCATATAATTAATGTATGTATGCATGTAAGTATGAGGATGTAAATCAACGGTGTCCCTCGCGACACATCAAAATCATGGAACCTGAGTGTCCAGCATCGACACTCGAAAACATCATGAAACCCGTGTCCAGCATCGACGCGTAAATCTTCATATCTTTGGCTCCGTCAGTCCGGATCGGCCCCTATCATCTCTCGACTCCGGTCGGTATCCTCCGGATATCCGCCGAGCCCAAATACAATCACCGGTAGGTAGTGGTCCCTCTGCCAGGCTCACCGTCTACTGCACAGCAGATCCGTTCTCGCCTCGGGGCACCATACCGGGTCCACCATGTACCCGCAATCGGCCTCATCCAACTCCTCGAATCGGGTTTCACATGTCATACGTCTCAGAACCGAGAAAACGCATGGTGGACACACTGAAATATCATATCAAGAGAAACCGGGTTTTTTAAACAGTATATGCTTCCTTTTGAAATAGCCACGGTTCTCAAATCCAGAAATCTCATGAAAACAACATATCTCAATGCGTGTAATCATAAAGCATGATGTATGCGATATATAACAGAAATGTAAGCATATCCGAATATCATTCAACATGGAACAGTGATATGACGTATTAAAAGAAAACCGCTCTTTTAAATGGATCCAGATTTTTTAAAATAGTACATGCGGTCCCCAAATCTCCAAAATCGAATGCAATATTGTATAAAGGTGCACATGTGTATATACGCAAGTATGGACATACAAATGTGTATGTCCGCAAGTATGGGTACAATATGTATATCATGATGCAGCAACCCTACTGTGTAGTGACATGGAAATTATCGATGATAAAGTGTGTGAGCCGGAAAATCTGTGTATGTGTAACATACGCATCATCGGTAATGGTGCAGGTGTACTAGCACAGGTATAAGCAATGCAATGAGAATAATATGAATGCAGCATAAGGTAAATCATATGCAAATGCTGACGGGTATACGTATCTAACATGATCGAGTCGGTGAATCAATCAATCGGCATCTAGCCTCACAACATCCCGTACGGTATACTCCATCGTACGGCATCCTCTAGTCAAGGGTATGGATCAAACCTCAATTCAAACTCATTACGTACGGAAAATCATCGTACGGAGGCATTAAGCTATCATGGATCCTATCATCCTATAAGACGAGGAGGGTACGGACCTAACATCTCGTACGGCTATCACTCATGATTCACAACATATATAAATATCTCTATATACCTATGTCCCAGGTCACATCCGCAATAATCTCATATCAGGGGACCGGCAGGGTCTAAATCATCTCAATCGACTCGCATCCGTATGCCAACATATCATCAAATCATCATATCGCGTTATATATTCTTTTCATCGCATTTATATCCCTCATCAAGTCACTTTTACAAATACATTCTACCTTTACTATAAGCATAGGTATCTAATCTAACATACACACCCGAACCATACAAACAGTTTTTGAAAGATGCGAATCGTAGTTTTGCAAGTAGGGACTACGGTGTTTTTAAGGAAAAGTTATCATTTGAAAATCCGTAACATCCCTCAAGGTATCTGTTTAAAAGATTCATACGATTCTTCAGTTTGAATATAGGTATGGTTTGGATGACACATCTACGTCGGCTATCTAGTCCTATAGTACCATAAACGGCAATATCGTCAAACGTCACCCTCAAATTCCGTCATCACATACTAGTCGTATCATGTCACTTCTAACTATTCTTAGTTTCTAATATGATTCTCTAACTACCTTTTTACTTTATCTATAGATTTCTATCAAAGGTTTCATTAACCATAATCTATACATAAATCGGTTTCCATCAAAGTGTGCGGGGGTGCTATACGCCATCCACCCGACTTTCCCTGTAGATATAGATCTACTCACCTTGATCCTCGCTTGCTGGAGTCGATGATGCCATGCTCTCCTCTTCGCCTCGAATCCCACGCGGGGTACCTACAACCAATACAAATCGCAAATGCGTAATAAAATCAAGGCGGAAAACCAAAACGACACACGTCTCGCTCATAGGTTAAAACCTATAGCCTCGCATGCAAAACACGACCACACGACGGAAATATAATATCAAATACCAAAATCAAGTTAAAACGAACCCACAAAATAAAGCATCGACTCAAGAAAACACCCACAGATTTTACCCTAAGTGAAATCAGCCAATTTTGCATATGTGGAGGGGCTATTTACTGAACAAAGGAGCCATGGACCAAAACTGGAGGCAAACATCCCTAACCTGGCCGCAAATTGCGGCCAGGATGATTAAATCTGCGGCCTCAACTAAGGGGTTGGGTCTCGAGTCTTGGGGTTAGCTTCCTGGGTGCCTACATGTGTCACTGTGTTTGCTAAATAATTTTCCAGGTCTCCGAGTCACTCCAGATTCTTAAATACCATCACAATTCTCATAATTTTCCGACGTCTGGTTTCTAAGTTTGGGGTTTGGGGTTCTATAACTGGTTTCAGTCCATGAAACTAACTCTAGAGGGTTTATAAGGTCTCTACTAACCTCAATTTCATCTTTGGATTCAATTCCAAACCTAAGCTCTTCTAGAAATTTCCAAAGTTCACATATCCACACTAAATCGATTCTAAACTTAACTAGAATATAACAAACTAAAAACTAAACTAATTCTTAGAGATTATACCTCATAAATGCCACCAAGCAAAACCCTAGAAGTCCCAAGTCTTCAAAATCTAATTTTTCTTGGTCCAATGTGTAGAGGATGAAGAGGGGGTCATTTTTAATGAAAGGGGATTAGGGTTTTGATGAATATTTGGAGATGGATCTTTGGGTAGAGGTGGAGGGAGATGAGTTGAGGAGGAAGATGAAGTAAATAATGGGGAGGGGAAAAGAATGGCCGCCCTCTCTCCCCTACTCTCACTCTCTCTTATTCTCACCCTCCTTTTCTCTCTCCAATCATTCTCTCTTTTTAACCCTTTTCTTTTTCTTTCAAAAACCAAACCATATAATATCACAAAACAATACAAGAAAACAACATGTAACCAAAATGCAACATGACATGATGCACTAGCCATGAAAAACTGTAGAAACACGGATTTGGCTTAATCGCGATTAATAGTGCACTAATCAAGTAAAATTTTAAACTTGCATATAATTAATTATAAAAATGTCAAGTCCAATAAATATATTTTTAAATGAATAAATCATTTTAATCCCCAATTATTTCACAATTATTGCTATATATTTATACCCTTTTTTCGAAAACCACAATTTCGCAAATCGGCAGTTTTCGGGAAATATATTATTTTAATATTAAATTCCAAAAATAATATTTTATATTTTCTAAAATGTTACACCAACGTTCCACAGCTTATTATAATAAGCGGTTTCGGTTAATACACCCATATTATTATCTTGATTAAGGCGTGTCATTGGTCGCTACCTAGAGAGAAAGAGAAGGAAACACTTTAGCGTGCACTCTTGCAAGATTAGATTGGTTATTATCTTATCTAATCAGGATGGCTCCCACTGTTTTTATCAAATCTTTCTTCAAACCCTAAAAAGGTAAGATTAGCTGGGATTAATTACACCCTACAAGTTCGCCAATCGTTCGGCCAAGCAGGTATTGGTACTCCGAGGGGATCTCCCCATACTTTCGCATGGAACAAATTAAATAACCTCGTTTCCACAGGGTCATAACCCCGTTAACACCTTTCTTAGACACCTACTTGATCGGCTAATTGTAAAGTGCAAAACTCTCCCAGGAGTAACTCATATTCGCAGTGGGTATCGGGATCCAATTATCATATAGAAGGTATGCAATCTCATTGCAAATTTCAACACTTGAAATTCCCGATATCTGTTTTTACCCCATGCGATTTATGACCTTGACAAGGTCAACAAACCATAAACCGCAAGTCAAGTTCAACCTGTTCATTTCGTGATTGAATTAAACCTACCCGCACGATATTTGACAAGGTCAACAAGGCCGCACGACTACCCTAATCCAATCGCATCACATGCGGCAGATAAGCACTAATCAGCTACCGCACACTACGCCTTGACAAGGTCAACAAACCCAGCATGAATACTAAATAGCACTTATTTAAAATGACGGAGGGCTACGTTGGTTTTTAAGAAAACCTTTAGCGTAATGAACTTGATATCGTTGTAGAATCTAGTGATTTTGAAAATGAGTGGTTTAAGCTCCGCTTTTAAAATCGAGTAGTTTTCAAAAACAAACCGAATAGCTTTTACTAGCTTTTGCTAAAGAGGTCACTCCTGGTGAAGGGATCTTGGCTCTTTCCTCATCGAATGAGGTACTAGATATCCATCAAGGATTACCACTATGCAAAGCAAGAACTACAAAAGCTATGATGATAAACCGAGTGGGTTGTAGTATTTGCTAGTTTTGTTAAAGAGGTCACTCCCGGTGAAGGGATCTCGGCTCTTTCCTCATCGAATGAGGTGCTGGATATTCATCAAGGAACACCGCTGTGCAAAAAAAGAACTAGAGCTACCTTTTTAAAAAAAATTGATTCTACAACATCGTTAGGTTTCTTTTCTTTCCATTAATCTCATTAATGAAGTCCCATCATTTATGTTTCCCTAAACATCACAGAAAAAGAAACGAAAATAGAACGTATGCTTATCCCATTAGCATTCGCTACGGGGCCCATCATGCACCGTTAGGTTACTTAACTAACGGCAGAGCGGGGGCTGGACTAGCGCTGGTGCAAAACATAAGCAACGTTTATTATATATATATTATATATATATATATATATATATAGCATTCGTCTCGCGCAGTTATATGATCACATCACAGAACCAAGCAACAGAAGTCAACATATGAAATATTGTATATACTAAGAGGTCCGTGTTTTAAATTAAGCCAATAATAAAAAGCACGGATTCCACGGTCATGATGAATAGCCAAACCCACATCCCTAGAACCCTAAGAGAGCGGCAAGCAACCATGCCAAATTCTAGAGTTAGGAGACCCGGTCTCGACTCCTCGAGATGGTCTCCTACTGGACTCTAGAACCCGGTTACTTGTGCTCCCCGCCTTGGGTCTATCCTAATACGAAAAAGTAAATAATAAACATCAATGGTGACATCATCCTCAACCCGGAAGTGTCCCGATAAAAGAATATTACATACAAATTTTACATGAATGAAAATTGAAAAACTCTCATCTCATGCAAAAAAACCCGGCTATTCATTCACGAGGATCCAATATAACATATCACAGCAACACATAACATCACATATCATCAACGTAAGTAAATATGCGTATCCCGAATGTCGTTGAAATATAGCAACGAGATTTGGGATACCCCACATATTACATTTACGGTCGCAGAAAAGAAATGAAAAACTACAATAATTAGAATCCGCATTTCCTCAGACATCATAAATCCGGAATATCTCATATTCCGAATTTCATGCCTAACCCTATAAACCTTGCATTTTAGTCTCATATCGAAAACACTTTTCAATAACTTAGTCGGGTAATTCAACAAGATTCCCGACTACCAGATCGAATACTCATCGGGAACTTTAGTAGATGGCCGCACCCCCGATGCCGTCGACCAAGTGCACTTAGGCGAAACACCATGGCCGCGAGCACCCGAGTAGATGCTTTTGGCAACACGGTTCTCCTAAAGTCACTTGGTCAGGGCTATGGGGCGTGGTTACCTAGTAAAGTTAACTAGCAAAGTTAACTAGCAAGTATTCGCATATGATACGCGATTGCGCTGGAGTTTTGATCTGAATCAAAACTTCATGGAAATCGATCAATAGAGACTAACATGCTAGATTTACAAACAAACTGGTTTTCACAAAACTAATTTAATGTGGATTCCAACTACTATATCACATATCAAACTTAAACCCGAAACAATGTAAAAATTATGACTACGAAACACTCCGTATTAGCCCCTTAACAAAATTAACATCACATGCAATTTTGGGCTAATCAAACATAACCAGAAACACCAAAACCAACACACCAGAAAAAAAACAAGCTCGAGCCTAAAATGAAATGGTAGACCCGGCGAGGCCGATCTTTTTGCCTCAGTCGTCGACCAAAAAGAGGAGTTTGGGTCTCGATTTTCTTTTGTGTTCTAGTTACATCACATATAAGCTTCTACACTTGTTTAAAAAAATTTCAGAGACCATTTAAATTTCGACAGAAAGTTGGCTTTTGGGTTTTCGATTTCGGAGTTGTTTCGGTTTCGTAATTCAACTAATATCGTATAATCTTCTAGTTTTGGTTTTGATACCATGAAAGTGTTTATTAGCACCACCACTGAGTTTTACTAGCATCAAGCATGCCATTTTTAAATTTTGAGGGTGCTAATTAACACTAAACAAGAATCGAAACTAGATGATTAGGGTTTAACTATGATCTAACAAAAACTTTAACTAAGTGAAGGATGCTACATCCTTTGTAGACCGTGTCCTTCTCTTCTCAAGCTTCGTGTAGTAGTCCATGCGACTCCACTAGGCTCCACTTGAAGTTGGATCGAGCTTCCTTTGCGATCTTCATGCCGAAGATGATCCACTCGAAGCTCCGCTAATCCAAGCTACCTTTTCACTAAACTCTTTGGTAAAGTAAACAAACTACACTTAATTGCTAATCAAGTGTAGAATGGTGAAGTAGATGTTTTGTTTGCGCACTAGGGTTCTCACAAGCTCAAGGTTTCACAACTCATGTGAGGGATTGAGCTTGAAGGAGGAGGTGAAGAAAATGAAGAGATCTAGAGAGCAAAGAGCTCAAGTGAAGAAGAATGAACAAGTGTTCAAGTATCAAGTGAAAAATGAGGTGAAGAATAGCTTATATCTTTTTTAAATAATTGAAGCATCCATTTTAAAACTATAATCAAATGGAACCATGCTTCAATAGTGAGTCAAGACCAATATAATAATCATCAATGCCATACTTCACCCAATCCATAAAATGTCTCCGCATTTTCCACCTCATTTTCTATTTTCCAAAAAATAGAAAATTCAACCATTCTTCTTAATATATATATATATATATAATATATATATATATATAATATATATATATTAATATATATATATATATATATTAATATATATATTAAGAAAATAATTAGTGAGCAAATAATATTAGTTAATATATAATTATATCAAATATAATATATATCAAATTATTAAATCAACACTTGATTTAATAATCCGGTTATATCATATATAACCGACTAATATTATTTATCTCTATATCACATTATCAAATCAACACTTGATTCAATAATTTGGTTATATCACATATAACCTAACCGATAACAAATAACCGCTAGATTAGAATACGGTATCACATTCTCGTATTTAATCTGGCCCCCGCACATATCAGCATGTGTGCCCTACTTCGTTTCGCCTGAACTAGGAAACTTCTATGTGGGACTCTAAAGACTCGTCAATGCCAGCAGTAGGTAATGATCATATTAGTTACCTACAAGCTGTCGGTAGTACTAGCTGAACGTAACGGCTACCTAAGTATTGAGCGATTAGAAGATCAACAAGCAAGCTTGTCCAAACTCCCATGAAGCCTATAAGTAACACTTACCGTACAGTCCGGTCTCTTCATTTGATATGTCGCATATCGAGTCTGGGGGTGGAATCGTCAGACCCCAATAACTTCATAAGTCATGCCAATGTGTGGCTTATAACGGTATGAGAAACTAATGATAACTCTTACCAGTAAATCTCATCAACATCCCTGGCCAGGGACTTCCTGTTATAGCCAATCGAGCATAGCGCAATATCAACTCCCAATACCGGGAGATACGAAACCCCTCCTATCGCTCATTGCCTCTATGTGACTCGGGACTGTACCCAAAATGTATGGTTATTTATCACGACAACAAGGTTTCGGGTGGTATCATCCATGCCAATTTTAAATTTTGTCATGTTTAAACAACCCTAAAACAAGATCTTTAACTAGAGAATCAAACTAAAACTTAAAGCAAACAACTTTACTTCTAAGTGTTAGGGATTACAACCTTTGTAGTCTGTTCCTTCGCTTCATAAGCTCCGAGTTGAGATCCCTTCGCTGCGATCATCATGCTCCCAGACTCTAGAGAGGCTTCATGAGGTGAATGAGACATCCTTGCTAGAAGACTTCACAATCTAAGATGATCTACCTTGAGGAAACACAAACCCAAGCTTTCTCTTTCACTAATAAGAGATTAGTGAAACAAACACACTAATCTATATAGCTAGTATAGAAGAGGATGATAAAGTAGGAATTTTGCTCTCTTTTGTTTTCTATTTCTCACAAACATTCATCATAAAAATGAAAAGCTAGAAGACTTTTTGTGAGGAGGAAGAAGAAAATCAAGTGTGATGAATAATTGTTATTAGGTTAGAAAATGCAACCATGGGTTAAGCATGGCATGCTTAACCCTTGTAGAGAATAAACTATAGGCTAGGATTAAAAGGTTAGGTTAACAAATATCTAGTAAATATCTAAAGAGTGGACTAAGTCAAGGCAACAAAATATCTCAACTTAATCCATAATTTAGAATTAATCAAAATATAAAATGTTAACCCTAATCTAGACCCTAGCATGGTTTAATCTCATAAACCCTAGTTGCATTTGTAACCTAGCATGTTACAATTATACATATCTCATATATATATAATTATGTAACTAAAGAAAATAATACAATTAATATATATCACATATATATCAATGCATCATCAACTGAGAAAAAGAATCGTTTAAGTGGGCTTATATTAGTTAATGTAATGTAATATATCACATATATAATTATAGGTTAGATTATTAAATCAACACTTTATTTAATAATCCGGCTATGGTACAAATAACCGACTAATATAATATGTATCAATTCATCGAATGAACACTTGATCCGATGACCCGACTATATCATATATACCCGGCCGATATCACATATCGCGAGAATCGAATACGGTATCACATACCGTATCAATCTCGGTCCCGTACATATCACATATGTGCTCCTACTCTGTTTCGTCTGAGCCAGGAAACCTCTGTGTAGGACTCTAAAGACTCGTCATTACACCGGAAGTAGGTAATGATCATTTCAAACACCCACAAGCTGCAAGCGGTCAGCTAAACATAACAGCCACCTGGGTATTGAGCGATCAGAAGATCAACAAGCAAGCCAGCACACACTCCTGTGAATCCAATCAGTAACACTACCGTACAGTCTGATCTTTTCGTATGACATGTCGCATATCCAGTCTAGGGGTGGTAAACGTCAGACCCCAGTAACCGATAAGTCGTGTCGATGTGAAGCTCATAACGGGTCGAGAAACTATTGATAACACTTACCAGTAGATCTCCATATCATCCCTGGCCAGGGACTTCCAGTTATAGCCAATCGAACCCAGAGCAACATCACCCCCAATACCGGGAGAGACGAAACCCCTCATATCGCTCATTGCTTCCATGTGATACAGGACTGTACCCAAAAACCACCGTTTTGCACGTTCTCATGAACGTGGTAAGGTGGAAATCAAAGCATGGTGGTAATCACACAAGACTCTATGACGATCTCGGGTCTACAGACTAACCTGTACTAGTGTCACCAGAGAACTGCTATCTGACGATATGTATAATACCATCTAGGAGTTCTTGGCGAGTCCGTTCAGTATACCCAGTCTCCACTGATCATCCGTATACCATCGTTGATGTCAAACACCAATGGATGTGGGATCATCCATCGCCCATCATATGGGTCAAGATGCGTATACGCTGGTCTACTCTTGTGTATCAATGCCCTGTCTCGATACACCCTCGACTAGGAACAATTATAGGATGTACTCTTGGACTATCCTGGCCCCACTAGTATGATCTGCATCATAGTCCTAGTAGTCAAGTACATATCCTAAGGGCTTTATCAACATGTGAGAGTAAGACAATAAACCAATACAAGTCAACATATTAAGACAAAGTGAAACCAGATAGTATATTATCATATCGAGCAAGAAAGTCCTCTCTCTATATATCCAAGCATCCACTATAATATACATCATATGTTCAACAATGGCCTCTAGGGCATATACATAACTAACAATCTCCCACTTGCACTAAGGCCAGCTGTTGTAGTATCTCATACCCAACATCCCGAAGAGTCTCTCAAATTGTATCTGGGGTATGACCTTCGTGAGCGGATCCGCAGTGTTGTCCTTCATGTCAACTCTCCTGACCTCGATCTCTCGACGATCAACTATCTCCCGGATCAGGTGATACCGCCTCAGAATATGCCTGGATCTCTGATGGGACCTGGCTTCCTTGGCCAAAGCCACGGCTCCATTGTTATCACAATACAAAGGTATTGGATGCTCAATAGACCGAACCACACCAAGTTAAGTGATGAACTTTTTTATCCAGACAGCCTCTTTGGCAGCATCGTTGGCAGCGATGTATTCAGCCTCCATCGTCGAGTCTGCCACGGTTTCCTGTTTGGAACTCTTCCAACAAACCGCCCCTCCATTTAGGGTAAATAAAAATCCCGAGTGCGACTTAGAGTCGTCCTTATCACTTTGGAAGCTCGAATCAGTAAAGACTCCACCTGAAGTTCTCCATTACCATACACCAAGAACATCTCCTTAGTCTTCTCAAGTACTTGAGAATGTTCTTCACAGCTGTCCAGTGACTCTCTCCTGGATCTGCTTGATACCTACTCACTACACTTAGTGAGTATGCTACATTGGGTCTGGTACATAGCATCGCGTACATGATAGAGCCTACTGCCGAAGCATAGGTTATCCCTTGCATGCGAGCTCTCTCCAAATCAGTCTTAGGAGACATCTCTTTGGAGAGAGTGAGTCCAGAGATCGTGGGTAAATTCCCACGCTTGGATTCTTCCATACTAAACCTCTTTAGTATGGTGTCAATGTACCAGGATTTTGACAATCCCAGTATCCGTTTAGATCTATCTCTATAGATCTTAATCCCCAAAATGCTGGAGGCATAACCTAGATCTTTCATCGAGAATCTATGTGATAAGAAGAGTTTGGCCGAGTGCAGCATAGGAATATCATTTCCAATCAAGAGTATGTCATCCACGTACAATACGGGGAAGACAACCTTACTCTCTGCCACCGTCTTGTAAATACAAGGTTCGTCTACGTTCTTGATGAAGTCAAACTCTTTGACTACAACATCAAAACAGATGTTCCAACTCCGCGATACCTGCTTCAACCCGTAGATGGATTTGAGCAGCTTGCATACCTTTCCGCTGCTCCCACTGTCTACAAAGCCCTCTGGCTAAGTCATGTATACGCACTCCTCTAAATCACCATTTAGAAAGGAGGTCTTAACATCCACTTGCCAGATTTCGTAGTCATGGTATGCAGCAATGGCAAGTAGGATCCGGATGGACTTAAGTATAGCCACTGGAAAAAAGGTTTCGTCATAATCCATACCTGGTCGTTGACGAAAACCCTTTGCAACAAGTCTAGCTTTGAAAGTCTCAACTTTTCCATCTACACCAATTTTCTTCTTAAAGATCCATTTGCTCCCAATGGGTTTTACCCCTTCAGGAGCAACTTCCAAAGTCCATACTTTGTTGGTGTACATGGATTCCATCTCAGATCGCATTGCATCCAGCCATTTCACAGATTCCCCACTCGTGATGGCCTGCTCGAAGCTAGTCGGGTCATCATCTTCCATGATGCAGTCCTTGCTCCTACCATCAATGAGAAAACCATAGTATCTCTCAGGTGGATGAGGAACCCTACTAGATTGGCGGAGAGGCTGGGGTTCGTCAAGAGCTACTGAATCCTCTAGTTCTACCAAATCTTCAATTGTAGTTTGTTCTGCTGAAACTTCTTCCATCTCTACCTCTTCGCCACTAATTTCTTTAGCAAGAAATTCCTTTTCTAAAAAGGTGGCATGTTGAGAAACAAACACCTTTTGTTATTCACTGTGGTAGAATAGATATCCGTTCGAATGTTTAGAATATCCAACAAACTTACAAAGAACTGATCGTGCCTCGAGTTTGTCCGGATTTTGCCTTTTGACATAGGCCGGACAACCCCATATCTTAACTCGTTTAAGACATGGTATCTTCCTACTCCATATCTCATATGGTGTGGTAGATACAGATTTTGATGGAACCTGATTCAATAGGTATGCTGCTGCTTCAAGCGCGTAACCCCAAAAGGAAATAGATAACTCAGCGGTGCTCATCATAGAGCGTACCATATCTAATAGGGTGCGATTCCTCCATTCCGATACACCGTTGTGCTGTGGTGTATACGGTGGAGTAAGCTGAGAGAGAATCCCATTCTCTTTTAGATAATCCCGGAACACATTGCTCAAGTATTCTCCCCCTTGATCAGATCGAAGGATTTTAATACTTTTACCCTTTTGGTTCTCAACTTCAAGTCTATATTCTTTAAATTTCTCAAAAGCTTCAGACTTGTGTTTCAATAGGAACACATGTCCGTATCTTAAGAGATCGTCTGTGAATGTAATGAAGTACGAGGAACCATCCCTGGCATGTGTAGATATGGTACCGCATACATCGCTATGTATCAGTCCTAAGAGTTTCGTAACTCTTTCTCCGTGTCTACTAAATGGTGTTTTGGTCATCTTGCCTTTGAAACATGATTGGCAAGTATCATAAGATGAAAATTCGAACTGATTCAAATATCCATCTTTATGTAACTTAGCTAGTCGTGTCGCATTGATATGACCTAGTGTACAATGCCACGAGAAGGATTCGTTCATTTCTGAACTCTTCCTCTTGTGTGTGTTCTGTACATTAAGAACTGTAGTTTGATTTAGAACGTATATGCCATTATTTAGCGAGCCTGATCCAATCAAATTTTGATTCAGGAAGATGTTCATAACATTATCCTCTACTACAAAATTATATGATTTTTTACATAATAAAGAAACTGATATAATATTGCATATTAGGATCGGAATGTAATAGCATTCGTTCAGAATCAATGTATTACCATTTGGTAATACAAGGTGATATTCGCCAACTGCTTTAGCTGTAACATTTGCACCATTCCCTACTCTTATGGAATATCACCCTCTCCCGGTTCTCTACCTTTCCGTAGCCCATGTAACATATTACATATGTGGGATCCCGATCCGGTATCTAATACCCAGGACGTAGAGTGAACTGAGAAATAGTTCTCGATAACTAACACCCAAAGAAAATGCATCAACATTCTTATTCTTCGTTTCGGCGGCGTGAGAATCCGGATATTCCTCTAATTCCTGCTCTGTCTTATAACAATTATAAGAAAGAACGGAACCAACGTTCCCCTGCTCAGTATAATAAGCGGGTTCAGTCAATACATCCATATTATTATCTTGATTAAGGCCTGACATGGTCGCTACCTAGAGAGAGAGAGAAGAAAACAACTTTAGTGTATGCTCTTGGGAGATTAGATTGGTTATTATCTTATCTAATCAGGATGGCTCCCACTGTTTTCATCGAATCTCCCTTCAAACCCTAAAAGGTAAGACTAGCCGGGATTAATTACACTTTACAAGTTTGCGAACCTTTCGGCTTGTTAGTGTATATGCCCTAGGGACCATTATTGTATCATACTAGCTTGTATATTATTTAATGGAAGATTGGGATATTCACAGTTATATTAGCAGTCTTGCTAAACATGGTAGTATGCTACTTGGTTATATCTATCTTAATATGTGTGTACGTATTGATAGAGCCCTTAGGATCTTGCTTGACTACCAGCGTTGTGATGGAAGTCACACTAGTAGGGGCTGGGTAGTCTACAAGCACATCCTTTTTCAGGTCCCAAGTCGTAGGATTATCGAGACAGGGCATCGATACTCCGGAGTAGACTAGTGTGTACGCTTCTCATCCCAGTTGGGGAGATGGTCTGTCCCACAGCCATCAGTACGTCGTACTGGAGATAGTATACAGGTGCTCGTTGGATTACGGGTACACCGGACAGGACTCACGGGGAACTGTTGGTTGGTATTGTACCCATCGTCAGTTAACAGTTCCCAGGTGACATGATTACAGCATAGTCCACAGACTTGACACTGCTGCTTCACCTCTAGTGTGTCCCACTGTTCTTAGATTGCTACTCTACCACGGCTCAAAGGAGTCGTGCAAACAGATAGCAGTTGGGTGCAGTCCCGAGCACTTGGAGGCAGTGGCGGTTAGACAGGATTCGTCTCTCCCGGTATTGGGAGTTGATATCGCGCTGTGTCAGAGAGCCATTATGCAAAGTCTCTGACCAGGGCAAGCGAGATTTACTGGTAGGTTTTCCAGTAGTTTCTCAAGGTGTAATGGGCTTCGCTCCGACACGACTTATACCGCTTTTAGGGGACTGACGCTTGCCGCCCCCTAGGCCCGATATGCGATAGTCCTAGACGAACAGACCAAACTGTACGGAGATTGTCACATCAGGCTCAGTAGGAGTTCGGATGGGTTTCCTCATCGACCTTCTTATCGACATCTACCTGGGTACCGTTACGTACAGCTAGTGCCGCTTGCGGTCTATGGTTAAACCCACTGCCAGCGTAGTAGTCGAGTCTTTAGAGTCCCACACAGAGAGTTTCCCTTCTCCGGGCGAAACGATATAGAGGTCGTATGGTTTTATGGCAAGGGTCCGGACGCATACGTATTTCTACGCGCGTACGATGTTCGGACAGTTTTAACTAGCCGACTTTGGTTTAAGCCAGATTTTAGTATCGGATTATTGGATTTATACGGTCTAAATTTTTTCCGTGTTTTCACGGATATGAGGGGCGTTCTCGTAATTTGGCGAGAAGCTTCTAGAAAGATGATGACTTGAGGGCTAAGGTGGCATTTGCATTAATGGATTAGTGACTCATTAGATGAATCATTCAAGAGAGTTAATAAAGTATTTATTTCTTAATGACTCACTTGATGATTCATTGCATATATTAAATGAAGCCTGGTTGTTAATATCATTTAATTGATTTATTTGATATTCTTTATGCTTCATCATATATTGGAAATGAGAAAGAATTCATATCATTCTCACTCTCACCTTCTCTCTCCTCAAGCTCTCTCTCTTCAAACCCTAATCCTAATCTCTCATGTGTTGAGATCAAGGATTAGTAAGACTTGTTAATCCCTAATCACACTCTATATTACCTAGGTGACTTTGATTAGCAATTTGAGTAACCTAGTTTCCTCAAGTTAGAGGCAAAGCTTGGATTAGTAGCTTTCGGGTGGATCGTCTATTACAAAGAGGAGGCCGACGAGGAGGTGGTTAACGAGAAGAAGAAGGACTTGGTTCATTAGGTATAATCTTCTTTCATAGTAGCTAACTACTCCTATGATAGTGTTAGTTAGTGTTTAGCAAAGATCCTTTCGGTTAGTCGATGTTGTTTTAAACAAAATGATTATTTTACCTATTCCGCCTCCCCGCAACTCGTGGGGTGTACAACGTCGACTTACAGTGGTATCAGAGCCTCGCTAAACCATAACTAACTTGATAGCAAAGTCGTTAGAAATTCGATCGCAAAACGAACCGGAAAAAACATCATTTTTTTCAAGTTTCTGTCGATTTTAAAACAGGGTCTAAAATTTTTTTAGGGACCCTTAAAATTACAAGCAGGGAAACTTAAGAATACTGGAGAAATTTGGGTTCCGGAATCGGCCAAAGCGCCGCGGATCCGCAGCCGAGTTGGGGCCGAGTCAGCCCAAAATTCCCCAGAACTCTTCTACGATAATTTTGTTCTTTCTGGAATGTTTTGTTTTTGCTCAAGTCTCATGTGCACAGAGAAGTTTTTGGAGTAGAATCAATTGTGTTTGCTCGATCGAAATTCTACGATATTTGGCTAATTAGATTATATCTGTGATTTATATAATGTGTTCATAAACCTCCCCTAACTGCTAGTATGTCGGTTGGCAGGGGGTTGCACATTTCTGTAATGATTTTACCGTTTGTGTTTATGAACTTGATTGGATCGTTGTGATGATTAGCCGGGGTTTGAGATGTTTTTTTATTCATTAATTCGATGTAAATTGTAAATGATGTAATATTCTTTTGCGGGGCACATCCAGGTTGCGGTTGTAGCCACCGTTGTATTATTTCATTTACAGATTTTTGCTCCTAGGATAGACCCAAGGTGGGGTGCACAAACTACTGGGTACTTTGAAGTGTTTAGTAGCCTACTCACATTGTTGAGGGAGACCGCTTCACTTTGGGTACTTGGCGGGTAGTTTGCCGTACCCGTAAGGGTCTAGGGTGGGGTAATGGCTATTCATCACAACTGTGTAATCCGTCTTGCGGATTCGTAGAAAATCCAATATTTTCATCTGTGATCTGGAATGCCTATTATTGCGTCAGACGAATGTACAATATCTATATATGATAGCTATTTAGACGTCACTTATGTTTTACACCCGCGCTAGCCCAGCCCCTGCTCTGTCGTTAGTTAAGTAACCTAACGGGTGATGACGGGACCCTGTGGCGAATGCGGATGGCATAAGAGGACGTTGTATTTTCGTTGTTTTCTGCAATGATAGGTTAATTGATGAGACGCGTTATATTAATGCAAAGAAAATGAACCAAAGTTGAATCGTTCGAACAGTTTAAAAGAAACCACTCGGTTATTTTTAAAACAGAGGATATTTTTTAATTCCGGAGCTTTAACCACTCCTTTTAAAAGCTATCAGGTTCCTTCGGTCATATCAAGTTCACTACGTTCACGGTTTCGCCAAAACCATTCGTAGCCCTCCATCATTTCATTTGGGTATTCAGTAGTATTCAAGCTATGTATTTTGGCCAAAGTCAAGGCATAGTGTTTGGTAGCTGCTGGGTATTCATTTGTTGCATAGATAGATGAGTTAGTTTGGGACAGTCGTATTATCATTTAACCAAAGTCAGGGGTATGTATGGATGGGTTCAAATTAAAAAGATAATGATGGGTAGAACTTGACATGTGACTTATGACATTTTGACCAAAGCCAAGGTCATAAGAGCATGGGGCAAAAACTTATATCGGGAATTTCTAAAGAAATTGAAATTTGCAAAGAGATGCATACCATTTACAGTTTGATGAATGTTGGTAGGATTCCTTCAGTATTATCATACGATGATATTTGGATCCCGATCCTACTGTGAGTATATGCTACTCATCAGGAGATTCGTCACTTAACGATCAATGCTATAAACCAAGTAGGTGCCGAGAAAGGTGTCAGCGGGGCTATGCCCCCAGAGAAAAGAGGTTATTTAATTAAGGAACTTCGCGAAAGCGTTGGAAAACCTCCTTCGAAGTACCGACACCGGCCTGGCTGAACGGTTAAGCAAGTATTGTACGGTGAGAATAGTCCTGGCTAGTTCTTCCTTTTTGGTTTGAGGAGGGATTCGAGAAACAGTTTTGGTTTGAGGAGGGATTCGAGAAACAGTGGGAGCCATCCAGTTTAGATAAACTAAAAACTACTCTAAACTTGCAAGAGCATCACGCTAAAGTGTTCTCTCTCTCTCTCCTAATTGCAGCGACCCAGATAATGACAGGACTTAAGTTACTACTAGAAAAAAATATATTGACAGGGCCAAACTATAAAGATTGGCTGCGGAGTGTCAAGATGGCTTTGACCTAGGACAAATTGGGGTATGTCCTTACCGCTAAGGCACCTGCTGTCCCTGGTCCGAAATCCAGTAATGCAGATAAGGAAATCCGCAAAATCTGGGAGTTAGATTGCGCGAGGGCCAAGTGCATCGTGTTTGCCTCGATGAATAATGAACATCAGAGGAGGCATGAGGATATGGATCTAGATGCCATATTTCTCCATACAAAGGAACTTTATGGAGAGCAATCTCGTATAGCAAGATACAAGACCTCAAAGAACTTGTTTCAGGCAAGGTTGGCCATCGGATCATCGGTAGGAGAACATGTCCTAAAGATGATTGGCTATATAGAAAAGCTCGCAGACCTTGGGACGACTTTGGAGAACGAGCTCTATACAGACTTGACTCTCCAGTCCCTTCCTTCCACCTACGCCCAGTTTATTCTGAATTTCAACATTCAAAGAAAAGAAGTTGAACTTCCAGAACTCCTTAACATGTTGAGGAGTGCAGAGGGCACCTTGTAGAAGGCAAGGGATACACCCGCTATGTTTGTTCGCGGTGCTTCTTCTTCCGGGTCCAAGGCTGGGGCCAAAGGAAGGAAGAATAAGGCCGCCGCCAAACCTAGAGGAGGTGTCAGTAAGGTGGGAGTAAAGGGAAAGAAAAAGATTGCGGTGCCAGTAGTGGCAAAGGATGAGGGCTTCCACTGTCATAGGAAAGGGCACTGGAAGAAAGATTGCAAGGCTTGAAACGCCACAACCAGGAACCGAAGCAAGCTGTGGCTTCGACTTCAGGTGTGTTTGTAATTGAGAATTGTCTGTCAATCAACTCTACTTCCTGGGTATTGGATACCAGATCAGGATCTCATATATACAATTTATTGCAGGCACTGAGAAACCATAGAGTGCTGAAGGTTGGTGATATGACCCTGAAGGTTGCTAATGGAGCTAGCGTGGGAGCTGTGTCCGTAGGGGATTATCACCTGGGATTGACTAGTGGACATATTTTGGTTTTGCATAACTATTTTTGTGTACTCAGTTTAACATGTAATATCATATCGGTTTCGTTGTTATCAAAAGAAGGTTATGATTTCACGTTTGTAAACGATATTGTTAACATCCACCTTAATCATGGTTTGATTGGGTCCGGTACACTAGATAACGGTATATATGTCTTAAACCAATTACAGATTTTCAATGTCCAGAACACACTAAAAAGAAAGTCTCCAGATTTAAATAAGGCTTTCTTATGGCATTGTAGACTGGGTCACATCAATGAGACAAGGTTAACTAAGTTACATAGAGAAGGATATTTGGATTCGTTCGAATATCAAACTTATGCCACTTGTCAATCATGTCTCAAAGGAAAGATAACAAAGACTCCATTCACTGGACATGGAGTAAGAGCGAGCGAGCTCTTAGGACTCATACACAGCGATGTATGTGGTCCAATGTCTACACATGCAAGAGGTGGTTTTTCCTATTTCATTACTTTTACGGATGATTACTCTAGGTACGGATTCATTTTCTTGATGAAATATAAATCCGAGGCTTTTGAGAAATTCTAAGAGTATAAGAATGAAGTAGAAAACCAAACCGACAAAAGTATCAAGACACTGAGATCTGATCGAGCTGGTGAATACTTAAGTGCCGAGTTCCTAGGTTACCTAAAAGAGAAAGGAATTCTCTCTCAGTTTACTCCTCCATACACTCCATAGAATAACGGTGTATCGGAGAGAAAGAATCGAACCCTATTGGATATGGTACGTTCCATGATGAGTAATGCTGAGTTACCGCGATCTTTCTGGGGTTATGCGCTAGAATCAGCAGCATATCTTCTGAACAGGGCTCCTACCAAGACTGTGCCTACCACGCCATATCAGATGTGGAGTGGGAAGAAACCCCATCTTCAGCATATGAAGATATGGGGATGTCCAGCTTTTGTTAAAAAGCAGCATGCGGACAAACTCGAGGCACGATCAGTACAGTGTAAGTTTGTGGGATATCCAAAGAACTCCAAGGGGTATTATTTCTATTACGCAGAGGAACAAAAGGTTTTTGTTTCTCGTAATGCCCATTTTCTAGAACATCAGTTTATAGAAAAGGAAACAAGTGGGAGCGAAATAGAACTGGAAGAAATTCCAGAACCACAAACTACTACTGAAACTTTGGTAAGACCAGTAGTTCAAGAAGAACAGGACATTCCCGCAGCCCTCCGCAGGAGTAGTAGGCCGTCTCATCCGCCTGAAAGATACAACGGTTTTCTCATAGATGGGGATAGAGAGGATTGCGTCATTGATGATGATGAACCTACTAGCTTCCAGCAGGTCATCCAGAGCGACGACTCGGTACGATGGCTGGATGTAATGCGGACCGAGATGGAGTCCATGTATACCAACAAAGTATGGACTTTGGACTTTGCTCCAGATTGGGTAAATCCCATAGGATGCAAATGGATCTTCAAGAAAAAGATTGGTGTAGATGGTGTAGGGTTCCTAGGCACACTAATGAGGTCTCACAAGGCATCAACCATGCCAACTTAAAATTTTACGGTGCCGAGAAACCCTAGACTAGATCGTTAACTAGAATTTTAGGCGAAACAAGAAGCTAGTTAACAATTTAATTAAGTGAACGGAAATACAACCTTTGTAGATCCGGTTCTCCACCTCCATAGCTCCATGATGAAGTCCCCTTGCTGTCCAAATCCAATCCAGGGCTCTAGCGTCGGCTTCATCGGAGAAATGGGCGGGCTAGGTCATCGACAACGATGCCGAAGATGATCTACGTCGAGGCATCACAAGATCAAGCTCCCACTTCACCAAGTCATGAAACTTGTGAAGAAAACACCCTATACTACTTGGCAAGAGGTAGAGGATGAAGAAATAGGAGGTAGGTTCACTTTAGAATTGGATTTCTCACTCTTTTCATCAAGTTGCCATTGATGGAGGCAAGCTTCTTCTTGAAGAAGAAGAAGAAGATGATGATGTATATTATGATAAGTTAATCAAAAATAGAAAATAAAAATCAATACTTATCATAATATCAACCATGGTCAAGATAACTTGTGTAGAGAATCAACTATGGTTCAAGTGAATGGTTAGGGTTAAGAAAAGAGACAAAATGGTCAAACCATTCAAAGCTTCATGAAGCTTCAAAAGAAAGTCCAAAATGAGCCACCATTTCATTTCTTTTCCAAATATAAATGAAAATAAATAAATAAATAAATAAATAAGTAAATCAAATAAACAAAACCCTAATCATTAACTTAACCATGGTATAATTCTTTACACAAACCCAAGTGAGCATGCATCATCAAACATGATACAATCAAGTGCACAAAAGTATATCACATATACAACTTGTGAACTTCAAGTGAGAAAATCCATTTAAAGTGAACCAATACTAGTTAATGTAAATTAATATATCATATATATAATTATACATTAAATCATTAAATCAACACTTGATTTAACGATCGGGCCATATCGCATATAACCGAGTAATATCTATAGTAACAACTTATCGAATCAACACTTGATCCGATAACCCGGCTATATCGCATATAACCGATCAATGTTACAAATCGCGAGAATCAAATACTGTATCACATACTGGTATTATTCTCGGTCCCGCACATATCTCATATGCGCTCCTATTTCATTTCGCTTGAGCCAGGAAACCTCTGTGTAGGACTCTAAAGACTCGTCAATACGCCGGCAGCAGGTGATGATCATATCAAACACCCATAAGCCGCAAGCGGTCTGCTAAACGTAACGGCCACCCGGGTATTGAGCGATCAGAAGATCGACAAGCAAGCCCGCTCACACTCCTGTGAATCCAACCAGTAACACTTACCGTACAGTCCGGTCTCGTCGTCTGATATGTCGCATATCTTGCCTAGGGGTGGTAAACGTCAGACCCCAATAGCTCGATAAGTCGTGTCGATATAAGGTCTATAACAGTTCGAGAAACTACTGGTAACACTTACCAGTAAATCTCAGCAACCCTGGCCAGGGATTTCCGGTTATAGCCAATCGAACACAGCGCAACATCAACTCCCTATACCGGGAGAGACGAATCCCCTCCTATCGCTCATTGCCTCCATGTGATTCGGAACTGTACCCAAAAGCCACCGTTTTGCACGCCCTATTGGACGTGGTAAGGTGGAAATCAAAGCACAGTGGGAACCACACAAGACTCTATGACGATCTCGGGTCAACAGACTACTCTGTACCAGTGTCACCAGAGAACTGCCATCTGACGTAAGGTATAATACCATCTGGGAGTTCTCGGCGAGTCCGTCCAGTGTACCCAGTCTCTACTGAGCACCCGTATATCATCTCTGATGTCAAACACCAATGGATATGGGATCATCCATCGCCCATCTGTATGGGTCGAGAAGGTATACGCTAGTCTACTCTGGTATATCGATGCCCCGTCTCGATACATCCACGACTAGGGACCTTGAAGGATGTACTTATGGACTACCATGTCCCCACTAGTATGATCCGCATCATATTCTAGGTAGTCAAGTACACATCCTAAGGGCTTTACCAACATGTAACAGAGAGACAATCAGTGTACACGTTAAGGTAAATAGTAACCAGATAGCATACTGTCATGTCGAGAAAGAAAGTCCTCCCTATATATGTCCCAGCATCCACCACAATATACAACCTATGTATAGTAATGGCCTCTAGGGCATACATATAACTAACAATCTCCCAATTGCACTAGGGCCATCTGTAGCAGTGGTTGTAGTATCTCATACTCAACCATCCCATAAAAGTCTCTCTCTGGGAATAGGCCTTCGTGAGTGGATCCGCCGTGTTATCCTCTGAGTCTGCTCTCCCAACCTCGATCACCCTGGAGATCAACTATCTCCATGATCAGGTGATACTGCCTTAGAATATGTCTGGATCACTGATCGGACGGACGTTCCTTGGCATAAGCCACAACTCCATTGTCACACAATGGGAGGAACTAAGTTCATCTCATGAACAAATATACATCCAGACTGCCTCTTTGGTAGTATCTTAAGTAGCGATGTATCCAGCCTTTATCGTCTAGTTAGCCACGGTATCTAGCTTGGAACTTTTCCAACATACCGTCCCTTTACTGAGGGTAAAGACAATGCATGTGACTGACATTCAGTCGTCTTTATCACCCTGGAACCCTCCCAGTGATTCTCCCCAGGATCGTTTGATACCATCTCACTACAACTAGTGAGAATCCTAACATCCAATTAAATCTATCTCAAAGATCCAAAACTCAGGATTTAGGAGGTATCATTTTGATCCTATATGGAGAATCTTTGTCATAAGCGAGATTGACCGAGCGTAGCATAGGAAACTCCTTCCTTATCAAGAGTATGTCATCCACGTACTCTACGAGGATCACTACCATACTCCCTACTACCTTTTTGTATATACAAGGTTCATCTACCATTTTGATGATGTCAAACTGTTTGACTAACACATCAAAACAGACGTTCCAACTCCGCGATGCCTGCTTTATCATATAAAACATCTTACACATGTTTCCGCTGCTCCCACTGTCTACGAAGGCCCTCTGGCTGTGTACTTATAGATGCTCTCTTCTAAAACACCATCTAGAAAAGCAGTCATGGAACCCAACCGCCAGATATCGTAGTCATGGTATGTAGCCGTGGCAAGTAGGATCTGGATGGACTTAAGCATAGCCACTGGAAAAAGGTTTCATCATTATCCACGCCTGGTCGATGACAAAAACCTTTAACAAGTCTAGCTTTGAAAGTCTCAACTTTTCCATGTACACCAAGTAATCTTCTCAAGATATACTTGCTCCTGATGGGGATTTAACACTTCAGATATAGCAACTAAAGTCCATACTTTGTTGGTGTATAAGGATTCCATCTCAGATCTTTAAGCATCCAGCCATTCTTACAGAGTCCCACTCTTGATGGCCAGGTCGAAACTAGTTGGGTCATCATCTCATGATGCAATCCTCGCTCCCACTGTCATAGAGAAACCGAAGTATCTCTCAGGTGGGTGAGGAACCCTACTAGATCGGTGGAGAGGCTGAGGTTCGTTGGAATCTACTGAATACTTTGGTTCTGTCAAATCATCAGCTGCAGTTTGTATAGCTGGAACATTTTCAGTTCTACATAACAGACCTTGCCTCGAGCTTGTCCGGATTTTGCTTTTAGACATAGGCCGGACAACCGCAAATCTTAACTAACTTAAGATATGGGCTCTTTCCATACCATATCTCATATGGAGTGGTAGGCAACTGATTTGATTTGAACCCTATTCAATAGGTATGCAGCTTCTCAAGTGCATAACTCCCAAAAAGAAATAGGTAACTCAGTAGTACTCATCATAGAGCACACCTTATCACATAGGGTGTGATTGCTCCGCCCCGATATACCAACGTGCTATGGTGTATGCGGAGGAGTAATGCTGAGAGAGAATCTCATTCTCCTTTAGAATAGTCCAGGATTTCCGTGCTCAAGTATTCTCCTCCTCGATCACATCAAAGGACATAATACTTATACCCGTATTTTGGTTCTCTAGTTCTATCTTTTATTCTGTGAATATCTCAAAAGGTTCAGACTTGTGTTTCAACAGGAACATATGTCTGAATCTTGAGAGATTATCAGAGAATGTAATGAAGTACAAAGAACTGGTCTAGGCATGTGTAGACTGGGGACCTACATGAAGGGTTCCTAGGCACTCTAAAGAGGTCTCACAAGGCATCAACCATGCCAATTTCAAAAATTATGGTGCCGAGAAACCCTAGACTACGGATCGTTGGCTAGAAATTTAGGCGATAAATCAACTAGTTAACAAATTAACTAAGTGTACGGAAATACAACCTTTGTAGATCCGTTTCTCCACCTCCATAGCTCCATGATGAAGTCCTCTCCGCTGTCCAAATGGAAACCCGGGCTCTAGCATCGGCTTCATCGGAGAAAAAGCGGGCTAGGTCATCGATGACGGTGCCGAAGATGATCTACGTCGAGGCATCACTAGATCAAGCTCCACCTTCACCAAGCCATGAAAACTTATGAAGGAAACACCCTATACTACTTGGCAAGAGGTAGAGGATGAAGAAATAGGAAGTGGGTAGACTTTAGAATTGGATTTCTCACTTGATTTCTTCACTTGCCATTGATGAGGCAAGCTTTCTTCATATGAAGAAGAAGAAGATGATGATAATATTATGATTAGTATTTTTCAAAAAGGAAATAAAAAGAATACTTATCATAATGTAACCATGGTCAAGTGTAGAGAATAGACTAGGGTTAAGTGGAATGGTTAGGGTTAAGCATGAGACAAAATGGTCACTAAGTCAAAGCTTCATGAAGCTTCATAATACAAACAAAGTTAGCAACCATTTTTCTCTTTATGCTTTTCATTTTCCATAAAGAATAAATAAATAAATAAATGAATAAGAAAATGAAAACCCTAACCATTACACAACCATGGTTTAATCTTTACACAAACCCAAGTTAGCATGCATCATCAAACATGATACAAACTTGTGCACAAAAACATATCACATATACAATGTGCACAGTCAAATGAGAAAAACCTTTTAAAGTGAACCAATACTAGTTAATGCAAAGTAATATATCAAATATATAATTATGCATTAAATCATTAAATCAACACTTGATTCAATGATCCGGTCATGTCGCACACAACCGACTAGTATACAATGTATCGGCTTATCGAATCAATCCTTGATTCGATAAGTAGGTTATATCGCATACAACCATTCGACACATTCGTCGCGAGAATGGAATACGGTATCACATACACGTATTATTCTCGGTCCTGCACATATCTCATATGCGCTCCTATTTCGTTTCGCTTGAGCCAGGAAACCTCTGTGTAGGACTCTAAAGACTCATCAATACGCCGGCAGCAGGTGATGATCATATCAAACACCCACAAGCCGCAAGCGGTCTGCTAAACGTAACGGCCACCCGGGTATTGAGCGATCAGAAGATCGACGAGCAAGCCCGCTCACACTCCAGTGAATCCAACCAGTAACACTACCGTACAGTCCGGTCTCGTCGTCTGATATGTCGCATATCTTGCCTAGGGGTGGTAAACGTCAGACCCCAATAGCTCGATAAGTCGTGTCGATCTGAGGTCTATAACAGTTCGAGATACTACAGGTAACAATTACCAGTAAATCTCAGCAACCCTGGCTAGGGATTTCCGGTTATAGCCAATCGAACACAGCGCAACATCAACTCCCTATACCGGGAGAGACGAATCCCCTCCTATCACTCATTGCCTCCATGTGACTCGGGACTGTACCCAAAAACCACCGTTTTGCACGCCCTCTTGGACGTGGTAAGGTGGAAATCAAAGAAAAGTGGGAACCACACAAGACTCTATGACGATCTCGGGTCAACAGACTACTCTGTACTAGAGTCACCAGAGAACTGCCGTCTGACGTAAGGTATAATACCATCGGGGAGTTCTCGGCGAGTCCGTCCAGTATACCCAGTCTCTACTGAGCACCCGTATATCATCTCTGATGTCAAACACCAATGGATATGGGATCATCCATCGCCCATCTGTATGGGTCGAGAAGGTATACGCTAGTCTACTCTGGTATATCGATGCCCCGTCTCGATACACCCACGACTAGGGACTTTGAAGGATGTATTTATGGACTACCATGTCCCCACTAGTATGATCCGCATCATAGTCCAGGTAGTCAAGCACACATCCTAAGGGCTTTACCAACATGTAACAGAGAGACAATCAGTGTACACGTTAAGGTAAAGTATAACCAGATAGCATACTGTCATGTCGAGCAAGAAAGTCCTCCCTATATATGTCCCGGCATCCACTACAATATACATCCAATGTACAGTAATGGCCTCTAGGGCATACATATAACTAACAATCTCCCACTTGCACTAAGGCCATCTGATAGCAGTGGTTGTAGTATCTCATACTCAACCATCCCATAAAAGTCTCTCTCTGGGAATAGGCCTTCGTGAGTAGATCCGCCGTGTTGTCCTCTGAGTCTACTCTCCCAACCTCGATCCCTTAGAGATCAACCATCTCCATGATCAGGTGATACTGCCTTAGAATATGTCTGGATCGCTGATGGGACCGGCGTTCCTTGGCATAAGCCACAACTCCATTGTCACACAATGGTAGGAACGTAGTTCATCTCATGAACCAATATACACCCAAACAGCCTCTTTGGTAGCATCTGTAGTAGCGATGTATCCTGCCTTTATCGTCTAGTATGCCACGGTATCTAGCTTGGAACTCTTCCAACATACCGTTCCTCTACTGAGGGTAAAGACAATGCCTGTGACTGACATTCAGTCGTCTTTATCACCCTGGAACCCTTCCAGTGATTCTCCCCAGGATCGATTGATACCATCTCACTACAACTAGTGAATGTCCTAATATCCATTTAGATCTATCTCATAGATCCAAAACCCAGGATTTAGTAGGTATCACTTTGATCCTATGTGGAGAATCATTGTGATAAGCGGAGATTGATCGAGCGTAGTATAGGAAACTCCTTCCCTATCAAGAGTATGTCATTCACGTACTCTACGAGGATCGTCACTATACTCCCTACTACCTTTTTGTTTATACAAGGTTCATCTACCATTTTGATGATGTCAAACTCTTTGACTACTTCATCAAAACAGACGTTCCAACTCCGCGATGCCAGCTTTATCCTATAAAACATCTTGCACACGTTTCCGCTGCTCCCACTGTCTACGAGGCCCTCTGGCTGTGTACTTATAGACGCTCTCTTCTAAAACAGCATTTAGAAAAGCTGTCATGACACCCAACCACCAGATATCGTAGTCATGGTATGTAGCCGTGGCAAGTAGGATCTGGATGGACTTAAGCATAGGTACTAGAAAATGTTTCATCATTATCCACGCCTGGTCAATGATGAAAACCTTTAACAAGTCTTGTTTTGAAAGTCTCAACTTTTCCATTTATACCAAGTAATCTTCTCAAGATATACTTGCTCCTGATGGGGATTTAACCCTTCAGATATAGCAACCAAAGTCCATACTTTGTTGGTGTATAAGTATTCCATCTCAGATCACTAAGCATCCAGCCATTCTTATAGAGTCTTACTCCTGATGGCCAGCTCGAAGCTAGTTGGGTCATCATCTCATGATGCAATCCTCGCTCCCACTGTCATAGAGAAACCAAAGTATCTCTCAGGTGGGTGAGAAACCCTACTAGATCGGCGGAGAGGCTGAGGTTCGTTGGAATCTACTGAATCCTTTGGTTCTACCAAATCATCAGCTGTTGTTTGTATAGCTGGAACATTTCCAGTTCTACATAATAGACCTTGCCTCGAGCTTGTCCGGATTTTGCTTTTAGACATAGGCTGGACAACCCCAAACCTTAACTAACTTAAGATATGGGCTCTTCCCTTTCCATATCACATATGAAGTGGTAGGCATCTGATTTGATCGGGACCCTATTCAATAGGTATGCATCTTCATAAGTGCATAACTCCCAAAAGGAAATAGGTAACTCAGTAGTACTCATCATAGAGCACACCTTATCACATAGGGTGTGATTGCTCTTCCCCGATATACCATCGTGCTATGGTGTATACGGAGGAGTAATGCTGAGAGAGTATCTCATTCTCCATTAGAATAGTCCAGGATTTCCGTGCTCAAGTATTCTCCTCCTCGATCACATCAAAGGACATAATACATATACCCGTATTTTGGTTCTCTACTTCTAACTTATATTCTGTGAATATCTCAAAAGGTTCGGACTTGTGTTTCAACAGGAACATATGTCTAAATCTCGAGAGATTATCAGAGAATGTAATGAAGTACAAAGAACCAGTCTTGGCATGTGTAGACAGGGGACCTAACATACATCAACATGTATCATCCCAAGAGTTCACTGACTCTTTCTCTGTTTCCAATAAACAGAGCTATGGTCATCTTATCTTTGTGACATGACTGGCGAGTTTCATAAGATGTAAATTCAAACTAATTTAAATATGCATCTTTATGTAACTCCAGCTAGTCGGGTCGGATTGATATGACCTAGTCTACAATACCTCAAGAAGGATCAGTTCATTTCTGAACTATTCCTCTTGTGTGTGTTCCGTATACTAAGAACTGTAGTTTGATTTAGAACATTAATGCTTTTAGATAACGTGCCTGAACCGATCAACTTTTGATATAGGAAATGTTCAAAACATTATCCAACAATAAAAAATTTTATCATTTCTTTACTAAATAAAGAGAGTGATATGATTTTGTATATCAGGTTCGGTATCTAATAACATTCGTTCAGAATCAATGTATTGGTAATACAGGATGACAGTGACCGACAGACTTGGCTGCAACACTTGCCCCGTTTTCTGCCTCATGAAACTTATCACACGTTCTCAGTTATCTACCTCTCTGTAGCCCTATGTAACAGATTACATATCTGGGATCCTGATCCGGTATCAAATACCCAGGATGCAGAGGATACTGAGAAACAGTTCTTTGTAACGAACACACCCGAAGATGATGCATCATATGCACTTTCTTCGTTTGGGCGGCACGGGAATTCTGGTAATCCCCAATTTCCTGCTTTGTCTTATAACAATTATAAGTTGGAGCGGGACCAACGTTCCCCAGCTCAGTATAACAAGCGGGTTCGGTCAATAATCCGTATTATTATCTTGATTAAGGCGTGACATGGTCGCTACCAGGAGAGAGAGAGAAGAAAACACTCAGCGTGCGCTCTTGCAAGATCAGATTGGTTATTATTTTATCTAATCAGGATGGCTCCCACTGCTTTTTATCAAATCTTCCATCAAACCCTAAAAGGAAAGACTATCCGGGATTAATTACATACTGCAAGTTCGCCAATCTTTCAGCCAGGCCAGTGTCGGTACTTTGAGGGAGGTCCCCCGTGCTTTCGCACGAACCTAATTAATGTAAACCTCATTTTCCCAGAGGCGTAACCTCGTTAACACCTTTCTAGACACCTACTTGATCGGCTAATTGTAATGTGTAAAAACTCTCCCAGAAGTAACTCTTACTCGCAGCGGGTATCGGGATCCAACTATCTCATAGAAGGTATGCAATCTCATTGTAAATTTCAACACTTGAAATTCCCAATAATATTTTGCCCCTAGCGTGCTATGACCTTGACGCATGCCAAACAACCCATAGTCCGCTAGTCAAGTTCAACCCGTCATTTCCTGATTGAATTAAACCCACCCGCACGACCCTTGACGGAGGCCAAACAACACCGTACGAATACCCAAATCCAATCGCATCATATGCTAGCAGATAAGCACTAGTTAGCTACCGTACACTACGCCTTGACGGAGGCCAAACTACCGCAGCACGAATACTAACTAGTACTTATCTGAAATGACGGAAGGCTACGACAGGTTTTTCTGAAAACCTATTGCGTAATGAACTTGATATCGTTGTAGAATCAAATGATTTTGAAATGGAGTGCTTTTGAGGCTTTTCTAGTTTTGCTAAAGGAGTCACTCCCGGTGAATGGATCTCGGTCCTTTCCTTATCGAATAAGGTGCAGGATATATCATATATACCGCTGTGCAAAGCAAAAACTCTTAAAAGCAATCAAAAGACAAACCGAGGGTTGTAGCATCTGCCAGTTATTGCTAAAGGAGTCACTCCCGGTGAAGGGATCTCGGTCCTTTCCTCATCGAATAAGGTGCAGGATATATCGTATATACCGCTGTGCAAAGCAAGAACTGTAGCTACCTGTTTTATTTTGAAATTCGATTCTACAACATCTTAGGTTTCTTTTTATTTCATTAATCACATTAATGAAGTCCCATCATTTAATGTACCTAAACATCACAGATAAATACGACGTACACTTATGCCATCCGCATTTGCCTCGATGTCCCCTCGTGCACCGTTAGGTTAGGTAACTAACGACAGAGCGGGGCAGGGCTAGCGCGGGTGTAAAACATAAGTAACGTCTATATAATATATCATATATACTATATACTGTATCTATCACAGAACATCACATGATCACATCACAGATATCGCAGCAGAAGAAACATATGAAATATTGGATATACTAGGACGTCCGTGTTTTCAATACGAGCCAGTATAAAACACGGATTCCACGGTCGTGATGAATAGCCAAACTCACACCCCTAGACCCCTACGAGAGTGGCAAGCAACCCTACCAATTCTAGAGTTAGGAGACCCGGACTCGACTCCTCGAGTTGGTCTCCCACTGGACTCCAGAACCCGGTTACTTGTGCCCTCCTCCTTGGGTCTATCCTAGTGCGGAAAAGTAAATAATATACAAAGGGTGACCACTTCCGCAGCCTGGAAGTGCCCCAATAAAAGAATATTACATACAAGTTTTTACATGAATGAAAATGAAAAACACTCATCTCACATAAAAAAAACCCCGGCTATTCAAACACGACGATCCAATATAACTTATCCAGCAACACATAACATCACATGTCATCAACGTAAGTAAATATACGCATCCCAATTGTCGTTGACATATAGCAACGAAACCGGCGATATCACATATTACACTTACGGTCACAGAAAAGAAAGTGTAAAACTAAAACAGTTGGAATCCGCAACCACCTCAGACATCGCATGCCTGACCAAATGAATTCCTTAGACATCACATGCCTAACAATTATAAACCCCGCATTTTAGTCTCATTATCGAAAACATTTTTCAATATCAAGTCGGGCAATTCAACAAGATTCCCGACATCCTGATCGAATGCTCGTCGCAAACTTCAGTAGACGGCAGCACCCCCGATACCGGCGATGAAGTGCACCAAGGCGGAACACCGCTGCCGCGAGCACCCGAACGGATGCTTTCGGTGACGGGGTTCTCCTACAGTCACTTGGTCGGGGCTATGGGGTGTAGCTGTCTATTAAGTTTACCCGGCGAGTATCCGCGTACGCTACGTGATTGCGACGGACTTTTGATCACATCAAAATTCCGTGGCAACCGATCAAGTGAGACTAAACTGCTATGTTTATAACATTCATTCAGTTATCTCATAACTTCTTGTGAATTCCAATTATTGTATCCCATTCCGGATAAATAGAAAATGTCAAACTTTCCGATCGAACAATCGAACACCCAAGTTTTCCCGATACAGATCAACACATGAAACAAGTCTAAAAACATTCAGTTCGTGCCTCAGTACCAACGGTCCAGCCGTAGAAGGGTCAAGCCAACGCCTCACATGTGGCACGCCGTACTGCCCCAAACCCGAAGGTTCAAAGGGCAGTTCAAGACGGTCACATAATCGAGTTAAGGTTTGTTGTCTTCTAGAGGGTCCATCGAGTTACTTGCACTACTTAGAACGTCTTTAAACTGCGGAAAAATCCAACACATGGAAATTTCCCGACAGGGGAAAAATTGGGTATTTATATCCGGTCGAACTTTTTAACATATTCTAAAATTTATCCGGAAAGCCACATAGACAAAATCTGATATTCCGATCGAAACACCGAATCCCCAAAACAACCCCAGAAAATCCAACTCTTGAATAAATATTAAAAATTCCCAGAAAACTCTGCATTAAAATAAAGAAGTTACTGTGCCAATATCGTTGACTGATGAGACTTGTTGACCAAGGAACCACCGCATAAGCCATGCTTATGCCGCGGTTCCGCCGCGCTTTGGAGGAATCATGAGTCCCGTTTTGTACAGTAATTCTTAGAATCTCCTTCTTAGTTTTCTGCATATTTTTAATACTCAAAAATCCACAAATTCAGAAAAAGTCCAGAGAGCCGTTTTGAGTTGGGGTATCGGGTCGATCGGACTTCAAACTCCGTCTAGACTTCGCCTAAGGCTCTAGCTAGGCTTTTATACCACTGTAGGGTTCCTAGGCACTCTAAAGAGGTCTCACAAGGCATCAACCATGCCAATTTCAAAAATTATGGTGCCGAGAAACCCTAGACTATGGATCGTTGGTTAGAAATTTAGGCGACAAAGCAACTAGTTAACAAATTAACTAAGTGTATGCAAATACAACCTTTGTAGATCCGTTTCTCCACCTCCATAGCTCCATGATGAAGTCCTCTCCGCTGTCCAAATGGAAACCCGGGCTCTAGCATCGGCTTCATCGGAGAAAAAGCGGGCTAGGTCACCGACGACGATACCGAAGATGATCTACGTCGAGGCATCACTAGATCAAGCTCCACCTTCACCAAGCCATGAAAACTTGTGAAGGAAACACCCTATACTACTTGGCAAGAGGTAGAGGATGAAGAAATAGGAAGTGGGTAGACTTTAGAATTGGATTTCTCACTTGATTTCTTCACTTGCCATTGATGAGGCAAGCTTTCTTCATATGAAGAAGAAGAAGAAGATGATAATATTATGATTAGTATTTTTCAAAAAGGAAATAAAAAGAATACTTATCATAATGTAACCATGGTCAAGTGTAGAGAATAGACTAGGGTTAAGTGGAATGGTTAGGGTTAAGCATGAGATAAAATGGTCACTATATCAAAGCTTCATGAAGCTTCATAATACAAACAAAGTTAGCAACCATTTTTCTCTTTATGCTTTTCATTTTCCATAAAGAATAAATAAATAAATAAATGAATAAGAAAATGAAAACCCTAACCATTACACAACCATGGTTTAATCTTTACACAAACCCAAGTTAGCATGCATCATCAAACATGATACAAACTTGTGCACAAAAACATATCACATATACAATGTGCACAGTCAAGTGAGAAAAACCTTTTAAAGTGAACCAATACTAGTTAATGCAACTTAATATATCAAATATATAATTATGCATTAAATCATTAAATCAACACTTGATTCAAGGATCCGGTCATGTCGCACACAACCGACTAGTATACAATGTATCGGCTTATCGAATCAATCCTTGATTCGATAAGTAGGTTATATCGCATACAACCATTCGACACATTCGTCGCGAGAATGGAATACGGTATCACATACACGTATTATTCTCGGTCCCGCACATATCTCATATGCGCTCCTATTTCGTTTCGCTTGAGCCAGGAAACCTCTGTGTAGGACTCTAAAGACTCGTCAATACGCCGGCAGCAGGTGATGATCATATCAAACACCCACAAGCCGCAAGCGGTCTGCTAAACGTAACGGCCACCCGGGTATTGAACGATCAGAAGATCGACGAGCAAGCCCGCTCACACTCTAGTGAATCCAACCAGTAACACTACCGTACAGTCCGGTTTCGTCGTCTGATATGTCGCATATCTTGCCTAGGGGTGGTAAACGTCAGACCCCAATAGCTCGATAAGTCGTGTCGATCTGAGGTCTATAACAGTTCGAGATACTACAGGTAACACTTACCAGTAAATCTCAGCAACCCTGGCCAGGGATTTCCGGTTATTGCCAATCGAACACAGCGCAACATCAACTCCCTATACCGGGAGAGACGAATCCCCTCCTATCGCTCATTGCCTCCATGTGACTCGGGACTGTACCCAAAAACCACCGTTTTGCACGCCCTCTTGGACGTGGTAAGGTGGAAATCAAAGCACAGTGGGAACCACACAAGACTCTATGACGATCTCGGGTCAACAGACTACTCTGTACCAGTGTCACCAGAGAACTGCCATCTGACGTAAGGTATAATACCATCTGGGAGTTCTCGGCGAGTCCGTCCAGTGTACCCAGTCTCTACTGAGCACCCGTATATCATCTCTGATGTCAAACACCAATGGATATGGGATCATCCATCGCCCATCTGTATGGGTCGAGAAGGTATACGCTAGTCTACTCTGGTATATCGATGCCCCGTCTCGATACACCCACGACTAGGGACTTTGAAGGATGTACTTATGGACTACCATGTCCCCACTAGTATGATCCGCATCATGGTCCAGGTAGTCAAGCACACATCCTAAAGGCTTTACCAACATGTAACAGAGAGACAATCAGTGTACACGTTAAGGTAAAGTGTAACCAGATAGCATACTATCATGTCGAGCAAGAAAGTCCTCCCTATATATGTCCCGGCATCCACTACAATATACATCCAATGTACAGTAATGGCCTCTAGGGCATACATATAACTAACACTACATACATCAACATGTATCATCCCAAAAGTTTACTAACTCTTTCTCTGTTTCCAATAAACAGAGCTGTGGTCATCTTATCTTTGTGACATGACTGGCGAGTTTCACAAGATGTAAATTCAAACTAATTTAAATATGCATCTTTATGTAACTCTGCTAGTCGGGTCGCATTGATATGACCTAGTCTACAATACCTCAAGAAGGATCCGTTCATATGTGAACTCTTCCTCTTGTGTGTGTTCCGTATACTAAGAACTGTAGTTTGATTTAGAACATCAATGCTTTTAGATAACGTGCCTGAACCGATCAACTTTTGATATAGGAAATGTTCAAAACATTATCCAACAATACAAAATTTTATCATTTCTTTACTAATAAAGAGAGTGATATGATTTTGTATATCAGGTTCGGTATCTAATAACATTCGTTCAGAATCAATGTATTGGTAATACAGGGTGACAGTGACCGACAGACTTGGCTGCAACTCTTGCCCCGTTTTCTGCCTCATGAAACTTATCACCCGTTCTCAGTTCTTTACCTTTCTGTAGCCCATGTAACAGATTACATATCTGGGATCCTGATCCGGTATCATATACCCAGGACGTAAAGGACATTGAGAAACAGTTCTGTATAATGAACACACCCGAAGATGATGCATCAGCATGCACTCTCTTCGTTTGGGCGGCATGGGAACCTTGGTATTCCCCTATTTCCTGCTCTGTCTTATAACTATTATAAGTTGGAGCGGGACCAACGTTCCCCAGCTCAGTAAAACAAGCGGGTTCGGTCAAAATTCCGTATTATTATCTTGATTAAGGCGTGATATGGTCGCTACCTGGAGAGAGAGAGAAGAAAACACTCAGCGTGCGCTCTTGCAAGAATAGATTGGTTATTATTTTATCTAATCAGGATGGCTCCCACTGTTTTTATCAAATCTTCCTTCAAACCCTAAAAGGAAAGACTAGCCGGGATTAATTACACACTACAAGTTCGCCAATCTTTCAGCCAGGCCAGTGTCGGTACTTTGAGGGAGGTGCCCCGTGCTTTCGCACGGACCTAATTAATGTAAACCTCGTTTTCCCAGAGGCGTAACCTCGTTAACACCTTTCTAGACACCTACTTGATCGGCTAATTGTAATGTGTAAAACTCTCCCAGGAGTAACTCTTACTCTCAGCGGGTATCGGGATCCAACTATCTCATAGAAGGTATGCAATCTCATTGCAAATTTCAACACTTGAAATTCCCGATAATATTTTGCCCCTAGCGTCCTATGACCTTGACGCAGGCCAACAAACCATAGTGCGCTAGTCAAGTTCAACCCGTCATTTCCTGATTGAATTAAACCCACCCGCACGACCCTTGACGCAGGCCAACAAAGTCGCACGACTACCCTAATCCAATCTGCATCATATGCATAAGCAGATAAATACTAGTTAGCTACCGCACACTACGCCTTGACGCAGGCCAACAAACGTAGCACGAATACTAACTACCACATATCTGAAATGACGGAGGGCTACGACAGGTTTTTCTGAAAACCTATTGCGTAATGAACTTGATATCGTTGTAGAATCAAATGATTTTAAAATGGAGTGTTTTTTAGGCTTTTCTAGTTTTGCTAAAGGAGTCACTCTCGGTGAAGGGATCGTCGGTCCTTTCCTCGTCGAATGAGGTGCTGGATATATCATATATATCACCGTGCAAAGCAGAACACTTAAAAGCAATCAAAAGGCAAACCGAGTGTTGTAGCATCTGCCAGTTATCGCTAAAGGAGTCACCCCCGATGAAGGGATCTCGGTCCTTTCCTTATCGAATGAGGTGCAGGATATATCATATATACCGCTGTGCAAAGCAAGAACTGTAGCTACCTGTTTTATTTTGAAATTCGATTCCACAACATCTTAGGTTTCTTTTCTTTCATTAATCTCATTAATGAAGTCCCATCATTTAAATTACCTAAACATCACAGATAAATACGACGTACACTTATGCCATCCGCATTCGCCTCGATGTCCCCTCGTGCACCGTTAGGTTAGGTAACTAACGGCAGAGCAGGGCAGGGCTAGCGCGGGTGTAAAACATAAGTAACATCTATATAATATATCATATATACTATATACAGTATCTATCACAGAACATCACATGATCACATCATAGATATCGCAGCAGAAGAATCATATGAAATATTGGATATACTAGGACGTCCGTGTTTTCAATATGAGCCAGTATAAAACACGGATTCCACGGTCGTGATGAATAGCTAAACCCACACCCCTAGACCCCTACGAGAGCGGCAAGCAACCCTACCAATTCTAGAGTTAGGAGACCCGGACTCGACTCCTCGAGTTGGTCTCCCACTGGACTCCAGAACCCGGTTACTTGTGCCCTCCTCCTTGGGTCTATCCTAGTGCGGAAAAGTAAATAATATACAAACGGTGACAACTTCCGCAACCTGGAAGTGCCCCAATAAAAGAATATTACATACAAATTTTTACATGAATGAAAATGAAAAACACTCATCTCACATAAAAAAACCCGGCTATTCAAACACGACGATCCAATATAACATATCCAGCAACACATTACATCACATGTCATTAACGTAAGTAAATATGTCCATCCCAATTGCCGTTGACATATAGCAACGAAACCGGCGACAACACATATTACACTTACGGTCACAGAAAAGAAAGTGTAAAACTACAACAGTTGGAATCCGCAACCTTCTTTAGACATCGCATGCCTAATCAAATGAATTACTTAGACATCACATGCCTAACAATTATAAACCCCGCATTTTAGTCTCATTATCGAAAACTCTTTTCAATATCAAGTCGGGCAATTCAACAAGATTCCCGACATCCAGATCGAATGCTCGTCGCAAACTTCAGTAGACGGCCGCACCTCCGATGCCGTCGACGAAGTGCACCAAGGCGGAACACCGCTGCCGCGAGCACCCAAATGGATGCTTTCGGCGACGGGGTTCTCCTACAGTCACTTGGTCGGGGCTAAGGGATGTAGCTGTCTATTAAGTTTATCCGGCGAGTATCCGCGTACGCTACGTGATTGCGACGGACTTTTGATCACATCAAAATTCCGTGGTAACCGATCAAGTGAGACTAAACTGCTATGTTTATAACATTCATATCAGTTATCTCATAACTATTTGTGAATTCCAATTATTTTATCACATTCCGGATAAATAGAAAATGTTAAACTTTCCGATCGAACAATCGAACACCTAAGTTTTCCCGAAACAGATCAACACATGAAACAAGTTTAAAAACATCCAGTTCATGCCTCAGTACCAACGGTCCAGCCGTAGAAGGGTCAAGCCAACGCCTCACATGTGGCACGCCGTACTGCCCCAAACCCGAAGGTTCAAAGGGCAGTTCAAGACGGTCACATAATCGAGTTAAGGTTTGTTGTCTTCTAGAGGGTCCATTGCGTTACTTGCACTACTTAGAACGTTATTAAACCACGGAAAAATCCAACACTTGGAAATTTCGCGACAGGGGAAAAGTTGGGTATTTATATCCGGTCGAACTTTTTAACATATTCGAAAATTATCCGGAAATCACATAGACAAAATCTGATAACTCGATCGAATAATCGAATCCCCAAAACAACCCCAGAAAATTCAACTCTTGAATAAATATTAAAAATTCCCATAAAACTCAGCACTGTGAAGGAGGAATTACTGTGCAAATTAGGATGGCTGACGTCATCATAGAGCCGCGGAACCGCCGCAGAAGCTAGGCTTCTGCCGCGGTTCCGCCGCATGTTTGAGGTATCATTGGTCAAATTTTGCACCGTAATTCTTATAATTCCCTGCTAAATTTTTTAAGCATTTTTAATCTGGAAAAAACCCAGTTTTTGAAAAAAGTCCAGAGAGCATGAAAAATCGGGGTTTCGGGTTCGATCGGACTTCAAACTCCGTCTAGACTTCGCCTAAGGCTCTAGCTAGTCTCTGATACCACTGTAGGGTTACTAGGCACACTAATGAGGTCTCACAAGGCATCAACCATGCCAACTTAAAATTTTACGGTGCCGAGAAACCCTAGACTAGATCGTTAACTAGAATTTTAGGCGAAACAAGAAGCTAGTTAACAATTTAACTAAGTGAACGGAAATACAACCTTTGTAGATCCGGTTCTCCACCTCCATAGCTCCATGATGAAGTCCCCTTGGTGTCCAAATCCAATCCTGGGATCTAGTGTCGGCTTCATCGGAGAAATAGGCGGGCTAGGTCATCGAAAACGATGCCGAAGATGATCTACGTCGAGGCATCACAAGATCAAGCTCCCACTTCACCAAGTCATGAAACTTGTGAAGAAAACACCCTATACTACTTGGCAAGAGGTAGAGGATGAAGAAATAGGAGGTGGGTTCGCTTTAGAATTGGATTTCTCACTCTTTTCATCAAGTTGCCATTGATGGAGGCAAGCTTCTTCTTGAAGAAGAAGAAGAAGATGATGTATATTATGATAAGTTAATCAAAAATAGAAAATAAAAATCAATACTTATCATAATATCAACCATGGTCAAGATAACTTGTGTAGAGAATCAACTATGGTTCAAGTGAATGGTTAGGGTTAAGAAAAGAGACAAAATGGTCAAACCATTCAAAGCTTCATGAAGCTTCAAAAGAAAGTCCAAAATGAGCCACCATTTCATTTCTTTTCCAAATATAAATGAAAAGAAATAAATAAATAAATAAGTAAATCAAATAAACAAAACCTCGAATCATTAACTTAACCATGGTATAATTCTTTACACAAACCCAAGTGAGCATGCATCATCAAACATGATACAATCAAGTGCACAAAAGTATATCACATATACAACTTGTGAACTTCAAGTGAGAAAATCCATTTAAAGTGAACCAATACTAGTTAATGTAAATTAATATATCATATATATAATTATACATTAAATTATTAAATCAACACTTGATTTAACGATCCGGCCATATCGCATATAACCGAGTAATATCTATAATAACAACTTATCGAATCAACACTTGATCCGATAACCCGGCTATATCGCATATAACCGATCAATGTTACAAATCGTGAGAATCAAATACAGTATCACATACTGGTATTATTCTCGGTCCCGCACATATCTCATATGCGCTCCTATTTCATTTCGCTTGAGCCAGGAAACCTCTGTGTAGGACTCTAAAGACTCGTCAATACGCCGGCAGCAGGTGATGATCATATCAAACACCCACAAGCCGCAAGCGGTCTGCTAAACGTAACGGCCACTCGGATATTGAGCGATCAGAAGATCGACAAGCAAGCCCGCTCACACTCCTGTGAATCCAACCAGTAACACTTACCGTACAGTCCGGTCTCGTCGTCTGATATGTCGCATATCTTGCCTAGGGGTGGTAAACGTCAGACCCCAATAGCTCGATAAGTCGTGTCGATATGTGGTCTATAACAGTTCGAGAAACTACTGGTAACACTTACCAGTAAATCTCAGCAACCCTGGCCAGGGATTTCCGGTTATAGCCAATCGAACACAGCGCAACATCAACTCCCTATACCGGGAGAGACGAATCCCCTCCTATCGCTCATTGCCTCCATGTGATTCGGGACTGTACCCAAAAGCCACCGTTTTGCACGCCCTCTTGGACGTGGTAAGGTGGAAATCAAAGCACAGTGGGAACCACACAAGACTCTATGACGATCTCGGGCCAACAGACTACTCTGTACCAGTGTCACCAGAGAACTGCCATCTGATGTAAGGTATAATACCATCTGGGAGTTCTCGGCGAGTCCGTCCAGTGTACCCAGTCTCTACTGAGCACCCGTATATCATCTCTGATGTCAAACACCAATGGATATGGGATCATCCATCGCCCATCTGTATGGGTCGAGAAGGTATACGCTAGTCTACTCTGGTATATCAATGCCCCGTCTCGATACACCCACGACTAGGGACCTTGAAGGATGTACTTATGGACTACCATGTCCCCACTAGTATGATCAACATCATAGTCTAGGTAGTCAAGTACACATCCTAAGGGCTTTACCAATATGTAACAGAGAGACAATCAGTGTACATGTTAAGGTAAATAGTAACCAGATAGCATACTGTCATGTCGAGCAAGAAAGTCCTCCCTATATATGTCCCAGCATCCACTACAATATACAACCTATGTATAGTAATGGCCTCTAGGGCATACATATAACTAACAGATGGACAGGTGGAAACCTATAAGGCTAGACTTGTTGCAAAGGGTTTTCGTCAAAGACCTGGTTTGGACTATGACGAGACTTTTTCTCCTGTGGCTATACTCAAATCCATTCGAGTCCTTCTTGCTATTGCCGCCTTCCATGATTATGAGATCTGGCAGACGGACGTAAAGACGGCTTTTCTAAATGGTAATTTGGAAGAGTGCGTCAATATGGATCAGCCAGAAGGCTTCAATCAGAGTGGGAGCAGCGGGAAAGTGTGCAAGTTGCTTAAGTCCATTTATGGACTGAAGCAGGCATCACGGAGTTGGAACATCCGTTTTGATGAAACGGTCAAAGAATATGACTTTATCAAAAATCCAGATGAACCATGTATATATAGTAAAATTGTAGCACGAACTGTCGTATTCCTCATCTTGTACGTGGATGACATTCTATTGATAGGAAATGACATTCCTATGCTACAATCTGTCAAAGGATTCTTGTCACACAGGTTCTCCATGAAAGACCTGGGTGATGCCTCTTTCATTCTGGGAATCCGGATCTATCGCGATAGATCCAAGATGATGTTGGGACTTTCGTAGTCCAGGTATATCAACACTATACTGAAAAGATTCAGTATGGAAGATTCTAAGCGCGGTAGTTTACCGGCTTGTCACGGAATCACCCTCTCCAAAGAAATGTCTCCCAAGACTGATTTGGAAAGGGATCGCATGTCTATTATACCTTACACTTCTGCGGTAGGCTCTATAATTTATGCGATGTTGTGCACCAGACTAGATGTAGCTTACGCACTGAGCGTGGTAAGCAAGTATCAGTAAGACCCAGGGGAGAAGCACTGGATAGAAGTAAAGAACATTCTCAAGTACCTGAGAAGGACTAAGGAGATGTTTTTAGATTACGGTGGAAAAGACCTCAAGATCGAGGCCTTTGCTGATTCCGGCTTCCAAAGTGATAAGGATGACTCCAAGTCCATGTCAGGTTATGTCTTTACCCTCAATGGATGGGCGGTGTGCTGGAAGAGTTCCAAGCAGGAGACCGTTGCTGACTCGATGATGGAAGCGGAGTATATTGCTGCTTGTGATGCCGCAAAAGAGGCGGTCTGGATGAAGAAGTTCCTAACAGAACTTCAGGTGGTTCATACCATTGTTTATCCAATACCGCTGTATTGCGACAACAATGGAGCTATAGCTTTAGCGAAGGAACCCAGGTCCCATCAGAAGTCCAGACACATCTTAAGGCGGTATCACCTAATCAGGGAGATCGAGGTCCGGAGAGTTGCTACAGAGGAGAACATTGCTGATCCATTCACAAAGGCCTTACCTCAGATTCTGTTCGAGAGGCTACTCGAGATGATCGGTCTTCGATACGCCAGTATATGGCCCTAGTGCAAGTAGGAGATTGTTAGTGTATATGCCCTAGGGGCCATTATTGTATCATACTAGCTTGTATATTACTTAATGGAAGCTTGGGATATTCACGGTTATTTTAGCAGTCTTGCTAAACATAGTAGTATGCTACTTGGTTATATCTATCTTAATATGTGTGTACGTATTGATAGAGCCTTTAGGATCTTGCTTGACTACCAGCGTTGTGATGGCAGTCACACTAGTGGGGGCTGGGTAGTCTACAAGCACATCCTTTTTTAGGTCCCTAGTCGTAGGATTATCGAGATAGGGCATCGATACTCCGGAGTAGACTAGTGTGTACGCTTCTCATCCCAGTTGGGGAGATGGTCTGTCCCACAGCCATCAGTACGTCGTACTGGAGATAGTATACAGGTGCTCGTTGGGTTACGGGTACACCGGACAGGACTCGCGGGGAACTGTTGGTTGGTATTATACCCGTCGTCAGTTAACAGTTCCCAGGTGACATGAGTACAGCATAGTCCGCAGACTTGACACTGCTGCTTCGCCTCGAGTGTGTCCCACTGTTTTTAGATTGCTACTCTACCACGGCTCAAAGGAGTGTTACGTACAGCTAGTGTCACTTGCGTTCTGTGGTTAAACCCACTTCCAGCATAGTAGTCAAGTCTTTAGAGTCCCACACAGAGAGTTTCCCTGCTCCGGGAGAAACGATATAAAGGTCGTATAGTTTTACGACAAGGGTTCGGACGCATACGTGTTTTTACGCACGTACGATGTTCGGACAGTTTTTACTAGTCAGCTTTGGTTTAAGCCAGATTCTAGTATCGGATTATTGGATTTATATAGTCTAAAGTTTTTCCGTGTTTTCACGGATATGAGGGGCGTTCTCGTAATTTGGCGAGAAGCTTCTAGAAAGATGATGACTTGAGGGCTAAGGTGGCATTTGCATTAATGGATTAGTGACTCATTAGATGAATCATTCAAGAGAGTTAATGAAGCATTTATTGCTTAATGACTCACTTGATGATTCATTGCATATATTAAATGAAGAATGGTTGTTAATATCATTTAATTGATTTATTTGATATTCTTTATGCTTCATCATATATTGGAAATGAGAAAGAATTCATATCATTCTCACTCTCACCTTCTCTCTCCTCAAGCGCTCTCTCTCTCTCTCTTCAAACCCTAATCGTAACCTCTCATGTGTTGAGATCAAGGATTAGTAAGACTTGTTAATCCCTAATCACGCTCTATATTACCTAGGTGACTTTGATTAGCAATTTGAGTAACCTAGTTTCCTCAAGTTAGAGGCAAAGCTTGGAGTAGTAGCTTTCGGGTGGATCGTCTATTACAAAGATGAGGCCGACGAGGAGGTGGTTAACGAGAAGAAGAAGGACTTGGTTCATCAGGTATAATCTTCTTTCATAGTAGCTAACTGCTCCTATGATAGTATTAGTTAGTGTTTAGCAAAGATCCTTTCGGTTAGTCGATGTTGTTTTAAACAAAATGATTGTTTTACCTATTCCGCCTCCCCGCAACTCGTGGGGTGTACAACGTCGACTTACACGGCCAGGCCAGTGTTAGTACTATGAGGGAGGTTCCTCGTGCTTTCGCATGGACCTAATTAAAATAATCCTCGTTATTCCAGAGGCATAACCCCGTTAACACCTTTCTAGAAACCTACTTGATTGGCTAATTGTCATGTATAAAACTCTCCCAGGAGTAACTCTTACTCTCAGTGGGTATCGGGCTCTCATAGAAGGTATGCAATCTTATTGCAAATTTCAACACTTGAAATTCCCGATAATGCTTTTGCCCCTAGTGTGCTACGACCTTGACAGAGGTCAACAAACCATAGTGCACTTGTCAAGTTCAACCCACCATTTCTTGATTAAATCAAACCCACCCGCTCGACCCTTGACAGAGGTCAACAAGGTCGTACGATTGCCCTAATCCAATCTCATCTTATGCTTTACAGATAAGTACTAATCAGCTACCGCACACTACGCCTTGACAGAGGTCAACAAACGCAGCACGAATACTAAATAATCTTTATCTGAAATGTTGGAGGGCTTGTTAGGGTAAAACATTACACCCCGGTTGACCAAGCCAAAACCAAAGTCAACCTCAAGCCAAGTGGGCCCAAGCCCAGGTCAAGTGGGCCAATGCCCGGGTCGAGCCCGAACATGAAGCGGCCGGCCTCCCCCATGCTAAAATAAAAATTTTGTAATAAATAATTTTGTTGTATTTATTTTATTTTATTTTATGAATAAATGTAAGAAAAATGGGCATAAAGCCAAATTTTTGTAAAGCACACATGGCTTATGTGCAAAAAGAAATGGCACATGAGCCATGGGATAGGCAAAATGCCATTTTGAAAAGCCCAAGGGGCTATATGTAAAGTGTATAGCCTATAACGGCAAAGATAATGAAAATATCTCAAGAACTTTTTCTCTCTACCAAAAAAAATCAAGATCTGTGATCTTCTCCTTCTTCAAGGTTCTGAACCTTCCTCTTTTTTTTCATTAAATCAATGGTTTTACTCTTCCTTTTCCAAAACTAAATAGTTTTCACCACAAAACCTACAAAGGGGAACTCAGATCTTCCATCAGATCTCAAAAAGGAGAGATTTTTAAAAATCTCATAAGTTCTTGTTCATCCAAGATCCTGCCAAGAGAGGAGGAAGAAGGAGACCCGCCTCCAAGAACCCCACTTTAGGGAAGATCCAGGGCTCAAGGGGAGAAGCCCCTTCATCAGCTTCAAAAAAAAATATCTTAGGAGTTTAACCCCTCATACATATACATATATATATATACACACAAAATAATAAGTGTTCCTTTCTGGGAGTACAACTCCCATTGCATGGACCATGTCCCTTTTGCCTCGCGAGCGCTCGAGCGCCCTTGCGCTCAGAGCGGTAGCGCCCGAGCGCCCTTGCGCTCAGAGCGCTAGCGCCCGAGCGCCCACGTGCCTGGCACGTGAGGCTCTAGCGCCCTTGCGCTCAGAGCGCTAGCGCCCAAACCGCTAACGCCCGAGCGCCCACGTGCCTGGCATGTGAGGCGCTAGCGCCCAAAGTGCTAACGCCCTTGCGCTCAGAGCGCTAGCGCCCAAAGCGCTAGCGCCCGAGCGCACACGTGCCTGGCACGTGAGGCGCTAGCGCCCTGGAGCTCAAAGCGCTAGCGCCCGAGCGCACACATGTCTGGCACGTGAGGCGCTAGCACCCAAACCACTAGCGCCCTTGTGCCCAAGACGTTGGCGCTTTTTCTCACGCATCCTTTGGATACCCTTTCCCCTTAAATATATATATATATATATATATATATATATATATACATATATATACATACATATATATATATATATACATGTATATATACATATACACACGAACACACACACACTCCACACTAAATATACCTCCACCGTTAGAAAAAATTTCTAACGGGGCGCTGCCCCGCATTCCGCAAGGGGGCTGCTAGCCCCCTTGACCCCGAGCCCGCTATCCGGATAGCAGGACCCCCGTAAAAACTCTGCGGGGCCCCCGATGTATCCAAAGTCTCCTTTAAAACACAACACTGCACATTGAGTTCGCATGACCAGTTTAACCCATCAATCGGAGGTTCTCTCGCTCCAAAGGCGAGGGGTAATTAACGACAGCTTAGTCTATGGCTGCCGGAGATTCAGATCCCCACAATAAATAAACCCCAGCCTACCCTAGGCAGGGGTAATCTGTAATGCGCCTGACAAGCGCGCGCGCATTCCCATCTCAATGGGGTGACGAAAAACACCCTAGAGATTCTGGCATGCCCGGTGGGACCTTTCTCTCCTCCTATATTTCGGGTTAAACGTTCATGCGAACTCAATCAATATATATATATATATATATATATACACACACTAAAATAATGCTCTTTCATGCTGGTCTTCAAGCAATCAACTTTCAACGACAATGTCTCCCAAGACGAATTCAGCTTCCAATGCGACCCCGACCTCATACGTTTTCAAGATCAATGCTCGTGTGTTTCTCCCGAAAGCCTCAGTCGACAGTAGGAGGAACTGCCCCGCCAGTTTGGTTCCGTCATCATCTACCCTACCAGAAGCGCTCATCTGGCAGAAATCCCGGCAAAAAAGGTGGCCAAGCCGGTCTGAAGGGGCAAGAGGCCAAATATTGTGATCGCTAAGGCACCACAACCGAAGATTAAGACGGTGTCTGAACGGCTCTCTGGCGCTCTAGCTAGGGGCAAGACTTCCGGTACAAGGGGAAACATCAAATGTTGCGGACGAGCTCTGGCGATGACTCCAACAAATGCATAATCGAGCGTATCTCTAAAATCCTCCATCGCCCGGTTTACGGCGTCTTCCCAAAGAGCCGAAGTCTGCCAAGTGCTTAAAGCAGAAAAGTTAAGGTAGAAGCGGCTCAGGTATCGAGCCAACAAGAGGGCCAGGACTTCGGCCAAGTGGAGTCTTATGTGGTTCCGAAAGCAGGGTTACTCCACGACGACGGCTGAGCCGGCCGTAAAAATCAACAATTCCTTCGAACCTCTGAAGTGGGTTCAGAAAAATGCCATGACCGCCGGGATCAAGAAGACAGCTGTCCGAATGTTGCTACAAAGAGACATGTCCCGGCCCCAACAGAAAAAATGTGACACTGTCTCTTCAAGATTCTATCAGGCGCTCTGTGCTGCACGAAAACAGCGGGGCAAAACCAAAAAGGAAGCGTCAGCACCATTCAAGAATCCGGCCAGGCCAGCAGCCTTCAGTCGACTGCCCGTTAAAAATACAGGAGGGTCAAGACAGCGATCCGAGAAATCAGTCGCCGATAATAAAAAGACGGATGGATATGTTATCCATACAGTCTATATGGCAGGCGGGCGCTCCAGCGACAACCTTCGCAGCAAAAGCAGGGATGGGGCCACCACATCTCAAGCCCAATCTGGCTTGAATGTGGTTGCCGCTTCCCAAGAACAGCCGCCTCCGCCGGATGATGAAAACCCTCTCGATGAGGACGATAGGAAGAAGGACCCTTCGGTCCAGGCAGAGTCAAGCTTGGACAGCGAGGAAGAGCCGACTTTCCGCCCTAGGACCGCGGTGCAAGAGCTGCTTCAAGAGCTTCGAAAACAGCTCAAAAGCAAAGATAAAGAGATGGCCAAGCTCTATTTGAAAATTGACGACCTAACGAATGTTGTGATGCAGATTACGGCTCAAATTGCTCAAGCGCCTCCTAATCAAGCACAAGTCGCTACTCATGAGCCGGATGATGACAATCCGAAGCGGCCGATGCCTGTCCCTTTGGGTCCAAGATTCATTGAGCCGCACGAAAGCCGGCCACATTCTGCTTCTGAGGATGCCTTGGCCCCAGATAACACCATCCCGCTAACACAAGATCGGATAATGGATTTGGTCACCGGCAAGGTTAAAACATTGGTGGCCGAAGCTGAAGCTCAGAAAGAAATCGGTAGTAGTGGGCGGCCATATCCCGCACAGTATGATCTGATCGAGTTCCCCAATGGCTACGTCATTCCTAAGTTCGGAAGATTTGACGGGACAGGAAATGCAAATCAGCACGTCGCCCACTTTAAAGCATCGTGCGGAAATACAGGGGGCAATGATGCGCTCCTTCTTTGCCAGTTTGTTAACAGCCTGACTGGTGTCGCTTTCGACTGGTACGCGAGTATACCAGACGGGTCCGTTATTACCTTTGCCCAAATGGTGTCTCTGTTTCGGTAAAGGTTCATGAGTGTCAGTGATAAAATCTCCATTGTCGAACTTGTGAGGACCAAGCCGGGGAAGAATGAAAGCAACACCGACATTATCGCCCGATGGCGTAATCTCACAGTCAAGTGCGAACCGCCGCTGGAGCAGGACCAGTCCGTCAGCCTTCTCATTGGGAACATCAGCAATTGGACGGTCCCGTTCTTGTGTACAGAAGGCCTCAAGACGTTTCAAGAGATAACCAAGAAAGTCCAAATGCTGGAACACACAAAGCAAGAATCTACCCCGGACTCTCAGAGAGACAAAACTTAGAAAAGCAAGCGGGACGACAACCGTAGAAGCGGGAATTCCAGCAGTACCAATGTCTTCAATACGTCCGACAATGAAGAAAAGCGAAAGGAGGGCGAATCCAAAACCAACCGGTCTCGAAAGCCATTGCTGGGAGGAGATGGGCCTTCCCTAGAGGAGAAAAGAACAAGGATTACTCTTTCAGGAGGGACAAGGTCCGAAAGATATTCAAAGACGCCTTGAACAACGGTCTACAATTGCCAGAGTCGAAAAGACATCAAGAAGTAAAAATGACCGACAATCCCCTGTATAGACCGTACCACCGAGTAGTGAGCCATGCGATCGAGGATTGCTATATTTTCAAAGATTGGGTCGAGAAGCAGTACAGGGCTGGAGAGATCGAGTTGTCCAAAAGTGTGTTGGTGAACAATCAAGTTGCAACCACCAACTTTATACAGACAGAAGCTGAAGCCTTCTGGGAGCAGACAGCCGAACACGCTGCCCTGAGAAATGAAACCGACTCATAGCAACCTCCTTGGAGTAAGCACCTATCTAACAAGACGAAGAAGATGCTAAAGCTACTTCGGAAAGAGCCCAGAACGGAATGGGAAGGGAAGAAGAAGCCTGCCGTACCAGCTGCCAATTCGTCTCCATCAGGCTCAAAATCCAAAAAGCTCAAGAAGAAAAGAAGTGCAGCTCGACGTGAAAAAGAGTCTGCAGGGAGATCGACCATTCAAAAATATATTGATTCCCTCGAAGACTATGAACAGAAGGAAAGAACTCTAATTCAATTGAAAGAGTTCTTCCCTGTAGAAGCGGCTGAGATTCTGGAGGAGTTAGAAGAAGACTCCAATGAAGAGATCCCTATAGTAACCTGCTACGCCATCCATCTGGGCAATAACTTTGAGGAGGAGCTCTGTTTTCCCGAAAAGGACGAAGAGCTCGCCACTAAGGCCAACCAAATCCAGCTCAGAAGCGGCAGGGCTTTACCGCCAAATCAGGGAAACGCCCCAAACGGAAAGGAAAAACAGGTGGCTAATGAGGAAGATGGAAGAGAGCCGGCTAATGAAAACTTAAGTCCTTCCTCAGTGGACTACAATGTCTTGGCTTATTTCCGAAAGCTTCCGTCTCTCCTTAGCATCTATGATGCCTTGGTTCTATCTAAGGAGCTTAGAGATGTTCTCATTCATGCTCTACAAAACCCTAAGCAATATCAGGCTCGCTTTGCAGAAATTAATATGAAAGAAGCCTAGTACGCTCTGCATGCCGCCGCAGTCACGTTTAAGGACGAAGACTTGCTACTGGGAACGGCTGAGCACAATCGGCCGCTTTACGTGACCGGGTACAGCGACGGAGATCGGATTAATCGCATATTGATTGATCCAGGATCCTCAGTGAACATCATGAACTTGCGGACTGTGAAGAGTTTGTCAATGGACGTCCGACACCTGTCAAGGGAAAGGATTGTCATTCAAGGCTTCAATCAAAACTGCCAACAAGTTCTGGGGTCTATAGCTTTGCCAATCAAATTTGGAGATCTGCAAACTGAAGCTAAGATATACGTGATCGATGCTGACACGTCTTATAAAATTCTCTTGGGACGGACGTGGCTCCACAATTACGGCATCATTCCGTCAACTCTCCATCAATGCATGAAGTATATTAAAAATGGCGAAGAAAGACGCATTGACGGAGACATCCGGCCGTTCGGTGTGCATGAACTGCAATATGAAGATTCTCGGTACTTCATGAACCACCAAAATGCTAAGCCACAACTGACTGAGGATAGAGTGGCCCCAAGACTCAAAAGCAAATCTGAGCCGGCTGTCACTTTCAAAGGCAAAAACGCCCAAGTGCGCCCGCGTTTCGGTAGTGACACTGATGAGTCTGATGTTGGAAGTTCGTCCTTCCGTAAAACTCACCCTCGTTTCGGTAGCGATACGGGCGAATCTGATACTGAAGGCCCATCTAGCAGCAAAGTCCGCCCTCATCTTGGCAGCGGCACTGAAGAGTCGGAGGAAGAGGACCTGCCTTGCAACAGCTACGCATATTGGACCCCCATGCAACAAGAGAAATTACGAGAGACCTTCGAAATTGCAGAAGGGTCCCTAACCATCATGTAACATTTAAGAAAATATAAAACATTATTTTTGGAATTTAATATTAAAATAATATTTTCCCGAAAACCGCCCGATTTGCGAAATTGGGGTTTTCGAGAAAGGGTATAAATATATACCAATAATTGTGAAATAAATAGAAATTAAAATGATTTACTCATTTAATAATATATTTAACGGATTTGGCAATTTTAAAATTCATTATATGCAATTTTGATAAAACCACGATTAGTGCACTGCTAATCGCGATTAAGCCAAATCCGCATTTCTACAGCTTTTCATGGTTAGTGCACCATGAAATGTTTCATTTGGTTACATGTTATTTCATTTATGGTTTTATATGGGTTTATGTGTTCATTTTGGTGAGAAAAAGAAATGATAAAAAGGAAAGGGTAAAAGGGTAATATTGAGAGAGAGTGGGTGAGAATAAGATAGGAGAGAGAGGGGGGATGACTCATTCCATCACCCTCCACCATTTTCTCATCTTTTCCTTCATCTTCCTCAAGGTCATTCCCTCCACTTCACCCCTAGAGATCATCTAAAAATATCCACCAAAATCCTATACCCCTTTCACAAAAAAGGATCATCTCTTCAAGCTCTACCCAATGGACCATGAAATGTGGGGTTTTGACAATCTTGAGGAGCTAAGGTTTTTCTTGGGTTGCCTAATGGAGGTATAATTCTCCCCTTTAGTTTAATTTTAGTTCCCTTGCATTCTTGTATAGTTTAGAGGTTGATTGTGTATGGAATTTTGATCTTAGAAAACCCTAGTAAAGGATTTGAGTGTTTGTTTGAATTAGTGATGCCTAGTGGCTGTTAACTAGACTTGGGTGCTGTGTTAATGACCTAGACCAGAGCTTAGAAACCAAAACACGGATTTAGAAACCCCGACATCGGATAAATGTGTGATTTTAGAGGGTATTTTGGAATCTGGAGCAACCCGGGGACACTAGAAATAATTTTGTGAGCACAGTGACCCATGCAGGCACCCAGGAAGCTACCACAGAGACCCGAGACCCCAACTCCACCAAATGGCCGCAGATTTAATCATTCTGGCCGCAATTTGCGTCCAGAGCAGGGAAATAGGGTCCCAGATTTTGTCCATGGCTCCTTTTGCACTAAAATAGACCCATCCTATATGCAGAATTGGCTAATTGTCACCTGGGGAAAATCTGGGAGCATTTTGGTGTGTTTTAGGCTATGTTTTCCGTATTTTGAAATGTAATTTCTTGACATTTGGATTTGTATTTGGTTGTTGGATGTTTGTACATCAACAACAGGGGTTGTTTGATTATTTTTGCACGTGTAGGCCATAGGTTCTAACCTATGAGCGCACCGTGCACCGTATCGGTTTTCCGGATTCGATTTTAATACGCATTGCTATGGTTTATTATTGTAGGTACCTTCACGAGGATTCCAAGGCGACAGAGCGTGGCATCATCGACTTCGGCGAACAAGAACCAAGGTGAGTAGATCTATATCTACCGGGGAAGTCGGGTGGATGGCGTATAGCACCCCCGCAAACTTTTGATGGAAAACCAATTTATAGAATATGGTTAGAAAACCTAGATTAGGAAACTAGGGTTAGAATAAGATAGCTACGAAACCATATTAGAAACTAGAGGATAGTTAGAATGATACGTTACGACTATCATAGGATTTCGTTTAGCAATATTACCGTTTAGGGTACTGTAGGAATAGATAGTCAATGTAGATGTGTCATCCGAACCATACCTTTTTCTAAACCGAAGAATCGTATATACCTTTTAAGTATATACCTTGAGGGATGTTACGGATTTTCAAATGATATCTCTTTCTTAAAAACATCGTAACCCCTATTTTCAAAACTACGATTCGCTTCTTTAAAAATCCGATTGTATGGTTCAGATGTGTATGTTAGATTAGATACTTATACTTGTAGTGATTGAATGTTTATGCAATTCGATTTGATAGGTGATTTAAATACGATGAAAGAATATAAGACTGATATGATGACATGATGATGTGATGGTATACGGATGTTAGTCGATCGAGTTGAATTATACCCTGCCGGTCCCCTAATATGAGATTATTGCGGATGTGAACCGGGACATAGGCACATAGATATACATAGCTTTATACAATGTTGTGAATCATGGATGATAGGCCGTATGTGATATTAGGCCGTACCCTCTTTTGTTGTATAGGATGATAGGATCGCTATTAGTATAATGCCGCCGCACGATGATATTCCGTGCATGATGAGTTTGACTTGATGATTGATCCTTACCCTTGACTAGAGGTTGTTGTACGATGGATGATACCGTACGCGATGTTACTAGGCTAGATGCCGATTGTTAGATTCACCGACTCGGACATATGATAGTTACGTATACCTTATAGCTTTTAGCAGATGATTTATCTTGTGCTGCATTCATGATATTATTATTGCATCGCATATACCTGTGATAGTACACCTGCACCATTATCGATGATGCGTATGTCACACATACACAGTTTATAGGCTCACGCACTTCATCATCGATAATTGCCATGTCACTACACAGTAGGATTGCTGCATTATGATATGACTCTTCGGATAACCAGCTTGCACACATATACATTGATACATTCATACTTGCGGATTTACACATTTGTATATCCATATTAGTGCACATATACATTGATACATCCATACTTACGGATATACACATTTGTATATCCATATTTGTGCACACATACATTGGTACATCTATACTTGCGCATATACATATTGTACCTACATAGATAACTGGTGTTATTGTAAAATTAGGAACCGCATGTTATATTTTAAAAACTGGAATCATTTTAAAAGAGAGGTTTTCCCTTAATATGTCATATCAATATTCCATGTTGCATGATACACGATATGCTTACATTTTTATTATATGTTGTACACATCATGCTCTATTATTGTACGCATTGAGATGTGTTGTTTTCATGAGATTTCTGGATTTGAGAACCGTGGACATTTTAAAAGAGATTATGTGTTGTTTTAAAACCCGGTTTCTCTTGATATGATATTTCAGTGCGTCCACCATGTGTTTTCTCGGTTCTGAGAGCGATATGTGAAACCCGATTCGAGGAGGCGGATGAGGCCGATTGCGGGTACATGGTAGACCCGGTATGGTACCCCGGGGCGAGAACGGATCGCTGTGCAGTAAACGGTGAGCCTAGCAGTGGGACTACTACCTACCGGTGATAGTATTTGGGCTCGGCGGATATACGGAGGATACCGACCGGAGTCGAGAGATGATAGGGGCCGACCGGGACTGCCGGAGCCCGTGGGCCGATCCGGACTGCCGGAGCCCGATATATGGGGATTTACGTGCCGATGCTCGGCACGGTTTTCATGATGTTTTCGAGTGTCGATACTGGGAACTCAGGTTCCATGATTTGATGTGTCAGGAGGGACACCGTTGATATATATATCCTCATACTTTCATGCACACTCTTTTATGATATTTACATGCATGATATTGTTGCGTCAGTGGTTGACGCGTGGACTAGATCCACATACATGCATACATACATACACCGATTCTACTATTGGAGATTATGCACATGCTTATAGAAATTGATTTATGGGTGGACGAGATCCACATATCCGCATGCATTGATTATTACTGTTGGATGTTATCCACATGCATATAGTTATTGACTACCTTGTTGGCATATATACGACCCGGTCACCCTAGATATCATAGTATTACCTTATGATACAGTTGACCTAGGAGTCGTTGTTTATTCGATTTCTTCTTGTAGATATATTTCTATTCACGAGTTGGCAACTCACCCCCATTGTGCCACAGTTCTTGCAGATTGACCGCTTGGATCAGTAGCGGCTTCGCTGGCACACAGTTCCATTCGGGTGTTTTGCATTGGTAGGTGGGACATTTATATCGTACCCACTCTTGTATTATATTTCATATTGTATCTAGTTAACTCCATCAATCGATCAAAGTTGTTAATTGTATAAGTGATGAGACTTAATGAGACTCCTAGTTGCGAGATTTGAGCGATGGGTTTTATATTCACTTTGGGGTTATGTCTTGCTTTTCTTTTATTCTTTTGTGGTGAACTTCTCCGTTGGGCGTCGTATATCTATTTATGCTGTATTGCGTGGTTGTGATTCGCCGTTTGGCGAAGAGCTAGCTCCCGCTTGGGGATGCCATTATCATTATTATGTATTTATGGTTTTGGATCAAAATATACAAAGGAGGTGCTGCCAAAATTTTTAAACGACGAAACATGTTTCCAAACTAGTAAATATCACTTGGATCATTCATGTTCCTTTTCTATGCATTAAGAAAACTTGATTTCATCATACCTTTATTTCAGAACCTCACCTCCTTTATTTTCTAAAAAGGTTTAGATTTCTGGGTTTCAGCTTACTTGAATTCCGTTACGCCTTTAGACGTTGCGTGGTTCAAGTGCTGGTCACGAGCTAATATTTCGGGTCGTGACACATCACAAGGGCGCCGGAACGGATGTGCAAAGAGCTCGATGCATTGTCTGTCTCCACCGTAGACCAGCTGAAAACTTTCTACGTTCCCGGAAGGAAAAGTAGACAGAAAGGCATCCTGTTTTATGGATCAAATCCTGTTGTGCAACCGGACGATTTTTATGTCGCATGCCTTCCATGCGAGAGAGGCATAAGGGCCGTTCTCAATCTCAGATATTATGCGCCTGAGATGCGGGAATACTTCAAAAGATGCGAATGCCGGTTATATCAAACGGAGTCCGAAGCAAAGTTTTATGAAGGGATATGGCATCCGCCTCAGGTCCGAGCACTCATCGATGGACGAATTCTAGATAGACGGGGCATAGATTTCATCCAGCCTGATTCTAAGGCATACTACATGATCCATATTGGGGAAGCCAGCGAAGAGTCCAATGATGAAGACGAGCTAGCCGAGCCAGAAGAAGCTCCTCAAGAGCTCGAAGATGGCGGACAAGCAACCTTTGACGAGCTAACCGAGATTGACTTAGGAACGCCCGATAACCCAAGGCCGACCTACATCAGCTCACTCTTGTCAGAGGAAATGAAAGAGCGGGTAATTGCCCTGCTGCATGAGTTCGTCGACTGCTTCGCGTGGACATACAAAGAAATGCCTGGCCTTTCCCCTGAAGTGGCTGTACATAAGCTGGCTATATCTCCTGATGCTAAGCCGGTCAAACAAGCTCCTCGAAGAATGAGAAGGGAACTAGAAGAAAAGGTCATCGAGGAAACCAAGAAACTCATCGACGCCGGCTTCATCAGGGAAGAGAAATATGCGGACTGGATCCCATGCATAGTCCCAGTGAAGAAGAAAAATGGGCAGATCCGAGTTTGTGTCGATTTCAGGGACCTCAACAAGGCATGTCCTAAAGATGACTTTCCGCTACCGGTCATGGAAATGATGGTTGATGACACCTCAAATTACGAGCTGTTCACCTTTATGGATGGCTCGTCTGGATATAATCAGATCAAGATGTCGCCTGAGGATGAGAAAAACACAGCATTTCGAACCCCGATCGGAATATATTGCTACAAGGTGATGCCGTTCGGACTGAAGAATGCAGGTGCTACATACCAAAGGGCAATGACCAATATCTTTGATGACCTAATTCATAAAGTCGTCGAATGCTATGTTGATGATCTGGTCGTCAAGAATAAAGCCAAGGCTGACCACATCCAAGATCTTATGACTGTTCTCTCCAGACTGAGGGAGTACGATCTGAAAATGATTCCTCTGAAGTGCGCTTTTGGCGTGTCATCGGGAAAATTCCTGGGCTTCATAGTCCGACATCGAGGGATTGAAGTTGATCCATCCAAGATAAAGGACATCATAGAGATGCCCCCTCCGAAGAGTCTGACGCAGCTAAGATCTTTTCAAGACAAGCTCGCTTATATACGAAGGTTTATCTCAAATCTATCGAGGAGATGTAGGCCCTTCTTAAAGCTCATGAAGAAAGGAGCTACTTTTGTCTGGGATACCGAATGTCAAGAAGCGTTCAAAAGAATCAAACAATACTTGTTGCACCCTCCAGTGCTGGCCGCTCCCATTCCAAATAAACCGCTGATTCTCTAAACTGCCATGCTAGATGAATCACTCGGTGCGCTCCTTGCCCAGAACAACGAGGAGGGAAAAGAGAATGCCCTCTACTACCTCAGTCAAACTTTAGTCAGGGCGGAACACAACTATTCCCCGATCGAAAAGCAATGCTTGACTCTGATGTTCGCAGTGAAGAAGCTGAGGCACTATCATCTCGCTTATTGGGTTATGCTGATCTCTAGGGTCGACCCGCTCAAACACTTAATGACCAAAGCAAGCCTAGCCGGTAGAATGTCGAGATGGGCTGTCATGCTACTTGAGTTTGACATAGTTTATACTCCTCAGAAAGCAGTAAAAGGGCAAGCTCTTGCGGAATTTCTCGCTGCTCATCCCATACAGGAAGGGTCACCGCTCAATTGTGAGTTACCTGATGAACAAATATTGCACTTCGAGGATAGCGAGCCATGTTGGGAGCTCTACTTCGATAGGGCCTCATCAATAAGGACCTCCAGCAAATCAAGCGTCTCGAAGATAAAAGCAGGGAGAGGATTGGTGTTCATCACGCCATTGATGGGAACCCTACGGCGTTCTTTTGCTCTCACCGATCCTCGAACAAACAATGAAGCTGAGTATGAAGCTCTGATAGCTGGTCTGTAGCTCGCCATAGAAATGGAAATCCTTTGACTACGGGTTTACGGTGACTCCCAACTTGTCGTCAACCAAGTAAGCGGCGACTATAAGATATACAAACCCGAGTTAGCTCGGTACAGAAGCCGGGTGGTAGAGCTTATGAAACAGTTCACCCATATTAAGCCGTTGAGAGTTCCTAAGGCATTGAATAGAAAGGCTGACGTACTTGCTCGCTTAGCCAAGGAGCTGGCTGATCCTGACATGGACGAAATTCTGATCACAGTCAGGAGCCGGCAAATTCTGCCTCCAGCCTCTTTGCGTGAAGAAGAAATCGTAGAACAAATGAACAATCCTGCCGAAGAAGCTTCAATCATCCAAGACGAGCCCGATTAGAGAGAACCCTTCATAGGGTACTTCCGATATGACAAGCTGCCCGAAGAAAAATCTGCGAGGATTCAGCTGAAGAAGAGAGCTCTCTGATACGTGTTTGTAAATGACACATTATACCGCGGATCATATGACCAACTCTGGCTTAGGTGTCTGTCATTGGCCGAAGCCAAAAAGGTCATGAAAGAAGTTCACTCGGGCGTTTACGGTGCTCACCAATCTGGCCCCAAGATGAGACTTCAAATTAAACGGCTTGGGTATTACTGGCCCACCATGATACGGGATTGTGGAGAGCATGCAAAGAAATGTCATATCTGCCAAATTCACGGTGATTTCATTCATAAGCATCCCAATCCGTTGCATCCTACGATGGCGTCGTAGCCCTTCGAATTCTAGGGCACCGACATTGTTGGCCCAATTGATCCTCCGTCATCCAAAGGCCACCGGTTCATATTGGCCGCAACTGACTATTTCTCCAGATGGGCAGAAACTGTCTCGCTAAAAGAAGTCAAGACAAAAATTATTCTCACGTTCTTCCAGCATAATATTTTATACCGCTTCGGTACACTAAGAAGAATCATTTCTGACAACGGGCCTTCTTTCAAGAGCTTCAAAGTCTCAAGATTCGCTACTCAACACAAGATAGAATGGAGATATTCCTCCATCTATAATCCAAGAGCCAATGGGCTAGCAGAAGTCTTCAATAAGACTCTATGCAAGGTCCTGAGGAAAAATGCTTCAGCTAACAAAAGAGACTGAAATCTCAAGCTTCATGAGGCGTTGTGGGCATATCGTACCACGCACCGTACTCCAACTCAGTCCACTCCATACTCATTGCTCTTCGGAGTGGAGGCGGTCCTCCCCCTTGAAGTCGAAGTTCCAAGCTTAAGAATGGTCGTTCAGCATGAATTGATGAAGGAGGAGAACGTGCTCCTTCGGCTGGAAGTGCTTGACGCCCTCGAAGAAAAGAGGCTGGCGGTGCAGCAAAATCTGGAGCTATACCGAGCTCAGATGCCATGGGCCTATAACAAGATGACCCGTCTCCACGCTTTCAAGAAAGGCGAATTGGTGTTGGTCCTCAAAAGACCGATCATCCCAAATCGACATGCCAAGGGAAAATTCAAGACAAACTGGGAAAGACCATACGTCATCAAGAAAGTGTTTGATGGAGGATCCTACCAGCTAATAAATGCCGAGGGAGAAAGGCCCATGCCACCTATCAATGGTCGATATCTCAAGAAATATTACGCGTGAATGCTCCAAGTCGCAGGCAAATTGAGCGCACAAGCCCTACGGTTTGGATCATACATCATACAAAACCGTATACAATCCACGGGGGTAAATGACCCCTATCACTCCCATGCCCTGCCGGTGAGACTACATTTAAAAGTCCCACCAGTTAAAAAAAAATGGTATGTCCACAAGCAAACGGGCACGGATGAAACCCCAAAAGGGCTCCGTGAGTAAAAAGAGCAGGACTGCCGGCGAGTTTGTGAAAACCTGAAAGGGCGCAAACTCGTGAAAAGAGATAAAATACATTCGCAAAGTCCTCTCGAACTTGTGAGGAGAAAACCCCACCGTGAGATCCTTACGACTCACAAAGGAGTAACACACTTAGGAATCCCTACGATTCCTAAAGAGAACATACACCTGCGAGATCCTCTCGACTCGTAGGGAGAAAATGCTTTTATGAGACCCTTACGGCTCATAAAATTGAAAAGCCTTAGGTGATAGGGATCTAAACCTGTTTCCTGAGCCATCGCTCCCCAACGGGTAATGGAAAATGATGAGTCGCTCCTGGCGTTACGCTTCAGTGTTAGCGGTGCTGATGCCGACCCAAAAACCAAATCTCAAGTCCTCCCGGGGCAAATGATGAGTTACTCCTGGCATTATTCCAGTGCAGCAATGCTGATACCAAACAAGATCCAAATTCTAAGTCCCCAAACGGCGAATGATGAGTCGCTCTATCATATTCCAGTGTAGCGATGCAGACGCCAACCAAAATCCAATTTCCTAAAATTCTTCCGGCCCTACGGTTAGTCCCCAAGTTGACTACCGTATACAATCCACAGGCTCAAATAATTCTCAGCATACCCATGCCCCACCGTAATCACCAATTACGCGGCTGGTCTCCACCCTTAGAATTATGCTCCATTTGGGAAGACCCACCCATGCGTCCTCACGATGCATGAGGAGAACAAACCTTACGGGATCCCCACGACTCGTAAGAAAACACCTTCATGGGATCCTTACGACTCACAAAGGAAAAACACACTTGGGAGTCCCCACGACTCCGAAGGAGAAAGTACACCTACGGGATCCTTTCGAAAAGCCTTAGAATTAGGTGATAGGGACCTAAACCTGTCTCCTAAGCCATCGCTCCCCAACAGGAAAAGGCAAATGATGAATTTCTCCTGGCATAAGAGCTTCAGTGTTAGCAATGTTGATGCCTACCCTAACCCCAAAATTCCAAACTCCAATCCAATAAACCCCTAAGTCTTTAAACTGGGAACAGATGACCTCTAAGTCATTAAACTGGGAACAGATGACCCCTAAGTCATTAAACTGGGAATGAGGGAAATTTCCTCATGGCAAATGATGATTCTCTTCTGATACCATATTCCAGTGTAGCGATGCTGATGCCAAACCAAAACCAAAATCCCAAAATCGTCTCATGGCAAATAATGATTCGCTCCTGGTACCATATTCCAGCGTAGTGATGCTGATGTCAACTCAAATCACATCAAATCAGCAAAACAAGCATCGACCATCCAAGTCGCAAAAAGGGCAGCATCGACCGTCCAAGTCGCAAAAAGGGCAGAATCGACCGTCCAAGTCGCAAAAAGGGCAGCATCTACCGTCCAAGTCGCAAAAAGGGTAGAATCGACCGTCCAAGTCACAAAAATGGAAGTATCGACCGTCCAAGTCGTTAAAAGGGCAGCATCGACCGTCCAAGTCGCTAAAAGGGCAGCATCGACCGTCCAAGTCGCCAAAAGGGCAGAACCGACCGTCCACGTCGCTAAAATGGCAGCATCGACCAACCAAGTCACTAAAAGGGCAGCATCGACCGTCCAAGTCGCAAAAAGGGCAGAACCGACCGTCCACGTCGCTAAGATGGCAGCACCGACAGTACACGTCGCTAAAATGGCAGTACCGACCGTCCACATCGCAAAAAGGGCAGCATCGACCGTCCAAGTCACCAAAAGGGCAGCATCGACCGTCCAAGTCGCAAAAAGGGCAGAACCGACCGTCCACGTCACAAAAAGGGCAGCATCGACCGTCCAAGTCGCTAAAAGGGAAGCATCGACTGTCCAAGCCGCAAAAAGGGTAGAACCGACCGTCCAAGTCGCAAAAAGGACAGAACCGACCGTCCAAGTCGCTAAAAGGGCAGCACCGACCGTCCACGTCGCTAAAAGGGCAGTATCAACCGTCCATGTCATAAAAAGGGTAGTGCCAGCTTCCCAAAAAAAAGCGGGAACCAAATCAAGTCACCTCGACATGAAAGAAGATCAATCAATTTCATGCACACGACCCACTTATGCTGTGTGCATTTATTGATGGCGGGCAATTTGTTGGGGTAAATATTTACACCCCGGTTGACCAAGTCAAAATCAAAGTCAACCTCAAGCCAAGTGGGCCTAAGCCCAGGTCAAGTGGACCAATGCCCGGGTCGAGCCCGAACATGAAGCGGCCGGCCTCACCCATGCTAAAATAAAAATTTTGTAATAAATAATTTTGTTGTATTTCTTTTATTTTATTTTATGAATAAATGTAAGAAAAATGGGCATAAAGCCAAATTTTTGTAAAGCTCATGGCTTATGTGCAAAATGAAATGGCACATAAGCCATGGGATAGGCAAAATGCCATTTTGAAAAGCCCAAGGGGCTATATGTAAAGTGTATAGCCTATAAAGGCAAAGATAATGAAAATATCTCAAGAACGTTTTCTCTCTCCAAAAAAAAGAATGAAGATCTGTGATCTTCTCCTTCCTCAAGGTTCTAAACATTCCTCTCTTTTTTTAATTAAATCAAGAGTTTTACTCTTCCTTTTCCAAAACTAAATAGTTTTTCACCACAAAACCCACAAAGGGGAACTCAGATCTTCCATTTGATCTCAAAAAGGAGATTTTTAAAAATATCATAAGTTCTTTTTCATCCAAGATCCTGCCAACAGAGGAGGAAGAAGGAGACCCACCTCCAAGAACCCCACTTTGGGGAAGATCCAGGGCTCAAGGGGAGAAGCCCCTTCATCCGCTTCAAAAAAATATCTTAGGAGTTTAACCCCTCATACATATATATATATATATATATATATATATATACAAACAAAATAATAAGTGTTCCTTTCTTAGAGTACAGCTCCCATTGCAGGGACCAAGTCCCTTTTGCCTTGCGAGTGATCGAGCGCCCTTGCGCTCAGAGTGCTAGCACCCAAAGTGCTAGCGCCCGAGCTCCCACGTGCCTGGCACATGAGGCTCTAGCTCCCAAAGCGCTAGCGCCCTTGTGCTCAGAGAGCTAGCGCCTAAAGCGCTAACGCCCGAGTGCCCATGTGCCTGGCACGTGAGGCGCTAGCGCCCTTGCGCTCAGAGCGCTAGCGCCCAAAGCACTAACGCCAGAGCGCCCACGTGCCTGGAACGTGAGGCGCTACCGCCCGAGCGCACACGTGCCTGGCACGTGAGGCGCTAGCACCCAAAACTCTAGCACCCTGGCGCTCAAAGCGCTAGCGCCCGAGCGCATACGTGTCTGGCACGTGAAGTGCTAGCGCCCTTGCGCCCAAGACGCTGGCGCTTGTTCTCACGCATCCTTTGGATTCCCTTTTCCCTTTTTATATATATATATATAGAGACACACACACATACACACACACACACACACACATGAACACACACACACTCCACACTAAATATAGCTCCACCGTTAGGAAAAAATTTTAACGGGGCGCTGCCCCGCACCCCGCAAGGTGGATGCTAGCCCCATTGACCCCCAGCCCGCTATCCGGGTAGCGGGACCCCCGTAAAAACTCTGCGGGGCCCCCGATGTATCCAAAGCCCCCTTTAAAACACAACACTGCACATTGAGTTCGCATGACCAGTTTAACCCGTCAATCAGAAGTTCCCTCGCTCCAATGGCGAGGGGTAATTAACGGCAGCTTAGTCCGCGGCTGCCGGAGATTCAGATCCCCACAATTAATAAACCCCAGCCTACCCTAGGCAGGGGGATTCTGTAATGCGCCTGACAAGCACGCGCGCATTTCCATCTCAATAGGGTGACGAAAAACACCCTACAGGGCTACGACAGGTTTTTCTGAAAACCTTTTGCGTAATGAACTTGATATCGTTGTAGAAATAAGTGATTTTGAAAAGGAGTGTTTTTTAGGCTTTTGCTAGTTTCGCTAAAGTGGTCACTCCCGGTGAAGGGATCTCGGCTCTTTCCTTATCGAATAAGGTGCAGGATATTTCTCAAATACCGCTATGCAAAGCAAAAACTATAGAAGCAGTCAAAAACAAAACATAGTGAATTGTAGCATCTAATAGTTTCGCTAAAGAGGTCACTCCCAGTGAAGGGATCTCGGCTCTTTCCTTATCGAATAAGGTGTTGGATATTCTACAAGGAATACCGCGATGCAAAGCAAAAACTAGAGCTACCCTTTTTTATAAATTTGATTCTACAACATCTTTTAGGTTTCTTTTTCTTTCATTAATCTTATTAATGAATTCCCATCATTTATGCTTCCTAAGCATCACAAAAGAAACGAAAATACAACGTACGCTTATGCCATCCGCATTCGCCACAGTGTCCCGTTAGCACCGTTAGGTTACTTAACTAACGTCATTGATTGATACGAAAATTTGTGTTTTTGTAGTTTAACCGCAATCAGAACGGTGTCGCGCGTAGCTAGACCGAGATGAGTACGGGTCGTCCTCAGGGAAACGTGGAATATTTTACTCTTACTTTAGATGTGTTGAAAGAGAGAGGAGGAATAAAGAATTTTGTGAAAAGTTTCTAGATCTACTTTAATGTAAAATATAGATCTAGATTATTTTAGAGATTTAAATAATATAATAATAGGGCTTGTAGGGTTCGTTAGGATTTAGTAGTTATGGAAGATTAATTAAAAGTTACCATTTTTATCCATTAATAGATTTAGAACTAGAACGATGGTGATGCGTGTAGATTAGGGTTTCTGGAGGGAAAAGGAATCCCACTCGTAACCCTTATCTCGACACGGAACTCCGTTCATATATAGCCTTTACCAAAACAATCATTAATCTAATCTCTAATCGCGGTCGGAACTAGCAAGGAATTGCTAGCGCGCCCGATTAGGATGTTAATGATTATTTTGATAAAGTTCCTAAACTTTATAGGACTTAAAAAGGGTTTAATTATTTTCATCGTCCATTAGCCTACTCTAATCCTACGAACCCTAACAAGCGGAGAATTACTCGCGCATGTTGGGAGAAAAAGAGATGGAGAGAAATTGCATAATTAAACTACGAAGAAATAGAATAAGAAAAAGAACTACCTTTATTAATCAACAAGATCAAGTACACATTGATTCTTTAGAAAATGATTACAAAAACCTAGTTTGCTTCTCGATCTCTTCTAAGGAGGTAGATGAACCATTGATGATCAGTCTGGATGCGTGAGCCGTCTTGGACTTCGTGATCGCGTCGACTTGATAGATTTTCCAAGAGGCCCTCGGTGCCTTTATATAGTGCAAACCCCGAATATTTCAGTTGGAAACTTGGTAAAATATGTCAGAGATTCATGCCAAAAAATCGCAGCAAATGATCCCTCAATATTGCCGCGGATCCGCGGCACAAGGTGGGTAAGGCCGCGGATCCGCGGCCATTAAATCTCTGCCGTTCATCAAAATTCAGGGGCTCTGTTCTAATGACATGTGGGCTCCTCTGGAATCTTTGTATCTTTAAAATATTCTCTCGGTTGCTTCCAGACTTGGTCTCTAAGTTTGCTTCTTAATTTGGCAAGTTTTCTTCAACAAATTGATTTGTTTGTTAAATCCTTCATAACAACTTAGAAATAATCTGCACAACAACTCAAATAAGATTTGAGTAGACTTTGTTCTACTAGGATTAGATCAATAATATTATTTGCATACATTTTTCTACTAAATGATAATTAAAATATATTAACACATGGAAAATAATGTTTTTACACATAAACCCTCATATGTATAATATATTATAATAAAGTCCTTTTTTAATATAAAAATGGTAGCAAAAATGTACTACAAATGTGCAGTTTTATCGACTGAACAAATACCCCCAAACTTATCTTTGATCGTCCCGAGCAAACTAGTTTATTCAAGAGGAGAAAAGGAAAGAAGAAAACTAAGCACACTTTTGTAGGCAGACATGATTGCACTGAGCACGTGCAACAAGCCGTTAAACCTCTAGGTGTCCCTAGTAGGAGGAGTGTTGTCTCCTAAGGGTTTTCAGCGGATTACACCCACAAAATCCTATAACAAAAGAAAGATGGTGAAATTTACATATAAAGATAAGAACCATAAAAGAAATACTTTGAAAAGAAGAGTTTCCAACTATACTAGCTTTTCAGTTGTCATGAGCCCTATCTTAATAGTCATGAAAAGATGTTAGAAATCACATTATCCCTCAATAAAACATCGTCTTTATTCTTCATTCCTACCTTTTATCCAAACATTGATCATATAACCCCACGTGTGTGTAAAGAACATCCCTACACTCAGAGAATTCAATTCAAGCTATCATACTCTTGTCCATCTACCTTAGTACTTTTTAATTTGATGAATACTTAGAATTGCTCACACATTTTCATGCGACCGTTAATACTTCTTGAGGTACTAACCGACCGATTACTCATGTGCTTGCAGATTTGGTGATAATATTTTCCTTGTCTTGCACCACCTAAGCCTTAGCAGTGACTCCCAGACCAGTTGGCCTTAGGGCACTAGGTGAAGAGGCACCCTCGCTATATTTTTTTTATTGCTACCTTGGCGATACAAAACCAGTGTTCATTTTTTTCTTTTCACCATTTTTATATTTTCTTCATCATTTCCTTCATACTTTGGCTTTTAGAAAAGAGCATTTCAAGGTATCCTCTACTATCCCGAGTTTCAAGACGTGTGTATGTGCATATAGTAGGGTATCAACATTAAAATGTTTGGCTTCCAGAATAAAAACTATTTTTCAGACTTATTTTTATCCTCAGATTAGTGACTTCCTTCATCTTACTAACCCTTGGGACAACAGCTCATAACTACTTATTACCAGTTCGTGTAAGAAAACTTCTAATTTTCTTGGTTTTCTTAAATTATTCCTATCTTTTGGATGTAATTTTTCACTTTCTACTCTTTTGTTATAAAAGAAAATTTTTGAAATTTTTGAAAATGTTGTGCTTATGCAAAATATGATGCAAATTGATGTGTAAATAAGCACAAACCTCCCCCAAATCTGTTTACAGCAGTGTCCTCACTGATGTCATCCATTAAGCAAAAATAACCTGTAGACTTGGGAGGAAATTATTAATGGGGGCAACAATATATGAAAGTGAAAATCCTCCACCAAACTTATTTTAGGCTCACAATTTTGTAAAAATCATTTTCTTTCAAGAGCCAAAATATACCCCCCCCAAACTTGAGTTAAACATTTTTAATCTTTTAAAATCACATGAGGGGGTCAAGGTTATTGGTCAATGCCAAGCTTTGCAAAGACCGAAGGTCAACACCAACCATTCAAAAATTTTATCGATGAAGCACCAAGGTTGGTGGAAGAACATGTCACCTTTTGATGTGAAGAAGTGGGGAGGTGACAAGAGATGTAATGGAAAAGGATTGCGTCTCAATTTGGAGGGACGACACAGTGATAGTAATGATGGATTACTCGCATTATCATGATTGTCCAAAAGAGGGGGTGGAGGTCCAATTTCTTCATCTTGGAGTTGATTCATCTCAACACCCGTGTCTTGTAAAAATGCGAGTTCATCAGTGAAAATTTCCTCAAAGCTTTCATCGATACCCTGAAAAATAATGTCATCAGAAAAATTAGGGTGATCATTAGACTCAATATAAGGTTCCTCATTAGATGTTGACCCGGACAACTCGGTGGAAGAGTAAATGGTTGGGTCAAACAACATATGAAAAGAGTCTGTATCATGAGGTTGATCAAATTCGCTGATGTCGACATCCATTAATTCGACAGAACACACATGAGCATAGGGTTCGGAGGGTTCACTTCCCAACTTGTAAATATTAAGCTCAATTGACTTCTTTCCAAAGGATAGGGTCATAGAGCCGTTTCTACAATTAATTACTGCATTGGAAGTGGCCAAAAAGGGTCGACCGAGTATCACCGGGATTTGATTGCGTGGGTTTGCCACAGGCTGTGTATCTATAACGATAAAGTCCACAGGAAATATGAATTCCCCGACTTTGATTAACACATCCTCTAGCTCACCCCTAGGTTGGGTGATAGATCGATCGGCCATCTGAAGAGTGCAATGCGCTGGCTTTAACTCTCCGATCCCTAATTGCTCATAAACAGAATACGGAAGCAAGTTAACACTAGCACCTAGATCGAGTAGAGCACGATTGATATTTTTACCCCCAATAGAGATTGAAATTGTAGGACTTCCGGGGTCCTTTCGTTTCTTGGGTAGTTGTTGTGTAAAAGCAGTGCTCACATTACTCGCAAGGAAAACTTTTTTAGGTACTTGAACTTTTCTCTTCCTAGTGCACAAGTCCTTTAGGATTTTCGCATATGACGGAACTTGCTGAATAGCATCTAGGAGAGGAATGTTTATGTTAACTTGCTTAAAAATTTCCACGATCTTCTCCATTTGTGGACATGGTCTGTTTCCCCTTAACCTGTTTGGATAAGGTGCTTAATCAATAAGTTTTGGGTCCAACGTTTGTGGAGAAGACTGTGGGGATGGATTCGATCCCAAAATTGGAGTGGGAATCGACTTAGATAGATTTGGCGAAATGTTCGAGCCTTGGGGAAAACGGAGAATAGGCTCGGATGAAGGTGGGAGACTAGACGAATTAGGGGAAGAAGAAGAAGAAGCTGGGGTATCAAATGTGTCACTATCATCAAATTGCTCACCCACTTGGTTATTCAGCACTCTCCCCGATCTCAACGTAGTAATGGCATTCACATTATGACTTTGTGAATGGCCAGGATTCGGTAGGGGTTGAGATGGGAGTTTCCCTTTCTCTCTCGCACTCATTGCGGCGTTTAACTGTGCGATTTGGTTTTCTATTGATTTAATACTCTCACCATGGGAGGAGGAGTTTTTCGTTAAGGTATCAATAGAAGACCTTATCTCAGCCGAATTTTGCATGGATTGTTTCATGAACATATCCAAAGTTTGTACAAGTGAGTTGTCAGTACCGGCCACTTGTGGTGTAGAAATGTTGGCCGGATTTTGGAAATTTTGTGACTGAAAGGGGGGCTGATTCTATGGTTGTGGTTGCTGTGGAGGAGGTCTTTGATAATTACTTTGTTGGTTTTGATTCCAAGCAAAGTTAGGATGATTCCTCCATCCTTGATTATATGTGGAAGAATAAGGATCATTTCTAGGTCGCTGCTGAAAAGCAGCATTAGCTTGAAACGATGCATTCATAGGACATTCTTCCGTTAAGTGTGAAGGATCCGAACAGCAACCACAGACAGTCTTAGGAAGCGTAACCTGATTTAGGGACACTGATGAGAATCTGCTCTCAATAGCGTCGAGATTCTTCTGCATCGCTGCCATTTCGGCTTTCACTGCGATGGAAACATCGAGCTGGTGAACTCCTCCCCTAGATGAAGGTGGTCTTACGCTTTCCCACTGCAACGTGTGTTCAGCAAGGTCTTCCAGATATTTCCATGCTTCACCGTCATCTTTAGACATGAAATTGCATTGACACATTGTTTCAAGCATCTGCTTTGTCGCTGGATTAATGCCCTCATATATAATCCGACATAAATCCCATCTTTGTATTCCGTGATGGGGGCATTGGACAAGCAGATCTTTGAAACGTTCAAAGCACTTCCAAAATGGTTCATTGGGAAGCTGGGTGAACTGGTTGATCTCGCTCCTAACATGTGCAGTCTTATGATTTGGGTAAAACTTCTTAAGAAATGCTACGACGAATTCATCCCAATTAGCGATAGAGTGTGCGGCAGTATTATAAAGCCATTTTTCTGCCAAGTCGCACAGTGTGAATGGGAGAAGACGTAAGCGCATAGCATCTAAGGTCAATTGTGAAGTACCCATCATTGCGCATACGTTCTCGAATTTGGTGATGAAAACGTACGCGTCTTCCGATTCAAGCCCGTGAAATTTGGGCAGCAGATTGATGTAGTGGGGTTTAATCTCGAAATTATCCCCGTTAGGTGGTGGAAGAGATAGACAAGTAGGAAGAGGACCACGAATAGGATAGCATCTCTCTTGGAGAGAGATGCGCGGTGGGTTCTGCGCACCTTCGGGCGGTGGCAGCGTGGTGTTATACTCTGATGGAGTGCCGTCCATCACGGTTGATGTGGTGTGTGGTGGGGGAAAAGAGGATGAAGAAGTACCGACTTCGGCGTCGATAGCAGGAACGCGGACAAGACGGGCACTAGGATCCCGTTTCCAGCCGAGCATGCACTAAGCGGGTTTAGTGCAAGTGGCAGCGTGTGTGTGATTTAAAATTGGTTTGTTTTGAAAAAGTGGGACTCAAGACAAATTACCCTAAGATGCACAAGCAACCCTAGAACTAAGGTTACCTAGGTCCAGTCTCTAGACCGCTCCTAGACTTCCAAAGGACAAGCCGCAGGACAAATCCTCTACCGCCTCCGTACTACCCTTGTAGCTAGATAAGTGCCAGGTAAGTGGGAAGGAACCACGTCGTGGGCCTAATTAAAAACCACTAGCCTTTGTCACACTTGCCTAGGCACTACAAAAGTAATGCGGATAAACGAGAGATTACCCACGACCTTCCTCTGTCCTTATTGAGCGCGACAGTCCTTAGAGGCCGGTCTAGATATTTTTTAAATTAATGAAGGGGAGATCTATATGCTCGGTTTGTGATTTGTGGGGCTTAGGAAGGGTGATGAAATCCCCACCTAATCTTGATTTGGTCTTTTCCCCTTAAAAATCCGTATTAAATATACAAAACAAAACCAATCACAAAACTTTTGCAAAAAGATTTTTGAGCGGCGCTATTTTGCAAAGAATCCTGCAGAAAATAGATTTTATTGGATTTTAGGAGAGAGAGAAGGAGTTGAGAAAGATACCAGAGAAGATTTATTCCCTAATTCCTCCAACTTGCCGCGGTTCCGCCGCAGAATGGGTGCTTTTGCCGCGGTTCCGCCGCGTGGCAGAAGGAACAGTTGATGAAATTTTTTTGTATGGCCTTTTGTGCTCCTCTGGATCTCTAAAAATGTCTCTGTTTCCTGTTTCCTCAAGTTTGTGACTCCAGATTTCCTCGCAAAAATTCACACAATAATCGTTAAATATACAATTTGCAGTTTTGTGTTAATAATGATATGACTCGTCAAAGAATTCAACACAAATAGTAAAAATAAAAAATTACGCACGTATCCCCGGCAACGGCGCCATTTGATTGATACGAAAAAGTGTTTGTTTTTGTAGTTTAACCGTAATCAGAACGGTGTCGCGCGTAGCTAGACCGAGATGAGTACGGGTCGTCCTCAGGGAAACGTGGAATATTTTACTCTTACTTTAGATGTGTTGAAAGAGAGAGGAGGAATAAAGAATTTTGTGAAAAGTTTCTAGATCTACTTTAATGTAAAATATAGATCTAGATTATTTTAGAGATTTAAATAATATAATAATAGGGCTTGTAGGGTTCGTTAGGATTTAGTAGTTATGGAAGATTAATTAAAAGTTACCATTTTTATCCATTAATAGATTTAGAACTAGAACGACGGTGATGCGTGTAGATTAGGGTTTCTGGAGGGAAAAGGAATCCCACTCGTAACCCTTATCTCGACACGGAATTCCGTTCATATCTAGCCTTTACCAAAACAATCATTAATCTAATCTCTAATCGCGGTCGGAACTAGCAAGGAATTGCTAGCGCGCCCGATTAGGATGTTAATGATTATTTTGATAAAGTTCCTAAACTTTATAGGACTTAAAAAGGGTTTAATTATTTTCATCGTCCATTAGCCTACCCTAATCCTACGAACCCTAACAAGCGGAGAATTACTTGCGCATGTTGGGAGAAAAAGAGATGGAGAGAAATTGCATAATTAAACTACGAAGAAATAGAATAAGAAAAAGAACTACCTTTATTAATCAAAAAGATCAAGTACACTTTGATTCCTTAGAAAATGATTACAAAAACCTAGTTTGCTTCTCGATCTCTTCTAAGGAGGTAGATGAACCATTGATGATCAGTCTGGATGCGTGAGCCGTCTTGGACTTCGTGATCGCGTCGACTTGATAGATTTTCCAAGAGGCCCTCGGTGCCTTTATATAGTGCAAACCCCGAATATTTCAGTTAGAAACTTGGTAAAATATGTCAGAGATTCATGCCAAAAAATCGCAGCAAATGATCCCTCAATATTGCCGCGGATCCGCGGCACAAGGTGGGTAAGGCCGCGGATCCGCGACCATTTAATCTCTGCCGTTCATCAAAATTCAGGGGCTATGTTCTTGTGACATGTGGGCTCCTCTGGAATCTTTGTATCTTTAAAATATTCTCTCGGTTGCTTCCAGACTTGGTCTCCAAGTTTGCTTCTTAATTTGGCAAGTTTTCTTCAACAAATTGATTTGTTTGTTAAATCCTTCATAACAACTTGGAAATAATCTGCACAACAACTCAAATAAGATTTTAGTAGACTTTGTTCTACTAGGATTAGATCAATAATATTATTTGCATACATTTTCCTACCAAATGATAATTAAAATATATCAACACATGGAAAATAATGTTTTTACACATAAACCCTCATATGTATAATATATTATAATAAAGTCCTTTTTTAATATAAAAATGGTAGCAAAAATGTACTACAAATGTGCAGTTTTATCGACTGAACAGTCATACCGGGGCGGGACTAGCGCGGGTGCAAAAAATAAGCAACGTTTATTATATATCATATATACAATAATAAAGCATTCTTCTCACGCATATAAAATGATCACATCAAAGTATATCAGCAGCAGAAGAAACATATAAAATATTGGATATACTAGGAGGTCCGTGTTTTATTGTGAGCATGTATAAAACACGGATTCCACGATCGCGATGAATAGCCAAACCCACATCTCTAGACCCGTACGAGAGCGGCAAGTAACCTTACCAATTCTAGGGTTAGGAGACCCAGTCTCGACTCCTCGAGATGGCCTCCCTCTGTACCTTAGAACCCGGTTGCTTGTGCTCTCCACCTTGGGTCTATCCTAATGCGGAAAAGTAAATAATATACAATGGTGACATCATCCTCAACCCGGAAGTGCCCCAATAAAAGAATATTGCATACAATGAATTTTACATGAATGAAAATAAAAACCCTCATCTCACATAAAACCCCCGGCTATTCAAATAATGACGATCCAATATAACATATCACAGCAACACATAACATCACATGTCATCAACGTAAGTAAATATGCCTATCACAATTGTCGTTGACATATAGCAATGAAAACGGCGATATACCACATATTACACTTACGGTCGTAGAAAAGAAAGTGAAAAACTAAAAAATTTGGAATCCACAATCACTTTAGACATCGTAAACCCGAAATATCACATATTACGGATTTCATGCCTAACTATATGAATTCCACATATTGTATCACATTACAGAAAAAGCTAGACGACGTTAAACATTCCGATCGAATCAACAAACACCCAAAAATTCCCAAAAGATCAACACTTGAGCGTAGTTTAAAAATATTCAGTACATGCCACAGTACCAATGAACCAGCCGTAGAAGGGTCAACCAATGCCTCACATGTGGCACCGTTGAACCACCACAAACCCTAGAATTTAGTGGCGGTTCTGATGGTCACATAATCGAGTGAAGGTTTCGTTCTTCTAGAGGGTCCACCGAATCACTTGCACGATATTTGAATATTCTTTAACTAAAGAAAAATCCAACACTTGAAAATTTTCCGGCAAGGGTTAAAGTGGGTATTTGATATCCGATCGAACCTTTTAACACCGTCTAAAATAACCGAAACAAAACCTAGAATTACGAATACGAAACACTCTGAATTTCCTCTGTAAAAAGATAACATCACATGCAAATTTAGCAAATACAAACAACACCTGAATTACCAAACCCCAGTAACTAGAACACTGAAAAATTTCAACCTGAACAGCCCCAACAAAACCGAGCTGGCCGGTCAAACCCCTATTGTGCTCGGCCAAATTCTGGCAAGGAGTGCTGAAATTTCACTGTGTTCATAATGTATCACATACATCACTCTGCAACTGTTTAAAAAAAAATTTGACACCTGAAATAATTCGACAGAAACTAGGGTTTCGATTCGGATGTTTCAGAGTTGTTTCGGTTACATAATCTTATACTTATCCGTCTAATTCTCTAGCTAGGCTCTGATACCACTGTAGGGTTATTTATCATGACAGCAAGGTTTTGGATGGCATCATCCATGCCAATTTTAAATTTTGTCATGTTTAAACAACCCTAAAACGAGATCTTTAACTAGAGAATCAAACTAAAACATAAAGCAAACAACTTTACTTCTAAGTGTTAGGGATTACAACCTTTGTAGTCCTTTCTTTCACTTCATAAGCTCCGAGTTGAGGTCCCTTCGCTGCGATAATCATGCTCCCGGACTCTAGTGAGGCTCCATGAGGTGAATGAGGCATCCTTGCTAGAAGACTTCACAATCCAAGATGATCTACCTTAAGGAAACACAAACCCAAGCTTTCTCTTTCACTAATGAGAGATTAGTGAAACAAACACTCTAATCTATATGGCTAGTATAGAAGAGGATGATGAAGTAGGAATTTTGCTCTCTTTTGTTTTCTATTTCTCACAAACATTCATCACAAAAATGAAAAGCTAGAAGACTTTTTGTGAGGAGGAAGAAGAAGATCAAGTGTGTTGAATAATTGTTATTAGGTTAGAAAATGCAACCATGGGTTAAGCATGGCATGTTTAACTCTTGTAGAGAATAAACCATAGGCTAGGGTTAAAAGGATAGGTTAACAAATATCTAGTAAATATCTAAAGAGTGGACTAAGTCAAGGCAACAAAATATCTCAACTTAATCCATAATTTAGAATTAACCAAAATATAAAATGTTAACCCTAATCTAAACCCTAGCATAGTTTAATCTCATAAACTGTAACGTTTCTGAAATCTTTATAGGAATTTTTCCGTTTTAGGGAAAAACAGTCGGTATTTTTCGTTTTAACCCGATTATGATCAAACGTCCGTATAAACTTTCCGGCACTTAGTTTAGCTAAAATAAAGCTAGTGCACGAGCTTTGGGCATATATGGGAAGTTTTGGTACAAATAGAATCTTTCCCTAATTAAATATTATTTAATGTGTTATTTATGCACTTAATAAGTGGTATTTATATATTGAGTTTGGTTAATTACTCATAATTTGTATCTTTGCTAACTAATCAAGTTTAAGAGACAAAAAAAACCACCATATAATATCTAGATATTTTGTGATGACTAATGGTTTAATTTTTTTTAAAGAAGAAGAAATAAGAAAAGATGGCATTCATGCATTTATGTGCATTTATTATAAATTCTTGTTAGAAAACTCCACACTTTTCACAAAAAAAATCCCACCATTTTCCTCTCTTGGCCGAGCCTCCTCCTCATTCTGCCCTTGGTTTTTCTTTCACCATTTACAACAATTCCAAGCTCAATAAATCCTCAAAATTCCCTAAATAATCTCACCAAAACACTTCAAAGTCTTGCTTTTGCCTCTATGATCACTTGGAGCTTGGAAAGCTAGGATCTTGTGAGCAAGTGTTGATAGGTATAATTTCTAAACTGTTAAATTGGAGTTTTTATAATGTGTAGCTCGTTGGTTGTTGTGTAGAGCACTTTAAGTATCGTTTTGTGCAATATCATATTTTTAGTATCTTTTTAGAGCCTCTGTGATCTGCTGTGACCTGAGATTTTTGTTGTTTGACCAAACAAGATAGTAATGTTGTACCAGTGACCCTAGGATTCCACCTGAAACACGAGACCCACCCCACCGGTTTTGGCCGGCGATTCGACGACGAAATCCGGCGACCTCGGATTTGGGGAGGGGTGTTGGGGTTGGGTTTTGTTGGGTAGTTGTCTGCTTTGGTTTAGGGGTGTTTGGTACTGTTTAATTTTTGAGTGTTTACAGTATGCAAAATCTGGGATCGTTTTCCTATAACCTAGTGTTTTGAGTCCGCGTGTTATGTTATCCGACACGGATCGTGATCTTGTACAGCTGCTGCACTTAGGTTGGTTTCGTAGTGTCGCCATGCACGTTAGCTACTAGACGGACACTTGTGAGTTAGTTTGGAGTTGGCACGTCTTTTAAAACGTCGTTTTACGTGATATTGGTCGATTTCTGAGATTTTGCACTGGCTATGTTTTGTGAAAATTTAAGATCGCAAGCGGGGACTTCGGACGCTGCGAACAAGGGGAAGCAGGTGGTCGGATTTTCATAGCTCGAGACCATCGGTGAGTAGATTTAACATCTACGGGGAAATCGCTCGTATGGCGTTATGCGTCGGGGCTGATATGATATGATAGCTGCATGTTATTGCATATTAGTTGATTTCATATGAACGTCATTGCATAGTATTATCTGTTGTACCTTGACTTGTACCTTTAGATATAACACATTACTGACGGTTCATGTTGCACGAGCCTAATTTGTATGCTACACCCACAACGTCAGTAATTGCCATGACACGCACAAACCACCTACATACGTGATATGGTAGTGGATAGGGATAGTTGAGATAGTGACTCTTATTCCATTGTGCATATGAAATACTGTGGACACATACATACGTGATATTGCATTGGGCAGGGATAGTTACGGTAGTAACCCTTATTCCATTTCACGTATACCTTGCTATAGCTACTTGGACATCATGCATACATGTTGACATGTACACCCACATACTCGATTACAGCTACATGTACATCATGCACACATACTGACATGTACACCCACATATCTTGCTACAGTTGCATATACCCCTAGGTGGTATTGCATTGACATGTGATATTGAGACGTTGACTATTGCGCCATTGCACTTATGAAATGCATCATACATACTTGATTACATGTAGATACTTATACCTTACTACAGTTACATGTACACGTCATATGATGCTGCACTTGTTTTCGGAGGATTTGGGAACCGCAAGATATATTTTTAAAGCTGGATTCATATAAAAGAGTGGTTTTCCCTTTATATGCTCATATTGATGTTTTATGTTGCATATATCAGTTTTATATGGATTTTACACATTGAGATATGGATTTAATGTGATTTATGGATTTGAGAACCGTGGGAGTATTTTCAAGAAACTATGTATTGTCTGAAAACCCGGTTTCTTTTAATATGATATTTTGATGCGTCTGTAAGACTACGGTAGCGCCCCGGACGCCTTTCCGAGGCCAAAATGCGGAAACGAAAATTTTTCTTAACTTGAAAACCGGCGCTATCGTATGCTTAAAACTCGGATCGAACCATTAACCTACTACTAGCTATCAAGAGAAGGGACAGAATGCTATACCGATCGATCCGTGTCCTTCGGTCTTTGGCCACCATCCCAAGCTCCCCGCGGCAACTGCGGTCTTCATCTCCTCGTCGGAAATGGCACCACATCGAGAAGTCTTTTTATGGGCTCCCGCTTCGTCCTAAGCAACTCGGGCGCGAAGTGTGCTAGCCGATGCGTCCAAGGTGTTGTAGAGAATGTTTGTGATCACTTTGCCTCTTGCATCTATGAGTTTGGATGGAGGTTGAAGATGTTGCCATTGGAGGAAGACAATGAGCTAGAGGAAGAAGAAGAAGAAGAGAAGGCTTTCTCATCTTTTCTTTTCTTTTGTTGTTATGTTGCTAATGAGAGTGAGAGAGTGTGAGTGAAAATACAAGACCAATAATATCAACCATGGCAGCCCCTCTCTCTCCATCTCATTTCAACATATTAAACAATTCATTAATGTGACATTTTTGCTAAAAAAGAGACCATGAGTCATAGTATAAGTCTATGTCACATTAATGCATTGTCATGATGATTTCTAGCTCATTATATCCATAAGCAAACATTAATCCAAATGTTTGCCATAACAAAGAAAATACGGCAACATCTAAAGTAAACTCGTGACAGATCACGAGGATACCCCTCACCTGTATATACATACCTGCATCCGCATTCCGACTGAATGCGAATACGATGAGACTAAAGTAATCCAACAAATCTAATACTAGGATCCGGCTTAAACCAAAGCCCACTAGTATGATCCGTTCGATCAAGATCCGTGCAATACCGCATGTATAAGATCGAACCCTGCCATATAGCATACGGCCTCTACAACGTTTCGCCCGAAACTTGAGAAACTGTCTGTGGGGAACTCTAAAGACTCGTCAATACTTTGGCTGTGGATTTAACCACTAGCACGTCAGAGATATTAGCCGTACGTAACGGGCTACCAAGTATTGACTAAAAGGGAGGTCGATGAGCGAACTCATCCTGACACCCTACTGAGCCTGTCAGTGACAATATCCGTACAGTCCGGTCCGTTCGTCTATGAGTATCGCATGGCGGGCCTAGGGGGTTGGTAAAAGTCAGACCCCCAAAAGCGGTACAAGTCTTGTCGGAGTGTAGCCCAGAACACCCTGAGATACTACTAGAATACCTACCAGTAAATCTCCTGCCTCGGCCGATGACTTTGTGTAATGGCTCTCCGAGACACAGCGCGATCTCACCCCCAATACCGGGAGAGACGAACCCCTGCAGATCCGCTCACTGCCTCCATGTGGCTTGGGACTGTACCCAACTAAAACCTGTTTGCATGACTCCTTTGAGCCGTGGTAGGGTAGTAATCAAAGAACAGTAGGAACTCACACGAGACAAATGACGATCTCAGGTCGATGAACTAACCTGTACACATGTCACCAGGGAACTGCTATCTGACATCAGGTATAAGACCAACTAGCATGTTCCCGGCGAGTCCTGTCCGGTGTACTCATAACCCAATGAGCACTTGTATACATCTTAAGTGAACCAACTGACACCAGTGGCTTGTGAGACCAGCCACCGCCCCTCGTCGGGGTCTCGACTGTATACACTAGTCTACTCTGGAGTATCGATGCCCTGTCTCGAAAACTCCCCCGACTAGGGACCTTTTAAGGATATGCTTATAGACCCCAGCTCCCACGTATATGATCGCCATCATACTGCTGGCCGTCAAGAAAGAATCCTAAGGCCTCTATCAACGCGCAATAGTGACCTGTAAGGTCACCTGAAACAGTACACGATGATAAAGATAAACCAGATAGCATACTATCATCTTGAGTAAGACTGTTCTAACGGTATAGGTCCTCCCTCAATCATTGTAATCACGGGCGTGTGGTCCAATAATTAACTCTGAGGGCACTATCCCTAATAATCTCCCACTTGCACTCAAGGCTAATTATTGCGATGTCGCATACTCACAGCCCGTGTGATACAGAACACCCAACTCCTCTACTAATCAGTCTCACAAAAACTGTTTGTGAAACTAATGCGTTCGAGGAATAGCCTCAGTGAGTGGATCCGCTCAAATGTTTCTTTCTATGTCTCTCTTTATCTCAAGTTCGTGGAAAAAGCCATCTCCCGAAATGAGCAATACTTGTCTTAGAATGTGTCTGGATATCTGATGGGACCTAGTTCATAAATGAACTCCAAATCCAAACTTCTTAGACTGTATCGTCAACTGAACTTAATCAGTATCCTGCGCCATGCCTCCCTCAGTATCCGCCTGGACCACCTGTCCATAGTACCGCCCCTCGTCAGAGGGAAAACTATAACTCTGACAGTCACTCTGTCATCCAGGTCACCTTGGAAGCCTGGAATGATAACCGTCTCCGGAAAGAGGCTGTCGTTATCATATCCCTAGAACATCCACTTATGTTCTAAAACTGCTTCTGAATGTTTCTCCAGGATTGGATTAATATCAACTTATTGCATCTACTACAAAAAAAACATCTGGTGTGGTACTTGACATCTCATGATTGACTCAATTTGCCTAAGCAAGTGATCTGCCAATCATGCACATCCCTCTCCCCTTTAGTCTGTAAGACACCTTCAGAGAGGGTGACTCCATCACCTGCAGGTACACCACCATGCCAGGAGTCGTCCATTCTAAAACATTTTTAGAATGCTGTCTAAGTACCCAGATTGGGAAACTACCCAAATCTAGATCTAAAACCATAGATCTAGTAACCAGAATGTCTAATATTATATCCAAGTCCTATGTGGAGAAACCACTGTGTGACAACCAAAGTATAACTGATCATAGTATAGGAATTTCACTTCCTATTCTGTGTATGTCATTCAAATACCAGGACATCACACCCTACTACCTTCTTAACAGATCCATCCCCTATTCTGATGAAGTCAAACCTATGACTGTCACATCAGAAATAGATGATCTATCTCCGCTATATCTGCTTTAGTCTATAAATAGACATAAGCCACTTGTCCACTATGCTTCCGCTGCTCCTACTGACTATGAAAACCCTCTGATAGAGTCATATAGACGTACATTTCTAAAGCTAGTTTAGAACGACGCTATACTCATTCTCCTGCCGGGTCTCACAGTCTGGAACAACAGCAATGGCAAGTCTGGGTAAACAAGAACCTCCCTGTCACCGTCCTTGAGGCTACCGGAGTACCTCTCGAGTGCCTAAGGTTACCCACCATATCTGCGGAGTGGCCAATGGAATGTCAAACCAAATTGAATTTTTGGGTTCTTATCAAATTTTCAGTAATCGTCTGCGGTTCTGGAATCACTTCCAGTTCTACCATACTCCCACTACTGTTTTCTGAAGAAAAAAAATCCATTTTTATTAAAACTGTGGCAAGTCAAGAACAATATCACTATTGATCTTCCAGATGGTAGAAAATCAACCCTCGTCATAGCCCGGGTCAACCCACAAACAGCCATTACAGAAACGTGCCTTGAGTTGTCCAGAGTCTGGTTTTAAGCATAAGCCGGACAACTCCCCGTACCTTAACAATGTTAAGATATGAACTATTCTATATCCAATATAGAAACAGAGGCACTGATTTAATTGGAACCAGATTCAAATCATGCAGCTGTCTCCAGTGCATGTCAACTAAATGGAAGGAGGCCGATCGGCGTTACTCAACTTAGGAATGCATCCAGATATGAGTAACCTGAAAAAGAAACAAGTTTCTCATAATCATTACTATCAACTGAATACCATACACAAGTATCCACATCTTCGATCACCTTGAAGAATCTTGATACTTGCAACGCCTGGTTCTCTACTTTATTCTTATACTTATAACTTCTCAAAAACTTAGACCTTGCATTTCAATGAAACACATGTCTAAGAACCAGAGAAGTCACAGGTAAACAGAATATAGTACGAGTACCAACCCCTCTGTCCTCATGGACACTGGACGACATACAATACTCTGTATAAGTCCCTTGAGTCAAACAACTCATTCCCTGTGTGTCGTAGGTTGAAAACTGTATTTATGGTTAAGAAGAATTACACCGTTGTTTAATGCTCCTTACCTAACCATTCACTGATAAATGTCATGGACATAATTCCAAAAAGGTATATCTCACTCTATAAAAATAGACGTACAGATATATCAATTTGAAATTGGTGCACAACAACGGATATTCAAAACCAAATATTTGTCGTCCGACAAACAACCCAGGTGACTTCCTCAAATATCACCAATTACAACGAATTCCGATATAATGAGGATGATCACCTAATTCCCAATAATTTACTCCCACTCATCATCTGTAAAACCATACAGATGTGAGAATCAAATCCCGGTAAATACATACCCTGGAGAAAGTGTCTAATTGGGAAATCAGTTTTCTATTAACAGTACACAGTGAAACTGAAACACTGAAATGTTTCGTAGGGGTATCCGGGTATTCCTAGTAATGCCTCTTCCATTATCCAGATTCACAACTGTAACCGTATATTTCTTTGCCACCTCTCCAAAACCTTTTATATATCTTTAGTCGTTACCTTCTGCACACCCATTTAGACCAAATGGTTTTCTTCCTTCCCTGCCGCTCGGCACCAGCCTATGGTTTGGAAGAAGACTATCCAATAAGCATAATGGGTGTACTGTCCTAATCCTAGGAGCACTCGCAATGCGAGAGAAGATTAAGATAAAAGACAACCGAATAAACCTTATTCCTATTTCTCCCGAACCAGAATCCATCGTCGAACTGGAACATGTTCATTTCGAGTTCGTATATAACCATACGATGGAGTATCCAAATAACTTTGGATCTTCGTAGTGATACGGAGTGTTCTGGAGAAATACAAAGGTGAAATGGGAGAGGTAATGAAATACTTGGTTTGGTCATGAATAGCAGTCGCAATTTACTTTACCCTCTTACTAATCTCATTATTTGTCTTTACTTAATACCTTCTGTACACCATCGTTAGGCTAATTGGTTTTCTTCATTCCCTACCGGTCGGCTCCTGCCTATGGTTTGGATGAAGACTATCCAATTAGCGTAATAGGTGTACCGTCCTAATCCAAGGAGCACTCGAAACCTGAGAGAAGGTAAAAAGAAAAGACAACTGAATAGTCCTATTCGTTTTCTCCAGAACCGGAAACCATCCTCGAATAAATTCCTTCGAGTTCGTATATAACCATACGATGGTTTTATCCAATGGAAGTGGATGTTCGTAGTAATACGGGGTTTCCTGGAGAAAAGGGTAAAAGTAGGAGCGGCAATGAGGTATGCAACTCTGACAATCCAAAAGCCAGTGTTTTAAGAAGGTTCGGTTAATCTTGGTCATTGAGTCATAGTATAGGGTCGAGCCATGGTCGCTACCAAAGAGAGAGAGAAAAGAAACACTCTGCTTGCCCTCTAACCTGGATCAGAATGGTTATCACTTTATCTAATCAGGAAACCTCCCACTGTATCGTCAAATTCTCCTCCAAACCTGAAAGAAGAATTAGTCGGGATCACCCGAGGAGTAAACAAACTCATCAGTGGGAATCGGGATCCAACTATCATCGCATGATAACGTGATGGAATCCACTCACGTTATCACACTCCAGAAGGTATGCGCATGCCTGGCAAGTTTCAGTTTCTTTAGAAACTCCCTATGTGATTTTTATCCCTAGTACCCAAGTGACCTTGACACAGTCAACAAATCAAAGAGTCCTAGTCAAGTTCAACCCGTCATTATCCTGGATTGCATTAAACCCACCCGTACAAGCCCTTGACACAGTCAACAAGGCCGCACGACTGTCCTAACCAATCCCATTAATATGCCACAAACAAACACTACTTAGCTACCGCACACTACGCCTTGACACAGTCAACAAACGCAGCACGAATACTAAGTAATACTTGTAAGAAATGACGGAGGGCTACGTCTAGTTTTTGGCGAAAAACCTTTAACGTAATGAACTTGATATCGTTGAAGAAACTGCATAGCTTTTTATAAAAATATAGTGGCGAAAACCTTTTCTAAAGAGGTCACTCCCGGTGAAGGGATCTCGGCTCTTTTCCCGTAGAATGAGGTGCAGGATATTCCAACTGAATACCACAATGCAAAGCAAAAAGTAATCGGCTATAGTGAAGTTATTACCCTGATGCAAACTTCTGTCCCGGTGAAGGGATCCCGGCCCTTGCCTCGTCGACTGAGGTGCAGGATATTCCAACTGAATACCACTGTGCAAAACAAAAGAGAACGTCCTTGCAATAACAGCTTTTTGAAAATTGTTCCAACAAGATCAGAATAGGTTTGTTTAGCTTGCATTGATCCGAATCAATGCAGTCCCATCAATTGATCACACCAATAAAGAACGAAAATACGATGTACGTATATACCATCCACATTCGCCACTGGGTCCCGTCATCACCCGTTAGGTTACTTAACTAACGACAGAGCGGGGACTGGACTAGCGTGGATGCAAAACATATACAACATCTACTAGTATATATATCAATATATAATATTCGCTAAAGGCATGATAAAATGCAACATCACAGAAATGTAATAAGCATCACAGAACAATACAGATATCTGGGGTCCCCGGGTTTCATAGAGCCGCTACTGAAACCCGACGTTCCCTTGGTCGTGTGGATAGCCTGTGCAATGAAATCCTAGATCCCTATGGGCGCGGCAAGTTACCCGCCAAAACCTGAAGCGAGGCAGCCCCCTTCAACAACGTGAATGGACCACCCAGCACTTCACGGAATCCGGTAACTTGAGCACCCCTCCTTGGGTCAACCTGTACGCCCTACGAGTGCGGCGAATAGCCCGCCAATTCTAGAGTGAAGCCCCCTCCGTCTCAATGGCATGATATGCGGGCCCGTTGCCCTCTAGAACCCGGCCACCCGTGCACCTCTCCGCGGGGTAATCCTAGTACAGAAAGTAAAATATACAACGGGTACATCGACATCAGCCCGGTCGTGCCCCAAAAGAATAATATACAAACAGGCAGTAACGGCAGTCCACATGTCGGACGCTCGCCCCGCAATATCAAATGTACATATATAACCAAAATGTACTAACATTGCATCCAGGCTATCCCTCACGACAAATCCGCAACATCACAGCACAACACAGAACATCAACGTGAATGTCACGTTCGCAAATCCGTCTAAAAGGGCTATAGCAGTTAGACAGGATTTACCGATCAAGTGACATTCACGGTCGCAGATATAATGTAAATACTGTGAACTAACATGTTCAAAATTTTCGATCGACTAAATTTCCCGAAGTGGGCCCCAAGCACAATACCCAGTACTTAGACAAATCCAGGCCCAAACAGAATATACCAGAAACCCTATTTCCAAGACAGAGACAACCTGAAGAAATTTGGTCCAATAAAGAGCTAAAATGGCGGCGGAACCGCGGCCAAAACTAGGGTTTGGCCGCGGTTCCGCGGCGGAACCGCGGCCAAAACTAGGGTTTGGCCGCGGTTCCGCGGCGTTTCTGAGGAATCAATCTACCAAATTTCTTCAGTGTCCCTAAAAAAACCCTGCCTGATTTTCTGAAGCACACCAAAAAAAAATGTTGACCACAGAAAAATTTCGACAGAAACTATGATTTGAAAATGCGGTTTTTAGAATTTTCGTTCGATCGAAGTTCTAAACACGTTAGAGCAAGCTAGAATAGGTTAATGGCGTGGTTCTGATACCATGTAAGACTACGGTAGCGCCCCGGCCGTCTTTCCGAGGCCAAAATGCGGAAACGAAAATTTTTCTTAACTTGAAAACCAGCGCTATCGTATGCTTAAAACCCGGATCGAACCATTAACCAACTACTAGCTATCAAGAGAAGGGACAAAATGCTATATCGATCGATCCGTGTCCTTCGGTCTTTGGCCACCATCCCAAGCTCCCCGCGGCAACTGCGGTCTTCATCTCCTCGTCGGAAAGGGCACCACATTGAGAAGTCTTTTTACGGGCTCCCGCTTCGTCCGAAGCAACTCGGGCGCGAAGTGTGCTAGCCGACGCGTCCAAGGTGTTGTAAAGAATGTTTGTGATCACTTTGCCTCTTGCATCGAAGAGTTTGGATGGAGGTTGAAGACGTTGCCATTGGAGGAGGACAATGAGCTAGAGGAAGAAGAAGAAGAAGAAGAGAAGGCTTTCTCATCTTTTCTTTTCTTTTGTTGTTATGTTGCTAATGAGAGTGAGAGAGTGTGAGTGAAAATACAAGACCAATAATATCAACCATGGCAGCCCCTCTCTCTCTCCATCTCATTTCAACACATTAAACAATTCATTAATGTGACATTTTTGCTAAAAAAGATACCATGAGTCATAGTATAAGTCTATGTCACATTAATGCATTGTATTGATGATTTCTAGCTCATTATTTCCATAAGCAAACATTAATCCAAATGTTTGCCATAACAAAGAAAATCCGGCAACATCTAAAGTAAACTCGTGACGGATCACGAGGATACCCCTCATCTGTATATACATACCTGCATCCACATTCCGACTGAATGCGAATGCGATGAGACTAAAGTAATCTAACAAATCTAAAACTAGGATCCGGCTTAAACCAAAGCCCACTAGTATGATCCGTTCGATCAAGATCCGTGCAATACCGCACGTATAAGATCGAACCCTGCCATATAGCATACGGCCTCTACAACGTTTCGCCCGAAACTTGAGAAACTGTCTGTGGGGAACACAAAAGAATCGTCAATACTTTGGCTGTGGATTTAACCACTAGAACGTCAGAGGTATTAGCCGTACGTAACGGGCTACCAAGTATTGACTAAAAGGGAGGTCGATGAGCGAACTCATCCTGACACCCTACTGAGCCTGTCAGTGACAATATCCGTACAGTCCGGTCCGTTTGTCTATGAGTATCGCATGGCGGGCCTAGGGGGTTGGTAAAAGTCAGACCCCCAAAAGCGGTACAAGTCGTTTCGGAGTGTAGCCCAGAACACCCTGAGATACTACTGGAATACCTACCAGTAAATCTCCTGCCTCGGCCGAGGGCTTTGTGTAATGGCTCTCCTAGACACAGCACGATCTCACCCCCAATACCGGGAAAGATGAACCCCTGCAGATCCGCTCACTGCCTCCATGTGGCTCGGGACTATACCCAACTAAAACCTGTTTGCATGACTCCTTTGAGCCGTGGTAGGGTAGTAATCAAAGTACAGTGGAAACTCACACGAGACAAATGACGATCTCAGGTCGATGAACTAACCTGTACACATGTCACCAGGGAACTGCTATCTGACATCAGGTATAAGACCAACTAGCATGTTCTCGGCGAGTCCTGTCCGGTGTACTAATAACCCAATGAGCACCTGTATACATCTTAGGTGAACCAACTGACACCAGTGGCTTGTGAGACCGGCAACCGCCCCTCATCGGGGTCTCGACTGTATACACTAGTCTACTCTGTAGTATCGATGCCCTGTCTCGAAAACTCCCACGACTAGGGACCCTTTAAGGATGTGCTTATAGACCCCAGCTCCCACGTATATGATCGCCATCATACTGCTGGCCATCAAGCAAGAATCCTAAGGGATCTATCAACACGCAATAGTGACCTGTAAAGTCACCTGAAACAGTACACGATGATAAAGATAAACCAGATAGCATACTATCATCTTGAGTAAGACTGTTCTAACGGTATAGGTCCTCCCTCATTCATTGCAATCACGGGCGTATGATCCAATAATTGACTCTGAGGGCACTATCCTTAACAGCGTCCACAATGAGATTTCTCGGTTCTGAGATTTATGATATATACTCGATGCAAGGAGTGTAGCTGTAGGGTTGCTAAACACGCTCACAAGGTTCTACGAGGCATCAACCATGCCCGATTAAAAAATTAGCCGTGCCGAACAACCCAAAGCCGGATCTTTAAACTAGGGTTTAGGCGAAAACAAGCATGTTAAACTTTTTAACCCTAAGTGAGAGGGATTACAACCTTTGTATATCGGGTCCTTCACTTCTTAAGCTCCGTGTTGAGGTCCCTTCGCTGCGATCATCGTGTTCCGGACTCTCGAGAGGCTTCACGAAGAGAAAGATGCAGTCTTACTTCCGATCTTCGATAACAAAGATGATCTACCTTGAAGTTTCATTAACACAAGCTAACACTCACTAAATGAAGTGAACACTCTCATCTAAAGGACAAGGATAGATGAGAATGATGAAGTAGGATTTTTTGCTCTCATTTGTTTTCTTATTCTCACTCATTTATCATCACAAAATCAAATCAAGAAAGCTTTTCCCATGAAAACAAGAAGGAAGAAGAAGAAGAATAACAATTAGAATCCTTTTGTGATTAATAATGAAAAGATAAATGATGAATAATGCAACCATGGTCAACTTAACCCATGTAGAGAATTAACTAGGGCTAGGGTTTGGGTTGGGTTAAAAGTGAGTCACTTGAAAATATCAAGCATAATATCTTTTTCAAGACAAAAGAAAAGCTTCTAGAATCAACTAGATGTCTTAACCCTAATCCAAACCCTAATCATGTTTAAACTCCACTAAACATGTTGCATTAGTTATCATATCATGTTACAATATTATATATCACATATATAATATTTATCGTAACAAAATAAAATAATACATTTAACATATATCGCATATATATCAATGTATTACCCGAGTGAGAAAAAGAATCTTTTAGTGAGCTAATATTAGTTAATGTAATTTAATATATCATATATATTATTAAACATTAAATTATCGAATCAACACTTGATCCGACAATCCGGCTATATCGCATATAACCGACTAGTACGATGACCCGGCTATATCACATATACCCGGCCGATATCTCATATCGCGAGAATCCAATACGGTATCACATACCGCATTAACCTCGGTCTTGCACATATCACATATGTGCTCCTACTCTGTTTTGCCTGAGTCAAGAAACCTCTGTGTAGGACTCTAAAGAATCGTCAATACGCCGGCAGTAGGTGATGATCATATCAAACACCCACAAGCTGCAAGCGGTCAGCTAAACGTAACAGCTACCCAGGTATTGAGCGCTCAGAAGATTAACAAGCAAGCATGTACATTCTCCTGTGAATCCAATCAGTAACACTCTCGTACAGTCCGGTCTCGTCGTCTGATATGTCGTATATCTCGCCTAGGGGTGGTAAACATCAGACCCCAGTAGCTCGATAAGTCATGTCGATATGAGGTCTATAACAGTTCGAGAAACTACTGACAACACTTACCAGTAAATCTCAGCAACCGTGGCCAGGGATTTCCGGTTATAGCCAATCGAACACAGCACAACATCAACTCCCTATACCGGGAGAGACGAATCCCCTCCTATCGCTCATTGCCTCCATGTGATTCGGGATTGTACCCAAAAGCCACCTTTTTGCACGCCCTCTTGGACGTGGTATGATGGAAATCAAAGCACAGTGGGAATCACACAAGACTCTATGACGATCTCGGGTCAACAGACTACTCTGTACCAGTGTCACCGGAGAACTGCCATCTGACGTGAGGTATAATACCATCTGGGAGTTCTCGGCGAGTCCGTCCAGTGTACCCAGTCTCTACTGAGCACCCGTACACCATCCTTGATGTCAAACACCGATGGATATGGGATCATCCATCGCCCATCATATGGGTCAAGATGCGTATCCGCTAGTCTGCTCTGGTGTATCGATGCCCTGTCTCGACACACCCTTGACTAGGAACAGTTATAGGATGTACTCGTCGACTACCGTAGCCCCACTAGTATGATCTCATCATAGTCCTAGTAGTCGAGTACATATCTTAAGGGCTTTATCAACATGTAACATAGAGACAATCAGAGTACATGTTAAGATAAAGTACAACCAGATAGCATACTATCATGTCGAGCAAGAAAGTCCTCCCTATATACGTCCAAGAATCCATTACAATATATATCGTATGTACAGTAATAGCCTCTAGGGCATACATATAACTTACAATCTCCCACTTGCACTAGGGCCATCTGTTGTGGTATCACATACCCAACAATTAGCTGTGGTTGAAGTATCTCATACTCAACCATCCTATAAAAGTCTCTATTGGGAAAAAGGCCTTTGTGAGTGGATCCGCGCTGTTGTCCTCTGTGTCTACTCTCCTAATCTCGATCTCCCTGGAGATCAACCATCTCCATGATCAGGCGATACTGCCTAAGAATTATATCTGGATTTCAGATGGGACGGTAGTTCCTTGGCTAAAGCCACAACTCCATTGTCATACAATGGTAGGAACGAAGTTCATCTCATGAACTTATATATATCCAGACGGCCTCTTTGGTATCATCCTTAGTAACGATGTATCTTTCCTTTAATCGTCTAGTAAGTCACGGTATCTAGCTTGGAACCCTCCAACATACCGTCCCTCCACTGAGGGTAAAGACAATGCCTGCGACTGGCATTCAGTCGTCCTTATCACCCTGGAACCTTTCCAGTGATTCTCCCCAGGATCGATTGACACCATCTCACTATATCTAGTGAGAATCCTAACATCCAATTAGATCTATCTCATAGATCCAAAACCCAAGATTTAGGAGGTATCACTTTGATCCTATATGGAGAATCTTTGTGATAAGCGGAGATTGACCGAGCGTAGCATAGGAAACTCCTTCCCTATCAAGAGTATGTCATCTACATACTCTAAGAGGATCACCACCATACTCCCAACTACCTTTTTGTATATACAAGGTTCATCTACCATTTTGATGAAGTCAAACTCTTTGACTACCACATCAAAACAGATGTTCCAACTCCGCGATGCCTGTTTTATCACATAAAACATCTTGCACGCGTTTCCGCTGCTCCCACTGTCTACGAAGCCTTCTGGCTGTGTACTTATAGACGCTCTTTTCTACAACATCATTTAGAAAAGCAGTCATGACACCCAACCGCCAGATATCATAGTCATGGTATGTAGCCGTGGCAAGTAGGATCTGGATGGACTTAAGCATAGCTTTGAAAGTCTCAACTTTTCCATGTACACCAAGTAATCTTCTCAAGATATACTTGCTCCTGATGGGGATTTAACCCTTCAGATAAAGCAACCAAAGACCATACTTTGTTGGTGTATAAGGATTCCATCTCAGATCGATAAGCATCCAGCCATTCTTACAGAGTCCCACTCCTGATAGCTTGCTCGAAACTAGTTGGGTCATCATCTCATGATGCAATCCTCGCTCCCACTGTCATAGAGAAACCGAAGTATCTCTCAGGTGGGTGAGGAACCCTACTAGATCGGCAGAGAGGCTGAGGTTCGTTGGTTACTATTGAATCCTTCAGTTCCACCAAATCATCTGCTGTAGTTTGTATAGCTGGAACTCTTTCCAGTTCTACCTCATGACCACTAATTTTTCCACAAGAAATTTCCTTTCACAAAGGTGGCATGTTGAGAAATAAAACACTTTTGTTTCTCGGTTTGGTAGAAGATATTCCCTTGCGAATTCTTGGGATATCCAACAAACTTCCACAGATCTGACTTTACCTCGAGCTTGTCCGGATTTTTCTTTTCAGACATAGGCCGGACAACCCCAAATCTTAACATACTTAAGATATGGGCTCTTCCCATTCCATATCACATATGAAGTGGTAGGCAACTGATTTGATTTGAACCCTATTCAATAGGTATGCAGCTTCTCAAGTGCATGACTCCCAAAAGAAAATAGGAAACTCAGTAGTACTCATCATAGAGCACTCCATATCACATAGGGTGCTATTGCTCCGCCTTGATACACCGACGTGCTGTAGTGTATACGGAGGAGTAATGATGAGAGAGAATCTCATTCTCCTTTAGAATAGTCCAGGAATTCCATGCTCAAGTATTATCCTCCTTGATCTCATCAAAGGACATAATACTTATACCCATATTTTGGTTCTCTACTTCTAACTTACATTCTGTGAATATCTCAAAAGGTTCGGACTTGTGTTTCAACAGGAACATATGTCTGAATTTTGAGAGATCATCAGAGAATGTAATGAAGTACAAAGAACCGGTCTTGGCATGTGTAGACAGGAGACTTTCAAACATCAGCATGTATCAATCCCAAGAGTTCACTAACTCTTTCTCTGTTTCCAATAAACAGAGCTATGGTCATCTTATCTTTGTGATATGACCGGCAAGTTTCACAAGATGTAAATTCAAACAGATTTAAATATGCATCTAAATGTAACTTAGCAAGTCGGGTCGCATTGATATGACCTAGTCTACAATGCCTCGAGAAGGATTCATTCATTTCTGAACTCTTCCTCTCGTGTGTGTTCTGCATACTAAGAACTGTAGTTTGATTTAGAACGTCAATGCTTTTAGATAACGTGCCTGAACCGATCAACTCTTGATATAGGAAATGTTCAAAACATTATCCACCAATACAAAATTATATCCTTTCTTTACTAATAAAGAGACTGATATGATGTTGTATATCAGGTTCGGTATCTAATAACATTCGTTCAGAATCAATGTATTCTGGTAATACAGGGTGATAGTGACCAACAGACTTGGCTGCAACACTTGTACCATTTTCTGTCTCATGAAACTTATCGCCTATTCTCAGTTCTCTACCTTTCTGTAGCCCATGTAACAGATTACATATGCGGGATCCTGATCCGGTATCTCATACCCAGGACGTAAAGGATACTGAGAAACAGTTCTATGTAATGAACACACCCGAAGATGATGCATCAACATGCACATTCTTCGTTTGGGCGGCACGAGAATTCTGGTAATCCCCAATTTCCTGCTCTGTCTTATAAAAATTATAAGTTGCAGCGGGACCAACGTTCCCCAGCTCAGTATAACAAGCGGGTTCGGTCAATATATCCGTATTATTATCTTGATTAAGGCGTGATATGGTCGCTACCTGGAGAGAGAGAGAAGAAAACACTCAGCGTATGCTCTTGCAAGATTAGATTGGTTATCTAATATATCTAATCAGGATGTCTCCCACTGTTTTAATCAAATCTTCCTTCAAACCCTAAAAGGAAAGACTAGCCGGGATTAATTACACGCTACAAGTTCGCCAATCTTTCAGCCAGGCCAGTGCCGGTACTTTGAGGGAGGTCCTCCGTGCTTTCGTACGAACCTAATTAAAGTAAACCTCATTTTCCCAGGGGTGTAACCCCGTTAACACCTTTCTAGACACCTACTTGATCAGCTAATTGTAATGTGAAAAACTCTCCCAGGAGTAACTCTTACTCGCAGCGGGTATCGGGATCCAACTATCTCATAGAAGGTATGCAATCTCATTGCAAATTTCAACACTTGAAACTCCCAATAATATTTTACCCCTAGCAGCTATATGACCTTAACATAGTCAACAAATCATAAGTGCTAGTCATGTTCAACCCGTCATTTCCCGATTGAATTAAACCCACCCGCACGACCCTTAACATAGTCAACAAAGTCGCACGACTACCCTAATCCAATCGCATCATATGCTTATACAGATAAGCACTAATCAGCTACCGCACACTACGCCTTAACATAGTCAACAAACGTAGCACGAATACTAACTAGTACTTATCTGAAATGACGGAGGGCTACGACAGGTTTTTAAGAAAACCCTTTGCATAATGAACTTGATATCGTTGTAGAATCGAGTGATTTTAAATGGAATGTTTTTGAGGCCTTTTCTAGTTTTGCTAAAGAGGTCACTCCCGGTGAAGGGATCGTCGGCTCTTTCCTCATCGAATAAGGTGCAGGATATTTCACAAATATCGCTATGCAAAGCAAAAACTATAGAAACAATCAAAAGACAAACCAAGTTTGTAGCATCTGCTAGTTTCACTAAAGAGGTCACTCCCGGTGAAGGGATCTCGGCTCTTTCCTTATTGAATAAGGTGCTGGATGTTCTACAAGGAACACCGCTATGCAAAGCAAGAACTGGAGCAATCAGTTTTTAAACAAGTTTCTACAACATCTTAGGTTTCTTTTAGTTTCATTAATCTCATTAATGAAGTCCCATTTTTAATTATGCGTCACAAGCATCACATTTGAAACGAAATCTGCAATATAATATATATCTCATATATATAATATAAACATTCGTCTCAGGCAGTAATATGATCTCATCACAGAACATTGCAGCAGAAGAACATATATGAAATATTGGATATACTAGGACGTCTGTGTTTTCAATACGAGCCTGTATAAAACACGGATTCCACGGTCGTGATGAATAGCCAAACCCACATCCCTAGACCCCTATGAGAGCGGAAAGTAACACTGCCAATTCTAGGGTTAGGAGAACCGGTCTCGACTCCTCGAGATGGTCTCCCACTGGACCCTAGAACTCGGTTATTTGTGCTCCCCGCCTTGGGTCTACCTAATGCAGAAAAGTAAATAATATACAAAGGTGACATCATCCTCAGCCTGGAAGTGTCCCAATAAAAGAATATTACATACAAATGAATTTTACATGAATGAAAAAGAAAAACTCTCATCTCACATAAAACCCCCGGCTATTCAGAACACGACGATCCAATATAACATATCACAGCAATACATAAATCTCATATCATCAACGTAAGCAAGTATGCGTATCCCGATTGTCGTTGATGTATAGCAACGAAGCCGGCGATACACCACATACTACGCTTACGGTCACAGAAAAGAAAGTGTAAAACTACAACAGTTGGAATCCGCAACCTCCTTAGACATCGCATGCCTAACCAAATGAATTCCTTAGACATCGCATGCCTAACAATTATAAACCACGCATTTTAGTCTCATTATCGAAAACTCTTTTCAATATCAAGTCGGGCAATTCAACAAGATTCCCGACATTCTGATCGAATGCTCGTTGCAAACTTTCGTAGATGGCCGCACCCCCAGATGCCGTCGACGAAGTGCACTAAGGCAGAACACCGCTGCCGCGAGCACCCGAACGGATGCTTTTGGCGACGGGGTTCTTCTATAGTCTCTTGGTCGGATCTATGGGGCGTCGTTGTCTATTAAGTTTACCCGGCGAGTATCCGCGTACGCTACGTGATTGCGACGGACTTTTGATCGCATCAAAATTCCATGGCAACCGATCATCTAAGACTGAACTGCTAGATTTATAACATTCAAATTAGTTATCTCATAACTACTTGTGGATTCCAAATATTGTATCACATTCCAGACAAATAGACAATGTTAAACTTTCCGATCGAATAATCAAACACCCAAGTTTTCCCAAATAGCTCAACACTTGAGCGGAGTTCAAAAATATCCATCACATGCCACAGTACCGATGGTCCAGCCGTAGATGGGTCAAGCCAACGCCTCACATATGGCACGCCGTACTGTCACAAACCCTAAGGTTCAGAGGCAGTTCAAGACGGTCACATAATCGAGTTAAGGTTTGTTGTCTTCTAGAGGGTCCACCGCGTTACTTGCACGACTTAGAACGTTCTTAAACTACGGAAAAATCCAACACTTGGAAATTTTCCGCCAGGGGAAAAAGTGAGTTATTGATATCCGTTCGAACTTTTTAACACGTTCTAAAAATTACCCGGACAAACTAAACAAAGTTAAATTATCTGATCGAATCAATGAGTCCCCAATACAACCCTAGAAAACTCAACACTTGAGTGGAATTAAAATATTCCCAGAAAAAAATAACAAGAAAGGACCTAAGAATAAATATATGAAATACGAGGGACCAAATCATAATTTTGGCCGCGGTTCCGCGGTCATTTGAGCGCATTAATGGTCCGTACTTCACAGTAATTCTTAGTTTTTCCTGCTTTATTTTCTGAGTATTTTTAATCCATAAAACATCACATTTTTGAAAAATATCCAGAGAGGAGTTTATATCGGGGATTCGGGGTTCGATCGGACTTTAAACTTCGCCTAGACTTCGCCTAAAGCTCTAGCTTGGCTCTGATACCACTGTAGGATTGCTAGGCACGCTCACAAGGTTCTACGAGGCATCAACCATGCCCGATTAAAAAATTAGCCGTGCCGAACAACCCAAAGCCGGATCATTAAACTAGGGTTTAGGCGAAAATAAGCATGTTAAACTTTTTAACACTAAGTGAGAGGGATTACAACCTTTGTAGATCCGGTCCTTCACTTCTTAAGCTACGTGTTGAGGTCCCTTCGCTGCGATCATCGTGTTCCGGACTCTCGAGAGGCTTCACGAAGAGAAAGATGCAGTCTTGCTTCCGATCTTCGATAACAAAGATGATCTACCTTGAAGTTTCATTAACACAAGCTAACACTCACTAAATGAAGTGAACACTCTCATCTAAAGGGCAAGGATAGATGAGAATGATGAAGTAGGATTTTTTGCTCTCATTTGTTTTCTTATTCTCACTCATTTATCATCACAAAATCAAATCAAGAAAGCTTTTTCCCATGAAATGAAGAAGGAAGAAGAAGAAGAATAACAATTAGAATCCTTTTGTGATGAATAATGAAAAGATAAATGATGAATAATGCAACCATGGTCAACTTAACCCATGTAGAGAATTAACTAGGGCTAGGGTTTGGGTTGGGTTAAAAGTGAGTCACTTGAAAATATCAAGCATAATATCTTTTTCAAGACAAAAGAAAAGCTTCTAGAATCAACTAGAAGTCTTAACCCTAATCCAAACCCTAATCATGTTTAAAATCAACTAAACATGTTGCATTAGTTATCATATCATGTTACAATATTATATATCACATATATAATATTTATCATAACAAAAAAAATAATACATTTAACATATATCGCATATATATCAATGTATTACCCGAGTGAGAAAAATAATCTTTTAGTGAGCTAATATTAGTTAATGTAATTTAATATATCATATATATTATTAAACATTAAATTATCGAATCAACACTTGATCCGACAATCCGGCTATATCGCATATAACCGACTAATACGATGACCCGGCTATATAACATATACCCGGCCGATATCTCATATCGCGAGAATCCAATACGGTATCACATACCGCATTATCCTCGGTCCCGCACATATCACATATGTGCTCCTACTCCGTTTTGCCTGAGTCAAGAAACCTCTGTGTAGGACTCTAAAGAATCGTCAATACGCCGGCAGTAGGTGATGATCATATCAAACACCCACAAGCTGCAAGTGGTCAGCTAAACGTAACAGCTACCCAGGTATTGAGCACTCAGAAGATCAACAAGAAAGCCTGTACATTCTTCTGTCAATCCAATCAGTAACACTCCCGTACAGTCCGGTCTCGTCGTCTGATATGTCGCATATCTCGCCTAGGGGTGGTAAACGTCAAACCCCAGTAGCTCGATAAGTCGTGTCGATATGAGGTCTATAACAGTTCAAGAAACTACTGATAACACTTACCAGTAAATCTCAGCAACCCTGGCCAGGGATTTCCGGTTGTAGCCAATCAAACACAGTACAACATCAACTCCCTATACCGGGAGAGACGAATCCCCTCCTATCGCTCATTGCCTCCATGTGATTCGGGACTGTACCCAAATGCTGCCTTTTTGCACGCCCTCTTGGACGTGGTATGATGGAAATCAAAGCACAGTGGGAATCACACAAGACACTATGACGATCTCGGGTCAACAGACTACTCTGTACCAGTGTCACCGGAGAACTGCCATGTGACGTGAGGTATAATACCATCTGGGAGTTCTCGACGAGTCCGTCCAGTGTACCCAGTCTCTACTGAGCACCCATACACCATCCTTGATGTCAAACACCGATGTATATGGGATCATCCATCTCCCATCATATGGGTCAAGATGCGTATACGCTAGTCTACTCTGGTGTATCGATGCCCTGTCTCGATACACCCTCAACTAGGAACAGTTATAGGATCTACTCGTCGACTACCGTGGCCCCACTAGAATGATCTCATCATAGTCCCAGTAGTCGAGTACATATCCTAAGGGCTTTATCAATATGTAACATAGAGAAAATCAGAGTACATGTTATGATAAAGTACAACCAGATAGCATACTATCATGTCGAGCAAGAAAGTTCTCCCTATATACGTCCAAGCATCCATTACAATATACATCGTATGTACAGTAATGGCCTCTAGGGCATACATATAACTAACATAGTGGGCCGTCTTCGGGTACATGGTGGAGCCCGGTACGGTTCCCCTCGGCAATATGATCGCAGATGATATGCGATGAGCCTGGAAGGCGGGCAAGTACCTACCGGTGATAGTATTTGGACTCGGCGGTTATCGTGGGGATACCGACCGGAGTGATGTACGGACATGACGTCAGGGCCAGTCGTGGTGACAGCACCTGAGTTATGAGGATTTACGTGTCGATGCTAGACACGGGTATTCATGATGTTTCGGGTGTCGGTGTTTGACACTCAGGTTTTCCATGATTTCTACGTATCGTCGGTGGACATATGGGGTTGATATCCTCATACTTATACACACACACACACACACACATACCTACATACAGGTATATGTTTTCATGATATTTCGGGTGTCGATGTTTGACACTCAGATTCTATGAGACTTACAGGATGTGAGGGTCGATCTGAGGATGCGGTGCCTGAGGATTTGGGATTTGATGTGTCAGTGAGGGACACTGGTGTTTTTCAATGCTTATGATTTTTGCATGAGGTTTTATTATATCATCCCACACTCAGGATTATTTTTTATATGCATTGCTTCATATAGTTGTAGTAACCTGATGATGTACCTTTACATGATTTTTGCATATTCATATTGTCATACTTATGCTATCGGATTACATGTGATAGATTAATCGTTGTTTGTGCATACTTGCGATTACAATATGATGTTAATTACTATTCACGAGTTGGAAACTCACCCCCGTTGTGCCACAGTGTTTTGCAGGACTTACCCTCAGAGTAGTCGCGGCAGGGCGTCTTATCATCTTTACTTTTGCGGATACCGCTACGGTTGGCTGTGAGGCCTTTGCTTTTAGATGGGTTTGTGGTTATCCGTTTGTACATTGTATATCTTTTTGTTGGATCTAGTATTCTCCATCTACCACTTCTTGTATTTGACTTAGAGACGAGTTGTGAGGATTCGGTGTTGTATTATTATTTTGGTGACTTTGGGTGCCGTGCTCGTGGGAGCCGGTTGTTGAAAAGTTTTACTTCTTTATGCAGTTTTCTTTTATATTTCTTCGCTTCGGCGTCGTATATATGTTTTTGGTGTATGTCTCCGCCGTTGGGCATGATTTGCTCCCGTTTGGGATGCTTTATATATTATCTATGTTGTACCCGTTTTGGGGGCTAGTTTTTACAAAGGAGGTGCTGCCGAAATTTTCAAGAAAGAAAACTAAAGTTAAAGATTTTTACTTGAGATTTTAGGAATGTTTTAAACTATGTTTTTCTCCACTTATCCAGTTTTGGGTGGTTTAGATTTCTGGGTTTCGGCTTACTTAAATTACATACGCCTGTAGACGTTACGTGGTTTAAGAGCCGGTCACGTGCCTAATTTTGGGTCGTGACAAAGTTGGTATCAGAGCGCTAGATTTAACCTTAGTTCGAGTCTTGGTTTATGTGGGGTCTAGGGCGGATATAATTGGAACCTAGGCTTGACCTTACGAAACTTAGACTTGAACAAGGGGGTGTTAGACCTGAGCTTTCGTTTCATAGGCTGACCCAGATTGATGGAGTAGATAGCTTGAATAGAGTGACGTACCGTACGTATGTTCCGCGGCATATTTACGATATGATACTCCACTTAAGTGACCTTAGGATGTACATATCTTGAGACTGGTGATTCTCTTCGTTCCTTTAATTATACATCCATTGAGATACTTAATTTTATTCGCTTCCATGATCATACTCTCAGTGATTTGACTCCTCCTTATGATCATGTATCCATTTTGGGATCTATTGACTCTTTCATCCCTTTGATCTTTTTCGTCGATACTTGATTAAGGTTCCTTTCACCATGGTTTGAGCGCAGATTGAGCTGCTGCTGGTGATGCGGTCAGGGTGAGCTCGTCATGGACGAGGACTGACCATCGTGTTTCTGGTGACATGGGAACGTATCGATGTAGTGTTGTATAGTTGTGTCCCCTCATGTGAGATGAGTGTGCGGTTGTGTACCGGATGATCGGGCCTTTGTTAGAGGCTGCCTGTTGGGAGAGGACTGTTGATGTACAGCCTACCTCAAAGATTGTGATGTCATCTACCGTGGAGACAGATGACCCAGCCATTGCTGAGATTGATGTGAGGCCGCATCCAGAGCTTTCGAGCTTAGATCGCTGGAGCTTTTAGGCAGAGAGGCGACAGGTGATAGCTAGTCTATCTTGAGTTGTGAGACGAAGGTGATTCATCTGATTGATGCACCGACGCAGGCCCAGTTGAGTTGAAGATTTCCAGTGTGGAGAGTCTTACTCAGGTCTAGAGTAGACCGACCCAGAGATGACCGTTTATGTATCGTCTATCCTTGAGGATTGGGGGCATTGTTTAGCATGCGGACGAAGGGTGTTCACATGTCGTCTGGGCAGAGTTGAAAGGTTCGAACGAATGTCAGAAAACCCATTTTTCCAAGTTTAAAGTATTCAAAAGGACATGCAAGTGCTTCTGTGGACCCTCTAGAAGAATGAAACCCTAACTCGACGTGATGACCATGAAACCGCTTTTGAACCTTAGGGTTTGCGGCAGTTTAGCGGTGCCAACAGTGAGGCTTGGGTCTGCTCTTCTACGGTCGGTCCATAGGTACTGTGGCATATACCGAATATTATTAAACCGTGCTCAGGTGTTGAGTTCTCAGAAAATTTTGGGAATTTTGATGACTCGATCGAAAAGTTTAACGCCGTCCGGATATCCTGTGATAAGAGATCAGCAAAAAGACCAGCTTCGGATAAAGGACATCACCCAGGTGTGTTGTGAGTTGATCGAGAACGGATGAATATTGAGTACTCCTCCGATTGTTGGGACGGGTTCCCTAGGACGTGTTCGGATAGATATCTTCGATAGAGTGATGAAGATACCGTGTTCGTAGTTCGAGTCCGTGTGAGAGACTCCGGATTGACTGTAGCCGAGAACATTTGCAGTATGCAGATAGCATGATGCGACGCCAAGTGGACGATAATGAAGACGAGTGGAGCAAGAGGTTTTGCGAGATGTTAAAGAGCTGTTGTTACTCCCCGTTGAGATTAGAGATCACATATGTCTACAGAGGCGTTGAGATACGGCCAGTTTCCGAGGAAAAGTTGTGCTGAGAACGAAGATGTCCAGAGAACGAGAAAGATTATGTAAGAGTACCAGCCTCCGTATAGTTCGGCGTAGGCGAGATCGGAAGAGACCTTGAGCCGGTTCCTTCCATGACACTGCTGCAATAAGATTTGCACCGAGGATCAGATGTGTTACGTGTATTCTGAGGACCCAGAGACAGAGGATGCCAGACCGTGGGCAGGAGGCGAGCGGATGTTCTTGCTCTACCAGTTTGGGCGCACCGACTTTTTCTTCGACATTGTAGGAGGTGTACCTCAATGTCATTTGTTGCGATTTGCATTGTGATCCGAGTATCACGCTTATATCGGTTGGATTTTGTGTTTCATGATATTTTGTGCACCATGGCTGCACCTACTAGGTATTTACATTTTGTGCATAGTTGTTGCACTAGATATACGTTTTACACACTGTTGTATTGGTTCGTGATTTGTGCATATCTATTTGCACTTGATATTGATTTTGTGCCTTAGCTACACATGTTTATGATTTCGTGGATTTCATATAGTTGATTTGATATGTGCGTGTGGTACGCACTCGATTTGATTTTAGCACTCGGTATAGCTCATATGTGCTTGCAGTGCATTGATACGTGTTTTCTGTATGCAGTTGCACACTTTTATGATTTTTATACACCTTGGTACGCTCGCGTGGTTTTCATACGCATTTGAGTTATTGATGATATTTCGTGCACGGGATGCACATGATTTGATATTTCGTGTACTGGATGCACAGGATTGGTATTTTGTGCATTGGTTGCACTCGATTTATACCTTTGAGCATTCATTTTACCAGATTTGTGTTTTCGTGCACGTGCATACTTGATGTTCGTTTTCGTGCATGCTACTGCACTTGATGCTTATTACGGACCTGACGCGCTTGAGTTGAATTTCGCGCATGTTGAGCGCATGATATGAGATGTGATTGGTGCACAGCGGATGCACTCGATTGGGATTTTCGTTCGTGCATGAAAATTGCACTGGTTGAGATTTTCGTGCATTATAGATGCACTAGATGTTGTTTTCGTGCACACCTGTTGCACTGGACAGATGCTTTCGTGCATACCCGTTGGACTTATATTTGCTTTCGTGCATATTGGCACTTGTTTTTGGGTTTGATTTCCGTGCGCACCAGACGTACGTGATTGTTGGATACGCCTTATGAGGATGATTTTGCTTCTGAGCACTTTGTTTTCATGATGAGGCCCTATACTTTGTAGTACCCTAACTGTTAGTGTATATGCCTTAGGGGCCATTATTGTATCATACTAGCTTGTATATTACTTAATGGAAGCTTGGGATATTCACGGTTATATTAACAGTCTTGCTCAATATAGTAGTATGCTATTTAGTTTATATCTATCTTAATATGTGTATGTTTCTTTTTAACATATCGTGAATACATATTGATAAAGCCCATAGGATCTTGCTTGACTACCAGCGTTGTGGTGGCAGTCACACTAGTGGGAGATGGGTAGTCTACAAGCGCATCCTTTTTTAGGTCCCTAGTCGTAGGATTATCGAGACAAGGCATCGATACTCCAGAGTAGACTAGTGTATACGCTTCTTATCCCAGCAGGGGAGATGGTCTGTTCCACATCCATTAGTACGTTGTACTGGAGATAGTATGCAGGTGCTCGTTGGGTTACGGGTACACTGGATAGGACTCGCAGGGAACTGTTGGTTGGTATTATACCCGTCATCAGTTAACAGTTCCCAGGTGACATGAGTACAGTATAGTCCGTATCTTGACACTGCTGCTTCGTCTCCAGTGTGTTCCCACTGTTCTTAGATTGCTACTCTACCACGGTTCAATGGAGTCGTGCAAACAGGTAGCAGTTGCGTGCAGTCCCGAAGCACTTGTAGGTAGTGGCGGTTAGATAAGATTCGTCTCTCCCGGTATTGGGAGTTGATATCGCGCTTTGTTTAGAGAGCCATTACGCAAAGTCCCTGGCCAGGGCAAGCGAGATTTACTGGTAGGTTTTCCAGTAGCTTCTCAAGGTGTAATGGGCTTCACTCCGACACGACTTATACCGCTTTTAGGAGACTGACGCTTGCCGCCCCCCTAGGCCCGATATGCGATAGTCTCAGACGAACAGACCGGACTGTACGGAGATTGTCACATCAGGCTCAGTAGGAGTTCGGATGGGTTTCCTCATCGGCCTTCTTATTGACATCTACCTGGGGACCGTTACGTACAGCTAGTACCGCTTGCGGCCTGTGGTTAAACCCACTGCCAGCGTAGTATCGAGTCTTTAGAGTCCCACACAGAGAGTTTCCCTACTTCAGGTGAAACGATATAGAGATCGTATGGTTTTACGACAGGGTTCGGACACATACGTGTATTTATGCACGTACGATGTTCGAACAGATAATACTAGCGGGCTTTAGTTTATGCCAGATTCTAATATTGGATTATTGGATTTATACAGTCTCAATATTTCCGTGTTTTTACGGATGGGAAGGGCATTCTCGTAATTAGTCGAGAAGCTTCTGGAAGAAAGATGAGATGGAGAGCTTAGGAGTAATTTGCATTAAATGAATCTGTGACTCATGAAGTGATTCATCCAAATGAGTTAATGAACCATTTATTGCTTAATGACTCATGAGATGATTCATTCATTTGTATTAAATGAAGCATGGTTGTAATTATCTATATGATTTATTTGATAATTATTATGCTTCATTATTGTTAGGTCCACGTTACCCACCCCGGTCCTTTCGGGGAGGCGGAATAGGTAAAACAAAAAAATTTCCTAACTAGGTAACATGGACCGTACAAGAAGGATCGTTGCTAAACATGAACTAACAAAAATTCTACAAGTTCTAACTACTATGTTTAATGGTTATACTTTGGTCTTGAACTCCTTCTCTTCTTGTTGTTGTTCTTCCTCTTGCTTGCTCCTTGTAGTTGCTTGAACGGATCCTCCTTGTCGTCTCCTCTTTGCCATAGATGGATCCACCCGAGGGTCTCGAAATTGAGCTCCAATCTCAAACTAAAGATGACTAAGGTGTTTGGTTTGCTAAACCTAATAGCTTAGATTGAGTAGAGAAGAGTGATGGTGGTTTTGTCTCAAAGGTTCATGATTTCCAACTCATGGAATACTTGAACCTTGTGAGAGGAAGAGGAAGAGGGAGAGCTTTCTTTCTAGGAGAGAGAAAGAGAATGATAGAATGACCTCTCATAATCCAACCCCTTCTCACAAAAGTGAGAATAATGATAATAATAATAATAATTAAGTATATGGTGATGGTTAGTTTCAATGACCATTGTCATTTCATGCTATTATTGCATTTTGCAAATAACAAGCAAGCAAAAGTCTTACCCATGAAATGATAGCCATGAAATGATGATGGTCAACAAGTCCAAAATGGTCAACCGGTCAACAAAGTCAACAAGTCAACAAAAGTCAAACTTTCAACTCAACCATGGCACAATAATACTTAATTAATATTATTAATCATATATCATATTCTCATTAGGGTTTAAAGAAAACTCAATGGTCAACAAGTCAACCAAAGTCAAATGGTCAACAACCCTAATGAGAATCCTCTGCCTCTGCCTCTGTCAGCTGTGCATACACACCAGCATCCGTGCTCTAAGGAACACGAATAAAATGAGACAAAACCAATCTCAAAACAATTACTAGGATCTGGCTTAAACCAAAGCCCGCTAGTAACTACTGTCCGGACACCAAACGTGCACAAGTGCGTGGATGTGAACGAACCCCGTCGCAAAACCATGCAACCTCTACTCTATTTTGCCCAAAGGCGAGTAACCCTCTGTGTGGGACTCTAAAGGCTCGACACTACGCTGGCAGTGGGTTTAACCACAGGCCGCAAGCGGAACTAGCTGTACGTAACGGTCCCCAGGTAGATGCCGATATGAAGACTGATGAGGTGAACCCATCGAACTCCTACTGAGCCTGAATGTGACACTCTCCGTACAGTTCGGTCTGTTCGTTTGAGAATATCGCATGGCGGGCCTAGGGGGCGGTAAACGTCAGTCCCCTAATAGCGGTACAAGTCGTGTCGGAGTGTAGCCCAGAACACCCTAGATAACACTGGAAACCTACCAGTATATCTCGCTTGCCATGGCCAGGGACTTTATGTAATGGCTCTCCTAGACACAGCGCGATATCAACCCCCAATACCGGGAGAGACGAATCCTGTCTAACCGTCACTGCCTCCAAGTGCTTCGGGACTGCACCCAACTACTACCTGTTTGCATGACTCAGTAGAGCCGTGGTAGGGTAGTAATCTAAGAACAGTGGGAACACACTCGAGGCGAAGTGACAGTGTCAAGTCAGCGGACTAAGCTGTACTCATGTAACCTGGGATCTGTTAACTGACGACAGGTATAATACCAACCAACAGTTCCCGACGAGTCATGTCCAGTGTACTCGTAACCTAATGAGCACCTGCATACTATCTTCAGTACGACGTACTGATGGCTGTGGGACAAACCAACTCCCCTGCTGGGAAGAGAAGCGTATGCACCAGTCTACTCTGGAGTATCGATGCCCTGTCTCTATAATCCTACGACTAGGGACCAAAATAAGGATGTGCTTATAGACTACCCAGCCCCCACTAGTGTGATCGCCATCACAACGCCGGTAGTCAAGCAAAAATCCTAAGGGCTCTACCAATATGTTTTTAGCGATATGTTAAAAGAAACATATACACATATTAAGATAGAAACAAACCAAGTAGCATACTACTATATCGAGCAAGATTGTCGTAAAACCATATATATATCCCAAGCCTCCAAAATGTATTATACAAACAAGTACTATACAATAATGGCCTCTAGGGCATACATATCTAACAATCTCCCACTTGCACTAAAGGCCAGCAATTGGTGTACCGCATACCCAACGTCTGCACTAAGGCCAGCTGCCGGCGTACCGCATACCCAATAGCTCAAAAAGTCGCTCGAACTGTGTTTGAGGGAGGGCTTTCGTGAATGGATCCGCTGTGTTGTCTTTTGTGTCCACTCTTCGTACCTCGATCTCCTGGCGATCAATGATCTCCCTGAACAGGTGATACCGCCTTAAGATGTGTCTGGATTTCTGATGTGACCTTGGTTCCTTCGCTAAAGTTATAGCCCCATTGTTATCGCAATACAAAATTATTGGGTCAACATTGGATGGAACCACCTGAAGTTCACCAATGAACTTCTTCATCCGGACCGCCTCTTTTGCGGCATCGCTTACAGCAATGTATTCAGCCTCCATCGTCGATTCTGCGACGGTATCCTGTTTGGAACTCCTCCAACACACCGCCACTCCATTGAGGGTAAACACAAAACCCGAGACAGACTTTCTGTCATCTTTGTCACTCTGGAAACTTGAATCGGTAAAGGACTCGACCCTGAGGTCTCCATTACCGTAAACCAGGAACATATCCTTAGTCCTTCTCAGGTACTTGAGAATGTTCTTCACTGCCGTCCAGTGGTCCTCACCTGGGTCTGACTGATACCGGCTCACCACGCTCAGCGCGTAAGCTACATCTGGTCTTGTACATAGCATCGCATACATTATAGATCCTATCGCCGAAACGTAGGGCATAGTGCTCATGCGAACCCTCTCCTCGTCAGTCTTAGGAGACATATTCTTGGAGAGGGTAATTCCATGCAATGCGGGTATGTTACCGTGCTTGGAATCTTCCATACTAAATCTCTTTAGTACGGTCTCTATGTACCTGGACTGCGAAAGTCCCAGCAGTCTCTTGGATCTATCTCTGTAGATCTTGATCCCCAGAATGTATGAGGCATCACCCAGGTCCTTCATGGAGAACCGTTGTGACAAAAATAGCTTGACCGATTGTAGCATAGGAATGTCATTTCCTATCAAAAGAATGTCGTCCACGTACAAGACGAGGAACACGACAGTTCGTCCTACAATCTTCTTATAGACACAAGGTTCATCTTCGTTCTTGATGAAATCAAATTCCTTGATTGCCTCATCAAAACAGATGTTCCAGCTCCGCGATGCCTTCTTTAATCCATAAATGGATTTAAGCAACTTGCACACCTTCCCGCTGCTCCCACTCTGATCCATGTAAACGCACTCTTCCAAACAGCCGTTCAGAAAAGCCGTTTTAACGTCCATCTGCCAGATTTCATAGTCATGGAAGGCAGCAATAGCAAGTAGGACCCGAATGGATTTAAGTATAGCCACTGGAGAAAAAGTTTCGTCATAGTCCACACCAGGTCTTTGACGAAAACCTTTTTCAACGAGTCTAGCTTTATCGGTTTCCACCTGGCCATCTACACCAAGTTTCTTTTTGTAGATCCATTTGCATCCAACGGGTTTTACCCCAGGTGGAGCAATATCCAAGGTCCACACTTTATTGGTGTACATGGACTCCATTTCGGATTGCATTGCTTCCAGCCACTTATCAGAGTCCCTACTGATAATGGCATGCCTGAAACTGGTAGGGTCATCTTCTTCCAAGATGCAATCCTCTCGATCCCCGTCTAAGAGAAAACCGTAGTATCTCTCGGACGGATGAGAAATCCTACCAGATCTGCGGAGTGGCTGAGGTTCATCTGGGGTTATTGAATCCAGTGGTCCCTCCAAATTTTCAGTTATATTTTGTGGTTGCTGAATTTCTTCCAGTTCTACCGAACTCTCACTAGTTTCTTTTGCAAGAAACTCCCTTTCTAAAAAGGTAGCGTGATGAGATACAAACACCTTCTGTTCCTCAGTTTGGTAGAACAGATATCATAGTGAGTCTTTAGGATATCCCACAAATTTACATAGAACTGACCGTGCCTCTAGCTTGTCCGGTTTCTGTGTTTTCACATAGGCCGGACAACCCCATATCTTAATAAATTTAAGACATGGCTTCTTACTGCTCCATATTTCATATGGAGTTTTAGGCACAGATTTGGACGGAACTTGATTCAAAAGGTATGCCGCTGTCTGAAGCGCATGTCCCCAAAATTAAAGAGGCGACTCGGCATTACTCATCATAGAGCGAACCATATCCAGTAGGGTACGATTCCTCCGCTCCGATACACCGTTGTGCTGTGGTGTATAAGGAGGAGTAAGCTGAGAGAGAATACCATTCTCTTTTAAGTAATCTAGGAATTCCGTGCTTAAGTACTCCCCTCCTCTATCAGACCGGAGGATCTTGATACTTTTACCAGTCTGGTTCTCTACTTCGTTTCTGAATTCCTTGAATTTCTCAAAAGCTTCAGATTTGTGTTTCAACAGATACACATATCCGAACCTAGAGAGATCGTCAGTGAATGTGATGAAGTACGAGAACCCACCCCTTGCATGTATAGACATCAGACCACATACATCACTGTGTATGAGTCCCAAGAGCTCTGCTGCCCTTTCTCCATGTACGGTGAACAGAGATTTGGTCATCTTTCCTTTGAGACAAGACTGACAAGTTTCATAAGATGAAAACTCGAACGTATCCAAGAGTCCATCTTTATGCAACTTACTTAGTCTTTTCTCTCCGATATGACCAAGTCTACAATGCCACAAGTAGGATTCGTTCGTATCTGAACTCTTCCTCTTACGTGTGTTTTGTACATTGAGAACTGTATTCTGATTTAGAACGTAGATACCATTACACAGTGTACCTTCTGCAACCAGTACCTTATGAAGGTAGATGTTCATGATATTTCTATCAAGAACAAAGTTATATCCATCTTTATCGAGTAAAGAAACTGATATGATGTTGCAAACCATGGAAGGTACATAGTAGCAATCGTTCAAAATCATAGTATTGCCATTTGGCAACACAAGGTGATATTCACCGACGGTTGCAGCATTAACTTATGCTCCGTTCGCTACTCTGAGTGACATATCACCAGGTACAACTCTCCTACTTTTTCTCAGTCCCTGCAATAGATTAGAGATATGAGATCCTGATCCGGTATCAAGTACCCAGGAGGTAGGGCTGACCGTAAAGCAGTTCTCAATTACAAGAACACCTGAAGTAGATGCAAAACCATGCTTCTTCTTCAACTGGATATCCTTGGAATCCATACAATCCTCTTTCCCTTGCTCATACTTATGACTGTTGTCGTAAGTTAGAGTCGAACCAACGTTCCTCAGCCCCGAATAAGAATTCGGATCGGTCAAGCGATACATTTTATTATCTTGATTACGGCGTGAAATGGTTGCTACCTGGAGAGAGAGAAAAGAAACACTCAGCGTGCGCTCTTGCAAGATTAGATTGGTTTATTGATTTATCTAATCAGGATGGCTCCCACTGTTTCCTCAAATTCTTCTTCAAACCCTAAAAGAAGAACTAGTCAGGATTAATCGCACGTCACAATACTTGCTTAACCTTTCAGCCAGGCTAGTGTTGGTACTTCGAGGGAGGTTTTCCAACGCTTTCGCGAAGTTCCTTAATTAAATAACCTCTTTTCCCAGGAGGCGTAGCCCCTCTAACACCGTTCTAGACGCCTACTTGGTTTATAGCATTGATTGTTAAGTGAAAAAATCTCCCGAGAGTAATCCAACACATCAGTGGGATCGAGATCCAACTATCATTGTGCGATGACCTAGATGGAATCCATTCTAGTCACCACACTCCAGAAGGTATGCTGAATCTGCAAGTTTCAGTTTCTTTAGAAACTCCCGATATGGATTTTTGCCCCTAGGACCCAAGTGACCTTGACGAATAATCAACAAATCAAAAGGTCCTAGTCAAGTTCAACCCGTCGTTATCCAGGATTGTATTAGACCCGCCCGCATGATCCTTGACGAGTAATCAATAAAATCATGCGACCGTACTAACCAATCGCATCTATCAGTGCAACAGAGAATTATTACTTAGCTACCATTCACTGTGCCTTGACGAATAATCAACAAACGCAGCACGAATACTAAGTATTAATTTTCTGAAACGACGGAGGGCTACGGCTGGGTTTTTGGCGAAAAACCCGTTAACGTAATGAACTTGATGTAGTTGAAGGAACATGATAGCCTTTTTGAAAATATAGTGGAGAAAAACTCTTGCTAAAGAGGTCACTCCCTGTGAAGGGATCTCGGCTCTTTCCTCGTCGAATGAGGTGCAGGATATTCCAAACTGAATACCTCGATGCAAAGCAAGAATAATCGACTATAGTGAAGTTATTACCCTGACGCAAACTTTTTGTCCAAGGGGTCACTCCCGATGAAAGGATCTCGGCCCTTGCCTCGTCGACTGAGGTGCTGGGCATTCATAACCGAATACCTCTATGCAAAACAAAAGAGAGCGTCCTTGCAATAACAGCTTTTTGAAAAATTATTCCAACAACGTTCTTTTTAGGTTTGTTTTCTTGCATTAATTTAATGCGTCCCATCAGTTAATCCTACCATTGCAGAAAACAACGAAAATATGACGTACGCTTATGCCATCCACATTCGCCACGGGGCCCCGTCATTACCCGTTAGGTTACTTAACTAACGACAGAGCGGGGGCTGGACTAGCGCGGATGCAAAACATAAGCAACGCCTAAATAGATATCATATAGATATATACGCATTCGTCAGATGCAATGATAGACATTCCAGATCACAGATGAACACATTGGATATACTAGGAATCCGCATTCCGTACGAGCCTGTAACGAAGAGCGGATTACACGGTCGCGATGAATAGCCAAGACCCCACTCTAGACCCCTATGGGTGCGGCAAACTACCCGCCAAGTACCCGAAGCGAAGCAACCTCCCTCAACACCATGAGTAGGCCACTCGGCACTTCGAGATACCCGGTAGTTTGTGCACCCCACCTTGGATCTATCCTAGGAGCAAAAACAGTAAAAGAAATTATACAATGACGGCTACAACCCCATCCCGGTTGTGCGTCCATATAAATAATATTACATCAATTTACATATTACATGAATTGAAAGATAAAGAAAACTCTCATCTCACAACCCCCGGCTATTCATCCGCGACAGTCCAATGAATTCATATACACATACCATCAACATTACAGATCACAGATATGTATAACCTCCACTAATCGACGTATAGCGATTAGCAGACGTTCAATACATATATCACATAACAGATATAACCCGTTAGCTAAAGTCTTTAGAAGTTCGATCAAAATACGGATTTTAAACCACCCCAAAAACAAGTTTTGCTTTCTGTAAAATCTGGGCAGAAAAAACATATTGTAAAAATCCCAAAACACCCCATTGAACATACTGCAGGAAAAATTTCCCACGACCGAGTCAACTCGGCCGCGGATCCGCGGCGGGAGCACGCTCCTGCCGCGGTTCCGCGGCGCTTTGACCGAGTTAGTGGACCATTTTTCTTGCTTGTTCTTTAAAAACCCTGAGCCGATTTTTAGTACATGATTTATTATTTTTTGAACAGAAAACAAAATCGGCAGAAAGTTGATATTTCAGGCATGTTTTGTGATTTTTTCTCCGATCGAACTTCTAGTTACTTTGCTAACATGTTACATAGTGTTTAGCTAGGATCCGATACCAATGTTAGGTCCACGTTACCCACTCCGGTCCTTTCAGGGAGGCGGAATTGGTAAAACAAAATTTTTTCCTAACTAGGTAATATGGACCGTACAAGAAGGATCGTTGCTAAACATGAACTAACAAAAATTCTACAAGTTCTAACTACTATGTAGAATGGTTATACCTTGGTCTTGAACTCCTTCTCTTCTTGTTGTTGTTCTTCCTCTTGCTTGCTCCTTGTAGTTGCTTGAATGGATCCTTCTTGTCGTCTCCTCTTTGCCATAGATGGATCCACCCGAGGGTCACGAAATTGAGCTCCAATCTCAAACTAGAGATGACTAAGGCGTTTGGTTTGCTAAACCTAATATCTTAGATTGAGTAGATAAGAGTGATGGTGGTTTTGTCTCAAAGGTTCATGATTTACAACTCATGGAACACTTGAACCTTGAGAGAGGAAGAGGGAGAGCTTTCTTTCTAGGAGAGAGAAAGAGAATGATAGAATGAGCTCTCATAATCCAACCCCTTCTCACAAAAGTGAGAATAATGATAATAATAATAATAATTAAGTATATGGTGATGGTTAGTTTCAATGACCATTGTCATTTCATGCTATTATTGCATTTTGCAAACAACAAGCAAGCAAAAGTAATACCCATGAAATGATAGCCAAGAAATGATGATGGTCAACAAGACCAAAATGGTCAACCGGTCAACAAAGTCAACAAGTCAACAAAAGTCAAACTTTCAACTCAACCATGGCACAACAATACTTAATTAATATTATTAATTATATATCATATTCTCATTAGGGTTTAAAGAAAAGTCAATGGTCAACAAGTCAACCAAAGTCAAATGGTCAACAACCCTAATGAGAATCCTCTGCCTTTGCCTCTGTCGACTGTGCATACACACCCGCATCCGTGCTCCAAGGAACACGAATATACTGAGACAAAACCAATCTCAAAACAATTACTATGATCTGGCTTAAACCAAAGCCCACTAGTAACTACTGTCCGGACACCAAACGTGCACAAGTGCGCGGATGTGAACGAACCCCGTCGCAAAACCATTCAACCTCTAATCTATTTTTCCCAAAGGCGAGTAACCCTCTGTATGGGACTCTAAAGGCTCGACACTACTCTGGCAGTGGGTTTAACCACAGGCCGCAAGCGGTACTAGCTGTACGTAACGGTCCCCAAGTAGATGCCGATAAGAAGACTGATGAGGTGAACCCATCGAACTCCTACTGAGCCTGAATGTGACACTCTCCGTACAGTCCGGTCTGTTCGTCTGAGAATATCTCATGGCGGGCCTACGGGGCGGTAAACGTCAGTCCCCTAATAGCGGTACAAGTCGTGCCGGAGTATAGCCCAGAACACCTGAGATAACACTGGAAACCTACCAGTATATCTCGCTTGTCCTGGACAGGGACTTTGTGTAATGGCTCTCCTAGACACAGCACGATATCAACCCCCAATACCGGGAGAGACGAATCCTGTCTAACCGTCACTGCCTCCAAGTGCTTCGGGACTGCACCCAACTACTACCTGTTTGCACGACTCAGTAGAGCCGTAGTAGGGTAGTAATCTAAGAACAGTGGGAACACACTCGAGGCGAAGTGACAGTGTCAAGTCAGCGGACTAAGCTGTATTCATGTCACCTGGGAATTGTTAACTGACGATAGGTATAATACCAACCAACAGTTCCCGACGAGTCCTGTCCAGTGTACTCGTAACCTAACGAGCACCTGCATACTATCTCCAGTACGACGTACTGATGGCTGTGGGACAGACCAACTCCCCTGCTGGGAAGAGAAGCGTATGCACCAGTCTACTCTGGAGTATCGATGCCCGGTCTTGATAATCCTACGACTAGGGACCAAAATAAGGATGTGCTTATAGACTACCCAGCCCCCACTAGTGTGATCGCCATCACAACGTCGGTAGTCAAGCAAAAATCCTAAGGGCTCTACCAATATGTTTTTAGCGATATGTTAAAAGAAACATATAAACATATTAAGATAGAAACAAACCAAGTAGCATACTACTATATCGAGCAAGATTGTCGTAAAACCATATATATATCCCAAGCCTCCAAAATGTATTATACAAACTAGTACTATACAATAATGGCCTCTAGGGCATACATATCTAACAATTATATACATAATGAGTTATATTTTCATTTCATAATTACAAACACTTTCTCTCTTTTCAAGCTCTCTCTCTTCAAAGACCTAACCCTAATCCTCTCATGTGTTGAGATCCCAAAGGTTAGAAAGACTAATAGATCCCTAATCCATCTCTATATCCTCTAGGTTACCTTGATTAGCAGTCATAGCCACCTAGTTATCTCAAGTGAGAGGTTAAAACTTGGAGAAGGAACTCTTGGGTGGATCTTCTATCACATCGAGGAGGCCGACGAGGAGGTGAACAACAAGAACAAGAAGGACTAGAATCTTGAGGTATAATCATCTATCATAGTAGTTATTCACTTCTAGATAGTTGTTAGTTAGGGTTTAGCAAAGATCCTTAAAATTAGTCGATATTAACTTAAACAAAATGATAGTTTTACCTATTCCGCCTCCCCGCATCATGTGGGGTATCTAACATCGACTTACAGTAGTATCAGAGCCTAGCTAAACCATAACTAACATATTAGCAAAGTCGTTAGAAATTCGATCGCAAAACGAACCCGAAAAAACATCATTTTCACATAGTTTCTGCCGTTTTTAAAACGGGGTCTAAAAGTTTTTCAGGGACCCTTAAAAATACAAGCAGGGTTTTTTTAAGAATTGTGAAGAAAATTGGGACTGTGAATAGGCCATACCACCGCGGAACCGCCACCGATCCAAGCGATCCGCCGCGGATCCGCGGCCGAGCTGACACTGAGTCAACCCAAATTTGCTCAGTAATTCTTCTTTGTTGATGTTGTATTTTCTGGGATGATTTGTTTCTGCTCAGGTTTTATGTGCACAGAGAAATGTTTGGAGTAGATTCATATATGTTTCTTGATCGAAATTCTAAGATGTTTGGCTGACTGGATTATATATGTATTGTGTTTAATGTGTTCGTAAACCTCCCCTAACTGCTAGTATGTCGGTTAGCAGGGGTTTGCACATTTCTGTAATGGTTTTTACTGGTTTGTGAATGTGGACTCGTTGGATTGTCATGAATTGATAGCCGGGGATGTGAAACGAGCGTTTCTTTCATTCAAATGTAAATTGTAATTTGTTGTAATATTCTTTTGCGGGGCACATCCGGGTTGAGGTTGTAGCCACCGTTGTATTATTTCATTTACTGTTTTCTGCTCCTAGGATAGACCCAAGGTGGGGTGCACAAACTACCTGGTACTTTGAAGTGTTTAGTGGCATACTCACGTCGTTGAGGGAGACCTCTTCACTTCGGGTACTAGATGGGTAGTTTTCCGTACCCGTAGTGGTCTAGGGTGGGGTTTTGGCTATTCATCGCGACTGTGTAATCCGTCTTTCTTTGCAGGCTCAAAAGGAATGCGGATTCGTAGAAAATCCAATATGTTCATCTGTGATCTGGAATGCCTATTATTGCGTCTGATGAATGTACAATATCTATATATGATATCTATTAGGCGTTACTTATGTTTTACACCCGCGCTAGCCCAGCCCCCGCTCTGTCGTTAGTTAAGTAACTTAACGGGTGAATGACGGGGCCTAGTGGCGAATGCGGATGGCATAAGAGGACGTTGTATTTTCGTTGTTTTCTGCAATGATAGGTTAATTGATGGGACGCATTATATTAATGCAAAGAAAATAAACCAAAGTTGAATCGTTGGAACAGTTTAAAAGAAACCACTCGGTTATTTTAAAACAGAAGATATTTTTTTAATTGCGGAGCTTAAACCACTCCTTTTAAAAGCTATCAGGTTCCTTCGATCATATCAAGTTCACTACGTTCACGGTTTCGCCAAAACCATTCGTATCCCTCTGTCATTTCATTTGGGTATTCAGTAGTATTCAAGCTATGTATTTTGACCAACGCCAAGGCATAGTGTTTGGTAACTGCTGGGTATTCATTTGTTGCATAGATAGATGAGTTAGTTTGGGACAGTCGTGCTGCCATTTGGCCAACGTCAGGGGTATGTACGGATGGGTTCAAATTAACAAGATAAAGATGGGTAGAACTTGACAAGTGACTTATGACATTTTGACCAACGCCAAGGTCATAAGAGCATGGGGCAAATTTATATCGGGAATTTCTAAAGAAACTGAAATTTGCTAAGAGTTGCATACCATTTGGAGTGTGATAATTTTGGTAGGATTCCTTCAGCTTTATCATATGATGATATTTGGATCTCGATCCTACTGTGAGTATATGCTACTCATCAGGAGATTCTTTCACTTAACGATCAATGCTATAAACCAAGTAGGTGTCGAGAAAGGTGTCAGCGGGGCTACGCCCCCAGAGAAAAGAGCTTATTTGATTAAGGAACTTCGCGAAAGCATCGTAAAACCTCCCTCGAAGTACCGACACCGGCCTGGCTGAACGGTTAAGCAAGTATTGTACGGTGAGAATAGTCCTGACTAGTTCTTCCTTTTTGGTTTGAGGAGTGATTCGAGAAACAGTGGGAGCCATCCTGTTTAGATAAACTAAAAACCACTCTAAACTTGCAAGAGCATCATGCTAAAGTGTTCCCTCTCTCTCTCTCATTGCAGCGACCCAGAACATGACAGGCCTTAAGTTATTATTAGATAAAAATATTTTGACAGGGCCAAACTATAAAGATTGGTTCCGGAATATTAAGATGGCAATTACCTATGACAAATTGGGGTATGTCCTTACTACTAAGGCCCCTACCGTCCCAGGTTCTGAATCTAGTGTCGCGGATAAGGAAATCCACAAGACCTGGGAGATAGACTGCGCGAAAGCCAAATGCATCGTGCTTGCCTCTATGAATAATGAAGATCAGAGGAGGCACGAGAATATGGACCTTGAATCCATATTTTTCCACACCAAGGAACTGTATGGAGAGCAATCTCGTATAGCTAGATACGAGACCTCGAAGAACTTGTTTCAGTCGAGGCTGTCCGTCGGATCATCTGTAGGGGAACATGTCCTTAAGATGATTAGCTATATTGAAGAGCTCGCAGACCTCGGGACAACATTAGAGAACGAGCTGTATACAGACTTGATTCTCCAGTCCCTTCTTTCCACCTACACCCAGTTTATCTTGAATTTTAACATTCAAGGTAAAGAAGTTGAACTTCCAGAACTCCTTAACATGTTGAGGAGTGCAGAGGGCACCTTGCAGAAAGCAAGGAAAACACCAACTATGTTTGTTCGCGGTGCTTCCTCTTCCATGTCCAAGTGTAAGTGCACGGCGGCGCCCCGGCCGTTAATCCGACGCCGGAATGCGGAAACGATAATTTTATGAAACTTGTAAACCGGCACCACCGCGCACTATCAAACCCAGATCGAGCCATTAACATAATCCTAGCTAACAAGAGAATTGGTAGAGAGATATACCGAGTGATCCGTGTCCTTCGGTCTTCTCGTCGTCGTCCCGATCTCCCCGCGGAATCTCCGGTCTTCAACTCCTCGTCGGAAGGGCACCACTTCGCCGGGTTCTTTTACGGGCTCCTACCTCTGGGCCGAGGCAACTCGGGCACGAAGTTGACGAGCCGACGTGCCTAAGAGTGCTGTAGGTTGACTGTAGAACTCTATGTCTCTTTGGGGTTGTGGAAGTTGTCATAATGTGGAGGAAATGAGATGTGGAATTTTTGTGGTGAACATGGGGATTTTTAGCAAGCATGAAGAGAACCAAAAATCCCCACCAAAAATTTCAGCCCCCCTCTAATGTGGCCGGCCTCTTTTCCTCAAGGGAGAGAAAAAAATGAAAGAGAGAGAGAGAGAGTTTCAATAATGCAAGAGAGAGAGAAGAGTCATGATGAGAAGAGATGATCACTAATCAAAACCAACACTCAAACAACCATCATAACCCATAAAAGTCAAGTAATGATGAAGTCAAGAAGTCAAGGTCAAACAAGAGCTATCATGAAGAAATAATATGCAAAGACCACCTCCCACAATGCTTATTTTCACAAATGCAAATAAGCCCTCCTCTACCATTTTTCCAGCCAACGAAAGATACAAAGAAAAATGGCCGAAACGGAAAGCAAACTGGCAACTTCGGAAAACTGATCCCGTAATAAATTACAGGAAAACCCCGCTACTGTATATACATACCCGCATTTGTATTCCGACCGAAATACAAATACAATGAGACAAATCTACACTGTACTATACTAGGATCCGGCTTAAACTAAAGCCCGCTAGTATAATCCGTCCGATCATGATCCGTGCAATACCGCACGTATCTGATCGAACCCTGCCATATCTCCATACGGCCTATACAGCGTTTCGCCCGAAACTTGAGAAACTGTTCTGTGGGGGACTCTAAAGACTCGTCAATACTTTGGTTGTGGATTTAACCATTAGCACGTCAGAGGTATTAGCCGATACGTAACAGGCTACCAGGTATTGACCAAAAGGGACGTCGATGAGCGAACTCATCCTGACACCCTACTGAGCCTGTCAGTGACAATATCCGTACAGTCCGGTCCGTTCGTCTATGAGCATCGCATGGCGGGCCAGGGGGTTGGTAAAAGTCAGACCCCCAAAAGAGGTACAAGTCGTGTCAGAGTGTAGCCCAGAACACCCTGAGATAATACTGGAATACCTACTAGTAAATCTCCTGCCTTGGCCAAGGACTTCGTGTAATGGCTCTCCGAGACACAGTGCGACCTCACCCCCAATACCGGGAGAGACGAACCCCTGCAGATCCGCTCACTGCCTCCATGTGGCTCGGGACTGTACCCAACTAAAACCTGTTTGCATGTCTCCTTTGAGCATGGTAGGGTAGTAATCAAAGTACAGTGGGAACTCACACGAGACAAATGACGATCTCAGGTCGATGAACTAACCTGTACACATGTCACCAGTGAACTGCTATCTGACGTCAGGTATAAGACCAACTAGCATGTTCCCGGCGAGTCCTGTCCGGTGTACTCATAACCCAATGAGCACCTGTATACATCTTAGGTGAACCAACTGACACCAGTGGCTTATGAGACCGGCCACCGCCCCTCGTCGGGGTCTCGACTGTATACACTTGTCTACTCAGGAGTATCAATGCCCTGTCTCAAAACTCCCACGACTAGGGACCTTTTAAGGATGTGCTTATAGACTACCAGCTCCCACGTATATGATCGCCCTCATACTGCTGGCAGTCAAGCAAGAATCCTAGGGGCTCTATCAACGTGCAATAGTGACCTGTAAGGTCACCTAAAGCAGTACACGATGATAAAGATAAACCAGATAGCATACTATCATCTTGAGTAAGACTGTCCTACTGGGACAGGTCCTCCCTCAATCATTGCAATCACGTGCCTGTGATCCAATAATTGACTCTGAGGGCACTATCTCCAACAATCTCCCACTTGCACTCAAGGCTAATTATTGCGATGTCGCATACTCACAGCCCGTGTAATACCGAACACCCAACTCCTTTACTAGTCAGTTTCACAAATCCCGTTTGCAAAACCATTGCGTTCGAGGAATAGCCTCAGCGAGTAGATCCGCTTTGATGTTTCTTTCTATATCTCTCTATATCTCAAGTTCGCGGAGAAAGCCATCTCCCAAAATGAGCAATACCTGTCTTAGAATGTGTCTGGATGTCTGATGGGACCTAGCTCATAAATGAACTCCAAATCCAAACTTCTTAGACTGTATCGTCAACTGAACTTAATCAGTATCCTGCGTCATGCCTCCCTCAGTATCCCCTTGGACCACCTGTCCAAAATACTGCCCCTCGTCAGAGGGAAAACTACAACTCTGACAGCCACTCTGTCGTCCAGGTCACCTTGGAAGCCTGGAATGATAACCGTCTCTCAAAAGAGGCTGTTGTTATCATATCTCTAGAACATTCACTTATGTTCTAAAACTGCTTCCGATCGTTTCTCCAGGATTGGATCAATATCAACATATTGCATCTACTGCAAAAACAACATCTGGCGTGGTACTTGACATCTCATGATCAACTCAATTGCCTAAGCAAGTGATCTGCCGATCATGCACATCCCTCTCCCCTTTAGTCTGTAAGACACCTTTAGAGAGGGTGACTCCATCACCTGCAGGTACACCACCATGCCAGGAGTCGTCCATTCTAAAGCACCTCTAGAATGCTGTTTAAGTACCCTGATTGGGAAACTACCTAAATCTAGATCTAAAACCATAGATCCAGTAACCAGAATGTCTGATATAATACCCAATTCCTATGTGGAGAAACCACTGTGTGACAACCAAAGTATAACGGATCGTAGTATAGGAACTTCACTTCCTACTTTGTGTATGTCATCCAAATACCAGGACATCACACCCTACTACCTTCTTAACAGATCCACCCCCTGTTCTGATGAAGTCAAACCTATGACTGTCACGTCAGAAATAGATGATCTATCTCCGCTTTATCTGCTTTAGTCTATAAATAGACATAAGCCACTTGTCCACCAATGCTTCCGCTGCTCCCACTGACTACGACAACCCTCTCGTAGAGTCATACACACGTTCACTTCTAAAGCTAGTTTAGAAAGACGCTATACTCATCCTCCTGCCGGGTCTCGCAGCCTGGAACAACAGCAATGGCAAGTCTGGGTAAACAAGAACCTCCCTGTCACCGTCCTTGAAGCTACCGAAGTACCTCTCGGGTGCCTGAGGTTACCCACCGTATCTGCGGAGTGGCTAATGCAATATCAAATTAGATTGAATCTTTAGGTTCTTATCAAATTTTCAGTAATCGTTTGCGGTTCTGGAATCACTTCCAGTTCTACCATACTCCCACTTTTGTTTTCTGAAAAAATCCATTTTTATTAAAACTGTGGCGAGTCTAGAACAATATCACTATTGATCTTCCAGATGGTAGAAATTCAACCCTCGTCATAGCCTGGGTCAACCCACAAACAGCCATTACAGAAACGTGCCTTGAGTTATCCAGAGTCTGGTTTTAAGCATAAGCCGGACAACTCCCCGTACCTTAACATCTTTAAGATATGAACTGTTCTATATCCAATATAGAACCAGAGGCACTGATTTAATTGAACCAGATTCAAATCATGCAGCTGTCTCTAGTGCATGTCAACTAAATGGAGAGAGGCCGATCAACATTACTCAACTTAGGAGTGCTTCCAATTATGAGTAACCTGAAAGAGAAGCAAGTTCTCTTAACCATTACTATCAACTGAATACCATACACAAGTATCTACATCTTCGATCACCTTGAAGAATCCCGATACTTGCAACACCTGGTTCTCTACTTTATTCATATACCTATAACTTCTCAAAACTTGGAACTTGTGTTTCTACGAAACACTTATCTAAGAACCAGAGAACTCATAAGTAAACCGAATATAGTACGAGGACCATCCCCTCTGTCCTAAAGGACACTGGACAACATACAATACTCTGTATAAGTCCCCTGAGTCTAATAACTCAAGCCCTGTATGTCGTAGGTTGAAAACTGTACTTATGGTTAAGAAGAATTACACCGCCGTTTAATGCTCCTTACCTAACCATCAACTGATATAGGTAAATGTCGTGGACATAATTTCAAAAAGGTATATCTCACTCTATAAAAATAGACGTACAGATGTATCAATTTGAAATTGGTGCATAACAGCGGATATTCAAAACCATATATTTGCCGTCCGGCAAACAACCCAGGTGACTTCCTCAGATATCACTAATTACTACGAATTCCGATATAGTGAGGATGATCACCTAATTCCCAATAACTTACTCCCACTCATCATCTGTAAAACCATACAGATGTGAGATTCATACCTGGTAAATACATACCCTGGAGCAAGTGTCTAATTGGGAAATCAGTTTTCTTTTAACAGTACACGGTGAAACTGAAACATTGAAATGTTTCGTAGGGGTATCCTGGTATTCCTAGTAATGCCTCTTCCATTATCCAGATTCACAACTGTAACCGTGTAATTCTTTGTCATCTTTCCAAATCCCTTTATATGTCTTTAGTCATTACCTTCTGCACACCCTCTTAGGCTAAATGGTTTTCTTCCTTCCCTACCGTTCGGCACCAGCCTATGGTTTAGAAGAAGACTATCCAATAAGCATAATGGGTGTACTGTCCTAATCCTAGGAGCACTCGCAATGCGAGAGAAGGTGAAGTTAAAAGACAACCGAATAAACCTTATTCCTATTTCTCCTGAACCAGAATCCATCCCCGAACTGGAACAAGTTCCTTTCGAGTTCGTATATAACCATACGATGGAGTATCCAATAAACTGTGGATCTTCGTAGTGATACGGAGTGTCCTGGAGAAATACAAAGGTGATTTAGGATTGGCGAAGAAATACTTGGTTTGGTCGTGAATAGCGGTCGCAATTTACTTTGCCTTCCTACTAATCCCTTGATATGTCTTTACTTAATACCTTTTGTACACCATCGTTAGGCTAATTGGTTTTCTTCATTCCCTACCGGTCGGCACCTACCTATGGTTTGGAAGAAGACTATCCAATTTGCGTAATAGGTGTACTATCTCCTAAACCAAGGAGTACTCGCAACCTGAGAGAAGGTAAAAGGAAAAGACAACTGAATAGTCCTATTCGTTTTCTCCAGAAACCATCCTCGAATAAATTCCTTCGAGTTCGTATATAACCATACGATGGTTTTGTCCAATGGAAGTGGACGTTCATAGTAATACGGGGTGTTCTGGAGAAAAGGGTAAAAGTAGGAGTGGCAATGAGGTTTGCAACTCTGACAATCCAAAAGCCAGTGTTTTAAGAAGGTTCGGTTAATTTTGGTCACTGAGTCATAGTCTTAGGGTTGGGTCATGGTCGCTGCCGAAGAGAGAGAGAAAAGAAACACTCATCGTGCACTCTAACCTAGATCGGAATGGTTATCACTTTATCTAATATGGAAACCTCCCACTGTAACCTCAAATTCTCCTCCAAACCTGAAAGAAGAATTAGTCAGGGTCACCCGAGTAAACTAACTCATCAGTGGGAATCGGGATCCAACTATCATCGCATGATAACGTGACGGAATCCGCTCACGTTATCACACTCCAGAAGGTATGCGCATATCTGGCAAGTTTCAGTTTCTTTAGAAACTCCCGATGTGATTTCTGCCCCATGCTCTTATGACCTTGACGAAGGCCAACATATCATAAGTCACATGTCAAGTTCTACCCGTCATTGTCCAGGTTAATTTGAACCCACCCGTACATACCCTTAACGAAGGCCAAAATAGTAGTACGACTATCCCAAACCAACGCATCTATCTATGCTGCAGAAAAGTAACAAATAGCTACCATACACTATGCATTGACGAAGGCCAACATACATAGCATGAATACTAAGTGCTACCTTCCTGAAATGACGGAGGGCTACGAATGGTTTCTGGCGAAAAACCTTTAACGTAATGAACTTGATATCGTTGAAGGAACCGGATAGCTTTTATAAAAATATAGTGACGAAAACCCTTGCTAAAGACGTCACTCCCAGTGAAGGGATCTCGGCTCTTTCCCCGTAGAATGAGGTGCAGGATATTCCAACTGAATACCACGATGCAAAGCAAAGGTAAACGACTATAGTGAAGTTATTGCCCTGACGAAAACTTCTGTCCAAGGGGTCACTCCCGGTGAAGGGATCTCGGCCCTTGCCTCGTCGACTGAGGTGCAGGATATTCCAACTGAATACCACGATGCAAAACAAAAGTGAACGTCCTTGCAATAACAGCTTTTTGAAAAATGTTCCAACAACATCATAAAAGGTTTGTTTAGATTGCATTGATCCGAATCAACGCAGTCTCATCAATTGATCACACCAATAAAGAACGAAAATAATGATGTACGTATATGCCATCCGCATTCGCCACTGGGTCCCGTCATCACCCGTTAGGTTACTTAACTAACGACAGAGCGGGGACTGGACTAGCGCGGATGCAAAACATATACAACATCTACTAGTATATATATCAATATATAATATTCGCTCAAGGCGTGATAAAATGCAACATCACAGAAATGTAATAAGCATCACAGAACAATACAGATATCTGGGATCCCCGGGTTTCACAGAGCCGCTACTGAAACCCGACGTTCCCCTGGTCGTGTGGAAAGCTTGTGCAAGGAAATCCTAGACCCCTACGGGCGCGGAAAGTTACCCGCCAAAACCTGAAGCGAGGCAGCCCCCTTCAGCAACGTGAATGGACATCCCAGCACTTCACGGAATCCGGTAACTTGGGCACCCCTCCTGGGTCAACCTGTACCCCCTAAGAGTGCGGCGAATAGCCTGCCAATTCTAGAGTGAAGCCCCCTCCGTCTCAATGCCATGAGATGCGGGCCCGTTGCCCTCTAGAACCCTGCTATCCGTGCACCCCACCTTGGGGTAATCCTAGTACAGAAAGTAAAATATACATACAACGGGTACATCGACCTCGCCCCGGTCGTGCCCCAAAAGAATAATATACAAACAGGCAGTGACGGCAGTCCACATGTCGGACGCTCGCCCCGCGATATCAAATGTACATAATACAACCAAAACTGTACTACCATTACATCCAGGCTATCCCCCATGACCAATCCACAACATCATAGCACAACACAGAACATCAACGTGAATGTCACGTTCGCAAATCCGTCTAACCGGGCTATAGCAGTTAGACAGGATTTACCGATCAAGTGACATTCACGGTCGCAGATATAACGTAAATACTGTGAACTAACATGTTTAAATATTTCGATCGATCAAATTTACCCAAGTGGGCCCCCAAGCACTACTGTACCACTTAAAGAAAATCTGGGCCCAAAAAGAACATTCCAAAACCCCAATTTCCCTATACAAAGATCACTGTGCAAAAATGGTGCAGTGAAGGCACTGTGCTGCGGCGGAACCACGGACGGAACAGGGGTTTGGCCGCGGTTCCGCGATGGATATACAGTGTCACACTACCATTTTTTCACAGAAGTCTTAGAATTTTCTGAACAGTATTCTGCAACAACCTGAAAAAATTTTGGAGCCAAAAAAATTTCGACAGAGAACTGATGCATTGAAATCGCAAGTTTTGGAATTTTGTTCGATCGAAGATGTAAACACATTAGACCAAGCTAGATTAGGTTAATGGCGTGGCTCTGATACCAATGTAAGTGCACGGCGGCGCCCCGGCCGTCAATCCGATGCCGGAATGCGGAAACGATAATTTTACGAAACATGTAAACCGGCACCACCGCGCACTATCAAACCTGGTCGGGCCATTAACATAATCCTAGCTAACAAGAGAAGGGGTAGAGAGATATACCGAGCGATCCGTGTCTTTTGGTCTTTTCGTCGTCGTCCCGATCTCCCCGCGGAATCTCCGGTCTTCAACTCCTCGTCGGAAGGGCAGCACTTCGCCGGGTTCTTTTACGGGCTCCCATCTCTGGACCGAGGCAATTCGGGCACGAAGTTGGCGAGCCGACGTGCCCAAGAGTGCTGTAGGTTGACTGTAGAACTCTATGTCTCTTTGGGGTTGTGGAAGTTGCCATAATGTGGAGGAAATGAGATGTGGAATTTTTGTGGTGAACTTGGGGATTTTTAGCAAGCATGAAGAGAACTAAAAATCCCCACCAAAAATTTCAGCCCCCCTCTAATGTGGCCGGCCTCTTTTCCTCAAGGGAGAGAAAAAAATGAGAGAAGGAGAGAGTTTCAATAATGCAAGAGAGAGAGAAGAGTCATGATGAGAAGAGATGATCACTGATCAAAACCAACACTCAAACAACCATCATAACCCACAAAAGTCAAGCAATGATGAAGTCAAGAAGTCAAGGTCAAACAAGAGCTATCATGAAGCAATAATATGCAAAGACCACCTCCCACAATGCTTATTTGCACAAATGCAAATAAGCCATCCTCTACCATTTTTCCAGCCAACGAAAGATACAAAGAAAAATGGCCGAAACGGAAAGCAAACTGGCAACTTCGGAAAACTGATCCCGTAATAAATTACAGGAAAACCCCGCTACTGTATATACATACCCGCATTTGTATTCCGACCGAAATACAAATGCAATGAGACAAATCTATACTGTACTATACTAGGATCCGGCTTAAACCAAAGCCCGCTAGTATAATCCGTCCGATCATGATCCGTGCAATACCGCACGTATCTGATCGAACCCTGCCATATCTCCATACGGCCTCTACAGCGTTTCGCCCGAAACTTGAGAAACTGTTCTGTGGGGGACTCTAAAGACTCGTTAATACTTTGGTTGTGGATTTAACCACTAGCACGTCAAAGGTATTAGCCTATACGTAACGGGCTACCAGGTATTGACCAAAAGGGACGTCGATGAGCGAACTCATCCTGACACCCTACTGAGCCTGTCGGTGGCAATATCCGTATAGTACGGTCCGTTCGTCTATGAGCATCGCATGGCGCGTCTAGGGGGTTGGTAAAAGTCAGACCCCCAAAAGTGGTACAAGTCGTGTCGGAGTGTAGCCCAGAACACCCTGAGATAATACTGGAATATCTACTAGTAAATCTCCTGCCTTGGCCAAGGACTTCGTGTAATGGCTCTCCTAGACACAGCGCGACCTCACCCCCAATACCGGGAGAGACGAACCCCTGCAGATCCGCTCACTGCCTCCATGTGGCTCGGGACTGTACCCAACTAAAACCTGTTTGCACGTCTCCTTTGAGCGTGGTAGGGTAGTAATCAAAGTACAGTGGGAACTCACACGAGACAAATGACGATCTCAGGTCGATGAACTAACCTGTACACATGTCACCAGTGAACTGCTATCTGACGTCAGGTATAAGACCAACTAGCATGTTCCCGGCGAGTCCTGTCCGGTGTACTCATAACCCAATGAGCACCTGTATACATCTTAGGTGAACCAACTGACACCGGTGGCTTGTGAGACCGGCCACCGTCCCTCGTCGGGGTCTCGACTGTATACACTAGTCTACTCTGGAGTATCGATGCCCTGTCTCGAAACTCCCACGACTAGCGACCTTTTAAGGATGTGCTTATAGACTACCAGCTCCCACGTATATGATCGCCCTCATACTGCTGGCAGTCAAGCAAGAATCCTAGGGGCTCTATCAACGTGCAATAGTGACCTGTAAGGTCACCTAAAGCAGTACACGATGATAAAGATAAACCAGATAGCATACTATCATCTTGAGTAAGACTGTCCAACTGGGACAGGTCCTCCCTCAATCATTGCAATCACATGCCTGTGATCCAATAATTGACTCTGAGGGCACTATCTCCAACACCAAGGCAAAGGCCAAAGGAAGGAAGAAGAAGGCCGCTACCAAACCAAGAGGTGGTGTTGGTAAGGTGGGAGTTAAGGGAAAGGCAAAGGTTGCGGTGCCAGTAGTGGCAAAGGACGAGTGCTTCCACTGTCGTAGGAAAGGCCATTAGAAGAAAGATTGCAAAGCTTGGATTGCCAAGAACCAGGACCCGAGGCAAGTTGTGGCTTCGGCTTCAGGTGTGTTTGTAATTGAAAATTTTCTGTCAATCAACTCTACTTTCTGGGTATTGGATACCGGATCAGGATCTCATATATGCAATTCATTGCAGGCACTTAGAAACCGTAGAGTGCTGAAGATTGGTGATATGACTCTCCAGGTTGTTAACGGAGCTAGCGTGGGTGCTATGTCCGTAGGGGATTATCACCTTGGATTGACGAGTGGACATATTTTGGTTTTGTGCAACTGTTTTTGTGTACCCAGTTTAACGTGTAATATCATATCAGTATCGTTGTTATCAAAAGAAGGTTATGATTTTACGTTTGTAAGCGATGTTGTTAACATCCACCTTAATCATGGTTTGATTGGGTCCGGTACACTAGATAACGGTATATACGTGTTAAACCAATTACAGATTTTCAATGTCCAGAACACACTAAAAAGAAAGTCTCCAGATATAAATCAGGCTTTCTTATGGCATTGTAGACTAGGTCACATCAATGAGACAAGGTTAACTAAGTTACATAGAGAAGGATATTTGGATCCGTTCGAATATCAATCTTATTCCACTTGTCAATCATGTCTCAAAGGAAAGATGACAAAGACTCCATTCACTGGACATGGAGTAAGAGCGAGCGAGCTCTTAGGACCCATACACAGCAATGTATGTGGTCCAATGTCTACACATGCAAGAGGAGGTTTTTCATATTTCATTACTTTTACGGATGATTTCTCTAGGTATGGATTCATTTTCTTGATGAAACATAAATCTGAGCCCTTTGAGAAATTCCGAGAATATAAGAATGAAGTAGAAAACAAAACCGGCAAAATTATCAAGACACTGAGATCTGATCGAGGTGGTGAATACTTAAGTGCCGAGTTCCTGGGTTACCTAAAAGAGAAAAGAATTCTCTCTCAGCTTACTCCTCCATACACTCCACAACATAACGGTGTATCGAAGAGATGGAACCGAACCCTATTGGATATGGTAAGTTCCATGATGAGTAATGTTGAGTTACCGCGATCTTTCTGGGGTTATGTACTAGAATCAGCTGCATATCTTTTGAACATGGTTCCTACCAAGACTGTGCCTACCACACCACATCAGATGTGGAGTGGGAAGAAACCCTATCTTCAGTATCTGAAGATATGGGGATGTCCAGCTTTTGTTAAAAAGAAGTAAGCGGACAAACTCGAGGCACGATCAGTACAATGTATGTTTATGGGATATCCAAAGAACTCCAAGGGGTATTTTTTCTATTACGCAGAGGAACAAAAGGTTTTTGTTTCTCGTAATGCCCATTTTCTAGAACAGCAGTTTTTAAAAAAGGAAACAAGTGGGAGCGCAATAGAACTGGAAGAAATTCCAGAACCAAAAACTACTACTGAAAGTTTGGTAGAACCAGAAGTTCAAGAAGAACAGGACATTTCCGCACCCCTCCGCAAGAGTAGTAGGCCGTCTCATCCGCCTGAGAGATACTATGGTTTTCTCATAGACGGGGATAGAGAAGATTGTGTCATTGATAATGATGAGCCTACTAGCTTCCAGCAGGCCATCCAGAGCGGCGACTCAGTAAGATGGCAGGATGCAATGCGGACCGAGATGGAGTCCATGTACACCAACAAAGTATGGACTTTGGACTTTGCTCCAGATGGGGTAAAACCCATAGGATGCAAGTGGATCTTCAAGAAGAAGATTGGTGTAGATGGACAGGTGGAAACCTATAAGGCTAGACTTGTTGCAAAGGGTTTTCGTCAAAGACCTGGTTTGGACTATGACGAAACTTTTTCTCCAGTGGCTATGCTCATATCCGTTCGGATCCTTCTTGCCATTTCTGCCTTCCATGATTATGAGATCTGACAGATGGACGTAAAGACGGCTTTTCTAAATGGTAATTTAGAAGAGTGCGTCTATATGGATCAGCCAGAAAGTTTCAATCATAGTGGGAGCAGCGGGAAAGTGTGCAACTTGCTTAAGTCCATTTATGGACTAAAGCAGGTATCGCGGAGTTGGAACATCTGTTTTGATGAAACGGTCAAAGAATATGACTTTATCAAAAATCCAGATGAACCGTATATATATAGTAAAATTGTAGCACGAACTGTCGCATTCCTCGTCTTGTACGTGGATGACATTCTCTTGATAGGAAATGACATTCCTATGCTACAATATGTCAAAGGATTCTTGTCACACGGGTTCTCCATGAAAGACCTGGGTGATGCCTCTTACATTCTGGGGATCCAGATCTATCGTGATAGATCTAAGAGGATGTTGGGACTTTCGCAGTCCAGGTATATCAACACTATACTGAAAAGATTCAGTATGGAAGATTCTAAGCACGGTAATTTACCGGTTTGTCACGGAATCACCCTCTCCAAAGAGATGTCTCCCAAGACTGATTTGGAAAGGGTTCGCATGTCGATTATACCCTACGCTTCTGCAGTAGGCTCTATAATGTATGCGATGTTGTGCACCAGACCAGATGTAGCTTACGCACTGAGCGTGGTAAGCAGGTATCAGTCAGACCCAGGGGAGAAGCATTGGATAGCAGTAAAGAACATTCTCAAGTACCTGAGAAGGACTAAGGATATGTTCTTGGTTTACGGCGGAAAAGACGTCCAGATCGAGGCTTTTGCTGACTCCAGCTTCCAGAGTGACGAGGATGACACCAAGTCCATGTCAGGTTATGTCTTTACCCTCAATGGAGGGGCGGTGTGCTGGAAGAGTTCCAAGTAGGACACCGTTGCTGACTCGACGATGGAAGCGGAGTATATAGCTGCTTGCGATGCCGCAAAAGAAGCAGTCTGGATGAAGAAGTTCCTCACAAAACTTCAGGTGGTTCCATCCATTGTTGATCCAATACCTCTGTATTGTGACAACAACGGGGCTATAGCTTTAGCAAAGGAACCCAGGTCCCATCAGAAGTCCAGACACATCTTAAGGCGGTATCACCTGATCAGGGAGATCATAGATCGCCAGGAGATCGAGGCCCGGAGAGTTGCTACAGAGGAGAACACTGCAGATCCATTCACAAAGGCCTTACCTCAGATACAGTTCGAGAGGCTACTCGAGATGATAGGTCTTTGATACGCCAGTACATGGCCCTAGTGCAAGTGGGAGATTGTTAGTGTATATGCCCCAGGGGCCATTATTGTATCATACTAGCTTGTATATTACTTAATGGAAGCTTGGGATATTCACAGTTATATTAACAGTCTTGCTCAACATAGTAATATGCTACTTGGTTTATATCTATATTAATATGTGTATATGTTTCTTTTTAACATATCGCGAATACATATTGATAGAGCCCATAGGATCTTGCGTGACTACCAGCGTTGTGATGGCAGTCACACTAGTGGAAGCTAGGTAGTCTACAAACACATCCTTTTTCAGGTCCCTAGTCGTAGGATTATCGAGACAGGGCATCGATACTCCAGAGTAGACTAGTGTATACGCTTCTCATCCCAGCAGGGGAGATGGTCTATTCCACAGCCATTAGTACGTTGTACTGGAGATAGTATGCAGTTGCTCGTTGGGTTACGGGTACACCGGACATGACTCGTAGGGAACTGTTGGTTGGTATTATACCCGTCGTCAGTTAACAGTTCCCAGGTGACATGAATACAGCATAGTCCGTAGACTTGACACTACTGCTTCGTCTCGAGTGTGTTCCCACTGTTCTTAGATTGCTACCCTACCACGGCTCAAAGGAGTCGTGCAAACAGGTAGCAGTTGGGTGCAGTCCCGAAGCACTTGGAGGTAGTGGCGGTTAGATATGATTCATCTCTCCCGGTATTGGGAGTTGATACCGCGCTGTGTTTGGAGAGCCATTACGCAAAGTCCCTGGCCAGGGCAAGCGAGATTTACTTGTAGGTTTTCCAGTAGCTTCTCAAGGTGTAATGGGCTTCACTCCGACACGACTTATACCGCTTTTAGGGGACTGACGCTTGCCGCCCCCCTAGGCCGGATATGCGATAGTCTTAGACGAACAGACCGGACTGTACGGAGTTGTCACATCAGGCTCAGTAGGAGTTCGGATGGGTTTCCTCATCGGCTTTCTTATCGACATCTACCTGGGGACCGTTACGTACATCTAGTACCGCTTGCGGTCTGTGGTTAAACCCACTGCCAGCGTAGTGTCGAGTCTTTAAAGTCCCACACAGAGAGTTTCCCTGCTTCAGGCGAAACGATATAGAGGTCGTATGGTTTTACGACAGGGTTCGGACACATACGTGTATTTATGCACGTACGGTGTTCGGACAGATAATACTAGCGGGCTTTAGTTTAAGCCAGATTCTAGTATTGGATTATTGGATTTATACAGTCTCGGTATTTACGTGTTTTTACGGATGGGAGGGGCATTCTCGTAATTAGTCGAGAAGCTTCTAGAAGAAAGATGAGGTGGAGAGCTTAGGTGTAATTTGCATTAAATGAATTTGTGACTCATGAAGTGATTCATCCAAATGAGTTAATGAAGCATTTATTGCTTAATGACTCATGAGATGATTCATTCATTTGTATTAAATGAAGCATGGTTGTAATTATCTATATGATTTATTTAATAATTATTATCCTTCATTATATACATAATGAGTTATATTTTCATTTCATAATTACAAACACTTTCTCTCTCCTCAAGCTCTCTCTCTTCAAAGACCTAACCCTAATCCTCTCATGTGTTGAGATCTGAAGGGTTAGCAAGACTAATAGATCCCTAATCCATCTCTATATCCTCTAGGTTACCTTGATTAGCAATCATATCCACCTAGTTCCTCAAGTGAGAGGTTAAAGCTTGGAGAAGGAACTCTCGGGTGGATCTTCTATCACATCGAGGAGGCCGACGAGGAGGTGAACAAGAAGGACTAGAATCTTGAGGTATAATCATTTATCATAGTAGTTAATCACTTCTAGATAGTTATTAGTTAGGGTTTAGCAAAGATCTGTAAAGTTAGTCGATGTTAACTTAAACAAAATGATTGTTTTACCTATTCCGCCTCCCCGCATCATGTGGGGTGTCTAACGTCGACTTACACTAACAGGACTGATCTGAGGACGGTACCTGTGTACTTTTGCATGCATAAAAAGTTTACCAAGAGGTTTCAAAAAGGAGCTATAGTCTCGCTATTTCTTACGTGTCTACGTGTGACACGAAAGTTTACAAATAAAGCCTTTTGGGATATTTCAAAAAGGCGGGACGCATATTTTGGCAAAACATATATGCTAGTATATTATTACTTTAACAATGAGTGTCCACCACCTATTCCTTGAGTTACGCATTACGCGGCAGTTCAGAAAAGATTATGCATATGATTTATTCGGTTTTTGGAGATTTTTTCAAACAGGATGGGTACTATTTTTGTATTATGGTATTTGATTAGTGCATATGGTATTTCGGTAGTGGATTTGAGATTTGTATATCCTTTGTGACTCCGATGATATGCATACAAGTCCGTTGATTTGCGTGACGCTTGACGGAGATCGGTTTTGAGTTTAGTACTCATTTTTTCAGCGCGCAGGATGCGCTGTGGTTTTCTGTTTCTTCCATTATTTCGGAGCCCCGTTGATTTAGCTGTTTATTGCAATGATTTAGCATTTGGGGGTTTAAATTTAAATTTAAATTCGGGGACCGAATTTCCTTAAGGGGGAACATTGTAATGTTTCTGAAATCGTTATACGAGTTTTTCCGTTTTAGGGTAAAATAGTCGGTATTTTCCGTTTTAACCCGATTGTGATCAAACGTCCGTATAAACTTGTCGGCACCTAATTTAGCTAAAATAAAGCTAGTGCGCGAGCTTTGGGGGTATATGGGAAGTTTTGGTTCAAATAAAATTTTTCCCTAAATAAATATTATTTAATGTGTTATTTACGCACAAAATAAGTGGTATTTACATATTGGGTTTGGTTAATTACTCCTAATTTGTATCTTTGCTAACTAATCAAGTTTAAGAAAATAAAAAAAAACCTCCATATAATATCTAGATATTTTGTGATGACTAATGGTTTAATTTTTTTTAAAGAAATAAGAAAAGGTGGCATTCATGCATTTATGTGCATTTATTACAAATTCTTGCTAGAAAACTCCACACTTTTCACAAAAAAAATCCCACCATTTTCCTCTCTTGGCCGAGCCTCCTCCTCATTCTGCCATTGGTTTTTCTTTCACCATTTACAACAATTTCAAGCTCAAAAAATCCTCAAAATTCCCTAAATAATCTTACCAAAACACTTCAAAGTCTTGCTTTTGCCTTTATGTTCACTTGGAGCTTAGAAAGGTAGGATCTTGTGAGCAAGTGTTGATATGTATAATCCCTAAACTGTTAAATAGGAGTTTTTATGATGTGTAGCTCGTTGGTTGTTGTGTAGAACACTTTAAGTATCGTTTCGTGCAATATCGTATTTTTAGTGTCTTTTTAGAGCCTCTGTGATCTGCTGACCTGAGATTTTTGTTGTTTGACCAAACAAGATAGTAGTGTTGTACCAGTGACCCTAGGATTCCACCTGAAACATGAGACCCACCCCACCGGTTTTGGCCGACGACTCGACGACGAAATCCGGCGACCTCGGATTTGGAGGGGGGATGTTGGGGTTGGGTTTTGTTGGGTAGTTGTCTGCTGTGGTTTAGGGGTGTTTGGTACTGTTTAATTTTTGAGTGTTTACAGTATGCAAAATCTGGGATCGTTTTCCTATAATCTAGTATTTTGAGTCCGCGTGTTATGTTATCCGACACGGATCGTGATCTTGTGCAGCTGCTGCACTTAGGTTGGTTTTGTAATGTCGCCACGCACGTTAACTACTAGAGGGGTATGGATAAATCAACAAGTAAAACTCATCGTGTACGGTAATCTAACGTACGGCGGAATTAACCAAATAGGGATTCTATCAACCTATACAACATCGGGGGTACGGATCTAAGTCTCGTACGGCATATAACTCATTATGAAATCATTATCCATATAAATATATATACCTATCTCTCAGGTCACATCCGTGTCAAACTCGTATCAGGGGACCTACAAAGGTATCAACAATCTCATATCGACTCGAATCCATAAAATGACATATCACACTAAGTCATCATATCACATCGTATACTCGTTCATCACATTAAATAAACGGCACACTTGTTCTCTTTAAAATCGTACTTATCATGATTCACTTATCATTTCATTTTCTCCTAAGTCAATTTTTCATTAGCATCAACTTCAAACATATTATCGTTTGCAAATCCTACAATCATGTCCGTCGCATATCATTATCAAGATATAATAATCAAACGATAATCCATATCAATGGTTGGGGGGTGCTATACGCCATCCACCCGAATTCTTGTATTTGACTTAGAAACGAGTTGTAAGGATTCGGTGTTGTATTATTATTTTGGTGACTTTGGGTGCCGTGCTCGTAGGAGTCGGTTGTTGAAATGTTTTACTTCTTTATGCAGTTTTCTTTTATATTTCTTCGCTTCGGCGTCATATATATGTTTGTGGTGGTTTTCTCCGCCATTGGGCGTGATTTGCTCCCGTTTGGTATGCTTTATATATTATCTATGTTGTACCCATTTTCGGGGCTAGTTTTTACAAAGGAGGTGCTGCCGAAATTTTCAAGAAAGAAAACTAAAGTTAAAGATTTTTACTTGAGATTTTCCGAATGTTTTAAACTATGTTTATCTCCACTTATCCAGTTTTGGGTGGTTTAGATTTCTGGGTTTCGGTTTACTTAAATTACGTACGCCTGTAGACGTTACGTGGTTTAAGGGCCGGTCACATGCCTAATTTTAGGTCGTGACATAAACCCTAGTTGCATTTGTAACCTAGCATGTTACAATTATACATATCTCATATATATATATATATATATATATATATATATATATATATATATAATTATGTAACAAAAGAAAATAATACAATTAATATATATCACATATATATCAATGTATCATCAGGTGAGAAAAAGAATCTATTAAGCGAGCTTATATTAGTTAATGTAATGTAATATATCACATATATAATTATACATTAGATTATTAAATCAACATTTGATTTAATAATCCGGCTATGTTACAAATAACCGACTAATGTAATATGTATCAATTCATCGAATCAACACTTGATCCGATAACCCGGCTATATCACATATACCCGGCCGATATCACATATCGCGAGAATCGAATACGGTATCACATACCGTATCAATCTCGGTCCCTCACGTATCACATATGTGGTCCTACTACATTTCTCCTGAGCTAGGAAACCTCTGTGTAGGACTCTAAAGACTCGCCAATACGCCGGCAGTAGGTGATGATCATATCAAACACCCATAAGCATCAGCTAAACGTAACAGCCACCAAGGTATTGAGCGATCAGAAGATCAACAAGCAAGCCTGCACACACTCCTGTGAATCCAATCAGTAACACTACCGTACAGTCCAGTCTCTTCGTCTAACATGTCGCATATCCAGTCTAGGGGTGGTAAACGTCATACCCGAGTAACCGATAAGTCGTGTCGATGTGAGGCTCATAACGGGTCGAGAAACTAATGATGACACTTACCAGTAGATCTCCATATCAGCCCTGGCCAGGGACTTCCAGTTTTATCCAATCGAACACAGCCAACATCACCCCCAATACCGGGAGAGACGAAACCCCTCCTATCGCTCATTGCCTTCATGTGATTCGGGATTGTACCCAAAAGCCTCCATTTTGCACATTCTCATGAACGTGGTAAGGTGGAAATCAAAGCTATTAGTTATGTATAGCCCTAGAGGCCATTGTTGTACATATGATGTATATTATGATGGATGCTTGGATATATACAGAGAGGACTTTCTTGCTCGTCATGATAGTATGCTATTTGGTTTCACTTTATCTTAACATGTTGACTTGTATTGGTTTACTGTATTTCTCTCACATGTTGATAAAGCCCTTAGGATCTGTACTCGACTACTGGGATTATGATGAGATCATACAAGTGGGGCCACGGTAGTCGATGAGTACATCCTATAAATGTTCCTAGTCGAGGGTATATCGAGACGGGGCATCGATACACCAGAGTAGACTAGCGTATTCGCATCTTGACCCATATGATGGGCGATGGATGATCCCATATCCATCGGTGTTTGACATCAAGGATGGTGTATGGATGCTCAGTGGAGACTGGGTACACTGGACGGACTCGCCGAGAACTCCCAGATGGTAATATACCACACGTCAGATGGTATTTCTCCGGTGACACTGGTAAAGGGTAGTCTGTAGACCCGAGATCGTCATAGAGTCTTGTGTGATTCCCACTGTGCTTTGATTTCCATCTTACCACGTCCAAAAGGGCGTGCAAAACGGTGGCTTTTGGGTACAGTCCCGAATCACATGGAGGCAATGAGCGATAAGAGGGGATTCGTCTCTCCCGGTATAGGGAGTTGATGTTGTGCTGTGTTCGATTGGCTATAACTGGAAGTCCCTGGCCAGGGCTGATATAGAGATATACTGGTAAGTGTTACCAGTAGTTTCTCGACCTGTTATGAGCCTCACATCGACACGACTTATCGGTTACTGGGGTCTAACGTATACCACCCCTAGACTTGATATGCGACATATCAGACGAACAGACCGGACTGTACGGGAGTGTTACTGATTGGATTCACAGGAGAACGGACAGGCTAGCTTGTTGATCTTCTGATCGCTCAATACCTGGGTGGTTGTTACGTTTACCTGACCGCTTGCAGCTTGTGGGTGTTTGATATGATCATCACCTGCTACCGGCGTATTGACGATTCTTTAGAGTCCTACACAGAGGTTTCTTGGCTCAGGCAAAACGGAGTAGAGGCACATATGTGATATGTGCAGGACCGAGGATAATGTGATATGAGATACCTTATTATATTCTCGCGATATTTAGATATGAACTGGGACATCGAATCAAGTGTTGATTTGATGAATCGGTACATGATATATTAGTCGGTTATATTAGATATAGCCGGATCGTCGGATCAAGTGTTGATTCGATGATTTAATGTATAATTATATATATGATATATTGTATTACATTATCTAATATTGGCTCGCTTTATTATTTCATTTTCTCACCGGATTAATATATTGATATATATGCGATATATGTTAATTGTATTATTTTCTTTTGTTGCAAATATATAATATATATGTGATATATATTATTGTGACATGATATGATTTATTATGAAACATGATTAGGGATGATAAAAAGAGATTAGGGTTTGATTAGGGTTAGCTTCTTCTTGATTATTCTAGAAGGATTCCCTTTTGTCTTGGTTAAGATATTATGGTTGATACTTATCCTTGACTCATACTTAACCTAACCAATCCCTAGCTCTAGTTTATTCTCTACAAAGGTTTAGCCTCTCATCCTTGACCATGGTTCCATAATCAATCATATACTCTTATCTACTATTCATCACAAAAGGATTATTCTCATTATTCTTCATCTTCTTCTCTCTTGAGTTTGAGAGAGAGAGTTCACTTGTGATTTCTTTTGTGATGAGTTCTTGTGAGAAAATGATATAAAAAGAAAGCATAAATACTACTCCATCATCCTCATCTAATCTAGCCCATTAGATTAGGGTGTTCACATCATTAGAGTGAGAGAGCTTGAGCTATTGCAACTTCGACGTAGATTATCGGAGAAAAGGAATACGACAAGCTTTCATGGATCGTTCGAGTCGTGGAGCCTCTCTTGAGTCCGAGAGATCATGGATCGCGGCGAAGGGACTTCTACTCGGAGCTTGTGAAGCGAAGGAGCGGACTACAAAGGTTGTAATCCCTCACACTTAGGTTTAAAGATGTTATCTTGCATGTTAAACCCTAATAATCTAGCAAAGATCCCGGCTTTGGGTTGTTCGGCACATCTAAAATTTTATTCGGGCATGTTTGATGCTTTATGAACCTTCACAAGAGTGCCTAGGAACCCTACAGTGGTATTAGAGCCAGCTTAGAGCATTAGGCAAAGTGTTTACGAAGTTAAAACTCCGATCGAACCCGAACCGACAAAGATGAACCCCTCTCTGGATATTTTTCAAAAATGTGATTTTTTCTGAATTAAAAATACCTGAAAAATACAGCAGACAAAAATAAGAATAACTGTGAAATACGACGAAGTGATCCGTACAGACAGCCGCGGAATCGCGGCCGTACCCTGCTTGGGCCGCGGTTCCGCGGCAGTACTGCTTGATGTGACTTTTTTAATTCCACGGTAATTCTTCATAAATGCTTATATAGTTTCCGGTATTTTTATTTTGACTCAAGGGTTGAGTATTCTGGGGTTTTTTTTGTAATCGTAGATTCGATCGGAATATTTAAATTCGTTATTATTTCCGGATATTTAGAATCTGTTAAAATGTTCGAACGGATATCATTAACTCAATTTTTCCCGGCACGAAAAACTTTCAAGTGTTGAATTTTTATCGGGTTTAAATCTTTCAGAAAAATGTGCAAGTAACATGGTGGACCCTCTAGAAAACAACAAACCTTAACTCGATTATGTGACCGTCTTGAACTGCCTTTTGAACCTTCGGGTTTGGGGCAGTACGGCGTGCCATATGTAAGGCGTTGGCTTGACCCTTCTACGGCTGGATCACTGGTACTGTGACATATTCTGGGATCATTTGAACTCCGCTCAAGTGTTGAGCACTTTAGGAAATTTTGGGTATTTGATTACCTGTTCGAAAAGTTTAATATTGTCTATTTATCTGGAATGTGATACAATATGTGGAATTCATAGAGTTAGGCATGAAATGCGAAGTATGTGATATTTCGGATTTACGATGTCTAAAGTGATTGTGGATTCCACATATTGTAGTTTTACAATTTCTTTTCTGTGACCGTAAGTGTAGTATGTAGTTGTATTACCGGTTTTCGTTGCTATACGACAACGACGATCGGTGTATGCATACTTACTTACGTTGATGATATGTGATATTATGTGTTGCTGTGATATATGTTATATTGGATCGTCGTGTTCTGAATAGCCAGGGGTTTTATGTGAGATGAGGGTTTTTATTTTCATTCATGTAAAATTCATTTGTATGTAATATTCTTTTATTGGGGCACTTCCGGGATGAGGTTGATGTCACCATTGTATATTATTTACTTTTCCGCATTAGGTAGACCCAAGGAGGGGAGCACAAGTAACCGGGTTCTAGGGTCCAGTGGGAGGCCATCTCGAGGAGTCGAGACCGGGTCTCCTAACCCTAGAATTGGCAGTGTTACTTGCCGCTCTCGTAGGGGTCTTGAGATGTGGGTTTGGCTATTCATCGCGACCGTGGAATCCGTGTTTTATACCGGCTCGTATTGAAAACACGGACATCCTAGTATATCCAATATTTCATATATGTTCTTCTGCTGCAATGTTCTGTGATGAGATTATATTACTGCCTGAGACGAATGCTTATATATATATATATATATATATATATATATATATATGCTGATATATAAATATTACTGCTTTCGTTTCTTCTGTGATGCTTAGGAAGCATAAGCTGATGGGATTTTTTATTAATGAGATTAATAAAAAGAAAAGAAACCTAAAAGATGTTGTAGAATCAAAACTTTATAAAAAAGGGTAGCTACAGTTTTGCTTTGTATAGCGGTATATATGATATACCCTGCACCTTATTCGATGAGGAAAGAGCCGAGATCCCTTCACCGGGAGTGACCTCTTTAGCGAAACTGGCAGATGCTACAAAACTCGGTTTGTCTTTTGATTGCTTTTAGAGTTTTGCTTTGCACAGTGATATATATGATATGTCCTGCACCTTATTCGATGAGGAAAGAGCCTAGATCCCTTCACCGGGAGTGACCTCTTTAGCAAAACCAATGAAAGCCTAAAAAACACTCCATTTCAAAATTTCACATGATTCTACGACGATATCAAGTTCATTACACTCATGGTTTTCTGAAAAACCTGCGTAGCCCTCCGTCATTTCAGATAAGTACTACTTAGTATTCGTGCTGCGGTAGTTTGGCCTCCGTCAAGGCGTAGTGTACGGTAGCTAACTAGTGCTTATCTGCTAGCATATGATGCGATTGGATTAGGGTATTCGTACGGCGTAGTTTGGCCTCCGTCAAGGGTCGTACGGGTGGGTTTAATTCAATCAAGAAATGACGGGTTGAACTTGACTAGCGCCCTATGGGTAGTTTGGCCTCCGTCAAGGTCATGGGACGCTAGGGGTAAAAGTATTATTGGGAATTTCAAGTGTTGAAATTTGCAATGAGATTGCATACCTCCTATGAGATAGTTGGATCCCGATACCCACTGCGAGTAAGAGTTACTCCTGGGAGAGTTTTACACAGGACAATTAGCCGATCAAGTAGGTGTCTAGAAAAGTGTTAACGGGGTTACGCCTCTGGGAAAACGAGGTTTACTTTAATTAGGTCCGTGCGAAAGCACGGGGAACCTCCCTCAAGTACCGACACTGATCTGGCTGAAAGATTGACGAAATTGTAGGGTGTAATTAATCCCGGCTAATCTTACCTTTTAGGGTTTGAAGGAAGATTTGATAAAAACTGTGGGAGACATCCTGATTAGATAAGATAATAACCAATCTAATCTTGCAAGAGCATACGCTAAAGTGTTTTCTTCTCTCAATCTCCAGGTAGCGACCATGTCAGGCCATAATCAAGATAATAATATGGATGTATTGACTGAACCCGCTTATTATACTGAGCAGGGGAACGTTGGACCCGTTCTTTCTTATAAGAGTTATAAGACTGAACAGGAACCAGGAGAATATCTGGATTCTCACGCCGCCCAAAAGAACATGCATGTTGATGCATCTTCTTCAGGTGTGTTAGTTATTGAGAACTGTTTCTCAGTTCACCCTACGTCCTAGGTATTAGATACCGGATCAGGATCCCACATATGTAAATTGTTACAGGGGCTACGAAAAGGTAGAGAACTGGGAAAAGGTGATCATTCCGTTCAAGTAGGGAACGGTGCAAATGTTGCATCCAAAGCAGTTAGCGAATATCACCTAGTATTACCAAGTGGTGATACACTGATTCTGAATGAGTGCTATTATATACCGAACATGATGTGCAACATTATATCAGTTTCTTTATTAAGTAAAGAAGGATATAATTTTGTAGTACAGGATAATGTTATGAACATATTCCTAGATCAAAAGTTGATTGCATCAGGCTCGTTACATAATGGCATATTCATTCTAAATCAGAATACAGTCCTCAATATACAAAACACACACAAGAGGAAAAGTTCAGAAATGAACGAATCCTTCTTGTGGCATTGTAGACTTGGTCATATCAATGTGACACAATTGGCAAAGTTACATAAGGATGGTTATTTGAATCAGTTCGAATTATCATCTTATGATACTTGCCATTCATGTCTCAAAGGGAAAATGACCAAAGCTCCGTTTAGTGGACACGGAGAAAGAGTTACCGAACTCTTAGGACTGGTACATAGTGATGTATGCGGTCCCATGTCTACGCATGCCAGGAACGGTTCTTCCTACTTCATTACATTCACTGACGATCTCTCAGATTCGAATATGTATTCCTGATGAAACACAAGTCTGAAGCTTTTGAGAAATTCAGAGAATATAAGCACGAAGTAGAGAATCAGACGGGCAAAAGTATTAAGATTCTTCGATCTGATCGAGGAGGTGAATACTTAAGCAATGAGTTCCTAGATTATCTAAAAGAGAATGGGATTCTCTCTCAGCTTACTCCTCCTTATACACCACAGCACAACGGTGTATCGGAACGAAGAAATCGCACTCTAATAGATATGGTGCGATCTATGATGAGCACTGCTGAGTTACTTATTACCTTCTGGGGATATGCACTGGAGACAACTGCATACCTATTGAATAGAGTTCCAACCAAATCAGTGCCTACCACTCCATATGAGATATGGAATGGTAAGAGACCATGTCTTAATTTTATTCAGATATGGGGTTGTCCGGGCTATGTTAAAACACACAATCCGGACAAGCTCGTGGCAAGGTCTGTCCTATGTAAGTTTATTGGATATCCCAAACATTCGCGAGGGTATATCTTCTACCACTCCGAGGAACAAAAGGTGTTTGTTTCTCGACATGCCACTTTCTTAGAAAAAGGTTTTCTTATGAAACAGATTAGTGGCATTGAGGTAGAACTGGAAGAAGTTCCAGCAGAATAAACTACAACAGATGATTTGGTAGAACCAGAGGATTCAGTAGTACCCGACGAACCCCAGCCTCTCCGCCGATCTAGCAGAGCTTCTCATCCACCTGAGAGATACTATGGTTTTCTCATTGATGTTGGAAGCGAGGATTGCGTCATGGAAGATGATGACCCAACTAGTTTCGAGCAGGCCATCACGAGTGGTGACTCTGTGAAATGGCTGGATGCAATGCGATCTGAGATGGAATCCATGTACACCAATAAAGTATGGATTTTGGAAAATTCTCCTGAAGGGGTAAAACCTATTGGGAGCAAGTGGATTTTTAAAAAGAAATTTGGTGTAGATGGAAAATTTGAGACTTTCAAAGCTAGACTTGTAGAAAAGGGTTTTCGTCAACGACCAGGTGTGGATTATGACGAAACCTTTTCTCCAGTGGCTATGCTTAAGTCCATCCGGATCTTACTTGCCATTGCTGCATACCATGACTACGAAATCTGGCAAATGGATGTTAAGACAGCCTTTCTAAACGGTGATTTAGAAGAGTGCGTGTACATGACTCAGCCAGAGGGCTTCGTAGATAGTGGGAGCAGCGGAAAGGTGTGCAAGCTGCTTAAATCCATTTATGGGTTGAAGCAAGCATCGCGGAGTTGGAACATCTGTTTTGATGTAGTAGTCAAAGAGTTTGACTTCATCAAAAACATAGATGAACCTTGTATCTATAAGAAGGTAGCAGAGAGTAAGGTTGTCTTCCTCGTATTGTACGTGGATGACATACTCTTGATAGGAAATGATATTCCTATGCTGCAATCAGTCAAGCTCTTCTTATCACAAATATTCTCAATGAAAGATCTAGGTGATGCCTCCTGCATATTGGGGATTAGGATCTATAGAGATAGATCCAAAAGGATACTGGGATTGTCCCAATCCAGGTATATTGATACCATACTAAAGAGGTTTAGTATGGAAGAATCCAAGCGTGGGAACCAACCCACGATCTCTGGACTCACTCTCTCCAAAGAGATGTCTCCCAAGACTAATTTGGAGAGAGCTCGCGTGCAAGGGATACCATATGCTTCGGCAGTAGGCTCTATCATGTATGCGATGCTATGTACCAGACCCGATGTAGCATACTCACTAAGTGTAGTGAGTCGGTATCAAGCAAATCCTGGAGAGAGTCACTAGACAGCTGTGAAGAACATTCTCAAGTACTTGCGAAGGACTAGAGACATGTTCTTGGTGTATGGTAACGGAGAACTCCGGGTGGAGTCCTTTACCGATTCCATCTTCCAAAGTGATAAGGACGACTCTAAGTCGCACTCGGGATTTGTCTTTACCCTCAATGGAGGGGTGGTATGTTGGAAGAGTTCCAAACAGGATACCGTTGCAGACTCGACGATGGAGGCTGAATACATCGCTGCCAACGATGCTGCCAAAGAGGCTGTCTGGATGAAGAAGTTCATTAGTGAACTTGGTGTGGTTCCATCCATTGAGCATCCAATACCTCTGTATTGCGATAACAATGGAGCTGTGGCTTTGGCCAAGGAACCCAGATCCCATCAGAAGTCCAGACATATTCTGAGGCGGTATCACCTGATCAGGCAGATAGTTGATCGCCGGGAGATCGAGGTCAGGAGAGTAGATACGAAGGACAACACTGCGGATCCACTCACGAAGGCCATTCCCCAGATACAGTTTGAGAGATTATTCGGGATGCTTGGTATGAGATACTACAGCAGCTGGCCTTAGTGCAAGTGGGAGATTGTTAGTTATGTATATGCCCTAGAGGCCATTGTTGTACATATGATGTATATTATGATGGATGCTTGGATATATACAGAGAGGACTTTCTTGCTCGTCATGATAGTATGCTATTTGGTTTCACTTTATCTTAACATGTTGACTTGTATTGGTTTACTGTCTTTCTCTCACATGTTGGTAAAGCCCTTAGGATCTGTACTCGACTACTGGGATTATGATGAGATCATACTAGTGGGGCCATGGTAGTCGATGAGTACATCCTATAAATGTTCCTAGTCGGGGGTATATCGAGACGGGGCATCGATACACCAGAGTAGACTAGCGTATACGCATCTTGACCCATATGATGGGCGATGGATGATCCCATATCCATCGGTGTTTGACATCAAGGATGGTGTACGGGTGCTCAGTGGAGACTGGGTACACTGGACGGACTCACCGAGAACTCCCAGATGGATTTATACCACACGTCAGATGGCAGTTCTCCGGTGACACTGGTACAGGGTAGTCTGTAGACCCGAGATCATCATAGAGTCTTGTGTGATTCCCACTATGCTTTGATTTCCACCTTACCACGTCCAAGAGGGTGTAACACCTTAGGATAAGGGTTAGTGAATAATTATAATTAAATAATGGTTTTTAATAAAAAGTTTACTAAATTGGGTTTTATATATTTTTCCTAATTTAATATATATTTTTCCAAAATTTTATTAGGCTTGCACAAACATGTGCATATAAACTAGGGTTTTTAAATGAAGAAAATACCATAATTTTAACCATGGTGGGTTAATTGTGGGATTAATTCTTTTGGATTCTTAAGTGGGTTTTATTAATTAGCTAAAAGTTGCTTTAATTTGAAAGTTGGTTTAAGTGTTGACTTGTGAGAGAGAGAGAGAGAGTGCATCATGGCTTTAGGCCATGCTTGCATTAAATGAGGTGAGAGAGAGGGGGGGATGACTTTTGGGTGAATGATTATGGTGGCTCTCAACTCCTTTTGTTTTCCTCTCTCATTTCTCTTTCTCTCAAACACTCACACACACACACACTTACCTTTTCCCCAGCTCCAGAACCTGCACCAAGAAGAAGCAGCAGCAGCAGCAAGCACTCAGCAGCAACAGCAGCAGGCATTGGCAGCAGCAGCAGTGAGCAGTAGCAGCTCCAGCTCCCAGTGCAGCCTCTTCTCTTCACTTCTCCACCTTCCTCCTACTTCCTAGGGTTAAGTATGAGGTATATTTCCTAATTTAGTCCCTAGTTAGCTTGGTTAGTGTCGATTTGCATCGGTTAATGGATATTGGTGCGTTTTAGTGCGATATTGGATGTTTAGTGGGAACTTTGAGCATTTGGGATATGATTTGGTTTCAGTAGGATGCTTGAGGTCTGTTGAGGCCATTGTAACCTAGTCCAACCCCTATTACGCTAAAATACCACCAGTTTTCATATTGGATGCAAATGTCGTATTTGTGCACAATTTGAGCTTTCTGGATCTGCTATTGACCCGAGGTGATTTAAATGAAATTGAGTGGACTGTGGCATAGTGGAGTGGAGATGATACACTAGATGAAACCCGACCCCCTAACTCCCCTTCCCGGCCGCCAAAACCGCCATTCTGGCCGCAAATTGCGGCCAGACAGGGGGTGTTTTGGTAATTTTTGGGTTCTGTAGGTGTATTTTTGTGTGTAGGGTCGTTTGGTATATATATATTTTTAAGATTAGTTCTGTAGCAAAATCTGGGACCAATTACCTATTTTGCCGTTTTCTAAACCTTCGCGACACGCGTGATACGTGAGTAGGTTTGGGTTCCTGCGTATCGCGGCGCGTCGGGGTAGTTTCGTGGCGCGTGATTACACGTTTTAGCGTATCGCGCACACGCGCGACTAGTTTGCGACACGAGTTTCTAGTTTGACCGTAATGTCGCGTTTTTGGTAAAATTGAGCTTATATGTGTGATATGTTATGTGATTTTAGGTTCGCAGGCCAGTGAGACGGACGCTGCGAAGAAGGGAAAGCAAGTCGTCGGCTACACTTAGCGCGAGACACGGTGAGTAGATTTCACATCTACGGGGATATCGCCCGCATGGCGTTATGCGTCAGGGCTGATAGGACTTTGTTATTATATGTTTCATGCACCCCATAGACTGTCATTGCATATTGCATTCCTTGCTATACATATATACATATTGCTTAGAACTGATAGAACTGCCATGGTCATACTATTGTATATTGTTGTAACTCATCTATATTTGATACCTATATCACGGTGGATCATTGCATTGTAGTTCTTTCTCATGTGACATGACTTGATATACACATTGATGCACCTATCACATCGCAGTTACTTGTATTATTGTTGGGATTGCATATGATTTATGGATTTGGGAACCGTGGCCTTTTCAAATAAGTAACCATTTAAAAACCCGGTTCCCTTGATATGATAATTTGGGGCGTCGCCCCGTGTTTTCTCGGTGCTTGAGGCACGGATTGATAGAGGGCTGACCCGGACTGACGGATGCCCGATGGGTTGATATAGGGCTGACCCGGACTGACGGATGCCCGATGGATTGATATAGGGCTGACCCGGAATGACGGATGCCCGATGGATTGATAGAGGGCTGACCCGGACTGACGGATGCCCGATATATTGAGAGAGGGATGACCCGGACTGACGGATTCCCGGTATATACATGAGAGAGGGCTGACCCGGATTGACGGAGGCCGATACAGGATGTTTTGCGTGTCGATGCTAGACACGAGTATTTATGATATTTGGGTGCCGATGTTGGGCACTCGGGATTTTCAGGGATATACAGGATATGAGGGCCGATGGAGTACCGGCGTTTGAGATGTTGGGATTTGTGGTGCATACATACTTATGTAGTCCACCTCGATACTTCATGTAGATACTATATCCCCATGCTCAGCATTCATTATCACATCTCACCCTGTAGTATATCACCTGATAGAGGACTGGCATTATTATTATGCATACTGCCACATCGCATTGATATTATCTGCTGGCATTAGTAGAGCCACGCTACATGTGCATGCTTGCGATTACCTTTATATGTTATCTCTATTCACGAGTTGGCAACTCACCCCCGTTGTGCCACAGTACTTGCAGGTTGCCCTGGGGAGTAGTCACGGCTGGCTGTTACCGCATCTTTTGGCACAGATACCCCTTTTGAGCTGAGATTGCCCTTTTGCTGTTTAGGTGGGTTTTGTACGGTATCTATTATCTTTCTGTTGTACATTGATGTATCTAGTATTCTCCATCTACTTTTCTGTATTGACTTAGAGACAGTTGTGAGGACGATATGTATGATTTTATATTCTGGTGTCGAGCTCGCATGTGAGCCGACTTTACTTTATGCAGTCTTATTTTTATGATATTGTCCTTGTTTTACTGTGTATTCTTCGCTACGGCGTCGTATATCATATTGTGATGCTTCATTCTTGTCACTTGTTATTTCTGCTACACCTTGTTTTTACCCGACTTTCGGGGCTAATGTTTTAAAAGGGAAATGTTACCAAAATTATAAAACTTGTAACTTTTGAACTTAAAAAGGTTTTCTACTAAATAAATGGAAGTTTTTCGGACATGTACGATTGTTTTACAAAATGTTTTAAAATCACTCTATATTTATTGGTTTTGATTTCTGGGTTCGGCTTACTTAGCCGCGTTACGCCTGTAGACGTTGCGTGGTTAAGTGCCGGTCACGAGTCGAATTCTCCGGCGAGAAGACAGTTAGATTCTGTTTCCCCGGCGAGTCGGTTTTTGTTGTGTTGGGGGACCGTAGTGCCGCCCCTCACAGTGTGATTTCTTCTTTTCGCGCTGGACAGCTTTTGAGGAAGGGATGTCAGGGATTTCTCGCTTATGTTCGCGATGCTCGCGCTACAGAGGTTCCATTGGATCAGGTTCCGGTTGTTAGCGAGTTTCCTGATGTGTTCCCTGACGAGCTTCCTGGGTTGCCGCCCGAGCGCGACATTTCCTTCTGTATTGATTTGGTTCCTGGTTCGGGGCCTATTTCTATACCGCCCTATCGGATGGCCCCGGCGGAACTTCGTGAGCTGAAGGGTCAGTTACAGGATTTGCTGGACAAAGGACTTATTCGACCCAGTGTTTCTCCTTGGGGTGCTCCAGTCCTGTTCGTCAGGAAGAAGGACGGCAGCTTACGTCTTTGTATCGACTACCGCCAGCTGAACAGGGTGACAGTGCGGAACAGGTATCCTTTGCCGCGTATCGACGATTTGTTCGACCAGCTTCATGGGGCAGGGTACTTTTCGAGGATCGATTTACGATCGGGCTATCATCAGCTGCGGGTTCGACAGGAGGACATTCCCCGGACAGCCTTCCGTACGCGCTACGGCCATTACGAGTTTTTGGTGATGTCGTTCGGACTCACCAATGCGCCAGCAGCCTTCATGGATTTGATGAACCGTATTTTCCGGCCTTATTTGGATCTGTTCATCATAGTCTTCATTGACGATATCTTGGTGTATTCCCGGAGTAGTGAGGAGCACGAGCAGCACCTGCGGGTTACATTGCAGACATTGAGGGAGCACCAGCTCTATGCGAAATTCTCCAAGTGTGCTTTTTGGTTAGACAGTGTGGACTTCTTGGGTCACGTGATTTCACGAGACGGTATATGTGTTGACCCGAGGAAGATCGAGGCCGTTCAGCGTTGGCCCAGACCCACATCGGTGACGGAGATTCGCAGCTTTTTGGGATTGGCCGGTTATTACAGGCGTTTTGTGCAGGACTTCTCACGTATTGCTACACCGTTGACCGCGTTGACCCGGAAAGGAGTTCCCTTCGATTGGACGGAGGAGTGCGAGCACAGTTTTCAGCAGTTACGGACACGGCTGACGACGGCACCGGTGTTATCTTTACCTTCCGGATCGGGCGGATTTGTGGTCTTTTGTGATGCTTCTCGAGTGGGATTGGGATGCGTTCTGATGCAGCATGATAGGGTGATCGCGTATGCCTCGCGACAATTGAAGAAGCACGAGCAGAACTACCCCACTCATGATTTGGAGATGGTAGCAGTGGTCTTCGCACTTAAGATCTGGCGACACTACCTATACAGCGAGTCGTGCCAGATATTTACGGATCACAAGAGTCTGAAATACATATTCCAGCAGCGGGACCTGAACCTTCGGCAGCGTCGATGGATGGAGTTAGTGAAAGATTACGACTGCAAGATCTTATATCACCCGGGCAAGGCAAATGTGGTAGCGGATGCTTTGAGCAGGAGGCCCGGGAGTAGTTTATCATGTTTGAGCGCAGTGCAGGAGCAGTCATCCGCAGATTGGCAGATATTATGCGACAGTCGAGTACAGTTCGAGTTCACGCCGATTGGAGGACAGGTAGCGCATGTCCGTGCACGCCCACAGTTGATTGATCGTATACGTGAGGCACAGCTCAGTGATGACCGATGTTCGGAGATCATGGCACAGATGGGACAGGGCAGATTTTCCGAGTTCGTGATCGATGATCAGGGGATACTACGGTTTGGAGTCAGACTGTGCGTACCTGATGCTGAGGGACTGAGGCGTGAGATTCTTGAGGAGGCACATCGATCGGTATATAGCGTCCATCCCGGTTCCACCAAGATGTATCATGATATGAGAGATGTTTACTGGTGGGACGGAATGAAGAGGGACATTGCAGATTTTGTATCGAGATGCCTGACTTGTCAGCAAGTCAAGGCTGAGCACCAGAGGCCCGCGGGAGAGCTACAGCCGTTACCCATTCCGGAGTGGAAATGGGAACAGATTTCGATGGATTTCGTGGTGGGTCTACCCAGGACTAGTCGGGGGTATGACTCCATCTGGGTGATCGTGGATCGTTTGACGAAAGCGGCTCACTTCCTACCGGTGAAGATGACTTTCGGATTTACTCAGTATGCCCAGATCTATATTGACGAGATAGTGCGACTACACGGAGTCCCGACGTGCATTGTGTCCGACAGAGGCACCCAGTTTACTAGTAGGCTATGGCAGAGGTTTCAGGAGGCTTTGGGCACTCGCTTGAGTTTCAGCACGGCATTTCATCCGCAGACCGACGGACAGTCAGAGCGGACCATTCAGACTCTCGAGGACATGCTCAGAGCTTGTGTACTAGATTTTGGAGGTAGCTGGGATCATCATTTGCCCTTAGTAGAGTTTTCCTACAATAACAGCTACCAGGAGACCATTCAGATGGCACCGTTTGAGGCTCTTTACGGGAGGAGATGCAGGTCACCTACTTGTTGGACAGAGCTCAGTGAGAGCAGTATCTTAGGGCCACAGATCGTTGAGGAGACGACCGCGAAGATCCAGTTGATTCGCGATAGGATGAGAGCAGCGCAGAGTAGGCAGAGGGCTTATGCAGACCGTCGACGACACAGACTTGAGTTTTCTGTTGGTGATCATGTTTTCTTGAGGGTCTCCCCAATGAAAGGTGTGATGAGGTTTGGGAAGAAGGGGAAGCTTAGCCCCAGGTATGTGGGCCCCTTCGAGATCCTCGAGCGTGTTGGTGCAGTAGCTTACCGATTAGCCCTTCCGCCCAGCTTTCCAGACGTGCACCCCGTATTCCATGTCTCGATGCTCCGCAGATATCTTCATGATCCTTCGCATGCGATTCAGCATCCGACGATCCAGCTTGAGCGTGATCTTTCCTATGCAGAGCAGCCGGTGATGATCTTGGATCGGCAGGTGAAGAAATTGAGATCGAAGGAGATTCCATCAGTTAAAGTACTTTGGCGTGGTCAGAACCGTGAAGAGGTCACTTGGGAGACCGAAAGCGAGATGATGAAGACGTATCCCCATCTTTTTGAAGGTAACCTTAGTTAGATTTTTGAAATTCGGGGACGAATTTCTTTAAGGGGGAGAGATTGTAACACCTTAGGATAAGGGTTAGTGAATAATTATAATTAAATAATGGTTTTTAATAAAAAGTTTACTAAATTGGGTTTTATATATTTTTCCTAATTTAATATATATTTTTCCAAAATTTTATTAGGCTTGCACAAACAAGTGCATGTAAACTAGGGTTTTTAAATGAAGAAAATACCATAATTTTAACCATGGTGGGTTAATTGTGGGATTAATTCTTTTGGATTCTTAAGTAGGTTTTATTAATTAGCTAAAAGTTGCTTTAATTTGAAAGTTGGTTTAAGTGTTGACTTGTGAGAGAGAGAGAGAGAGTGCATCATGGCTTTAGGCCATGCTTGCATTAAATGAGGTGAGAGAGAGGGGGGGGATGACTTTTGGGTGAATGATTATGGTGGCTCTCAACTCCTTTTGTTTTCCTCTCTCATTTCTCTTTCTCTCAAACACTCACACACACACACACTTACCTTTTCCCCAGCTCCAGAACCTGCACCAAGAAGAAGCAGCAGCAGCAGCAAGCACTCAGCAGCAACAGCAGCAGGCATTGGCAGCAGCAGCAGTGAGCAGTAGCAGCTCCAGCTCCCAGTGCAGCCTCTTCTCTTCACTTCTCCACCTTCCTCCTGCTTCCTAGGGTTAAGTATGAGGTATATTTCCTAATTTAGTCCCTAGTTAGCTTGGTTAGTGTCGATTTGCATCGGTTAATGGATATTGGTGCGTTTTAGTGCGATATGGGATGTTTAGTGGGAACTTTGAGCATTTGGGATATGATTTGGTTTTAGTAGGATGCTTGAGGTCTGTTGAGGCCATTGTAACCTAGTCCAACCCCTATTACGCTAAAATACCACCAGTTTTCATATTGGATGCAAATGTCGTATTTGTGCACAATTTGAGCTTTCTGGATCTGCTATTGACCCGAGGTGATTTAAATGAAATTGAGTGGACTGTGGCATAGTGGAGTGGAGATCATACACTAGATGAAACCCGACCCCCTAACTCCCCTTCCCGGCCGCCAAAACCGCCATTCTGGCCGCAAATTGCGGCCAGACAGGGGGTGCTTTGGTAATTTTTGGGTTCTGTAGGTGTATTTTTGTGTGTAGGGTCGTTTGGTATATATATATTTTTAAGATTAGTTCTGTAGCAAAATCTGGGACCAATTACCTATTTTGCCGTTTTCTAAACCTTCGCGACACGCGTGATACGTGAGTAGGTTTGGGTTCCTGCGTATCGCGGCGCGTCGGGGTAGTTTCGTGGCGCGTGATTACACGTTTTAGCGTATCGCGCACACGCGCGACTAGTTTGCGACACGAGTTTCTAGTTTGACCGTAATGTCGCGTTTTTGGTAAAATTGAGCTTATATGTGTGATATGTTATGTGATTTTAGGTTCGCAGGCCAGTGAGACGGACGCTGCGAAGAAGGGAAAGCAAGTCGTCGGCTACACTTAGTGCGAGACACGGTGAGTAGATTTCACATCTACGGGGATTCGCCCGCATGGCGTTATGCGTCAGGGCTGATAGGACTTTGTTATTATATGTTTCATGCACCCCATAGACTGTCATTGCATATTGCATTCCTTGCTATACATATATACATATTGCTTAGAACTGATAGAACTGCCATGATCATACTATTGTATATTGTTGTAACTCATCTATATTTGATACCTATATCACGGTGGATCATTGCATTGTAGTTCTTTCTCATGTGACATGACTTGATATACACATTGATGCACCTATCACATCGCAGTTACTTGTATTATTGTTGGGATTGCATATGATTTATGGATTTGGGAACCGTGGCCTTTTCAAATAAGTAACCATTTAAAAACCCGGTTCCCTTGATATGATAATTTGGGGCGTCGCCCCGTGTTTTCTCGGTGCTTGAGGCACGGATTGATAGAGGGCTGACCCGGACTGACGGATGCCCGATGGGTTGATATAGGGCTGACCCGGACTGACGGATGCCCGATGGATTGATATAGGGCTGACCCGGACTGACGGATGCCCGATGGATTGATAGAGGGCTGACCCGGACTGACGGATGCCCGATATATTGAGAGAGGGATGACCCGGACTGACGGATTCTCGGTATATACATGAGAGAGGGCTGACCCGGATTGACGGAGGCCGATACAGGATGTTTTGCGTGTCGATGCTAGACACGAGTATTTATGATATTTGGGTGCCGATGTTGGGCACTCGGGATTTTCAGGGATATACAGGATATGAGGGCCGATGGAGTACCGGCGTTTGAGATGTTGGGATTTGTGGTGCATACATACTTATGTAGTCCACCTCGATACTTCATGTAGATACTATATCCCCATGCTCAGCATTCATTATCACATCTCACCCTGTAGTATATCACCTGATAGAGGACTGGCATTATTATTATGCATACTGCCACATCGCATTGATATTGTCTGCTGGCATTAGTAGAGCCACGCTACATGTGCATGCTTGCGATTACCTTTATATGTTATCTCTATTCACGAGTTGGAAACTCACCCCCGTTGTGCCACAGTGCTTGCAGGTTGCCCTGGGGAGTAGTCACGGCTGGCTGTTACCGCATCTTTTGGCACAGATACCCCTTTTGAGCTGAGATAGCCCTTTTGCTGTTTAGGTGGGTTTTGTACGGTATCTGTTATCTTTCTGTTGTACATTGATGTATCTAGTATTCTCCATCTACTTTTCTGTATTGACTTAGAGACAGTTGTGAGGACGATATGTATGATTTTATATTCTGGTGTCGAGCTCGCATGTGAGCCGACTTTACTTTATGCAGTCTTATCTTTATGATATTGTCCTTGTTTTACTGTGTATTCTTCGCTACGGCGTCGTATATCATATTGTGATGCTTCATTCTTGTCACTTGTTATTTCTGCTACACCTTGTTTTTACCCGACTTTCGGGGCTAATGTTTTAAAAGGGAAATGTTACCAAAATTATAAAACTTGTAACTTTTGAACTTAAAAAGGTTTTCTACTAAATAAATGGAAGTTTTTCGGACATGTACGATTGTTTTACAAAATGTTTTAAAATCACTCTATATTTATTGGTTTTGATTTCTGGGTTCGGCTTACTTAGCCGCGTTACGCCTGTAGACGTTGCGTGGTTAAGTGCCGGTCACGAGTCGAATTCTCGGGTCGTGACAGAGGGCGTGCAAAACTGTGGTTTTTGGGTACAGTCCAGAATCACATGGAGGCAATGAGCGATAGGAGGGGATTCGTCTCTCCCGGTATAGGGAGTTGATGTTGTGTTGTGTTCGATTGGCTATAACTGGAAGTCCCTGGCCAGGGCTGATATAGAGATATACTGGTAAGTGTTACCAGTAGTTTCTTGACCTGTTATGAGCCTCACATCGACACGACTTATCGGTTACTAGGGTCTAACGTATACCACCCCTAAACTTGATATGCGACATATCAGACGAACAGACCGGACTGTACGGGAGTGTTACTGATTGGATTCACAGGAGAACGGACAGGCTAGCTTGTTGATCTGGGTGGCTGTTACATTTAGCTGACCGCTTGCAGCTTGTGGGTGTTTGATATGATCATCACCTGCTACCAGCTTATTAACGATTCTTTAGAGTCCTACACAAGAGTTTCTTGGCTCAGGCAAAACGAAGTAGAGGCACATATGTGATGTGCAGGACCGAGGATAATGCGATATGAGATACCGTATTATATTCTCATGATATTTAGATATGAACCGGGACATCAAATCAACTGTTGATTCGATGAATCGGTACATGATATATTAGTCGGTTATATTCGATATAGCCGGATCGTCGGATCAAGTGTTGATTCGATGATTTAATGTATAATGATATATATGATATATTGTATTACATTATCTAATATTGGCTCGCTTTATTATTTCATTTTCTCACCGGATTAATACATTGATATATATGCGATATATGTTAATTGTATTATTTTCTTTTGTTGCAAATATATAATATATATGTGATATATATTATTGTGACATGATATGATTTATTATGAAATATGATTAGGGATGATAAAAAGAGATTAGGGTTAGCTTCTTCTTGATTATTCTAGAAGGATTCCCTTTTGTCTTGGTTAAGATATTATGGTTGATACTTATCCATGACTCATACTTAACCTAACCAAACCCTAGCTCTAGTTTATTCTCTACAAAGGTTTAGCCTCTCATCCTTGACCATGGTTCCATAATCAATCATATACTCTTATCTAATATTCATCACAAAAGGATTATTCTCATTATTCTTCGTCTTCTTCTCTCTTGAGTTTGAGAGAGAGAGTTCACTTGTGATTTCTTTTGTGATGAGTTCTTGTGAGAAAATGATATAAAAAGAAAGCATAAATACTACTCCATCATCCTCATCTAATCTAGCCCATTAGATTAGGGTGTTCACCTCATTAGAGTGAGAGAGCTTGAGCTATTGCAACTTCGACGTAGATCATCGGAGAAAAGGAATACGACAAGCTTTCATGGATCGTTCAAGTCGTGGAGCATCTCTTGAGTCCGAGAGATCAAGGATCGCGGCGAAGGGACTTCTACTCGGAGCTTGTGAAGCGAAGGAGTGGACTACAAAGGTTGTAATCCCTCACACTTAGGTTTAAAGATGTTATCTTGCATGTTAAACCCTAATAATCTAGCAAAGATCCTGGCTTTGGGTTGTTCGGCACATCTAATATTTTATTCGGGCATGTTTGATACTTTATGAACCTTCACAAGAGTGCCTAGGAACCCTACACGGTAGGAATCACACAAGACTCTATGACGATCTCGGGTCAACAGACTAACCTGTACCAGTGTCACAGAGAACTGCTATCTGACGATAGGTATAATACCATCTAGGAGTTCTCGGAGAGTCCGTTCATTGTACCCAATCTCTACTGAGCACCCGTATACCATCTTTGATGTCAAACACCAATGGATGTGGGATCATCCATCGCCCATCTTATGGGTCAAGATGCGTATACGCTAGTCTACTCTGGAGTATCGATGCCCTGTCTCGATACAACCTCGACTAGGAACAATTATAGGATGTACTCTTGGACTACCCTGGCCTCACTAGTATGATATGCATCATAGTCCTAGTAGTAAAGTACATATCCTAAAGGCTTTATAAACATGTGAGAGCAAGACAGTAAACCAATACAAGTCAACATATTAAGACAAAGTGAAACCAGATAACATACTATCATATCGAGCATGAAAGTCCTCTCTATATATATCCAAGAATCCACTATAATATACATCATATGTACAACAATGGCCTCTAGGGCATATACACAACTAACACAAAATCCACCTATTTGCACGACTCCTTTGAGCCGTGGTAGGGAGGAAATCAAAGCACGGTTGGAACCACACAAGACTCTATGACGATATCAGGTCTACAGACTAACCTGTACCAGTGTCACCAGTGATCTTCTATCTGACGATAGGTTTAGTACCAACTAGGAGTTCTTGGCAAGTCCTGTTCGGTGTACATATTCTCTAATGAGCACCTGTGTACAATCTTTGATGTCAAACACCAATGGATATGGGACCAACCATCGCCCCCTACAGGGTCATGAAACGTACACACTAGTCTACTTTAGAATATCGATGCCCTGTCTCGATACTCTCTCGACTAGGAACTGTTAAAGGATGTGCTTGTAGACTACACAAGTCCTAGTAATATGATCTGCATCATAGTCCTGGTAGTCAAGCAAATATCCTACGGGCTTTATCAACATGTATCAGAGAGACAGTATAATAATACAAGTGTACATGTTAAGATAAAGAGCAACCAGATAGCATACTATCATGTCGAGCAAGAAAGTTCTCTCTATATATGTTCAAGCATCCACTATAATATACATCAATGTACAATAATGGCCTCTAGGGCATACATATCCCCAACACGTCAGTAACATTAGCTGTACATAATGGACACCCAGGTATTAAACGAAAGAAAGGCTAACAAGCAAGCTCGTCTGTAAGTCCAAGTTACCCGTCCCCGGTTCTTTGGGGTTGCGGAAATGGTGAAAAACGATTTTTCTACGGTGGGGTAACATGGACTCAAAAAACGGATCTTTGTTAAACAACTATCTAATAACCGAACTAGGAGTTTTACCTACTCGGTTAGGGGTTATACCTTAACTTGAACTCCTTCTCTTTGACTCCTTGTGGTGGTCGGATGGTTCTCTCCTCGTCGTCTCCTTGTGCCGAAGATGGATCCACCTGAAAGCTTCTACGTTTGGCTCCAACCTCAATCTTGAGGAAACTAGAACACTTGATCTGCTAGACCTTGTATACTAGGATGAGTAGAGAAGTGTTTTGGGTTTTATCTCTAAGGAAATGGTTCTCAACTCATGAGAGGGAGTTTCCTTGAGCTAGAGAGAGCAAGAGGAAGAAGGAGAGCTTGAGGATTGTTAGTTATGTATATGCCCTAGAGGCCATTGTTGTATATATGATGTATATTATGATGGATGCTTGGATGTATACAGAGAGGACTTTCTTGCTCGTCATGATAGTATGCTATTTGGTTTCACTTTATCTTAACATGTTGACTTGTACTGGTCTACTGTCTTTCTCTCACATGTTGATAAAACCCTTAGGATCTGTACTCGACTACTGGGACTATGATGAGATCATACTAGTGGGGCCACGGTAGTCGATGAGTACATCCTATAACTATTCCTAGTCGAGGGTATATCGAGACAGGGCATCGATACACCAGAGTAGACTAGCGTATACGCATCTTGACCCATATGATGGGCGATGGATGATCCCATATCCATCGTTGTTTGACATCAAGGATGGTGTACGGGTGCTCAGTGTAGACTGGGTACACTGGACGGACTCGCCGAGAACTCCCAGATGTTAATATACCACACGTCAGATGGCAGTTCTCCGGTGACACTGGTACAGGGTAGTCTGTAGACCCGAGATCGTCATAGAGTCTTGTGTGATTCCCACTGTGCTTTGATTTCCACCTTACCATGTTCAAGAGGGCGTGCAAAACGGTGGCTTTTGGGTACAGTCCCGAATCACATGGAGGCAATGAGCGATAGGAGGGGATTCGTCTCTCCCGGTATAGGGAGTTGATGTTGTGCTGTGTTCGATTGGCTATAACTGGAATTCCCTGGCCAGGGCTGATATAGAGATTTACTGGTAAGTGTTACCAGTAGTTTTTCGACCCGTTATGAGCCACACATCGACACGACTTATCGGTTACTGGGGTCTGACGTATACCACCCCTAGACTTGATATGTAACATATCAGACGAACAGACCTGACTGTACGGGAGTGTTACTGATTGGATTCACAGGAGAACGTACAGGCTAGCTTGTTGATCTTCTGATCGCTCAATACCTGGATGGATGTTACGTTTAGCTGACCGCTTGCAGCTTGTGGGTGTTTGATATGATCATCACCTGCTACCGGCGTATTGACGATTCTTTAGAGTCCTACACAGAGGTTTCTTGGCTCAGGCAAAATGGAGTAGAGGCACATATGTGATATGTGCAGGACCGAGGATAATACGATATGAGATATCGTATTGTATTCTCGCGATATTTAGATATGAACCGGGTCATCGGATCAAGTGTTGATTCGATGAATCGGTACATGATATATTAGTCGGTTATATTCGATATAGCCGGATCGTCGGATCAAGTGTTGATTCTATGATTTAATGTATAATAATATATATGATATATTGTATTACATTATCTAATATTGGCTCGCTTTATTATTTCATTTTCTCACCGGATAATACATTGATATATATGCGATATATGTTAATTGTATTATTTTCTTTTGTTGCAAATATATAATATATATGTGATATATATTATTGTGACATGATATGATTAATAATGGAACATGTTTAGTAGAGATTAAGCAAGATTAGGGTTTGATTAGGGCTAGCTTCTTCTTGCACCATCTAGAAGCTTTCCTTTTGTCAAGTGTAAGATATTATGGTTGATATTATCTTATGACTCATTCTTTAAACCTAACCAAACCCTAGCCCTAGTTTATTCTCTACAAAGGTTAAGCTTCTCATCCTTGACCATGGTTCCATAATCAATCAAATATTCTTTACTACTATTCATCACAAAAGGATTATCTTTTTCATTTCATCATCTTCTTCTCTCTTTAGCTTTGAAAAAGATTACTAGAAATTCCTTTTTTGATGATTTCATGTGAGATTATGATATAAAAAGAAAGCATAAATACTACTCCATCATCCTCATCTAATCTAGCCATTAGATTAGGGTGTTCACCTCATTAGAGTGAGAGAGCTTGAGCTATTGCAACTTCAACGTAGATCATCGGAGAAGCGGAACACTACAAGCTAGCATGGATCGTTCGAGTCGTGGAGCCTCTCTTGAGTCCGGGAGATCATGGATCGCAGCGAAGGGACTTCTACTCGGAGCTTATGAAGCGAAGGTGCGGACTACAAAGGTTGTAATCCCTCACACTTAGTGGTAAAGATAATTGTTAGTGTATATGCCCTAGGGGCCATTATTGTATCATACTAGGTTGTATATTACTTAATGGAAGCTTGGGATATTCACAGTTGTATATATAACAGTCTTGCTAAACATGGTAGTAAGCTACTTGGTTTGAGTTTACTTTAATATGTGCATATGTTTCTTGTAACGTATCACTTATACATATTAGTAGAGCCCATAGGATCTTTGCTTGATTACAAGCGTCGTGATGGCATTCACACTAGTGGGGGCTGGGTAGTCTGTAAGCAACATCCTATACAGGTCCCTGGTCGTTGGATTATCGAGATAGGGCATCGATATTCCAGAGTAGACTAAGTGTATACGCTTCTCATCCCAGTTGGGGAGATGGTCTGTCCCACAGCCATCAGTACGTCATACTGGAGATAGTATACAGGTGCTCGTTAGGTTACGGGTACACCGGACAGGACTCATCGTGGAACTGATTGGTTGGTATTATACCCATCGTTAGTTAACAGTTCCCAGGTGACATGAGTACAGCATAGTCCACAGACTTGACACTGCTACTTCGCCCTGAGTGTGTCCCACTGTTCTTAGATTGCTACCCTACCACGGCTCAAAGGAGTCGTGCAAACAGGTAGCAGTTGGGTGCAGTCCCGAGCACTTGGAGGCAGTGGCAGTTAGATAGGATTCGTCTCTCACGGTATTGGGAGTTGATATCGCGCTGTGTCAGAGAGCCATTACGCAAAGTCCCTGGCCAGGGCAAGCGAGATATACTGGTAGGTTCCAGTAGCTTCTCAGGTTGTAATGGGCTTCGCTCCGACACGACTTATACAGCTATTAGGGGACTGACGCTTGCCGCCCCCTAGGCTTGATATGCGATAGTCTTAGACGAACAGACCGGACTGTACGGAGATTGTCACATCAGGCTCAGTAGGGGTTCGGATGGTTTTCCTCATCGGCCTTCTTATCGACATCTACCTGGGGACCGTTACGTACAGATAGTACCGCTTGCGGTCTGTGGTTAAACCCACTGCCAGCGTAGTGTCGAGTCTTTAGAGTCCCACACAGAGAGTTTCCCTGCTCCAGGCGAAACGATATAGAGGTCGTATGGTTTTACGACAAGGGTTCGGATGCGTACGTGTGTTTACGCACGTACGACTTTTCGGACAGTTTATACTGGTCGGCTTTGGTTTAAACCAGATTCTAGTATAGGGTTACTAGATTTATACAGTCTAAAGTTTTTCCGTGTTTTCACGGATTGGAGGGGCGTTCTCGTAATTTGTCGGGAAGGTTCTAGAAGAGTGGTGACTAAGGGGTTAAGGTGGCATGAGCATTAATTGCTTAATGACTCATTTGTGTGATTCATACTTTGTATTAAATGATTCATTAATGAGTTAATGAGTCATATGATGAATCACACTAGATGAATGAATCTAACCATGATGATAAATCATTTATATTATTTATTTGATTAATTGTTATGGTTGATATATTCATATGAGTTCATTATTCTTTTGATTATCATTCTCACCTTCTCTCTCCTCAAGCTCACTCTCTCTTCAAACCCTAACCCTAACCTCTCATGTGTTGAGATCAAGGGTTAGCTAGACTAATACATCCATAACCTCACTCTATATCCCCTAGGTAGCTTAGATTAGCACTTTAAGAAACCTAGTTATCTCAAGTTTGAGATTAAGATTGGCGTAGGAGCTTTCAGGTGGATCGTCTTTGATTCGAGGAGGCCGTTGAGATGCCGATGTTCCAAGGATCCTACGAGGAGTGGAGGACCGCGATGAAGACCCAAAGGACTAGTAACGTGAGGTATAACTTCGTATCCGAGTAGTTAAACCTCTAGTACTTTGTTAGCAATGGTTTAGAAACGATTCATGCGCTCAAGTCCGTGTTACGAAGCTTTGATAATTGTTTTTCATATATTCCGTCTCCCCACAAGTTCGTGGGGTGCGTGACATGGACTTACAGTGGTATCAGAGCCAACTAAACCATTACTAACTTGTTAGCAACTGATTAGAAGTTCGATCGACGAAAAATACGAAATACGAAAAACCAAAACCCTAAGTTTCTGTTAATTTTAAAACTGTTTGGAAAATTTTTTGACATACCTTAAAATTCACAGCAGGGAAATTGATGAATACTGGAAAAATACGAGCCACTGAATCGGCAAAACGGCTGCGGTTCCGCGGCAATAGAGAGCTTCTGCCGCGGATCCGCCGCCGAGTCAACGCCGAGTTGACTCGGATTTTCACAGTAATTCATAATTTTGGGGTCTTCCTGTATGTTCTGTTTCTACCCAGGTTACTTCAGTACAGGTTTGCTTTTGGGGTAGACACGGAATTTGGTATTCGATCGATGTTCTAAGATATTTGCTAATTGGGTTTTTATCTGTAATGTTTAAGGTGCTCGTAAACCTCCCCTAACTGCTAGTATGTCGGTTGGCAGGGGGTTGCACATTTCTAAAATGTTTACTGTTTGTGTATATGAACTGTGTTGGACTGTTGTGATGATTAGCCGGGGTTTGAGATGTGTTTAATATTCATTCATTCAATGTAAATGTAATTTGATGTAATATTCTTTTGCGGGGCACATCCAGGTTGCGGTTGTAGCCACCGTTGTATTATTTCTTTTTACTGTTTTTGCTCCTGGGATAGACCCAAGGCGGGGTACACAAACTACCGGGTACGTTGAAGTGTTTAGTGGCCCACTCACTTTGTTGAGGGAGACCGCTTCACTTCGGGTACTTGGCGGGTAGTTTGCCGTACCCGTAGGAGTCTAGGGTGGGGTAATGGTTATTCATCACAACTATGTAATCCGTTTTTTATTGCAGGCTCAAAGCAAATGCGGATTGCTAATAAATCCAATAAAGTTCATATGTGATCTGGAATGCTTATTATTGCGTCTGACGAATGTACAATATCTATATATGATAGCTATTAGACGTCACTTATGTTTTACACCCGCGCTAGCCCAGCCCCCGCTCTGTCGTTAGTTAAGTAACCTAACGGGTGATGACGGGACCCCATGGCGAATGCGGATGGCATAAAAGGGCGTGGTATTTTCGTTGTTTTCAGCAATGATAGGATAAATGATGGGACGCATTATTATAATGCAAAGAAAATAAACCAAAGTTTAATCGTTGGAACAAATTTAAAAGAAACCACTCGGTTATTTTAAAAGAGCGAAATTTTTTAATTGCGGAGCTTTAACCACTCCTTTTAAAAAGTATCACGTTTCTTCGATTATATCAAGTTCACATCGTTCACGGTTTTGCCAAAACCATTCGTAGCCCTCCGTCATTTCATTTGGGTATCCAATAGTATTCAAGCTGTGTTTGTTTGGCCAAAGTCAAGGCACAGTGTTTGGTAGCTATTAGATATTCATATGTAGCATAGATAGATGCATTGGTTTGGGACAGTCGTACTACCTTGTTTGGCCAAAGTCAAGAGTATGTACGGGTGGGTTCAAATTAACCTGGACAATGACGGGTAGAACTTGACATGTGACTTATGATTTGTTTGGCCAAAGTCAAGGTCATAAGAGCATGGGGCAAAAATCCATATCGGGAATTTCTAAAGAAACTGAAATTTGCAGAGAGAGCATACCATTTTGGAGTTTGATGAATGTTGGTAGGATTCCTTCAACATTATCATACGATGATAATTTGGATCCCGATCCTACTGTGAGTATATACTACTTATCAGGAGATTCGTCACTTAACGATCAATGCTATAAACCAAGTAGGTGCCTAGAAAGGTGTCAACAGGGTTACGCCCCCAGAGAAAAGAGGTTATTTAATTAAGGAACTTCGCGAAAGCGTTGGAAAACCTCCCTCGAAGTATCGACACTGACATGGCTGAACGGTTAAGCAAAAATTGTATGGTGAGAATTTTTCTGGCTAATTCTTCTTTTATGGTTTGAGGAGGGATTCGAGAAACAGTGGGAGCCATCCTGTTTAGATAAATTAAACCACTCTAAATTTGCAAGAGCATCATGCTAATAGTATTTTCTTCTCTCTTAAATTGCAGCGACCTTGTGACCACACATAGGTTACATCTAGATAATAATTTGACTGAATCTTACTTATATGAATGGCAAAAGTCTGTCCAGATGTCCATTGCCTATGACAAGCTGGACCACCCTATTACTACTCAAGATCCCGCCGTCCCAGGTCCAGTTTCCACTGTCGCGGATATGGATATCCGTCAGACAAAGGAAAAGGATAAAGCGAAAGCTAAGTGCCTCGTGTTAGCTTCAGTTGATGGTATATACCAGAAGCAGCACGAGAAGATGGACTTAGTTTCCATCTTTCTCCATAACAAAGATTTATATGGAGAGCAATATCATATCGCAAGATATGAGACCTCGAACGAATTAATTCAAGCGAGGTTGGCTGACGGGTCATCTGTAGGGGACAACGTCCTTACAATGACTAGCTGTATTGATGAGCTCCAGGACCTAGAGACCGCGTTGGGAAACGAGTCAGATACTGACTTGATTCTACAGCCTCTGCCTCCTACCCTGAAGGAAACAAGGGAAGCAGAAGGAAAGAGAACGGCAAAAGTTTCGGGACTGGATATAGTAAAAGAGGGACGTTCCTATTATTACAGGAATGAACATTGGCAGAATGATTGCAGGGCTTTTAAAGCCAGTAGCCAGGATATGAAGCATGTTGTGGCTTCAGCCTCAAGTGTATTTTTTATAGAGAACTGTATGTCAGTTAACCCTACTTCCTGGGTATTGGATACCGGATCAGGAACTCACATCTGTAATTCATTACAGGCTCTGAGAAATCGTAGGGTTATCGGGATAGGTGATATGACCCTCACAGTTGCTAACGGAATGAGCATGAACGCTGAATCCGTAGGGGAATATCATCTTAGACTGACAACTGGGGAGATATTGATTCTGCGTAACTGTTTTTATGTACCAGGTACAACATGTAATATCATATCTGTATCCTTACTTTCTAAAGAAGGATATGATTTTACTTTTATAAGAGATGTGGTCCACATCCACCTAAATCAAGTTCTGATTGGGTCAGGTACATTAAATAACGGTATATACGTATTAAATCAAGCTCAGGTTTTCAATGTCCAGAATGCACTTAAAAGAGAGTCTCCAGACATGAATCAGGCTTTTTTATGGCATTGTAGACTAGGTCACATCAATGAAACACGATTAACTAAGTTACATAGAGAAGGATATTTGAATTCATTCGAATATCAATCTTATGCTACTTGTGAATCTTGTCTCATGGGAAAGATGACAAAGACTCCGTTTACTGGACACGGAGTAAGAGCAAGCGAGCTCTTGGGACTCGTAAACAGTGACGTGTGCGGTCCAATGTCTACACATGCGCGAGGTGGTTATTCCTACTTCATTACTTTTACGGATGATTTCTCTAGGTATGGATATATCTTCTTGATGAAGCATAAATCCGAGGCCTTTGAGAAATTCCAAGAATACAAGAATGAAGTAGAAAACCAAACCGGCAAAAGTATCAAGACACTGAGATCTGATCGAGGTGGTGAATACTTAAGTGCCGAGTTCCTGGGTTACTTAAAAGAGAATGGAATTCTCTCTCAGCTTACTCCTCCATACAAACCACAACACAACGGTGTATCGGAAAGGAGGAATCGAACCCTATTGGATATGGTTCGTTCCATGATAAGTAAAGCTGAGTTACCACGATCATTCTGGAGATATGCACTAGAATCAGCTGCATACCTTTTAAACCGAGTTCCAACTAAAACTGTGCCTACTTCACCATATCAGATGTGGTGTGGAAAGAAACTCTATCTTAAACATATTAAGATATGGGGATGTCCAGCTTTTGTAAAGAAGCAGCATGCGGACAAGCTAGAGGCACGATCAGTACAGTGTAAGTTTGTGGGATATCCAAAGAACTCCAAAGGATATTATTTCTATTACGCAGAGGAACAAAAGATTTTTGTTTCTCATAATGCTCGCTTCTTGGAAACTGAGTTTTTAGAAAATCAGATAAGTGGGAGCGCAATAGAACTGGAAGAAATTCCAGAACCACAAGCTATTACTGAAAGCTTGGTAGAACCAGAGGTTTCAGAAGAACTGGACATCCCGACGCCACTCCGCAGGAGTAGTAGGCAGTCTCATCCGCCCGAGAGATACTACGGTTTTCTCATAGACGGGGATAGAGAGGATTGCACTATTGGCTATGATGAGCCTACTAGCTTCCAGCAAGCCATTCAGAGCGGTGACTCAGTAAAATGGCTGGATGCAATGCGGACCGAAATGGAGTCCATGTACACTAACAAAGTATGGACTTTGGACGTTGCTCCAGATGGGGTAAAACCCGTAGGATGCAAATGGATCTTCAAAAAGAAGATTGGTGTAGATAGACAGGTTGAAACCTATAAGGCTAGACTTTTTGCAAAGGGTTTCCGTCAAAGGCCTGGTTTGGACTATGACGAAACCTTTTCTCCAGTGGCTATGCTTAAATCTATTCGGGTCCTTCTTGCTATTGCTGCCTTCCACGATTAGGAAATCTGGCAGATGGACGTAAAAACGGCCTTTCTAAATGGTAATTTGGAAAAGAGCGTCTATATGGATCAGCCAGAGGGATTCATTCAGAGTGGGAGCAGCGGTAAAGTATGCAAGCTGCTTAAATCCATTTATGGACTAAAGCAGGCATCACGGAGTTGGAACATCTGTTTTGATGATGCTGTCAAAGACTTTGACTTTATCAAAAATCCAGATGAACCATGCATATACAGTAAGATTGTAGGGAGAACTGTAGTATTCATCGTCTTGTACGTGGATGACATTCTCCTAATAGGAAATGATATTCCTATGTTACAGTCAGTCAAAAGATACTTGTCACATAAATTCTCCATGAAAGACCTGGGTGATGCCACCTATATTCTGGGGATCCGAATCTATCGTGATAGATCAAAGAGGATGTTGGGACTTTCGCAGTCCAGGTACATAGACACCATAGTGAAGAGATTCAGTATGGATGATTCTAAGCGCGGTAACCTACCGGCTTGTCACGGAATCACCCTCTCCAAAGAGATGTCTCCCAAGACTGATTTGGAAAGGGATCGCATGTCGATTATACCCTACGCTTCTGCGGAAGGCTCTATAATGTATGCGATGTTATGTACCAGACCAGATGTAGCATACGCATTGAGCGTAGTAAGCCGGTATCAAGAAAACCCAGGGGAGAAGCACTGGATAGCAGTAAAGAACATTCTCAAGTACCTAAGAAGGACTAAGGAGATGTTCTTGATGTATGGCGGAAAAGACCTCCAATTGGAGGCCTTTGCCGACTCCGGCTTCCAGAGTGAAAAAGATGACTCCAAATCCATGTCGGGTTATGTTTTTACCCTCAATGGAGGGACGGTTTATTGGAAGAGTTCCAAACAGGAGACCGTTGCTGACTCAACGATGGAAGCAGAGTACATAGTTGCTTGCGATGCCGCAAAAGAAGCAGTCTGGATGAAGAAGTTCCTCACAGAACTTCATGTGGTTCCTACCAGTGTTGGTCCAATACCTCTGTATTGTGAATACAACGGCGCTATAGCTTTAGCGAAGGAACCCAGGTCCCATCAGAAGTCCAGACACATCTTAAGGCGGTATCACCTGATCAGGGAGATCGTAGATCGCCGGGAGATCGTAGATCGCCAGGAGATCGAGGTGAAGAGAGTAGAGACGGAGAATAACATTGCTGATCCATTCACAAAGGCCCTTCCTCAGACGCAGTTCGAGAGGCTATTCGAGATGATAGGTCTACGATATGCCATCTCATGGCCCTAGTGCAAGTGGGAGATTTTTAGTGTATATGCCCTAGGGGCCATTATTGTATCATACTAGGTTGTATATTACTTAATGGAAGCTTGGGATATTCACAGTTGTATATATAACAGTCTTGCTAAACATTGTAGTATGCTACTTGGTTTGAGTCTACTTTAATATGTGCATATGTTTCTTGTAACGTATCACTTATACATATTAGTAGAGCCCATAGGATCTTTGCTTGATTACCAGCGTCGTGATGGCAGTCACACTAGTGGGGGCTGGGTAGTCTGTAAGCAACATCCTATACAGGTCCCTGGTCGTTGGATTATCGAGATAGGGCATCGATATTCTGGAGTAGACTAAGTGTATACGCTTCTCATCCCAGTTGGGGAGATGGTCTGTCCCACAGCCATCAGTACGTCATACTGGAGATAGTATACAGGTGCTCGTTAGGTTACGGGTATACCGGACAGGACTCGTCGGGGAACTGATTGGTTGGTATTATACCCATCGTCAGTTAACAGTTCCCAGGTGACATGAATACAGCATAGTCCGCAGACTTGACACTGCTACTTCGCCTCGAGTGTGTCCTACTGTTCTTAGATTGCTACCCTACCACGGCTCAAAGGAGTCGTGCAAACAGGTAGCAGTTGGGTGCAGTCCCGAGCACTTGGAGGCAGTGGCAGTTAGATAGGATTCGTCTCTCCCGGTATTGGGAGTTGATATCGCGCTGTGTCAGAGAGCCATTGCGCAAAGTCCCTGGCCAGGGCAAGCGAGATATACTGGTAGGTTCCAGTAGCTTCTCAGGGTGTAATGGGCTTCGCTCCGACACGACTTATACATCTATTAGGGGACTGACGCTTGCCGCCCCCTAGGCTTGATATGCGATAGTCTTAGACGAACAGACCGGACTGTATGGAGATTTTCACATCAGGCTCAGTAGGGGTTCGGATGGTTTTCCTCATCGGCCTTCTTATCGACATCTACCTGGGGACCGTTACGTACAGCTAGTACCGCTTGCGGTCTGTGGTTAAACCCACTGCCAGCGTAGTGTTGAGTCTTTAGAGTCCCACACAGAGAGTTTCCCTGCTCCAGGAGAAACGATATAGAGGTCGTATGGTTTTACGACAAGGGTTCGGATGCGTACGTGTGTTTACGCACGTACGACTTTTCGGACAGTTTATACTGGTCGGCTTTGGTTTAAACCAGATTCTAGTATAGGGTTACTGGATTTATACAGTCTAAAGTTTTTCCGTGTTTTCACGGATTGGAGGGGCGTTCTCGTAATTTGTCGGGAAGGTTCTAGAAGAGTGGTGACTAAGGGGTTAAGGTGGCATGAGCATTAATTGCTTAATGACTCATTTGTGTGATTCATGCTTTGTATTAAATGATTCATTAATGAGTTAATGAGTCATATGATGAATCACACTAGATGAATGAATCTAACCATGATGATAAATCATTTATATTATTTATTTGATTAATTGTTATGGTTGATATATTCATATGAGTTCATTATTCTTTTGATTATCATTCTCACCTTCTCTCTCCTCAAGCTCACTCTCTCTTCAAACCCTAACCCTAACCTCTCATGTGTTGAGATCAAGGGTTAGCTAGACTAATACATCCATAACCTCACTCTATATCCCCTAGGTAGCTTAGATTAGCACTTTAAGCAACCTAGTTATCTCAAGTTTGAGATTAAGCTTGGCGTAGGAGCTTTCAGGTGGACCGTTTTTGATTCGAGGAGGCCGTTGAGATGCCGATGTTCCAAGGAGCCTACGAGGAGTGGAGGACCGCGATGAAGACCCGAAGGACTAGTAACGTGAGGTATAACTTCGTATCCGAGTAGTTAAACCACTAGTACGTTGTTAGCAATGGTTTAGAAACGATTCATGCGCTCAAGTCCGTGTTACGAAGCTTTGATAATTGTTTTTCATATATTCCGCCTCCCCACAAGTTCGTGGGGTGCGTGACATGGACTTACAGTTTACTTGCATGTTAAACCCTAATAATCTAGCAAAGATCCCGGCTTTGGGTTGTTCGGCACGTCTAAAATTTTATTCGGGCATGTTTGATGCCTTATGAACCTTCACAAGAGTGCCTAGGAACCCTACAAGGATGAGAGAGAATGAGAATGATAGAATGAGCAAGACTTTTTCCACCCTTGCTCTCATAATCCAAAATAATCAGAACCAATATTAATAATTGAGTATTATGTGATGGTTGTTATCATATCAAAAGGCAATATCATTTCATGCATTAAATGCAATTTGTGAACAAACAAGCAAGCAAAGGTCAATACCATGAAATGATAGCCATTGTCATGATGATGGTCAACAAGTCCAACCTAATCAACCGGTCAACTAAGTCAACAAGTCAACAAAGTCAACCTTTCAACCCAACCATGGCATAATAATACTTAATTAATATTATCATTAATCATATTTCTTATTCTCATTAGGGTTTAGCAAAAGTCAACAGTTAACAACCCTAATGAGAATCCTCTGCCTCTGTCTCTGTCAACCGTGCATACACACCCGCATCCGCGTTCCGAGAAACACGAATACAAACGAGATAAAACCAATCCCAAAACGTACACTAGGATCGGGATTAAACCAATGCCCGCTAGTGATAACTGCCCGGACACTAAACGTGCACAAGTGCACCGATGTGACCGAACCCTGTCGCAAAACCATGCGACCTCTACTCTTTTGCCTAAAGGCGAATAGCTTTCTGTGTGGGACTCTAAAGTCTCGACACTACGCTGGCAGTGGGTTTAACCACAGACCCCAAGCGTCACTAGCTGTGCGTAACGGCCCCCAGGTAGATGCCGATAAGAAGACGGACGAGGTGAAACCCATCTGAACTCCTACTGAGCCTGAATGTGACAGTCTCCGTACAGTCCGGTCTGCTCGTCTGAGAATATCGCATGGCGGGCCTAGGGGGGCGGTAAATGTCAGTCCCCTAATAGTGGAACAAGTCGTGTCGGAGTGTAGCCCAGAACACCCTGAGATAACACTGGAAACCTACCAGTATATCTCGCTTGCCCTGGCCAGGGACTTTGTGTAATGGCTCTCCTAGATACAGCGCGATATCAACCCCCAATACCGGGAGAGACGAATCTTGTCTAACCGTCACTACCTCCAAGTGCTTCGGGACTGTACCCAACTACTACCTGTTTGCAGGACTCCTTTGAGCCGTGGTAGGGTAGTAATCAAAGTACAGTAGGAACACACTCGAGGCGAAGTGACAGTGTCAAGTCAGCGAACTAAGCTGTACTCATATCACCTGGGAACTGATAACTGACGATAGGTATAGTACCAACCAATAGTTCCCGACGAGTCCTGTCAGTGTACTCGTAACCTAACGAGCACCCGCATACTATCTCAAGTAGGACGTACTGACGGCTGTGGGACAGACCGTCTCCCATGCTGGGATAAGAAGCGCATACGCTAGTCTACTCCGGAGTATCGATGCCCTGTCTCGATAGTCCTACGACTAGGGACCTGCATAAGGATGTGCTTGTGGATTACCCAGCCCCCACGAGTGTGACTGCCATCACAACGCTGGTAATCAAGCAAAGATCCTAAGGGCTCCACTAATGTGTATAGGTGATATACTAAAAGAAACACATGTACACATTAAAGTAGAAACAAACCAAGTAGAATACTACTATTTTGAGCAAGATTGTCTATACAACTGTGAATATCCCAAGCTTCCATTAAGTAATATACAAACTAGTATGATACAGTAATGGCCTCTAGGACATATACACTAACAATCTCCCACTTGCACTAAGGCCATGTACTAGCGTATCGAAGACCTATCATCTCGGTCAGCCGCTCGAACTGAGTCTGGGGTAAGGCTTTCGTGAATGGATCGGCAGTGTTATCTTCCGTAGTAACTCTCCGAACCTCGATCTCCTGGCGACCCACGATCTCCCTGATCAGGTGATACCGCCTCAAGATGTGTCTGGACTTCTGATGGGACCTGGGTTCCTTCGCTAAAGCTATAGCCCCGTTGTTGTCGCAATACAGAGGTATTGGATCAATAATGGACGGAACCACCTGAAGTTCTGTCAAGAACTTTCTTATCCAGACGGCTTCTTTTGCGGCATCTGCAGCAGCGATATATTCCGCTTCCATCGTCGAGTCAGCAACGGTTTCCTGTTTGGAACTCTTCCAATACACCGCCCCTCCATTGAGGGTAAAGACATAACCCGGCATGGACTTGGAATCATCCTTGTCACTCTGGAAGCTGGAGTCAGCAAAGGCCTCGATCTGGAGGTCTTTGCCGCTATACACCAAGAACATCTCCTAAGTCCTTCTCAGGTACTTGAGAATGTTCTTTACCGCTATCCAGTGCTTCTCCCCAGGGTTTGACTGATACCGGCTTACCACACTTAGTGCATAAGCTACATCTGGTCTGGTACACAACATCGCATACATTATAGAGCCTACCGCAGAAGCGTAGGGTATAATAGACATGCGATCCCTTTCCAAATCAGTCTTGGGAGACATCTCTTTGGAGAGGGTGATCCCGTGACAAGCCGGTAGATTACCGCGCTTGGAATCTTCTATACTGAATCTTTTCAGTATGGTGTCGATGTACATGGACTGTGAAAGTCCTAATATCCTCTTGGATCTGTCACGATAGATCCGGATCCCTGGAATGTAAGAGACATCGCCCAGGTCTTTCATGGAGAACCTGTGTGACAAGAATCCTTTGACAGATTGTAGCATAGGAATGTCATTTCTTATTAAGAGAATGTCATCCACGTATAAAACGAGGAATACGACAGTTCTTGATACAAATCTACTATATATGCATGGTTCATCTGGATTTTTGATAAAGCCAAATTCTTTGACCGTCTCATCAAAACAGATGTTCCAACTCCGCGATGCCTGCTTTAGTCCGTAGATGGACTTAAGCAACTTGCACACCTTTCCGCTGCTCCCACTCTGAATGAAACCCTCTGGCTGGTCCATATAGACACACTCCTCTAAATTTCCATTTAGAAAAGCGGTCTTTACGTCCATCTGCCAAATCTCATAATCGTGGAAGGAAGCAATGGCAAGAAGGATCTGAATGGATTTCAGCATAGCCACTGGAGAAAAGGTTTCGTCATAGGCCAAACCAGGTCTTTGACGAAAACCCTTTGCAACAAGGCTAGCCTTATAGGTCTCAACCTGTCCATCTACACCAATCTTCCTTTTGAAGATCCACTTGCATCCTACGGGTTTTACCCTATCTGGAGCAACGTCCAACGTCCATACTTTTTTGGTGTACATGGACTCCATTTTGGTCTAATTTGCATCCAGCCATTTTACCGAGTCAACGCTCTGAATGGCCTGCTGGAAGCTAGTCGGCTCATCACTATCAATGATGCAATCCTCTCTATCCCCGTTTATGAGAAAACCGTAGTATCTCTCGGGCGGATGAGACTGTCTACTACTCCTGCGGAGCGGCGCAGGAATGTCCTTATCTTTCGAACCCTCTGGTTCTACTAAGCTTTCAGTAATAGCTCGTGGTTCTGGAATTTCTTCGAGTTCTATTGCGCTCCCACTTATCTGATTTTCCAAAAACTCAGTTTCCAAGAAGTGGGCATGACGAGAAACAAAAACCTTTTGTTCCTCTTCGCAATAGAAGAAATATCCCTTGGAGTTCTTTGGATATCCCACAAACTTGCACTGTACTGAGCATGCCTCGAGTTTGTCCGCGTGCTGCTTTTTGACAAAAGCTGGACATCCCCATGTCTTAATGTGCTTAAGATAGGGTTTCTTCCCACACCACATCTGATATGGTGTGGTAGGCACAGTCTTAGTTGGAACTCGGTTCAAAAGGTATGCAGCTAATTCTAGTGCATATCCCCAGAATGATCGCAGTAACTCAGCGTTACTCATCATGGAACGTACCATATCCAATAGGGTCCGGTTTCTTCTCTCCGATACGCCGTTATGTTGCGGAGTGTATGGAGGAGTAAGCTGAGAGAGAATTCCATTCTCTTTTAGGTAATCCAGGAACTCGGCACTCAAGTATTCACCACCTCGATCAGATCTCAGTGTCTTGATACTTTTGCCGGTTTGTTTTTCTACTTCGATCTTATATTCCTGGAATTTTCCAAAGGCTTCGGATTTATGTTTCATTAAGAAGACATATCCGTACCTTGAAAAGTCATCCGTAAAGGTAATGAAGTAAGAATAACCGCTTCGCGCATGTGTAGACATTGGAACGCACACGTCGCTGTGTACGAGTCCTAAGAGCTCGCTCGCTCTTACTCCGTGTCCAGTGAACAGAGTCTTTGTCATCTTTCCTTTGAGACAGGATTGATAAGTTGCATATGATTGATATTCGAACAGATCCAAATATCCTTCTGTATGTAACTTCGTCAACCTTCTCTCATTGATGTGACCCAGTCTACAATGCCATAAGAAAGCCTGATTTGTATCCGGAGACTTTCTTTTGTGTGTATTCTGGACATTGAAAATATGTGGTTGGTTTAATACGTATATACCATTTCTTAATGTACCTGACCCAATCAAAACTTGATTAAGGTAAATGTTTACAGCATTGCTTACAAATGAAAATTCATAACCTTCTTTAGATAATAAAGATACAGATATGATATTACAAGTTGCATTGGGTACAAAATAACAATCGCGCAAAACCAAAACGTGTCCATCTGACAATCCCAGGTGATAGTCCCACACGGACTCAGCATCCATGCCAGCTCTGTTTGCAACTCTGAGGGTCATATCACCTGCCTTCAAAACCCTACGCTTTCTCAGTGCCTGCAACGAATTACAGATATGAGATCCTGATCCGGTATCCAATACCCAGGAAGTAGAGTTTATTGATAGACAGTTTTCAATAACATACACACCTGAAGCTGAAGCCGCAACTTGCTTCGGGTCCTGGTTTCTGGCCTTCCAAGCCCTACAATCCTTTTTCCAGTGTCCACTCTTGTGACAGTAAAAGCACTCTTCCTTCCCCACAAGCTTTCCTGCTACCTTTGTTGCCTTTTCCTTTCCCTTCGTATCCACTTTACTAACACCGCCCCTTGGTTTGGTGGGGGTTTTCTTCTTCTTTCCCTTGGCTTTCGCCTTGGACCTAGAAGAGGAAGATCCTCCTACAAACAAAGTGGATGTTTCCCTACCTTTCTGTAGGGTGCCCTCTGCACTCCTCAGCATGTTGAGGAGTTCTGAAAGTTCAACTTATTTTTCTTGCAAGTTGAAGTTTAGGATAAACTGGGCGTAAGTGGAAGGAAGGGACTGGAGAATCAAGTCCGTGTAGAGATCGTTCTCTAACGTGGTCCCAAGGTCCGCGAGCTCCTCAATGAAGCCAATCATCTTAAGCACGTGTTCCGCTACCGATGATCCGACGGCCAATCTCGCCGAAAACAGCTTTTTCGAGACTTCGTATCTGGCGATACGGGATTGCTCTCCATACAGTTCTTTTGTATGGAGAAATATGGATTCAAGGTCCATATTCTCGTGCCTCCTCTGATGTTCATTGTCCATAGAGGCAAGCACGAGGCACTTGGCCTTCGCGCAGTCGATTTCCCAGGTCTTACGGATTTCCTTATCCGCGACGCTGGTTTTGGGACCTGGGACAGTGGGAGCTTTGGTGGTAAGGAGATACCCCAACTTGTCATAAGTGATTGCCATTTTGACATTCCTGAGCCAATCTTTGTAGTTTGGCCCTGTAAGTATGTTTTTATCTAGTAGTAACTTAAGTCCAGTCATGATGTTTGGTCGCTGCAATTAGGAGAGAGAGAAGAAACACTTTTAGCATGATGCTCTTGCAAGTTTAGAGTGGTTTTTAGTTTGTCTAAACAGGATGGCTCCCACTGTCTCTCGAATCCCTCCTCAAACCAAAAAGGAAGAATTAGTCTGGATCAATCTCACCGTACAATACTTGCTTAACCGTTCATCCAGGCCAGTGTTGGTACTTCGAGGGAGGTTTTCCAACGCTTTCGCAAAGTTCCTTAATTAAATAACCTCTTTTCCCTATGGGCGTAGCCCCTCTAACACCTTTCTAAACACCTACTTGGTTTATAGCATTGATCGTTAAGTGAGAAATTTCCCGAGGAGTAGCATATACTCACAGTAGGATCGGGATCCAAATATCATCGCGTGACAAAACTGAAGGAATCCTACCAGAATCATCACACTCCAAATGGTATGCAGCGCTAGCAAGTTTCAGTTTCTTTTGAAACTCCCGATGTGGATTTTTGCCCCATGCTCTTATGACCTGGACTTTGGCCAACAAATCATAAGTCACATGTCAAGTTCTACCCATCATTCTCCAGGTTAATTTGAACCCACCCGTACCTACCCTTGACTTTGGCCAACAAGGCAGTACGACTGTCCCAAACCAACACATCTATCTATGCTGCACATGAATACCCAATAGCTACCAATCACTATGCCTTGACTTTGGCCAACAAACATAGCTTGAATACTATTGACTATCCATGTGAAATGACGGAGGGCTATGAATGGTTTTGGCGAAACCGTGAACGTAGTGAACTTGATATAATCGATGGAACGAGATAGCTTTTAAAAGGAGTGGCTTAAGCTCCACGTTTAAAAGTTGTTTTTGAAAAGAAACCGAGTGGTTTTGAAAGTGTTCCAACGACTCTACTTTGGTTTATTTTCTTGTATTAATTTAATGTGTCCCATCATTTAATCCTACCATTGCAGAAAATAACGAAAATATGGCGTACGCTTATGCCATCCGCATTCGCCACAGGGCCCCGTCATTACCCGTTAGGTTACTTAACTAACAACAGAGCGGCGGCTGGACTAGCACGGATGCAAAACATAAGCAACGCCTAAATAGATATCATATATAGATATATACATTCGCCACATGCAATGATAGCCATTCCAGATCACAGATGAACACATTGGATATACTAGGAATCCGCATTCCGTACGAGCCTGTAACGAAGAGCGGATTACACGGTCGCGATGAATAGCCAAGACCCCACCCTAGACCCCTACGGGTGCGGCAAACTATCCGCCAAGTACCCGAAGCGAAGCAACCTCCCTCAACACCGTGAGTAGGCCACTCGGCACTTCGAGGTACCCGGTAGTTTGTGCACCCCACCTTGGGTCTATCCTAGGAGTAAAAACAGTAAAAGAAATTATACAATGACGGCTACAACCCCATCCCGGTTGTGCGGCCATATAAATAATATTACATCAATTACAAATTACATGAATTGAAAAAAAAAAAGAAAACTCTCATCTCACAACCCCCCGGCTATTCATCCGCGACAATCCAATGAATTCATATACACATACCATCAACATTACAGATCACAGATATGTATAACCCCCACTAATCGACGTAAAGCGATTAGCAGACATTCAATACATATATCACATCATAGATATAACCCGTTAGCTTAAGTCTTTAGAAGTTCGATCAAAATACGGATTTTTAACCACCCCAAAAACAAATTTTGCTTTCTGGAAAATCCGGGCAGAAAAATCATATTCCAAAAATCCCAAAACACCCCAATAAATACACTGCAGCAAAACCGATCCACGGCCGAGTCAACTCGGTCGTGGATCCGCGGTGAGTTGGTCGGTTCAGTGGATCGTTTTTCTGCACTGTTCACTAAAAACCCTGAGCCGATTTTTGGTATATGTCAAATAATTTTTACAGCAGTTTAAAAATCGACAGAAAGTTCATGCCCCGGGCGTGTTTTGTGATTTTCTTTTCGATCGAACTTCTAGTTACTTTGCTAACATGTTAGATAGTGTTTAACTAGGCTCTGATACCACTGTAAGTCCACGTTACCCGTCCCCGGTTCTTTGGGATTGCGGAAATGGTGAAAAACGATTTTTCTACGGTGGGGTAACATGGACTCAAAATACGGATCTTTGTTAAACAACTATCTAACAACCTAACTAGGAGTTTTACCTACTCGGTTAGGGGGTTATACCTTAACTTGAACTCCTTCTCTTCGACTCCTTTTGGTGGTCGGATGGTTCTCTCCTCGTCGTCTCCTTGTGCCGAAGATGGATCCACCTGAAAGCTTCTATCTTTGGCTCCAACCTCAATCTTGAGGAAACTAGAACACTTGGTTTGCTAGACCTTGTATACTAGGATGACTAGAGAAGTGTTTGGGGTTTTATCTCTAAGAAATGGTTCTCAACTCATGAGAGGGAGTTTCCTTGAGCTAGAGAGAGCAAGAGGAAGAGGGAGAGCTTGAGGATGAGAGAGAATGAGAATGATAGAATGAGCAAGACTTTTTCCACCCTTGCTCTCATAATCCAAAATAATCATAACCAATAATAATAATTGAGTATTATGTGATGGTTGTTATCATATCAAATGGCAATATCATTTCATGCATTAAATGCAATTTATGAACAAACAAGCAAGCAAAGGTCAATGCCAAGAAATGATAGCCATTGTCATGATGGTGGTCAACAAGTCCAACCTAGTCAACCGGTCAACTAAGTCAACAAGTCAACAAAGTCAACCTTTCAACCCAACCATGGCACAATAATACTTAATTAATATTATCATTAATCATATTTCTTATTCTCATTAGGGTTTAGCAAAAGTCAACAGTCAACAACCCTAATGAGAATCCTCTGCCTCTGTCTCTGTCAACCGTGCATACACACCCGCATCCGCGTTCTGAGGAACACGAATACAAACGAGATAAAACTAATCCCAAAACGTACACTAGGATCTGGCTTAAACCAAAGCCCGCTAGTGATAACTGCCCGGACACTAAACGTGCACAAGTGCACCGATGTGACCGAACCCTGTCGCAAAACCATGCGACCTCTACTCTTTTGCCTAAAGGCGAATAGCTTTCTGTGTGGGGCTCTAAAGACTCGACACTACGCTGGCAGTGGGTTTAACCACAGACCGCAAGCGGCACTAGCTGTGTGTAACGGTCCCCAGGTAGATCCCGATAAGAAGACGGACGAGGTGAAACCCATCTGAACTCCTACTGAGCCTGAATGTGACAGTCTCCGTACAGTCCGGTCTGTTCGTCTGAGAATATCGCATGGCAGGCCTATGGGGGCGGTAAATGTCAGTCCCCTAATAGCGGTATAAGTCGTATCGGAGTGTAGCCCAGAACACCCTGAGATAACACTTGAAACCTACCAGTATATCTCACTTGCCCTGGCCAGGGACTTTATGTAACGGCTCTCCTAGACACAGCACGATATCAACCCCCAATACCGGGAGAGACGAATTCTGTCTAACCGTCACTGCCTCTATGTACTTCGGGACTGCACCCAACTACTACCTGTTTGCACGACTCCTTTGAGCCGTAGTAGGGTAGTAATCAAAGTACAGTAGGAACACACTCGAGGAGAAGTGACAGTGTCAAGTCAGCGGACTAAGCTGTACTCATGTCACCTGGGAACTGATAACTGACGATAGGTATAGTACCAACCAACAGTTCCCGACGAGTCCTGTCCAGTGTACTCGTAACCTAACGAGCACCCGCATACTATCTCAAGTACGACGTACTGACGGCTGTGGGACAGACCGTCTCCCATGCTGGGATAAGAAGCGCATACGCTAGTCTACTCCGGAGTATCGATGCCCTGTCTCGATAGTCCTACGACTAGGGACCTGCATAAGGATGTGCTTGTGGATTACCCAGCCCCACGAGTGTGACTGCCATCACAACGCTGGTAATCAAGCAAAGATCCAAAGGGCTCCACTAATGTGTATAGGTGATATACTAAAAGAAACACATGTACACATTAAAGTAGAAACAAACCAAGTAGCATACTACTATTTTGAGCTAGATTGTCTATACAACTGTGAATATCCCAAGCTTCCATTAAGTAATATACAAACTAGTATGATACAGTAATGGCCTCTAGGGCATATACACTAACATCGTCCGTACCCCTACTGAGCCTATCTATGACAATCTCCGTACAGTCCGGTCATTTCGTCTGAGATTGTCGCATACCAGGTCTAGAGGGTGGAAAACGTCAAACCCCTAATAACTCGATAAGTCGTATCGATGTGACTCAAAACCATCCCGAGAAACTACTAATCTCACTATCAATAAATCTCATTTGCCTCGGCCAAGGTTTTATGGTGATGGCTAATCGATCATAGCCTGGCGTCGACTCCCTATACCAAGAGAGAAGAATCCCTTTTATCGCTCACTGCCCCCAAATTCTTCAGGACTGTACCCAACTAAAACCTATTTGCAGGACTTCTTTAAGTCGTGGTAGGGTAGTAATCTAAGTACAGTAGGAACATACTCGAGACAATTGACGATATCAGGTCTAAAACTACCATGTACCGATGTCACTAGAGAACTGCCAGCTAACGATAGGTATATTACCATCTAGAAGTTCTCGATAAGTCTGTCTAGTGTAATTCATAACCTAATGAGCATCTATATACAATCTTTGGTGCCGTACACCAATAGCTGTGGGACCAACCATCGTCTCTCGTCGGGATCAAGATATGTATACATTAGTCTACTCTAAAATATCGATGCACAGTCTCGATACTTCCACGACTAGGGACATTTAAGGATATGCTTATTGACTACCCAGCCTCCACAAGTATGATCGCCACCATAACGCTGGTAGTTAAACAAAAATCCTAAGGATTTTATCAACATGTACTAACGATATGTAATAACTAGTAAAACATACATGTTAATATAAAGACAAACCAAATAGCATATTATCTTATTGAGCAAGATTGTCTTGTACATGCATATTCGTAGCATCCTATACAATAAAGGCATATATGACATACATATCCAACAAGCAGTGGTGGCGACACAGCAGGAAATGGAGATCTTGATGTTGAGTTTGGGGTTCATTGTGAGAGGAGAGAGGGGGGGAAAGGACTGGGGGAGTTGGGCGAATTAAATTTTTTGATATTAAATGACGATAAAATTTCCATAATTTTACTTCATAGGTAAATGGTGCATTTATATATCTTATTGATTTTTCGCTGTACTTAGATACCCTAGAGTTCAAACCATATGGGTTTTTTTTAAAATAATGATGGATTTTATCGTCAACTGTAGGGAGCAAAATATTAACGGTTTGTACTTTATGGTATACAAGCGCAGTGAAAAAATCAAAATGGTATATAAATGCAAAATAGATGAAATATTAGAGTTTTATTTAGCAATTAACCCTAGTTAAATTGTAATTTGAAATTATTGCCTAAACCGGCGTCTAGTGTGGGCGCGGCTACGAAGGGGAACTTCGGAGGCATTGATGTAGAACCCACATTTTTATGCCTAGCCTCTTGTACTTCTTCTCCAACATCTTTTGTGGCCATAATCTTTTCCTTCTCTTCTTTCTTTTTATCCATTTTCTTCACATGGCATTTACATGATAATTTACGGCCATCATCTTCATGCACTCATGATTCCAAAATTACTGTGTTAACAGTTAAACCTAAAATAAAAAAGAGCATCCAAAATGCCCGAATCAAAAAGAGAATACAAACACTCACATTCAAAATATGGAAAAATAAATCAAAAATTAGAGCTATAGATTTTTCTATTCGCTACAGACAGGAATCGCACATCCCATAGGGAAAAAAAATCAAAATTTAAACTAATTCTCAATTCGTTTCCTGAATGAAATGACCAGCGATCATCAAGTCCTTAGCATTATCTTCACTTTTCGATTGCCAATTGGAGGTCCTTAGCATTAGCTTCAAGCCCTTTGATTTGGAGTCTAGGGTTTCATCACATAATTTTCGGGAAAGAAAATACATCGAATAAGAAAAAGTTTTTGTTCCTCTACTGCTAACACCAGCAGGGCATCAAAGTGCAAATTTTAAATATCAGCCTATATAAATGCAGGGGAAAAAATTACAGTAGTAAAGTGCAAAAATGGAGAAATATTGAAGAATTATTAAGTAATTTACCTTTTCTTTAATGTGAAAATTACCTCTTACATGAAAGTCAACGGTCCAATCTTTGGTTAAGGGCACTCCACAACACACCCCAAAAAGGGAGGGAGGGAAAAAGAATATATATAGTTTTCCTCATCCATTATCATAGTGCTCATGTAAAAGATTCTTCAATTTTGAAATTGATAGTTAATGTGGCATATCATTCTTTAAAAAAAACCAATAAAAAATTCTAACCAAGATTCATGACCGCAACTGATCCCACCATTTATTATCGAAAAAAACTAAACCACTCACACGGTAACAACATGGACTATATTAATACAGTTTTTATGGAAAAAAAATGAAGTCATTGAAATTTGATATATGCGTGCATCGCATGTATAAATTACTACTATAGTATAGTAATACAACATGCTTTATTGTCTTTTTCCATCTTGTTCAATCCTGCAAGCAATATCTAAAGCTCTGCTCTGATGTTTGGTTTCAGAATCCGGATCAATATGCCTAAACTGGCTTATTAGGACCTTTTCTGGAGCCATATTGCTAAAAAAATACACCCTTAATTATAATTTCATCGGTAGATCCCACACAATCACATCAGCTCCATTTCAATCTTTTGTCGATACTCAGACACACTTTCTCTGGCCATGGACACACACAGCCCTTGCAAAGCAACATTCGCGTCAATAAAAATGATCGAAGGAGTCTCGTGGCCTTTACAAGTTGATTCCTATAATGCCTCTAAAACTCAGTCGCCGTCACACCTTTCATCTTTGCATCGATCGATCGTCGGTAGCTTGATGATTGATATCAACAGTTATTCTTCGGTGGGCAAAGCTCTCACGCCTCCTTTCTCTGCTTCTTTGTGCATTGATAAGGTCTCTTATCCTCCCCTTTTATATAATTATATAAATATCCTGCAGGATTTAGATGTTGACACTTAAGTGCTAGAGATCTCATTGGTTGTCTAAATGCCATTGCCATTCGCCACTTGCGAGCTTCTACCCATCTCATTATAGTTTAAATTGTATGAAGATTGAGAAGAGAACAAAACTAACATAATGTTAAATAGCATACAATGGATGTGAACGGAGCATCTTTTGCCTTTACCTGCTGAAAGAGAAAGATCAAACATTCAGCGGATGAGAATTGATGAGGATGATAATTGTTGGAAAATATAATAAACGTACAGTGAGTAAATATTAAGGATAATGTCCGGTATACATTATCACCCTCCTTCATAATAGATTTCCGTATTTTAAAGAAAATATCATGGTAGAAAGCATCCCAGATTATTTTGCACAATTTTCTTTTATTATGAAAGGTTGAGCCGTAGTTCACCTCAATAGCATATGGAACACCAAAAAGTTTAATTACATCGTAATTCACCTCAATAGCATATGAAGAAAACAACCATAGTCAACATTAATTCCCAATAGGTAAGCAATAAGTCCTACTAATTAAGCAAAAAGTCCCACTTAGTCAATATTATTACCCCTTATGAAAAAAGTAAGTCTCACTCAGCAAGTAGAAAGTCCCACTTAGTTAACATTAAGTCTCATTTAGTCAAAATACGTTCCCATCCGGTAAACAAAAGTCCCACTTATACTAACAAATAGTCTCACTAGAACTTTTTGATACCACTTGGAAAAATGATAGTCCCACCTAAAAACAGAAATTTATTTACCTCCAGCGACATTCGCTCTTTTCTCCAATCTCTTACGCTTACTGCCGGGTAAGTCAACCGTCAAGGATTGAGGTTGGAGCAACCTAGATGGTCTTCGGATCGTCCCCTCCGACACTTCTTCTGCAGTGACATCTTCATCAACCCTTGTCGATTTGGAGGACTTTTCTTCCTCAACGAGTTGGTGTACCATGCCCCCAGCATCTTTCAGCACTGCTTCTTCTACCACCCTTTTTGTTTCCGCAGCCTTCGCCGCCTCATCTTCGTCCATCCAAATCGCCGACTCCTTCACTGCATCGTCGGCAATCTGATTGACAATCGCGTCAAGTTCCGATTAAAAACGGTGAGGTTCTCATCGACCACTGCCGCATCCGGACTTTCTTCTTCATTTTTGGTATCTCGTCACGGTCATATTCTTTGCCATCTTCTTCTTGACACTCGCCTTCTTTTCTCTCTTCTCTTATTCCTTCTTTTGCTTTTCCTTTCTTAAGTTCTTCAATGGAGGGTCCAACATCTATAAATTCTCGATCACTCTTCGCGATCGGACGCTCGCATAGGCGCGTGATCTCGTCCTCGAAACGGAAGACCGAATGTCATGCCCCGCTTCCCAAAATACGGAATACGAGGTGTTGACAAGGCCAGCCATGCTCCTACGGTCAAGAAAATATCCTGTCGTAGTCACACTTCGGCTTTTAGCTTTACGTGGTAATCAGTAATCATGGGATAATGACGTGAACATGGAGTAGCCAATGCAGGTAGCTAATAGAGTGGGTAAACAGTAAAGTAGTAAACAGTATGGCAGGTATATTGAATCAGTAAGCAATGCATATCAATGTCACTAACCCTATCAGCCTCTAAGTCTCACTGTACAGGTCGCTAAGCCTATCGTCAGTCCAAGTGTGAGAGTCAACCACTCGTGAGTATCCCCTATCCAAGGGTAGGACCCAAGGGCAAGGGAACACGGGCCCGAATCGCTCGATAATAATCAGTAATATCCCCATATATCTCCAGAATCGCTGTATGTGTCGGCATGGGACTCCCGAGGTTCTGTTGAACTCACACTCAAACTACCCCACACCCCGTGGTCTACATCAAACGCCAATCATAAACTCAAATACCAGTCGGTCCATGACAAGTCTATGCGAGAACTGGAGACCGGGTCTCCATCAAGCATGTCTCGACTGATACCCAAGACAAATGGACAGTGTTTGGTGCCTTACCTATGACACCCATATAAGCGCTTCCATAATCGTCCCATACCAATTATAGTCACACTTATACACGTCCTATAGACGTCGACAATGCAATAAATCAATAGGGTCCACTGATTGTGCACAAGTACGTGTCACTATCACTTATCCATTCATGCTTACACACTAACGTACTTACCACAATCAAACACTAATACCTAACACTGGGTAATGCACATGATCACTAGGTTACCAATGCAATGACTTCTACACGATATGATGAGGATACAACAATTACCATATGAATGGAATACCATCAGTCAGTGTCCTACCACTTGCATAATTTACTATAAGTCATGAATGCAGAATTAAGCGAAACGATGTAAAAGGGGTAAACAGTTTATTGAATTATTTATCCATCAAAATTGGTTTCGTGCCAATCGGGTTTCAGGTTTGCTAGTTATGACCATTTCAATTTAAGTGTTCACGGCTGGAAATCCGGTTTCAGAATCGGAAGTCTATTTCGTAACACATTTTAATCCTAGTTGGGATCGCAATTAGGCGACGCTATAGTTGAACAAAATTTAAGGTTATCAGTTGGGTTTTCACCGCAATTGGAGGATCAGTAATATACCATATAGACAGGGAGTTATGAACAGGCTGTGTTCGATGTGTAAAATCTGCCTCTGCGGAATTCAGAAAAACGTATCAACATTAATAAATGAGTTTAAAATATCAAACGGTTGAGGAATCCAGTGAGAATAGTGGATTAAGAAAGCTAACTCAATTTTCTACGTAAAGATATAGGGTTCCGCGCATTCTCATATTTGAACAGGAATATACAGGGGTTTGGAAACAGGGGTTAACTGGGACTTCCGTTCTGGACTGCAGTCCAGAATCGTAATCCTCCGCAATTATCTCTATCATAATTAGTTAGAATTCAGTGACCAACTATAGATTACAGTAGGTTAACCAGTCATCTTCGATACGAGCCATGGAACGCTAAAATTCGAGTTGTACATAATTTATTATGAATTTTACGGTTTAGCATGCACGAAAGTTTTCAGGTTTTACGACAGAAATTGGGACATCATTTTACGTGAGCAAACGGCATCGTTTTGTAACCAAAGTCTTAAGGGATATTCATTATGATTCGGGTCACCCAATATTATTTGTTTTCGTCAATTTAACGGGGTCATCCATTCGGGTTTTGCATCGAACACTTGAGTTATAACAATTCACATGAAATTATATGCGGAAATGATTGGTAACATGAATTGTAATATATAAAAGTAGCATGAAGCAAGTATTAAACTTGCCTGACGACGATCGATGGTCATGAAGGCGATGATGGCGGCGGCCTACAGCGACGGCACGGTTAGCACGGCGACTTGCACACGACACGGCAGTAAAATGGCCAGGTTTGAGCTTGGCTGGGTTTTGGTGAAGCAGACGGAGCTTGGAGGCAACGGTAACCGGAGGTGACGGTCAAGGCCGCGACGATGATAAGCCCATCAGCAACGACGGTGAGAGGTCACGTACAGGGTCCGGCACGGAACCAGCAGCGGCGACGGCAACGAGCTCAGAGGTGAGCCCGGGTCTGTTCTCGGCGCAGCGGAGAGGTGGAGTCGTTGTGGCAGCGGAGGGCGGCGTTGGTTAGTCGGAGCAGGTGAGGGCGATGGGTGTGGGTGAGGGGTGCTCGGGGGGAGATAGTTGGAGCTCCGGTGACGTGGGGACAGCGAGGGTGCTCGCGCAGGGAGTGGGCGCAGTGAAGGAGGTAAGGGAGCTCGGAAAGGCGATGGGTGCTGCGGCCATTGTGGGTTGGAGCTGCAGTGGTGGTGCTGCGTTCGTCGGCAGTGGGGGAGCTCCAGTGATGAGTATGCAGACGATGGTGTGCAGGGGGAGGCTCGGCGGGCTGATGGTTTAAAGGAGAGAGGTGTAGAGGGCTCGACTTGGGGTGTAGTAGTGGTGAGGAGGCAGCTGGCGGTGGTGGCGCGGCGAGCGCGGCGTGGGCGTGGGTTCGAGAGAGAGAGGTGATATGGGGAAGGAGAGAGAGAAAACGAGAGTGAGGAGGGAGCGAGTTAGAGAGACGAGGAGAGATGAGCGAGATGGAGACGGGGTCGAGGGAGGCTTCTCGCGCGAGGGGTCATGGGGACGTGGGCGCGAGCGGGGCGCGGCGCGAGACTTGGGAGCGTATGGGGAAACGAGCGGGAAAACGAAAGAAAGAGATGGGGGACGTGGGGAAGAAGGTGATACGGGTCAGGTCGGGTCAGGGGAAGTTGGGTCGGGCTCGGGGGAAGCTTAGGAAAAGAATTTAGAAAAGAAATAGGGAGAGTGGGCTAGGTTCGGAGATTAAATAAAAATAGGAAAAATAGAGAGGATTGAGCCGGCTTAGAAATTAAAAAGGGAAATGGAGAGTTAGGGTTTGGGTTTGGGCTGAGAAGAGAGGGGGAGAGTGGCTGGGCTCGGGGGAAAAGGGAATGGGGAAAATAAAAGAAGTTGGGAAAAGGAGATGGGCCGTGCTCGGGAAAATAAAAGGGAAAAGGAAAGGGAAATTAGAAAATAGGATTAGGGTTATAAAAAGGAAACAAGATACAATGAAGGGATTAGGGTTTTTAAAATACTTAAAATAATTGTAAATATCAATAAATAGATTCTGTAAGTGACCTTTATAAAAATACGGAAATTGGCGTAAAAAAGAACTGGGTATTATATCATACCACCCTTACAAAAATTTCGTCCTCGAAATTTAAAATAAATGATAAGCTATAAATAATATGCGAAAAACCCCGGAATCAAATACTATTATATAGTGATCTACGTAGAAGCAGCTAGATAAAATCAAAATCCTAAATATATATATATGCATACGTATATCAAAAAATAGCGCAGCTAAAATAATAAGCATAAGGCATAACCATGCATAATAGAAAACTATAAGCACAATACTCGGGAAAATAAAGTAATAATAATAAAATAGTGAAGGATTTGTCGATAGGTTAAAACATTTTAGAATAATGTATCGATCAAACAATTTTAAAATAACTTAGAAAACTCACATGGTGAAAATAAGAGACATGGAACAAAATAATATGCGCGATATATGTTTCCGCTATTGAAAATGTGAAAAGTAGTAAAGCATTTAAAACGGGTAAAACGGAAGTAGTTAACAACACGAAATTTTTTTAAACACAAGGTAGTGGAAGCTAAATTTCGAATACGATGTCACTGAATATAATTATGGTAATAGGAGATAGCATAAAAATGTATAGAGGCTAGTCAGAGTAGAGATTACAATGGAGTATGGCCCACTCAAAAGGTCGAACTGTAGTACTTCATACTGAATGTCGAAGAGACTGGGGTCGGGTCAGCACAGGGTGCAAGGGTGGACAGTCACGGATCTCAGGAGGAAAAGAAATGTATAGAGGAAACAGTCAAAGCATCAAGCGAACCAAAAATCCAAAAGGTTAGCGAACTCAGAAATTTTATTTCATTCCAGAAAATTTCCAACAAGGTACTCTCGAAAGATAAAGAGTGGCCCTAAGCTATACATAGATTAATTTTGTTAGTTATGTATATGCCCTAGAGGCCATTGTTGTACATATGATGTATATTATGATGAATGCTTGGATATATACAGAGAGGACTTTCTTGCTCGTCATGATAGTATGATATTTGGTTTCACTTTATCTTAACATGTTGACTTGTACTGGTTTACTGTCTTTCTCTCACATGTTGATAAAGCCCTTAGGATCTGTACTCGACTACTGGGATTATGATGAGATCATACTAGTGGGGCCACGGTAGTCGATGAGTACATCCTATAAATGTTCCTACTCGAGGGTATATCGAGACAGGGCATCGATACACCAGAATAGACTAGCGTATACGCATCTTGACCCATATGATGGGCGATGGATGATGCCATATCCATCGGTGTTTGACATCAAGGATGGTGTACGGGTGCTCAGTGGAGACTGGGTACACTGGACGGACTCGCCGAGAACTCCCAGATGGTGATATACCACACGTCAGATGGCAGTTCTCCGGTGACACTGGTACAGGGTAGTCTGTAGACCCGAGATCGTCATAGAGTCTTGTGTGATTCCCACTGTGCTTTGATTTCCACCTTACCACGTCCAAGTGGGCGTGCAAAACGGTGTCTTTTGGGTACAGTCCCGAATCATATGGAGGCAATGAGCGATAGGAGGGGATTCGTCTCTCCCGGTATAGGGAGTTGATGTTGTGCTGTGTTCGATTGGCTATAACTGGAAGTCCCTGGCCAGGGCTGATATAGAGATATACTGGTAAGTGTTACCAGTAGTTTCTCGACCTGTTATGAGCCTCACATCGACACGACTTATCGGTTACTGGGGTCTGACGTATACCACCCCTAGACTTGATATGCGACATATCAGACGAACAGACCGGACTTTACGGGAGTGTTACTGATTGGATTCAAAGGAGAACGGACAGGCTAACTTGTTGATCTTCTGATCGCTCAATACCTGGGTGGCTGTTACGTTTAGCTGACCGCTTGCAGCTTGTGGGTGTTTGATATGATCATCACCTGCTACCGGCGTATTGACGATTCTTTAGAGTCCTACACAGAGGTTTCTTGGCTCAGGGAAAACGGAGTAGATGCACATATGTGATATGTGCAGGACCGAGGATAATGCGATATGAGATACCGTATTATATTCTCGCGATATTTAGATATGAACCGGGACATCGGATCAAGTGTTGATTCGATGAATCGGTACATGATATATTAGTCGGTTATATTCGATATAGCCCGATCGTCGGATCAAGTGTTGATTCGATGATTTAATGTATAATGATATATATGATATATTGTATTACATTATCTAATATTGGCTCGCTTTATTATTTCATTTTCTCACCGGATTAATACATTGATATATATGCGATATATGTTAATTGTATTATTTTCATTTGTTGCAAATATATAATATATATATGATATATATTATTGTGACATGATATGATTTATTATGAAACATGTTTAGGGATGATAAAAAGAGATTAGCGTTTGATTAGGGTTAGCTCCTTCATGTTCATTCTAGAAGGATTTCCTTTTGTCTTGGTTAAGATATTATGGTTGATACTTATCCATGACTCATTCTTAACCTAACCAAACCCTAGCTCTAGTTTATTCTCTACAAAGGTTAAGCCTCTCATCCTTGACCATGGTTCTATAATCAATCATATACTCTTATTACTATTCATCACAAAAGGATTATCTCATTATTCTTCATCTTCTTCTCTGTCACGCCCCGCTTCCCATAATACGGAATACGAGGGGTAGACAAGGCCAGCCATGCTCCTACGGTCAAGGAAAAGTCTTGCCGTAGTCACACTTCGGCTTCTAGTTTATCATGGTAAACAGTAAACGATGCGCAGGTAATGAGAAATGCAGTAAACGAAAGATACAATAAAGTAAACTGACCTGAAGTGGAACAAACGGATGTAACTAGGAACGACAAGTCAGGAAGTCTGTGATGCACTGGTCCAGGCTAAATCTTCTCCTCACGCTGAGCATGCATACTCAGGTTGTCAGAGCCACACAATAGCAATATAATGTATATAATCAAGTAACAGTTCTAACAGTGGTAATAGATATGAATAACAGTAAATCAATGACAGCATGAATATGAATGAGCAGAGATCAATGCAGCGGAAAAATAAAGCAGTATAACAATATGTCACGAATGTCAAGACAGTATAGAATGAATGTAAATGACAGTAACCCTATCAGTCTCTAAGTCTCACTGCACAGGTCACTAAGCCTATCGTCAGTCCAAGTGTGAGAGTCAACCACTCGCGAGTGTCCTCCACCCAAGGGTAGAACCCAAGGGCAAGGGACCACGGGCCCAACATGTAACGAGTGTATCACGGTGTATATAGCACATACCCTGTAAATCTCCATATAACTCCCTAAATATATAAGCCGGCATGGGACTCCCGAGATTCTGTTGAACTCACACTTAAACTACCCCACACCCCATGGTCTACATCAAACGCTAACCATCAACCTAAATACTAATCGATCCGTGACAAGTCTGCGTGAGAACTGGAGGCAGGACCCCCATCAAGCACGTCCCGACTAATACCTAAGATAAATGGCAGTGTCGGATGCCTTATCTGTGACATCCGTGCAAGTGCTTCCATAAGTGTCCCATACCACTTATAGTCACACGTACACGCATCACACAGACGTCGACAATGCAATAGAACAATAGGGTCACTGATTGTGTACAAGTACGTATCACTTTCACTTAATCAGGGATACACGAACACTGACGTACTTGCCACAATCATCACTAAAATCTAACACTGGGTGATTGCACGATATCACTAGGTTATCACTACAATGATATAGGTATGATATGATGCATGAACAGTATAAAAAGCCCACTAAGGTATCATAAAAACAACAGTCTAGCACTTGCACGATTTATCATGAAACATATGTATATAATTTAGCGAAATGATAAACAGGTAGTAATTAATATGTTCAGTTAGCTATCCATCTAAATTGGTTTCAAGTCAATCGGGTTCCAGAATCATTAGTTATAACCATTTCATTTTAAGCGCTCGCGGCTGGAAATCCGGTTTCAAAATCAGAAATCCATTTCGCAACGCATTTTGATCCCAGTTGGGGTCGGATTTTAGCGACGTTACAGTTAGATGAATTCTAGGGTTTTCAGTAAAGTTTTCAACGCAACAAACGGATCTTCAATCGCGTCTGTACGTTAGGAGTTATAATCTGTTTAATATTAACATGTCAATTCTGATTCTGCTGGGACTGTTATGTGTCCCGATCTTTTAAATTACAGATTAAATATCAAACGGTAACGAAACAGAATGAAACCAAATGTGTTGTCTAGATAACAGAGTTACCTATAACAAACAGCGGAGTTCCGCAACCTACGAGTTAAGTAAATCCTGTGGTATCCAATACGGAACAGCAAGCAATGACTGGAGTCGCTCTGGACTGCAGTCCAGAGTCGCACTCCGATACATTTATCATCACAATTAAAGTACAGGAATGTCAGGAAAATGGTATAGGGTTAAATTTTGTCGAGTTAGATTCGATTTGAGCCCTCGAACGCACCATTCTAATATGTATATGATTTAGGGTGAATTTAACGGTTTTCAGGTACAGTAGAATTTCAGTTTTACGGTTAAACTTGCGGGCAGTTGTTTTAGTCGTTAACGATCAAATTATCCAACGAAAATCACACACTATGTTCACAGCCCTACGGGCCAACCTACACCATTGAGTTCCGTCAAATTTGATAATGTTTTCCTAAGGGAACAAGCATCGAACGGTACGGCACATAATAGTTTTAAACTTGTAACATTATAATTCATGTATTTAACGACTGTAACCTAGATAAATAGCATGTAAGCAAGTAGAATACTTGCCTGGACACGAAGAATTGATAGCACGGTAGCGAAGACAGTAGTGACACGTCCCGGCACGGAGTGGCAAACGTGCGACGAGCCTCGTCAAAGCTTGGGTTTGGCTCGAGTCTTTGACTTCTTAGAGAGCAGTTTCATAAAAATTCTTCTCAGATAATCATTCTGACTTGTAGCAACAGTATAAGTTTTCTCCTCAAATCGTATGGCAATAATCCTCACATCATTTAAGTCCTTAGAAGCTAACGCTGGTACATGGTTCTTTAAAGTCTCCATTCTTAATATAAAAAAAAAGTGTCAAGTTTATTTGAGTTATGAGAGTAGCATACGAATCTCCCTTTCCACCTCTCTTCCTCTCTGCGAGTTGCATGTGGGTGCACCTCATCGTAGAAATTTAGGGGCACCCCTTCAATCTCACCACCCTCAGTTCCCAGCTCCTCCTTGTTTTTTTTTTTTGCAAGGCTGAATCGGCATGAGCAGCAGCAACATCAAAAGTAGCTTGGAGGTGAGTCGGCAGAGTTGTTGGCGGCCATAGAGGAGAGGCGGCGGCCGAGGAGGCGAGGCGGCGGGGGATCGATCGCAAGATAGGGTTTCGACGGGGGCTCGACCATGGAGGCGAGGCGGATGGGGCTCGACCACGGAGGCACGGCAACAGGGGAGGCAAGGCAGCGGGGGCTCAAGCTGGGGGAAACTCGGGAACGGGGTAAAGGAGAAAAGAGCGGGAGAAGTTGCGGGATGAGGGTTGAGGGAAAGGAGGAGTTGTTGGTCGGTGGTGACGGGGTGAGCGGAAGAAACTTGGGTGGCGATGGTGGTCGGCGTCGAGAGGTGGCAGGGGTTGAGCTCGGGAGTAGGGGCTCGAGTTGATGGGTGCAGGAGTCGTCGGTCAGTGGGAGAGAGGAGGAAAGAACGCGAGGGAGACGGGAGTTTGAGTTGAGGGTTGAGGAAGAAGGAGGCGGCTGGATATGGGTGCCGGCAAAGGCGGTCGGTGACAATGTGGTTTGGGGGGTGCATCGAGAAGAGAGGAAGAAGAGAACGAGAGAGGGAGCGAGCGAGGAAGTGGGAGCAGTGGGTAGAGGAGAGAGGGTCATAGGGGAAAACGCACGCGTCGTGGGTAACGCTCGCGCGAGCGAGGGCAACGGCGGAGGCGAGAGACGCGGTCGCGAAGAGGAGAGAGCCGTTAGAGTTTTAAATGGGAGATGAACAGTGATGTAGTCGGGTCGGGTGAGGAGGAAGCGGGCGCGGGCGTGGAGAGGGCGACGCGGGAGCGGGCCGGGCCGGCGAAATTAAAAAGAAAATCAACAAATAAACAAAAGAGAGGGGGACGCGGGCTGAGCTGGGCTGGGCCGAGTAAAGGAAAAATAATCAATTAATTTTTTTAACAGAGACCAGTTGGGCTGCGAGGGAAGTGGGCCAGAGAATAAATAGAGAAAAGAAAGAAGGGCCGGGCCGATATTTGAACCAAAAATTAAGTTTATAAAACTAAAGTGATGGCTGAGGATAAGAAAATTCGGCATATAATAAGGTTTAGGTTTTGGGGTCTTATTGATGAGGAAAATTGGGTTTAGAAGGAAATAAATTTGTAATAAAATAAATAAAATTATAAGTAAAATGAATAAAATTATAAATAATAGTAAATAGCATTCCAAAGCATAAAATACTGATTTTGATATAAAAAAAAAGGCTGGGTAAAAATCGGTTTGCATAAATGGGAAGAAATAACTTAAATAAAATTCAAGAATACAAAATACAGATATTGGTATAATAAGAAGCTGGGTATTACATCATACCACCCTTACAAAAATTTCGTCCTCGAAATTTAAAACTAAACGATAAGTTGTAAAATCAAAACGAAAGCTACCATATCATAAACTAATTCATAATGGTTTACTTAAAACAGGTGGATGAAATTTATGAAGATATATTTATATATATGCAGGAACATCACACAACAAAAGGATTTAAATAAGTATATGGTAGGAACAACTATGAGGATGAACTATAAATACATGAGAATATAGATAACAACAACGAACGGAGATACGCAATGCATGTTCAATAAAATCGAAACCCGAATGTATGCACATCTAAGTATATCAAAAATAGCAACCAGAGGTAATAAATATAAGGCTCAACCACTCATAATAGTAATCGCAAGCGCAAAACCAAAAAAGTAAGGTAACGACAATAAAGCAGTAAAAATTTATCGGTAGGTTAAAACAGTTTAGGGTAAGGTATCGAAAATAGGTTTAAAATAATTTAGGAAACTTGTATAGTGAAAATAGGGGACATGGAACAAAATATGCGCGGTATAAGGGTTGCGCTACTGAAAATGAGAATAATAATAATGTACTTAAAAATACATATAACGGGGTAGTCCTTAACACGTACTCTTTGATAAATTTAAAGTACTAAAAACTAAATTTTTGAATAACAGTGTCCCTAAATATGATTAGGGTAAAAGGAAAACACCAATAGGTATAAGGCTAGATAGGGTAATGATTATAAGGAAGTGTGGCTCAAACAGAAGGTTGGAGTATGGCGGCTTTAGGCTGAAGATCAAGAAAATTGGGATCGGGTCAGCACAGAAAGTAATGGTGAGCAACAAGGGGACTATAAGGAAAAGTATAGGGGAGACTAACGATCGGTAAATCCCATGAATCAAGAATTTGAAAAGCTAATGAACTCGATAATTCCTAAGGAAGGTCCTCTTCCCAGAAGGATCTCAAACAGGGTACAGACGAAGGATGAATGGTGGCTCATTCCAAGGATCAGGATGCGGTACTTTCTAATCGAAACGGGGTGAAAACTATACAATGAGTAGGGGTGGACAGTCAGGGAACTCAACAGAAGAATAAATAGATAAGGGCAGTGAACAAGTATTAAGCGAACTAATAATCAAAGGTTTACGAATACAGAAGATTTTATTTCATTCAAGGGAATTTAAAACAAGGCATTCTCAAAGACGGAAAGTGGCCCTAAACTATACCCACTTTATTTGGCCAGAAGACAACATCAAAAGAAGTTCTGTCAATCGCGGTTGTGGAGATTCAGCAGGTTGCGGTAGGCTCGCGCACTCAGGTAGGGGCGTCCATTTCCATATCGCCTCGCGGGCATCGCCACTGGAAGTTCTTCCACAGCAGGGTCTTGATCTTCTGGTTCTTCTTCCTCGGATGGAGCTTCTTCATCGAGGTCCGATTCCATGTGATCCTCTTCTTTTGGATTTTCTTCCACGGGATTTTCCTCAACTGGATTTTCTTCTATCAGGTCCTTATCGGGATCTTCTTCTATCGGGTCTTCCTCTATAGGGTCCTCTTCGGGATCTTCTTCTTCTTCGGAATCAGCTAACACGTTAAACTCTGGGACGGCTACTCCTTCGTCCTCTGAATCGTTGTTTCCGAAGTTGACCTGAGGAGCGTTGATCTCATCGTCAGAACTCGTCATCGTGAGATCTAAGGATACGCATGACTGTGCATCCTTATCTAGATGCGGCGCTGCTCCAGGGTGTGCCATGGCCCGAAAAGAAAAGTCATGATTAAACAATGGAATGAATAAGGAAAATGGCCAAGTGTACAAAGTATGGAAAGATATGCGGTGAAAGGAATTGAAAGCTCAGAATTTAAAAATACTGTGATAATGAATAGAATTTGATATAGAGAAAGCATGAGAATGATACATATATTATGATTCAAATTTTATTTCATCCAACTAAAAGTTCGACGGATACAAAGATTCAAACGGAAGGAACATTCATAAAAACGACAATATTATTACTGAAAGTAGATAACATGAAAATCATTCTTCGGCTACTATAACATTGCATTCTCGTCGCGTGAGTGGAATCCTGCGTTTGATCCGCCTTATCTTCGAAGTCCGAACTACGCGGCAATCCTCACTCGGCAGAAGTGGGGAGTGTGGACGAGTTTCTTCCTTGCAGTTCTTTCCTTTCTGGGCAGCCGTTGATGAGGTGTTTGTTGGAACCGCATATCAGACATTTCCCTTGAGCACGACGACAATCCCTCTGAAGGTGTCCTGGCCTCTTACAATATCCACAGCAAGGGTTCTTCTGATGCTTCTGTTGACGCTTCATCTTCTTCTCCCTTCCTCGTCCAATAGGAATCCCTTTATGAAAGGAGACTCCCGCTGGGGTCTGACTCACCTGTCTTCTCAGTCCTTCAGCTAATAAGTCGTTTGTTCGCTCCTGAGCTTCCTTTAAACCTTGCAGTACACTCAGAATCTGAACAGTCTGATTCTGGGGAGCGGATAAAGATGAAGAGTCGTTGGAAGACATGATCCTGAAACAACAATTTCGAGAATGATATGAGTCACACGCTAAATGAATCAAAATATGATATGGATGGAACAAGGATTCAAGAATATCAGAGATGATGAATATCATTACAAGTGAGAAATCAACTGTATCACTTTAAGTCACTTGAATAGAGTACGGTAGTGCAATTGCCACTACGTACCCTTGTCAAGTCACCCAAAACCATAGTGAAAGGATAGCTGAACACACAATGTGAATATGGATCAAGAATGACAGTTTACAACCTAGACCGAAGTATGTCTTAAATTGCCAAACTGTACACGGAAAACTGCAATCCCAATCGATGCAAAACCTGGCGCTCTGATACCAACTAAACCATGTCACGCCCCTCTTCCCATAATACGGAATACGAGGGGTAGACAAGGCCAGCCATGCTCCTACGGTCAAGGAAAAGTCTTGCCGTAGTCACACTTCGGCTTCTAGTTTATTATGGTAAACAGTAAACGATGCGCAGGTAATGAGAAATGCAGTAAACGAAAGATACAATAAAGTAAACTGACCTGAAGTGGAACAAACGGATGTAACTAGGAACGACAAGTCAGGAAGTCTGTGATGCACTGGTCCAGGCTAAATCTTCTCCTCACGCTGAGCATGCATACTCAGGTCGTCAGAGCCACACAATAGCAATATAATGTATATAATCAAGTAACAGTTCTAACAGTGGTAATAGATATGAATAACAGTAAATCAATGACAGCATGAATATGAATGAGCAGAGATCAATGCAGCGGAAAAATAAAGCAGTATAACAATATGTCACGAATGTCAAGACAGTATAGAATGAATGTAAATGACAGTAACCCTATCAGTCTCTAAGTCTCACTGCACAGGTCACTAAGCCTATCGTCAGTCCAAGTGTGAGAGTCAACCACTCGCGAGTGTCCTCCACCCAAGGGTAGAACCCAAGGGCAAGGGACCACGGGCCCAACATGTAACGAGTGTATCACGGTGTATATAGCACATACCCTGTAAATCTCCATATAACTCCCTAAATATATAAGCCGGCATGGGACTCCCGAGATTCTGTTGAACTCACACTTAAACTACCCCACACCCCATGGTCTACATCAAACGCTAACCATCAACCTAAATACTAATCGATCCGTGACAAGTCTGCGCGAGAACTGGAGGCAGGACCCCCATCAAGCACGTCCCGACTAATACCTAAGATAAATGGCAGTGTCGGATGCCTTATCTGTGACATCCGTGCAAGTGCTTCCATAAGTGTCCCATACCACTTATAGTCACACGTACACGCATCCCACAGACGTCGACAATGCAATAGAACAATAGGGTCACTGATTGTGTACAAGTACGTATCACTTTCACTTAATCAGGGATACACGAACACTGACGTACTTGCCACAATCATCACTAAAATCTAACACTGGGTGAATGCACGATATCACTAGGTTATCACTACAATGATATAGGTATGATATGATGCATGAACAGTATAAAAAGCCCACTAAGGTATCATAAAAACAACAGTCTAGCACTTGCACGATTTATCATGAAACATATGTATATAATTTAGCGAAATGATAAACAGGTAGTAATTAATATGTTCAGTTATCTATCCATCTAAATTGGTTTCAAGCCAATCGGGTTCCAGAATCATTAGTTATAACCATTTCATTTTAAGCGCTCGCGGCTGGAAATCCGGTTTCAAAATCAGAAATCCATTTCGCAACGCATTTTGATCCCAGTTGGGGTCGGATTTTAGCGACGTTACAGTTAGATGAATTCTAGGGTTTTCAGTAAAGTTTTCAACGCAACAAACGGATCTTCAATCGCGTCTGTACGTTAGGAGTTATAATCTGTTTAATATTAACATGTCAATTCTGATTCTGCTGGGACTGTTATGTGTCCCGATCTTTTAAATTACAGATTAAATATCAAACGGTAACGAAACAGAATGAAACCAAATGTGTTGTCTAGATAACAGAGTTACCTATAACAAACAGCGGAGTTCCGCAACCTACGAGTTAAGTAAATCCTGTGGTATCCAATACGGAACAGCAAGCAATGACTGGAGTCGCTCTGGACTGCAGTCCAGAGTCGCACTCCGATACATTTATCATCACAATTAAAGTACAGAAATGTCAGGAAACTGGTATAGGGTTAAATTTTGTCGAGTTAGATTCGATTTGAGCCCTCGAACGCACCATTCTAATATGTATATGATTTAGGGTGAATTTAACGGTTTTCAGGTACAGTAGAATTTCAGTTTTACGGTTAAACTTGCGGGCAGTTGTTTTAGTCGTTAACGATCAAATTATCCAACGAAAATCACACACTATGTTCACAGCCCTACGGGCCAACCTACACCATTGAGTTCCGTCAAATTTGATAATGTTTTCCTAAGGGAACAAGCATCGAACGGTACGACACATAATAGTTTTAAACTTGTAACATTATAATTCATGTATTTAACGACTGTAACCTAGATAAATAGCATGTAAGCAAGTAGAATACTTGCCTGGACATGAAGAATTGATAGCATGGTAGCGAAGACAGTAGTGACACGTCCCGGCACGGAGTGGCAAACGTGCGACGAGCCTCGTCAAAGCTTGGGTTTGGCTCGAGTCTTTGACTTCTTAGAGAGCAGTTTCATAAAAATTCTTCTCAGATAATCATTCTGACTTGTAGCAACAGTATAAGTTTTCTCCTCAAATCGTATGGCAATAATCCTCACATCATTTAAGTCCTTAGAAGCTAACGCTGGTACATGGTTCTTTAAAGTCTCCATTCTTAATATAAAAAAAAAGTGTCAAGTTTATTTGAGTTATGAGAGTAGCATACGAATCTCCCTTTCCACCTCTCTTCCTCTCTGCGAGTTGCATGTGGGTGCACCTCATCGAAGAAATTTAGGGGCACCCCTTCAATCTCACCACCCTCAGTTCCCAGCTCCTCCTTGTTTTTTTTTTTTGCAAGGCTGAATCGGCATGAGCAGCAGCAACATCAACAGTAGCTTGGAGGTGAGTCGGCAGAGTTGTTGGCGGCCATAGAGGAGAGGCGGCGGCCGAGGAGGCGAGGCGGCGGGGGATCGATCGCAAGATAGGGTTTCGACGGGGGCTCGACCACGGAGGCGAGGCGGATAGGGCTTGACCACGGAGGCACGGCAACAGGGGAGGCAAGGCAGCGGGGGCTCAAGCTGGGGGAAACTCGGGAACGGGGTAAAGGAGAAAAGAGCGGGAGAAGTTGCGAGATGAGGGTTGAGGGAAAGGAGGAGTTGTTGGTCGGTGGTGACAGGGTGAGCGGAAGAAACTTGGGTGGCGATGATGGTCGGCGTCGAGAGGTGGCAGGGGTTGAGCTCGGGAGTAGGGGCTCGAGTTGATGGGTGCAGGAGTCGTCGGTCAGTGGGAGAGAGGATGAAAGAACGCGAGGGAGACGGGAGTTTGAGTTGAGGGTTGAGGAAGAAGGAGGCGGCTGGATATGGGTGCCGGCAAAGGCGGTCGGTGACGATGTGGTTTGGGGGGTGCATCGAGAAGAGAGGAAGAAGAGAACGAGAGAGGGAGCGAGCGAGGAAGTGGGAGCAGTGGGTAGAGGAGAGAGGGTCGTAGGGGAAAACGCACGCGTCGTGGGTAACGCTCGCGCGAGCGAGGGCGACGGCGGAGGCGAGAGACGCGGTCGCGAAGAGGAGAGAGCCGTTAGAGTTTTAAATGGGAGATAAACAGTGATGTAGTCGGGTCGGGTGAGGAGGAAGCGGGCGCGGGCGTGGAGAGGGCGACGCGGGAGCGGGCCGGGCCGGCGAAATTAAAAAGAAAATCAACAAATAAACAAAAGAGAGGGGGACGCGGGCTGAGCTGGGCTGGGCCGAGTAAAGGAAAAATAATCAATTAATTTTTTTAACAGAGACCAGTTGGGCTGCGAGGGAAGTGGGCCAGAGAATAAATAGAGAAAAGAAAGAAGGGCCGGGCCGATATTTGAACCAAAAATTAAGTTTATAAAACTAAAGTGATGGCTGAGGATAAGAAAATTCGGCATATAATAGGGTTTAGGTTTTGGGGTCTTATTGATGAGGAAAATAGGGTTTAGAAGGAAATAAATTTGTAATAAAATAAATAAAATTATAAGTAAAATGAATAAAATTATAAATAATAGTAAATATCATTCCAAAGCATAAAATACTGATTTTGATATAAAAAAGGCTGGGTAAAAATAGGTTTGCATAAATGGGAAGAAATAACTTAAATAAAATTCAAGAATACAAAATACAGATATTGGTATAATAAGAAGCTGGGTATTACATTCTCTCTTGAGTTTTTGAAAGAGCTCACTAGATTTTCCTTTGGTGATGATTTCTTGTGAGAAATTGATATAAAAAGAAAGCATAAATACTACTCCATCATCCTCATCTAATCTAGCCCATTAGATTAGGGTGTTCACTTCTTTAGAGTGAAAGAGCTTGGGTTATAGCAACTTCGACGTAGATCATCGGAGAAGCGGAACACTACAAGCTAGCATGGATCGTTCGAGTCGTGGAGCCTCTCTTGAGTCCGGGAGATCATGGATCGCGGCGAAGGGACTTCTACTCGGAGCTTATGAAGCGAAGGAGCGGACTACAAAGGTTGTAATCCCTCACACTTAGTAGTAAAGATGTTTACTTGCATGTAAAAACCCTAATAATCTAGCAAAGATTCCGGCTTTGGGTTGTTCGGCATGTCTAAAATTTAATTCGGGCATGTTTGATGCCTTATGAACTCTCACAAGAGTGCCTAGGAACTTTACAGTGGTATCAGAGCCTAGCTAGAGCATTAGGCGACGTGTATACGAAGTTAAAACTCTGATCGAACACCGAAACGCAATTTTAGACCCCTCTCTGGATTTTTTTTCAAAACTGTGATTTTTCAGAATTAAAAAGACTTAAAAATACCAGCAGGAAAATACAAGCAACACAGTGAAATACGTGTCAAGGATCTGTACATTCAGCCGCGGAACCGCGGCAATACCTTGCTCCTGCCGCGGATCTGCGGCCGTACAGTCAAATCATTGACTCGTTTTCCCATGGTTATATCCGTATGTAATTTTGTAATTTTCTGGGTACTTTTAATCTGACTCAAATGCTGAGTGTTCTGGGGTTTATTTTGTAATCGTTGATTCGATCGGAAAATTTAAATTCGTTATTATTTCCGGATATTTAGAAACTGTTAAAATGTTCGAACGGATATCATTAACTCACTTTTTCCCGGCACGAAAAACTTTCAAGTGTTGAATTTTTATCGGGTTTAAATTTTTCGGAAAAATGTGCAAGTTACACGGTGGACCCTCTAGAAGACAACAAACCTTAACTCGATTATGTGACCGTCTTGAACTGCCTCTAAACCTTAGGGTTTGGGGCAGTACGGCGTGCCACATGTGAGGCGTTGGTTTGACCCTTCTACGGCTGGATCACTGGTACTTATTCTGGGATTATTTGAACTCCGCTCAAGTGTTGAGCTATTTAGGAAATTTTGGGTATTTGATTATCTGTTCGAAAAGTTTAATACTATCTATTTATCTGGAATATGATACAATATGTGGAATTCATAGAGTTAGGCATGAAATGCGAAGTATGTGATATTTCGGATTTACGATGTCTAAAGTGATTGTGGATTCCAAATATTGTAGTTTTACAATTTCTTTTCTGTGACCGTAAGTGTAGTATGTAGTTGTATTGCCGGTTTTCGTTGCTATACGACAACGACGATCGGTGTATGCATACTTACTTACGTTGATGATATGTGATATTATGTGTTGCTGTGATATGTTATATTGGATCGTCGTGTTCTGAATAGCCGGGGGTTTTATGTGAGATGAGGGTTTTTATTTTCATTCATGTAAAATTCATTTGTATGTAATATTCTTTTATTGGGGCACTTCCGGGATGAGGTTGATGTCACCATTGTATATTATTTACTTTTCCGCATTAGGTAGACCCAAGGAAGGGAGCACAAGTGACCGGGTTCTAGGGTCCAGTGGGAGGCCATCTCGAGGAGTCGAGACCGGGTCTCCTAGCCCTAGAATTGGCAGTGTTACTTGCCGCTCTCGTAGGGGTCTAGGGATGTGGGTTTGGCTATTCATCGCGACCGTGGAATCCGTGTTTTATACCGGCTCGTATTGAAAACACGGACGTCCTAGTATATCCAATATTTCATATATGTTCTTCTGCTGCAATGTTCTGTGATGAGATCATATTACTGCCTGAGACGAATGCTTATACTATATATATATGCTGATATATAAATATTACTGCTTTCGTTTCTTCTGTGATGCTTAGGAAGCATAAGCTGATGGGATTTTCTTAATGAGATTAATAAAAAGAAAAGAAACCTAAAAGATGTTGTAGAATCAAAACTTTATAAAAAGGGTAGCTACAGTTTTGCTTTGCATAGCGGTATATATGATATACCCTGCACCTTATTCGATGAGAAAAGAGCCGAGATCCCTTCACCGGGAGTGACCTCGTTAGCGAAACTGGCAGATGCTACAAAACTCGGTTTGTCTTTCGATTGCTTTAAGAGTTTTGCTTTGCATAGCGGTATATATGATATACCCTACACCTTATTAGATGTGGAAAGAGCCGAGATCCCTTCACCGGGAGTGACCTCTTTAGCAAAACTAATGAAAGCCTAAAAAACACTCCATTTCAAAATTTCACATGATTCTACGACGATATCAAGTTCATTACGCTCATGGTTTTCTGAAAAACCTGCGTAGCCCTCCGTCATTTCAGATAGATATTATTTAGTATTCATGCTATGTTTGTTGACTTAGTCAAGGCATAGTGTACGGTAGCTAAATAGTGTTTATCTGCTAAAACATGAGATGTGATTGGATTAGGGTATTCGCACGGCCTTGTTGACTCAGTCAAGTGTCATACGGGTGGGTTTAATTCAATCGGGAAATGTAAGGGTTGAACTTGACTTGCGATTTATGGTTTGTTGACGTTGTCAAGGTCATAGATCGCTAGGGGAAAAATTTTATCGGGAATTTCAAGTGTTGAAATTTGCAATGAGATTGCATACCTCCTATGAGATAGTTGGATCCCGATACCCACTGCGAGTAAGTGTTACTTTTGGGAGAGTTTTACACAGGACAATTAGCCGATCAAGTAGGTGTCTAGAAAAGTGTTAACGGGGTTACGTCTCTGGGAAAACGAGGTTTACTTTAATTAGGTCCGTGCGAAAGCACGGGGAACCTCCCTCAAGTACCGACACTGATCTGGCTGAAAGATTGATGAAATTGTAGGGTGTAATTAATCCCAGCTAATCTTACCTTTTAGGGTTTGAAGGAAGATTTGATAAAAACAGTGGGAGACATCCTGATTAGATAAGATAATAACCAATCTAATCTTGCAAGAGCATACGCTAAAGTGTTTTCTTCTCTCTCTCTCCAGGTAGCGACCATGTCAGGCCATAATCAAGATAATAATATGGATGTATTGACTGAACCCGCTTATTATACTGAGCAGGGGAACGTTGGACCCGTTCTTTCTTATAAGAGTTATAAGACTGAACATGGAATAGGAAAATATCTGGATTCTCAAGCCGCCCAAAAGAACATGCATGTTGATGCATCTTCTTCAGGTGTGTTAGTTATTGAGAACTGTTTCTCAGTTCACCCTACGTCCTGGGTATTAGATACCGGGTCAGGATCCCACATATGTAAATTGTTATATGGGCTACGGAAAGGTAGAGAACTGGGAAAAGGTGATCATTCCGTTCAAGTAGGAAACAATGCAAGTATTGCAGCCAAAGCAGTTGGCGAATATCACTTAGTATTGCCAAGTCGTAATACACTGATTCTAAATGAGTGCTATTATATACCGAACATGATGTGCAATTTTATATCAGTTTCTTTATTAAGTAAAGAAGGATATAATTTTGTAGTAAAGGATAATGTTATGAACATATTCCTAGATCAAAAGTTGATTGCATCAGGCTCGTTACATAATGGCATATTCATTCTCAATCAAAATACAGTCCTCAATATACAAAACACACACAAGAGGAAAAGTTCAGAAATGAATGAATCCTTCTTGTGGCATTGTAGACTTGGCCATATCAATGAGACACGGCTAGTTAAGTTACATAAAAATGGATATTTGAATTCAATCGAATTATCATCTTATGATACTTTCCATTCATGTCTCAAAGGAAAAATGACCAAAGCTCTGTTTAGTGGACACGGAGAAAGAGTTACGGAACTCTTAGGACTGGTACATAGTGATGTATGCGGTCCCATGTCTACACATGCCAGGAACGGTTCTTCCTACTTCATTACATTCACTGACGATCTCTCTAGATGCGGGCATGTATTCCTGTTGAAACACAAGTCTGAAGCTTTTGAGAAATTCAGAGAATATAAGCACGAAGTAGAGAACCAAACGGGCAAAAGTATTAAGATCCTTCGATCTGATCGAGGAGGAGAATACTTGAGCAATGATTTTCTGGATTATCTAAAAGAGAATGAGATTCTCTCTCAGCTTACTCCTCCTTATACACCACAGCACAACGGTGTATCGGAACGGAGGAATCGGACCCTATTAGATATGGTGCGCTCTATGATGAGCGAAGCTGAGTTACCTATTTCCTTCTGGGGGTATGCGCTTGAGACAGCCATATACATATTGAATCTAGTTCCGTCTAAATCTGTACCTACCATACCATATGAGATATGGAGTGGGAACAGACCATATTTTAAACGAGTTAAGATATGGGGTTGTCCGGCCTATGTCAAAAGGCAAAATCCAGACAAACTCGAGGCACGATCAGTTCTTTGCAAATTTGTAGGATATCCAAAGTATTCTCAAGAATATTTTTTCTACCACGCTGAGGAACAAAAAGTGTTTGTTGCTCAATATGCCACATTTCTGGAAAAGGAATTTCTTGCAAAAGAAATTAGTGGCAAAGAGGTAGAGCTGGAAGAGGTTCCAGCACCACAAACTACATCTGATGATTTGTTGGAACCAGAAGATTCAGTGGTACCCGACGAACCCCAGCCTCTCCACCGATCTAGTAGGGTTTCTCATCCACCTGAGAGATACTACGGTTTTCTCATTGATGGTGGAAGCGAGGATTGCATCATGGAAGATGATGACCCAACTAGTTTCGAGCAGGACATCACAAGTGGTGACTCTGTAAAATGGCTGGATGCAATGCGATCTGAGATGGAATCCATGTACACCAATAAAGTATGGACTTTAGAAAATGCTCCTGAAGCGGTAAAACCCATTGGGAGCAAGTGGATCTTTAAAAAGAAATTTGGTGTAGATGGAAAAGTTGAGACTTTCAAAGCTAGACTTGTAGCAAAAGGTTTTCGTTAACGACCAGGTGTGGATTATGACGAAACCTTTTCTCCAATGGCTATGCTTAAATCCATCCGGATCTTACTTGCCATTGCTGCATTCCATGACTACGAAATCTGGCAAATGGATGTTAAGACCGCCTTTCTAAACAGTGATTTAGAAGAGTGCGTGTACATGACTCAGCCAGAGGGCTTCGTAGATAGTGGGAGCAGCGGAAAGGTGTGCAAGCTGCTTAAATCTATTTATGGGTTGAAGCAAGCATCGCGGAGTTGGAACATCTGTTTTGATGTTGTAGTCAAAGAGTTTGACTTCATCAAAAATATAGATGAACCTTGTATCTATAAGAAGGTAGCAGAGAGTAAGGTTGTCTTCCTCGTATTGTACGTGGATGACATACTCTTGATAGGAAATGACATTCCTATGCTGCAATCAGTCAAGCTCTTCTTATCACAAAGATTCTCAATGAAAGATCTAGGTGATGCCTCCTGCATATTGGGAATCATGATCTATAGAGATAGATCTAAACGGACACTGGGATTGTCCCAATCCAGGTACATTGACACCATACTAAAGAGGTTTAGTATGGAAGAATCCAAGCGTGGGAACCAACCCACGATCTCTGGACTCACTCTCTCCAAAGAGATGTCTCCCAAGACTTATTTGGAGAGAGCTCGCATGCAATGGATACCCTATGCTTCGGCAGTAGGCTCTATCATGTATGCGATGCTATGTACCAGACCCGATGTAGCATACTCACTAAGTGTAGTGAGTCGGTATCAAGCAGATCCTGGAGAGAGTCACTGGACAGCTGTGAAGAACATTCTCAAGTACTTCCGAAGGATTAGAGACATGTTCTTGGTGTATGGTAACGGAGAACTCCGGGTGGAGTCCTTTACCGATTCAAGCTTCCAAAGTGATAAGGACGACTCTAAGTCGCACTCGGGATTTGTCTTTACCCTCAATGGAGGGGCGGTATGTTGGAAGAGTTCCAAACAGGATACCGTTGCAGACTCGACGATGGAGGCTGAATACATCGCTGCCAACGATGCTGCTAAAGAGGCTGTCTGGATTAAGAAGTTCATTAGTGAACTTGGTGTGGTTCCATCCATTGAGCATCCAATATCTCTGTATTGCGATAACAATGGAGCTGTGGCTTTGGCCAAGGAACCCAGGTCCCATCAGAAGTCCAGACATATTCTGAGGCGGTATCACCTGATCAAGGAGATAGTTGATCGCCGGGAGATCGAGGTCAGGAGAATAGATACGAAGGACAACACTGCGGATCCACTCACGAAGGCCATACACCAGATACAGTTTGAGAGATTATTCGGGATGCTAGGTATGAGATACTACAACAGCTGGCCTTAGTGCAAGTGGGAGATTGTTAGTTATGTATATGCCCTAGAGGCCATTGTTGTACATATGATGTATATTATGATGGATGCTTGGATATATACAGAGAGGACTTTCTTGCTCGTCATGATAGTTTGCTATTTGGTTTCACTTTATCTTAACATGTTGACTTGTACTGGTTTACTGTCTTTCTCTTACATGTTGATAAAGCCCTTAAGATCTGTACCCGACTACTGGGATTATGATGAGATCATACTAGTGGGGCCGCGGTAGTCGATGAGTACAACCAATAAATGTTCCTAGTCGAGGGTATATCGAGACAGGGCATCGATACACCAGAGTAGACTAGCGTATACGCATCTTGACCCATATGATGGGCGATGGATGATCCCATATCCATCGGTGTTTGACATCCAGGATGGTGTACGGGTGCTCAGTGGAGACTGGGTACACTGGACGGACTCACCGAGAACTCCCAGATGGTGATATACCACACGTCAGATGGCAGTTCTCCGGTGACACTGGTACAGGGTAGTCTGTAGACCCGAGATCTTCATAGAGTCTTATGTGATTCCCACTGTGCTTTGATTTTCACCTTACCACGTCCAAAAGGGCGTGCAAAACGGTGGCTTTTGGGTACAGTCCCGAATCACATGGAGGCAATGAGCGATAGGAGGGGATTCGTCTCTCCCGGTATAGGGAGTTGATGTTGTGCTGTGTTCGATTGGCTATAACTGGAAGTCCCTGGCCAGGGCTGATATAGAGATATACTGGTAAGTGTTACCAGTAGTTTCTCGACCTGTTATGAGCCTCACATCAACACGACTTATCGGTTACTAGGGTCTGACGTATACCACCCCTAGACTTGATATGCGACATATCAGACGAACTGACCGGACTGTACGTGAGTGTTACTGATTGGATTCACAGGAGAACGGACATGCTAGCTTGTTGATCTTTTGATCGCTCAATACCTGGGTGGCTGTTACGTTTAGCTGACCGCTTTCAGCTTGTTGGTGTTTGATATGATCATCACCTTCTACCGGCGTATTGTTGATTCTTTAGAGTCCTACACAGAGGTTTCTTGGCTCTGGAAAAACGGAGTAGAGGCACATATGTGATATGTGTAGGACCGAGGATAATGCGATATGAGATACCGTATTATATTCTCGCGATATTTAGATATGAACCGGGACATCGGATCAAGTGTTAATTCGATGAATCGGTACATGATATATTAGTCGGTTATATTCGATATAGCCGGATCGTCGGATCAAGTGTTGATTCGATGATTTAATGTATAATGATATATATGATATATTGTATTACATTATCTAATATTGGCTCGCTTTATTATTTCATTTTCTCACCGGATTAATACATTGATATATATGCGATATATGTTAATTGTATTATTTTCTTTTGTTGCAAATATATAATATATATGTGATATATATTATTGTGACATGATATGATTTATTATGAAACATGTTTAGGGATGATAAAAAGAGATTAGGGTTTGATTAGGGTTAGCTCCTTCTTGTTCATTCTAGAAGGATTTTCTTTTGTCTTGGTTAAGATATTATGGTTGATACTTATCCATGACTCATTCTTAACCTAACCAAACCCTAGATCTAGTTTATTCTCTACAAAGGTTAAGCCTCTCATCCTTGACCATGGTTCTATAATCAATCATATACTCTTATTACTATTCATCACAAAAGGATTATCTCATTATTCTTCATCTTCTTCTCTCTTGAGTTTTTGAAAGAGCTCACTAGATTTTCCTTTGGTGATGATTTCTTGTGAGAAATTGATATAAAAAGAAAGCATAAATACTACTCCATCATCCTCATCTAATCTAGCCCATTAGATTAGGGTGTTCACTTCTTTAGAGTGAGAGAGCTTGGGTTATAGCAATTTCGACGTAGATCATCGGAGAAGCGGAACACTACAAGCTAGCATGGATCGTTCGAGTCGTGGAGCCTCTCTTGAGTCCGGGAGATCATGGATCGCGGCGAAGGGACTTCTACTCGGAGCTTATGAAGCGAAGGAGCGGACTACAAAGGTTGTAATCCCTCACACTTAGTAGTAAAGATATTTACTTGCATGTAAAAACCCTAATAATCTAGCAAAGATCCCGGCTTTGGGTTGTTCGGCACGTCTAAAATTTAATTCCGGCATGTTTGATGCCTTATGAACCCTCACAAGAGTGCCTAGAAACCCTACATATTTGGCCAGAGGAGAAAAAACTAAATCGCGTAAGTCACGGTTGTAGAAGTTCAGCAGGTTACGGTAGGCTTGCACGTTCAGATAGGGGCGTCCATTTCCATAGCGCCTCGCAGGGATCGCCACTGGAGGTTCTTTCGTCGCGGGGTCTTCTTTTTCTGGTCCTTCTGCCTCGATTGGAGCTTTTTCATCATGGTATGCTTCCACGTGATTCGCCTCTTCTGGATCTTATTCCACGGGATTTCCTTCCCCTGGGTTCTCCTCGGAATCTTCCTCTATTTGGTCTTCTTCGGGGTCCTCTGCTTCGGCTGGAGCTTCTTCATCGAGGTCTCCTTCCATGTGATTCTCTTCTTCTGGATCTTCTTCCATAGGATTTTCTTCCACTGGATTCTCCCCAAGGTCTTCCTCCCCTGGATTTTCTTCTGTCGGGTCCTCCTCGAGACCTTCCTCTATCGGGTCCTCTTCCTCCTCATCGGAATCACTGATCATGTCAACTTCTGAGGCCGCGTCTCCCTCGTCCTCGGAATCGCTGTTTCCGAAAATAACCTGTGGGCCGTTGATCTCGTCATCTGAACTTACCAGCATGCAGTCCAAGGAAAGGCACGATCGTGTGTCCTCATCTAGAGGCGGCGTTGCTCCAGGATGGTCCATGGCCTGAAAAGGAAGAGTCGTGATTAGGCAGTGGAACACACCAAGAAAAATAACTAAGGATACAGAGAACAAGGAAGATATGCGGTAGGTAAGGATCGAAAAATCAAAATTTAGAATACTGATGCAAAAAGTAGTATAAGGAAAATAAGTGGCAAGGGGACGATACATACATCACAACTCAGAATTTCATTGCATTTCAACTAAAGTTCAACGGATACAAGATTTTAAACGAAGGGAAATATTTACAAAAGAGTGACAATATTTTTATTGAAAGCAGAAAGGTGATAGTTCTTCATTGATTTCTAGACCGCTGCATTCTCGTCACGCGAGTTGAATCATGCGCTGGGTCCGTACTATCCTCGAAGCTCGAGCTACGAAACAACCATCACTTAGAGAGAGTGGAAAGTGTGGACGAATCTCCTCCTTGTAGTTCCTTCCTTTTAGGGCAACCGTTGACAAGATGTTCGCTGGACCCGCAAATCAGGCACTGCCCTTTGGCGCTGCGACAGTCTCTCTGAAAGTGTCCTGGCTTCTTATAGTATCCACAATGTTGAGTCTTCCGCTGCTTCCGCTGCTGGGGAACAAGTGGGCGCTTCATCTTCACTTCTTTTCCTTGTTTAACGGGGATTCCCTTACGAGTGGAGGCTTCCTCTAATGCCTGAGTCATCTGCCCTCTTAATTCTGCAGCTAACAGGTCGTTCGTTCACTCCTGGGCTTCCTTCAAACCTTGCAGTACATTCAAAATCTCGACGGTCTGATTCTGAGGAGTGGGGATAGAAGAAGAGTCGTAGGAAGATATGGTCCTGAAACAACAATTTTGAGGACGATATAAGGCACAAGCTATAAGAATTAAAATACAAGATGGATTAGGCAAGGAATCAAGAATATCGGGTGAGGTGAAATTCAGCAAGTGGAAATCAACTGTAGAACTCTAAGTCACTTAAACAGAGTACAATATTGTAACTATGCTGCAGTTCACAATTACAACCATGTAACTCTACTAAGTCACCCAAAACTCTAGCGGATGGATCAAAATGTATAGCAGAACACACTATGTGAATCATGTGGGAGGGTTAAAGCTGTCAGACCGCCCTTTGTAAGCACATATTTATTCCTATAATACTTTACCTCTTCAGCAACAGATAGTTTAGCCACCTCCTCGAGCAATTCCTTATTTACAACTTCTTCTTGCAAAATATCCTCTTTGTTCTCTATCTTCTTCAGCTCCTCCCAACCTTCATCCTCTTTGTTCTCTATCTTCTTCAGCTCCTCCCGACCTTCGATGCCAACAAACACATAGGCCACCGGACTAAGAGCTTTCACTGGTCCTGGTCTAGGTGGTTTGGGATCTATCTTTGTTTTCTACTCCTGGGCATATCTGACAAAATCCGAGCCCATCAATTTAGGTGCTAACTGGCTCATTTCCTGTCGATTAGAGAATGCCTAAAAGATGCAATAAAAGACCAATGCTGAATCGGTGGACTTCTTGGATCGACGAATTTAGGCTGTCTCAATCCAGTCCTTTCAAAACATCATAGCTGAAAGACAAAAGATCATACAGGTTTGTGAGTATCCTTGAAAATGTAATGTTTCCAAGTGGTACTAAATAGTTCCCAGGTGGAACTATAAAATTGTAAAGTAGCACTTTTGTCTCACATAGTGGAACTATTTGATTACCGAATGGTATTATTATTAGTTGTCTGGGTGGGACTATTTTTAATACTATGTGGGTTTTTCTGCATGCTAAATGGAACTTATGTTGACTGAATGTGACTTTCTGATTTATGAATGGGTCTTTCTGCATACTGAATGTGAATAAGTTTCTGAATATCCTTGTAAATAGTAGTGTGTCCAATTGGTACTAAAATACCAACACCTGTAGAATGACAAATATTGCAAGTGGAACTATTGTTGTACTAGGTGGGACTTTCTATAGCTAGGTTGGACTTTCCAATGGTAAGTATGTTGGATATGGGGTAGCGATTAGTATGTCGCACATGTGCTTTTTTCATTTCTTTATTTTAATTATATGTTTAATTTTATGGTTAAATTTATAGAAATCTGTAAGTATCCTTCAATTTTATCCACTTGGGCTGACATAAAGTGTCACTTGGTCATAATAGAGTTCTACTTCTAAAAAGGAAAGTCGTGGTTCACAAAGAATCATACTTACAGCAAGCAGAACTTGACATCCACTGGCGTAACCCTTGCTTGTTTCGTTTCCTTTTTTTGCCCCTCACATCAAGTATGAGTGAACAGCTTGAGCCCAGTTCACATGGTTGATAACCTCATTCATCGTGAGGTACCTAAAGAAAGACAAATGAACTGCATCGCCCGATGGTGGCAGTCAAATCATTGTAAGCTGGTAGACAATGATCAACTTAGCCAGGTCATCAAATATTTGAGGGTCTTCTTTCTGTTTCACCGCCCATATAAGCTCCTTGAGTTGCTTTCGCAAGAAGTTACGGTCATTAATGTTGTGTGGTTTCTTCTTGATATATTTTTCCCAAAGCGGCATCTTTACTCTCTTGCTTGGAACATATGTCTCCCCGGTCTTCGGCAACCATGTGTGACTAGAAACCTAGTCAAAGTCGAGTGTATGAAATTCATCTTTTATTCTGAACTTCCCCGACGGTTTTTCATAACTGTTGGATATAGTGCCTTCAAGGCAATTATTGTAATTACAGGCACGCGATTGTGATGATTGAGAGAGGACCTATACAGGTAGAACAATCTTACTCGAAATGATAGTATGCTATCTAGTTTATCTTTATCATTGATGTGTACACGTTTTACTTGTTATTGCATTTCGCTAATACATAATGATGAAGCCCGTAGGATTCTTGCTTGACTACCAGCATTATGATGGCGATCATATACGTGAGAGCTGGGTAGCCTATAAGCACATCCTTAAATGTCCCTAGTCGTGGAAGTATTGAGATTGGGCATCGATATTCCGGAATAGACTAGTATATACACTTCGAGACCCCGACGAGGGGCGGTGGCCAGTCTCATAAACCATTGGTGTTATGTCACCTAAGATAGTATGCAGGTGATCACTGGAGGTGAGTACACTGGATGGACTCGCCGAGAACTTCTAGATGGTATTATACCTATCGTCAGATGGAAGTTCTCAGGTAGCATGAGTATAGGTTAGTCCTTTGACCTGAAGTCGTCATTTTTCTCATGTGAGTTCTCACTGTGCTTTGATTACTACCCTACCACGGCTCAAAGGAGTCGTGCAAACAGGTTTTAATTGGATACAGTCCCGAACCATATGTAAGCAGTGGTCTACTGTCAGGGATTCGTCTCTCCTGGTATTAGAAGTCGATATCACGCTGTGTTCGGTTGGCTATCACCAGAAATACGGGTCACGGTAGGGGAGATTTACTGATAGTTGATCAGTAGTATCTCAGTTAGTGATGAGCTAGACTCAGACATGACTTATCAGGTTAGTAGGGGTCTGACATTATCCACCCCCTAGACCCGATATGCGATTCTCTTTGACAAAGAGACCGGAATTTATGGAGATTGTCACATTCAGACTCAGTAGGGGTAAGGACGCGCTTGATTGTCGACCTCCCTTTCGACAAGTACCTGGGTAGCCGTTACGTACAGCTAGTGCCGCTGATGTGCTTGTGGTTAAACCCACTGCCAGCGTATTGTCGAGTCTTTAGAGTCCTACATGGAGGGTTTTCCCGGTTCAGGTGACAGATGCAGGAGCCGTACGGTGGTTCATGCATGAGGTCCAATTAAATACATGTACGTGATACACGGACTTTAATCGGACGGTTGATAATACTAGCCGGTTTAGGATTAAGCCGGATTATTAAATCAGGTTTTGATTTAATAATTTATATATGTATTTTGATACATATATTTTAGTATTATTTTTCACTATTAATTTTCTCTTTTCGGTGCTATCCATATTTTTATACGGATATGCGTATATGTAGTGATACATATACCAGGTGAAGTATTCCATATTTTTATGGGAATACTACTAGAAGAAGGACACCTCATATTTGATTTTCCTTTTTGGAAAATTATATGGGAAAATGAGGTGGCAAGTGGAGACATTGAAGCATGGGTGCTACATAGTAGAAAGGCATGGCTTGGTTTTTTAAAATGTTATTTTCATTTGGATGCACTATTGCATCATGGTTGAATTATTATAGCCATTCTCTTTTCTACTAGTTCATTTGATGAGATTTTCTTAATCTTCTCCATGGTTGCTTCATCTTCTCCAAGCTCCTCCTTCTTCTTCTTGCTCTCATGTTTGAGCAAGATCCTAGAAAGAAAAAATTAGTGGAGTATTCCTACATCACCGGCCATCCAAACATAGCGACTTTGGATCCTCAGTTTGAGCCTCCTCCGCGTTCCCTCGGATGGATTGTCTTTGGCAAGGGTGGTCAATCCTCGAGCGCGATCCCGGCGGCTACAAGCTTGGAGGGGTCATCCATAATCGGGTGGACACACGACAAAAATTGTATTTCTCAACCTTGCATCTTTTAGTTTTCTAGTTTAGGGTGTTTGGATCGAATCCTTGGGTTCGGGCATCCGGTGCTCGAAAAAAGTTTTTGTTTTCACTTCCGTCTCGCCCGCGGCCTCCGCGGTGTAGGCGCCGGATCCCAACATGGTATCAGAGCCACCCAAACACCATAAACTAGTGTTTGACGATGCTTAAGTCTCAAAACCGAAAACACCGATTTCGAAAACCCAGTTTCTGTTGAAAATTTTATGGACTCTAAAATTTTTTTAAACAAGTGCAGAAGCTTCATCTAGACTAGATTAAGAAACAAAATGAAAACGAGAAGATTCTATCATGATTGGCCTGGTGAGATTGGGTTTTTGGCCGGCGACGCCGGTTCACTGTTTACCAATGGAGCTCGTTTCTGTTATTTATGTATATGCCCTAGAGGCCATTGTTGTACATATGATGTATATTATGATGGATGCTTGGATATATACAGAGAGGACTTTCTTGCTCGTCATAATAGTATGCTATTTGGTTTCACTTTATCTTAACATATTGACTTGAATTGGTTTACTGTCTTTCTCTCACATGTTGATAAAGCCCTTAGGATCTGTACTCGACTACTGGGATTATGATGAGATCATACTATTGGGGCTACGGTAGTCGATGAGTACATCCTATAAATGTTCCTAGTCGAGGGTATATCGAGACAAGGCATCGATACACCAGAGTAGACTAGCGTATACGCATCTTGACCCATATGATGGGCGATGGATGATCCCATATCCATCGGTGTTTGACATCAAGGATGGTGTAAGTGTGCTCAGTGGAGACTGGGTACACTGGACGGACTCGCCGAGAACTCCCAGATGGTGATATACCACACGTCAGATGGCAGTTCTCCGGTGACACTGGTACATGGTAGTCTATAGACCCGAGATCGTCATAGAGTCTTTTGTGATTCCCACTGTGCTTTGATTTCCACCTTACCACGTCCAAGAGGGCGTGCAAAACGGTCGCTTTTGGGTACAGTCCCGAATCACATGGAGGCAATGAGCGATAGGAGGGGATTCGTCTCTCCCGGTATAGGGAGTTGATGTTGTGCTGTGTTCGATTGGCTATAACTGGAAGTCCCTAGCCAGGGATGATATAGAGATATACTGGTAAGTGTTACCAGTAGTTTCTCGACCTGTTATGAGCCTCACATCGACATGACTTATCGGTTGCTGGGGTCTGACGTATACCACCCCTAGACTTGATATGCGACATATCAGACGAACAGACCGGACAGTACGGGAGTGTTACTGATTGGATTCACAGGAGAACGGACAGGCTAGCTTGTTGATCTTCTGATCGCTCAATACCTGGGTGGCTATTACGTTTAGCTGACCGCTTGCAGCTTGTGGGTGTTTGATATGATCATCACCTGCTACCGGCGTATTGACGATTCTTTAGATTCCTACACAGAGGTTTCTTGGCTCAGGCAAAACGGAGTAGAGGCACATATGTGATATTTGCAGGACCGAGGATAATGCGATATGTGATACCGTACTATATTCTCGCGATATTTAGATATGAACCGGGTCATCGGATCAAGTGTTGATTCGATGAATCGGTACATGAGATATTAGTCGGTTATATTCGATATAGCCGGATCGTCGGATCAAGTGTTGATTCGATGATTTAATGTATAATGATATATATGATATATTGTAATAAATTATCTAATATTGGCTCGCTTTATTATTTCATTTTCTCACCGGATTAATACATTGATATATATGAGATATATGTTAATTGTATTATTTTCTTTTGTTGCAAATATATAATATATATGTGATATATATTATTGTGACATGATATGATTTATTATGAAACATGTTTAGGGATGATAAAAAGAGATTAGGGTTTGATTAGGGTTAGCTCCTTCTTGTTCATTCTAGAAGGATTTTCTTTTGTCTTGGTTAAGATATTATGGTTGATACTTATCCTTGACTCATTCTTAACCTAACCAAACCCTAGCTCTAGTTTATTCTCTACAAAGGTTAAGCCTCTCATCCTTGACCATGGTTCCATAATAAATCATATATTCTTATCTACTATTCATCACAAAAGGAATGATCTCATTATTCTTCATCTTCTTCTCTCTTGAGTTTTTGAAAGTGCTCACTTGTGATTTATTTTGTGATGATTTCTTGTGAGAAAATGATATAAAAAGAAAGCATAAATACTACTCCATCATCCTCATCTAATCTAGCCCATTAGATTAGGGTGTTCACCTCATTAGAGTGAGAGAGCTTGAGTTATAGCAACTTCGACGTAGATCATCGGAGAAGCGGAACACTACAAGCTAGCATGGATCGTTCGAGTCGTGGAGCCTTTCTTGAGTCCGGGAGATCGTGGATCGCGGCGAAGGGATTTCTACTCGGAGCTTGTGAAGCGAAGGAGTGTACTACAAAGGTTGTAATCCCTCACACTTAGTAGTAAAGATGTTTACTTGCATGTTAAACCCTAATAATCTAGCAAAGATCCCGGCTTTGGGTTGTTCGGCACATCTAAAATTTTATTCGGGCATGTTTGATGCTTTATGAACCTTCACAAGAGTGCCTAGGAACCAAACAGTGGTATCAGAGCCTAGCTAGAGCATTAGGCTACGTGTTTACGAAGTTAAAACTCCGAACGAACTCCGATACGACGTTTTGAACCCCTCTCTGGACTTTTTCTAAAAACTGTGATTTTTTAGAATTAAAAATTCCTAAAAAATTCAGCAGGTAAATATAAATATTGTTGTGAAAAACGTGTCACCAATCCGTACATACCACCGCGGAACCGCGGCCGTACCGTGCTTGGGCCGCGGATCCGCGGTGGGAATGTGGAGTTGGGTCTTTGTTTTTCTACAGGAATATCAGTATCTGTATTTTATAATTTTTGGGTATTTTTAATCTGACTCAAGTGTTGAGCATTCTGGGGTTTATTTTGAAATCGTAGATTCGATCGAAATATTTAAATTCGTTATGATTTCCGTATATTTAGAAACTGTTAAAATGTTCGAACAGATATCATTAACTCAATTTTTCCCGGCACGAAAAACATTCAAGTGTTGAATTTTTCTCGGGTTTAAATCTTTCGGAAAAACGTGCATGTGACGCGATGGACCCTCTAGAAGACAAAAAACCTTAATTCGATTATGTGACCGTCTTGAACTGCCTTTTGAACCTTCGGGTTTGGGGCAAGACGGCGTGCCACATGTGAGGCGTTGGCTTGACCCTTCTACGGCTGGACCATTGCTACTGTGACGTATTCTGGAACTTTTGAACTCCGCTCAAGTGTTGAGCTATTTAGGAAATCTTGGGTATTTGATTATTCGATCGGAAAGTTTAATACTGTCTATTTATCTGGAATGCGATACAATATGTGGAATTCATATAGTTAGGCATGAAATGCGAAGTATGTGATATTTCGGATTTACGATGTCTAAAGTGATTGTGGATTCCAAATATTATAGTTTTACAATTTCTTTTCTGTGACCGTAAGTGTAGTATGTAGTTGTATTGCCGGTTTTCGTTGCTATACATCAACGACGATCGGTGTATGCATACTTACTTACGTTGATGATATGTGATATTATGTGTTGCTGTGATATGTTATATTGGATCGTCGTGTTTTGAATAGCCGGGAGTTTTATGTGAGATGAAGGTTTTTATTTTCATTCATGTAAAATTCATTTGTATGCAATATTCTTTTATTGGGGCACTTCCGGGATGAGGTTGATGTCACCTTTGTATATTATTTACTTTTCCGCATTAGGTAGATCCAAGGAGGGGAGCACAAGTAACCGGGTTCTAGGGTCCAGTGGGAGGCTATCTCGAGGAGTCGAGACCGGGTCTCCTAACCCTAGAATTGGCAGAGTTACTTGCCGCTCTCGTAGGGGTCTTGGGATGTGGGTTTGGCTATTCATCGCGACCGTGGAATCCGTGTTTTATACCGGCTCGTATTGAAAACACGGACATCCTAATATATCCAATATTTCATATATGTTCTTCTGCTGCAATGTTCTGTGATGAGATCATATTACTGCCTGAGACGAATGCTTATACTATATATATATATATGCTGATATATAAATATTACTGCTTTCGTTTCTTCTGTGATGCTTAGGAAGCATAAGCTGATGGGATTTTATTAATGAGATTAATAAAAAGAAAAGAAACCTAAAAGATGTTGTAGAATCAAAACTTTATAAAAAAGGGTAGCTACAGTTTTGCTTTGCATAGCGGTATATATGATATACCCTGCACCTTATTCGATGAGAAAAGAGCCGAGATCCCTTCACCGGGAGTGACCTCGTTAGCGAAACTGGCAGATGCTACAAAACTCGGTTTGTCTTTCGATTGCTTTAAGAGTTTTGCTTTGCATAGCGGTATATATGATATACCCTACACCTTATTAGATGTGGAAAGAGCCGAGATCCCTTCACCGGGAGTGACCTCTTTAGCAAAACTAATGAAAGCCTAAAAAACACTCCATTTCAAAATTTCACATGATTCTACGACGATATCAAGTTCATTACGCTCATGGTTTTCTGAAAAACCTGCCTAGCCCTCCGTCAATTCAGATAAGTAATATTTAGTATTCGTGCTGCGGTAGTTTGGCATGCGTCAAGGCGTAGTGTACGGTAGCTGATTATTACTTATCTGCAGCATGAGATGCGATTGGATTAAGGTATTCGTACGGCGTTGTTTGGCATGCGTCAAGGGTCGTACGGGTGGGTTTAATTCAATCACGAATTGTACGGGTTGAACTTGACTAGCGGACTATGGGTTGTTTGGCATGCGTCAAGGTCATAGCACGCTAGGGGTAAAAATATTATCGGGAATTTCAAGTGTTGAAATTTGCAATGAGATTGCATACCTCCTATGAGATAGTTGGATCCCGATACCCACTGCGAGTAAGAGTTACTCCTGGGAGAGTTTTACACAGGACAATTAGCCGATCAAGTAGGTGTCTAGAAAAGTGTTAACGGGGTTACGCCTTTGGGAAAATGAGGTTTACTTTAATTAGGTCCGTGCGAAAGCACGGGGAACCTCCCTCAAGTACCGACACTGATCTGGCTGAAAGATTGAGAAAATTGTAGGGTGTAATTAATCCCGGCTAATCTTACCTTTTAGGGTTTGAAGGTAGATTTGATAAAAACAGTGGGAGACATCCTGATTAGATAAGATAATAACCAATCTAATCTTGCAAGAGCATACGCTAAAGTGTTTTCTTCTCTCTCTCTCCAGGTAGCGACCATGTCAGGCCATAATCAAGATAATAATATGGATGTATTGACTGAACCCGCTTATTATACTGAGCAGGGGAACGTTGGACCCGTTCTTTCTTATAAGAGTTATAAGACTGAACAGGAAACAGGAGAATATCTGGATTCTCACGCCGCCCGAAAGAACATGCATGTTGATGCATCTTCTTCAGGTGTGTTAATTATTGAGAACTGTTTCTCAGTTCACCCTACGTCCTGGGTATTAGATACCGGATCAGGATCCCACATATGTAAATTGTTACATGGGCTACGGAAAGGTAAAGAATTGGGAAAAGGTGATCATTCCGTTCAAGTAGGGAATGGGGCAAATGTTGCAGCCAAAGCAGTTGGTGAATATCACCTAGTATTACCAAGTGGTGATACACTGATTCTGAATGAGTGCTATTATATACCGAACATGATGTGCAACATTATATCAGTTTCTTTATTAAGTAAAGAAGGATATAATTTTGTAGTACATGATAATGTTATGAACATATTCCTAGATCAAAAGTTGATTGCATCAGGATCGTTATATAATGGCATATTCATTCTAAATCAAAATACAGTCCTCAATATACAAAACACACACAAGAGGAAGAGTTCAGAAATGAATGAATCCTTCTTGTGGCATTGTAGACTTGGTCATATTAATGCGACACGACTGGCTAAGTTACATAAAGATGGATATTTGAATCCGTTCGAATTATCATCTTATGATACTTGCCATTCATGTCTCAAAGGAAAAATGACCAAAGCTCCGTTTAGTGGACACGGAGAAAGAGTTACGGAACTCTTAGGACTGGTACATAGTGATGTATGCGGTCCCATGTCTACGCATGCCAGGAACGGTTCTTCCTACTTCATTACATTCACCGACGATCTCTCTAGATTCGGACATGTGTTCCTGATGAAACACAAGTCTGAAGCTTTTGAGAAATTCAGAGAATATAAGCACGAAGTAGAGAATCAAACGGGCAAAAGTATTAAGATTCTTCGATCTGATCGAGGAGGAGAATACTTAAGCAATGAGTTCCTAGATTATCTAAAAGAGAATGGGATTCTCTCTCATCTTACTCCTCCATATACACCACAGTACAACGGTGTTTCAGAACGAAGGAATCGCACCCTATTAGATATGGTGCGCTCAATGATGAGTACAGCTGAGTTACCTATTTCCTTCTGGGGGTATGCGCTTGAGACAGCCATAGACCTATTGAATAGAGTTCCCACCAAATCTGTGCCTACCACTCCATATGAGATATGGAAAGGGAAGAGACCACATCTTAATTATATTAAGATATGGGGTTGTCCGGCCTATGTCAAAAGACAAAATACAGAAAAACTCGAGGCAAGATCTATCTTATGTAAGTTTGTAGGATATCCCAAAAATTCACAAGGGTACATCTTCTACCACCCCGAGGAACAAAAGGTGTTTGTTTCTCGACATGCCACTTTCTTAGAAAAAGGTTTTCTTATGAAACAGAATAGTGGCATTGAAGTAGAACTGGATGAGGTTCCAGCAACACAAACTATAACAGAAGAAATGGTAGAACCAGAGGATTCAGTAGTGCCCGACGAACCCCAGCCTCCCCGCCGATCTAGCAGGGTTTCACATCCGCCTGAGAGATACTACGGTTTTCTCATTGATGGTGGAAGCGAGGATCGCATCATGGAAGATGATGACCCGACTAGTTTCTGTTAGTAATTTGTATGCCCTAAAGGCCATTATATGGATAGTGGAAACTTGGACATATTATCTATGGAGATAGATGAATTTCTTGCTCAAAATGATAGTACGCTATCTGGTTTACTTTATCTGTACATGTAGACATGTTGATAAAGCCCAAAGGATATATGCTTGACTACTGTGATTATGATGCGGATCATACTAGTGGGGCACATGTAGTCTATAAGCATATCCTTGAACTGTTCCTAGTCGAGGGTGTATCGAGACAGGGCATCGATATTCCAGAGTAGACTAGCGTATACTATTCTTGTCCTATATGATAGGCGATGGATGATCCCATATCCATCTGGTGAGGAGACACCAAAGATTGTATGCGGGTGCTCAGTGGAGACTGGGTACACTGAACGGACTCACAGAGAACTCCTATGTGGTATTATATCTATCGTCGGATAGCAGTTCTCAGGAACACTGGTACAGGTTAGTCTGTAGACCCGAGATCGTCATAGAGTCTTGTGTGTCCTCCCACTATACTTTGATCTCCACCCTACCACGGCTCTACTGAGTCGTGCAAACAGGTGGTCTTTGGGTACAGTCCCGAGGCACATGGAGGCAATGAGCGATAGGAGGGGTTTCGTCTCTCCCGGTATTGGGGGTTGATGTTGTGCTATGCTCGATTGGCTATAACATGAAGTCCCTGGCCAGGGCTGCTGAGATTTACTGATAAGAGTTATCAGTAGTTTCTCGATCTGTTATGAGCCATACACCAGCATGACTTATTGAGTTACTGGGGTCGACGATACCATCCCTAGACTCGATATGCAGCATATCTGACGAAGAGACCGGACTGTACGGTAAGTGTTGCCAGTTGGCTCGACGGGAGTTTTTACAGCTTCGCTGGTTTTTCTTCTGATCGTTTCAATACCCGGGTGGCCGTTATGTTTAGCTGACCTCTTGCGGCTTGTGGATGTTTGATATGATCATCATCTACTGCTGGCGTATTGACGAGTCTTAGAGTCCCACAATGAAGTTTCCTGGCTCAGGCAAAACGATGTGGTGTGCATATGAGATATGCGCGGGACCCGATTAAATACGGTTATGTGATAACGTATATTAATCGGGCATTTTCTATTTGTCCGATCGTATGAGATATGACCGGTTTGGTAAAATCAAGTGTTGATTTAACTAATTACATTTAGATTAATCCTTTAAGTAAATTCTTTTGTATGCATGCATGTATGCACATGATGATGTGCATGGACACATACATGCATACATAGTATCATGGTTGATGATACAAGAATGATGGCAATATAAGACTTATATTGAAGCTTTTAATTTGTATTTATCATTTTAAGTTAATATAAAGAATATCCACTAATTCTCCATTATTCTTTAGTGGGTAAGCTTTAATTAACTTAATGAAAAGAATTTCCACCCATGCTTAATTCTTTAGGAAAAGAATTTCCACTCATAATTATGGTGGTAATGGAATAATGGTGATTATTCCTTTATTAACACTATAAATAGCTCATATGTGATATGAAACAAGAAGCACACAACAAAAAAAAAATTGAGTGCAAGGGTGTGAAAAATACAAGTTATCATATGTGATATGAAAGAAAGCTCAAGCCACCATTATCTTCTTCTTCCTCTCTAGATTTCTCTCTTGAGTGAAGATTGACAAAAGAAAGGATTTCAATTGAAGAACATAAACCACATCATCATACTACACACCTCTAGCCGATTTGTGTAGGGTGTTTACTCTACTTCGTTTGCGAAACAAGTAAGGTAAGGAGCTTTGGGCAAAGGGACTTCGGGTGGATCATCGTGGACAAGGAAGGCTACAATCGATCCGTTCCATACTCTCATAGTGCCAAGGAGTCACCGAGGGAGATCTACAAAGGTTGTAATCTTTCCTCTTAGTGATAGTTTTACAATTGCATGTGATGTTTAGTTGTATAATTCCTAAAACTTCTAGTTTCGATTCTTGTCGGGTTAACTTAACGCCTCTAAATTTTTGATTATGGCATGTGTGATGCTACCGAACTCTTGACGAGGTGCTAGGCCAGCCCTACAGTGGTATCAGAGCCAAGCTAGAGCTTTAGGCGATGCGCGGGCGAAATTAAAAGTCCGATCGAACCACGAAATATCAGTTTTTGACAGCTCTCTGGAAATTTTTTGAAAATTGGATTTTTCCATATTTAAAGGTCTTAAAAAAATCAGCAGGCAAATCTAAGAATTACTATATAAAATTTTTTCAGTGATCTCACTAAAGCGCCGCGGATCCGCCGCATAACCATGCTTTATGCGGCCCTTCCGCGGCCCTTTTGGGGAATTAGGAACAGTGTTTTCTACAGTAGACCTGATTTATTATAAGCATGCCTCTGAGATATTTAAAACTCACTCAAGTGTTGAGTGTTCTGGAGATAAATTGTATTTGGTGATTCGATTGGAAAAAGTTTAATTTCGTTCAGATTTTCAGATTTTTAGAACGTGTTGAAATGTTTGAACGAATATTAGAAACACAGTTTTTTCCCGTATTGGAAAAATTCCAAGTGTTGGATTTTTCCCTAGTTCAAAATCTTTGAAAAACATGCAAGCGTATTTGTGGACACTCTAGAAGAACATAACCATAACTCGATTATGTGACCGTCAAAACTATCACTGAACCTTAGGGTTTGTGGTAGTTTAGCGTTGCCACATGTGAGGCGTTGGTTTGGCCCTTCTACGGTTAGTCCATAAGGTGCTGTGGCATGTTCTAGAAACTTTTGAACTCGGCTCAAGTGTTGTGCAGTTTGGGAAATCTAGGGTGTTTGTATATTCGATCGAAAAGTTTAACATTGTCTATTTATCTGAAATGTGATACAATATGTGGAATTCATATAGTTAGGCATGAAATACGAAGTATGTGATATTTCGAATTTATGATGTCTAAGGTGATTGTGGATTCCAAATGTTGTAGTTTTTCATTTTATTTTCTGTGACCGTAAGTGTAGTATGTGGTGTATCGCCGTTTTCGTTGCTATACGTCAACGACAATCGGGATACGCATTCTTACTTACGTTGATGATATGAGATATTATGTGTTGCTGAGATATGATGAGCAGGATTGTCGTGACTAAATAGCCGGGGGTTTTTGTGAGATGAGAGTTTTATTTTTCATTCATGTAAAATCAATTGTATATTATTTACTTTTCCGCATTAGGATAGACCCATGGAGGGGAGCACAAGTGATCGGGTTCTAGGGTTCAGTGGGAGGCCATCTCGAGGAGTCAAGACCGGGTCTCCTAAACTCTAGAATTGGCAGGATCACTTGCTGCTCTCGTAGGGGTCTAAGGGTGTGGGCTTGGCTATTCATTACGACCATGGAATCCGTATTTTCTATTGTTGGCTCGATACAAAATACGGACATCCTAGATATCCTTTTATATGCTTCTGCTGTTGATATTCTGTAATGTGATTACTTAGTATCTGAGACGAATGGATTATTATTATATATATGATATATAATAAACGTTGCTTATATTTTACACCCGCGCTAGTCCCGCCCCGCTATGCCGTTAGTTAAGTAACCTAACGGTGCATAACGGGACACTGTGGCGAATGCGGATGGTATAAGTATACGTTCTATTCTGTGATGGCTTAGGAACTTAAATGATGGGATCACATTAATGAAATTAATGTAAAGAAAAGAAACCTAATGATGTTGTAGAATCAGATTTGAAACCAACTCGGCTTTTTATGAAAAATGCAAGTTTCAAAAAGATGCGGAGCTTAAGCCACTCCTTTTCTTAACTGTTTGATTCTACAACGAGATCAAGTTCAAAGCGTTAAAGATTTTCTTAAAAACCATCCGCAACCCTCCGTCATTTTAGGAAGCAGAGTACTTAGTATTCGTGCTACGTATGTTGACCATAGCCGAGGCGTAGTGTACGGTAGCTAAGTGATGAATTCCTACAAAGCATATGATGCGATTAGTTAGGACATTCATGTGATTATGTTGATCATAGTCAAGGGTCATATGGGTGGGTCTAATTAATCACGAAATGACGGGTAGAATTTGACTAGTACTTATGATATGTTGACCATAGCCAAGGTCATAAGTAACTAGGGGTAAAAACCATATCGGGAATTTCAAGAGTTGAAATTTGCAAGGAGATTGCATACCATCTATATGATAGTTGGATCTCGAGCTCACTGTAAGTAAATGTTACTTCTAGGAAAATTTTATTCCTGGCTAGTTTTCTTTTCAGGTTTTGAAAGAAAATTTGATAAAAGCAGTGGGAGACATTGATTAGATAAAATAATAACCAATCTAATTCTTTGAAAGAGCAATTCGCTAAGTATATCCTTTTCTCTCTCCGAATGGCAGTTACAGATGTCAGGACTTAAGCTTCTACTTGAGAAAAATAAACTTACAGGACCAAATTATAAAGAATGGTTGAGGAACTTGAACATTGCACTCTCATATGATAAGGTATCATATGTTCTCAATACTGAAGCCCCACCCGTCCCAGGACCAGAATCATCTGTCGCGGATAGAGAGATCCGAAAAACTTGGGAGATTGACTGCAACACGGCCAAGTGCCTCGCGCTGGCTTCTATGGATAATGTCCATCAGAAGCAACACGAGAATATGGATGTGCAATCCATCTTTCTTCACACAAAGGAGTTGTATGAAGAGCAAACTCGTACCTTGAGATACGAGGCATCTAGAAAGCTGTTTCAGATGCGAATGGCCGCCGGTGCGTCAGTTGGAGACCATGTTTTGAAAATGATTGGTCTTATTGAAGAACTTGAGGGACTGGGATGGACTATGGATAATGAGCAATATACGGATATTGTTCTTCAGTCTCTCCCCCCTGCCTTTGCTCCGTTCATAGTAAATTTCAATATGAATGGTTTGGAGAAATCATTGCCTGAACTTCTCAATATGTTGAGAAGTGCAGAGAACACATTGAAAACGGCAAGGACTCCCGCTCTGGTTGCTGGGCCATCTTCCTCTGCATTCCCAAAAGCTAAGGCCAAGGGAAAGAAGAAGAAGAAGTCCATCAAACAGAAAGGTGGAGTTAGAAAGGCGAAGGGGAAAGACAAAGTAGGGGCTATGGGAAGTGGAAAAGGAGAATGTTTTTACTGTAAAAAGTCAGGACATTGGAAACACAACTGTGCTGAATATCTTGCTGATCTCAAGAAGAAGAAGCATGCTGATGTTTCCACTTCAGGTGTGTTTGTAACTGAAAACTGTTTTTTTTTAAACTCTGCATCCTGGGTATTGGATACCGGTTCTGGTTCTCACATCTGCAATTGTATGCAGGGATTGAGAAATAGTAGAGTTTTAAAAGTTGGAGATCATACTCTGCGGGTTGGAAATGGTTCCAATATACATGCTGTATCCGTGGGAGAGTATCATCTAGGGTTGCCTTCAGGAAGTATTTTGGTTTTGAACCCGTGTTATTTTGTACCAAGTATGCTGTGTAACATTATATCCGTTTCTTTGTTGGACAATGAAGGATATCATTTTATGTTGCAAAATAATGTTATGAACATTAACCTGAATCAAGAGTTGATTGGGTTTGGTACATTAAATAACGGTATTTACATCCTGAACCAACACACAGTTTTCAATATACAACATACTAGTAAAAGAAAGTTTTCAGATATAAATGAAGCTTTTCTTTGGCATTGTAGACTTGGTCATATTAACGAAACAAGACTAAACAAGCTACACAAAGATGGATATTTAAATCCGTTTGAATATAAATCTTATGCGACTTGCCAGTCTTGTATCAAAGGTAAAATGACCAAAACTCCGTTTAGTGGACACGGAGAGAGAGCTGGTGAACTCTTAAGCCTCATACATAGTGATGTATGCGGACCAATGTCTACACTTGCAAGAGGTGGTTTTTTATACTTCATCACTTTTACTGATGATTTCTCAAGATTCGGACACGTGTTTTTGATAAAGCACAAATCTGAAGCTTTTGAGAAATTCAAGGAGTATAAACTTGAAGTAGAGAAGCAAACAGGCTTGAGCATCAAGAAGCTTCGATCGGATCGAGGTGGAGAATATTTAAGTACAGAGTTTCTAGACTTCTTAAAAGAGAATGGGATTCTCTCTCAGCTCACTCCTCCTTACACACCGCAGCACAATGGTGTGTCAGAACGGAGGAATCGTACCCTATTGGATATGGTACGATCCATGATGTGTGATGCTGAGTTACCGCTTTCCTTTTGGGGACATGCATTGGAGACAGCAATGTATCTATTGAACAGGGTGCCAACCAAGACCGTGTTTACCACTCCATATGAGATGTGGAATGGAAAGAGACCATCTCTTAAAAGGTTTAGGATTTGGGGTTGTCCGGCTTTTGTTAAAAAGCAGAATCCAGACAAACTCGAGACACGATCGGTCATGTGTAAATTTGTGGGGTATCCAAAACATTCGTATGGATATCTATTCTACCACAAAGAGGAACAAAAGGTGTTTGTTGCTCAGCATGCCACATTTTTGGAAAATGAGTTCTTTACGGAAAGTACTAATGGCAATGTGGTAGAACTAGAAGAGGTTCTAGAGACACAAATTACTCAGGAGGAATTGGTTGAAACTGATGTTGCAGTAGAACTTCAAGAACCTCAGCCGCTCAGGAGGTCTAGTAGAACTTCTCACCCACCAGAGAGATACTATGGGTTTCTCATAGATGGTGATAGAGAAGATTGCATCATGGATGATGATGACCCTACTAGTTTTCAGCAAGCTATCACGAGTGGTGACTCAGTGAAATGGCTGGAAGCAATGAGATCTGAAATGGAGTCAATGTACACCAACAAAGTATGGACTTTGGACGTTGCGCCTCCTGGGATAAAACCCGTTGGGTGCAAATGGATCTTTAAGAGAAAGATTGGTGTAGATGGACAGGTGGAGACCTATAAAGCAAGGCTTGTAGCGAAAGGTTTTCGTCAAAGACCAGGCTTGGACTATGATGAAACTTTCTCTCCGGTAGCAATGCTTAAATCCATTAGGATCCTACTTGCTATTGCTGCTCACTATGATTATGAAATATGGCAGATGGACGTGAAAACTGCATTTCTAAATGGTGATTTAGAAGAATGCGTTTTTATGGATCAGCCAGAGGGCTTCATTGATAGTGGGAGCAGCGGGAAAGCATGTAGATTGCTTAAATCCATCTATGGATTAAAGCAGGCCTCAAGGAGCTGGAACATCTGCTTTGATGATACAATCAAAGAGTTTGATTTTTTCAGAAATGAAGATGAACCATGTATTTATAAGAAGATTGTAGGGAGTACTGTCACATTCCTCGTATTGTACGTAGATGACATTCTCCTGATAGGAAATGATGTTCCTATGCTACAATCGGTCAAACTATTCTTATCACAAAGGTTCTCCATGAAGGACCTGGGTGATGCCTCGCGCATTTTGGGCATTAGGATCTATAGAGATAGATCCAAGAGGTTATTGGGACTGTCCCAATCAAAGTACATAGACACCATTCTAAAGAGGTTTAGTATGGAAGATTCCAAGCGTGGTGCCTTACCTGCTAGTCATGGAATCACTCTCTCTAAGGACTTCTGTCCGAAGACTGATGAAGAGAGAGCTCGCATGAGCGTTATACCCTACGCTTCAGCCGTGGGATCTATAATGTATGCGATGTTGTGTACTCGCCCTGATGTAGCTTATGCACTGGCTGTAGTAAGCAGGTATCAATCCAACCCAGGGGAGAAACATTGGATAGCAGTGAAGAACATTCTTAAGTACTTGCGAAGGACTAAAGAATTGTTCTTGGTGTATGGTAATGGCGATCTCCAGATGGAGGCCTTTACCGATTCAAGCTTCCAAAGTGACAAGGATGACAGTAAATCAATCTCAGGGTTTGTATTTACCCTAAATGGAGGAGCGGTTAGTTGGAAGAGTTCCAAACAGGACACCGTTGCAGACTCCACGATGGAAGCTGAGTATATTGCTGCAAGTGATGCTGCTAAGGAAGCCGTCTGGATGAAGAAGTTCATTGCGGAACTAGGAGTAGTTCCAACCATTGTTGATCCAATACCATTATATTGCGATAATAATGGAGCTATAGCATTAGCTAAAGAACCAAGTTCCCATCAGAAATCTAGACACATCCTAAGGAGATATCATCTGATCCGGGAGATAGTGGATCGCCAGGAGATCGAGATTCGGAGAGTAGATACAAAGGATAACACAGCGGATCCATTCACCAAGGCACTTCCACAGCCGCAGCATGAGCGACTGTTTGAAATGTTGGGTATGAGATACGCCAATAACTGGCCTTAGTGCAAGTGGGAGATTGTTAGTAATTTGTATGACCTAAAGGCCATTATATGGATAGTAGAAACTTGGACATATTATCTATGGAGATAGATGAATTTCTTGCTCAAAATGATAGTACGCTATCTGGTTTACTTTATCTGTACATGTAGACATGTTGATAAAGCCCAAAGGATATATGCTTGACTACTGTGATTATGATGCGGATCATACTAGTGGGGCACATGTAGTCTATAAGCATATCCTTGAACTGTTCCTAGTCGAGGGTGTATCGAGACAGGGCATCGATATTCCAGAGTAGACTAGCGTATACTATTCTTGTCCCATATGATAGGCGATGGATGATCCCATATCCATCTGGTGAGGAGACACCAATGATTGTATGCGGGTGCTCAGTGGAGACTGGGTACACTGAACGGACTCACAGAGAACTCCTATGTGGTATTATATCTATCGTCGGATAGCAGTTCTCAGGAACACTGGTACAGGTTAGTCTGTAGACCCGAGATCGTCATAGAGTCTTGTGTGTCCTCCTACTATACTTTGATCTCCACCCTACCACGGCTCTACTGAGTCGTGCAAACAGGTGGTCTTTGGGTACAGTCCCGAGGCACATGGAGGCAATGAGCGATAGGAGGGGTTTCGTCTCTCCCGGTATTGGGGGTTGATGTTGTGCTATGCTCGATTGGCTATAACATGAAGTCCCTGGCCAGGGCTGCTGAGATTTACTGATAAGAATTATCAGTAGTTTCTCGATCTGTTATGAGCCATACACCAGCATGACTTATTGAGTTACTGGGGTCGACGATACCATCCCTAGACTCGATATGCAGCATATCTGACGAAGAGACCGGACTGTACGGTAAGTGTTGCCAGTTGGCTCGACGGGAGTTTTTACAGCTTCGCTGGTTTTTCTTCTGATCGTTTCAATACCCGGGTGGCCGTTATGTTTAGCTGACCTCTTGCGGCTTGTGGATGTTTGATATGATCATCATCTACTGCTGGCGTATTGACGAGTCTTAGAGTCCCACAATGAAGTTTCCTGGCTCAGGCAAAACGATGTGGTGTGCATATGAGATATGCGCGGGACCCGATTAAATACGGTTATGTGATAACGTATATTAATCGGGCATTTTCTATTTGTCCGATCGTATGAGATATGACCGGTTTGGTAAAATCAAGTGTTGATTTAACTAATTACATTTAGATTAATCCTTTAAGTAAATCCTTTTGTATGCATGCATGTATGCACATGATGATGTGCATGGACACATACATGCATACATAGTATCATGGTTGATGATACAAGAATGATGGCAATATAAGACTTATATTGAAGCTTTTAATTTATATTTATCATTTTAAGTTAATATAAAGAATATCCACTAATTCTCCATTATTCTTTAGTGGGTAAGCTTTAATTAACTTAATGAAAAGAATTTCCACCCATGCTTAATTCTTTAGGAAAAGAATTTCCACTCATAATTATGGTGGTAATGGAATAATGGTGATTATTCCGTTATTAACACTATAAATAGCTTCATATGTGATATGAAACAAGAAGCACACAACAAAAAAAAAATTGAGTGCAAAGGTGTGAAAAATACAAGTTATCATATGTGATATGAAAGAAAGCTCAAGCCACCATTATCTTCTTCTTCCTCTCTAGATTTCTCTCTTGAGTGAAGATTGACAAAAGAAAGGATTTCAATTGAAGAACATAAACCACATCATCATACTACACACCTCTAGCCGATTTGTGTAGGGTGTTTACTCTACTTCGTTTGCGAAACAAGTAAGGTAAGGAGCTTTGGGCAAAGGGACTTCGGGTGGATCATCGTGGACAAGGAAGGCTACAATCGATCCGTTCCATACTCTCATAGTGCCAAGGAGTCAACGAGGGAGATCTACAAAGGTTGTAATCTTTCCTCTTAGTGATAGTTTTACAATTGCATGTGATGTTTAGTTGTATAATTCCTAAAACTTCTAGTTTCGATTCTTGTCGGGTTAACTTAACACCTCTAAATTTTTGATTATGGCATGTGTGATGCTACCGAACTCTTGACGAGGTGCTAGGCCAGCCCTACAGTGGTATCAGAGCCAAGCTAGAGCTTTAGGCGATGCGCGGGCGAAATTAAAAGTCCGATCGAACCACGAAATATCAGTTTTTGACAGCTCTCTGGAAATTTTTTGAAAATTGGATTTTTCCATATTTAAAGGTCTTAAAAAAATCAGCAGGCAAATCTAAGAATTACCATATAAAATTTTTTCAGTGATCTCACTAAAGCGCCGCGGATCCGCCGCATAACCATGCTTTATGCGGCCCTTCCGCGGCCCTTTTGGGGAATTAGGAACAGTGTTTTCTACAGTAGACCTGATTTATTATAAGCATGCCTCTGAGATATTTAAAACTCACTCAAGTGTTGAGTGTTCTGGAGATAAATTGTATTTGGTGATTCGATTGGAAAAAGTTTAATTTCGTTCAGATTTTCAGATTTTTAGAACGTGTTGAAATGTTTGAACGAATATTAGAAACACAGTTTTTTCCCGTATTGGAAAAATTCCAAGTGTTGGATTTTTCCCTAGTTCAAAATCTTTGAAAAACATGCAAGCGTATTTGTGGACACTCTAGAAGAACATAACCATAACTCGATTATATGACCGTCAAAACTATCACTGAACCTTAGGGTTTGTGGTAGTTTAGCGTTGCCACATGTGAGGCGTTGGTTTGGCCCTTCTACGGTTAGTCCATAAGGTGCCGTGGCATGTTCTAGAAACTTTTGAACTCGGCTCAAGTGTTGTGCAGTTTGGGAAATCTAGGGTGTTTGTATATTCGATCGAAAAGTTTAACATTGTCTATTTATCTGAAATGTGATACAATATGTGGAATTCATATAGTTAGGCATGAAATACGAAGTATGTGATATTTCGAATTTATGATGTCTAAGGTGATTGTGGATTCCAAATGTTGTAGTTTTTCATTTTATTTTCTGTGACCGTAAGTGTAGTATGTGGTGTATCGCCGTTTTCGTTGCTATACGTCAACGACAATCGGGATACGCATTCTTACTTACGTTGATGATATGAGATATTATGTGTTGCTGAGATATGATGAGCAGGATTGTCGTGACTAAATAGCCGGGGGTTTTTGTGAGATGAGAGTTTTATTTTTCATTCATGTAAAATCAATTGTATATTATTTACTTTTCCGCATTAGGATAGACCCATGGAGGGGAGCACAAGTGATCGGGTTCTAGGGTTCAGTGGGAGGCCATCTCGAGGAGTCAAGACCGGGTCTCCTAAACTCTAGAATTGGCAGGATCACTTGCCGCTCTCGTAGGGGTCTAAGGGTGTGGGCTTGGCTATTCATTACGACCATGGAATCCGTATTTTCTATTGTTGGCTCGATACAAAATACGGACATCCTAGATATCCTTTTATATGCTTCTGCTGTTGATATTCTGTAATGTGATTACTTAGTATCTGAGACGAATGGATTATTATTATATATATGATATATAATAAACGTTGCTTATATTTTACACCCGCGCTAGTCCCGCTCCGCTATGCCGTTAGTTAAGTAACCTAACGGTGCATAACGGGACACTGTGGCGAATGCGGATGGTATAAGTATACGTTCTATTCTGTGATGGCTTAGGAACTTAAATGATGGGATCACATTAATGAAATTAATGTAAAGAAAAGAAACCTAATGATGTTGTAGAATCAGATTTGAAACCAACTCGGCTTTTTATGAAAAATGCAAGTTTCAAAAAGATGCGGAGCTTAAGCCACTCCTTTTCTTAACTGTTTGATTCTACAACGAGATCAAGTTCAAAGCGTTAAAGGTTTTCTTAAAAACCATCCGCAACCCTCCGTCATTTTAGGAAGCAGAGTACTTAGTATTCGTGCTACGTATGTCGACCATAGCCGAGGCGTAGTGTACGGTAGCTAAGTGATGAATTCCTACAAAGCATATGATGCGATTAGTTAGGACATTCATGTGATTATGTTGATCATAGTCAAGGGTCATATGGGTGGGTCTAATTAATCACGAAATGACGGGTAGAATTTGACTAGTACTTATGATATGTTGACCATAGCCAAGGTCATAAGTAACTAGGGGTAAAAACCATATCGGGAATTTCAAGAGTTGAAATTTGCAATGAGATTGCATACCATCTATATGATAGTTGGATCTCGAGCTCACTGTAAGTAAATGTTACTTCTAGGAAAATTTTATTCCTGGCTAGTTTTCTTTTCAGGTTTTGAAAGAAAATTTGATAAAAGCAGTGGGAGACATTGATTAGATAAAATAATAACCAATCTAATTCTTTGAAAGAGCAATTCGCTAAGTATATCCTTTTCTCTCTCCGAATGGCAGTTACAGATGTCAGGACTTAAGCTTCTACTTGAGAAAAATAAACTTACAGGACCAAATTATAAAGAATGGTTGAGGAACTTGAACATTGCACTCTCATATGATAAGGTATCATATGTTCTCAATACTGAAGCCCCACCCGTCCCAGGACCAGAATCATCTGTCGCGGATAGAGAGATCCGAAAAACTTGGGAGATTGACTGCAACACGGCCAAGTGCCTCGCGCTGGCTTCTATGGATAATGTCCATCAGAAGCAACACGAGAATATGGATGTGCAATCCATCTTTCTTCACACAAAGGAGTTGTATGAAGAGCAAACTCGTACCTTGAGATACGAGGCATCTAGAAAGCTGTTTCAGATGCGAATGGCCGCCGGTGCGTCAGTTGGAGACCATGTTTTGAAAATGATTGGTCTTATTGAAGAACTTGAGGGACTGGGATGGACTATGGATAATGAGCAATATACGGATATTGTTCTTCAGTCTCTCCCCCCTGCCTTTGCTCCGTTCATAGTAAATTTCAATATGAATGGTTTGGAGAAATCATTGCCTGAACTTCTCAATATGTTGAGAAGTGCAGAGAACACATTGAAAACGGCAAGGACTCCCGCTCTGGTTGCTGGGCCATCTTCCTCTGCATTCCCAAAAGCTAAGGCCAAGGGAAAGAAGAAGAAGAAGTCCATCAAACAGAAAGGTGGAGTTAGAAAGGCGAAGGGGAAAGACAAAGTAGGGGCTATGGGAAGTGGAAAAGGAGAATGTTTTTACTGTAAAAAGTCAGGACATTGGAAACGCAACTGTGCTGAATATCTTGCTGATCTCAAGAAGAAGAAGCATGCTGATGTTTCCACTTCAGGTGTGTTTGTAACTGAAAACTGTTTTTCTTTAAACTCTGCATCCTGGGTATTGGATACCGGTTCTGGTTCTCACATCTGCAATTGTATGCAGGGATTGAGAAATAGTAGAGTTTTAAAAGTTGGAGATCATACTCTGCGGGTTGGAAATGGTTCCAATATACATGCTGTATCCGTGGGAGAGTATCATCTAGGGTTGCCTTCAGGAAGTATTTTGGTTTTGAACCCGTGTTATTTTGTACCAAGTATGCTGTGTAACATTATATCCGTTTCTTTGTTGGACAATGAAGGATATCATTTTATGTTGCAAAATAATGTTATGAACATTAACCTGAATCAAGAGTTGATTGGGTTTGGTACATTAAATAACGGTATTTACATCCTGAACCAACACACAGTTTTCAATATACAACATACTAGTAAAAGAAAGTTTTCAGATATAAATGAAGCTTTTCTTTGGCATTGTAGACTTGGTCATATTAACGAAACAAGACTAAACAAGCTACACAAAGATGGATATTTAAATCCGTTTGAATATAAATCTTATGCGACTTGCCAGTCTTGTATCAAAGGTAAAATGACCAAAACTCCGTTTAGTGGACACGGAGAGAGAGCTGGTGAACTCTTAAGCCTCATACATAGTGATGTATGCGGACCAATGTCTACACTTGCAAGAGGTGGTTTTTTATACTTCATCACTTTTACTGATGATTTCTCAAGATTCGGACACGTGTTTTTGATAAAGCACAAATCTGAAGCTTTTGAGAAATTCAAGGAGTATAAACTTGAAGTAGAGAAGCAAACAGGCTTGAGCATCAAGAAGCTTCGATCGGATCGAGGTGGAGAATATTTAAGTACAGAGTTTCTAGACTTCTTAAAAGAGAATGGGATTCTCTCTCAGCTCACTCCTCCTTACACGCTGCAGCACAATGGTGTGTCAGAACGGAGGAATCGTACCCTATTGGATATGGTACGATCCATGATGTGTGATGCTGAGTTACCGCTTTCCTTTTGGGGACATGCATTGGAGACAGCAATGTATCTATTGAACAGGGTGCCAACCAAGACCGTGTTTACCACTCCATATGAGATGTGGAATGGAAAGAGACCATCTCTTAAAAGGTTTAGGATTTGGGGTTGTCCGGCTTTTGTTAAAAAGCAGAATCCAGACAAACTCGAGACACGATCGGTCATGTGTAAATTTGTGGGGTATCCAAAACATTCGTATGGATATCTATTCTACCACAAAGAGGAACAAAAGGTGTTTGTTGCTCAGCATGCCACATTTTTGGAAAATGAGTTCTTTACGGAAAGTACTAATGGCAATGTGGTAGAACTAGAAGAGGTTCTAGAGACACAAATTACTCAGGAGGAATTGGTTGAAACTGATGTTGCAGTAGAACTTCAAGAACCTCAGCCGCTCAGGAGGTCTAGTAGAACTTCTCACCCACCAGAGAGATACTATGGGTTTCTCATAGATGGTGATAGAGAAGATTGCATCATGGATGATGATGACCCTACTAGTTTTCAGCAAGCTATCACGAGTGGTGACTCAGTGAAATGGCTGGAAGCAATGAGATCTGAAATGGAGTCAATGTACACCAACAAAGTATGGACTTTGGACGTTGCGCCTCCTGGGATAAAACCCGTTGGGTGCAAATGGATCTTTAAGAGAAAGATTGGTGTAGATGGACAGGTGGAGACCTATAAAGCAAGGCTTGTAGCGAAAGGTTTTCGTCAAAGACCAGGCTTGGACTATGATGAAACTTTCTCTCCGGTAGCAATGCTTAAATCCATTAGGATCCTACTTGCTATTGCTGCTCACTATGATTATGAAATATGGCAGATGGACGTGAAAACTGCATTTCTAAATGGTGATTTAGAAGAATGCGTTTTTATGGATCAGCCAGAGGGATTCATTGATAGTGGGAGCAGCGGGAAAGCATGTAGATTGCTTAAATCCATCTATGGATTAAAGCAGGCCTCAAGGAGCTGGAACATCTGCTTTGATGATACAATCAAAGAGTTTGATTTTTTCAGAAATGAAGATGAACCATGTATTTATAAGAAGATTGTAGGGAGTACTGTCACATTCCTCGTATTGTACGTAGATGACATTCTCCTGATAGGAAATGATGTTCCTATGCTACAATCGGTCAAACTATTCTTATCACAAAGGTTCTCCATGAAGGACCTGGGTGATGCCTCGCGCATTTTGGGCATTAGGATCTATAGAGATAGATCCAAGAGGTTATTGGGACTGTCCCAATCAAAGTACATAGACACCATTCTAAAGAGGTTTAGTATGGAAGATTCCAAGCGTGGTGCCTTACCTGCTAGTCATGGAATCACTCTCTCTAAGGACTTCTGTCCGAAGACTGATGAAGAGAGAGCTCGCATGAGCGTTATACCCTACGCTTCAGCCGTGGGATCTATAATGTATGCGATGTTGTGTACTCGCCCTGATGTAGCTTATGCACTGGCTGTAGTAAGCAGGTATCAATCCAACCCAGGGGAGAAACATTGGATAGCAGTGAAGAACATTCTTAAGTACTTGCGAAGGACTAAAGAATTGTTCTTGGTGTATGGTAATGGCGATCTCCAGATGGAGGCCTTTACCGATTCAAGCTTCCAAAGTGACAAGGATGACAGTAAATCAATCTCAGGGTTTGTATTTACCCTAAATGGAGGAGCGGTTAGTTGGAAGAGTTCCAAACAGGACACCGTTGCAGACTCCACGATGGAAGCTGAGTATATTGCTGCAAGTGATGCTGCTAAGGAAGCCGTCTGGATGAAGAAGTTCATTGCGGAACTAGGAGTAGTTCCAACCATTGTTGATCCAATACCATTATATTGCGATAATAATGGAGCTATAGCATTAGCTAAAGAACCAAGGTCCCATCAGAAATCTAGACACATCCTAAGGAGATATCATCTGATCCGGGAGATAGTGGATCGCCAGGAGATCGAGATTCAGAGAGTAGATACAAAGGATAACACAGCGGATCCATTCACCAAGGCACTTCCACAGCCGCAGCATGAGCGACTGTTTGAAATGTTGGGTATGAGATACGCCAATAACTGGCCTTAGTGCAAGTGGGAGATTGTTAGTAATTTGTATGACCTAAAGGCCATTATATGGATAGTAGAAACTTGGACATATTATCTATGGAGATAGATGAATTTCTTGCTCAAAATGATAGTACGCTATCTGGTTTACTTTATCTGTACATGTAGACATGTTGATAAAGCCCAAAGGATATATGCTTGACTACTGTGATTATGATGCGGATCATACTAGTGGGGCACATGTAGTCTATAAGCATATCCTTGAACTGTTCCTAGTCGAGGGTGTATCGAGACAGGGCATCGATATTCCAGAGTAGACTAGCGTATACTATTCTTGTCCCATATGATAGGCGATGGATGATCCCATATCCATCTGGTGAGGAGACACCAATGATTGTATGCGGGTGCTCAGTGGAGACTGGGTACACTGAACGGACTCACAGAGAACTCCTATGTGGTATTATATCTATCGTCGGATAGCAGTTCTCAGGAACACTGGTACAGGTTAGTCTGTAGACCCGAGATTGTCTTAGAGTCTTGTGTGTCCTCCCACTATACTTTGATCTCCACCCTACCACGGCTCTACTGAGTCATGCAAACAGGTGGTCTTTGGGTACAGTCCCGAGGCACATGGAGGCAATGAGCGATAGGAGGGGTTTCGTCTCTCCCGGTATTGGGGGTTGATGTTGTGCTATGCTCGATTGGCTATAACATGAAGTCCCTGGCCAGGGCTGCTGAGATTTACTGATAAGAATTATCAGTAGTTTCTCGATCTGTTATGAGCCATACACCAGCATGACTTATTGAGTTACTGGGGTCGACGATACCATCCCTAGACTCGATATGCAGCATATCTGACGAAGAGACCGGACTGTACGGTAAGTGTTGCCAGTTGGCTCGACGGGAGTTTTTACAGCTTCGCTGGTTTTTCTTCTGATCGTTTCAATACCCGGGTGGCCGTTATGTTTAGCTGACCTCTTGCGGCTTGTGGATGTTTGATATGATCATCATCTACTGCTGGCGTATTGACGAGTCTTAGAGTCCCACAATGAAGTTTCCTGGCTCAGGCAAAACGATGTGGTGTGCATATGAGATATGCGCGGGACCCGATTAAATACGGTTATGTGATAACGTATATTAATCGGGCATTTTCTATTTGTCCGATCGTATGAGATATGACCGGTTTGGTAAAATCAAGTGTTGATTTAACTAATTACATTTAGATTAATCCTTTAAGTAAATCCTTTTGTATGCATGCATGTATGCACATGATGATGTGCATGGACACATACATGCATACATAGTATCATGGTTGATGATACAAGAATGATGGCAATATAAGACTTATATTGAAGCTTTTAATTTGTATTTATCATTTTAAGTTAATATAAAGAATATCCACTAATTCTCCATTATTCTTTAGTGGGTAAGCTTTAATTAACTTAATGAAAAGAATTTCCACCCATGCTTAATTCTTTAGGAAAAGAATTTCCACTCATAATTATGGTGGTAATGGAATAATGGTGATTATTCCTTTATTAACACTATAAATAGCTTCATATGTGATATGAAACAAGAAGCACACAACAAAAAAAAAAATTGAGTGCAAGGGTGTGAAAAATACAAGTTATCATATGTGATATGAAAGAAAGCTCAAGCCACCATTATCTTCTTCTTCCTCTCTAGATTTCTCTCTTGAGTGAAGATTGACAAAAGAAAGGATTTCAATTGAAGAACATAAACCACATCATCATACTACACACCTCTAGCCGATTTGTGTAGGGTGTTTACTCTACTTCGTTTGCGAAACAAGTAAGGTAAGGAGCTTTGGGCAAAGGGACTTCGGGTGGATCATCGTGGACAAGGAAGGCTACAATCGATCCGTTCCATACTCTCATAGTGCCAAGGAGTCACCGAGGGAGATCTACAAAGGTTGTAATCTTTCCTCTTAGTGATAGTTTTACAATTGCATGTGATGTTTAGTTGTATAATCCCTAAAACTTCTAGTTTCGATTCTTGTCGGGTTAACTTAACACCTCTAAATTTTTGATTATGGCATGTGTGATGCTACCGAACTCTTGACGAGGTGCTAGGCCAGCCCTACAGTTTCGAGCAGGCCATCACGAGTAGTGACTCTGTGAAATGGCTGGATGCAATGCGATCTGAGATGGAATCCATGTACACCAATAAAGTATGGATTTTGGAAAATGCTCTTGAAGGGGTAAAACCCATTGGGAGCAAGTGGATTTTTAAAAAGAAATTTGGTGTAGATAGAAAAGTTGAGACTTTCAAAGCTAGACTTGTAGCAAAGGGTTTTCATCAACGACCAGGTGTGGATTATGACGAAACCTTTTCTCCAGTGGCTATGCTTAAGTCCATCCGGATCTTGCCATTGCTACATACCATGACTACGAAATCTGGCAAATGGATGTTAAGACCGTCTTTCTAAACGGTGATTTAGAAGAGTGTGTGTACATGACTCAGCCAGAGGGCTTCGTAGATAGTGGGAGCAGCGGAAAGGTGTGCAAGCTGCTTAAATTCATTTATGGGTTAAAGCAAGCATCGCGGAGTTGGAACATCTGTTTTGATGTTGTAGTCAAAGAGTTTGACTTCATCAAAAATATAGATGAACCTTGTATCTATAAAAAGGTAGCAGAGAGTAAGGTTGTCTTCCTCATATTGTACGTGGATGACATACTCTTGATAGGAAATGATATTCTTATGCTGCAATCAGTCAAGCTCTTCTTATCACAAAGATTCTCAATAAAAGATCTAGGTGATGCCTCCTGCATATTGGGAATCATGATCTATAGAGATAGATCTAAACGGATACTGGGATTGTCCCAATCCAGGTACATTGATACCATACTAAAGAGGTTTAGTATGGAAGAATCCAAGCGTTGGAACCAACCCACGATCTCTGGACTCACTCTCTCCAAAGAGATGTCTCCCAAGACTGATTTAGAGAGAGCTCGCATGCAAGGGATACCCTATGCTTCGGCAGTAGGCTCTATCATGTATGCGATGCTATGTACCAGACCCGATGTAGCATACTCACTAAATGTAGTGAGTCGGTATCAAGCAGATCCTGGAGAGAGTCACTGGACAGCTGTGAAGAACATTCTCAAGTACTTGCGAAGGACTAGAGACATGTTCTTGGTGTATGGTAACGGAGAACTCCGGGTGGAGTCCTTTACCGATTCCAGCTTCCAAAGTGATAAGGACGACTCTAAGTCGCACTCGGGATTTGTCTTTACCCTTAATGGAGGGGCGGTATGTTGGAAGAGTTCCAAACAGGATACCGTTGCAGACTCGACAATGGAGGCTGAATACATCGCTGCCAACGATGCTGCCAAAGAGGCTGTCTGGATGAAGAAGTTCATTAGTGAACTTGGTGTGGTTCCATCCATTGAGTATCCAATACCTCTGTATTGCGATAACAATGGAGCTGTGGCTTTGGCCAAGGAACCCAGGTCCCATCAGAAGTCCAGACATATTCTGAGGCGGTATCACCTGATCAGGGAGATAGTTGATCGCCGGGAGATCGAGGTCAGGAGAGTAGATACGAAGGATAACACTGCGGATCCACTCACGAAGGCCATTCCCCATATACAGTTTGAGAGATTATTCGGGATGCTAGGTATGAGATACTACAGCAGCTGGCCTTAGTGCAAGTGGGAGATTGTTAGTTATGTATATGCCCTAGAGGCCATTGTTGTACATATGATGTATATTATGATGGATGCTTGGATATATACGGAGAGGAATTTCTTGCTCGTCATAATAGTATGCTATTTGGTTTCAGTTTATCTTAACATGTTGACTTGTATTGGTTTACTGTCTTTCACTCACATGTTGATAAAGCCCTTAGGATCTGTACTCGACTACTGAAATTATGATGAGATCATACTAGTGGGACCACGGTAGTCGATGAGTATATCCTATAAATGTTCCTAGTCGAGGGTATATCGAGACAGGGCATCGATACACCAAAGTAGACTAGCGTATACGCATCTTGACCCATATGATGGGTGACGGATGATCCCATATCCATCGGTGTTTGACATCAAGGATGGTGTACGGGTGCTCAGTGGAGACTAGGTACACTGGACGGACTCGCCGAGAACTCCCAGATGGTGATATACCACACGTCAGATGGCAGTTCTCCGGTGACACAGGTACATGGTAGTCTGTAGACCCGAGATCGTCATAGAGTCTTGTGTGATTCCCACTGTGCTTTGATTTCCACCTTACCACGTCCAAGAGGGCATACAAAACGGTGGTTTTTGGGTACAGTCCCGAATCACATGGAGGCAATGAGCGATAGGAGGGGATTCGTCTCTCCCGGTATAGGGAGTTGATGTTGTGCTGTGTTCGATTGGCTATAACTGGAAGTCCCTGGCCCAGGCTGATATAGAGATATACTGGTAAGTGTTACCAGTAGTTTCTCAACCTGTTATGAGCCTAACATCGACATGAATTATCGGTTACTGGGGTCTGACGTATACCACCCCTAGACTTGATATGCGACATATCAGACGAACAGACCGGACTGTACGGGAGTGTTACTGATTGGATTCACAGGAGAACGGACAGGCTAGCTTGTTGATCTTCTGATCGCTCAATACCTGGGTGGCTGTTACGTTTAGTTGACCGCTTGCAGCTTGTGGGTGTTTGATATGATCATCACCTGCTACCGGCGTATTGACGATTCTTTAGAGTCCCACTCAGAGGTTTCTTGGCTCAGGCAAAACGGAGTAGAGGCACATATATGATATGTGCAGGACCGAGGATAATGCGATATGTGATACTGTACTATATTCTCGCGATATTTAGATATGAACCGGGTCATCGGATCAAGTGTTGATTCGATGAATCGGTACATGAGATATTAGTCGGTTATATTCGATATAGCCGGATCGTCGGATCAAGTGTTGATTCGATGATTTAATGTATAATGATATATATGATATATTGTATTACATTAACTAATATTGGCTCGCTTTATTATTTCATTTTCCCACCGGATTAATACATTGATATATATGCGATATATGTTAATTGTATTATTTTCTTTTATTGCAAATATATAATATATATGTGATATATATTATTGTGACATGATATGATTTATTATGAAACATGTTTAGGGATGATAAAAAGAGATTAGGGTTTGATTAGGGTTAGCTCCTTCTTGTTCATTCTAGAAGGATTTTCTTTTGTCTTGGTTAAGATTTTATGGTTGATACTTATCCTTGACTCATTCTTAACCTAACCAAACCCTAGCTCTAGTTTATTCTCTACAAAGGTTAAGCCTCTCATCCTTGACCATGGTTCCATAATAAATCATATATTCTTATCTACTATTCATCACAAAAGGAATGATCTCATTATTCTTCATCTTCTTCTCTCTTGAGTTTTTGAAAGAGCTCACTTGTTATTTCTTTTGTGATGATTTCTTGTGGGAAAATGATATAAAAAGAAAGCATAAATACTACTCCATCATCCTCATCTAATCTAGCCCATTAGATTAGGGTGTTCACCTCATTAGAGTGAGAGAGCTTGAGTTATAGCAACTTCGACGTAGATCATCGGAGAAGCGGAACACTACAAGCTAGCATGGATCGTTCGAGTCGTGGAGCTTCTTTTGAGTCCGGAAGATCGTGGATCACGGCGAAGGGACTTCTACTCGGAGCTTGTGAAGCGAAGGAGCGGACTACAAAGGTTGTAATCCCTCACACTTAGTAGTAAAGATGTTTACTTGTATGTTAAACCCTAATAATCTAGAAAAGATCCCGGCTTTGGGTTGTTCGGCACATCTAAAATTTTATTCGGGTATGTTTGATGCTTTATGAACCTTCACAAGAGTGCCTAGGAACCAAACAGTTTCATTCTGTGTCTTGGGTTTTGGAAAATGGTATTTTTGGTGTTGTTTGATTTTTCCCAGATTTCACTTTGTGTCATCTTACCTTTGGGACAATTCGGGAGTTTTAAAAACTCAAAACTTTTGCATCGTCGGTATCTGTGATGTGGTATATGTGTTGCTGAACATCGTCTAATTGCTATATGTTCATTTAGATGAGGTTGCACACATTCTGGTGTTGCTTGCTTCTGCAGTTATATATATATGTGTGTGTGTGTGTGTGCGCGCGCGCGCGCGCGCTCTTATGATTTGTGCGGATTGACATGATGGATAGCCTTGTGTGCAATGTTAGATGTACAGTTCAGATTCATTTATATATTGATTATTGTGGGGCGAACATCCGACATGTGGACTGCCGTCACTACCAGTTTGTATATTCTTTTGTTGGGGCACGACCGGATTGAGGTCGATGTCGCCGTTGTATATATATTTTCTTTTCTGTACTAGGATTACCCAGCAGAGGAGTGCTCAAATAGCCAGGTTCTAGAGGGCAACGGGCCCGCATCTCATAGCGTTGAGACCGAGGGGGCCTTACTCTAGAATTGGCGGGCTATTCGCCTCACTCGTAAGGGGTATAGGTTGACCCATTGAGGGGTGCTCATGTTACTGGATTCCGTGAAGTGTTGGGTGGCCCACTTACTTTGTTGATTGTGGTTGCCTCACTTCGGTGATTGGCGGGTAACTTACTGCACTTGTAGGGGTCTAGGATCTTCATTGCACTGGCTATCCACACGACCGAGGAACGCCATATTTCATTTATGGCTCAAATGAAACGCGGAGCTCCTAGATTATCCACTATTCCATATTGTTGTTCGCATGCCTGTGATGACTATTATCTGCCGGCGATGTTGATATATATATATATGATATATATTTAGTAGATACTTCTATATGTTTTGCATCCACGCTAGTCCAGCCCCCGCTCTGCATTTTTAAGTAACCTAACGATGCATGACGGGGCCCCGTGGTGAATGCGGACGGCATATAAAAGCATGTTATTTTGGTTGTTTCTTTTGTGGCTTAGAAACATAAAATGATGGGAACGCATTATCGAAATAATGCAAGGAAAAATAAACCTAAATGATGTTGTCGGAACCAATTTTAAAACTACTTGTTTTTTTTTCAAAACTCATGGTCGTATTCTTTTGCTTTGCATAGAGGTATTAGGTTAGGAATATCCTACACCTCATTCTATGAGTTAAGTTACTAGTTTTAAAAAGCGGAGTTTAAGCCACTCCATTTCAAAGCCACTCGAGTTCCTTCAACGATACCAAGTTCATTATGTTAAAGGTTTTTCGCCAAAAACCAGCCATAGCCCTCCGTCATTTCAGATTAGTATTGCTTAGTATTCGTGCTGTGTTTATTGACCTTGTCAAGACATAGTGTGCGATAACTCTGTAATACTTTTATGTCGCATGGATGTGTGGATTGGTTAGGACAGTCGTTCGACCTTGTTGACCTTGTCAAGGGTCTGTGTGGGTGGGTCTAATGCAATCAAGATAATGACGGGTTGAACTTGACTAGGACCCTTTGACTTGTTGACCTTGTCAAGGTCACTTGGATCCTAAGGGCAAAAACCATATCGGAAGTTTCAAACATACGAGAAACTTGTTAGGCATGCGCATACCTTCTGGAGTGTGGTGACTTAAGTGGATTCCGTCAGGTTATCACATGATGATAGTTGGGTCCTGATTCCCACGGATGAGTACATATTACTCCTCGGGAGATTTTTCACTTAAATGATCCTGACTAGTTCTCCTTTTAGGGTTTGAAGAAGAATTCAAGAAAACAGTGGGAGCCATCTTGATCAGATAAAGTGATAACCAATCTGATCTTGATAGAGTGCACGCTGAGTGTTTCTTTTCTCTCTCTCTCTCATTCTCTCTCTGGTACAGCGACCCATGACTTACCTTAAAAACTCATGAACCATTTTGACTGAACCTTCTTACACCCTTTGATTTTGGTTTGTCTTGATTCACGACCAAGTCGTATATATCCCTGCCACTCCTACTTTACCCTTTGCATTTCTTCAAAACACGTCGTATCACTACGATGATCCATATTGCTTGGAACGACCATCGTATAGTTACATACGAACTCGAATAAGTTACTTCGGTGGAGGATGGCCACAGGTTCTGAAGAAATTGAATAGGATTATTCGGTTGTCTCTTCCCTTTACCTTCTCTCAGGTTGCGAGAGCTCCTTGATTAGGAGAGTACACCTGTTACGCTTATTGGATAGTCTTCTTCCAAACCTTAGGCTGGTGCCGAAAGATAGGGAAGGAAGAAAACCAGTTGGCGTAGGAACGGTGTGCTGAAGGTAAGAAGTAGAGACATATAAAGGGACTGAAGTGAGGGCAAAGGAAATTGCGACTACTGTCATAAATCTGGATAATGGGAAAGGCATTACTTGGAACACCTGACCATCCCCTATGAAATATTTTCATGTTTCAGTTTTTCCATGCATGTGTAATAGAGAACTGTTTTCCCAATCAATTCTGACTCCAGTGTAAGTATTTACCTGTTTTGGATCTCATATCTGTACGGTGTTATAGATGATGAGTAGGAGTAGAATATTGGAAAATGGGCAATTTGATCCTTAATATCGGAATTCGTTGCAATTGGTGATATTGGATTAAATCGTCTGGCTTTTGCCTGATGGCAAACATTTGGTTCTGAATAACCGTTGTTATGCACCAGATTTTAAAATGAAATATATGTAACTTTATTTTTATAAAGTGAGATATACATTTTGAAAATTGTGTTGTAAACATTTACCTTTATCAGTTCAGGATAAGGTAAGATGCATTGAATAACGGTGTAAGACACTCTTAACCAAGATACAATTTTCAATTTACAAAACACTGAATTTGAGTTGGTATACTTTTGGGACTTATACATGAAAGTGTATATTGTCCAGTGTCCTTCGGGATAAGGGATTGGTACTCTTATTTCATTCAGAATTACCTATGAGTTCTCTGGTTTAGACACGCATTCATAGTAATGCAAGGTCAAAGATTTTGAGAAATTTATAGGTATAAGAATAACGTAGAGAACCATAGGTTGGAAGTATCAGGATTCTTCGAGGTGATCGAAGATGTAGATACTTATGCTAGGTATTCCATTATAGTAATATCGAGAACTTGATTCTCCACAGGTTACTCATCCGTGGACACGCTCCATGATAAGTAATGTTGTATTAGCCTTTTTCCATTAGGTGATATGCACTGAAAACAACTGCATGACATTTGAATCTGGTTCCATCTAAATTAGTGCCTTGATTCTATATGGATATAGAATGGTTACATATCTTCATGTTGTTAAGATATGGAGTTATCCGGTTTCTGTCTAAAAACAAAATCGGACAAACTCGAGGCACGCTTCGGTAATGGAGGTTTATGGATCATTCAAGCGTTAGCTAGGATTTTGTTTCTACCATTTTCAAGATCAATAGTTATATTGTTCTTGACTCGCTTCATTTTTATAAAAAGATCTTTTTGCAAAAAAAAACTAGTGGGAGTATAGGTAGAATTGGAAGTAATTCCAGGACCACAAACGATTACCGAAAATTTAGTAGAACCTAATGATTCAATTGGACATGACAAACCGTTAGCCACTCCGTAAATTTAAGTAGGTGACCTCAGACACCCGAGAGACACTTTGGTTTTCTCGTAGACGGTGACAGGGAGGTCAATATCATGGTGATGATGGCCTTACTAGTTATCAGTAGGTCATAGAAAGTGGTAACTTCCAGGTGACCAGATGCTTCATATCCAAGATGGACTCCACGCACTTCAGAAAATTATGGATTTTGTATTTTGCTGGATGCTCCTGAACGGAGTAAAACCCATTAGGAGTAAGTAGATCTTTCGAGATCTGTGCAGGTGGAAAGGTATAAACTTAATAAGGCTAGACTTATTGTAAAGAGTTTTCATCAAATACCTATTGTGGATTATGTTGTGACTTTCTGAAGTCCACATGGATATGACTTGACGCTGCTATTCCCCCTACTTGTTATCAGCAGGTCATAGGATGTAGTAACTTCCAGGTGACCAGTTTTTCCATACCCAAGATGTTTGTTAGTTGTATGTATGCCCTAGAGGCCATTATTGTACATGATTGTATATTATAGTGGATGCTTGGACATATATATAAGGAGGACTTTCTTGCTCGACATGATAGTATGCTATCTGGTTACTCTTTATCTTAACATGTATACTTGTATTATCTTTCTGTTACATGTTGATAAAGCCCTTAGGATGTAGACTTGACTACCAGGACTATGATGGAGATCATACTAGTGGGGCCAGCGTAGTCCATAATTCCATCATTTAATTGTTCCTAGTCGAGGATGTATCGAGACGGGGCATCGATATTCCAGAGTAGACTAGCATATACGCTTCTTGACCCATTTGAAGGGTGATGGATGATCTCATATCCATTGGTGTTTGACATCAAAGATGGTATATGGCTGCTCAGTGGAGACTGGGTACACTGAACAGGACTCGTCGAGAACTCCTAGATGGTATTATACCTAACGTCAGATAGCAGTTCTCAGGTGACACTGGTACAGGTTAGTCTGTAGACCCGAGATCGTCATAGAGTCTTGTATGATTTCCACTGTGCTTTGATTTCCACCTTACCACGTTCAAGAGAGCGTGCAAAACGGTGTTTTTTAGGTACAGTCCCGAGTCACATGGAGGCAATGAGCGATATGAGGGGTTTCGTCTCTCCCGGTATTGGGGGTTGATGTTGCGCTGTGCTCGATTGGCTATAACAGGAAGTCCCTGGCCAGGGCTGATACTGAGATTTACTTGTAAGTGTTATCAGTAGTTTCTCGACCCGTTATGAGCCTCAAATCAGCACGACTTATCAAGTTATTGGGGTCTGACGTTTACCACCCCCAGACTCGATATGCGACATATCAAACGAAGAGACCGGACTGTACGGTAGTGTTACTTATTGGATTCACGGGAGTATGGACAAGCTTGCTTGTTGACCTTCTGATCGCTCAATACCCGGGTAGCCGTTACGTCCAGCTAGTACCGCTGACGGCTTGTGGGTGACTGATATGATCATCACCTACAGCCGGCGTATTGACAAGTCTTTAGAGTCCTACACAAAGGTATCCTAGCTCATGCGAAATGAAGTAGGGTGCATATGTGATATGTGTGGGACCGAGATTAATACGTGTATGTGATACCGTATTCCAATCTCGAGATATAGGTTATATATGATATAACTGAATTGTTGAATCAAGTGTTGATTCAATAATATGTTATATGTATATGTGATATGCATATAAATGATATTAGTCGGTTGTATGCGATACAGCCGGGTTATTAAATCAAGTGTTGATTTAATAATTTAATGTATAATTATATATATTTGATATATTAATATACATTAACTAATATTAGCTCACTTAAGAAAATGTTTTTTCTCAAAATACATACAAATATATATGTGATATATATTAATGTATTTATTATGTGTCATGCTAGATGATACATTGGACTTGGGTATATGAGACTCATACCTAATTTTAGATAATTTGGGTGTTTAAATATTAAGGGAAAAATCAAAATTATGTGGAAATTAGCATGGCTAAAATGCTTGTGGAAGCATGGAGAAACTTTGACTTAAGTCCACTAATTTTGTCTTACTCTGGATATTTATTAACCTAATCATTATCTTTAGCCATGGTTTAGTCTCTACATGAGTTGATATGAGATATTTTCTCACTCATGGTTCAACACTTGATCACTTGAGATCTTTTCTTCATCTCCTTCATTTTTCTCTCTAGCTCTTGAGTGAGAAGAAAAAGAAAAGAGAGAAAAATTATTCTAAAATGAGCAAAATTCCTACTTCATCAATCTATACCAAATTACCCATTTAGTATAGATTGTTTTCTTCACTAATTCTCAATTAGTGAAAATGTAGCTTGAGTTAGAGATTTTTCGACGTAGATCATTTTCGGCCTCGAAAATCCTCGAGCAAGCTTGTTCCTTTTGCCTAGTGGAGCCTAAAGAGAGTCCTGGAGACCACTACTTGGAGCAAAGGGACTGCTACACGGAGCTTTAGAAGTGAAGGACCGGTCTACAAAGGTTGTATTCCTTGTTCACTTAGAGTAAAGTTGTTTACTTGCTTAGTTAAACCCTAATTCTCTAGTTAGATCCTTGGTTTAGATTGCTTTGCTCTCTAGATTTTTTAAAATTGCATACACGATGCCTTATAAAACCTAGTGAGAGTGCTAAGGAACCTAACGTGGTATCAGAGCCAAGGCTAGAGAATTAGATGATGTTAGTTGAATTACGTAAACGAAATAACTCCGAAACATGGAATCCGAAACCTTAGTTTCTGTCAAAAATTTTAAGTGCTCTAAAATTTTTTCAAACAAGTGCAAAAAACTAGTTATGATGTATCCAGAAAACTAGAAAAATTTGAGGCAAAACCACAAAGATTTGGCCGGCCACATTGCCTTTAAAACCGGCCTCACCTTTTTTTCTGTGGCAAAAAATCTTGAAATTTTTGTCATGTTCTGATTTCTTGGTTTTAGGGTTTCAGGTTATGTTTGTTTTTGCCAAGATTGCATATGATGTTATCTTTCTGTAGTGGTAATGCGGAGTGTTTCGTAGTCATATTTTAACATCGTTTCGGGTTTGATATTGAAATATGATACAATATTTAGAATCCACGATAATTAGTTTTGTGAAAACTAGTTAGTATTTTGTAACTCTAGCAATTTAGTCTCTTTTGATAGATTGCCACGGAGTTTCGATTCGGATCAAAACTCCGTCGCAATCTCGTATAGTACGCGAACATTCACCGGGTAACACTACTAGATAGCCATAACCCATAGCCCTGACCAAGTGACTGTAGGAGAACCCCGTTGCCAAAAGTATCCCCTCGGATGCTCGCGGCCATAGTGTTCCGCCTAAGTGCATTTCATCGACAGCATCGGGGGTACGACCATCTACTAATGTTTCCGACGAGTATTCGATCAATTAGTCGGGAATCTTGTTGAATTACCCGAAGTTCCCTTATGAAAAATAAACAGAAATAAAAATCAATGGAAAATTCCCCAAATGGAGTATCACGTGCCCACACGTGATGCATCTTGGAGCCAAAATTATAAAGCATTACACTTAACAAATAGGACTGAAGTTGGGCCTCACATGCCACATGTGAGCACCTATATACAAAGTATATAGGCGCCTTCATAAAACAAGTAGCAGACCATAAGGCGCACCATGTGCCAACACGTGATGCTCTTCGCTGGGACTGCTGTATATAGGCAAACCGGCCTAGTGCCATTGGGTCACGTGCTACACGTGAGGGGTCCTAATATTTTCTGAGCCGATAGAATTAAATTCTATATAAAAAGGATCAGAACCCTAGTTTGGAAATCTTTCCCCCAATCTTTCTGAACAAGAAAGATTGTGCTCTGTAAATCAGAGCACCGTTGGATCAAAGATCCAATGGTGATTAAAAATCACCAAGATACAGAATAAGCTCTGTTTGGAAAAATATTTTCCCAATCATGTTAAAAACAAGAAAATGTCTTCTGTAAAACAGGAATCCCTGGATCAAAGATCCAACGGTCGATAAAATCTCCGAATCAATCGAAAATCTCTCAATGAGAGATTTCCTTAACAAAAAATCAACAAACATACATCTGCTATATAAAGGACCCAAGACAGAGAGAGATACAGATATAAAAAGAAGAAACAGAGAGAAAAAACCCACTGATAAGTTTAAAAAAAGAGAATTTATTTCTCTAGAGAGAAGAAGATCTCCTTAAAAAAAAAGAAACCCTAGGTAAGAAAGAACAAAACACAGAGAACATCTTACATCTTCTTCGCCTCCACAAGAGTTTAACTCTTTCAAAAGAACTTAGTTCTTCCTCTGGTTGGGATCTGCAGAAGCAGATCTCCCCACAAGTTGAGAATTTAATTCTCATCGGGGAGGTTTTGTTATGTAGATTCAAACCTAGAGGAAAGAACTAAGTTCAAACAATTTAATTCTTGCAAGAACATATAGGAATTTAATTTCTCTAGTAAAACTAGGGTTTAATCCTATATAAGAATTTAATTCTTATAAAACAATGGGTTTGAAAGTCTCAAAACTCAAGATCTCCATGCTCGTAAAAAGATTAGCACCCTGCATGATAATGGCATATCACGTGCTCCCACGTGACCCCCTAAAAGTGCTTAGCACTTTCAAAAGAAAAAGGGTATAAACCCAAAGACAGTTATCATTTTTGGGGCGCCTCACGTGTCTCCACGTGACCCCCTAAAAGTGCTTAGCACTTTCAAAAGAAAAAGGGTATAAACCCAAAGACAGTTGTCAATTTTAGGATGCCTCACGTGATCCCACGTGACCCCTCCTAAAAAAGCTTAGCACCTTCAAAAAGAAAAAGGGAATAAACCCAAGGAAACAATGTTTAACTCTGAGGCGCCTCACGTGATGGCCATAAAGATAAAAGTGTTATATAAAGATGGGGAATAAAACCAAGAAAACAACACCACCTTTAAAAGCATCACGTGCGACACGTGAGCACTCTCAAATTCTAGTGTTTAACACTGCCTCAAAGTATCACGTGGGGGCACGTGATCGCTGAAAATATATTAAGGAACCAACTCCAACCTCAAATTGGTTAAGTTCCTTCTGAGATTAAATCTCCAAAAAAACCGAGCCTCTATGCTCAGAACTGATAAATCCTCAATTTGGAATCTGGTCCAAGGGCACATCTCTCCACACCTCTGATATATGTCATTGTAATTCTTCAACGTCTTCAGAGAGGTGGAGAGTCCCAATAACCAATAACTCTTGGCACCCCCCCCACCAATGAGCCAGAACAACATGGACTATGATGTCCTTAAACCCAATGGACCGTAATGTCTGTAGGGTTACTAGGCACTCTAACAAGGGTTAAGGAAGCATCAAACATGCCCGTTTAAAATTTTAGCCGTGCCGAATACCCTAAGCAAGATCGTTACTAGAAAATTAGGGTTTCAAATGCAAGTAAACTATGTTTACAACTAAGTGAATTCGATATACAACCTTTGTAGATCGGTCCTTCACTTCTATTGCTCCTTGTTGATGTCCCTTCGCTGCGATCGTGGTTCTCCCGGACCCTTGCATGGCTTCACGGGGCGAAAGACGCGTCCTTGCTTGAAGTCTTCGAGGCCGAAGATGATCTACGTCGAGGGGATGCCAACTCAAGCTTCTACTTCACTAACTTGAGAATTAGTGAAGCAAACACCCTAAACTAAAGTGCTAGTCTAGTAGAGGATGGAGAAATAGTAAGTGGGTTCTCTTTAGAATTTTATTTCTCACAAGCTTTCTCACTTTTGATCAAACCCTAACAAGCTTTTTTCTTTTAACAAATGAAGAAGAAGATGAACTAAAGAAAGAGAAGAGGATAATGATCAAGTGAGAAGGCTAACCATGGTGAGTGAGTATCATATACTAACTCTTGTAGAGCCATAACCATAGCTAATCTAAATGGTTAGGTTAATAAAAAATCTAAGGTTAAAACAAAGGTAGTGGACTTTGTCAAAGCAAAGCAAGCTTCTACAAGCTTCATGCTCTTTCCAAAATTCCACCAGTTTTGTAATTACCATAAATAATTATAACCCACCATAAAAATAGAATGGTGTATGTCTTGTACACCCATGTCATGTGTATCATCAACCATGATACTAAAGAAAACACTTTTAATATATATATCACACACACACACACACACACACACACACACACATATATATATATATATTCAAGTGTGTATGTGAGAAAATACCTAAAGTGAACAAGTGTTAATTAATATAAACTAGTATATCAAATATACAATTATACAATAAATTATTAAATTAACACTTGACTTAATAATCCGGTCATATCACATATAACCGACTAACATCCAATGTATCGACTTATCGAATCAACACTTGATTCGATAACCCGACTATATCATATATAACCGATCGATACAATAAGTTAAGAGAATAGAATACGGTATCACATACTCGCATTATTCTCGGTCCCGCACATATCACATATGCGCTCCTATTTCGTTTTGCCTGAGCCAGTAAAACCTCTATGTAGGACTCTAAAGACTCGTCAATACGCCGGCAGTAAGTGATGATCACATCAAGCACCCACAAGCCGTCAGCGGTACTAGCTGGACGTAACGGCTATCCGGGTATTGAGCGATCAGAAGATCAGCAAGCAAGCCTGCTCCAACTCCTGTAAAAGCCTGCCTGTAACACTTCTCGTACAGTCCGGTCTCCTCGTCTGATATGTCGCATATCAAGTCTAGGGGTGGTAAACGTCAGACCCCAATAACCGATAAGTCGTGCCGATGTGAGGCTTATAACGGGTCGAGAAACTACTGGTAACACTTACCAGTAAATCTCTATATCATCCCTGGCCAGGGACTTCCCTGTTATGGCCAATCGAGCACAGCGCAACATCAACCCCCAATACCGGGAGAGACGAAACCCCTCCTATCGCTCATTGACTCTATGTGACTCGGGACTGTACCCAAAAACCACCGTTTTGCACGCCCTCATGGATGTGGTAAGGTGGAAATCAAAGCACAGTGGGAATCACACAAGACTCTATGACGATCTCGGGTCTACAGACTAACCTGCACAAGTGTCACCAGAGAACTGCCATCTGACGTGAGGTATAATACCATCTGGGAGTTCTCGGCGAGTCCATCCAGTGTACCCAGTCTCCACTGAGCACCCGTATACCATCTCTGATGTCAAACACCAATGGATATGCGATCATCTATCGCCCATCTCATGGGTCGAGAAGCGTATACGCTAGTCTACACAGGTATATCGATGCCCCGTCTCGATACACCCACGACTAGGGACCTTGAAGGATGTCCTTATGGACTACCATGTCCCCACTAGTATGATCCGCATCATAGTCCAGGTAGTCAAGTACACATCCTAAGGGCTTTACCAACATGTAACGATAAGACAGTATAAAGAGACAAGTATACATGTTAAAGTAAAGAGCAACCAGATAGCATACTATCATATCGAGCAAGAAAATCCTCTCTCTATATGTCCAAGCATCCAATATAATATACATCATCTGTATAATACTGGCCTCTAGGGCATACATACAACTAACAATCTCCCACTTGCACTAGGGCCAGCTGCTGTAGTATCGCATACCGAGCATCCCGAAGAGTCTCTCAAACTGTATCTGGGGAATGGCCTTCGTGAGTGCATCCGCGGTGTTGTTCTTCGTGTCAACCCTCATGACCTCAATCTCCCGGTGATCAACTATCTCCCGGATCAGGTGATACCGCTTCAGAATATGCCTGGATCGCTGATGGGACCTGGGTTCCTTGGCCAAAGCCACCGCTCCATTGTTATCGCAATACAAAGGTATTGGATGCTCAATGGATGGAACCACTCCAAGTTCAGTAATGAACTTCTTGATCCAGACAGCCTCTTTGGCAGCATCGTTGGCTGCGATGTATTCAGCCTCCATCGTCGAGTCTGCCACGGTTTCCTGCTTGGAACTCATCCAGCTAACCGCCCCTCCATAAAGGGTAAAGACAAATCCCGACTGCGACTTAGAGTCGTTCTTATCACTCTGGAATCTCGAATCGGTAAAGGATTCCACTTAGAGTTCTCCGTTACCATACACCAAGAGCATCTCTTTAATCCTTCGTAAGTATTTGAGAATGCTCTTCACAGCTGTCCAGTGACTCTCTCCAGGATCAGCTTGATACCTACTCACTACACTTAGTGAGTATGCTACATCGGGTCTGGTACATAGCATCGCGTACATGATAGAGCCTACTGCCAAAGCATAGGGTATCCCTTGCATGCGAGCTCTCTCCAAATCAGTCTTGGGAGACATCTCTTTGGAGAGAGTGAGCCCTGAGATCGTGGGAAAAAACCCACGTTTGGACTCTTCCATACTAAACCTCTTTAGTATGGTGTCAATGTACCTGGATTGGGACAATCCCAATATCCTTTTAGATCTATCTCTATAGATCATAATTCCCAATATGCAGGAGGCATCACCAAGATCTTTCATTGAGAATCTTTGTGATAAGAAGAGCTTGACCGGTTGCAGCATATGAATGTCATTTCCTATCAAGAGTATGTCGTCCACGTACAATACGAGGAAGACAACCTTACTCTCTGCCACCTTCTTGTAGATACAAGGTTCATCTACATTTTTGACGAAATCAAACTCTTTGATAACGACGTCAAAGCAGATGTTCCAACTCCGCGATGCTTGCTTTAATCCATAAATGGATTTAAGCAGCTTGCACACCTTCCCGCTGCTCCCACTATCTACGAAGCCCTCTGGCTGAGTCATGTACACGCACTCTTCTAAATCACCGTTTAGAAAGGCGGTCTTAACATCCATTTGCCAGATTTCGTAGTCATGATATGCAGCGATGGCAAGCATGATCCGGATGGATTTAAGCATAGCCACTGGAGAAAAGGTTTCGTTATAGTCCATACCTGGTCTTTGACGAAAACCTTTTGCAACAAGTCTAGCTTTGAAAGTCTCCACTTTCCCATCTACACCAAGTTTTTTCTTGAAGATCCACTTGCTCCCAATGGGTTTTACCCCTTCAGGAGCAACTTCCAAAGTCCACACTTTTTTGGTGTAAATGGATTCCATCTCGGACCGCATTGCATCCAGCCATTTCACTAAGTCCCCACTCGTGATGGCCTGCTCGAAGCTAGTTGGGTCATCATCAACCATGATGCAATCCTTGCTTCCACCATCCATGAGAAAACCGTAGTATCTCTCAGGTGGGTGAGGAACCCTACTAGATCGGCGGAGAGGCTGAGGTTCGTTGGGAACTACCGAATCCTCCGGTTCCACTAAATCTTCAGTTTGAGTTTGTGTAGCCGGAATTTCTTCCAGTTCTATCTCGTCGCCACTAATTTCTTTTGCAAGAAATTCATTTTCTAAAAAGGTGGCATGTCGAGAAACAAACACTTTTTGTTCCTCAGTATGGTAGAAAAGATATCCATGTGAATGTTTGGGATATCCCACAAACTTACATAGAACTGACCGTGCCTCGAGTTTATCCGGATTTTGCCTTTTGACATAGGCCGGACAACCCCATATCTTAACTCGTTTAAGATATGGTCTCTTCCCACTCCATATCTCATATGGTGTGGTAGGTACAAATTTAGATGGAACTTGATTCAATAGGTATGCTGCTGTCTCCAGTGCATACCCCCAGAAGGAAATAGGTAACTCAGCTGTGCTCATCATAGAGCACACCATATCTAATAGGGTGCGGTTCCTCCGTTCAGATACACTGTTGTGCTGTGGTGTATATGGAGGAATCAGCTGAGAGAGAATCCCATTCTCTTTTAGGAAGTCCAGGAATTCATTGCTCAAGTATTCACCTCCTCGATCAGATCGAAGTATTTTAATACTTTTCCCGGTTTGGTTCTCAACTTCTTGTTTATATTCTCTAAATTTCTCAAAAGCTTCTGATTTGTGTTTCATCAGGAACACATATTCGAATCTAGAGAGATCATCGGTGAATGTAACGAAGTACGAAGAACCATCCCTGGCATGTGTAGACATGGGACCACATACATCACTATGTATCAGTCCTAAGTGTTCGGTAACTCTTTCTCCGTGTCCCGTAAACGGAGTTTTGGTCATCTTTCCTTTGAGACATGACTGGCAAGTGTCATAAGATGAAAATTCAAACGGATTTAAATATCCATCCTTATGCAACTTAGCTAGTCGTGTCGCATTGATGTGACCCATTCTACAATGCCACAAGAAAGATTCGTTCATTTCAGAACTCTTCCTCTTATGTGTGTTTGTTATGTTTAGAACTGTTGATTGATTTAGAACATAAATGTCATTGCACAACGTGCCTGATCCAACCAACTTTTGGTTAAGGAAAATGTTCATAACATTATCCTGTAATACAAAATTATATCCCTCTTTACTCAACAAAGAAACCGATATAATGTTACATATCAGGTTCGGCATGTAATAGCATTCGTTCAGAATCAATGTATTACCAGTTGGCAATACAAGGTGATATTCCCCGACGGTTTTAGCTGCAACAATAGCACCATTTCCAACCCTTATGTCTTTATCACCTTCTCCAAGTTCTCTACCATTCCTAAGCCCATGTAACTGATTACATATATAGGATCCTGACTCGGTATCTAATACCCCGGACGTAAAGCAAATGGAGAAACAGTTCTCTGTAACGAACACACCCGAAGAAAATACATCAACATGTACTTTCTTCATTCGGATGGCATGGGAATCCTGGTATTCCCCTAAATCCTGTTCAGTCTTATAACTCTTATAAGAAAGAACGGAACCAACGTTTCCCAGCACAGTTTAACATGCGGGTTCGGTCAATACATCCAAATTATTGTCTTGATTAAGGCATGATATGGTCGCTACCTGGAGAGAGAGAGAGAAGAAAAAAATTTAGCGTATGCTCTTGCAAGATCAGATTGGTTATTATTTTATCTAATCAGGATGGCTCCCACTGTTTTTATCAAATCTTCCTTCAAACCCTAAGAGGAAAGACTAGCCGGGATTAATTACACCCTACAACTTTGCCAATCTTTCAGCCAGGCCAGTGTCGGTACTTTGAGGGAGGTTCCCCGTGCTTTCGCACGGACCAAATTAAAGTAAACCTCGTTTTCCCAGAGGCGTAACCCCGTTGACACCTTTCTAGACACCTACTTGATCGGCTAATTGCGCTGTGTAAAACTCTCCCAGGAGTAATAATTACTCACAGTGGGTATCGGGATCCAACTATCTCATATAAGGTATGCAATCTCATTGCAAATCTCAACACTTGAAATTCCCGATAATATTTTTCCCCTAACCCCTATGACCTTGACAAAGGCCAACAAATCATAGGATGCTAGTCATGTTCAACCCGTCATTTCTTGATTGAATCAAACCCACCCGCACGACCCTTGACAAAGGCCAACAAGGTCGTACGACTACCCCAAAACAATCTGCATCATATGCATAGACAGATAAGCAACATTTAGCTACCGCACACTACGCCTTGACAAAGGCCAACAAACACAGTACGAATACTAAACAGTTCCTATCTAAAATGACGGAGGGCTACGACAGGTTTTTCTGAAAAACTATTGCGTAATGAACTTGATATCGTTGTAGAATCATGTGAATTTTGAAATGGAGTGATTTTGAGGCTTTTATTAGTTTTGCTAAAGAGGTCACTCCCGGTGAAGGGATCTCGGCTCTTTCTTTATGGAATAAGGTGCAGGATATATCATATACATCACTATGCAAAGCAAAACTCCAAAAGCAATAAAAAACAAACCGAGTTTTGTAGCATCTGCCAGTTTTGCTAAAGAGGTCACTCCCGGTGAAAGGATCTCGGCACTTTCCTCATCGAATAAGGTGCGGGATATATCATATATATCTCTATGCAAACCAAAACTGTAGCTACCCTTTTTGAAAAATTTGATTCTACAACATCTTTTAGGTTTCTTTTCTTTCATTAATCACATTAATGAAGTCCCATCATTTAAGTCACCTAAACATTACAGATAAATACGACGTACACTTATGCCATCCGCATTCGCCTCGATGTCCCCTCGTGCACCGTTAGGTTAGGTAACTAACGGCAGAGCGGGGCAGGGCTAGCGCGGCTGTAAAACATAAGTAACGCCTATATAATATATCATATATACTATGTACAGTATTTATCACATCACATCACATGATCACATCACAGATATCGCAGCAGAAGAAACATATGAAATATTGGATATACTAGGACCTCCGTGTTTTACTTTGAGCCTCTATAAAACACGGATTCCACGGTCGCGATGAATAGCCAAACCCACACCCCTAGACCCCTACGAGAGCGGCAAGCAACCCTACCAATTCTAGAGTTAGGAGACCCGGACTCGACTCCTCGAGTTGGTCTCCCACTGGACTCCAGAACCCGGTTACTTATGCTCTCCTCCTTGGGTCTATCCTAGTGCGGAAAAGTAAATAATATACTAAAGGTGACATCAACCTCATCCCGGAAGTGCCCCAATAAAAGAATATTACATACATTTAAATTTACATGAATGAAAATAAAAACTCTTATCTCACATAAAAAACCCCGGCTATTCAAAACGCGACGATCCAATATAATATATCCAGCAACACATAACATCACATGTCATCAACGTAAGTAAATATGCGCATCCCAATTGTCGTTGACATATAGCAACGAAACCGGCGATATCACATATTACACTTACGGTCACAGAAAATAAAGTGTAAAACTACAACATTTGGAATCCACAATCTCTTTAGACATCGTAAATCCGAAATATCACATACTTCGCATTTCATGCCTAACTGTGTGAATTCCACATATTGTATCACATTCCAGATAAAATAGACAGTATTAAACTTTCCGATCGAATAATCAAATACCCAAGATTTCCATAAATAGCTCAACACTTGAGCGGAGTTCAAAAATTCCAGAATACGTCACAGTAGCAACGGTCCAGCCGTAGAAGGGTCAAGCCAACGCCTCACATGTGGCACGCCGTACTGCCTCAAACCCTAAGGTTCAAAAGGCAGTTCAAGACGGTCACATAATCGAGTTAAGGTTTGTTATCTTCTAAAGGGTCCATCGCACTTAACGGAAGAATGTCCTATGAATGCATCGTTTCAAACTAATGCTGCTTTTCAGTAGCGACCTAGAAACGATCCTTATTCTTCCACGTATAATCAAGGATGGAGGAATCATCCCAACTTTGCTTGGAACCAAAACCAACCACAAAATCAAAATCAGTTCCAAAGCAATTATCAAAGAGCTCCTCCACAGCAACCACAACCACAGAATCAGCCCCCCTTTCAATCACAAAATTTTCAAAATCCGGCCAACACTTCTACACCACAAGTGGCCGGTACTGACAACTCTTCACTCGCACAAACTTTGGATATGTTCATGAAACATTCCATGCAATTGTCGGCTGAGATGAAGTCTTCTATTGTACCATACAGAAAGACTCCGCCTCCCACGGCGATAGTATTAAATCAATAGAAAACCAACTCGCACAGTTAAACACCGCAATGAGTGCAAGAGAGAAAAGGAAACTCCCATCTCAATCCATACCTAATCCTGGCCACTCACAAAGTTATAATGTGAGTGCCGTTACTACGTTGAGATCGGGAAAAGTGCTGAATAACCGAGTGGGTGAGCAATGTGATGATAGTGACACCAATGATACCCCAGCTTCTTCTTCTTCCCCTAATTCGTCTAGTCTCCCACCTTCATCCGAGCCTATTCTCCGTTTTCCCCAAGTCTCAAACATTTTGCCAAATCTATCTAAGTCGATTCCCACTCCAATTTTGGGATCGAATCCGTCCCCACAATCCTCTCCAATGTTGGACCAAACCCTTATTGATAAAGCACCTTATCCAAACAGGTTAAGGGGAAACAGACCAAGTCCACAAATGGAGAAGATTGTGGAAATTTTTAAGCAAGTTAACATAAACATTCCTCTCCTAGATGCTATTCAACAAGTTCCGTCATATGCGAAAATCCTAAAGGACTTGTGCACTAGGAAGAGAAAAGTTCAAGTACCTAAAAAAGTTTTCCTTGCGAGTAATGTGAGCACTGCTTTTACACAACAACTACCCAAGAAACGAAAGGACCCTGGAAGTCCTACAATTTCTATTTCTATTGGGGGTAAAAATATCAATCGTGCTCTACTCGATTTAGGTGCTAGTGTTAACTTGCTTCCGTATTCTGTTTATGAGCAATTAGGGATCGGAGAGTTAAAACCTGCGCATTGCACTCTTCAGATGGCCGATCGATCTATCACCCAACCTAGGGGTGAGCTAGAAGATGTGTTAATCAAAGTCGGGGAATTTATATTTCCTGTGGACTTTATCGTTATTGATACACAACCTGTGGCAAACCCACGCAATCAAATCCCAGTGATACTCGGTCGACCCTTTTTGGCCACTTCCAACGCAGTAATCAATTGTAGAAACGGCTCTATGACCCTATCCTTTGGAAAGAAGTCAATTGAGCTTAACATTTACAAGTTGGGAAGTGAACCCTCCGAACCCTATGCTCATGTGTGTTTTGTCGAATTAATGGATGTCGACAGCAGCAAATTTGATCAACCTCATGATACTGACTCTTTTCATATGTTGTTGCTTGACCCAACCATGTATTATACATACACGGACTCTTCCACCGAGTTGTCCGGGTCAACATCTAACGCTGATGAGGAACTTTTTATAGAGTCTGACGATCATCCTGTTTTTCCTGATGACATTATTCTTCAGGGTATCGATGAAAGCTTTGAGGAAATTTTCGCTGATGAACTCGCATATTTAAAAGACACGGGTGTTGAGATGAATCAACTCCAAGATAAAGAAATTGAACCTCCACCCCTTCTTCTTGACAATCACGATAATACGAGTAATCCATCATCACTATCATTGTGTCGTCGCTCCAAATTGAGACGCAATCCTTTTCCATTACACCTCTTATCACCTCCCCACCTCTTCACGTCGAAAGGTGACATGTTCTTCCACCAACCTTGGTGCTTCATCGATAAATTTTTTGAATGGTTGGTGTTGACTTTTGGTCTTTGTAAGGCTTTACTTTGACCAATAACTTTACCCCCCCCCCCCCCCCAATGATTTTAATTGTTTAACATTATTTAACTCAAGTTTGGGGGGTGGGATATTTTGTCTCTTGAAAGAAAATGATTTTTACAAAATTGTGAGCCAAAGATAAGTTTGGGGGAGGATTTTCACTTGCATTATTTCTTGCCCCCATTAATAATTTCTTCCCAAGTCTACAGGTTTTTGAGCTTAACGGATGACATCAGTGAGGACACTGCTGTAAACAGGTTTGGGGGAGGTTTGTGCTTATTTACGCAACAATTTGCATCATACTTTGCATAAGCACAACATTTTCAAAAAAAAAAAATTAAAAAATTTTCTTTTATAATAAAAGTATAGAAAGTGAAAAATTATATATGAAAGATAGGAATAGTATAAGAAAATTAGAAGTTTTCTTAAACGAACTAGTAATAAGTAGTTATGAGCTGTTGTCCCAAGGGTTAGTAAGATGAAGGATGTCACTAATCTGAGGATAAAAATAAGTCTGAAAAATAGTTTCTATTCTGGAAGCCAAACATTTGAATGTTGATACCCTACTATATGCACTTACACACGTCTTGAAACTCGGGATAGTAGAGGATACCTTAAAATGCTCTTGTCTAAAAGCCAAAGTATGAAGAAAATAAAAAAATGAAGAAAATATAAAAATGGTGAAAAGAAAAAAATGAACACTGGTTTTGTTATCGCCAAGGCATCAATAAAAAAATATAGCAAGGGTGCTTCATCACCTAGTGCCTTAGACCAACTGGTCTGGGAGTCACTGCTAAGCCTTAGGTGGTGCAAGACGAGGAAAATACTATCACCTAATCAGCAAGCACATAAGTAATCGGTCGGTTAGTACCTCAAGAAGTATTAACGGTCGCATGAAAATGTGTGAGCAAATCCATAAATATTCATCAAGTTAAAAAGTACTGAGGTAGATGGACAAGAGTATGATAGCTTGAATTGAATTCTCCGAGTGTAGGGATGTTTTATTCACACACGTAGGGGTATATGATCGATGTTTGGATGAAAAGTAGGAACGAAGAATAAAGACGATGTTTTATTGAGGGATGAAGTTATTTCTAACATCTTTTCATGACTATTAAGATAGGGCTCATGACAACTGAAAAGCTAGTGTAGTTGGAAACTCTTATTTTCAAAGTCTTTCTTTTATGGTTCTTATCTTTATATGTAAATTTCACCATCTCTCTTTTATTATAGGATTTTGTGGGTGTAATCCGCTGAAAACCCTCAGGAGACAACACTCCTCCTACTAGGGACAACTAGAGGTTTAACGGCTTGTTGCACGTGCTCAGTGCAATCGTGTTTGCCTATGAAAGTGTGCTTAGTTTTCTCCTTCCTTTTTTCTCCTTCTCTTGAATAAACTAGTTTGCTCGGGACGATCAAAGATAAGTTTAGGGGTATTTGTTCAGTTGATAAAACTGCACATTTGTTATTACATTTTTCCTACTATTTCAATATTAAAAAAAAGGTCTTTATTATAATATATCATACATATGAGGGTTTATTTGTAAAAATACTATTTTCCATGTGTTGATATATTATAATTAGCATTTGGTAGGAAAATGTATGCAAATAATATCATTGACCAAATCTTAACTCTACTAAATATTATTTGAGTTGTTGTGCAGAATTTTCAGGTCTAAAATTAAGGAAATCAAGTTGTTAAAGCAAACCTGGTTAATTAAGAAATCAAAACTTTGAAATCAAGTCTGGAAGCAACTAAGAGAAGATTTCCAAGTTCCGAACATTCCAGAGAACTCCACGTGCCAAGTACAGAAATCCCACAAAAAGAAATTCAATGGTCCAGATTAGATGGCCGCGGATCCGCGGCCATACCCCCCTCTTGGCCGCGGATCCGCGGCAATGTGAAAGATTTAGAGGCTGCAATTTTTGTTGAAAAATCTTTGCTGTTATTTTCCTAATTTGGATGCAAGGGTTCTGGCTTTGGGACTATAAATATGAACCGAGAGCCTCTTGGAAAAATTATCAAGTCGACGAGATCACGAAGTCCAAGATGGCTCACGCATCCAGACTGATCATCAACTGTTCGTCTACCTCCTTGGAAGAGATCGAGAAGCAAACTAGTCTTTGTAATCATTTTCTAAGGAATCGAAGTGTAATGAATATTGTGGATTAATAAAGGTAGCTTTCTTTTTCTTATTCTATTTCTTCTTAGTTTAATTATGCATTTTCTCTCCATCTTTTTTTCTCCCAACACGCGCGAGTAATTCTCCGCTTGTTAGGGTTCGTAGGATTAGGGTTGGCTAATGGATGATGAACATCCCTAAACCCTTTTCAAGTCCTATAAAGTTTATGAACTTTATCAAAAGAATCATTAACATCCTAATAGGGCGTGCTAACAATTCTTTGTTAGTTCCGACCGCGATTAGAGATTAGATTAACGATTGTTTTGGTAAAGGCTAGATATGAACGGAGTTCCGTGTCGAGATAGGGGTTAAGAGTGGGATTCTTTTCCCTCCAGAAACCCTAATCTACACGCATCACCGTCGTTCTAGTTTTAAATCTATTAAAGGATAAAAAGGGTAATTTTTAATTAATCTTCCATGACTACTAAATCCAAACGAACCCTACAAGACCTTTCTTATATTAACTACATCCATAAATAATCTAGATCTATATTTTGCATTAGTGCTTAACGTAGATCTAGAAACCATTCTACAATATTCTTTATTCCCCCCTCTCTCTCAACACATCTAAAGTAAGAATAAAAGATTCAACGTTTCCCAGAGGACGACCCGTACTCACCTCGGTCTAGCTACATGCGACACCGTTATTGATTGCGGTTAAACTACAAAAACACTATTTCGTAACAATCAATGCCATAAACCGGAGAATAAGCAAAAATCTATCACCACTATTATGGTCTTTGGGAGCAATACCGAGGAGGAGGAAGAGATAGTCTATTCGGGGATGCCCCAATGCAACATGCCGGGACCATCTACCCCTATTTTAGTCTTTGGCAGTGACTCTGAAGACGAGTCAACGCAATGTTCTCGGTCCGTCCATCAATGCAGGCACTCACTGGAGATGATTAGAGTTTGCAGATCGCCATGGTTCCGCAGCAGCACTACAGAGAGCTTGATGCGCTTGAGACATATAGAGTGCAAGAGCGGCAGACATTCTACATCCCTCCCAGGCGAAGTGGTGAAAAGGCGATCCTATTCTATCGATCCACGGAGACTAAAGTCGAAAGACAAGTCTGGCATGGTGCCGATTTTGCGCTCGACAGGCTCCAACCCATCCATTTACCCAGATACTACGCAGAGGGATTGAAAAGGTTATTAATATGCCAAGGCGTACCTTTCAAATAAACTGCTCGACAAGCTCAGTTCTACATCAGGATTTGGAGTGTCCTCGGAACTCAGCGAAAATGGCCCAGCGGAAAAATGGAAACGATTAGGCTTGGATATGTCCAGTCAAAGAATTGGGAGCAATTCCATGGCTTCCTTGTCATAAATGACCTCGATGAAGAAGAAAATGCTCTTTTAAAAGACTCTTGTCACGACCCAAATGTGGCACGTGACCGGCACTTAAATCACGTGACACTTAAAGACGACAACGCGGTTCAAGTAAGCCAAAACACGGAATCTAAACCTTTTTCTTTTTGAAAACGTTGGAGGCGAAGTTTAATTAATCAACGGAAGAAATCAATTTAATTAACCATTTGATTTTCACTAAGTATGTTTAAAGAGCATCTATGTCATTTTGAAATTCGACAGCGCCTCTTTTGTTTAATTCGCATAAAAACCTAATACAACATAATAATAAAATAACATCCCAACAGAAGCTAGCTTCTACGCACAAACGGCAGAGCAACCAAGCAAACTATATAAAAAGTCGACTCCAACGAGTAAAGCATCACCTCACACAATTTCTAAGTCTCACTTCTAAGTCCACAGTATACCATTTCTATGTTGATGGAGTTTTACTAGATACAAGAAGACATGAATATACAAGTGTGGGTACGATGCAACAGTAACTCATCTACCAAAGCAATCACCGAAAGTAATGTGTGCCAGGCAGCTGATAATCCAAGCGGTAAAACCTGCAAGAAACTGTGGCACAACGGGGATGAGTTGCCAACTCAGTGAATAAAAGTACATCACAAGGTAGAAATCGAAATGCACAACGATACCTAGGTGATAAGTATAGTAATATCATATCCTGTACTAATATAATATATGAAATGCATATGTATCATAATGCAAAACTATCTATCATGCAATCCAAAGTAGCATATATCAATGCAAATGGCCTGTATCTAGGTATAAGCAAAATGTAGCCGGAAATATATATATAAACCTCTTCATTTAAAATAGCCGCAGAATAGGTATGTCATGGCATAAAAGCAGACGTGATAGTATAAAATATAATAGGTATCTTATATTAGATATAAATCTGGTTGTTTAGTAAAGAATGTTTAGAGGTTTATAAGTTTAGAAATCTCAGTGTCATATCAGACATGTTAAAATAAGAAGACTATAGCTCGTTTTTGAATTCCCCTTTTTATATGCAAATGCCCATAGAATAATATGCAGGTACTGTCCCACAAATCAGTCGTGGTCGGCTACAACAACTGTAATCTAACCGTGTACCTCATGATAACAATCATATCAATATATATATATGGATGTCTAGCATCGACAACCGAAATCAGAAACCTCTAGTGTTCATCATCGATACGTAAATCCTCAAATCTCTCCATCACTGACACACAAATGCAGATATCGTCGACACCATCTCAATAGATGATCACCACCCGATATCCCTGGCCTGGTTGGTATCCCCTGGATATCCACCGTGCTCATCTCAATCTTTGGTATCGAGAATCCTCGCTAGGCTCCCCGCCTCAACTGCGGCTATCCTGCCCCTCGGTCTTGATCCGGGTCCACCATGTATCTTACTGTATATCTCTCCCACTCAATCCGGATAAGTAACAAGTCCGAAACCGTATAGCTTCCCCACTCGGTTCGGAATAAAACAATCAGAAAACATCGAGCTCATGGTGGACGTCAACTCATCATATCCATAATTATCAAGTAAAGAATGAGAATACTTGCATAGATCATTCTGATGATATATTATACATATACATATATCATAATGTCTCATACCACTGATATATATCATCAGGAGTAAAATATCCTGAAAATCCATAAGAATCAATACAACATCTATAGTACTAATATTTACAATACACAATAGGTAATAAAGAAAGACTACTAAATTAGATCATATAGGCATAATGATATCAATCCTATTGTATTATGGCACTACTAATGATGTGTAGTGTAGCATATGCATCTGTGCTAATGCAGCATGGCAATCATTAATATTTATGCAAGTGTTCTACAGGTGTAATAATCTATTTATATCAGCATATATATACACATTACATAACAAAACGGTTCTACAGTGACATGGAAGTACCAATGAGGTGTAGTGTAACATAGGTATACGTGCTTGTGCAGCATAGTACTCATTGGTAGTTGTGTAGTGTTCAATCAAAGTGTTCGTATTATGGGAACGTATAATATTAATAATTATAACGTGAACAAGTAAATCTAGACGTATCGAATAATATAACTACTTGCTATGAGCTATACCATTATCTTTGAAAATGAAGCAAATCATTCGGTTTTAAAAAAGTATAGCTCACTTCAAGTACTAAGTTCTAAAACGAATTAAAACATTATCTTACTAGTCTAAAGGAATTTAGCTGTTATTCGGCATACAAATCCTATCACTCTAATACAGTATAATTCATAGTATCATATCTCATATTATCAATATATCCAAATTATCTCTAGTAAGGTATGATCCCTCGTATCAAGTTACCAAATCATAAGTAGACTACATGCAAATGAATGTCATGCTAGATGCAAATAAATTTCAATATCCATGTCTTGAATAATTACTAAAACTACTATATATCATACTACTATCTAAAAGGTTACAGGGGTGCTATACGCCATCCACCCGACTTCCCCCGTAGATATAAATCTACTCACCAACTTGATGAGCTTGCTGAAATCCACACTGCAATGTCCACCCACTCCGTCTCGGAAATCTTCGCAATCGTACCTATAATCGTAGTTATATCATATCGACGTAAGAATCATGTCAAAATTCAAAACAACGAGATAGGCTTTCATAGGTTAGAACCTGCAACATACATAACTCAAAAATGACAATATGTCACTGAAATCTACGTACGAACGTCGATGTTTCAGTCTTAGTACAAAATACGCAAAACCCGTCTCGGAATATCGGAAAACTTGATAAAACATTAACTAATCACTTCCAGATTTCTCTGTATACATCTAGAGACAAAACAAATAATACTATAGATCATAAACTACCCAAAAGAGGCCACAGAAGAAGAACCAACACCAAAAGCCAAAGGGAGCACCGACGTCGCCGAAATTCTAAGGTATGTTGCCGGATGAAGTAAGGATTTTGGGGCTCGGGCTTTAATTGTAGTCTTCTAGTGGTCTTAAGATACTTTTGGTCTTGCTCGTTTTTCTAGTGGTTACACTTATTGGTTCTAGATTCAATTACAGTAGCTAAATATCATAAAACAAATTGTTTTTGTAATACTGCACACAAAACTGATATTGAAAAGAAATGATTAAGTAAAGAGAGAGGAAGATATACCTATGGAGATTGTGCACAATGAAACACCAGCTCAAGAATTGTGTGTAGGAGCATCTATGGTTTGTAATATCCTAAGCTTGAAGAAGTGCTCACTCGATGAAGGAATTCATTTCTTTCTCTTTTGATATTAGGAACACATATGAATTTGGAGTTAGAACTTGAAGAATTTGATAAGAGTTCAATTTGAGGATCCTAAGGAGTTCCTATGTATGTGTTGTGTTGTGTAGAGAAAGCATGAGGTGGAGGTTGAGAGGTAGAGGTGGCATGGAGGAAAGAGGAGGTGTCATCATGAGGAAGAATGGTGCATTCATGCAAGGAGGAGGTGTAAAGAATGAAGGAGGAGGTGGAGGGTTATGAGAAAGGGTGAAGATGAGGTGTTGTGTGAAGGTTTAGTATAGAATATCATATGCCAACCATGATTAAAAGAAATACAACAATAAAGAAAAACTTTCATATTATAAATCCAAATCCATATGACATAAAAGATAAGAAATGATAAATCTATCACTTAAATGTCATTAGCTAATTGAAAAATACAATGTCATGTTAAAATAATTAGAGTATCATTTTTATGACATCACACACCTTTATTCATATTCACCGAAATAACTACATTTTTACGGATATAATTCCGATACCAAAAGTTGTATGTGATATCACTTTTATAAACTCACTATTTTTATATTTCAAATTATAATTTAATATTTATAATTTTCCAAAATGTTACAATCCCCTCCCCCCTACTTAAAGAAATTCGGTCCCCAAATTTAATGTAAACCCCCATCCAAAAACATTTTTCTCAATCCAATCAATTCATTTCAAAACAATTTTTCCGGGGTCCAAATTTTAAAACATATAATCCGCTCAATATAATGGAACTCCAAAGTCCCACATGAGCTAAAACACATCATATCGCAACAGTGTCCGTAAAAACTCAAAAGATATAACTTCACATAACTGTAACTGTAGCGGTTGCTATGAGAATTACTCCAGCTATGATGCAAATTGCCAAATACGAAAACCGTTGTGTATCCTAAGTACACAATCAATGCTATAGTCGTAATGCAATATCGGTGCACGCGACCAAGCGAAAATATAGAAATTAAATCTATAACATATCCTATCAAGTGTAAAGCACGAAAACAAAGTCAACCCTAATGGGTTTGCATGCAAATCTCAAACCACACGTCACAGTGTGCATGAAAACAAAACAGCGCTAAGTGCAACAGGCGTGCACGAAACGATATACACTACATCCACTGTGCATGGAGTAAAAGTGTACAAAATAGTATCAAGTGCATCGAGGTGCACAAAAATCAATATCAAGTGTACCTAGGGTATATATATAAAACCTCCTAACCATGTGCATCTGATGTGCACGGAAATATCAGTGTAGTGCATCCGGTGTACACAACACTTCTAATCGAGTGCAGTCATCTCGCACGAAAATCTCAACAAGTGCACCTGGTGTGCACAAAACATAAATCAAGTGAAATTATTGTACACGGAAATCTCATCAAGTGCACCCGGTGTGCACAAAATATCATGTGACCCATAAATCCTCAGAAATACATATGTCAAAATAACGAACGTTGAGTTTTCCTTTCTTCAATGTTGAAAATGAAATATTTAGATCATTAAAATGCAAATCAAACTCAAATGACATCGAAGTATATCCTCTTCAATGTCGAAAGGTATTTATATACCCGGAATTTGTATAACAAGGTTTACTACTTGCCGTCTGCTATGATCTAACGTTATCTGTCTCTGAATTCTGGTTCTTTGTAACGTTTTAGAAATCGTTATGCGAATTTTTCCGTTTTAGGGTAAAATAGTCGGTGTTTTCCGTTTTAACCCGATTGTGATCAAACTTCTTTATAGACTTGACGACACCTAGTTTAGCTAGAATGAAGCTAGTTTGCGGGCTTTGGGGGTCAATGGGAAGTTTTGGTTCACATAGAATTTTTCCCTAATTAAATATTATTTTAAGTTGTTAATTATGCACTTAATTAGTGGTAATTACATTTTTGGTTTGGGTTAATTACTTCTAATATGAATCTATTCTAATCTAATCACTAGATTTTTAGTTAATCCATCCATTGAAATATCTAGAAATTTGGGTTAAAGGAAATTACTTTTTAAATGAAAGAATGAGGTGGCTTTGAAGATAATTATGCATTGCATTTTTGCTAGAAATTTCCTCACACTTCACAAAACTACCCTCATCTTTCCTCTTTGGCCGAGCCTCCTACAAGTTCTGCCCACGCTTTTTCTTTCCCCATTTTCATCAATTACAAGCTCAATAATTCTCCAAATATCCTTAAATAATTCCACAAAACTCTTAAACAAATCATACCCATCTTTCTTCATCACAAATCTTGCTTAGATCTTCAAGAAAAACATCATTTTGGAGGCTAAAATGATGGATCTAGTTGATCTTTTTTGTTCTTGAAGAGGTATAATTTCAAACCCTAATCCTTAATTGTTAGGTTTAAATCATTATGCTAGCAATTTAATTGTTTAAATATAGCTTTAAGTTCATGTTTAATTGATTCATGATAATTGTGTAAAAATCAAGTTAGGGTTTGTGTTGGATAATGGTTAAAGTAAAGACTTTGAAAACTTAATCTAGTGGATGAAAGTTGTTGTTAATTCCTAATTTATCTAATTGAGTTTTTAGCAAACTAGGTTTTAATAAAGCATAATTGGTTGAGATTAAAATTATGGAGGTGGTTTGGATAACTTAAGCTGTTTTACGATGTCTGTAATCGCTTGAATGGTGTTAGCTTTAGACTTGTGCAATTTATGCGATAAGTTGCTTACTAGGTTTCGGTAAATTTTGGACGTAGGTTCAATTGGTCGTTGCGAGGTTATATATATTATCTTCATCGTATTTTATTGTGTTGTGAATGCGCGATCGGTACGATCGGAGTCTAGACTTGTTGGTTGCGTAGTTTAGCAATCCTAGCTAGGGTTTTGCCGATGTCGTGTGCGTTTTGTGCACTAGGTGCGCAGTGTAATTTTCTGGGCGTTATCCTTGGGTTTCGTTATCTTTGTGTCGGCGTAGGATATTTAGCTTATGTGGTGTGTTTATGAAATTTTAGGGTCACAAGCGGGGACTTCGGACGCTGCGAATAAAGGGAAGCAGGTGGTCAGATTTTCGTAGCTCGAGATCATCGGTGAGTAGATTTAACATCTACGGGGAAATCGCCCGTATGGCGTTATGCGTCAGGGATGGATATGATATGATAGCTGCATGTTATTCGCATATGAGTTGATTGCATATGAACTTCATTGCATATAGTTACTTGTTGTGCCTGAACCTGTACCTATTGTACACTGCACTATTATTGACAGTCCATGTTGCATGAGCACCAATTGTATGCTACACACATTGTCGAAAATTGCCATGATACGCACAACACAGATATTCATATGATATACCTTGCTATTGGTTAGCGACATAGAGGAATTTATTTTTGTGCGATGGCGCATATGACATATAGTATGCCTTGCTATACCTACATGCTTACACATATGCCTTGCTATACCTACATGCTCACACATATACTTTGCTATTGTTACATGTTCAGTTTTATACGATATATATCGATGGTATGGGACGCTGTTATATATGTATATGGGATTCCGATACTTGGGAACCACGTGATATATTTAATGACTTGATGCATTTAAATAGCAGACTTTTCCCGTGATATGCTCATATTGTTGTTCTATGTTGCATATGTTATATTACATGGATTTACGCATTTGAGATATGTTTTCATGTGATTTGGGGATTTCTAGTGTCGATGTTAGGCACTTATATTACGAGAGATTTATGGATATTGGAAACCGATATGTGGAAAACGAGTGTCGAGGTTGGACACTTGGGTTTCGAGGAACGTATGTATATCAAAGCAACCGATACGTGGAACACGAGTGTCGAGGTTGGACACTTGGGTTTCGAGGAACGTATGGATATAAGGAAATCGATACGTAAAATACAAGTGTAGAGGTTGGACACTTGGGTTTCGAGGAATGTATGGATACGAGTATTTATGTGTCGATACCGGGCACCAGTTTTCATGATATTTCGAGTGACGATGTTTGACACTCAGGTTACATGAGATTTACAGGGCCGATCTGAGGATTTTGGGATTTGGGGTGTTGTTGATTTACACCGGGTTTTTCCATGCTTATGATTTGTGCATGAGATTATTTATTTTCCCGTACTCAGTATATTGTTGATATGCATTGGACTCATGTAGATATAGTACCCTGGTGGTGTACCTTGATCATGATAGTTACATATTCATATTGCCATACTTATGCTACCAGCTTACATGTGATTGTTTACTGCTGTTAGTGCATACTTGCGATTACAGTATGATATTATTTTCTATTCATGAGTTAGCAACTCACCCCCGTTGTGCCACTGTGTTTTGCAGGACTTACCCTCAGAGTAGTCGTGGCAGGACGCATTCTTATCTATACTTTTGCGGATAACACTACGGTTGGCTGTGAGTCCTTTGCTTTTAGGTGGGTTCGTGGTTATCCGTTTATGTACATTGGATATCTTTTTTTGGTTGGATCTAATATTCTCCATCTACCACTTCTTGTATTTGACTTAGAGATGAGTTGTGAGGATCGGTGTTGTATAATTTTTTTGGTGACATTTGGGTGCCGTGCTCGTGGGAGCCGGTCTTATTGTAAAGTTTTTACCTCCTTATGCTGTTTTCACTTATATTTCTTCGCTACGGCGTCGTATATATGCTTGTGGTGATTTTCTCCGCCGTTGGGCGTGAGTTGCTCCCATTTAGGATGCTTTATTTATATTCTATGTTGTACCCGTTTTCGGGGCTAGTTTTTACAAAGGAGGTGCTGCCGAAATTTTCAAGAAAGAAAACTAAAGTTAAAGATTTTACTCGAGATTTTCCGAATGATTTAAACTATGTTTTTCTCCGCTAATCCAGTTTTGGGTGGTTTAGATTTCTGGGTTTCGGCTTACTTAAGTTGCGTACGCCTGTAGACGTTACGTAGTTTAAGTGCCGGTTACGTGCCTAAATTTTGGGTCGAGGCATTCTTCTTGCGGATCTCTAATGTCAGGGTCACTTCATACAATTTTCCGGTGAGGAGCAACGACACAATCAGTCCTACTGCTGATACCACTCACCCCGTCTTCTTGACCAGTAGTCCAGTCTCTTGTAACGCAACATGTTGATGACGGAAATCTCTATCCTCTGCTTGTGTGCTAACAACTGATTTTGGGTCCAATCTTACTTATTATAAACTTTTAGAAAGAGTCCTTTCAAACCTCCTGCTGTTCTTAGCTATCCACCCTGCCCGGAACTAGCACTCATTACTGAATCCACTTTCTCTTTAGTAACAACTGTCATTTCCTTAAGATTTCCCTCCTGAAAGTGTAGTCGTACGCGTCTAAGTATATGCATCAAGTCTTCAATATCGATGGTGAAGAATAACTGTCCACTGAAAATTTGCACCAATCTCTTGTCCCATTACTCTCCAATATCAACCACTTAAGGAGCGTATCACAATAACCACGCGAATTGTAAGTCATACTCGGTTATGACCAAGATCGGAGTCGTATAAAACATCCAAAAACACGAATCCGACATCTCTGATACTCTGTAGAAGAATCTGGCTAAGCTCGCCTTCTAAAACTCGTCCCAATTCGTCGGAGGAAAACTTACTGTACGATCTCTTTCTCGAGCGACTTGCATCAGGTCTGAGCAAGATCCATCGGAAGAAGCTAATCAATTTCACTGATCTCGTATCGGAGCACTACAAAGGATTAAAAGTTCTAACCATCCCACATCTGAACAGCTACGAATTCTTCTGCTCCATCTACACTTATAATATCGTCAAATTTTAACTTCATAAACTCTGGAAGAAACATCTCGATAACCTCAGCAATGATTAGTACCGCTGTCTGAACAGTACATAACACCACGATATTCGAAGAGGAGAAAACATCATGTCTCAAGTCTGGCTGATCTTTAGCAATGACTCGACCATCTGGTGCGGATCCCGAAGAACTCGCTTCAATATTAGAACCCGATCAATTATAAATAAACAACATGTCTCTATATCACCGGAATGTCACCCTTGTCAGTCCTTGTCCCAGACAGTCTGCTCTGACCATATCTCTAACCGCAGCACTCTCGGCTTCCATAAACATGGTGACCGGAACAATTAACATACATTGACGAGGATAGATCAACGGAATGAATGGAAAGAAGATCTCAAGATATAAATCTTGAGTATCATATCGTAAATATGCCGCAGAACATATGTACGGTACGTCACTCTACTTAGTACCTACTCCATCAACAAAGGTCATACTATATAAAGAAAGTTTGGGTATAAAACCCCCAAAGTCAAGTCTAAGTCCTATAAGGTAAAGTCCAGGTAACAAAAGTGCATGCCTCGACCCCCTATATCCAACCCTAAACTCGAACAAAGGTTAAACCAAACGCTCTGATACTAACTTTGTCACGACCCAAATGTGATACGTGACCGGCACTTAAATCACGTGACATCTAAAGAGGCCAACGCGGTTCAAGTAAGCCGAAACCCGGAATCTAAACCTTTTTCTTTTTGAAAACATTGGAGGTGAAGTTTAATTAATCGACGGAGGAAATCAATTTAATTAACCATTTGATTATCACTAAGCATGTTTAAAGAGCATCTATGTCATTTTGAAATTAGACAGCACCTCCTTTGTTTATTTCACATAAAAACTTAATACAACATAATAATAAAATAGCATCCCAACGGAAGCTAGCTTCTACGCACAAACGGCGGAGCAACCAAGAAAACTATATAAAAGGTCGACTCCAACAAGTAAAACATCACCACAAACATTTTCTATGTCTCGCTTCTAAATCCACAGTATACCATTTCTATGTTGATGGAGTTTTACTAGATACAAGAAGACATGAATATACAAGTGTGGGTACGATGCAATAGTAACCCACCTAATAAAGCAATCACTGAAAGTAATGTGTGCCAAGCCGCTGATAATCCAAGTGGTAAAACCTGCAAGAAACTGTGGCACAACGGGGATGAGTTGCCAACTCAGTGAATAAAAGTACATCACAAGGTAGAAATCGAAATGCACAACGATACCTAGGTCATAAGTATAGTAATATCATATCCTGTACTAATATAATATATGAAATGCATATGTATCATAATGCAAAACTATCTGTCATGCAATCCAAAGTAGCATATATCAATGCAGATGACCTGTATCTAGGTATAAGCCCAATGGAGTCGGAAATATCTCTCTCTCTCTCTCTCTATATATATATATATATATATATAAACCTCTTCATTTAAAATAGCCGCAGAATAGGTATGTCACGGTATAAAAGCAAACGTGATAGTATAAAATACAATAGGTATCTTATTTTAGATATAAGTATTGCTGTTTAGTAAAGAATGTTTAGAGGTTTATAAGTTAAGAAATCTCAGTGTCATATCAGTCATGTTAAAATAAGTAGACTATAGCTCGTTTTTGAATTCCCCTTATTATATGCAAATGCCCGTAGAATAATATGCAGGTACTATCCCACGGATCAGTCCTGGTCGGCTACAACAACCGTAATCTAACTGTGTACCTCATGATAGCAATCATATCAATATATATATATATATATATGGATGTCTAGTATCGACAACCGAAATCAGAAACCTCTCGTGTCCATCATCGTCACGTAAATCCTCAAATCTCTTATGTCCATTACCGACATGCAAATGCAGATATCGTCGACACCATCTCAATAGATGACCGCCACCCGATATCCCTGGTCTGGTCGATATCCCCTGGATATCCGCCGTGCTCATATCAATCTCCGGTATCGAGTATCCTCGCTAGGCTCCCCGCCTCAACTGCAGCTATCCTGCCCCTCGGTCTCGATCCGGGTCCACCATGTATCCGACTGTATATCTCCCCCACTCAGTCCGGATAAGTAACAAGTCAGAAACCGTATAGCTCCCCTACTCGGTTTGGAATAAAACAATCAGAAAATATCGAGCTTATGGTGGACGTCAACTCATCATATCCAGAATTATCAAGTAAAGAATGAGAATACTTCCATAGATCATTCTGATGATATTATATATATATATATAAATATATATACATATATATATATATATATATATATATATATATATACATATATCACAATGTCCCATACCACTGATATATATCATCAGGAGTAAAATATCCTGAAAATCCATAAGAATCAATACAACATCTATAGTACTAATATTTACAATACACAATAGGTAATAAAGAAAGACTACTAAATTAGATCATATAGGCATAATGATATCAATCCTACTTTATTATGGCACTACTAATGATGTGTAGTGTAGCATACGCGTCTGTGCTCGTGCAGCATGTCAATCATTAGTATTTATGCAAGTGTTCTACAGGTGTAATAATCTATTTATATCAGCATATATACGAATTATATAACAGAACGGTTCTACAGTGTCATGGCTGTACCAATGAGGTGTAGTGTAACATAGGTATACGTGGTTGTGCAGCATAGTACTCATTGGTAGTTGTGCAGTGTTCTATCAAAGTGTTCGTATTATGGGAACGTATAATATTAATAATTATAACGTGAACAAGTAAATCTAGACGTATCGAATAATATAATTACTTGCTATGAGCTTTACCATTATCTTTGAAAATGAAGCAAATCATTCATTTTTAAAAGAGTATAACTCACTTCAAGTACTAAGTTCTAAAACGAATTAAAACATTATCTTACTAGTCTAAAGGAATTTAGCTGTTATTCGGCATACGAATCCCATCACCCTAATACGGTATAATTCATAGTATCATATCTCATATTATCAATATATTCAAATTATCTCTAGTAAGGTATGATCCCTCGTATCAAGTTACCAAATCATAAGTAGACTACATGCAAATGAATGTCATGCTAGATGCAAATAAATTTCAATATCCATGTCTTGAATAATTACTAAAACTACTATATATCATACCACTATCTAAAAGGTTACGGGGGTGCTATACGCCATCCACCCGACTTCCCCCGTAGATATAAATCTACTCACCAACTTGATGAGCTTGCTGAAATCCACACTGCAATGTCCACCCACTCCGTCTCGGAAATCTTTGCAATCGTACCTATAATCGTAGTTATATCATATCGACGTAAGAATCATGTCAAAATTCAAAACAACGAGATAGGCTTTCATAGGTTAGAACCTGCAACATACATAACTCAAAAATGACAATATGTCACTGAAATCTACGTACGAACGTCGATGTTTCAGTCTTAGTACAAAATACGCAAATCCCGTCTCGGAATATCGGAAAACTTGATAAAACCTTAACTAATCACTTCCAGATTTCTCTGTGTACATCTAGAGACAAAACAAACAATACTATAGATCATAAACTACCCAAAAGAGGCCACAGAAGAAAAACCAACACCAAAAGCCAAAGGGAGCACCGGCGTCGCCGGAATTCTAAGGTATGTCGCCGGATGAAGTAAGGATTTTGGGGCTCGAGCTTTAATTGTAGTCTTCTAGTGGTCTCAAGATACTTTTGGTCTTTCTCGGTTTTCTAGTGGTTACACCTATTGGTTTCAGATTCAATTACAGTAGCTAAATATCATAAAACAAACTGTTTTTGTAAAACTGCACACAAAATTGATATTGAAAAGAAATGAGTAAGTAAAGAGAGAGGAAGATATACCTATGGAGATTGTGCACAATGAAACACCAGCTCAAGAATTGTGTGTAGGAGCATCTATGGTTTGTAATATCCTAAGCTTGAAGAAGTGCTCACTTGATGAAGGAGTTCAGTTTGAGGATGCTAAGGAATTCCTATGTGTGTGTTGTGTTGTGTATAGAAAGCATAAGGTAGAGATTGAGAGGTGGAGGTAGCATGGAGGAAATATGAGGTGTCATCATGAGGAAGAATGGTGCATTCATGCAAGGAGGAGGTGTAAAGAATGAAGGAGGAGGCGGAGGGTTATGAGCAAGGGTGAAGATGAGGTGTTGTGTGAAGGTTTAGTATAGAATATCATATACCAACCATGATTAAAAGAAATACAACAATAAAGAAAAACTTTCATATTATAAATCCAAATCCATATGACATAAAAGATATGAAATGATAAATCTATCACTTAAATGTCATTAGCTAATTGAAAAATACAATGTCATGTTAAAATAATTAGAATATCATTTTTATGACATCGCACACCTTTATTCATATTCACCGAAATAACTACATTTTTACTGATATAATTCTGATACCAAAATTTGTATGTGATATCATTTTTATAAACTCACTATTTTTGTATTTCAAATTATAATTTAATATTTATAATTTTCTAAAATGTTACAATTCTGACGTTGAACCAGAACGGGGTCCTGCCATTAAAATGTCGAGTCCGTCGTTTGAAGAACAGATGGACAAACTAGTGAGAGAAGCGAGTCAAAAGGTTCGGAACGACCGCAGCCGCGAAATGGCCATTTACGAAAAATCCAAGACGCAGCGCCTCCTTCAGCAGGCTACAGAGGATAACAATGCCTTCCACCGTCAACCCGCCTTGCACTCCTAAGATAAGAAAAAGTCCCGTCTCAGAGGCAAAAACAGGTTGAAGAACGAAAAAACCATTCGACAGCGGCAAAACGGATCCAAAAAGCCACTCGATCAAGGTCATCCGGAATCCGTCTCTTATGGAAAAGATGATTCGAGAATATTCTTTCCCCCGAGACAAGACAGGGAAGATATTCGACCTCGTCATGAAACATCAAATGATTACGCTCCCGGAGTCCAAACACCCCGAACAAGGAAACGGGGTCTATCGGCCGGATTATTGCTCCTATCATCGAGCAGTAGGACATCCTCTTGAAGACTGCTTCACCTTCAAAAACTGGGTTGAAGCTAATATCAACTCGGCAGGTTCGCTCTATCCAACAGTTGGAGGGTATCCCCACCGCAAAGGCATGTGCCAAAAGCAACGTATATAGAGAGAGTAAAACCAGATCAACATCGATCATGGAAACGATCTCGTACCTGTCACGTGATAACGCTGTCGGAAGAAGGAGTGCACGAGAATATGGATGACCTCTCATGGTGCTTCGAAAATGAGGATGAAGATGGGTTGATCTCAGAATTTCCACCGGTGTCAAAAGAGTTGGAAGATGGGATACACACCATGGCGGACAACCTAAGAAAAATCGACTTGGGGACGGCAAACGACCCACGACCAACGTTTGTCAGTGATCTGCTGTCTAAATAGCAGGTGGCTATGCTAAAAGATGTGCTCATGTAGTATAAAGATTGCTTCTTATGCAACTATTCCGAGATGTCGGGGCTAGATCCAGGAATAGCTATGCACAAATTAGCGATATCTCCGGACGTCAATCCATTCAAACAAGCACCAAGAAGAATGTGGCTCGAACTTGAAATGAGTATTAACGCCAAAGTCAAGAAGCTAATCAACTCCGGCTTCATCCAAGAAGTTCAATACCCTGACTGTAACAACTCTAATTTTAGTGTACAGAAATTTGTTAAAAATTTAATGTATAGTTGGAGTAATTGCATTTCTGAGAGTACCATAAATATTTTTTTTTCTTATTAACAGCATGAAGGAGCTTGTAGCTCATTGGTAATACCTTGCACTGCTGAACCAAGCCGCCAGAGTTCAAATCCCATACCCCACATTATTTTTTAATATTGTTTTATTTTGAATTTTTAGAATACCAAGGGTTTACACGTGCATACCTCACAAAAACCCTACTACACCCTGAGATCTAACTGTGCCAGGGGGATAATGAACCGTCGAGGAATGCCGACCACCCTTGACTCGGCTGGAATTGGCCGAATCGGCCGGCGACTCGGTCGACTCGGGCCGTCGCCGCCGAGTCACCAACATGAAAGTTGGGCCTCTTCACCTCCCCTATATACCTGCACACTTTATTTCTGTAGATCGGTTATAGAGCCTCTTTAAATCACATTAAACCCTATTTTAATACATTTTATTACATTTAAATACATTATTTTCAATTAAACCTTTCACCTACCCTAAACCCAAGCCTTACCCTATAAATACAACCCCTAGACACACACCCCTCACTCCAAAATTCTGATCAAAAACTCTCAAGAAAAACCCTAGTAGTTGTGTGCATTTGAAGTTAGCGAAAGGGGCGAAAGCTTCGGCGATTTTTTGACGACAACCCTAGGAGCTCCCGGCGACGAAACGATGCACCGGAACTTACGTTCATTTCCTCTTCCTCATCCCTAACATCTAAGCCAGTAAGTCCTACCTCCTTCTCTCCTTTGCTACTCTAAAAACATGTTTTAATAAAACTCGACGGAATCGGAGTCAAACCGATTTCCGATTCGGTTTCTTTCTAAAAATCCCACTTTTCGTAAACACAACCCTATCAAACCATTACATGTTGACTATTAATCATTAACAAATATGTTGAACAAGTTTCATGACAATCTACATCATTTTGTAACTTTTATTGCTCTTTTTCAGTAAAATACCATGTAGTTTCATTTTGACATCAAATCATCACAATCTTTCTATACCTTTAAGTTAGATCACGAGGTAATGACCTACCTCCTCACAACACTCATATGCAACATAGCACAATACTTTCCGGAACCTAGAAAACGGGAAAACGAAACATTTCAAATAAATACCATTTACTAATAAAACCATTTTTACGAGATTTAGTATTTTTAAACAAATCTTTGCAAAGCGCCGCTACAACTCATTTTGGGGAACTCGACTGGGATGGTGCAGATTATCGCACGTCCCTGGGCTTAGTAGCATGAGATACAGACCTTCGCAAGGAGTATTCGGTCTCGAAAGATTTAAAATACGAAAATCTTAAGAAAATGAGATTTCTAGAATTATAATATATATTAAAATTTATTTTTATAAAATATATATATATATATATATATATATATGTATATCAAAATATCTCTTTTTTTATATAATATAAATATTCCAACTGTTCCAAAATTACAAGAATCACTTTACATTAAAATACCATAAATTCCATACTGGTACAATATTACAAATAAATACCATATATTATGAAAGGAGGTTATTTTCATTAGAAATATCACAAATATAAAATCTATAATTATTACAACTCTAAAGACGATAATTAAATACTTAGGGTGTATTTTGAAAAGTATATACAAGTATTTTACATAAAAACCCATCAAGTTCTATAAATTACCCTAAGGACCCTAGTAAACATAGGTTTAAGCGGGACCAATCTCTTGAGCCTCAGGGAGCCGGAGAAGTGGGTTCTTGCCTATTTAAGGTAGACAACTTAACAACGGTGTTATTAACACTGTAATCTTCTTTGAAAAAGACACAAATCCTGCCGCCCATTTGCAGCGGTTACCGATAACATCAAAACAATCATGACTTCAATATCTTTTATAATTGTTCTGACTCAGACTGAGTCTCATTAATAATCCGACTTGAATATAATTCAAGCACAATCTACAATCTACAATCCAACATGAAACCATGAATACGTATATTCAATCTATTCAATCTGTATTGACCGAACCGAACCATGGATATACTTCCATTTACATGATTCTCCAGTTACATCCATGATTCTCCAGTACATCTATTTACTGATATCATGGTTTCGGCAAGTCATCCAATTATACAATCTATATTACAAGACAACACAATACAAACAATACAAAGAAGATATCGCGGGGTTTAGGGGTAGATTGGTACGGAAGGTGTTAGAAGTGGCACGAGATAGTAAGATTTAATACACCTAACCTGAATCCAGTTGTTGTTGTACCGTGGCATAAATGGTTCCTTGTACTACACTTGCCTCTAGTCTCTGGCATATAGAGACTCCTCTCGTATACACTGGCATCCTTCTGTACCAAGCTACAAACACAGCATTAACACAACATTATAACAATATAATACAACTTACAAGCTACCTTCTCTTTCCGTCTATTCTATTTCTCCCTTATCTTTGGGATTTACCGAGCGATTTGTTCGCTGACGACATTTTCTTTCTTTCTTCTTTGAATGTCGTCAGGTGATCTGGACACTCCGGAGATCGAGCCAACTAGTGAAGACTTGGACCACTTCATTGAAGACCCAGAGCTTTAGTTCATTCTACACTTTTATTTCAGTACTTTTCCTTTTCTGTTATGCCATTGTTTAGGCATTGCTTTCATTCAGTTGTATTTACTTTTCCATGCATTGTACAGAAAGAATGTGAATAAATAAAGTTGCTATTTTATTATATCTTGTCTCTTGTGTATTTACTCTTATATTGCTTAGATATGCTTAGCGTATTTAATTCACAGTAAATACGTAGCGGCCTCATCGAGTCCTCTTCCCGTACACTGGGAAGCGGGGCATGACAGGTTTTGTTGGTGGCCCATGCAGATCAGACTTGTATGGAACACTACCATGCAGTTGTGTTCTGCATGAACAACCTAAGAAATATAACACAAGAACCAGCAACTAAAACATTCTTTACAATTCATGTTCCTTGAATCTTACAATTTCATATTCTTTAAATCATATACTTTGAATATGTCCTAACCTAAATTTTTCTTTTAAGGTTATGGATTTCCCGAACAACACCAGTACTAATGTCCACAACACACCTCCACCCCTACCAATCACACCTGTCGTTCCTGCTCCACCCAACGAGCAAATGGTTCTGCTTGAGGCAATCCGCAGCATCCTAGAGGGACAGCAGCAGCTCTTGAACCGTCCCGAGGCTGAAGCACCTGGAGTGAAGCAATTCAGAGCTTTACATCCCAAACAGTTCTTAGGAAAGGGGAGCCCACTGGAAGCTGAGGAATGGGCTCAGAGTATAGAAGATGATCTGGCAGCGGCACAAGTGCCAGAAATAGCTTGGGTTCGTGTTGCAAAATTACAGCTCACGGACAATGCACGAAACTGGTGGAAGGCGGAAGAAAGCCATCTTGAACAGCCCATTGAATGGAAGACTTTCCGCGACATGTTCGACGCGAAGTACTTCCCTGAGACTGCCAGGTTCGACATGGAACAACAGTTCATCCATTTGCAACAAGGTTCGATGTGGACCAAGTCGGTAGATGAGTATGACGCTGAGTTCACCATTCTCAGTTGGTATGAAATATCTCAATAATTGAATTTTTAAATATCACATATTACACAGCTAATACCATACTTTAAACAGATTTGCGGCACACTTGATACCGACGGACGAGATCAGAGCTCGTCGATTTCAACAGGGTTTGGATTCGGAGATCCAGGCTGCACTAGCCACATGAGATTTTCCGACCCATGAATCGGCTCTGAAAGCTGCCTGCCGTTATGAGGCAGTGATAAAGGTAAGGGGCAGATCTCAGTCTGCAGGAGTTAAGCGCCCTGTCAACCAGATGACAGGAGGAGCCTTGTCCAGGCCACCTTTTGTGCCAAGGCGACCGGGAGTACCAAACAACAGGCCCAGCCCAGCCTTTTGTAACTACTGCAAGAGAAATGGGCATCTGGCGAAAGATTGCCGGCGTGCGAACAACCTTTGCTTAATCTGCGGCTCAGCTGCTCATGATATTTGGTCTTGTCCTTATAGACAAAATCCAATTGCTGCACCCAGGCCAGCAAACACTTACCCACAGCGCCCAGCCATCCAGGCACCTGCTCCAAGACTTGCACTACTTGCTCCACCGCCTAGAGGACCACAAGCTGCACCTCCTCCTCGTCAGTTCCATCAAGCTCGAAGGAACGTTCCGAGGAATGCTCCTCAGGCCAGAAAGAATGTACCATGGCGCCAGGCTTTCACGATGACCGTGGAAGAAGCTGAGGCCACTGGCCAAGTTATCACTGGTAACATTTCTTTCTCAAATTTTCTTTCAGTCTTACTACCTATCTACATACCTTTACCTACACCTAAAACATATCACACATACCTTAGGTACAATCTTAGTAGCCTCACTCCCTGCACTAGCACTCTTTGATACTGGAGCATCTCACTGCTTTATGTCGCAACGGTTCGTCCGAACTCATGCGATTCCAGTCACACCGCTTGTATCCAGCTGGAATGTCAGTTCAGGAAATAGCATTCTAAAGGCAACAATGGGATACAGCTTGTGTCCAGTAGTCGTCTGCAGCAGAGAATTCTATGCTGACTTCAAAGTGCTGGACATACCGAACTTCGATGTGGTTCTAGGTATGGATTGGCTCGGAACTTTTTATGCTACCATCGACTGTCGTCAAAGGATGGTAGTATTTATGATCCCAGACCATCCTATTTCAAAAGTGGAGACCGTACACTGGAGCCAAGTACATACAAGGTGAAGCCAAGGAAGGCAGTGATTGCAGCAACTCAAGCGGAGGAAGAATCAAGGCCAGAAATGGTTTGAGAGTTCGACGACGTGTTTCCTGACGATATATCTGGTTTGCCTCCCGACCGAGCTCTTAAATTCAGCATTGATTTAGTATGAGGAGCACAACCGGTGATCAAAGCACCTTATCGATTAAGTCCAGAAGATTTGAAGGAAGTCCGAACTCAGTTGGATGAATTATTGGCGAAAGGATGGATTCGTCCCAGCACTTCAAATTGGGGATCACCTGTATTACTTGTGAAGAAGAAGGAAGGTTCATACAGAATGTGCATTGATTATAGAGCCTTGAACGAAGTCACTATAAAGAACAAGTATCCGCTACCGCGTATCGACGATTTATTCGATCAGCTATGTGGATCTTGTGTTTTCTCTAAATTAGATTTTCGTTCAGGTTATCATCAGGTGAAGGTCAAGGAAGCTGATATTCATAAAACGGCTTTCAGAACTCGCTATGGTCATTACGAATTTCTAGTGATGCCATTTGGAGTGACCAACGTACCAGCAATATTCATGAACCTGATGAATCAAGTTGTTCGGGAGTACTTAGACAGGTGCGTTGTCATCTTCATCAACAACATCCTGGTGTATTCCAAGAGTCGGAAAGAGCATGCCGAGCACTTACGAATTGTCCTGGAAACTTTACAACAACATCAATTATATGCCAAGTATAGCAAATGCGAGTTTTGGCTAAATCAAGTTGGTTTTCTTGGACATATCGTATCAGGCGAAGGAATTTCTGTAGATCCAGCGAAAGTTTCAGCAGTAAGCGAATGGCCGACACCAAATTCAGTGAAGGACATTCGGAGTTTCTTGGGTTTAGCTGGATATTACAGAAGGTTCATTGAAGGCTTTTCAAAGATAGCAACACCCCTGACCAAGTTCACACGTAAAGATGAAGAATTTGTGTGGTCAGAAGCATGCGAACATGCTTTCGTAGAACTCAAGTCAATGTTGACATCAGCGCCTATTCTCGTTATACCGGACCAATCTGTAAGTCCATGTCACGCACCCCACGAACTTGCGGGGAGGCGGAATATATGAAAAACGATTATCAAAGCTTCGTAACACGGACTTGAGCGCATGAATCGTGTCTAAACCGTTACTAGCAAACTACGAGAGGTTTAACTACTCGGATTCAAAGTTATACCTCACGTTACTTATCCTTCGGGTCTTCATCGCTGTCCTCCACTCCTCGTAGGCTCCTTGGAACATCGGCACCTCAACGGCCTCCTCGAGTCAAAGACGATCCACCCGAGAGCTCCTACGCCAAGCTTGATCTCTAACTTGAGATAACTAGGTTGCTCAAAGTGCTAATCTAAGCTACCTAGGGGATATAGAGTGAGGTTATGGATGTATTAGTCTAGCTAACCCTTGATCTCAACACATGAGAGGTTAGGGTTAGGGTTTCAAGAATGAGAGAGATTGAGGAGAGAGAAGGTGATGATAAGAATGAATATGAATAATGAGCTCATTTGAATTTAACAACCATAACAATTTATCAAATAAATAATATAAATGATTAATCATCATGGTTGATTCATTCACCTTGTGTGATTCATCATATGACTTATTAACTAATTAATGCATCATTTAATACCATGGATGAATCACACAAATGAGTCATTAAGCAATAAATGCTTATGCCACCTTAACCCCCAAGTCACCATGCTTCTAGAAGCTTCCCGGAAAATTACGAGAACGCCCCTCCAATCCGTGAAAACACGGAAAAACTTTAGACTGTATAAATCCAATAACCCGATAGTAGAATCTGGCTTAAACCAAAACCGGCTAATAAAAACTGTCCGAACGTCGCACGTGCGTTTAAACACGTATGCGTCTGAACCCTTGTCGTAAAACCATACGACCTCTATATCGTTTCTCCTGGAGCAGGGAAACTCTCTGTGTTGGACTCTAAAGACTCGACACTACGCTGGCAGTGGGTTTAACCACAGACCGCAAGCGGCACTAGCTGTACGTAACGGTCCCCAGGTAGATGTCGATAAGATGGCCGATGAGGAAACCCATCCGAACTCCTACTGAGCCTGATGTGACAATCTCCGTATAGTCTGGTCTGTTCGTCTAAGACTATCGCATATCTAGCCTAGGGGGCGGCAAGCGTCAGTCCCCTAATAGCGGTATAAGTCGTGTCGGAGCGTAGCCCATTACACCCTGAGAAACTACTGGAACCTACCAGTAAATCTCGCTTGCCCTGGCCAGGGACTTTGCGTAATGGCTCTCTGACACAGCGCGATATCAACTCCCAATACCGGGAGAGACGAATCCTTTCTAACCGCCACTGCCTCCAAGTGCTCGGGACTGCACCCAACTGCTACCTGTTTCCACGACTCCTTTGAGCCGTGGTAGGGTATCAATCTAAGAACAGTGGGACACACTCGAGGCGAAGTAGCAGTGTCAAGTCTGCGGACTATGCTGTACTCATGTCACCTGGGAACTGCTAACTGACGACGGGTATAATACCAACCAACAGTTCCCCTGCGAGTCCTGTCCGGTGTACCCGTAACCTAACGAGCACCTGTATACTATCTCCAGTACGACGTACTGATGGCTGTGGGAAAGACCATCTCCCCAACTGGGATGAGAAGCGTACACACTAGTCTACTCTGGAGTATCGATGCCCAGTCTCGATAATCCTACGACTAGGGACAAGTATAGGATGTTGCTTATAGACTACCCAGCCCCCACTAGTGTGACTGCCATCACAACGCTGGTAATCAAGCAAAGATCCTATGGGCTCTACTAATATGTATAAGTGATACGTTACAAGAAACATATGCACATATTAAAGTAGACACAAACCAAGTAGCATACTACCATTTTTAGCAAGACTGTTTTTACAACTGTGAATATCCCAAGCTTCCATTAAGTAATATACATACAAGTATGATATAATAATGGCCCCTAGGGCATATACACTAACACAATCTGGAGGTTTCGAAGTGCATTGCGATGCATCCGGTAAGGGATTAGGATGCGTTCTACATCAGCACGATAAGGTTGTGGCTTATGCTTCAAGACAGCTGAAGACTCATGAGCGCAATTATCCGACGCATGATTTGGAATTGGCAGCCGTCATCTTTGCTCTCAAGATTTGGCGCTATTATTTTCTTGGTGAACGAATGAACATATACACAGATCACAAGAGTCTGAAATATTTGTTTACTCAGAAGGAACTTAATATGCGGCACAGACGATGGTTAGAACTCATGGCGGACTTTGACATCAACCTGCAATATCACCCAAGGAAGGTGAATGTAGTTCCAGATGCTCTTAGTCGTCAACCATTAGCAATGCATCTCACCGATCAGTGGAAGCTTCAACAAGACTTGCATCAGATGGAGATTGAAGTAGTCATGCCAGGTAACGCTTCAAGTTTGTTGAATTTACAAGTTCAATCAACAATTGTCAATCAGATCAAAGCAGCTCAAGCAAGTGATGCTAAGTTGCAAAAGATCAGAGAACAAGTGGAGAATGGACTCAGAACAGACTTCATCATCCATGAAGACGGATCTTTGAGATACGGCAGTAGATTGTGTGTACAAAAAGATCATGTTCGGGAAGAGTTAATGAAAGAAGCTCACAGCTCTCCCTACTTGGTATACCCTGGAGGTACAAAGATGTACAAAGATCTACGTCAGAATTACTAGTGGCGTGGAATGAAGCGTGAAGTAGCCAGAACCATCGCTAAATGCTTGGTGTGTCAGCAAGTAAAGGATGGACATCACAGGAAAGCTGGATTACTTCAACCGTTACCAATCCCAGAATGGAAGTGGCAACACATCACGATGGATTTTGTGGCTGCTCTTCCTCGCAGCACAAATGGTAACGACGCAGTATGGGTCGTTGTGGATCGACTCACAAAGTCGGCTCACTTCAACCCATTTCGAGTTGGCCAATTGAAACAACCCTAATTTTCCCATACAAATTTTTTCAAATATTTTTTCAAAAATCCATAAAGGGGTATTTTAGCCTGAGCACAAGATATAAGTAATTATTTTGCTTTTTAATTTTAAGTTAAAAGAATGTAACAACTCCATTTTTAGTGTACAAAATTTGCTTAAAAATTAATGTATATTTGGAGTTTTTACATTTGCTGTTATTACTTTAAGTAATTAATTAGCTCCATAATTACAAGAAGGAGCTTGTAGCTCATTGGTAATACCTTTCACTGCTGAACCAAGCCACCAAAGTTCAAATCTCATACCCCACATTATTTTTAATATTGATTTTTTTAAAAACCTTTAGAATACCAAGGGTTTACACGTGCACATCTCACAAAAACCCCACTACACCCAAAGATGTAACATTACCAGAGGTTAGATGAACCGTCGGGGGGGATCCCGGCCGCCAAACTCGGCCGGGAATCGGCCAAATCGGCCTCGACTCGGCTGACTCGGTCCTACGAACGAGTCACGGCCGAGTCAGCCGATTCCGGCGACGACCCCAACATGAAACTTGTGTCATTTCATATTCCCTATGTACCTGCAAAATTTCAGCCTTAGACTATTTCCAGAGCTCTTTTAAAACCCCAATTACTCCACTTTTAATACATTTTTAATACATTTTATCACATTTTTCATTTTAACCTTTCACCTACTCTAACCCTAGCCTAACCCTATAAATACCACCCCTACCTTCTACCCTCCCACCCCAAAATTCTGAGCCCACTCTCTCAAAATTCCAAGAAAATTTGTGTACTTTTAAAACAAGCTCGAGGCGAAGCTCCGGCGAAATCTCCGGCAAACTACTGGCGATCGTTTTAGGAACTACCGGCGACGACGCAACACATAGGCAATTCCTCTACTTCCATCTCACTCTCTTGTGTGATCTAAAACCCGTAAGTCCCTTTATATCTCTCTTTCCTATTATAAAAATACGAAATTACAAAACCCGACGGAATCGGAACAAATCCGATTTCCGATTCTGTTTTCTATAAAATTCCACTTTTCACTAATACAATCATACTTAAACTTCTTCATGTTGACTATTAAGCACTAGTCAAACAATTTGATCAAGTTTCATCACATGAAATGATAGCTATTTCAAATTATCGTATTTTTCACTTAAATACCACATTGTTTCAATCCTTCATTTAACCCCATCAAACTTGCTATACATTTAAAACGGATCACGAGGTAACGACCTACCTCCTCACACACTTACATACAACCTAACACGATACCATCAAAAACTTAGAATACGAGAAAACAACATTTTCATTTAAATACCTTATACTTAATAAAACCATTTCTAAAAGATTTAGTTTTGATACACTTTTTAAAGAAGTACCACTTATTCTGAAAATACAATAAGTTGTGGACATCGGTCGTTTATCTAAACATGATTTTGTGGTGTCTAGGCTAGGCAAGTGAGAAAGGTAACTTTAAAAGGCCCGTCTCACGGTGATTCGTGAGCGGATCCCTCCTTTCTTCACTTATAATCACCTGACCACAATTGGCGGTGAAGAGGCGATTTGAGGTATCTCACAACTTGTCGCTTTGGACCAGTTAGGAATAGTCTAGTTGACTTAGGAGACCCTAGAACATAGAATACGGAAAATTGACATCTTTACAAATAAATACCACTTACTTCATAAAACCGTTTTCTAAAGGATTAGTATTTATACAATCGTTGCAAAGCGCCGTTACAACCCATTTTGGGGAACCCGTTCGGGATGGTGCGGATTATCGCAAATCCTCAGGCTTAGTAGTGCGAGATTCAGACCTCTGCAAGGAGCATTCGGTCTCGAAAGATTTAAAATACGACATCTTAAGAAAATAATATTTTTAGAATATAAAAAATATATTAAAATTATTTTTGTATAAATATTTGTATATTTATCATTAAAATACCCATTTTGTTATGATATAAATATTCCACCTTTTTCTAAAAATCAAAAGAATCAATTTTACACTAAAATAACACGAATTCCATATAAATCAATATTACAAATAAATACCTTTATTTCTGAATTTAGGATATTTTCATTAGAAATATCACAATATAAAATCCACATTCATTACAACCCTAAAGACGAATAATAAATGCTTGGGGTATATTTTGAAAAAGTATATAAAAGTATTTTTACATAAAACCTCTCAAGTTCTATAAATTACCCTAAGGACCCTAGTAAACATTGGTTTAAGCAGAACTAATCTCTTGAGCCACAGAGAGCCGGAGAAGTGGATGCTTGCCTATCTAAGGTAGATAAATTAATAAAAACAATCAGGAATTCAATTTACCTTGCTAATTGTCTGACTCGGATTGAGTCTCGGTATAATCCGGCTTAAACATGATCAACAGTCTGCAATCCACAATTCTACAATCTTCAATATTACAATGCAATATGAATCCATGAATCCAATTATCAATCTATACAACTTGACTGAACCGAACCATGGATATACATTCCATTTATATGATTCTACGGTTACATCCGTTTACTGATATCATGGTTTCGGTCAGTCTTTCAATTATACATTCAATACAAGTTACTGTACAAAATAATACAAATAAAACACTACGAGGTTTAAGGGGTAGACTGGTACGGAATATGTTAAATGTGGCACGAGGTGGTCACATAAGACGTAATTACATCCATGCCGTTGTTCCGTGGTATTATCGACGGAGCCTTGTACTTACATTTACCTTAGTCTCCGGGGTAAATGAGACTCCTCTCGTATACACTGGCATTCTTCTGTACCAAGCTACAAACAACAGCGTTAACACTAAATACAACAATATAACAATATAATACAACTGTAAAAGCTACTCTCTCTCTCTCTCTTACACTCTGTCTATTCTATTTCTTCGCTTATCTTTGGGACTTACCGAGCGACCTGTTCGCTGACGACATTCTATTTCTTTCTTCTTTGAATGTCGTCAGGTGATTTGGAACCGTCAGAGATCGAGCCAATTGCAGAAGACTTGGATCTGTACAGCGAAGACCCTGAGCTCTAGACATTGTACATTTTCTATTCAGTACCTTTAATTTCCCGTTATGCCATTGTTTAGGCATCGCTTTTATTTCAGTTGTATTTCCTTTTCATGCATTGTACAAAAGAATGTTAATAAATAAAGTTGCTGTTTTTATTATACCTTGTCTCTTGTGTATATTTTCTTTTATATTGCACAGCTACGCTTAGCGTATTTGCTTCTGAGTAAATACGTAGCGGACCAGTCGTGTCCCCTTCGCCGTATACCGGGAAGCGGGGCGTGATAGGTTTTGTTGGTAGCCCATGCAGGTCAGAGCTGTATGAAACTCTATCATGCAGTTCTGTTCTGCTTGAACAACCTAAGCAATATAACACAAGAACCAGCAACTAAAACATTCTTTACAATCATGTTCCTTGAATCTTACAATTTCATATTTATTGTATCATATACTTTGAATCTGTCCTGACCTAAATTTTTCTCACCTCTTTTACAATCTTACCGAAAGCTTCGTATCCTTTAATTCCTTCACACATTTTTCATACACTATCAAGTACTTCTAACACCTTGTAACACTTTAGCAGCCATAGAATCCAAGACAATTGACCATGGTAACACTAGTAAGACTCTTTCACATTTTTAAACACTTGCACCACCTTGTTATTTTTCATACACTGTTAGTAGTTTAGTCACCAAACTTACCTTGAATCTGTTGCACTTTTCTTTTACAAATTTCGAGGACGAAATTTTTATAAGAAGGGTAGAATGTAACAACCCTAATTTTCCTTTACAAATTTTTTCAAATACTTTTTCAACTCCTAGAACCACCTAGTATTTTAGCCTGAGCACAAGATATAAGTAATTATTTTGCTTTTTAATTTTAAGTTAAAAGAATGTAACAACTCCATTTTTAGTGTACAAAATTTGCTTTAAAATTAATGTATATTTGGAGTATTTACATTTGTTGTTATTACTTTAAGTAATTAATTTGCTTCATAATTACAAGAAGGAGCTTGTAGCTCATTGGTAATACCTTCCACTGCTGAACCAAGCCACCAGAGTTCAAATCCCATACCCCACATTATTTTTAATATTGTTTTCTTAAAAAACCTTTAGAATACTAAGGGTTTACACGTGCATATCTCACAAAAACCCTACTACACCCAAAGATGTAACATTGCCAGAGGTTAGATGAACCGTCGGGGGGGGGGGGGATCCCGGCCGCCTGACTCGGCCGGGAATCGGCCAAATCGGCCTCGACTCGGCTGACTCAGTCCTACGACCGAGTCACGGCCGAGTTGGCCGATTCCGGCAACGACCCCAACATGAAAGTTGTTTTTTTTCATATTCCCTATGTACCTGCAAAATTTCAGCCTTAGACTATTTCCAGAGCTCTTTTAAAACCCCAATTACTCCACTTTTAATACATTTTTAATACATTTTATCATATTTTTCATTTTAACCTTTCACCTACCCTAACCCTAGCCTAACCCTATAAATACCACCCCTACCCTCTACCCTCTCACCCCAAAATTCTGAGCCCACTCTCTCAAAATTCCAAGAAAACTTGTGTACTTTGAAAACAAGCTCGAGGCGAAGTTCCGGCGAAATATACGGCAAACTTCCGGCGATCGTTTTAGGAACTACCGGCGACGACGCAACAAATCGGCGATTCCTCTACTTCCCTCTCACTCTCTTGTGTGATCTAAAACACGTAAGTCCATTTTCTATCTCTCTTTCCTATTCTAAAAATACGAAATTACAAAACCCGACGGAATCGGAACAAATCCGATTTCCGATTCGGTTTTCTATAAAATTCCACTTCTCACTAATACAATCATACTTAAACTTTCTCATGTTGACTATTAAGCAATAATCAAACAATTTGATCAAGTTTCATCACATGAAATGATAGCTATTTCAAATTATCGTATTTTTCACTTAAATACCACAATGTTTCAATCCTTCATTTAATCCCATCAAACTTGATATACATTTAAAGTGGATCGCGAGGTAATGACCTACCTCCTCACACACTTACATACAACCTAACACGATACCATCGAAAACTTAGAATACGAAAAAACAACATTTTCATTTAAATACCTTATACTTAATAAAACCATTTCTAAAAGATTTAGTTTTGATACACTTTTTAAAGAAGTACCACTTATTATGAAAATACGATAAGTTGTGGACATCGGTCTTTTATCTAAACCTGACTTTGTGGTGTCAAGGCTAGGCAAGTGAGAAAGGTAAATTTAAAAGGCACGTCTCACGGTTATTCGTGAGTGGATCTCTCCTTTCTTCACTTGTACTTACCTAGCCAAAATTGGCGGTGAAGAGACGATTTGAGGTATCTCACAACTTGTCGCTTTGGACCAGTTAGGAATAGTCTAGTTGACTTAGGAGACCCTAGAACATAGAATACAGAAAATTGACATCTTTACAAATAAATACCACTTACTTCATAAAACCATTTTCTAAAGGATTAGTATTTATACAATCGTTGCAAAGCGCCGCTACAACCCATTTTGGGGAACCCGTTCGGGATGGTGCAGATTATCGCACATCCTCGGGCTTAGTAGTGCGAGATTCAGACCACCGCAAGAAGCATTCGGTCTCGAAAGATTTAAAATACGACATCTTAAGAAAATGTGATTTTTAGAATATAAAAAATATATTAAAATTATTTTTGTATAAATATATGTATATTTATCATTAAAATACCTATTTTGTTATGATATAAATATTCCACCTTTTTCTAAAAATCAAAAGAATCAATTTTACACTAAAATACCACGAATTCCATATAAATCAATATTACAAATAAATACCTTTATTTCTGAATTTAGGATATTTTCATTAGAAATATCACAATTTAAAATCCACATTCATTACAACCCTAAATACGAATAATAAATTCTTGGAGTATATTTTGAAAAAGTATATAAAAGTATTTTTACATAAAACCCCCTCAAGTTCTATAAATTACCCTAAGGACCCTAGTAAACATAGGTTTAAGCAGAACCAATCTCTTGAGCCCCAGGGAGCCGGAGAAGTGGATGCTTGCCTATCTAAGGTAGAAAAATTAATAAAAACAATCAGGAATTCAATTTACCTTGCTAATTGTCTGACTCGGATTGAGTCTCGGTATAATCCGGCTTAAACATGATCAACAGTCTGCAATCCACAATTCTACAATCTTCAATATTACAATGCAACATGAATTCATGAATCCAATTATCAATCTATACAACTTGACTAAACCGAACCATGGATATACATTCCATTTACATGGTTCTCCAGTTATTCCATTTACATGATTCTACGGTTACATCCGTTTACTGGTATCATGGTTTCGGTCAGTCTTTCAATTATACATTCAATACAAGTTACAGTACAAAACAATACAAATAAAACACTACGGGGTTTAAGGGGTAGACTGGTACGGAATTGTTAAAGGTGGCACGAGGTGGTCACTTAAGACGTAATTACATCCATGCCGTTGTTCCGTGGTATTATCGACGGAGCCTTGTACTTACATTTACCTTAGTCTCCGGGGCAAGTGAGACTCCTCTCGTATACACTGGCAACCTTCTGTACCAAGCTACAAACAACAGCGTTAACACTAAATACAACAATATAACAATATAATACAACTGTAAAAGCTACTCTCTCTCTCTTACTCTCTGTCTATTCTATTTCTCCGCTTATCTTTGGGACTTACCGAGCGACCTGTTCGCTGACGACATTCTATTTCTTTCTTCTTTGAATGTCGTCAGGTGATTTGGAACCGTCAGAGATCGAGCCAATTGCAGAAGACTTGGATCAGTACAGCGAAGTCCCTGAGCTCTAGACATTGTACATTTTCTATTCAGTACCTTTAATTTCCTGTTATGCCATTGTTTAGGCATCGCTTTTATTTCAGTTGTATTTCCTTTTCATGCATTGTACAAAAGAATGTTAATAAATAAAGTTACTGTTTTTATTATACCTTCTCTCTTGTGTATATTTTCTTTTATATTGCTTAGCTACGCTTAGCGTATTTGCTTCTGAGTAAATACGTAGCGGACAATTCGTGTCCCCTTCGCCGTATACCGGGAAGCTGGGCGTGACTGGTTTTGTTGGTGGCCCATGCAGGTCAGAGCTGTATGAAACTCTATCATGCAGTTCTGTTCTGCTTGAACAACCTAAGAAATATAACACAAGAACCAGCAATTATAACATTCTTTACAATCATGTTCCTTGAATCTTACAATTTCATATTTCTTGAATCATATACTTTGAATCTGTCCTGACCTAAATTTTTATCACCTCTTTTACAATCTTACCGAAACCTTCGCATCCTTTCATTCCTTCACACATTTTTCATACACTATCAAGTACTTCTAACACCCTGTAACACCTTAGCAGCCATAGAAGCCAAGACAGTTGACCAAGGTAACACTAGTAAGACTTTTTCACATTTTTAAACACTTGCACCACCTTGTTATTTTTCATACACTGTTAGTAGTTTAGTCACCAAACTTTCATTGAATCTGTTACACTTTCCTTTTACAAATTTCGAGGACGAAATTTTTATAAGGAGGGTAGAATGTAACAACCCTAATTTTCCTACACAATTTTTTTCAAATATTTTTTCAAAAATCCATAAAGGGGTATTTTAGCCTGAGCACAAGATATAAGTAATTATTTTGCTTTTTAATTGCAAGTTAAAAGAATGTAACAACTCCATTTTTAGTGTACAAAATTTGCTTAAAAATTAATGTATATTTGGAGTATTTACATTTGTTGTTATTATTTTAAGTAATTAATTAGCTCCATAATTATAAGAAAGAGATTATAGCTCATTGGTAGTACCTTTCACTGCTGAACCAAGCCACCAGAATTCAAATCCCATACCCCACATTATTTTTAATATTGATTTTTTTAAAACCTTTAGAATTCCAAGGGTTTACACGTGCATATCTCACAAAAACCCCACTACACCCAAATATGTAACATTGCCAGAGGTTAGATGAACCGTCGGGGGGGATCCCGGCCGCCTGACCCGGCCGGGAATTCGCCAAATCGGCCTCGACTCGGCCGACTCAGTCCTCCGACCGAGTCACGGCCGAGTTGGCCGATTCCAGCGACGACCCCAACATGAAAGTTGTGTCTTTCCGTATTCCCTATGCACCTGCAAAATTTCAGTCTCAGACCATTTCCAGAGCTCTTTTAAAACCCCAATTACTCCACTTTTAATACATTTTATCAAATTTTTCATTTTAACCTTTCACCTACCCTAACCCTAGCCTAACCCTATAAATACCACCCTACTCTCTACCCTCTCACCCAAAAATTCTGAGCCCACTCTTTCAAAATTCCAAGAAAACATGTGTACTTTGAAAACAAGCTCGAGGCGAAGCTCCGGCGAAATATACGGCAAACTTCCGGCGATCTTTTTAGGAACTACCGGCGACGACGCAACACATCGGCGATTTCTCTACTTCCCTCTCACTCTCTTGTGTGATCTAAAACCCGTAAGTCCCTTTTCTATCTCTCTTTCCTATTCTAAAAATACAAAATTACAAAACCTGACGGAATCGGAACAAATCCGATTTTTGATTCGGTTTTCTATAAAATTCTACTTCTCACTAATACAATCATACTTAAACTTCCTCATGTTGACTATTAAGCACTAATCAAACAATTTGATCAAGTTTCATCACATGAAATGATAGCTATTTTAAATTATCGTATTTTTCACTTAAATACCACATTGTTTCAATCCTTCATTTAACTCCATCAAACCTTCGATACATTTAAAGTGGATCACGGTGATTCGTGAGCGGATCCCTCCTTTCTTCACTTGTACTTACCTGACCACAATTGGCGGTGAAGAGGCGATTTGAGGTATCTCACAACTTGTCGCATTGGACCAGTTAGGAATAGTCTAGTTGACTTAGGAGACCCTAGAACATAGAATACAGAAAATTGACATCTTTACAAATAAATACCACTTACTTCATAAAACCATTTTCTAAAGGATTAGTATTTATACAATCGTTGCAAAGCGCCGCTACAACCCATTTTGGGGAACCCGTTCGGGATGGTGCGGATTATCATACATCCTCGGGCTTAGTAGTGCGAGATTCAGACCTCAGCAAGGAGCATTCGGTCTTGAAAGATTTAAAATACGATATCTTAAGAAAATGAGATTTTTAGAATATAAAAAATATATTAAAATTAATTTTATATAAATATATGTATATTTATCATTAAAATACCTATTTTGTTATGATATAAATATTCCACCTTTTTCTAAAAATCAAAAGAATCAATTTTACACTAAAATACCACGAATTCCATATAAAGCAATATTACAAGTAAATACCTTTATTTCTGAATTTAGGATATTTTCATTAGAAATATCACAATATAAAATCCACATTCATTACAACCCTAAAGACGAATAATAAATGCTTGGGGTATATTTTGAAAAAGTATATAAAAATATTTTTACATAAAACCCCCTCAAGTTCTATAAATTACCCTAAGAACCCTAGTAAACATAGGTTTAAGCAGAACCAATCTCTTGAGCCCCAGGGAGCCGGAGAAGTGGATGCTTGCCTATTTAAGGTAGATAAATTAATAAAAAAAATCAAGAATTCAATTTACCTTGCTAATTGTCTGACTCGGTTTGAGTCTCAGTATAATCCGGCTTGAACATGATCAACCGTCTACAATCCACAATTCTACAATCTTCAATATTACAATGCAACATGAATCCATGAATCCAATTATCAATCTATACAACTTGATTGAACCAAACCATGGATATACATTCCATTTACATGGTTCTCCAGTTATTCCATTTACATGATTCTACGGTTACATCCGTTTACTGATATCATGGTTTCGGTCAGTCTTTCAATTATACATTCAATACAAGTTACAGTACAAAATAATACAAATAAAACACTACGGGGTTTAAGGGGTAGACTGGTACGGAATATGTTAAAGGTGGCACGAGGTGGTCACTTAAGACATAATTACATTCATGCCGTTGTTCCGTGGTATTATCGACGGAGCTTTATACTTACATTTACCTTAGTCTCCGAGGCAAGTGAGACTCCTCTCGTATACACTGGCATCCTTCTGTACCAAGCTACAAACAACAGCGTTAACACTAAATACAACAATATAACAATATATTACAACTGTAAAAGCTAGTCTCTCTCTCTTTCTCTTACTCTCTGTCTATTTTATTTCTCCTCTTATCTTTGGGACTTACCGAGCGACCTGTTCGGTGACGACATTCTATTTCTTTCTTCTTTGAATGTCGTAAGGTGATTTGGAACCGTCAGAGATCGAGCCAATTGCTGAAGACTTGGATCAGTACAGCGAAGACCCTGAGCTCTAGACATTGTACATTTTCTATTCAGTACCTTTAATTTCCTGTTATGCCATTATTTAGGCATCGCTTTTATTTCAGTTGTATTTCCTTTTCATGCATTGTACAAAAGAATGTTAATAAATAAAGTTGCTGTTTTTATTATACCTTGTCTCTTGTGTATATTTTCTTTTATATTTCTTAGCTACGCTTAGCGTATTTACTTCTGAGTAAATACATAGCGGACCAGTCGTGTCCTCTTCGCCGTATACCGGGATGCGAGGCGTGACACCAATCAACTGAGACACTAGCAAAGAAGTACATGGAGGTAATAATCTACTCAAGATTTAAACTCTTTAAATATGTACAAACTCTGATACCCATGAACTCATACAGGAGATCGTGAGACTTCATGGAGTAACAGTCTGCATTGTCTCCGATCGTGACACCAGGTTCAGATCGCAATTTTGGCAGAGTCTGCAAGCGAGCTTGGGAACAAGTCTGAACTTCAGCACGGCTTATCATCCACAAACAGATGGTCAGTCTGAGCGAACTATTCAGATCTTGGAGGATATGCTCGGTGCATGTACGTTAGACTTCAAAGGACCGTGGGAAGATCACCTACATCTTGTGGAGTTTTCGTACAACAACAGCTACCAAGCAAGCATAGGAATGGCACCTTTTGCAGCGCTGTATGGAAGGAAGTGTCGATCGCCATTAAGTTGGGACGACATCGGAGATAGGGAACTTCTTGGACCTGAGATGATAGTAGCGACTATTGATGTGGTTCGTACTATCAGAGAAAGAATGCGCATATCCCAAGATCAACAGAAACATTGGGCTGATGCAAAGCGACGTCACTTGGAGTTTCAGCCAGGAGATCACGTTCTCTTAAAGATATCTCCGAACCGCGGAGTGATCCGATTTGGAAGACGGGGAAAGCTAAGTCCGAGATACATTGGACCGTTCGACATACTCGAACGAGTCGGTGAAGTGGCATACCGCTTAGCACTTCCACCTTCATTGGAAGGAGTGCATAATGTGTTCCACATATCCCAACTCAGAAGGTATGTAAGTGACCCCAGCCATGTTCTTGATCATTCCGAGCTCACTATACAACTCGACTTATCTTGTGAGCAACAACCTGTGGAGATCTTGGACAGGAAAGTGAAGACACTCCGGAACAAGGAAGTCAACTTAGTCCGAGAGATGTGGAGAAAAGACACTCCATGAGAGTCAACATGGGAAAGAGAAGATGAAATGCGTGCAAGATATCCCCACCTCTTTGTAAACTAGTCCTTAAAATAAAAGTTGTAAATTTCGAGGACGAAATTTTTGTATGGAGGGTAGACTGTAACAACTCCAATTTTAGTGTACAGAAATTTGTTAAAAAGTGAATGTATACTTGGAGTAATTGCATTTCTAAGAGTACCATAAATATTTGTTTTGCTTATTAATAGTAAGAAGGAGCTTGTAGCTCATTGGTAATACCTTGCACTGCAGAACCAAGCCACCAGAGTTCAAATCCCATACCCCACATTACTTTTTAATATTTTTTTATTTTGAATTTTTAGAATACCAAGAGTTTACACGTGCATAACTCACAAAAACCCCACTACACCCTGAAATCTAACTGTGCCAGGGGGATAATGAACCGTCGAGGATCACCCTTGACTCGGCCGGAATCGGCCGAATCGGCCGGCGACTCGACCGACTCAGGCCGCCGCCGCCGGCCGGACTCGGCCGGACCGCCGAGTCACCAACATGAAAGTTGGGCCTCTTCACCTCCCCTGTACACCTGCACACTTTATTTCTGAAGATCGGTTCCAGAGCCTCTTTAAATCACATTAAACCCTATTTTAATACATTTTATTACATTTAAATACATTATTTTCAATTAAACCTTTCACCTACCCTAAACCCAAGCCTTACCCTATAAATACAATCCCTAGATACACCCTCCCTCACTCCAAAATTCTGATAAAAAGCTATCAAGAAAAACTGTCACGACCCGAAATGGCACGTGACAGCACTTGAATCATATGAAGTCTATAGGACCCCATCTAATTCAAGTAAGCCAAAAATCCCAGAAATCTAAACCATTTTAAACAAGAAGTGAAGAAAACTTATTTTTAAAGAAAGTGGTTTTAATAACATAAGCCGAATATGCATTTTAAAATCTCAAGTCTTTTATGAAAATTTCGGCAGAGTTTCCTTTGTAAATACTGGCCCCAAAAGGGTACAACATGCATAATATGAATAAAGGCATCCCTAAGCGGGAGCTAGCTCTTCGTCAATTGACGGTCACAACAACGCAAGCAATATAATATACAACGCCAAGGGCGAGGATCAAAACTCAAAAGAAAACTCAAAATATCAAGAAAACCATAATAATACAACGCGCGACTCTAAGGTCGAAAGAATAAACAACTGGTTTTCTAAGTCTGAAATAATATACAAGTCTGGTTGATGGAGTTTACTATATACAACTGAAAAATAAAGTACAATGGTGGGCACGATGAAAGTGAACCCACCTACCAAGGCAATCACCCGGAATGGAAGCAGTGTGCCAGCAAAGCCGCAACGAAACTTGTACGGCAAAACCTGCAAGAAATGTAGCACAACGGGGGTGAGTTGCCAACTCATGAGTAGAAAACATCACAGAGCAGAAATCGTATGTATGACTCAATCTTAGGTCAATACGATCATAATATATATCCTCAATATGATAAAATCTGAAGCATGATAAGGTGGCAAGGGTAAACATTTATACATAAGTGTAATACCAAGTGCTCGTGTCGGTGCCTCAGGTAGCAACATATCATAAATATGAGGTATGATCAATGTAATCAACATGAAATCAGTGTCAACTATATCATGTAGTCTATAAGTATGTATATATATCATCCAACTATGTAATCAATGCCTGTATGCATATGGATCTCGTCTACGTGTCAACCAATGACACAACAACATCATGCATGTAAATATCATAAAATCATATGCATGAAAGTATGAGGATATAAATCAACGTGTGTCCCTCGCGACACATCAAAATCATGGAACCTGAGTGTCCAGCATCGACACTCAAAACATTATGAAACCCGTGTCCAGCATCGACACGTAAATCCTGATATATCTCAGGCTCCGTATCATCTGCGGGATCGGCCCGCGGGCTCCGACAGTACGGATCGGCCTATATCCGTCTCATGACTCCGGTCGGTATCCTCCGGATAACCGCCAGGTCTAAATACTATCACCGGTAGGTAGTGGTCCCTCTTCCAGGCTCATCGTCATCCCCACGAAATCTCTCTCTCTCTCGCCCCGGGGTACCATACCGGGTCCACCATGCACCCGCAGACGGTTCCTCCTCCTCCTCGAATCTGGTGTCATATGCAAGTCTCAGAACCGAGAAAACACATTGTGGACGCACTGAAATATCATATCAAGAGAAACCGGGTTTTTAAAACCATACATACTTTCCTTTGAAATAACCACGGTTCTCAAATCCAATAATCTCATGAAAACAGCATATCTCAATGCGTAAAAATCGTAAAGCATGATGTATGCGACATATAACAGAATGTAAGCATATCCGTAAATCATGCAACATGGAACAGTAATATGCACATATCAAGGGTAAACCGCTCTTTTAAATGAATCCAGTTTTAAATGTCTCATGCGGTTCCCAATTTCTCCAAAGTCAAATGCAACATCGTAAAAATGTGCATGTGTAACTATAGCAAGTAAATTGTGCAAGGAGTCATATCATGATGCAGAAATCCTACTGTGTAGTGACATGGCAATTACCGATGATGATGTGTGTGAGCCGGCAAGTAAGTGTTCGTAGACATACGCATCATCGGTAATGGTGCTGGTGTCCTGATCACATGGGTTTAATTTAACAATAAACACATTTAAACATGCAATGCGATGTGAATAGAAAAAATATGCGGAAAATGAATAATGCGCGCAACAATAACGAATCTACATCAATATATGTGAGTCACACAGTTTTGACATTTGAAATAACACGAATCGTGGTGTTTGGTAAATAGGGACTACGGTGTTTTTAAGAAAAAGTATGTCCTTTGAAATATCTATAGGATCCATTGTCCTGTCTTTAAAATACTCACGAATCGTTAGTTTTGAAATAGGTATGACTCGAGTCTAGTCTAAGATCTATAAGCAACTACAGGACTAATCTAACAGGCTAATCGAAAAGGGTACGGAAAGCACCTAAATCTGAGTCGATACATATAAATATAATAGTCGGTGATCCCGACTCAACAGTATCACATACGATACAATATATAGCATGACATCCTCGAGTCAAGAGTGCGGATCTATCATCAATATAAAGCCCGTACGGTAAATCCATCGTACGGCATCCCAATCTGGGTACGGGTCGAATCTCACATTCATCTCATCATTCATCCGGTATCCTTATCATCATATCCCTTATTAGGGGTACTGATCTAAGTCCTGTACAAACTGATACCATCTGCATATATATATATATATATATATATATATATATATATATATATATATGCGTGTATGAAAACACACGCCTAAAGGCCCGCTATAATCTCATGCCGTATCTCATAATACGAATCAAAACATATCACCGATCTCATGGCATCATGCCTAATCTCATCGACTCATCTCCAAGTACCATTTACAATCCTCATCATCCATGTATAGGTATACGTATATATACATAGTCACACACCTATGTGTGTATATATATACATATCCCTATATATACATAAGTAAAACAAAGTAAGCATGTGTGTGTGGGGGGGTGTAAACCTTATTCTTAGGTTCGCGACTAAACTAACCAACGACACTATCATCCAATTATACTAAAATTAACCCATGATCTTCTAAGGTCGTACCTATTAACCATCCAAGTCTCACAACACGTAATCATATATATAACTATAATATATATATCCAGGGCTACACTACGAACTGCGGGGGTGCTATACGCCATCCACCCGACTTCCCCCGTAGATATATATCTACTGACCTTGATCCTTGCTTGCTGGAGTCGATGACGCTTCGCTCTCCTCGTCATCTCGAAATCCACATGGGGGTACCTACATATCACACATAGTATCGTAAACTGAAATCGCGAACGAAAACCAAAACGATACACGAAACGTACATAGGTTAAAACCTATGGTCTAAGCATGCACGAATAGCCAACAACTCTCGATGATTGACATATAAAAGTGAATCGACCGAGATAAACACAAATACCAAATTATAATTCATTAAAAGCCGCAAAACGAATTCAGAAACTTTGTAAAACACTTCCAGATTTTAACCTAGGTGAAATTAGCCAATTCTGCACATGTGGAGGGTTTAATTTACAGGAGATGGAGACATGAACCAAACAAGAACCAATTTGGGAGTACCAAGGCCGCAATTTGCGGCCCAAATGCTTAAATCTGCGGCCTGGGTAGGGTGTTTGGGGCTCTGGTCTTCAGGGTATCTTCTAGGTCACCTGCATGTATCACTGTGTTTGCTAAATAATTCCTAGGGTCCCCGGGTGTTAGCAGATATCTATATACCATCACAAAATCCACAATTTCCCAATATCGGGGTTTCTAGGTTTATGAAATGGGGGTTTACTCTCAGGTTTAGTCCAATATACAATCCCTACAGGGGTTTAAGGTCACTATTAAGCCTCAATTTCACCTCACTACTTAAGATTTCATCAAAACCCTAACTAGGAATTTTCAAAGTTCGCTAAACCGCATTTAAACACTTCTAAACATGCAAGGATACTAATGCAAATGAAATACTAGTCTAATGGTGGAGAAATTATCTCATTTGGCAACTCAAGAATTTTCTTAAGTTTCCCCAAGTGCTCAAAACCCGATTTTTCTTGGTCCAAAGTGCATCTAGTGAGCTTGTGCATGTTTTAAATGAAGTGGGGATGATGTTTTGAGTTGGTTTGGATAGTGAAGTGAGGGGTGTTTGAGGAGGGAGGAGGGAGTGCTGCCATAAGAGAGGAAGGAGAAGGAAAGATGAAGAAAATAATGAACAGGGAATGAGCCAAGACTATGGTTGACCCCTCACCCCCTCTCTCTCTCTCTTGCCCATACCTCATTATTTTAATCTTTTTATTTTCTTTTGTTTTCTTTTTCATTTTCTTTTCTTTTCTCTTCTCTAAAACCAAGCCAAAACAAAGAAAAGCCATGTAGGAAAATGTAACAAATGCTAAAATGTGACATGGTGCATGTCATGTGCACAAAACCGGATTAATGCAAGATTAGCGATATTTAATCGCAATTAGCATTAAAATAATGTATACTTAATTATAAAAATTCATAATTTTCCTAAATCACATAAAACACCTCATTTCAGAAATTCCTATAATTTTCCAACTATTTTCCACTTTATCGGTATTTAATTATACCGCATTATTAAAATATTCATAATATTTATTATTTAATTATAAAAAATCCAAAAAATAATATTTTATTTTTCTGAAATGTTACAGTCTTCCTTTTTAAAGAAATTCGGTCCCCGAATTTAAATGTAAACCCCTCAATACTAAAACATTTCAGTAAAATGGCCATGTCGTCGGGGCTCCAAAATCATAAATACATAAAACACATCGTAGCGCAATGCATGTGTATGAAAAATGAGCAGATAACTCAAAATCAAAACTCCGTCAAGCATCCCACAATCATCAGAGTTATGGCGAAGACACCAATGTCAAAACCCAAAACGAAAACCAACATGATATACATCAAAACTATAACACGTACATAGTACGCGTCGGTGTAAACTCGTCAAAACATCTGAAAGAAATGCATGCCAAACTCTTTTCAAATCGCTGTGCGATGCGCGTATCACTGCACAGTGGCAGACGTCTGTAGTAAGAAAATAACTATATATATATACCCTTTGTTTAATATACACGCCCCGCCGTTTTGAAAACAATGTTAGAAGGGTTTCCTATATAAAATGTTTTGTGTCATCTCGGACACGTAAGTAAATACTGAGACTATAGCTCTTTCTTTGGAAATCCCTTCGATAACTATCAATGCATGCAACAATATGTTCAGGTACTGAACTTGGACTAGTCCTGCTCAGCTACTATACCAAATAGTAAATATCATAAAAACATACTGCTCAAAATCAATCCTAAAATGTATATAAGAATGTCATGTGCGTCTGGTGCGCATGGAAATCGAATCCATGAATGTGCCATACATGTGCACAAAAACAAAATCTAAGTGCAACGGTTGTGCACGAAACACCTATCCAAGACAACGGGTGTGCCTGACAGCAATATCAGGTGCATCTGATATGCACGAAGAATCTCGATTTAGTGCATTTGGTGTGCATCAAAATCGCATCAAGCGCCCAAGCATGCAGAAGAATCCAAATCAAGTGTAAGAAATGCATGAAAACAAATATTGAATATCAAAATCGAAATCGACGGTATATGACACATTTCAATCCAAATCCAAATCAAGTATACCGTGGTATATAATCTCACAACCATGTGCATCAGTGTGCACAAAATCAAATCAATTACTAAAAGTGCATGAAAACTATGCCGAAATCATTAGTCAAATCGCATGCATACCTTAGGTATGAAATCAAAATCAATATATCGAATGACATCAAATCGAAATCAAGTGCAACTGTGGTGCACAAAATCTCAATCATGCAAATAAATCGACCAAATATCAAAATCAAGATAGCGGAAATAGTCTCGCTCTGGCATATCCTCTTAAGATCCCTGGACAACTGTCATAGTCACTCATAACATGTCTAGTCGACGATGTCGAACTGTGGCCTGCTGAGGGTGCGCCGTATGACCGCTCCTGGGTATAAATCTTCTCGTATAGTATTCCAGAAATGTCTTTTCGGGGTCTCTCCCGATCTCGTTTCTGTCGAAATGCCCGGAAGCTATCATCCTTTTGCTAAATCTATTTCTTGTTCCGGAACGGCTGCATACTCATCGCGACTCATTCTGGAAGATATATCCATGTACAACGCCTCTGTATGCGTATCACATCTCTAATGTCAGCGGAGTGGAACGTCATCTCGTCGAAATCTCATACGAATCTCTTGCTCCACCTTTCTTGTTAGTGTATATGCCCTAGAGGCCATTACTGTATCATACTACTATGTATATTACTTAATGGAAGCTTGGGATATTCACCTTGTATTGACAATCTTGCTCAAAATGGTAGTATGCTACTTGGTTTGTTTCTGCTTTAATGTGTGCATGTGTTTCTTTTAGCATATCGTCTTTACACATTAGTGGAGCCCTTAGGATCTTTGCTTGATTACCAGCGTTGTGATGGCAGTCACACTCGTGGGGGCTGGGTAATCTATAAGCGCATCCTTATGCAGGTCCCTAGTCGCAGGACTATCGAGACAGGGCATCGATACTCCGGAGTAGACTAGCGTATGCGCTTCTTATCCCAGCTTGGGATACGGTCTGTCCCACAGCCGTCAGTACGTCGTACTTGAGATAGTATGCGGGTGCTCGTTAGGTTACGAGTACACTGGACAGGACTCGACGGGAACTGTTGGTTGGTATTATACCTTTCGTCAGTTATCAGTTCCCAGGTGACATGAGTACAGCTTAGTCCGTTGACTTGACACTGTCACTTCGCCTCGAGTGTGTTCCCACTGTACTTTGATTACTACCCTACCACGGCTCAAAGGAGTCGTGTAAACAGGTAGTTTTTGGGTGCAGTCCCGAAGAACTTGGAGGCAGTAACGGTTAGACAGGATTCGTCTCTCCCGGTATTGGGGGTTGATATCGCGCTGTGTCTAGGAGAGCCATTACACAAAGTCCCTGGCCATGGCAAGCGAGATAGACTGGTAGGTTTCCAGTGTTATCTCAGGTTTTCTGGGATACACTCCGACACGACTTGTACCGCTATTAGGGGACTGACGTTTACCGCCCCCGAGGCCTGCCATGCGATGTTCTCAGACGAACATACCGGACTGTATGCAGATTGTCACATTCAGGCTCAGATGGGTTTCACCTCGTCCGTCTTCTTGTCGGCATCTACCTGGGGACCGTTACGCACAGCTAGTGCCGCTTGCGGTCTGTGGTTAAACACACTGCCAGCGTAGTGTCGAGTCTTTAGAGTCCCACACAGAAAGCTATTCGCCTTCAGGCAAAAGAGTAGAGGTCGCATGGTTTTGCGACAGGTCGGATAGTTTTGTGACAGGGTTCGGTCACATCCGTGCACTTGTGCACGTTTAGTGTCCGGACAGTTAACACTAGCGGGCTTTGGTTTAAGCCAGATCCTAGTGTACGTTTTGGGATTGGTTTTATCTCGTTTGCATTCGTGTTCCTCGGAACGCGGATGCGGGTGTGTATGCACTGTCGACAGAGAGACAGAGGCAGAGGATTCTCATTGGGGTTGTTGACTGTTGAATGTTGACTTTTTGCTAAACGCTAATGAGAATAAGAAATATGATTAACAATAATATTAATTAAGTATTATAGTGACATGGTTGTTGAGGGGTTGACTTTGTTTACTTGTTTACTTTGTTGACCGGTTGACTAGGTTGGACTAGTTGGCCATCATCATTACAATGGCTATCATTTCATGGCAAAGACTTTTGCTTGCTTGTTTCTTTTTGCAAAATGAGTGCATGAAATGATATGGCCATTTTGACTTGAACCATCAAATAATACTTGATTACTATTATTTGTTATGATGATTTTCGATTATGAGAGCTTTGATGGCAAAAGACTTACTCATTCTCTCATTTTCTTTCTCTCTCTTGCTTGAGCTCTCCCTCTTGCTCTTCCTCTTGCTCTCTCTCTAGCTCAAGGCAACTCCCTCTCATGAATTGAGAAACATTGCCTTAGAGATAAAAGAAAACCCATATCACTTCTCTACTCATCCTAGTTCACAAGGTTTAGCAAACCAAGTGTTCTAGTTTCTTCAAGTTCGAAGAAGAAGCCAATGGTAGAAGTTTTCAGGTGGATCCATTTTCGGCGCAAGGAGACGACGAGGTGAGGCCGATCCGTACACCGCAAAGAGTTGAAGACGAAGGAGTTCAAGAAAGGTTTAACCCCCTAACCGAGTAGGTAAAACTCTTGTTAGGTTTGTTAGATAGTTGTTTAACAAAGATCCGTATTTTGAGTCCATGTTACCACCTCTTGAAAAATCGTTTTTCATCATTTCCGCAAGCCCGTAAGTACCGGAAGAGGTAACGTGGACTTACAGTGGTATCAGAGCCTAGTTAAACACTATCTAACATGTTAGCAAAGTAACTAGAAGTTCGATCGGAGAAAAAGTCGCGAAACGAACCCGAAAAATCAAGTTTCTGTCGATTCTGTATTCTATTCAAAAATTAATAAATCTTGCACCAAAAATCGACTCAGGCTTTTTAAAAGACACCCAAGAAATTTGGTCCACTGGCTCGGTCAAAGCACCGCGAAACCGTGGAGGGAGCATGCTCCCGCCGCGGATCCGCGGCCGAGTTGACTCGGCCGTGGCACAAATTTCCTGTAGTGTGGTTCTGGGGTTGTTTTGGGATTTTTACAATATGATTTTCTGCCCAGATTTTCCAGAAAGAAAAATTTGTTTTTGGGGCCTAAAAATCCGTATTATGATCGAACTTCTAAAAACTTAAGCTAACGGGTTATATCTGTGATGTGATATATGTATTGAACGTCTGCTAATCCCTATACGTCGATTAGTGGGGGTTATACATATCTGTGATCTGTAATGATGATGGTATGTGTATATGAATTCATTGGATTGTCGCGGATGAATAGCCGGGGGTTTGTAAGATGAGAGTTTTTTTTCTTTTTCTTTCAATTCATGTAAATTTGTAATTGATGTAATATTATTTTTGGCCGCACAACCGGGGTGAGGTTGTAGCCGTCATTGTATAATTTCTTTTACTGTTTTTGCTCCTAGGATAGACCCAAGGTGGGGTGCACAAACTACCGGGTATCTCGAAGTGCCGAGTGGCCTTCTCACGGTGTTGAGGGAGGTTGCTTTGCTTCGGGTACTTGGCGGGTAGTTTGCCGCACCCGTAGGGGTCTAGGGTGAGGTTTTGGCTATTCATCGTGACCGTGTAATCCGCTTTTCGTTACAGGCTCGTACGAATTGCGGATTCCTAGTATATCCAATGTGTTCATCTGTGATCTGGAATGGCTATCATTGCAATATATCTATATATGATTTTATTTAGGCGTTGCTTATGTTTTGCATCCGTGCTAGTCCAGCCCCCACTCTGTCGTTAGTTAAGTAACCTAACGGGTAATGACGGGGCCCCGTGGCGAATGCGGATGGCAAAAGCGTACGTCATATTTTGGTTGTTTTCTGCAATGGTAGGATTAAATGATGGGACGCATTAAAATTAATGCAAGAAAATAAACCAAGTAAAAGTCGTTGGAACAATTTCAAAAACCCACTCGGTTTCTTTTCAAAAAACAACTTTTAAACGCGGAGCTTAAGCCACTCCTTTTAAAAGCTATCAAGATTCCTTCGATTATATCAAGTTCACTACGTTCACGGTTTAGCCAAAACCATTCGTAGCCCTCCGTCGTTTCGTATGAATGTTCAATAGTATTCAAGCGATGTTTGTTGACCTTCGTCAAGGCATAGTGATTGGTAGCTGTTGGGTGTTCATATGTAGCATAGATAGATGCGTTGGGTTGGGACAGTCGTATTACCTTGTTGACCTTCATCAAGGGTATATACGGGTGGGTTCAAATTAACCTGGACAATGACGAGTAGAACTTGACATGTGACTTATGATTTGTTGACCTTCGTCAAGGTCATAAGAGCATGGGGCAAAAATCCACATCGGGAGTTTCAAAAGAACTGAAACTTGCTAGCGCTGCATAGCATTTGGAGTGTGATGATTCTGGTAGGATTCCTTCAGTTTTATCACACGATGATATTTGGATCCCGATCCTACTGTGAGTATATGCTACTCTTCCGGAACTTTCTCACTTAACGATCAATGCTATGAACCAAGTAGGTGTCTAGAAAGGTGTTAGCGGGGCTACGCCCACAGGGAAAAGAGGTTATTTAATTAAGGAACTTCGCGAAAGCGTTGGAAAACCTCCCTCGAAGTACCGACACTTGCCTGGCTGAATGGTTAAGCAAGTATTGTACGGTGAGATTGATCCCGACTAATTCTTCCTTTATGGTTTGAGGAGGGATTCGAGAGACAGTGGGAGCCATCCTGTTTAGATAAATTAAAAACCAATCTAAACTTGCAAGAGCATCATGCTGAGTGTTTTCTTCTCTCTCTCTTATTGCAGCGACCCAGTGACCAGACATACGTTACATCTAGATAATAAAATGACTGAATCTGACTGTTATGATTGACAAAGGTCTGTCCAGATGTCCATTACCCATGACAAGCTGGGACACCTCTTAACTAATCAAAACCTTGTCGTCTCAGGACCAGTTTCCCCTGTCACGGACATTGACATCCGTATGACATCGGAAAAAGACTGTGTGAAAGCCAAGTGCCTCATGTTAGCCTCAGTTGATGGTGCAAACCAGAGGCAGCACGAGAAGATGGACTCAGTTTCTATCTTCCTCCATAACAATGATTTATATGGAGAGCAATCTCGTATCGCAAGATATGAGACCTCAAACGAATTGCTTCAAGCGAGGTTGGCTGTCGGGTCATCTGTAGGGGGCAACGTCCTTACAGAGACCAGCTATTTTGAGCTCACGGACCTGGAGACCACGTTGGAGAATGGGTCAAGTACTGACTTGATTCTACAGTCCCTGCCCTCTGCTTATACCCTGAAGGAAACCAGGGAAGAAGAAGGAAAGGGAAGGGCAAAAGTTTCGGGACTGGATGTAGTAAAAGAGGGAGGTTCCTATTGTTACGGGAATGAACATTGGCAGAAGGATTGCAGGGCTAGCAAAGCCAGTAGCCAGAATTCGAAGCATGTTGTGGCTTCGGCTTCGGGTGTGTTTGTGATAGAGAACTGTATGTCAGTTAACCCTACTTCCTGGGTATTGGATACCGGATCAGGATCTCACATCTGTAATTCATTACAGATTCTGAGAAACCGTAGGGTTATCAGGAAAGGTGATATAACTCTCAGGGTTGCTAACGGAATGAGCATGGATGCTGAATCCGTAGGGGAATATCATCTTGGACTGACAACTGGGCAGATATTGATTCTGTGTAACTGTTTGTATGTACCAGGTGCGACTTGTAATATCATATCTGTATCCTTACTTTCTAAGGAAGGATATGATTTTACTTTTGTAAGAGATGTGGTCCACATCCACCCAAATCAAGTTCTTATTGGGTCAGGTACATTAAATAACGGGATATACGTATTGAATCAAGCTCAGATTTTCATTGTCCAGAACACACTTAAAAGAAAGTCTCCGGAAACAAATCTGGCTTTCTTATGGCATTGTAGACTGGGTCACATTAATGAGACACGATTAACTAAGTTACATAAAGAGGGATACTTGAATCCGTTCGAGTATCAGTCTTATGCCACTTGTGAATCTTGTCTCATGGGAAAGATGACAAAAACTCCATTCACTGGACACAGAGTAAGAGCGAGCGAGCTCTTGGGACTCATACACAGTGATGTGTGTGGTTCAATGTCTACACATGCGCGAAGTGGTTATTCATGCTTCATTACTTTCACAGATGATTTCTCTAGGTATGGACATGTCTTCTTAATGAAGCACAAATCCAAGGCCTTTGAGAAATTTCGGGAATACAAGAATGAAGATGAAAAACAAACAGGCAAAAGTATAAAGACACTGAGATCTGATCGAGGTGGTGAATACTTGAGTGCCGAGTTTCTGGACTACTTAAAAGAGAATGGAATTCTCTCTCAGCGTACTCCTCCATACACACCACAACACAACGGTGTATGTGAAAGGCGGAATCGAACCCTATTGGATATGGTTCGTTCCATGATGAGTAAGGCTGAGTTACCGCAATCTTTCTGGGGTTATGCACTAGAAACAGCTGCATATCTCTTGAACAAGGCTCCAACCAAGACTGTGCCTACCACCCCATATCAGATATGGAGTGGGAAGAAACCCTGTCTTAAGTATCTTAAGACATGGGGATGTCCAGCTTTTGTAAAGAAGCAGCATGCGGACAAGCTCGAGGCACGCTCAGTACTGTGTAAGTTTGTGGGATACCCAAAGAACTCCAAGGGGGTATCTTTTCTATTCCGCAGAAGAACAAAAAGTTTTTGTTTCTCCGCATGCCCACTTCTTGGAAACTGAATTTTTGGAAAATCAGATAAGCGGGAGCGCAATAGAACTGGAAGAAATTCCAGAACCACAAGCTGTTACTGAAAGCTTGGATGAACCAAAAGTTTTAGGAGAACCGGACATTCCTGCGCCGCTCCGCAGGAGTAGTAGGCAGTTTCATCCGCCCGAGAGATACTACGGTTTTCTCTTAGACGGGGATAGAGAGGATTGCACTATTGATTATGATGAGCCTACTAGCTTCCAGCAAGCCATTCAGAGCAGTGACTCGGTAAAATGGATGGATGCAATGCGGACCGAAATGGAGTCCATGTACACCAACAAAGTATGGACGTTGCTCCAGATGGGGTAAAACCCGTAGGATGCAAGTGGATCTTCAAAACGATGATTGGTGTAGATGGACAGGTTGAGACCTATAAGGCTAGACTTGTTGCAAAGGGTACCTGGTTTAGACTATGACGAAACCTTTTCTCCAGTGGCTATGCTGAAATCCATTCGGGTCCTTCTTGCCATTGCTGCCTTCCACGATTATGAAATCTGGCAGATGGACGTAAAGACGGCTTTCCTAAATGGATATTTGGAAGAGTGCGTCTATATGGATCAGCCAGAGGGATTCATTCAGAGTGGGAGCAGCGGTAAAGTGTGCAAGTTTCTTAAGTCCATCTATGGACTGAAGAAGGCATCGCAGAGTTGGAACATCTGCTTTGATGATACTGTCAAATAATTCGACTTTATCAAAAACCCAGATGAACCATGTATTTATAGTAAGATTGTAGGGAGAAATATGGTATTCCTCGTCTTGTACGTCGATGAAATTCTCCTAATAGGAAATGATATTCCTATGTTACAGTCAGTCAAAGGATTCTTGTCACAGAGGTTCTCCATGAAGGACCTGGGCGATAACAACTACATTATGGGGATCCAGATCTATCGTGATAGATCTAAAAGGATGTTGGGACTTTCACAGTCCAGGTACATCGACACCATACTGAAACGATTCAGTATGGAAGATTCCAAGCGCGGTAATCTACCGGCTTGTCACGGAATCACCCTCTCCAAAGAGATGTCTCCCAAGACTGATTTGGAAAGGGCTCGCATGTCATCTATACCCTACGTATCTGCGGTAGGCTCTATTATGTATGCGATGTTGTGTACCATACCAGATGTAGTATACGCATTGAGCGTTGTAAGCCGGTATCAGTCGGACCCAGGGGAGAAACACTGGATAGCGGTAAAGAACATTCTCAAGTACCTGAGAAGGACTAAGGAGATGTTCTTGGTGTATGGCGAAAAAGACCTCCAGATCGAGGCCTTTGCTGACTCCAGCTTCCAGAGTGACAAGGATGACTCCAAGTCCATGTCGGGTTATGTCTTTACCCTCAATGGAGGGGCGGTTTGCTAGAAGAGTTCCAAGCAGGAAACCGTTGCTGACTCAACTATGGAAGCGGAGTACATAGCTACTTGCGATGCCGCTAAGGAAGCTGTCTGGATGAAGAAGTTCCTCACGGATCTTCAGGTGGTTCCTACCAATGTTGATCCAATACCGCTGTATTGTGACAACAACGGCGCTATAGCTTTAGCGAAGGAACCCAGGTCCCATCAGAAGTCCAGTCACATTTTGAGGCGGTACCACCTGTTCAGGGAGATCGTAAATCGCCGGGAGATCGAGGTGAAGAGAGTAAATACGGAAGATAACACTGCTGATCCACTCACGAAGGCCTTACCCCAGACTCAGTTCGAGCGTCTGATCGAGATGACAGGTCTTCGATACGCCAGTACATGGCCTAAGTGCAAGTGGGAGATTGTTAGTGTATATGCCCTAGAGGCCATTACTGTATCATACTAGTATGTATATTACTTAATGGAAGCTTGGGATATTCACTTTGTATTGACAATCTTGCTCAAAATGGTAGTATGCTACTTGGTTTGTTTTTGCTTTAATGTGTGCATGTGTTTCTTTTAGCATATCGTCTTTACACATTAGTGGAGCCCTTAGGATCTTTGCTTGATTACCAGCATTGTGATGGCAGTCACACTCGTGGGGGATGGGTAATCAATAAGCACATCCTTATGCAGGTCCCTAGTCGCAGGACTATCGAGACAGGGCATCGATACACCGGAGTAGACTAGTGTATGCGCTTCTTATCCCAGCTTGGGAGACGGTCTGTCCCACAGCCGTCAGTACGTCGTACTTGAGATAGTATGCGGGTGCTCGTTAGGTTACGAGTACACTGGACAGGACTCGTCGGGAACTGTTGGTTGGTATTATACCTATCGTCAGTTATCAGTTCCCAGGTGACATGAGTACAGCTTAGTCCGTTGAATTGACACTGTCACTTCGTCACGAGTGTGTTCCTACTGTACTTTGATTACTACCCTACCACGGCTCAAAGGAGTCGTGTAAACAGGTAGTTTTTGGGTGCAGTCCCGAAGCACTTGGAGGCAGTGACGGTTAGACAGGATTCGTCTCTCCCGGTATTGGGGGTTGATATCGCGCTGTGTCTAGGAGAGCCATTACACAAAGTCCCTGGCCAGGGCAATCGAGATAGACTGGTAGGTTTCCAGTATTATCTCAGGTGTTCTGGGCTACACCCCGACACGACTTGTACCGCTATTAGGGGACTGATGTTTACCGCCCCCCTAGGCCCGCCATGCGATGTTCTCAGACGAACAAACCGGACTGTACGCAGATTGTCAAATTCAGGCTCAGTAGGAGTTCAGATGGGTTTCACCTCGTCCGTCTTCTTGTCGGCATCTACCTGGGGACCATTACGCACAGCTAGTGCCGCTTGCGGTCTGTGGTTAAACCCACTTCCAGCGTAGTGTCGAGTCTTTAGAGTCCCACACAGAAAGCTATTCGCCTTCAGGCAAAAGAGTAGAGGTCGCATGGTTTTGCGACAGGTCGCATGGTTTTGCGACAGGGTTCGGTCACATTCGTGCACTTGTGCACGTTTAGTGTCCGGACAGTTAACACTAGCGGGCTTTGGTTTAAGCCAGATCCTAGTGTACGTTTTGGGATTGGTTTTATCTCGTTTGCATTCGTGTTCCTCGGAACGCGGATGCGGGTGTGTATGCACAGTCGATAGAGAGACAGAGGCAGAGGATTCTCATTGGGGCTGTTGACTGTTGACTGTTGACTTTTTGCTAAACCCTAATGATAATAAGAAATATGATTAACAATAATATTAATTAAGTATTATAGTGACATGGTTGTTGAGGGGTTGACTTTGTTGACTTGTTGACTTTGTTGACCGGTTGACTAGGTTGGACTAGTTGACCATCATCATTACAATGGCTATCATTTCATGGAAAAGACTTTTGCTTGCTTGTTTCTTTTTGCAAAATAAGTGCATGAAATGATATGGCCATTTTGACTTGAACCATCACATAATACTTGATTACTATTATTTGTTATGATGATTTTGGATTATGAGAGCTTGGATGGCAAAAGACTTGCTCATTCTCTCATTTGCTTTCTCTCTCTTGCTTGAGCTCTCCCTCTTGCTCTTCCTCTTGCTCTCTCTCTAGCTCAAGGCAACTCCCTCTCATGAGTTGAGAAACATTGCCTTAGAGATAAAAGAAAACCCATATCACTTCTCTACTCATCCTAGTTCACAAGGTTTAGCAAACCAAGTGTTCTAGTTTCTTCAAGTTCGAAGAAGAAGCCAAAGGTAGAAGCTTTCAGGTGGATCCATCTTCGGCGCAAGGAGATGACGAGGTGAGGCCGATCCATACACCGCAAAGAGTTGAAGACGAAGGAGTTCAAGAAAGTTATAACCCCCTAACCGAGTAGGTAAAACTCTTGTTAGGTTTGTTAGATAGTTGTTTAACAAAGATCCGTATTTTGAGTCCATGTTACCACCTCTTGAAAAATCGTTTTTCATCATTTCCGCAAGCCCGTAAGTACCGGGAGAGGTAACGTGGACTTACATTTCTATAATGTCGAATGATTTGGACTCGTCTCTTCGTGGCTGCATAGACTGCGCTCCAGCGGCTATACTCGTATCTGGAGTCTCCCAAGCAATGTATCCCATCATATGATATCCGAATGACGTCGAACCTTTCGATCGATTCATCAAAGTTCCATAATCCCCCAAGAGCTCAACATCTTGAATACAGTTTAATTGTATTCTAGTACATGCCACAGTACCTATGGACCAACCATAGAAAGGCAAACCCAAGCCTCACTAATGGCATCGCAGAACTGCTGCCAACCCTAAGGTTCAAAAGCGTTCCAATGGTCATTATGTCGAGTTAGGGTTTCATTCTTCTAGAGGGTCCACGAAATTACTTGCATGTTTTTCTGAATACTTTAAACTTGGAAAAATGGGTTTCTGACATTCGATCGTCTTCTATCGACTCTCAACGTACCTGCTTGAAGTCGTCTCTAGCTGGAATCAATCAATCTGATGACCTCGCATCAGGGTAGGCAATGTATCACATGTCATAGCCATTCCTCCTTGGGTGACTAGCGATCTTCTATCATATCTCTAAGCACAACTCCTGTGGCAATAGCTCCAAACATCTGGGGCTATTTCTCGTCATTCGCAGCAACAACTGGCTCAGTCATCCACACGCTGAACAGTGCCTCAATTATCAAGTATAATCGGTGCATCGACGGTCATCACATTCTGGCTGGCCTCTAGCGGTAGCCCAATCCTCTGGTGCTGATCTGTACGTCCGAGAAATCTTGTAAAAACGATCCATCAAATGCTCATGGCGCGAAAACACAATAAAACGATGCCTCTATGCAATCGTATGTCCTTGGAAACACTCCCTGGTCAGTCCTCGTTCGTGACGAGCTCATGCTGACCACAACTCTAGCCGTAGCTCTCTCTGCCCGTGTAATCGTGGCAGCAAAAACCATAAACCAATATCGATGAGGATAGATCATAGGAATGAATATAATGATGTGCAAGGAAATGTACATCCTAAGGCTTTTTAAGAGGATTAGCGTATCGTAAGTATGCCGCGGAACATACACATGGTACGTCACTCTCCTTAAGTCACCTACTCCATCAACCAAGGTCAACCTACGCGACGAAATTTCGAGTCTAATACTCCCTCGACCAAGTCTAAGTTCCGTAAGGTCAAGCCTAGATTCCGTATATATACAAACACCCTAGGCTCGGCATAGTCAAACATAGACTCGAACCAAGGTTAACCTAGCGCGCTGATACTAACTTTGTCATGATCCAAAATGGCACGTGACTGGCACTTGAATCATATGAAGTCTATAGGACCCCATCTAATTCAAGTAAGCCAAAAATCCCAGAAATCTACACCATTTTAAATAAGAAGTGAAGAAAACTTATTTTTAAAGAAAGTGGTTTTAATAACATAAGCCGAATATGCATTTTAAAATCTCAAGTCTTTTATGAAAATTTCGGCAGAGTTTTCTTTGTAAATACTGGCCCCAAAAGGGTACAACATGCATAATATGAATAAAGGCATCCCCAAGCGGGAGCTAGCTCTTCGTCAATTGACGGTCAAAACCACGCAAGCAATATAATATACAACGCCAAGGGCGAGGATCAAAACTCAAAAGGAAACTCAAAATATCAAGAAAACCATAATAATAAAACGCGCGACTCTAAGGTCGAAAGAATAAACAACTGGTTTTCTAAGTCTGAAATAATATTCAAGTCTGGTTGATGGAGTTTACTAGATACAACTGAAAAATAAAGTACAATGGTGGTCACGATGCAAGTGAACCCACCTACCAAGGCAATCACCCGGAATGGAAGCAGTGTGCTAGCAAAGCCGCAACGAAACCTGTACGACAAAACCTGCAAGAACTGTGGCACAACGGGGGTGAGTTGCTAACTCATGAGTAGAAAACATCACATAGCAGAAATCGTATGTATGACTCAAACCTAAGTCAATACGATCATAATATATATCCTCAATATGATAAAATCTGAAGCATAATAAGGTGGCAAGGGTAAACATCTATACATAAGTGTAATACCAAGTGCTCGTGTCAGTGCCTCAGGTAGCAACATATCATAAATATGAGGTATGATCAATTTAATCAACATGAAATCAGTGTCAACTATATCATGAAGTCTATAAGTATGTAAATATCATCCAACTATCTAATCAATGCCTGTATGCATGTGGATCTCGTCCACGTGTCAACCAATGAAACAACAACATCATACATATAAATATCATAAAAGCATATGCATGAAAGTATGATGATATAAATCAACGTGTTTCCCTCGCGACACATCAAAATCATGGAACCTGAGTGTCCGGCATCGACACTAAAAAAATCATGAAACCCGTGTCCAGTATCGACATGTAAATCCTCATATATCTCAGGCTCTGTATCATCTGCGGGATCGGCCCGCGGGCTCCGGCAGTACGGATCGGCTTATATCCATCTCATGATTCCAGTCGGAATCCTCCGGATAACCTCTAGGTCTAAATACTATCACCGGTAGGTAGTGGTCCCTCTACCAGGCTCATCGTCATCCCCACGAAATCTCTATCTCGCTCCGGGGTACCATACCGGGTCCACCATGCACCCGCAGACGGTTCCTCCTCCTCCTCGAATCAGGTGTCACATGCAAATCTTAGAACCTAGAAAACGCATGGTGGACGCACTGAAATATCATATCAAGAGAAACCGGGTTTTTAAAACCATACATACTTTCCTTTGAAATAACCACGGTTCTCAAATCCAATAATCTCATGAAAACAGCATATCTCAATGCGTAAAAATCATAAAGCATGATGTATGCGACATATAACAGAATGTAAGCATATCCATAAATCATGCAACATGGAACAGTAATATGCACATATCAAGGGTAAACCGCTCTTTTAAATGAATCCAGTTTAAAATTTCTCCTGCGGTTCCCAATTTCTCCAAATTCAAATGCAGCATCGTAAAAAGGTGCTTATGTAACTATAGGAAGTAAATTGTGCAAGGAGTCATATCATGATGCAGCAATGCTACTGTGTAGTGACATGGCAATTACCGATGATGATGTGTGTGAGCCGGCAAGTAAGTGTTCGTAGACATACGCATCATCGGTAATGGTGCTGGTGTCCTGATCACATGGGTTTAATATAACAATAAACACATTTAAACATGCAATGCAATGAGAATAGCAAGAATATGCGGAAAATGAATAATACGCGCAACAATAAAGAATCTACATCAATATATGTGAGTCACACAGTTTTGACATTTGAAATAACACGAATCAAGGTGTTTGGTAAATAGGGACTACAGTGTTTTTAAAAAAAGTATGTCCTTTGAAATATCCGTAGGATCCATTGTCCTGTCTTTAAAATACTCACGATTCGTTAGTTTTGAAATAGGTATGACTCGAGTCTAGTCTAACATCTACAAGTAACTACAGGGCTAAACTAACAGGCTAATCGAAAAGGGTACGGAAACCACCTAAATCTGAGTCGATACATATAAATATAATAGTCGGTGATCCCGCCTCAATAGTATCACAAACGATACAATATATAGCATGACATCCTCGAGTCAAGAGTGCGAATCTATCATCAATATAAAGCTCGTACGGTAAATCCATCGTAAGACATCACAATCTGGGTACGGGTCGAATCTTACATTCATCTCATCATTCATCTGGTATCATTATCATCATATCCTGTATTAGGGGTTTTGATCTAAGTCTAATACAAACTGATACCATCTGCATATATATATGCGTGTATGAAAACACACGCCTAAAGGCCCGCTATAATCTCATGTCGTATCTCATAATACGAATCAAAATATATCACCAATCTCATAGCATCATGCCTAATCTCATCGACTTATCTCCAAGTACCAATTACAATCCTCATCACCCATGTATAGGTATACGTATATATATACATAGTCACATACCTATGTGTGTATATATATACATATCCCCATATATGCACAAGTAAAACAAAGTAAGCATGTGTGCGTGTGGGTGTAAACCTTATTCTAGGGTTCATGACTAAACTAACCAACGACACTATCATCCAATTATACTAAAATTAACCCATGATCTTCTAAGGTAGTACCTATTAACCATCCAAGTCTCACATCACATAATCATATATATAACTAATATATATATATATATATATATATATATATATATATATATATATATCAAGGGTTACACTACGAACTGTAGGGGTGCTATACGCCATCCACCCGACTTCCCCCGTAGATATATATCTACTCACCTTAATCCTTGCTTGCTGGAGTCGATGACGCTTCACTCTTCTCTTCGTCTCGAAATCTACGTGGGGGTACCTACATATCACACATAGTATCGTAAACTGAAATCACGAACGAAAACTAAAACGATACACGAAACGTACATAGGTTAAAACTTATGGTCTAAGCATGCACGAATAGCCAACAACTCTCGACGATTGACGTATAAAAGTGAATCGACCGAGATAAACACAAATACCAAATTCCAACTCATTAAAAGCCGCAAAACGAATTCAGAAACTTCGTAAAACACTTCCAGATTTTACCCTAAGTGAAATTAGCCAATTCTGCACATGTGGATGGTTTAATTTATAGGAGATGGAGACATGAACCAAACACGAACCAATTTGGGAGCACCAAGGCTAAAATTTGTGGCCCAAATGCTTAAATCTGCGGCCTGGGTAGGGTGTTTGGGGATCTGGTCTTCAGGGTAGCTTCTAGGTCACCTGCATGTATCACTGTGTTTACTAAATAATTCCTAGGGTCCCCGGGTGTTAGCAGATATCTATATACCATCACAAAATCCACAATTTCCCAATATCGGGATTTCTAGGTTTATGAAATGGGGGTTTACTCTCAGGTTTAGTCCAATATACAATCCCTACAGGGGTTTAAGGTCACTATTAAGCCTCAATTTCACCTCACTACTTAAGATTCATCAAAACCCTAATTAGGATTTTTCAAAGTTCGCTAAACCGCATTTAAACACTTCTAAACATGCAAGGATACTAAAGCAAATGAAATACTAGTCTAATGGTGAAGAAATTACTTCATTTGGAAACTCAAGAATTTTCTTGAATTTCCCCAAGTGCTCAAAATCCGATTTTTCTTGGTCCAAAGTGCATCTAGTGAGCTTGTGCATGTCTTTAATGAAGTGGGGATGATGTTTTGAGTTGGTTTGGATGGTGATGTGAGGGGTGTTTGAGGAGGGAGGAGGGAGTGCTGCCATGCGAAAGGAAGAAGAAGGAAAGATGAAGAAAATAATGAACAGGGAATGAGCCAAGACTATGGTTGACCCCTCACCCCCCCCTCTCTCTCTCTCTTCCCCATACCTCACTATTTTAATCTTTTCATTTTCTTTTGTTTTCTTTTTCCTTTTCTTTTCTTTTCTCTTCTCTAAAACCAAGCGAAAACAAAGAAAAGCCATGTAGGAAAATGTAACAAGTGCTAAAATGTGACATTGTGCATGTCATGTGCACAAAACCGGATTAATGCAAGATTAGCGATATTTAATCGCGATTATCATTAAAATAGTGTATAATTAATTATAAAAATTCATAATTTTCCTAAATCACATAAAACACCTCATTTAAGAAATTCCTATAATTTTCCAACTATTTTCCACTTTATCAGTATTTAATTATACCGCATTATTAAAATATTCATAATATTTATTATTTAATTATAAAAATTCCCAAAAATAATATTTTATTTTTCTGAAATGTTACAAAAACCCTAGTAGTTGTGTGCATTTGAAGTTAGCGAAAGCTTCGGCGATTTTCCGACGACAGCCCTAGGAGCTCCCGACGACGAAACGATGCACCAGAACTTACGTTCACTTCCTCTTCCTCATCCCTAACATCTAAGCCAGTAAGTCCCACCTCCCTCTCTCCTTTGGTACTCTAAAAACATCTTTTGATAAAACCAGACAGAATCGGAGTCAAACCGATTTCCGATTCGGTTTCTTTCTAAAAATCCCACTTTTCGTAAACACAACCCTATTAAACCATTACATGTTGACTATTAATTATTAACAAACATGTTGAACAAGTTTCATGACAATCTACATCATTTTGTAACTTTTATTGCTCTTTTTTAGTAAAATACCATGTAGTTTCATTTTGACATTAAATCATCACAATCTTGCTATACCTTTAAGTTAGATCACGAGGTAATGACCTACCTCCTCACAACAATCATATGAAACATAGCACAATACTTTCGGGAATCTAGAATACGGGAAAACGAAACATTTCAAATAAATACCATTTACTAATAAAACCATTTTTACAAGATTTGGTATTTTTAAACAAATCTTTGCAAAGCGCCGCTACAACCCATTTTGGAGAACCCGACTGGGATGGTGTGGATTATCGCACATCCCTGGGCTTAGTAGTGCGAGATGCAGACCTCCGCAAGGAGCATTCGGTCTCGAAAGATTTAAAATACGAAAATCTTAAGAAAATGAGATTTCTAGAATTATAACTATGTACAAGGTATAAATAGGCATGAAATCGCAATCAACAGCATAAAATAGGCATGAAATCGCAATCAACAGCTCAAGAGTAATAACTATGTACAAGGTATAAATACCCAGTAGGTGCAACCATGGTGCACAAAATCAAATATCATGAAACTCAGCCATCAAGACTAAATCATGCGAATAGATTGCCCAAAATACCGAAATCCAAAGCAACGGATACGTGATAATCAAATCACAAAATCACAAATCATAATTACCGTCGTCGGTATACCCTCCTTCAGGGTCGAGAAGGTACCGGTACATCCGATGCTAGCGGCGCAAGATATCTACTTGCCTCTTGCTCGCGGCTGGCGTCCTCTGCCTCTGGTTCCTGATCCTTCCTGTAGATTACCAACTCGCAATCCATCGACTCATCGGCCCGGTCAGGTGTGCTGACAGGAACGATTCCGTTCTGGCACTTTCCTGGTCACCTTTCGGTCAATCCTTACGACCACTCGTAAAGCAGCACATCTCTGGCGCCGACCTCGGGTCCTCTGAATGCATATCACACATCCGATCCTGGGTGCAACTCTTATTGCAGCAGTGTACTGGAAGGAATCCTACTCAAGGTCTCTTCTGATCTTGCCTAAGCCAAACTGTAAGGAGGCTGGTACTCTGGCGTAATCTTTTCTCGCTCTCTGGACCTCTGCGTCCTTAGTACAACATCCCCTCGGAAGCTGGTCGCATCTCTGCGCCTCTGTATGCATGTCCGGCCTTTAATCTTAACGGGGTGTAGTAACAGCTCGTCTGCCTCTCGCACGAACTTCTTGTCCCGCTTGTCTGTATCATCGACCATTCGACGTCGCGTCTTTATCTGCACACTGCAATGTCCTCGGCTACGGTCCATCCGAAGTCTCTAACACGGACTCGAAATCACGAACTCGGTATCTTCATCACTCCGTAGAAGATATCTAGCCGAACACGTCCTCAACGTGCATGTCACATCTCTGATGTCAGCGGAGTGGAACGTCATCTCATCGAAATCTCGTGCGAACTCTTTACTCCACCTTGCTCAAATATCTACTGATTCGGACTCATCTCATCGTGGCTACACGAACTGCGCTCCGACGGCTATGCTCACATCTGGAGTCTCCCAAGCAGTGTCCCATCACAATATCCGAAAGATGTCGAACCATCCGATCGACTCGTCAGAACCTCATGATCCCCCAAGAGCTCACATCTCGGGTACAGTTTAGTAGTATCGAGTACATGCCACAGCGTCGGTGGTCCAGCCGTAGAAGGGCAAACCCAAGCCTCACTAATGGCGCCGAGGAACTGCCGCAAACCCTAAGGTTCAAAGGCTTTCACACGGTCATTAAGTCGAGTTAGGGTTTCATTCTTCTATAGGGTCCATAGAATCACCTGCATGTCTTTCCGTATACTTTAAACTTGGAAAATAGGTTCCTGACATTCGATCGTCTCAATCAACTCTCAACGAATCTGCATGAAGTCGCCTCTAGCTGGAATCAATCCACCTGATGACCTCGCATCGGGGTAAGCGAACTCACCACACGTCCTAGTCATTCATCCTCGGTGACTAGCGACTCACCATCATATCTAAAGAATATGCTCATGCTGCAGTAGCTCCAATCATCTGGGCGATATCTCATCATTTGCAGCAACAACTGGCTCATACGCCTGTACGCCGAACAACGCCTCAATCCCCCAGAAAAGGCGATACATAAGCGGTCATCTCAGAATCGGTCTGCTCTAGATCTGAGCAAGACTCTCCACACTGGAGATCTTCAACACAACTGGGCCCGCTCCGGCGCAAAAATCGGACGAATCACCTTCGTCTCTCAAATCGGGTAGACTAGCTATCATCTGTCTCATATCTGCCTGAAAGCTACGGCAATCTCAGCTCGTAAGCTTCGGAAGCGACATCCTGTCAATCTCAGCAACAGCTGGTCCATCTGTCTGCACGGTAGGCGACATCACAATCTCTGAGGTATACTGTACATCAACAGTCCTCTCTCAACTGGCAGCTCTAACAATGGCCCAATCATCCGGTGCAAGACCAAGCACTCGCCTCCACTAGAGGTCACAATCCACAACACTAACTCGAGACGTTCCCATGTCACCAGAAAACACAATGGTCGGCCCTTGTACCAAACGAGCTCACACCGGCCGTAACCCTAGCAGCAGCCCAAACTGCCCTCAAACATGGTGACAGGAACCTCAATCGAGTATCAAGGAGAGCACATCAATGGCAAGAAAGGAAACAACAGATCCAAAGTGGATACATGATCATAGGAAGGAACAACATCAATGAAGGTATGATCATGAAACTAATAGAATCGGGGATCTCAAATGGATGTATAATCCTGGATATGAAGAGAATCACTGATCTCGAAAGTATGTACATCCTAAGGTTCCTTAAGCGGAGTGTCGTGTCGTAAGTATGCCGCGGAACATACCAACGGTACGTCACTCTACTTTAGTCACCTATTCCATCAACCAAGGGTCATCCTACACGACGAAAGTTCGGGTTTACACCCCCTCGACCAAGTCTAAGTTCCGTAAGGTCAAGCCTAAGTTCCGCATATAAATAACGCCCTAGGCTCCACATAGTCAAACTTAGACTCGAACCAAGGTCAACCTAGCACTCTGATACCAACTTTGTCACGACCCGAAAGAGCACGTGACTGGCCCTTGGACCATATGAAGTCTATAGGACCCCATCTGATCCAAGTAAGCCAAAGCCCAGCAATCTAAAACCATTTAAAGAGTAAATAAGGAAAACTGTTTTTGAAAAGTAAGGAAATCATGTTTGGAAATCAAAGTTTTTAAATAACTAAGCCGAATATGCATTTTTTAAAAATGTGTAACCTTTCCTGAAAATTTCGGCAGAGTTTCCTTTGTAAAAACTGGCCCCGAACGGGGTACAACAAGAATAATATATATGAAATGATAAAAGGCATCCCCAAGCAGGAGCTAGCTCTTCGTCCATCGACGGTCACAACCACGCAAGCAATAATAATATACAACGCCAAAGGGCGAGGATCAAAACCCAAAAAAAAAACTCAAAACAGCCAGAAAACCGTAATACTACTAGCGCGACTCTAAGGTCGAAATAAAACAACAATGTTTTCTAAGTCTGAAACAATAAACAAGTTTTTGGTTGATGGACAATTCTAGATACAATGAATAATACCAATACAATAGCGGTTCTGATACAAAAGAACCCACCTATCCAAGCAAATCACCCAAAAGGAAGCAGTGTGCCAGAAATGCCGCTATAGAACTGTACGGCAAACCTGCAAGAACTGGGGCACAACGGGGGTGAGTTGCCAACTCGTGAATAGAAAGATATCTACAAGCAGAGATCGAATGCATGACCCAACCTAGGTAAATACGATCAGATATAAAGAAACCTCAATATGAATAAAGCTGAAGCATGCTAAACTGGCAATGTAATCTCTATACGTGAATGTAGTGCCAAGTGCTCGTGCTAGTGCCTCAGGTAATAGTATGTCATGAATATGAGGTATGAATGCATGAAAGCAGAATACATGTAAATGAAGAAACTGTTTTCATAATTTAGTGAGATTTCCCTTGTATTTTTAGTTGAGGTATCATAATGAAATCAGCATAAAACAGTGCCTAGCATCGGCACAAAACGTAATCCCAATATCTCGATATCTCTGTATCACAGTCTCTGTACCTCGAAATCTCGAAATCCCAATGTCTCAATCATAATATCTAGGGCGCCGTCAGTCCAGACCGGCCCCTACCATCCATCTCAAGACCACGACGGTATCTTCCGGATATCCGACGCGTCGGGTAAAATCACCGGTAGGTAGTGCTCCCCTGCCAGGCTCACATCGTCATCACCACGCTCTTCTTGCCCCGGGGTACCTTACCGGGTCCACCATGTACCCGAAACGGTTCATCCGTCTCCTCGAATCGGGTTTCCAAATCCATCAGCAAACTCATGGTGGACGACTCATACATCATGGGAAAACCGCACTTTTTATTTTAAAGAGAGAAAAGAAGTTTATATAAGTTTTGCGGTTTTCCCCCAAATCCAGAAAATCTCATGGAAATCCGAATCCAATCCTCAATAGCATGTAAACAGTGCATACAGGCATAAAAATCCATGAATAATAACATGCATGATGTAACAACTAATAATTACAATGTCTAATCTAGCATATAAGGCAAGTACACTAATATCATGTCTAAATTATTAGCTAACCTATGTCGATGCAATAATATTTTCTAAGGTGTACGTGACATGGCAATTACCGATGAAGATGTGTGTGAGCCGGCAAGTAAGTGTATGTGATACATACGCATCATCGGTAATGGTGCTGGTGTCCTAACAACATAACATCAATAATGGAGTATGAAACATAATATAAGCATGCGATGCGATGCGAACCACAATAATGAGCGGAAGCTGAATACTAGACGCAACTATAACTAATCTGCATTAATCTAAAATAATCTCTACAATTGGTGCCTTTTGAAATAACAAGAATCATGGGGTTTTGAAAATAGGGGCTACGGTGTTTTTATGAAAAGATACGTCTTTTGAAATATCCGTAGGATCCCTTGGGCTGTCTTTTAAAATACCCACGATTCGTTAGTTTTTGAAATAGGTAGGAATCTAATCTAATCTAACAACCATCTTAAACTATACGGCTGAACTAACAAGTAGAGCGACGGGTGAGGAAACCGCCTAACATCTGAGTCGATACATATACATACATGTATATATATTAGTCGGTGATCCCGCCTCAATAATATCATATCCGATACCCTATCTATAATCAGACATCCCAAGTCAAGAGTGCGGATCAATCATCAAAATATAGCTTGTACGTAAATCCGTCGTACGGCATCCCAAATCTGGGTACGGGTCAATATCACATTCATCATACTATTTATCTGGTATCCTCTTTATCAAATGTCATGATCGGGGTACTGATCTACGTCTAGTACAATATTGATACCCTCAATGTATGCATGCAGGTGTAAGAATCACTACGTCAAAAGACCCGTTAAAACATCGTGTCGTATCTCGATACGAACCAAATCACATCACCGATCTCCTGGCCTCAAGCCCAATCTCATCGACTCATCTCAAATCCCAAATACTATCCTCAAATCCAGTATATAAACACATAGTCCCATACCCATGTGTAGATATACGCACCATCATATGCACTCTAATAAATGAAAGAATGAATGCAAGTATGTGTGTAAATGTATGTGTGAGTACAACCACTACTCTAGGGTTCGCACTAAACTAAACCAATATATTCTTATCATCAAAATATCATTATTACCATCAATAACCCTAAACAACACATAATAAATATTCGTGTGTATACGTATTCGTATACTTCACCACGGACTGCGGGGGTGCTATACGCCATCCACCCGACTTCTCCCCACAGATATAAATCTACTCACATTGCTTCTCGTGTGCCAAAGCCGATGTCGCTATCTTCACCTCCTTTGCCTCAACATCACGCGGGGTACCTACAAGTATATCACAATGCTAAAGCACATGAAAATCATATCGGAAACCAAAATAGCACACGCTACCCGCATAGGTAAAAACCTATCGACTCGCATGTAAACACAATCAAAATCCACTTGTCGTTGACGTCCAAACGCCACCCGACAGGAATGAATCACCAAATACCAAAATCCATGCTAAAACAAGTCTCAAATTATACACCAACATAGGAAAATCAACCCAGATTTCACCCTAGATGGAATCAGTCAAAACTAGAGGAAATGGGGGCATGCACAGAAAACGAAGCAATTCCTTAAAATACCTTATTTTAGAATTTTCCATAATTTTTCCCCATTTATCTGTATTTAATTATACCAGAATATTAAAATATTCATTAAAATAATATTAAATTATAAAATTTCCCAAAAATCATATTTTATTACTTTGAAGACGTTACAATCTACCCCCCTTAAAGAAATTCGGTCCCCGAATTTAAATTTAAACCCCCAAATACTAAAATATTTCAATACAAATTCCAAGTCATCGGGGCTCCGAAATCATCTATACATAAAACATCATAGCGCAATGCATGCGCATGAGTACTGAGCAGATAACTCAAAAGCAACACTCCATCAAGCATCCGCAATCATCGGAGTCATGGTAACGACACAATGTCAAATCCAATACAAAATCAATATGATATGGACCAAGACTATACATGTAAATAGCTGATGCAAATGTATGCCAAATCTTTTTAAGTCGCTGTGCGATGCGCGTAACACTGCACAGTGGCGGACGTTTCTCATAAGAAAATAACTATATATGTGTATATATATCCTTTGTTTAATAGGTACGTTCCGCCGTTTTGAAAACAGTTTAGAAGGGTTTCCTTGTTTTTAAAACGTTTCGTGTCATATCGGACACGTAGGTATATACTGAGACTATAGCTCGCTTTTCGGAAATCCCTTCGATAACTATCGATGCATGCAAAATATATCCAGGTACTGCCCACTGACTAGTCCTGCTCAGTATGAAAGCAAATATCCAACATCATAAAAATGTACTGCTCCAAAAGGAATAAATCCCAAAAATCACATAACACCACCCTGTGCGTCTGGTGCGCACGGAAATCAAAATCCATATATGTGCTAAACATGTGCACAAAACAACATCTAGGTGCAACGGGTGTGCACGAAGCATCTGTCATAGGCAACGTGTGCCTGGCAGCCAAAACAGGTGCATCTGACATGCACGAAGAATCTCGATTTAGTGCATCTGGTGTGCCCCCAAAATCGTATCTCAAAACATGCGCCCAACATGCGCGAAAATCCAAATCGGTGCATCCATCATGCACGAATGAAAATCTAGACCCTGCGCACTCAATATGCACGGAATCACAAAATCCAATAGCAACGTCGAATATGCGTAAGTCCAGTCAAAAGCACGGAATGCAAGAATCCACATCAATATCACAATCAAAATCGACATACCGGAAGGCATCAAATCGAAGTCAGGTGCAATCGTAATGCACAAAATATAAATCCGGTGCAACAAAGGCACGAAATATAAATCTGATGCGATAAACGCAAGAAACATAAAACTGGTGCGACAAATACACGAAGTATAGAACTGGTGCATCCCATGCACAAATACCAAGCAATAACTCAAATACATAAGCAGCAACACCAAGTGTATCCAGATATGAAGAAAATCATAAACGTGTGCAGCTGCGGGCACAAAACACATATCGATGCACTACAAGCACATATAAGCTATACCGAGTGCAAAATCAAAACACTAAAATTACATGAAACTCTGCTGGAAGCGTAAATCAAATCACCAGCATAAAATAGGCATGAAATCGCAATCAACAGCTCAAGAGTAATAACTATGTACAAGGTATAAATACCCAGTAGGTGCAACCATGGTGCACAAAATCAAATATCATGAAACTCAGCCATCAAGACTAAATCATGCGAATAGATTGCCCAAAATACCGAAATCCAAAGCAACGGATACGTGATAATCAAATCACAAAATCACAAATCATAATTACCGTCGTCGGTATACCCTCCTTCAGGGTCGAGAAGGTACCGGTACATCCGATGCTAGCGGCGCAAGATATCTACTTGCCTCTTGCTCGCGGCTGGCGTCCTCTGCCTCTGGTTCCTGATCCTTCCTGTAGATTACCAACTCGCAATCCATCGACTCATCGGCCCGGTCAGGTGTGCTGACAGGAACGATTCCGTTCTGGCACTTTCCTGGTCACCTTTCGGTCAATCCTTACGACCACTCGTAAAGCAGCACATCTCTGGCGCCGACCTCGGGTCCTCTGAATGCATATCACACATCCGATCCTGGGTGCAACTCTTATTGCAGCAGTGTACTGGAAGGAATCCTACTCAAGGTCTCTTCTGATCTTGCCTAAGCCAAACTGTAAGGAGGCTGGTACTCTGGCGTAATCTTTTCTCGCTCTCTGGACCTCTGCGTCCTTAGTACAACATCCCCTCGGAAGCTGGTCGCATCTCTGCGCCTCTGTATGCATGTCCGGCCTTTAATCTTAACGGGGTGTAGTAACAGCTCGTCTGCCTCTCGCACGAACTTCTTGTCCCGCTTGTCTGTATCATCGACCATTCGACGTCGCGTCTTTATCTGCACACTGCAATGTCCTCGGCTACGGTCCATCCGAAGTCTCTAACACGGACTCGAAATCACGAACTCGGTATCTTCATCACTCCGTAGAAGATATCTAGCCGAACACGTCCTCAACGTGCATGTCACATCTCTGATGTCAGCGGAGTGGAACGTCATCTCATCGAAATCTCGTGCGAACTCTTTACTCCACCTTGCTCAAATATCTACTGATTCGGACTCATCTCATCGTGGCTACACGAACTGCGCTCCGACGGCTATGCTCACATCTGGAGTCTCCCAAGCAGTGTCCCATCACAATATCCGAAAGATGTCGAACCATCCGATCGACTCGTCAGAACCTCATGATCCCCCAAGAGCTCACATCTCGGGTACAGTTTAGTAGTATCGAGTACATGCCACAGCGTCGGTGGTCCAGCCGTAGAAGGGCAAACCCAAGCCTTACTAATGGCGCCGAGGAACTGCCGCAAACCCTAAGGTTCAAAGGCTTTCACACGGTCATTAAGTCGAGTTAGGGTTTCATTCTTCTAGAGGGTCCATAGAATCACCTGCATGTCTTTCCGTATACTTTAAACTTGGAAAATAGGTTCCTGACATTCGATCGTCTCAATCAACTCTCAACGAATCTGCATGAAGTCGCCTCTAGCTGGAATCAATCCACCTGATGACCTCGCATCGGGGTAAGCGAACTCACCACACGTCCTAGTCATTCATCCTCGGTGACTAGCGACTCACCATCATATCTAAAGAATATGCTCATGCTGCAGTAGCTCCAATCATCTGGGCGATATCTCATCATTTGCAGCAACAACTGGCTCATACGCCTGTACGCCGAACAACGCCTCAATCCCCCAGAAAAGGCGATACATAAGCGGTCATCTCAGAATCGGTCTGCTCTAGATCTGAGCAAGACTCTCCACACTGGAGATCTTCAACACAACTGGGCCCGCTCCGGCGCAAAAATCGGACGAATCACCTTCGTCTCTCAAATCGGGTAGACTAGCTATCATCTGTCTCATATCTGCCTGAAAGCTACGGCAATCTTAGCTCGTAAGCTTCGGAAGCGACATCCTGTCAATCTCAGCAACAGCTGGTCCATCTGTCTGCACGGTAGGCGACATCACAATCTCTGAGATATGCTGTACATCAACAGTCCTCTCTCAACTGGCAGCTCTAACAATGGCCCAATCATCCGGTGCAAGACCAAGCACTCGCCTCCACTAGAGGTCACAATCCACAACACTAACTCGAGACGTTCCCATGTCACCAGAAAACACAATGGTCGGCCCTTGTACCAAACGAGCTCACACCGGCCGTAACCCTAGCAGCAGCCCAAACTGCCCTCAAACATGGTGACAGGAACCTCAATCGAGTATCAAGGAGAGCACATCAATGGCAAGAAAGGAAACAACAGATCCAAAGTGGATACATGATCATAGGAAGGAACAACATCAATGAAGGTATGATCATGAAACTAATAGAATCGGGGATCTCAAATGGATGTATAATCCTGGATATGAAGAGAATCACTGATCTCGAAAGTATGTACATCCTAAGGTTCCTTAAGCGGAGTGTCGTGTCGTAAGTATGCCGCGGAACATACCAACGGTACGTCACTCTACTTTAGTCACCTATTCCATTAACCAAGGGTCATCCTACACGACGAAAGTTCGGGTTTACACCCCCTCGACCAAGTCTAAGTTCCGTAAGGTCAAGCCTAAGTTCCGCATATAAATAACGCCCTAGGCTCCACATAGTCAAACTTAGACTCGAACCAAGGTCAACCTAGCGCTCTGATACCAACTTTGTCACGACCCGAAAGAGCACGTGACTGGCCCTTGGACCATATGAAGTCTATAGGACCCCATCTGATCCAAGTAAGCCAAAAGCCCAGCAATCTAAAACCATTTAAAGAGTAAATAAGGAAAACTGTTTTTGAAAAGTAAGGAAATCATGTTTGGAAATCAAAGTTTTTAAATAACTAAGCCGAATATGCATTTTTTAAAAATGTGTAACCTTTCCTGAAAATTTCGGCAGAGTTTCCTTTGTAAAAACTGGCCCCGAACGGGGTACAACAAGAATAATATATATGAAATGATAAAAGGCATCCCCAAGCGGGAGCTAGCTCTTCGTCCATCGACGGTCACAACCACGCAAGCAATAATAATATACAACGCCAAAGGGCGAGGATCAAAACCCAAAAAAAAAAACTCAAAACAGCCAGAAAACCGTAATACTACTAGCGCGACTCTAAGGTCGAAATAAAACAACAATGTTTTCTAAGTCTGAAACAATAAACAAGTTTTTGGTTGATGGACAATTCTAGATACAATGAATAATACCAATACAATAGCGGTTCTGATACAAAAGAACCCACCTATCCAAGCAAATCACCCAAAAGGAAGCAGTGTGCCAGAAATGCCGCTATAGAACTGTACGGCAAACCTGCAAGAACTGGGGCACAACGGGGGTGAGTTGCCAACTCGTGAATAGAAAGATATCTACAAGCAGAGATCGAATGCATGACCCAACCTAGGTAAATACGATCAGATATAAAGAAACCTCAATATGAATAAAGCTGAAGCATGCTAAACTGGCAATGTAATCTCCATACGTGAATGTAGTGCCAAGTGCTCGTGCTAGTGCCTCAGGTAATAGTATGTCATGAATATGAAGTATGAATGCATAAAAGCAGAATACATGTAAATGAAGAAACTGTTTTCATAATTTAGTGAGATTTCCCTTGTATTTTTAGTTGAGGTATCATAATGAAATCAGCATAAAACAGTGCCTAGCATCGGCACAAAACGTAATCCCAATATCTCGATATCTCTGTATCACAGTCTCTGTATCTCGAAATCTCGAAATCCCAATGTCTCAATCATAATATCTCGGGCGCCGTCAGTCCAGACCGGCCCCTACCATCCATCTCAAGACCACGACGGTATCCTCCGGATATCCGACGCGTCGGGTAAAATCACCGGTAGGTAGTGCTCCCCTGCCAGGCTCACATCGTCATCACCACGCACTTCTTGCCCCGGGGTACCTTACCGGGTCCACCATGTACCCGAAACGGTTCATCCGTCTCCTCGAATCGGGTTTCCAAATCCATCAGCAAACTCATGGTGGACGACTCATACATCATGGGAAAACCGCACTTTTTATTTTAAAGAGAGAAAAGAAGTTTATATAAGTTTTGCGGTTTTCCCCCAAATCCAGAAAATCTCATGGAAATCCGAATCCAATCCTCAATAGCATGTAAACAGTGCATACAGGCATAAAAATCCATGAATAATAACATGCATGATGTAACAACTAATAATTACAATGTCTAATCTAGCATATAAGGCAAGTACACTAATATCATGTCTAAATTATTAGCTAACCTATGTCGATGCAATAATATTTTCTAAGGTGTACGTGACATGCCAATTACCGATGAAGATGTGTGTGAGCCGGCAAGTAAGTGTATGTGGTACATACGCATCATCGGTAATGGTGCTGGTGTCCTAACAGCATAACATCAATAATGGAGTATGAAACATAATATAAGCATGCGATGCGATGCGAACCACAATAATGAGCGGAAGCTGAATACTAGACGCAACTATAACTAATCTGCATTAATCTAAAATAACCTCTACAATTGGTGCCTTTTGAAATAACACGAATCATGGGGTTTTGAAAATAGGGGCTACGGTGTTTTTATGAAAAGATACGTCTTTTGAAATATCCGTAGGATCCCTTGGGCTGTCTTTTAAAATACCCACGATTCGTTAGTTTTTGAAATAGGTAGGAATCTAATCTAATCTAACAACCATCTTAAACTATACGGCTGAACTAACAAGTAGAGCGACGGGTGAGGAAACCGCCTAACATCTGAGTCGATACATATACATACATGTATATATATTAGTCGGTGATCCCGCCTCAATAATATCATATCCGATACCCTATCTATAATCAGACATCCCAAGTCAAGAGTGCGGATCAATCATCAAAATATAGCTTGTACGTAAATCCGTCGTACGGCATCCCAAATCTGGGTACGGGTCAATATCACATTCATCATACTATTTATCTGGTATCCTCTTTATCAAATGTCATGATCGGGGTACTGATCTACGTCTAGTACAATATTGATACCCTCAATGTATGCATGCAGGTGTAAGAATCACTACGTCAAAAGACCCGTTAAAACATCGTGTCGTATCTCGATACGAACCAAATCACATCACCGATCTCCTGGCCTCAAGCCCAATCTCATCGACTCATCTCAAATCCCAAATACTATCCTCAAATCCAGTATATAAACACATAGTCCCATACCCATGTGTAGATATACGCACCATCATATGCACTCTAATAAATGAAAGAATGAATGCAAGTATGTGTGTAAATGTATGTGTGAGTGCAACCACTACTCTAGGGTTCGCACTAAACTAAACCAATATATTCTTATCATCAAAATATCATTATTACCATCAATAACCCTAAACAACACATAATAAATATTCGTGTGTATACGTATTCGTATACTTCACCACGGACTGCGGGGGTGCTATACGCCATCCACCCGACTTCTCCCCACAGATATAAATCTACTCACATTGCTTCTCGTGTGCCAAAGCCGATGTCCCTATCTTCACCTCCTTTGCCTCAACATCACGCGGGGTACCTACAAGTATATCACAATGCTAAAGCACATGAAAATCATATCGGAAACCAAAATAGCACACGCTACCCGCATAGGTAAAAACCTATCGACTCGCATGTAAACACAATCAAAATCCACTTGTCGTTGACGTCCAAACGCCACCCGACAGGAATGAATCACCAAATACCAAAATCCATGCTAAAACAAGTCTCAAATTATACACCAACATAGGAAAATCAACCCAGATTTCACCCTAGATGGAATCAGTCAAAACTAGAGGAAATGGGGGCATGCACAGAAAACGAAGCAATTCCTTAAAATACCTTATTTTAGAATTTTCCATAATTTTTCCCCATTTATCTGTATTTAATTATACCAGAATATTAAAATATTCATTAAAATAATATTAAATTATAAAATTTCCCAAAAATCATATTTTATTACTTTGAAGACGTTACACCATTGTTTAGGCATTGCTTTCATTCAGTTGTATTTACTTTTCCATGCATTGTACAGAAAGAATGTGAATAAATAAAGTTGATGTTTTATTATATCTTGTCTCTTGTGTATTTACTCTTATATTTCTTAGATACGCTTAGCGTATTTACTTCACAGTAAGTACGTGGTGGCCTCGTCGCGTCCTCTGCCCATATACTGGGAAGCGGGACGTGACACTGACTAGATCGCCAGCATTGTCCCAGTGATGAAGAAAAATGGAACGGTGCGCATCTGCGTGGATTTTCGAGACCTCAATAAAGCTTGCCCGAAGGATGATTTTCACGTACCGGTTACCGAGATGATGTTATATAACACATCCACTCATGAAGTTTTCTCCTTTATGGAAGGATCATCGGGATACAATCAAATAAAGATGCATCCCGAAGACCATAAGCATACCGCTTTCTGGAGTCCTCTGGGCATATTCTGCTACAAAGTGATGCCTTTTGGTCTGAAGAACCCCGGCGCTACCTATCAGAGGGCCATGACAAAGATTTTCGATGACCTCATACATGAAATCGTCGAAAGCTATATCGATGACCTCGTAGTGAAAAGCAAATCGTACGAGGAACATTGGGAGCATTTGAAAATAGTGTTGCAACGTCTTCGTAAGTATAACCTGAAGATGAACCCTCTGAAATGCGCATTCGGAGTCTCCTCAGGCAAATTTCTAGGGTTCATCATATGACATCGGGGCATCGAAATAGATCCATCGAAGATCAAGGCGATTATGGAAATTCCCACTCCAAGAACTTTAAAACAATTGCGGTCTCTACAAGGGAAGCTCGCGTATATCCGACGGTTCATAGCCAACCTCTCCGGAAAATATCGTCCTTATAGTCACCTGATGAAGAAGGGAACCCCATTCGTTTGAGATCCTAAATATCAGAGTGCTAGACGAAATCAAACAATATCTGCAGAACCTGCCGGTACTGACCGCTCCGGTCAAGGGAAAGCCCCTCATCCTGTACACAACCACCCTTAAAGGTTCTTTGGGCGCGCTATGAGCACAGGAGAATGACTAAGGGAAAGTGAGAGCCCTCTACTATTTGAGTCGAGTTCTCCTGAGGGCAGAAAACAACTACTCCCTTATAAAAAAAACACTGCCTAACGCTAATCTTCGCGATAACAAAGCTTCGGCATTATGCTTTGACGCATGAGGTCCATTTCATATCAAAAGTGGATCCTCTCAAATATTTGATGTCAAGAGCAATACTAACGGGACGGCTCGCTAAATGGGCCCTTCTCTTAATGGAGTTCTCAATAATATATCAACCTCTCAAGACAGTGAAAGGCCAGGCCATCGCCGACTTCCCCGCTGAGCATCCGATGCCTGTCGATTCACCCCTAAATTGCGAATTGCCAGATGAGCACACGTTTGACACGATCAACGGGGAGAGAGGAAGGAGTGATACCCGATGAGAACTCTACTTCGATGGGGCATCTTCCATGAAGAAGCGAAAGCACCCCTCCCCCATAATCAAATATAGGGTAGGCTTCATCTTCGTGACTCCACAAGGAGGGATAATGCGCTTTGCCTTTTCCTAAACAGAGCCGAGGACAAACAATGAAGCAGAATATGAGGCTTTGATAGCAGGTCTTGAGATCTCTATGGACATGGGAATTGAAGACCTCCTCATATACGAAGACTCCCAGCTGGTCGTTAGTCAAGTAAACGGCGATTATCAAACGTGCAAACCAGAGTGGGTAAAGTATGGCAAGAGAGTCCAACAATTGTTGACTCAAATCCCTTCATACGCCCTAAAAAGCATACCGTGTACAGAAAATAGCAAAGCGGACGTATTAGCCAAACTCGCTAAAGAACTGGCTGACGAAAACCTCGATGACGTAAGGATCATTGTACAAAGCCGTCGGGTTCTTGCACCAGCAGAAATATCTCCGAAGTCGTCTGAAGAAAAGGAAGCGACCAAGCAAATAGCTCTAAAAATAGAGGACCAAGAAAAGGCTAAATATTGGAGAGAAGTCTTTATAGACTACTTCAAATCTCGTCAAACACCGAAAGATGCATCCTCAAGACATCAGCTCATGAGACGAACTCTGTCTTTCGCCTTTGTCAATGATACTCTATATAAGAGATCGTTCGACTCTCTATGGCTGAGATGCCTGGGACCGAAAGAAGCAAGGAGAGTCGTCCAAGAAACTCATGCGGACTCTGCGGTTCTCATCAAGCCGGGCCAAAGATGAAGGTGATGATCAAAAGAATGGGCTATTATTGGCCCACGATGATTCAGGACTGCCTCGAATACGCGAAGCAGTGCCACTCGTTCCAAATTCATGGAGACTTCATCCACCAGCATCCAAACCCGCTAAACCCAACAGTGGCTAGCTGGCCGTTTAAAATGTGAGGAACCGACATAATTGGGCCTATCGAACCAGCGTAGTCCAAAGGACATCGGTTCATATTGAAGACAAATGATTACTTCTCTAAGTGGGCAGAAGCCATACCGCTAAGAGAAGTGAAGACGGAGAACATCCTCCAATTCTTCAAGACACACGTCATCTTTCGGTTCGGCACTCCGCGATGGATTATCTCCGATAACGGGCTGGCCTACAGAAGTCACAGAATCGGCCGCTTCGCATAGAAACATACATAGACTGGAGATACTCTTCGGTCTATAATCCCCGAGCTAACGGTCTAGCTGAGGATTTCAACAAGACCTTGACAAAGATCATAAAGAAGACGGTGTCCAAAAATAAAAAGGACTGACACGAGAGACTGCATGAAGCTCTCTGGGCGTATCGAACTACGTTCAAAACGGCTACGAATACAACGCTGTATGCATTAGTATTCAGCACGGAAGTAGTACTCCCCTTGGAGATAGAGCTACCCTCTCTACGAGTGGCGATTCATTATGAATTAACAGATGAAGAGAATGCTCATCTTCGGCTTGAGGAGCTCGACGCCCTCGATGAAACTCGTCTCATGGCGCAGCAAAACCTGGAAGCTTACAAAGCAAGGATGACGCGCTCATACGAAAGATTGACTAGGCCGAGAACATTCCGCCAAGGCGAACTCGTGCTAGTTATCGAAAGACATATGATCCCTAATCGTGCCAAACGGGAGAAATTCGAGCCAAACTACGAAGGCTCGTACATCATCGACAAAGTTTACCTAGGCAGGGCTTACTTGCTTATGGATATGCATGGTGAAAGACCCTTCCGGCCAATAAATGGCCGATTCCTTAAGAAATACTATGCCTGACGAGTCACAGCCCAGGTTAATGATAGGTGACGACGCTTATGTCCGCTCGCTGTCTTCCTGAGTACCAAACTCTGTAAGTGATATCCGGCAAAACTTCATCGCAGAAAACAAACAACGGACCGAAACGTCCCTAAACTAACAATGGACCGAAACGTCCCTAAACTAACTATGGACCGTAATGTCCTTAAACTAGATGCGGACCGAAACGTCCCTAAACTAACAACGGACCAAAACGTCCCTAAACTAACAATGGATCGCAATGTCTTGAAACTAACAACGGACCGAAATGTCCTGAAACTAGCTACGGACCGAAACGTCCTTAAACTACTACGAACCGCAGCATCCTCAGGCTATCGCGGCAAAAAAACAGTACGTCCATAAGCGAAATGGGCACGGATGAAAACCCGAAAGGGCTCCGTGAGTAAAAACAGCAGGGCTACCGGTGAGTTTGTGAAAACCAGAAAGGGCCCAGACTCGTAAAAAAAATTCATGCACACTTGCAAAGTCCTCTCAACCTTGTAAGGAGAAAATACATGCGTGAGATCCTTACGACTCACAAGGGAGCAACACACTTAGGGATCCCCATGATTCCTAAGGAGAAATTACACTCACGAGATCCTCACGACTCGTAAGGAGAATCCTCTTATGAGACCCTCACGGCTCATAGGATTCAAAAGCCTTAAGCAACAGGGATCTGAATCTGTTCTTAAGCCATCATATTCCCCAGATTGCCCTACAAATGGTTCAATATTTGTAAGTCGACGTTAGACACCCCACATGATGCGGGAGACAGAATAGGTAAAACAATCATTTTGTTTAAACTAACATCGACTAACTTTACGGATCTTTGCTAAACCCTAACTAACAACAACACAGAAGTGATTAGCTACTATGGTAGATGATTATACCTAATGAATCAAGTCCTTCTTGTTCTCGTTGATCACCTCCTCGTCGGCCTCCTCGATGTGATAGAAGATCCACCCGAGAGCTACTTCTCCAAGCTTTAACCTCTCACTTGAGGTAACTAGGTGACTATGAGTGATAATCAAGCTAACCTAGAGGATATAGAAGAGGATTAGGGATCTATTAGTCTTGCTAACCTTAGGATCTCAACACATGAGAGGACTAGGGTTAGGGTTGAAAAGAGAGAGAGCTTGAGGAGAGAGAATGTGTAAGTGTGAATGAATAAATATCCTAAGTCTTTTGGATAAATAATGAAGCATCAAAATATCTAGAAAATAATATCTCAAACTATCATCCATGCTTCATTAATTACCTTGAGGTGAATCACCTCATGACTCATGATGTAATTAATGCAAATCACACATCATCTCCTCCACCTCATTAAGATTAATTCACAAATGAATTAAAGCATAATGAGTCACTTTCTTCTAGAAGCTTCTCGAGTAATTACGAGAATGCCCCTCCTATCCGTGAAAACACAGAAATACTGAGACTGTATAAATCCAATAATCCAATACTAGAATCTGGCTTAAACTAAAGCCCGCTAGTATAAACTGTATGAACATCGTAAGTGCGTAAAAACATGTATGTGTCCGAACCCTGTCGTAAAACCATACGACCTCTATATCGTTTCACCCGAAGCAGGGAAACTCTCTGTGTGGGACTCTAAAGACTCGACACTTACGCTGGCAGTGGGTTTAACCACAGGCCGCAAGCGGTACTAGCTGTACGTAACGGTCCCCAGGTAGATGTCGATAAGAAGGCCGATGAGGAAACCCATCCGAACTCCTACTGAGCCTGATGTGACAATCTCCGTACATCCCGGTCTGTTCGTCTATGACTATCGCATATCGGGCCTAGAGGGGCGGCAAGCGTCAGTCCCCTAAAAGGCGGTATAAGTCGTGTCGGAGCGAAGCCCATTACACCTTAAGAAGCTACTGGAAATCCTACCAGTAAATCTCGTTTGCCCTGGCCAGGGACTTTGCGTAATGGCTCTCCAAACACAGCACGATATCAACTCCCAATACCGGGAGAGACGAATCCTATCTAACCGCCACTGCCTCCAAGTGCTTCGGGACTGCACCCAACTGCTACCTGTTTGCATGACTCCTTTGAGCCGTGTAGGGTAGCAATCTAAGAACAGTGGGAACACACTCGAGACGAAGCAGCAGTGTCAAGTCTGCGGACTATGCTGTACTCATGTCACCTGGGAACTGTTAACTGACGATGGGTATAATACCAACCAACAGTTCCCTACGAGTCCTGTCCGGTGTACCCGTAACCCAACGAGCACCTGTATACTATCTCCAGTACAACGTACTAATAGCTGTGGGACAGACCATTTCCCAAGCTGGGATGAGAAGCGTACACACTAGTCTACTCCGGAGTATCGATGCCCTGTCTCGATAATCCTATGACTAGGGACCTGAAAAAGGATGTGCTTGTAGACTACTCAGCCCCCACTAGTGTGACTACCATCACAACACTGGTAGTCAAGCACGATCCTAACGACTCTATCAATATGTATTCTCGATATGCTAACATATACACATATTAAGATAGAAATAAACCAAGTAGCTTACTACCATGTATAATATAACTGTGAATATCCTAAGCTTCCATTAAGTAATATACAAGCTAGTATGATACAATAATAGCCTCTGGGGCATATACACTAACAATATTGACCCTTGTATACAATCCACGGGCACAAATAAATATCTCCCCCACCAAGTTCCACCAATAGCGCGAAATGTCTTCATGTGGTGAACACACTTGTAGGTCCTCTCGACATGCAAGGAGAAAACGCTCTTGTGAGATCCTTACGACTCTCAAGAAAAAAACACACTTAGGAGTCCTCATGACCCCTAAGGAGAAATTACACCTACGAGATCCTCACGATTCGTTGGGAGAAACACCTTTATGAGACCCTTACGGCTCATGAAGTCAAAAGCCTTAGTCGACAGGATCCTAACCCTGTTTGCTAATCCACCTTTGTTAGAACCGACAAAGGCAAATGATGATTCGCTCCTGGAAATATCCCAGTTGTAGTGATGCTGATGCCTAAATCGGTAACAAATTCCAATTCCTTTCACGGCAAGTGATGATTCTCTCCTGGCAATATTCCAGTCGCAGCAATACTGATGCTAAGATTGGTATTAGATCTTAAGTCCAGACTCGCAACAAAATCAGCGAGCAAAAAATACATGAAAAAATAGCCGAAATCATTGGGCAACTCGCAATAAAAAGTAGCGAGTAAAAAGGATAATAGACGAAATTATTAGGCACCACGAAAAACAACCGAAATGATTGGGCAATCGCGACCTTCGCGATATAAAAAGCTGAAATAATAGCGCATCGCGGAAAGAAAAAAAATGAAATGAAACTTTTGCCCTACATGCGAGTCCATACTGACCCCTATATACAATCCATGGGCATAAACGAAAAGGGAACCACATTTCCCACCGGGCTGCGTCAAAAGGAAGTCAGATCTCGACGACCACATCTACAGCCTAAAGATCAACAACGGTGATTCTTCTCACTCCAACCGGATGCATACGTGACATCAACAATCGACCTCAGAGTCGCAACGAAGCGAAGCCATGGCAAAGTCCCTAGTTCTAAATCTCGACGGCCACATCTACAGCCTGGAGACCAACAACGGCATTCCTCCTCATTCTAGCAGGATACGGAAGCTACATCACTAATCGGAGCCACGACAAAGTCCCCAGTTCCAAGACTCTACGGTTCACAGACAATCTAGAGTCAACCAATGACCTCCCCGTCGAAGCAATGCTCTGACTCGGAAACAAGTCAACCAATGACCTCCCTGTCGAAGCAATGCTCCGACTCGGAAACAAGTCAACCAATGACCTCCCCGTCGAAGCAATGCTCCGACTCGGAAACAAGTCAACCAATGACCTCCCCGTCACATTGTTTGGAAACAAGTCAACCAATGACCTCCCCGTCGAAGCAATATTCCGACTCGGAAACAAATCAACCAATGACATCCCCGTCGCAGCAATGCTCCGACTCGAAAACAAGTCAACCAATGACATCCCCGTCATAGCAATGCTCCGACTCGGAAACAAGTCAACCAATGACCTCCACGTCGAAGCAATGCTCCGACTCGGAAACAAGTCAGCCAATGACCTCCCCACAGGAACAATGCTCCATCTCGGAAACAAGTCTGCCAATGACTTCCCCGCCGGAACAACGCTCCATTTCGGAAACAAGTCAGCTAATGACCTCCCCGCCGGAACAACGCTCCGTCTCGGAAACAAGTCAACCAATAATCCCTCGATTCGTCTCGATTCGTGGGGGAAAGCCTTAAGCAATGGGGATAAGGACCTGTTTCCTAAGCACCGGGGCCCTGCAAGTCGGTCCAAGATGGGCCATTGCATAGTATTCACGGGCCACACTCTCCAAAGTCGAATCTCGACAAGGAGGGAAACAACCATTTACGAGTCCTCTCGACTTGTAAAGGAGAAAAATTCTCTTGTGAGATCCTTACGATTCTCAAGAGAAAATACACACTTAGGAATCCTCATGATTCTTAAGGAGAAATTACTCCTACGGGATCATCTCGACTCGTAGGGAGAAAAGTCTTTATGAGACCCTCGCGGCTCATGAAGTTGAAAAGTCTTAGGCAGCAGACCTGAACCTGTTTCCTAAGCCATCGCTGCACTACAAGGAGATGAAGATAGACCATCTACAAGACGTATTTGCTAAAGAGATACGACAGTATGACTGCGTATGTGTTTAAATGGAAATGGTGTCTAAAACGTGCTGATTTATGTACGACACCAGTGCTCGCACTTAAAAGAAAATTCCCAAAGGTAAAGTATGAAGCTCCTATACAGATATGGGATTCATGTACGAATATATGATGAAAGGAAAACATTTAGCAGAAAACATTCAACACTCAGTAATAAGGGAAGTACATCGATATAAATATACTACTATACAGGAAAAAGATCACCAAATATGGGATCAGAGATACAGGGGTTAACAAAACAAAACACAAGGTTCTCCAGTTTCCTCTCTGCCCTCTCCACCATGTCGAAGCGACGGTCTTCGCGAGGGGTTGATCCTCACCGATTAGCGCTATGCTCATCAGGAAAAGCAGACATGATAGCCCGCCGGGCTCTTATCTGACTAATAAATGAACCGATCGATCCTTCAGAGCCTGGGTAATTAAGCGTGCCTCATAGAAACACTCAACTTTATCGTCCGCCGTATCAAGAATTGCCGGGATCATCTCTGCCGGATGAGGAGGAATATCGACGAGCACGGATAGAAAGATCATCCGGAGCCAAATGGAGCCCATAGGAAGAGGAGAGCCCCTACGAGTCAGGAGCTCATACATCACCGCGTCACATTGAGCGTCGGTGAGAAGGGGATCTACTAACCGCACAGCAAGGCAAGGAATCATTTCCTCGATAAGCACCTCCCATGGTTGCCGACAAGCGTGAGGGCGCTTGCAGGCCATAGCTCTGGGTTTGTTTGAGTTCTGTTAATAAAAAGAAGGGTTTCTCTTTGAAGAGAAGAAGGAAGGTGTAGCCTCGGGTTATAAAGAGACGCATTCAAAGCTATGCACAAAAAACATCGCGCATGGTGGAGCTATTCCCAAGGTCGGAAAAATGGGGCATGGGAAAAGAAAAGGGTGACTCATGGGAATCAGAGTAGGGAGGCGATACAACCTCATCAGCAAAGCCCCACGTGCATGGCACGTGAGCACCAGCCTAGATCCCTTTGGAAAACTGAAACGGCACCGCACGTGCATAACACGTGAGTGCAGGTGCTAGTACAAGATTAAAATCCCCAGCGGTGCCTCATACGCAAAACACGTGAACACCAACAGCAGTATAACAACACCTCATACAGAATATATGTAAACATAAAAATAAAAGAGGGTAAACATGAAGTTTTGTCATTCATACTCCAAGAACTTATACATGGTGTAAAAAGGAAAGAAAATGTTTACAATGGTAAAACACTTGATCCTGGACATGGATTAAGGAATTCAGAAGCAAGGTCGAGTAAAGTGTTTCTGGCTTTTCTGACCATTCTCGTGTGCATCTTCTCGCGAATACAAGCGTCAGGATTCTCGCTGATATCATCTGCCCTTTGATAAGCAGAGATTATCGTTGTCTGTTGGAAAACTTGATGCAAGATATCAACAAGACTATCTCACCGCCTCTTTGAGATCAAGCTCATCAGATACACTGAGTGTACCTTGTCTTCGGCGTCATCAAGCGCCTCCAGCGGCATGGCTTCATAAAATCCAGGAAGGGCTTCCCAAGTCGCTCCCATGATGATCCTCAACAAAGAATAACGACGGGGGAGTAGTCGACCGTTGTATTCATCGAGGCGACGCATAACCTCAGTGTATTGAGCATCCGTAAACTCCTGGTTTTGACAACGGCCTTGGACCCGAATGTCTTCATAGGAGATAATTTCGTCAAGATCATACAAATAAACGGCCATAGTATCTGAATAGAAAAATCAATAAGAGTTAATAATCAAAGTGATTAAAACAGGGTTTATTATGAAGATCTAAAAAGATTCTCATTTCAACGGACACAGGGGTTTAAATAACCCTTGACATCCTCATAGAGAAAGAAAGTTCTGTTAAAATACTCAACCAATTTGAATTTATGCAAATAAGGCAAAACCCTGTGAAAATGTTCTCGAGACCACCAGGAAATAAAATTCCTAAGGGGCCCTTTTGATTTTCAGAGCGAAGCTCTTCGCTGAGGAATTAGATTCCTTTTATGCAATGGAATTAAATTCCAGAAACCCCATAAGGAGGAAATGAAAAATCAAATGCCATGAATCCTTAAAGGCCAGAGGAGGAATTCCCAAAGCATTAAGAGTTATTACTCAAAGATCATGTCTTTGGATCTCTAAGAGATGGGTTTTAGAAGAGAGTAAAGCTCTCATGATGGATTTAAAATCCAGAATTTTTCTTTAAACGAAAGGGTTTCTCTAATGTTCGAGCTCTTTACCTGGAAAAAGTTTCCTTTTTTAACAGAGTTTAACTTTGGAATTGCAACGACAGAGAACTAAGCTCTGAAGAGGAGAATTAAATTCTCAAAGAAAACAACGAAGGAAGAAGATGAAAGAACAGTGGCTTCCCAAAGGCCAAACCCTTGCATTTATAAGACGTGACAGGGGCGGTTCATCTCCCCATTCCCCTAGGTCATTCGACGGCTATAAAGGTGACAGTGTTGCACTCACGTGCAAGCCACGTGAGAACAACGCTGTGGGTGCATTTGTTCCTTTATGAAAAATAAACAGAAATAAAAAGCAATGGAAAATTCCCCAAATGGAGTATCACATGCCCACACGTGATGCGCCTTAGAGCCAAAATTATAAAGCATTACACTTAACAAATAGGACTGAAGTTGGGCCTCACATGCCACCCGTAAGCATCTATATACAAAGTATATAGGCGCCATCATAAAACAAGTAGCAGACCAGTAGGCGCATCACATGCCAACACATGATGCTCTTCTCTGGGACTGCTGCATATAGACAAACCGGCCTAGTTCCATTGGGTCACGTGCTATACGTGAGGGGTCCTAATATTTTCTGAGCCGATAGAATTAAATTCTATATAAAAGGGATCAAAACCCTAGTTTGGAAATCTTTTCCCCAATCTTTCTGAACAATAAAGATTGTGCTCTGTAAATCAGAGCACCGTTGAATCAAAGATCCAATGGTGATTAAAAATCACCAAGATAAAGAATAAGCTCTGTATGGGAAAATATTTTCCTAATCTTGTTAAAAACAAGAAAATGTCTTCTGTAAAACTGGAATCCCTGGATCAAAGATCCAATGGTGGATAAAATCCCCGAATCAATCAAAAATCTCTCAATAAGAGATTTCCTTGACAAAAAATCAACAAAATTTTCTATGCTATATAAAGGACCTTAGACAGAGAGAGATATAGATATAAAAAGAAGTAACAGAGAGAGAAAACCCCTGATAAGTTATAAAAAAAGAAGAGAATTTAATTCTCTAGAGAGAAGAAGATCTCATCAAAAAAAACCCTAGGTAAGAAGGAACAAAACACAGAGAACATCTTACTTCTTCTTCACCTCCACAAGAGTTTAACTCTTTCAAAATAACTTAGTTCTTCCTCTGGTTGAGATCTGCAGAAGCAGATCTCTACAAAAGTTGAGAATTTAATTCTCATCGGGGAGGTTCTGTTATGTAGATTCAAACCTAGGGGAAAGAACTAAGTTCAAAGAATTTAATTCTTGCAAGACCATATAGGAATTTAATTCCTCTAGTAAAACTAGGGTTTAACACTATATAAGAAGTTAATTCTTATAAAACAATGGGCTTGAAAGTCTCAAAACTCAAGATCTCCATGCTCGTAGAAAGATTAGCACCCTGCATGATAATGGCATATCACGTGCTCCCACATGACCCTCTAAAAGTGTTCAGCACTTTCAAAAGAAAAAGGGTATAATCCCAAAGACAGTTATCATTTTTGGGGCGCCTCACGTGTCCCCACGTGACCCCCTAAAAGTGCTTAGCACTTTCAAAAGAAAAAGGGTATAAACCCAAAGACAGTTGTCATTTTTGGTGTTCCTCACGTGATCCCATGTGACCCCTCATAAAAAAGCTTAGCACCTTCAAAAAGAAAAGAGAATAAACTCAAGGAAACAATGTCTAACTCTGAGGCGCCTCACGTGATGGCCACAAGGATAAAAGTGTTATATAAAGATGGGGAATAAAACCAAGCGAACAACACCACCTTTAAAAGCATCACGTGCGACACGTAAGCACTTTCAAATTCCAGTGTTTAACACTTCCTCAAAGTATCACGTGGGGGCACGTGATCGCAGAAAATATATTAAGGAACCAACTCCAACCTCAAATTGGTTAAGTTCCTTCTGAGATTAAATCTCCAAACAAACCGAGCCTCTATGCTCAGAACTGATAACTCATCAATTTGGAATCTGGTCTAAGGGTACATCTCTCCACACCTCTGATATATGTCATTGTAATCCTTCAACGTCTTCAAAGAGGTGGAGGGTCCCAATAACCAATAACTCTTGGTACACACCCAAACCAATGGGCCAAAATGGCATGGACTATGATCTCCTTAAACCCAATGGACCGTAATGTCCCTAAACTAAACTTTATGGACTATGATGTCCTTAAACATGGACTATGATGTCCTTAAACCCAATGGACTACATCGTCCCTAAACTAAACTCTATGGACTATGATGTCCTTAAACCAGCTATGGACTGTAACGTCCTTAAACTAAAATGATAGGGCCTAATGCTCTTTTATTGGATCTAAATGATCCTAAAACCTTGTTAAGTAGATCTTAGTCTAAAATTAGACTAACATATCCTTAACAAACATTTAAGTTGATCTTAATCTCAAACGAGATTAACGATCCTTAAATCAAACCAAACCCAAATCTACGAAAATACGGATTTGGACTAATCCTCGCCCTACGGGCGACAACATAAATTAGTCTTCATACATAATCCATGGGCAACATAAAACAAAACCAAATACACAGGACATGAAATGAACATCTAGAGAAGGGGAAAGTGGTTATCGCTACGCGGTAACGTAATTAACTGCAGGGGCTTGCGCCTGCAGGGAAGAGCGTCCCCACAATAAATAAAAAACCCTCGTAAACGAGAGGGAATCTGACGAAGTCTGCTACAACGGCCGCATCCATCCAACCTTCGATACACGGTGCCATAAATCAACTTGGTATCTTCAGAGATGTGGACGGATAAATCCAAATAGCGTCTGCCCCCAAATTCAGGCATGATGTCTGTCTTTCCCGGTTTCCGGCGGTAAACACCCGACTAGGTTATTGAAAAGGTGTTTTCAATATGAGACTAAAATGCAAGGTTTATATGTTAGGCTTGAAATTCGGGGTATGAGATATTCCGGCTTTATGATGTCTAAGGATGTTGCAGATTCTAATTATTGTAGTTTTCGTTTTCTTTCTTGCGACCGTAAATGTAATATGTTGTGTATCGCCGGATTCGTTGATATACGTCAACGACAATTGGGATACGCATATTTACTTATGTTGATGACATGTGATGTTATATGTTTATGTGATATATTATATTTGATCGTCGTGTTTGAATAGCCGGAGGGTTTTGCGTGAGATGGGAGTTTTTCATTTTCATTCATGTAAAAACTATATGAAATATTCCTTTATGGGGACACTTCCGGGTTGAGGATGATGTCACCATTGATGTATATTATTTACTTTTCCGCATTAGGATAGACCCAAGGCAGGGAACACAAGTAACCGGATTCTAGAGTCCAGTAGAAGACCATCTCGAGGAGTTGAGTCCGGGTCTCCTAATTCTAGAATTGGTAGGGTTGCTTGCCGCTCTAGTAGGGGCCTAGGGATGTGGGTTTGGCTATTCATCGCGACCGTGGAATCCGTGTTATTTTACTGTCTTAATTTAAAACGCGGAACTCGTAGTATATCCAATATTTCATATCTTGACTGCTGCTGCAATGTTTTGTGATGAGATCGTATAACTGCCTGAGACGAATGCTTTATATTATATATATGATATATAATAAACGTTTATTATGTTTTGCATCCGTGCTAGTCCTGTCCCCACTCTGTCGTTAGTTATCTAACCTAACGGTGCATGACGGGACCCTGTGGCGAATGTGGATGGCATAAGTGTACATTGTATTTTCGTTTTTTCTGTGATGCTTAGGAAACTTAAATGACGGGACTTCATTAATGAGATTAATGAAAAAGAAAGAAACCTAAAGATGTTGTAGAATCCTTTTTCAAAAAGGGTAGCTCTAGTTTTTGCTTTTGCATAGTAGTGTTTCTTGATGAATATCCAGCACCTCATTCGATGAGGAAAGAGCCGAGATCCTTTCACCTGGAGTGACCTCTTTAGCAAAAGCTAGCAGATGCTACAACCTGCTCAGTTTTGTCTTTTGATTGCTTCTCTAGTTCTTGCTTTGCATAGTGGTATTCCTTGATGAATATCCAGCACCTCATTCGATGAATAAAGAACCGAGATCCCTTCACCGGGAGTGACCTCTTTAGTGAAAATAGCAAAAGCCTCAAAAACACTCCTTTTCAAAATTACTTGATTCTACAACGATATCAAGTTCATTACACAAAAGGTTTTCTTTAAAACCTGTCGTAGCACTCCGTCATTTCAAATAAGGACAATTTAGTATTCGTGCTGCGTTTGTTGGCCTTTGTTAAGGCGTAGTGTGCGGTAGCTGATTAGTGCTTATCTGCAACCATATGATGCGATTGGATTAGGGTAGTTGTACGACCTTGTTGGCCTTTGTCAAGGGTCGTGTGGGTGGGTTTAATTCAATCAGAAAATAACGGGTTGAACTTGACTAGCGGCCTATGGTTTGTTGGCCTTTGTCAAGGTCATAGGACGTTAGGGGTGCAGGGTTGCCTAGCATGGCAGAAAGGTTTCGGGAGACATCATCCATGCCATATTAAAATTTTGGTCGTTCTACCTAACCCTAACCCTAGAATCGTATACTAGAAATCCGACGGAATAAAATACAAATACTTTGTAACTAAAAGTGAACAAGGAATACAACCTTTGTAGACTGGTCCTTCACTTCATTAGCTCCGTGTAGTCATCCCTTCGCCGTGATCATGAACTTCCGGACTCTAGAGAGGCTCCACTGAAAAAACGAACATGCTTACTTCGAAGTCTTCGAGGCCGAAGATGATCTACGTCGAGGAGACACTAACCCAAGCTATCTCTTCACTAATTATGAAATTAGTGAAGCAAACACCCTTTACTAAATAGCAAGTAGTAGAGGATGATGAAGTAGGAAGTGGGCTCACTTTAGAATTGATTTTCTCACATTTTTCCTCACATCTCCATTGAAGCTAGAAAGCTTTGAGGAAGAAGAAGAAGAATGAACTCATGATTATTATCCTAAAGGATAATGGCAACCCTAGACGAGTTAGTATCATATACTAACCTTTGTAGAGAGTTAACCATGGCTAGGTTTAATTGATTGGGTTAATAAATATCTAAGGCAAAACAAAAGAGTGGACTTGGTCAATGATAACAACAAGCTTCTACAAGCTTTCATCCATGACAAAATACCACTATTTTGTAATTACCAAAATGAATAAAACCCTAGCAATTAAACCAAGTATGGTGTATGTCATACACACACCTTTGTTGCATGTATCATCAAGTATGACACAAAATAATGTACACTTATATATATCACATATATACACATGCACAAAACTAAGTGAGAAAATAAATCTTAAGTGAGCTAATACTAGTTAATGTAAATTAATATATCAAATATATAATTATACATTAAATCATTAAATTAACTCTTGATTTAATAATTCGGCTATATCATAAATAACCGACTAATATCATATGTAACAACCTATCGAATCAACACTTGATCCGATAACCCGGCTATATCGCATATAACCAACCAAAGTCATAAATCGCGAGAATAGAATATGGTATCTCATATCGTATCAATCTCAGTCCCGCACATATCACATATGTGCTCCTACTCCGTTTCACTTGAGCCAGGAAACTTCTGTGTAGGACTCTAAAGACTCGTCAATACGCCAGCAGTAGGTGATGATCATATCAAACACCCACAAGCCGCAAACGGTCTGCTAAACGTAACGGCCACCCAGATATTGAGCGATCAGAAGATCAACAAGAAAGTTTGCTCACACTCCTACGAATCCAATCAGTAACACTACCGTACAGTCCGGTCTCTTCGTCTGATATGTCGCATATCTCATCTAGGGGTGGTAAACGTCAGACCCCAGTAACTCGATAAGTCGTGCCGATATGAGGATCATAACGGGTCGAGAAACTACTGATAACACTTACCAGTATATCTCTGAAGCAGCCCTGGCCAGGGACTTCCTGTTATAGCCAATCGAGTACAGCGCAACATCAACCCCCAATACCGGGAGAGACGAAACACCTCCTATTGCTCATTGCCTCCATGTGATTCGGGACTGTACCCAAAAGCCACCGCTTTGCACATTCTCTTGAACGTGGTATGGTGGAAATCAAAGCATAGTGGGAATCACACAAGATTCCATGACGATCGCGGGTCTACAGACTAACCTATAACAGTGTCACCAGAGAACTTCCATCCGACGTGAGGTATAATACCATCTGGGTGTTCTCGGCGAGTCCGTCCAGTGTACCCAGTCTCCACTGAGCACATGTATACTATCTCTGATGTCAAACACCAATGGATATTGTCACGACCCAAAGTTCGGCCCGTGACCGGCACTTAACCACGTAACGTCTACAGGCGTAACGCGACTAAGTAAGCCGAAACCCAGAAATCAAAACCATTAAAAGTATTGAGTGTTAAAACATTTAATAGAAACATTTGTTAAAACGTTTAGAAAACCTTGAGTAATTTAGTAAAATTCTTTAAAGTTCAAGTTATTATCTTAAAAATTTTGGCAGCACTTCCTTTGTAAAAACTAGCCCGAAATCGGGTACAAGACAAGATCTGAGTAAAATGATATATAATAAGAATAAAGCATCCCAAACGGGAGCAATCACGCCCAACGGCGGAAACAATCACCACAATGATAATATACGACGTCGTAGCGAAGAATGAGTAAAAATAAGTGAAGACAACATGAAATATAAAACTGCATAGATAAAGTCGGCTCACAACGAGCTCGACACCAGAGTACAAATAATATACATCGTCCTCACAACTGGTCTCTAAGTCAATACATAAATAGTAGATGGAGAGTACTAGATATACAACTGGAAAAATAAACAGATACCGCACAAAAACCCACCTATCGGCAAAAGGGCTCACACGCCATCTGCAGTGGTATCTGTATCAAAAGATGCAAGATAGCAGCCTGCTGCGACTACTCTGAGGGGCAGCCTGCAAACACTGTGGCACAATGGGGGTGAGTTGCCAACTCGTGAATAGTAGATAACATATAAAGGTAATCGCGAGTATGCACGTACTGCGATACTCTAACATGTGCCAACAGATAATATCTATATGATGAGCTAGATGAGCAATAATCATGCAACAAGTGCGATTTAATAACATCTCTATATGATGAGAAGGGTAAGCAATAATCGTGCATAGCATGTGCAATCTAATAATATCTATATAGGATGAGCAGGGTATGCAATAATCGTGCATAGCAAGTGTACTCTATCAAGTACTACAGATACAGGATAAGATGTATAACACTGAATGCTGAGTATGGGAATAAATAGCATCTACACGGAATGTCAACGTGGAAAATAACTGGTGTCCATCAATACACCCAAATCCCAATAACAACTCAGGTGTCGTCACTCTAATCGGCCCTCAAATCCTGTAAATCTCTTAAAATCGTGAGTGCCCAACATCGGCACTCGAAATATCATAAAATAATCGTGTCCAGCATCGATACGCAAATCCTCAAGTATCGGGCTCCGTCAGTCCGGATCGGCCCACGGGCTCCGTCTGCGGAATCGGCCCTCGGCCCCGGCAGTATGTGTCATCCCGTATCATCTCTCAGCTCTGGTCAGTATCCTTCGGATGACCGCCAGGCTCAACCAATCACCGGTAGGTAGTAGTCCCTCCGCCGGGCTCACCGTCTAACAATACGAGTCTTCTTGCCCCGGGGTACCATACCGGTCCACCATGTACCCGCAATCGGTGCCTACCACTCCTCGAATTGGGTATACTCACCCAAGCTCTCTGGAACCGAGAAAACTCATGGTGGACGCACTGAAAATATCATATCAAGAGAAACCGGGTTTTTAAAACAGTGCGTATTTGCTTAAAATCATACCACGGTTCTCAAATCTAGAAATCACATAAATCCAAACTCAATGCGTAAATCCATGCTATGTGTCGTATGACACTAAGAGTAAAAAGGGAAAACCGCTCTTTTAAAAGAATCCAGTTTTGAAAATACCCCATGCGGTCCCTATTTTCTTGAAATCGAATCAATATCATCCATGTATGTAATATATGTATGTATGTAGGTATGGATGTGCAAATGGATATATACGCGAATATAAGTGTAGCACTACTATGAAAATACAGTGTGCATGTGTGCAAGTAGGGATATATCAATATATGTGTGCACTGGTATGAATATACAGTGTGCATGTGCGCAAGTATGAAGATATCAATATATGTGTGCACTGGTATGAATATACAGTGTGCATGTGCGCAAATATGAAGATATCAATATATGTGTGCACTGGTATGAATATACAGTGTGCATGTGCGCAAGTATGAAGATATCAATATATGTGTGCATTGGTATGAATATACAGTGTGCATGTGTGCAAGTATGAAGATATCAATATATGTGTGCACTGGTATGAATATACAGTGTGCATATGCGCACGTATGAAGATATCAATATATGTGTGCACTGGTATGAATATACAGTGTGCATGTGCACAAGTACGAAGATATCAATATATGTATGCACTAATATAATACATATAAACATCTACGACTAAACATCCTATCACGCCCTGACACTTAACGCCATACGGGCGATTTCCCCGTAGATGTTAAATCTACTCACCTGGTCGCGTGCTAAGTGTAGCCGACCACTTGCTTCCCTTTCTTTGCGGCGTCTGACATACCCTCCTTCGAACCTAGAATTTACACAAAGAATCCATATATAAGCAAAATCCTACAAAACGCGATATCGAAATCAAACGAGAAACTCGCGTCGCGAACTAAACGCGTGTGTGTCCGATACGCTGAAACGTGTGTATACGCGTCTTAAACTACCCCGACACGTCGCGACACGCTGGAACACAGAACCCACTCACGTATCACACGTGTCGCGCAAACTAAACGTATTGGAAAAACGATATTACGCTCCATATTTTGACCCAGGTGAAAACTTACAAAATTGCATGTACCACAGAACCTAAATACACAGCAGACTACCCTAGCCAAAACCCTAACCCCTAAGTCCCCTATCTGGCCGCAAATTGCGGCCAGAACGATTAAAACGGCGGCCTGAACAAGGGTAGGGGGTCTCATCCTCTGGGTATGTGATCAAAATCTATCAAATATGCTCCAGTTATCTCAGTTTTTCTCTGAAGTAACCGGGTCTAAAGCAGATCACAGAAAGGCCAACTTTCGCTTAAAAACGTTAAATTTTGCACTAATTGAAACCCTATGGTATTTTAGTGAAATCAGGGGTTAAGATGAGTTTATGTATGCCTAACAACACTTAACTAAGTTAATCTAACCACCAAAATCATCTCTTAACCAAAAGTCCACACAAAACACCATTTCTAGCACTAAATCTCACTTTTAACACTAACCGAAGCTAATTCTACACAAGTTTAACAAGCTAGGAAGTTAGGCTCAGATATTATACCTCACTCTCGACCCTAGGTGCAAGGAAGGAGGGGAAGAAGCTGTGTTGCTGCTGCTGCTTGCTACTGCAGGTGCTGCATGTTGCAGCTGCTGATGCTGGTGCTGATGCTGATGCTGGTGCTGCTGATGCTGGTGCTGCTGTTGACGCTGCTGGAGCTGCTGCTGCTTCTTCTTCTTCTGGTGCTGCTGCTGGTGTTGTGAGTGTGGGTGTGTGTGAGTGAGAGTTGTGAGAAAAATGAGTGGCAAAAGAAAAAGAAATGAGAGCTAAGGCTAGTCAACCCCAACCTCTCTCTCTCTTTTCATTAAATGAAGGCATGGCTCAAGCCATGATGCCATTCTCTTTCTCTCTCCTTCTCGCTCTCAAAGTCAACTAAATTTTAAATCATTTCTCATTTTAAAAAAAGAAAACAATTAACCCAAAACACTAAATTCAAAATTTAAATTAGCTTAAGGAAAATGGGTTAATCCACCATGGTTTCTAATCATGGTCTAACCCCAATTTTAACCCTAGTTTACATGCATATGTGTGTGCAAGCTTAGAAAAATTCTAATAAAATATTCATTAAATTTGATAAGTTATTTGAAAATCGTTTTGGTAAACTTTTTATTAAAAACCATACTTTAGAGTATAATTAGCCACTAATCACATCCTAAGGTGTTACAATCTTCCCCCCTTAAAGAAATTCGTCACCGAATTTAAAAATATATAGCTACGCCTACCTTCAAAGAGATGAGGGAAATTCTTCCGCATCTCGCCCTCGGCTTCCTAAGTGATCTCTTCACCATTCGGGCTGCGCCAGAGCACCTTCACAGATGGCAAGACCTTCGATCGAAGTTTCTTCACCTGCCGGTCCAATATCACGACTGGCTGCTCGGTGAACGAAAGATCGCGCTCAAGTTGAACGGTCTGATGCTGAATCATGTGAGAAGGGTCATGTAGGTATCTGCGAAGTATCGACACGTGGAAAACGGGGTGAACATATGGGAAGTCGGGTGGAAGAGCCAAACGATATGCTACTGCGCCCACACGCTCGAGGATTTCGAAGGGTCCTATGAATCTGGGGCTAAGCTTCCTCTTCCGTCCAAACCTCATCACTCCCTTCATTGGAGAGACCCTCATAAAAACGTGATCGCCAACTGCGAACTCTAATCTGCGGCGGCGTCTGTCAGCATACGATTTCTGCCTGCTCTGAGCTGTCCTCATCCTATCTCGAATCAGCTGTATCTTCTCGGTCGTCTCCTGTACGTTCTGTGGCCCCCAAAATACTGCTCTCACCGAGCTCTGTCCAACAGACGGGCGATCTACATCTCCTCCCATACAAGGCCTCGAAAGGTGCCATCTGAATAGTATCCTGGAAACTATTGTTGTAGGAGAACTCCACCAAGGGTAAATGATGAGCCCAGCTACCTCTAAAGTCTAAAACGCACGCTCGGAGCATGTCCTCGAGAGTCTGAATAGTCCGCTCTGACTGGCCGTCGGTTTGCGGATTAAATGTTGTGCTAAAACTCAAGCGGGTGCCCAAAGACTCCTGAAGCCTCTGCCATAGTCGGCTGGTAAACTGGGTGCCTCGGTCGGACATGATATACGTCGGGACTCCATGAAGTCGTACAATCTCGTCGATGTATATATGGGCGTACTGCGCAAGTCCGAAAGTCATCTTCACCGGTAGGAAGTGAGCCGCTTTCGTCAAACGATCCACGATCACCCAAATGGAGTCATACCCTCGCCTAGTCCTGGGTAGACCCACAATGAAGTCCATCGAAATCTGTTCCCATTTCCACTCCGGAATGGGTAACGGCTGTAGCTCTCCCGCCGGCCTCTGGTGCTCGGCCTTGACTTGCTGATAAGTCAGGCATCTCGACATGAAGTATGTGATGTCCCTCTTCATTCCGTCCCACCAGTAAACATCTCTCATATCATGGTACATCTTGGTGGAACCCGGATGAACACTATACACCGATCGATGTGCCTCCTCAAGAATCTCACGCCACAGTCCCTCAGCATCTGGTACGCACAGTCTAGTCCCAAATCGCAGTATCCCCTGATCATCGATCACAAACTCGGAAAATCGGCCATGTCCAATCTGTGCCATGATCTCTGAACAACGGTCATCACTGTACTGTGCCTCATTGTAACACCTTAGAATGTGTTTTGTAACTAATTATATTTTAATGTGTGGATTTTAATAAAAAGTTTACCAAATTAAGTTTTAAATATTGTATCCTATTTATTGAGTATTTTATTAGAATTTTGTTAGGCACACACACACTTGTGCATGATAACTAAGGTTTAGAGATGGGGTTAGACCATGATTAGCAAGCATGATGGATTAACCCATTCTCTTTAAGTTAATTAATATTGTTAGGTGTTTTGGGTTAAATAGTTTGGTTGTTTTAAAAAAAATGAAAATGAATTTGAAATGGGAATTTAAATATTGGTTGAATGTTGACTTGAGAGAGAGAGAAGCATGGTGCTACATGGCCCAAGCCATGCATCTTTAAATGAAGAAAGAGAAAGAGAATGGGAGGGGGTTTTGTGTGTTCCCTCATTTCTCACTCATTCTCTCATTTCTCTCTCACAAACACACACACACACACACACACACTCAACTGCAGAGAGAAGCAGCAGCAGCAGAGAGAAGCAGCAGCAGCAGAGAGAAGCAGCAGCAACAGCAAAGCATCATCAGCAGCAACTTCTGGAGCAGCAGTAGGAGCTCCAGCAACTGCAGCAGCCATCATCTCCTCCACACACTTCTTCTCTTGCTTCCTTGGGTTCCTTAGGGTATAATTATGAGCTCTTTCCCTAGTTTTCCTAGCTTGTGTGTGGATTAGCTTCGATTAGTGTTAAATTAGCTAGTTTAGTGCTAATTATGATGATTTGTGAGATGTTGTGGCAAATTGATGATTGTGTTAGATAACCCTACCTATTTTAGTGTTAATAGGGTCACTTCAACTGAGAAATAGCCCAGATTACACTAAAATACCATAAGGTTTCTAAACTATGCAATTTGACGTTTTTAAAGCGATATTTGTGACTTCTGAGATCTGCTTTTGACCTGGACCCTACAGGATAAAATTGAGAAGACTGGAGCATGTACACTAGGTCTAGATACCACCACTAGAACACGAGCCACCCATCCCAAAACATGGCCGCAGATTTATTCAATCTGGCCGCAATTTGGGGCCAGGAAGAGGGGTTGGGTGTTGGGGTTTTGTGTAGGGCTCTCTTCTGTGTTGTCTAGGGCTTTGGCATGTCTAGTTTTGTAATATTTTACCTGTAGGAAAATCTGGGACTATATATCGTATTTGATGTTCGTTGTGTTTGCGCGATACGCGCGATACGTGAGAGGGTTCTGTGATCCAGCGTATCGCGGCGTGTCGCGATGGTTTTAGACGCGTACACACACGTTTTAGCGTATCGTGCACACGCGCGTTTAGTTCGCGACGCGAGTTTCTCGTTTTGGTTCGATATCGCGTTTTGCGAGATATTTGGCTTATATATGATTTCCATATCTTATTGGCAGGTTTGCAGGCAGGGACTACGGACACTGCTACGGGGGGGAGCAGATGGTAGGATTCACCTAGCGTGGAGTGTAGGTGAGTAGTTTTAACATCTACAGGGGAATCGCCCGCATGGCGTTATGCGTCTGGGCTAGGATTCAATACCTGTCGCATATTCTACGTCATTGTTAGAATTGCGCCTTTACCATATTTCCTTGATATAGTTATACTGTGACTAGCAGCCGTAGGACACTGCATATATTATTGACGGTTCCTGTTGCACGAGCACGGATTGTATGCTACACACACACCGTCAATAATTGCCATGTCACACACAACCCCTTATAGATTCTATTGCTTAGCACACATGACATCTAGCTTATCGGTATACCTTGCACATATTCTAGTTATACCGGGGGGATATCCTTCATATTTTACTTATACCCAGGAGGGGTATACGACATCAGTTCTTATAGGTAGATACCTATACATTGCTACACCTGTATGTTACACACATATTCAGTTGCAGTTACATATTTACCTTTACTGATGTTACTTAGCTGTACCTTTTTGGGTTTCGCATACATCTGGTTTCAGCTACATATTCTCATTTATATGCTCGCATTTCAGATATATCGTATATGTTTATTCCTGGATTGCGCATTATTGTTTGGATTTTACATGATGTTTTCTGGATTTGGGAACTGCGGGAGTTCATGAAATTATGCATACATTGAAAAACCCGGTTTCCTTGATATGATATTTGCGCATCCACCATGGGTTTTATCGGTGCTGATTATTTATACCCCATGCGAGGAGGCGTAGAGGCCGCATGAGGGTACATGGTGGGGCCCGGAGGTACCCCGGGGCTAGAACGGATCGCTGGATTTGTTAGACGGTGAGCCTGTCAAGGGAACCATACCGTCCGGTGATATTACCTTTTACTCGGCGGTTATCTTGGGGATACCGACCGGAGTCTTGTACGTATGCATACGTGAAAGGCGAGGGTCAGATCTAGGCACTCGTGCTTTCGGGACAGCGTATGATACATACCTATCAGGATTTCTGTGTCGATACTTGGCACATTGTTTTCATGATATTTCTTTTAATACCTTTGTATATATAACAGGGGATTAGCCGTTGTTATATATACCCTTACTCCAATATTAGTTGAATGGGACGCTAATATATGTGTATTGCCCCCATCATATTTATTTCTGCAAATATATATATCTTTAGGATGTTAGAAACTTACTTAAGATTCGACTTGGGATATATGTGATTCATTGAGATTGGATATTGGATACGGAAGAGATTGTTGATTTGTACATTCGAGATATAGGAGGTTACTCGATATTGTACATTGAGGTGATGTGAGACTTATATGATGTGAGAGCCCAACTTGGGGGCTGATTTGAGGATTTGGGATTTGAGTGTCTTGATGGATTGTGACCCTGCCACGATGTCAGGTTTCCGTGGAAATGACATATTCCACCCCATACCTCACACTTACCTATTTTATGCACAGTTTCATATATTGGTAGTACCTGTTAGTGTACCCTTATGATAGTTGCATATCTACTTTCTCATATCCCTATTGCATAGTTATTGCATACTATTATCATGTCATCATCGCTTCACACATTGATTGTACCTACTAGTGTTCTTCCCTTTATTCAGCATTTGCATGATATGTTATTACTATAATTGCATATCTTAGATTCATGCTGTACGTACATTCCTGCGATTACCTGCATATGTTATTTACTATTCACGAGTTGGCAACTCACCCCCGTTGTGCCACAGGTGTTTCAGGTTGTTCCCCTGAGTAGTCGAGGCAGGCTATTCAGCTTTTCAGCTATCATCTTTTGCTACAGATACCGCATCAGCTCACAGTACTATTTTGCTTAGGTGGGTTTTGGTGGTCATCTGTATTTTGTATTGTACATTCGTTGTATCTTGTACTCTCCATCTACTATTATGTTGTTGACTTAGAGACTTGGTGAGGACGTTACTGTATATTATTTATGGGTTTATTGTCTTTTATATACAGTTTTCTCTCTATTGTCTTTATTTCTTCGCTATAGCGTCATATTTTTGTGTTGCATTCATCTTGGCTAGTTTTTACAAAAAGGGGTGTTGTAAAATTTTAAAGAAATAAAGTAGGACTTTTAAAGAATTTGGGTTGCGATTTCAAATGTTTCAAAAACTTATATTATCTTTTCCGTATTTTTATGGTTTAGATTTCTGGGTTTTGGCTTTCTTTTACTGCGCTACGTCTTTAGGCGTTGCGTAGTATTAGGGCCGTCACGGGCCAATATTGGGTCGTGACAAAGTTGGTATCATAGCGCTAGGTTTTACCTTTCGGAGTGTAGGATGACCTTAGTATGATGGAGTAGGTAGTTTAAGCAGAGTAACGTAGTGTGTGTATGTCTGCAGCATACCCACTGTGCGGAATTTTGCATTAAGTGACCTAAGTACAATTTTGCTTGAAATTCCTTCCTTGATGATTCATATCTTAAAAATCCGATTCCTTATTCTCATCGAATCTTATATCTATTTATAGCCTTGCCGCTGATGACTATGGGGACTCAGAGTGATGCAGCGAGGGCCGAGGTCAGAGTTGGCTCGGGTGAGACGAGTACTGACCAGGATGGCACTCTAGTTGCACAGGTGTAGACGCATCAGCCTACGACATATACTATTGATAGACTTTTGGCAGAGATGCAGGACTTCCGCCAGACGATGAGTTCATTGGTTGATGTCGTTCGGGAGCTACGACAGGAGGTTGTCACCCCTGTTACTCAGTTGTCACTTGCGATCAGCATGCAGCAGTCCGTCACCTACATAGCAACCTACATAGCACCACTGGTTGCATCTCCAGTTGATGAGGCGCATATTCCAGAGGCTCAGAGAGTTCCAGGACAGTGGAGGACTCGTACCAGTGTACCGGCCCAGAGACAGAGGTTTGGTCATCGAGACAGATTTCGTGGCCGTCGCGGGAGTAGCAGAGGCTTAGGACGAGGACAGCCGTTCAGCTCTCATCCCCAGGATGGTCAGCAGTCAGCGCGTGGATGTTTTCGATGCGGGAGCCTTCAGCACTTCGTCGGGGATTATTCCTTAGCACCTCGTCATGATCGTTTTCAGAGAGGCCGTGGACGTGGAAGGTTCGCTCAGAGGGCACAGTCTACCAGAGGAGTTCAGCCAGCTGCGGGTAGAGGGCAGACACAGGAGTTTGCTTCTACTCATCGGGACGCGCAGGCGTCCAATGCAGAGTTCTCAGGTATCCTTATTTCGCATGTTCTTTTGATGTATTCGTTTGTTTTTCATGCTTGTACCGTGGTCGGGTAGATTAGTAGTAGTTGTGTTAACCTCTGTCAGCGATTCCTTTGTTGCGCGACACGTATTTTAGTTTTGTGCCAATCGGATAGGAGATAGAGATTCGTCCATCATTTTGATCCTTCTAGAGAGGTTGGAGTTGACGTTCACCTGGGCACGGACTGTTTAATTACGTGCTAGGCTTCTGTGGACTACCGTGAGGAAATAGTCAGGTTTGTCTTCCCAGCAAGTCAGTTCTCGTTGTGCAGGTGGATAGTTGTGCCGCCTCTCACAGCTTGAATTCAGCCTTTTTCCCTAGTCGGCTTCTGAGGAGATGTCATGGATTCTTGGCGTTCATTTGTAATACCGGAGCCACAGTGGGATTGTTGGACCGGGTTCCTTTCGTGCGAGAGTTTTTCCGACGTTGTTCCGGATGAGCCGGCGAAGCTTGGGAGCTAAAGGATCAGCTGCAGAGTTGTGGTTTGGGGAGTTTTGTGCGTCTGAGTGTTTCGCTTTTGGGAGCTCCTATTTCTGTTCGTCAAGGAGAAAGACGGCAGTTCAGGGTTGCGTATCGACCGTTAAGTTGAACCGGCTTACGGTGCGGATAGGTGTCCTTCACCTCGCCGTGACGATTTCTTCGATCAGCTCCAGAGTGCGAGACATTTTCTAACTTTGCTTGGGATCAGGTCATCATGGTTGCGGTTCGGAGTGATGGCATTCCGAAGACTGCCTTATTCGTGCGACGGGCTTTGTGTGTTTTTGTGAGTCGTTGGATTCACTTATGCCCTAGCAGCATTCGTAGATGTGATGAACCGGATTTCTTCAGGCCGTTCCTCGACCAGTTTTTGTTATGTTATATACGACATTCTGGTCTATTTAATGTGTCTTGAGGAACAGGAGTAACACTTGGGAATTGTTATGCAGATACTGGGAGTGCACCAGCAGTTTGCTAAATTCTCGGAGTGTTTCTTCAGACATGTTTTGTGTTGACTCCTAGGTATTATAGTCACGGGAGATGGTTTCGTATGGTTCCGAGGGAGATCGTGGTCGTACAGTTTAGGCCCAGACTTGTGTGCAGGACGGAGGTCCGCAGATTTTTGGGCGTAGCAGGTTCTTACCGCCCTTTCGTGCAGGATTACTATAGCAGTGCTGCACCATCAACTGAATGGACCGGAAGGGATGTTTCTTTTCTGTGGACTGAGGCATGTGTGCGGAGTTTTCGGCAGTTGAAGATTCTGTTAACAACTGCATCAGTTCTTTCTTTGCCTTTGGTTCGGGCGACTTTGTTGTTTAACTGTAATGTTTCTTGAGTGGGCTCGAGTGTGTACTGATGTGATACTACAGAGTCATCGCTTTTGCTTCCCTATATTTGGAGGAAGTACGAGAAGGATATTCCACTCATGATCTGGAGATGGCCGCGGTGGTTTTCCGTTGGAGATTTGGGGACATTACTTGTTTGAGAGTCGTATCAGATTTTCCACGGACTACTAGAGCTTAATGAACATCTTCCTGCAGCGGATTTTGATTGTTGTGTTAGTCTTCTGCAGATTTACAGTTTTTGTGTGATCGTTGAGTATAGCTTAAGTTCGTCTCTACGGAGGGGACAGCTTGCTCATGTCCACGCCCGACCACTTTCCTTAATCGTTTTCGCGAGACACTGCCCGCCGATGCTCGTTCGTTAGTGATACTTGAGCATACTCGGCTGGGTAATGATTCGGAGACCTTGAATTGTGACAATGGTGTGCTAAGTTAGGGACGCGTTTGTGTACCTGATATCATCGGGTAGAGACGTGTAATCCTAGAACATGCACATCTGTCAACTCTCTATATGCATTCAAGTTCCACCAACTTTTAACGTGACTTGTGAGACAGTTACGGGTGGACAGAGATGTAAAGAGAAGTTTCAGGTTTCGTTTCAAAGTGTCTGTCTTGTTGTGTGCTTGGGTCGAGCATCTGAGGCCGGCTGGAGAGTCGCAATCTTTTACCGTTCCGAAGTAGGAGTGGGAGCAGATCTCCACGAATTTCGTTATGGTTTCTACCCAAGTTTGGTCAGGGTGTGACTCCATTCGGATTCTTTTCATCCGGTTATACTCAGTTTGCTCAGTTGTTTTTGTTAAAGTTGTGGGTTGTGTTGTTTGTTGTCGGTAGTGAGGGATCGTCACTCGCCATCGTTAGGGTTCTCCTTCGATAGCTGTTATCAGGAGACACTCCAATTGGCCACCTTTAGGCTTAGGGGTTAGGTCGTGTCGATCACCAGTCTGTTGTATTCTGACTCTGCGTAAGTAGGACCTTGGACCCCAGCTAGTCTAGAGACTTCGGAGATAGTCCAGCTGTGTTAGGTCAGGATGGGAATTGTCCATTGCGAACTGAGGTCTTATGCCGACTGTGTTAGCCATAGACTCGAGTTCGCAGGGACAGATCATGTATTCCTACGGACTTTACGATGAATGACGTGTTGGATTTTGGGAAGCTTGTCCCAGGATTTAGGTCTTTCTGAGATCCTATAAGCGAGTTAGTTTCGTTGCCTTTAAATTGGCACTTCCGCCCAGATTATTGGATTTTCACCCCGTATTCCTTGTGATGATACTCTACAATTACCTTCTTGACCTTTCTCACATGATTTAGCACCAGACCATTTAGCTTAGACGCGATCTTTCGTTCACCAGTAGCCAATTGTGTTAATGGCTCACCAGGTGGAGGAACATCGGTCAAGGGTCTTGCTATCTGTGGAGGGTTTCCTTGGACGTAGCCGTATAGTGAGATAGTCACTTGGGAGGCTGCGAGCGAGATTTGAGGATTTTAATCTTCTCTTTGAAGGTACGCGTATCGGTATATTTTTAAATTCGGGGACGAATTTCTTTTAAGGGGGGAGATTGTAACACCTTAGAATGTGTTTTGTAGCTAATTATATTTTAATGTATGGTTTTTAATAAAAAGTTTACCAAATTAAGTTTTAAATATTTTATCCTATTTATTGAGTATTTTATTAGAATTTTGTTAGGCACACACACACTTGTGCATGATAACTAGGGTTTAGAGATGGGGTTAGACCATGATTAGCAAGCATGATGGATTAACCCATTCTCTTTAAGTTAATTAATATTGTTAGGTGTTTTGGGTTAAATAGTTTGGTTGTTTTAAAAAAAAATGAAAATGAGAAAGAGAAAGAGAATGGGAGGGGGTTTTGTGTGTTCCCTCATTTCTCACTCATTCTCTCATTTCTCTCTCACAAACACACACACTCACCTGCAGAGAGAAGCAGCAGCAACAGAGAGAAGCAGCAGCAACAGAGGCAAGCAGCAGCAACAGCAAAGCAGCATCACCAGCAACTTCTGGAGCAGCAGTAGGAGCTCCAGCAACTGCAGCAGCCATCATCTCCTCCACACACTTCTTCTCTTGCTTCCTTGGGTTCCTTAGGGTATAATTCTGAGCTCTTTCCTTTGTTTTCCTAGCTTGTGTGTGGATTAGCTTCGATTAGTATTAAATTAGCTAGTTTAGTGCTAATTATGATGATTTGTGAGATGTTGTGGCAAATTGATGATTGTGTTAGATAACCCTACCTATTTTAGTGTTAATAGGGTCACTTCAACTGAGAAATAGCCCAGATTACACTAAAATACCATAAGTTTTCTAAATTATGCAATTTGGCGTTTTTAAAGCAATATTTGTGACTTCTGAGATCTGCTTTTGACCCGGACCCTACAGGATAAAATTGAGAAGACTGGAGCATGTACACTAGGTCTAGATACCACCACCAGAACACGAGCCACCCATCCCAAAACATGGCCGCAGATTTATTCAATCTGGCCGCAATTTGCGGCCAGGAAGAGGGGTTGGGTGTTGGGGTTTTGTGTAGGGCTCTCTTCTGTGTTGTCTAGGGCTTTGGCATGTCTAGTTTTGTAATATTTTACCAGTGGGAAAATCTGGGACTATATATCGTATTTGATGTTCGTTGTGTTTGCGCGATACGCGCGATACGTGAGAGGGTTCTGTGATCCAGCGTATCGCGGCGTGTCGGGATGGTTTTAGACGCGTACACACGCGTTTTAGCGTATCGTGCACACGCGCGTTTATTTCGCGACGCGAGTTTCTCGTTTTGGTTCGATATCACGTTTTACGAGATATTTGGCTTATATATGATTTCCATGTCTTATTGGCAGGTTTGCAGGCAGGGACTACGAACACTGCTACGGGGGGGAGCAGATGGTAGGATTCACCTAGCGTGGTGTGTAGGTGAGTAGATTTAACATCTACAGGGGAATCGCCCGCATGGCGTTATGCGTCTGGGCTAGGATTCAATACCTGTCGCATATTCTACGTCATTGTTAGAATTGCGCCTTTACCATATTTCCTTGATATAGTTATACTGTGACTAGCAGCCGTAGGACACTGCATATATTATTGACGGTTCCTGTTGCACGAGCACGAATTGTATGCTACACACACACCGTCAATAATTACCATGTCACACACAACCCCTTATAGATTCTATTGCTTAGCACACATAACATCTAGCTTATCGGTATACCTTGCACATATTCTAGTTATACCGGGGGGATATCCTACATATTTTACTTATACCCAGGAGGGGTATACGACATCAGTTCTTATAGGTAGATACCTATACATTGCTACACCTGTATGTTACACACATATTCAGTTGCAGTTACATATTTACCTTTACTGATGTTACTTAGCTGTACCTTTTTAGGTTTCGCATACATCTGGTTTCAGCTACATATTCTCATTTATATGCTCGCATTTCAGATATATCGTATATGTTTATTCCTGGATTGCGCATTATTGTTTGGATTTTACATGATGTTTTCTGGATTTGGGAACTGCGGGAGTTCATGAAATTATGCATACATTGAAAAACCCGGTTTCCTTGATATGATATTTGCGCATCCACCATGGGTTTTATCGGTGCTGATTATTTATAGCCCATGCGAGGAGGCGTAGAGGCTGCATGAGGGTACATGGTGGGGCCCGGAGGTACCCCCGGGCTAGAACGGATCGCTGGATTTGTTAGACGGTGAGCCTGTCAAGGGAACCATACCGTCCGGTGATATTACCTTTTACTCGGCGGTTATCTTGGGGATACCGACCGGAGTCTTGTACGTATGCATACGTGAAAGGCGAGGGTCAGATCTAGGCACTCGTGCTTTCGGGACAGTGTATGATACATACCTATCAGGATTTCTGTGTCGATGCTTGGCACATTGTTTTCATGATATTTCTTTTAATACCTTTGTATATATAACAGGGGATTAGCCGTTGTTATATATACCCTTACACCAATCTTAGTTGAATGGGACGCTAATATATGTGTATTGCCCCAATCATATTTATTTCTGCAAATATATATATCTTTAGGATGTTAGAAACTTACTTGAGATTCGACTTGGGATATATGTGATTCATTGAGATTGGATATTGGATACGGAAGAGATTGTTGATTTGTACATTCGAGATATAGGAGGTTACTCGATATTGTACATTGAGGTGATGCGAGACTTATATGATGTGAGAGCCCAACTTGGGGGCTGATTTGAGGATTTGAGATTTGAGTGTCTTGATGGATTGTGACCCTGCCACGATGTCAGGTTTCCGTGGAAATGACATATTCCACCCCATACCTCACACTTACCTATTTTATGCACAGTTTCATATATTGGTAGTACCTGTTAGTGTACCCTTATGATAGTTGCATATCTACTTTCTCATATCCCTATTGCATAGTTATTGCATACTATTATCATGGCATCATCGCTTCACACATTGATTGTACCTACTAGTTTACTTCCCTTTACTCAGCATTTGCATGATATGTTATTACTGTAATCGCATATCTTAGATTCATGCTGTACGTGCATTCCTGCGATTACCTGCATATGTTATCTACTATTCACGAGTTGGCAACTCACCCCCGTTGTGCCACAGGTGTTTCAGGTTGTTCCCCTGAGTAGTCGAGGCAGGCTATTCAGCTTTTCAGCTATAATCTTTTGCTACAGATACCGCATCAGCTCACAGTACTATTTTGCTTAGGTGGGTTTTGGTGGTCATCTGTATTTTGTATTGTACATTCGTTGTATCTTGTACTCTCCATCTATTATTATGTTGTTGACTTAGAGACTTGGTGAGGACGTTACTGTATATTATTTATGGGTTTGTTGTCTTTTATATACAGCTTTCTCTCTATTGTCTTTATTTCTTCGCTATAGCGTCATATTTTTGTGTTGCATTCATCTTGGCTAGTTTTTACAAAAAGGGGTGTTGTAAAATTTTAAAGAAATAAAGTAGGACTTTTAAAGAATTTGGGTTGCGATTTCAAATGTTTCAAAAACTTATATTATCTTTTCCGTATTTTTATGGTTTAGATTTCTGGGTTTTGGCTTTCTTTTACTGCGCTACGTCTTTAGGCGTTGCGTAGTATTAGGGCCGTCACGGGCTAATTTTGGGTCGTGACACTCATGTATACGGTCAAGCAACTGTAGGCGTGCACGAACATGCGCAAGCTGTCCCCCAATCGGCGTGAACTCGAACTGCACTCGGCTGTCGCATAAAATCTGCCAATCTGCCGAAGACTGCCTCTGCACTGCGCTCAAACAAGATAGACTACCCCCGGGCCTCCTGCTCAAAGCATCCTCTACTATATTCGCCTTGCCTGGGTGATACAAGATCTCGCAATCGTAGTCCTTTACTAGTTCCATCCAACGACGCTGTCTGAGATTCAGGTCCCGCTGCTGAAAAATATACATTAAGCTCTTGTGATCAGTGAATATCTGACACGACTCGCCGTATTGGTAATGTCGCCAGATCTTGAGTGCAAAGACCACTGCAGCTATCTACAAATCGTGAGTGGGGTAGTTCTGTTCATGTTTCTTCAACTGTCGTGAAGCCTAAGTGATCACCCTGTCATGCTGCATCAATACGCACCCTAGCCCCACTCGAGAAGCGTCACAATAGACCATAAATCCGCCTGATCCTGAAGGCAATGCTAACACCGGCGCCGTAGTCAAACAAGTCCGTAGCTGCTGAAAGCTATGCTCGCACTCCTCCGTCCAATCGAAAGGAAATCCCTTCCGGGTCAACCCGGTCAAAGGTGCAGCAATACTGGAGAAGTCCTGCACAAATCGCCTGCAGTAGCCGGCCAGTCCTAAAAAGCTGCGGATCTCCGTAACTGATGCGGGTCTGGGCCAACTCTGAACGGCCACGATCTTCCTCGGGTCCACACATATACCATCTCGTGTAATCACGTGACCCAACAAGTCTACGCTGTCAAACCAGAATGCGCACTTGGAGAATTTTGCGAATAGCTGGTGCTCCCTCAAAGTCTGCATGTGATCCGCAGGTGCTGCTCGTGCTCCTCTTGGCTCGGGGAATACAACAAAATATCGTCAATGAATACGATGATGAACAAATCAAGATACGGCCGGAAAATACGGTTCATCAAGTCCATAAATGCTGCTGGGGCGTTGGTGAGTCCGAACGACATCACCAAAAACTCATAATGGCCGTAACGCGTGCGGAAAGCTGTCTTCAGAATATCCTTCTGTCGAACCCACAACTGATGGTATCCTGATCGCAAGTCGATCCTCGAAAAATATCCTGCACCCTGAAGCTGGTCGAACAAGTCATCGATGCGTGGCAAAGGATATCTGTTCCGCACGGTAACCCTGTTCAGCTGGTGGTAGTGGATACACAGACGTAAAATGTTGTCCTTCTTCTTGACAAACAGGACCGGAGCACCCCAAGGAGACACACTGGGTCGAATAAGTCCCTTATTCAGCAAATCTTGCAACCGACTCTTCAACTCACTAAGCTCCGCCGGGGCCATCCGATAAGGCGGTAGAGAAATAGGCCCCGTGCTGGGAATCAAGTCAATACAGAAAGCAATATCGTGCTCAGGCGGTAGCCTAGGAAGCTCGTCAGGGAAAACATCAAGGAACTCACGAACAATCGGAACCTGGTCCAATGGAACATTTGTAGCTCTAGTATCACAAACATAGGCTAGGAATACCTGACATCCCTTCCTCAACAGCTGTCCAGCGCGAAAAGAAGAAATCAAACTATGAGGGGTGGCACAACAGTCCCCCTGCACAACAAAAGCCGACTTGCCGGGAAAACAAAATCTAACTGTCTTCTCGCGGCAGTCCACAGACGCATAGCACGTGGCTAACCAATCCATGCCCAAAAGAACGTCGAAGTCCAACATCTCAAGAAGGATCAAGTCGGTAGGCAACTCTCTCGCGCCAATACGGACAACAAAGGATCGGAATACGTGCCTAGCAACAAACGACTCTCCCACAGGAGTGGTCACAACAAGCGGCTGATCAAGCAAACCAGACTCTCTACCCAAACTCGGCACGAAGTGTGTGGAAACGTACGAGTGCGTGGATCCAGGATCAAACAACACGTGTGCGTCAACAGAACATACTGATAGGGTACCTGAGACCACCGCATTGGATGCCTACGCGTCCTGATGCGTCAACGCGAAAATCCGTGCTTGTCCTCTACCTGCAACTGGCTGTACTCTGCCGGTAGCTGGCTGTCCTCTGCCTCGGCCACCTCGTCCTCTAGGAACAAACCCTCCGTGACCATGGCCTCTCTGTGCATGTGTCTGACGCGGAGCAACGGTAGGTACAATAGGCAACGCCCTCTGGGGTGGAGAAGGTGGAAGTGTGACATGTGGTACTGCTGCCTCCCTCTGGCGTATCTCGGTACAATCTCTGACGCGGTGACGGGGACTACCACACCCAAAGCATCCACGTGACAACTGCTGACCCTCCTTGGGATAAGACCTAAACATCTGACCTTGCCCCGAGTCTCTGCCACCTGTACGACATCTATCACGGCGTCCGAATGGAGGTCTTTGTGCTGCTGTATCAGTACGAACCCTCTTCAGCTCTGGAACTACCGATGTCTCTGCCAGGCGCTCCTCGACTAATAGGGCTGCGTCTACAGCTGCTGCATAAGTCTCGCAATGCTGCGCGCTGATCGCTAGGAACAGTGGGGTAAGTAAGCCTCGAACAAATCTCTTGACTCGCATCTCCTCAGTAGCCACTAGGTATGGGGCATAAACAGATAGCTCGGTGAATAGTACATCATACTCTGCCACTGTCATCTCTACCGTCTGGCGTAAGGGCTCGAATCTGTGCGCTCGGGCATCCCTGACACTCTGGGGAAGGAAACGGGCTAGAAACACCGTCACAAAATCGGTCCAGGTCATAGGAGGAAGACCTGCTGCTCTGCCTTTCTCGACCGATTCACACCATTTCTGTGCAAGACCTTCTAGAAGAAAGCTCGCGAACTCTACCCATCTCGCATCTGAGCATCTGAGTGAACGACATATCCGGGCCATCCTATCAATGAAAGACTGTGGGTCCTCGGCTGCATCGGTGCCTATGAAGACCGGAGGCTTCAGCTTCATGAACTCTGATAGCGATACTGTGATGACCTCTGTAGATGCAGGGGCAACTTCCTGTACTGTAGGTACCATCGCGGTCCCCGTAACGGGTGGAACTACCTCTGGTCGCTGCGCTCGAAGTGTCTCAACTAGCGACCCTATCATCTGGCGCATCTCCTGCATACCGGCCCCTAGTATAGCGATCTGATCTGTCGTATGAGGAACAGTCTGCTCTGGTACAACTGGTGTACTACCCGGGTCAGTCCTCGTCTCGGACGAGTAAACTCGAATCTCGGCTCTCGCGGCCGCTCTCTGCACCCTAAGAGTCTTTGGCGGCATAATGGCTGAAAAGAAGGTAGGATTCGATAAGGATACGGAAATCAAATCACAAGAATGTATACAATCATGAAAGAATTCTAATCAATAAGTCCTAAGGTAGTTTAGGCGGAGTACCGTGTCGTGAGTATGCCGCGGAACATACCAACGCTACGCCACTCTGCTTCAGCTACCTACTCCATCATACCAGGGTCATCCTACACTCCGAAGGTAAAACCTACGCTCTGATACCAACTTTGTCACGACCCAAAGTCCGGCCCGTGACCGGCACTTAACCACGTAACGTCTACAGGCGTAACGCGACTGAGTAAGCCGAAACCCAAAAATCAAAACCATTAAAAGTATTGTGTGTTAAAACATTTAATAGAAACATTTGTTAAAACGTTTAGAAAACCTTGAGTAATTTAGTAAAATTCTTTAAAGTTCAAGTTATTATCTTAAAAATTTTGGCAGCACTTCCTTTGTAAAAACTAGCCCGAAATCGAGTACAAGACAAGATCTGAGTAAAATGATATAAAATATGAATAAAGCATCCCAAACGGGAGCAATCACGCCCAACGGCGGAAACAATCACCACAGTGATAATATACGACGCCGTAGCGAAGAATGAGTAAAAATAAGTGAAGACAACATGAAATATAAAACTGCATAGATAAAGTCGGCTCACAACGAGCTCGACACCAGAGTAGAAATAATATACATCGTCCTCACAACTGGTCTCCAAGTCAATACATAAATAGTATATGGAGAGTACTAGATACAATGGTGTATACAACTGGAAAAATAAACAGATACCGCACAAAAACCCACCTATCGGCAAAAGGGCTCATGTGCCAACTGCAGTGGTATCTGAATCAAAAGATGCAAGAAAGCAGCCTGCCGCGACTACTCTGAGGGGAAACTTGCAAACACTATAGCACAACGGGGGTGAGTTGCCAACTCATGAATAGTAGATAACATATAAAGGTAATCACGAGTATGCACGTACTGCGATACTCTAACATGTGCCAACAGATAATATCTATATGATGAGCTAGATGAGCAATAATCATGCAACAAGTGCGATTTAATAACATCTCTATATGATGAGCAAGGTATGCAATAATCGTGCATAGCATGTGCAATCTAATAACATCTATATAGGATGAGCAGGGTATGCAATAATCGTGCATATCAAGTGTACTCTATCAAGTACTACAGATACAGGATGAGATGTATAATACTGAATGCTGAGTATGGGAATAAATAGCATCTACATGGAATGTCAACGTGGAAAATAACTGGTGTCCATCAATACACCCACATCCTAATAACAACTCAGGCGCCGTCACTCTAATCGGCCCTCAAATCCTGTAAATCTCATAAAATCGTGAGTGCCCAACATCGACACTCGAAATATCATAAAATAATCGTGTCCAGCATTGACAAGCAAATCCTCAAGTATCGGGCTCCGTCAGTCCGGATCGGCCCACGGGCTCCGTCTGCGGAATCGGCCCTCGGCCCCGGCAGTACGTGTCGTCCCGTATCCATCTCTCAGCTTTGGTCAGTATCCTCCGGATGACCGCCAGGCTCAACCAATCACCGGTAGGTAGTAGTCCCTCCGCCGGGCTCACCGTCTAACAATACGAGTCTTCTTACCCCGGGGTAACATACCGAGTCCACCATGTACCTGAAATCGGTGCCTACCACTCCTCGAATCGAGTATACTCACACAAGCTCTCTGGAACCGAGAAAACTCATGGTGGACGTGATCAGTCGAAAATATTGCATTTTTAACACGGCAATTTCCCTACCATTTGCACTCATCTAGAGGTGTTCGGTATTAATATTGCACATATTAGCAAAACAGCTGTAAAATACCAAATAACTTGTGTTTTATATTAAAACCATCATTTTGAGGGAAATAGAGTGTTTATCATGGCATCGCATAATCTTTGTGTAGCGCAACACTTGTCTCGAGAATCTGTGCAGGAAATTCCAGGAAAGGAGCAAAAACAGTTAAAAGTGCTGAGAAAAATATGCCAAGTCCAAGACTTGAGATCTGGCAGAAATATAGAAAGCAAAATGAGATTCAACACATCAGAAAAGTTCTACAAGGCCAGCATAAATCCACCACAGAAATTACATGCATAGAGGACACTATTGGGCCGCGGATCCGCGGCTTGTTAATGACATCAGCGCTGCAAAATTCTCACATGTGCTTCTTTATAACGGCTAAGCTTCCAGAAGACTCCAGAAACACCACGTGGCTTCATCCAGAAGGCTCGGCCTAACAACCTAGCTCTAGAATATTCCCTCCAACTAACTTCTTCTAGAAGCCTCTCTCTAACAAAATTTTGGAGGGAAATTTGAAATTTGAATTCTAGATCTAAGGTTGAGATGCTTATAAAAGGAAACCTAGATCTTGGGTTTTGGGTTGTTCATTAACCAATCTTCATCTCTCCCACAAGTTGAGTGACACAACTTGTAACCCTAACCCTAATTCAAATCCAAAGCCAAATTCAAGAACACCGAGTACCAATTCAAGCGAGAAGCCTTCAACCTTTTAGGAGCGAAGCCGATCTTCATCCGAGCAAGTGGTCCAAGGAGATCTGCGACTCACGAAGACGAGCGAAGCCAAATCGAAGATCGAGTTCTTTTCTCATTGTAGATCTTGAGAGAATTGTAACAAAATTGTTGATAAATAAAAGGTGAAATTCTTTATCTTGCTTTCTTTACATTCTTACATCATGATTAGATCTCAATTTGTGATTGTGTTCTTTGATATGATGTTTGAGTAAAACTCCGCTCGTGAAGAGGTCGAAAGAATCAATAGATGATGATGATTAGATCTTGAAACGATTCTTAATTCCTATAAGTTTTGTAAACTTTAGTAAATTGAAGAATCAGCAACCTAGTTTCGAGAGATGCTTTCTTGATTGTGTTCGCTCTTAATTAGTGTTCCACGATCGATTCTTGAATTTACTAGAGGCTAGTTTTTGAATGAGATTCATCGAAAGGACAAAGGATGAGATGAAGAAACCCTAGTTTCTTCGAAAGATCCTTAAACCTCGATTAATCATCATCGATCTAGTATCGAATCATTAATGGATAAGAAAACGTAATCACTAGATTTCATCACGTCTATAGATTCGATCGATTCCTACGAGCCTCACTTCGATTCTTGATTATTGGATTGGAAATCATCAATTCTTGATTCTTGATTTTAATGTTTTCTTAGATTTAGATCTAATTAATTCTTGAACTTCAACTTTAAAATCTTGAATTGAATTGTCTTTTTTCTCTTTTCTTTAATTTTCAATTCATCTAATTCAAATTCGAACGGATCTCACTTTCCCTGTGGACGATCCGCACTCGCTAACTCGCTACATCCGACACCGTTATTGATTGCGGTCAAAATATTTTTGGTTGTTATTTCTATACATTTTCTACATACACACTGAGAATTCGTATCAATCAAATGGCGCCGTTGCCGGGGGTGTGCGCTCATTCGTTTGTTTTTGAAATTTGAGTTGAAAAAATTTATTCCATCAATATTTTTAGATCTAAATTCGCACAAACACTAAACGTGTTGTTGTGATTTGTTGCGAGGAAATCTGGAATCTGTGAAGCAAGTGAATTTTTTTTCAGAATATTCCAGAGAGCTCAGGAAATGAACATGAGCTGCTACAAGAATTTTTGTGCAGTGATCTTCTGAAATGACCGCGTTTCCGCGGCAATAGCAAGCTCCCGCGGCGTGTTGGCTTCATCTCTGCACGAAACTTCTCTAGTATTTTCTTGACTTTCTTATCTCCTTCTTTGTCTGCTCCAATAACAATTTGCTGCAGGTTTCTTTGCAAAATTCGCAGCGCCGCAAAAAGCAATAAAAATTGTGCGTGTTTTGATTCTTGGTTGTTTGCAAATTAATACGGAATTTAAGGGGCACGGCCAAATCCAGATTAGGTGGGGATTTCATTACCTTTCTTAAGCCCCGAAAATCACAAACTTGCATCCGCATTACACTCATTAACTAAAAAATATCTAGACATGACTCTAAGGACCGTCGCGCTCACTTAGGATAGAAGAAGGTCGTGGGTAATTCATTGCTTATCCGCGTTTCTTTTGTGGTGTCTAAGGCAAGTGTGTCTAAGGCAAGTGGTTACTTAATGAGGCCCACTACTTACGTAGTGTAGAACCTCCCACTTACCTGGCACTTACCTGGCCACAGGAGGAACAAAGAGGCAGTGGGGGATTGATCATGCGACTTGTCTTTTGGCAGTTAGGAGCGGTCTAGAGCATTGACCTAGTTGACCACTAGACTTAGGGTTGCTTGTTGCATTTGTTGTGATTTGCATCATTTTTTCAAAAATCCGTATATTTTTCAAAACAAACACCAATCACATCATTTTCTCTAATTATATTAACGCTGCCACTTGTACTAAACCCTTTAGTGCAAGATAGGCTGGACACGGGATTCTAGTGCCCGTTTAGTCCGCGTTCCCCCGATCGACTCCGAAGTCGGTATTTCTACGTCTACTTCTACTTTACCCACCACCACACCCACTTCGATGGATGCTTCTCCATCGAACTTCTTTACCACTAATCTGCCGCCGTCCGCAGGTGCGCAGAATCCACTCCGCATCTCTCTCCAAGAGAGGTGCTATCTTATACGAGGTCCTTTTTCGACCTGTCTCTCCATTCCACCTGCCAACGGGGACAATTTTGAAATAAAACCCTAATACATCAACCTTCTACCCAAATATCGCGGTCTCGAGTCTGAAGACGCATATGTCTTTATCACCAAATTTGAAAATGTATGCGCTATGATGGGTACTTCACAACTTTCTGTGGATGCTATGCGTCTTCGTCTTCTCCTATTCACCTTGTGCAATATAGCCGAGAAGTGGCTGTATAACACTACCGCACATTCCATTTCAAACTGGAAAGAATTCTTAAAAGCATTCCTAAAGAAATTCTACCCCAATCATAAGACAGCTCGAGTCCGTAGCGAAATAAACCAATTCACCCAGCTTCCAAATGAACCATTTTCAAAATGTCTTGACCGCTTTAAGGATCTGTTAGTTCAATGTCCACATCACGGAATCCCCAGATGGGATCTGTGCAGAATCATATATGAGGGCATTAATCCTAACACAAAACAGACCCTTGAATCCATGTGTCAAGGCAACTTCATGACCAAAGAAGATGGGGAAGCTTGGAAATTTCTAGAAGATTTCGCTGAAAAATTTTTACAGTGGGAGGGTGTGAGTCAATCATCTAGGGGTGGCAATAACCAATCAGAAGTTTCCATAGGAGTTAGAGCTGACATTTCAGCTATACACAAGAAACTCGAGACTATGGAAAACAAATTTTTAGCCGCCGCCCTAAATCAATTGTCATTCTCCAAAATTGTATGTGGATGTTGTTCTGATCCTTCTCATTTGACGGAAGAATGTCCACTAAATTCTCCGTTTCAAGGTCATGAGCATATCAATTCTGCTTTCCAACAACGACCTAGGAACGATCCATTTTCTTCCACATATAATCAGGGTTGGAGGAATCACCCTAACTTTGCTTGGAACCAATCACAATCTCAAAACACGGTTCCAACCCAGAACAACTTCCAAAGGGTCCCTCCACCACAACAGCAACCACTCCAATTGAGTCAGCACCCCTTCTAAGCACAAAACTTCCAAAATCTGGTCAACACACCTGCACCAAATAATCCATTGCAGTTGACCGGGACTAATGAATCCTCTTCATTCATGAACTTGCTTTGGACAATAAAGTCTTCCGTCGATAAAATCGAGAAAAACTCTGCGTCCCAAAGCGAGACTATAAAATCGATGGAAGAAGAAATTGCACGATTAAAAGCTGAAATGAGTGCAAGAGAGAAAGGGAAACTTCCAGCTCAACTTTTGCCCAATCTTAGCTATTCACATCATGTGAATGCAATCACGTTGAGATCTGGAAGAGTGCTTGACAATCATGTTGGGAAAGAGATTGATGATACTGAAAAATCTATCAATGATACCCCGGCTGAGACTTTTCCTTCCACTTCTACTTCTAATTCTGACCCCAGTTCGTCTACCCCACCATTTTCTTCCGAGCCTATTCTCCGTTTTCCCCAAGGCTCGACACCTCAGCCCAGCTCGTCTAGTCCACCGAAAACGATCCCCACTCCTATTCTTAGATCGTTTCCACCCACACGATTTTCTCCAATGTTGGACCCCGACCTTATTGCTCAAGCTCCTTACCCGAATCGGTTAAGGGGAAACACACTGAGTCCACAAATGGAGAAGTTCACTGAAATCTTGAAATAGGTTAACATCAACATCCCTCTTCTAGATGCAATCCAACAAGTCCCCGCTTATGCAAAAACTCTTAAGGACTTGTGCACTAGAAAGAGAAGACCCAAGTGCCCAAGAAGATCTTCATGGCAAAGACAGTAGACACGGCTTTCCCCCAACAATTAACGAGGAAACGTAAGGATCCTGGCTATCCTACTATTTCCATTTCTATCGGGGAAAAACACATCAACCGTGCTCTACTTGAGCTTGGCGCAAGTGTTAACCTGCTTCCTTTCTCAGTCTATGAGCAGTTAGGGATCGGAGTGTTAAAGCCCTCGAGCATAACTCTCCAGATGGCTGACCGATCAAGCACCAAACCTAGGGGTGAACTGGAGGATGTGTTAATAAAAATCGGGGAATTTGTATTCCCTGTGGATTTTATTGTAATTGATACACAGCCTGTAGCGAACCCACAGAATCAAATTCCGGTGATTTTAGGTCTCCCCTTTTTGGCCATTTCCAACGCTATCATCAACTGTCGTAACGGTTCTATGACCCTATCCTTCGGGAATAGGTCAATTGAGCTGAACATTTACAAGTTGGGAAGTGTACCCTCCGAACCTACTGCTCAGGTCTGTCCTGTCGAATTAATGGATGTCGACAGCAGCGAAATTGACGATCCTCATGATACTGATCTTGACTCTTTTCATATGTTGTTGTTTGACCCAACTATGTATCATACACATACGGACTCTTCCACCGAGTTGTCCGGGTAAATAACTAACACTGATTATGAAATGTTTTTGGAGTCTGAAGATCACCCCACGCTTTGTGATGACATTATTCGTCGGGGTATTGATGAAACTTTTGAGGAGATCTTCGCTGATGAACTCGCATTTTTGAAAAGCACGGGTGTGTTGGCTTTCCTAGCACCTTATGAGAGTATTGGAGGCATCACATACCACAAAGATCAAGTTTTTGTGGTGCTAAGTAAACATACAAAGGATCTTGTCCTAGAAAATTAGGCATTCAAAAATTTACAAGCGATAAGGATAGGGATTCGAAACTACAACCTTTGTAGCTCCCTTTCGCTTGACTCTTTGGCCTCTTGAGTGATGGAGGAAGGTCCTTCTTGAAATCCTCTTGCGTCAACGACGATCCACCCGGAGCTCCTACTCCAAGCTTGCAACTTCACCTTTCCGGAGAAGAGATGAAGATAACACTCTACACAAATGGGCTAAACTTGTATAGAATGAGGTTGTCGATTTTATTCTCACTTCAAGAACCTTTCTTGATCAATATTTTGCTCTCTTGAAGAGGACAAGAGAGCTAAGGAGGAAGAAGAAGCAACAAGGAGGATGATGGCTAACCTCCTTCAAGAAGACAAGAAAACATTCTTCTTGAAGGAGAGAATGATGCTCCTTGGAAAAGAGAAGAATAAACACATTTCTATGTTTATGCCTCCCATGCCATACCATGGTTAAGACATGAAGCTCCTATTGCACCGTAGTCAAAACATGTTAGGAAAACTAATCAAGGGTTAAAAGGTGGGTAAGTAAAGTGGGTGAAGAAACATTCCAATATTTAACCCTTTATCTTTTCCTTTTGTTTTACCATAAGTGCAATAACAATTCATATTAAAACCATGGTGTAAGTCTAGCATTGCCATCATATTCCATGTATAAGCAACCATGAAAGATGATGCATGTATGTATGTGTGCATGCACATCATATGTGCATGAAACTACAAACAAGAAATCATACATGCATGCATACATCTATCATGCACAAGTAAAGGTTTCAAGTGAGAAAACTAATGGTCAAATGATAAATCAACACTTGATTTATCAACCCGGCCATATCACATATGACCCCACCAAAAGCCAGCTGCCCGATCAATATACGGTATCCCATACGCGCATTTTAATCGGGTCCATGCACATATCACATACGCGCACCACAACGTTTCGCCTGGACCAGGTAACTCCTTTGTGGGACTCTAAGACTCGTCAATACGCCGGCAGTGGGTGATGATCATATCAAGCACCCCCAGGCCGCAAGCGGTCAGCTAAACGTAACGGCCACCCGGATATTGATCGATCAGAGGAAAACAAGCGAACCTGCCACCACTCCGTCGAGCCAACCGGCAACACTATCGTACAGTCCGGTCTCTTCTTCAGATATGTCGCATATCAAGTCTAGGGGTGGTAAGCGTCAGACCCCAATAACTGATAAGTCGTGCAGATGTGAGGCTCATAACGGGTCAAGAAACTACTGGTAACACTTACCAGCAAATCTCTGAATCAGCCCTGGCCAGGGACTTCCCTGTTATGGCCAATCAAGCACAGCGTAACATCAACCCCCAATACCGGGAGAGACGAAACCCCTCCTATCGCTCATTGCCTCCATGTGACTCGGGACTGTACCCAAAGACCACCGTTTTGCACGCCCTCAAGGGCGTGGTAAGGTGGAGATCAAAGCACAGTGGGAGTCACACAAGACTCTATGACGATCTCGGGTCTACAGACTAACCTGTACAAGTGTCACCTGAGAACTGCCATCTGACGTGAGGTATAATACCATCTGGGAGTTCTCGGCGAGTCCGTCCAGTGTACCCAGTCTCCACTGAGCACCCGTATACCATCTCTGATGTCAAACACCAATGGATATGGGATCATCCATCGCCCATCTCATGGGTCGAGAAGCGTATACGCTAGTCTACACTGGTATATCGATGCCCCGTCTCGATACACCCACGACTAGGGACCTTAAAGGATGTACTTATGGACTACCACGTCCCCACTAGTATGATCTACATCATAGTCCAGGTAGTCAAGTACACATCCTATGGGCTTTACCAACATGTAACTATAAGACAGTTTAAAGAGACAAGTATACATGTTAAGATAAAGAGAAACCAGATAGCATACTATCATATCGAGCAAGAAAGTCATCTCTATATACGACCAAGCATCCAATAATATACATCATATGTACAATACTGGCCTCTAGGGCATACATACAACTAACAATCTCCCACTTGCACTAGGGCCAGCTGCTATAGTATCGCATACCAAGCATCCCAAAGAGTCTCTCAAACTGTATCTGGGGAATAGCCTTCGTGAGTGGATCCGCTGTGTTATTCTTCGTGTCAACTCTCCTGACCTCGATCTCCCGGCGATCAACTATCTCCCGGATCAGGTGATACCGCCTCAGAATATGCCTGGATCGCTGATGGGACCTGGGTTCCTTGGCCAAAGCCACCGCTCCATTGTTATCGCAATACAAGGGTATTAGATTCTCAATGGACGGAACCACTCCAAGTTCAGCAATGAACTTCTTGATCCAGACAGCCTCTTTGGCAGCATCGTTGGCAGCGATGTATTCAGCCTCCATCGTCGAGTCTGCCACGGTTTCCTGCTTGGAACTCTTCCAGCTAACCGCCCCTCCGTAAAGGGTAAAGACAAATCCCGACTGCGACTTAGAGTCGTCCTTATCACTCTGGAAGCTCGAATCGGTAAAGGACTCCACTTGGAGTTCTCCGTTACCATACACCAAGAACATATCTCTAGTCCTTCGCAAGTACTTGAGAATGCTCTTCACAGCTGTCCAGTGACTCTCTCCAGGATCAGCTTGATACCTGCTCACTATACTTAGTGAGTATGCTACATCGGGTCTGGTACATAGCATCGCATACATGATAGAGCCTACTGCCGAAGCATAGGGTATCCCTTGCATGCGAGCTCTCTCCAAATCAGTCTTGGGAGACATCTCTTTGGACAGAGTGACTCCAGAGATCGTGGGCAAGTTCCCACGCTTGGAATCTTCCATACTAAACCTCTTTAGTATGGTGTCAATGTACCTGGATTGGGACAATCCCAATATCCTTTTGGATCTATCTCTATAGATCCTCATTCCCAATATGCAGGAGGCATCACCAAGATCTTTCATTGAGAATCTTTGTGATAAGAAGAGCTTGACCGATTGCAGCATAGGAATATCATTTCCTATCAAGAGTATGTCGTCCACGTACAATACGAGGAAGACAACCTTACTCTCTGCCACCTTCTTGTAAATACAAGGTTCATCTGGGTTTTTGACGAAATCAAACTCTTTGATAACGACGTCAAAGCAGATGTTCCAACTCCGCGATGCTTGCTTTAATCCATAAATGGATTTAAGCAGCTTGCACACCTTCCCGCTGCTCCCACTGTCTACGAAGCCCTCTGGCTGAGTCATGTACACGCACTCTTCCAAATCACCATTTAGAAAGGCGGTATTAACATCCATTTGCCAGATTTCGTAATCATGATAAGCAGCGATGGCAAGCATGATCCGGATGGATTTAAGCATAGCCACTGGAGAAAAGGTCTCGTCATAGTCCACACCTGGTCTTTGACGAAAACCCTTTGCTACAAGTCTAGCTTTGAAAGTCTCCACTTTCCCATCTACACCAAGTTTCTTCTTGAAGATCCACTTGCTCCCAATGGGTTTTACCCCTTCAGGAGCAACTTCCAAAGTCCATACTTTGTTGGTGTACATGGATTCCATCTCGGACCGCATAGCATCCAGCCATTTCACTGAGTCCCCACTCGTGATGGCCTGCTCGAAGCTAGTTGGGTCATCATCCTCCATGATGCAATCCTCGCTCCCACCATCCATGAGAAAACCGTAGTATCTCTCAGGTGGGTGAGGAACCCTACTAGATCGGCGGAGTGGCTGAGGTTCGTCGGGAGCTACTGAATCCTCTGGTTCAACCAAATCTTCTGTTGTAGTCTGTATTGCTGGAACCTCTTCCAGTTCTACCTCCTTGCCACTAATCTCCTTTTCAAGAAATTCCTTTTCTAAAAAGGTGGCATGTCGAGAAACAAACACCTTTTGTTCCTCGGTGTGGTAGAAGATATACCCGCGTGAATGTTTGGGATATCCAATAAACTTACACAGAATGGACCTTGCCGCGAGTTTGTCCGGATTTTGCGTTTTTACATATGCCGGACAACCCCATATCTTAACATAATTAAGACATGGTCTCTTTCCTTTCCATATCTCATATGGAGTGGTTGGCACGGTTTTGGAGGGAACCATATTCAATAGGTCTGCAGCTGTTTCCAGTGCATGCCCCCATAAGGAAATAGGTAACTCAGCTGTGCTCATCATAGAGCGCACCATATCTAATAGGGTGCGGTTCCTCCGTTCTGATACACCGTTGTGCTGTGGTGTATATGGAGGAGTCAGCTGAGAGAGAATCCCATTCTCTTTTAGGAAGTCCAGGAATTCATTGCTCAAGTATTCTCCTCCTCGATCAGATCGAAGGATTTTAATACTTTTTCCGGTTTGGTTCTCAACTTCTTGTTTATATTCTCTAAATTTCTCAAAAGCTTCTGATTTGTGTTTCATCAGGAACACATATCCGAATCTAAAGAGATCGTCAGTGAATGTAATGAAGTATGAAGAACCATTCCTGGCATGTGTAGACATGGGACCACATACATCACTATGTATCAGTCCCAAGAGTTCGGTAACTCTTTCTCCGTGTCCCGTAAACGGAGTTTTGGTCATCTTGCCTTTGAGACATGACTGGCAAGTGTCATAAGATGAAAGTTCAAACGGATTTAAATATCCATCTTTATGCAACTTAGCTAGTCGTGTCGCATTGATGTGACCTAGTCTACAATGCCACAAGAAGGATTCGTTGAGTTCGGAACTCTTCCTCTTGTGTGTGTTTGTTATACTCAGAACTGTTGATTGATTTAGAACATAAATGCCATTGCACAATGTGCCTGATCCAACCAACTTTTGGTTACGGAAAATGTTCATAACATTGTCCTGTACTACAAAATTATATCCCTCTTTACTTAATAAAGAAACCGATATAATGTTGCATATCAGGTTCGGCATGTAATAGCATTCGTTCAGAACCAATGTATTACCGGTTGATAATTCAAGGTGATATTCCCCGACAGTCTTAGCTGCAACAATTGCACCATTTCCAACTCTAATGTCTTTATCACCTTCTCCGAGTTCTCTACCTTTTCTAAGCCCATGTAACTGATTACATATATGGGATCCTGACCCGGTATCTAATACCCAGGACGTAGAGCAAATGGAGAAACAGTTCTCAGTAACGAACACACCCGAAGAAAATGCATCAAAATGTACTTTCTTCAATCGGGTGGCATGAGAATCCTGGTATTCCCCTATATCCTGTTCATTCCTATAACTCTTATAAGAAAGAACGGAACCAACGTTCCCCAGCACAGTATAACATGCGGGTTTGGTCAATACATCCATATTATTATCTTGATTAGGGCATGAAATGGTCGCTACCTGGAGAGAGAGAGAAGAAAACACTTAGCGTGCGCTCTTGCAAGATCAGATTGGTTATTTTATCTAATCAGGATGGCTCCCACTGCTTTTTATCAAATCTTCCTTCAAACCCTAAAAGGAAAGACTAGCCGGGATTAATTACACACTACAAGTTCGCCAATCTTTCAGCCAGGCCAGTGTCGGTACTTTGAGGGAGGTCCCCCGTGCTTTCGCACGAACCTAATTAATGTAAACCTCATTTTCCCAGAGGCGTAACCTCATTAACACCTTTCTAGACACCTACTTGATCGGCTAATTGCAATGTGCAAAACTCTCCCAGGAGTAACTCTTACTCGCAGTGGGTATCGGGATCCAACTATCTCATAGAAGGTATGCAATCTCATTGCAAATTTCAACACTTGAAATTCCCGATAATGTTTTTCCCCTAGCGTCCTATGACCTTGACGCAAGCCAACAAACCATAGTGCGCTAGTCAAGTTCAACCCGTCATTTCCTGATTGAATTAAACCCACCCGCACGACCCTTGACGCAGGCCAACAAAGTCGCACGACTACCCTAATCCAATCTGCATCATATGCATAAGCAGATAAATAATAGTTAGCTACCGCACACCACGCCTTGACGCAGGCCAACAAACGTAGCACGAATACTAACTACTACTTATCTGAAATGACGGAGGGATACGCAGGTTTTTCTGAAAACCTATTGCGTAATGAACTTGATATCGTTGTAGAATCAAATGAAGTTCAGAAATGGAGTGATTTTGAGGACTTTCCAGTTTTGCTAAAGGGGTCACTCCCGGTGAAGGGATCGTCGGCCCTTTCCTCATCGAATGAGGTGCGGGATATATCACATATATCACTGTGCAAAGCAAAAACTCTTAAAAGCAATAAAAAAACAAACCGAGTGTGTAGCATCTGCCAGTTGTTGCTAAAGGAGTCACTCCCGGTGAAGGGATCTCGGTCCTTTCCTTATCGAATAAGGTGCAGGATATATCACATATACCGCTGTGCAAAGCAAAAACTGTAGCTACCTGTTTTATTTTGAAATTCGATTCCACAACATCTTTAGGTTTCTTTTCTTTCATTAATCACATTAATGAAGTCCCATCAATTAAGTCACCTAAACATCACAGATAGATATGACGTACACTTATGCCATCCGCATTCGCCTCGATGTCCCCTCGTGCACCGTTAGGTTAGGTAACTAACGACAGAGCAGGGCAGGGCTAGCGCGGGTGTAAAACATAAGTAACGTCTATATAATATATCATATATACTATATACTGTATCTATCACAGAACATCACATGATCACATCACAGATATCGCAGCAGAAGAATCATATGAAATATTGGATATACTAGGACGTCCGTGTTTTCAATACGAGCCAGTACAAAACACGGATTCCACGGTCGTGATGAATAGCCAAACCCACACCCCTAGACCCCTACGAGAGCGGCAAGCAACCCTACCAATTCTAGAGTTAGGAGACCCGGACTCGACTCCTCGAGTTGGTCTCCCACTGGACTCCAGAACCCGGCTACTTGTGCCCTCCTCCTTGGGTCTATCCTAGTGCGGAAAAGTAAATAATATACATAAGGTGGCATCTTCCGCAACATGGAAGTGCCCCAAATAAAAGAATATTACATACAAGTTTTTACATGAATGAAAATGAAAAACACTCATCTCACATAAAACCCCCCGGCTATTCAAACACGACGATCCAATATAACATACCCAGCAACACATAACATCACATGTCATCAACGTAAGCAAGTATGCATACCCCAATTGTCGTTGACGTATAGCAACGAAACCGGCGATATCGCCATACTACACTTACGGTCACAGAAAAGAAAGTGTAAAACTACAACAGTTGGAATCCGCAATCTCTTTAGACATCACATGCCTAATCAAATGAATTACTTAGACATCGCATGCCTAACAATTATAAACCCCGCATTTTAGTCTCATTATCGAAAACACTTTCCAATATCAAGTCGGGCAATTCAACAAGATTCCCGAAAATCTGATCGAATGCTCGTCGTAAACCTTAGTAGGCGGCCGCACCCCCGATACCGTCGACAAAGTGCACCAAGGCGGAACACCGCTACCGGGAGCACCCGAACGGATGCTTTCGGCGGCGGGGTTCTCCTACAGTCACTTGGTCGGGGCTATGGAGTGAGGCTGTCTATTAAGTTTACCCGGCGAGTATCCGCGTACACTACGTGATTGCGACGGACTTTTGATCACATCAAAATTCCGTGGCAACCGATCAAGTGAGACTAAATTGCTATGTTTACAACATTCATTCGGTTATCTCATAACAACTTGTGAATTCCAATTATTGTATCACATCACAGATAAATATGAGGTATTAAAGTTTTTGAGCGAATGGTCAAATACCCAAAATTCCCTAAAGCTCAACACTTGAGCGGAGTTCAAAAATTCCGGAGTGTGGCACAGTAGCAGCGGTCCAGCCGTAGAAGGGTCAAGCCAACGCCTCACATGTGGCACGCCGTACTGCCCCAAACCCGAAGGTTCAAAGGGCAGTTCAAGACGGTCACATAATCGAGTTAAGGTTTGTTGTCTTCTAGAGGGTCCACTACAAAACTTGCACATATATCCGAAAGACGTAAACCCCGTGAAGAGTGAGTAAATGATACCCGTCCAAATACTTCAATACATTGTAATTATCCGGATGAACAAGAAGTTAAAATTCCGATCGAATTAACGGGTCCAAAAACATCAACAGAATTTAGTGCAGTCATTTTCAGAATAACAATACCCAAAAACAGTGCTGAAGCAGTGAGACAGGTTACTGTGCAAAGCTGACGTCATGAATCAACAGTGCAGCCGCGGAAGCGCGGCCTAAGGAGGGATATGCCGCGCTTCCGCGCTCCATATTACTGTTCATGGTGCCAAATTTTACAGTAACTGTTATTTTAGCCTGCTTAATATTTTGCATATTTTTATTTCTGAAAACGAACAGTTTTAAACAAAAATCCAGAGAACGCCCCAAAATCCCGTATTTCGGTTCGATCGGAGTTTTTACTTCGCAAGAGTAACACCTAATGTTCCAGGTCGGCTCTGATACCAATGTTGGCTTTCCTAGGACCTTATGAGAGTATTAGAGGCATCACATACCACAAAGATCAAGTTTTTGTGGTGCTAAGTAAACATACAAAGGATCTTGTCCTAGAAAATTAGGCATTCAAAAATTTACAAGCGATAAGGATAGGGATTCGAAACTACAACCTTTGTAGCTCCCTTTCGCTTGACTCTTTGGCCTCTTGAGTGATGGAGGAAGGTCCTTCTTGAAATCCTCTTGCGTCAACGACGATCCACCCGGAGCTCCTACTCCAAGCTTGCAACTTCACCTTTCCGGAGAAGAGATGAAGATAACACTCTACACAAATGGGCTAAACTTGTATAGAATGAGGTTGTGGATTTTATTCTCACTTCAAGAACCTTTCTTGATCAATATTTTGCTCTCTTGAAGAGAACAAGAGAGCTAAGGAGGAAGAAGAAGCAACAAGGAGGATGATGGCTAACCTCCTTCAAGAAGACAAGAAAACATTCTTCTTGAAGGAGAGAATGATGCTCCTTGGAAAAGAGAAGAATAAACACATTTCTATGTTTATGCCTCCCATGCCATACCATGGTTAAGACATGAAGCTCCTATTGCACCGTAGTCAAAACATGTTAGGAAAACTAATCAAGGGTTAAAAGGTGGGTAAGTAAAGTGGGTGAAGAAACATTCAAATATTTAACCCTTTATCTTTTCCTTTTGTTTTACCATAAGTGCAATAACAATTCATATTAAAACCATGGTGTAAGTCTAGCATTGCCATCATATTCCATGTATAAGCAACCATGAAAGATGATGCATGTATGTATGTGTGCATGCACATCATATGTGCATGAAACTACAAACAAGAAATCATACATGCATGCATACATTTATCATGCACAAGTAAAGGTTTCAAGTGAGAAAACTAATGGTCAAATGATAAATCAACACTTGATTTATCAACCCGGCCATATCACATATGACCCCACCAAAAGCCAGCTGCCCGATCAATATACGGTATCCCATACGCGCATTTTAATCGGGTCCATGCACATATCACATACGCGCACCACAACGTTTCGCCTGGACCAGGTAACTCCTTTGTGGGACTCTTAGACTCGTCAATACGCCGGCAGTGGGTGATGATCATATCAAGCACCCCCAGGCCGCAAGCGGTCAGCTAAACGTAACGGCCACCCGGGTATTGATCGATCAGAGGAAAACTTGCGAACCTGCCACCACTCCGTCGAGCCAACCGGCAACACTACCGTACAGTCCAGTCTCTTCGTCAGATATGTCGCATATCAAGTCTAGGGGTGGTAAGCGTCAGACCCCAATAACTGATAAGTCGTGCAGATGTGAGGCTCATAACGGGTCGAGAAACTACTGGTAACACTTACCAGCAAATCTCTGAATCAGCCCTGGCCAGGGACTTCCCTGTTATGGCCAATCAAGCACAGCGCAACATCAACCCCCAATACCGGGAGAGACGAAACCCCTCCTATCGCTCATTGCCTCCATGTGACTCGGGACTGTACCCAAAGACCACCGTTTTGCATGCCCTCAAGGGCGTGGTAAGGTGGAGATCAAAGCACAGTGGGAGTCACACAAGACTCTATGACGATCTCGGGTCTACAGACTAACCTGTACAAGTGTCACCTGAGAACTGCCATCTGACGTGAGGTATAATACCATCTGGGAGTTCTCGGCGAGTCCGTCCAGTGTACCCAGTCTCCACTGAGCAGCCGTATACCATCTCTGATGTCAAACACCAATGGATATGGGATCATCCATCGCCCATCTCATGGGTCGAGAAGCGTATACGCTAGTCTACACTGGTATATCGATGCCCCGTCTCGATACACCCACGACTAGGGACCTTGAAGGATGTACTTATGGACTACCACGTCCCCACTAGTATGATCTACATCAAAGTCCAGGTAGTCAAGTACACATCCTAAGGGCTTTACCAACATGTAACTATAAGACAGTTTAAAGAGACAAGTATACATGTTAAGATAAAGAGTAACCAGATAGCATACTATCATATCGAGCAAGAAAGTCATCTCTATATACGACCAAGCATCCAATAATATACATCATATGTACAATACTGGCCTCTAGGGCATACATACAACTAACAGGGTGTTGAGATGAATCCACCTCAATACAATGAAATTGAACCTCCACCCCTTCTTTTGGACTGTAAAAAGAATGCGAGTAATCCATCACAACCACTGAGTCGTCTCTCCAAAACGAGACGCAAACACATTCTATTCCACCACTTACCCTTTCCCCACTTCTTCTTCCACCAACTGATGCACTACATTGATAACATTTTCGAATGGTTGGTGTTAACTTTCGGTCTTTGCAAAGCTTGGCATCGACCAATGATTTTTGACCCCCTCATGTGATTTTCAAAGCTTAATATTGTTTAACTCAAGTTTAGGGGGGTATAATCTGGCTCCTGTAAAGAAATTTTTTACACAAAATTGTGAGCCAAAAATAAGTTTGGTGGAGGATTTTCACTTATATATTTTGCCCCCATTAATAAATTTCCTCCCAAGCTTACAGGTTTTTCGAGATTTAGCAGATGGCAACAGTGAGGACACTGTTGAAAACAAGTTTGGGGGAGGTTTGTGCTTATTTTCGCATCATTTGCATATCACTTTGCATAAGAACAAAATATTTTAAAACCTATAAAAATTTAAAAAATTTCAAAATATAAAATAAAATTTTTGTACATAAATAAGATAATAAAAGATTTGATAGTGAAAAATTACATCCAAAAGATTAGAGAAAAATTTAAGAAAATCAAGAAAATTAGAAGTTTTCTTAAACGAACTAGTAATAAGTAGTTATGAGCCGTTGTCCCAAGGGTTAGTAAGATGAAGGAAGTCACTAATCTGAGGATAAAAATAAGTTTGAAAAATGGTTCCTATTCTGGAAGCCAAACATTTGAACGTTGATACCCTGCTATTCGCACTTACACACGTCTTGAAGCTCGGGATAGTAGAGGATACCTTGAAATGCACTTGTCTAAAAGCCAAAGTATGAAGGAAATAAAAAAATATGAATAAAATATAAAATGGTGAGAAAAATGAACACTGGTTTTGTTATCGCCAAGGAAGCAATAAAAAAATATCGCGAGGGTGCTTCTTCACCTAGTGCCTTAGACCAACTGGTCTGGGAGTCACTGCTAAGCCTTAGGTGGTGCAAGACGAGGAAATACACCTAATAAGCAAGCACATGAGTAATCGGTCGGTTAGTACCTCAAGAAGTATTAACGGTCGCATGAAAGTGTGTGAGCAAATTCATCTAAATATTCATAAAATTAAAAAGTACTGAGGCAGATGGACAAGAGTATGATAGCTTGAATTGAATTCTCCGGGTGTAAGGATGTATATTACACACACGTAGGTTGATATGGTCGATGTTTGGAAGAAAGATATGAATGAAGAATAAAGACGAAGTTTTTTTGAGGGATGATGTGATTTCTAACATCTTTTCATGACTATTAAGATAGGTGTCACGCCCCGCTTCCCAAAATACGGAATACGAGGGGTAGACAAGGCCAGCCATGCTCCTACGGTCAAGGAAATGTCCTGCCGTAGTCACACTTCGGCTTCTAGTTTTTCATGATAAACAGTAAATGATGTGCAGGTAATGAGAAATGCAGTAACTGAGTGAAACAATGTAAAGAACTGACCTGAGGAGAACAAACGGGATATAACTCTGGATATCAAGTCGAGGTGTCTGTGATATACGTCTAGTCCTGGTCCAGGCTAAATCTTCTCCTCACACTGAGCATGCATACTCAGGTCGTCAGAGCGACACAATAGCAATATAATATATATAAGATCAAGTGACAGTTCTCAGTGGTAATAGATATGTATAATAGTAAATCAATGACAACATGAATATGAATGTGCAGTAATCAATGCAGCGGAACAGTAAAAGCAGTAGAACGATATGTCACGTATGTCAACACAGTAAGTAAGATATCTCAATGCCAGTATCCCTATCAGTCTCTAAGTCTCACTGTACAAGTCACTAAGCCTATCGTCAGTTCAAGTGTGAGAGTCAACCACTCGCGAGTGTCCTCCACCCAAGGGTAGAACCCAAGGGCAAGGGACCACGGGCCCAACATGTATATCACGGTGATAATCACATACCCTGTAAATCTCCATATATCTCCCTAAATATATAAGCCGGCATGAGACTCCCGAGATTCTGTTGAACTCATACTCAAACTACCCCACACCCCGTGGTCTACATCAAACGCTAACCATAACCGTAAATACTAATCGATCCGTGACAAGTCTGCACGAGAACTGGAGACAGGACCTCCATCAAGCACGTCCCGACTAATACCTAAGATAAATGGCAGTGTCTGGTGCCTTATCTGTGACACCCGTGCAAGCGCTTCCATAAGTGTCCCATACCACTTATAGTCACACGTACATGCATCCCACAGACGTCGACAATGTAATAGAATAATAGGGTCACTGATTGTGTACAAGTACGTATCACTTTCACTTATTCACGGATACACGAACACTGACGTACTTACCACAACCATCACTAAAATCTAACACTGGGTAAATGCACGATATCACTAGGTTATCACTACAATGATATGGGTATGATATGATACGTAAACAGTATATGAAGCATGATTAAGGTGTCATAAAAAATAGTATTCTATCACTTGCACGATTTATCATGAAACGTACGTGTACAGTTTAGCGAAACGATAAACAGGTAATAATTAGTATGTTCAGTTATCTATCCATCTAATTTAGTTTCATGCCAATCGGGTTCCAGGATCACTAATTATAGCCATTTCATTTTAAACGTTCACGGCTGGAAATCCGGTTTCAGAATCAGAAATCCGTTTCGTAACGCATTTTAATCCCAGTTTGGATCAGATTTTAGCAACGCTACAGTTGGATGAAATCTAGGGTTTTCTGTAAGCTTTTCAACGCGATAGACGGATCTTGGATCGCGTCTGTACGTCAGGAGATATACATTATTCAATACCAATATGTCAGTTCTGATTCTGTTGGGACTGTTGTGCGTCCCGATCTTTTAAATACAGATGAAATAGTAAATGATGACGGAACAGGATGAAACCACTTGTGTTGTCTAGCTAACAGATTCACCTATAATATACAGAAGAGTTCCGCAACCTACGAGTTTAGGAAACAGGGGGGTGTTCATTACGGAAAAGCAAGCAACAACTGGAGTCGCTCTGGACTGCAGTCCAAAGTCGCACTCCGATCCAAATATTATCACAGTTCAAGTACATGAATATCTGGAAACTAGCATAGGGTTAATGTTTGTCGAGTTGGCTTCGATTTGAGCCCTCGAACACACCATTCCAGTCTGTATGTAATTTATGGAGAATTTAACGGTTTTCAGGTACAATAAAATTCCAGTTTTACGAGTAACCTTGGGGGTAGTCGTATTAGTCGTTAACGGTTAAATTATCCAACGAAATTCACACATAAGGTCCACAGCCATACGGGCCAAACAATAACATTTAGTTCCGTCAAGTTTAATGATAATTTCCTATGAGAACACACATCGAACAGTTACGTTGTAATATTTAACATAAGGTAAAACATGGGTTATATATACGATTATAATTTGTAAATTAATAATAAGTAGCATGTAGCAAGTGGGGACTTGCCTGGAGACGTTGGGGCACACGGTAGCGGCAACGACACACGTACGGCACGGCAATGACACACGCGCGAGCGACGACGTTAAGATTTGGCCTCGGCTTGAACTGGGTGGCACATGCTCGGTTGATAGAAGAGTGAAAGGAAAGAATTAGAGTTGTAGAGAGAGATTGAGAGGAGCAGAGAGAGGGAGTGAAAGAGAGAGCCAGAGAGACAGAGGTAGAGAGTTAGAGGGAGAGAATTAGAGTTAGAGAGAGAAACAGAGAGTGAAACAGAGAACAGAGAAAGAAAGAGTACTGAGGAAGACATAAAGAGAGAGAGAAATTGAGAGAGAGAGAGAGGAATAGAGTGAGAAGAAGAGAGATTGAGGTCTGAGAAAGAGAGAATGGGATGATGTTGGCGACGGTGGTGATTGAACGGGGGTGCAGGCGAGGATCGGCTCGGGTGTTCGGTGGTGATTGAACGGGGGTGCAGGCGAAGGCGCTCGGGGAGGCAGTGGAGGAAGAGAGGAGGAGGAGGGAAGGAAGGGCTCGACGGTGGTGGTGTCGGGTTCAGATGAGAAGGAAGCGAGGGCGTGCGCGGTGGTGGCGGAGCTCGTCGGCGAGGGGTGTGAACTGGGAGTCTTCGAGAGAAGAGAAGTGTGGGTTGAGCGAGACTGGAAGTGAGCAGGGAGGGGGTGGAGAGGCGAGGAGGGGTCGCGCTTGTGGAGCTTGCGAGGCGCGCGGTCGTGGCGACAGGCACGGAGACGTGGCCGTCGTGAGGAAACTCGGGGACGTGGGTGAAGGAGAAAAGAGCGGGAGAAGTTGCGAGAGTGAAGGTTAAGGGAAAGGCGATGGGAGTGAGGGAGAGAGGAATGGAGACGAGGCGAGCGTCATGGGTAACGCTCGCGAGCGCTAGCGTGGGCGTGGGTCACGGCGGAGGGAACGGATCGCGAGCGGGAGTCGCGGGAAACTAGCCGTTGGAGAAGATGAGAAGGCGGGTCGGGTTTGGGGAAGCGGGTGAGATGGAAAAGAGTGGGCCGGGCCTGAGAATTTTAAAAGAAAACAACAAAATAAATAAGATGAGGGGGCCGGGCTTGGTTGGGCTGCTAGGCTAAAAATAAAATAAATGAATTATAGGGAATTGATTTGAATGGAAAAGAAACGGGCTGGGAAAGTTTGGGCCAGAGGGAGAATGAAATTTGGTTAAAAGGAAAAATTAGGGTTTAGAAGAAATAGAATTTAAATAAATCAAATAAAATTCAAAAATAACAACTATACAGATATTGGTATAAAAAGGGCTGGGTATTACATCATACCACCCTTACAAAAATTTTGTCCTCGAAATTTAAAATAAACGATAGGTTATACGAACATAAATAAAAGCTATTAGATTGCACACTAACACAAGAGATTTATTAGCAATACGTAGACGAAGAAATTTGAAAATTTATATATAAGTAAGAACAACATACGAAAGGTAGGTCTAATTAGGTATAAAGCAAGAATAACTATAAGAGCAACTACGAGTATACGAGAATATAGGTATCAATAACGAACAATAATAATCAAAGTGTGTTCGATAAAAGTCGAATCCCATATATGTGCACATCTAAGTCTATCAAAAGTAAGCAGTAAAATAAGTCTAAGGCTCAACCATCTAACATAGTAATCATAGGCACACTACTCGAAAAGAAAGTAACGACAATAAAGTAGTGAAAGATTTGTCGGTAGTTTAAAACATTTTAGGATATTGTATCGATCAAATAGTTTCAAAATAAATTAGAAAACCCATATCGTGAAAATAAGAAACATGGGATAAAATAGGCGCGGTGTAAGCTCGTGCTACTGAAAGTGAGAATAATAATAGTATACTTAAAATACATAGAACGGAGTAATCAATAACAATGACTCTTTGATAAATACAAAATACTGAAAACTAAATTTTTGAATAACAGTGTCCATAAATATAGTTAGGGTAACAGGAAAAACACAAAGGAGTATAGGTCTAGCTAGGGTAATGATTACAAAGAAGTGTGGCTCATACAGAAGGTCGGTGTATGGCGGCCTTAGGCTGAAGATCAAGGAGGCTGGAATCGGGTCAGCACAGAAAGTAATGGTGAGCAACAATAGGACTACAAGGTAAAAGTATGGGGGAGACTAACGATCGGTAAATCCTATGAATCAAGAATTTGAAAAGTTAATGAACTCGGTAATTCATAAGAAAGGTCCTCCTCCCAGAAGGATCTCAAACAGGGTACAGACGAAGGATGAATGGTGGCTCATTCCAAGTATCAGGGTGCGGTACTTTCTAATCGAAACGAGGGTGAAAACTATACAATGAGTAGGGGTGGACAGTCAGGGATCTCAGCAGAAAAATAAATGGATATGGGCAATAAACAAGCATCAAGCGAACCAATATTCAAAAGGTTTATGAATTCAGAAGATTTATTTCATTCGAGGAAATTTGAAACAGGGCATTCCCAAAAAACGAAAAGTGGCCCTAAATTGTACACATTTTATTTGGCCAGAAAGACAACATCAAAAGAAATTCCGTCAGTCGCGGTTGTGGAGATTCAGTAGGTTGCGGTAGGCTCGCGCACTCAGGTAGAGGCGTCCATTTCCATAGCGCCTCGCGGCCATCGCCATTGGAAGTTCTTCCACAGCAGGCTCTTGTCCATCTGGTCCTTCTTCCTCGGCTGGATCTTCTTCATCAAGATCTGATTCCATGGGATTCTCTTCTATGGGATTTTCCTCCGCTGGATTTCCTTCTATCGGGTCTTCCTCGGGATCTTCCTCTATCGGGTTCTCTTCAGGATCTTCTTCCTCTTCGTCGGGATCGCCTATCATGTTAAACTCTGGGGCGACTGCTCCTTCGTCCTCTGGATCGTGGTTTCCGAAATCGACTTGGGGACCGTTGATCTCATCGTCAGAACTCATCAGCGTGCGGTCTAAGGAAACGCATGACTGTGCATGCTCGTCTAGATGTGGCGCTGCTCCGGGGTGGGCCATGGCCTGAAAAGAAAGTGTCATGATTAGACAACGGAACACATCAAGAAAATAGTTAAGTGTACGATGTATAGAAAGATATGCGGTGGTAGGAATTGAAAAATATCAGGATAAAAATGCTGTGATAATGAATAATATAAATAAGGAGGAAACGAGAGAATAATACATATATTACGATTCAAAGTTTTATTGCATTCAATCAAAAGTTCAGCGGATACAAGATTTCAAACGGAAAGAAATATTCATAAAAAGATGACAACATTATTACTGAAAGTAGATAACATGAAAAATCCTTCTTCGACTACTATAACGTTGCATTCTCGTCGCGTGAGTTGAATCCTGCGTTAGGTCCGCCTTATCCTCGAAGTTCGAACTACACGATAATCCTCACTTGGCAGAAGTGGGGAGTGTGGACGAGTTTCCTCCTTGTAGTTCTTTCCTTTCTGGGCAACCGTCGATGAGATGTTCGCTGGATCCACAAATCAGACATTTCCCTTGGGCGCGGCGACAATCCCTCTGAAGATGTCCTGGTCTCTTACAGTACCCACAACATGGGATCTTCTGCTGCTTCTGCCGCGGATAAACAAATTGGCGCTTCATCTTCCTCTCTTTTCCTCGTCTAACGGGGATCCCTTTTGATTTGAGACTCCCGCTGGTGCCTGATTCACCTGTCTTCTCAGTCCTTCAGCCAACAAGTCGTTTGTTCGCTCCTGGGCTTCCTTTAGACCTTGCAGTACACTCAGAATCTCAATGGTCTGATTCTGGGGAGCGGATATAGACGAAGAGTCGTTGAAAGACATGATCCTGAGACAACAATTTTGAGAATGATATAAGTCACAAGCTAAACGAATCAAAATATAATATGGATAGGACAAAGATTCAAGAATATCAGAGGTGATGAATTTATTACAAGTGGGGAATCAACTGTATGACTTTAAGTCACTTGAATAGAGTACGGTAGTGCAATTGCAACCACGTAACCTTACCAAGTCGTCCGAAACTCTAGCGAATGGATAGCTGAACACACGATGTGAATATGAATCAAGGATATCAAGTTTACAATCTAGACTGAGGGATGTCTTAGACTGTCAAGCTCTACACGGAAACTGCAATCCCAATCGAAGAAAAACCTGGCTTTGATACCAACTAAACCATGTCACACCCCGCTTCCCAAAATACGGAATACGAGGGGTAGACAAGACCAGCCATGCTCCTACGGTCAAGGAAATGTCCTGCCGTAGTCACACTTCGGCTTCTAGTTTTTCATGGTAAATAGTAAATGATGTGCAGGTAATGAGAAATGCAGTAACTGAGTGAAACAATGTAAAGAACTGACCTGAGGAGAACAAACGGGATATAACTCTGGATAGCAAGTCGAGGTGTCTGTGATATACGTCTAGTCCTGGTCCAGGCTAAATCTTCTCCTCACACTGAGCATGCATACTCAGGTCGTCAGAGCGACACAATAGCAATATAATATATATAAGATCAAGTGACAGTTCTAACAGTGGTAATAGATATGTATAACAGTAAATCAATGACAACATGAATATGAATGTGCAGTAATCAATGCAGCGGAACAGTAAAACCAGTAGAACGATATGTCACGTATGTCAACACAGTAAGTAAGATATCTCAATACCGGTATCCCTATCAGTCTCTAAGTCTCACTGTACAAGTCACTAAGCCTATCGTCAGTTCAAGTGTGAGAGTCAACCACTCGCGAGTGTCCTCCACCCAAGGGTAGAACCCAAGGGCAAGGGACCACGGGCCCAACATGTATATCACGGTGATAATCACATACCCTGTAAATCTCCATATATCTCCCTAAATATATAAGCCGGCATGGGACTCCCGAGATTCTGTTGAACTCATACTCAAACTACCCCACACCCCGTGGTCTAAATCAAACGCTAACCAAAACCCTAAATACTAATCGATCCGTGACAAGTCTGCGCGAGAACTGGAGACAGGACCTCCATCAAGCACGTCCCGACTAATACCTAAGATAAATGGCAGTGTCGGGTGCCTTATCGGTGACACCCGTGCAAGCGCTTCCATAAGTGTCCCATACCACTTATAGTCACACGTACACGCATCCCACAGACGTCGACAATGCAATAGAATAATAGGGTCACTGATTGTGTACAAGTACGCATCACTTTCACTTATTCACGGATACACGAACACTGACGTACTTGCCACAACCATCACTAAAATCTAACACTGGGTAAATGCACGATATCACTAGGTTATCACTACAATGATATGGGTATGATATGATACGTAAACAGTATATGAAGCATGATTAAGGTGTCATAAAAAATAGTATTCTATCACTTGCACGATTTATCATGAAACGTACGTGTACAGTTTAGCGAAACGATAAACAGGTAATAATTAGTATGTTCAGTTATCTATCCATCTAATTTGGTTTCATGCCAATCGGGTTCCAGGATCACTAATTATAGCCATTTCATTTTAAACGTTCACGGCTGGAAATCCGGTTTCAGAATCAGAAATCTGTTTCGCAATGCATTTTAATCCCAGTTGGGATCAGATTTTAGCGACGCTACAGTTGGATGAAATCTAGGGTTTTCTGTAAGGTTTTCAACGCAACAGACGGAACAGGATGATACCACTTGTGTTGTCTAGCTAACAGATTCACCTATAATATACAGTGGAGTTCCGCAACCTACGAGTTTAGGAAACAGGGGGGTGTTCATTACGGAACAGCAAGCAACAACTGGAGTCGCTCTGGACTGCAGTCCAAAGTCGCACTCCGATCCAAATATTGTCACAGTTCAAGTACAAGAATATCTGGAAACTAGCATAGGGTTAAAGTTCGTCGAGTTGGCTTCGATTTGAGCCCTCGAACGCACCATTCCAGTGTGTATGTAATTTATGGTGAATTTAACGGTTTTCAGGTACAATAAAATTCCAGTTTTACGAGTAACCTTGTGGGTAGTCATATTAGTCGTTAACGGTCAAATTATCCAACGAAATTCACACATTAGGTCCACAGCCATACGGGCCAAACAATACCATTTAGTTCTGTCAAGTTTAATGATAATTTCCTATGAGAACACACATCGAACAGTTACGTTGTAATATTTAACATAAGGTAAAACATGGGTTATATATACGATTATAATTTTTAAATTAATAATAAGTAGCATGTAGCAAGTGGGGACTTGCCTGGAGACGTTGGGGCCCACGGCAGCGGCAACGACACACGTACGGAACGGCAATGACACACGCGCGAGCAACGACGTTAAGATTTGGCCTCGGCTTGAACTGGGTGGCACATGCTCGGTTGATAGAAGAGTGAAAGGAAAGAATTGGAGTTGTAGAGAGAGATTGAGTGGAGCAGAGAGAGGGAGTGAAAGAGAGAGCCAGAGAGACAGGGGTAGAGAGTTAGAGGGAGAGAATTAGAGTTAGAGAGAGAAACAGAGAGTGAAACAGAGAACAGAGAAAGAAAGAGTACTGAGGAAGACACAGAGAGATAGAGAAATTGAGAGAGAGAGAGAGGAATAGAGTGAGAAGAAGAGAGATTAAGGTCTGAGAAAGAGAGAAAGCGATGATGTTGGCGACGGTGGTGATTGAACGGGGGTGCAGGCGAGGATCGGCTCGGGTGTTCGGTGGTGATTGAACGGGGGTGCAGGCGAAGGCGCTCGGGGAGGCAGTGGAGGAAGAGAGGAGGAGGAGGGAAGGAAGGGTTCAACGGTGGTGGTGTCGGGTTCAGATGAGAAGGAAGCAAGGGCGTGCGCGGCGGTGGCGGAGCTCGTCGGCGAGGGGTGTGAACTGGGTGTTGGAGATAGTGCCCTCAGAGTCAATTATTGGATCACAGGCACGTGATTGCAATGATTGAGGGAGGACCTGTCCCAGTAGGACAGTCTTACGCAAGATGATAGTATGCTATCAGGTTTATCTTTATCATCGTGTACTGCTTTAGGTGGCATTACATGTCGCTATTACACGTTGATAGAGCCCCTAAGATTCATGCTTGACCACCAGCAGTATGAGGGCGATCATATAAGTGGGAGCTGGGGTCTATAAGCACATCCTTAAAAAGTCCCTAGTCGTGGGAGTTTCGAGACGGGGCATCGATACTCCAGAGTAGACTATTGTGTACATTCGAGACCCCGACGAGGGGCGGTGGCGGGTCTCACAAGCCACTGGTGTCAGTTGGATCACCTAAGATGTATACAGGTGCTCATTGGGTTATGAGTACACCGGACAGGACTCGCCGGGAACATGCTAGTTGGTCTTATACCTGACGTCAGATAGCAGTTCCCTGGTGACATGTGTACAGGTTAGTTCATCGACCTGAGATCGTCATTTGTCTCGTGTGAGTTCCCACTGTACTTTGATTACTACCCTACCACGGCTCAAAGGAGTCGTGCAAACAGGTTTTAGTTGGGTACAGTCCCGAGCCACATGGAAGCATTGAGCGGATCTGCAGGGGTTCGTCTCTCCCGGTATTGGGGGTGAGGTCGCGCTGTGTCTAGGAGAGCCATTACACAAAGCCCTCGGCCGAGGCAGGAGATTTACTGGTAGGTATTCCAGTAGTATCTCTGGGTGTTCTGGGCTACACTCCGACACGACTTGTACCGCTTTTGGGGGTCTGACTTTTACCAACCCCCTAGGCCCGCCATGCGATAGTCATAGACGAACGGACCGGACTGTACGGATATTGTCACTGACAGGCTCAGTAGGGTGTCAGGATGAGTTCGCTCATCGACGACCCTTATAGTTAATAGCTGGTAGCCCGTCACGTATGGCTAATACCTCTGACGTGCTAGTGGTTAAATCCACAGCCATAGTATTGACGAGTCTTTAGAGTCCACCACACAGACAGTTACTCAAGTTTCGGGCGAAACGCTGCAGAGGCCGTATGGAGATATGGCAGGGTCCGTTCAGATACGTGAAGTATTGCACGGATCAAGATCGGACGGTTAGTACTAGAGGCCGTATGGTTATATGGCAGGGTTCGATCAGATACGTGCGGTATTGCACGGATCAGGATCGGACGGATATTACTAGCCGGCTTTGGTTTAAGCCGGATCCTAGTATAGTACAGTGTAGATTTTGCCTCATTGTATTTGTATCCGGTCGGAATACAAATGCGGGTGTGTATGCACAGTATCGGGGTTTTCCTGTAATTTATTACAGGACCAGTTTTCTGGAGTTGCCAGTTTGCATTCCGTTCCGGCCGGTTTTCCTTTGTTCTTTCCCGACTGGACTTTTCCGATGGAGGGGGTTATTTGCAAGTTTGCAAATAACATATTGTGGAGGGGTTTCTTGCATTTGGATTGATTATGAAAGCATCTTTTGATACCATTCTTTTCTATCATCATTTTCTTGCTTTATGTTGATTGGAATTGATTTGATATTGTGATGATGGTTTTGGGTGTGGTCACCATTATTCTTCTACTACACTCACCTCCCTCTTGTATTAGTTTTTCCATTCACCATTCTTCAAGTGGGGGCCGGCCACTTGGAGGGAGTGAGAGAGAGATTCATTTTTGTGGTGGCACATATTTCTTCATCTCATTCTTCTTGTTTTGGAAAAATGAAAGCACCATCTTTCCTTAACCTCATTCCTCCATCACCAATGGCAAATTCACTACCCCAAATGAGACAACCATTCTACACTAGCCTACAGCACTTCTTGGACGCGTCGGCTAGCCAACTTCACGCCCGAGTTGCCTCGGTCCAGAGGTGGGAGCCCGTACAAGAAATCGGCTACGTGGTGCCCTTTCTGACGAGAAGACGACGAATGGTGATTCCGCGGGAGATCGGGACGACGACAAGAAGACCGAAGGACACGGATCGCTCGGTATACTTCTCTACCCTTCTCTTGATAGCTAGCATTAGGTTAATGGTTACGATCCGGGTTTATTGTCCGCGGTAGCGCCAGTTTGAAAGTTAAGAAAATTTTTGATTCCGCATTTTGGCCTCGGATAGACGGCCGGGGCGCTGCCGGGGCGCAACATGGTATCAGAGCCTCGCCATTAACTTAGTCTAGCTTTGTCTAATGTGTTTTACATTTCCGATCGACCAAAATTCTAAAAACCCGCGTTTTCTTCACATCAGTTTTCTGTCGAATTTTTTCTGGCTCTAAAAATTTTTCAGGTTGTAGAAAACTGATGTACTGGAAGTCCTAAGAATTCTGGATAAATTCGAGACGTTGATCTTTCAAGGGGAGAGCGGAACCGCGGCCAAACCCCACTTGGCGCCGCGGTTCCGCCGCGGTATGGAGGGATCGATGTGTCGAATTTTTCCAGTGGGCTTCTGGGGTGAAAATAGGGTTTCTGGAATATTATGTTTGGGCCCAGAATTTCTTGATGTGCTACAGTAGTACTTGGGGGCCCACTTGGTAAATTTGATCGATCGGATATTTTAAACACATTGGTTCACAGTATTTACATTATATCTGCGACCGTGAATGTCACTTGATCGGTAAATCCTGTCTAACTGCTATAGCCCGGTTAGAAGGATTTGCGAACGTGACATTCACGTTGATGTTCTATGTATTACTGTGATGTTGCGGATCGGTCGTGGGGGATAGCCTGGATGCAATGCTAGTACAGTTTTGTTTTATATGTACATTTGATATTGCGGGGCGAGCGTCCGACATGTGAACTGCCGTCACTGCCTGTTTGTATTATTCTTTTGGGGCACGACCTGGTTGCGGTCGATGTACCCGGTGTATGTATATTTTACTTTCTGTACTAGGATTACCCCGTGGAGGGGTGCACGGATAGCCGGGTTCTAGAAGGCAACAAGCCCGCATCTCATGGCATTGAGACGGAGGGGGCTTCACTCTAGAATTGGCGGGCTATTCGCCGCACTCGTAGGGGGTACAGGTTGACCCAGGAGGGGTGCCCAAGTTACCGGATTCCGTGAAGTGCCGGGTGGTCCATTCACGTTGCTGATGGGGGCTGCCTCGCTTCAGGTTTTGGCGGGTAACTTGCCGCGCCCGTAGGGGTCTAGGATTTCATTGCACAGGCTATCCACACGACCAGGGGAACATCGGGTTTCAGCAGTGGCTCTGTGAAACCCGGGGATCCCAGATATCTGTATTGTTCTGTGATGCTGTACATTTCTGTGATGTTGCATTTTATCACGCCTTGAGCGAAAATTATATATTGTATATATACTAGTAGATGTTGTATATGTTTTGCATCCGCGCTAGTCCAGTCCCCACTCTGTCGTTAGTTAAGTAACCTAACGGGTGATGACGGGACCCAGTGGCGAACGCGGATGGCATATACGTACATCATTATTTTCGTTCTTTATTGGTGTGATCAATTGATGGGACTGCGTTGATTCGGATCAATGCAAGCTAAACAAACATATTTTGATGTTGTTGGAATATTTTTCAAAAAGCTGTTATTGCAAGGGCGTTCTCTTTTGTTTTGCATCGTGGTATTCATTTGGAATATCCTGCTCCTCAGTCGACGAGGCAAGGGCCGAGATCCCTTCACCGGGAGTGACCCCTTGGACAGAAGTTTGCGTCAGGGTAATAACTTCACTATAGCCGATTCTTTTTGCTTTGCATCGTGGTATTCAGTTGGAATATCCTGCACCTCATTCTACGGCGAAAGAGCCGAGATCCCTTCACCGGGAGTGACCTCTTCTGCAAAGGTTTTCGTCACTATATTTTTATAAAAAGTTATCCAGTTCCTTCAACGATATCAAGTTCATTACGTTAAAGGTTTTTCGCCAAAAACCAGCCGTAGCCCTCCGTCATTTCAGATTAGTATTTCTTAGTATTCGTGCTACGTACGTCGTGCTCCGCCGAGGCGTAGTGTTCGGTAGCTCTGTAATGCTTTTCTGTCTTATGGATATGTGATTGGTTAGGACAGTCGTACGGTCATTTTGGCTCAGTCAAGGACTCGTGCGGGTGGGTCTAATGCAATCAAGATAATGACGGGTTGAACTTGACTAGGATCCTTTGATATGTTGGCTCAGTCAAGGTCACTTGGGTCCTAGGGGTAAAAATCACATCGGGAGTTTCTAAAGAAACTGAAACTTGCCAGATATGCGCATACCTTCTGGAGTGTGATAGCGTGAGCGGATTCCGTCACGTTATCATGCGATGATAGTTGGATCCCGATTCCCACTGATGAGTTGGTTTACTCCTCGGGTGTTCCCGACTAATTCTTCTTTTAGGTTTGGAGGAGAATTTGACGGTACAAAGGGAAGTTTCCTGATTAGATAAAGTGATAACCATTCTGATCTAGGTTAGAGTGCACGCTGAGTGTTTCTTTTCTCTCTCTCTTTGGCAGCGACCATTGACCCGACCCTAGACTATGACTCAGTGACCAAGTTGACCGAACCTTCTTAACACTGGCTTTTGGATTGTCAGAGTTGCAAACCTCATTGCCACTCCTACTTTTACCCTTTTCTCCAGAACACCCCGTATTACTACGAACGTCCACTTCCATTGGACAAAACCATCGTATGGTTATATACGAACTCGAAGGAATTCGAGGATGGTTTCTGGTTCTGGAGAAAACGAATAGGACTATTCAGTTGTCTTTTCCTTTTACCTTCTCTCTCAGATTGCGAGTACTCCTTGGCTTAGGAGATAGTACACCTATTACGCAAATTGGATAGTCTTCTTCCAAACCTTAGGCTGGTGTCGAACGGTGGGGAATGAAGAATACCAATTAGCCTAAACGGTGTATAGAAGGTATTAAGTAAAGACAAAGAAAGGGATTAGTAAGAGGGCAAAGTAAATTGCGACTGCTATTCACGACCATACCAAATATTTCTTCGCCAATCCTAAATCACCTTTGTATTTCTCCAGGACACTCCGTATCACTACGAAGATCCACAGTTTATTGGATATTCCATCGTATGGTTATATACGAACTCGAAAGGAACTTATTCCAGTTTGGGGATGGATTCTGGTTCAGGAGAAATAGGAATAGGGTTTATTCGGTTGTCTTTTATCTTCACCTTCTCTCGCGTTGCGAGTGCTCCTAGGATTAGGACAGTACACCCATTATGCTTATTGGATAGTCTTCTTCCAAACCATAGGCTGGTGCCGAACGGTAGGGAAGGAAGAAAACCATTTGGCCAAAAGGGGTGTACAGAAGGTAATGACTAAAGAAATATAAAGGGATTTGGAGAAATGGAAAATAATTATACGGTTACAGTTGTGAATCTGGATAATGGAAGGGGCATTACTAGGAATACCAGGATACCCCAACAAAACATTTCAATGTTTCAGTTTCACTGTGTACTGTTAATGGAAAACTGATTTCCCGATTAGACACGCTCCAGGGTATGTATTTACCAGGTATGATTCTCACATCTGTATGGTTTTACAGATGATGAGTGGGAGTAAGCTATTGGGAATTGGGTGAGCATCCTCATTATATCGGGATTCGTTGTAATCGGTGATATTTGAGGAAATCACCTGGGCTGTTTGCCGGTCGGCAAATATTTGGTTTTGAATATCCGCTATTATGCATCAATTTCAAATTGATATATCTGTACGTCTATTTTTATAGAGTGAGATATACCTTTTTGAAATTAAGTCTACGACATTTACCTATATCAATGGATGGTTAGGTAAGGAGCATTAAACAGCGGTGTAATTCTTCTTAACCATAAGTACAGTTTTCAACCTACGACACACAGTGAATGAGTTATCAGACTCAAGGGACTTATACAGAGTATTGTATATTGTCCAGGGTCCATCAGGACAGAGGGGTTGGTCCTTGTACTATATTCGGTTTACTTATGACTTCTCTAGTTTTTTAGACAAGTGTTTCGTGGAAACACAGGGTCTGAATTTTGAGAAGTTATAGGTATTTGAATAAAGTAGAGAACCAGGTGTTGCAAGTATCGGGATTCTTCAAGTTGAATCGAAGATGTAGATACTTGTGTATGGTATTCAGTTGATAGTGATGATTAAGAGAACTTGCTTCTCTTTCAGGTTACTCATAATTGGAAACATTCCTAAGTTGAGTAACGCTGATCGGCCTCCTTCCATTTAGTTGACATACACTGAAGACAGCTGCATGATTTGAATCTGATTCAATTAAATCAGTGCCTCTGGTTCTATATTGGATATAGAACATTTCATATCTTAACGATGTTAAGGTACGGGGAGTTGTCCGGCTTATGCTTAAAACCAGACACTGGACAACTCCAGGCACGTTTCTGTAATGGCTGTTTGTAGGTTGACCCAGGCTATGATGAGGGTTGACTTTCTACTATCTGGAAGATCAATAGTGATATTGTTCTTGACTCGCCACAATTTTAAAAGAAATGGATTTTTTCAGAAAACAGTAGTGGGAGTATGGTAGAACTGGAAGTAATTCCAGAACCGCAAACGATTACTGAAGATTTGATAAGAACCTAAAGATTCAATCTAATTTGACATTCCATTGGCCACTCCGCAGAGAAAGTGGGTAACCTCAGGCACCCGAGAGGTACTTCGGTATGCTCAATGACGGTGGCAGGGAGGTTCTTGTTTACCCAGACTTGCCATTGCTGTTGTTCCAGACTGTGAGACCCGGCAGGAGGATGAGTATAGCATCATTCTAAACTGGCTTTAGAAGTGTACGTCTATATGACTCTGCCAGAGGGTTGTCGTAGTCAGTGGGAGCAGCGGAAGCATTGGTGGACAGGTGGCTTATGTCTATTTATAGACTAAAGCAGATACATCGGAGATAGATCATCTATTTCTGATGTGACAGTCATAGGTTTGACTTCATCAGAATAGGGGATGGATCTGTTAAGAAGGTAGTAGGGTGTGATGTCCTGGTATTTGGATGATATACACAGAATAGGAAGTGATATTCCTATACTACGATCGGTTATACTTTGGTGGTCACACAGTAGTTTCTCCACACAGGACTTGGATATTATATCAGACATTCTGGTTACTAGATCTATGGTTTTAGATCTAGATTTAGGTAGTTTCCCAATCTGGGTACTTAGACAGCATTCTATGAGTATTTAGAATGGACGACTCCTGGCACGGTAGTGTACCTGCAGTTGATGGAGTCACCCTCTCTAAAGGTGTCTTATAGACTAAAGGGGAGAGGGATACGCATGATTGGCAGATCACTTGCTTAGGCAATTGAGTCAATCATGAGATGTCAAGTACCACACCAGATGTTGTTCTTGCAGTAGGTGCAATAAGTTGATATTCATCCAATCCTGGAGAAACAATCAGAAGCAGTTTTAGAACATAAGTTGATGTTCTAGGGAATTGATAACGGCAGCCTCCTTTAGGAGACGATTATCATTCTAGGCTTCCAAGGTGACCTGGATGGCAGAGTGGCTGTCAGAGTTATAGTTTTCCCTCTGACGAGGGGCAGTATTTTGGACAGGTGGTCCAGGTGGATACTGAGGGAAGGCATGGCGCAGGATACTGATTAAGTTTAGTTGACAATACAATCTAAGAAGTTTGGATTTGGAGTTCATTTATGAGCTAGGTCCCATCAGATATCCAGACACATTCTAAGACAGGTATTGCTCATTTCGGGAGATGGCTTTTTCCGCGAACTTGAGATATAGAGAGACATAGAAAGAAACATCACAGCGGATCTACTCACTGAGGCTATTCCTCGAACGCAATAGTTTCTCAAACGAGCTTTGTGAGACTGACTAGTAGAGGAGTTGGGTGTTCGGTATCACACGGGCTATGAGTATGCGACATCGCAATAATTAGCCTTAGTGCAAGTGGGAGATTGTTGGAGATAGTACCCTCAGAGTCAATTATTGGATCACAGGCACGTGATTGCAATGATTGAGGGAGGACCTGTCCCAGTAGGACAGTCTTACTCAAGATGATAGTATGCTATCAGGTTTATCTTTATCATCGTGTACTGCTTTAGGTGACATTACATGTCGCTATTACACGTTGATAGAGCCCCTAGGATTCTTGCTTGACCACCAGCAGTATGAGGGCGATCATATAAGTGGGAGCTGGGGTCTATAAGCAGATCCTTAAAAGGTCTCTAGTCGTGGGAGTTTCGAGACAGGGCATTGATACTACAGAGTAGACTAGTGTGTACATTCGAGACCCCGACGAGGGGCGGTGGCCGGTGTCACAAGCCACTGGTGTCAGTTGGATCACCTAAGATGTATACAGGTGCTCATTGGGTTATGAGTACACCGGACAGGACTCGCCGGGAACATGCTAGTTGGTCTTATACCTGACGTTAGATAGTAGTTCCCTGGTGACATGTGTACAGGTTAGTTTATCGACCTGAGATCGTCATTTGTCTCATGTAAGTTCCCACTGTACTTTGATTACTACCCTACCACGGCTCAAAGGAGTCGTGCAAACAGGTTTTAGTTGGGTACAGTCCCGAGCCACATGGAGGCAGTGAGCGGATCTGCAGGGGTTCGTCTCTCCCGGTATTGGGGGTGAGGTCGCGCTGTGTCTAGGAGAGCCATTACACAAAGCCCTCGGCCGAGGCAGGAGATTTACTGGTAGGTATTCCAGTAGTATCTCAGGGTGTTCTGGGCTACACTCCGACACGACTTGTACCGCTTTTGGGGGTCTGACTTTTACCAACCCCTAGGCCCACCATGCGATACTCATAGACGAACGGACCGGACTGTACGGATATTGTCACTGACAGGCTCAGTAGGGTGTCAGGATGAGTTCGCTCATCGACGTCCCTTTTAGTCAATAGCTGGTAGCCCGTCACGTATGGCTAATACCTCTGACGTGCTAGTGGTTAAATCCACAGCCATAGTATTGACGAGTCTTTAGAGTCCACCACACAGACAGTTACTCAAGTTTCGGGCGAAACGCTGTAGAGGCCGTATGGAGATATGGCAGGGTCCGATCAGATACGTGCGGTATTGCACGGATCAGGATCGGACGGTTAGTACTAGAGGTCGTATGGTTATATGGCAGGGTTCGATCAGATATGCGCGGTATTGCACGGATCAGGATCGGACGGATATTACTAGCCGGCTTTGGTTTAAGCTGGATCCTAGTATAGTACAGTGTAGATTTTGTCTCATTGCATTTGTATCCGGTCGGAATACAGATGCGGGTGTGTATGCGCAGTATCGGGGTTTTCCTGTAATTTATTACAGGACCAGTTTTCTGGAGTCGCCAGTTTGCATTCCGTTCCGGCCGGTTTTCCTTTGTTCTTTCCCGGCCGGACTTTTCCGATGGAGGGGGTTATTTGCAAGTTTGTAAATAACATATTGTGGAGGGGTTTCTTGCATTTGGATTGATTATGAAAGCATCTTTTGATACCATTCTTTTCTATCATCATTTTCTTGCTTTATGTTGATTGGAATTGATTTGATATTGTGATGATGGTTTTGGGTGTGGTCACCATTATTCTTCTACTACACTCACCTCTCTCTTGTATTAGTTTTTCCATTCACCATTCTTCAAGAGGGGGCCGGCCACTTTGAGGGAGTGAGAGAGAGATTCATTTTTGTGGTGGCACATATTTCTTCATCTCATTCTTCTTGTTTTGGAAAAATGAAAGCACCATCTTTCCTTAACCTCATTCCTCCATCACCAATGGCAACTTCACTACCCCAATTGAGACAACCATTCTACACTAGCCTACAGCACTTCTTGGACGCGTTGGCTAGCCAACTTCGCGCCCGAGTTGCCTCGGTCCAGAGGTGGGAGCCCGTAAAAGAAATCGGCTACGTGGTGCTCTTTCTGACGAGAAGACGACGAATGGTGATTCCGCGGGAGATCGGGACGACGACGAGAAGACCGAAGGACACGGATCGCTCGGTATACTTTTCTACCCTTCTCTTGATAGCTAGCATTAGGTTAATGGTTACGATCCGGGTTTATTGTCCGCGGTAGCGCCAGTTTGAAAGTTAAGAAAATTTTTGATTCCGCATTTTGGCCTCGGATAGACGACCGGGGCGCTGCCGTGGCGCAACACTGGGAGTCTTCGAGAGAAGAGAAGTGTGGGTTGAGCGAGACTGTAAGTGAGCATGGAGGGGGTAGAGAGGCGAGGAGGGGTCGCGCTTGTGGAGCTTGCGAGGCGCGCGGTCGTGGCGACGGGCATGGAGACGTGGCCGTCGTGGGGAAACTCGGGGACGTGGGTGAAGGAGAAAAGAGCGGGAGAAGTTGCGAGAGTGAAGGTTGAGGGAAAGGCGATGGGAGTGAGGGAGAGAGGAATGGAGACGAGGCGAGCGTCATGGGTAACGCTCGCGAGCGCTGGCGTGGGCGACGGCGTGGGTCACGGCGGAGGGAACGGATCGCAAGCGGGAGTCGCGGGAAACTAGCCGTTGGAGAAGATGAGAAGGCGGGTCGGGTTTGGGGAAGCGGGTGAGAAGGAATAGAGTGGGCCGGGCCTGAGAATTTTAAAAGAAAACAACAAAATAAATAAGATGAGGGGGCCGGGCTTGGTTGGGCTGCTAGGCTAAAAATAAAATAAATGAATTATATGGAATTGATTTGAATGGAAAAGAAACGGGCTGGGAAAGTTTGGGCCAGAGGGAGAATGAAATTTGGTTAAAAGGAAAAATTAGGGTTTAGAAGAAATAGAATTTAAATAAATCAAATAAAATTAAAAAATAACAACTATACAGATATTGGTATAAAAGGGGCTGGGTATTACAATAGGGCTCATGACAACTGAAAATCTAGCATAGTTGGAAACTCTAATTTTCAAAGTCTTTCTTTTTTAATTCTTATCTTTAAATGTAACTTTCATGGTCTTCCTTTTATTATGGGATTTTGTGGGTGCAATCCGCTGAAAACCCTCAGGAGACAACACTCCTCCTACTAGGGACACCTAGAGGTTTAACAGCTTGTTGCACGTGCTCAATGCAATCGTGTTGCTTACGAAAGTGTGCTAGTTAGTTTTTCTCTTTCTTTATTTTCACCTTCTCTTTTTAATAAAACAGTTCGCTCGAGACGACCGAAAATAAGATTACGGGAATTTGATCAGTCGAAAATATTGCATTTTTAACACGACAATTTCCCTACCATTTGCACTCATCTAGAGGTGTTCGGTATTAATATTGCACATATTAGCAAAACAGCTGTAAAATACCAAATAACTTGTGTTTTATATTAAAACCAACATTTTGAGGGAAATTGAGTGTTTATCATGGCATGGCATAATCTTTGTGTAGCACAACACTTGTCTCGAGAATCTGTGCAGGAAATTCTAGGAATGGAGCAAAAACAGTTAAAAGTGCTGAGAAAAATACGCCAAGTCCAAGACTTGAGATCTGGCAGAAATATAGAAAGCAAAATGTGATTCAACACATCAGAAAAGTTCTACAAGGCCAGCACAAATCCACCACAGAAATTACATGCATAGAGGACACTATTGGGCCGCGGATCCGCGGCCAATAGCCCATTCCCGCCGTGGATCCGCGGCTTGCTGATGACATCAGCGCAGCAAAATTCTCACATGTGCTTCTTTATAATGGCCAAGCTTCCAGAAGACTCCAGAAACACCACGTGGCTTCATCCAGAATGCTCGGCCTAACAACCTAGCTCTAGAATATTCCCTCCAATTAACTTCTTCTAGAAGCCTCTCTCTAACAAACTTTTGAAGGGAAATTTGAAATTTGAATTCTAGATCTAAGGTTGAGATGCTTATAAAAGGAAACCTAGATCTAGGGTTTTGGGTTGTTCATTAACCAATCTTCATCTCTCCCACAAGTTGAGTGACACAACTTGTAACCCTAACCCTAATTCAAATCCAAAGCCAAATTCAAGAACACCGAGTACCAATTCAAGCGAGAAGCCTTCAACCTTTTAGGGGCGAAGCCGATCTTCATCCGAGAAAGTGGTCCAAGGAGATCCGCGACTCACGAAGACGAGCGAAGCCAAATCGACGATCCAGTTCTTTCCTCATTGTAGATCTTGAGAGAATTGTAACAAAATTGTTGATAAATAAAAGGTGAAATTCTGTATCTTTCTTTCTTTACATTCTTGCATCATGATTAGATCTCAATTTATGATTGTGATCTTTTATATGATGTTTGAGTAAAACTCCGCTGATGAAGGAGTCGAAAGAATCAATAGATGATGATGATTAGATCATGAAACGATTCTTAATTCCTATAAGTTTTGTAAACTTTAGTAAATTGAAGAATCGGCAACCTAGTTTCGAGCGATGCTTTCTTGATTGTGTTCGCTCTTAATTAGTGATCCACGATCGATTCTTGAATTTACTAGAGGCTAGTTTTTGAATGAGATTCATCGAAAGGACAAAGGATGAGATGAAGAAACCCTAGTTTCTTCGAAAGATCCTTAAACCTCGATTAATCGTCATCGATCTAGTATCAAATCATTAATGGATAAGAAAACGTAATCACTAGATTTCATCACGTCTATAGATTCGATCGATTTCTACGAGCCTCACTTCGATTCTTGATTATTTGATTGGAAATCATCAATTCTTGATTCTTGATTTTAGATTTAGATCTAGTTAATTCTTGAACTTCAACTTTAAAATCTTGAATTGAATTGTCTATTTTCTCTTTTCTTTAATTTTCAATTCATCTAATTCAAATTCGAACGGATCTCACTTTCCATGTGGACGATCCGCACTCGCTAACGCGCTACATCCGACACCGTTATTGATTGCGGTCAAAATATTTTTGGTTGTGATTTCTATACATTTTCTACATACACACCGAGAATTCGTATCAATCAAATGGCACCGTTGCCGGGGATAGTGCGCTAATTCGTTTGTTTTTTAAATTAGAGTTGAAAATTTTATTCCATCAATATTTTTATATCTAAATTCGCACAAACACTAAACTTGTTGTTGTGATTTGTTGCGAGAAAATCTGGAATCTGTGAAGCAAGTGAAATTTTTTTCAGAATATTCCAGAGAGCTCAAGAAGTGAACAGGAGCTGCTACAAGAATTTTTGTGCAGTGATCTTCTGAACTGGCCGCGTTTCCACGGCAATAGCAAGCTCCCGCGGCGGTTCCGCGGCGTGTTGGCTTCATCTCTGCACGAAACTTCTCTGGTATTTTCTTGACTTTCTTATCTCCTTCTCTGTCTGCTCCAATAACAATTTGGTGCAGGTTTCTTTGCAAAATTCGCAGCGCCGCAAAAAGCAATAAAAATTGTGCGTGTTTTGATTCTTGGTTGTTTGCATATTAATACGGAATTTAAGGTGCACGGCCAAATCCAAATTAGGTGGGGATTTCATTACCCTTCCTAAGCCCCGAAAATCACAAACTTGCATCCGAATTACACTCATTAACTAAAAAATATCTAGACATGACTCTAAGGATCGTCGCGCTCACTTAGGATAGAAGAAGGCCGTGGGTAATTCATTGCTTATCCGCGTTTCTTTTGTGGTGTCTAAGGCAAGTGTGTCTAAGACAAGTGGTTACTTAATTAGGCCCATTATTTACGTAGTGGAGAACCTCCCACTTACCTGGCACTTACCTGGCCACAGGAGGAACAAAAAGGCAGTGGGGGATTGATCATGCGACTTGTCTTTTGGCAGTTAGGAGCGGTCTAGAGCCTTGACCTAGGTGACCACTAGACTTAGGGTTGCTTGTTGCATTTGTTGTGATTTGCATCATTTTTTTCAAAAATCCGTATATTTTTCAAAACAAGCACCAATAACATCATTTTCTCTAATTATATTAACGCTACCACTTGTACTAAACCCTTTAGTGTAAGATAGGCTGGACACGGGATTCTAGTGCCCTTTTAGTCCGCGTTCCCCCGATCGACTCCGAAGTCAGTATTTCTACGTCTACTTCTTCTTTACCCACCACCACACCCACTTCGATGGATGCTTCTCCATCGAACTTCTTTACCACTAATCTGCCGCCGTCCGCAGGTGCGCAGAATCCACTCCGCATCTCTCTCCAAGAGAGGTGCTATCCTATGCGAGGTTTTCTTTCGACCTGTCTCTCCATTCCACTAGCCAACGGGAAATTTTTTGAAATAAAACCCCAATACATCAACCTTCTACCCAAATATCACGGTCTCGAGTCTGAAGACGCATATGTCTTTATCACCAAATTTGAAAATGTATGCGCTATGATGGGTACTTCACAGCTTTCTGTGGATGCTATGCATCTTCGTCTTCTTCCATTCACCTTGTGCGATATAGCCGAGAAGTGGCTATATAACACTACCGCATATTCCATTTCAAACTGGGAAGAATTCATAAAAGCATTCCTAAAGAAATTCTACCCCAATCATAAGACAGCTCGAGTCCGTAGCGAAATAAATAAATTCACCCAGCTTCCAAATGAACCATTTTCAAAATGTCTTGACCGCTTTAAGGATCTGCTGCTGATGCCTGAAGCTGCTGCTGCTGCTGTTGATGCTGCTGGAGCTGCTGCTTCTTCTTCTTCTGGTGCTGCTGCTGGTGTTGTGAGTGTGGGTGTGTGTGAGAAAAATGAGTGGCAAAAGAAAAAGAAATGAGAGCTAAGGCTAGTCAACCCCATCCTCTCTCTCTCTTCATTAAATGAAGGCATGGCTCAAGCCATGATGCGATTCTCTCTCTCTCTCTCCTTCTCTCTCTCCAAGTCAACTAAATTTTAAATCATTTCTCATTTAAATAAAAAACAATTAACCCAAAACACTTAATTCAAAATTTAAATTAGCTTAAGGAAAATGGGTTAATCCACCATGGTTGCTAATTATGGTCTAACCCCAATTTTAACCCTAGTTTACATGCACATGTGTGTGCAAGCTTAGAAAAATTCTAATAAAATATTCATTAAATTTGATAAATTATTTGAAAATCGTTTTGGTAAACGTTTTATTAAAACCCATACTTTAGAGTATAATTAGCCACTAATCACATCCTAAGGTGTTACAGATATGGGATCATCCATCGCCCATCTATATGGGTCGAGAAGCTATACGCTAGTCTATTCTGGTATATCGATGCCCTGTCTCGATACACCCATGACTAAGAACATTTGAAGGATGTACTTGTCGACTACCCTGCCCCCACTAGTATGATCTGCATCATAATCCTGGTAGTCAAGAACTCATCCAAAGGGCATTATCAAAATGTAACATAGAGACAATCGGTGTACATGTTAAGATAAAGAGCAACCGGATAGCATATTATCATGTCGAGCAAGAAAGTCCTCCCTATATATGTCCAAGCATCCACTACAATATACATCGTATGTACAGTAATGGCCTCTCGGGCATACATATAACTAACAATCTCCCACTTGCACTAGGGCCATTTGTCGTAGTATCCAATACCCAACAATCAGCAGTGGTTGTAGTATCTCATACACAACCATCCCATAAAAGTCTCTTTTGGGAAAAGGCCTTTGTGAGTGGATCCGCCGTGTTGTCCTCTTTGTCTACTCTCCTAACCTCAATCTCTCTGGAGATCATTCATCTCCATGATCAGGTGATACTGCCTTAGAATATGTCTGGATCACTGATGGGACGGGGGTTCCTAGGCCTAAGCCACAACTCCATTGTCACACAATGGTAGGAACGAAGTTCATCTCATGAACTTATATACACCCAGACTACCTCTTTGGTAGCGTCCTTGGTAACGCTGTATCCAGCCTTTATCGTCTAGATTGCCACGGTATCTAGCTTGGAACTCTTCCAACATACCGTCCCTCTACTAAGGGTAAAGACAATGCTTGTGACTGACAATCAGTCGACCTTACCACCCTGGAAGCTATCCAGTGATTCTCCCCAGGATCGATTGATACCATCTCACTACACTTAGTGAGAATCCTAACATCCACTTAGATCTATCTCATAGATCGAAAACCCCTGATTTAGGAGGTATCACCTTGATGATATATAGAGAATCCTTGTGATAAGAGGAGATTGACCGAGTGTAGCATAGGAAACTCCTTTCCTATCAAGAGTATGTCATCCACGTACAATACTAGGATCACCACCATACTCCCTACCACCTTTTGTATATACAAGGTTCATCTACCATTTTGATGAAGTCAAACGCTTTTACTACCACATCAAAACAGATGTTCCAACTCCGCGATGGCTACTTTAACCCATAAAGCAACTTGCACATGTTTCCGCTGCTCCCACTGTTTACGAAGCCCTCTGGCTGTGTACTTATAGACGCTCTCTTCTAAATCATTATTTAGAAAAGCAGTCATGACACGCAACCGCCAGATATTTGTTAGTTATATGTATGCACTAGAGGCCATTACTGTACATACGATGTATATTGTAATGGATGCTTGGACATATATAGGGAGGACTTTCTTGCTCGATATGATAGTATGCTATCTGGTTGTACTTTATCTTAACATGTACTCTGATTGTCTCTATGTTACATGTTGATAAAGCCCTTAGGATATGTACTCGACTACTGGGACTATGATGAGATCATACTAGTGTTGGAGATAGTGCCCTCAGAGTCAATTATTGGATCACAGGCACGTGATTGCAATGATTGAGGGAGGACCTATCCCAGGAGGACAATCTTACTCAAGATGATAGTATGCTATCTGGTTTATCTTTATCATCGTGTACTCCTTTAGGTGACCTTTTAGGTCACTATTGCACGTTGATAGAGCCCCTAGGATTCTTGCTTGACTGCCAGCAGTATGAGGGCGATCATATACGTGGGAGCTGGTAGTCTATAAGCACATCCTTAAAAGGTCCCTAGTCGTGGGAGTTTCGAGACAGGGCATCGATACTCCAGAGTAGACTAGTGTATACAGTCGAGACCCCGACGAGGGACGGTGGCCGGTCTCACAAGCCACTGGTGTCAGTTGGATCACCTAAGATGTATATAGGTGCTCATTGGGTTATGAGTACACCGGACAGGACTCGCCGGGAACCTGCTAGTTGGTCTTATACCTGACGTCAGATAGCAGTTCCCTGGTGACATGTGTACAGGTTAGTTCATCGACATGAGGATCGTCATTTGTCTCGTGTGAGTTCCCACTGTACTTTGATTACTACCCTACCACGCTCAAAGGAGACGTGCAAACAGGTTTTAGTTGGGTATAGTCCCGAGCCACATGGAGGCAGTGAGTGGATCTGCAGGGGTTCGTCTCTCCCGGTATTGGGGGTGAGGTCGCGCTGTGTCTAGGAGAGCCATTACACGAAGTCCTTGGCCAAGGCAGGAGATTTACTGGTAGGTATTCCAGTAGTATCTCAGGGTGTTCTGGGCTACACTCCGACACGACTTGTACCGCTTTTGCGGGTCTGACTTTTACCAACCCCCTAGGCCCGCCATGCGATGCTCATAGACAAACGGACCGGACTGTACGGATATTGTCACTGACAGGCTCGGTAGGGTGTCAGGATGAGTTCGCTCATCGACATCCCTTTTGTCAATAGCGGGTGGCCCGTCACGTATGGCTAATACCTCTAACGTGCTAGTGGTTAAATCCACAGCCATAGTATTGACGAGTCTTTAGAGTCCACCACACACACACAGTTACTCAAGTTTCGAGCGAAACGCTGTAGAGGCCGTATGGAGATATGGCAGGGTTCGATCAGATACGTGCGGTATTGCACGGATCAGGATCGGACGGATAATACTAGCCGGCTTTGATTTAAGCCGGATCCTAGTATAGTACTGTGTAGATTTTGTCTCTTTGCATTTGTATTTCGGTCGGAATACAAATGCGGGTATGTATATACAGTAGCGGGGTTTTCCTCTAATTTATTACGGGATCAGTTTTTTGGAGTTTCCAGTTTGTTTTCCGTTTCAGCCATATTTTTTTGTATCTTTCATTGGCTGAAGATTGGTGGAGGAGGGCTTATTTGCAATTGTGCAAATAAGCATTTTGGAGGGTTGTTTTTGCATATTATTGTGTCATGATGATTCCACCATCACTTGACTTGTTGCTTCATGAGGGTGCATCATTGCATGACTTTTGGATGTCATGATGGTTGTGGTGGAGTGTTGGATTTAGTTTGTTATCATGCTTGGTTATGATGAAGGGGTGTGATGATAGATGTGAGACTTGCCTTTTTCCTTTACACTCTACCTTGCATTATTCTTATCCTTGGTATTATTCCTCACTTCACTCCATTCTCCATTCTCACCCTTCACCTTGTGATGGCCGGCCTTGCTCTAGAGCGGGCTGTCCCATATTTTTGGTGTGGGATTTTTGCTCTTTTGGCTTTGTAAAATCCCACAAGTTCCATCTCCATAAGCTCATATCATTCCTCCACTCAATAGGCAACTTCCATAAACCCCTAGAGACACAAAGAGCACTACACTATTCTATAGCAAACCTTGGGCACGACGACTCGCCAACTTCGTGCCCGAGTTGCCTCGGACCAGAGGCGGGAGCCCGTAAAAGAAGCCGGCGATGTGGTGCCCTTCCGGCGACTTGGTGGAGACCGGAGATTCCGCGGGGAGACCGGGACGACGACGAGAAGACCGAAGGACACGGATCGCTCGGGATATCTCTCTACCCCCTTCTCTAGATTGTTAGCTAGGACTACTTTAATGGCACGATCCGGGTATTTAGTGCGCGGTGGTGCCGGTTTGAAAAGTTAAAGTAAATCATCGCTTCCGCATTCCGGCATCGGATTGACGGCCAGGGCGCCGCCGTGCACTTACAGTGGTATCAGAGCCTCGCCATTAACCTAGTCTAGCTTTGTCTAATGTGTTTACATTTCCGATCTAACAAAATTCCAAAACCCGCGTTTTCAAAAGCATCAGTTTCTGTCGAAATTTTTTTAGCTCCAAAATTTTTTCAGGTTGTTGCAGAATGATGAATGATGTGCAGGGAATTTTAAGAATTCTGTGAAAATTTGGTCTCGTGAACAGTCTACTCCACCGTGGAACCGCGGCCAAACCCATGCTTGGGCCGCGACTTGCACGGTTCAGTGTGCCAAAATTTTGCAGAAAGCTCCTGACTTGCAAATAGGGTTTTTGGAATGTTATGTTTTGGGCCCAGATTTCTTCATCTGCTACAGTAATGCTTGGGGCCCACTTGGTAAAATTTGATCGATCGGATATTTTAAACACATTAGTTCACAGTATTTACATTATATCTGCGACCGTGAATGTCACTTGATCGGTAAATCCTGTCTAACTGCTATAGCCCGGTTAGACGGATTTGCGAACGTGACATTCACGTTGATGTTCTGTGTATTGCTGTGATGTTGCGGATTGGTCATGGGGGATAGCCTGGATGCAATGCTAGTACAGTTTTGGTTGTATTATGTACATTTGATATTGCGGGGCGAGCGTCCGACATGTGGACTGTCGTCACTGCCTGATTGTATATTATTCTTTTGGGGCACGACCAGGTCGAGGTCGATGTACCCGTTGTATGTATATTTTACTTTCTGTACTAGGATTACCCCAAGGTGGGGTGCACGGATAGCCGGGTTCTAGAGGGCAACGGGCCCGCATCTCATGGCATTGAGACGGAGGGGGCTTCACTCTAGAATTGGTGGGATATTCGCCGCACTCGTAGGGGGTACAGGTTGACCCAGGAGGGGTGCCCAAGTTACCGGATTCCGTGAAGTGCCGGGTGGTCCATTCACGTTGCTGAAGGGGGCTACCTCGCTTCAGGTTTTGGCGGGTAACTTGCCGCGCCCGTAGGGGTCTAGGATTTCATTGCACAGGCTATCCACACGACCAAGGGAACGTCGGGTTTCAGTAGCGGCTCTGTAAAACCCGAGGATCCCAGATATCTGTATTGTTTTGTAATGCTGTACATTTCTGTGATGTTGTATTTTATCACGCCTTAAGCGAAAATATTATATATTGATATATATACTAGTAGATGTTGTATATGTTTTGTATCCGCGCTAGTCCAGTCCCCGCTCTGTCGTTAGTTAAGTAACCTAACGGGTAATGACGGGACCCAGTGGCGAATGCGGATGGCATATACGTACATCATTATTTTCGTTCTTTATTGGTGTGATAAATTGATGGGACTGCGTTGATTCGGATCAATGCAAGTTAAAAACAAACCTATTCTGATGTTGTTGGAACACTTTTCAAAAAGCTGTTATTGCAAGGACGTTCTCTTTTGTTTTGCATCGTGGTATTCAGTTGGAATATCCTGCTCCTCAGTCGACGAGACAAGGGCCGAGATCCCTTCACCGGGAGTGACCCCTTGGACAAAAAGGTTTGCGTCAGGGTAATAACTTCACTATAGCCGATTGCCTTTTGCTTTGCATCGTGGTATTCAGTTGGAATATCCTGCTCCTCATTCTACGGGGAAAGAGCCGAGATCCCTTCACCGGGAGTGACCTCTTTAGTGAAGGTTTTCGTCACTATATTTTTAAAAGCTATCTGGTTCCTTCAACGATATCAAGTTCATTACGTTAAAGGTTTTCTCCAGAAACCATTCGTAGCCCTCCATCATTTCAGTTAAATATTCGGTAGTATTCAAGCTATGTATTTTGACCTCACGCCAAGGCATAGTGATTGGTAGCTGCCGGATATTTATCTGTAGCATAGATAGATGCGTTAGTTTGGGACAGTCGTACTACTATTTTGGCCTACGTCAAGGGTATGTACGGGTGGGTTCAAATTAACCTGGATAATGATGGGCAGAACTTGACATGTGACTTATGATATTTTGACCTCACGCCAAGGTCATAAGAGCATGGGGCAGAAATCACATCGGGAGTTTCTAAAGAAACTGAAACTTGCCAGCTATGCGCATACCTTCTGGAGTGTGATGACGTGAGCAGATTCCGTCACGTTATCATACGATGATAGTTGGATCCCGATTCCCACTGATGAGTTAGTTTACTCCTCGGGTGACCCCGGCTAATTCTTCTTTCAGGTTTGGAGGAGAATTTGAGGTTACAGTGGGAGGTTTCCTGATTAGATAAATTGGTAACCATTCTGATCTAGGTTAGAGTGCACGCTGAGTGTTTCTTTTCTCTCTCTCTTTGGCATTGACCATTGACCCGACCCTAAGACTATGACTTAGTGACCAAGTTGACCGAACCTTCTTAAACACTGGCTTTTGGATTGTCAGAGTTGCAAACCTCATTGCCACTCCTACTTTTACCCTTTTCTCCAGGACACCCCGTATTACTACGAACGTCCACTTCCATTGGACAAAACCATCGTATGGTTATATACGAACTCGAAGGAATTTATTTGAGGATGGTTTCCGGTTCTGGAGAAAACGGATAGGACCATTCAGTTGTCTTTTCATTTTACCTTCTCTCAGGTTGCGAGTACTCCTTGGTTTAGGAGATAGTACACCTATTACGCAAATTGGATAGTCTTCTTCTAAACCATAGGCAGGTGCCGACCGGTAGGGAATGAAGAAAACCAATTAGCCTAACGATGGTGTACAGAAGGTATTAAGTAAAGACATAACAATGGATTAGTAAGAGGGCAAAGTAAATTGCGACTGCTATTCACGACCAAACCAAGTATTTCTTCGCCAATCCTAAATCACCTTTGTATTTCTCCAGAACACTCCGTATCACTACGAAGATCCACAGTTTATTGGATACTCCATCGTATGGTTATATACGAACTCGAAAGGAACTTGTTCCAGTTCGGGGATGGATTCTGGTTCAGGAGAAATAGGAATAAGGTTTATTTGGTTGTCTTTTATCTTCACCTTCTCTCGCATTGCGAGTGCTCCTAGGATTAGGACAGTACACCCATTATGCTTATTGGATAGTCTTCTTCCAAACCATAGGCTGGTGCCGAACGGTAGGGAAGGAAGAAAACCATTTGGCCTAAAGGGGTGTACAGAAGATAATGACTAAAGACATATAAAGGGATTTGGAAAGATGGCAAAGAATTACACAATTGTAGTTGTGAATCTGGATAATGGAAGAGGCATTACTAGGAATACCGGGATACCCCATCGAAACATTTCAATGTTTTCGTTTCGCTGTGTACCGTTAAAGGAAAACTGATTTCCCAATTAGACACTTGCTCCAGGGTATGTATTTACCAGGTATGATTCTCACATCTGTATGGTTTTACAGATGATGAGTGGGAGTAAGTTATTGAGAATTAGGTGATCATCCTCATTATATCGGGATTCGTTGTAATCGGTGATATTTGAGGAAATCGCCTGGGTTGTTTGCCGGTCGGCAAATATTTGGTTTTGAATATCTGCTGTTATGCACCAATTTCAAATTGATATATCTGTACGTCTATTTTTATAGAGTGAGATTTACCTTTTTGAAATTATGTCCATGAAATTTACCTATATCAGTGGATGATTAGGTAAGGAGCATTGAACAGCGGTGTAATTCTTCATAACCATATGTACAGTTTTCAACCTATGACACACAGGGATTGAGTTATCAGACTCAATGGACTTATACATAATATTATATGTTGTCCAGGGTCCATCAGGACAGAGGGGTTGGTCCTCGTACTATATTCGGTTTACTTATGACTTCTCTAGTTTTTAGACAGGTGTTTCGTGGAAACACAGGGTCCGAATTTTGAGAAGTTATAGGTATTTGAATAAAGTAGAGAACCAGATATTGCAAGTATCGGGATTCTTCAAAGTGATCGAAGATGTAGATACTTGTGTAGGGTATTCAGTTGATAGTAGTGATTAAGAGTACTTGCTTCTCTTTCAGGTTACTCATAATTGGAAGTGCTCCTAAGTTGAGTAACGCTGATCGGCCTCCTTCCATTTAGTTGACATGCACTGGAGACAGCTGCATGATTTGAATCTGGTTCAATTAAATCAGTGCCTCTGTTTCTATAGAACAGTTCATATCTTAACGATGTTAAGGTACGGGGAGTTGTCCGGCTTATTCTTAAAACCAGACTCTGGATAACTCAAGGCACGTTTTCTGTAATGGTTGTTTGTGGGTTGACCCAGGCTATGACGAGGGTTGATTTTCTACCATTTGGAAGATCAATAGTGATATTGTTCTAGACTCGCCACAGTTTTAATAAAAATGGATTTTTTCAGAAAACAGAAGTGGGAGTATGGTAGAACTGGAAGTGATTCCAGGACCACAAACGATTACTGAAGATTTGATAGGAACTTAAAGATTCAATCTGGTTTGACATTCCATTGGCCACTCCGCAGATTTGGTGGGTAACCTCAGGCACCCGAGAGGTACTCCTGTAGCCTCAAGGACGGTGGCAGGGAGGTTCTTGTTTACCCAGACTTTCCATTGCTGTTGTTCCAGACTGTGAGACCCGGCAGGAGGATGAGTATAGCGTCGTTCTAAACCAGCTTTAGAAATGTACGTGTATATAACTCTACCAGAGGGTTGTCTTAGTCAGTGGGAGCAGCGAAAGCATTGGTGGACAGGTGGCTTATGTCTATTTATAGACTAAAGCAGATATAGCGGAGATAGATCATCAATTTCTGATGTGACAGTCATCGGTTTGACTTCATCAGAATAGGGGATGGATCTGTTGAGAAGGTAGTAGGGTGTGATGTCATAGTATTTGGATGACATACACAGAGTAGGAAGTGATATTCCTATACTACGATCGGTTATACTTTGGTCGTCACACAGTGGTTTCTCCACATGGGACTTGGACATTATATCAGACATACTGGTTACTAAATCTATGGTTTTAGATCCAGATTTGGGTGGTTTCCCAATCAGGGTACTTAGACAGCATTCTAAGAGTATTTAGAATGGACGACTCCTGCCACGGTAGTGTACCTGCAGGTGATGGAGTCACCCTCTCTAAAGGTGTCTTACAGACTAAAGGGGAGAGGGATGTGCATGATTGACAGATCACTTGCTTAGGCAATTGAGTCAATCATGAGATGTCAAGTACCACACCAGATGTTGTTTTTGCACTAGATGCAGTAAGTTGATATTGATCCAATCCGGGAGAAACAGTCGGAAGCAGTTTTATAACATAAGTGGATGTTCTAGGGATATGATAACGACAGCCTCATTCGGGAGACAATTATCATTCCAGGCTTCCAAGGTGACCTCGACGACAAGGAGGTTGTCAGAGTTACAGTTTTCCTTCTGACGAGGGGCAGTATTTTGGACAGGTGGTCCAAGGCAATACTGAGGGAGGCATGGCGCAGGATACTGATTAAGTTCAGTTGACGATACAGTCTAAGAAGTTTAGATTTGGAGTTCATTTATGAGCTAGGTCCCATCAGACATCCAGACACATTCTAAGACAGGTATTACTCATTTCGGGAGATGGTTTTCTCCACGAACTTGAGGTATAGAGAGACATAGAAAGAAACATCAAGGCGGATCCACTCACTGAGGCTATTCCTCGAACTCAATAGTTTCGCAAACGAGCTTTGTGAGACTGACTAGTAAAGGAGTTGGGTGTTCGGTATCACACGGGCTGTGAGTATGTAACATCGCAATAATTAGCCTTGAGTGCAAGTGGGAGATTGTTGGAGATAAGGCCCTCAGATTCAATTATTGGATCACAGGCACGTGATTGCAATGATTGAAGGAGGACCTATCCCAGGAGGACGGTCTTACTCAAGATGATAGTATGCTATCTGGTTTATCTTTATCATCGTGTACTGCTTTAGGTGACCTTTCAGGTCACTATTGCACGTTGATAGAGCCCCTAGGATTCTTGCTTGACTGCCAGCAGTATGAGGGCGATCATATACGTGGGAGCTGGTAGTCTATAAGCACATCCTTAAAAGGTCCCTAGTCGTGAGAGTTTCGAGACAGGGCATCGATACTCCAGAGTAGACTAGTGTATACAGTCGAAACCCCGACGAGGGGCGATGGCCGGTCTCACAAGCCACTGGTGTCAGTTGGATCACCTAAGATGTATATAGGTGCTCATTGGGTTATGAGTACACCAGACAGGACTCGCCGGGAACCTGCTACTTGGTCTTATACCTGACGTCAGATAGCAGTTCCCTGGTGACATGTGTACAGGTTAGTTCATCGACCTGAGGATCGTCATTTGTCTCGTGTGAGTTCCCACTGTACTTTGATTACTACCCTACCATGCTCAAAGGAGACGTGCAAACAGGTTTTAGTTGGGTACAGTCCCGAGCCACATGGAGGCAGTGAGCGGATCTGCAGGGGTTCGTCTCTCCCGGTATTGGGGGTGAGGTCGCGCTGTGTCTAGGAGAGCCATTACACGAAGTCCTTGGCCAAGGCAGGAGATTTACTGGTAGGTATTCCAGTAGTATCTCAGGGTGTTCTGGGCTACACTCCGACACGACTTGTACCGCTTTTAGGGGTCTGACTTTTACCAACCCCCTAGGCCCGCCATGCGATGCTCATAGACGAACGGACCGGACAGTACGGATATTGTCACTGAAAGGCTCGGTAGGGTGTCAGGATGAGTTCGCTCATCGACGTCCCTTTTGGTCAATAGCTGGTGGCCCGTCACGTATGGCTAATACCTCTGACGTGCTAGTGGTTAAATCCACAGCCATAATATTGACGAGTCTTTAGAGTCCACCACACACACACAGTTACTCAAGTTTCGGGCGAAACGCTGTAGAGGCCGTATGGAGATATGGCAGGGTTCGATCAGTTACGTGCGGTATTGCACGGATCAGGATCGAACGGTTAGTACTAGAGGCCGTATGGAGATATGGCAGGGTTCGATCAGATACGTGCGGTATTGCACGGATCTGGATCGGACGGATAATACTAGCCGGCTTTGGTTTAAGCAGGATCCTAGTATAGTACTGTGTAGATTTTGTCTCTTTACATTTGTATTTCGGTCGGAATACAAATGCGGGTATGTATATACAGTAGCGGGGTTTTCCTGTAATTTATTACGGGATCAGTTTTTTGGAGTTGCCAGTTTGTTTTCTGTTTCAGCCATATTTCTTTGTATCTTTCATTGGCTGAAAATTGGTGGAGGAGGGCTTATTTGCAATTGTGCAAATAAGCATTTTGGAGGGTTGTTTTTGCATATTATTGTGTCATGATGATTCCACCATCACTTGACTTGTTGCTTCATGATGGTGCATCATTGCATGACTTTTGGATGTCATGATGGTTGTGGTGGAGTGTTGGATTTAGTTTGTTATCATGCTTGGTTATGATGAAGGGGTGTGATGATTGATGTGAGACTTGCCTTTTTCCTTTACACTCTACCTTGCATTATTCTTATCCTTGGTATTATTCCTCACTTCACTCCATTCTCCATTCTCACCCTTCACCTTGTGATGGCCGACCTTGCTCTAGAGGGGCCTGTCCCATATTTTTGGTGTGGGATTTTTGCTCTTTTGGCTTTGTAAAATCCCACAAGTTCCATCTCCATAAGCTCATATCATTCCTCCACTCAATGGGCAACTTCCATAAACCCCTAGAGACATAAAGAGCACTACACTATTCTATAGCAAACCTTGGGCACGTCGACTCGCCAACTTCGTGCCCGAGTTGCCTCGGACCAGAGGCGGGAGCCCGTAAAAGAAGCTGGCGATGTGGTGCCTTTCCGGCGACTTGGTGGAGACCGGAGATTCCGCGGGGAGATCGGGACGACGACGAGAAGACCGAAGGACACGGATCGCTCGGTATATCCCTCTACCCCCTTCTCTAGATTGTTAGCTAGGACTAGTTTAATGGCACGATCCAGGTATTTAGTTCGCGGTGGTGCCGGTTTGAAAAGTTAAAGTAAATCATCGCTTCCGCATTCCGGCGTCGGATTGACGGCCGGGGTGCCGCCGTGCACTTACAACTAGTGGGGCTACGGTAGTCGGCGAGTACATCCTATAACTGTTCCTAGTTGAGGGTATATCGAGACAGGGCATCGATACACCAGAGTAGAATAGCGTATACGCATCTTGACCCATATGATGGGCGATGGATGATCCCATATCCATCGGTGTTTGACATCAAGGATGGTGTACGGGTGCTCAGTAGAGACTGGGTACACTGGACGGACTCGCCGAGAACTCCCAGATGGTATTATACCTCACGTCAGATGGCAGTTCTCCGGTGACACTGGTACAGAGTAGTCTGTTGACCCGAGATCGTCATAGAGTCTTGTGTGACTCCCACTATGCTTTGATTTCCATCATACCACGTCCAAGAGCGCGTGCAAAAAGGTGGCTTTTGGGTACAGTCCCGAATCACATGGAGGCAATGAGCGATAGGAGGGGATTCGTCTCTCCCGATATAGGGAGTTGATGTTGTGCTGTGTTCGATTGGCTATAACTGGAAATCCCTGGCCAGGGTTGCTGATATTTACTGGTAAGTGTTATCAGTAGATTCTCGAACTGTTATATACCTCATATCGACACGACTTATCAAGCTACTGGGGTCTGACGTTTACCACCCCTAGGCGAGATATGCGACATATCAGACGACGAGACCGGACTGTATGGGAGTGTTACTGACTGGATTCACAGGAGAATGTACAGGCTTGCTTGTTGATCTTCTGAGCGCTCAATACATGGGTGGCTGTTACGTTTAGCTGACCGCTTGCAGCTTGTGGGTGTTTGATATGATCATCACCTACTGCTGGCGTATTGACGATTCTTTAGAGTCCTACACAGAGCTTTCTTGGCCCAGGCAAAACGGAGTAGGAGCACATATGTGATATGTGCAGGACCGAGGATAATGTGATATGTGATACCGTATTCTATTCTCGCGATATTTGATATCAGCCGGGTTATCGGATCAAGTGTTGATTCGATGAATCGGTAAATGAGATATTGGTCGGTTATATGCGATATAGCCGGATTGTCGGATCAAGTGTTGATTCGATAATTTAATGTATAATAATATATATGATATATTAAATTACATTAACTAATATTAGCTCACTAAAAGATTCCTTTTCTCACTCGGATAATACATTGATATATATGCGATATATGTTAATTGTATTATTTTATTTTGTTACAATAAATATTGTATATGTGATATATGATATTGTAACATGTTATAATTATTAATGCAACATGTTTAGTGGAGATTAAACATGGTTAGGGTTTGATTTGGGTTAAGCTTTTTTAGAAGTTTCTAGAAGCTTTCTTTTTTTGTTTTGGAAAAGATATTTGTGTTGATATTTTTAAGTGACTCATCTTTAGCTCAACCCAAACCCTAGCCCTAGTTAAATCTCTACAAAGGTTACTTGAACCATGGTTGCATAAATGATTATGACAACATTTCATTATTCATCACAAATGATTCTTCTTCTTCTTCTTCCTTGATGCAAAAGCTTTCTTGCTTTGCTTTTTGTGATGAAAGTGAGTGAGAATAAGAAAAAAAATGAGAGAAAAAATCCTACTTCATCGTCCTCATCTACCCTTTCCCTTTAGATGAGAGTGTTCACTTCATTTAGTGAGTGAGAGCTTGTGTTAAAGAAACTTCAAGGTAGATCATCTTTGTTATCGAAGATCGGAAGCAAGCTTGCACCTTTCTCTTCGTGGAACCTCTCGAGAGTCCGGATGCATGATGATCGCAGCGAAGGGACCTCAACACGGAGCTTAAGAAGTGAAGGACCAGATCTACAAAGGTTGTAATCCCTCTCACTTAGTGTTAAAGTGTTTAACATGCTTGTTTTCGCCTAATCTCTAGTTTAAAGATCTTGTTAAGGGTTGTTCGGCACGGCTAATTTTTTAAATCGGGCATGGTTGATACCTCGTAGAACCTTGTGGCAGTGCCTAGTGTTCAGTTGATAAAACTGCACATTTGTATTACATTTTTCCTACCATTTTCATATTAAAAAAAGGACTTTATTATGATATATTATACATATGAGGGTTTATGTGTAAAAACATTATTTTCCATGTGTTAATATATTTTAATTTGCATTTGGTAGGAAATTGTATGCAAATAAATTCATTGACCAAATCCTAGTAGAAATAAGCCTACTAAATATTATTTGAGATTATTGTGCAGAATTTTCCAAGTTGTTATGCAGAATTTATCAAACAAATCAAGTTGTTGAAGAAAACTTGCCAAATTAAGAAGCAAAACTTAGAGACCAAGTCTGGAAGCAACCGAGAGAAGATTTCTGAATTCTAAAGGTGCCTAGGATTGCCACATGTCACAAGAAGAAAGCCCAAGAATTTTGATCAAGAGATCCTCACCTTTGAACGCGGATCCGCGGCCGAACCCCCCTTGGGCCGCGGATCCGCCGCACTTCTAGGGAATTGGGAAGCAAGATTTTTTGGCATAAATCTATGAAGAATTTTACCAACTTTTCAACAATAAGATTCTGGCTTTGCACTATAGAAGAGCACCGAGAGCCTCTTGGAAAAGTTATCAAGTCGACGCGATCACGAAGTCCAAGACGGCTCACGTATCCAGACTGATCATCAACGGTTCATCTACCTCCTTAGAAGAGATCGAGAAGCAAAATAGGTTTTTGTAATCATTTTCTAAGGAATCAAAGTGTACTTGATCTTGTTGATTAATAAAGGTAGTTCTTTTTCTTATTCTATTTCTTCGTAGTTTAATTATGCATTTTCTCTCCATCTCTTTTTCTCCCAACATGCGCGAGTAATTCTCCTCTTGTTAGGGTTCGTAGGATTAGGGTAGGCTAATGGATGATGAACATCCCTAAACCCTTTTTAAGTCCTATAAAGTTTATGAACTTTATCAAAAGAATCATTAACATCCTAATCGGGCGCGCTAACAATTCTTTGTTAGTTCCGACCGCGATTAGAGATTAGATTAATGATTGTTTTGGTAAAGGCTAGATAATGAACGGAGTTCCGTATCGAGATAAGGGTTAAGAGTGGGATTCCTTTTCCCTCCAGAAACCCTAATCTACACGCATCACCGTCGTCCTAGTTCTAAATCTATTAATGGATAAAAAGGGTAACTTTTAATTAATCATCCATAACTACTAAATCCTAACGAACCCTACAAGCTCTCTTATTATATTAATTACATCTTTAAAATAATCTAGATCTATATTTTACATTCTTGTTTAACGTAGATCTAGAAATCTTTCTATAAAAATTCTTTATCCCTCCTCTCTTTCTCAACACATCTAAGGTAAAAGTAAAAGGTTCCACGTTTCCCAGAGGACGACCCGTACTCATCTCGGTCTAGCTACGCGCGACACCGTTCTGATTGCGGTTAAACTACAAACACACTCTTTCGAGACCAATCAAATAGCGCCGTTGCTGGGAAAACGTGCGTAATTTTTTATTTTTACTATTTGTGTTGAATTCTTAGACGAGTCATATCATTATTAAAACAAAACTGCAAATTGTATATTTAACGATTATTGTGTGAATTTTTGCGAGGAAATCTGGAGTCACGGACTTGAGGAAACAGGAGATCTAGGGTTCACACTTCTCTGGTAAGATTCTAACTCCCTTCTCTCTCCTCTAAAATCCAATAAAATCTATTTTCTGCAGGATTCTTTGCAAAATATCACCGCTCAAAAATCTTTTTGCAAAGTTTTGTTTTTCGGTTTGTTTTTGCATATTTTAATACGGATCTTTAAGGGGCAAGGACCAAATCAAGATTAGGTGGGGATTTCATCACCCTCCCTAAGCCCCACAAATCACAAACCGAGCATATAGATCAACCCTTCATTAATTTAAAAAATATCTAGACCAGACTCTAAGGACTGTCGCGCTTAATAAGGACAGAGGAAGGTTGTGGGTAATCTATCGTTATCCGCATTACTTTTGTAGTGCCTAGGCAAGTGTGACAAAGGCTAGTGGTTTTTAATTAGGCCCACGACGTGGTTCCTTCCCACTTACCTGGCACTTACCTGGCTACAAGGGTAGTACGGAGGCGGTAGAGGATTTATCCTGCGGCTTGTCCTTTGGAAGTCTAGGAGCGGTCTAGAGACTGGACCTAGGTAACCATAGTTCTAGGGTTGTGCATTTTTTGTGATTTTTCTAAATCCGTCTTTTTTTTAAAACAAACCAATTACTTTCTCTCCTTTTTACCCCTTCCCCCTTCTTATCTTCTTATAATGGGTGACCTAAACAGAAGAACACTTGCCGAGCTTTGCTGTCCACAACCAGATATCTCTTGTTTTCGAAATCCCTTCGGTATACCGTCCGGCTCTTCCATGTCCTTAAGAGATCAAATAGAACAAGCAGGAAGAAACAGTTGGCCACCTCAGTCTAGGTCTTATCAACCGTATCCTAATTCTACACCTGTTTCAGTTCATACCCAGAGTGAGGAAGCCCCTAGACGAATGTCCATTGCTGAGCACATAGCTAGGTCTAGAGGCCAAAGTTTCAACCCGGACCAATATCAACCATCACCACCACTGTCCAGAGAAGAGTTTGATATGCGGTTTGTATATAGCCAACCAACCAACCCATATCAATATTCTTCTTATCATAATATTGATCCTACTCCTACCCAAGTTCAGCAACCATTCTGTTCCTATCAATCCAATCCGACTTTTCCACCTACTCTAGACAGTTCTTTTAATCAGTCATTTGAGAGTTTTAATTATCCACAGGAATTTCAATCTTATATTGAAACCCCTTATCAACCCAAGACTAGTCTGGAGCAGACATTAGAAAAATATATGGAACTGACGAATCAAATTATGAAGGATTTGCGTAGTAAGACAGAACTGTACACCCTTCCTAATCAAACCTCCCCATTCCAAACTGAACTCCACAACTCCAGTTTCATAAATTCATCAACTACAATGTCTGATAAGTTGTGTGACTTTGTAGTGTTTGATTTACCCAACTGTGAAGGGTCCCTTTCAAGTGAAACCATACCCAACCCTTATGATCTCTACACCTCCACTCTTGAACCAAAACTGATTGAAAACCATACTTTTGATGAGGAGTTTGAGAATTTTAACCTTCACTTGAATGAGGTGATTGACATTGGGGATATATTGATTGATGAACCCGAAATTTTGGATGATTTTGTCCCATCAATTCATCAAATCCTTTCACTTCCTTGTGGTCATCATCTTGAGCCTTTAATTCTTCCCGAACCCCAAATATGTCTTGAAGTTGATGATAAAGGTATACCCGAAGATCAGATCAAAATACAGCCTCCATCTTCCACATCTGGTTCAGCAACACTCGACATACCAATTTGTTTACCCATTTCTCCTTCTACTTTCTCCGGTTCTTCTTCTGTTCCTATAGTTTCAGTGAGTTTTGATAAATCACAATCCGTTAATTCAAGTTCAATAATACCAGAAATTCAACTTGATTTGGATATTTTTGATAAAGAGGTAGATAAATTTTTCGAGTCCTCTACCTCAATAATTTTTGAATCAAGTAGGATAAATTCTGGCACAAAACTCTTTGACAGCAAAATGTTCAATCACACCATTGATAAAAGTTTTGAAGAACTTTTTGCTGACGAACTTGAATTTTTAAACAATACGGATTTTGTGATTTATCAATCTCCACCTATAGAGGTTGAACCGTCACCATTCCTTCTTCCTAATCATTCACATTCCTCTTCATTCTTTCTTTTCTGTAAATTCAAACCCTTTCCGGACCACCTCTTATCCCTTCCCCACTTTTTCTTGACTCGATACAACGCATTCTTCCACCAACCTATACGATATACTGATAAAATCTTTGAATGGTTGGTGTTGACTTTTGGTCTTTGTAAAGTCTTACTTTGACCAAATGACTCACCCCCTCTTAAAATGCTTCGTATTGTCTAACTCATGTTTGAGGGGGGTTATATTTTTGGCTCTTGATCATAACTTTTGTCCTCAAATTTGTGAGCCAAAAATAAGTTTGGGGGAGGATTTTCACTTTCATATATTCTTGCCCCCATTAATAATGTCCTCCCAAGCTTACAGGTTTTTGTGATCCAGCAGATAGCAACAGTGAGGACACTGTTGAAAACAAGTTTGGGGGAGGTTTGTGCTTATTTACACATCAATTTGTATCATGCTTTGCATAAGCACAACATTTTCAAAAATTTAAAAAAAAAATCTTTTATAACAAAAGAGTAGAAAGTGAAAAATTACATCCAAAAGGTAGGAATAGTTTAAGAAAACCAAGAAAATTAGAAGTTTTCTAACACGAACTAGTAATAAGTAGTTATGAGCTGTTGTCCCAAGGGTTAGTAAAATGAAGGAAGTCACTAATCTGAGGATAAAAATAAGTCTGAAAAATAGTTTCTATTCTGGAAGCCAGACATTTGAATGTTGATACCCTACTATATGCACTTACACACATCTTGAAACTCGGGATAGTAGAGAATACCTTGAAATGCTCTTGTCTAAAATCCAAAGTATGAAGGAAATAAAAGAAAATGAAGAAAATATAAAAATGGTGAAAAGAAAAATGAACACTGGTTTTGTTATCGCCAAGGCAGCAATAAAAAAATATAGCAAGGGTGCCTCTTCACCTAGTGCCCTAAGGCCAACTGGTCTGGGAGTCACTGCTAAGCCTTAGGTGGTGCAAGACGAGGAAGATATTACACCTAATCAGCAAGCACATGAGTAATCGGTCAGTTAGTACCTCAAGAAGTATTAACGGTCGCATGAAAAGGTGTGAGCAAATCTTAATATTCATCAAATTAAAAAGTACTAAGGTAGATGGATAAGAGTATGATAGCTTGAATTGAATTCTCCGAGTGTAGGGATGTTCTTTACACACACGTGGGGTTATATGATCAATGTTTGGATGAAAGGTAGGAATGAAAAATAAAGACGATATTTTATTGAGGGATGATGTGATTTCTAACATTTTTTCATGACTATTAAGATAGGGCTCATGACAACTGAAAAGCTAGTATAGTTGGAAACTCTTCTTTTCAAGGCCTTACTTTTATGGTTCTTATCTTTATATGTAAATTTCACCATCTTTCTTTTGTTATAGGATATTGTGGGTGCAATCCACTGAAAACCCTCAGGAGAAAACACTCCTCCTACTAGGGACACCTAGAGGTTTAACGGCTTGTTGCACGTGCTCAGTGCAATCGTGTCTGCCTACGAAAGTGTGCTTAGTTTTCTCCTTTCTTTTTCTCCTCTTGAATAAACTAGTTTGCTCGGGACGATCAAAGATAAGTTTGGGGGTATTTGTTCAGTTGATAAAACTGCACATTTGTATTACATTTTTCCTACCATTTTCATATTTAAAAAAGGACTTTATTATGATATATTATACATATGAGTGTTTATGTGTAAAAACATTATTTTCCATGTGTTAATATATTTTAATTAGCATTTGGTAGGAAAATGTATGCAAATAAATTCATTGACCAAATCCTAGTAGAAATAAGCCTACTAAATATTATTTGAGATTATTGTGCAGAATTTTCCAAGTTGTTATGCAGAATTTATCAAACAAATCAAGTTGTTGAAGAAAACTTGCCAAATTAAGAAGCAAAACTTAGAGACCAAGTCTGGAAGCAACCGAGAGAAGATTTCTGAATTCTAAAGGTGCCTAGGATTGCCACATGTTACAAGAAGAAAGCCCAAGGATTTTGATCAAGAGATCCTCACCTTTGAGCGCGGATCCGCGGCCGAACCCCCCCTTGGGCTGCGGATCCGCCGCACTTCTAGGAAATTGGGAAGCAAAATTTTTTGGCATAAATCTATGAAGAATTTTACCAACTTTTCAACAATAAGATTCTGGCTTTGCACTATAGAAGAGCACCGAGAGCCTCTTGGAAAAGTTATCAAGTCGACGCGATCACGAAGTCCAAGACGGCTCACGTATCCATACTGATCATCAACGGTTCATCTACCTCCTTAGAAGAGATCGAGAAGTAAACTAGGTTTTTGTAATCATTTTCTAAGGAATCAAAGTGTACTTGATCTTATTGATTAATAAAGGTAGTTCTTTTTCTTATTCTATTTCTTCGTAGTTTAATTATGCATTTTCTCTCCATCTCTTTTTCCCCGAACATGCGCGAGTAATTCTCCGCTTGTTAGGGTTCGTAGGATTAGGGTAGGCTAATGGATGATGAACATCCCTAAACCCTTTTTAAGTCCTATAAAGTTTATGAACTTTATCAAAAGAATCATTAACATCCTAATCGGGCGCGCTAACAATTCTTTGTTAGTTCCGACCGCGATTAGAGATTAGATTAATGATTGTTTTGGTAAAGGCTAGATAATGAACGGAGTTCCGTATCGAGATAAGGGTTAAGAGTAGGATTCCTTTTCCCTCCAGAAACCCTAATCTACACGCATCACCGTCGTTCTAGTTCTAAATCTATTAATGGATAAAAAAGGGTAACTTTTAATTAATCATCCATAACTACTAAATCCTAACGAACCCTACAAGCCCTCTTATTATATTAATTACATCTTTAAAATAATCTAGATCTATATTTTACATTCTTGTTTAACGTAGATCTAGAAATCTTTCTATAAAAATTCTTTATCCCCCCTCTCTTTCTCAACACATCTAAGGTAAAAGTAAAAGGTTCCACGTTTCCCAGAGGACGACCCGTACTCATCTCGGTCTTGCTACGCGCGACACCGTTCTGATTGCGGTTAAACTACAAACACACTCTTTCGAGACCAATCACCTAGCATCCCTACAGTGGTATCAGAGCCAAGCTAGAGTTTTAGGCGAAGTCTAGACGAAGTTTAAAGTCCGATCGAACCCGGAAACCCCGATATATACCCTTCTCTGGATATTTTTCAAAAATGTGTTTTTTCTGCATTAAAAATACTCAAAAAATCAGCAGGGTTTTTTAGGAATTACTGTGAAACCCGACCCCCTAAATCACCCAAAGCGCCTCGGAACCGCGGCCAAACCAGGGTATAGGCAGTGGTTCCGCGGCAATAAATGAGGATTGAGGGATAGGGTTTGCACAGTAATAACCATTGGTACTTCCTGATTCTTATGGGAATTTTTAATTCATACTCAAGAGTTGAGTTTTCTGAGTTGTATTTGGAGCTCGTTGATTCGATCGGAAAGTCTAACTTCGTTTATGTTTGTCCGGGTAATTTTTAGAACGTGTTAAAAAGTTCGAACGGATATCAATAACTCACTTTTTCCCCTGCCGGAAAATTTCCAAGCGTTGGATTTTTCCGTAGTTTAAGAACGTTCTAAGTCATGCAAGTAACGCAGTGGACCCTCTAGAAGACAACAAACCTTAACTCGATTATATGACCATCTTGAACTGCCTCTGAACCTTAGGGTTTGGGGCAGTACGGCGTTGCCACATGTGAGGCGTTGGCTTGACCCTTCTACGGCTGGACCATTGGTACTGTGGCATGTGATGGATGTTTTTAAACTAATTTCAAGTGTTGAGAACTATTTGGGAAATCTTGGGTGTTTGATTATTCGATCGGAAAGTTTTACATTGTCTATTTATCTGGAATGTGATACAATATTTGGAATCTACATGTAGTTATGAGATAACTAATTTGAATGTTATAAATCTAGCACTTCAGTCTCAGATGATCGGTTGCCACGGAATTTTGATGTGATCAAAAGTCCGTCGCAATCCCGTAGCGTACACAGATACTCGCCGGGTAAACTTAATAGACAGCCACGCCCCATAGCCCCGACCAAGTGACTGTAGGAGAACCCCGTCGCCAAAAGCAACCGTTCTGGTGCTCGCGGCAGCGGTGTTCCTCCTTAGTGCACTTCGTCGACGGCATCCGGGGGTGCAGCCGTCTACTAAAGTTTGCGACGAGCATACGATCAGGATGTCGGGAATCTTGTTGAATTGCCCGACTTGATATTGAAAAGATTTTTCGATAATGAGACTAAAATGCGAGGTTTATAATTGTTAGGCATGCGATGTTTAAGGAATTCATTTGGTTAGGCATGAGATGTCTAAGGTGGTTGCGGATTCCAATTGTTGTAGTTTTACACTTTCTTTTCTGTGACCGTAAGCGTAGTATGCGTTGTATCGCCGGTTTCGTTGCTATACATCAACGACAATCGGGATACGCATACTTGCTTACGTTGATGATATGAGATATTATGTGTTGCTATGATATGTTATATTAGATCGTCGCGTTTTGAATAGCCGGGGTTTTTTATGTGAGATGAGAGTTTTTCTTATTCATTCATGTAAAGTTCTTTTGTATGTAATATTCTTTTATTGGGGCACTTCCGGGCTGAGGATGATGTCACCATTGTATATTATTTGCTTTTCCGCATTAGGTAGACCCAAGGCGGGGAGCACAAGTAACCGGGTTCTAGGTTCCAGTGGGAGACCATCTCGAGGAGTTGAGACCGGGTCTTCTAACCCCAGAATTGGCAGTATTACTTGCCGCTCTCGTAGGGGTCTAGGGATGTGGGTTTGGCTATTCATCGCGACCGTGGAATCCGTGTTTTATACAGGCTCGTATTAAAAACACGGACCTCCTAGTATATCCAATATTTCATATATGTTCTTCTGCTGCAATGTTCTGTGATGAGATCATATTACTGCCTGAGACGAATGTTTATATTATATATATGAGATATATGTTATATTGCAGATTTCGTTTCAAAAGTAATGCTTGTGAAGCATAATAAAATAGGACTTCATTAATGAGATTAATGAAAATAAAAGAAACCTAAAAATGTTGTAGTAACTTGTTTAAAAACTGGTAGCTCTAGTTCTTGCTTTGCATAGCAGTGTTCCTTGTAGAACATCCAGCACCTTATTCGATAAGGAAAGAGCCGAGATCCCTTCACCGGGAGTGACCTCTTTAGCGAAACTAGCAGATGCTACAAACTCGGTTTGTATTTTGATTGTTTCTATAGTTTTTTCTTTGCATAGTGATATTTGTGAAATATCCTGCACCTTATTCGATAAGGAAAGAGCCGACGATCCCTTCACCGGGAGTGACCTCTTTAGCAGAACTAGAAAAGGCCTCAAAAACATTCCATTCAAAATCACTCGATTCTACAACGATATCAAGTTCATTACGCTCATGGTTTTCTTAAAAACATGTGTAGCCCTCCGTCATTTCAAATAAGTACTACTTAGTATTCGTGCTGCGGTAGTTTGGCATGCGTCAAGGCGTAGTGTACGGTAGCTAACTAGTGATTATCTGCTAGCATACGATGCGATTGGATTAGGGTATTCGTACGGCGTTGTTTGGCATGCGTCAAGGGTCGTGCGGGTGGGTTTAATTCAATCAGGAAATGCACGGGTTGAACTTGACTAGCGGACTATGGGTTGTTTGGCATGCGTCAAGGTCATAGCACGCTAGGGGTAAAAGAATCATCGGGGATTTCAAGTGTTGAAATTTGCAATGAGATAGCATACCTTCTATGAGATAGTTGGATCCCGATACCCACTGCGAGTAAGAGTTACTCCTGGGAGACTTTTACACATTACAATTAGCCGATCAAGTAGGTGTCTAGAAAGGTATTAACGGGGTTACGCCCCTGGGAAAACGAGGTTTATTTTAATTAGGTCCGTGTGAAAGCACGGGGAACCTCCCTCAAAGTACCGGCACTGGCCTGGCTGAAAGTTTGGCGAACTTGTTGGGTGTAATTAATCCCGGCTAGTTTTTCCTTTTAGGGTTTGAAGGAAGATTTGACTAAAACAATGGGAGACATCCTGATTAGATATATTAGATAACCAACCTAATCTTGCAAGAGCATACGCTGAGTGTTTTCTTCTCTCTCTCTCCAGGTAGCGACCATATCACGCCTTAATCAAGATAATAAAATGGATGTATTGACCGAACCCGCTTGTTATACTGTGCTAGGAAACGTTGGTCCCGCTCCAACTTATAATTGTTATAAGACAGAGCAAGAAATTGGGGAATACCAGATTTCCCGTGCCGCCCAAACCAAGAAAGTGCATGTTGATGCATCATCTTCGGGTGTGTTTATTACAGAGAACAGTTTCTCAGTATCATTTATGTCCAGGGTATGAGATACCAGATCAGGATCCCACAAATGTAATTTGTTACATGGGCTACAGATAAGTAGAGAACTGAGAACGGATGATAAGTTTCATGAGATAGAAAACGGTGCAAGTGTTGCAGCCAAGTCTTTTGGTAGTTATCACCCTGTATTACCAGAATACATTGATTCTGAATGAATGTTATTAGATACCGAACCTGATGTACAACATCATATCATTCTTTTTATTAGTAAAGAAGCATATAATTTTGTATTGTTGGATAATATTTTGAACATTTTCTATATCAAGAGTTGATCGGTTCAGGCACGTTATCTAAAAGCATTGACGTTCTAAATCAAACTACAGTTCTTAACGTACAGAACACACACAAGAGGAAGAGTTCAGAAATGAACAAATCCTTCTTGAGGCATTGTAGACTAGGTCATATCAATGCGACCCGACTAGCTGAAGTTACATATAGATGCATATTTAAATTAGTTTGAATTTACATCTTATGAAACTTGCCGGTCATGTCACAAAGATAAGATGACCATAGCTCTGTTTATTGGAAACAGAGAAAGAGTTAGTGAACTCTTGGGATTGATACATGCTGATGTATGAAGGTCCTCTGTCTACACATGCCAAGACCGGTTTTTTATACTTCATTACATTCTCTGATGATCTCTCAAGATTCAGACATATGTTCCTGTTGAAACACAAGTCCGAAGCTTTTGAGATATTCACAGAATATAAGTTAGAAGTAGAGAACCAAAAACGGGTATAAGTATTATGTCCTTTGATGAGATCAAGGAGGAGAATACTTGAGGACGGGATTCCTGGACTATTCTAAAGGAGAATGAGATTCTCTCTCAGCATTACTCCTCTGTATACACCACAGCACCTGGGTGTATCGAGGCGGAGAAAACGCACCCTATGTGATATGGTGTGCTCTATGATGAGTAGTACTGAGTTTCCTATTTCCTTTTGGGAGTTATGCACTTGTGAAGCTGCATACCTATTGAATAGGGTTCCAATCAATCACTTACCACTTCATATGTGATATGGAATGGGAAGAGCCCATATCTTAAGTAAGTTAAGATTTTGGGTTGTCCGGCCTATGTCTAAAAGCAAAATCCGGACAAGCTCGAGGCAAAGTCAGTTCTGTGGAAGTTTGTTGGATATCCCAAGCATTCACAAGGGAATATCTTCTACCAAACCGAGGAACAAAAGATGTTTTGTTTCTCAACATGCCACCTTTATGAAAGGGAATTTCTTGTGGAAAATTAGTGGTCATGAGGTAGAACTGGAAAGAGTTCCAGCTATACAAACTGCAGCAGATGATTTGGTAGAACCAAAGGATTCAATAGTTTCCAACGAACCTGAGCCTTTCCGCCGATCTAGTAGGGTTCCTCACCCACCTGAGAGATACTTCGGTTTCTCTATGACAGTGGGAGCGAGGATTGCATCATGAGATGATGACCCAACTTGTTTCGAGCTGGCCATCAGGAGTGGGACTCTGTAAGAATGGCTGGATGCTTAGCGATCTGAGATGGAATCCTTATACACCAACAAAGTATGGACTTTGGTTTCTTTATCTGAAGGGTTAAATCCCCATCAGGAGCAAGTATATCTTAAGAAGATTACTTGGTGTACATGGAAAAGTTGAGACTTTCAAAGCTATGCTTAAAGTCCATCCAGATCCTACTTGCCATGGCTACATACCATGACTACGATATCTGGCGGTTGGGTATCATGACTGCTTTTCTAAATGATGATTTGGAAGAGAACGTCTATAAGTACATAGCCAGAGGGCTTCGTAGACAGTGGGAGCAGCGGAAACGTGTGCAAGATGTTTTATGTAATAAATCAGGCATCGCGGAGTTGGAACATCTGTTTTGATGTGGTAGTCGAAGAGTTTGACTTCATCAAAATGGTAGATGAACCTTGTATATACAAAAAGGTAGTAGGGAGTATGGTGGTGATCCTCGTAGAGTACGTGGATGACATACTCTTGATAGGGAAGGAGTTTCCTATGCTACGCTCAGTCAATCTCCGCTTATCATAAGGATTCTCCATATAGGATCAAGGTGATACCTCCTAAATCCTAGGTTTTATATCTATGAGATAGATCTAAATGGATGTTAGGATTCTCACTAGTTGTAGTGAGATGGTATCAATGGATCCTGGGGAGAATCACTGGAAAGGTTCAAGGTGATAAGGACGACTGAATGTCAGTCGCAGGCATTGTCTTTACCCTCAGTGGAGGGACGGTATGTTGGAAGAGTTCCAAGCTAGATAACGTGACATACTAGACGATTAAAGGCAAGAAATATCGTTACCAAGGATGCTACCAAAGAGGCGGTCTGGATATATAAGTTCATGAGATGAACTTCATTCCAACCATTGTGTGACAATGGAGTTATGGCTTTGGCCAAGGAACCCCCGTCCCATCAGAAATCCAGATATAATTCTTAGGCAGTATCACCTGATCATGGAGATGGTTGATCTCCAGGGAGATCGAGGTTAGGAGAGTAGACACAGAGGACAACAGCGCAGATCCACTCACAAATGCCTTTTTCCCAGTAGAGACTTTTATAGGATGGTTGAGTATGAGATACTTCAACCACAGCTAATTGTTGGGTATGCGATACCACAACAGATGTCCCTAGTGCAAGTGGAAGATTGTTAGTTATATGTATGCCCTAGAGGCCATTACTGTACATACGATGTATATTGTAATGGATGCTTGGACATATATAGGGAGGACTTTCTTGCTCGACATGATAGTATGCTATCTGGTTGTACTTTATCATAACATGTACTCTGATTGTCTCTATGTTACGTGTTGATAAATCCCTTAGGATATGTACTCGACTGCTGGGACTATGATGAGATCATACTGGTGGGACCACGGTAGTCGGCGAGTACATCCTATAACTGTTCCTAGTTGAGAGTGTATCGAGACAGGGCATCGATACACCAGAGTAGACTAGCGTATACGCATCTTGACCCATATGATGGGCGATGGATGATCCCATATCCATCGGTGTTTGACATCAAGGATGGTGTACGGGTGCTCAGTAGAGACTGGGTAGACTGGACGGACTCGCCGAGAACTCCCAGATGGTATTATACCTCACGTCAGATGGCAGTTCTACGGTGACATTGGTACAGAGTAGTCTGTTGACCCGAGATCGTCATAGAGTCTTGTGTGATTCCCACCGTGCTTTGATTTCCATCATACCACGTCCAAGAGGGCGTGCAAAAAGGTGGCTTTTGGGTACAGTCCCGAATCACATGGAGGCAATGAGCAATAGGAGGGGACTCGTCTCTCCCGGTATAGGGAGTTGATGTTGTGCTGTGTTCGATTGGCTATAACTGGAAATCCCTGGCCAGGGTTGCTGATATTTACTGGTAAGTGTTATCAGTAGTTTCTTGAACTGTTATAGACCTCATATCGACACGACTTATCAAGCTACCGGGGTCTGACGTTTACCACTCCTAGGCGATATATGCGACATATCAGACGACGAGACCGGACTGTACGGGAGTGTTACTGACTTGATTCACAGGAGAATGTACAGGCTTGCTTGTTGATCTTCTGAACGCTCAATACCTGTGTGGCTGTTACGTTTAGCTGACCGCTTGCAGCTTGTGGGTGTTTGATATGATCATCAACTACTGCCGGCGTATTGACGATTCTTTAGAGTCCTACACAGAAGTTTCTTGGCTCAGGCAAAACGGAGTAGGAGCACATATGTGATATGTGCACGGCCGAGGATAATGCGATATGTGATACTGTATTCTATTCTCGCGATATTTGATATCAGCCGGGTCATCGGATCAAGTGTTGATTCGATGAATCGGTAAATGAGATATTAGTCGGTTATATGCGATATAGCCGGAGTGTCGGATCAAGTGTTGATTCGATAATTTAATGTATAATAATATATGATATATTAAATTACATTAACTAATATTTGCTCACTAAAAGATTCTTTTTCTCACTCCGGTAATACATTGATATATATGCGATACATGTTAATTGTATTATTTTATTTTGTTAAAATAAATATTGTATATGTGATATATGATATTGTAACATGTTATAATTATTAATGCAACATGTTTAGTGGAGATTAAACATGGTTAGGGTTTGATTTGGGTTAAGCTTTTATAGAAGTTTCTAGAAGCTTTCTTTTTTTTGTTTTGGAAAACATATTTGTGTTGATATTTTTAAGTGACTCATCTTTAGCTCAACCCAAACCCTAGCCCTAGTTAAATCTCTACAAAGGTTACTTGAACCATGGTTGCATAAAAGATTATGACAACATATCATTCTTCATCACAAATGATTCTTCTTCTTCTTCTTCCTTGATGCAAAAGCTTTCTTGCTTTGCTTTTTGTGATGAAAGTGAGTGAAAATAAGAAAACAAATGAGAGCAAAAATCCTACTTCATCATCCACATCTACCCTTGCCCTTTAGATGAGAGTGTTCACTTCATTTAGTGAGTGAGAGCTTGTGTTAAAGACACTTCAAGGTAGATCATCTTTGTTATCGAAGATCGGAAGAAAGCTTGCACCTTTCTCTTCGTGGAACCTCTCGAGAGTCCGGATGCACGATGATCGCAGCGATGGGACCTCAACACGGAGCTTAAGAAGTGAAGGACCAGATCTACAAAGGTTGTAATCCCTCTCACTTAGTGTTAAAGTGTTTAACATGCTTATTTTCGCCTAATCTCTAGTTTAAAGATCTTGTTAAGGGTTGTTCGGCACGGCTAATTTTTTAAATCGGGCATGGTTGATGCATCGTAGAACCTTGTGGCAGTGCCTAGCATCCCTACAATATCGTAGTCATACTATGTAGCTATGGCAAGTAGGATCCGGATGGATTTAAGCATAGGCACTAGAAAAGGTTTCATCATTATCCACACCTGGTCAGTGACGAGAACTTTTACAACAAGCCTTAGCTTTGAAAGTCTCAACTTTTCCATCTACACCAAGTAATCTTCTCAAGATATACTTGCTCCTGATGTGGATTTAACCCTTAGATAAAGCAACTAAAGTCCATACTTTGTTGGTGTATATGGATTCCATCTCAGATCTCTTAGCAACCAGCCATTCTCACAGTGTCCCCACTATTGATAGCCTGCTCGAATCTAGTTGGGTCATCATCTCATGATGCAATCCTCGCTCCCACTGTCATAGAGAAAACCGAAGTATCTCTCAGGTGGGTGAGGAACTCTACTAGATCGGCGGAGAGGCTGGGATTCATTGGGAACTATTGAATCCTTCGGTTCTACCAAATTATCAGCTATAGTTTGTATAGCTGGAACTCCTTCCAGTTCTACCTCATGACCACTAATTTCTTTACAAGAAATTCCTTTTCTAAAAAGGTGGCATGCTGAGAAACAAAATACTTTTTGTTCCTCGGTGTGGTAGAAGATATTCCCTTGTGAATGCTTGGAATATCCAACAAACTTCCACAGAACCGACCTTGCCTCGAGCTTGTCCGGATTTTGCTTTTGACATAGGCCGGACAACGCCAAATCTTAACTTACTTAAGACATGGGCTCTTCCCATACCATATCACATATGGAGTGGTAGGCACCCGATTTGTTTGGAACCCAATTCAATAGGTATCCATCTTCTCAAGTGCATAACGCCAAAGGAAATTGGCAACTCAGTAGTACTCATCATAGAGCGCACCATATCTAATAGGGTGCAATTGCTCCGCCCTGATACACCAACGTGCTGTGGTGTATACGGAGGAGTAATGCTGAGAGAGAATCTCATTCTCCTTTAGAATAGTCCAGGAATTCCATGCTCAAGTATTGTCCTCCCTGATCACATCAAAGGATATAATACTTATACCCATTGTGGTTCTCTACTTCTGACTTATATTCTTTGAATTTCTCAAAAAGTTCAGACTTGTGTTTCAACGGGAACATATGTCCGAATCTTGAGAGATCATCAGTGAATGTAATGAAGTACAAAGAACCAGTCCTGGCATATCTAGACATGAGACCTACATACATCATCATGTATCAATCCTAAGAGTTCATTAACTGTTTATCTGTTTCTAATAAACGGAGCTATGGTCATTTTCTCTTTGTAACATGACTGGCAAGTTTCACAAGATGTAAATTCAAACTGATTTAAATATCCATCTAAATGTAACCTCAGCTAGTCGAGTCGCATTGATATGACCTAGTCTATAATACCTCAAGAAGGATTCGTTCATTTCTGAACTCTTCCTCTTGTGTGTGTTCTGTACGTTAAGAACTGTAGTTTGATTTAGAACGTATATGCTTTTAGATAACGTGCCTGAACCGATCAACTCTTGATATAGGAAATGTTCAAGACATTATCCAACAATACAAAATTATATTCTTCTTTACATAATAAAGAGACAGATATGATGTTGTATATCAGGTTCGGTATCTAATAACATTTGTTCATAATCAATGTATTTGGTAATACAGGGTGATAACTGCCAACAAACTTGGCTGCAACACTTTCCCCGTTTCCAACTCTTGAAACTTATCACTCATTCCCAGATCTCTACCTCTCTGTAGCCTATGTAAAAGATTACATATATGGAATCCTGATCCGGTATCTCATACGCAGGACGTAGAGGATACTGAGAAACAGTTCTCGGTAATGAACACACCCGAAGAAGATGCATCATCATGCACTTTCTTCGTTTGGGCGGTACGGGAATCCTGGTATTCCCCTATTTCCTGCTCGGTCTTATAACAATTATAAGTTAGAGCGGGACCAACGTTCCCCAGCACTGTATAACAAGCGGGTTCGGTCAATACATCCATTATTATCTTGATTAAGGCGTGACATGGTCACTACCTGGAGAGAGAGAGAAGAAAACACCTAGCGTATACTCTTGCAAGATTAGATTGGTTATTATTTTATCTAATCAGGATGGCTCCCACTGTTTTAGTCAAATCTTCCTTCAAACTCTAAAAGGAAAGACTAGGCAGGATTAATTACACCCTACAAGTTCGCCAATCTTGTAGCCAGGCCAGTGCCGGTACTTTGAGGGAGGTTCCCCGTGCTTTCCCACGGACCTAATTAAAATAAACCTCATTTTTCCAGGGGCGTAACTCCGTTAACACCTTTCTAGATACCTACTTGATCGGCTAATTGTAATGTGTAAAACTCTTCCAGTAGTAACTTTTACTCGTAGTGGGTATCGGGATCCAACTATCTCATAGAAGGTATGCAATCTCACTGCAAATTTCAACACTATAAATTCCCAACCTTATTCCACAAGGAAAGAGCCGAGATCCCTTCACCGGGAGTGACCTCTTTAGCAAAACTAGCAGATGCTACGACCCACTCGGTTTGTCTTTTGATTGCTTCTATAGTTTTTGCTTTGCATAATGGTTTTATGAAATATCCTGCACCTTATTCGATAAGGAAAGAGACGAGATCCCTTCACCGGGAGTGACCTCTTTAGCAAAACTAGTGAAAGCCTAAAAAACACTCCTTTTTAAAATTCACTCGATTCTACAATGATATCAAGTTCATTACGCAAAAGGTTTTCTTAAAAACCTGTCGTAGCCCTCCGTCATCATTTTACCCCTAGCGTCCTATGACCTTGACGGAGGCCAAACTACCTATAGTGCGCTAGTCAAGTTCAACTCGTATATTTCTTGATTAAATTAGACCCACCCGCACGACCTTTGAAAGAGGCCAAACTACGTCGTACGAATACCTTAATCCAATCGTATCTCATGCTGCAGATAAGCACTAGTTAGCTACCGAACACTACGCCTTGACGAAGGCCAAACTACCGGAGCACGAATACTAAGTAGTACTTATCTGAAACGACGGAGGGCTACGACAGGTTTTTAAGAAAACCTTTTGCGTAATGAACTTGATATCATTGTAGAATCGAGTGAATTTTAAAAAGGAGTGTTTTTTAGGCTTTCACTAGTTTTGCTAAAGAGGTCACTCCCGGTGAAGGGATCTCGGCTCATTCCTTATCGAATAAGGTGCAGGATATTTCATAATACCATTATGCAAAGCAAAAACTATAGAAGCAATCAAAAGACAAACCGAGTGGGTCATAGCATCTGCTAGTTTTGCTAAAGAGGTCACTCCCGGTGAAGGGATCTCGGCTCTTTCCTTGTCAAATAAGGTGCTGGATATTCTACAAGGAATACCGCTATGCAAAGCAAGAACTAGAGCTACCAGTTTTTAAAACAAGTTTGTACAACATCTTTTAGCATTCTTTTATTTCATTAATCTCTTTAATGAAGTCCTATCATAATATGCTTCCCAAGCATCACATATGAAACGAAAGCAGCAATATTAATTATATCTCATATGTATAATATAGGCATTCGTCTGAACATATCACAATGATAACATCACGGAGCAGCAGAAGATAACATATGAAATATTGGATATACTAGGATTTCCGTGTTTTAAATTAATCCAGTAAAAAACACGAATTCCACGGTCGCGACGAATAGCCAAACCCACATCCCTAGACCCCTACGAGAGCTGCAAGAAACCCTACCAATTCTAGAGTTAGGAGACCCGGTCTCGACTCCTCGAGATGGTCTCCCACTGGACCCTAGAACCCGGTTACTTGTGCTCCCCGCCTTGGGTCTATCCTAATGCGGAAAAGTAAATAATATACATCAATGGTGGCATCATCCTCAACCCGGAAGTGCCCTAATAAAAGAATATTATATACAAGCTTTTACATGAATGAAAAATGAAAAACTCTTATCTCACATACAAAACCCCGTCTATTCAAAACACGACGATCCAATATAACATATCACAGCAACACATAACATCACATGTCATCAACATAAGTAAATATGCGTATCCCTATTGTCATTGACATATAGCACCGAAACCGGCAATACACAACATATTACACTTACGGTCGCAGAAAAGAAAGTGAAAAACTACATCAGTTGGAATCCACAACCACCTTAGACATCATAAACCCAATATATCACATATATTAGATTTCATTCCTAACCAAATGAATTCCTTAGACATCACATGCCTAACAATTATAAACCTCGCATTTTAGTCTCGATCTCGAAAACACTTTTCAATATCAAGTCAGAAAATTCAACAAGATTCCCGGCATCCTGATCGAATGCTCGTCGGAAACTTTAGTAGACGGCCGCACCCACGATACCGTCGACGAAGTGTACTAAGGCGGAACACCGCTGCCGCGAGCACCCGAACGGATTCTTTTGGCGACGGAGTTCTCCTACAGTCACTTGGTCGGGGCTATGGGGCATGTCTATCTAATAAGGTTACCCAGTGAGTATCCACGTACGCTACATGATTGTGACGGACTTTTGATCTCATCAAAATCACGTGGAAACCGATCAAATGAGACTAAATTGCTAGATTTATAACATTCAAATTAGTAATCTCATAACTACTTTTGTGGATTCCAAATATTGTATCCAATCACATGATACCCGGACGACGTTAAACTTTTCGATCGATTCATCAAAGTCCCACAATTTCCCGATGACTCAACACTTGAGCACAGTTTTAATAATACCCAGAATATACCACAGTACCTATGCACCAGCCGTAGATGGGCAGACCCAAGCCTCACTCATGTCGCCACGGAACTGCGGCAAACCCTAGGATATGACCACGGTTCCGCGATCTAAAAAAGTCGAGTTAGGGTTTCATTCTTCTAAAGGGTTCATAGAATTACTTGCATGTTTTTCCGAATAAGTTAAACTTGGAAAAATGGGTTTTTAACATTCGATCGAACTTTTTAACTTCGCCTAGACAACATGTGAATAACCCGAAACTTTGTTAAAACTATGAATACGAAACACTATGAATTGCTTATAGTGTAAGTTCACATCACATGCAAAATTAGCAAAAACAAACAACACCTGAAACACCAAAACCCAGTCACAGGAACACACCAAAAAATTCAGCCCATTACGGCACTAAAAGACCGAGGTAGCCGGAATTAGTGTGCATGTCGTCGGCCATTTTCCTAGGTGAGGGGCTCAATTTTCTTGTGTGTGCATGATGCATCACATACAACATTCTGCACGTGTTTAAAAAAAATTTAGAGGACTTTTTAAAATCGACATAAAGTGAGTTTCTGTGTTTCAAGTTTCGGAGTATTTCAGTTTCGTAATCTTAACAAAATCCGTCTAATTTTCTAGCATGGATCTGATAACAATGCAGGGCTGCCTAGCACGGCAGCAAGATTTCGGGAGGCATCATCCATGCCATATTAAAATTTTTGCCGTTCTAGCTAACCCTAACCCTAGAATCGTATACTAGAAATCCGATAGAATAAAATACAAACACTTTGTAACTAAAAGTGAACAAGGAATACAACCTTTAGACCGGTCCTTCACTTTATTAGCTCCATGAAGTCGTCTTTCGCTGCGGTCATGAACTTCCGGACTCTAGAGAGGCTCCACTGAAAAAACGAACATGCTTACTTCGAAGTCTTCGATGCCGAAGATGATCTACGTCGAGGAGACACTAACCCAAGCTATCTCATCACTAATTGTGAAATTAGTGAAGCAAACACCCTTTACTAAATGGCTAGTAGTAGAGGATGATGAAGTAGAAAGTGGGCTCACTTTAGAATTGATTTTCTCACATTTTTCCTCACATCTCCATTAAAACTAGAAAGCTTTGAGGAAGAAGAAGAAGAATGAACTCATGATCATTATCCTAAAGGATAATGGCAACCCTAGGTGAGTTAGTATCATATACTAACCTTTGTAGAGATTTAACCATGGCTAGGTCTAATTGGTTGGGTTAATAAATATCTAAGGCAAAACAAAAGAGTGGAATTGGTCAACGATAACTACAAGCTTTCATCCATGACAAAATACCACTATTTTGTAATTACCAAAATGAATAAAACCCTATAAATTAAACCAAGCATGCTGTATGTCATACACACACCTTTGTTGCATGTATCATCAAGCATGATACAAAATAATGTGCACTTATATATATCACATATATACACATGCACAAAACTAAGTGAGAAAATAAATCTTAAGTGAGCTAATACTAGTTAATGTAAATTAATATATCAAATATATAATTATACATTAAATCATTAAATCAACTCTTGATTTAATAATCCGGCTATATCACATATAACCGACTAATATCATATGTAACCACCTATCGAATCAACACTTGATCCGATAACCCGGCTATATCGCATATAACCGACTAATGTCACAAATCACGAGAATAGATTACGGTATCTCATATCGTATCAATCTCGGTCCTGCACATATCACATATGTGCTCCTACTCCGTTTTGCTTGAGCCAGGAAACATCTGTGTAAGACTCTAAAGACTCGTCAATACGCCAGCAGTAGGTGATGATCATATCAAACACCCACAAGCCGCAAGCGGTCTGCTAAACGTAACGGACACCCGGGTATTGAGCGATCAGAAGATCAACAAGCAAGCCTGCTCACACTCCTGCGAATCCAATCAGTAACACTATCGTACAGTCCGGTCTCTTCGTCTGATATGTCGCATATCTCGTCTAGGGGTGGTAAACGTCAGACCCCAGTAACTCGATAAGTCGTGCCGATATGAGGCTCATAACGGGTCGAGAAACTACTGATAATACTTACCAGTATATCTCTGAAACAGCCCTGGCCAGGGAATTCCTGTTATAGCCAATCGAGCACAGCGCAACATCAACCCCCAAAACCGGGAGAGACGAAACCCCTCCAATCGCTCATTGCCTCCATGTGATTCGGGACTGTACCCAAAAGCCACCGTTTTGCACGTTCTCTTAAACGTAGTAAGGTGAAAATCAAAGCACAGTGGTAATCACACAAGACTCTATGACGATCTTGGTTCTAATACTAACCTGTACCAGTGTCACCAGAGAACTGCCATCTGACGTGAGGTATAATACCATCTGGGGGTTCTCGGCGAGTCCGTCCAGTGTACCCAGTCTCCACTGAGCAACTGTATACTATCTCTGATGTCAAACACCAATGGATATCGGATCATCTATCGCCCATCTACATGGGTCGAGAAGCTATACGCTAGTCTACTCAGGTATATCGATGCCCTGTCCCGATACACCCACGATTAAGAACATTTGAAGGATGTACTTTTCGACTACCCTGTCTCCACTAGTATGATCTGCATCATAATCCTGATAGTCATGTACTCATCCTAAGGGCTTTATCAACATTTAATATAGAGACAATCAGTGTACATGTTAAGATAAAGAGCAACTAGATAGCATACTATCATGTCGAGCAAGAAAGTCCTCCCTATATATGTCCAAGCATCCACTACAATATATATCGTATGTACAGTAATAGCCTCTACGGCATACATATAACTAACAAGGGGAAAATATTATTGGGAATTTCAAGTGTTGAAATTTGCAATGAGATTGCATGTCTTCTATGAGATAGTTGGATCCTGATACCCACTGCGAGTAAGTGTTACTCCTGGGAGAATTTTACACTTTACAATTAGATAACCCATTAGGTGTCTAGAAAGGTGTCAATGGGGTTATGCCTCTGGGAAAATGAGGTTTACTTAAATTAGGTCTGTGCGAAAGCACGGGGATTCTCCCTCAAAGTACCGGCACTGGCCTGGCTAACCGGTTAGTGAACTTGGAGGGTGTAATTAATTCCGGCTAGTCTTACCTTTTAGGGTTTGAAGGAAGATTTGATAAAAACAGTGGGAGACATCTTGATTAGATAAAATAATAACCAATCTAATCTTGCAAGAGCATACGCAGAGTGTTTTCTTCTCTCTCTCTCCAGGTAGCGACTGTGACATGCCTTAATCAAGATAATAATATGGATGTATTGACCGAACCCGCTTGTTATACTGGGCTGGGAAACGTTGGTTCCACTCTATCTTATAATTGTTATAAGTCCGATCAGGAAATAGGGGAATATCCGGATTCCCATGCCACCCAAACAAGGAATGAGCATGTTGATGCATCTTCTTCGGGTGTGTTTGTCATCGAGAACTGTTTTCAGTACACTCTATGTCCTGTGTATTAGATACCATATCAGGATCCCACATATGTAATATGTTACATAGGCTAATGAAAGGTAGACAACTGAGAAAATGTGATCATTCTCTAAATGTAAAGAATGGTGCAAATGTTGCATCCAAAGCTGTTGGTGAATATCACCTTGTATTACCAACTGGTAATACATTGATTCTGAACGAATGTTATTATATACCGAACCTGATATGCAATATTATATCATTTTCTTTATTATGTAAAGAAGGATATAATCTTGTATTACAGGATAATGTTATGAACATTTTTCTGAATCAAAAGTTGATTGGATCAGGCACGTTATATAATGGCATATACGTTCTAAATCAAACTACGGTCCTCAACGTACAGAACACACACAAGAGGAAAAGTTCGGAAATGAACGAATCCTTCTTGTGGCATTGTAAACTAGGTCATATCAATGCGACACGACTAGCTAAGTTATATAAGGATGGATATTTGAATCCGTCCAAATTTTCATCTTATGAATCTTGCCAGTCATGTCTCAAAGGCAAGATGACCAAAATTTTGTTTACTGGACACGGAAAAAGAGCTACGGAACTGTTGGGACTGATACATAGTGAAGTATGCGGCCCATGTCTACACATGCCAGGAATGGTTCCTCATACTTCATTACATTCACTGATGATCTCTCTAAATACGGACATGTGTTCCTGTTGAAACACAAGTCTGAAGCTTTTGAGAAATTCAAAGAAGATAAGTACGAAGTAGAGAGCCAAACAGGTAAAAGTATTAAAATCCTTCGATCCGATCGGGGAGGAGAATACTTAAGCACGGAGTTCCTAGAATATTTGAAAGAGAATGGGATTCTCTCTTAGCTTACTCCTCCGTATACACCACAGCACAACGGTGTATCGCGGTGGAGGAATCGCACCCTATTAGATATTGGGTGCTCTATGATGAGTATTGTTGAGTTGCCTATTTCCATTTGGCGTTATGCGCTTGAGAAGCCGCATACCTATTGAATAAAGTTCCAACCAAATCAGTGCCTACCACTCTATATGAGATAGGTATGGGATGAGACCATGTCTTAAATGAGTTAAGATATAGGGTTGTCTGGCCTATGTTGAAAGGCAAAATCCGGGCAAGCTCAAGGCAAGGTCAGTTCTGTGTAAGTTTGTTGGATATCCCAAACATTCATATAGATATCTATTCTACCACAGCGAGGAACAAAAAGTGTTTGTTTCTCGTCATGCCAACGTTTTAGAAAAGGAATTTCTTGAAAAAGAAATTAGTGGCAAAAAGGTAGAACTGGAAGAAGTTTGGGCTACACAAACTACAACTGAAGATTTAGTAGAACCAGAGGATTCGATAGTCCCCGACGAACCTCAGCCTCTCCGCCGATCTAGTAGGGTTCCTCATCCGCCTGAGAGATACTGCGATTTTCTCAATGACAGTGGGAGCGATGATCGCATCATGGAAGATGATGACCCAACTAGTTTCGAGCAGGCCATCACGAGTGGGGACTCTGTGAAATGGCTGGATGTAATGCGATCTGAGATGGAATGCATGTACACCGACAAAATATGGACTTTGGAAGTTTCTCCTGAAGGGGTAAAACCCATTGGGAGCAAGTGGATCTTGAGAAGATTCTTGGTGTAGATGGAGAAGTTGATACTTTCAAAGCTAGACTTGTAGCAAAAGGTTTTCGTCAATGACCAGGTGTGGATTTTGATGAAACCTTTTCTCTAGTGGCTATGCTTAAGTCCACTTCTCCATCAGAAGATAGAACTGGAAGAAGTTTGGGCTACACAAACTACAACTGAAGATTTAGTAGAACCAGAGGATTCGATAGTCCCCGACGAACCTCAGCCTCTCCGCCGATCTAGTAGGGTTCCTCATCCGCCTGAGAGATACTGCGATTTTCTCAATGACAGTGGGAGCGATGATCGCATCATGGAAGATGATGACCCAACTAGTTTCGAGCAGGCCATCACGAGTGGGGACTCTGTGAAATGGCTGGATGTAATGCGATCTGAGATGGAATCCATGTACACCGACAAAATATGGACTTTGGAAGTTTCTCCTGAAGGGGTAAAACCCATTGGGAGCAAGTGGATCTTGAGAAGATTCTTGGTGTAGATGGAGAAGTTGATACTTTCAAAGCTAGACTTGTAGCAAAAGGTTTTCGTCAATGACCAGGTGTGGATTTTGATGAAACCTTTTCTCCAGTGGCTATGCTTAAGTCCATCCGGATCCTACTTGCCATTGCTGCATACAATGACTATGAAATCTGGCAGTTGGATGTTAAGACCGCTTTTTTAAATGGTGATTTAGAAGAAAGCGTGTGCATGTAACTGCCGGAGGGCTTCGTAGACAGTGGGAGCAGCGGAAAGGTGTGCAAGTTGCTTAAATCAATTTATGGATTAAAGCAGGTATCGCGAAGTTGGAACATCTGTTTTGATGTGGCAGTCAAAGAGTTTGACTTCATCAAAAACGTAGATGAACCTTGTATATACAAGAAGGTTGTCGAGAGTAAGGTTGTCTTTCTCGTATTGTACGTGGATGACATACTCTTGATAGGAAATGGTGTTCCTATGCTACACTCGGTAAAGCCCTTCTTATCAAAAATTTTCTCTATGAAGGATCTAGGAGATGCCTCCTACATCCAGTGATTAAGATCTATAGAGATAGATCTAAGAGGATGTATCATACTCACTAGGTGTAGTGAGTAGGTGTCAATCAGATCCTGGGGAGAACACTGGATAGCTATGAAGAACATTCTTAAGTACTTGAGAAGGACTAAAGAAATGTTCTTGGTGTTTGGTAACGGTGAACTCCATGTTGAGTGTAGGTTTACCTAGTACGACAGCAAGATTTCGAAAGGCATCATCCATGCCATTTTCAAAAAATTTCCATACTAAATAACCCTAACCCTAGAATCTTAACTAGAGAATTAGACAATACATGCATGTAAACAACTTTACATCTAAGTGAACATGGAATACAACCTTTGTAGACCGGTCCTTCACTTCAATAGCTCCGTGTAGTAGTCTCTTCGCTCCAAGTAGTGATCTTCCGGACTCTAGAATGGCTCCACAAGATGAAAGGAACAAGCTTGCACGAAGTCTTCGAGGCCGAAGATGATCTACGTCGAGGAGACACCAACCCAAGCTACCTCTTCACTAATTAAGGATTAGTGAAGCTAACACCCTAAACTATATGGCTAGTCTAGTAGAGGATGATGAAATAGGAATTTTGTTCATTTTAGAAATGTTTTTCTCACTAATTTTCCTCACCTCCTCAAAAGCTAGAGAGCTCACTCTTGATGAAGAAGAAGATGAAGAGAATAGAATAATAGAGAGAGGCAACCATGGGTGAGATAATATCTCATATAACTCATGTAGAGACTTGACCATGGTTTAAGATAATGGTTGGGTTAATAAATATCTCATATAAAACAAAACTAGTTGACTAAGTTAATGGTTCCACAAGCTTCTACAAGCTTGAAGCCATGTGCTAATTTCCAACTAATTTTAGATTTACTTTAAATAAATAAACCCTACATTATCATAAGAATGGTGTGAGTCTCATACACCCATGTAGCATGTGGTAACAAGCATGATACTATAATATATATCACATATATATTAAATGTGCTTTAGTGAGAAAAAGAAATGCTTAAGTGAGATAATATTAGTTAATGTAAATTAATATATCAAATATACAATTATACATTAAATTATTAAATAAACAATTGATTTAATAATCCGACTATATCACATATAACTGACTAATATCAATTGTATCACTTGATTCGATAACCCGGCTATATCACATATAACCGACCGATACGAATATCGCCAGAATAGAATACGGTATCATATACTCATATTAATCTCGGTCCCGCACATATCATATATGTACTCCTACTTCGTTTTACCTGAGTCAGGAAACCTCTGTATAGGACTCTAAAGACTCGTCAATACGCCGGCAGTAGGTGATGATCATATCAGTCACCCGCAAGCCGTCAGCAGTACTAGCTGGACGTAACGGCTACTCGGGTATTGAGCGATCAGAAGATCAATAAGCAAGCTTGTATAAACTCCCGCAAAGCCTCCCAGTAACACTACCGTACAGTCCGATCTCTTCGTCTCGCATATCTAGTCTAGGGGTGGTAAACGTCAGACCCTAGTAACCGATAAGTCGTGCTGATGTGAGGCTCATAACGGGTCGAGAAACTACTGATAACACTTACCAGTAAATCTTCGTATCAATTATGGCCAGGGATTTCCTATTATAGCCAATCGAGCACAACGCAACATCAACCCCAATACCAGGAGAGACGAATCCCCTCATATCGCTCATTGCCTCCATGTGACTTGAGACTGTACCCAAAAACCACCATTTTGCACGTTCTCTTGAACATGGTAAGGTGGAAATCAAAGCACAGTGGGAATAACATAAGAATCTATGACGATCTCGGGTCTACAGACTAACCTGTACCAGTGTCACCAGAGAACTGCTATCTGACGATAGGTATAATACTAACTAGGAGTTCTCGGCGAGTCATGTTCAGTGTACCCAGTCTCCACTGAGCATCCGTATACCATCTTTGATGTCAAACACCAATGGATGTAGGATCATCCATCGCCCATCATATGGGTCAAGAAGCGTATACGTTAGTCTACTCTGGAATATCAATGCCCTGTCTCGATACACCCTCGACTAGGAACAATTAAAGGATGTACTTATGGACTACCCTGGCCCTACTAGTATGATATCCATCATAGTCCTGGTAGTCAAGTACACATCCTAAGGGATTTATCAACATGTGAGAGTAAGACAGTATCACAATACAAGTCTACATGTTAAGACAAAGAGCAACCAGATAGCATACTATCATATCGAGCAAGAAAGTCCTCTCTATATATGTCCAAGCATCCACTATAACATACATCATATGTACAATAATGGCCTCTAGGGCATACATATAACTAACATTGAGTCCTTTACCGATTCGAGCTTCCAGAGTGATAAGGTCGACTGTAAGACAGTCTCGGCTTTTGTCTTTACCCTCAGTGGAGGGACGGTATGTTGGAAGAGTTCCAAGCTAGATATCATGGCAGACTCAACGATAAAGGGTGAATACATCGCTGCCAACGATACTACCAAAGTGGTTGTCTGCGTATAGATGTTCATGAGATGAACTTCTTTCCTACCATTGTGGTGACAATGGAGCTATGGCTTTGGTCTAGGAACTCCGGTCCCATCAGTGATCTAGACATATTCTTAGGCAGTATCACCTGATCAGGAAGATAGTGGATCTCCAGGAGATCGAGGTCAGGAGAGTTAAAAGGAAGAATAACACGTTGGATCCCATCACGAAGGCCTTTCCCAGAGAGACTTTAAGGGATCTTGGTTATGAGATACTACAACAACTGGCCTTAGTGCAAGTGGGAGATTGTTATTTGTATGTATGCCCTAGAGGCCATTATTTTACATGATTGTATATTATAGTGGATGCTTGGACATATATATGGAGGACTTTCTTTCTCGATATGATAGTATGCTATCTGGTTACTCTTTATCTTAACATGTATACTTATATTGTCTCTTTGTTACATGTTGATAATGAATGTCGACCTTAGCACCACCATGAGGTTCTAGAGGCATCAAGCATGCAAAATTTTAATTTTTAGTAGTGCTAAACTAGACTAAACAAGATCTTTACTAGATTATTAGGGTTTGCCTTTGTGATGTGTGATAAAACTAAAGAGAAGAAAAGAGCATACAACCTTTGTAGTTCAATTCCTTCTCTTCTAATGCTCCGAGTTGAAGTCCACGCGACTCTACAAGGCTCCTCTTCGAGTTGAACGAACCTCCTTCGTGATCTTCACGCCAAAGATGATCCACCCGAAGTTCCTCTAGCTCAAGCTAACTCTACACTAAACACACCACACCAAATTGCTAGTTTGGTATAGGATGGTGAAGTAGGGGATGTTAAAATCTCACAAGTTTGTGTTCAAGCTTCATGGTTCACATCACATGTGAGGGTTGAAGCTTAAACTATAGAAATTGAGGAAGAAGAAGCTGGAGAGCAACCATTGGAGCAACTCAAGAAAATGGCTAAGTGTTGAGAATGAGCAAAGAATGAATGGAAACTCTTGACTCCCACTGATTCAAGCATGGAATTTTGTAATATAAAATTGCAACCATGCTTAAATAGTGAGTCAAGATGAATAAACAAATATAACTCCCATGCTTGCAACCATGCTCTCAATTTACAGCTCATTCCTATTTTTCTTAAAAATATAAAATCAAGCCATGATTCATTATATATATGTATATCATATATATTAATATATATATAATGAAGAATAATTAGTGAGCTAATGATATTAGTTAAGATATAATTATATCACATATAATGTATATCACGTTATTAAATCAACACTTGATTTAATAATCCGGTTATATCACATATGACCGACTAATATCATTTATCTGTATATCACATTATCAAAACAACACTTGATTCGACAATATGGTTATATCACATATAACCGAACCGATAACAGATAACTGCCAGATTACAATATGGTATCACATACACGTATTTAATCAGGCCCACACACGTATCATATATGTGTCCTACATCGTTTCGCTTGAACCAAGGAACTTCTGTGTGGGACTCTGAAGACTCGTCAATACGCCAGCAGTAGGTGATGATCATATCAGTCACCCACAAGCCGTCAGCGGTACTAGCTGTACCTAACGGTTACCCGGGTATTGAGCGATATGAAGATCAACAATCAAGCTCGTCCATAGTCTCCATGAAGTCTATCAGTAACACTACCGTACAGTCTGGTCTCTTCGTCTGATATGTCGCATATCATGTCTAGGGGTGGTAAACGTCTGTCCCCAGTAATGCGATAAGTCATGCCGATGTCTGGACTATAACGGTTCGAGAAACAACTGATAACACTTATCAGTAAATCTCGGCAGCAGCCCTGGCCAGGGACTTCCAGTTATAGCCAATCGAGCATAGTGCAACATCAACCCCTAATACCGGGAGAGACAAAACCCCTCCTATCGCTCATTGCCTCCATGTGACTCGGGACTGTACCCAAAATCCACCTGTTTGCACGACTCCTTTGAGCCGTGGTAGGGAGAAAATCAAAGCACAGTGGGAGCCACACAAGACTCTATGACGATCTCGGGTCTACAGACTAACCTGTACCAGTGTCACCAGAGGACTGCTATCTGACGATAGGTATACTACCACATAGGAGTCCTCGGAGAGTCCTGTTCGGTGTACCCATTCTCCAATGAGCACATGTGTAAAATCTTTGATGTCACACACCAATGGTTGTGGGATCAACCATCGCCTTCTAAGGAACAAGAAACGTACACACTAGCCTACACTGGAATATCGATGCCCTGGTCTCGATATTCCCACGACTAGTAACTGATTAAAGGATGTACTTTTGGACCACCCTGGCCCCACTAGTATGATCTCATCATAATCCTGGCAGGTACATATCCTAAGGGCTTTATCAACATATGAGAGCAAGGCAGTAAAGAATACCAGTCAACATGTTAAGATAAAGAGTAACCAGATAGCATACTATCATGTCGAGCAAGAAAGTCATATATATATATATATATATATATATATGTCCAAGCATCCACTGTTATATACATCACATGTACAATAATTGTAGGGATTCTTTAGCACCATGTCTAGGTTTTGGATTGCATCAGACATGCTATAATGAAAATTTAGGGGGTGCTAAACAATACCAATAATGAATCTAACTAGAAATCTAGGGTAACAAGCAACTAATATCACATACTAAAAGTATTTTAACACTAAGAGGTGAGTAATACAACCTTTGTAGACCTCCCTCCTTGACTCCTTGGATCAACTAAGGTTTGAAACGGTTTGCTTGAATCCTTCCAAGTCCACGACAACCCACCACGAAGTCCCTTTGCTCAAGCTCCAAGCTTGACTTGATTTTTGAAGAAGTGGAGCAAACAATCTACACAAGTGGGCTAGACTAATATAGATTGGTGATGTGGGTTTGGATCTCACTTAAAAACCTTTCCTTTTTGTTTCCTTCACTCACTTGAAAAGAGTAGAGAGCATGAAGGAGGAAGAAGAAGGAGATGGCTAAGCTTGAGCTCTTTTGTTTGTGATAATCCTCAAATAAAAATGAGAAAAGAAAAATATATAAATGGGAGTCACACTCATATAGAACCATGGTTAATAAATTTCTAGATATTTTGTTAATGGGTTAAAAGCCAAATGAAATTAAACCATGGTTGTAAACAAGGTTAAGTCAAGAAGAGTGTAGAAACTATGAACCATGATTTAATCCATTTTCTTTTTCTCAATAACAAATAATATATATATTTATACCATGTGAGTCTTGCATTGCCATCTCCAATGTATCAACAACCATGACAAATGTATGCATGTATGTGCGCATTCATATCAACATGTATATATACATACATACATACATTCATGCACACATCCAAATAGAAAAGGTTTAAAATAAATGAGCTAAAAGTCAATATTAAACCAACACTTGATTTAATAACCCGGTCATATCACATATGACCCGACTAATAGAAAACGCTCGATTTAAAATACGGTATCATATACACGCATTTAATCGAGCTCCCGCGCATATCCCATATGCACCCCACATCATTTCGCCTGAGCTAGGAAACCCCTCTATGGGACTCTAAGACCCGTCAATACGCTAGCAGTAGGCAGTGATCATATCACATACCCAAAAACCGTCAGCGACACTAGCTGTACGTAACGGCTCCCAAGTATTGAGCGATCAGAAGTAAAACAACTGAACCTGTCAAAACTCCCGTCCACCCAACTGGCAACACTTACCGTACAGTCCGGTCTCTTCGTCAGATATGCTGCATATCGAGTCTAGGGATGGTATCGTTGACCCCAATAACTCAATAAGACATGCCGGTATATGGCTCATAACAGATCGAGAAACTACTGATAACACTTATCAGTAAATCTCATCAACCCTGGCCAGGGACTTCCTGTTATAGCCAATCGAGCATAGCGCAACATCAACCCCCAATACCGGGAGAGACGAAACCCCTCCTATCGCTCATTGCCTCCATGTGCCTCGGGACTGTACCCAAAATCCACCTGTTTGCATGACTCAGTAAAGACGTGGTAGGGTGGAGATCAAAGTACAGTGGGAGGACACACAAGACTCTATGACGATCTCAGGTCTACAGACTAACTTGTACCAGTGTCATCTAAGAACTGCTACCCGACGATAGATATAATACCACATAGGAGGTGTGTTGTTGACATTGGTGCTGGTGTTGTTTGGGGAATCCATAACCTTGAATGAAAAATTTTGGGTTAGGACAGATTCAATGTATATGAAATGATAAGATTTAAGAAGCATGAATTGTAAAGAATGTTTTCAGTTGCTGGTTCTTATGTTATATTGCTTAGGTTGTCCACGCAGAACTGAACTGCATGGTAGGGTTCTATACAGCTCTGACCTGCATGGGCCACCAACAAAACCTGTCACGCCTCGCTTCCCGGTGTACGAGGAAGGGGACGCGAAGCCGCTACGTATTTACTCAGAAGTAAATACGCTAAGCGTAACTAAGAAATATAAAAGAAATATACACAAGAGACAAATGTAATGAATAGCAACTTTATTTATTAACATTCTTTTGTACAATGCATCTGAAAAGTAAATACATGGAATGGAAAGCAATGCCTAAACAGTGGCATAACAGAAATGGAAAGTACTGAAATAAAATGTACAAGTACTAGAGCTCAGGGTCGTAAGCTAGCTGGTCCAAATCTTCGCTGGTGGGCTCGATCTCCTGAAGGTCCGAAACACCTGACAATATTCCAAAGAAGAAAGAAAGGGAATGTCGTCAGCTAACAATCGCTCGGTAAGTCCCAAAGATAAGGGAGAAGTAGAATAGACAAAGAGAGAGTGTGTAACTTTTAAAATGGTATTATATTGTTATAATCTTGTATTTAGTGTTAACGTTGTTGTTTGTAGCTAGGTACAGAAGATGCCAGTGTATACGAGAGGAGTCTCACTTACCTTACCCCAGAGACTAAGGTATCAGGAGTACAAGGAACCATTTATGCCACGGTACAATAGCAATGGAATACAGTTTAGGTGTCTTAATGGTTGCAGTCTCATGCCACTTCTAACACCTTCCGTACTAATCTACCCTTTAAACCCCGCGATGTCTTGATTGTATTATTTGTATTGTATTGTAAATTGTATTGTCTTGTATTATAGATTGTACAGATGGATGACTTGCCGAAACCATGATATCAGTAAATGGATGTAACTGGAGAATCATGTAGATGGAGGTATATCCATGGTTCGGTTCGGTCAATATAGATTGAACAGATTGAATATATAGATTCATGTTGTATTGTACTTTGTACTTGAATCATATTCAAGTCAGATTGATTATAATGAGACTCAGTCTGAGTCAGACAATTAGAAAAGAAATTGAAATGTTGAATTAAGTTTTGATGTTATCGGTAACCGCTGCACATGGACGGCAGGATTTGTGTCTTTTTCAAAGACGATTACCGTGTTGATAATATAATTTGTTAAGTTGTCTACCTTAAATAAGCAAGCACCCATATCTCCGTCTCCCTGAGGCTCAAGAGACTGGTTCCGCTTAAACCTATATTTACTAGGGTCCTTATTGTAATTTAATATAACTTGAGAGGGTTTTATGTAAAAATAATTTTGTATAATTTTCAAAATACACCTCAAGTATTTTATTATCGTCTTTAGAGTTTTCATTGATGTATATTTTATCATTGTGACATTTCTAGTGAATAAAACCAATTTTTCATAATATATGGTATTTATTTGTAATTATTTGAACTTGTATGGAATTGTATGGTATTTTCATGTAAAGTGATTCTTTTTATTTAGAAAAGTTGGAATATTTATATTATATTAAAAATAGATATTTTGATAATACATATATATATTTATAAAATAATTAAATTTTTTTTAGAAATCTCATTTTCTTAAGATATTTGTATTTTTAAATCATTCGAGACCGTATGCTCCTTGCGGAGGTCTGCATCTCGTACTACTAAGCCCGAGGATATGCGATAATCCGCACCATCCCGAACGGGTTCCGCAAAATGGCTTGTAGCGGCTCTTTGCAAAGATTTGTTTAAAATATATAATCTTGTAGAAAAAGGTTTTTATATAAGTCGGAGGTAGTTTATTGTAAAACCGCATTTTCCCAAATTTATATTTCCCAATATCATCATGCTATATTACATATGAGTGTTGTGAAGAGGTAGGTCATTACCTCGTGTGTTAGTTATATGTATGCCCTAGAGGCCATTACTGTACATAAGATGTATATTGTAGTGGATGCTGGAACATATATAGGTAGGACTTTCTTGCTCGACATGATAATACGCTATCTGGTTGCTCTTTATCTCAATATGTATACTTGCAGTCTCTCTATTACATGTTGATAAAGCCCTTATGATGTGTACTCGACTTCCAGGACTATGATGTAGATCATACTAGTGGGGCCTGGGTAGTCTATAAGTACATCCTTCAATGTTCCTAGTCGTGGGAATATTGAGACGGGGCATCGATATTCCAGAGTAGACTAGCGTATATCTTCTCGACCCATGTGATGGGCGATGGATGATCCCATATCCATTGATGTTTGACATCAGAGATGGTATGCGGGTGCTCAGTGGTGACTGGGTACACTGAACGGACTCGCCGAGAACTCCCAGATGGTATTATACCTCACGTCAGATGGCAGTTCTCTGGTGACACTGGTACAGCTTAGTCTGTTAACCCGAGATCGTCATAGAGTCTTGTGTGTCTCCCACTGTGCTTTGATTTCCACCCTACCACGGCTCTACTGAGTCATGCAAACAGGTGGTTTTTGGGTACAGTCCCGATTCACATGGAGGCAATGAGCGATAGGAGGGGATTCGTCTCTCCCGGTATTGGGGGTTGATGTTGCGCTATGCTCGACTGGCCATAACTGGAAATCCTTGGCCAGGGTTGCAGTGATATACTGGTAAGAGTTATCAGTAGTTTCACGCTTGTTATGGACCTTACATCGGCATGACTTATCAAGCTACTGGGGTCTGACGTTTACCACCCCTAGGCGAGATATGCGACATATCAGAAGAACAGACCGGACTGTACGGTAAGTGTTACTGGTTGTATTCACTTGAGTGTGAGCGGGCTTGCTCGTTGATCTTCTGATCGCCCAATACCCGGGTCGCCGTTACGTTTAGTAGACCGCTTGTGGCTTGTGGGTGTTTGATATGATCATCACCTGCTGCCGGCGTATTGACGAGTCTTTAGAGTCCTACACAGAGGTTCCCTGGCTCAAGCGAAATGAAATAGGAGCGCATATGAGATATGTGCAGGACCGAGAATAATACCAGTTTGTGATACTGTATTCTATTCTCGCGATTTGTATCATTGGACGGTTATATAAGATATATCCGGGTTACCGAATCAAGTGTTGATTCGATACATTGATACACTTAATATTAGTCGGTTATATGCAGTATGACCGGATTATTAAATCAAGTATTGATTTAATGATTTATTATATAATTATATATTTGATATATTACTTTACATTATCTAGTATTTGTTCACTTAAGATGGATTTTCTCACTTGATATGCACTAGTATATGTGATATATTTTTGTGCACTAGATTGTATCATGTTTGATGATACATGCAAACTTGGGTGTGTGTATGCTATACACCATGTTTAGGTAAATGGTTAGGGTTTTATTTACTTTATTTATTTTGGTTAAAAGAAAAAACTAAATGGTTGCTTTTGTTTTATGCAAGAAGCTTCTTGATGCTTCATGCATCTTTGACAAAGTGACCATTTTGTTTTTATCCCTTAACCTAACCATTTCACCTAAACCTTAGTTTATTCTCTACATGAGTTTACTCACCCATGGTTGCTAAATGATAGACATCACTTGATTTTCTTTTTGGAGATAATTCATTATTCATTTTTCTTTTCTTCTTCTTCTTCTTCTTCATGAAGAGAAGAAAGCTCTCTTGAAAATTTCCAAGTGATGAATCAATGTGAGAAATCCAATTCCAAAGTGAACCCACTTCCTATTTCTTCATCATCTACCACTTGCCATGTAGTAGAGAGTGTTATCTTCACAAGTTTCATGACCAAGTGAAGATGGAGCTTGAGTTTGAGTTGTAGATCATCTTCGGCATCGAAGTCAACGACCTAGCCCGATCATTTCTCCAACGAAACCATCACTAGAGTCCGGGATCCGATGATCGCAGCGGAGGGACATCATCAAGGAGCTAAGAGGTGGAGGACCTGATCTACAAAGTTTGTAGTCACTTTCACTTTATAGTAAAGTTGTTTACTTGTATGTCTTTCGCCTATCCTCTAGTTAACGATCTAGTTTAGGGTTTCTCGGCACATAAAAATTTAAATTGGACATGGTTGATCAGTTGTAGAACCTCATGGGTGTGCCTAGGAACCCTACAGTGGTATCAGAGCCTAGCTAGAGCCTTAAGCGATGAGTAGACGATGTTAGAAACCAGATCGAACCCCGAAACCCTAAAAATAACCCTTCTCTGTACATTTTTCAAAACAGTGGATTTTTCCAAATTAAAAATATCCAAAAAATACAACAGGGTTTTCTAGGAGTTACTGTGAAGCACGTGCACCCAACTCAACTAAAGTGCCGCGGAACCGCGGCCCCACCCTGGCATGTGCGGCGGTTCCGCGGCCATATAGGAGCATCTTGTCACGTGATTTGCATAGTAATACCCGTATGCAATGCCTGTGTTTTCTGGGAATTTTTAAAGTTTACTCAAGAGTTGAGTTTTCTGGGTTGTATTGGGAGTTCGTTGTTTCGATCGAAAGTTTAATTTCGTCTCAGTGTTTTTCTGGGTAATTTTAGAACATGTTAAAAAGTTCGACCGGATATAAATACCCAATTTTTCCCCTGCCGGAAAATTTCCAAGTGTTGGATTTTTCCATGGTTTAAGAACGTTCTAAGTAGTGCAAGTAACGCGATGGACCCTCTAGAAGACAACAAACCTTAACTCGATTATGTGACCGTCTTGAACTGCCCTTTGAACCTTAGGGTTTTGGGCAGTACGGTGTGCCACATGTGAGGCGTTGGCTTGACCCTTCTACGGCTGGACCGTTGGTACTGTGGCATGAAGTGAATGTTCTTAAACCTATTTCATGTGTTGAGCTGTTTCGGGAAAACTTTGGTGTTTGATTGTTCGATTAGAAAGTTTAACATTTTCTATTTATCTGGAATGTGATACAATATTTGGAATTCACAAGTAGTTATGAGATAGCTGATTTGAATATTATAAATCTAGCAGTTTAGTCTCACTTGATCGGTTGCCACGGAATTTTGATGCGATCAAAAGTCCGTCGCAATCACGTAGCGTACGCGAATACTCGCCGGATAAACTTAATGGACAGCCACGCCCCATAGCCCTGACCAAGTGACTGTAGGAGAACCCCGTCGCCGAAAGCATCCGTCCGGGTGCTCGCGGCAGCGGTGTTCCGCCTTGGTGCACTTCGTCGACGGCATCGGGGGTGCGGCCGCCTACTAAAGTTTGCGACGAGCATTCGATCAAAATGGCGGGAATCTTGTTGAATTGCCCGACTTGATATTGAAAAGAGTTTTCGATAATGAGACTAAAATGCGGGGTTTATAATTGTTAGGCATGCGATGTCTAAAGAATTCATTTGGTTAGGCATGCGATGTCTTAAAAGGTTGCGGATTCCAACTGTTGTAGTTTTACACTTTCTTTTCTGCGACCGTAAGTGTAATATGTGATATCGCCGGTTTCGTTGCTATATGTCAACGACAATTGGGATACGCATGTTTACTTACGTTGATGACATGTGATGTTATGTGTTGCTGGATATGTTATATTGGATCGTCGTGTTTGAATAGCCGGGTTTTTTTATGTGAGACGAGTGTTTTTCATTTTCATTCATGTAAAAACTTGTATGTAATATTCTTTTATTGGGGCACTTCCAGGTTGCGGAAGATGTCACCGTTGATGTATATTATTTACTTTTCCGCATTAGGATAGACCCAAGGAGGGGAGCACAAGTAACCGGGATCTAGGGTCTAGTGGGAGACCATCTCGAGGAGTCGAGTCCGGGTCTCCTAACCCTAGAATTGGTAGGGTTGCTTGCCGCTCTCATAGGGGTCTAGGGGTGTGGGATTGGCTATTCATCGCGACCGTGGAATCCGTGTTTTATACTGGCTCGTATTAAAAACACGGACGTCCTAGTATATCCAATATTTCATATGATATTTTCTGCTGCGTTATCTGTGATGTGATCATGTGATATGTTCAGATAGATATTGTATATAGTATATATGATATATTATATAGACGTTGCTTATGTTTTACACCCGCGCTAGCCCTGCCTCGCTCTGGCGTTAGTTACCTAACCTAACGGTGCAGACGAGACATCGAGGCGAATGCGGATGGCATAAGAGTACGCTATATTTATCTGTGATGTTTAGGTGGACTTAAATGATGGGATATTCATTACTGTGATTAATGAAAGAAAATAAACCTAAAAGATGTTGTGGAATCGAATTTCAAAAATAAAAACAGGTAGCAACAGTTCTTGCTTTGCATCGCGGTGTTCCTTGTAGAACATCCTGCACCTTATTCGATAAGGAAAGGACCGAGATCCCTTCACCGGGAGTGACTCCTTTAGCAATAACTGGCAGATGCTACAACCCTCGGTTTGTCTTTTGATTGCTTCTATAGTTTTTGCTTTGCACAGCGGTATATATGATATATCCTGCACCTTATTCGATGAGGAAAGGGCCGACGATCCTTTCACCGGGAGTGACCCCTTTAGCAAAACTAGAAAAGCCTCAAAAACACTCCATTTAAAAACCATTTGATTCCGCAACGAGATCAAGTTCAAAGCGTTAAAGGTTTTCTTAAAAACCATCCGCAACCCTCCGTCATTTTAGGAAGTAGAGTACTTAGTATTCGTGCTGTGTTTCTTGACCATAGTCAAGGCACAGTGTACGGTAGCTAAGTGATGTCTTCCTACACCGCATATGATGCGATTAGTTAGGACAGTCGCGTGACTTTGTTGACCTTAGTTAAGGGTCATGTGGGTGGGTCTAATTAATCATGAAATGACGGGCAGAACTTGACTAGTACTTATGATTTGTTGACCATAGTTAAGGTCATAGGTGCTAGGGGTAAAAACCACTATCGGGAGTTTCAAGTGTTGAAATTTGCAATGAGATTGCATACCTTCTATATGATAGTTGGATCCCGATACCCACTGCGAGTAATTGTTACTCCTGGGAGAGTTTTGCACTTTACAATTAGCCGATCAAGTAGGTGTCTAGAAAGGTGTCAACGGGGTTACGCCTCTGGGAAAATGAGGTTTACTTTAATTAGGTCCGTGCGAAAGCACGGGGAACCTCCCTCAAAGTACCGACACTGGCCTGGCTGAAAGATTGGCGAACTTGTAGAGTGTAATTAATCCCGGCTAGTCTTTCCTTTTAGGGTTTGAAGGAAGATTTGATAAAAACAGTGGGAGCCATCCTGATTAGATAAAATATATAACCAATCTAATCTTGCAAGAGCGCACGCAAAGTGTTTTCTTCTCTCTCTCTCCAGGTAACGACCATATCACGCCTTAATCAAGATAATAATATGGATGTATTGACCGAACCCGCTTGTGATACTGAGCTGGGGAACGTTGGTCCCGCTCCAACTTATAATTGTTATAAGACAGAGCAGGAAATAGGGGAATACCAAGATTCCCATGCCGCCCAAACGAAGAAAGTGCATATGATGCATCTTCTTCGGGTGTGTTCGTTACACAGAACTGTTTCTCAGTATCCTCTGCGTCCTGGGTATCTGATACCGGATCAGGATCCCAGATATGTAATCAGTTACATAGGGCTACAGAAAGGTAGAGAACTGAGAACGGGTGATAAGTTTCATGAGACAGAAAACGGTGCAAGTGTTGCAGCCAAGTCTGTTGGTCACTGTCACTCTGTATTACCAATACATTGATTATGAACAGATGCTATTAGATACCGAACCTGATATACAAAATCATATCAGTCTCTTTATTAGTAAATAAAGGATATAATTTTGTATTGTTGGATAATGTTTTGAACATTTCCTACATTTCAAAAGTTGATCGGTTCAGGCACGTTATCTAAAAGCATTGACGTTCTAAATCAAACTACAGTTCCTAATATACGGAACACACACAAGAGGAAGAGTTCAGAAATGAACGAATCCTTCTTAAGGCATTGTAGACTAGGTCATATCAATGCGACCCGACTGGCTGAAGTTACATTTAGATGCATATTTAAATTAGTTTGAATTTACATCTTATGAAACTTTCCAGTCATGTCACAAAGATTAGATGACCATAGCTCTGTTTATTGGAAACAGAGAAAGAGTTGGTGAACTCTTGGGACTGACACATAGTGATGTATGCAAGGTCCCCTGTCTACACATGCCAGGACCGGTTCTTTGTACTTCATTACATTCTCTGATGATCTCTCAAGATTCAGCCATATGTATATGTTCCTGTTAAAACATAAGTCCGAAGTTTTTGAGATATTCACAGAATATAAGTTAGAAGTAGAGAACCAAGAACCGGGTAGAAGTATTATGTCCTATGATAAGATCAGGGAGCAGAATACTTGTGCATGGAATTCTTGGACTATTCTAAAGGAGAATAAGATTCTCTCTCGGTATTACTCCTCTGATTATACCACAGCACAACGGTGTATCAGGGCGGAGCAATAGCACCCTATATGATATGGTGTGCTCTATGATGAGTATTACTGAGTTACCTATTTCCTTTTGGGGTTGTGCACTTGAGAAGTTGCATACCTATTGAACTGGGTTCGAATCAAATCAGTGCCTACCACTCCATATAAGATATGGTATGGGAAGAACCTATCTCTTAAGTAAGTTAAGATTTGGGATTGTCCGGCCTATGTCAAAAGAAAAATCCGAACAAGATCGAGGCAAGGTCAGTTCTGTAGAACTGGAAAGGTTCCAGCTATACAAACTACAGCTGATGATTTGACAGAACCAAAGAATTCAATTGTCCCCGACGAACCTCAGCCTCTCCGCCGATCTGGTAGGTTTCCTCATCCGCCTGAGAGATACTTTGGTTTCTCGATGACAGTGGGAGCGAGGAGTGCATCATAAGATGATGACCCAACTAGTTTCGAGCTGGCCATCAGGAGTGAGACTCTGTAAGAATGGCTAGATGCTTAGCGATCTGAGATGGAATCCATGTACACCAACAAAGTATGGACTTTGGCTGCTATATCTGAAGGGTTAAATCCCCATCAGGAGCAAGTATATCTTGAGAAGATTACTTGGTGTAGATGGAAAAGTTGAGACTTTCAAAGCTAGACTTGTTAAAGGTTTTCGTCATCGACCAGGCGTGGAAAATGATGAAACCTTGTCCAGTGGCTATGCTTAAGTCCATCCGGATCCTACTTAACATTGCTACATACCATGACTACGATATCTGGTGGTTAGGTGCCATGACTGCTTTTCTAAATAATGATTTAGAAGAGAACGTCTATAAGTACACAGCCATAGGGCTTCGTAAACAGTGGGAGCAGCGGAAACATGTGCAAGTTGCTTTACAGGATAAAGCAGGCATCGCGGAGTTGGAACATCTGTTTTGATATGGTAGTCAAAGTGTTTGACTTCATCAAAATGGTAGATGAACCTTGTATATACAAAACGGTAGTAAGAGTAAGGTGGTGATCCTCGTAGAGTACGTGGACAACAAAATCTTGATAGGAAAAGAGTTTCCTATGCTACGCTCTGTCAATCTCCACTTATCACATGGATTCTCCATATAGGATCAAAATGATACCCCCTAAATCCTGGGTTTTGGATCTATGAGATAGATCTAAATGGATGTTAGGATTCTCACTAGTTGTAGTGAGATGGTATCAGTTGATCCTGGGGAGAATCACTGGAAAGGTTCTAGGGTGATAAGGTCGACTGAATGTCAGTCGCAGGCATTGTCTTTACCCTCAGTGGAGGGACGGTATGTTGGAAGAGTTCCAAGCTGGATACCGTGGCAAACTAGACGATAAAGGCCGGTAACATCGCTATTATAGATACTACCAAAGAGGTAGTTTGGGTGTATATTGGTTCATGAGATGAACTAGGTTCCTACCATTGTGTGACAATGGAAGTGTGGCTTTGGCCCAGGAACCCTGATCCCATCAGTGACCCAGACATATTCTGAGGCAGCATCACCTGATCATGGAGATGGTTGATCTCCAGGGTGATCGAGGTTAGGAGAGTAGACTTAGAGGACAACACGGCGGATCCACTCACAAAGGCTTTTTCCCAAAGAGAGACTTTTATGGGATGGTTGAGTATTAGATACTGCAACCACTGCTACAGATGGCCCTAGTGCAAGTGGGAGATTGTTAGTTATATGTATACCCTTGTTCCCCCAATCTGAGCAAGGCTCATTTGAATTTGAAAATTCAAAATTTTCTGAAGCAACGCGTCAAATTCCATGCGTTGCGCAGTGCGCAAGCGGTCCACAGTACGACACGTGTCTGCGCAGTTGCGCAAGAGCACCGCTGCATGACACGTGTCTGTGCAGTTGCGCAGGCACTGTTGCGCAAGTGCATCCTTGCGCGACACGTGTCTGCGCAGTTGCGCAAACACTGTTGCGCAAGTGCACCGCTGCGCGACACGTGTCTGCGCAGTTGCGCAATCACTGTTGCGCAAGTGCACCCTCGCTCGACACGTGTCTGCGCAGTTGCGCAAGCACTTTTGCGCAAGTGCACAGCTGCGCGACACGTGTCTGCGCAGTTGCGCAAGCACTGCTGCGCAAGCCTTCCACTGCGCAACACGTGTCATTCACTAGGGAGTTGCGCAGAAAGAGAATGAAAATTTGATAAATCTTTTCTGAAACAGAAGATTTTCTTCTGCCTTTGGATCAAAGATCCAATGGTGGGAAAATTCCCAAAATTATTTAGGAAAGATCCTGTTAACAAATTCAACAAATTGGTGAGCACTATAAATAAGACCCCAGACCTCATTCGAAAAGCATCAACTTGAAGAATCAACTTCTGGCAAAAAAAAAGAAGAGAAAGAACTCTTGAAGATTAATCAAGAACACAAAAAAAGAGGTAAAAACTTCTTTTGGAAGAAGAGAAAAATCTCTGAAGAACAGAGGATAAAAAAAATGAATAATTCAATAAAAAGAAATAAATAGTGCCTTGCACTTGATATGAACCCTTGGTTCTGTGAAATCAGGGAAAACAACAAGAAAAACTTGTTTTCCTTTGATCCAAATTCAGATCAAAAGTGCTATGCACTTTTGTTCTTGAACCTGGAAAATTCTTGGGGTTTTGCACAAATGCAACCCATTATTTAAAAGGGCCTGGCCCAAATCAAATTGCAAAATAATAGAAGGGCAGAGCCCTGTTTGGAAAATTCTTGAATTTCTGCAGAAATGCAACTCATTATTTAAAAGGGCCTGGCCCAAATCAAATTGCAAAATAATAAAAGGGCAGAGCCCTGTTTGGACTGATTCTTTTAGTCAGGCAGAGCCTAAAATAAATAAAAAAATTGGACTTAACCCAATCCTGGCTGTAAGTCCTTAAATTAAATTGATTGAGCAAAGTGGCTCTCCTAATCCAATTCACGACCGGTTCGAGGGTACATCTCCGAACTCCTTTGACATCTCTCGTTGTAATTCCTCAACGACGTCAAAGAGATGACGGGTCCCAACGACCACACATCAATATTGGACCGAAACGTCCTTAAACTAATGTCGGACCGAAACGTCCCTAAACTAATATTGGACCGAAACGTCCTTAAACTAATGTCGGACCGAAACGTCCCTAAACTAATATCGGACCGAAACGTCCCTAAACTAGTATCGGACCGAAACGTCCCTAAACTAATATCGGACCACTACGTCCTTAAACTGGCGACGGACCGAAATGTCCCTAAACTAATATCAGACCACCACGTCCCTAAACTGGAATATGGACCACTACGTCCTTAAACTGGCGACGGACCGAAACGTCCCTAAACTAATAATGGACCATCACGTCCCTAAACTGGAATATGGACCACTACGTCCTTAAACTGGCGACGGACCGAAACGTCCCTAAACTAATAATGGACCATCACGTCCCTAAACTGGAATATAGACCACTACGTCCTTAAACTGGCGATGGACCGAAACGTCCCTAAACTAATAATGGACCACCACGTCCTTAAAACTGGCGATGGACCGCCACGTCCTTAAACTAGCGCAATCGAGCCCGAACGCTCTTTTGCCGGATCTAAACGGTCCCGTCTAAGTTGATCTTAGCCCCAAATACGGTTAATGTGTCCTTAGATCTTTAAATAAACAATAAAACTCCGAATCAACTTTGGTGCAAGGGTACATCTCTGAACTCCTCTGACGCCTGTCGTTGTAAGCCCTCAACGACGTCAGAGAGGTGACGAGTCCCGACGGCCGGATAATTAAATCAATCACTACGTCAGGTCGATCTTAGTCTAAAACAGGACTAACGTATCCTTGACGAACGTTTAAGTTGATCTTAGCCGCAACGCGACTAATGCATCCTTAAAATAAAAACACCAAACCCAAATCTAAGTAAATGCGGATTTGGACTAATCCACGCCCTACGGGCGACGGCATTACTCAGTCTCCGTATACAATCCACGGGCAATCACAAACAAAACAAATACACACGACACGAAGTGAAATTCTGGAGAAGGAGAAAGTTTCTACCGCGACGCGGTAGCGTAATTAACTGCAGGGGCTTGCGCCTGCAGGGAAGAGCGTCCCCACAATCAAAAACCCCTCACCCTGAGGGGGAATCTGACGAAGTCTGCTACATCGGCCGCATCCGTCTAAACCTCCGATACAAGGTGCCATAAATCAACTTGGCATCTTCGGAGAGGTGGACGGATCAAACCAAATAGCATCTGCCCCGAACCCCAGGCCACGGACGCGAAGTCCGGGCCGCCGTTCGGAGGGGAACAAATTCTGGCACGCCCGGTGGGACCTCTTCCTCTTTCCACTCCACACTTCGTGTGTCGTCTTCGCGAACCAATCGCGGTTTGTTAAATGGTTGCCTTCGGATTTCAAGTTGCTAAGATTTGGTCTTTTGTCTGGTACAGAACTCAAGCATTCAATGGCCACCAACTGCACCAACTGCTCGAAATGCCACTGCAACGGACGCTCCACCTCACCGAGAGGTGTAACATATGGGCCCCAAGCGGCTTCCTTCCTGACTCTGCCGGTAGACCAGGTGACCCAAGCCACCACCGGCTTGTTCTTCGGGACCATGGTCCCACCTACAAGCTTCTCTATGCCGACACCTGTACCGGAAGTGAACAAAAAGTCGGTGTTCGACCGGCTCACTGCTACCACGACCCCTATCAACGGGTCGCCTGCTACTGAACCAACAGCCTCCGTTTTCACCAGGCTAGGTCAGAACTATAAGGTGGCTGTCCCAAAGAAGGCAACGGCCGTTGCTTTGGAAGTCGTTAAAGCGGCTTCTCCCATCAGAGAGTCGGTCTTCACAAGATTGACGGTTCCTACTCCTCCCCCAGCTGGTCAGAAGGCATCAGTCTTCGATAGGCTGACATCAGCAGTTACCCCACGCTCAAACAGGGGGCAGCAAGAAACCATCTCGATTTCCGAGCCAGTCCCAACGGCTCGTCGTGCGCGACGTCGCCATTGGCAGCGAGTAAGGAAAGCAGGGGGCAACTCCCCCTCAGGGCTAACCCCACCTGCTCCAGTGGTGGAGGTCAATGCTGCTGTTCCAACGGGGAACAGCTTTGAATTGCTGAGGAAGGTGAGAAAGAACTCTCTGATTGCTACATTGAAAAGATCTCCTCCGCCTGTGAAAAAAGCTCCGGAGACAAAGCAAGAACAGCCCCCTCAGCGGCTGTCGTCAAAGATTTATAAAGTTTGGCGGAAGGTTCAAGACTCCGTGATTGACTCAGACCACTTCCGTCGCCAGAAAAGGGCAAAGGTGGAAAAGGACAACAACCGCCCCATTAAACAGCAGGGGGCAACAAATGCTAGGATGCCCGCTTCAACGGCTCCTTCAACCTCAAAGGTCCACAAAAGAAAAAGGCTGGAGAAAGCCTCCGTGACACTGACAAAGTTTAAAAGCGATGAACCTAAACGCCCCAAGTCAGGGGGCATAACAGTTCATACGGTCTATATGGCTTCTGGAAAGGAAGAAAGTCGTACTTCTACGGGTCACCGACCGCTTACCCGATCAGTGACCAAGGCCCAGGAGCAGCAACAAAAGCTCCAGGAGATGATGACTACAATGGCTGCACTCACGGAGCCAAAGGAGAACCCTGGGACGTCCTTAGACGAACGCCAAGAGGAAGAGACCGACGCCGAGTTCCTCCGCCGAGTACTGGAAAAGAGAGACAAAGAGGCTGCTGAACAAGCAGCCAATATACAACGTATGGGCCTCCTCTTCCAGGACATGATAGGGATGATGATACAACCAGAGCCCCCGACTGAAGAACCCTCGATCGTCCTTGGGGATGATAGGGGAGAAACATCAAACCCTCAGCCCGTTCTATCGACGGCTAAAGAAGACACAATCTCTAAAACTGATCTGGACGAATATATAGCCCAGCAAATAAAGGTTCATCACGCGGCCGAAGCAGCCGGCCACATCGTAAAAACAGGGCGACCGTATCCGGGCTGGTATGACCAAATCAAGTACCCGCCAGGTTATACAATTCCTAAGTTTCATGTCTACAAAGGGACCGGCAATCCCCATCAACATGTCTCCCAGTTCAGGGCGCTTTGCGGTAACACCGGCGGCGACGACAAGCTTCTGCTTCGCCAGTTCGTTGGAAGCCTATCAGATACGGCCTTCGAATGGTATTCTGAGCTCCCCAATGACTCTATTAAAACCTTCGCGGAGATGGAGCTGCTCTTCACCCAACATTTTGCAAGTGCCAGCGAGCGTACTCCAATGACGGCACTGATCAATGCCAGGGTAAAACCCGACGAGACATGGGTCCAGTACGCTATACGGGGGCGTAATCTATGGTCTAAATGTGAACAGCGCATAGAAGAAGCCCCTGCGGTGGGAATGTTTGTTGGAACCCTCGATCCACAAGCAACCATTTCACAGTTTATGATGTTCTTCAAGCCGACTTCCTTCCAGGCTTTGATCGACAAATTGGCGCAGATGGACCAGATGGGCCATAAACCCCCTCTCCCGAAGCCGGACTCCCGAAACGATAAAGTGAAGGGAAAAGCGATCATTGTCGCCAATGCCCAGCAACAACCAAGCGACTCGAAGCCGGTTGCTCGTCCAAACAATACACGCCCATACGTACCCCTCGAGGACAGGATGGGACGTGCTTACTCCTTTCCCCGTGATAAAACGAGGAGGCTATTTGAGCTGGCATTGCGCAACAGGCTCATAAATCTGCCAGATCCAAAACGTCCGTCGCAACCAAGTGACGTCAACGAGCCTAATTACTGCCCTTATCATCGAGTGCTAGGACATCCGATCGAAGACTGTTACGTTTTCAAAAATTGGCTTGAAAACCAATACCGCCAGGGCAAATTTGCGCTATCCGACAAATGGAAGGTGAATCCCCCGCAGCCCCACACCTCTAAAGGGACGAATACGCCGGGGGCAACATGCTCCGTCATTGAAGAAACTCCCTGGGAAGTTGTATTATCGGCCAAAACGAGGAGAATGCTAAATGATCTTCAGACCTGTCCAGCGGTCAACTGGAAGAACCCCTTAGAACCGCAGGTTATTGAGGGGATGTTGAAGCCACGTCCGACTCCGAGGACCGATGGTGGTAGTTCAAGCGCTCATAGTCAGCCGTCAAAATCTTCGAAAAAGAAGAAGAAGAAATCTAAGAAGCCCGTGAAGCCTGACTACAAGCGCACAGACTTACAAAAGCAAATCGACGCGCTGGATGAGTACAACCAAAAGGCGCGGACTCCCATTACGCTCCAAGATTTCCTTGATCACGTCTTTCAAAAAGAAGATGAGGGAGAAACTTCATCGGATGAATCCGACGAATATGTGGCAAGCTGTCATATGATCTCCCATGTGACCACGAACGATGAAGGGACTTCTGGCACTGAAACGCCGGGGGCAAATACTGAGTCAAGGGTTCCGGAGTTATCAGTTGAAATGATTGGCGCGTTTCTTAATGAAGCTCGATTAAAAAGCAAAGCTGATCGAGAACGCGAGACGGTTATATTCGAAAGGGCCAAGCGCCAGCGACTTGAGGGAAGAGCTGAGATGATCCCGCTGGAGCAAAATGCCTCCACCGCTGACAAAAGCCAATCCAGGATAAAAAAGAAGTTTGCTAAGGCCATATCGATGGGTATGAAGCTACCACTCTCCGAAGAAAAAGTTACTGGCGTGGTAGAAATGCACTCCTCTTATTGCTTATATCATCAGAAGGTCTCGCATTCCACCCAAGATTGCAAAGCTTTCAATGGATGGTGGCAAGGATACGTCGCTAATCAACAACGCTTTAAACGGGAAAAGCGTAAGATTCGTCGGGAGCAAAGAAACACGACCAAAGAGCTTGAAAGAACTGCCGGCAATTGTCACATGGTTAACACTACCGGGTCACAAGTGCCTACATTTGGGAGCGACTCTGATGAGGAGCTAGAACTTGCCCCTCTCTTTAAAGAGTCAACTTCGGGAAAAGAAGAGGAGCCAGTGGTTTGCGAAAATATCCGGCTGCGGAATCGAACACTGCCTGAAAAGAACCTCAGACCCTCGAATAGAAAAGATAAAGGGAAAGAAAAGGTCTCTGAAGACATCGTTTTAGATGACCAAGTTCTGGAAGAGCTAAGCGCCAAAAACCCGCCAAAGAGGAGTAAAGTGGATTACAATGTCTTGGCGCATCTGAGGAAGCTACCCTCACAACTCAGCATTCTCGATGCCTTGTTACTATCAAAGGAGGCGAGAGACTCTTTGATTAAGGCGCTACAAGATCCGGACCAGTTCCAAGCCTTCTTAGCCGAAGAAAAGATGAAAGACGAATTAGAAGAAGTGCACACAGCCGACGTTGCTTTTGGTGATGAAGACCTTCTTCTCGGGACGTGTGAACACAATCGCCCTCTTTATGTCTCAGGATACTGCCATGACATAAAGATAGGTAAAATCTTGGTCGATAACGGATCGTCTGTTAATTTACTCAATGTGCGAGTGTTAAAGGAGATTTGCATGAGCGTCCAACACCTCGCCCGGGACAAGATCACCATCTCTGGTTTCGACTCCCAATCATCAAAAACTCTCGGATCTGTGATATTGACGTTACGCTTCGGGCTACTCGTCACAGATATTAAATTCCATGTCATAGATGCCAAGACGTGCTACAATGCTCTGCTCGGTCGACCATGGTTGCACGAGTACAATATCATCCCTTCTACACAACATCAGTGTATGAAATATTGTAAGGATGGTCTCGAGTACACTGTGGCAGGAGAATTGAATCCGTTTTCCGTGAATGAAGTTCGCAAGTATGAAGATGCCAAATACTTTTTGCCGAGCTTTGAGGATACGGAAAGGTGTCACAAGCCGGAGAACAAGACTAGCGCCACCATCCCTATCTTCGGCTGTGACACCGAGGACGAAGAGGATATAATTTATGCGGGTCCATCGCAATCCGCCAAGCCGGGACCATCCATTCCTTCATTGATATTTGGTAGTGATTCGGAGGATGAAGTTCATGCTGTATTCCCTGCTCGGCTTTCAATACGGGCTTCCGCTGATGAAGAGCGAAGTTTGTAGATAACCATGGTGCCGCTTGAACATTATAAAGAACTGGATGCACTCGACACCAACAGCGTAGAAGAATTGCAGACATTCTATATCCCTCCCGGACGAAAGGGCGAGAAGGCAATCCTATTCTACCGTTCTGAAGAAAACAAGGTGGAAAAAGAAATTTGGCATGGCGCGGATCCCACGCTCGACAGGCTTCAGCCTATCCGTCTTCCCAGATATTATACCGAAGGTTTGAAGAAACTGCTGAAACGCCAGGGGATGTCCTTCACACAGACCATTAGAAAAGCCAAATTCTATGACAAGGTCTGGGACATTCCCGGGACTCAATGCAAACTGCCCAACGGGAGAGTAGAAACAAAAAGGCTTGGGTACATCCGGTCAAAGAAACGGGAGCTAGTAAATAGCTGTTATGTTATGTATGACTTCGACGAAGAGGCGGACGCTCAATGGGAGGACGCTAATCCTGAGCCAGCAAAAGTTCCTGATACAAAACCGCCCAGTCCATCATTTGAAGACCAGATGAGCAAACTTATAAGGGATGCGAATCAAAAAGCCCGAGACGATCACAATCGTGAAATGGCAATCTATGAGAAAGCCAAGACACAGCGCCTCCTTCAACAGGCGGTGAAGGAAGAAAATGCCGCTCCTTGTCAACCTGCTACAAAAAAGGTTCGACGCGAAAACAAAAACAAGTCGAAAGGCAAGAGAGGCGCTCTACAGCCACAAAGCAGAGCCAAGAAGCCACGTATCCGAGAGTCGAGCGTTATTGACCTAGCCCTCAGGAAGAAAATGGGTCGAGCATACTCATTTCCTCGGAACAAAACGAGGAAGATATTCGATCTCGCTCTAAAACATCAAATGCTTACGTTGCCACAGTCTAATCATCCTGAGCACGCAGGCGAGGTGTTCGACCCAAATTATTGCTTTTACCATCGAGTAATGGGACACCCTCTTGAAGATTGCTTCACCTTCAAGAATTGGGTTGAAGATCAGTATCAGCTAGGCAAATTCGCGTTTTCTGATAGTTGGAGGGTAGCGCCGCCGCAAAAACACGAACCCGAAAACGCAAGGATAGAACCAACTCCGCATTGGGATTGGCAGAAAATTCGCACCTGCCATGTGATAACAATATTAAAAGAAGGGTCTGAAGATATGAACAGCCTTCCTTGGTGCTTCGAAAACAGCAGCGATGAGATAATCTCAGAATTCCCACCAGCGCCAAAAGAGCTGGAAGATGGAATCCATACCACTGCAGATAACCTCAAGAAGATTGAGTTTGGGACGGCAAACGATCCACGACCGACATTCATTAGCGAGTTACTATCTGAAGAAAGGGTAGCTGCGTTAAAGGACGTGCTTCTACAGCATAGAGATTTCTTCGCGTGGAACTATTCCGAAATGCCGGGACTAGATCCAGAAATTGCCGTACACAAATTGACGATATCCCCGAACATCAAGCCAGTCAAACAGGCACCGAGAAGAATGCGGCTCGAGCTTGAAATGAGTATCAATGCTGAGGTCAAGAAGCTGATCGACTCTGGCTTCATCCAGGAAGTTCAATATCCTGAATGGATCGCTAACATCGTCCCGGTGATGAAGAAAAATGGGACAGTGCGCATATGCGTGGACTTTCGAGATCTCAATAAAGCTTGCCCGAAGGATGACTTCCCAGTGCCAGTCACTGAACTAATGATAGACAACACATCCACTCATGAGGTTTTCTCCTTCATGGACGGCTCATCGGGGTATAATCAAATAAAAATGCATCCTGAAGATCAGAAGCATACAGCCTTCAGGACTCCTCTTGGTATATTTTGTTATAAAGTGATGCCCTTCGGTTTGAAGAACGCCGGTGCTACTTATCAGAGGGCCATGACAAAGATCTTCGACGACCTTATACACGAAATCGTTGAATGCTATATCGACGATCTCGTGGTTAAAAGCAAGTCATATGAGGAACATCTCGAGCATCTGAAGACTGTATTTCAACGCCTTCGGCAATACAACTTGAAGATGAATCCTCATAAGTGTGCGTTCGGGGTTTCCTCGGGCAAATTCCTGGGATTCGTTGTCCGACACCGAGGTATTGAAATAGATCCGTCAAAGATTAAAGCGATCATGGAAATGCCTCCGCCGAGGACTCTCAAACAGCTGCGGTCTCTCCAAGGGAAACTCGCATACATACGGCGATTTATAGCCAACCTTTCAGGAAAGTGCCGTCCTTATAGTCACCTGATGAAGAAGGGAACCCCATTCGTTTGGGACCAAAAATGCCAAGGCGCACTGGATGAGATCAAGCAATACCTGCAGAACCCGCCGGTATTGGCTGCTCCGGTTAAGGGGAAGCCTCTCATTCTTTATACAACCGCCCTCGAAGGTTCTTTAGGCGCATTATGGGCACAAGAGAACGATCAAGGGAAAGAAAGAGCACTCTACTACTTAAGTCGAGTTCTGCTGGGGGCAGAAAGCAACTACTCTCCTATTGAAAAACACTGCCTGGCGTTGATCTTCGCAATAACAAAGCTTAGGCACTATGCGTTAGCGCACGAGGTCCGTCTTATTTCAAAAGTGGACCCTCTCAAATACTTGATGTCAAAGGCCATATTGACGGGAAGACTCGCTAAATGGGCCCTGCTCTTGATGGAATTCTCGATAACGTATCAACCTCTCAAGGCAGTGAAAGGCCAGGCCATCGCCGACTTCCTCGCTGAGCATCCGATACCCGCCGATTCTCCTCTGAATTGCGATCTTCCAGACGAACATGCGTTCGATGCGATCGACGGTGATAATATCCGATGGGAGCTTTATTTCGATGGAGCATCTTCCGTGAAGAAACGCAAACAAAGTACCCCTATAATCAAATCAGTGGTAGGACTCATCTTTGTAACTCCACAAGGAGGGATAATGCGCTACGCGTTTTCCCTGACGGAGCCGAGAACAAACAATGAAGCCGAATACGAAGCTCTGATAGCAGGCCTCGAGATCGCCATTGACATGGGAATTGAAGACCTCCTCATATACGGTGATTCTCAGCTGGTCGTTAGTCATGTAAACGGCGACTACCAAACGTGCAAACCGGAATTGGTAAAATACGGTGAAAAAGTGCAGCAACTGCTAACCCAAATTCCCTCCTATACTTTGGAAAGCATACCGCGCGCGGAAAACAGCAAAGCGGACGCACTGGCCAAGCTTGCTAAAGAATTGGCCGACGAGAACCTCGATGACGTTAGAATCGTGGTACAAAGCCGTCGAGTGCTCGCCCCAGTAGAAATACCTCCAGAGTCATATAAAGAAAAGGGAGCAACTGAGCAGGCAACCCTACAAATAAAAGACCATGAGAAGACCGAAGACTGGAGAGAAGTTTTCATAGATTACTTCAAGTTCCACCGAATGCCTGAAGAAGCGTCCATAAGACATCAGCTCGTGAAACGAGCTCTGTCTTTCGCCTTCGTTAACGATACTCTATACAAGAGGTCATTCGATTCTCTGTGGCTAAGATGTTTAGGACCTGACGAAGCGAAAAGGGTTGTCCAAGAAGTTCACGACGGACTCTGCGGTTCTCACCAAGCAGGCCCTAAGATGAAGTTGAAGATAAAACGGATGGGCTACTACTGGCCCACGATGATGCAAGATTGCCTGGAATACGCTAGGCAATGTCATTCATGCCAAATTCATGGGGACTTCATCCATCAGCATCCCAATCCACTGCATCCAACAGTGGCTAGTTGGCCATTCGAAATGTGGGGGACTGACATAGTTGGCCCCATCGAACCAGCATCGTCAAAGGGACACCGTTTCATCTTGGCGACGACTGATTACTTCTCCAAATGGGCAGAGGCGGTACCGTTGAGGGAAGTAAAGACGGAGAACATCCTCCATTTCTTCAAAACGCATGTCGTATACCGGTTTGGAACTCCGCGACGGATCATCTCCGATAACGGGCCAGCCTACCGAAGTCATAAAATTAGCCGCTTCGCACAGCAGCACAATATAGACTGGAGATATTCCTCAGTTTATAATCCGCGAGCTAACGGTCTAGCTGAGGCCTTCAACAAGACCTTGACGAAGATCATGAAGAAAACAGTGTCACGAAATAAGAGAGATTGGCACGAAAGATTGCAAGAGGCTCTTTGGGCGTATCGAACTACGTTTAAAACGGCCACAAACACAACGCCATACGCGTTGGTATTTGGGACGGAAGCAGTACTCCCTCTCGAGATAGAATTACCCTCTCTACGAGTGGCAGTCCACTACGAGCTGACGGATGAAGAAAATGCTCACCTCCGGTTTGAGGAGCTTGACGCCCTTGATGAAACCCGGCTCATAGCACAGCAAAATCTGGAAGCCTATAAAGCAAAGATGACGCGCTCATACGAAAGATTGACCCGACCGAGGACATTTCGTCAAGGCGAACTCGTGCTAGTGGTCAAAAGGCCTATGATCCCCAATCGCGCCAAGCGGGGAAAATTCGAGCCAAACTATGAAGGCCCGTACATCATAGATAAAGTTTACCAGGGTGGAGCCTATCTACTCATCGACATGCACGGCGAAAGGCCTTTCAGACCAATAAACGGTCGCTTCCTAAAGAAATATTACGCTTAATGAGCCACAACCTAGGTCAATGATAGATGACGATGACTATGTCCGCTCGCTATCTTCCTAAGCTAGAACTTTATAAGCAGTAGCTGGCGTTCTCCGTAATGGACCGAAACGTCCTTAAACTAACAACAGACCGAAACGTCTTTAAACTAATACCGCAGCATCCTTAGGCTGACGAAATAAAAAAAAATATAAAAATAAAATAAAATAAACGGTATGTCCATAAGAAAAATGGGCACGGATGAAAACCCGAAAGGGCTCCGTGAGTAAAAACAGCGGAACTACCGGCGAGTGTTCGTGAAAACCCGAAAGGGCGCAACCTCGTTAAAAGACACTTATAGGGTCCTCTCGACCTTATAAGGAGAAACCACCCGCGTGAGATCCTTACGACTCATAAGGGAGCAACACACTTAGGAATCCCCACGATTCCTAAGGAGAAAATACACTTGCGAGATCCTCACGACTCGTAAGGAGAACTCTCTTATGGGACCCTCACGGCTCATAAGATTTGAAAGTCTTAAGTTACAGAAACCATAACCTGTTCTTAAGCAAACCCCCACAACTTTCGACATTGCCCTACAAGTGGTCCAATATTGACCCTTGTATACAATCCACGGGCGCGAATAAACATTTCCCTAACTAAGTTCCATCTGAAACTAGGGATATGTTTGCATGGTAAACAACCCTTGTAAATCCTCTCGACTCACAAGGAGAAAGCCCTCCTGTAGGATCCTTACGACTTACAGGGGAACAAAACACTTAGGAACCCTCACGGTTCCTAAGGAGAAAATACACCTACAAGATCCCCACGACTTGTAGGGAGAAATACCTTCACGAGACCCTTACGGCTCATGAAGTCAAAAGCCTTAACCGACGGGATCCTAACCCTGGTCGCTAAGCCTCCTTTGTTCAACAACGACAGAGGCAAATGATGATTCGCTCCTGGTAATATCCCAGTTGCAGCGGTGCTGATGCCGAAATCGGTGTCCAATTTCAGGTTGACGGCGAAAGCCAGTAGGCCGCTCATGTATACGAAATAGCCGAAATGATAGGGCAACTTGCAATAAAAAGCAGCAAGTAAAATGTATGCATGCAAAATAGCCGAAATGATCGGGCAACTCGTAATAAAAAAGCAACGAGCAAAGATAAAATAAAAAGCCGAAATGATTGGGCACCGCGAAAAATAGCCAAAATGTTTGGGCAATCGCGACTTTCGCGATATAAAAGCTGAAATGATAGAGCATCGCGGAAATAAAATAAAATAAAAAGAAGAAATGATAAAACTTCGGCCCTACAGTTAAGATCACATCGATCCCTGTATACAATCCAAGGGCGCAAACAAAGAAGGAACCATACTTCCCCAGCGGATTCCGTCAAACGATGAAGCCAAACCTCAACGGTTCATTTCAACCGAAGGAGCCAGTGACTTCAACAACAAAAAATTCCTCGACTCACGGATACAAACACTCCTTGACGAGAGCCTTCTGATCCGCGTCGACTCGCAGAGCCACCAGCGCCTCCGTGGGAACCATCGACTCGTTTCAAACCCCAAGGACACAAATAATCCTTGGCGCTTGGGAAACAAATAATCCCAGCAAATTCCTCGACTCACGGATACAAACACTCCTTGACGAGAGCCTTCTGATCCGCGTCGACTCGCAGAGCCACCAGCGCCTCCGTGGGAACCATCGACTCGTTTCAAACCCCAAGGACACAAATAATCCTTGGCGCTTGGGAAACAAATAATCCCAGCAAATTCCTCGACTCACAGATACAAACACTCCTTGACGAGAGCCTTCTGATCCGCGTCGACTCGCAGAGCCACCAGCGCCTCCGTGGGAACCATCGACTCGTTTCAAACCCCAAGGACACAAATAATCCTTGGCGCTTGGGAAACAAATAATCCCAGCAAATTCCTCGACTCACGGATACAAACACTCCTTGACGAGAGCCTTCTGATCCGCGTCGACTCGCAGAGCCACCAATGCCTCCGTGGGAACCATCGATTCGTTTCAAACCCCAAGGACACAAATAATCCTTGGCGCTCGGGAAACAAATAATCCCTAGCAAAATTCTCAACTCACGGATACAAATACTCCGTGACGAGAGCTTCTTTGACTCACATCTCGGGCAGTAAGGATTCAAAAACTTGCTTCCTGAACAATGGGACCCTGCAAGTCAATCCTAAATGGTCTCTTGCATACTATTCACGGGTCTCACTCTCTGAAGTCGATTCTCGACAAAGAGGGAAACAACCGCTTACGAGCCCTCTCGACTCGTAAGAGGGCAATGGGACCCTGCAAGTCAATCCTAAATGGTCTCTTGCATACTATTCACGGGTCTCACTCTCTGAAGTCAATTCTCAACGAAGAGGGAAACAACCGCTTACGAGCCCTCTCGACTCGTAAGAGGGAGAAATTCTCTTATAGGATCCTTTCGACTTATGAGAGAAAACCACACTTGGGAATCCTCACGATTCCTAAGGAGAAAATCCACTTACGAGATCCTCTCGATCCGTAGGGAGAAAAGTCTCTATGAGACCCTCACGGCTTATAGAGTTGAAAAGTCTTAGGCAGCAGATCTGAACCTGCGGCCTAAGCCATCGTTATTTCTTAAGAAGGTCGGGATACTCGTCCCAATCGTCCGTCAATCATGGTTATTAAGGTGGCGTACTGATAATAAAAGAAAGGAAAGACGGAGAAATGACACAAGACATTACAAAATGTGTATCTTTTATTCATAAATATTGATTGAGTACAGGATACATTGTGCTAAAGAATAAAAAATATATACATATACTTTACAAAGACAAATGATACAAGGAGAATTATTGGGAAGGAAGCGTCTTGCACAGATGTAGCAATCGCTCGCATATGTCCTTCCATGCCTTCTCTTGCTCGGCTACCACCGTCAACTCTGCCTCTACTTGGGCTCGTTGCCGCAAGACCAACGCAAGCTGATCCCTTACGACTTGATAGGCAGCCTCCCGACTTGGGATATTGCGCTCAGCCACGTCAAGCTTCCGCTTTAAGTTTAGCCCATGGGAGATGCGCTCCAAGAGACCCTCAAAGATAGTCTTCACCTGGGTAGCATTTGCCTCAACCTCAGCGCGCAGATGGGCCGTTTCGTTCGAGGTCTTTTGGAATTCCCTTAGTCTTTGAGCTGCTTCCTGCTCCAAGTGGCGGGAGTGCGAAGTGCTTTGCTCGAGCCAGGTTGTGCGTTGGGTGCTCAGGGCTAAAACTTCGGGAGAAGGGCGCGTCAACTCCAGCCGGTATAGACAGGCCTCGATCTCCCTGCAGTGATTAACACAAGATTCAACGACGCCTTCGCTGTGAAAAGTTACGAGCGCCGCTAACATTGGATTAACATCCACAGCGAAATCTACGGCAGAAGGGAGAGCATCCATGCTGAGCTCTTCGATATACTCGCTCAGCATGCCCAGACTCATCACAGCACCCTTTGAAGACGGGCGTCTCGAGAAAGGGCCTACCGGTATAAGGACGCGCGACTCAAAAGGGACCGGAGCCGGAACAATAGCTGCAAAACAAAACATCGTTAAACGATGGTTCAAGAGATATTTAAGGGTTACAAAAAAAAGAAGGATTATTTGCTATACCAGCAGCAACGGACGGCAGAGCCGGGAGGGCCGGTAGCACGGCAGGTTTGGCATCCCCTCCTTCCATTTGTGACACTGCAATAAAGAAAGGGAAAGGTCAAAAATCATTCAATTACTAGAAAAAGGGGATGAACAGAGATATTGTATTGAACGTACACTCACCAGCGCCACCAGAGGGAGAAGTAAGCTCGGATGGGAAGGAGAAGTGTGGGAGCAACACTTGATATAGATGATCAAAGAGCACTCCTGAAAAGATGCGATGGCATGGCGTTAGTCCATGAATTACACGTTTAAGAGATTAACTTGTGAGTCATAGATCCATACCTTCCAACATCCGCGATGGCACAAGGGAAGACGAGGAAGTGACCACCGCCAAAGCAGTAGTTGACGGTGCTCCTTCAAGCAATGGAGCGTCGGCACTGGCCGCACCTGCAAAGACAAGCTTGTTAGAAGAGATCACAAGATATATAAAAAAAAGGGGAAACGGTAGTAACCCAAAACTTACCCGACGAACTGCCAGCCGAGACGGAGGCAATTCCTTCCTCCATTGACATCGGGCCACCACCAGTAGCCTCGTCACCCGACTCGAGGGGAACCGTTGTTATGCTCGCAAGCTCTACAGGTGGCGGGGGACCATAGGCAGGGAGGGCTATGATAGGAACATTGCCAGATTCCTGAGAAGGAGCGCCTAACCCGTCTTCAGGAATCATGGCCGCCTCGCCCGCTGCTCCCTCAGGATCGGCGATCACAGCTGCCTCGTCCATCGACACCACGAGGTCCCCAGCCTCAAGCACCTCGCCCTCTACCGCCTTCGGCTCGGTTGAGACAATCATCTCATCTGTCGCCACTTCGGGTGCGACATCAATGACTCTCTCCGCGGCAGGTCCCTCAATCTCGGCTCCAGACCCTATGACCCCGACAACGTTGCTCACTGTCGGTTTGGGTTCAGCAAGTACCGCTTCCTCCGCTCCCCTGGGTTCGACGGTCGTCTCCGCCTCCCCCTCAGTTGGACTTGACCCTGCAAGTTGGGATACGTATGAGCCAATAGCTTTACAATTCGTACAACAAGGTTCTGAAAGGAGTATTACCTGAAGCAGACTTATCATTGGCGCTCCGAACCGTGCGCGCCACTTGCCGACGAGCAGTAGACAGGGCAACAGGAGGCTCTTCGGAAGGAGTACTAGCGTGAGGAATGGTGCTAGGGCCCGCTCCCGTGGCCAAAGCAGCTTTCCGCGCCTTTGCTTCATGTCTCAACCGCTTCCGCTCTTCTCGAGCTGTTGAGACGGATACTATCAGAGCTTCTTTGAGTGAAGCATCCTCATCCGTATAGGGGATGCCTCCAGATTTTTCAGAGCATCCCTCGTCGTGGCGTCAAGCCGAGGCTCTTGCGACAGCTTCGACGGAGCCGGGGCTTCGGTGACGGGCTCGGAAAGGATCCTTGCGCCGATTAATACAACCCCTGTAAAGAAACAAGAGAAGGTCAGGTTGACTATCATAAAAAGACAACAAACTTTCCGTATAAAAGAGAAAGGGACAAAACATACCGACGCTTGCTAGGGCACGCTTCTCCTCCTCCTCTTGGAAGGTTTTCAGGGAGGCAGCAATAGCCTCTTCGGTAGAAACACCTGTTGAAAAGGGAGCAAATATCAACTAAAGATAATAATGAAAAGTGCAATAAAATGACGAAGAAAGGGGCTGATGATTACCTGACTCAGCGAGTTTACTTAGCATCGCTTCGAGCCTCGCCGATCGCTCCGAAGCTGCAATGGCGGCAGCCAAATTGGTGTCCGCAGGGTCCACCACAAAGCCCTCATTGCTGCCGTACTCGCATATGGTCTTGGCAGGAGAAGCCGCAGGCTTTAAGCCGAGGATCGCATCGAGGGAAAGGGCGGACTTTTTCTTTTTCTGCTGTCCACCAGCTTTAGATCCACCTGGAGCGGATTTGCGCTTGGAAGCCACTTTAGGGCTGCGAGTCCCAACATCTGCCCCTACGCCTGACTCTGGCGATACTACTTTAGCCGCCTTCGTGGGAGCACGAGGCGCCGATGGTGCATCCACCGTAGCGGGCAACGGCAATCCCCGCGGAGGACTCAACACGCGTGGTCGATCGACTCCAGCATCTTTTAGCGGAGGGACGACCGGGAGCCTTGGCTGCAAAGGGGCCTTGCGATCACCACCAGGAGGCGCACCCCTACGGTCGACCAGCAGGCGTTTCTCCAGTAAAATGATTGGGCCCATAGCGTGCGCATACCAAGCCACGTATGAATTAAGCATCTTAGGCACACAGCTGGGTTCACTAATGAAGAAATAGGAACCCGTGTTAAGCCGTGTAAAGTGATGCATCGCATTCTTTACCCCTGCTGGGCCAACCACGGGCGTTTCCAAGAAGGCTTCCATCGGGATCCCCTGGTTGTAGCTTGATTGCTGGGCGAACCGATGCGGATTATACCTCATGAACAAAGCCGTCTCATTCTGCCGAAACACCAGGTAGCCCGGCCGAATGGAGTAGAGATGGAGGATTTCCCGAGCCTTCAGTACAGAAGCCCCGCCCTTAAACTCGTCACGCAGGGGCACCACCGACTTAGTAGTCTCCGAGCCTATGGTGATAACCTTATCCACGAAAGAAGTCGTCGCTCCGACCAAATGTGGGCGCAGGAGGAGTCCCCTAGAATCCCGCGGGGATGCAAACACAATTGAAGCCCCGACTAACCGTATGACCCTCGGGAGTCTGTACTTCTCGAAAAATGGGGGAGTCTTGTGGGCGCCAAACACCCCTCGCACGTGCATCTCCATCCAAGAAACGAAGTAATGCATCGGGAAGTTAGCAGGCTGTGTCCCAGGATCATTGGCGTCCGCCGCTACGCTGAGTCCATGATAAAGGTAAGCTAACCCAGCAATTCCTACTGACAACTGCAGACCGGCCACCATCCGATGCGCCGGGTAAAAGACAGAGGGCCGCATAAAGCGCGGGTGCATGGGGAGCGCAAAGTTGCATAACCACAAGCCCAAGAATCCAATAAAGAAGGTTTCTTCATCCATGCCGGGGACGGCGATTTCCGAGAAGGCAACGATGGCAGCATTGGGGAGATATCCCTCTGGTTATTTTCCGATATGGGGCGGCGATCCAAACCGAAACCAAAGGGGTCGTCAAGCTCAGCGAACTTCTCGCCCTGCTCTGATAAGAACTCCGGGCGGATAAAGAGAGCAATGAAAGCTGCGAAACTGACGCCCTTGTCACCAGATTCCAAATGGAGTTCCTCATAGATCTTCAACACTTTCACCAAACCCGGATGCTGATGCTGAATGGCATTCTCCGGGGTTAATTCAAATACCAGCTGCTTAGTGGCAAAGACATACTCATCAGGAGGAAGCAACTCCTCGTAGTGCTCTCCCCTCATTGGCAGACCTGAAATTTCGGCAAATTCCTCCAAAGAGATAGAAACTTCCTTATCCGCCATCAGGAAGGTATGGGTGGGGATATTCCATTGTTCAACAAAAGCCTTTATCCACCACGTTGGAGGAGAGGGGTACTCGAAGAGCGAGACGAAGACGGCTGAGTATAGACCAATCTTCGTTAGGTGGGTCCTCTTCACCGATAGAATGTACCGGGCCCACTGCAAATATCCGGCAGGGGGTCGCGGGATCATTCCAATGTTATAAGCCTGTCCCCAAGGGCGTGCTTCGCCCTGACAGATTCGCCTCCCCAGAATATCTATCGCCGGCGGCGGCTGCACGGGGATGGCGCCGATTGCAGGTTGAAGGAGGTCATCAGAATTCCAATTCTTAACCTCCACGGCATACTTCACCGGGGGTTCGTCCGCATAAGGGATCGTGACTATGGGCTCAGAGGGCGCGGCGGAACTAAAACTGCGACGGCCTTGGATGATCTGGCTATACCACCTTCCCCACAGATGGAGCTTTTTGCACTCAGGATCGCGATCTTTAATAAGAGCGAATACCACCCGATCCACTGGCGCATGGGGGAACCCTCCTTCCGAGCGAACGAAGGGAAAAGACAAGTCGTCAGACATCTTTTCTGTAGAAAGACAAGAAATAGACATCATTAGTGGCCCAACGCTTGGCATTTCAAAAAATATATATATAAAAATCTTGCTCCACACTGTGATGCAGTAGGTAAGGGACCAAAAGGGGACCCACAAAATCCGGGTGATTTGCATCATTTAATAAGACAATCCCATCATCAGATAGGACTGTCAATTCATAAAAAGGGCCCAATAGGATACACCCATTGGTGTGGAAGTCCCTGGAGACAAAGAGAAAATCTCCTCTTTTAGAGCAAAGCTCTGTCACAGAGTGACATATGTCAAACTCTGGTCTCAGGGGAACAAGATTCCTTAAAAGAGCTTGGCTCTGTGATAATGATGGAAATATCCATCAAAGGAAAATTAATTTTTTTAAAAAAATTAAAAATTAAAAAAAAAATTGGGATCTTATAGATCCATGAAAACTCTTAAGAGTTCTTCATTTTTAGATCAAAAGATCTATGTTTTGCCAAAGAGCAAAGCTCTGTTCATGGGTTAAGAAACCCTGAAACAGATTCTTGAGAGCAAGGCTCTGTTGGTGAAACCCCAAAGGGGTTTTCCTTAGATCAAAAGATCTTTGAGAGCAAGGCTCTATTAATTAAAATTAATTTAATTTAAGATTAATTTTTACCTAAAGTTTTTCTAAAAAAGTTCTAACTTTGGAAGCAAGAGCAAGGCTCTGAAGTTCTTGAAGGCAAGAGCAAGGCTCTGAAAATGAGAAATCTTGAAGATGGTGATCATCTGTTGAGGACCAAGAGTCCTATTTATAGGCGCCTGCGCCCCTTCAACTGACCCTGGCCACCGTTGCGCTTACGTCGCGCCACGTAAGCACAACGGTGGGGGGGCATTTGTTCCCCCAATCTGAGCAAGGCTCATTTGAATTTGAAAATTCAAAATTTTCTGAAGCAACGCTTCAAATTCCGTGCGTTGCGCAGTGCGCAAGCGGTCCACAGTGCGACACGTGTCTGCGCAGTTGCGCAAGCGCACCGCTGCATGACACGTGTCTGCGCAGTTGCGCACGCACTGTTGCGCAAGTGCATCCTTGCGCGACACGTGTCTGCGCAGTTGCGCAAACACTGTTGCGCAAGTGCACCGCTGCGCGACACGTGTCTGCGCAGTTGCGCAAACACTGTTGCGCAAGTGCACAGCTGCGCGACACGTGTCTGCGTAGTTGCGCAAGCACTGCTGCGCAAGCCTTCCACTGCGCGACACGTGTCATTCACTAGGGAGTTGCGTAGAAACAGAATGAAAATTTGATAAATCTTTTCTGAAACAGAAGATTTTCTTCTGCCTTTGGATCAAAGATCCAATGGTGGGAAAATTCCCAAAATTATTCAGGAAAGATCCTGTTAACAAATTCAACAAATTGGTGAGCACTATAAATAAGACCCCAGACCTCATTCGAAAAGCATCAATTTGAAGAATCAACTTCTGGCAAAAAAAAAAGAAGAGAAAGAACTCTTGAAGATTAATCAAGAACACAAAAAAAGAGGTAAAAACTTCTTTTGGAAGAAGAGAAAAATCTCTGAAGAACAGAGGAAAAAAAAATGAATAATTCAATAAAAAGAAATAAATAGTGCCTTGCACTTGATATGAACCCTTGGTTCTGTGAAATCAGGGAAAACAACAAGAAAAACTTGTTTTCCTTTGATCCAAATTCAGATCAAAAGTGCTATGCACTTTTGTTCTTGAACCTGGAAAATTCTTGGGGTTTTGCACAAATGCAACCCATTATTTAAAAGGGCCTGGCCCAAATCAAATTGCAAAATAATAGAAGGGCAGAGCCCTGTTTGGAAAATTCTTGAATTTCTGCAGAAATGCAACTCATTATTTAAAAGGGCCTAGCCCAAATCAAATTGCAAAATAATAAAAGGGCAGAGCCCTGTTTGGACTGATTCTTTTAGTCAGGCAGAGCCTAAAATAAATAAAAAAATTGAAATTAACCCAATCCTGGCTGTAAGTCCTTAAATTAAATTGATTGAGCAAAGTGGCTCTCCTAAACCAATTCACGACCGGTTCGAGGGTACATCTCCGAACTCCTTTGACATCCCTCGTTGTAATTCCTCAACGACGTCAAAGAGGTGACGGGTCCCAACGACCACACATCAATATTGGACCGAAACGTCCTTAAACTAATGTCGGACCGAAACGTCCCTATACTAATGTCGGACCGAAACGTCCCTAAACTAATATCGGACCGAAACGTCCCTAAACTAGTATCGGACCGAAACGTCCCTAAACTAATATCGGACCACTACGTCCTTAAACTGGCGACGGACCGAAACGTCCCTAAACTAATATCAGACCACCACGTCCCTAAACTGGAATATGGACCACTACGTCCTTAATCTGGCGACGGACCGAAACGTCCCTAAACTAATAATGGACCATCACGTCCCTAAACTGGAATATGGACCACTACGTCCTTAAACTGGCGACGGACCGAAACGTCCCTAAACTAATAATGGACCATCACGTCCCTAAACTGGAATATGGACCACTACGTCCTTAAACTGGCGACGGACCGAAACGTCCCTAAACTAATAATGGACCACCACGTCCTTAAAACTGGCGATGGACCGCCACGTCCTTAAACTAGCGCAATCGAGCCCGAACGCTCTTTTGCCGGATCTAAACGGTCCCGTCTAAGTTGATCTTAGCCCCAAATACGGTTAATGTGTCCTTAGATCTTTAAATAAACAATAAAACTCTGAATCAACTTTGGTGCAAGGGTACATCTCTGAACTCCTCTGACGCCTGTCGTTGTAAGCCATCAACGACGTCAGAGAGGTGACGAGTCCGACGGCCGGATAATTAAATCAATCACTACGTCAGGTCGATCTTAGTCTAAAACAGGACTAACGTATCCTTGACGAACGTTTAAGTTGATCTTAGCCGCAACGCGACTAATGCATCCTTAAAATAAAAACACCAAACCCAAATCTAAGTAAATGCGTATTTGGACTAATCCACGCCCTACGGGCGACGGCATTACTCAGTCTCCGTATACAATCCACGGGCAATCACAAACAAAACAAACACACACGACACGAAGTGAAATTCTGGAGAAGGAGAAAGTTGCTACCGCGACGCGGTAGCATAATTAACTGCAGGGGCTTGCGCCTGCAGGGAAGAGCGTCCCCACAATCAAAAACCCCTCACCCTGAGGGGGAATCTGACGAAGTCTGCTACATCGGCCGCATCCGTCTAAACCTCCGATACAAGGTGCCATAAATCAACTTGGCATCTTCGGAGAGGTGGACGGATCAAACCAAATAGCATCTGCCCCGAACCCCAGGCCACGGACGCGAAGTCCGGGCCGCCGTTCGGAGGGGAACAGCCCTAGAGGCCATTACTGTACATATGATGTATATTGTAGTGGATGCTGGGACATATATAGGTAGGACTTTCTTGCTCGACATGATAGTATGCTATCTGGTTGCTCTTTATCTTAACATGTATACTTGCAGTCTCTCTATTACATGTTGATAAAGCCCTTAGGATGTGTACTCGACTTCCAAGACTATGATGTAGATCATACTAGTAGGGCCTGGGTAGTCCATGAGTATATCCTTCAATGTTCCTAGTCGTGGGAATATCGAGACGGGGCATCGATATTCCAGAGTAGACTAGCGTATATCTTCTCGACCTATGTGATGGGCGATGGATGATCCCATATCCATTGGTGTTTGATATCAGAGATGGTATGCGGGTGCTCAGTGGTGACTGGGTACACTGAACGGACTCGCCGAGAACTCCCAGATGGTATTATACCTCACGTCAGATGGCAGTTCTCTGGTGACACTGGTACAGCTTAGTCTGTTGACCCGAGATCGTCATAGAGTCTTGTGTGTCTCCCACTGTGCTTTGATTTCCACCCTACCACGGCTCTACTGAGTCGTGCAAACAGGTGGTTTTTGGGTACAGTCCCGATTCACATGGAGGCAATGAGCGATAGGAGGGGATTCGTCTCTCCCGGTATTGGGGGTTGATGTTGCGCTATGCTCGACTGGCCATAACTGGAAATCCCTGGCCATGGTTGCAGTGATATACTAGTAAGAGTTATCAGTAGTTTCACGCTTGTTATGGACCTTACATCGGCATGACTTATCAAGCTACTGGGGTCTGACGTTTACCACCCCTAGACGAGATATGCGACATATCAGACGAACAGACGAGACTGAACGGTAAGTGTCACTGGTTGGATTCACAGGAGTGTGAGAGGACTTGCTCGTTGATCTTCTGATCGCTCAATACCCGGGCGGCCGTTACGTTTAGCAGACCGCTTGCGGCTTGTGGGTGTTTGATATGATCATCACCTGCTGCCGGCGTATTGACGAGTCTTTAGAGTCCTACACAGAGGTTTCCTGGCTCAAGCGAAACGAAATAGGAGAGCATACGAGATATGTGCGGGACCTAGAATAATACCAGTATGTGATACTGTATTCTATTCTCACGATTTGTATCATTGGACGGTTATATAAGATATAGCCGGGTTACCGAATCAAGTGTTGATTCGATACATTGATACACTTAATATTAGTCGGTTATATGCAGTATGACCGGATCATTAAATCAAGTGTTGATTTAATGATTTAATGTATAATTATATATTTGATATATTACTTTACATTAACTTGTATTTGTTCACTTAAGATGGATTTTCTCACTTGATGTGCACAAGTAGTATATGTGATATATTTTTGTGCACTAGATTGTATCATGTTTGATGATACATGCAAACTTGGGTGTGTGTATGCTATACACCATGTTTAGGTAAATGGTTAGGGTTTTATTTACTTTATTTATTTTGGTTAAAAGAAAAAACTAAATGGTTGCTTTTGTTTTATGCAAGAAGCTTCTTGATGCTTCATGCATCTTTGACAAAGTGACCATTTTGTTTTTATCCCTTAACCTAACCATTTCACCTAAACCTTAGTTTATTCTCTACATGAGTTTACTCACCCATGGTTGCTAAATGATAGGCATCAATTGATTTTCTTTTTGGAGATAATTCATTATTCATTTTTCTTTTCTTCTTCTTCTTCTTCTTCATGAAGAGAAGAAAGCTCTCTTGAAAATTTCCAAGTGATGAATCCAAGTGAGAAATCCAATTCCAAAGTGAACCCACTTCCTATTTCTTCATCCTCTACCACTTGCCATGTAGTAGAGAGTGTTATCTTCACAAGTTTCATGACCAAGTGAAGATGGAGCTTGAGTTTGAGTTGCCTCGACGTAGATCATCTTCGGCATCGAAGTCAACGACCTAGCCCGATCATTTCTCCAACGAAACCATCGCTAGAGTCCGGGATCCGATGATCGCAGCGGAGGGACATCATCACGAAGCTAAAGAGGTGGAGGACCGGATCTACAAAGTTTGTAGTCACTTTCACTTTATAGTAAAGTTGTTTACTTGTATGTCTTTCGCCTAACGATCTAGTTTAGGGTTTCTCGGCACATAAAAATTTAAATTGGACATGGTTGATCAGTTGTTGAACCTCATGGGTGTGCCTAAGAACCCTACATCATGCACTATCTAAATGTATAGCAAGAAAATATAAGATTTATGTCGAAACTAAACTACATGGTATTTTTCTGTAAAAGTGCTATAAAAATTACAATATGAATTCTTTTTCTATGAAACTTGTTCAATATATTTTGTTAATGTTTAATGGTCATGATATGCAAGTTTAGTATTGTTGTTTTTAAGAAAATTTGAACTTTTGAAAGAAAACCGAATCGGAAGTCGGATTAACTCCGCTTCCGTCGGGTTTTAGAAATACAAGTTTTTAGATTAGAAAAGAGAAGAGAGAGGAGGGACTTACTGGATTTTTGATTAGAGAAGAGGAAGAGGGAGTGGTAGGAGGTGCCGGTGTGCCGTTTCGTCGCCGGGAGCTCCTAGGGTCGTCGTCGGAAATTCGTCGGAACTTCGCCCTTCGCTAACTCCACTTGTACACTATTGAACTTATAATTTTCTTGAGAGTTTTTTGTATAGAATTTAAAGTGAGGAGGTGGAAAAGAGTGTGGGTATTTATAGGAGAATTTTAGGGTTATGGTTAAAAAATGCATTAAAAAAGAGTTTAATTAGGTTTTTTAATCCTCTATAATAATACTGGAAATTTAAACATGACAGGGGTTATGGGGAGGCAAAGAGGCACAGGTTTCAAGGAGGAAGAATCGAATTTGGGGCTGACTCGGCCGGCGGTGGCGGCCGAGTCAGGCGAGTCGCCGGCCGATCTGGGCCGAGTCGGGCCGATTCTCCCCGCCTTGTGTCCCTCGTCGTTTGGTCTACCTCCTTGACTCGTTTGTTTTTAGTGTAACCTTTGGGTTTACGGGTTATGCACGTATAGACTCTTGGGCTTCTAAAAATTTAAAAGAAAACTAATTAAAAATAATGTGGCTAATGGGATTTGAACTTTGGTGCTTTGGTTCAGCAGTGCAAGGTATTACCGATGAGCTACAAGCTCTTGCTTGCTATTAAAAAGCAAAACAAACTTATAACTTGTGCTTAGGCAAAAGTACCACTTTCTGTATTTTAGAAAAAATTAGTACAGAAAGTTTAGGGTTGTTACACCCGTCGAGCCAACTGGCAACACTTACCGTACAGTCCGGTCTCTTCATCAGATATGCTGCATATCAAGTCTAGGGATGGTATCGTCGACCCTAATAACTCAATAAATAATGCCGGTACATGGCTCATAACAGATCGAGAAACTACTGATAACACTTATCAATAAATCTCATCAGCCCTAGCCAGGGACTTCCTGTTATAGCCAATCGAGCATAGCGCAACATCAACCCCTAATACCGGGAGAGACGAAACCCCTCCTATCGCTCATTGCCTCCATGTGCCTCGGGACTGTACCCAAAATCCACCTGTTTGCATGACTCAGTAGAGCCGTGGTAAGGTGGAGATCAAAGTACAGTGGGAGGACACACAAGACTCTATGACGATCTCGGGTCTACAGACTAACCTGTACTAGTGTCACCTGAGAACTGCTATCCAACGATAGATATAATACCACATAGGAGTTCTCGGCGAGTCCGTTCAGTGTACCCAGTCTCACTGAGCACCTGTATATAGTCTTTGGTGTTACCACACCAATTGATATGGGATCATCCATTGCCCATCATATGGGACAAGAACTGTATACGCTAGTATACTCTGGAATATCGATGCCCCGTCTCGATACACCCACAACTAGGAACATTTCAAGGATATGCTTATGAACTACACATGTCCCACTAGTATGATCTGCATCATAGTCCCAGTAGTCAAGAAAATATCCTAAGGGCTTTATCAACAAGTACTAAATGAGTAAGATCCAAGATCAAATGAACATGTCAAGATAAAGTACAACCAGATAGTATACTATCATGTCGAGCAAGAATGTCCTCTGAATACACACACACACACACACACATACCGATACATCCACTCTCATATAATGGCCTCTAGGGTATACATATATCGAACAATCTTCCACTTGCACTAAGGCCAATTATTGGCGTATCTCATACCCAACATCTTAAAAAGTAGCTCATGCTGCGGCATAGGGAGGGCCTTGGTGAATGGATCCGCGGTGTTATTCTTTGTATCTACTCTCCGAATCACGATCTCGCGGCGATCAACTATCTTCCGGATCAGATGATATCGCCTCAGGATGTGTCTGGATCGCTGATGGGACCTGGGCTCTTTGGCCAACGCCATAGCCCCATTATTATCATAATACAATGGTATTGGATCAATAATGGTTGGAACTGTTAGAGATAGTGCCCTCAGAGTCAATTATTGGATCACAGGCACGTGATTGCAATGATTGAGGGAGGACCTATCCCGGTAGGACAGTCTTACTCGAGATGATAGTATGCTATCTGGTTTACCTTTATCATCGTGTACTGCTTTAGGTGACCTGAGAGGTCGCTATTGCACGTTGATAGAGCCCCTAGGATTCTTGCTTGACCACCAGCAGTATGAGGGCGATCATATAAGTGGGAGCTGGGGTCTATAAGCTTTTCCTTAAAAGGTCCCTAGTCGTGGGAGTTTCGAGACTGGGCATCGATACTCCATTAGTAGACTAGTGTATACAGTCGAGACCCCGACGAGGGGCGGTGGCCGGTCTCACAAGCCACTGGTGTCAGTTGGATCACCTAAGATGTATACAGGTGCTCATTGGGTTATGAGTACACCGGACAGGACTCGCCGGGAACATGCTAGTTGGTCATATACCAGACGTCAGATGGCAGTTCCCTGGTGACATGTGTGCAGGTTAGTTCATCGACCTGGGGATCGTCATTTGTCTCGTGTGAGTTCCCACTGTACTTTGATTACTACCCTACCACGGCTCAAAGGAGTCGTGCAAACAGGTTTTAGTTGGGTACAGTCCCGAGCCACATGGAGGCAGTGAGCGGATCTTCGGGGGTTTCGTCTCTCCCGGTATTGGGGGTGAGGTCGCGCTGTGTCTAGGAGAGCCATTACACAAAGACCTTGGCCAAGGCAAGGAGATTTACTGGTAGGTATTCCAGTAGTATCTCAGGGTGTTCTGGGCTACACTCCGACACGACTTGTACCGCTTTTGGGGGTCTGACTTTTACCAACCCCCTAGGCCCGCCATGCGATACTCATAGACGAACGGACCGGACTGTACGGATATTGTCACTGACAGGCTCAGTTGGGTGTCGGGGTGAGCTTCCTCAACGACGTCCCTTTTAGTCAATAGCTGGTGGCCCGTCACGTATTGGCTTATACCTCTGACGTGCTAGTGGTTAAATCCACAGCCATAGTATTGACGAGTCTTTAGAGTCCACCACACTTTCAGTTACTCAAGTTTCGGGCGAAACGCTGTAGAGGCCGTATGGAGATATGGCAGGGTCCGATCAGATACGTGCGGTATTGCACGGATCAGGATCGGACAGGTTTGTACTAGTGGCCGTATGGTTATATGGCAGGGTTCGATCAGATACGTGCGGTATTGCACGGATCAGGATCGAACGGATATTACTAGCCGGTTTTTGTTTAAGCCGGTCCTAGTTTAGTACAGTGTAGATTCTGTCTCATTGCATTTGTATCCGGACGGAATACAAATGCGGGTGTGTATGCACAGTGTGGGGTTATCCTGTAATTTATTACGGGACCAGTTTTCTAGGGTTGCCATTTTGTTTTCCGTTCCGGCCGGTTTTTCTTTGTTCTTTCCCGGCCGGACTTTTCCGATGGAGGGGGTAATTTGCAGTTTTGCAAATTACTTTTGTGGAGGGGTTTTCTTGCATAATGGATTGATTATGATAGCTTTCTTTTCTTTGCACCATGACTTACTTTGACTTGTGATTTGATGAGGGTATGGTTTGATTAAAGTGAAGCATGGTTGTATGCTTTCTTGTCCCTTGATATGGTCACCTCTTCCATTCTCCTACACTCACCTCCCTTAAGGTTTGCTATTACCTCCTCCACCATTCTCTTTTGCAAGGGGATCATTCATTATTCAAGAGAGAAAAAGAAAGAGAGAAGAAGAAGAAAAGAGAAGGAGAGAGCTTCATCTTTGAGAGAGTAGCATTCTTGATCTCATTTTTACATGCTAGAAAAATGCAAGCACCATTTTTCTTCTTGATTCCTCCATCATCTTTCAAATGGCAACCAACCCCAAAGTGAGACATACAATCTACACTATATTCCTACAGCAAATCTTGGACGCGTCGATTCGCCAGCTTCGCGCCCGAGTTGCCTCGGTATTGAGGTGGGAGCCCGTAAAAGCTACAGGCGATGTGGTGCCCTTTCCGACGAGGAGGAGACGGACGGAGATCCCGCGAGGAGATCGGAGTGGAGATGAAGACCGGAGGACTTGGATCGTCGGTATATATCTCTAACCCGTATTCTAGTTGCTAGAACTAGTTTAATGGTCACGATCCGGGGTTTAGTGCGCGGTGGTGTCGGTTTGCAAAGTCCGCAAAATTAAAAGTTTACCACCGTTTCCGCGTTTGGCCGTCGGGTTGACGGCCGGGGCGCCGCCGTGCACTTACAGTGGTATCAGAGCCTCGCCATTAACTTCGTCTAGCTTTTGTGTAATGTGTTTTACGTTTCCGATCGAACAAAATCCCGAAAACCCGTATTTTGTGCACATCAGTTTCTGTCGAATTTTTTTTAAGTCCAAAAATTTTTCTGGTTGTCTCAGTGTGATGTGCAGGGAATTATAAGGTTACTGTAAAAATTTGGTACCCCGATCTCACTATTCCGCCGCGGAAGCGCCGCGAAACCCCACCTCGTGCGGCGCTTCCGCCGCGGAATTTACTGTTCACCCCCCCAAATTTTTCCAGTATTTTCCTGAGTTGAAAATGTGGGTTTTAGGAAATTAAAGTTGGGCCAATTATTTCTGTGTGTGCTACAGTTTTCTTTGGGGCCCACTTGTTAATTGTTTGATCAATCGGAATATTTTAAAACACATTTTTCACAGTATTTACATTATATCTGCGACCGTGAATGTCACTCGATCGGTAAATCCTGTCTAACTGCTATAGCCCGGTTAGACGGATTTGCGAACGTGACTTTCACGTTGATGTTCTATGTTTATGCTGTGATGTTGCGGATCGGTCGTGGGGATAGCCTGGATGCAATGCTAGTACAGTGTTGTTGTATTATGTACTTTTGATATTGCGGGGCGAGCGTCCGACATGTGGACTGCCGTCACTGCCTGTCTGTATTATTCTTTTGGGGCACGACCTGGTTGCGGTCGATGTACCCGGTGTATGTATATTTTACATTCTGTACTAGGATTACCCCGCGGTGGAGTGCACGGATAGCCGGGTTCTAGAGGGCAACAAGCCCGCATCTCATGGCATTGGGACGGAGGGGGCTTCACTCTAGGATTGGCGGGCTATTCGCCGCACTCGTAGGGGGTACAGGTTGACCCAGGAGGGGTGCCCAAGTTGCCGGATTCCCTGGAGTGCTGGGTGGTCCATTCACGGAGCTGAAGGGGGCTGCCTCGCTTCAGGTTTTGGCGGGTGACTTGCCGCGCCCGTAGGGGTCTAGGATTTCATTGCACAGGCTATCCACACGACCAGGGGAACGTCGGGTTTCAGTAGTGGCTCTGTGAAACCCGGGGATCCCAGATATCTGTATTGTTCTGTGATGCTGTACATTTCTGTGATGTTGCATTTCTTTTCACGCCTTGAGCGAAATATAATATATTGGTATATATATTAGTAGATGTTGTATATGTTTTTCATCCGCGCTAGTCCAGTCCCCGCTCTGTCGTTAGTAAGCTAACCTAACGGGTGATGACGGGACCCAGTGGCGAATGCGGATGGCATATATGTACGTCAGTATATTTTCGTTCTTTGTGGTGTGATCAATTGATGGGACTGCATTGATTCGGATCAATGCAAGTTTAAAAACAAACCTATTCTGATGTTGTTGGAACACTTTTCAAAAAGCTGTTATTGCAAGGACGTTCACTTTTGTTTTGCATCGTGGTATTCATTTGGAATATCCTGCTCCTCAGTCGACGAGGCAAGGGCCGAGATCCCTTCACCGGGAGTGACCCCTTGGACAGAAGTTTGCGTCAGGGCATTAACTTCACTATAGCCGATTACTTTTGCTTTGCACCGTGGTATTCAGTTGGAATATCCTGCACCCCATTCTACGGGGAAAGAGCCGAGATCCCTTCACCGGGAGTGACCTCTTTAGTAAAGGTTTTCGTCACTATATTTTCTAAAAAGCTATCCGTTCCTTCAACGATATCAAGTTCACTACGTTAAAGGTTTTCGCCAGAAACCATTCGTAGCCCTCCGTCGTTTCAGACAGGTAGCACGTAGTATTCATGCTATGTTTGTTGACCTTCGTCAAGGCATAGTGTATGGTAGCTGCTTGTTACTTTTCTGCTGCATAGATAGATGCGTTGGTTTGGGACAGTCGTATAGCCTTGTTGACCTTCGTCAAGGGCTTGTACGGGTGGATTCAAATTAACCTGGATAATGACGGGTAGAACTTGACATGTGACTTATGATTTGTTGACCTTCGCCAAGGTCATAAGAGCATGGGGCAGAAATCACATCGGGAGTTTCAAAAGAACTGAAACTTGCCAGATATGCGCATACCTTCTGGAGTGTGATACCGTGAGCGGATTCCGTCACGTTATCGTGCGATGAGAGTTGGATCCCGATTCCCACTGATGAGTTAGTATACTCCTCGGGTGACCCCGACTAATTCTTCTTTCAGGTTTGGAGGAGAATTTGAGGTACAGTGGGAGGTTTCCTGATTAGAAAAAGTGATAACTATTCTAATCTAGGTTAGAGTGCACGCTGAGTGTTTCTTTTCTCTCTCTCTCTGGTAGCGACCATTGACCCGACTCTAAGACTATGACTCAGTGACCAAGTTGACCGAACCTACTTAACACTGGCTTTTGGATTGTCAGAGTTGCAGACCTCATTGCCACTCCTACTTTTACCCTTTTCTCCAGGACACCCCGTATTGCTACGAACGTCCACTTCCATTGGACAAAACCATCGTATGGTTATATACGAACTCGAAGGAATTTATTCGAGGATGGTTTCCGGTTCTGGAGAAAACGGATAGGATTATTCAGTTGTCTTTTCTTTTCACCCTCTCTCATGTTGCGAGTACTCCTTAGTTTAGGAGTAGTACACCTATTACGCAAATTGGATAGTCTTCTTCCAAACCATAGGCTGGTGCCGACCGGTAGGGAAAGAAGAAAACCAGTTAGCCTAAACGGTGTACAGAAGGTATTAAGTTCAGACAAAGCAAGGGATTAGTAAGAGGGCAAAGTAAATTGCGACTGCTATTCACGATCAAACCAAGTTTTTCTTCGCCAATCTTAAATCACCTTTGTATTTCTCCAGGACACTCCGTATCATTACGAAGATCCCATTTTATTGGATAATCCATCGTATGGTTAGATACGAACTCGAAAGGAACTTGTTCCAGTTCGGGGATGGATCCTGGTTCAGGAGAAATAGGAATAAAGTACATTCAGGTGTCTTTTATCTTCACCTTCTCTCGCGATGCGAGTGTTCCTAGGATTAGGACAGTACACCCATTATGCTTATTGGATAGTCTTCTTCCAAACCATAGGCTGGTGCCGAACGGTAGGGAAGGAAGAAAACCATTTGGCCTAAGGGGTGTGCAGAAGGTAAAGACTAAAGACATATGAAGGGATTTGGAGAGGTGGCAAAGAACTATACGGTTACAGTCGTGAATCTGGAAGAGGCATTATTAGGAATACCAGGAAACCCCAACGAAACATTTCAATGTTTCAGGTTCACTGTGTACTGTTAAAAGAAAACTGATTTCCTGATTAGATACTTACTCCAGGGTATGTATTTACCAGGTATGATTCTCACATCTGTATGGTTTTACAGATGATGAGTGGGAGTAAGTTATTGGGAATTGGGTGATCATCCTCATTATATCGGGATTCGTTGTAATTGGTGATATTTGAGGATGCCACCTGGGTTGTTTGCCGGTCGGCAAATATTTGGTTTTGAATATCCGCTGTTGTGCACCAATTTCAAATTGATATATCTGTACGTCTATTTTCATAGAGTGAGATATACCTTTTGATATTATGTCGATGACATTTACCTATATCAGTGGATGGTTAGGTAAGGAGCATTGAACAGCGGTGTAATTCTTCTTAACCATAAGTACAGTTTTCAACCTACGACACACAGTGAAAGAGTTGTTAGACTCAGCGGACTTATACAGAGTATTGTATGTTGTCCAGGGTCCATCAGGACAGAGGGGTTGGTCCTCGTACTGTATTCTGTTTACTTATGACTTCTCTAGTTCTTAGACAGGTGTTTCGTAGAAACACAGGGTCTAAGTTTTGAGGAGTTACAGGTATTTGAATAGAGTAGAGAACCAGGTGTAGCAAGTATCGGGATTCTTCACAGTGATCGAAGATGTAGATACTTGTGTATGGTATTCAGTTGATAGTAATTACTTCTCTTTCGGGTTACTCATAATTGGAAGCATTCCTAAGTTGAGTAACGCTGATCGGCCTCTCTCCATTTAGTTGACATGCACTGGAGATAGCTGCATGATTTGAATCTGGTTCAATTAAATCAGTGCCTCTGGTTCTATATTGGATATAGAACAGTTCATATCTTAACGATGTTAAGGTAAGGGGAGTTGTCCGGCTTATGATTAAAACCAGACTCTGGATAACTCAAGGCACGTTTCTGTAATGGCTGTTTGTGGGTTGACCCAGGCTATGACGTGGGTTGATTTTCTACCATCTGGATGAACAATAGCAATATTGTTCTAGACTCGCCACAGTTTTATTAAAAATGGATTTTTTCAAAAACAGCAGTGGGAGTATGGTAGAACTGGAAGTAATTCCAGAACCGCAAACGATTACTGAAGATTTGATAAGGAACCTAAAGATTCAATCTGTTTTGACATTCCATTGGCCACTCCGCAGATAAGGTGGGTAACTTCAGGCACCCGGGAGGTACTTCGGTAGCCTCAAGGACGGTGACAGGGAAGTTCTTGTTTACCCACACTTGCCATTGTTGTTGTTCCAAGCTGCGAGACCCGGCAGGAGGATGAGTATAGCGTCATTCTAAACTTGCTTTAGAAGTGTACGTCTATATGACTCTGCCAGAGGGTTGTCGTAGTCAGTGGGAGCAGCGGAAGCATTGGTGGACAGGTAGCTTATGTCTATTTATAGACTAAAGCAGATGTGGCGGAGATAGATCATCTATTTCTGACGTGACAGTCATGGGTTTGACTTCATCAGAATAGGGGATGGATCTGTTGAGAAGGTAGTAGGGTGTGATATCCTGGTATTTGGATGACATACACAGAGTAGGAAAAGAAACTCCTATACTACAATCGGTTATACTTTGGTCGTCACACAGTGGTTTCTCCACAAAGGACTTGGACATTATATTAGACATACTGGTTACTAGATCTATGGTTTTAGATCTAGATTTGGGTGGTTTCCCAATCAGGGTACTTTGACAGCATTCTAAGAGTATTTAGAATGGACGACTCCTGGCACGGTAGTGTACCTGCAGGTAATGGAGTCACCCTCTCTAAAGGTGTCTTATAGACTAAAGGGGAGAGGGACGTGCATGATTGGCAGATCACTTGCTCAGGCAATTGAGTCAATCATGAGATGTCAAGTACCACACCAGATGTTGTTCTTGCACTAGATGCAATAAGTTGATATTGATCCAATCCTGGAGAAACAGTCGGAAGCAGTTTTAGAACATAAGTGGCTGTTCTAGGGATATGATAACGGCTGCCTCTTTTAGGAGACGGTTATCATTCCAGGCTTCCAAGGTGACCTGGACGACAAGGAGGTTGTCAGAGTTATAGTTTTTCCCTCTGACGAGGGGCAGTATTTTGGACGGATGGTCCAAGGCAATACTGAGGGTGGCATGGCGCAGGATACTGATTAAGTTCAGTTGAAGATACAGTCTAAGAAGTTTGGATTTGGAGTTCATTTATGAGCTACGTCCCGTCAGACATCCAGACATTCTAAGGCAGGTATTGCTCATTTCGGGAGATGGCTTTCTCCGCGAACTTGAGATATAGAGAGACATAGAAAGATACATCAAGGCGGATCCACTCGCTGAGGCTATTCCTCGAACGCAATAGTTTCACAAACGGTTTTTGTGAGACTGACTAGTAGAGGAGTTGGGTGTTCGGTATCGCACGGGCTGTGAGTATGCGACATCGCAATAATTAGCCTTGAGTGCAAGTGGGAGATTGTTAGAGATAGTGCCCTCAGAGTCAATTATTGGATCACAGGCACGTGATTGCAATGATTGAGGGAGGACCTATCCCGGTAGGACAGTCTTACTCGAGATGATAGTATGCTATCTGGTTTACCTTTATCATCGTGTACTGCTTTAGGTGACCTGAGAGGTCGCTATTGCACGTTGATAGAGCCCCTAGGATTCTTGCTTGACCACCAGCAGTATGAGGGCGATCATATAAGTGGGAGCTGGGGTCTATAAGCTTTTCCTTAAAAGGTCCCTAGTCGTGGGAGTTTCGAGACTGGGCATCGATACTCCATTAGTAGACTAGTGTATACAGTCGAGACCCCGACGAGGGGCGGTGGCCGGTCTCACAAGCCACTGGTGTCAGTTGGATCACCTAAGATGTATACAGGTGCTCATTGGGTTATGAGTACACCGGACAGGACTCGCCGGGAACATGCTAGTTGGTCATATACCAGACGTCAGATGGCAGTTCCCTGGTGACATGTGTGCAGGTTAGTTCATCGACCTGGGGATCGTCATTTGTCTCGTGTGAGTTCCCACTGTACTTTGATTACTACCCTACCACGGCTCAAAGGAGTCGTGCAAACAGGTTTTAGTTGGGTACAGTCCCGAGCCACATGGAGGCAGTGAGCGGATCTTCGGGGGTTTCGTCTCTCCCGGTATTGGGGGTGAGGTCGCGCTGTGTCTAGGAGAGCCATTACACAAAGACCTTGGCCAAGGCAAGGAGATTTACTGGTAGGTATTCCAGTAGTATCTCAGGGTGTTCTGGGCTACACTCCGACACGACTTGTACCGCTTTTGGGGGTCTGACTTTTACCAACCCCCTAGGCCCGCCATGCGATACTCATAGACGAACGGACCGGACTGTACGGATATTGTCACTGACAGGCTCAGTTGGGTGTCGGGGTGAGCTTCCTCAACGACGTCCCTTTTAGTCAATAGCTGGTGGCCCGTCACGTATTGGCTTATACCTCTGACGTGCTAGTGGTTAAATCCACAGCCATAGTATTGACGAGTCTTTAGAGTCCACCACACTTTCAGTTACTCAAGTTTCGGGCGAAACGCTGTAGAGGCCGTATGGAGATATGGCAGGGTCCGATCAGATACGTGCGGTATTGCACGGATCAGGATCGGACAGGTTTGTACTAGTGGCCGTATGGTTATATGGCAGGGTTCGATCAGATACGTGCGGTATTGCACGGATCAGGATCGAACGGATATTACTAGCCGGTTTTTGTTTAAGCCGGTCCTAGTTTAGTACAGTGTAGATTCTGTCTCATTGCATTTGTATCCGGACGGAATACAAATGCGGGTGTGTATGCACAGTGTGGGGTTATCCTGTAATTTATTACGGGACCAGTTTTCTAGGGTTGCCATTTTGTTTTCCGTTCCGGCCGGTTTTTCTTTGTTCTTTCCCGGCCGGACTTTTCCGATGGAGGGGGTAATTTGCAGTTTTGCAAATTACTTTTGTGGAGGGGTTTTCTTGCATAATGGATTGATTATGATAGCTTTCTTTTCTTTGCACCATGACTTACTTTGACTTGTGATTTGATGAGGGTATGGTTTGATTAAAGTGAAGCATGGTTGTATGCTTTCTTGTCCCTTGATATGGTCACCTCTTCCATTCTCCTACACTCACCTCCCTTAAGGTTTGCTATTACCTCCTCCACCATTCTCTTTTGCAAGGGGATCATTCATTATTCAAGAGAGAAAAAGAAAGAGAGAAGAAGAAGAAAAGAGAAGGAGAGAGCTTCATCTTTGAGAGAGTAGCATTCTTGATCTCATTTTTACATGCTAGAAAAATGCAAGCACCATTTTTCTTCTTGATTCCTCCATCATCTTTCAAATGGCAACCAACCCCAAAGTGAGACATACAATCTACACTATATTCCTACAGCAAATCTTGGACGCGTCGATTCGCCAGCTTCGCGCCCGAGTTGCCTCGGTATTGAGGTGGGAGCCCGTAAAAGCTACAGGCGATGTGGTGCCCTTTCCGACGAGGAGGAGACGGACGGAGATCCCGCGAGGAGATCGGAGTGGAGATGAAGACCGGAGGACTTGGATCGTCGGTATATATCTCTAACCCGTATTCTAGTTGCTAGAACTAGTTTAATGGTCACGATCCGGGGTTTAGTGCGCGGTGGTGTCGGTTTGCAAAGTCCGCAAAATTAAAAGTTTACCACCGTTTCCGCGTTTGGCCGTCGGGTTGACGGCCGGGGCGCCGCCGTGCACTTACAGGAACTACTCCTAGCTCCGAGATGAACTTCCTCATCCAGACGGCTTCCTTGGCAACATCATTTGCAGCAATATGCCCAGCTTCTATCATGGAGTCTGCAACGGTATCCTGTTTGGAACTCTTCCAACATACCGCCCCTCCATTGAGGGTAATACAAACCCTGAGATAGATTTGTTGTCGTCCTTATCACTCTAAAAGCTCGAATCAGTAAAGGCCTCCATTTGGAGATCCACGTTACCATACACCAAGAACATTTCTTTAGTCGTTCGTAAGTACTTAAGAATGTTGTTCACAGCTGTCCAGTGATTCTCCCTTTGGTTGGATTGATACCTGCTTACTACACCCAGTCATAAGCTACATCAGGGCGTGTACATAACATCGCATACATTATAGATCCTACGGCTGAAGCGTAGGGTATAATCTTCATACGAGCTCTCTCTTCTTCAGTATTTGGGAAAAAGTACTTGGAGAGAGTGACTCCATGACTAGCAGGTAAGGCACCCCGCTTAGAGTCTTCCATACTAAACCTCTTTAGGATGGTGTTAATATACCTGGTCTGGGAAAAACCCAATAACCTTTTAGATCTATCCCTATAGATCTTCATACCCAATATGTACGAGGCATCACCCAGGTCCTTCATGGAGAACCTTTGTGATAAGAACAGTTTGACCAATTGTAGCATAGGAACATCGTTTCCTATCAGAATAATGTCATTCACGTACAATACGAGGAATGTGACAGTACTTCCTACAATCTTCTTATAAACACAAGGTTCATCTGGATTTTTGACGAAATCAAACTCTTTGATAGCATCATCAAAACAAATGTTCCAACTCCGTGATGCCTGCTTTAATCCATAAATGGATTTAAGCAATCTACATGCTTTCCCGCTGCTCCCACTATCAATGAAGCCCTCTGGATGATCCATATAAACGCATTCTTCTAAATCACCATTTAGAAAAGCAGTTTTAACGTCCATCTGCCAGATTTCATAGTCGTAGTGAGCAGCAATAGCAAGTAGGATCCGAATGGATTTAAGCATGGCTACAGGAGAAAAGGTTTCGTCATAGTCCAATCCTGGTCTTTGACGGAATCTTTTCTCCACAAGCCTGGCCTTTTAGGGCTCCACCTGCTCATCTACACCGATCTTTCTCTTAAAGATCCATTTGCACCCTACGGGTTTTACCCCAGAAGGTACAACTTCCAAAGTCCATACTTTGTTGGTGTATATAGACTCCATCTCGGATCTCATGGCATCCAGCCACTTCACAGAGTCACCACTCATGATAGCTTACTAAAAACTGGTAGGGTCATCTTCATTAATGATGCAATCTTCTCTATCACCATCAATGAGAAAACCGTAGTATCTCTTCGGTGGGCGAGAAGTCCTTCCAGATCTACGGAGTGGCTGAGGTTCATAAGATTCTGTTGCAACATCAGGTTCAACCAAGTCGTCATCTGTAACTTGTGTCTCTAGAACCTCTTCTAGATCTTCCACATTACCATCAGTATCATTTGGAAAAATCTAATTTTCTAAAAATGTTGCATACTGAGAAACAAACACCTTTTGTTCCTCCCTGTGATAGAAAAGATATCTAAACGAATGTTTTTGGATATCCCACAAATATACACTTGACCGATCGTGTCTCGAGTTTTTCTGGATTCTGCTTTTTGACAAAAGCCGGACAACCCCAAATCTTAACTTGTTTAAGAGATGGTTTCTTCCCATACCATATCTCATATGGAGTGGTAGACACGGTCTTAGTTGGAACTTTTTTCAACGGAAACGCTGCAGTCTCCAATGCATGCCCCCAAAAGGGGAGACGTAACTCGGTATCACTCATCATGGATCGTACCATATCTAATAGGGTACAATTCTGCCGCTCGCGTTGTGCTGTGGCGTGTAAGGGGGAGTGAGCTGAGAGAGAATCCTATTCTCTTTTAGGAAGTTCTAAAACTCTGTACTAAGATACTCTCCACCTCGATCTGATCGAAGTATTTTGATGCTCATTCCTGTTTGTTTTTCTACTTCAAGTTTGTACTCCTTGAATTTCTCGAAAGCTTCAGACTTATGTTTTAATAAAAACGCATGACCGAATCTTAAGAAATCATCAGTAAAAGTTATGAAGTAAGAAAAACCGCCTCTCGCATGTGTAGACATTGGCCCATATACATCACTATGTATGAGGCCCAAGAGCTCTGTAGCTCTTTCTCTGTATCCAGTAAACGGAGTTTTGGGCATGTTCCCTTTGATACAAGACAGACAAGTCGCATAAGATTTATACTCAAAAGGATTTAAATATCCATCTTTATGAAACTTGTTTAGTCTTGTTTCATTAATATGACCAAGTCTACAATGCCAAAGAAAAGCTTCATTTATATCTGAAAATTTTCTTTTATTTGTGTGTTGTATGTTGAAAACTGTGTGTTGATTAAGGATGTATATCCCGTTATTAAGTGTATCATAACCAATCAACTCTTGATTTAGTTTAATGTTCATAACATTGTGCTGCAATAGAAAATGATATCCTTCATTTTCTAACAAAGAAATGGATGTAATATTACAAAGCATGCTTGGTACAAAATAACATGGGTTCAAAACCAATAAACAACCCGACGGCAACCCTAGGTGATACTCTCCCTGCAGGGTTAGCTTAGCACCTTATCACGGTTTTGGCAAGCATCAAACATGTTGCTTTAAAATTTTTGGGGTGCTAAACAAACCCTAACCAAGATCTTAACTAGAGAATTAAGGTTAACTTGCATTTAAACAACTTTACATCTAAGAGAGAGGGATTACAACCTTTGTAGTCCATTCCTTCGCTTCATAAGCTCCGAGTAGTAGTCCCTTTGCCGCGAACCATGATCTCCCGGACTCAAGAGAGGCTCCACAAGTCGAATGATCCATTCTTGCTTGAAGTCTTCCTTTTCAAAGATGATCTACCTTGAAGAATCTCAAGATCAAGCTTTCACATCTCTAATCAAGTATTAGTGAAGTGAACACCCTAATCTAAGTGGCTAGAGTAGATGAGGATGATGAAGTGGGAATTTTGCTCTATTTTTTTTTCAATTTCTTACTTTAAATCATCAAATCATAAAAAGCTAGAAAGCTTTTTCAAGGAAGAAGAAAAAGAAGAAAGCTTTTGTGATGAATAATGAATTATTGTTGTGGTTACAAATCCAACCTTGAGTTAAGAATGAAGGCTTAACCCTTGTAGAGAATAAACTAGGGTAAAGGGTTTGGGTTGGGTTAAGAAATATCTACACAAAATATCAACACAAAATATCTAAGCTAAAAACAAAAGAAAGCTTCATGAAGCTTCTTGAAAAAGCTAACCCAAATGCTGACAAAAATCAAACCCTAACTTGTTTTAATCTCCACAAAACATGTTGTATTTGTAACCCTAACTAGTTACAATATTATATATCACATATATAATATATTTTGCAACAAAAGAAAATAATACAATTAACATATATTGCATATATATCAATGTATTATCCGGTGAGAAAATGAATCAATAAAGCGAGCTTATATTAGTTAACGTAATGTAATATATCACATATATAATTATACATTAAATTATCAAATCAACACTTGATCCGACAATTCGGCTATATAGCATATAACCGACTAATATAACATATACCGATTCATCGATTCAACACTTGATCCGATGACCCGGCTATATCACATATACCCGGCCGATATCATATTCGCGAGAATAAAATACGGTATCTCATATCGTATTATTCTCGGTCCCGCACATATCACATATGTGCTCCTACTCCATTTTGCCTGAGCCAGGAAACCTTTGTGTAGGACTCTAAAGAATCGTCAATACGTCGGCAGCAGGTGATGATCATATCAAACACCCACAAGCTGCAAGCGGCCAGCTAAACATAACAGCCACCCAGTTATTGAGCGATCAGAAGTTCAACAAGAAAGCTTGTACATTCTCCTGTGAATCCAATCAGTAACACTTCCGTACAGTCCGATCTCTTCGTCTGTTATGTTGCATATCTAGTCTAGGGGTGGTAAACGTCAGACCTCAGTAACCGATAAGTCTTGTCGATGTAAAGCTCATAACGGGTCGAGAAACTACTGATAACACTTACCAGTAAATCTCCATATCATCCCTGGCCAAGGACTTCCAGTTATAGCCAATCGAACACAGCACAACATCAACTCCCTATACCGGGAGAGACGAAACCCCTCCTATCGCTCATTGCCTCCATGTGATTCGGGACTGTACCCAAAAGCCACCGTTTTGCATGCCCTCTTGGACGTGGTAAGGTGGAAATCAAAGCACAGTGGGCACAAGACTCTATGACGATCTCGGGTCTACAGACTAACCTGCACCAGTGTCACCGGAGAACTGCTATCTGACGATAGGTATAATACCATCTAGGAGTTCTCAGTGAGTCCGTTCAGTGTACCCAGTCTCCACTGAGCACCCGTACACCATCTTTGATGTCCAACACCAATGAATATGAGATCATCCATCGCCTATCATATGGGTCAATATGCGTGTACGCTAGTCTACTCTGGAGTATCGATGCCCTGTCTCGATACACCCTCGACTATAAACAGTTATAGGATGTACTCGTTGACTACCCTGGCCCCACTAGTATGATCTCATCATAGTCCTAGTAGTCGAGTACATATCCTAAGGGCTTTATCAATACGCGATCACAAAACAGTATTCGTTAACATGTTAAGATAAAGTGCAACCAGATAACATACTATCAAATCGAGCAAGAAAGTCCTCTCTCTATATATCCAATCATCCATTATAATATACATCATATGTACAATAATGTCCTCTAGGACATACATATAACTAACAATCTCCCACTTGCACTAAGGCCAGCTGTTGTAGTATCTCATACCCAACATCCCGAAGAGTCTCTCAAATTGTATCTGAGGAATGGCCTTTGTGAGTGGATCCGCAGTGTTGTCCTTCGTATCAACTCTCCTGACCTCGATCTCCCGGCGATCAACTATCTCCCGGATCTGGTGATACCGCCTCAGAATATGTCTGGACTTCTGATGGGACCTGGGTGTTAGTTATATGTATGCCCTAGAGGCCATTACTGTACATATGATGTATATTGTAGTGGATGCTAGGACATATATAAGGAGGACTTTCTTGCTCGACATGATAGTATGCTATCTGGTTGTACTTTATCTTAACATGTACTCTGATTGTCTCTATATTACATGTTGATAAAGCCCTTAGGATATGTACTCGACTACTGGGACTATGATGAGATCATACTAGTGGGGCCACGGTAATCGACGAGTACATCCTATAACTGTTCCTAGTCGAGGGTATATCGAGACAGGGCATCGATGCACCAGAGTAGACTAGCGTATACGCATCTTGACCCATATGATGGGCGATGGATGATCCCATATCCATCGGTGTTTGACATCAAGGATGGTGTACGGGTGCTCAGTGGAGACTGGGTACACTGGACGGACTCGCCGAGAACTCCCAGATGGTATTATACCATACGTCAGATGGCAGTTCTCCGGTGACACTGGTACAGAGTAGTCTGTTGACCCGAGATCGTCATAGAGTCTTGTGTGGTTCCCACTGTGCTTTGATTTCCATCATACCACGTCCAAGAGGGCGTGCAAAAAGGTGTCTTTTGGGTACAGTCCCGAATCACATGGATGCAATGAGCGATAGGAGGGGATTCGTCTCTCCCGGTATAGGTAGTTGATGTTGTGCTGTGTTCGATTGGCTATAACCGGAAATCCCTGGCCAGGGTTGCTGAGATTTACTGGTAAGTGTTATCAGTAGTTTCTCGAACTGTTATAGACCTCAAATCGACACGACTTATCGAGCTACTGGGGTCTGACGTTTACCACCCCTAGGCGAGATATGCGACATATCAGACGACGAGACCGGACTGTACGGGAGTGTTACTGTTTGGATCCACAGGAAAATGTACAGGCTTTCTTGTTGATCTTCTGAGCGCTCAATACCTGGGTAGCTGTTACGTTTAGCTGACCGCTTGCAGCTTGTGGGTGTTTGATATGATCATCACCTACTGCCGGCGTATTGACGATTCTTTAGAGTCCTACACAGAGGTTTCTTGACTCAGGCAAAACGGAGTAGGAGCACATATGTGATATGTGCGGGACCGAGGATAATGCGATATGTGATATCGTATTGTATTCTCGCGATATTTGATATCAGCCGGGTCATCGGATCAAGTGTTGATTCGATGAATCGGTACGGATAAATATTAGTCGGTTATATGCGATATAGCCGGATTGTCGGATCAAGTGTTGATTCGATAATTTAATGTATAATAATATATGTGATATATTAAATTGCATTAACTAATATTTGCTCACTAAAAGATTCTTTTTCTCACTCGGGTAATACATTGATATATATGCGATATATGTTAATTGTATTATTTTATTTTGTTACGGTAAATATTATATATGTGATATATAATATTGTAACATGATATGATAACTAATGCAACTCGTTTAGTGGAGTTTAAACTTGATTAGGGTTCGGATTAGGGTTAATCTTTCTAGAAGTTTCTAGAAGGATTTGTTTTGTTTTGTGAAAGATATTTGTTCATGACTCATGCTTTAACTTTACCCAAAACCCTAACCCTAGTCAATTCTCTACAATGGTTAAGTGAACCATGGTTGCATTATTCTTCATATTAATCCTTTCTTATTCATCACAAAAGAGAATGGAACACTATTCTTCTTCTTCCTCCATTTTCTTTCATGGAAAAACCTTTCTTGATTTTTCCAAGTGATGAATAATAGTGAGAAAATGATAAATAAATAGAGCAAAATTCCTACTTCATCATCCTCATCTTCCCTTGCCATTTAGATGAGGGTGTTCACATCATTTCATGAGTGTTAGCTTGTGTTAAAGAAACTTCGAGGTAGATCATCGTAGTATCGAAGATCGGAAGCAAAGGTTGCGTCTTTCTCTTCGTGGAACCTCTCGAGAGCCCGGAACCCGATGATCGCAGCGAAGGGACCACAACACGGAGCATATGAAGTGAAGGACCGGATCTACAAAGGTTGTAATCCCTCTCACTTAGTGTTAAAATGTTTAGCATGCAAGTTTTCGCCTAATCTCTAGTTTAAAGTTCCGTATTCGGGTAGTTCGGCACGGCTAAATTTTTATTCGGGCATGGTTGATACCTCGTAGACCCTTGTGCGCGTGCCTAGCAACCCTACAGTGGTATCAGAGCCAAGCTAGAGCTTTAGGCGAAGTCTGAACGAAGTTTAAAGTCCGATCGAAACCCGAAACCCCGATATAACATGCTCTCTGGAAATTTTCTAAATATTGGGATTTTTCCACATTAAAAATATCCAAAAATTACATCAGGTAATTACAAGAATTACTGTGAAACACGTGAGCGCAATTCGCCCAACGAGGCGCGGAACCGCGGCCCCACCCCAGCATGTGCGGCGGTTCCGCGGCCACGTGGTCGATTTATGCCACGTGCTTTTCACAGTAACTCCTATTAAGTAATGTTGTAGTTTCTGGAAATTTTTATTTTTTATTATTCAACTGTTGAATTATCCAGGTTGTATTGGGGACTTAAAGTTTTGATCGGATATTATAACTTTGTTTAGTTTTATCCGGATAATTTTTAGAAACTGTTAAAAAGTTCGAACGGATATCAATAACTCACTTTTTTCCCTGTCGGAAAATTTTTCAAAAGTTGGATTTTTCCTCGTGTTTAAGAATGTTCTAAGTCATGCAAGTAACTCGATGGACCCTCTAGAAGACAACAAACCTTAACTCGATTATGTGACCGTCTTGAACTGCCTTTTGAACCTTAGGGTTTGGGGCAGTACGGCGTGCCACATGTGAGGCGTTGGCTTGACCCTTCTACGGCTGGACCATTGGTACTGTGGCATGTGATGGACGTTTTTAAACTGATTTCAAGTGTTGAGATATATTGGGGAAATCTTGGGTACTTGACAATTCGATCGGAAAGTTTAACTTTTTCTATTTATCTGGAATGTGATACAATATTTGGAATCCACATGTAGTTTTGAGATAACTAATTTGAATATTATAAACATAGCAGTTTAGTCTCAGATGATCGGTTGCCACGGAATTTTGATGTGATCAAAAGTCCGTCGCAATCACGTAGGGTACGCGGATACTCGCCGGGTAAACTTAATAGACAGCTACGCCCCATAGCCCCGACCAAGTGACTGTAGGAGAACCCTGTCGCCGAAAGCATCCGTTAGGGTGCTCGCGGTTGCGGTGTTCCGCCTTGGTGCACTTCGTCGACGGTATCGGGGGTGCGGCCGTCTACTAAAGTTTGCGACGAGCATTCGATCAGGATGTCGGGAATCTTGTTGAATTGCCCGACTTGGTATTGAAAAGAGTTTTCGATAAATGAGACTAAAATGCGGGGTTTATTTTTGTTAGGCATGTGATGTCTAAGGAATTCATTTGGTTAGGCATGCGATGTCTAAAGAGGTTGCGGATTCCAACTGTTGTAGTTTTACACTTTCTTTTCTGTGACCGTAAGCGTAGTATGTGGTGTATCGCCGGCTTCGTTGCTATACATCAACGACAATCGGGATACGCATACTTGCTTACGTTGATGATATATGATATTATGTGTTGCTGTGATATGTTATATTGGATCGTCGCGTTTTGAATAGCCGGGGGTTTTATGTGAGATGAGAGTTTTTTCTTTTTCATTCATGTAAAATTCATTTGTATGTAATATTCTTTTATTGGGGCACTTCCAGGTAGCGGAAGATGTCACCGTTGTATATTATTTACTTTTCCGCATTAGGTAGACCCAAGGCGGGGAGCACAAGTAACCGGGTTCTAGGGTCCAGTGGGAGACCATCTCGAGGAGTCGAGACCGGGTCTCCTAACCCTAGAATTGGCAGTGTTACTTGCCGCTCTCGTAGGGGTCTAGGGATGTGGGTTTGGCTATTCATCGCGACCGTGGAATCCGTGTTTTATACTGGCTTGTATTGAAAACACGGACGTCCTAGTATATCCAATATTTCATATATGTTCTTCTGCTGCAATGTTCTGTGATGAGATCATATTACTGCCTGAGACGAATGTTTATATTTTATATATGAGATATATGTTATATTGCAGATTTCGTTTCAAAAGAGATGCTTATGAAGCATAATAAAATGGGACTTCATTAATGAGATTGATGAAATAAAAGAAACCTAAGATGTTGTAGAAACTTGTTTAAAAACTGGTAGCTACAGTTCTTGCTTTGCATAGCGGTGTTCCTTGTAGAACATCCAGCACCTTATTCGATAAGGAAAGGACCGAGATCCCTTCACAGGGAGTGACTCCTTTAGCAATAACTGGCAGATGCTACAAACTCGGTTTGTCTTTTGATTGCTTCTATAGTTCTTGCTTTGCACAGCGGTATATGTGATATATCCTGCACCTTATTCGATGAGGAAAGGGCCGACGATCCCTTCACCGGGAGTGACCCCTTAAGCAAAACTAGAAAAGCCTAAAAAACACTCCATTTAAAATCACTCGATTCTACAACGATATCAAGTTCATTACGCAAAGGGTTTTTCTGAAAAACCCGTCGTAGCCCTCCGTCATTTCAGATAAGTACTAGTTAGTATTCGTGCTACGTTTGTTGACTATGTTAAGGCGTAGTGTGCGGTAGCTGATTAGTGCTTATCTGTATAAGCATATGATGCGATTGGATTAGGGCAGTCGTGCGACTTTGTTGACCATGTTAAGGGTCGTGCGGGTGGATTTAATTCAATCGGGAAATGACGGGTTGAACTTGACTAGCACTTATGATTTGTTGACTATGTTAAGGTCATATAGCTGCTAGGGGTAAAATATTATTGGGAATTTCAAGTGTTGAAATTTGCAATGAGATTGCATACCTTCTATAAGATAGTTGGATCCCGATACCCGCTGCGAGTAAGAGTTACTCCTGGGAGAGTTTTACACATTACAATTAGCCGATCAAGTAGGTGTCTAGAAAGGTGTTAACGGGGTTACGCCTCTGGGAAAACGAGGTTTACATTAATTAGGTTCGTGCTAAAGCACGGGGGACCTCCCTCAAAGTACTGACACTGGCCTGGCTGAAAGATTGGCGAACTTGTACCGTGTAATTAATCCCGTCTAGTCTTTCCTTTTAGGGTTTGAAGGAAGATTTGACTAAAACAGTGGGAGACATCCTGATTAGATATATTAGATAACCAATCTAATCTTGCAAGAGCATACGCTGAGTGTTTTCTTCTCTCTCTCTCCAGATAGCGACCATATCACGCCTTAATCAAGATAATAAAACGGATATATATTGACCGAACCCGCTTGTTATACTGAGCTGGGGAACGTTGGTCCCGCTCCAACTTATAATTGTTATAAGACAGAGCAGGAAATTGGGGATTACCAGAATTCCCGTGCCACCCAAACGAAGAAAGTGCATGTTGATGCATCATCTTCGGGTGTGTTCATTACACAGAACTGTTTCTCAATATCCTTTAAGTCCTGGGTATGTGATACCGGATCAGGATCCCGTATATGTAATCTGTTACATGGGCTACAGATAGGTAGAGAACTGAGAACGGGTGATAAGTTTCATGAGGCAGAAAACGGTGCAAGTGTTGTAGCCAAGTCTGTTGGTCACTGTCACCCTGTATTACCGGAATACATTGATTCTGAACAAATGTTATTAGATACCGAACCTGATATACAAAATCATGTCAGTCTCTTTATTAGTAAAGAAAGGATATAATTTTGTATTGTTGGATAATGTTTTGAACATTTCCTATATCAAGAGTTGATCGGTTCAGGCACGTTATCTAAAAGCATTGACGTTCTAAATCAAACTACAGTTCTTAGTATACAGAACACACACAAGAAGAAGAGTTCAGAAATGAACGAATCCTTCTTGAGGCATTGTAGACTAGGTCATATCAATGCGACCCGACTGGCTGAAGTTACATTTAGATGCATATTTAAATCTGTTTGAATTTACATCTTGTGAAACTTGCCAATCATGTCACAAAGATAAGATGACCACAGCTCTGTTTATTGGAAACAGAGAAAGAGTTAGTGAACTTTTGGGACTGATACATGCTGATGTATGAAAGTCCCCTGTCTACACATGCCAAGATCGGTTCTTTGTACTTCATTACATTCTCTGATAATCTCTCAAGATTCAGACATATGTTCCTGTTGAAACACAAGTCCGAACCTTTTGAGATATTCACAGAATATAAGTTAGAAGTAGAGAACCAAAATACGGGTATAAGTATTATGTCCTTTGATGAGATCAAGGAGGAGAATACTTGAGCACGGAATTCCTGGACTATTCTAAAGGAGAATGAGATTCTCTCTCAGCATTACTCCTCCGTATACACCATAGCACGATGGTATATCGGGGCGGAGCAACAACACCTTATGTGATATGGTGTGCTCTATGATGAGTACTACTGAGTATCCTATTTCCTTTAGGGAGATATGCACTTGTGAAGTTGCATACCTATTGAATAGGGTTCAAATCAAATCTGTTGCCTACCACTTCATATGTGATATGGAAGGGGAAGAGCCTATATCTTATGTTTGTTAAGATTTGGGGTTGTCCGGCCTATGTCTGATAGTAAAATCCGGACAAGCTCGAGGCAAGGTCTGTTATGTAGAACTGGAAATGTTCCAGCTATACAAACTGCAGCTGATGATTTGGTAGAACCAAAGGATTCAATAGTTTCCAACGAACCTCAGCCTCTCCGCCGATCTAGTACGTTTCCTCACCCACCTGAGAGATACTTTAGTTTCTCTATGACAGTGGGAGCGAGGATTTCATCATGAGATGATGACCCAACTAGTTTCGAGTTGGCCATCAGGAGTGGGACTCTGTAAGAATGGCTGGGTGCTTATCGATCTGAGATGGAATCCTTATACACCAACAAAGTATGGACTTTGGTTGCTTTATCTGAAGGGTTAAATCCCCATCAGGAGCGAGTATATCTTGAGAAGATTACTTGGTGTGCATGGAAAAGTTGAGACTTTCAAAGCTATGCTTAAGTCCATCCAGATCCTACTTGCCACGGCTACATACCATGACTACGATATCTGGTGGTTGGGTGTCATGACTGCTTTTCTAAATGATGTTTTAGAAAAGAGCGTCTATAAGTACACAGCCAGAAAGCTTCGTAGATAGTGGGAGCAGCGGAAACGTGTGCAAGATGTTTTATATGATAAAACAGGCATCGCGGAGTTGGAACATCTGTTTTGATGTGGTAGTCAAAGAGTTTGACTTCATCAAAATGGTAGATGAACCTTGTATATACAAAAAGGTAGTAGAGAGTATGGTGGTGATCCTCATAGAGTACGTGGATGACATACTCTTGATAGGGAAGGAGTTTCCTATGCTACGCTCGGTCAATCTCCGCTTATCACAAGGATTCTCCATATAGGATCAAGGTGATACCTCCTAAATCCTGGGTTTTGATCTATGAGATAGATCTAATTGGATGTTAGGATACTCACTAGTTGTAGTGAGATGGTATCAATCGATCCTGGGGAGAATCACTGGAAGGGTTCCAGAGTGATAAGGACGACTGAATGTCAGTCGCAGGCTTGTCTATAACCTGAGTGGAGGGACGGTATGTTGGAAGAGTTCCAAGCTAGATACCGTGACATACTAGACGATTAAAAGGCAAGATACATCATTACCAAGGATGCTACCAAAGAGGAAGTCTGGATATATATAAGTTCATAAGATGAACTTCGTTCCTACCATTGTGTGACAATGGAGTTGTGGCTTTAGCCAAGGAACTACCGTCCCATCAGAAATCCAGATATAATTCTTAGGCAGTATCACCTGATCATGGAGATGGTTGATCTCCAGGGAGATCGAGGTTAGGAGAGTAGACGCAGAGGACGACAGCGCGGATCCACTCACAAAGGCCTTTTTCCCAGTAGAGACTTTTACGGGATGGTTGAGTATGAGATACTTCAACCGCAGCTAATTGTTGGGTATACGATACCATAACAGATGGCCCTAGTGCAAGTGGGAGATTGTTAGTTATATGTATGCCCTAGAGGCCATTACTGTACATATGATGTATATTGTAGTGGATGCTAGGACATATATAAGGAGGACTTTCTTGCTCGACATGATAGTATGCTATCTGGTTGTACTTTATCTTAACATGTACTCTGATTGTCTCTATATTACATGTTGATAAAGCCCTTAGGATATGTACTCGACTACTGGGACTATGATGAGATCATACTAGTGGGGCCACGGTAGTCGACGAGTACATCCTATAACTGTTCCTAGTCGCGGGTATATCGAGAAAGAGCATCGATGCACCAGAGTAGACTAGCGTATACGCATCTTGACCCATATGATGGGCGATGGATGATCCCATATCCATCGGTGTTTGACATCAAGGATGGTGTACGGGTGCTCAGTGGAGACTGGGTACACTGGACGGACTCGCCGAGAACTCCCAGATGGTATTATACCATACGTCAGATGGCAGTTCTCCGGTGACACTGGTACAGAGTAGTCTGTTGACCCGAGATCGTCATAGAGTCTTGTGTGGTTCCCACTGTGCTTTGATTTCCATCATACCACGTCCAAGAGGGCGTGCAAAAAGGTGGCTTTTGGGTACAGTCCCGAATCACATGGAGGCAATGAGTGATAGGAGGGGATTCGTCTCTCCCGGTATAGGGAGTTGATGTTGTGCTGTGTTCGATTGGCTATAACCGGAAATCCCTGGCCAGGGTTGCTGAGATTTACTGGTAAGTGTTATCAGTAGTTTCTCGAACTGTTATAGACCTCAAATCGACACGACTTATCGAGCTACTGGGGTCTGACGTTTACCACCCCTAGGCGAGATATGCGACATATCAGACGACGAGACCGGACTGTACAGGAGTGTTACTGTTTGGATCCACAGGAGAATGTACAGGCTTGCTTGATGATCTTCTGAGCGCTCAATACCTGGGTAGCTGTTACGTTTAGCTGACCGCTTGCAGCTTGTGGGTGTTTGATATGATCATCACCTACTGCCGGCGTATTGACGATTCTTTAGAGTCCTGCACAGAGGTTTCTTGACTCAGGCAAAACGGAGTAGGAGCACATATGTGATATGTGCGGGACCGAGGATAATGCGATATGTGATATCGTATTGTATTCTCGCGATATTTGATATCAGCCGGGTCATCGGATCAAGTGTTGATTCGATGAATCGGTACGGATAAATATTAGTCGGTTATATGCGATATAGACGGATTGTCGGATCAAGTGTTGATTCGATAATTTAATGTATAATAATATATGTGATATATTAAATTGCATTAACTAATATTTGCTCACTAAAAGATTCTTTTTCTCACTCGGGTAATACATTGATATATATGCGATATATGTTAATTGTATTATTTTATTTTGTTGCGGTAAATATTATATATGTGATATATAATATTGTAACATGATATGATAACTAATGCAACTCGTTTAGTGGAGTTTAAACTTGATTAGGGTTCGGATTAGGGTTAATCTTTCTAGAAGTTTCTAGAAGGATTTGTTTTGTTTTGTGAAAGATATTTGTTCATGACTCATGCTTTAACTTTACCCAAAACCCTAACCCTAGTCAATTCTCTACAATGGTTAAGTGAACCATGGTTGCATTATTCTTCATATTAATCCTTTCTTATTCATCACAAAAGAGAATGGAACACTATTCTTCTTCTTCCTCCATTTTCTTTCATGGAAAAACCTTTCTTGATTTTTCCAAGTGATGAATAATAGTGAGAAAATGATAAATAAATAGAGCAAAATTCCTACTTCATCATCCTCATCTTCCCTTGCCATTTAGATGAGGGTGTTCACATCATTTCATGAGTGTTAGCTTGTGTTAAAGAAACTTCGAGGTAGATCATCGTAGTATCGAAGATCGGAAGCAAAGGTTGCGTCTTTCTCTTCGTGGAACCTCTCGAGAGCCCGGAACCCGATGATCGCAGCGAAGGGACCACAACACGGAGCATATGAAGTGAAGGACCGGATCTACAAAGGTTGTAATCCCTCTCACTTAGTGTTAAAATGTTTAGCATGCAAGTTTTCGCCTAATCTCTAGTTTAAAGTTCCGTATTCGGGTAGTTCGGCACGGCTAAATTTTTATTCGGGCATGGTTGATGCCTCGTAGACCCTTGTGCGCGTGCCTAGCAACCCTACACTGGGTTCCTTGGCCAAAGCCATAGCTCCATTGTTATCACAATACAGAGGTATTGGATACTCAATGGACGGAACCACACCAAGTTCAGTGATGAACTTCTTTATCCAGACAACCTCTTTGGCAGCGATGTATTCAGCCTCCATCGTCGAGTCTGCAACGGTTTCCTGTTTGGAACTCTTCCAACACACCGCCCCTCTATTGAGGGTAAATACAAATCCCGAGTGCGACTTAGAGTCGTCCTTATCACTTTGGAAGCTGGAATCGGTAAAGGACTCCACCTGGAGTTCACCGTTACCATACACCAAGAACATCTCCTTAGTCCTTCTCAAGTACTTGAGAATGTTCTTCACAGCTGTCCTGTAACTCTCTCCAGGATCTGCTTGATACCTACTCACTACACTTAGTGAGTATGCTACATCGGGTCTGGTACATAGCATCGTATACATGATAGAGCCTACTGCCGAAGCATAGGGTATCCTTTGCATGCGAGCTCTTTCCAAATCAGTCTTGGGAGACATCTCTTTGGAGAGAGTGAGTCCAGAGATCGTGGGTAAGTTCCCACACTTGGATTCTTCCATACTAAACCTCTTTAGTATGGTGTCAATGTACCTGGATTGGGACAATCCCAGTACCCGTCTAGATCTATCTCTATAGATCTTAATTCCCAAAATGTAGGAGGAATCACCTAGATCTTTCATTGAGAATCTATGTGATAAGAAGAGCTTGACCGAGTACAGCATAGGAATATCATTTCCTATCAAGAGTATGTCATCCACGTACAATATGAGGAAGACAACCTTACTCTCTGCCACCTTCTTGTATATACAAGGTTCATCTATGTTTTTGATGAAGTCAAACTCTTTGACTACCACATCAAAACATATGTTCCAACTCCGCGATGCCTGCTTCAACCCATAGATGGATTTAAGCAGCTTGCACACCTTTCCACTGCTCCCACTGTCTACGAAGCCCTGTGGCTGAGTCATGTATACGCACTCTTCCAAATCACCATTTAGAAAGGCGTTCTTAACATCCATTTGCCACATTTCGTAGTCATGGTATGCAGCAATGGCAAGTAAGATCCGGATGGTCTTAAACATAGCCACTGGAGAAAAGGTTTCATCATAATCCACACCTGGTCGTTGACGAAAACCCTTTGCAACAAGTCTAGCTTTGAAAGTCTTAACTTTTCCATCTACACCAAGTTTCTTCTTAAAGATCCATTTGCTCCCAATGGGTTTTACCCCTTCAGGAGAAACTTCCAAAGTCCATACTTTGTTGGTGTACATGGATTCCATCTTAGATCGCATTGCATCCAGCCATTTCACAGAGTCACCACTCATGATAGCCTGCTCGAAACTAGTCGGGTCATCATCTTCTATTATGCAATCCTCGCTCCCACCATCTACGAGAAAACCGTTGTATCTCTCAAGTGGATGAGGAATCCTACTAGATTGGAGGAGCGACTGAGGTTCGCCGGGAACTACTGAATCCTCTGGTTCCAAATCATCAGTCGTACTTTGTGCAGCTGGAACTTCTTCCAGCTTACCTCTTCGCCACTAATTTCTTTTGCAAGAAATTTATTTTCCAAAAAGGTGGCATATTGAGAAATAAACACCTTTTGTTCCTCAGAGTTGTAGAAAATATATCCTTGTGAATTCTTAGGATATCCCACAAACTTGCAAAGAACTGATCGTGCCTCGAGTTTGTCCGGATTTTGCCTTTTGACATAGGCCGGACAACCCCATATCTTAACTCGTTTAAAATATGGTCTCTTCCCACTCCATATCTCATGTGGTGTGGTAGGTACAGATTTAGTTGGAACTTGATTCAATAGGTATGCTGCTGTCTCCAGCGCATAACCCCAAAAGGAAATAGGCAACTCAGCAGAGCTCATCATAGAGCACACCATATCTAATAGGGTGCGATTCCTCCGCTCCGATACACCGTTGTGCTGTGGTGTATAGGGAGGAGTAAGCTGAGAGAGAATCCCATTCTCTTTTAGATAATCCAGGAACTCATTGCTCAAGTGTTCTCCTCCTCGATAAGATCGAAGGATCTTAATACTTTTGCCCGTTTGGTTCTCTACTTCGTGCTTATATTCTCTGAATTTCTCAAAAGCTTCAGACTTGTGCTTCAACAGGAATACATGTCCGTATCTTGAGAGATCATCAGTGAATGTAATAAAGTGGAAGAACCGTTCCTGGCATGTGCAGACATGGGACCACATACATTACTATGTATCAGTCCTAAGAGTTCCGCAACTCTTTCTCCGTGTCCACTAAACGGAGTTTTGGTCATCTTGCCTTTGAGACATGACTGGCAAGTATCATAAGATGAAAATTCGAACGGATTCAAATATCCATCCTTGTGTAACTTAGCTAGCTGTGTCGCATTGATATGACCTAGTCTACAATGCCACAAGAAGGATTCGTTCATTTCTGAACTCTTCCTCTTGTGTGTTCTGTACATTAAGAACTGTGTTTTGATTCAGAACGTATATGCCATTATTTAACGAGCCTGATCCAATCAACTTTTGATTTAGGAAGATGTTCATAACATTATCCTGTATTACAAAATTATATCCTTCTTTACTTAATAAAGAAACTGATATAATGTTGCATATCATGTTCGGTATATAATAGCATTCGTTCAGAATCAATGTATTACCACTTGGTAATACAAGGTGATATGCGCCAACTGCTTTGGCTGTAACATTTGCACCATTCCCTACTCTTACGGAATGATCACCCATTCCCAGTTCTCTACCTCTCTTTAGCCCATGCAATATATTGCATATGTGGGATCCTGATCCGGTATCTAATGCCCAGAACGTAGAGTGAACTGAGAAACAGTTCTCGATAACTAACACATCCGAAGAATATACATCAACATGTTTATTCTTCGTTTGGGCGGCATGTGAATTCTGGTATTCCCATATTTCCTGTTCAGTCTTATAACAATTATAAGAAAGAACGGAACCAACGTTCCCCTGCTCAGTATAATAAGCGGGTTCAGTCAATACATCCATATTATTATCTTGATTAAGGCCTGACATGGTCGCTACCTGGAGAGAGAGAAGAAAACACTTTAGCGTGCGCTCTTGCAAGATTAGATTGGTTATTATTTTATCTAATTAGGATGGCTCCCACTGTTTTAATCAAATCTTCCTTTAAACCCTAAAAGGTAAGATTAGCCGGGATTAATTACACCCTACAAGTTCGCCAATCTTTCATCCAGATCAGTGTTGGTACTTTGAGGGAGGTTCCCTGTGCTTTCGCACGGACCTAATTAAAATAAACCTCGTTTTCCCAGAGTCTTAACCCCGTTAACACCTTTCTAGACACCTACTTGATCGGCTAATTGTCCTGTGTAAAATTCTCCCAGGAGTAACTCTTACTTGCAGTGGGTATCGGGATCCATATATCTTATAGAAGGTATGCAATCTCATTGCAAATTTCAACATTTGAAATTCCCAATAATACTTTTGCCCCTGGCAACTTATGACCTTAACATAGTCAACAAATCATAATTGCTAGCCAGGTTCAACCCGTCATTTCCCGATTGAATTAAACCCACCTGTACGACCCTTAACATAGTTAACAAAGTCGTATAACTACCCTAATCCAATCTCATCTCATGTTTTAGCAGATAAGCACTAATTAGCTACCGCACACTACGCCTTAACATAGTCAACAAACGTAGCACGAATACTAAGTAGTACTTATCTGAAATGACGGAGGGCTACACAGGTTTTTCAAAAAACCATAAGCGTAATGAACTTGATATCGTTGTAGAAACAAATGATTTTGAAAAAGGAATGTTTTTGAGGCTTTTCTAGTTTTGCTAAAGAGGTCACTCCCGGTGAAGGGATCTCGGCTCTTTCCTCATCGAATGAAGTGCAGGATATTTCATAAATACCGCTGTGCAAAGCAAGAACTATAGAAGCAATCAAAAACTAAACCGTGAGTTTGTAGCATCTTCCAGTTTTGCTAAAGAGGTCACTCCCGGTGAAGGGATCTTGGCTCTTTCCTCATCGAATAAGGTGCAGGGTATATCATATATACCGCTATGCAAAGCAAAACTGTAGCTACCCTTTTTATAAAGTTTTGATTCTACAACATCTTTTAGGTTTCTTTTCTTTTATTAATCTCATTAATAAATCCCATCATTTATGCTTCCTAAGCATCACAGAAGAAACGAAAGCAGCAATATTTATATATCAACATAAAGTATAAGCATTCGTCTCAGGCAGTAATATGATCTCATCACAGAACATTGCAGCAGAAGTCAACATATGAAATATTGGATATACTAGGAAATCCGTGTTTTATTTTGAGCCTATATAAAACACGGATTCCACAGTCGTGATGAATAGCCAAACCCACATCCCTAGGCCCCTACGAGAGAGGCAAGTAACCCTGCCAATTCTAGGGTTAGGAGACCCGGTCTCGACTCCTCGAGATGGCCTCCCACTGGACCCTAGAACCCGGTTACTTGTGCTCTCCGCCTTGGGTCTATCCTAATGCGGAAAAATAAATAATATACAATTGTGAAATCATCCTCAACCCAGAAGTGCCCCAATAAAAGAATATTACATACAAATGAGTTTTACTTTAATGAAAAAGAAAACTCTCATCTCACATAAAACCCCCGGCTATTCAATACACAACGATCCAATATAACATATCACAGCAGTACATAAACAACACAGATAACTAGGCGAAATTAGATAATTCGACAGACACAACGAATTCCCAAAATACCCCAGTGAGCTCAACACTTGAGAAGAAACTAAAAATTCCCAGTAGCATGCCCCAGCACCTATGGACCGTCGCTGAATTGCCCGTCCCAAGCCTCCACAGTGGCGCCGCGGAACCGCCGCCAAAACAGGGTTTTGGCCGCGGTTACGCGGTCACTGTAGCGAGTTAGGGACACTTTCTTCAGGTGGGTCCATAAAATTCCCTGCATGATTTTCTGAGTATTTTTAATATGAAAAATGTCAACTTTTTGAAGAATTTCCAGAAAAGGGGTTATTTCGGGGTTATTTCGATCGGACTTCTAACTTCGTCTAGAGAACGCCTAATGCTCTAGCATGGCTCTGATACAACTGTATGGTTAGCTTAGAACTTTATCAAAGTTTTGGCAAGTATCAAACATTCTACTTTAAAATTTTTAGGGTGCTAAACAAATCCTAACCAAGATCTTAACTAGAGAATTAAGGTTAACTTGCATGTAAACAACTTTACATCTAAGAGAGAGGGATTGCAACCTTTGTAGTCCATTCCTTCTCTTCATAAGCTCCGAGTAGTAGTCCTTTTGCCGCGATCCAAGATCTCCCGGACTCAAGAGAGGCTCCACAAATCGAATGATCTATTCCTGCTTGAAGTCTTCTTTTTCGAAGATGATCTACCTTGAAGAATCTCAAGATCAAGCTTTCACTTCTCTAATAAAGTATTAGTGAAGTGAACACCCTAATCTAAGTGGCTAGAATAGATGAGGATGATGAAGTAGGAATTTTGTTGTCTTTTGTTTTCAATTTCTCACTTTAAATCATCAAATCACAAAAAGCTAGAAAGCTTTTTCAAGGAAGAAGAAGAAGAAGAAAGCTTTTGTGATGAATAATAAATTATTGTTGTGGTTACAAACCCAACCTTGAGTTAAGAATGATGGCTTAACCCTTGTAGAGAATAAACTGGGGTAAAGGGTTTGGGTTGGGTTAAGAAATATCAACACAAAATATCAACACAAAATATCTAAGCTAAAAACAAAAGAAAGCTTCATGAAGCTTCATGAAAAAGCTAACCCAAATGCTAACCAAAATCAAACCCTAACTTGTTTTAATCTCCACAAAACATGTTGTATTTGTAACCCTAACTTGTTACAATATTATATATCACATATATAATATATTTTGCAACAAAAGAAAATAATACAATTAACATATATCGCATATATATCAATGTATTATTCGGTGAGAAAATGAATCAATAAAGCGAGCTTATATTAGTTAACGTAATGTAATATATCACATATATAATTATACATTAAATCATCGAATCAACACTTGATCCGACAATCCGGCTATATAGCATATAACCGACTAATATAACATATACCGATTCATCGAATCAACACTTGATCCGATGACCCGGCTATATCACATAAACCCGGCCGATATCATATTCGCGAGAATAGAATACGGTATCTCATATCGTATTATTCTCGTTCCCGCACATATCACATATGTGCTCCTACTCCGTTTTGCCTGAGCCAGGAAACCTCTGTGTAGGACTCTAAAGAATCGTCAATACGCCGGCAGCAGGTGATGATCATATCAAACACCCACAAGCTGCAAGCGGTCAGCTAAAGGTAACAGCCACCCAGGTATTGAGCGATCAGAAGTTCAACAAGCAAGTTTGTACATTCTCCTGTGAATCCAATCAGTAACACTCCCGTACAGTCCGATCTCTTCGTCTAATATGTTGCATATCTAGTCTAGGGGTGGTAAACGTCAGACCTCAGTAACCGATAAGTCGTGTCGATGTAAGGCTCATAACGGGTCGAGAAACTACTGATAACACTGTTAGTTATATGTATGCCCTAGAGGCCATTACTGTACATACAATGTATATTGTAATGGATGCTTGGACATATATAAGGAGAACTTTCTTGCTCGACATGATAGTATGCTATCTGGTTACTCTTTATCTTAACATGTACTCTGATTGTCTCTATGTGACATGTTGATAAAGTCCTTAGGATGAGTACTTGACTATCAGGACTATGATGCAGATCATACTAGTGGGGACAGTGTAGTCGCCAAGTACATCCTTCAAATGTTCCTAGTCATGGGAGTACCGAGACAGGGCATCGATACTGCAGAATAGACTAGCGTATGCACTTCTTGACCCATATGATGGGCGATGGATGATCCCATATACATTGGTGTTTGACATCAGAGAAGGTATACGGGTGCTCAGTGGAGACTGGGTACACTGGACGGACTCGCCGAGAACTCCCAGATGGTATTATACCTCACGTCAGATGGTAGTTCTCTGGTGACACTGGTACAGAGTAGTCTGTACACCCGAGATCGTCATTGAGTCTTGTGTGATTCCCACTGTGCTTTGATTTCCATCATACCACGTCCAAGAGGGCGTGCAAAACGGTGGCTTTTGGGTACAGTCCCGAATCACATGGAGGCAATGAGCGATAGGAGGGGTTTCGTCTCTCCCGGTATAAGGAGTTGATGTTGCGCTGTGTTCGATTGGCTGTAACTGGAAATCCCTGGCCAGGGTTGCTGAGATTTACTGGTAAGTGTTATCATTAGTTTCTCGAACTGTTATGGACCTCATATCGACACGACTTATCAAGCTACCGGGGTCTGACGTTTACCACCCCTAGACGAGATATGCGACATATCAGGCGAAGAGACCGGACTGTACGGGAGTGTTACTGATTGGATTCACAGGAGAATGTACAGGCTTGCTTGTTGAACTTCTGATCGCTCAATACCTCGGTGGCTTTTACGTTTAGCTGACCGCTTGCAGCTTGTAGTTGTTTGATATGATCATCACCTACTGCCGGCGTATTGACGATTCTTTAGAGTCCTACACAGAGGTTTCCTGGCTCAGGCAAAACGGAGTAGGAGCACATATGTGATATGTGCGGGACCGAGAACAATACGTGTATATGATACCGTACTAGATTCTCGCGATATGTGATATTGGCCGGGTATATGTGATATAGCCGGGTCATCGGATCAAGTGTTGATTCGATGAAATGATATAGATGATATTAGTCGGTTATTTGTGAAATAGCCGGATTATCGGATTAAGTGTTGATTCGATAATTTAATGTATAATTATATATTTGATATATTATATTACATTAACTAATATAAGCCCACTTAAAGATTCTTTTTCTCACTCGGGTAATACATTAATATATATGTGATATATGTTAATTGTATTATTTTATTTTGTTACAATAAATATTGTATATGTGATATATAATATTGTAAAATGTTATGGTTATAAATGCAACATGATTTGTGGAGTTTAAATATGGTTAGGGCTTGGATTAGGGTTAAACTTTCATGAAGCTTTCAAGAAGCTTCTTGAAGCTTTGACTTTGACCTTGATATTTTGTGATATTTTGCAAAGATATTTCTTTTACCCAACCCAACCCTTTAACCATAGTTAATTCTCTACATGGGTTAAGCCTTTATTCTTAACCCATGGTTGCATTTCTAACCACACACTTGATTTCATTATTCATCACAAATGATTTTCTTCTTCTTCTTCTTCCTTTGAGAAAAGCTTTCTAGCTTTTTCTAATGTGATGAAAATGAGTGAGAAATTGAAAACAAATGAGAGCTAAATTCCTACTTCATCATCCTTATCTATTCTAGCCGCTTAGATTAGGGTGTTTGCTTTGTTAATACTTGATTAGCAAAGCAAGAGCTTGGGTTTGAGTTTTTTCAAGGTAGATCATCTTAGTTATTGAAGATCGGAAGCAAGCTTGCATCTTTCTCTTCATGGAGCCTCTCTTGAGTCTGGGTACTCGATGATCGCAGCGAAGGGACCTCAACACGGAGCTTTAGAAGTGAAGGAACGGACTACAAAGGTTGTAATCCATAACTCTTAGAAGTAAAGTTGTTTACTTGCTTTGTTTCGCCTAATTTCTAGTCTAAGATCTTGGTTAGGGTTGTTCGGCACATGAAAAATTTGATTTTGGCATGGTTGATGCCTTGTAGAACCTTGTGACAGTGCCTAGTAACCCTACAGTGGTATCAGAGCCAAGCTAGAGCTTTAGACGAAGTCTAGACGAAGTTTAAAGTCCGATCAAACCCCGTAACGTCGCATTTTACCCCCTCTCTGGAAATTTTTTAAAATGTTGATTTTTTCTGTATTAAAAATACTCAGAAAATAAAGCAGGGAATTTTAAGGATTACTGTGAAAAACGAGCCACTAATCCCATTAAAGCGCCGCGGAACCGCGGCAATATCATGCCTTGCGCGGCGGTTCCGCGGCCGTATAGGGGAATTAGGGTTAGCTTTTTGCACAGTAACATCCGTAGGGATTTCTACATGCTTCTGGGAATTTTTAATATTACTCAAGTGTTGAGTTTTCTGGAGATCTTTTGTATTCTCTGATTCGATCGGAAAGTTTAACTTCGTTTAACTTTTTTCCGGGTAATTTTAGAACGTGTTAAAAAGTTCGAACGGATATCAATAACTCACTTTTTCCCCTGACGGAAAATTTTCAAGTGTTGGATTTTTTCACGAGTTTGAAACTTTCGGGAAATCATGCAAGCATATATGTGGACCCTCTAGAAGAAAGTAACATTAACTCGATTATGTGACCGTCAAAACTGCCACTTGAACCCTAGGGTTTGTGGTAGTTTAGCGTTGTCACATGTGAGGCGTTGGTTTGACCCTTCTACGGCAGGTTCATTGGGGCTGTGACATGTTCTGGGTTTTTTGAACTCCGCTCAAGTGTTGAGCTATTTGGGAAATCTTGGGTATTTGTTTATTCAATCGGAAAGTTTAACATTGTATATTTATCTGGAATGTGATACAATATTTGGAATCCACAAGTAGTTATGAGATAACTAATTTGAATGTTATGAATCTAGCAGTTTAATCTCATTTGATCGGTTGCCACGAGATTTTGATATGATCAAAAGTCCGTCGCAATCACGTAGCGTACGCGGATACTCGCCGGGTAAACTTAATAGATAGCCGTGCCCCATAGCCCCGACCAAGTGACTGTAGGAGAACCCCGTCACCAAAAGCATCCGTTCGGGTGCTCGCGGCAGCGGTGTTCCGCCTTAGTGCACTTCGTCGACGGCATCCGGGGGTGCGGCCGTCTACTAAAGTTTGCGACGAGCATTCGATCAGGATGTCTGGAATCTTGTTGAATTGCTCGACTTGATATTGAAAAGTGTTTTCGAGATCGAGACTAAAATGCGGGGTTTATAATTGTTAGGCATGCGATGTCTAAGGAATTCATTTGGTTAGGCATACGATGTCTAAGAAGGTTGCAGATTCCAACTGTTGTAGTTTTACACTTTCTTTTCTGCGACCGCAAGTGTAATATGTGGCGTATCGCCGGTTTCGTTGCTATACATCAACGAAAATTGGGATGCGCATATTTACTTACGTTGATGACATGTGATTTTATGTGTTGCTGTGATATGTTATATTGGATCGTCGTGTTCTGAATAGCCGGGGGTTTTATGTGAGATGAGGGTTTTTATTTTCATTCATGTAAAATTCATTATATGTAATATTCTTTTATTGGGGCACTTCCGGGCTGAGGATGATGTCACCATTGTATATTATTTACTTTTCCGCATTAGGTAGACCCAAGGCGGGGAGCACAAGTAACCGGGTTCTAGGGTCCAGTGAGAGACCATCTCGAGGAGTCGAGACCGGGTCTCCTAACTCTAGAACTGGTAAGCTTACTTGCCGCTCTCGTAGGGGTCTAGGGATGTGGGTTTGGCTATTCATCGCGACCGTGGAATCCGTGTTTTATACAGGCTCGTATTAAAACACGGACCTCCTAGTATATCCAATATTTCATATGTGTTCTTCTGCTGCAATGTTCTGTGATGAAATCATATTACTGCCTGAGACGAATGTTTATATTATATATATGAGATATATGTTATATTGTTGATTTTGTTTCAAATGTGATTGTCACACCCTGCTTCCCAAAAGAAGGAGAAGGATGACGTGGCAAGGTCCGCAACTTAACTGTATTGAAGATGGTCTATTCAATACAGTTACGTTAAGCGTATGAATATTTAACATGCAGGATGTGTACCAAAACAAAAATAATAAAAGCGAAATGCATTTTATTTCCATTAACCAAACTTTATTACATCCCAAAAGAAAGAGTAAAATAAACTGAGTAGTTTAATTACATCAAAGGAGAAACAAAAGCCCTAAACATGAGGGCAACAACAAAAAAATTAAAACTATCTAATCTTCCATCGTCCAGTCTGCATAATCTTCATAAGTTGGCTTCACACCTTGATCTCCGCGGTAATACTCATTCTTATCTGACATATGTTCCAAAGGTAGAGGAAGAAAAGGAAGGTCCGTCAGCGAGTTATACTCGAGTAGGATTGCCTCATAAGATAGTAAAGGTATAGAAACGAATAGGTGTATATAATGAATATGATGTACATGTGATAAAGGTATGGGGTTATATACAAATTAGATATGTGAATATGAGTAGGTTGTATATATTTGGTAAAGGTTCAAGTCAAGTCAAACGGATATTCAGTCTAAGAGTTGGATCAGGTTAAACAAGGTGTGTATGGATGGAATTGACGGGTGAACATACTCGTGTCCTTGAGGTATCCCATGAGTAGCTGGAAACTGTTAGTTGTATGTATGCCCTAGAGGCCAGTATTGTACAGATGATATATATTATATTGGATGCTTGGACATATATAGAGAGGACTTTCTTGCTCGATATGATAGTATGCTATCTAGTTGCTCTTTACTTTAACATGCATACTTGTCTCTTTATACTGTCTTATAGTTACATGTTGGTAAAGCCCTTAGGATGTGTACTTGACTACCTGGACTATGATGCGGATCATACTAGTGGGGACATGGTAGTCTATAAGTACATCCTTCAAGGTCCCTAGTCGTGGGTGTATCGAGACGGTGCATCGATATACCAGTGTAGACTAGCGTATACGCTTCTCGACCCATGAGATGGGCGATGGATGATCCCATATCCATTGGTGTTTGACATCAGAGATGGTATACGGGTGCTCAGTGGAGACTGGGTACACTGGACGGACTCGCCGAGAACTCCCAGATGGTATTATACCTCACGTCATATGGCAGTTCTCTGGTGACACTTGTGCAGGTTAGTCTGTAGACCCGAGATCGTCATAGAGTCTTGTGTGATTCCCACTGTGCTTTGATTTCCACCTTACCACGTCCATGAGGGCGTGCAAAACGGTGGTTTTTGGGTACAGTCCCGAGTCACATGGAGGCAATGAGCGATAGGAGGGGTTTTGTCTTTCCCGGTATTGGGGGTTGATGTTGCGCTGTGCTCGATTGGCCGTAACAGGGAAGTCCCTGGCCAGGGCTGACATAGAGATTTACTGGTAAGTGTTACCAGTAGTTTCTCGACCCGTTATGAGCCTCACATCGGCACGACTTATCGGTTATTGGGGTCTGACGTTTACCACCCCTAGACTTGATATGCGACATATCAGACGAGGAGACCGGACTGTACGGGAAGTGTTACCGGCAGGCTTTTACAGGAGTTGGAGTGGGCTTGCTTGCTGATCTTCTGATCGCTCAATACCCGGGTAGCCGTTACGTTCAGCTAGTACCGCTGACGGCTTGTGGGTGCGTGATGTGATCATCACCTACTGCCGGCATATTGACGAGTCTTTAGAGTCCTACATAGAGGTTTTACTGGCTCAGGCAAAACGAAATAGGGGCGCATTTGTGATATGTGCGGGACTGAGAATAATGCGTGTATGTGATACCGTATTCTATTCTCGCGACTTTTTGTATCGCTCAGTTATATATGATATAGCCGGATTATCGAATCAAGTGTTGATTCGATAAGTCGATACATTGAATGTTAGTCGGTTATATGTGATATGACCGGATTATTAAGTCAAGTGTTGATTTAATAATTTATTGTATAATTGTATATTTGATATACTAGTTTACATTAACTAACACATGTTCACTTAGGGTTTTTTCTCACATGTACACATCTTTACTATATATATGATATATATTAAAATGTGTTATATTTTTGTATCATGGTTGATGATACATCATCCATGGGTGTATGAGACTTACACTATGCTAATTTTTAGTTTGGGTTCTTAGTATCTAAAGTAATTACAAAATCAAGTGGAGGATTAGAAAATGCATGAAGCTTGTGGAAGCTTGTGGATGCATTGACTAATTCAACTTAAGTTTGTTTTTAGTATGGATTTTTATTAACCCAACCATAACAATTAGCCTAGGGTTATGTCTCTACAAGAGTTAGTATATGATACTCACTCACCATGGTTAGCCTTCTCACTTGATCATTATCCTTATCTCTTTCTTTTCTTCTTCTTCTTCATTGTTAAGAAAGAAAAAGCTTGCTAGGGTTTGATCAAAAGTGAGAAATAAAAATCCAAAGAGAACCCACTTCCTATTTCTCCATCCTCTACTAGACTAGCACTTTAGTATAGGGTGTTTGCTTCACTAATTCTCAAATTAGTGAAGTAGTAGCTTGAGTCGGAATTCCCTCGACGTAGATCATCTTCGGCCTCGGAGACTTCAAGCAAGGTCGCATCTTTCGCCTCGTGAAGCCATGCAAGAGCCCGGTAGAACCTTGATCGCGGCGAAGGGACTTCAACCAGGAGCAATAGAAGTGAAGGACCGATCTACAAAGGTTGTATATCGTGATCCCATAGAAGTAAAGTTGTTTACTTACTATTAGTTTCGCCTAAACTCTAGTATACGATATTGCTTAGGGTTGTTCGGCACATAAAAATTTAATTTTGGCATGGTCGATACCTTGTAGAGCCTTGTTAGTGTGCCTAGTAACCCTACAGTGGTATCAGAGCTGTAAGTCCACGTTGCGACCCCCGGTTCTTGCGGGGAGGCGGAAACGGTATAAAAATCAAATTTTTGGCGCATGGGGCAACATGGACTAACAAAGTCGGGATCTTTTCTAAACTAAACTAGCAAACATGCAAAGGAGAGTTAACTACTCGGCAAAGTGGTTATACCTAACTTGAACTCCTTCTTCTTGAAACCTAGTAGAGGTTGATGGTTCTCTTCTCGTCGCCTTCTTCCGTCGAAGATGGATCCACCTGAGGGTTCAACCTTCGAGCTCTTTCTCGAACTTGGAGAGAACTAGAATCTTCGGCTTGCTAAACCTTTGATCCTAGAGTGAGTAGAGAGTGTCTAAAGGGTGCTTTTCTTTTAAGGAGAGGGATTCTCAACACATGAGAAGGGTTCTCCTTTTGCTAGAGGAAGAAGAAGATGAAGTGAGGAGAGAGAAGCTAAATGATAGAATGAGCTCTTTTCTTTTTGCAACCATAACAAAAAGCAAAAGAATTATCAAATTAATAATAATAATGAAAATGAAAAGGTTTAGGAATGACCATTATCATTTCAAACATTAAATGAATTTGCTAGAATCAAAGAGCATCTTTCTTTCGTAATGATGATGGTCAAAACATCAACCATGGTCAACAAGTCAACCATGGTCAACAAGTCAACAAAAAAACCAACCATGACACAATTTCATTTTATTATATATTATTAATTGATATAACATAAATCTATTAGGGTTTAGAAAAAGACGACTGTCAACTATGCATACGCACCCGTTCCGAAACCCTAATGAAAGTCCTCTTCCTCCTCCTCAAATAACTGTGCATACACACCTGCATTCTTGTTCCGAGGAACATGAATACTGAGAGATAAAAGCAACCCCAAAACATATACCAGTATCTGACTCAAACCAGAGCCAGCCAGTAATATCCGTCCGGACTCCAAACATGCACAAGTGCGCGGATGAGAACGAACCCTGTCGCAAAACCATGCGACCTCTACTCTGTTTTGCCCAGAGGCGAATACCCTCTGTGTGGGACTCTAAAGACTCGACACTACGCTGGCAGTGGGTTTAACCACAGACTGCAAGCGGCACTAGCTGTGCGTAACGGTCCCCAGGTAGATGCCGACAAGAAGGCTGACGAGGTGAAACCCCATCTGAACTCCTACTGAGTCTGAATGTGACAGTCTCCGTACAGTCCGGTCTGTTCGTCTAATACATCGCATGTCGGGCCTAGGGGGCGATAAAACGTCAGTCCCCTAATAGCAGTACAAGTCGTGTCGGAGTGAAGCCCAAAACACCCTGAGATAACACTGGAAGCCTACCAGTATATCTCGCTTGCCCTGGCCAGGGACTACTCGTGTAATGGCTCTCCTAGACACAGCGCGATGTCAACCCCCAATACCGGGAGAGACGAATCATGTCTAACCGTCACTGCCTCCAAGTGCTTCGGGACTGCACCCAACCACCACCTGTTTGCACGACTCCTTTGAGTCGTGGTAGGGTAGTGATCAAAGTGCAGTGGGAACACACTCGAGGCAAAGTGCCAGTGTCAAGTCAGCGGACTAAGCTGTACTCATGTCACCTGGGAACTGATAACTGACGATAGGTATAATACCAACCTGTCAGTTCCCGACGAGTCCTGTCCAGTGTACTCGTAACCCAACGAGCACCCGTATACTATCTCCAGTACGACGTACTGATGGCTGTGGGACAGACCATCTCCCACACTGGGATGAGAAGCGCATACGCTAGTCTACTCCGGAGTATCGATGACCTGTCTCGATAGTCCTGCGACTAGGGACCTGTATAAGGATGTGCTTATAGATTACCCAGCCCCCACTAGTGTGACTGCCATCACAACGCTGGTAATCAAGCAAAGATCCTAAGGGCTCCACTAATGCGTATAAGTGATATACTGAAATAAACACAAGTATACATTGAAGTAGAAACAAACCAAGTAGCATACTACTATATTGAGCAAGATTGTTTATACAAGGTGAATATCCCAAGCTTCCATTAAGTAATATACAAACTAGTATGATACAGTAATGGCCTCTAGGGCATATACACTAACAATCTCCCACTTGCACTAAGGCCATGAACTGGCGTATCGAAGACCTATCATCTCGATCAGCCGCTCGAACTGAGTCTGGGGTAAGGCCTTGGTGAATGGATCTGCAGTGTTTTCTTCTGAAGCAACCCTCCGAACCTCGATCTCCTTGCGATCCACGATCTCCCTGATCAGGTGATACCGCCTTAAGATGTGCCTGGATCTCTGATGGGACCTGGGTTCCTTCGCTAAAGCTATAGCCCCGTTGTTGTCGCAGTACAGAGGTATTGGGTCAACAATGGACGGAACCACCTGAAGTTCTTTCAAGAACTTCCTCATCCAGACAGCTTCTTTTGCGGCATCAGATGCAGCAATGTACTCCGCTTCCATAGTCGAGTCTGCAACGGTTTCCAGTTTGGAGCTCTTACAACACACCGCCCCTCCATTGAGGGTAAAGACAAAACCTGACATGGACTTGGAATCATCCTTGTCACTCTGGAAGCTGGAGTCAGCAAAGGCCTCGATCTGGAGGTCTTTTCCGCCATACACCAAGAACATCTCCTTAGTCCTTCTCAGGTACTTGAGAATGTTCTTTACCGCTATCCAGTGTTTCTCCCCAGGGTTTGACTGATACCGGCTTACCACACTCAGTGCATAAGCAACATCCGGTCTGGTACACAACATCGCATACATTATAGAACCTACCGCAGAAGCGTAGGGTATAATAGACATGCGATCCCTCTCCAAATCAGTCTTGGGAGACATCTCTTTAGAGAGGGTGATCCCGTGACAAGCCGGTAGGTTACCGCGCTTGGAATCTTCCATACTGAATCTTTTCACTATGGTGTCGATGTACCTGGACTGAGAAAGTCCTAATATCCTCTTGGATCTATCACGATGGATCCGGATCCCCAGGATGTATGAGGCATCACCCAGGTCTTTCATGGAGAACCTGTGTGACAAGAATACCTTGACAGATTGTAGCATAGGAATGTCATTTCCTATTAAGAGAATGTCATCCACGTATAAAACGAGGAATACTACAGTTCTCGCTACAAATCTACTATAGATGCATGGTTCATCTGGATTTTTGATAAAGCCAAATTCCTTGACCGTCTCATCAAAATAGATGTTCCAACTCCGCGATGCCTGCTTTAGTCCATAGATGGACTTAAGCAACTTGCACACCTTTCCGCTGCTCCCACTCTGAATGAAACCCTCTGGCTGATCCATATAGACACACTCCTCTAAATTTCCATTCAGAAAAGCGGTCTTTACGTCCATCTTCCAAATCTCATAATCGTGGAAGGCAGCAATGGCAAGAAGGATCCGAATGGATTTCAGCATAGCCACTGGAGAAAAGGTTTCGTCATAGTCCAAGCCAGGTCTTTGACGGAAACCCTTTGCTACAACTCTAGCTTTATAGGTCTCAACCTGTCCATCTACACCAATCTTCCTTTTGAAGATCCACTTGCATCCTACGGGTTTTACCCCGTCAGGAGCAATGTCCAACGTCTATACTTTGTTGGTGTACATGGACTCCATTTCGGTCCGCATTGCATCCAGCCATTTTACCGAGTCAACGCTCTGAACGGCCTGCTGGAAGCTAGTAGGCTCATCATAATCTATGATGCAATCCTCTCTATCCCCGTCTATGAGAAAACCGTAGTATCTCTCGGACGGATGAGACTGCCTACTACTCCTGCGGAGCGGCGTAGGAATGTCCTGCTCTTTTAAACCCTCTGGTTCCTCTAAGCTTTCAGTAATGGTTTGTGGTTCTGGAATTTCTTCCAGTTCTACTGCGCTCCCACTTATCTGATTTTCTAAAAACTCAGTTTCCAAGAAGCGGGCATGACGAGAAACAAGGACTTTTTGCTCCTCTGCGTAATAGAAAAGATACCCCTTGGAGTTCTTTGGGTATCCCACAAACTTGCACTGTACTGAGCGTGCCTCGAGCTTGTCCGCATGCTGCTTTTTTACAAAAGACGGACATCCCCATGTCTTAAAGGATTTAAGACAGGGTTTCTTCCCACTCCACATCTGATATGGTGTGGTAGGCACTGTTTTAGTAGGAACTTGGTTCAAGAGATGTGCAGCTGTTTCCAGTGCATAACCCCAGAAAGATCGCGGTAACTCAGCCTTACTCATCATAGACCGTACCATATCCAATAGGGTTCGGTTCCGTCTCTCCGATACACCGTTGTGTTGCGGAGTGTATGGAGGAGTGTGCTGAGAGAGAATTCTGTTCTCTTTTAAATAATTCAGGAACTCGGCACTTAAGTATTCTCCACCTCGATCCGATCTTAGAATCTTGATACTTTTGCCGGTCTGTTTCTCTACTTCATTCTTATATTCCTGGAACTTTTCAAAGGCCTCGGACTTATGTTTCATTAAGAAGACATAACCGTACCTTGAAAAATCATCCGTAAAAGTAATGAAGTAAGAGTAACCGCTTCGCGCATGTGTAGACATTGGACCGCACACGTCGCTGTGTACGAGTCCCAAGAGCTCGCTCGCTCTTTCTCCATGTCCAGTGAACGGAGTCTTTGTCATCTTTCCCATGAGACAAGATTCACCAGTGGTATAAGACTGATACTCGAACGGATCCAAGTATCCTTCTTTATGTAACTTAGTCAACCGTGTCTCATTGATGTGACCCAGTCTACAATGCCATAAGAAAGCCTGATTGATATCTGGAGACTTTCTTTTTTGTGTATTCTGGACATTGAAAATCTGTGGTTGGTTTAATACGTATATACCATTGCTCAGTGTACCTGACCCAATCAGAACTTGATTAAGGTGAATGTTTACAACATTACTTACAAACGCAAATTCATAACCTTCTTTAGAAACCAAAGATACAGAAATGATATTACAAGTTGCGTTGGGTACAAAAAAGCAATTACGCAGAACCAAAACATGCCCATCTGTCATTCCCAGGTGATAGTCCCCCACGGCTTTAGCATCCATGCTAGCTCCGTTCGCAACTCTGAGGGTCATGTCACCTGCCTTCAAAAACCTACGGTTTCTCAACGCCTGCAAAGAATTACAGATATGAGATCCCGATCCGGTATCCAATACCCAGGAAGTAGAGTTTATAGAAAGACAGTTTTCAATAACATACACACCTGAAGCTGAAGCCGCAACCTGCTTCAGTTCCTATGTTCTGGCTTTCCAAGCCCTGCAATCTTTCTTCCAGTGTCCACTTTTATGACAATAGAAGCATTCCTCCTTTCCCGCAAGCTTCCCCGCAATCATTGTTGCCTTTTCCTTTCCCTTCGTACCCACTTTACTAACACCGCCTCTTGGTTTGGCGGGGGCTTTCTTCCTCTTTCCCTTGGCTTTCGCCTTGGACCTAGAGGAAGAAGATCCTCCTACAAACAAAGCGGGTGTTTCCCTACCTTTCTGTAGGGTGCCCTCTGCGCTCCTCAGCATGTTGAGGAGTTCTGAAAGTTCAACTTCCTTTTCTTGTAAGTTGAAGTTCAGTATAAACTGGGCGTAAGTGGATGGAAGGGACTGGAGAATTAAATCCGTATAGAGTTCACTTTCCAACGTGGTCCCAAGTTCCGCGAGCTCCTCAATGTAGCCAATCATCTTGAGCACGTGGTCCGCTACCGATGATCCGACGGCCAACTTTGCCGAAAACAACTTCTTCGACATTTCGTATCTTGCGATACGAGACTGCTCTCCATACAGTTCTTTTGTATGAAGAAATATGGATTCCAAATCCATATTCTCGTGCCTCCTCTGATGTTCGTTGTCCATAGAGGCAAGCACGAGGCACCTGGCCTTCGCGCAATCAATCTCCCAAGTCTTACGGATTTCCTTATCCGCGACACTGGAGGTGGGACCTGGGACGGGGGGAGCTTTGGTGGTAAGAAGATACCCCAGCTTGTCGTAAGTGATTGCCATCTTGACATTCCTGAGCCAATCTTTGTAGTTTGGCCCTGTCAATATATTTTTATCTAGAAGTAACTTAAGTCCAGTCATGTTGATTGGTCGCTGCAATTAGGAGAGAGAGAAGAAACACTTTAGCACGATGCTCTTGCAAGTTTAGAGTGGTTTTTAATTTGTCTAAACAGGATGGCTCCCACTGTCTCTCGAATCCCTCCTCAAACCATAAAGGAAGAATTAGTCGGGATCAATCCCACCGCACAATACTTGCGTAACCGTTCAGCCAGGCCAGTGTCGGTACTTCGAGGGAGGTTTTCCAACGCTTTCGTGAAGTTCCTTAATTAAATAACCTCTTTTCCCTGGGGGCGTAGCCCCGCTAACACCTTTCTAGGCACCTACTAGGTTTATAGCATTGATCGTTTAGTGAGAAATTTCCCGAGGAGTAGCATATACTCACAGTAGGATCGGGATCCAAATATCATCGCGTGACGAAACTGAAGGAATCCTACCAGAATCACCACACTCCAATTGGTATGCAAATCTAGCAAGTTTCAGTACTTATGAAACTCCCGATGTGGATTTTTGCCCCATGCTCTTATGACCTTGACTAAGGCCAACAAATCATAAGTCACATGTCAAGTTCTACCTGTCGTTATCCAGGTTAATTTGAACCCACCCGTATCTACCCTTGACTATGGCCAACAAGGCAATACGACTGTCCCAAACCAACGCATTCTATCTATGCAACATATGAATACCCACCAGCTACCAAACACTGTGCCTTGACTAAGGCCAACAAACACAGCTTGAATATTGTTGAATATTCATATGAAACGACGGAGGGCTACGGATGGTTTTGGCGAAACCGTGAACGTAGTGAACTTGATATAGTCGATGGAACGAGATAGCTTTTAGAAGGAGTGGCTCAATCTCCGTATTTAAAAGTTAGTTTTGAAAAGAACCGAGTGGTTTCTTCGAAAGTGTTCCAACGACTTTAGCTTGGTTTATTATCTTGCATTAGTTCTTTTAATGCGTGATATTCTTGCATTAGTTCTTTTAATGCATCCCATCATTTAAATCCTACCATTGCAGAAAACAACCAAAATATGACGTACGCTTATGCCATTCGCATTCGCCACGGGGCCCCGTCATCACCCGTTAGGTTACTTAACTAACGACAGAGCGGGGGCTGGGCTAGCGCGGCTGTAAAACATAAGCAACGCCTAAATAGTTATAAATATAGCAATGATAGACATTACAGATCACAGATGATGTATAACCCCGACTAATCGACTTATAGCGATTAGCCGACGTTCAATACAATCAAACATCACAGATATAACCAATATAGTCCAAGTGTAGTGAAGTTCGGAAAAAATACGGAATTATAGGCCCCCAAAAACAAATTTCTATTCTGGAAAAACTGGGCACATATAATATATCTTAAAAATCCTAAAACCCTACCAGAAGAACACTGCACGAAACCCGATCACGAGAGGACACCAAACGGCAGCGGTTCCGCGGCAAATGCCTAACTCATGCCGCGGAACCGCGGCGGTTTGAATGAATCAGGGGATCGTTTTTCTTGGGTGTTCACACAAAACCCTGAGCCGAATTTAGGTGTATAACAAATCTTGTTTTGACCAGAAAAAATTTTAACAGAAACTAGGGTTTTGTAAAAGTTTGGTTTTTGGATTTTTCGGTTCCGAACTTCGTTACACTTCACTACCAAGCTAGTTTAAGTTTAGTTAGGCTCTGATACCACTGTAAGTCCACGTTGCGACCCCCGGTTCTTGCGGGGAGGCGGAAACGGTATAAGAATCAAATTTTTAGCGCATGGGGCAACATGGACTAACAAAGTCGGGATCTTTTCTAAACTAAACTAGCAAACATGCAAAGGAGAGTTAACTACTCGGCAAAGTGGTTATACCTAACTTGAACTCCTTCTTCTTGAAACCTAGTAGAGGTTGATGGTTCTCTTCTCGTCGCCTTCTTCCGTCGAAGATGGATCCACCTAAGGGTTCAACCTTCGGGCTCTTTCTCGAACTTGGAGAGAACTAGAATCTTCGGCTTGCTAAACCTTTGATCCTAGAGTGAGTAGAGAGTGTCTAAAGGGTGATTTTCTTTTAAGGAGAGGGATTCTCAACACATTAGAAGGGTTCTCCTTTTGCTAGAGGAAGAAGAAGATGAAGTGAGGAGAGAGAAGCTAAATGATAGAATGAGCTCTTTTCTTTTTGCAACCATAACAAAAAGCAAAAGAATTATCAAATTAATAATAATAATGAAAATGAAAAGGTTGATGGAAGGTTTAGGAATGACCATTATCATTTCAAACATTAAATGAATTTGCTAGAATCAAAGAGCATCTTTCTTTTGTAATGATGATGGTCAAAACTTCAACCATGGTCAACAAGTCAACCATGGTCAACAAGTCAACAAAAAAACCAACCATGACACAATTTCATTTTATTATATATTATTAATTGATATAACATAAATCCATTAGGGTTTGGAAAAAGACGACTGTCAACTGTGCATACGCACCCGTTCCGAAACCCTAATGAAAGTCCTCTTCCTCCTCCTCAAATAACTGTGCATACACACCTGCATTCTTGTTCCGAGGAACATGAATACTGAGAGATAAAAGCAACCCCAAAACATATACAAGTATCTGACTCAAACCAGAGCCAGCCAGTAATATCCGTCCGGACTCCAAACGTGCACAAGTGCGCGGATGAGAACGAACCCTGTCGCAAAACCATGCGACCTCTACTCTGTTTTGCCCAGAGGCGAATACCCTCTGTGTGGGACTCTAAAGACTCGACACTACGCTGGCAGTGGGTTTAACCACAGACCGCAAGCGGCACTAGCTGTGCGTAACGGTCCCTAGGTAGATGCCGACAAGAAGGCTGACGAGGTGAAACCCCATCTGAACTCCTACTGAGTCTGAATGTGACAGTCTCCGTACAGTCCGGTCTGTTCGTCTAATACATCGCATGTCGGGCCTAGGGGGCAGTAAAACGTCAGTCCCCTAATAGCGGTACAAGTCGTGTCGGAGTGAAGCCCAAAACACCCTGAGATAACACTGGAAGCCTACCAGTATATCTCGCTTGCCCTGGCCAGGAACTACTCGTGTAATGGCTCTCCTAGACACAGCGCGATGTCAACCCCCAATACCGGGAGAGACGAATCCTGTCTAACCGTCACTGCCTCCAAGTGCTTCGGGACTGCACCCATCCACCACCTGTTTGCACGACTCCTTTGAGCCGTGGTAGGGTAGTGATCAAAGTGCAGTGGGAACACACTCGAGGCGAAGTGCCAGTGTCAAGTCAGCGGACTAAGTTGTACTCATGTCACCTGGGAACTGATAACTGACGATAGGTATAATACCAACCTGTCAGTTCCCGACGAGTCCTGTCCAGTGTACTCGTAACCCAACGAGCACCCGTATACTATCTCCAGTACGACGTACTGATGGCTGTGGGACAGACCATCTCCCACACTGGGATGAGAAGCGCATACGCTAGTCTACTCCGGAGTATCGATGCCCTGTCTCGATAGTCCTGCGACTAGGGACCTGTATAAGGATGTGCTTATAGATTACCCAGCCCCCACTAGTGTGACTGCCATCACAACGCTGGTAATCAAGCAAAGATCCTAAGGGCTCCACTAATGCGTATAAGTGATATACTGAAATAAACACAAGTACACATTGAAGTAGAAACAAACCAAGTAGCATACTACTATATTGAGCAAGATTGTTTATACAAGGTGAATATCCTAAGCTTCCATTAAGTAATATACAAACTAGTATGATACAGTAATGGCCTCTAGGGCATATACACTAACAAAAGCCTAGCTAGAGCCTTAGGCGAAGTGTAGACGAAGTTAGAAACCCGATCGAACCCCGAAACCCTAATCGATACCCTTCTCTGTACTTTTTCTGAAACTGTGGATTTTTCCAAATTAAAAATATCCAAAAAATTCAGCAGGGTTTTCTAGGAGTTACTGTGCAGCACGTGACCCCAAGTCGACAATTGCGCCGCGGAACCGCGGCCCCACCCTGGCTTGCGCGGCGGTTCCGCGGCCATAATGATGAATCATGGCACGTGATTTGCACAGTAATTTCTTTCTGTAGTTCCTGTGTTTTCTAGGAATTTTTAATTTATACTCAAGAGTTGAGTTTTCTGGGTTGTATTGGGGACTCGATGATTCGATCGGATTATTTAACTTGGTTTATTGTGTATTCCGGATAATTTAGAAAGTATTAAAATGTTCGAACGGATATCATTAACTTGATTTTTCCCGGCACGAAAAACATTCAAGTGTTGAATTTTTCTCGGGTTTAAATCTTTCGGAAATACGTGCATGTGATGCGATGGACCCTCTAGAAAACAACAAACCTTAACTCGATTATGTGACCGTCTTGAACTGCCCTTAGAACCTTAGGGTTTGGGGCAGTACGGCGTGCCACATGTGAGGCGTTGGCTTGACCCTTCTACGGCTGGACCGTTGCTAGTGTGACGTATTCTGGAATGTTTGAACTCTGCTCAAGTGTTGAGCTATTTTGGAAATCTTGGGTATTTGATTATTCGATCGGAAAGTTTAATACTGTCTATTTATCTAGAATGTGATACAATATGTGGAATTCATACAGTTAGGCATGAAATGGGGAATATGTGATATTTCGGATTTACGATGTCTAAAGAGATTGTGGATTCCAAATGTTGTAGTTTTACACTTTCTTTTCTGTGACCGTAAGTGTAATATGTGATATCGCCGATTTCGTTGCTATATGTCAACGATAATTGGGATGCGCATATTTACTTACGTTGATGACATGTGATGTTATGTGTTGCTGGATATGTTATATTGGATCGTCGCGTTCTGAATAGCCGGGGGTTTTTCATGTAAAATTAAATGTATGTAATATTCTTTTATTGGGGCACTTCCGGGATGAGGTTGATGTCACCTTTTGTATATTATTTACTTTTCCGCACTAGGATAGACCCAAGGAGGAGAGCACAAGTAACCGGGTTCTGGAGTTCAGTGGGAGACCAACTCGAGGAGTCGAGTCCGGGTCTCCTAACTCTAGAATTGGTAAGGTTGCTTGCCGCTCTCGTAGGGGTCTAGGGGTGTGGGTTTGGCTATTCATCGCGTCCGTGGAATCCGTGTTTTATATCGGCTCAAAATAAAACACGGACGTCCTAGTATATCCAATGTTTCATATGTTTCTTCTGCTGCGATATCTGTGATGTGATCATTTGATGTGCTGTGATAAATACTGTATATAGTATATATGATATATTATATAGGCGTTACTTATGTTTTACACCCGCGCTAGCCCTGCCCCACTCTGCCGTTAGTTACCTAACCTAACGGTGCACGAGGGGACATCGAGGCGAATGCGGATGGCATAAGTGTACGTCGTATTTATCTATGATGTTTAGGTGACTTAAATAATTAGGACTTCATTAATGTGATTAATGAAAAAAAAGAAACCTAAAAGATGTTGTAGAATCAAATTTTTCAAAAAGGGTAGCTACAGTTTTGCTTTGCATAGTGATATATATGATATATCCCGCACCTTATTCGATGAGGAAAGAGCCGAGATCCTTTCACCGGGAGTGACCTCTTTAGCAAAACTGGCAGATGCTACAACACTCGGTTTGCTTTTGACTGCTTTTGGAGTTTTGCTTTGCATAATGATGTATATGATATATCCTGCACCTTATTCCATAAGGAAAGAGCCGAGATCCCTTCACCGGGAGTGACCTCTTTAGCAAAACTAATAAAAGCCTCAAAATCACTCCATTTCAAAATTCACTCGATTCTACAACGATATCAAGTTAATTACGCAATAGGTTTTCAGATAAACCTGTCGTAACCCTCCGTCATTTCAGATAAATCCTACTTAGTATTCGTGCTACGTTTGTTGACCTCCGTCAAGGCGTAGTGTGCGGTAGCCAACTAGTATTTATCTGCTTATGCATATGATGCAGATTGGATTAGGGTAGTCGTACGACCTTGTTGACCTCCGTCAAGGGTCGTGCGGGTGGGTTTGATTCAATCAAGAAATAACGGGTTGAACTTGACTTGCACCCTATGGTTTGTTGACCTCCGTCAAGGTCATGGGATGCTTGGGGCAAAATATTATCGGGAATTTCAAGTGTTGAGATTTGCAATGAGATTGCATACCTTCTATGAGATAGTTGGATCCTGATACCCACTGCGAGTAATTGTTACTCCTGGGAGAGTTTTACACAGGACAATTAGCCGATCAAGTAGGTGTCTAGAAAGGTGTCAATGGGGTATGTCTCTGGGAAAACGAGGTTTACTTTAATTAGGTCCGTGCGAAAGCACGGGGAATCTCCCTCAAAGTACCGACACTGGCCTAGCTGAAAGATTGGCGAAATTGTAGAGTGTAATTAATCCCGGCTAGTCTTTCCTTTTAGGATTTGAAGGAAGATTTGATAAAAACAGTGGGAGCCATCCTGATTAGATAAAATAATAACCAATCTGATCTTGCAAGAGCATACGCTAAAGTGTTTTCTTCTCTCTCTCTCCAGGTAGCGACCATATCATGCCTTAATCAAGATAATAATATGGATGTATTGACCGAACCCGCATGTTATACTGTGATGGGGAACGTTGGTTCCGTTCTTTCTTATAAGAGTTATAAGACTGAACAGGATATAGAGGAATACCAGGATTCCCATGCCACCCGAATGAAGAAAGTACATATTGATGCATTTTCTTCGGGTGTGTTCGTTACAGAGAACTGTTTCTCCATTTGCTCTACGTCCTGGGTATTGGATACCGGATCTGGATCCCATATATGTAATCAATTACATGGGCTTAGGAAAGGTAGAGAACTTGGAGAAGGTGATAAAGACATATGGGTTGGAAATGGTGCAATTGTTGCAGCTAGAACCGTCGGGGAATATCACCTTGTATTGCCAAATGGTAATACATTGATTCTGAACGAATGTTATTTCATGCCGAACCTGATATGCAACATTTTATCGGTTTCTTTGTTGAGTAAAGAGGGATATAATTTTGTATTACAAGATAATGTTATGAACATTTTCCTTAACCAAAAGTTGGTTGGATCAGGCACGTTGTGCAATGGCATTTATGTTCTAAATCAATCAACAGTTCTGAGCATAACAAACACACACAAGAGGAAGAGTTCAGAAACGAACGAATCCTTTTTGTGGCATTGTAGACTGGGTCACATCAATGCGACACGACTAGCTAAGTTGCATAAGGATGGATATTTAAATCCGTTTGAATTTTCATCTTATGACACTTGCCAGTCATGTCTCAAAGGCAAGATGACCAAAACTCCGTTTACGGGACACGGAGAGAGAGTTACCGAACTCTTGGGACTGATACATAGTGATGTATGCGGTCCCATGTCTACACATGCCAGGGATGGTTCTTCGTACTTCATTACATTCACTGATGATCTCTCTAGATTCGGATATCTGTTCCTGATGAAACACAAATCAGAAGCTTTTGAGAAATTTAGAGAATATAAACAAGAAGTCAAGAACCAAACCGGGAAAAGTATTAATATCCTTCGATCTGATCGAGGAGATGAATACTTGAGCAATGAATTCCTGGACTTCTTAAAAGAGAATGGGATTCTCTCTCAGCTAACTCCTCCATATACACCACAGCACAACGGTGTATCGGAACGGAGGAACCTCACCCTATTAGATATGGTGCGCTCTATGATGAGTATAGCTGAGTTACCTATTTCCTTCTGGGGATATGCACTGGAGACAGCAGCATACCTACTGAATAGGGTTCCTACCAAATCTGTGCCTACCACCCCATATGAGATATGGGAGGGGAAGAGACCATATCTTACTTTTATTAAGATATGGGGTTGCCCGGCCTATATCAAAAGACAAAAACCGGACAAACTCGAGGCAAGGTCTGTTTTGTGTAAGTTTGTTGGATATCCCAAGCATTCGCGAGGGTATATCTTCTACCACAGTGAGGAACAATGGGTGTTTGTTGCTCAACACGCCACCTTTTTAGAAAAGGAATTTCTTGCAAAAGAGATTAATGGCTCTGAGGTAGAACTGGAAATGGTTCCAGCTATACAAACCACAACAGAAAATTTGGTAGAACCATAAGATTCGGTAGTTCCCGATGAACCCCAGCCACTCCGCCGATCTAGTAGGGTTCCTCACCCACCCGAGAGATACTACGGTTTTCTCATGGACGGTGGGAGCGAGGATTGCATCATGGTTGATGATGACCCAACTACCTTCGAGCAGGCCATCACGAGTGGGGACTCAGTGAAATGGCTGGATGCAATGCGGTCCGAGATGGAATCCATGTACACCAACAAAGTATGGACTTTGGATGTTGCTCCTGAAGGGGTAAAACCCATTGGGAGCAAGTGGATCTTCAAGAAAAAACTTGGTGTAGATGGGAAAGTGGAGACTTTCAAAGCTAGACTTGTTGCAAAGGGTTTTCGTCAAAGACCAGGTGTGGACTATGACGAAACCTTTTCTCCAGTGGCTATGCTTAAATCCATCCGGATCATGCTTGCCATCGCTGCATATCATGACTACGAAATCTGGCAAATGGATGTTAAGACCGCCTTTCTAAACGGTGATTTAGAAGAGTGCGTGTACATGACTCAGCCAGAGGGCTTCGTAGATAGTGGGAGCAGTGGGAAGGTATGCAAGCTGCTTAAATCCATTTATGGATTAAAGCAAGCATCGCGGAGTTGGAACATCTGCTTTGACGTCGTTATCAAAGAGTTTGATTTCGTCAAAAACGTAGATGAACCTTGTATCTACAAGAAGGTGGAAGAGAGTAAGGTTGTCATCCTCGTATTGTATGTGGACGACATACTCTTGATAGGAAATGACATTCCTATGCTGCAATTGGTCAAGCTCTTATTTTCACAAAGATTCTCAATGAAAGATCTTGGTGATGCCTCATGCATATTGGGAATTATGATCTATAGAGATAGATCTAAAAGGATATTGGGATTGTCCCAATCCAGGTACATTGACACTATACTAAAGAGGTTTAGTATGGAAGAGTCCAAACGTGGGTTTTTACCCACAATCTCAGGGCTCACTCTCTCCAAAGAGATGTCTCCCAAGACTGATTTGGAGAGAGCTCGCATGCAAGGGATACCCTATGCTTCGGCAGTAGGCTCTATCATGTACGCGATGCTATGTACCAGACCCGATGTAGTATACTCACTAAGTGTAGTGAGTAGGTATCAAGCTGATCCTGGAGAGAGTCACTGGACAGCTGTGAAGAGCATTCTCAAGTACTTACGAAGGACTAAAGAGATGCTCTTGGTGTATGGTAACGGAGAACTCCAAGTGGAGTCCTTTACCGATTCAAGCTTCCAGAGTGATAAGGACGACTCTAAGTCGCAGTCGGGATTTGTCTTTACCCTTTACGGAGGGGCGGTTAGCTGGAAGAGTTCCAAGCAGGAAACCGTGGCAGACTCGACGATGGAGGCTGAATACATCGCTGCCAATGATGCTGCCAAAGAGGCTGTCTGGATCAAGAAGTTCATTACTGAACTTGGAGTGGTTCCATCCATTGAGCATCCAATACCTTTGTATTGCGATAACAATGGTGCGGTGGCGTTGGCCAAGGAACCCAGGTCCCATCAGCGATCTAGGCATATTCTGAAGCGGTATCACCTGATCCGGGAGATAGTTGATCGCCGGGAGATGGAGGTCAGGATGGTTGACATGAAGAATAACACTGCGGATCCACTCACGAAGGACATTCCCCAGATAAAGTTTGAGAGACTCTTCGGTATGCGACACTACAGCAGCTGGCCCAAGTGCAAGTGAGAGATTGTTAGTTGTATGTATGCCCTAGAGGCCAGTATTGTACAGATGATGTATATTATATTGGATGCTTGGACATATATAGAGAGGGCTTTCTTGCTCGATATGATAGTATGCTATCTGGTTGCTCTTTACTTTAACATGTATACTTGTCTCTTTATACTGTCTTATAGTTACATGTTGGTAAAGGCCTTAGGATGTGTACTTGACTACCTGTACCATGATGCGGATCATACTAGTGGGAACATGGTAGTCCATAAGTACATCCTTCAAGGTCCCTAGTCGTGGGTGTATCGAGACGGGGCATCGATATACCAGTGTAGACTAGCGTATACGCTTCTCGACCAATGAGATGGGCGATGGATGATCCCATATCCAATGGTGTTTGACATCAGAGATGGTATACGGGTGCTCAGTGGAGACTGGGTACACTGGACGGACTCGCCGAGAACTCCCAGATGGTATTATACCTCACGTCAGATGGCAGTTCTCTGGTGACACTTGTGCAGGTTAGTCTGTAGACCCGAGATCGTCATAGAGTCTTGTGTGATTCCCACTGTGCTTTGATTTCCACCTAACCACGTCCTTGAGGGCTTGCAAAACGGTGGTTTTTGGGTACAGTCCCGAGTCACATGGAGGCAATGAGCGATAGGAGGGGTTTCGTCTCTCCCAGTATTGGGGGTTGATGTTGCGCTGTGCTCGATTGGCCATAACAGGGAAGTCCCTGGCCAGGGCTGACATAGAGATTTACTGGTAAGTGTTACCAGTAGTTTCTCGACCCGTTATGAGCCTCACATCGGCACGACTTATCGGTTATTAGGGTCTTACGTTTACCACCCCTAGACTTGATATGCGACATATCATACGAGGAGACCGGACTGTACGGGAAGTGTTACCGGCAGGCTTTTACAGGAGTTGGAGCGGGCTTGCTTGCTAATCTTCTGATCGCTCAATACCCGGGTAGCCGTTACGTCCAGCTAGTACCGCTGACGGCTTGTGGGTGCGTGATGTGATCATCACCTACTGCCGGCGTATTGACGAGTCTTTAGAGTCTTACATAGAGGTTTTACTGGCTCAGGCAAAACGAAATAGGGGCGCATATGTGATATGTGGGGGACCGAGAATAATGCGTGTATGTGATACCGTATTCTATTCTCGCAACTTTTTGTATCGCTCGGTTATATATGATATAGCCGGATTATCGAATCAAGTGTTGATTCGATAAGTCGATACATTGAATGTTAGTCGGTTATATGTGATATGACCGGATTATTAAGTCAAGTGTTGATTTAATAATTTATTGTATAATTGTATATTTGATATATACTAGTTTACATTAACTAACACATGTTCACTTAGGGTTTTTTCTCACATGTACACATCTTTACTATATATATGATATATATTAAAATGTGTTATATTTTTGTATCATGGTTGATGATACATCATCCATGGGTGTATGAGACTTACACTATGCTAATTTTTAGTTTGGGTTTTTAATATATAAAGTAATTACAAAATCAAGTGGAGGATTAGAAAATGCATGAAGCTTGTGGAAGCTTATGAAAGCTTGTGGAAGCTTGTGGATGCATTGACTAATTCAACTTAAGTTTGTTTTTACTATGGATTTTTATTAACCCAACCATAACAATTAGCCTAGGGTTAAGTCTCTACAAGAGTTAGTATATGATACTCACTCACCATGGTTAGCCTTCTCACTTGATCATTATTCTCATCTCTTTCTTTTCTTCTTCTTCTTCATTGTTAAGAAAGAAAAAGCTTGCTAGGGTTTGATCAAAAGTGAGAACTAAAGTGAGAAATAAAAATCCAAAGAGAACCCACTTCCTATTTCTCCATCCTCTACTAGACTAGCACTTTAGTATAGGGTGTTTGCTTCACTAATTCTTAAATTAGTGAAGTAGTAGCTTGAGTCGGAATTCCCTCGACGTCATGTTCGGCCTTGGAGACTTCAAGCAAGGTCGCATCTTTCGCCTCGTGAAGCCATGCAAGTGCCCGGGAGAACCTTGATCGCAGCGAAGGGACTTCAACCAGGAGCTATAGAAGTGAAGGACCGATCTACAAAGGTTGTATATCGTGATCCCTTAGAAGTAAAGTTGTTTACTTACTATTAGTTTCGCCTAAACTCTAGTATACGATCTTGCTTAGGCTTGTTCGGCACATCAAAATTTAATTTTGGAATGGTCGATGCCTTATAGAGCCTTGTTAGTGTGCTTAGTAACCCTACAGAAGCAGTATGAGCTGGTGCTCGTGCCTGAAATGGCAATCAATGTGGTAGCGTGAACATCCCCGAAAGGTGTCCCATGACTACGATGGAGCTTTGTCTAGCGTGAATATCACTCAAGTGCACAGGTATTACCACCCTTCAGTTCCATAATAAACAACAAGTCTAAGCTGGTAAAATATCCACATCCAAGATACTGAATAACTCGTGTCTCATGAAGAAAGGTAGATAAGGTAATAGGTAGGTATGTCACATGATGTGGATTTGGTGTTGAGTATCAACAGGTATTGTAAATGTTTTAGTTTGTTAAACAAGGGTCCGGATACTCGCGATTATTCTGTTATGGCCACGGAACAACAACTGGGGAAGTGAAATGTACCGTTTCACTTCCCGGGATCATGATCGAGTAGTAGGGGAATCCGAGTTCCGAATTATCCTTGCCTAATCAAACTACCCATCCCCGTGATTCAGTATAAAGGTTTTGACGAATTAGAGTTAGTGCGTATACTTCTAGGCATGGAATTTCCATATTGTATAGTCGCCCATATATTGGACTGGTCACCCGGAATTGTAACACCTTAGAATGTGTTTTGTAGCTAATTATATTTTAAGGTATGGTTTTAATAAAAAGTTTACCAAATTAAGTTTTAAATATTTTATCCTATTTATTGAGTATTTTATTAGAATTTTGTTAGGCACACACACACTTGTGCATGTTAACTAGGGTTTAGAGAGGGGGTTGGACCATGATTAGCTAGCATGATGGATTAACCCATTCTCTTTAAGTTATTTGTTTTGTTTAGGTGTTATGGTTGTTTTTAATTAAAATGAATTTAAAAGGGTGTTTTTTATAAATGGTTTGACTTTGTGTGAGAGAGAGAGGGCATGGGAGCATCGTGTGACCATGCCTCATTAGTGAGGAAAGAGAGTGAGAAGGGGGAGGGGTCCTTGTTGTTTTACTCATTCTCCCTCTCATTTTCCATCTCTCATTCACTCACACTCTCAACACACACACACACACAGCACTCATCAGCAGCAGCAACAATAGTAAGAGCAGCAGCAGAAGAGGCAACAGCAGCATCAGCAGCAACTCCATCAGCAGTAGCAGCAAGCAGCAGCAGAGGCAAGAGCAGCAGCAGCAGGAGCTTCAGTAGTTGTAGCAAGCTCTCATCTCCTCCACACACTTCTTCTCTTGCTTCCTTGGGTTCCTTAGGGTATAATTCTGAGCTCTTTCCCTAGTTTTCCTAGCTTGTGTGTGGATTAGCTTCGATTAGTGTTAAATTAGCTAGTTTAGTGCTAATTAGGGTGATTTGTGTGGAACTTTGATTATGTGGTGATTGTGTTGGTAAACCCTACTTGTTTAAGTGTTGTTAGGGTTACTTTAACTGAGAATTTCCCTGGATTACACTAAAATACCATAGGGTTTGTGTTTTGTGCAAATTGTCGGTTTTATACGATATATTGGCAATCTATGAATCTGCTTTTGACCCGGGATCTTCAGGTTAAAATTGAGAAGACTGGAGCATGTACACTAGGTATAGAGCACACCACATGAACACGAGCCACCTATTCCCATCCCAGGCCGCCAATTTCATCAATCTGGCCGCAATTTGCGGCCAGGAAGGGGAGTGGGGTGCTGGGGTTTTGGGAATGGTAGTCTGCAGTGTATTGTAGTGTTTTGGCATGTCTAGTTTTGTAAGATTTGACCTGTAGGAAAATCTGGGACTATATATCGTATTTGGTGTCCGTTGTGTTTGCGCGATACGTGAGTGGGTTCTGTGATCCAGCGTATCGCGGCGTGTCGCGATAGTTTTAGACGCGTACATACACGATTCAGCGTATCGTGCACACGCGCGTTTAGTTCGCAACGCGAGTTTCTCGTTTTGGTTCGATATCGCGTTTTGCGGAATATTTGGCTTATATGTGATTTCCGTGTCTTAATTGCAGGTTTGCAGGCAGGGACTACGGACACTACTACAGGGGGGAGCAGATGGTAGGATTCACCTAGCGTGGAGTGTAGGTGAGTAGATTTAACATCTGCATGGGAATCGCCCGCATGGCGTTATGCGTCTGGGCTAGGATTCAAATACCTGTCGCACATTCTACGTCATTGTAGAATTGCGCATTTACTTTATTTCCTTGATATAGTTATACTGTGACTAGCAGCCGTAGGACACTGCACATATTATTGACGGTTCATGTTGTACGAGCACGGATTGTATGCTACACACACACCGTCAATAATTGCCATGTCACACACTACCCCTTATAGATACTATTGCTTGTCACACATGACATCTAGCTTACCAGTATACTTATAGTGTATCATACCTTTAGTGATAGGTACATTTACACCTTGCGATACAACTACAGGTATACCTTTTACATATTTTACTTATACCGGGGGGATATCTTACTCATATTCTTCTTATACCCAGGGGGGTATACGACATCAGTTCTTATAGGTAGATACCTATACATTGCTACACATGTATGTTATACACATATTCAGTTGCTGTCGCATATTTACATTTACTGATGTTACTTAGCTGTACCTTATTGGTTTCGCATACATCTGGTTTCAGCTACATATTCTCATTTATATGCTCGTATTTCAGATATCTCGCATATATGTATTCCTGGATTTGCGCATTCTTATTTTGATTTCACATGATGATTTCTGGATTTGGGAACCGTGGGAGTTCATGAAATTATGCATACATTGAAGAACCCGGTTTCCTTGAGATGATATTTGCGCGTCCACCATGAGTTTTATCGGTGCTGATTATATACTCCATACGAGGTGTGGTTGCCGTATGAGAGTACATGGTGGGGCCCGGTATGGTTCCCCTCGGCAAGAAGATCGATGGATTTTGCCGATTGAGCCTGGAGGCGGGCGAGTACCTACCGGTGACAGTACCAATGACTCGGCGGGGGATCACGGAGACACCGCTTGGAGTCATGTACGTATGCATACGTCGAAAGGCGAGGGTCAGAGCTAGGCACTCGTGCTTTCGGGATAGCGTATGATACGTGGTCAGGATTTCTTTGTCGATGCTTGGCACACTGTTTTCATGATATGTCTTTTAATACTTTGTATATATAACAGGGGATTTAGCCGTTGTTATATATACCCTTACACCAATATTAGTGGAATGGGACGCTAATATATGTGTATTGCCCCCATCATATTTATTTATGTATGTATACCTTTAGGATGTTAGAAACTTACTTGAGATTCGACTTGGGATATAGGTGATTCATTGACATTGGATATTGGATATGAAAGAGATTGTTGATTTGTACATTCGAGATATAGGGGAGCTACTCGATATTGTACATTGAGGTGATGTGAGACTTATATGATGTGAGAGCCCAGTTTGGGGGCTGATTTGAGGATTTGGGATTTGAGTGTCTTGATGGATTGTGATCCTGCCACGATGTCAGGTTTCCGTGGAAATGACATATTCCACCCTATACCTCACCCTTATCTATTTTATGCACAGTTTCATATATTGGTAGTACATGTTAGTGTACCCTTATGATAGCTGCATATTTGCTTTCTCATATCTCTATTGCATAGTTATTGCATACTATTATCATGTCATCATTGTTTCACATATTGATTGTACCTGCTAGTGTACTTTCCACTATTCTGCATTCACATGACATGTTATTACTGTAATCGCATATCTTAGATTCATGCTGTACGTGCATTCCTGCGATTACCTGCATATGTTATCTACTATTCACGAGTTGGCAACTCACCCCCGTTGTGCCACAGGTGTTTCAGGTTGTCCCCCAGAGTAGTCGAGGCAGGCTATTCCGCTATTCAACTATTTATCTTTTGCCACAGATACCGCATCAGCTCACAGTATACCGTTTTGCTTGGGTGGGTTAGATGATTATCTGTATTTCCTATTGTACCTTCGTTGTATTTGTACTCTCCATCTACTATTGTATTGTGGACTTAGAGACTTGGTGAGGACATATTTGTATATTATTGTGGATTTGTTGTCTTTTATATACAGATTTCTCTCTGACTGTCTTTATTTCTTCGCTACGGCGTCGTATATTTATGATGTTATTGTTTTTCCGTCTTGAGCTAGTTTTTACAAAAAGGGGGTGTTGCCAAATTTTAAAGAAAGAAAGTAAGACTTTTAGAGAATTTGGGTTGCGATTTCAAATGTTTCAAAACTTATATTATCTTTTCCGTATTTTCTTGGTTTAGATTTCTGGGTTTTGGCTTTCTTTTACTGCGTTACGTCTTTTGGCGTTGCGTAGTATTAGGGCCGTCACGGGCCAATTTTGGGTCGTGACAGGAATATCGGGATCTTCATATTTGTATAGTCGCCCATATATTAGACTGGTCACCCGGAATATCGGGATCTTCATATTTGTATAGTCGCCCATGTTAGTGTATATGCCCTAGAGGCCATTACTATATCATACTAGTTTGTATATTACTTAATGGAAGCTTGGGATATTCACCTTGTATAAACAATCTTGCTCAATATAGTAGTATGCTACTTGGTTTGTTTCTACTTCAATGTGTACTTGTGTTTATTTTACTATATCACTTATACGCATTAGTGGAGCCCTTAGGATCTTTGCTTGATTACCAGCGTTGTGATGGCAGTCGCACTAGTGGGGGCTGGGTAATCTATAAGCACATCCTTATACAGGTCCCTAGTCGCAGGACTATCGAGACAGGGCATCGATACTCCGGAGTAGACTAGCGTATGCGCTTCTCATCCCAGTGTGGGAGATGGTCTGTCCCACAGCCATCAGTACGTCGTACTAGAGATAGTATACGGGTGCTCGTTAGGTTATGAGTACACTGGACAGGACTCATCGGGAACTGACAGGTTGGTATTATACCTATCGTCAGTCATCAGTTCCCAGGTGACATGAGTACAGCTTAGTCCGCTGACTTGATACTAGCACTTCGCCTCGAGTGTGTTCCCACTGCACTTTGATCACTACCCTACCACGGCTCAAAGGAGTCGTGCAAACAGGTGGTGGTTGGGTGCAGTCCCGAAGCACTTGGAGGCAGTGCCGGTTAGACAGGATTCGTCTCTCCCGGTATTGGGGGTTGACATCGCGCTGTGTCTAGGAGAGCCATTACACGAGTAGTCCCTGGCCAGGGCAAGCGAGATATACTGGTAGGTTCCAGTGTTATCTCAGGGTGTTTTGGGCTTCACTCCGACACGACTTGTACCGCTATTGGGGGACTGACGTTTTACCGCCCCCTAGGCCCGACATGCGATGTATCAGACGAACAGACCGGACTGTACGGAGACTGTCACATTCAGACTCAGTAGGAGTACAGATGGGGTTTCACCTCGTCAGCCTTCTTGTCGGCATCTACCTGGGGACCGTTACGCACAGCTAGTGCCGCTTGCGGTCTGTGGTTAAACCCACTGCCAGCGTAGTGCCGAGTCTTTAGAGTCCCACACAGAGGGTATTCGCCTCTGGGCAAAACAGAGTAGAGGTCGCATGGTTTTGCGACAGGGTTCGTTCTCATCCGCGCACTTGTGCACGTTTGGAGTCCGGACGGATTATACTGGCAGGCTCTGGTTTGAGCCAGATACTGGTATATGTTTTGGGGGTTGCTTTTATATCTCGGTATTCTTGTTTCTCGGAACGAGAATGCAGGTGTGTATGCACAGTTGCTTGAGGCGGAGGATGAGATTTTTCATTAGGGTTTCGGAACGGGTGCGTATGCACAGTTGACAGTTATCTTTTTCCAAACCCTAATGGATTTATGAATTATCTATTAATAATAGTAATTAAATGAGAATTATGTTATGGTTGATTTTTGTTGACTTATTGACCTTGGTTGACTTGTTGACCATTGACCACCATCATGCTTTGAAAGATCCTCCTTGATTCATGCTTACACTTCATTTAAAGAAGCATGATAGTAGTCATTCTAAATTACCATCAACTATTCTTATTTTGAATTATTATTATTTAGATAATTCTTTTCTTTTGGCATTATGGTTGCAAGAAAGAAAAACCTAGCTCATTATCTCATTTAGCTTCTCTCTCCTCTTATCATCTTCTTCTTCCTCAAGCTCAAGGTGAACCCTTCTCATGTGTTGAGAATCCATCACCTTGAAAAGAAAAACAACCCCTAGTTACTCTCTACTCATTCTAGGATCAAGGTTTAGCAAGCCGGAAACCCTAGTTCACTTAAAGATCGAGGAAGAGCCCAAAGGTTGAACCTTCGAGGTGGATCCATCTTCGACGGAAGAAGGCGACAAGAAGAGAACCATCAACCTCTACAAGGTTTGAAGAAGAAGGAGTTCAAGTTTAGGTATAACCCTCATCCGAGTAGCTAAGACTCTTTAGCTTGTATGCTAGTTTAGTTTAGACACGATCCCGACCTAGTTTAGTCCATGTTGCCTCTTGCGATAAAAATTTGTTTTTTATACCGTTTCCGCCTCCCCGTAAGTACCGGGGGTCGCAATATGGACTTACAGTGGTATCAGAGCCTAACTAAACTTAAACTAGCTAGGTAGTGAAGTGTAACGAAGTTCGGAACCGAAAAAGTCACAAAACCGGAAAAACAAAAGCCTAAGTTTCTGTTAATTTTTTTTCTGCTCTAAATGAAAAACTTTATACTTGTAAATTCGGCTCAGGGTTTTGTATGAACACCCAAGAAAAACGATGCCCTAATTCATCCAAACCGCCGCCCTTCCGCCGCACGAGGTGGGTATTTGCCGCGGAAGCGCCGCTCTTTGTCTTCTTCTGTGCATCGTTTTTCGTGCAGTGTGTTTGTGTGTTGGTTTTGGGATTTTTAAAATATATTATATGTGCCCAGATTTTCCAGAACAGAAATTTGCTTTTGGGGTCCTATAATTCCGTATTTTTTCCGAACTTCACTGCACTTTGACTATGATGGTTATATCTGTGATGCTTGCATGTATTGAACGTCGGCTAATCGCTATAAGACGATTAGTCGGGGTTATACATGATCTGTGTTTGATATTGGAATGTGTATATGAATGTGTTGGACTGTCGCGGGTGAATAGCCGGGGTGGATGTGAGATGAGCTTTTGTTTTTTCTTTCATTCATTGTAAATGTAAATTGATGTAATAATTATTATTTGTTTGGCCGCACAACCGGGTCGGGGTTGTAGCCGTCATTGTATAATTCTTTTTACTGTTTTTGCTCCTAGGATAGACCCATGGAGGGGTGCACAAACTGCCGGGTACTTGGGGGGTAGTTTGCCGCACCCGTAGGGGTCTTGGGTGGGGTATTGGCTATTCACCGCGACCGTGTTATCCGCTTTTCGTTTCAGGCTCGAAAGGATTGCGGATTGCTAGTATATCCAATGTATTCATCTGTGATCTGTAATGTCTATCATTGCTTTCTATTTAGGCGTTGCTTATGTTTTACAGCCGCGCTAGCCCAGCCCCCGCTCTGTCGTTAGTTAAGTAACCTAACGAGTGATGACGGGACCCCGTGGCGAATGCGAATGGCATAAGCGTACGTCATATTTTGGTTGTTTTCTGCAATGGTAGGATTTAAATGATGGGACGCATTAAAAGTACTAATGCAAGAATATCACGCATTAAAAGAACTAATGCAAGATAATAAACCAAGTTAAAATCGTTGGAACACTTTCGAAAAACCACTCGGTTCTTTTCAAAACTAACTTTTAAATGCGGAGTTTGAGCCACTCCTTCTAAAAGCTATCTCGTTCCATCGATTATATCAAGTTCACTACGTTCACGGTTTCGCCAAAACCATTCGTAGCCCTCCGTCGTTTCATATGAATATTCAACGGTATTCAAGCTGTGTTTGTTGGCCTTAGTCAAGGCACAGTGTTTGGTAGCTGGTGGGTATTCATATGTTGCATAGATAGAATGCGTTGATTTGGGACAGTCGTATTGCCTTGTTGGCCATAGTCAAGGGTAGATACGGGTGGATTCAAATTAACCTGGATAACGACGGGTAGAACTTGACATGTGACTTATGATTTGTTGGCCTTAGTCAAGGTCATAAGAGCATGGGGCAAAAATCCACATCGGGAGTTTCATAAGTACTGAAACTTGCTAGATTTGCATACCATTTGGAGTGTGGTGATTCTGGTAGGATTCCTTCAGACTCGTCACGCAATGATATTTGGATCCCTATCCTACTGTGAGTATATGCTACTCCTCGGGAAATTTCTCACTAGACGATCAATGCTATAAACCTAGTAGGTGCCTAGAAAGGTGTTAGCGGGGCTACGCCCCCAGGGAAAAGAGGTTATTTAATTAAGGAACTTCGCGAAAGCGTTGGAAAACCTCCCTCGAAGTACCGACACTGGCCTGGCTGAACGGTTAAGCAAGTATTGCACGGTGGGATTGATCCCGGCTAATTCTTCCTTTGTGGTTTGAGGAGGGATTCGAGAGACAGTGGGAGCCATCCTGTTTAGACAAATTAAAAACCATTCTAAACTTGCAAGAGCATCGTGCTAAAGTGTTCCTTCTCTCCCCCCTGCAGCGACCAAATCGAAATGACTGGACTTAAGTTGATTCTAGATAAAAACATATTGACAGGGCCAAACTACAAAGATTGGCTCAGGAATGTCAAGTTGGCAATCACTTACGACAAGCTGGGGTATCTTCTTACCACCAAAGCTCCCCCCGTCCCAGGTCCCACCTCCAGCGTCGCGGATAAGGAAATCCGTAAGACTTGGGAGATTGACAGCGCGAAGGCCAGGTGCCTCGTACTTGCCTCGATGGACAACGAACATCAGAGGAGGCACGAGAATATGGATTTGGAATCCATATTTCTTCATACAAAAGAACTGTATGGAGAGCAGTCTAGTATCGCAAGATACGAAGTGTCGAAGAAGTTGTTTTCGACAAAATTGGCCGTCGGATCATCGGTAGCGGACCACGTGCTTAAGATGATTGGCTACACTGAGGAGCTCGCGGAACTTGGGACCACGTTGGACAGTGAACTCTACACGGATATAATTCTCCAGTCCCTTCCATCCACTTACGCCCAGTTCATACTGAATTTCAACTTGCAAGAAAAGGAAGTTGAACTTTCAGAACTCCTCAACATGCTGAGGAGCGCAGAGGGCACCCTACAGAAGGGTAGGGAAACACCCGCTTTGTTTGTAGGAGGATCTTCTTCCTCTAGGTCCAAGGCAAAAGCCAAGGGAAAGAGGAAGAAAGCCCCCGCCAAACCAAGAGGCGGTGTTAGTAAAGTGGGTACGAAGGGAAAGGAAAAGGCAACTAAGATTGCGGGGAAGCTTGTTGGAAAGGAAGAATGCTTCTATTGTCATAAAAGTGGACACTGGAAGAAAGATTGCAGGGCTTGGAAGGCCAAGACACAGGAACTGAAGCAGGTTGCGGCTTCAGCTTCAGGTGTGTATGTTATTGAAAACTGTCTTTCTATAAACTCTACTTCCTGGGTATTGGATACCGGATCCGGATCTCATATCTGTAATTCTTTGCAGGCGTTGAGAAACCGTAAGTTTTTGAAGGCAGGTGACATGACCCTCAGAGTTGCGAACGGAGCTAGCATGGATGCTAAAGCCGTGGGGGACTATCACCTGGGAATGACAGATGGGCATGTTTTGGTTTTGCGTAATTGCTTTTTTGTACCCAACGCAACTTGTAATATCATTTCTGTATCTTTGGTTTCTAAAGAAGGTTATGAATTTGCGTTTGTAAGTAATGTTGTAAACATTCACCTTAATCAAGTTCTGATTGGGTCAGGTACACTGAGCAATGGTATATACGTATTGAACCAACCACAGATTTTCAATGTCCAGAATACACACAAAAGAAAGTCTCCAGATATCAATCAGGCTTTCTTATGGCATTGTAGACTGGGTCACATCAATGAGACACGGTTGACTAAGTTACATAAAGAAGGATACTTCGATCCGTTCGAGTATCAGTCTTATGCCACTTGTGAATCTTGTCTCATGGGAAAGATGACAAAGACTCCGTTCACTGGACACGGAGAAAGAGCGAGCGAGCTCTTGGGACTCGTACACAGCAACGTGTGCGGTCCAATGTCTACACATGCGCGAAGCGGTTATTCATACTTCATTACTTTCACAGACGATTTCTCTAAGTATGGACATGTCTTCTTGATGAAGCACAAATCCGAGGCCTTTGAGAAATTTCGGGATTACAAGAATGAAGTTGAAAAACAAACAGGCAAAAGTATTAAGATTCTAAGATCGGATCGAGGTGGAGAATACTTGAGTGCCGAGTTCCTGGACTATTTAAAAGAGAATGGAATTCTCTCTCAGCGTACTCCTCCATACACTCCGCAACATAACGGTGTATCGGAAAGGAAGAATCGAACCCTATTGGATATGGTTCGTTCCATGATGAGTAAGGCTGAGTTACCGCGATCTTTCTGGGGTTATGCACTGGAAACAGCTGCACATCTCTTGAACCAAGTTCCTACTAAGACAGTGCCTACCACACCATATCAGATGTGGAGTGGGAAGAAACCCTGTCTTAAATCCTTTAAGACATGGGGATGTCCGGCTTTTGTAAAAAAGCAGCATGCGGACAAGCTCGAGGCACGTTCAGTACAGTGCAAGTTTGTGGGATACCCAAAGAACTCCAAGGGGTATCTTTTCTACTACGAAGAGAAACAAAAAGTTCTTGTTTCTCGTCATGCCTACTTCTTGGAAACCGAGTTTTTGGAAAATCAGATAAGTGGGAGCGCAGTAGAACTGGAAGAAGTTCCAGAACCACAAACCATTACTGAAATCTTAGAGGAACCAGAGGGTTCGAAAGAACAGGACATTCCTACGCCGCTCCGCAGGAGTAGTAGGCAGTCTCATCCGCCCGAGAGATACTACGGTTTTATCATAGACGGGGATAGAGAGGATTGCATCATAGATTATGATGAGCCTACTAGCTTCCAGCAGGCCGTTCAGAGCGTTGACTCGGTAAAATGGCTGGATGCAATGCGGACCGAAATGGAGTCCATGTACACCAACAAAGTATGGACGTTGGACATTGCTCCAGACGGGGTAAAACCCGTAGGATGCAAGTGGATCTTCAAAAGGAAGATTGGTGTAGATGGACAGGTTGAGACCTATAAAGCTAGACTTGTAGCAAAGGGTTTCCGTCAAAGACCTGGCTTGGACTATGACGAAACCTTTTCTCCAGTGGCTATGCTGAAATCCATTCGGATCCTTCTTGCCATTGCTGCCTTCCACGATTATGAGATTTGGCAGATGGACGTAAAGGCCGCTTTTCTAAATGGAAATTTAGAGGAGTGTGTCTATATAGATCAGCCAGAGGGTTTCATTCAGAATGGGAGCAGCGGAAAGGTGTGCAAGTTGCTTAAGTCCATCTATGGACTAAAGCAGGCATCGCGGAGTTGGAACATCTGTTTTGATGAGACAGTCAAGGAATTTGACTTTATCAAAAATCCAGATGAACCATGCATCTATAGTAGATTTGTAGCGAGAACTGTAGTATTCCTCGTTTTATACGTGGATGACATTCTCTTAATAGGAAATGACATTCCTATGCTACAATCTGTCAAGGGGTTCTTGTCACACAGGTTCTCCATGAAAGACCTGGGTGATGCCTCATACATCCTGGGGATCCGGATCCATCGTGATAGATCCAAGAGGATATTAGGACTTTCTCAGTCCAGGTACATCGACACCATAGTGAAGAGATTCAGTATGGAAGATTCCAAGCGCGGTAACCTACCGGCTTGTCACGGGATCACCCTCTCTAAAGAGATGTCTCCCAAGACTGATTTGGAGAGGGATCGCATGTCTATTATACCCTACGCTTCTGCGGTAGGCTCTATAATGTATGCGATGTTGTGTACCAGACCGGATGTAGCTTATGCACTGAGTGTGGTAAGCCGGTATCAGTCAAACCCTGGGGAGAAACACTGGATAGCGGTAAAGAACATTCTCAAGTACCTGAGAAGGACTAAGGAGATGTTCTTGGTGTATGGCGGAAAAGACCTCCAGATCGAGGCCTTTGCTGACTCCAGCTTCCAGAGTGACAAGGATGATTCCAAGTCCATGTCGGGTTTTGTCTTTACCCTCAATGGAGGGGCGGTGTGTTGGAAGAGCTCCAAACAGGAAACCGTTGCAGACTCGACTATGGAAGCGGAATACATTGCTGCATCTGATGCCGCAAAAGAAGCTGTCTGGATGAGGAAGTTCTTAAAAGAACTTCAGGTGGTTCCGTCCATTGTTGACCCAATACCTCTATATTGCGACAACAAAGGGGCTATAGCTTTAGCAAAGGAACCCAGGTCCCATCAGAGATCCAGGCACATCTTGAGGCGGTATCACCTGATCAGGGAGATCGTGGATCGCAAGGAGATCGAGGTTCGGAGGGTTGCTTCAGAAGAGAACACTGCAGATCCATTCACCAAGGCCCTACCCCAGACTCAGTTCGAGCGGCTGATCGAGATGATAGGTCTTCGATACGCCAGTACATGGCCTTAGTGCAAGTGGGAGATTGTTAGTGTATATGCCCTAGAGGCCATTACTGTATCATACTAGTTTGTATATTACTTAATGGAACCTTGGGATATTCACCATGTATAAACAATCTTGCTCAATATAGTAGTATGCTACTTGGTTTGTTTCTACTTCAATGTGTACTTGTGTTTATTTTACTATATCACTTATACGCATTAGTGGAGCCCTTAGGATCTTTGCTTGATTACCAGCGTTGTGATGGCAGTCGCACTAGTGGGGGCTGGGTAATCTATAAGCACATCCTTATACAGGTCCCTAGTCGCAGGACTATCGAGACAGGGCATCGATACTCCGGAGTAGACTAGCGTATGCGCTTCTCATCCCAGTGTGGGAGATGGTCTGTCCCACAGCCATCAATACGTCGTACTAGAGATAGTATACGGGTGCTCGTTAGGTTACGAGTACACTGGACAGGACTCGTCGGGAACTGACAGGTTGGTATTATACCTATCGTCAGTCATCAGTTCCTAGGTGACATGAGTACAGCTTAGTCCGCTGACTTGATACTAGCACTTCGCCTCGAGTGTGTTCCCACTGCACTTTGATCACTACCCTACCACGGCTCAAAGGAGTCGTGCAAACAGGTGGTGGTTGGGTGCAGTCCCGAAGCACTTGGAGGCAGTGCCGGTTAGACAGGATTCGTCTTTCCCGGTATTGGGGGTTGACATCGCGCTGTGTCTAGGAGAGCCATTACACGAGTAGTCCCTGGCCAGGGCAAGCGAGATATACTGGTAGGTTCCAGTGTTATCTCAGGGTGTTTTGGGCTTCACTCCGACACGACTTGTACCGCTATTGGGGGACTGACGTTTTTCCGCCCCCTAGGCCCGACATGCGATGTATCAGACGAACAGACCGGACTGTACGGAGACTGTCACATTCAGACGCAGTAGGAGTACAGATGGGGTTTCACCTCGTCAGCCTTCTTGTCGGCATCTACCTGGGGACCGTTACGCACAGCTAGTGCCGCTTTCGGTCTGTGGTTAAACCCACTGCCAGCGTAGTGCCGAGTCTTTAGAGTCCCACACAGAGGGTATTCGCCTCTGGGCAAAACAGAGTAGAGGTCGCATGGTTTTGCGACAGGGTTCGTTCTCATCCGCGCACTTGTGAACGTTTGGAGTCCGGACGGATTATACTGGCAGGCTCTGGTTTGAGCCAGATACTGGTATATGTTTTGGGGGTTGCTTTTATATCTCGGTATTCTTGTTTCTCGCAACGAGAATGCAGGTGTGTATGCACAGTTGCTTGAGGCGGAGGATGAGATTTTTCATTAGGGTTTCGGAACGGGTGCGTATGCACAGTTGACAGTTATCTTTTTCCAAACCCTAATGGATTTATGAATTATCTATTAATAATAGTAATTAAATGAGAATTATGTTATGGTTGATTTTTGTTGACTTATTGACCTTGGTTGACTTGTTGACCATTGACCACCATCATGCTTTGAAAGATCCTCCTTGATTCATGCTTACACTTCATTTAAAGAAGCATGATAGTGGTCATTCTAAATTACCATCAACTATTCTTATTTTGAATTATTATTATTTAGATAATTCTTTTCTTTTGGCATTATGGTTGCAAGAAAGAAAAACCTAGCTCATTATCTCATTTAGCTTCTCTCTCCTCTTATCATCTTCTTCTTCCTCAAGCTCAAGGTGAACCCTTCTCATGTGTTGAGAATCCATCACCTTGAAAAGAAAAACAACCCCTAGTTACTCTCTACTCATTCTAGGATCAAGGTTTAGCAAGCCGGAAACCCTAGTTCACTCAAAGATCGAGGAAGAGCCCAAAGGTTGAACCTTCGAGGTGGATCCATCTTCGACGGAAGAAGGCGACAAGAAGAGAACCATCAACCTCTACAAGGTTTGAAGAAGAAGGAGTTCAAGTTTAGGTATAACCCTCATCCGAGTAGCTAAGACTCTTTAGCTTGTATGCTAGTTTAGTTTAGACACGATCCCGACCTAGTTTAGTCCATGTTGCCTCTTGCGATAAAAATTTGTTTTTTATACCGTTTCCGCCTCCCCGTAAGTACCGGGGGTCGCAATATGGACTTACAGCCCATATATTGGACTGGTCACCCGGAATATCGGGATCTTCATATTTGTATAGTCGCCAATATATTGGACTGGTCACCCGGAATATCGGGATCTTCATAATAAGTATTCCATACCTAGGTCCGCGTATTCTAACCCTAACCATATCATGTTTTGTATATGTCATGTTGTCATAAACTGGAATTTTAGAAAGAGTATTGATCTCGTTTAATATGGCCTTCCACAACCACTCGTTTTATTTCTAATGTTCGTAAAGTACTTCGTGTCATCTTAGGGAAAGCTTAGTTAAAAAGAAATAATAGTGTTTGATTATCTTTTATTACTTCTAAGAAAAACCACGATATTTGGGATATTTATTATTTTGGAAAAGCATAATGTTTTACAGAAAATATCCTTTCGATAAAAGGTTGTGGTGTTTATTTGAAAATCTTTTGCAAGAGGTTTTTATTTGAAAATCTAGACTGCTCTTAATATTCTAAAAGGACAAGTTATGAGGTCCTCAAATCGCCTCTTCACCGCCAATCGTGGCCAGGTAAGCACAAGTAAAGAAAGGAAGGATCCGCTCATGAATCACCGTGAGACGAGCCTTTTAAAGTTACCTTTCTCACTTGTCTAGCCTAGGCACCACAAAGTCTGGTTTAGATAAACGATCGATGCCTACAACCTTTCCTTTGTCCTAGATTGGTGTTATTTTAAAATTACCTTTTAATAAGATACTAAAAATTCCTTTTGAAAAGATATCGTTATTTAAATTTAATATTTTCTTTCTTAAAAAGTTGATGGGGTTTTAAAAATATTTGTAAGTAAAATATACGTATACTGTATCTAAAATATTTATTTCACATTTCTTTATTTCTTATAGATATTTTAAACAAATATAATATTTTAATTAAACGAGGGTATCTTGTGGAAGTAACCTATTTCGTGATCATTTTTATAGTATGGGTATGTCAGAGGTGAAATGACAATTCATGGGTTACATTAGATTCCAGGTATTATGGGTGCGCAATATAATTTTGTGTATAGAGGAAATTTAAATACCGTTTTAAATGGGGTTAACATTATCATTATTGAGGGCACAAGGAATAGGTATGCATAAATTTAATGACAACTTTTAAATTGGGTTGATGATTATAAGTTGGAACTAGGTTATTGAGAAATAAGAAGGTGACGGGAAAATGAGAGAGAGGCGGATCCTACCTTTTGTTTGAGTCGGATGCCGAAGAGTTGAAAACGTAGTCTCGTACTAAATCCTCAATAGCTCCGCGTCCCAATTTTTCCTCTACGATTGGATGTAGCCGTAGCGTCGGCGTCGTCGATATGAAGGCACCGGTATTTTTTTCCGAATTTTTGGTGTTCGGTGGTGTGAGAAATTTAGGTTTGAAGGTGTCTATTTATAGCGTTTTCCAATCAACAGAAAAATCCAAAAAAGCACAAAAATCCGCGCTGCCTCATGATTGCGAATCATTCTGGCATGATTGCGCCCGCCGTCTATATTCTCATTCGTTGGATTGAGATCCAACGGCTGAGATCAAGACGCCAAGAGGCCCGCCGCCTCCACGTGTCGCGTGTGTGGAGACCACGCGTTTTCGCATGGTCCCCACCACGTGGGCGCCGTCGGGGAAATCTGGCCGTTGGATTGTGCATCCAACGGTCCAGTTTAAAAAGGGTTTAAATAATTATTTTATTTTATTTATATATATAAAATAATATTCTGTTTATTATTTAAAAATTGGATTTGGCTTTAAAAAAATTGTTGAAAATAGTTAAAAATACGGGAAAATTATGGAAAAATTTCAGAAAATATATTTTATTATTATCTTTAGTATAAAAATAGTTTTGGGCTAAAACTAAATAATATATTCATTCCTATGGTTTTAGTTAGTTATTAAAGTTATATAAAATCTAGCTTATCCTTTAAAACATTTTTAATTGATGATAGAAATATGTAGATTATTTTAAGGCGTTATAAAATTTTATTAAAACATTTTAAGCCTATAAAACAATAAATAGATTTTAGAAAAATTCCTTTAATCATATTCAATGCTTTGAAAAATTATTAACATTACTTTAAAAATTAGTATTATATAAAAAAAACACGTAAATAATTATTTGATAGTAGAAATATATTTTATTAGGTATTAGAAAACATGGTCGTTACAATCTACCCACCTTAAAATAATTCCGTCCTCAAAATTTCAGAAGGTAGGTCAAGGAAAGGAAGAAATCACTAAGAAGGGATTATCGTGGTTAAATATTTTGGGTCTCCCTCTCTCGTCCCGTCTTCTCGCTTCTGCGTATATCTTTCCTGGTAGTTCCTTCCCCACAAACTCTAGCCAGCTAGATTATCTTGTCCCTCAAGGTTTCATCCTTCTGGTATCCCGACCGGTTGCTGCTTGTAGATTACGCCAACCTTTTCGTGATCTCGAAACATTCAAAAGTATGGCTAGGGTTTCCAGCATACCCTCCAACGAAAGTAGCAAAAGTAGGCTATACATAAACCCACCGTCTCCTTCCAAGATGTTAAATGACCGATGAGTCATGAGCTTTCCACGTTTGCTGCATTGTATCACCATATCCACTTTTCTACTATTATCTAAATCTTACAAATTCTCCATCTTCAGGATCGTCCCAATCGATCGGCATTTCTCTCATATGAACTTGACCCTTCTCATCCGCTTCATGTGTTTCAACCCTCCGAGTCCTCACGTTCTCCTTAGAGTATAGTTTCTATGTCTTCAAGATGAACATTTACCATCGTCGGTTATAGATCTGGATAGGAATAGTTCCCTTCACGAGTCTTTAGTTGCCTTGACGCATATGCAACTATACCGCCACGCTGATACCTCACACTACCAAGTCCCTCCTCTGAAAATCGTTGTGGATGTTTAAAACTTCTGGGTCTGCTACGAATGTCAAGAATGATGGTGATAGTTACGATCTACCCTCCTTAGAATAATTTCACATTTGAAATTTTCAAAGGGGTAGCCACTACTAGGCACGGAAATCAGTAACGCTACCAGGAATCCACTTTGCTGCATGTGTCGCTCCCGTGAATTGGTGTATCACTTGATGTATGGAAGGTCTTGAAGGGTTAGGTATAAGGAATTGGAAAATATAAAATTGGTAGTTGCTTCCGGATGGAAAATTTTGGAAGTTGAAAGAAAGATGTGAATTGATGGAAAACACGAGAGCTGTAACATAAAGGCAACTAGTCGAAATTACGGAAACTAGGGAAATTATGGTGAGTCCAACTAAGATTTTGCATCGAAAGATAAATAAGAATGGTATCGGAAGAAGGGTTGTGAAAAGAAAGAGTACCTTTGTTGTCTTTCCACATGGCATCAGCCTTCTCGGCCGTCATGGTGAAGGTCTGACATTTGGGCCCATTCCTTTGCGCTTACTGAAAGACACGCTCCTGTGATGGCAAGGGTGGTCCCTTTAGTGATGTCCCTTGGCCGGTTGGTTGAGTGGCGGAAGGTGGCTGGTTTCCCTGTCGTGGTGTCATATAATTAGCCGGCTTGTTGACGGGGCCTAATTATCTCCCTCTCTGAGGACAGTCCCCAATAGCATGATCCGGAGACCCACAGACTATGAAAAGCTTGTTCAAGATGCGACAGTCTCTCCTGTAGTGTCCGGTCCTACCACAATGGTTGCATGTAACGGCTGGTTTTCCGAAGATAGTTGGTCCTGCTGGTCTCTGGGGTTGTGATCTCCCGTTGAATCTGGAAGATGATCCCTCAAGAATTTGATTGGCCGGTCGCTTAATGCCAGATAAACGGTCATCCTTCCTCATCCGCCTCTGAAGGTCTTCGAAGTTCCGTGCCGCCTCTAAGATTTCATCACAAGTTGATAAGGTAGCAGAAGAAATAGAGGACCGCATCTTCAAGTCCAATCCTTGCCTGAATCTCTTAGCATAAAGTTCTGGAGTTGCCACCAGGTGATGCGCGAACCGACTTAATCTCACGAACTCCGAAGCGTACTCATCCACCGATTTATCCTACATACTTCCTTGTTGGAACTGTATAAACTCCCGTTCTATTCTTAAGTGTGCTATGACGGGAAAATATTGAGTGTCGAACCGTCGTTTGAATGTTTCCCAGTCGACGGGCTCTTTCAGCCTGCTTTCTTCGGCCTCCCACTATATTCGGACATTATCAGTGAGTTGTAGCTTAGCGATGTTCACCCACGCGTCCTTCGAAATTTGGGCGGCACTGAGATTGTTGGCGGTTCCCTTGAGCCATTCCTCAGCTTCTAAGGAAGTTTCCTTCCCCGAAAAAGTCTTAGGGTAGAGTGATCTGAACTGCTTCATTCCTGCCGAACCTTGTGGAACTGGGGTTAGTGCCTTACTTAAATCTCTGCTTGTTGCTGCCTACTTTCTTGTAGCTCCTGATGAAGGGCAGCTGTCTGCTGCTGTTGTTGCTCTAGTAGTTCTTACATCCTTTGTAGCATAGCTGCTTGCTGAGCAGCGGCTTCATTGACTCCATTTCTCTTTCTATTGCGGTTATGGTGTCGTCCGGCCATTGATGATCCGAATCAGAATAGGTTAGGTTACAAACGGCTGAGGTGAGACAAGATAATAACTTGTATGGAAGAACAACAATTTATGCAAGAGAGAGACTAAATAGGGAGAGCAAGAGACACAAGAGATTTTTGCTCAAAACTAAGATTTTATTATCCAACTTCAATATGGAGAGTACAACCGAAAAGTATGCACAAGTCCATACTATTCTTACATCGTTTTATTCGGCCAAAGAAAAGGAAAAAGACTTATTAGTCTCGATTATGGGAGTTCAACAAGAGGTGATAGGTACGGCCATTCCCACGGTGCCTTGTGGGGACAACTGCCTGAGTTTCTTCGGTCTCAAGTTCCTCCTCACTCGAAACTTCGTCCTTCGACTCATCCCTGGCAGGAGCCTCGTTCTCCGATTCCACCTCTATAGGGTTTTATTCCTTTGTAAAAGCATCCTCATCTGGATCATATTCCATTGGATTCTCTTCCGCCACAGTAGCTTCTTTTTCTAGCCCCTCCTCTATATGCTCCTCTTCCATAGGATCTTCTTCTTCATCTTCGGAGTCATTGGCCATCATAGACTCCGGAGTTGCCGCATCGACTCCTTCGTCTTCCGAGTCGCTGTCGGAAATAACCGCCTGAGAGTCTACGACTTCGTCGTCTGAATCTCCAGATGTAGCTTCAAAAAGTAATATCGAACATGTCATCCTCGTCGGAAAGATTTTCCATGACTTGAAGGGAAGGTCATGGTCAGGGTACAGAATGTCAAGGAAGGGACAAGGGACATAGGAAAACTATGAAATCGGTATAGATTGATGAGATTCACAAATATAATAAGTCAGTTAACGGTTTCATTTTAGTACACAAGAGGACCTGCATGGGCCACCACAAAAACCCGTCACGCCGCGCTTCCCAAAAGAAGGAGAAGGATGACGTGGCAAGGTCCGCAACCTAACTATATTGAAGGTGGTCTATTCAATACAGTTACGTTAAACGTATGAATATTTAACATGCAGGATGTGTACCAAAACAAAAATAATAAAAGCGAAATGTATTTTATTTCCATTAACCAAACTTTACTATATCCCAAAAGAAAGAGTAAAATAAACTGAGTAGTTTAATTACATCAAAGGAGAAACAAAAGCCCTAAACATGTGGGCAACAAAAAAAAATTAAAACTAGCTAATCTTCCATCGTCCAGTCTACATAATCTTCATAAGTTGGCTTCACACCTTGATCTTCGCGGTAATACTCATTTTTATCTGACGGACGTTCCAGAGGTAGAGGAAGAAAAAGAAGGTCCGTCAGCGAGTTATACTCGGGTAGGATTGCCTCATAAGATAGTAAAGGTATAGAAACGAACAGGTGTATATAATGAATATGATGTACATGTGATAAAGGTATGAGGTTATATACAAATTAGATATGTGAATATGAGTAGGTTGTATATGTTTGGTAAAGGTTTAAGTCAAGTCAAACGGATATTCAGTCTAAGCGTTGGATCAGGTTAAACAAGGTGTGTATGGATGGAATTGACAGGTGAACATACTCGTGTCCTTGAGGTATCCCATGACTAGCTGGAAGCAGTATGAGCTGGTGCTCGTGCCTGAATGGCAATCAATGTGGTAGCGTGAACATCCCCGAAAGGTGTCCCATGATTACGATGGAGCTTTGTCTAGCGTGAATATCACTCAAGTGCACAGGTATTACCACCCTTCAGTTCCATAATAAACAACAAGTCTAAGCTGGTAAAATATCCACATCCAAGATACTGAATAACTCGTGTCTCATGAAGAAAGGTAGATAAGGTAACAGGTAGGTATATCACATGATGTGGGTTTGGTGTTGAGTATCAATAGGTATTATAAACGTTTTAGTTTGTTAAACAAGGGTCCGGATACTCGTGATTATTCCGTTGTGGCCACGGAACAACAACTGGGGAAGTGAAATGTACCGTTTCACTTCCCGGGATCATGATTGAGTAGTAGGGGAATCCGAGTTCCGAATTATCCTTGCCTAATCAAACTACCCATCCCCGTGATTCAGTATAAAGGTTTTGACGAATTAGAGTTAGTGTGTATACTTCTAGGCATGGAATTTCCACATTGTATAGTCACCCATATATTGGACTGGTCACCCGGAATATCGGGATCTTCATATTTGTATAGTCGCCCATATATTAGACTGGTCACCCGGAATATTGGGATCTTCATATTTTTATAGTCGCCCATATATTGGACTGGTCACCCGGAATATCGGGATCTTCATATTTGTATAGTCGCCCATATATTGGACTGGTTACCCGGAATATCGGGATCTTCATAATAAGTATTCCATACCTAGGTCCGCGCATTCTAACCCTAACCGTATCATGTTTTGTATATGTCATGTTGTCATAAATTGGAATTTTAGAAAGAGTATTGATCTCGTTTAATATGGCCTTCCACAACCACTCGTTTTATTTCTAAAGTTCGTAAAGTACTTCGTGTCATCTTAGGGAAAGCTTAGTTAAAAAGAAATAATAGTGTTTGATTATCTTTTATTACTTCTAAGAAAAACCTTGATATTTGGGATATTTATTATTTAGGAAAAGCATAATGTTTTACAGAAAATATCCTTTCGATAAAAGGTTGTGGTGTTTATTTGAAAATCTTTTGCAAGAGATTTTTTATTTGAAAATCTAGACTGCTCTTAATATTCCAAAAGGACAAGTTATGAGGTCCTCAAATCGCCTCTTCACCGCCAATTGTGGCCAGGTAAGCACAAGTAAGGAAAGGAGGGATCCGCTCACGAATCACCGTGAGACGAGCCTTTTAAAGTTACCTTTCTCACTTGTCTAGCCTAGGCACCACAAAGTCTGGTTTAGATAAACGATCGATGCCTATAACCTTTCTTTTGTCCTAGATTGGTGTTATTTTAAAATTACCTTTTAATAAGATACTAAAAATTTCTTTTGAAAAGATATCGTTATTTAAATTTAATATTTTCTTTCTTAAAAAGTTGAGGGGGTTTTAAAAATATTTGTAAGTAAAATATACGTATACTGTATCTAAAATATTTATTTCACATATCTTTATTTCTTATAGATATTTTAAACAAATATAATATTTTAATTAAACGAGGGTATCTTGTGGAAGTAACCTATTTCGAGATCATTTTTATAGTATAGGTATGTCAGAGGTGAAATGACAATTCATGGGTTACATCAGATTCCAGGTATTATGGGTGTGCAATATAATTTTGTGTACAGAGGAAATTTAAACACCGTTTTAAATGGGGTTAACATTATCATTATTGAGGGCACAAGGAATAGGTATGCATAAATATAATGACAACTTTTTAAATAGGGTTGATGATTATAAGTTGGAACTAGGTTATTGAGAAATATGAAGGTGACCGGAAAAGGAGAGAGAGGCGGATCCTACCTTTTGTTTGAGTCGGGTGCCGAAGAGTTGAAAACGTAGTCTCGTACTAAATCCTCAATAGCTCCGCGTCCCGATTTTTCCTCTGGGATTGGATGGAGCCGTAGCGTTGGCGTCGTCGATACGAAGGCACCGGTATTTTTTTTCCGAATTTTTGGAGTTCGGTGGTGTGAAAAATTTAAGTTTGAAGGTGTCTATTTATAGCGTTTTCCAATCAACAGAAAAATCCAAAAAATCACAAAAATCTGCGCTGCCTCATGATTGCGAATCATTCTGGCATGATTGCGCCCGCCGCCTTTATTCTCAGTCGTTGGATTGAGATCCAACGGCTGAGATCAAGCCGCCAAGAGGCCCACCGCCTCCACGTGTCGCGTGTGTGGAGACCACGCGTTTTCGCGTGGTCCCCACCACATGGGCGTCGTAGGGGAAATCTGGCTGTTGGATTGTGCATCCAACGGTCCAGGTTAAAAAGGGTTTAAATAATTATTTTATTTTATTTTTATATATAAAATAATATTCTGTTTATTATTTAAAAATTGGATTTGGCTTTAGAAATTTTTTTTAAAATAGTTAAAAACAAGGGAAAATTATGGAAAAATCTCAGAAAATATATTTTATTATTATATTTAGTATAAAAATACTTTTGGGCTAAAACTAAATAATATATTCATTCCTATGGTTTTAGTTAGTTATTAAAGTTATATAAAATCTAGTTTATCCTTTAAAACATTTTTAATTGATGATAGAACTATGTAGATTATTTTAAGGCGTTATAAAATTTTATTAAAAAATTTTAAGCCTATAAAACAATAAATAGATTTTAGAAAAATTTCTTTAATCATATTCAATGCTTTGAAAAATTATTAACACTACTTTAAAAATTAGTATTATATAAAAGAAACACGTAAATAATTATTTAATAGTAGAAATATATTTTATTAGGTATTAGAAAATATGGTCGTTACAGTGATGCTTATGAAGCATAATAAAATGGGACTTCATTAATGAGATTAATGAAAATAAAAGAAACCTAAAGATGTTGTAGAAACTTGTTTAAAAACTGGTAGCTCTAGTTCTTGCTTTGCATAGCGGTATTCCTTGTAGAATATCCAGCACCTTATTCGATAAGGAAAGAGCAGAGATCCCTTCATCGGGAGTGACCTCTTTAGCGAAACTAGCAGATGCTACAAACTCGGTTTGTCTTTTGATTGTTTTTATAGTTTTTGCTTTGCATAGTGATTTTTGTGAAATATCTTTTACCTTATTCGATGAGGAAAGTGCCAAGATCCCTTCACCGGGAGTGACCTCTTTAGCAAAACTAGAAAAGCCCTCAAAAACATTCCAATTAAAATCACTCGATTCTACAATGATATCAAGTTCATTACGCAAAGGGTCTTCTTAAAGACCTGCCGTAGCCCTCCGTCATTTCAGATAAGTACTACTTAGTATTCGTGTTACATTTGTTGACCTTAGCCAAGGCGTAGTGTGCGATAGCTAATTAGTGCTTATCTGTATAAGCATATGATGCGATTGAGTTAGGGTAGTCGTGCGACTTTGTTGACCTTAGCCAAGGGTCGTGCGGGTGGGTTTAATTCAATCGGGAAATGACGGGTTGAACTTGGCTAGCACTTATGATTTGTTGACCTTAGCCAAGGTCATAAGATGCTAGGGGAAAAATATTATCGGGAATTTCAAGTGTTGAAATTTGCAATGAGATTGCAAACCTTCTATGAGATAGTTGGATCCCGATACCCACTGCGAGTAAGAGTTACTCCTGGGAGAGTTTTACACATTACAATTAGCCGATCAAGTATGTGTCTAGAAAGGTGTCAACGGGGTTATGCCTCTGGGAAAACGAGGTTTACTTTAATTAGGTCCGTGTGAAAGCACGGGAACCTCCCTCAAAGTACCGGCACTGACCTGGCTGAAAGATTGGTGAACTTGTAGAGTGTAATTAATCCTGGCTAGTCTTTCCTTTTAGGGTTTGAAGGAAGATTTGACTAAAACAGTGGGAGACATCATGATTAGATATATTAATAACCAATCTAATCTTGCAAGAGCATACGCTGAGTGTTTTCTTCTCTCTCTCTCTCCTGGTTACTACTATGTCACGCCTTAATCAAGATAATAATACGGATGTATTGACCGAACCCGCTTGTTATACTGTGCTAGGGAACGTTTGTCCCGCTCCAACTTATAATTATTATAAGACAGGGTAGGAAATTGAGGATTACCAGAATTCCCGTGCCACCCAAACGAAGAAAGTGTATGCTGATACATCTTCTTCATGTGTATTCATTACCGAGAACTGTTTCTCAGTATCTTTTACGTCCTGGGTATGAGATACCGGATCAGGATCCCGCAAATGTAATTTGTTACATGGGCTACAGATAGGTAGAGAACTGAGAACGGGTGATAAGTTTCAAGAGTTGGAAACAGTGCAAGTGTTGCAGCCAAGTCTGTTGGCAGTTATCACCCTGTATTACCAGAATACATTGATTCTGAATGAATGTTATTAGATACCGAACCTGATATACAACATCATATCAGTTTCTTTATTAGTAAAGAAGGATATAATTTTGTATTGTTGGATAATGTTTTGAACATTTCGTATATCAAGAGTTGATCGGTTCAGGCACGTTATCTAAAAGCATAGACGTTCTAAATCAAACCACAGTTCTTAACGTACAGAACACACACAAGAAGAAGAGTTCAGAAATGAACAAATTCTTCTTGAGGTATTGTAGACTAGGTCATTTCAATGCGATTCGACTAGCTGAAGTTACATTTAGATGCATATTTAAATTAGTTTGAATTTACATCTTATGAAACTTGCCGGTCATGTCACAAAGATAAGATGACCACAACTCTGTTTATCGGAAACAGAGAAAGAGTTGGTGAACTCTTGGGATTGATACATGATGATGTATGTAAGGTCCCCTGTCTACACATGTCAGGACCGGTTCTTTATACTTCATTACATTCATAGATTATCTCTCAAGATTCGGACATATGTTCCTGTTGAAACACAAGTCTGAACCTTTTGAGAAATTCAATGAATATGAGTTAGAAGTAGAGAACCAAAACGGGTATAAGTATTATGTCCTTTGATGTGATCAGGTAGGAGAATACTTGAGCACGGGATTCCTGGACTATTCTAAAGGAGAATGAGATTCTCTCTCAGCATTACTCCTTCGTATACACCACAGCACGTCGGTGTATCGGGACGGAGCAATCACACCCTATTAGATATGGTGTGCTCTATGATGAGTACTACTGAGTTTCCTATTTCCTTTTGGGAGTTATGCACTTGAGAAGCTGCATACCTATTGAATAGGGTTCCAATCAAATCAGATGCCTACCACTCCATATGTGATATGGTATGGGAAGATCCCATCTCTTAAGGATGTTAAGATTTGGGGTTGTCCAGCATATGTCTAAAAGCAAAATCCGGACAAGCTCGAGACAAGGTCAGTTCTGTGGAAGTTTGTTGGATATCCCAAGCATTCGCAAGGGAATATCTTCTACCAAACTGAGGAACAAAAGATGTTTTGTTTTCTCAGCATGCCACCTTTTGGAAAGGGAATTTCTTGTGAAGAAATTGGTGGTCATGAGGTAGAACTGGAGAGAGTTCCAGCTATACAAACTGCAGCTGATGATTTGGTAGAACCGAAGGATTCAATAGTAACCAACGAACCTCAGCCTCTCCGCTGATCTAGTAGGGTTCCTCACCCACCTGAGAGATACTTCGGTTTTCTCTATGACAGTGGGAGCGAGGATTGCATCATGAGATGATGACCTAACTTGTTTCGAGCAGGTCATCAGGAGTGGGGACTCTGTGAGAATGGCTGGATGCTTAGCGATCTGAGATGGAATCCTTATACACCAACAAAGTATGGGCATTGGTGTTCCCCTCCGAATGATGCGGCGGAGACGCGGTGGACGTCTCGCCTGAAATTCGGGGAAGATGCTATATGGTTTTATCCGTCCACCTCTCCGAATATGCCAAGTTGATTTATGGCTACATGTATCGGAGGTTTAGACGGATGCGGCCGATGTAGAAGACTTCGTCAGATTCCCCCTCGCTTGAGGGGTTTTTGATTGTGGGGTCGTTCTTCCCTGGAGGCGCAAGCCCCTGCAGTTAATTACGCTACCGCATCGCGGTAGCCACTTTCTCCTTCTCCAGATGTTCACTTCGTGTCGTGTGTGTTTGTTTTGTTTGTGGTTGCTCGTGGATTGTATACGGAGACTACGTGATGTCGTCGCCCGTAGGACGTGGATTAGTCTAAATATGTGTTTACTTAGATTTGGGTTTGGTGTTTTAGTTTAAGGATATGTTAGCCATATTGAGGCTAAGATCAACTTAAACTTTTGTTAAGGATACGTTAGCCTAATCTCCAGACTAAGATCAACTTAACGGGATCTTTTGGATCCGACAAGAGAGCAATTGGCTCTATTGTTTAGTTTAATGACGTTGCGGTCGAGTTCCAGTTTAGGGACATGGTGGTCCATGTTCCAGTTTAGGGACGTAGGGGTCCATCTCCAGTTTAGGGACATGGTGGTCCATCATTCCCATTTTGGGACGAGCATTAGTTTCAGGACATTTCGGTCCAACATTCCCATTTCGGGACGAATATTAGTTTAAGAACGTTTCGGTCCAAAATTCCCATCTAGGGACGAATATTAGTTTAAGGACGTTTCGGTCCACGAGTTTAAGGACCCCGCAGTCCGTATCGATGTGTGGTTGTCGGGACCCGTCACCTCTCCGACGTCGTTGAAGGATTACAACGATAGGTGTCAGAGGAGTTCAGAGATGTACCCTTGAACCGGATGTAAATTGATTTAGGAGAGCAGTCTTGCTCAGTCAATTTAATTTGAGAACTTACGGCCATGATTGGGCTAAGTCCAGTTGAGAATATTCAACTTTTTTTATCTTTGGCCTATTAGGCCTATGCTAGGGCTTTGCCCCTGTTTAATAACGAATGCATTTTATTTTGGCCTGCTAGGCCTTTCTGATTTGGGCTCTGTCCATAAATGATGCAGAGCATCTGTTTAGGCCATGTCCTCCTTTAAAATAATGCATTGCATTTAATTTGGCCTGTTAGGCCTTTTTAATTGGGCTCGGCCCTTTTTTTTAATAATGCAGTGCATTAATTATCTGACAGTGGTCATGTGGCCTGTCAGGAGCTTTGCGCTAATTAATGAGCGCAAGCGCATGTGGAGGTGACACGTGTCACGCTCTGGTGAGCGCAAGCGCAGTTAGCGCAGTGCGCTGCGCCAGCGCGCTGCGCTGCTGACACGTTGCGCGCTCTGGTGAGTTGCACCAATTTCAGAGAGCAATGCTCTATTTTAAAAGCGCATAGCGCAAGTTATTCTGGAGCTGACACGTGGCGCTCTCTGGTGGCTTGCGCCAACCCAGGAGCGCAACAGTGTAGATTTTCAAGTGCAAGGCACTGTTTCAATAACTTGATCCAATTTTGGATTCAAGAAAAGAATCTTTAAGATTCCAGAACCAATGGTTCATAAAAAAGTGCAAGGCACTGTTATCATTTAGTTTTTATTGAAGATCATTGATCTTTTTCTTAGATCAATGATCTATTCAGAAGAAGTTCTTCTTGAATAAAGGTTTTTACCTTTTTTGTTCTTGAGTTCTTCTCACAATCCTTCAAAGTTCTCTCTGGTTTTTTTTGAAGTTCTTGATGTTCTCAATGTTGATTTCATCTTTGAATTGGGGTCTAGGGGTCTTTATATAGTGCCCATAAATTTATTAAGTTTGTTAAAGAGATCATTCTCTAAGTGATTTGGGGAATTTTTCCCACCGTTGGATCTTTGATCCAAGGGCTTCTATTTTACAGAAGACAATCTTCTTGTTTTAACAAGAACGGAACGATCTTACTAGAATTTTAATTCTGTTTGGCGCAAACGTCCCAGCGCTTGACACGTGTCACGCAGCGCAGAGCGCGGCGCAACTGCGCTGCCACGTGTCGCACAGCGCAGAGCGCGGCGCAACTGCGCTGACACATGTCGCACAGCGCAACTGCGCTTGCGCCACTGCGCTGCCACGTGTCGCGCAGCGCAGTACTTGCGCAACTGAAGCGTTGTTTCCTTTAATTTTGTTTTAAATAGAGCCTTGCTCTGATTGGGCGCGCTGCCTTGGGCGCTGCGCTCCCTGCGCTGGCGTGCCTGATTTTGATACGTGGCGCCCTGCGCGCAGCGTAGAGGATCTGAAGCGTGGCTTCATTTATTAAAGTTTAAATTTTCGAAGTAGAGCTTTGCTCTGATTGGGGGGGATCGGAAGCGTTGCTTCATCTCCCGCCTTGGAATTTGAACAGAGCTTTGCTCTGATTGGGGTAAACAAATGCCCCCCACCGTTGTGCTTACGTGGCTCCAAACGCGAGCGCAACGGTGGCAGAATTCCAACCGTTGCGGCAACTTTTGGAAGTTGAAAGGGCATTTGATGCCTATAAATAGGACCTTTGGTCCTCAACAGATGATTATCATCCTCAACATTTTTTACTTTCAGAATCTCAGCTCTTTACTTTTAAGAACTCCAAGAGTTAAACTCTTAAACTTTTTAGGTAAAAACTTTAAATTAAATTAAATTAAATTAAATTAATTTTCATTGACAGAGCCTTGCTCTCAATAGATCCTTGATCTAAAGAAAACCCATCTAGGGTTTCACTTAGCAGAGCTTTGCTCTAATGGGGTCCAAAGAGAACTAAGGAGAATCCTATTAGGGTTTCATTAATAGAGCTCTGCTCTCGAGGAGTTTAACTCTCTATGCTTTTTCCTCATTGTTAATCTTCCAATGATGTTTCCTTCAGGCATTATGGCGGTGCGTCTATACAGTCTGCACGAATTCATCACCTACGAGGATATCCGTGTACAGGGCCGTCAACAAAACCAAGAGTTTACAGACGCCCAATGTGCGGAGGTCATGGGTCGCCTTAATGCAAGCGTTGGTTGGATGCTTCCTCGTCGTTCAGCTCTCTTGAAAGTCATGCTGGGAGCAATATGGCGAGCACTTCCGGGGTTTCACGAGGCCCTACCACTCGATGCGCTGGATGATGCCGAAGACAAGGTGCATTCAGTGTACCTGTCGGGGCTGATCTTGAAGAAACGGCGGGATAGCCTCATCGACATCCTGCATCAAATTTTCCAGCAGACGACGATAATCGCTGCTTATCGAAGGCTGGGGGGCCTCGCCGAAGATCTTGACACACAGGAGCGCGAGAGGCTGCGCACGAGAATAATCAGAAAGGCCAGAAGAACTCTGGATGGCCTTACTTTTGAATTCCTCAATCCGTGCCCTGGATCTGAGGTTATACCATTGTAATAATTTGAATAATGTTTCTCGTTTATTGCTTTCTTGATTGTAAGAATTTTTGGCAATATGAATGGAAATTTTTTATTCTAGCTTGTCTTATTTCTCGTTCTGAGTCTTTTGCCTATGCATGAATGAGTGTGCCTCGAACGCTTGATCAAATGTAAATCGGATGTTCTTTCTGTCACTTTCTTCTTTCTTTTATTGTCAGCATGCTGTCTTAATAAACATGGTTGACAGATAATAGAGTAAGCATCTTAGTTTCTCCAAGAAATAGCGATGGCTTTGCCCGCAGGTTCAGATCTGTTGCCTAAGACTTTTTAACTCTACGAGCCATGAGAGTCTCATTGAGATTTTTCCCCCTACGGATCGAGAGGATCTCGTAGGTGGATTTTCTCTTTAGGAATTGTGAGAATTCCTAAGTGCGTTTTCTCTTATAAGTCGTAAGGATCCTATACGAGAATTTTCCCTCTTACGCGTCGAGAGAACCCGATAGCGGTTGTTTCCCTCCTTGTCGAGATTCGACTTTGGAGAGTGAGACCCGTGAATAGTATGCAAGAGACCGTTTTAGACCGACTTGCAGGGTCCCAGTGCTCAGGAAACAAGTGTTTTAATCCTTGCTGCCTAAAGCTTTATCTTGCAAGTTGAGATGAATCGAGAAGTTCTCGCGGAGACACTGGTTTCTCTGCGGGCCGACGCGAATCAGAAGGCTCTCATCAAGGACGCTAGTTTCCCTGAGTTGAGGAGTTTGCCAAGGACACTGGTTTCCCTGGGGTTGAAACGAGTCGAGGTGTTCCTGCAAAGACGCTAGTTTCTCTGCGGGTCGACGCGAATCAGGATGTTCTCGTCAAGGACACCGGTTTCCCTGAGTCGAAGTATTTTTCCGAGGACGCTAGTTTCCTCGAAATTGAAACGAATCGGAGTATTCCTGCAAAGACGCTAGTTTCTCTGCGGGCCGACGCGAATCAGGAGGCTCTCATCAAGGATGCTAGTTTCCCTGAATTGAGGTATTTGCCAGGGACACTGGTTTCCCTGGGGTTGAAACGAGTCGAGGTGTTCCTGCAAAGACGCTAGTTTCTCAGCGGGTCTACACGAATCAGGATGTTCTCGTCAAGGACACTGGTTTCCCGGGGTCGAAGTATTTTGCCGAGGACGCTAGTTTCCTCGAAGTTGAAACGAATCGGAGTATTCCTGCAAAGACGCTAGTTTCTCTGCGGGCCGACGCGAATCAGGAGGCTCTCATCAAGGACGCTAGTTTCCCTGAATTGAGGTATTTGCCAGCGACACTGGTTTCCCTGGGGTTGAAACGAATCGATGTATTCCTGCAAAGACGCTGGTTTCTCTGCGGGTCGACGCGAATCAGGATGTTCTCGTCAAGGACACTGGTTTCCCTGAGTCGAAGGATTTTGCCGAAGACACTGGTTTCCTTGGGGTTGAAACGAATCAGAGTATTCGTGCGGAGACACTGGTTTCTCTGCGGGCCGACGCGAATCAGGAGGCTCTCATCAAGGAGCTAGTTTCCCTGAATTGAGGTATTTTCCAGGGACACTGGTTTCCCTGGGTTTGAAACGAATCGATGTATTCCTGCAAAGACGCTAGTTTCTCCGCGGGTCGACGCGAATCAAGATGTTCTCGTGAAGGACACTGGTTTTCCTGAGTTGAAGGATTTTGCCGAAGACACTGGTTTCTTCGGAGTTGAAACGAATCGGAGTATTCCTGCAAAGACGCTAGTTTCTCTGCGGGCCGACGTGAATCAGGAGGTTCTCGTCAAGGACACTGGTTTCCCTTAGTCGAAGGATTTTGCCGAAGACACTGGTTTCTTCTGGGTTGAAACGAATCGGAGTATTCTTGCGGAAACACTGGTTTCTCTGCGGGCCGACGCGAATCAAGAGGCTCTCATCAAGGACGCTAGTTTCCCCGAGTCGAGGTATTTGCCAGGGACACTGGTTTCCCTGGGGATTGAACTGATCTGTGGCGGTCTTTCGTGTTTTATATAAGTTACCGTCAAAATCGTGAAGCTAGGAATTTGATCTTCGCTTCGTTTGCTGGCACTGCGTCAGTTGTATCGAGACGAATGTCACAGTTGTCTCTAGGTTGTTGGTGAACCGTCGAAATTTGGCTTTGCTTTCTGGCGGAGCCTGTTGGGAAGGAATGGTTCCGTCTTTGTTTGTGCCCTTGGATTGTATACAGGGATCGATGTGATCTCACCTGTAAGGCAAAAGTTTCATCATTTTTCTTTTATACTATTGCTTTATTTCCGCGATGCTCTATCATTTCAGCTTTTATATCTCGAAGGTCGCGATTGCCCAATCATTTCGGCTATTTCCCGCAGTGCCCAATCATTTCGGATATTTATTTTATTTTTACTCGCTGCTTTTTATTGCGAGTTGCCCAATCATTTCGGCTGTTCTATATGCATACATTTTTACTTGCTGCTTTTTATTGCAAGCTGCCCCATCATTTCGGCTATTTTGTATGCATGTGCGGCTTGCTGGCTTTTCGCCGTAAGCCTGGAATTAAACACCGGTTTCGGCATCAGCACCGCTACAACTGGGATATTGCCAGGAGCGAATCATCATTTGCCTATGTTGATGTCGAACAAAGGTTGCTTAGCAAACAGGGTTAAGGTCTTGTCGGCTAAGGCATTTGACTTCATGAGCCGTAAGGGTCTCACAAAGGTATTTCTCCCTACAAGTCGTGAGGATCTTGTAGGTGTATTTTCTCTTTAGGAATCATGAGGATTCCTAAGTGTATGTTCCTCTGTAAGTCGTAAGGATCCTACAAGAGGGTTTTCTCCTTGTAAGTCGAGAGGACTTATAAGGTTTGTTCGTCATGCGTACATATCCCCAGTCACGGATGGGACTTGGTTAGGGAAATGTTTATTCGCGCCCGTGGATTGTATACAAGGGTCAAAATTGAACCACTTGTAGGGAAATATCGAAGGTTGTGGAGGTTGCTTAAGCACAGGTTTAGGTCTCTGTAACTTAAGACTTTCAAATCTTATGAGCCGTGAGGGTCCCATAAGAGAGTTCTCCTTACGAGTCGTGAGGATCTCGCAAGTGTATTTTCTCCTTAGGAATCGTGGGGATCCCTAAGTTTGTTGCTCCCTTGTGAGTCGTAAGGATCTCACGCGGGTGGTTCCTCCTTACATGGTCGAGAGGACCCTGTAAGTGTCCTTTAACGAGGTTGCGCCCTTTCGGGTTTTCACAAACACTCGCCGGTAGCCCTGCTGTTTTTACTCACGGAGCCCTTTCGGGTTTTCATCCGTGCTCATTTTGCTTATGGACATACCGTTTATTATATATTTTTTATATTTTTTTATTTTTTATTTTTTTTTATTCATCTTGTCAGCCTAAGGATACTGCGATAGTAGTTTAAAGACGTTTCGGTCCGTCATTAGTTTAAGGACGTTTCGGTCCGCCATTAGTTTAAGGACGTTTCGGTTCGTTCAGGAGAAGGCTGGCTACTGCTTATAAAGTTGAGCTTAGGAAGATAGCGAGCGGACATAGTCGTCGTTATCTATCATTGACCTAGGCGGTAATTCGCTAAGCGTAGTATTTCTTTAGGAAGCGACCATTTATTGGCCTGAAAAGCCTTTCACCGTGCATATCCATGAGTAGATAGGCTCCACCCTGGTAGACCTTGTCTATGATGTACGGGCCTTCATAGTTTGGCTCGAATTTTCCCTGCTTGGCGCGGTTGGGGATCATAGGCCGTTTGACCACTAGCACGAGTTCGCCTTGGCGGAATGTCCTCGGCCGGGTCAATCTTTCATATGAGCGCATCATCTTTGCTTTATAGGCCTCCAGATTTTGTTGCGCTATGAGCCGGGTTTCATCAAGGGCATCAAGCTCCTCAAGCCGAAGGTGAGCATTTTCTTCGTCCGTCAGCTCGTAGTGGACTGCCACTCGTAGAGAGGGTAACTCTATCTCAAGGGGGAGTATTGCTTCTGTACCGAATACCAACGCGTACGGCGTTGTGTTCGTGGCTGTCTTGAACGTAGTTCGATACGCCCAGATAGCTTCTTGCAGTCTCTCGTGCCAGTCCTTTTTATTTCGGGACACCGTCTTCTTCATGATCTTTGTCAAGGTCTTGTTGAAGGCCTCGGCTAGACCATTAGCTCGCGGATTATAAACTGAGGAATATCTCCAGTCTATATTATGCTGCTGCGCGAAGCGACTGATCTTGTGGCTTCTGTAAGCTGGCCCGTTATCAGAGATGATCCGTCGCGGAGTTCCAAACCGATATATGACGTGCGTCTTGAAGAAATGGAGGATATTCTCCGTCTTCACTTCTCTTAACGGTACTGCTTCTGCCCATTTGGAGAAGTAGTCAGTCGTCACCAGGATGAAACGATGTCCCCTGGACGATGCTGGTTCGATGGGGCCGACTATGTCAGTTCCCCACATTTCGAATGGCCAGCTTGCCACCGTTGGATGGAGTGGATTTGGATGCTGGTGGATGAAGTCCCCATGGATTTGGCATGAGTGGCATTTCTTCACATATTCGAGGCAGTCCTGAATCATCGTGGGCCAGTAGTAGCCCATCCGTTTGATCTTCATCTTCATCTTTGGGCCTGCTTGGTGAGAACCGCAGAGTCCGTCATGAACTTCCTGAACGACTCTTTTTGCCTCTTCAGGTCCCAGACATCTCAACCACAGAGAATCAAACGACCTCTTGTACAGAGTATCATTGACGAAGGCGAAAGACAGAGCTCGTTTCATAAGCTGATGTCTTGAGGACGCATCTTCAGGCGTTCGACGGTATTTGAAGTAGTATATAAAGACTTCTCTCCAATCCTCATCCTTTTCCCGGTCTTTTATTTGCAAAGCCATTTGGTCAGTCGCTTCCTTCTCTTCGGGCGATTCCGGAGATATTTCCGTTGGGGCAAGCACCCGGCGGCTTTGTACCAAAATTCTGACGTCATCGAGGTTCTCGTCAGCCAGTTCTTTAGCGAGCTTGGCTAATGCGTCCGCTTTGCTGTTTTCTGTGCGCGGTATGTTTTCCAAAGTGTAGGAGGGAATTTGGGTCAACAATTGTTGCACCTTTTTGCCGTACTTCACCAGTTCTGGTTTGCATATCTGGTAGTCGCCGTTTACTTGACTAACGACCAGTTGGGAATCTCCGTATATGAGGAGGTTTTCAATTCTCATGTCGATGGCGATCTCGAGGCCTGCTATCAAAGCTTCGTATTCGTCTTCATTGTTTGTCCTCGGCTCTGTTAAGGAGAAAGCAAAGCGCATTATCCCTCCTTGTGGATTTATGAAGATGAGACATAACCCCGACTTGATTATAGGTGTGTTTTGTTTGCGCTTCTTCATGGAAGACGCTCCATCGAAATAAAGCTCCCATCGGGTATCACCATCGTCGATTGCGTCAAACGCATGTTCGTTTAGCAGATCGCAATTCAAAGGAGAATCGGCAGGTATCGGATGTTCAGCGAGGAAGTCGGCGATGGCCTGGCCTTTCACTGCCTTGAGAGGTTGATACGTTATCGAGAACTCCATCAAGAGTAGGGCCCATTTGGCGAGTCGTCCCGTCAATATGGCCTTCGACATTAAATATTTAAGGGGTTCCACCTTCGAAATGAGACGGACTTCATGCGCCAACGCATAGTGTCTGAGCTTTGTTATCGCAAAGATCAACGCCAGGCAGTGTTTTTCAATAGGGGAATAGTTGCTTTCTGCCCCCAGTAGAACTCGACTCAAATAATAGAGTGCACTTTCTTTCCCTTTATCGTTCTCTTGCGCCCATAATGTGCCTAAGGAACCTTCGAGGGCGGTTGTATAAAGAATGAGGGGATTTCCCTTAACCGGAGCAGCCAATACTGGCGGGTTCTGCAGGTATTGCTTGATCTCGTCTAACGCGCTTTGGCATTTTTGGTCCCAGACGAACGGGGTTCCCTTCTTCATCAGGTGGCTGTAAGGACGACACTTGCCTGAGAGGTTGGCTATAAACCGCCGTATATACGCGAGCTTCCCTTAGAGAGACCGCAGTTGTTTGAGAGTCCTTGGCGGAGGCATTTCCATGATCGCCTTGATCTTTGACGGATCTATTTCGATACCTCGGTGTTGGATGATGAATCCTAGGAATTTTCCTGAGGAAACTCCGAATGCGCACTTGAGAGGGTTCATCTTCAAGTTGTATTGTCGAAGGCATTGAAATACGGTCTTCAGGTGTTCTAAATGCTCCTCGTATGATTTGCTTTTAACCACGAGGTCGTCGATATAGCATTCGACGATTTCATGTATAAGGTCATCGAAGATTTTCTTCATGGCCCTCTGATAGGTGGCACCGGCGTTCTTTAGACCGAAGGGCATCACCTTGTAGCAGAATATACCCAAAGGGGTCCTGAAAGCGGTGTGCTTCTGATCTTCGGGATGCATCCTTATCTGATTATACCCTGATGAGCCGTCCATGAAGGAGAAAACCTCATGAGTGGACGTATTGTCTATCATCAGCTCGGTGACCGGCACTGGGAAATCGTCCTTCGGGCAGGCTTTATTGAGATCCCGGAAGTCCACGCATATGCGCACCGTCCCATTTTTCTTCATCACCGGGACGATGTTGGCGATCCATTCAGGATATTGAACCTCCTGGATAAAGTCAGAGTCGATTAACTTCTTGACCTCGGCATTGGTACTCATCTCAAGCTCGAGCCGCATTCTCCTCGGTTCCTGTTTGACTGGCTTGACGTCCGGGGATATCGCCAAGTTGTGCACGGCAATTTCTGGATCTAATCCTGGCATTTAGGAATAGTTCCATGCGAAGCAATCTCTATGCCGTACAAGCAAGTCTTTTAACGCAGCCGCCCTTTCTTCAGATAGCAGCTCGCTGACAAATGTCGGTCGCGGGACGTTCGACGTCCCCAGGTCAATTTTCTTGAGGTTATCTGCAGTGGTATGTATTCCATCTTCCAGCTCTTTCGGTGCTGGTGGAAATTCTGAGATCACCTCATCGTTGCTGTTTTCGAAGCACCAGGGAAGGTCATCCATGTTCTCCGGCTCTTCTTTTAATATTGTTATCATGTGACAAGTACGAATTCGCTTCCAAGCCCAATGTGGAACTGGTTCTGCTCTCGTGGCTTTGGGTTCGTGCTTCTGTGGCGGCGTTACCCTCCAGTTGTCAGACAGAGCGAACTTGCCGAGCTGATACTGATCTTCGACCCAATTCTTAAAGGTGAAGCAGTCCTCGAGAGGGTGCCCTATCACTCGGTGATAAGAGCAATATTTCGGGTGAGAGACTTCGCTTTCTTGTTCGGGGTGTTTAGACTCCGGCAGTGTAAGCATCTGATGTTTTAGAGCGAGGTCAAGTATTTTCTTTGTCTTGTCCCGAGGAAAAGAGTACGCTCGACCCATTTCCTTATGAGGGATAGATCGGAACCGCTCGATTCCCGCTTGCGTAGCCTCTTAGTCCCGCTTTGTTGCTGTTGAGCGCCTTTTTCGCCTTTCGACTTATTTCTGCCCCTGCGTCGAGCCTTTTTTATAACAGGTTGACGGGGAGCGGCATCTTCATCTTTCACGTCCTGTTGGAGGAGGCGTTGCGTTTTGGCTTTCTCATAGATGGCCATTTCGCGTTTATGGTCGTCTCGAACTTTTTGACCAGCTTCCCTTATAAGCTTGTCCATTTGCTCTTCGAACGACGGACTGGGCACTTTTGTATCAGGAACTTTTACTGGTTTAGGATTAGCGTCCTCCCATTGAGCATCCGCTTCTTCATCGAAGTCATGCACGACGTAGCAGTCACGGAGTAGCTCTCGTTTCTTGGACCGAATGTATCCAAGCCCGATTGTTTCCATTCTCTCATTAGGCAACTTGTGCTGAGTCCCGGGAACGTTCCAGACCCTGTAATAGAATTTGGCTTTTCGAGCGGTCTGTTTAAAGGATATCCCTTGGTGCTTTAGCAGCCTCTTCAAGCCTTCTGTATAATATCTGGGGAGACGGATGGGCTGAAGCCTGTCAAGCGTAGGATCCGCGCCGTGCCAGATTTCTTTCTCCACTTTAATTTCTTCAGAGCGGTAGAATAGAATTGCCTTTTCGCCTGGGAGGGACATAGAACGTCCGCAGCTCCTCCACGCTGTAGATATTGAGCGCATCCAGTTCTTTATGATGTTTAAGTGGAACCATGGCGACTTGTAGACTTTTCTCTTCGTCAGCGGATGTTTGTGTTGAAGGTCGAGCAGAGAATACAGCATGGACCTCATCTTCCGAGTCGCTACCAAAGATCAACATAGGAGAAGATGATCTCGGCTTGTTTTATTGGGGCGGACCCGAATAAACTATCTCCTCGGTATCACTGCCGAAGACAGGGATGGTGGCGTTAGCCTTGTTCTCCGGCTTGTGACACCTCTCCGTGTCTTCGAAATCCGGTAAAAAGTATTTGGCATCTTCATATTTGCGTACCTCGTTCACAGAGAACGGGTTCAGTTCTCCCATCACGGTATACTCGAGACCATCCTTAAAATACTTCATACACTGATGTTGTGTAGAAGGGATGATGTTGTACTCGTGTAACCATGGTCGGCCGAGCAGAGAATTGTAGCACGTCTTGGCCTCTATGACGTGGAACTTAATGTCCGTGACGAGTAGCTCAAAGCATAGTGTCAGTATCACAGACCCAAGAGTTCTTGATGATTGGGAGTCGAACCCGGAGATGGTGATCTTGTCCCGAGCAAGGTGCTGGACGCTCATGCAGATTTCCTTTAACACCCGCACATTGAGGAGATTAACGGAGGATCCATTGTCGACCAGGATTTTGCCTATCTTTATATCGTGGCAGTATCCTGAGACATAGAGGGGGCGATTGTGTTCGCACGTCCCAAGGAGAAGGTCTTCATCGCCAAAAGTGACATCGGCCGTGTGCACTTCCTCCAATTCATCCTTCATCTTTTCTTCGGCCAGGAAAGCTTGGAATTGCTCCGGCTCCTGTAGTGCCTTGATTAACGAATCTCTCGCCTCTTTTGATAGTAAAAAGGCGTCAAGAATGCTGAGCCGCGAGGGTAGCTTCCTCAGATGCGCTAGAATGTTATAATCCACCTTATTTTTCTTCGGCGGGTCCTTAGCAGTTAGCTCTTCCATGACTTGGTCATCTAGGGCAATATCCTCAGAGACCTTTTCTTTCCCTTTATTTTTTTTGTTTGAGGGTCCGAGATTCTTTTCGGGTAGCGTCCGATTACGCAGCCGGATATTTTCGCAGACCTTCGGCTCTTCTTCTTTTTCCGAGGTGGACTCTTTAAAGAGGGGGCTAAAAGCCAGCTCCTCGTTAGAATCGCTCCCGAATGTGAGAATATATGATCCCCCGGCTTTAACCATGCGACAATCGCCGGTAGTTCTGTTAAGCCCCTCGGTCGTATTTTTCCGCTCCCGATGAGTTTTGCGCTTTTCCCGCTTAAAATGTTGTCGGTGAGCAACATATCCTTGCCACCATCTATTGAAAGCTTTGCACTCTTCAGTGGGGTGCGAAATATTCCGATGATACAAGCAGTAGGAGGGGTGCATTTCCACTTCACCAGTAATGCTTCCTTCAGAGGATGGTAACTTGATACCCATTGATATGGCCTTAGCAAACCTTTTCCTCGTCTTGAATTTGCTTTTATCCGCAGTGGATGTATTTTGCTCCAGTGGGAGTGCCTCAACTCTTCCGTCAAGTCGCTGGCGCTTGGCCCTTTCAAATATAGCCGTCTCGCGTTCCCGATCAGCTTTACTTTTCAACAGAGCTTCGTTGAGGAATGCGTCAATTGTTTCATCCGATGGTCCCAGAACTTCCGGTTCAGGATCTGCCCCCAGCTTTTCAGTGCAAGGAGTTTCCTCATCGTCTGTAAACGAATGGGAGATCATATGACAGCTCGCCACGTATTCCTTAGATTCATCCGACGAACTGTCTCCCTCATATTCCTCTTGAAAGACGTGGTTGAGGAACTCTTGGAGTCCGCGCTTTCTGGTTGTATTCCTCCAGCGCGTCAATTTGTTTCTGTAAGTCTGTGCGCTTGTCGCCAGGCTTCACGGGCTTCTTGGACTTCTTTTTCTTCTTCTTTGAAGATTTTGACGGCTGGCTGTGAGTGCTTGGGCCACCACCATCGATCTTTGGAGTTGGGCACGGCTTCAACATCCCTTCAATGATCTGAGGTTCCAACGGGTTCTTCCACTTGATCGCTGGGCATGTTTGAAGATCGTTCAGCATCCTCTTTGTTTTAGCTGATAGTACGACCTCCCATGGAGCTTCTTCAACGAGGGAGCATGTTGCCCCCGGCGTATTCATCCTTTTAGAGATGTGAGGTTGCGGCGGATTCACCTTCCATCTGTCGGACAACGCGAACTTTTCCTGTTGGTACTGGTCTTCAATCCAATTTTTGAAGATGTAGCAATCTTCGATCGGATGACCCAGTACTCGGTGATAAGGACAATAATTGGGATCATGGACGTCGTTCGGCTGCGACGGACGTCTTGGATCCGGAAGGTTTATGAGTCGGTTGCGCAACACCAGCTCGAATAATCTTCTCGTTTTATCTCGGGGAAACGAGTAAGGACATCCTAGCCTCTCCTCAAGGGGTACGTGCGGACGCATATTATTTTGACGGAAAACCGGCTTCGAGTTGCTCGGCTGTTGTTGAGCATTAGCGACAGCAATTGCTTTTCCCTTCCCCTTCTCATTTCGAGAGTCCGGCTTTGGAGGGGGAGGTCTATGGCCCATCTGATCCATCTGAGCTAGCTTGTCGATCAGGGCCTGGAAGGTAGTCGGCTTAAAGAACATCATGAATTGCGAGATGGTCGCTTGCGGATCGAGGGTTCCCACAAACATGCCTACTGCCGGTGCCTTTTATATGCGTTGCTCGCATTTTGACCATAAGTTCCTCCACTGTATAGCATATTGGACCCATGTCTCGCCCGGCTTCACCCTGGCATTAATCAATGCCGTCATCGGGGTGCGTTCGCTGGAGCTTGCGAAACGCTGGGTAAACAGCAGTTCCATCTCCGCAAATGTCTTGATAGAGTCGTTTGGGAGTTCGGAGTACCACTCGAACGCTGTATCTGACAAGCTACCGACGAACTGGAGAAGCAACAATTTATCATTACCGCCGGTGTTGCCGTAAAGCGCTCTGAACTGGGCAACATGCTGGTGGGGATTACCCGTCCCCTTATAGACATGGAATTTGAGTATTGTATAGCCTGGCGGGTACTTTATCTGATCGTACCAGCTCGGATATGGTCGTAATGTTTTTACGACCTGACCGGCTTCCCCAGTCGCATGATGAACCCGTATCTGTTAGGCTATATATTCGTCCAAGTCAGCTTTGGAGATTGTCTCCTCCTTGGCTGTTGACAGAGCCGGTGGAGGATTTGACGTTTCTCCCCTATCGTCTTCAAGGACGATCGGGGGATCTTCAGCTGGAGAATCTTGTTGGATCATCATTCCCACCATGTCCTGGAACAGGAGGGCCATTCGCTTTATGTTGGCTGCTTGTTCAGCAGCCTCTTTATCCTTCTTCTCCAATATCCGACGAAGGAATTCAGCGTCAGTTTCTTGCTCCTGGCGTTCATCCGAGGACGCTTCAGGGCTTTCTTTTGGCCCAGTGAGTGCGGCCATCGCGTTCATCATCTCCTGGAGCTTTTGCTGTTGCTCCTGAGCTTTGGTCACTGACCGTGTTAGCGGTCTATGACCTGTAGATGCACGGCTGTCCTCCTTTCTCGATGCCATGTATACAGTATGGACTATAATGCCCTCGGACTTAGGGCGTTCGGGCTCTCCGCCTTTGACATTTGCTGCAGGCGTGGAAATTTTCTCCGGCCTCCTTCTCTTGTGGGCCGTTGAAGTTGAAGGGGCCGTTGCAGTGGGCACCCAGGCGGTTGTCGTCCTCTGCTGTTTGACGGGACAGTTCTTTTCTTCTTGCACTTTCGCCTTTTTCTGCTGACGAGAGTGACCTTGGTCAATTACGGAGTCTTGAACCCTCCGCCGGACTTTATAAATTTTGGAGGATAGCCGCTGAGGGGGCTGCTCCAGCTTCGTTTCTGGGACCCTCTCCGCAGGTGGAGGAGATCTTTTTAGCATAGCAGTTGGAGAGTTCTTACGTACCCTCCTAAGTGGTTCAAAGCTGTTCCCAGTTGGAACAGCAACATTAACTTCCACCACTGGAGCAGGTGGAGTTAGCCCTGATGGGGAGTTGCCCCCGGCCTTCCTTACTCGGCTCCAGAGGCGACGTCGAGCATGACGAGCCATTGGGGATGGCTCGGCGACAGAGACAGCTTCTTCTTGCCACCTGTCTGAATGAGGTGCTGCTGGTGTCAGCCTCTTAAAGACTGATGTTGTCCTTTGAGTAGCGATATTCAATCTATCAAAGACAGATCCTCGAGCAGGGGCAGGAGCCGGAATAGTCAGCCTTGAAAAGACTGACTCTTTAACAGGAGAAGCCGCCTTGACGACTTCAGGAGTAGGGGTTGCTGCCTTCCTTAGGACAGCCACTTTAGGGTTCATAGGCTTCTTGGCGGGCCTATCAGAGCTCTGATCCAGCCTGGCAAAGACAGGCTGCTGGTTTGATATTGGACGACCCGTTGAAAGGGGCCGTTGTAGCAGTGAGCCAATCGAAAACCGACTTCTTGTTCGCTTCTGGTGCGGGTACTGGCATGGTGAAGCTTGCAGGCGGGATCATGGTCCCGAAAAACAGGCCGGTGGTGGCCTGGGTCACCTATTCTACCAGCATGGCAAGGATGGAGGCCGCTTGAGGCCCATAAGCTACACCTCCAGGTGAGGTGGAGCGTCGGTTGCATTGGCACTTTGAACAGCTTGAGCGGTAGGAGGCCATTGATGCATGTTTTCTGCGCCAGGCAAAAGACCAAATCTTAGTAACTTGCAACCCAAAGGCAACCATTAACAAACCGCGATTCGTTCGCGAAGACGACACACGAAGTGTGCAGTGGAAAGAGGAAAAGGTCCCACCGGGCGTGCCAGAATCTATTCCCCTCCGAATGACGCGGCGGAGACGCGGTGGACGTCTCGCCTGAAATTCGGGGCAGATGGTATATGGTTTTATCCGTCCACCTCTCCGAAGATGCCAAGTTGATTTATGACACCGTGTATCAGAGGTTTAGATGGATGCGGCCGATGTAGCAGACTTCGTCAGATTCCCCCTCGCTTGAGGGGGTTTCGATTGTGGGGACGCTCTTCCCTGCAGTTGCAAGCCCCTGCAGTTAATTACGCTACCGCATCGCGGTAGCCACTTTCTCCTTCTCCAGATGTTCACTTCGTGTCGTGTGTGTTTGTTTTGTTTGTGGTTGCCCGTGGATTGTATACGGAGACTAAGTGATGCCGTCGCCCGTAGGACGTGGCTTAGTCCAAATCCGTGTTTACTTAGATTTAGGTTTGGTGTTTTAGTTTAAGGATACGGTATCCATATTGAGGCTAAGATCAACTTAAACTTTTGTTAAGGATACGTTAGCCTAATCTCCAGACTAAGATCAACTTAACGGGATCGTTTGGATCCGACAAGAGAGCAATTGGCTCTATTATTTAGTTTAATGACGTTGCGGTCGAGTTCCAGTTTAGGGACATGGTGGTCCATATTCCAGTTTAGGGACGTAGGGGTCCATCTCCAGTTTAGGGACATGGTGGTCCATCATTCCCATTTCGGGACGAGCATTAGTTTCAGGACATTTCGGTCCAACATTCCCATTTCGGGACGAATATTAGTTTAAGGACGTTTCGGTCCAACATTCCCATCTAGTGACGAATATTAGTTTAAGGACGTTTCGGTCCACGAGTTTAGGGACCCCGCAGTCCGTATCGATGTGTGGTTGTCGGGACCCGTCACCTCTCTAACGTCGTTGAAGGATTACAACGATAGGTGTCAGAGGAGTTCGTAGATGTACCCTTGAACCGGATGTAAATTTATTTAGGAGAGCAGTCTTGCTCAGTCAATTTAATTTGAGGACTTACGGCCATGATTGGGCTAAGTCCAGTTGAGAATATTCAACGTTTTTTATCTTTGGCCTATTAGGCCTGTGCTAGGGCTTTGCCCCTGTTTAATAATGCACTGCATTTTATTTTGGCCAGCTAGGCCTTTCTAATTTGGGCTCTGTCCCTAAATGATGCAGAGCATCTGTTTGGGCCCTGCCCTCCTTTAAAATAATGCATTGCATTTTAATTGGGCTCGGCCCTTTTTTTTTAATAATGAAGTGCATTAATTATCTGACAGTGGTCATGTGGCCTGTCAGGCGCTTTGGGCTAATTAATTAGCGCAAGAGCATGTGGAGGTGACACGTGTCACGCTCTGGTGAGCGCAAGCGCAGTTAGCGCAGTGCGCTGCGCCAGTGCGTTGCGCCAGTGCGCTGCTGACACGTGGCGCGCTCTGATGAGTTGCACCAATTTCAGAGAGCAATGCTCTATTTTAAAAGCGCATAGCGCAAGTTGTTCTGGAGCTGACACGTGGCACTCTCTGGTGGCTTGCGCCAACCCAGGAGCACAACAGTGTAGATTTTCAAGTGCAAGGCACTGTTTCAATAACTTGATTCAATTTTGGATTCAAGAAAAGAATCTTTAAGATTCCAGAACCAATGGCTCATAAAAAAGTGTAAGGCACTGTTATCATTTAGTTTTTATTGAAGATCATTGATCTTGTTCTTAGATCAATGATCTATTCAGAAGAAGTTCTTCTTGAATAAAGGTTTTTACCTTTTTTGTTCTTCAGTTCTTCTCACAATCCTTCAAAGTTCTCTCTGTTTTTTTTTGAAGTTCTTGATGTTCTCAATGTTGATTTCATCTTTGAATTGGGGTCTAGGGGTCTTTATATAGTGGCCATAAATTTGTTAAGTTTGTTAAAGAGATCATTCTCTGAGTGATTTGGGGAATTTTCCCCACCGTTGGATCTTTGATCCAAGGGCTTCTGTTTTACAGAAGAGAATCTTCTTGTTTTAGCAAGAACGGAAGGATCTTACTAGAATTTTAATTCTGTTTGGCGCAAACGCCCCAGCGCTTGACACGTGTCACGCAACGCAGAGCGCAGCGCAACTGCGCAAGCGCAACTACGCTGCCACGTGTCGCACAGCGCAGCGCAACTGCGCTGACACGTGTCGCGCAGCGCACAGCGCAGCGCAACTGCGCTGACACCTGTCATGCTGCGCACAGCGCAGCGCGACTGCGCTTGCGCCACTGCGCTGACACGTGTCGCGCAGCGCAGCGCTTGCGCAACTGAAGCGTTGTTTCCTTTAATTTTGTTTTAAATAGAGTCTTGCTCTGATTGGGCGCGCTGCCTTGGGCACTGCGCTCCCTGCGCTGGCGTGCCTGATTTTGACACGTGGCGCCGTGCGCGCAGCGCAGAGGATCTGAAGCGTGGCTTCATTTATTAAAGTTTAAATTTTCGAAGTAGAGCTTTGCTCTGATTGGGAAGAATCGGAAGTGTTGCTTCATCTCCCGCCTTGGAATTTGAACAGAGCTTTGCTCTGATTGGGGTAAACAATTGGTTGCTTTATCTGAAGGGTTAAATCCCCATCAGGAGCAAGGATATCTTGAGAAGATTACTTGGTGTACATGGAAAAGTTAAGACGTTCGAAGCTATGCTTAAGTCTATCCAGATCCTACTTGCCACTGCTACATACCATGACTACGATATCTGGCGGTTGGGTGTTATGACTGCTTCTCTAAATGATGATTTGGAAGAGAGCATCTATAAGTACACAGCCAGAGGGCTTCGTAGACAGTGGGAGCAGCGGAAATGTGTGCAAGATGTTTTATGTGATAAATCAGGCATCGCGGAGTTGGAACGTCTATTTTGATGTGGTAGTCAAAGAGTTTGACTTCATCAAAATGGTAGATGAACCTTGTATATACAAAAAGGTAGTAGAGGGTATGGTGATGATCCTCGTATTTTACGTGGATGACATACTCTTGATAGGAAAGGAGTTTCCTATGCTACGCTCAGTCAATCTCCTCTTATCACAAGGATTCTCCATAAGGATCAAAGTGATACCTCCTAAATCCTAGGTATTGGATTTATGAGATAGATGTAATTGGATGTTAGGATTCTCACTAGTTGTAGTGAGATGGTATCAATCGATCCTGGGGAGTATCACTGGAAAGGTTCCAGGGTGATAAGGACGACTGAATGTCAGTCGCAGGCATTGTCTTTACCCTCAGTGGAGGGACGGTATGTTGGAAGAGTTCCAAGCTAGATACCGTGACTTACTAGACGATTAAAGGCCAGATACATCGTTACCAAGGATGCTACCAAAGAGGCAGTCTGGATATATATATAATAGTTCATGAGATGAACTTAGTTCCTACCATTGTGTGACAATGGAGTTGTGGCTTATACCTAGGAACCCCCATCCCATCAGAGATCCAGACATATTCTTAGGCAGTATCGCCTGATCATGGAGATGGTTGATCTCCAGGGACATCAAGGTTAGGAGAGTAGACACAAAAGACAACAGTGCGGATCCACTCACAAAGGCCTGTTTCCCAGTAGAGACTTTTATGGGATGGTTTAGTATGAGATACTTCAACCGCAGCTGATTGTTGGGTATGCGATACCACAACAGATAGCCCTAGTGCAAGTGGGAGATTGTTAGTTATATGTATGCCCTAGAGGCCATTACTGTACATACAATGTATATTGTAGTGGATGCTTGGACATATATAGGGAGGACTTTCTTGCTCGACATGATAGTATGCTATCTGGTTACTCTTTATCTTAACATGTACTCTGATTGTCTCTATGTTACATGTTGATAAAGCCCTTAGGATGAGTATTTGACTACCAGGACTATGATGCAGATCATACTAGTGGGGACAGTGTAGTCTCCAAGTACATCATTCAAATGTTCCTAGTCGTGGGAGTACCGAGACAGGGCATCGATACTGCAGAGTAGACTAGCGTATACGCTTCTTGACCCATATGATGGGCGATGGATGATACCATATCCATTGGTGTTTGACATCAGAGAAGGTATACGGGTGCTCAGTGGAGACTGGGTACACTGGATGGACTCGCCGAGACCTCCCAGATGGTATTATACCTCACGTCAGATGGCAGTTCTCTGGTGACACTGGTACAGGGTAGTCTGTAGACCCGAGATCGTCATAGAGTCTTGTGTGATTCCCACTGTACTTTGATTTCCATCATACCACGTCCAAGAGGGCGTGCAAAATGGTGGCTTTTGGGTACAGTCCCGAATCACATGGAGGCAATGAGCGATAGGAGGGGTTTCGTCTCTCCCGGTATAGGGAGTTGATGTTGCGCTGTGTTCGATTGGCTGTAACTGGAAATCCCTGGCCAGGGTTGCTGAGATTTACTGGTAAGTATTATCAGTAGTTTCTCGAACTGTTATGGACCTCATATCGACACGACTTATCAAGCTACTGGGGTCTGACGTTTACCACCCCTAGGCGAGATATGCGACATATCAGGCGAAGAGACCGGACTGTACGGGAGTGTTACTGATTGGATTCACAGGAGAATGTACAGGCTTGCTTGTTGATCTTATGATCGCTCAATACCTGGGTGGCTGTTACGTTTAGCTGACCGCTTGCAGCTTGTGGGTGTTTGATATGATCATCACCTTCTGCCGGCGTATTGACGATTCTTTAGAGTCCTACACAGAGGTTTCCTGGCTCAGGCAAAATGGAGTAGGAGCACATATGTGATATGTGTGGGACCGAGAACAATACGTGTATGTGATACCGTACTATATTCTCGCGATATTTGCTATCGGCCGGGTATATGTGATATAGCCGAGTCATCGGATCAAGTGTTGATTCGATGAACTGATACAGATGATATTAGTCGGTTATTTGTGAAATAGACGGATTATCGGATCAAGTGTTGATTCGATAATTTAATGTATAATTATATATTTTATATATTATATTACATTAACTAATATAAGCTCACTTAAAGATTCTTTTTCTCACTCGGGTAATACATTGATATATATGTGATATATGTTAATTGTATTATTTTATTTTGTTACAATAAATATTGTATATGTGATATATAATATTGTAACATGTTATGGTTATAAATGCAACATGATTTGTGGAGTTTAAATATGGTTAGGGTTTGGATTAGGGTTAAACTTTCATGAAGCTTTCAAGGGGCTTCATGAAGCTTTGACTTTGACCTTGATATTTTGTGATATTTTGCAAAGATATTTCTTTAACCCAACCCAACCCTTTAACCATAGTTAATTCTCTACATGGGTTAAGTCTTTATTCTTAACCCATGGTTGCATTTCTAACCACACACTTGATTTCATTATTCATCACAAATGATTTTCTTCTTCTTCTTCCTTTGAGAAAAGCTTTCTAGCTTTTTCTAATGTGATGAAAATGAGTGAGAAATTGAAAAAAAATGAGAGCTAAATTCCTACTTCATCATCCTCATCTATTCTAGCCGCTTAGATTAGGGTGTTTGCTTTGTTAATACTTGATTAGCAAAGCAAGAGCTTGGGTTTGAGTTTCTTCAAGGTAGATCATCTTAGTTATTGAAGATCGGAAGCAAGCTTGAATCTTTCTCTTCATGGAGACTCTCTTGAGTCCGGGTACTCGATGATCGCAGCGAAGGGAACTCAACACAGAGCTTTAGAAGTGAAGGAACGGACTACAAAGGTTATAATACATAACTCTTAGAAGTAAAGTTGTTTACTTGCTTTTTTTCGCCTAATCTCTAGTCTAAGATCTTGGTTAGGGTTGTTCGGCACATGAATATTTTGATTTTGGCATGGTTGATGCCTTGTATAACCTTGTGACAGTGCCTAGTAACCCTACAAACACTTACCAGTAAATCTCCATATCAGCCCTGGCCAGGGACTTCCAGTTATAGCCAATTGAACACAGCACAACATCAACTCCCTATACCGGGAGAGACGAAACCCCTCCTATCGCTCATTGCCTCCATGTGATTCGGGACTGTACCCAAAAGCCATCGTTTTGCACGCCCTCTTGGATGTGGTAAGGTGGAAATCAAAGCACAGTAGGAATCACAAGACTCTATGACGATCTCGGGTCTACAGACTAACTTGTACCAGTGTCACCGGAGAACTGCTATCTGACGATAGGTATAATACCATCCAAGAGTTCTCAGCGAGTCCGTTCCGTGTACCCAGTCTCCACTGAGCACTCGTACACCATCTTTGATGTCCAACACCAATGAATATGGGATCATCCATCGCCCATCATATGGGTCAAGATGCGTGTACGCTAGTCTACTCTGGAGTATCGATGCCCTGTCTCGATACACCCTCAACTAGGAACAGTTATAGGATGTACTCGTTGACTACCCTGGCCCCACTAGTATGATCTCATCATAGTCCTAGTAGTCGAGTACATATCCTAAGGGCTTTATCAACACGCGATCACAAAACAGTATTCGTTAACATGTTAAGATAAAGTGAAACCGGATAGCATACTATCATATCGAGCAAGAAAGTCCTCTCTATATATATCCAAGCATCCATTATAATATACATCATATGTATAACAATGTCCTCTAGGGCATACATATAACTAACACTCCTACTGAAACTGCATGAACATTGGAACCATTTCCAACTCGGAGTGTGTGATCACCGGTCTTCAAAACTCTACTATTTCTCAACCCCTGCACAGAATTACAGATATGAGAACCCGAACCGGTATCCAATACCCAGGAAGCAGAGTTTATAGAAAAACAGTTTTTAGTTATGAACACACCTGAAGTTGAAGCATCACCATGCTTCCTTTTCTTGAGATCAAGGTATTCCGTACAGTTCCGCTTCCAGTGCCCCGTCTTCTTGCAATGAAAACATTCTCCTTTTCCTGACTTTTCAACCTTGGATTTGTCTCTCCCTTGTGCCTTCTTGATTCCACCTCTTGGTTTGGTGGATTTCTTCTTATTCCTTCCCTTGGTCGTGGCTTTTGGGATGGAAGAGGAAGATTGTCCAACTAGTAGAGAGGGAGACTTCCTCTTAAGTGTGCTCTCCGCACTTCTCAACATATTGAGAAGTTCGGGTAGTGGCTTCTCCATGTTATGCATGTTGAAGTTCACTATGAATGGAGCAAAGGCAGATGGAAAAGACTGTAGAACAATATCAACATATTATCCGTTCTCCATTGTCCATCCGAGGCCCTCAAGCTCTTAAATAAGAGCTGTCATTTTCAAAATGTGATCGCCTACTGACGTGCCAGGAGCCATCCGCATCTGAAACAACTTTCTAGATGCTTCGTATCGTAGGGTCCGAGATTGCTCCCCATACAAATCTTTTGTATAGAGAAAGATGGATTGAACATCCATCTGCTCGTGCTGCTTTTGATGTGTATTGTCCATCGATGCAAGCACGAGGCATTTGGCAATAGCATAGTCAATATCCCATATTTTACGGATCTCCTTATCCGCAACAGAAGATTCAGGGCTTGGGCTGGGAGGGGCTGAGGCAGTGAGGACATATGATACTTTATCATATGTAAAAGCAATGTTAAAGTTCCTCAACCAGTCTTTATAGTTCGGCCCGGTAAGCTTATTTTTCTCTAATAGTAGCTTAAGTCCAGTCATGGTTATCTGTCATTATGAGAGAGAAAAGAATACACTCAGCGAAAGCTCTTGCAAAGATCGTATTGGTTATTATCTTATCTAATCGTTGTCTCCCACTGCTTTTATCAAATTTTTCTTCAAACCTTAAAAAGAAAATTAGCCAGGATTAATTACATTCTACAACTTCGCTAACCGTTCAGCCAGGCCAGTGCCGGTACTTTGAGAGAGGTTTCCCGTGCTTTCGCATGGACCTAATTAAAATAAACCTCATTTTCCCAGAGGCGTAGCCCCGTTGACACCTTTCTAGACACCTAATGGGTTAGCTAATTGTAAAGTGCAAAACTCTCCTGGGAGCAACTCTTGCTCACAGTGGGATCGGGATTCTACTATCACATAGAAGGTATGCAATCTCATTGCAAATTTCAACTCTTGAAACTCCCGATTTGGTTTTTACCCCTAGCACTCATGACCTTAATTATAGTCAACATATCATAAGTACTAGTCAAGTTCTTCCCGTCATTTCATGATTAACTAGACCCACCCATATGACCCTTAATTATAGTCAACATAATCATATGAATGTCCTAACTAATATCATCATATGTTGTGTAGAAAGACATCACTTAGCTACCGTACACTGCGCCTTAACTATAGTCAAAATACGCAGCACGAATACTAAGTACTCTACTTCCTAAAATGACGGAGGGCTGCGAATGGTTTTTAAGAAAACCTTTAACGCTTTGAACTTGATATCGTTATAGAATCAAATGGTTTAAAAAGGAGTGGCTTAAGCTCCACACTTTGAAAACATGCTTTTTCATAAAAAGCCGAGTAGGTTTCAAATCTGATTCTACAACATCTTTTAGGTTCATTTTTCTTTACATTAATCTCATTAATGTAGTCTCATCATGTAAGCCCTTAAGCCATCACAGAAAAGAAACGAAAATAAAACGTACGCTTATGCCATCCGCATTCGCCACAATGTCCCGTTATGTACCGTTAGGTTACTTAACTAACGGCATAGGGGGCAGGACTATCTTGGATGCAAAACATAAGCAACGTTTATTATATATCATATATATAATAGACCATTCGTCTCAACATATAAAGTGATCACATCACAGAATATCAACAGCAGAGCATATATTTGAAAATAGAGGAAATACTAGGAGATCCGTATTTTGTATTTTGTTAACAATAGAAAATACGAATTCCATGGTCGCGATGAATAGACAAGCCTACACTCCTAGACCCCTACGAGAGCGGCAAGTGACCCTACCAATTCTAGAGTTTAGGAGACCCGGTCTCGACTCCTCGAGATGGCCTCCTACTGAACCCTAGAACCCGGTCACTTGTGCTCCCCTCCTTGGGTCTATCCTAATGCGGAAAAGTAAATAATATACAACAATGGTGACATCATCCTCAACCCGGAAGTGCCCCAATAAAATAATATTACATACAATGAATTTTACATGAATGAAATAAAAACTCTCATCTCACAAAACCCCCGGCCATTCATTCACGACAATCATGTACATCATATCTCAGCAACACATAACATCACATGTCATCAACGTAAGTAAGTATGCGTATCCCAATTGTCGTTGATGTATAGCAACGAAACCGGCGATACACCACATACTACACTTACGGTCGCAGAAAAGAAAGTGAAAAAATAACAACAATTGGAATCATCACTTTCACATATATATAGACGATGTTAAACGTTTCGATCGAATCAACAAACACCCACAAATTACCCCGAGAGCTCAACACTAGAGCAAAGTTAAAATACCCAAAACGTGCCACAGTGTCTATGGACCAACCGTAGAAGGGTCAACCCTTGCCTCACTTATGGCGCCACGGAACTACGGCAAACCCTAAGGTTTGGCCGCAGTTCCATGGTCATAGGATCAAGTTAGGGTTACGTTCTTCTAGAGGGTCCATTGGGATACTTGTACGATCTTTCGAATATGTTCAACTTGGAAAATTCCAACACTTGGAAAATTTCCAGCGAGAGTAATGAGGTGGTGTGTGATATTCGTTCGAACTGTTAAACGTCGTCCAAGTTACCAAAACAATGTTAAAATTACGACTACGAAATACTCCAAATTAGCCCCTAACCAAAATTAACATCACATGAAATTTTGGTCTAAACAAACAATACCTGAAACTCCAAAACCTACAGACCAAAGCACAAAAGAAAAACGAGGCGAAATGGAGGCACTAGGCCGGCCAGGCCAGACAAATTGGAGTTCTCATTGGGTGAAAACCGGTGGAACGACCTCATTTTTCATCTGTGTTCTGTATGCATCACATGCATGCTTCTGCGGTTGCTTAAAAAAAATTCAAGGCCATTTAAAAATCGACAGAGAGCAGAATTCTAGGGTTTCAGAATATCGTATTTTCGGAGTTGTTTCAGTTTCGTAATATTTATATCATCTAAGTTTCTAGCTTGGCTCTGAAACCACTGTAGGGATCCTTTAGCACCATGCCTAGGGTTTGGGTTGCATCACACATGCTATAATGAAAATTTATGGGGTGCTAAACAATACCAACCATGAATCGAACTAGAAATCTAGGGTAATAAGCAACTAATATCACATACTAGAAGAATTTTAACACTAAGAGGTGAGTAATACAACCTTTGTAGACCTCCCTCCTTGACTCCTTGGATCAACTAGGGTTTGAAACGGTTTGCTTGAATCCTTCCAAGTCCACGACGATCCACCATGAAGTCCTTTTGCTCAAGCTCAAGCTCCTAGCTTCACTTGATCTTTGAAGAAGTGGAGCAAACAATCTACACAAGTGGTCTAGACTAATATAGATTGGTGATATGAGTTTGGATCTCACTTAAAAACCTTTCCTTTTTGTTTCCTTCACTCACTTGAAAAGAGTAGAGAGCATGAAGGAGGAAGAAGAAGGAGATGGCTAAGCTTGAGCTCTTTTGTTTGTGATAATCCTCAAATAAAAATGAGAAAAGAAAAATATATAAATGAGAGTCACACTCACAAAGAACCATGGTTAATAAATATCTAGATATTTTGTTAATGAGTTAAAAGCCAAATGAAATTAAACCATGGTTGTAAACAGGTTAAGTCAAGAAGAGTGTAGAAACTATGAACCATGATTTAATCCATTTTATTTTTCTCAATAACAAATAATATATATATATATATGTATGTATACCATGTGAATCTTGCATTTCCATCTCCAATGTATCAACAACCATGACACATGTATGCATGTATGTGTGCATTCATATCAACATGTATATATACATACATACATTCATGCACACATCCAAATAGAAAAGGTTTTAAATAAATGAGCTAAAAATCAATATTAAACCTACACTTGATTTAATAACCCGGTCATATCACATACGACCCGACCAATAGAAAACGCCCGATTTAAAATACGGTATCATATACACGCATTTAATCGAGCTCCCGCGCATATCCCATATGCACCCCACATCATTTCGCCTGAGCTAGGAAACCCCTCTATGGGACTCTAAGACTCGTCAATACGCTAGCAGTAGGCAGTGATCATATCACATACCCACAAACTGTCAGCGGCACTAGCTGTACGTAACGGATCCCAGGTATTGAGCGATTAGAAGAAAAACAAGCGAACCTGTCAAAACTCCAGTCGAGCCAACTGGCAACACTTACCGTACAGTCCGGTCTCTTCGTCAGATATGATGCATATTGAGTGTAACACTTTGAATTCCCGTTTGATGTCTTTCGTGATAATTAGTGATCGTACGTGTTATTATATATATGTGTGTGTTCCTAGGATTATTAGTTATATTTAGTAGTGTTTGCATTTTGGGAATTTTCTTGTGTTAGTGCACACTTGCACACTTAGCCATTTTTGAGACTTAGGGTTTTTGGTAACATGTTAACCATTCTTTTGTGCATGGTTGTTATATTTTTCCCCACCCTTTTATCCAAAAAAAACCCCATTTGATAATTTAAATCCAATTAAACAAATGAGGCATGGGGGTTAGGTAAGGAGCTTGACTTTTGACCCATTTTCCCCTCTCTTCTCTCTCTCTTTCCCCATCTCAGAAATTCTGGAGAAATCCAGCAACAAACCCTCCCTTTTTCTTCATCTTTTCTTCTCCTCTTCATGTCTTTTTAATCTCTAAACAAATCCTACACAAAAACCACACATTTCCTTCACAAAACCTTATGAAAAGATGAGTTTTGAGGTGTTTGGAGGCTAAATCTGCACACTAGAGGGAAAAGCTGAGACTTTTGGTGTTCTACAAGGTTCTTAGAAGGTATTAACTCATATTTGCACTCCTTTTCTTTAGACTTGTAGTATTCTTTAGTAAAAATCTCATTTTTGTGCATTTTTGGTGATATTTAAGGATATTTGTGATTCACATGTTAGATTAGGGTTTTGTTAGTTGTGTTAGCTCTATTATGTGTTATTAGAGCTATCTTAGGCCAGGTCTTGTTTCAGTTGCACAAAAATACCCTAAAGTTCCATTTTTGTGCAAAGTGTGGATTTTAAACTAGAAATAGGGCCCTGTAGGATCTGCTGCTACCCGAGACATTTTAGAGTAAAACTAGATGTTACTGTAGCATATTTGAGGGGTATAGAGTGCACACACCAAACCTGGGAGCCCAATTCCCATTTGGGGCCGCCGAAATATGCATTCTGGCCGCAAATTGCGGCCAGATGGGGGTGCTTTGGGTTGGGCTTTGGGGTGTGGGTGTCTGCTGCTATGTGGGTTGTTTTGGTATATATAGTTTTACAATATCTTTCCTGTATCAAAATCTGGAGGTGATTACCTATTTTCCCGTATTTTCAATCCTTCGCGACACGCATGATACGTGTGTATGGGTTTTGGGTTTCTGCGTATCGCGACGCGTCGGAGTGACTTCAGGCGCGTAATCACACGTTTTAGCGTATCGCGCGCACGCGTGCTTGGTTCACGACACGAGTTACTAGTTCGGCCTTAATGTCGTGTTTGTGTGACTTCAAGCTTATGTATGATGTATGGTGTGATTCTAGGTTCGCAGGCGAGTACGGCGGACGCCGCGCAGAAGGGAAAGCAAGTTGTTGGCTATACCTAGCGAGAGACTACGGTGAGTAGATTTAACATCTACGGGGATATCGCCCGCATGGCGTTCTACGTCAGGGCTGATAGGACCTTATAGTTTCCTTTGTATACATTGACTATTCATGGCTACTATTTAGTGCATACTGCATTCTCTGCTATATGTATATAAACTAGAATTGATGGATCACCGCATCCTTACTGACAGTTCATGTCGCACGAGCACTACCCTGACATGATATTCATACTTGATGCATACATCACATCGGATCATTAGGCTATTGCTCATCTTTTATGTGACTTGACATAATATTCATACTTGATGCGCATATCACATCACATTTACTTGCATATTGGTAGGGATTACATGTGTTTTCCGGATTTGGGAACCGTGGCCTTTTCAAATATGTAATCATTTAAAAACCCGGTTCCCTTGATATGATATTTTGGGGCACCACCCTGTGTTTTCTCGGTGCTAGAGTGGCTTATGCTGAGAGAGGGATGACCCGGACTGACGGATTCCCGATATATTGAGAGAGGGATGACCCGGACTGACGGATGCCCGATATATTGAGAGAGGGCTGACCCGGACTGACGGATGCCCGATATATTGAGAGAGGGATGACCCGGACTGACGGATTCCCGGTATATTGAGAGAGGGATGTCCCGGACTGACGGATTCCCGATATATTGAGAGAGGGATGACCCGGACTGACGGATTCCCGATATATTGAGAGAGGGCTGACCCGGACTGACGGGGCCCGATGGATGAGGATTTGCGTGTCGATGCTGGACACGAGTATTTATGATATTTGGGTGCCGATGTTGGGCACTCGGGATTCTCAGAGATGTACAGGATTTGAGGGCCGATGAGAGTGCCGGCGCCTGAGCTATTTGGGGGATCTGGGTGCATTGATGGACACCGATTATTTATTCCACGTTGACATTCCGTGTAGATATTATATTGCCCATGCTCAGCATTTATTATTGTACCTTACCCTGTAGTTACATTACCTGATAGAGCACTTGCATGATTATTGCACATACTGCGTATCACATATTGATATCATCTGTTGGCATATGATAGAGTAGTGTAGTACGTGCATGCTCGCGATTTCTTTTATATGTTATCTCTATTCACGAGTTGGCAACTCACCCCCGTTGTGCCACAGTGTTTGCAGGTTGCCCTTCGGAGTAGTCGCGGCAGGCTGCGGTTGCATCTTTTGTCACAGATACCCCCATAGTTGGTGTACTAGCTCTTTTGCTGATAGGTGTGTTTTGCGCGGTATCTGTTTATCTTTCAGTTATGTACATTGTTGTATCTAGTATTCTCCATCTACCATGTATGTATTTGACTTAGAGACAGTGTGAGGACGATGATGTATTATATTTGTATTCTGGTGTCGAGCTCGTTGCGAGCCGACTGTACTTGCAGTTCATCTTATCTGTGTTATTCCCACTTGTGGATCTTGATCTTCGCTACGGCGTCGTATATTACTATCTTGGTGATTGTTTACTTAGATTTCTTATCATGTTAGTAAGTGCTTTCATTTTAAAACTTATAACACTCTATACTTTCACTGGTTTGATTTCTGGGTTTTCGGTTCACTTAGTCGTGTTACGCCTGTAGACGTTACGTGGTTAAGTGCCGGTCACGGGCCAAACTTCGGGTCGTGACATTGAGTCTAGAGATGGTATCGTCGACCCCAATAACTCAATAAGTCATGCCGGTATATGGCTCATAACATATCGAGAAACTACTGATAACACTTATCAGTAAATCTCATCATCCCTGGCCAGAGACTTCCTGTTATAGCCAATCGAGCATAGCGCAACATCAACCCCCAATACCGGGAGAGACGAAACCCCTCCTATCGCTTATTGCCTCCATGTGCCTCGGGACTGTACCCAAAATCCACCTATTTGCACGACTCAGTAGAGCCGTGGTAGGGTGGAGATCAAAGTACAGTGGGAGGACACACAAGACTCTATGACGATCTCGGGTCTACAGACTAACCTGTACCAGTGTCACCTGAGAACTGCTATCCGATGATAGATATAATATCACATAGGAGTTCTCGGCGAGTCCGTTCAGTGTACCCAGTCTCACTGCGCACCCGTATACAGTCTTTGGTGTCACCACACCAATGGATATGGGATCATCCATTGCCCATCATATGGGACAAGAACTGTATACGCTAGTCTACTCTGGAATATCGATGCCCCATCTCGATACACCCATGACTAGGAATATTTCAAGGATATGCTTATAAACTACACATGTCCCACTAGTATGATCTGCATCATAGTCCCAGTAGTCAAGAAAATATCCTAAGGGCTTTATCAATATATACTAAATGAGTAAGATGCAAGATCAAATGGACATGTCAAGATAAAGTACAACCAGATAGCATACTATCTTGTCGAGCAAGAATGTCCTCTGAATACACACACACACACATACCGATACATCCACTATCATATAATGGCCTCTAGGGCATATATATATCCAACAACAATGGCCTCTAGAGCATACATATTCCTAACAATCTCCCACTTGCACTAAGGCCGGTTGTTGTAATATCTCATGCCCAACGTCCCAAAAGTCTCTCGAATAGCATCTGGGGATGGCCTCGGTGAGTGGATCCGCTGTGTTATCCTCTGTGTCAACTCTCTTGACCTCGATCTCCCGGAGATCAACTATCTCCCTGATCAGGTGATACTGTCTAAGAATATGTCTGGATCACTGACGGGACCGGGGTTCCTAGGCCAAAAGCACAGCTCTATTGTTATCCCAATACACAGGTACTGGATGCCCAATGGTAGGAACCAAGTTCATCATATGAACTTTTTCATCCAGACAACCTCTTTGGCTGCATCGTTGGTAGCGATGTAATTAGCCTCTATCAACGAGTCTGCTACGGTATATAGCTTGGAACCCTTCCAACATACCGTCCCTCCACTGAGGGTAAAGAAAAAACTCGAGACTGACTTTCAGTCATCTTTATCACTATGGAAGCTCGAATCGGTAAAGGACTCCATCTGGAGTTCACCGTTACCATACACCAAGAACATCTCTTTAGTCCTTCTCAAGCACTTAAGAATGTTCTTCAGTTGTCTAGTGGTTTTCCTAAAAAATCTTTTTGATACTTATTCACTACACCTAGTGAGTAAGCTACATCTGGTCTAGTACATAACATCGTATACATGATTGACCCGTCTTCCAAAGCATAGGGTATCCCTTGTATACGAGCCCTATCCAAATCAGTCTCGAGAGACATCTCTTTGGAGAGAGTGATTCCTGAACAAGCGGGTGCATTACCACGCTTAGAATCATCCATACTAAACCCCTTTAGCATGGTGTCTATGTACCTGGATTGGAACAATCCTAAATCCATTTAGATCTATCTCTATAGATCTAAATCCCCTGGATGTAGGAGACAACAGTTAGATCTTTCATGGAGAACCTATGTGCTAAGAGGTGCTTGACCGATTGTAGCATAGGAACACCCTTTCCTATCAAGAGTATGTCATCCACGTACAATACGAGAAAGTCAACCATACTCTCTACAACCTTCTTATTTATCCATGGTTCGTCTATCTTTTTGATGAAGTCAAACTCTTTGACATCTTCATTAAAACAGATGTTCCATCTCCGCGATGCCTGCTTTAACCCATAAATGGATTTAAGCAGCTTGCACATGTTTTCACTGCTCCCACTATCTACGAAGCCCTCTGGCAGTGTCATATACGCTCTCTTCTAAATCACCATTTAGAAAAGCGGTTTTGACGTGTAGTCTGCCAGATTTCGTAGTCATGGTATGCAGTAATGAAAAGTAGGATCCTGATAGACTTAAGCATAGCTTTGAAAGTCTCAACTTTTCCATATACACAAAATTATCTTTCTCAAAGATCCTCTTGCTCCCAATGGGTTTTACCCCTTCAGGAGCAACATCCAAAGTCAGCACTTTGTTGGTGTATATGAACTCCATCTCAGATCGCATAGCATCCAGCCATTTCACATAGTCTCCACTTGTGATGGCCTGCTCGAAACTAGTTGGGTCATCATCTCCATGATGCAATACTCGCTCCCACCATCTACGAGAAAACCGTAGTATCTCTCAGGTGGATGAGGAACCCTACTAGATCTGCGGAGTGGCTTTGGTTCGTCAGGGACTATTGAATCCTCCGGTTCCACCAAATCGTCAGTTATAGTTTACTTTGCTGGAACTTCTTCCAGTTCTACCTCATCGCCACTAATTTCTTCCACAAGAAATTCCTTTTCTAAAAAGGCGGCATGTTGAGAAACAAAATACCTTTTGTTCCTCAGTATTGTAGAAGATATACCCTCGCAAATGTTTAGGATATCCTACAAACTTGCACAGAACTGACCTTGCCTCGAGCTTGTCCAGATTTTGTTTTTCAACATAGGCCGGACAACCCCATATCTTAACTCGTTTAAGAGATGGTCTCTTCCCATTCCATATCTCATATGGAGTGGTAGACAACAGATTTGATCGGAACTCTATTCAATAGGTATGCATCTTCTCAAGTGCATGTCCCTGAAAGGAAATAGACAACTCGGCAGTACTCATCATAGAGCACACCATATCTTATAGGGTGTGATTCCTCCACCCCAATATACCGTTGTGTTGTGGTGTATACGGAGGAGTAAACTGAGAGAGAATCTCATTCTCTTTTAAATAGTCTCGGAATTCCGTGTTCCAGTATTCTTCTCCCTGATCATATCGATGGATTTGAATACCTTTACTCATCTGGTTCTCTTCTTCGTACTTATATTCCTTGAAATTCTCAAAAGATTCAGTTTTGTGTTTCAATAAGAACACATGTCCGTATCTTGAGAGAACATCGGTGAATGTAATAAAGTATGCGGAACCAATCCTGGCATATGTAGACATAGGACGACATACATCACCATGTATCTGTCCAAGAGTTCAGTAGGTCTTTCTCAGTTTCCAGTAAATGGAGATTTGGTCACCTAGTCTTTGAGACATGACTCGCAAGTTTCATAAGATGTAAATTCAAACGAATTCAAATATGCATCCTTATGGAACTTCAGCTAGTCTTGTTTCATTGATATGACCTAGTCTACAATGCCATAAGAAGACTTCGTTCATTTCTGAACTGTTCATCTTGTGTGTGTTTTGTACGTTAAAACTTTGTTTTGATTCAGAACGTGTATACTGTTATACAACGTACCTTACCCAATCAACACTTGATTTAGGAAAATATTCACAATATTTATTTGTACGAAATAACAGTCGCTAAGAATCAATGTATTACCAGTTGGTAACACCAGGTGATATCTGCCAACTGCTATGGCTGCATCAATTGCACCATCTCTACTACTAGAGACAAATAACCCTTTCCCAGTTCCCCACTTATCTATAGCCCATGTAACAAATTACATGTGTGGGATCCTGATCCGGTATCCAATACCCAGGACGTAGCAATAACTGAGAAACAGTTCTTGGTTACGAACACACCCGAAGACAATGCATCAACATGCTTATTCTTCATTTGGGTGGCGTGGGAATCCGAATATTCCCCTATTCATTGCTTATGACAATCATAAGACAGAGCGGAACCTAGTCCAGTATAATAAGTAGGTTCGGTCAAAACATCCATACTATTATCTTGATTAAGGCATGGCATTGGTCGCTACCAGGAGAGAGAGAAGGATAATCACTTTGCGTGCGCTCTTTGCAAGATTAGATTGGTTATTAACTTATCTAATCAGGATGGCTCCCACTGTTTTTATCAAATCTTCCTTCAAACCCTAAAAATTAAGATTAGCCGGGATTAATTACACCCTACAGGTTCGCCAATCCTTCGGCCAGGCAGGTATCGGTACTCCGAGGGAGGTTCCTCGTGCTTTCGCATGTACCTAATTAAAATAAACCCCGTTTTCCTAGAGGCATAACCCTATTGACACCTTTCTAGACACCTACTTGATTAGCTAATTGTAAAGTGCAAAACACTCCCAGGAGTAACTCTTACTCGCGGTGGATATCGGGATCCAATTATCATATAAAAGGTATGCAATCTCATTGCAAATTTCAACACTTGAAATTCCCGATAATAGTGTTTACCCCTAGCGTCCAATGACCTTGACGCAGGCCAAACAACCCATAGGGCGCTAGTCAAGTTCAACCCGTTCATTTCTTGATTGAATTAAACCCACCCGTACGACCCTTGATGCAGGCCAAACAACACCGTACGACTACCCTAATCCAATCGCATCACATGCTAGCAGATAAGCATTAATCAGCTACCGCACACTACGCCTTGACGCAGGCCAACAAACATAGCACGAATACTAAAATAGTACTTATCTGAAATGACGGAGGGCTACGCAGGTTTTTAAGAAAACCATGAGCGTAATGAACTTGATATCGTTGTAGAATCTAGTGATTTTGAAAAGGAGTGTTTTTTAGGCTTTTGCTAGTTTCTCTAAAGTGGTCACTCCCGGTGAAGGGATCTCGGCTCTTTCTTCATAGAATGAGGTGCTGGATATTCATGAATACCACTATGCAAAGTAAGAACTAGAGAAGCAGTCAAAAGACAAAACCGAATTGGTTGTAGCATTTGCTAGTTTCGCTAAAGAGGTCACTCCCGCTGAAGGGATCTCGGCTCTTTCCTCATCGAATAAGGTACTAGATATTCATCAAGGAATACCACTATGCAAAGCAAAAAACTAGAGCTACCCTTTTTGAAAATTTGATTCTACAACATCTTTTGGTTTCTTTCTTTTCATTAATCTCATTAATGAAGTCCCATCAATTAATATTTCCTAAACATCACAGAAAAATGAAACGAAAATAGAACGTACGCTTATGCCATCCTCATTCGCTACGGGGCCCCGTCATGCACTATTAGGTTACTTAACTACCAGCAGAGCGGGGGCTGGACTAGCACGGATGCAAAACATAAGTAACGTTTATTATATATCATATATATAATAGTATATTCATCTCACGCGGTTATATGATCAACATCACAGAATCAAGCAGCAGAAGAAATATATGAAATATTGGATATACGAAGATGTCCGTATTTTAAATTTAGCCAAAAATATAAAACACGGATTCCACGGTCGTGATAAATAGCCAAACCCACATCCCTAGACCCCTACGAGTGCGGCAAGTAACCCTGCCAATTCTAGAGTTAGGAAACTCGGTCTCAACTCCTTGAGATGCTCTCCCACTAGACTCTAGAACCCGGTTACTGGTGCTCCCCGTCTTGAGTCTATCCTAATGCGGAAAAGTAAATAATATACAACAGTAGTGACATCATCCTCAACCCGGAAGTGCCTAAATAAAAGAATATTACATACAGATTTAGCATGAATGAAAATAAAAACCCTCATCTCACATAAAACCCCCGGCTATTCTTTCACGACGATCTAACAAATCATATCAACAGTAACACATGATATTGTAAGTCCATGTCACGCACCCCACGAACTTGCGGGGAGGCGGAATATATGAAAAACGATTATTAAAGCTTCGTAACACCGACTTGAGCGCATGAATCGTATCTAAACCGTTACTAGCAAACTACGAGAGGTTTAACTACTCGGATTCGAAGTTATACCTCACATTACTTTTCCTTCGGGTCTTCATCGCTGTCCTCCACTCCTCGTAGGCTCCTTGGAACATCGGCACCTCAACGGCCTCCTCGAGTCAAAGACGATCCACCCGAAAGCTCCTACGCCAAGCTTGATCTCTAACTTGAGATAACTAGGTTGCTCAAAGTGCTAATCTAAGCTACCTAGGGGATATAGAGTGAGGTTATGGATGTATTAGTCTAGCTAACCCTTGATCTCAACACATGAGAGGTTAGGGTTAGGGTTTCAAGAATGAGAGAGCTTGAGAAGAGAGAAGGTGATGATAAGAATGATATTGAAAAATCAACTCATTTGAATATATATCACCATAACAATTTATCAAGTAAATAATATACATGATTAATCATCATGGTTGATGCATTCACCTTGTGTGATTCATCTCATGAGTCATTAGCTTAATAAATGAAGCATTAACTCCATGGATGAATCACACAAATGAGTCATTAAGCAATAAATGCTTATGCCAACTTAACCCCCAAGTCACCATGCATCTAGAAGCTTCCCGGAAAATTACGAGAACGCCCCTCCAATCCATGAAAACACGGAAAAACTTTAGACTGTATAAATCCAATAACCTGATACAAGAATCTGGCTTAAACCAAAGCCGGCTAGTAAAAACTGTCCGAACGCCGTACGTGCGTAAACACACGTATGCGTCCGAACCCTTGTCGTAAAACCATACGACCTCTATATCGTTTCTCCTGGAGCAGGGAAACTCTCTGTGTGGGACTCTAAAGACTCGACACTACGCTGGCAGTGGGTTTAACCACAGACCGCAAGCGGCACTAGCTGTACGTAACGGTCCCCAGGTAGATGTCGATAAGAAGGTCGATGAGGAAACCCATCCAAACTCCTACTGAGCCTGATGTGACAATATCCGTACAGTCCGGTATGTTCGTCTAAGACTATCGCATATCGAGCCTAGGGCACGGCAAGCGTCAGTCCCCTAATAGCGGTATAAGTCGTGTCGGACCGTAGCCCATTACACCTTGAGAAACTACTGGAACCTACCAGTAAATCTCGCTTGCCCTGGCCAGGGACTTTGCGTAATGGCTCTCTGACACAGCGCGATATCAACTCCCAATACCGGGAGAGACGAATCCTATCTAACCACCACTGCCTCCAAGTGCTCGGGACTGCACCCAACTGCTACCTGTTTGCACGACTCCTTTGAGCCGTGGTAGGGTAGCAATCTAAGAACAGTGGGACACACTCGAGGCGAAGTAGCAGTGTCAAGTCTGCGGACTATGCTGTACTCATGTCACCTAGGAACTGTTAACTGACGATTGGTATAATACCAACCAACAGTTCCCCTGCGAGTCCTGTCCGGTATACCCGTAACCTAACGAGCACCTGTATACTATCTCCAGTACGACGTACTGATGGCTGTGGGACAGACCATCTCCCCAACTGGGATGAGAAGCGTACATACTTAGTCTACTCCGTAATATCGATGCCCTATCTCGATAATCCAACGACCAGGGACCTGTATAGGATGTTGCTTACAGACTACCCAACCCCCACTAGTGTGACTGCCATCACGACGCTGGTAATCAAGCAAAGATCCTATGGGCTCTACTAATATGTATAAGTGATATGTTACAAGAAACATATGCACATATTAAAGTAGACACAAACCAAGTAGCATACTACCATTTTTAGCAAGACTGTATATACAATTGTGAATATCCCAAGCTTCCATTAAATAATATACAGACAAGTATGATACAATAATGGCCCTTAGGGCATATACACTAACAATCTCCCACTTGCACTAAGGCCATGAGCTGGCATATCGTAGACCTATCATCTCGAATAGCCTCTCGAACTGCGTCTGAGGAATGGCCTTTGTGAATGGATCAGCAATGTTATTCTCTGTCTCTACTCTCTTTATCTCGATCTCCCGGTGATCTGCAATCTCCCTGATCAGATGATACCGCCTTAAGATGTGTCAGGATTTCTGATGGGACCTAGGTTCCTTCGCTAAAGCTATAGCGCCGTTGTTGTCACAATATAGAGGTATTGGATCAACACTGGTAAGAACCACCTGAAGTTCTATGAGGAACTTCTTCATCTAGAAAGCTTCTTTTGCGGCATCGCAAGCAGCTATGTACTCCGCTTCCATTGTTGAGTCAGCAATGGTCTCCTGCTTGGAACTCTTCCAACAGACCGCCCCTCCATTGAGGGTAAAGACATAACCCGACATGGACTTGGAGTCATCCTTGTCACTCTAGAAGCCGGAGTTGGCAAAGGCCTCCATCTGGAGGTCTTTTCCGCTATACACCAAGAACATCTCCTTAGTCCTCCTCAGGTACTTTAGAATGTTCTTTACTGCTATCTAGTGCTTCTCCCCTGGGTTTGCCTGATGCCGGCTTACAACGCTCAATGTGTATGCTACATCTGGTCTGGTACATAACATCGCATACATTATAGAGCCTACCGCAGAAGCGTAGGGTATAATCGACATGTGATCCCTTTCCAAATCATTCTTGGGAGACATCTCTTTGGAGAGGGTGATTCCGTGACAAGCCGGTAGGTTACCGCGCTTAGAATCATCCATACTGAATCTCTTCACTATGGTGTCTATGTACCTGGACTGTGAAAGTCCCAACATCCTTTTTGATCTATCACGATAGATCCGGATCCCCAGAATGTAGGTGGCATCACCCAGTTCTTTCATGGAGAATTTCTGTGATAAGAATCTTTTCACTGACTGTAACATAGGAATATCATTTTCTATTAGGAGAATGTCATCCACGTATAAGACGAGGAATACTACAGCTCTCCCTACAATCTTACTGTATATGCAAGGTTCATCTGGATTTTTTATAAAGTCAAATTCTTTGACAGCATCATCAAAACAGATGTTCCAACTCCGCGATTCCTGCTTTAGTCCATAAATGGACTTAAGCAGCTTGCGTACTTTACTGCTGCTTCCACTCTGAATGAATCCCTCTGGCTGATCCATATAGACGCTCTCTTCCAAATTTCCATTTAGAAAGGCCGTCTTTACGTCCATCTGCCAGATCTCATAATCGTGGAAGGTAGCAATAGCAAGAAGGACCCGAATGGATTTGAGCATAGCCACTGGAGAAAAGGTTTCGTCATAGTCCAAACCAGGTCTTTGACGAAAACCCTTTGCAACAAGTCTAGCCTTATAGGTTTCAACCTGTCTATCTACACCAATCTTCTTTTTGAAGATCCATTTGCATCCTACGGGTTTTACCCCATCTGGAGCAATGTCCAAAGTCCATACTTTGTTAGTGTACATGGACTCCATTTCGGTCCGCATTGCATCCAGCCATTTTACTGAGTCACCGCTCTGAATGGCTTGCTGGAAGCTAGTTGTCACGACCCGCAGGGTACGGAACGTGACTGGCACTTAAGTTCACGAAACGTCTAAAGGCGTCCGTAAAATAAGTAAGCCAAAGCCCAGAAAACAAAACCAATGAAGCAAAAGAGTGAAGAAAACCCAATCAATTGAAAGCGAGTTATCAAATAAGTCATGTAAAACACTTTTTAAAACAATACAAATTTTCCCGAAAATTTCGGCAGAGTCTCCTTTGTAAATACTGACCCCCAAAAATGGGTACAACAAAATATATACATGAATCCACAAAATAGGGCATCCCCAAGCGGGAGCTAGCTCTTCGCCATACGGCGGTCACAAATCCCACGCAATGTAAATGACAACAAGCAAAATAAAGCATAATAAAGCATAAGGAAGCATGAAAAAGTAGCATGTCGGCTCAAGTGAGCTCGACCCCAAATACAGTATAAAATCCACAAACCTCACAGTCTCATCTCTAGGTCAATATACAATAATCTGGTAGAACAGTAGATGGAGTACACTAGATACAAGAATATACAAGGTGGTACAAAAAATAACATAACCCACCTATGAGCAACTCTCGAGCTCAGGCAAAAGAGGCAAAAGACAAGTGCGCTCGCCGCTACTGAACTGACGGAGCGGACCTGCAAAAGACTGTGGCACAACGGGGGTGAGTTGCCAACTCGTGAGTAATAAATAACATCTACAAAGGCTATCGTATGCATGCACACAAGCATCCTAGCATCTAAAATACAGGTATGACTGGATGCACTAGCAGGTGTGTATATCATATCTGTGTGCTAATATGTATGCAACATGAAAATCTGAGTTCTCAATAGGTTTATATATAAAAATATCTTATCTCTTTTCTTTTTTTGTTTTTGAAACTCTTTTAGAATGCCAGCAAATGTCAATGAATCGACGAAAATCGGTGTCCAGCAACTGTTAGTGTTTATGCCCTAGAAGGCCATTACTGTATCATACTAGCTTGTATATTACTTAATGGAAGCTTGGGATATTCACATGTATATAACAGTCTTGCTAAACATGGTAGTATGCTACTTGGTTTTTCTATCTTAATATGTGAGTGTACGTATTGATAGAGCTCTTAGGATCTTGCTTGGCTACCGGCGTTGTGATGGCAGTCACACTAGTGGGGGCTGGGTAGTCTACAAGCACATCCTTATTCAGGTCCCTGGTCGTTGGATTATCGAGACAGAGCATCGATACTCCGGAGTAGACTAGTGTGTACGCTTCTCATCCCAGTTGGGGAGATGGTCTGTCCCACAGCCATCAGTACGTCGTACTGGAGATAGTATACAGGTGCTCGTTAGGTTACGGGTACACCGGACAGGACTCACAGGGAACTGTTGGTTGGTTTGATACCAGTCGTCAGTGAACAGTTCCCAGGTGACATGAGTACAGCGTAGTCCGCAGACTTGACACTGCTACTTCGCCTTGAGTGTGTCCCACTGTTCTTAGATTGCTACCCTACCACGGCTCTATGGAGTCGTGCAAACAGGTAGCAGTTGGGTGCAGTCCCGAGCACTTGGAGGCAGTGGCGGTTAGACAGGATTCGTCCCTCCCGGTATTGGGAGTAGATATCGTGCTGTGTCAGAGAGCCATTACGCAAAGTCCCTGGCCAGGGCAAGCGAGATTTGCTGGTAGGTTCCAGCAGTTTCTCAGGGTGTAATGGGCTTCGCTCCGACACGACTTATACCGCTATTAGGGGACTGACGCTTGCCGCCCCCCTAGGCCCGATATGCGATAGTCATGGACGAACGGACCGGACTGTATGGAGATTGTCACATCAGACTCAGTAGGAGTTCGGATGGGTTTACTCATCGGCCTTCTTATCGACAACTACCTGGGGACCGTTACGTACAGCTAGTGCCGCTTGCGGTCTGTGGTTAAACCCACTGCCAGCGTAGTAGTCGAGTCTCTAGAGTCCCACACAGAGAGTTTCCTACTCCAGGCGAAACGATATAGAGGTTGCATGGTTTTGCGACAAAGGGTTCGGACGCATACGTGCGTTTACGCGCGTACGACTTTCGGACAGTTTTTACCAGTCGGCTTTGGTTTAAGCCAGTTACTGGTATCCGGTTATTGGATTTTTACAGTCTAAAGTTTTTCCGTATTTTTACGGATCGGAGGGGCGTTCTCGTAATTGCTCGAGAAGCTTCTAGAAGATGTGACTAAGGAGGTTTGTTTTGGAAAGAGAGTGAGTCATAGTGGTGATTCATTCATCTCATTAATGCACATTTATTGCTTAATGACTCATGTTAATGAATCATCACAAGATATTTTGAAGCATGCTTATTCATTTCATTTTATTCATTTGTTGAAAATAAGAATGCTTCACATAATATTATGATACACTCTCTCTCTTCTCTCATTATCATATTACACATTCTCTCTCCTCAAGCTCTCATCTTCAAGATACTAACCTTAATCCTCATGTGTTGAGATCAAAGGTTTAGTTAGACTAAACAATCCATAACCTTCACTCTTTATCATTCTATCATCTTTGATTAGCAATCAAAGTTGGTTAGTTACCTCAAGTTAGAGGTTAAGCTTGGAGTTTCGCTCTCGGGTGGATCGTCTACTACCTAGAGAAGGCCAAGGAGAACCAAGGAGGACATAAAGAAGAAGGACCGGTTCATTAGGTATAATCCCTAATCACTTATGTAATGAAACTCATAAGAATACGGTTTTTAGGGTTTAGCTTCGATTCAAGCGGTTAGTCGATGTTTGTTGTTTAAACTTGATAAGTTTTTGTTAATTCCGCCTCCCCATAAGCACTGGGGTGTACTACATCGACTTACAGTGGTATCAGAGCCTCGCTAAACACTAAATAACTTAATCGCAAATTTGTACGAATTTCGAACGAAAAAACGATCCCGGAAAACCCTAGTTCTGTATAGTTTCTGTCGAACTTAAAATCAAGTCCTAAAATTTTTTTGGAGTGTTCAGAGAGCTAGAAAGGGGTCCAGCAGAACACCCAAGAAATTCGAGACCATGAATCGGCAACTCGGCCGCGAAAGCGCGGCGGATCGGTGGGATCTGCCGCGCAACCGCGGCGCTTTGGCCGAGTCATGGACTCGTTTTTCTTGTGTGGGTCCCCTGTGAAATTTGGGGTTTTCTGGAATATTTAATTATTGCTCAGGTTACTGTTTAACAGAGCAGATTTTGGAGCAATTTTGAAGTTGTTTATTCGATCGAAAAATACAGTATTTGCGTATTGGATTATATCTGTGATTGTTTGATGTGTTCGTAAACCTCCCCCAACTGCTAGTATGTCGGTTGGCAGGGGGTTGCACATTTCTGAAATGGTTATATCTGTTTGTGCATATAAACTGTATTGGACTGTTGTGGTGTATAGCCGGGTTAACAATGGTTTATTGATTTATTCATTTGTTGGAAATGTAATTTGTTGTAATATTATTTTCGCGGGGCACTTCCAGGTTGCGGTTGTAGCCACCGTTGTATTATTTCATTTTACTGTTTTTGCTCCTAGGACTGACCCAAGGTGGGGTACACAGACTGCCGGGTGGGTAGTTTGCCGTACCCGTAGGGGTCGAGGGTGGGGTAAACGGCTATTCATCACAACTGTGTAATCTGTCTTTTCTTGCAGGCTCAAAAGAAATACAGATTGCTTGCAAATCCAATATTGTTTATCTGTGTTCTGGAATGAATATCATTGCGTCAGACGAATGTAAAATATCTATATTTACTATAGCTATTTAGACGTCACTTATGTTTTACACCCGCGCTAGCCCAGCCCCCGCTCTGTCGTTAGTTAAGTAACCTAACGGGTGATGACGGGACCCCGTGGCGAATGCGGATGGCATAAGAGGACGTTATATTTTCGTTGTTTTCTGCAATGATAGGTTAATGATGGGACGCATTATCTATAATGCAAAGTAAAACAAACCAAAGTTTAAATCGTTGGAACAATTTAAAAGAAACCACTCGGTTATTTTTAAAACAGATATTTTTAAATGCGGAGCTTTAACCACTCCTTTTAAAAGCTATCAGGTTCCTTCGGTTATATCAAGTTCACTACGTTTACGGTTTCGCCAAAACCAGTCGTAGCCCTCCGTCATTTCATTTGGGTATTCAGTAGTATTCAAGCTATGCATTTTGGCCAAAGTCAAGGCATAGTGTTTGGTAGCTACTGGGTTTTCATTTGTTGCATAAGATAGATGAGTTGGTTTGGGACAGTCGTATTACCATTTGACCAAAGTCAGGGGTATATACGGATGGGTTCAAATTGACAAGATAATGACGGGTAGAACTTGACATGTGACTTATGACATTTTGACCAAAGCCAAGGTCATAAGAGCATGGGGCAAAAACTTATATCGGGAATTTCTAAAGAAACTGAAATTTGCAAAGAGATGCATACCATTTGGAGTTTGATGAATGTTGGTAGCATTCCTTCAACATTATCATACGATGATATTTGGATCCCGATCCTACTGTGAGTATTTGCTACTTATCAGGATATTCGTCGCTTAACGATCAATGCTATAAACCTAGTAGGTGTCCAGAAAAGTGTCAGCGGGGTTACGCCCCCAGAGAAAAGAGGTTCTTTAATTAAGGAACTTCGCGAAAGCGTTGGAAAACCTCCCTCGAAGTATCGACACCAGCCTGGCTGAACGGTTAAGCAAGTATTGTACGGTGAGAATAGTCTTGGCTAATTCTTCTTTTATGGTTTGAAGAAGGATTCGAGAAACAGTGGGAGCCATCCAGTTTAGATAAACTAAAAACCACTCTAAACTTGCAAGAGCATCATGCTAAAGAGTTTTCTTCTCTCTCTCCTAATTGCAGCGACCCTGAAAATGACTGGACTTAAGTTACTTTTAGAGAAAAATATACTGACAGGGCCAAACTATAAAGATTGGCTGCGGAATGTCAAGATGGCTTTGACCTATGACAAACTGGGGTACGTCCTCACCGCTACAGCACCTGCTGCCCTTGGTCCCAAATCCAGCAATGCGGATAAGGAAATCCGTAAAACCTGGGATTTAGATTGCGCGAGAGCCAAGTGCATCGTGCTTGCCTCGATGAATAATGAACATCAGAGGAGGCACGAGGATATGTCTCTAGATGGCATATTTCTCCATACAAAGGAACTTTATGGAGAGCAATCTCGTATAGCAAGATACGAGACCTCGAAGAAACTGTTTCGAGCGAGGTTGGCTGTCGGGTCATCGGTAGGTGAACATGTCCTACAGATGATCGGCTATATTGAAGAGCTCGCGGACCTTGGAACGACTTTGGATAATGAGCTCTATACAGATCTTGTTCTCCAGTCCCTTCCTCCCACCTACGCCCAGTTTATCCTCAACTTCAATCTTCAAGAAGTTGAACTTGCGGAACTCCTGAACATGTTAAGGAGTGCAGAGGGCACCTTGCAGAAGGCAAGGGAAACACCCGCTATGTTTGTTGGCGGTTCATCTTCTTCAGGGTCCAAGGCTAGGGCCAAAGGAAGGAAGAAGAAGGCCGCACCCAGACCTAGAGGAGGTGTTAGTAAGGTGGGAAAGAAGGGAAAGAAAAAGTTTACAGCACCGGTAGTTGGCCTGGATGAGTGCTTCCATTGTCACAGGAAAGGGCACTGGAAGAAGGATTGCAAGGCGTGGAACGCCAAGAACCAGGAACCGAAGCAAGCTGTGGCTTCGACTTCAGGTGTGTTTGTAATTGAGAATTGTCTGTCGATCAACTCTACTTCCTGGGTATTGGATACCGGGTCAGGATCTCATATTTGCAATTCTTTGCAGGCACTGAGAAACCGTAGAGTGCTGAAGGAAGGTGATATGATCCTCAGGGTTGCTAACGGAGCTAGCGTGGGAGCTGCGTCCGTCGGGGATTATCACCTAGGATTGACGAGTGGACACATTTTGGTTTTACATAACTGTTATTTTGTACCCAGCTTAACGTGTAATATCATATCAGTTTCCTTGTTATCAAATAAAGGTTATGATTTCACGTTTGTAAGAGATGTTGTCAACATCCACCTTAATCATGGTTTGATTGGGTCCGGTACTCTAAATAACGGCATATATGTGTTAAACCAACTCCAAATTTTCAATGTCCAGAACACACTAAAAAGAAAGTCTCCAGATTTAAATAAAGCTTTCTTATGGCATTGTAGACTGGGTCACATCAATGAGAGAAGGTTGACTAAGTTGCATAGAGAAGGATATTTGGACACGTTCGAATATCAAACTTATGACACTTGTCAATCTTGTCTCAAAGGAAAGATGACAAAGACTCCATTCACTGGACAAGGAGTAAGAGCGAGCGAGCTCTTAGGACTCATACACAGCGATGTATGCGGTCCATTGTCTACACATGCGAGAGGTGGTTTTTCCTATTTCATTACTTTCACGGATGATTACTCAAGATACGGATTCATTTATCTGATGAAACATAAATCCGAGGCTTTTGAGAAATTCCAAGAGTATAAGAATGAAGTAGAAAACCAAACCGGCAAAAGTATAAAGACACTTAGATCTGATCGAGGTGGAGAATACTTGAGTGCCGAGTTCCTAGGTTACCTAAAAGAGAAAGGAATTCTCTCTCAGCTTACTCCTCCATACACTCCACAGCATAACGGTGTATCGGAGAGACGGAATCGAACCCTATTGGATATGGTACGATCCATGATGAGTAATACTGAGTTACCGCGATCTTTCTGGGGTTATGCGCTTGAATCAGCGGCATATCTTCTGAACAGAGCTCCTACCAAGACTGTGCCTACCACTCCATATCAGATGTGGACTGGGAAGAAACCCCATCTTCAGCATATGAAGATTTGGGGATGTCCAGCTTTTGTTAAAAAGCAGCATGTGGACAAGCTCGAGGCACGATCAGTAAAATGTATGTTTGTGGGATATCCAAAGAACTCCAAGGGATATTATTTCTATTACGCAGAGGAACAAAAGGTTTTTGTTTCTCGTAATGCCCATTTTCTGGAAAATCAGTTTTTAGAAAAGGAAATAAGTGGGAGCGAAATAGAACTGGAAGAAATTCCAGAACCACAAACTGCTACTGAAAGTTTGGTAGAACCAGAGGTTCAAGAAGAACAGAACATTCCCGCACCCCTCCGCAGGAGTAGTAGGCCGTCTCGTCCGCCTGAGAGATACTACGGTTTTCTCATAGATGGGGATAGAGAGGATTGCATCATAGATGATGATGAACCTACTGACTTCAGGCAGGCCATCCAGAGCGGCGACTCGGTACGATGGCTAGATGCAATGCGGACCGAAATGGAGTCCATGTACACCAACAAAGTATGGACTTTGGACTTTGCTCCAGATGGGGTAAAACCCATAGGATGCAAATGGATCTTCAAGAAAAAGATTGGTGTAGATGGACAGGTGGAAACCTATAAGGCTAGACTTGTTGCAAAGGGTTTTCGTCAAAGACCTGGTTTGGACTATGACGAAACTTTTTCTCCAGTGGCTATGCTCAAATCCATTCGGGTCCTTCTTGCTATTGCTGCCTTCCATGATTATGAAATCTGGCAGATGGACGTAAAGACGGCTTTTCTGAATGGAAATTTAGAAGAGAGCGTCTATATGGATCAGCCAGAGGGTTTCAATCAGAGTGGGAGCAGCGGGAAAGTATGCAAGCTGCTTAAATCCATTTATGGACTAAAGCAGGCATCGCGGAGTTGGAACATCTGTTTTGATGAGACAGTCAAAGAATATGACTTTATCAAAAATCCAGATGAACCGTGCATATATAGTAAAGTTGTGGCCAGAAGTGTCGTATTCCTCGTCTTGTACGTGGATGACATTCTATTGATAGGAAATGACATTCCTATGCTACAATCTGTCAAAGGATTCTTGTCACACAGGTTCTCCATGAAAGACCTGGGTGATGCCTCTTACATTCTGGGGATCCGGATCTATCGTGATAGATCCAAGAGGATGTTGGGACTTTCGCAGTCCAGGTATATCGACACTGTACTGAAAAGATTCAGTATGGAAGATTCAAAGCGCGGTAATCTACCGGCTTGTCACGGAATCACCCTCTCCAAAGAGATGTCTCCCAAGACTGATTTGGAAAGGGAACGCATGTCTATTATACCCTACGCTTCTGCGGTAGGCTCTATAATGTATGCGATGTTGTGTACCAGACCAGATGTAGCTTACGCACTGAGCGTGGTAAGCCGGTATCAGTCAGACCCAGGGGAGAAGCACTGGATAGCAGTAAAGAACATTCTCAAGTACCTGAGGAGGACTAAGGAGATGTTCTTGGTTTACGGCGGAAAAGACCTCAGGTTGGAGGCCTTTGCTGATTCCGGCTTCCAGAGTGATAAGGACGATTCCAAGTCCATGTCGGGTTATGTCTTTACCCTCAATGGAGGGGCGGTGTGCTGGAAGAGCTCCAAGCAGGACACCGTTGCTGACTCGACGATGGAAGCGGAGTATATAGCTGCTTGCGATGCCGCAAAAGAAGCAGTCTGGATGAAGAAGTTCCTAACAGAACTTCAGGTGGTTCCTACCATAGTTGATCCAATACCTCTGTATTGCGACAACAACGGAGCTATAGCTTTAGCGAAGGAACCAAGGTCCCATCAGAAGTCCAGACACATCTTGAGGCGGTATCACCTGATCAGGGAGATCATTGATCGTCAGGAGATCGAGGTTCGGAGAGTTGCTTCAGAAGAGAACATTGCTGATCCATTCACGAAGGCCCTTCCTCAGATTCAGTTCGAGAGGCTACTCGAGATCATTGGTCTGCGATATGCCAGTACATGGCCCTAGTGCAAGTGGGAGATTGTTAGTGTTTATGCCCTAGAAGGCCATTACTGTATCATACTAGCTTGTATATTACTTAATGGAAGCTTGGGATATTCACATGTATATAACAGTCTTGCTAAACATGGTAGTATGCTACTTGGTTTTTCTATCTTAATATGTGAGTGTACGTATTGATAGAGCTCTTAGGATCTTGCTTGGCTACCGGCGTTGTGATGGCAGTCACACTAGTGGGGGCTGGGTAGTCTACAAGCACATCCTTATTCAGGTCCCTGGTCGTTGGATTATCGAGACAGAGCATCGATACTCCGGAGTAGACTAGTGTGTACGCTTCTCATCCCAGTTGGGGAGATGGTCTGTCCCACAGCCATCAGTACGTCGTACTGGAGATAGTATACAGGTGCTCGTTAGGTTACGGGTACACCGGACAGGACTCACAGGGAACTGTTGGTTGGTTTGATACCAGTCGTCAGTGAACAGTTCCCAGGTGACATGAGTACAGCGTAGTCCGCAGACTTGACACTGCTACTTCGCCTTGAGTGTGTCCCACTGTTCTTAGATTGCTACCCTACCACGGCTCTATGGAGTCGTGCAAACAGGTAGCAGTTGGGTGCAGTCCCGAGCACTTGGAGGCAGTGGCGGTTAGACAGGATTCGTCCCTCCCGGTATTGGGAGTAGATATCGTGCTGTGTCAGAGAGCCATTACGCAAAGTCCCTGGCCAGGGCAAGCGAGATTTGCTGGTAGGTTCCAGCAGTTTCTCAGGGTGTAATGGGCTTCGCTCCGACACGACTTATACCGCTATTAGGGGACTGACGCTTGCCGCCCCCCTAGGCCCGATATGCGATAGTCATGGACGAACGGACCGGACTGTATGGAGATTGTCACATCAGACTCAGTAGGAGTTCGGATGGGTTTACTCATCGGCCTTCTTATCGACAACTACCTGGGGACCGTTACGTACAGCTAGTGCCGCTTGCGGTCTGTGGTTAAACCCACTGCCAGCGTAGTAGTCGAGTCTCTAGAGTCCCACACAGAGAGTTTCCTACTCCAGGCGAAACGATATAGAGGTTGCATGGTTTTGCGACAAAGGGTTCGGACGCATACGTGCGTTTACGCGCGTACGACTTTCGGACAGTTTTTACCAGTCGGCTTTGGTTTAAGCCAGTTACTGGTATCCGGTTATTGGATTTTTACAGTCTAAAGTTTTTCCGTATTTTTACGGATCGGAGGGGCGTTCTCGTAATTGCTCGAGAAGCTTCTAGAAGATGTGACTAAGGAGGTTTGTTTTGGAAAGAGAGTGAGTCATAGTGGTGATTCATTCATCTCATTAATGCACATTTATTGCTTAATGACTCATGTTAATGAATCATCACAAGATATTTTGAAGCATGCTTATTCATTTCATTTTATTCATTTGTTGAAAATAAGAATGCTTCACATAATATTATGATACACTCTCTCTCTTCTCTCATTATCATATTACACATTCTCTCTCCTCAAGCTCTCATCTTCAAGATACTAACCTTAATCCTCATGTGTTGAGATCAAAGGTTTAGTTAGACTAAACAATCCATAACCTTCACTCTTTATCATTCTATCATCTTTGATTAGCAATCAAAGTTGGTTAGTTACCTCAAGTTAGAGGTTAAGCTTGGAGTTTCGCTCTCGGGTGGATCGTCTACTACCTAGAGAAGGCCAAGGAGAACCAAGGAGGACATAAAGAAGAAGGACCGGTTCATTAGGTATAATCCCTAATCACTTATGTAATGAAACTCATAAGAATACGGTTTTTAGGGTTTAGCTTCGATTCAAGCGGTTAGTCGATGTTTGTTGTTTAAACTTGATAAGTTTTTGTTAATTCCGCCTCCCCATAAGCACTGGGGTGTACTACATCGACTTACAGCAACGACACCCCAAAAGCTGTCTCAAATCTCATAATGTATCTCTGGCCTCAGCCGTCCGGCTGACCCACCTCAAATCTCAATATCTCATCATCTAGCGGCCACGGTCGGTATCCTCTGGATATCCGCCGTCCCAAACAGTCACCGGTAGGTAATCCGTCCCCTGCCAGGCTCAACGTCATCACCACATTCCTCTTGCCCCGGGGTACCTTACCGGGCCCACCATGTACCCGTGCCGGTTCCTCCACTCCTCGACACGGATTTCCAAAGCCACAGCAAACTCATGGTGGACGACACTTACATCACTAGAAAACCGCAATTTACATGTTTTAAAAATATCACAAGTTTGGAAATTTTGCGGCTTTCCCCCGAAATCCAGCAATATCATAAAATCTCAAGAAATCCTCATAAGTGCATATATCAATGCTAATGAATGCGTATGATATCAATAATCAAGTTGCGATGTGTGATTAATGTATTAAGCATGAACAATGAATATGATGAAGTACATGCACATGAATAGCAATCCTAGGGTTTCATTTTAAGGAAATAACACAATTTAAGTATCAATTAGTAAAAGGTTTAATTTAAAGGTTATCTAGTGTGGTGGCATGGCAATTACCAGGGTGTGTGTGTAAACATGAATAGTGCTCGTGCTGCATATAAAAACCTGGTAATGGTGCATGTGTCCTACAATTGAGTTTGCGTATATGGGTATAACCTATCGATCTAATTGCAGCAATTATCATGCCAGTATTATTATTCTAATGTCACAAGTGATTATCCAATTTACTATTTTCCAGTTTACTAAATCTATCGGGCGACTTGCGCCATCCAGACGATCGTCACCCGTAGATGTTAAATCTACTCACCGGGATCCCTGGCTAGCTGTGTCCGATCACCGCCTTTCCCTTTCGCGCCGCGTCAGACGTCTCCGCGACCGAACCTGGAATTTATATCAATACCAAATATAAGGTTACATATCAAGAACGACGCAAAACCCCAACGAAACTACTAAAGTTCGCTAACTGGGTACAACGTGCACAAAGTGCGCGGACACACGCGAAAATCGCAAAAACTGCCAAAAACGCCGATTTTGGGTCACCCGGCAAAACTAAAACCCGACTACCCAAAAACCGCACTCACGCATCCTAAAAGTCGTAGGACAAGCCAACAAAATCATCAAGATACCACAATTACTTCATCACATAACTTAGATAAAAATCTAGTAAGCAGAAATTGCAATTTGATGCAAACATCGACAATATAGCGACAAAGTCAACACCACCCAACACCAACATTCCAAACTAACCAAAAAGTTAGCCAATGCACAAATTCTAAACCATTAACTAAGCTTAAAAACCTAATTTACATAACAAAACCTTCTCTTGATTTTTATAAATAGCAAACATAACTCAAACTATATAAGAAATCCTTACTTTAACACTATAATTTAGCCTAATAAGCAAATTAACCACTTAGCTTAAGGTTAGCAAAACACTAGATAGCAATTTAGGTTTAATCAACACAAATTAGGTTTAATCAACTCACTAATCAAGCTTCAAATATCACTTTCCATACATAACCCTCTCTTGAAAAACCTTAAAACAACAACTTTACAACTAAAATCAACTTCTAAAATTACCTGAATTAGTATAATTAAAGACTACATAACAAGGCAACCATATAGATTAGTTTACTAACAACTAGATTAACTAATAAACAACTTAATTTAACTATCATGGTTCAAAACCTAGTTTCAATTTTCAAACAAAATCTAAGAAATCTAGATTAACTACACTAAATTAACACTAAACCATAACACATAAGCACTTAAACAAGGAATTTAACAAGATAGAATTTATACCTCTTGATCAATAGATCGAGCAAGAAAGTTTCCCCCAAATGATGGCCTCAAACACCAAGATCCAAGCAAGAATGGCTAAGGAAAATGATAGCATATGGATTTTGTATGGATTTTTGAATAAACTATGGATTTTGATGTGGTTTTTTGATGAAATTGGAAGAAAAATGAAAAGAAAAGAGAGGAAGAAGAGGGGGGTTCAGTTTCGGCCAGAGGAGGTAAGGGGGGGGGGTGTGGGCAAGTGGGGAAAAGTCTTGGTTCAAGTTTCCAAAGTCAATGTATCATATTTTAACCATTATATTTAAAATTAAATCCATAAACTATCAAATAACTCAAGAAACAACTCAAGAAAGAGAGAGGTCAGAATTTCTGGACTTGGCCAAGACTTGGGCTGTTATAGGGCTGAGGGAAAAGCTAGAGGGGTTTTACAAAAGAAATTTTATGCAAAAAGGCCCCCTACAACTCAAAAATTGCAAGTTTTAGCCCAAAATTCAATAATTTCGTTTCAATTTATAAAAATTGGTTAAAAATCAAAATAAATTACTAAAAATTCATGTTATCACTAGAATATAATTATCATAATTTTAGAGATTAAAATTAGCCCGTAAAAATTTGTATTTATCGCTTATTTAATGTATTTTCTTACCGGCTTAAAATAATATTAAAAAAATGAAAAATAGGGAAAAAATTTTAAATGACCAAAATTTCATATTAAACTCATTAGCTACTAAAAACAAGTAATTACCTATCCACTTTAAGTATAATTAGCCCTAAACTGCAAAATATCGAGAAAGACGGTTTTCGGAAAAATACCGAATTTTCACCGAATTTCAGGAAAACACCAAAACGACTTTTCAAGACGCTACACTAGTAGGCTCATCATAGTCAATATTGCAATCCTCTCTATCCCCGTCTATGAGAAAACCATAGTATCTCTCGGGCGGATGAGACTGCCTACTACTCCTGCGGAGTGGCGTTGGGATGTCCCTTTCTTTTGAAGCATCAGGTTCTACCATACTTTCAGTAGTAGTTTGTGGTTCTGGAATTTCTTCCAGTTCTATTTCGCTCCCACTTGTTTCCTTTTCTAAAAACTGATATTCTAGAAAATGGGCATTACGAGAAACAAAAACTTTTTGTTCCTCTGCGTAATAGAATAGATACCCCTTGGAGTTCTTTAGATATCCCACAAACTTACAATGTACTGATCGTGCCTCGAGCTTGTCTGCATGCTGCTTTTTAACAAAAGCCGGACATCCCCAAATCATCAGATACTGAGATAGGGTTTCTTTCCACTCCACATCTGATATGGTTGTAGGGTTCCTAGGCACACGAATAAGGTCTCACAAGGCATCAACTATGCCAATTTAAAGTTTTACGGTGCCGAGAAACCCTAATACGGATCGTTGACTAGAGATTAGGCGAAACTAGAAACTAGTTAACAACTTAACTAAAGGGTAAACGGAAATACAACCTTTGTAGATCCGGTCCTCCACCTCCATAGCTCCAGGACGATGTACCCTCGCTGCGATCATCGGATCCCGGGCTCTAGCGTCGGCTTCATCGGAGAAATGGGCGGGCTAGGTCGTCGACTTCGATGCCGAAGATGATCTACATCGAGGCAACACAAGATCAAGCTCCAACTTCACCAAGCCATGAAACTTGTGAAGAAAACACCCTATACTACTTGGCAAGTGGTAGAGGATGAAGAAATAGTAAGTGGGTTCACTTTAGAATTGGATTTCTCACTCATTTCATCAAGTCACCATTGATGGTTGCAAGCTTTTCTTATTGAAGAAGAAGAAGAAGAAGATAGAATATCATAAGTTATTTTTAAAAATAGAAAATAAATGAATACTTATCATATTGCAACCATAGTTAGGTGTAGAGAATAAACCATGGTTAGTTTGAATGGTTAGGGTTAAGCATGAAGACAAAATGGTCACTTAGTCAAAGCTTCATGAAGCTTCAACAAGAAAACAAATCAAGCCACCATTTTTCCTTTTGCCAAAATGAATAATAAATAAATAAATAGATAAGTAAATAAAATCAAAACTCTAACCATTACATAACCATGGTTTAATCTTAACATACACCCTAACTTTCATTTATCATCAAACATGATACAATCAAATGTACAAAAGTATATCACATATACAATGTGCACATCAAGTGAGAAAATCCATTTAAAGTGAACCAATACTAGTTAATGTAAAGTAATATATCAAATATATAATTATGCATTAAATCATTAAATCAACACTTGATTTAACGATCCGGTCATATCTCATATAACCGACTAATATCCAATGTATCGGCTTATCGAATAATTCCTTGAATCGATAACTAGGTTATATCGCATACAACCAATCGATACATTCATCGCGAGAATGTAATACGGTATCACATACACGCATTATTCTCGGTCCCGCACATATCTCATATGCGCTCCTATTTCGTTTCGCTTGAGCCAGGAAACCTCTGTGTAGGACTCTAAAGACTCGTCAATACGCCGGCAGCAGGTGATGATCATATCAAACACCCACAAGCCGCAAGCGGTCTGCTAAACGTAACGGCCACCCGGGTATTGAGCGATCAGAAGATCGACGAGCAAGCCCGCTCACACTCCTGTGAATCCAACCAGTAACACTTACCGTACAGTCCGGTCTCGTCGTCTGATATGTCGCATATCTTGCCTAGGGGTGGTAAACGTCAGACCCCAATAGCTCGATAAGTCGTGTCGATATGAGGTCTATAACAGTTCTAGAAACTACTGGTAACACTTACCAGTAAATCTCAGCAACCCTGGCCAGGGATTTCCGGTTATAGCCAATCGAACGCATCGCAACATCAACTCCCTATACCGGGAGAGACGAATCCCCTCCTATCGCTCATTGCCTCCATGTGATTCAGGACTGTACCCAAAAACCACCGTTTTGCACGCCCTATTGGACATGGTAAGGTGGAAATCAAAGCACAGTAGGAATCACACAAGACTCTATGACGATCTCGGGTCTACAGACTAACCTGTACCAGTGTCACCAGAGAACTGCCATTGTGGTATAATACCATCTGGGAGTTCTCGGCGAGTCCGTCCAGTGTACCCAGTCTCTATTGAGCACCCGTATATCATCTCCGATGTCAAACACCAATGGATATGGGATCATCCATCGCCCATCTGTATGGGTCGAGAAGGTATACGCTAGTCTACTCTGGTATATCGATGCCCCGTCTCGATACACCCACGCTAGGGACCTTGAAGGATGTACTTATAGACTACCATGTCCCCACTAGTATGATCCGCATCATAGTCCAGGTAGTCAAGTACACATCCTAAAGGCTTTTCCAACATGTAACAGAGAGACAATTAGTATACACGTTAAGGTAAAGAGCAACCAGATAGCATACTATCATGTCGAGCAAGAAAGTCCTCCCTATATATGTCTAAGCATCCACTACAATATACATCCTATGTATAGTAATGGCCTCTAGGGCATATATATAACTAACAATCTCCCACTTGCACTAGGGCCATCTATAGCAGTGCTTGCAGTATCTCATACTCAACCATCCCATAAAAGTCTCTCTCTGGGAATAGGCCTTCGTGAGTGGATCCGCAGTGTTATCCTCTGAGTCTACTCTCCTAACCTCGATCACCTTAGAGATCAGCCATCTCCATGATCAGGTGATACTGCCTTAGAATACGTCTGGGTCACTGATGGGACCGGGGTTCCTGGGCTAAAACCACACTTCCATTGTCATACAATGGTAGGAACCTAGTTCATCTCATGAACCTTTGTACACCCAAACTGCCTCTTTGGTATCATCTTAAGTAGCGATGTATCCAGCCTTTATCGTCTAGTATGCCACGGTATCTAGCTTGGAACTCTTCCAACATACCGTCCCTTTACTAAAGGTAAAGACAATGCCTGTGACTGAAATTCAGTTGTCTTTATCACCCTGGAACCCTTCCAGTGATTCTCCCCCGGACCAATTGATACCATCTCACTACAGCTAGTGAGTATACTATCACCCAAATAACATCTATCTCATAGATGAAAACTCAGGATGGAGGAGGTATCACTTTGATCCTATATGGAGAATCCTTGTGATAAGCGGAGATTGACCGAGCGTAGCATAGGAAACTCCTTCCCTATCAAGAGTATGTCATCCACGTACTCTACGAGGATCACTACCATACTCCCTACAACCTTTTTGTATATACAAGGTTCATCTACCATTTTGATGATGTCAAACTGTTTGACTAACTCATCAAAACAGATGTTCCAACTCCGCGATGCCTGCTTTATCACATAAAACATCTTGCACACGTTTCCGCTGCTCCCACTGTCTACGAGGCCCTCTGGCTGTGTACTTATAGACGCACTCTTCTAAAACATCATTTAGAAAAGCAGTCATGGCACCCAACCGCCAGATATCGTAGTCATGGTATGTAGCCGTGGCAAGTAGGATCTGGATGGACTTAAGCATAGCCACTGGAAAAAGGTTTCATCATTATCCACGCCTGGTCAATGACGAAAACCTTTAACAAGTCTAGATTTGAAAGTCTCAACTTTTCCATCTACACCAAGTAATCTTCTCAAGATATACTTGCTCCCGATGGGGATTTAACCCTTCAGATATAGCAACCAAAGTCCATACTTTGTTGGTGTATAAGGATTCCATCTCAAATCGCTAAGCATCCAGCCATTCTTACAGAGTCCCACTCCTGATGGCCAGCTCGAAACTAGTTGGGTCATCATCTCATGACGCAATCCTCGCTCCCACTGTCATAGAGAAACCGAAGTAACTCTCAGGTGGGTGAGGAACCCTACTAGATCGGCGGAGAGGCTGAGGTTCGTTGGAATCTACTGAATCCTTTGGTTCTGTCAAATCATCAGCTGCAGTTTGTATAGATGGAACATTTCCAGTTCTACATAACAGACCTTGCCTCGAGCTTGTCCGGATTTTGCTTTTAGACATAGGCCGGACAACCCTAAATCTTAACTAACTTAAGATATGGGCTCTTCCATTTCCATATCTCATATGGAGTGGTAGGCAACTGATTTGATTTGAACCCTATTCAATAGGTATGCAGCTTCTCAAGTGCATAACTCCCAAAAGGAAATAGGAAACTCAGTAGTACTCATCATAGAGCACACCTTATCATATAGGGTGTATCTGCTCCGCCCCGATATACCATCGTGCTATGGTGTATACGGAGGAGTAATTCTGAGAGAGAATCTCATTCTCCTTTAGAAAAGTCCAAGAATTCCGTGCTCAAGTATTCTCCTCCCTGATCTCATCAAAGGATATAATACTTATGCCCGTATTGGTTCTCTACTTCTAACTTATATTCTATGAATATCTCAAAAGGTTCGGACTTGTGTTTCAACAGGAACATATGTCTGAATCTTGAGAGATCATCAGAGAATGTAATGAAGTACAAAGAACCGGTCTTGGCATGTGTAGACAGGGGACCTACATACATCAACTGTAAGTGCACGGCGGCGCCCCGGCCGTCAATCCGACGGCCAAACGCGGAAACGGTGATAAACTTTAATTTTTGCGGACTTAGCAAACCGGCACCACCGCGCACTAAACCCCGGATCGTGCCATTAAACTAGTCTAAGCTAACAAGAGGATGGGTTAGAGATATATATACCGACTGATCCGAGTCCTCCGGTCTTCATCTCCACTCCGATCTCCTCGCGGGATCTCCGTCCGTCTCCTCCTCGTCGGAAAGGGCACCACGTAGCCGGGTACTTTTACGGGCTCCCACCTCAATACCGAGGAAACTCGGGCGCGAAGTTGGCTAGCCGACGCGCCCAAGATTTGCTGTAGAATATAGTGTAGAGTTGTCTCTTTGGGGTTAAGTATAGTTGCCATGATGGAGGGAATTTTGCACAAGGATTTTCCATGGAAACTTTCAAGGAAAAAGAATGGAGCAGCCAAATTAAAGAGCTCAGCCAAGAAGGAATGCTCTCTGGAAATAGATATGGAAAGGCATGCATCAATCAAAAAAAACTCCAAGGAATTAATCTCCACAATTAAACCTCTCTCTCTCTCCCTGGAAATCATGGCCGGCCCCACACAAATAAAACCTCACTCCATATCAACAGTAGCCGGCCCCCATAACTAATGGGTGGAGGGAATCTAGATTATCATGGAGAAAAAGAAAAATGATAAACTAAACTAAAGTGATCAAATCAATTTCCCATTCTCATAAATGCAAAGAAGTGATTAGAATGGAATCTAATCATGACAAAGGCTACAATATGCAAGGAAGCCCTCCACTAAAAGTTATTTGCGAACTTGCAAATAACCCCTCCAACGGATAGTCCGGCCGGGAAGGAAAAAGAGAAAACCGGCCGGAACGGAATGCAAACCGGCAACCCCAGAAAACCGATCCCGTAATAAATTACAGGAAAACCCCGCACTTGCAAATACATGCCCGCATTTGTATTCCCACTGAACACAAATGCAAAGAGACAAAACTACACTATCTAATACTAGGATCCGGCTTAAGCCAATGCCGGCTAGTAAAAACCTGTCCGATCACGATCCGTGCAATACCGCACGTATCTGATCGAACCCTGCCATATCTCCATACGGCCTCTACAGCGTTTCGCCCGAAAGCTTGAGTAACTGTAAGTGTGGTGGACTCTAAAGACTCGTCAATACTATGGCTCTGGATTTAACCACTAGCACGTCAGAGGTATAAGCCAATACGTGACGGGCCACCAGCTATTGACTAAAAGGGACGTCGATGAGCGAACTCATCCTGACACCCTACTGAGCCTGTCAGTGACAATATCCGTACAGTCCGGTCCGTTCGTCTATGAGCATCGCATGTCGGGCCTAGGGGGTTGGTAAAAGTCAGACCCCCAAAAGCGGTACAAGTCGTGTCGGAGTGTAGCCCAGAACACCCTGAGATACTACTGGAATACCTACCAGTAAATCTCCTGCCTTGGCCAAGGTCTTTGTGTAATGGCTCTCCTAGACACAGCGCGACCTCACCCCCAATACCGGGAGAGACGAACCCCTGAAGATCCGCTCACTGCCTCCATGTGGCTCGGGACTGTACCCAACTAAAACCTGTTTGCACGACTCCTTTGAGCCGTGGTAGGGTAGTAATCAAAGTACAGTGGGAACTCACACGAGACAAATGACGATCCCCGGGTCGATGAACTAACCTGTACACATGTCACCAGGGAACTGCTATCTGACGTCAGGTATAAGACCAACTAGCATGTTCCCGGCGAGTCCTGTCCGGTGTACTCATAACCCAATGAGCACCTGTATACATCTTAGGTGAACCAACTGACACCAGTGGCTTGTGAGACCGGCCACCGCCCCTCGTCGGGGTCTCGACTGTATACACTAGTCTACTCTGGAGTATCGATGCCCTATCTCGAAACTCCCACGACTAGGGACCTTTTAAGGATGTGCTTATAGACTACCAGCTCCCACGTATATGATCGCCCTCATACTGCCGGTAGTCAAGCAAGAATCCTAGGGGCTCTATCAACGTGCAATAGCGACATGTCAGGTCACTTAAAGCAGTGCACGATGATAAAGGTAAACCAGATAGCATACTATCATCTCGAGTAAGACTGTCCTACCGGGATAGGTCCTCCCTCAATCATTGCAATCACGTGCCTGTGATCCAATAATCGATTCTGAGGGCACTATCTCCAACAATCTCCCACTTGCACTCAAGGCTAATTATTGCGATGTCGCATACTCACAGCCCGTGTGATACCGAACACCCAACTCCTCTACTTGTCAGTCTCACAAAGCTTGTTTGCGAAACTATTGCGTTCGAGGAATAGCCTCAGTGAGTGGATCCGCTCTGATGTTTCTTTCTATGTCTCTCTATGTCTCAAGTTCGCGGAGAAAGCCATCTCCCGAAATGAGTAATACCTGTCTTAGAATGTATGGATGTCTGATGGGACCTAGCTCATAAATGAACTCCAAATCCAAACTTCTTAGACTGTATCGTCAACTGAACTTAATCAGTTTCCTGCGCCATGCCACCCTCAGTATTGCCTTGGACCACCTTTCCAAAATACTGCCCTTCATCAGAAGGAAAACTATAACTCTGACAACCTCCTTGTCGTCCATGTCACCTTGGAAGCCTGGAGTGATAATCGTCTCCTAAAGGAGGCAGCCGTTATCATATCCCTAGAACATCCACTTATGTTCTAAAACTGCTTCCGACTGTATCTCCAGGATTGGATCAATATCAACTTATTGCATCTAGTGCAAGAACAACATCTGGTGTGGTACTTGACATCTCATGATTGACTCAATTGCTTAAGCAAGTGATCTGCCAATCATGCACATCCCTCTCCCCTTTAGTCTGTAAGACACCTTTAGAGAGGGTGACTCCATCACCTGCAGGTACACTACCGTGCCAGGAGTCGTCCATTCTAAATACTCTTAGAATGCTGTCAAGGTACCCTGATTGGGAAACCACCCAAATCTAGATCTAAAAACATAGATCTAGTAACTAGTATGTCTGATATAATGTCCAAGTCCCATGTGGAGAAACCACTGTGTGACGATCAAAGTATAACCGATCGTAGTATAGGAATATCACTTCCTACTACCTTCTCAACAGATCCATCCCCTATTCTGATGACGTCAAACCTATGACTGTCACATCAGAAATAGATGATCTATCTCCGCTACATCTGCTTTAGTCTATAAATAGACATAAGCCTGATGTCCACCAATGCTTCCGCTGCTCCCACTGACTACGACAACCCTCTGGCAGAGTCATATAGACGTGCACTTCTAAAGCAAGTTTAGAACGACGCTATACTCATCCTCCTGCCGGGTCTCGCAGCCTGGAACAACAACAATGGCAAGTGTGGGTAAACAAGAACTTCCCTGTCACCGTCCTTGAGGCTACCGGAGTACCTCTCGGGTGCCTGAAGTTACCCACCTTATCTGCGGAGTGGCCAATGGAATGTCAAATCAGATTGAATCTTTAGGTTCCTTATCAAATCTTCAGTAATCATTTGCGGTTCTGGAATCACTTCCAGTTCTACCATACTCCCACTGCTGTTTTCTGAAAAAATCCATTTTTAATAAAACTGTGGCGAGTCTTGAACAATATTTCTATTGATCTCCCAGATGGTAGAAAGTCAACCTTCATCATAGCCTGGGTCAACCCACAAACAGCCATTACAGAAACGTGCCTTGAGTTATCCAGAGTCTGGTTTTAATCACAAGCCAGACAACTCCCCGTACCTTAACATCGTTAAGATATGAACTGTTCTATATCCAATATAGAACCAGAGGCACTGATTTAATTGAACCAGATTCAAATCATGCAGCTGTCTCCAGTGCATGTCAACTACATGGAGAGAGGCCGATCAGCGTTACTCAACTTAGGAATACTTCCAATTATGAGTAACCCGAAAGAGAAGCAAGTTCTCTTAATCATTACTATCAACTGAATACCATGTACAAGTATCTACATCTTCGATCACTTTGAAGAATCCCGATACTTGCAACACCTGGTTCTCTACTTTATTCTTATACCTATAACTTCTCAAAACTTCGACCCTGTGTTTCTACGAAACACCTGTCTAAGAACTAGAGAAGTCATAAGTAAACAGAATACAGTACGAGGACCAACCCCTCTGTCCTAGTGGATACTGGACAATATACAATACTCTGTATAAGTCCCCTGAGTCTTGCGACTCAATCACTGTGTGTCGTAGGTTGAAAACTGTACTTTTGGTTAAGAAGAATTACACCGCTGTTCAATGCTCCTTACCTAACCATCCACTGATATAGGTAAATGTCATCGACATAATATCAAAAGGTATATCTCACTCTATGAAAATAGACGTACAGATATATCAATTTGAAATTGGTGCACAACAGCGGATATTCAAAACCAAATATTTGCAGACCGGCAAACAACCCAGGTGGCATCCTCAAATATCACCAATTACAACGAATCCCGATATAATGAGGATGATCACCCAATTTCCAATAACGTACTCCCACTCATCATCTGTAAAACCATACAGATGTGAGAATCCAACCTGGTAAATACATACCGTGGAGCAAGTGTCTAATCGGGAAATCAGTTTTCTTTTAACAGTACGCAGTGAACCTGAAACATTGAAATGTTTCGATGGGGTATCCTGGTATTCCTAGTAATGCCTCTTCCATTATCCAGATTCACAACTATAACCGTATAATTCTTTGCCACCTCTCCAAATCCCTTTATATGTCTTTAGTCATTACCTTCTGTACACCCCTTTAAGCCAAATGGTTTTCTTCCATCCCTACCGTTCGGCACCAGCCTATGGTTTGGAAGAAGACTATCCAAAAAGCATAAAGGGTGTACTGTCCTAATCCTAGGAGCACTCGCAATGCGAGAGAAGGTGAAGATAAAAGACACCTGAATAAACCTTATTCCTATTTCTCCTGAACCAGGATCCATCCCCGAACTGGAACAAGTTCCTTTCGAGTTCGTATATAACCATACGATGGATTATCCAATAAACTGGGATCTTCGTAGTAATACGGAGTGTCCTGGAGAAATACAAAGGTGATTTAGGACTGGCAAAGAAATACTTGGTTTGGTCGTGAATAGCAGTCGCAACTTACTTTGCCCTCTTATTAATCCCTTGCTTTGTCTGAACTTAATACCTTCTGTACACCGTTTAGGCTAACTGGTTTTCTTCATTCCCTACCGGTCGGCACCAGCCTATGGTTTGGAAGAAGACTATCCAATTTGCGTAATAGGTGTACTACTCCTAAACCAAGGAGTACTCGCAACATGAGAGAGGGTGGAAAGAAAAGACAACTGAATAATCCTATCCGTTTTCTCCAGAACCGGAAACCATCCTCGAATTCCTTCGAGTTCGTATCTAACCATACGATGGTTTAGTCCAATGGAAGTGGACGTTCGCAGTAATACGGGGTGTCCTGGAGAAAAGGGTAAAAGTAGGAGTGGCAATGAGGTCTGCAACTCTGACAATCCAAAAGCCAGTGTTAAGAAGGTTCGGTCAACTTGGTCACTGAGTCATAGTCTAGGGTCGGGTCAATGGTCGCTGCCAAGAGAGAGAGAAAAGAAACACTCAGCGTGCACTCTATCCTAGATCAGAATGGTTATCACTTAATCTAATCTGGAAACCTCCCACTGTACCTCAAATTCTCCTCCAAACATGAAAGAAGAATTAGTCGGGGTCACCCGAGGAGTAAACCAACTCATCAGTGGGAATCGGGATCCAACCATCATTGCATGATAACGTGACGGAATCCGCTCACGGTGTCACACTCCAGAAGGTATGCGCATATCTGGCAAGTTTCAGTACTTTTGAAACTCCCGATGTGATTTTTACCCCATGCTCTTATGACCTTGACTAAGGCCAACAAATCATAAGTCACATGTCAAGTTCTACCCGTCATTGTCCAGGTTGATTTGAACCCACCCGTACAAGCCCTTGACTAGGGCCAACAAGGCTATACGACTGTCCCAAACCAACGCATCTATCTATGCAGCATATGAATATCCAATAGCTACCAAACACTGTGCCTTGACTAAGGCCAACAAACACAGCTTGAATACTATTGACTACCCATATGAAACGACGGAGGGCTACGAATGGTTTCTGGCGAAAACCTTTAACGTAGTGAACTTGATATCGTTGACGGAACGGACAACTTTTTAGAAAATATAGTGACGAAAACCTTTACTAAAGAGGTCACTCCCGGTGAAGGGATCTCGGCTCTTTCCCCGTAGAATGAGGTGCAGGATATTCCAACTGAATACCACGGTGCAAAACAAAAGTAATCGGCTATAGTGAAGTTAATACCCTGACGCAAACTTATGTCCAAGGGGTCACTCCCGGTGAAGGGATCTCGGCCCTTGCCTCGTCGACTGAGGAGCAGGATATTCCAAATGAATACCACGATGCAAAACAAAAGTGAACGTCTTTGCAATAACAGCTTTTTGAAAAGTGTTCCAACAACATCAGATTAGGTTTGTTTAGCTTGCATTGATCCGAATCAACGCAGTCCCATCAATTGATCACACCACAAAGAACGAAAATATACTGACGTACGTATATGCCATCCGCATTCGCCACTGGGTCCCGTCATCACCCTTTAGGTTAGCTAACTAACGGCAGAGCGGGGACTGGACTAGCGCGGATGAAAAACATATACAACATCTACTAATATATATACCAATATATTATATTTCGCTCAAGGCGTGAAAAGAAATGCAACATCACAGAAATGTACAGCATCACAGAACAGTACAGATATCTGGGATCCCCGGGTTTCACAGAGCCACAACTGAAACCCGACGTTCCCCTGGTCGTGTGGATAGCCTGTGCAATGAAATCCTAGACCCCTACGGGCGCGGCAAGTTACCCGCCAAAACCTGAAGCGAGGCAGCCCCCTTCAGCTCCGTGAATGGACCACCCAGCACTCCACGGAATCCGGCAACTTGGGCACCCCTCCTGGGTCAACCTGTACCCCCTACGAGTGCGGCGAATAGCCCGCCAATCCCAGAGTGAAGCCCCCTCCGTCTCAATGCCATGAGATGCGGGCTTGTTGCCCTCCAGAACCCGGCTATCCGTGCACCCCACCGCGGGGTAATCCTAGTACAGAATGTAAAATATACATACACCGGGTACATCGACCGCAACCAGGTCGTGCCCCAAAAGAATAATACAAACAGGCAGTGACGGCAGTCCACATGTCGGACGCTCGCCCTGCAATATCAAATGTACATAATACACCAACACTGTACTAGCATTGCATCCAGGCTATCCCCCACGACCGATCCGCAACATCACAGCAAAAACAGAACATCAACGTGAAAGTCACGTTCGCAAATCCGTCTAACCGGGCTATAGCAGTTAGACCGGATTTACCGATCAAGTGATATTCACAGTCGCAGATATAATGTAAATACTGTGAAAAATGTGTTTAAAATTTTCCGATTGATCAAAAATAAACTAATGGGCCCCAAACCAATACTGCAGCAGTTACAGAAATTATGAGCCCAATTTTAATGTCCCAAAAACCCTATTTTCACAACAGAAGCCCAATGGAAAAAAACCAGCCCACTGATCCCTTCAATCGGCCGCGGAACCGCGGCTCCATGTAGGGTTATGCCGCGGTTCCGCGCTTCGATGAAGGGAACAGTGTATCGTATTTTTCCAGTGGCCTTAATTCTTCTAGTAAAGTACTTTTATACAACCAGAAAAATTTTTAGAGACCAAAAAATTTCAACAGAAAACTTTCGTGACAAAATACGGGTTTTTGGACATTTCGATCGATCGGAACTGAAAAACACATTACACAAAGCTAGACTATGTTAATGGCGAGGCTCTGATACCACTGTAAGTGCACGGCGGCGCCCCGGCCGTCAATCCGACGGCCAAACGCGGAAACGGTGATAAACTTTAATTTTTGCGGACTTAGCAAACCGGCACCACCGCGCACTAAACCCCGGATCGTGCCATTAAACTAGTCTAAGATAACAAGAGGATGGGTTAGAGATATATATACCGACTGATCCGAGTCCTCCGGTCTTCATCTCCACTCCGATCTCCTCGCGGGATCTCCGTCCGTCTCCTCCTCGTCGGAAAGGGCACCACGTAGCCGGGTACTTTTACGGGCTCCCACCTCAATACCGAGGCAACTCGGGCGCGAAGTTGGCTAGCCGACGCGCCCAAGATTTGCTGTAGAATATAGTGTAGAGTTGTCTCTTTGGGGTTAAGTATAGTTGCCATGATAGAGGGAATTTTGCACAAGGATTTTCCATGGAAACTTTCAAGGAAAAAGAATGGAGCAGCCAAATTAAAGAGCTCAGCCAAGAAGGAATGCTCTCTGGAAATAGATATAGAAAGGCATGCATCAATCAAAAAAACTCCAAGGAATTAATCTCCACAATTAAACCTCTCTTTCTCTCCCTGGAAATCATGGCCGGCCCCACACAAATAAAACCTCACTCCATATCAACAGTGGCCGGCCCCCATAACTAATGGGTGGAGGGAATCTAGATTATCATGGAGAAAAAGAAAAATGATAAACTAAACTAAAGTGATCAAATCAATTTCCCATTCTCATAAATGCAAAGAAGTGATTAGAATGGAATCTAATCATGACAAAGGCTACAATATGCAAGGAAGCCCTCCACTAAAAGTTATTTGCGAACTTGCAAATAACCCCTCCAACGGATAGTCCGGCCGGGAAGGAAAAAGAGAAAACCGGCCGGAACGGAATGCAAACTGGCAACCCCAGAAAACCGATCCCGTAATAAATTACAGGAAAACCCCGCACTTGCAAATACATGCCCGCATTTGTATTCCCACTGAACACAAATGCAAAGAGACAAAACTACACTATCTAATACTAGGATCCGGCTTAAGCCAAAGCCGGCTAGCAAAAACCTGTCCGATCACGATCCGTGCAATACCGCACGTATCTGATCGAACCCTGCCATATCTCCATACGGCCTCTACAGCGTTTCGCCCGAAAGCTTGAGTAACTGTAAGTGTGGTGGACTCTAAAGACTCGTCAATACTATGGCTGTGGATTTAACCACTAGCACGTCAGAGGTATAAGCCAATACGTGACGGGCCACCAGCTATTGACTAAAAGGGACGTCGATGAGCGAACTCATCCTGACACCCTACTGAGCCTGTCAGTGACAATATCCGTACAGTCCGGTCCGTTCGTCTATGAGCATCGCATGTCGGGCCTAGGGGGTTGGTAAAAGTCAGACCCCCAAAAGCGGTACAAGTCGTGTCGGAGTGTAGCCCAGAACACCCTGAGATACTACTGGAATACCTACCAGTAAATCTCCTGCCTTGGCCAAGGTCTTTGTGTAATGGCTCTCCTAGACACAGCGCGACCTCACCCCCAATACCGGGAGAGACGAACCCCTGAAGATCCGCTCACTACCTCCATGTGGCTCGGGACTGTACCCAACTAAAACCTGTTTGCACGACTCCTTTGAGCCGTGGTAGGGTAGTAATCAAAGTACAGTGGGAACTCACACGAGACAAATGACGATCCCCAGGTCGATGAACTAACCTGTACACATGTCACCAGGGAACTGCTATCTGACGTCAGGTATAAGACCAACTAGCATGTTCCCGGCGAGTCCTGTCCGGTGTACTCATAACCCAATGAGCACCTGTATACATCTTAGGTGAACCAACTGACACCAGTGGCTTGTGAGACCGGCCACCGCCCCTCATCGGGGTCTCGACTGTATACACTAGTCTACTCTGGAGTATCGATGCCCTATCTCGAAACTCCCACGACTAGGGACCTTTTAAGGATGTGCTTATAGACTACCAGCTCCCACGTATATGATCGCCCTCATACTGCCGGTAGTCAAGCAAGAATCCTAGGGGCTCTATCAACGTGCAATAGCGACATGTCAGGTCACTTAAAGCAGTGCACGATGATAAAGGTAAACCAGATAGCATACTATCATCTCGAGTAAGACTGTCCTACCGGGATAGGTCCTCCCTCAATCATTGCAATCACGTGCCTGTGATCCAATAATCGACTCTGAGGGCACTATCTCCAACATCAACATGTATCATCCCAAGAGTTCACTAACTCTTTCTCTGTTTCCAATAAACAGAGCTAGGGTCATCTAATCTTTGTGACATGACTGGCAAGTTTCACAAGATGTAAATTCCAACAGATTTAAATATGCATCTTTGTGCAACTTAGCTAGTCGGTCGCATTGATATGACCTAGTCTACAATACCTCAAGAAGGATCCGTTCATTTCTGAACTCTTCCTCTTGTGTGTGTTCCGTATACTAAGAACTGTAGTTTGATTTAGAACATCAATGCTTTTAGATAACGTGCCTGAACCGATCAACTTTTGATATAGGAAATGTTCAAAACATTATCCAACAATACAAAATTTTATCATTTCTTTACTAATAAAGAGAGTGATATGATTTTGTATATCAGGTTCGGTATCTAATAACATTCATTCAGAATCAATGTATTGGTAATACAGGGTGACAGTGACCAACAGACTTGGTTGCAACACTTGCCCAGTTTTCTGCCTCATGAAACTTATCACCCATTCTCAGTTTTCTACCTTTTTGTAGCCCTATGTAACAGATTACATATCTGGGATCCTGATCCGGTATCAAATACCCAGGATTCGGAGGATACTGAGAAACAGTTCTTTATAATGAACACACTCGAAGAAGATGCATCATATGCACTTTCTTCGTTTGGGCGGCATGGGAAATCTGGTACTCCCCAATTTCCTGCTCTGTCTTATAACATTTATAAGTTGGAGTGGGACCAACGTTCCCCAGCTCAGTAAAACAAGCGGGTTCGGTCAATATTCCGTATTATTATCTTGATTAAGGCGTGATATGGTCGCTACCTGGAGAGAGAGAGAAGAAAAACACTCAGCGTGCGCTCTTGCAAGAATAGATTGGTTATCATTTTATCTAATCAGGATGGCTCCCACTGTTTTTATCAAATATTCCTTCAAACCCTAAAAGGAAAGACTAGCCAGGATTAATTACACACTACAAGTTCGCCAATCTTTCAGCCAAGCCAGTGTCGGTACTTTGAGGGAGGTCCCCCGTGCTTTCGCACGGACCAAATTAATGTAAACCTCGTTTTCCCAGAGGCGTAACCCCGTTGACACCTTTCTAGACACCTACTTGATTGGCTAATTGTAATGTGTAAAACTCTCCCAGGAGTAACAATTACTCGCAGCGGGTATCGGGATCCAACTATCTTATAGAAGGTATGCAATCTCATTGCAAATTTCAACACTTGAAATTCCCGATAATATTTTGCCCCTAACGTGCTATGACCTTGACGAAAGCCAACAAACCATAGCCCGCTAGTCAAGTTCAACCCGTCATTTCCTGATTGAATTAAACCCACCCGCACGACCCTTGACGAAAGCCAACAAAGCCGCACGACTACCCTAATTCAATCGCATCGTATGCTGCAGATAAGCAGCATATAGCTACCGCACACTGCACCTTGACGAAAGCCAACAAATGCAACACGAATACTATATACAACTTACCTGAAATGACGGAGGGCTACGACAGGTTTTTCTGAAAACCTATTGCGTAATGAACTTGATATCGTTGTAGAATCGAATGATTTTTGAAATGGAGTGTTTTTGAGGCTTTTCTAGTTTTGCTAAAGGAGTCACTCCCGGTGAAGGGATCGTCGGTCCTTTCCTCGTCGAATGAGGTGCGGGATATATCATATATATCACTGTGCAAAGCAGAAACTATAGAAGCAATCAAAAGACAAACCGAGAGTTGTAGCATCTGCCAGTTATTGCTAAAGGAGTCACTCCTGGTGAAGGGATCTCGGTCCTTTCCTTATCGAATAAGGTGCAGGATGTTCTACCAGGAACACCGCGATGCAAAGCAAGAACTGTAGCTACCTGTTTTTGAAAATTCGATTCCACAACATCTTAGGTTTCTTTTTCTTTCACTAATCATATTAATGAAGTCCCATCATTTAAATTACCTAAACATCATAGATAAATACGACGTACACTTATGCCATCCGCATTCGCCTCGATGTCCCCTCGTGTACCGTTAGGTTAGGTAACTAACGACACAGCGGGGCAGGGCTAGCACGGGTGTAAAACATAAGTAACGCCTATATAATATATCATATATACTATATACAGTATCTATCACAGAACATCAAATGATCACATCACAGATATCGCAGCTGAAGAATCATATGAAATATTGGATATACTAGGACGTCCGTGTTTTTAATACGAGCCAGTATAAAACACGGATTCCACGGTCGAGATGAATAGCCAAACCCACACCCCTAGACCCCTACGAGAGCGGCAAGCAACCCTACCAATTCTAGAGTTAGGAGACCCGGACTCGACTCCTCGAGTTGGTCTCCCACTAGACTCCAGAACCCGGTTACTTGTGCCCTCCTCCTTGGGTCTATCCTAGTGCGGAAAAGTAAATAATATACAAACGGTGACATCTTCCGCAACCTGGAAGTGCCCCAATAAAAGAATATTACATACAAGTTTTTACATGAATGAAAAGGAAAAACACTCATCTCACATAAAAAACCCCGGCTATTCAAACACGACGATCCAATATAACATATCCAGCAACACATAACATCACATGTCATCAACGTAAGTAAATATGCGCATCCCAATTGTCGTTGACATATAGCAACGAAACCGGCGATATCACATATTACACTTACGGTCACAGAAAAGAAAGTGTAAAACTACAACAGTTGGAATCCGCAATCCCTTTAGACATCGCATGCCTAATCAAATGAATTCCTTAGATATCGCATGCCTAACAATTATAAACCCCGCATTTTAGTCTCAAAATCGAAAACACTTTTCAATATGAAGTCAGGCAATTCAACAAGATTCCCGAAAAACTGATCGAATGCTCGTCGCAAACTTTAGTAGGCGGCCGCACCCCCGATACCGTCGACGAAGTGCACCAAGGCGGAACACCGCTGCCGCGAGCACCCGAACGGATGCTTTCGGCGACGGGGTTCTCCTACAGTCACTTGGTCGAGGCTAAGGGGTGTAGCTGTCTATAAAGTTTACCGGCGAGTATCCGCGTACGCTACGTGATTGCGACGGACTTTTGATCACATCAAAATTCCGTGGCAACCGATCAAGTGAGACTAAACCGCTAGATTTATAACATTCATTCAGTTATCTCATAACTATTTATGAATTCCAATTATTGTATCACATTCAAGATAAACACAAAATGTTAAACTTTCCGATTGAACAATCGAACACCCAAGTTTTCCTGAAACAGCTCAACACATGAAACAAGTTTAAAAACATCAAGTTCATGCCTCAGTACCAACGGTCCAGCCATAGAAGGGTCAAGCCAACGCCTCACATGTGGCACGCCGTACTGCCCCAAACCCGAAGGTTCAAAGGGCAGTTCAAGACGGTCACATAATCGAGTTAAGGTTTGTTGTCTTCTAGAGGGTCCATCACGTTACTTGCACTACCTAGAACGTCATTTAAACTACGGAAAGATCCAACACTTGGAAAATTCCCGGCAGGGGAAAAAGTGGGTATTTATATCCGGTCGAATTTTTTAACATATTCAAAAATTATCCGGAAAACACATAGACAAAATTAGACAATCCGATCGAATAATCGAATCCCCAAAACAACCCCAGAAAAACTCAACTGTTGAGTAAAATATAAAAATTTCCAGAAGAATCAGCACTTCCAGACAAGAATTACTGTGCAAGCCACGTGGTCTAACTCACCAAAATGGCCGCGGAAACGCCGCTAAACCCAGGGTGGGGCCGCGGTTCCGCGGCTCTTTGGTAGAGTTAGCCTCACGTGCTTCACAGTAACTCATAGAATTCCCTGCTGAATTTTTTGGCAATTTTTAATTCACAAAAATCCAAATTTTCAGAAAATTTCAAGAGAGCAATTTGAGTTAGGGTTTCGATGTTCGTTCGGATTTCAAACGTCGTCTACACTTCGTCTAAGGCTCTAGCTAGGCTCTGATACCACTGTAGGGTTCCTAGGCACACGAATGAGGTCTCATAAGGCATCAACCATGCCAATTTAAAGTTTTACGGTGCCGAGAAACCCTAATACGGATCGTTGACTAGAGATTAGGCTAAACTAGAAACTAGTTAACAACTTAACTAAAGGGTAAACGGAAATACAACCTTTGTAGATCCGGTCCTCCACCTCCATAGCTCCGTGATGACGTACCCTCGCTGCGATCATCGGATCCCGGGCTCTAGCGTCGGCTTCATCGGAGAAATGGGCGGGCTAGGTCGTCGACTTCGATGCCGAAGATGATCTACGTCGAGGCAACACAAGATCAAGCTCCAACTTCACCAAGCCATGAAACTTGTGAAGAAAACACCCTATACTACTTGGCAAGTGGTAGAGGATGAAGAAATAGGAAGTGGGTTCACTTTAGAATTGGATTTCTCACTCATTTCATCAAGTCACCATTGATGGTTGCAAGCTTTTCTTCTTGAAGAAGAAGAAGATAGAATATCATAAGTTATTTTTAAAAATAGAAAATAAATGAATACTTATCATATTGCAACCATAGTTAGGTGTAGAGAATAAACCATGGTTAGTTTGAATGGTTAGGGTTAAGCATGAAGACAAAATGGTCACTTAGTCAAAGCTTCATGAAGCTTCAACAAGAAAACAAATCAAGCCACCATTTTTCCTTTTGCCAAAATGAATAAAAATAAATAAATAGATAAGTAAATAAAATCAAAACCCTAACCATTACATAACAATGGTTTAATATTAACATACACCCTAACTTTCATGTATCATCAAACATGATACAATCAAATGTACAAAAGTATATCACATATACAATGTGCACATCAAGTGAGAAAAGCCATTTAAAGTGAACCAATACTAGTTAATGTAAAGTAATATATCAAATATATAATTATGCATTAAATCATTAAATCAACACTTGATTTAACGATCCGGTCATATCTCATATAACCGACTAATATCCAATGTATCGGCTTATCGAATCATTCCTTGAATAGATAACTAGGTTATATCGCATACAACCAATCGATACATTCATCGCGAGAATGTAATACGGTATCACATACACGCATTATTCTCGGTCCCGCACATATCTCATATGCGCTCCTATTTCGTTTCGCTTGAGCCAGGAAACCTCTGTGTAGGACTCTAAAGACTCGTCAATACGCCGGCAGCAGGTGATGATCATATCAAACACCCACAAGCCGCAAGCGGTCTGCTAAACGTAACGGCCACCCGGGTATTGAGCGATCAGAAGATCGACGAGCAAGCCCGCTCACACTCCTGTGAATCCAACCAGTAACACTTACCGTACAGTCCGGTCTCGTCGTCTAATATGTCGCATATCTTGCCTAGGGGTGGTAAACGTCAGACCCCAATAGCTCGATAAGTCGTGTCGATATGAGGTCTATAACAGTTTGAGAAACTACTGGTAACACTTACCAGTAAATCTCAGCAACCCTGGCCAGGGATTTCCGGTTATAGCCAATCGAACACGGCGCAACATCAACTCCCTATACCGGGAGAAACGAATCCCCTCCTATCGCTCATTGCCTCCATGTGATTCGGGACTGTACCCAAAAACCACCGTTTTGCACGCCCTCTTGGACGTGGTAAGGTGGAAATCAAAGCACAGTGGGAATCACACAAGACTCTATGACGATCTCGGGTCTACAGACTAACCTGTACCAGTGTCACCAGAGAACTGCCATCTGACGTGAGGTATAATACCATCTGGGAGTTCTCTGCGAGTCCGTCCAGTGTACCCAATCTCTACTGAGCACCCGTATATCATCTCCGATGTCAAACACCAATGGATATGGGATCATCCATCGCCCATCTCTATGGGTCGAGAAGGTATACGCTAGTCTACTCTGGTATATCGATGCCCCGTCTCGATACACCCACGACTAGGGACCTTGAAGGAAGTACTTATAGACTACCATGTCCCCACTAGTATGATCCGCATCATAGTCCAGGTAGTCAAGTACACATCCTAAGGGCTTTACCAATATGTAACAGAGAGACAATTAGTATACACGTTAAGGTAAAGAGCAACCAGATAGCATACTATCATGTCGAGCAAGAAAGTCCTCCCTATATATGTCCAAGCATCCACTACAATATACATCCTATGTATAGTAATGGCCTCTAGGGCATACATATAACTAACAATGGTGTGGTAGGCACAGTCTTGGTAGGAACTAGGTTCAAAAGATATGCAGCTGATTCTAGTGCATATCCCCAGAATGATCGCGGTAACTCAGCGTTACTCATCATGGAACGAACCATATCCAATAGGGTTCGATTCCTCCTTTCCGATACACCGTTGTGTTGTGGTGTGTATGGAGGAGTAAGCTGAGAGAAAATTCCATTCTCTTTTAAGTAACCCAGGAACTCGGCACTTAAGTATTCACCACCTCGATCAGATCTCAGTGTCTTTATACTCTTGCCTGTTTGTTTTTCCACTTCATTCTTGTATTCTTGGAATTTCTCAAAGGCCTCGGATTTATGCTTCATTAAGAAGACATATCCATACCTAGAGAAATCATCCGTAAAAGTAATGAAATAGGAATAACCACCTCGCGCATGTGTAGATATTGGACCGCACACGTCACTGTGTATGAGTCCCAAGAGCTCGCTTGCTCTTACTCCGTGTCCAGTAAACGGAGTTTTTGTCATCTTTCCTATGAGACGAGATTCACAAGTAGCATAAGATTGATATTCGAACGTATTCAAATATCCTTCTCTATGTAATTTAGTCAACCCTTCTCTCATTGATGTGACCTAGTCTACAATGCCATAAGAAAGCCTGATTTAATTCTGGAGACTTTCTTTTAAGTGTGTTCTGGACATTGAAAACCTAAGCTTGACTCAATACGTATATGCCGTTATCTAATATACCGGACCCAATCAAAACTTGATTTAGGTGGATGTTAACTACATCGCTTACAAATGTAAAATCATATCCCTCTCTCGAAAGTGAGGACACTGATATGATATTACAAGTCATACTAGGTACATACAAACAGTTACGTAGAATCAATATATGCCCACTTGTCAAACCTAGGCGATATTCTCCCACGGATTCAGCGTCCACGCTCATTCCGTTTGCAACTCTGAGAGACAAATCACCTACCTTCATAACTCTACGGTTTCTCAAAGCATGTAATGAATTACAGATATGAGATCCTGCTCCGGTATCGAGTACCCAGGAAGTAGAGTTAATTGACAAACAGTTCTCAATAACAAATACACTTGAGGCTGAAGCCACAACATGCTTCGTATCCTGGCTACTGGCTTGTAAAGCCCTGCAATCTTTCTGCCTATGCCCAATCCCATAACAATAGGAACGTCCCACTTTTACTATATCCAGTCCCGAAACTTTTGCCCTTCTCTTTCTTTCTTCTTCCCTGGTTTCCTTCAGGGTAGAAGGTAGAGACTGTAGAATCAAGTCAGTATCCGACTTGTTTCCCAACGTGTTCTTCAGGTCCTTGAGCTGATCAATACAGCTAGTCATTGTAAGGATGTTGTCCCCTACAGATGACCCGACGGCCAACCTCGCTTGAATTAATTCGGTCGAGGTCTCATATCTTGTGATATGAGATTGCTCTCCATATAAATCTTTGTTATGGAGAAAGATGGAAACTGAGTCAATCTTCTCGTGCCGCTTCTGGTATACACCATCAACTGAAGCTAACACGAGGCACTTGGCTTTCGCTTTATCCTTTTCCCTTGTCTGATGGATATTCATATCCGTGACAGTGGAAACTGGACCTGGGACGGCGGGATCTTGAGTAGTAATAGGGTGGTCCAGCTTGTTATAGGCAATGGACATCTGGACAGACCTTTGCCATTTATATAAGTCAGATTTAGTCAATTTGTTATCTAGATGTAACCTAGTCGTGGTCACAAGGTCGCTGCAATTAAGAGAGAGAGAAGAAACATTTTAGCATGATGCTCTTGCAAGTTTAGAGTGGTTTTTAATTTATCTAAACAGGATGGCTCCCACTGTTTCTCGAATCCCTCCTCAAACCATAAAAGAAGAATTAGCCAAGACTATTCTCACCGTACAATCCTTGCTTAACCGTTCAGCCAGGTGAGTGTCGATACTTCGAGAGAGGTTTTCCAACGCTTTCGCGAAGTTCCTTAATTAAATAACCTCTTTTCTCTGGGGGCGTAGCCCCGCTGACACCTTTCTAGGCACCTACTTGGTTTATAGCATTGATCGTTAAGTGACGAATCTCCTGATAAGTAGTATATACTTACAGTAGGATCGGGATCCAAAATATCATCGTATGATAATGTTGAAGGAATCCTACCAACATTCATCAAACTCCAAAATGGTATGCATCTCTCTGCAAATTTCAGTTTCTTTAGAAATTCCCGATATAAATTTTTTCCCCATGCTCTTATGACCTTGGCGTTGGTCAAAATGTCATAAGTCCCATATCAAGTTCTACCCATCATTGTCCTTGTTAATTTGAACCCATCCGTACATATCCCTGACGTTGGCCAAATGATAATACGACTGTCCCAAACTAACACATCTATCTATGCAACAAATGAAATACCCAGCAGCTACCAAACACTATGCCCTGGCGTTGGTCAAATGCATAGCTTGAATACTACTGAATACCCAAATGAAATGATGGAGGGCTACGAATGGTTTTGGCAAAACTGTGAACGTAGTGAACTTGATATAATCGAAGGAACCTGATACTTTTTAAAAGGAGTGGTTAAAACTCCGCAATTAAAAATTCTGATCTTTTAAAATAACCGAGTGGTTTCTTTTAAATTTGTTCCAACGATTAAACTATGGTTTATTTTCTTTGCGTTATAATAATGCGTCCCATCAGTTATCCTATCATTGCAGAAAACAACGAAAATACCACGTCCTCTTATGCCATCCGCATTCTCCACTGGGTCCCGTCATCACCCGTTAGGTTACTTAACTAACGACAGAGCGGGGGCTGGGCTAGCGCGGGTGTAAAACATAAGTGACGTCTAATAGCTATCATATATAGATATTGTACATTCGTCAGACGCAATAATAAGCATTCCAGATCACAGATGAACTTTATTGGATATACTAGCAATTCGCATTTGCTTTGAGCCTGCAATAAAAGACGGATTACACAATTGTGATGAATAGTCATTACCCCAACCTAGACCCCTACGGGTACGACAAACTACCCGCCATGTACCCGAAGTGAAGCGGTCTCCCTCAAAAACGTGAGTAGGCCACTAAACACTTCGACGTACCCGGTAGTTTGTGTACCCCACCTTGGGTCTATCCTAGGAGCAAAAACAGTAAAAAAGAAATAATACAACGGTGGCTACAACCGCAATCTGGATGCGCCCCGCAAAAGAATATTGCATCATATTACATTTACATCGAATGAATGAATATAAAACCTATCTCAAACCCCTGCTAATCATCACAACACTCCAATCAAGTCCATATACACAAACAGTAAACATTACATAAATGTGCAACCCCCTGCCAACCGACATATTAGCAGTTAGGGGAGATTTACGAACACATTAAACATTACAGATAAAAAACCCAATTAGCAAATATCTTAGAACATCGATCGACAACCATTTTCCGTGTCTACCCCAATAGAAAACCAGCACTGAAGTAACCTGGGCAGAAACATAACATACTGGAAAACAAAACACCAAAATATATGAATAACAGAGCAAATCCGAGTCAACTCGGTGTTGACTCGGCGGCGGATCCGCGGCCAAAAGCACCTTCTTGCCGTGGATCCGCGGCCGTCTTGCCGAGTTACGGGCTCGTATTTTCCCGGTATTCTTATAATACCCTGCTGTGAATTTTAAGCCATATCATATAATTTTTGTGACACTATTAAAATCAAAAGAAACTGTTAGGGTGCCCGGGGTGTTGTTTTCGTGTTTTCCGTCGATCGAAGTTCTAATTAGTTGCTAACAAGCTAGTAATGGTTTAGTTGTCTCTGATACCACTGTAAGTCCATGTCACGCACCCCACGAACTTGCGGGGAGGCGGAATATATGAAAAACGATTATCAAAGTTTCGTAACACGGACTTGAGCGCATGAATCGTATCTAAACCGTTACTAGCAAACTACGAGAGGTTTAACTACTCGGATTCAAAGTTATACCTCACGTTACTTGTCCTTTGGGTCTTCATCATTGTCCTCCACTCCTCGTAGGCTCCTTGGAACATCGGCACCTCAACGGCCTCCTCGAGTCAAAGACAATCCACCCGAGAGCTCCTACGCCAAGCTTGATCTCTAACTTGAGATAACTAGGTTGCTCAAAGTGCTAATCTAAGCTACCTAGGGGATATAGAGTGAGGTTATGGATGTATTAGTCTAGCTAACCCTTGATCTCAACACATGAGAGGTTAGGGTTAGGGTTTCAAGAATGAGAGAGCTTGAGGAGAGAGAAGGTGATGATAAGAATGATATTGAAAAATCAACTCATTTGAATATATATCAACCATAACAATTTATCAAGTAAATAATATACATGATTAATCATCATGGTTGATGCATTCACCTTGTGTGATTCATCTCATGAGTCATTAGCTCAATAAATGAAGCATTAACTCCATGGATGAATCACACAAATGAGTCATTAAGCAATAAATGCTTATGCCACCTTAACCCCCAAGTCACCATGCATCTAGAAGCTTCCCGGAAAATTACGAGAACGCCCCTCCAATCCGTGAAAACACGGAAAAAATTTATACTGTATAAATCCAATAACCTGATACTAGAATCTGGATTAAACAAAAGCCGGCTAGTAAAAACTGTCTGAACGCCGTTCGTGCGTAAACACACGTATGCGTCCGAACCCTTGTCGTAAAACCATAAGACCTCTATATCGTTTCGCCTGGAGTAGGGAAACACTCTGTGTGGGACTCTAAAGACTCGACACTACGCTGGCAGTGGGTTTAACCACAGACCGCAAGCGGCACTAGCTGTACGTAATGGTCCCCAAGTAGATGTCGATAAGAAGGCCGATGAGGAAACCCATCCGAACTCCTACTGAGCCTGATGTGACAATCTCCGTACAGTCCGGTCTATTCGTCTAAGACTATCGCTTATCGAGCCTAGGGGGCGGCAAGCGTCAGACCCCTAATAGCGGTATAAGTGTTAGTGTATATGCCCTAGAGGCCATTACTATATCATACTAGTTTGTATATTACTTGATGGAAGCTTGGGATATTCACAGTTGTATATACAATCTTACTCGAAATGGTAGTATGCTACTTAGTTTGTCTCTGCTTTAATATGTGCATGTGTTTCTTTTAGCATATCGCTGATATACATATTAGTAGAGCCCTTAGGATCTTTGCTTGATTACCAGCGTTGTGATGGCGCTCACACTGATGGGGGCTGGGTAATCCATAAGCACATCCTTATACAGGTCCCTGGTCGTTGGACTATCGAGATAGGGCATCGATACTCCGGAGTAGACTAGCGTATGCGCTTCTCATCCTAGTGTGGGAGACGGTCTGTCCCACAGCCGTCAGTACGTCGTACTTGAGATAGTATACGGGTGCTCGTTAGGTTACGAGTACACTGGACAGGACTCGTCGGGAACTGTTGGTTGGTATTATACCTATCGTCAGTTATCAGTTCCCAGGTGACATGAGTACAGCTTAGTCCGCTGACTTGACACTGTCACTTCGCCTCGAGTGTGTTCCCACTGCACTTTGATTACTACCCTACCATGGCTCAAAGGAGTCGTGCAAACAGGTAGTTTTTGGGTGCAGTCCCGAAGCACTTGGAGGCAGTGACGGTTAGACAGGATTCGTCTCTCCCGGTATTGGGGGTTGACATCGCGCAATGTCTAGGAGAGTCATTACACAAGTAGTCCCTGGCCAGGGCAAGCGAGATATACTGGTAGGTTTCCAGTGTTATCTCAGGGTGTTCTGGGCTACACTCCGACACGACTTGTACCGCTATTAGGGGACTGAAGTTCACCGCCCCCCTAGGCCCGCCATGCGATGTATCAGACGAACATACCGGACTGTACGGAGACTGTCACATACAGGCTCAGTAGGAGTTCAGATGGGGTTCACCTCGTCATTCTTCTTATCGGCATCTACCTGGGGACCGTTACGTACAGCTAGTGCCGCTTGCGGTCTGTGGTTAAACCCACTGCCAGTGTAGCGTCGAGTCTTTAGAGTCCCACACAGAGAGCTATTCGCCTTTAGGCAAAATGAGTAGAGGTCGCATGGTTTTGCGACAGGGTTCATTCACATCCGCGCACTTGTGCACGTTTGTTGTCCGGACAGCTTATACTATTGGGCTTTGGTTTAAGCCAGATCCTAGTATATGATTTGGGATTGGTTTTATCTCTTTGTATTCGTGTTCCTCGGATCACGAATACGGGTGCGTATGCACAGTTGCTTGAGACAGAGGGAGAGGACTTTGATTAGGGTTAATGACCATTGTCATTTTATTAACCCTAATGCTTATGTGTGTATTATGGTTAATTGATATTAGTTTATTATAATTGTGCATGGTTATGGTTGTTGACCATTTGACCTTCTTGACTTGTTGACCTTGGTTGACACTTTGACCATCATCATTTCATTTGGAAGATGCTCTTTGATCCTTGCAATTTGCATTAAAAATGAAATGATAATGGTCATGTCTTGATTAAGCCATGACAATTATCTCACTAATTATCTATTTACAATAATTCACACATATATGAGAGAATGCTTCATATTTTCTCTCATTCTATCATTTACTTTCTCTCTCTTGTTCTTCCTCTCCCTCAAGCTCTCCCCTCTCATGTGTTGAGAAACACTTGAGCTTGAGAAAAACCTCTTCTTGATAATCTCTACTCTCATCTAGGGTTCTAGGATTAGCACTTCTATCACTCTAGTTACTTCTAGCTTGGAGTTGAAGCCAAAGGTTGAGGCTTTCGGGTGGATCTTTCTTCGACGTGAGAAGACAACAAAGGTGACCTCTTTCTACTACTCCAAGGAGCAAGGATAGAAAGACATAAAGCCCTAGGTATAACCACTTCTACCCCTAGCTAGTTTCTAGATAGCTTTAGCTTGTTTTTGTTTAGCAAAGATCCTTCTTTGTCTAGTCCATGTTGCCTATAGTTGATAAAAATTTGATTTTTATTCCGTTTTCCGACTCCCCGTAAGCACCGGGGTGGGCAACGTGGACTTACAGTGGTATCAGAGCCTAACTAAACATAAACTAGCTAGGTAGTAAAGTGTATGGAAGTTCAATCGGAAAAATCGCAAAACCGAGTTTTCAAAACCCTAACTTTCTGTTAAAATTTTTCTGTTCAAAATAAAATAAATCATACTCCAAAAATCATCTTAGGGTTTTGTGAAGAAAACCACCAAACACGATCCAGTGATTCGCTCAAAGAGCCGCGGTTCCGCGGCAATAGCAAGCTATTGCCGCGCAACCGCGGCCGTTTAGGCTCAGTTCTGGTTCGAGTTTGGTGCAGTGTTTTTCTGGCTTGGTTTTAGGATTTTTAAGATGGTTTATATGTGCCCAGGTTTTCCAGAATAGAAATTTGTTTTTGGGGGCCTATAAATCCGTATTTTTTATCAAACTTCAATACACTTTGACTAAAGGGTTATATCTGTGATGTTTATATGTATTGAACGTCGGCTAATCGCTATATGTCGATTAGTCGGGGTTATACATATCTGTGATCTGTGTTTAATGATGGTATGTGTATATGAATGCGTTGGATTGTCGCGGGTGAATAGCCGGGGTGGATGTGAGATGAGTGTTTCTTTTTCTTTCATTCATTGTAATATGTAAATTGATGTAATATTATTTGTTTGGCCGCACAACCGGGTCGGGGTTGTAGCCGTCATTGTATAATTCTTTTTACTGTTTTTTCTCCTAGGATAGACCCATGGAGGGGGTGCACAAACTACCGGGTATCTCGAAGTGCGAGTGGCCTACTCACGGTGTTAAGGGAGGTTGCTTCGCTTCGGGTACTTGGCGGATAGTTTGCCGCACCCGTAGAGGTCTTGGGTGGGGTATTTGGCTATTCACCGTGACCGTGTAATCCGCTTTTCATTGCAGGCTCGAACGGATTGCGGATTCCTAGTATATCCAATGTATTCATCTGTGATCTGTAATGTCTATCATTGCTATATATTTATATATGATAACTATTTAGGCGTTGCTTATGTTTTACAGGCGCGCTAGCCCAGCCCCCGCTCTGTCATTAGTTAAGTAACCTAACGGGTGATGACGGGGCCACGTGGCGAATGCGAATGGCATAAGCGTACGTCATATTTTGGTTGTTTTCTGCAATGGTAGGATTAAATGATGGGACGCATTAAAAGAACTAATGCAAGAAAATAAACCAAGTAAAAGTCGATTGGAACACTTTGAAAACCACTCGGTTCTTTTCAAAACTAAACTTTTAAACGCGGAGCATGAACCACTCCTTTTAAAAGCTATCTCGTTCCATCGATTAGATCAAGTTCACTACGTTCACGGTTTCGCCAAAACCATTCGTAGCCCTCCGTCATTCCACATGAATGGTCAAAAAGTATTCAAGCTATGTATTTTGGCCAAAGTCAAGGCATAGTGATTGGTAGCTATTGGGTATTCATGTGCAGCATAGATAGATGCGTTGGTTTGGGACAGTTGTGCTGCCATTTTGGCCAAAGTCAAGGGTAGGTACGGGTGGGTCCAAATTAACCAGGAGAATGACGGGTAGAACTTGACATGTGACTTATGATATTTTGGCCAAAGTCAAGGTCATAAGAGCATGAGGCAAAAATCCACATCGGGAGTTTCATAAGTACTGAAACTTGCTAGCGCTGCATACCATTTGGAGTGTGATAATTCTGGTAGGATTCCTTCGGTCTTATCACGCGATGATATTTGGATCCCGATCCTACTGTGAGTATATGCTAATCCTCGAGAAAACTCTCACTTAACGATCAATGCTATAAACCTAGTAGGTGTCTAGAAAGGTGTTAGCGGGGCAACGCCCACAGGGAAAAGAGGTTACTTAATTAAGGAACTTCGCGAAAGCGTTGGAAAACCTCCCTCGAAGTACCGACACTGGCCTGGCTGAACGGTTAAGCAAGTATTGTACGGTGAGATTGATCCTGACTAATCCTTTCTTTACGGTTTGAGAAGGGATTCGAGAGACAGTGGGAGCCATCCAGTTTAGACAAACTAAAAACTACTCTAAACTTGCAAGAGCATCATGCTAAAGTGTTTCTTTTCTCTCTCCTAATTGCAGCGACCATTCAACATGACCGGACTTAAGTTATTACTAGATAAAAACATATTGACAGGGCCAAACTACAAAGATTGGCTCAGGAATGTCAAGATGGAAATCACTTACGACAAGTTGGGGTATGTACTTACCACCAAAGCTCCCCCTGTCCCAGGTCCCACCTCCAGCGTCGCGGATAAGGAAATCTGTAAGACATGGGAGATCGATTGCGCGAAGGCCAAATGCCTCGTGCTTGCCTCGATGGACAACGAACATCAGAGGAGGCATGAGAATATTGACCTGGAGTCCATATTTCTCCATACAAAAGAACTGTATGGAGAGCAGTCTCGTATCGCAAGATACAAAGTGTCGAAGAAGCTATTTTCGGCAAGATTGGCCGTCGGATCATCGGTAGCGGAACACGTGCTTAAGATGATTGGCTACATAGAGGAGCTCGCGGACCTTGGGACCACGTTGGAGAATGAACTCTATACTGATTTGATTCTCCAGTCCCTTCCTTCCACTTACGCCCAGTTTATCCTAAACTTCAACATGCAAGGAAAGGAGGTTGAACTTTCCGAACTTCTGAACATGTTGAGGAGTGCTGAGGGCACCCTACAGAAGGGTAGGGAGACATCCACTTTGTTTGTAGGAGGATCTTCCTCTTCTAGATCCAGGGCGAAAGCCAAGGGTAAGAAGAAGAAAGCCCCCGCCAAACCAAGAGGCGGTGTCAGTAAAGTGGATACGAAGGGAAAAGGAAAAGCAACAAAGGTAGCGGGAAAGCTGGTGGGGAAGGAAGAATGCTTCTACTGTCACAAAAGTGGTCACTGGAAACAGGATTGCAAGGCTTGGAAGGCCAGAACACAGGATTTGAAGCGAGTTGCGGCTTCAGCTTCAGGTGTGTATGTTATTGAAAAATGTTTATCAATAAACTCTACATCCTGGGTATTGGATACCGGATCAGGATCTCATATCTGTAATTCTTTGCAGGCGTTGAGAAAGCGTAGAGTTTTGAAGGCAGGTGACATGACCCTCAGAGTTGCAAACGGTGCTAGCATGGATGCTGAGGCCGTGGGGGCCTATCACCTGGGATTGTCAGATGGACACTTTTTGGTTTTGCGTAGTTGTTATTATGTACCAAATGCAACCTGTAATATCATTTCTGTATCTTTATTATCTAAAGAAGGTTATGAATTTGCATTTGTAAGTAATGTAGTGAACATTCACCTTAATCAAGTTTTGATTGGGTCAGGTACATTGAACAACAGTATATACGTTTTAAACCAACCACAGATTTTCAATGTCCAGAATACACACAAAAGAAAGTCTCCAGAAATCAATAAAACTTTCTTATGGCATTGTAGACTGGGTCACATCAATGAGAGAAGGTTGACTAAGTTACATACAGAAGGATATTTGGATCCATTCGAATATCAATCGTATGCAACTTGTCAATCCTGTCTCAAAGGAAAGATGACAAAGACTCCGTTCACTGGACACGGAGTAAGAGCGAGCGAGCTCTTGGGACTCGTACACAGCGACGTGTGCGGTCCAATGTCTACACATGCGCGAAGCGGTTATTCTTACTTCATTACTTTTACGGATGACTTTTCAAGGTACGGTTATGTCTTCTTAATGAAACATAAATCTGAGGCTTTTGAAAAATTCCAGGAATATAAGAATGAAGTAGAAAAACAAACAGGCAAAAGTATCAAGACACTAAGATCTGATCGAGGTGGTGAATACTTGAGTGCCGAGTTCCTGGGTTACTTAAAAGAGAATGGAATTCTCTCTCAGCTTACTCCTCCATACACTCCGCAACATAACTGTGTATCGGAGAGAAGGAACCGAACCCTATTGGATATGGTACGGTCCATGATGAGTAACGCTGAGTTGCCGCGATCGTTCTGGGGATATGCGCTAGAATCAGCTGCATACCATTTGAACCGAGTTCCAACTAAGACTGTGCCTACTACACCATATCAGATGTGGTGTGGGAAGAGACCCTATCTTAATCACATTAAGACCTAGGGATGTCCAGCTTTTGTAAAAAAGCAGCATGCGGACAAGCTCGAGGCACGCTCAGTACAGTGCAAGTTTGTGGGATATCCAAAGAACTCCAAGGGATATTTCTTCTATTGCGAAGAGGAACAAAAGGTGTTTGTTTCTCGCCATGCCCACTTTCTAGAACACCAGTTCATAGAAAAAGAACTAAGTGGAAGCGCAATAGAACTGGAAGAAATTCCAGAACCACGAGCTATTACTGAAAGCTTAGTAGAACCAGAGGGTTCGAAAGATCAGGACATTCCTACGCCACTCCGCAGGAGTAGTAGGCAGTCTCATCCGCCCGAGAGATACTACGGTTTTCTCATTGACGGGGATAGAGAGGATTGCATCATAGACTGTGATGAGCCTACTAGCTTCCAGCAAGCCATTCAGAGCGTCGACTCGGTAAAATGGCTGAATGCAATGCGGACCGAAATGGAGTCCATGTACACCAACAAAGTATGGACGTTGGACATTGCTCCAGATGGGGTAAAACCCGTAGGATGCAAGTGGATCTTCAAAAGGAAGATTGGTGTAGATGGACAGGTTGAGACCTATAAAGCTAGACTGGTTGCAAAGAGTTTTCGTCAAAGACCTGGTTTGGACTATAACGAAATCTTTTCTCCAGTAGCTATGCTGAAATCCATTCGGATCCTTCTTGCCATTACTGCCTTCCATGATTATGAGATTTGGCAGATGGACGTAAAGACAACTTTTCTAAATGGACATTTAGAGGAGTGTGTCTATATGGACCAGCCAGAGGGTTTCATTCAGAGTGGGAGCAGCGGAAAGGTGTGCAAGTTGCTTAAGTCCATTTATGGACTAAAGCAGGCATCGCGGAGTTGGAACATCTGTTTTGATGAGACGGTCAAGGAATTTGGCTTTATCAAAAATCCAGATGAACCATGCATCTATTGTAGATTTGTAGCGAGAACTGTAGTATTCCTCGTTTTATACGTGGATGACATTCTCTTAATAGGAAATGACATTCCTATGCTACAATCTGTCAAGGGGTTCTTGTCACACAGGTTCTCCATGAAAGACCTGGGTGATGCCTCATACATTCTGGGTATCCGGATCTACCGTGACAGATCCAAGAGGATATTAGGACTTTCACAGTCCAGGTACATCGACACCATACTGAAGAGATTCAGTATGGAAGATTCCAAGCGCGGTAATCTACCGGCTTGTCACGGGATCACCCTCTCCAAAGAGATGTCTCCCAAGACTGATTTGGAAAGGGATCGCATGTCTATTATACCCTACGCTTCTGCGGTAGGCTCTATAATGTATGCGATGTTGTGTACCAGACCGGATGTGGCTTATGCACTGAGTGTGGTAAGCAGGTATCAGTCAAACCCTGGGGAGAAACATTGGATAGCAGTAAAGAACATTCTCAAGTACCTGAGAAGGACTAAGGAGATGTTCTTGGTGTATGGCGGAAAAGACCTCCAGATTGAGGCCTTTACTGACTCCAGCTTCCAGAGTGACAAGGATGATTCCAAGTCCATGTCGGGTTTTGTCTTCACCCTCAATGGAGGGGCGGTGTGTTGGAAGAGTTCCAAACAGGAAACCGTTGCTGACTCGACTATGGAAGCGGAATACATCGCTGCATCTGATGCCGCAAAAGAAGCTGTCTGGATAAGGAAGTTCTTGAAAGAACTTCAGGTGGTTCCGTTCATTGTTGACCCAATACCTCTGTATTGCGACAACAACGGGGCTATAGCTTTAGCGAAGGAACCCAGGTCCCATCAGAAATCCAGACACATCTTAAGGCGGTATCACCAGATCAGGGAGATCGTGGATCGCCAGGAGATCGAGGTTCGGAGGGTTGCTTCAGAAGATAACACAGTAGATCCATTCACCAAGGCCTTGCCCCAGACTCAGTTCGAGCGGCTGATCGAGATGATAGGTCTTCGATACGCCAGTACATGGCCTTAGTGCAAGTGGGAGATTGTTAGTGTATATGCCCTAGAGGCCATTACTGTATCATACTAGTTTGTATATTACTTGATGGAAGCTTGGGATATTCACAGTTGTATATACAATCTTGCTCGAAATGGTAGTATGCTACTTGGTTTGTCACTGCTTTAATATGTGCGTGTGTTTCTTTTAGCATATCGCCGATATACATATTAGTAGAGCCCTTAGGATCTTTGCTTGATTACCAGCGTTGTGATGGCGCTCACACTCGTGGGGTCTGGGTAATCCATAAGCACATCCTTATACAGGTCCCTGGTCGTTGGACTATCGAGACAGGGCATCGATACTCCGGAGTAGACTAGCGTATGCGCTTCTCATCCCAGTGTGGGAGACGGTCTGTCCCACAGCCGTCAGTACGTCGTACTTGAGATAGTATACGGGTGCTCGTTAGGTTACGAGTACACTGGACAGGACTCGTCGGGAACTGTTGGTTGGTATTATACCTATCGTCAGTTATCAGTTCCCAGGTGACATGAGTACAGCTTAGTCCGCTGACTTGACACTGTCACTTCGCCTCGAGTGTGTTCCCACTGCACTTTGATTACTACCCTACCACGGCTCAAAGGAGTCGTGCAAACAGGTAGTTTTTGGGTGCAGTCCCGAAGCACTTGGAGGCAGTGATGGTTAGACAGGATTCGTCTCTCCCGGTATTGGGGGTTGACATCGCGCTGTGTCTAGGAGAGCCATTACACAAGTAGTCCCTGGCCAGGGTAAGCGAGATATACTGGTAGGTTTCCAGTGTTATCTCAGGGTGTTCTGGGCTACACTCCGACACGACTTGTACCGCTATTAGGGGACTGACGTTCACCGCCCCCCTAGGCCCGCCATGCGATGTATCAGACGAACAGACCGGACTGTACGGAGACTGTCACATACAGGCTCAGTAGGAGTTCAGATGGGGTTCACCTCATCAGTCTTCTTATCGGCATCTACCTGGGGACCATTACGTACAGCTAGTGCCGCTTGCGGTCTGTGGTTAAACCCACTGCCAGCGTAGTGTCGAGTCTTTAGAATCCCACACAGAGAGCTATTCTCCTTTAGGCAAAATGAGTAGAGGCCGCATGGTTTTGCGACAGGGTTCGTTCACATCCGCGCACTTGTGCACGTTTGTTGTCCAGACAGCTTATACTAGCGGGCTTTGGTTTAAGCCAGATCCTAGTATATGATTTGGGATTGCTTTTATCTCTTTGTATTCGTGTTCCTCGGATCACGAATACGGGTGCGTATGCACAGTTGCTTGAGACAGAAGGAGAGGACTTTGATTAGGGTTAATGACCATTGTCATTTTATTAACCCTAATGCTTATGTGTGTATTATGGTTAATTGATATTAGTTTATTATAATTGTGCATGGTTATGGTTGTTGACCATTTGACCTTCTTGACTTGTTGACCTTGGTTGACACTTTGACCATCATCATTTCATTTGGAAGATGCTCTTTGATCCTTGCAATTTGCATTAAAAATGAAATGATAATGGTCATGTCTTGATTAAGCCATGACAATTATCTCACTAATTATCTATTTACAATAATTCACACATATATGAGAGAATGCTTCATATTTTCTCTCATTCTATCATTTACTTTCTCTCTCTTGTTCTTCCTCTCCCTCAAGCTCTCCCCTCTCATGTGTTGAGAAACACTTGAGCTTGAGAAAATCTCTTCTTGATAATCTCTACTCTCATCTAGGGTTCTAGGATTAGCACTTCTATCACTCTAGTTACTTCTAGCTTGGAGTTGAAGCCAAAGGTTGAGGCTTTCGGGTGGATCTTTCTTCGACGTGAGAAGACAACAAAGGTGACCTCTTTCTATTACTCCAAGGAGCAAGGAGAGAAGGACATAAAGCCCTAGGTATAACCACTTATACCCTTAGCTAGTTTCTAGTTAGCTTTAGCTTGTTTTTGTTTAGCAAAGATCCTTCTTTGTCTAGTCCATGTTGCCTATAGTTGATAAAAATTTGATTTTTATTCCGTTTTCCGCCTCCCCGTAAGCACCGGGGTGGGCAACGTGGAATTACAATAAGTCGTGTCGGAGCGTAGCTCATTACACCCTGAGAAACTACTGGAACCTACCAGTAAATCTCGCTTGTCCTGGCCAGGGACTTTGCGTAATGGCTCTCTGACACAGCGCGATATCAACTCCCAATATCGGGAGAGACGAATCCTATCTAACCGCCACTGCCGCCAAGTGCTCGGGACTGCACCCAACTGCTACCTGTTTACACGACTCCTTTGAGCCGTGGTAGGGTAGCAATCTAAGAACAGTGGGACACACTCGAAGCGAAGTAGCAGTGTCAAGTCTGCGGACTATACTGTACTCATGTCACCTGGGAACTGTTAACTGACGATTGGTATAATACCAACCAACAGTTCCCCTGCGAGTCATGTCCGGTGTACCCGTAACCTAACGAGCACCTGTATACTATCTCCAGTACGACGTACTGATGGCTGTGGGATAGACCATCTCCCCAACTGGGATGAGAAGCGTACACACTTAGTCTACTCCGGAATATCGATGCCCTATCTCGATAATCCAACGACCAGCGACCTGTATAGGATGTTGCTTACAGACTACCCAGCCCCCACTAGTGTGACTGCCATCACGACGTTGGTAATCAAGCAAAGATCCTATGGGCTCTACTAATATGTATAAGTGATACGTTACAAGAAACATATGCACATATTAAAGTAGACACAAACCAAGTAGCATACTACCATTTTTAGAAAGACTGTATATACAACTGTGAATATCCCAAGCTTCCATTAAGTAATATACATACAAGTATGATACAATAATGGCCCTTAGGGCATATACATTAACAGATATCACATATTATCAACATAAGCAAATATGCGTATCTCTAAAACGCATTGACATATAGCAACGAGATTGGCATACCCCACATATTACACTTACGGTCGCAGAAAAAGAAATAGAAAACTACGATAATTAGAATCCGCAATATCCTTAGACATCATAAACCCGGTATATCTCATATTCCGAATTTCATGCCTAACTTATAAAACTTGCATTTTAGTCTCAAATTGTAAACTCTTTTCAATTGGTTGTCAGATAATTCAACAAGATTCCCCACTTAGCGATCGCGTACAATACGCAATTGCGACGGAGTTTGATCCGAATCAAAACTTCGTGGCAATCGATCAATTGAGACTAAACGGCTAGCTTTACAATATACTAACTAATTTTCATAAAACTAATTAATCCGGATTCTAATAATTGTATCACACACATCACAAAGCTTGTAAAGTAACCGTAACATTAGAATTCTGCACGCAGTTAGCAAACAAAATCAATTTTTCCAAGACATGAAAAATTAAGTGAGCTAAAATTCAAAACTCCGTCGTTTTAAGCCAATCCGGGAGTCGAAACGAACTCGAATCCCGCCCGAATCTTCACGGGGGCGAAGATCCCAAAATTCACTATCGAATGGGGGGCCTAGAGGGGGTGAAGAAGACCCGAAACTGCCTAAGGTAGGGCAGTTTCGGGTCCCCACCGCCAAGACCACCTTGTGGTGGTCTTGGGGAGTGGTGTAACACCATGGATTGCGATTAATGTAAATTGTGCATTAATGCGGCTTTTTAAGGAAAAATTTAACAAATCGGGTTTCTCACATTTTATATCAATTAATTAATATTTTATTATTATTTGATATGGCTTGCACACATACGTGCATGTTAATGTGAGGGTATATTTAGTGTTAACCTTGTTTAGCAACAATAACACCTTAAGCTAAACCTTGCCCAAATTAATCTTTGCCTTAACCTTTTCCTAGATCTTTTGGGTGTGATAAATATCTTGTTGGAGAGAGAGAGAGAGAGGTGGCTAGTGAGTCATGGAAACATTAATGGTGGCATTAATGAGGTGAGGGGAGGAGAGTAAGCATAAGGAATTTGTTCACCCTACACTCACCCTCTCATCCTTTTCTCTCCTCACTCTCTCATTTTCTCTCACTCTTAATCATTTCACACTTTCCTTAACCCCAAACTGAACCCTTACCTCCTCTTCACAAATCCTTGCAAAAACTTCACAAAACCCCATTTAAACACTTCAAATATCTTGATTTTTGACACTAGGTTGCCTTGGAGCTTGGAAAGCTTGGATTTTTTAGAAATAGTGGCTAGGTAATGATCTCTAAACTGTTAAATAGGTGTTTTATTGTTGCTTAGCTTGTTAGTTGCTTTTTAAAACACTTAAGGTATCGTTTCATGCAAATATCATATTTTTAGTGTCAACTTTGAGTCTCTGTGATCTGCTGCAGAACCAGGTGTTTTCTAGAAAAGTTCCCATCACAGTGACATACTGTTGAGGTATAGAACCCACCATAAAAACCTAAGACCACCCCTCTAAAGACAGGCCGAAGATTTATTAGTTCTGGCCACAAATTGCGGCCAGAGTGGGAGCTGGGGTGTTGGGGTTTGGGCGTAGGGTCTCTGTGGTTGTTTGTGCTCTCGTGGTACTTACAACTTTTACCAATTACTTGTGTATCAAAATCTGGGACCACTTTGCCATATTCTAGTGTTTTGGTACGCGTGTTACGTGATCCGACACGGTTCGTGATCTCATGTAGCTGTTGCGCGTGGGCTGGTTTTGGTGTGTCGCTACACACGTTAGCCGTTAAACGAACACTTGTGAGTTGGATTAGAGTTGGTGCGTGAGTCAAACGTAGTGTGTACGTATTATTGATCGCTTTCTAAGATTTACACTGTTATGTTTTGTGTTAATAGGATCACAGGCGGGGACTTCGAGCGCTGCGACGAAAGGGAAGCAGGTGATTGGATCGACCTAGCTTGAGATTGTTGGTGAGTAGATTTAACATCTACGGGGAATTCTCCCGCATGGCATTATGCGTCAGGACTAGATATGATATGATATTAGCTGCATTTTTTTATTGCACATATAGAGATTGTGCATAAAAACTTCATTGCATACTATTATCTGATGTTCTTGGACACTGCACTATTATTGACGGTTCATGTTGCACGAGCACTGATTGTATGCCACTCACACCGTCAATAATTGCCATGACACGCACAACACCTATACATACGTGATACTGTATGGTTAGGGACATTGAGACATTGATTCATATTCCATTGTGCATATGACATATAGCATACCTGTATACCTACATGCTTACACATATGCATTGCCATGACTACATGAAAGCTACACATATACCTGGAGGGTATTGTACCATTATTGACATGTATATACACATACCTAGCTTGATATAGCTACGCATATACCTGGAAGGTATTACATCATTTCTGATAGGTAGATAAACATATTTTGCTATACCGACATGGCTAAGCATACCTGGCTATAGCTACATGTTCACCTGTATATGATGTTGCGTTTGGTTTCGGAGAAATTAGGAACCGCATAATATATTTAAATAACAGGTTGTAGTTAAATAGCGGTTTTTCCTATATATGCTCATATTACTGTTTCATGTTGCATATATTATATTTCATGGATTTTGCATTGATATATGGATTTTATATAATGTTTCTGGATGTTTTACTCCTGTGTATATATATCAGTGGTATGGGACGCTGATATATATACATGTATATATATATCAGTGGTATGGGACACTGTTATATATGTACACCTATAATATATATATATATATATATATATATCAGTGGTATGGGACGCTGTTATATATGTATACCTATAATATATATCATCATAATGATCTGTGCATGTATTCTTATTCTGTGCCCGATATGAGGGGCTGATGTGCCCGATATGAGGGCCGATATGGGGGCCGTTTGAGGAGGGAATTTGGGGATTTAGATTGTCTTGATGGACACTGGTTCGCCACGATGAGGATTTCGTGAGGATGACATTTTTTACCCCATGCTCCGTATTTATTTGATATGCATTTACTTCATGTATTAGTAGTACCTGACTACCTTTCATGACTGTTGCATATACATATTGTCATACTTATGCTATCAGATTACATGTGATAGATTATCGCTGTTAGTATATACTTGCGATTACTGCATGATGTTATTTACTATTCACGAGTTGGCAACTCACCCCCGTTGTGCCGCAGGGTTTTTCAGGTCTGATCATCAGAGTGGTCGCGACAGGGCGCCTTATTATCCCTACTTTTGCAGATACCGCTACGGTTGGCGGTGAAGCCGTTTTCTATAGGTGGGTTGCGGTTATTCGATGATGTACATTGTATATTTCTTTTATCTAGTACTCTCCATCTACCACCTTCATGTATTGACTTAAAGACGAGTTGTGAGGATCGATGTTGTTTATTCTTATGACTCTGGTTGTCGTGCTTGTGTGAGACGGTAATGGTTTAGATTGCTGGGTTTTTCGGCTTACTTAATTGCGTTACGCCTGTTGACGTTACGTAGTTTAAGTGCCGGTCATGTGCCCAATTTTGGGTCGTGACTAAGTTGGTATCAGAGCGCTAGGTTTTACCTTTCGGAGTGTAGCATGACCTTGGTATGATGGAGTAGGTAGTTTAAGCAGAGTAACGTAGCGTGTGTATGTTCCACGGCATACTTATGACACAGTGCTCCGCCTAAGTGACCTTAGGACTTATTGCTTGAAATTCCTTCCGTGATATATATCCTTGTGATCCGATTTCTGTGTCCTTATCGAATCCTGTTTCCATTTCCAGCCTTTATGTCGCTGAAGACTACGAGGGCGCAGAGAGCGGCCGCGAGGGCCGAGGTCAGAGTTGACTTGTCTGAGACGAGAACTGACCAGGGCGGTATGCCCGTTGTACAGGAGCAGATTGTTCCACCTTCGACAGACCATATGGCTATGGTAGGGGCTGGTATGCAGGATTTGCGCCAGATGATGGGATCGTTAGTTGAGGCCATTCGAGCACAGGGGAAGGCGGTTGTTCCACCCGTTACAGGGACCGTGTCGGTGCCTACTGTTCAGGCGGTTTTACCTGCAGCTACGGAGGTGATCACCATATCGTTATCGAAGTTCATGAGGCTAAGGCCTCCGGTTTTCACTGGCACCGATGCAGCTGAGGATCCGCAGTCGTTTATCGACCGGATGGCCAGGATATGTCGTTCTCTTAGATGCTCTGACGCGAGATGGGTGGAGTTCGCGAGCTTTTGTTTGGAGGGTCTGGCCCAGAAGTGGTGCGAGTCCTTAGAGAAGGGCAGAGCCGCAGGTCTTGCTCATATGACCTGGGATGAGTTTGTGATGGTGTTTCTTGCGTGTTTTCTTCCACTAAGCGTCAAGGATGCTCAAGCGCACGGATTCGAGTCGTTACTCCAGACTCAGGGTATGACGGTGGCTGAATATGATGTGATGTTTACCGAGCTGTCTGTGTATGCTCCGTATTTGGTAGCTACGGAGGAGATGCGGGTCAAGAGGTTTGGTCAAGGCCTGCTTACCCATTTGTTCCTCGCTATCACCGTTCAGCATTACGACACCTATGCAGCAGCGGTGGACGCAGCCCTGTTGGTTGAGGAGCGTCTTTCTGAGGCGTCGGTTGCTCTGGAACCAAAGAGGGTTCGTACTGGTGATTCAGCAGGGAGGTGGGAGTTTAGACGTCGTGACTGTTCCGATTCAGATACTGGGGGTAGTGGAGGTCCGGGACGAGGACAGCTATTTAGCTCTTATTCTCAGGGGAGTCATCAGTATTCATCTGGATGTTACCGGTGCGGGAGTTCGGGTCATCGGGTTCGAGATTGTACTGAGCCACGTGAGCGCGAGGCAACTGTACGACGGGTTACCTTACCACCTTCTCCACCGCAGAGGGCGTTCCATTATGTCTGTTGTTGCTCCGCGTCAGACTCTTGTGCAGAGAGGTCGAGGACGCGGTGGTTTTGTGACGAGAGGGCGGGGTGGTAGAGGCAGAGGTCAGCCACTCATCGGTAGAGGGCAGGCTCGGGTGTTTTCCTTGACTCATCAGGACGCGCGGGCGTCCAATGCAGTAGTTTCAGATGCACTTTCTGTATGTTCTTATGAGGCTCATATTTTGTTTGATCCGGGATCTATGCATTCGTATGTTTCTACGTACTTCGTGCCGAGTTTGGGCCGAGAGTCATGTTTGCTAGATCAGCCGCTTGTTATGATTACACCTGTTGGCGATTCTTTTGTCGCGCGTTATGTGTTTCGGTTGCGTGCCGTTCAGATTGGAGATAGAGAGTCTTCCGTCGATTTGATCCTTCTGGATATGTTGGACTTCGACGTTCTCCTTGGTATGGACTAGTTGGCAGCTTGTTATGCTTCGGTGGACTGCCATGAGAAGACGGTCAGTTTCAGTTTTCTGGGCGAGTCTATTCGGGTTGTGCAGGGGGACCGTGGTGCCGCCCCTCACAGTTTGATTTCTGCCCTTTGCGCTAGTCATATTTTGAGGAGGGGATGTCGGGGATTCTTGGCTTTCGTTTGTGATACTGGGGCCACAGTAGGGTCGTTGGACTAGGTTCCTATCGTGCGAGAGTTTTCCGATGTTTTTCCCGATGAGTTACCTGGTTTGCCGCCAGAGCGCGATATTGAGTTTTGCATTGATCTGATTCCTGGCACGGGGCCTATTTCTATACCGCCTTACCGGATGGCTCCGGCGGAGCTTTTAGAGCTCAAAGATCAATTGCAAGAATTGCTTGATAAGGGACTTGTGCATTCGAGTGTTTCTCCGTGGGGAGCTCCTGTGCTGTTCGTCAAGAAGAAGGACGGCAGTTTGAGGTTGTGTATTGATTATCGTCAATTGAATCGAGTTACGGTTCGGAATAGGTATCCTTTACCTCGCATTGACGATTTTTTTGATCATCTCCAGGGTACGAAACATTTTTCCAAGATTGATTTGCGTTCGGATTATCATCAGTTGCGGGTGCGGAATGATGACATTCCGAAGACTGCTTTTCGTACACGCTATGGGCGTTATGAGTTTCTAGTGATGTCGTTCGGACTCACCAACGCCCCAGCAGCGTTCATGGATCCAATGAACCGGATTTTCAGGCCGTTCCTCGACCAGTTCATTATTGTGTTTATTGATGACATTCTGGTCTACTCTAGGAGTCCAGAGGAGCACGAGCAGCACTTGAGGATTGCTTTGCAGATATTGAGAGAGCACCAGCTGTATGCTAAATTCTCAAAGTGCGCATTTTGGCTTGATAGAGTTGACTTCCTGGGTCATGTGGTGACGGGAGACGGTATTCTTGTGGACCCGAGGAAGATCGAGGCCGTGCAGCTTTGGCCCAGACCTGTATCCGTGAAAGAGGTCTGCAGCTTTTTGGGCTTAGCTGGTTATTACCGCCGTTTCGTGCAGGATTTTTCAAGTATCCCTGCACCGCTGACCGGTGTTAGTTATGTATATGCCATAGAGGCCATTGTTGTACATATGATGTATATTATAATGGATGCTTGGATATATATAGAGAGGACTTTCTTTCTCGATATGATAGTATGCTATCTGGTTTTACTTTATCTTAACGTGTTAACAAATACTGTTTTGTGATCACATGTTGATGAAGCCCTTGGGATATGTACATGACTACTAGGACTATGATGAGATCATACCAGTGGGTCCAGGGTAGCCAACGAGTACATACTATAACCGTTCCTAGTCGAGGGTGTATCGAGACAGGGCATCGATACTCCAAAGTAGACTAGCGTACACGCATCTTGACCCATGTGATGGGCGATGGATGATCCTATATCCATTGGTGTTTGACATCAAATATGGTATACGGGTTATCAGTGGATACTAGGTACACTGAACAGAACTCGCCGAGTACTCCTAAATGGTATTATACCTAACGTCAAATAGCAGTTTTCTGGTGACACTGGTAAAGGTTGGTCTATAGACCCGAGATCGTCATAGAGTCTTGTGTGATTCCCACTGTGCTTTGATTTCCACCTTACTACGTCCAAGAGGGCGTGCAAAACGGTGGTTTTTGGGTACAGTCCCGAGTCACATGGAGGAAATGAGCGATAGGAGGGGTTTCACCTCTCCCAGTATTGGGGGTTGATGTTGCGCTGTACTCGATTGGCTATAACAGGAAGTCCTTGGCCATGGCCGATACTGAGATTTACCGGTAAGTGTTATCAGTAGTTTCTCGACCCATTATGAGCCTTACATCGACACGACTTATCGGTTACCGGTGTCTGACATTTACCACCCCTAGACTAAATATGCAACATATCAGACAAAGAGATCGGACTGTACGGGAGTGTTACTGATTGGATTTGCAGGAGAATGTATAGGTTTGCTTGTTGATCTTATGATTGCTCAATACACGGGTGGCTGCTACGTTTAGCTGACAGCTTGCAGCTTGTGGGTGTTTGATATGATCATCACCTGCTACCGGCGTATTGACGATTCTTTAGAGTCCTACACAGAGGTTTCCTGGCTCAGGCAAAATGGAGTAGGAGCACATATGTGATATGTGGGGGACCGAGAATAATACGAGATGAGATACCGTATTATATTATCGCGATATGAGATATCGGCCAGGTATATGAGATATAGCCGGGTCATCGGATCAAGTGTTGATTCGATGAATTGGTGCATGTTATATTAGTCGGTTATATGCAATTTAGCCGGATTGTCGGATCAAGAGTTGATTCGATAATTTAATGTATAATTATATATGTGATATATTACATTACGTTAACTAATATAAGCTCTCTTTATTGATTCATTTTCTCACTGGATAATACATTGATGTATATGTGATATATGTTAATTGTATTATTTTTTTTGTTACAAAATATATTGTATATGTGATATATAATATTGTAACAAGTTAGGGTTACAAATGCAACATGGTTGTGTAACACCTTAGAATGTGTTTTGTGGCTAATTATATTTTAATGTATGGATTTTAATAAAAAGTTTACCAAATTGGTTTTTAATTATTTTATCCTATTTAATGAGTATTTAATTAGAATTTTTCTAGGCACACACACACTTGTGTATGTAAACTAGGGTGTTAAGTGTGGTTTAACCATTGCTTAATCTAGTTTTATATTTTGTTTAAGTGTTTTGGGTATTATGGTTGTTATAATGAAAAAAGGTTTTTTATTTATTTTGGAATGTATATTGTTGACTTTGTGTAAGAGAGAGGGAATGGGAGCATGGTGTGAACCATGCCTCATTAATGAGGCAAGAGAAAGAGAAGGGAGGGGTTAGTGTGGCTCTCATTTTCTTTTCTCATTTCTCTTTTGCTCTCAATCTCACTCTCACACAAACACACACACACACACTCACCTGCAGCATCAGCAGAAGCAGCAGCAGCAGAGAGAAGCAGCAACAGCAGAGGCAAGCAGCAGCAACAGCAAAACAGCATCAGCAGCAACTTCTGGGAGCAGCAGTAGGAGCTCCAGCAACTGCAGCAGCCATCATCTCCTCCATACACTTCTTCTCTTGCTTCCTTGGGTTCCTTAAGGTATAATTCTGAGCTCTTTTCCTAGTTTTGCTAGCTTGTGTGTGGATTAGCTTCGATTATTGTTAAATAGTGAATTTAGTGCTAGGTTTTGGTGATTTTTGAGATGTTGTGGCAAATTGATGATTGTGTTGGTAAACCCTACTTATTTAAGTGTTGTTAGGGTCACCTTGACTGAGCTTAACCCTGGATTTCACTAAAATACCATAGGGTTTGCTTTTTGTGCAAATTAGCGTTTTTAAAGCGATTTATTGGCAATCTGAGTTCTGCTTTTGACCCGGTGCCTTCAGGTTAAAATTGAGAAGACTGGAGCATGTACACTAGGTATAGAACACACCACATGAACACGAGCCACCCATTCCCAACCCCCGGCCGCCAATTTAATCCATATGGCCGCAATTTGCGGCCAGGAAGAGGAGTTTGGTGTTGGATTTTTGTATAGGGCTCTCTTCTGTGTTGTATAGTGTTTTGGCATGTCTAGTTTTGTAATATTTTACCTGTTGGAAAATATGGGACTATATATCGTTTTGCATGTCCGTTTGTTTGCGCGATACGCGCGATACGTGAGAGGGTTCTGTGATCCAGCGTATCGCGGCGTGTCGCGATGGTTTTAGACGCGTATACACACGTTTTAGCGTATCGTGCACACGCGCGTTTAGTTCGCGACGCGAGTTTCTCGTTTTGGTTCGATATCGCGTTTTGCGGAATATTTGGCTTATATATGATTTCCATGTATTATTTGCAGATTTGCAGGCAGGGACTACGGACACTGCTATAGAGGGGAGCAGATGGTAGGATTCACCTAGCGTGGAGCGTAAGTGAGTAGATTTAACATCTACAGGGGAATCGCCCACATGGCGTTATGCGTCTGGGCTAGGATTCAAATATCTGTCGCATATTCTACGTCATTGTTAGAATTGCGCCTTTACCTTACTTACTTAGATATAGTTGTACTGTGACTAGTAGCCGTAGGGCACTGCACACATTATTGACGATTTATGTTGCACGAGCACGGATTATATGCTACACACACACCGTCAATAATTGCCATGTCACACACAAACCATTATAGATCTTATATTACTTATCACAGTTGACATTTAGCTACATAGATACCTTGCTCATATTCCACTCATACCCGGAGGGAGTACCTTACATATTTTACTTATACCCAGGGGGTATACGACATCAGTCCTTATAGGTAGATACCTATACATTGCTACACCTGTATGTTACACACATATTCAGTTGCAGTCACATATTTACCTTTACTGATGTTACTTAGCTGTACCTTATTGGTTTCGCATGCATCTGGTTTCACCTACATATTCTCTGTTATATGCTCGCATTTCAGATATATCGTGTATATTTATCCCTGGATTGCGCATTATTATTTGGATTTTACATGATGTTTTCTGGATTTGGGAACCGCGGGAGTTCATGAAATTATGCATACATTGAAAAACCCGGTTTCCTTGATATGATATTTGCGCATCCACCATGAGTTTTATCGGTGCTGATATATATATACCCCTACGAGGAGGCGTCGAGGCCGTAGAGGGTACATGATGGGGCCCGGTATGGTTCCCCTCGGCAAGAAGATCGATGGATTTTGCCGATTGAGCCTGGAGGCGGGCTAGTACCTACCGGTGACAGTACTGATGACTAGGCGGGGGTCATGGAGACACCGTTGGGAGTCATGCACGTATGCATACGTCGAAAAGCAAGGGTCAGAGCTAGGCACTCGTGCTTTCGGGACAGCGTATGATACGTACCTATCAGGATTTCTGTGTCGATGCTTGGCACATTGTTTTCATGATATTTCTTTTAAACACCTTTGTATATATAACAGGGGATTAGCCGTTGTTATATATACCCTTACACCAATATTAGTGGAATGGGACGCTAATATATGTGTATTGACCCTATCATATTATTTCTGTATATATACATATACTTAGGATGCTAGAAACTTACTTGAGACTTTGACTTGGGATATCAGGTGATTCATTGAGATTGGACATACATATGGGATTATTGATTTGTACATTCGGGATATAGGAGATTACTCGATATTGTACATTGAGGTGATGTGAGACTTATATGATGTGAGAGCCCAGTTTGGGGGCTGATTTGAGGAATTGTGGATTTGAGTGTCTTGATGGATTGTGATCCTGCCACGATGTCAGGTTTCCGTGGAAATGACATATTCCACCCCATACCTCACACTTATCTATTTTATGCACAGTTTCATATATTAGTAGTACCTGTTAGTGTACCCTTATGATAGTTGCATATCTACATTCTCATATCCCTATTGCATGGTTATTGCATATTATTGTCATGTTACTATTGCTTCACATATTGATTGCACCTGCTAGTGTACTTTCCTTTATTCAGCATTTGCATGACATGTTATTACTGTAATCGCATACCTTAGATTCATGTTGTACGTACATTCCTGCGATTACCTGCATATGTTATCTACTATTCACGAGTTGGCAACTCACCCCCGTTGTGCCACAGGTATTTCAGGTTGTTCCCCAGAGTAGTCGAGGCAGGCTATTCAGCTATTCAGCTACCCTCTTTTTCTACAGATAACGCATCAGCTCACAGTACTATTTTGCTTAGGTGGGTTTTGGTGGTTATCTGTATTTTGTATTGTACATTCGTTGTATCTTGTACTCTCCATCTACTATTATGTTGTTGACTTAGAGACTTGGTGAGGACGATATTGTATATTATTTGTGGGTTGTTGTCTTTTATATACAGCTTTCTCTCTATTGTCTTTATTTCTTCGCTACGGCGTTATATTTTTGTGTTGTATTCATCTTGGCTAGTTTTTACAAAAAAAGGGGGTGTTGCCAAAATTTTAAAGAAAGAAAGTAGGACTTTTAAAGAATTTGGGTTGCGATTTCAAATGTTTCAAAAACTTATATTATCTTTTCCGTATTTTTTTATGGTTTAGATTTCCGGGTTTTGGCTTTCTTTTACTGTGTTACATCTTTAGGCGTTGCGTAGTATTAGGGCCGTCATGGGCCAATTTTGGGTCGTGACAGGTTGTTAAATTTAAACAAAGTTAGGTTTTGGATTTGTGTTAGCTTTTGGGTTAGCTTTTTCATGAAGCTTCATGAAGCTTTCCTTTTTGTTTTCTAGCTTGATATTTTGTGAAGATATTTTGTTAACCCAACCCAAACCCTTAACTCTAGTTTATTCTCTACATAAGTTAAGGCCTTCATTTATTAACTCGTGGTTGTTGATTGTTAGAGTACGTGCGTGTTCAAGTTCTAGTTTAAATACCGCAATCAAGACGGTTTCGCTTGTAGCTAGCCGGTTGAGTACGGGTCGTCCGCAGGGAGATGGGAGTCTTTTTCAATGTGTTTTAACGAGTTAAGTCTGGTTTTTCAGATGTTGTTGTGGTTATCTAAGTGTTAAGTTAATATTTAAAGAGAGCTTGTTAGGGTTAGGATTAGGTTAGTTTGAGTTAGGAGTTCTCCACATCTTTCGTTGCCCCTCTTAATATCGGTGTTACGGTAATCGGCAACAACGGGGATTAGCACGACTAGGAAGGAACTTGCGAGTATAAGCTAGGCTTTCCAACGCATAAGTCCTTCCCTTTGGTGCTTGTCCGTCCGTTCTTGGCTCTTAGCCATAACCTCCGGTTAATTCAACCACAACCGGTCTCACTACGGAATCACCGCTATCATGTAGGATAGGGTGTCGTAAGGAGCGGATTGTGATTCAATTAACGGGAGTTGAATTAAGCTGTTGGGCAAGGAAAGAGTGAGAGAGATTTCCTTCTCTCAAACTTCCCTTATCCTACCCTAACAAGTATAAAACTACTCACACTTCATGATACGGAAAAACAAAACAAAACAAAAGAGGAGGATAGAAAGAAAGAGATTAGAAGAATACGGCTAGCTATTTGCGACCTCACCTTGGCGAGGATCGAGCGTAAGCATCATCGTCGTATGTAAGGATAAAGAAAAAAAGAGAAGAAAGAAACAACAAGGAAATAACAACAGCTACTTAACGAATTTAAAGTTACAACAATTATAACAAAAGTAAGACAAGCATGATAATAAAATGATCTTCTTTATTCATCATTCCTCACTCACAAAGCTCACTGCAAGTTTAATGGAGAAGAGATGAGAAGAAGAAGAACATGTAAACTAAAACCTAGCAAAAAGAAAATACAAGAATGGACCCTTTCCTTCACAAAGTTCTGGGCTATTTATAGGCCAAAAAATGAAAACCTAGGGCAACCACCAGAACATATTTACAAAGACCAAAATACCCCTGAAAGCCCTGCACAAGTGGCGCCTATACGGCCGCGGATCCGCGGCCTAGACCCACCTTTGGCCGCGGATCCGCGGCCCTCTGGTCGAGTTGGGCCCCCCAATTTGCTGTGGTTCCCTGGTCCTCTGTGCCCTTTATTCTGGTATCTGTATTTTTTCATAATTTCTTCACGAATTTTCCAGAATTTCTGTTGAGGGAAAGGTGGACTTTTTGTCAAGATTTGGAATGATTGCCTCGAGCTCCGCGTAGATTTTCTTGGATCTTGTGCTGCCATTGAGCCTTGTGCCTGAAAACGACATTGATTTGACATTTCGTCTCCCTAAACTGGTATCTGGCAGCATACGGATGAAGAGCGGAGACCATGTTTTATCTGTGGTTGGCAGGAACCCGGATTTTATCGTGTTTTCCATGAATTTCACAGTTTTAGAACCGAGAACCTGTATCCTGCAATTGACTAGCAAACACGGCTCAAGAGTATCTACCGATATGCAATGTGACAAAAATTGGGCGGTATGAAAATGCAAAAATTTGATATGAACAGTTGTCATTTGTAACCATAACAATAATTCATTATTCATCACAAAAGCTTTCTTCTTCTTCTTCCTCCTTGAAAAAGCTTTCTAGCTTTTTGTGAAGTGATGATTCAAAGTGAGAAAATGAAAACAAAAGATAGCAAAGTTCCTACTTCATCATCCTCATCTATTCTAACCACTTAGATTAGGGTGATCACTTAATTAATACTTGATTTGAGAAGTGAGAGCTTGAGTTTGAGATTCTTCAAGGTAGATCATCTTCGAAAAGGAAGACTTCCAGCAAGCATGGATCATTCGACTTGTGGAGCCTATCTAGAGTCCGGGAATTCATGGATCGCGGCGAAGAGACTACTACTCAGAGCTTATGAAGCGAAGGAACAAACTACAAAGGTTGTAATCCCTCTCTCTTAGATGTAAAGTTGTTTACATGCAAGTTAACCCTAATTCTCTAGTAAAGATCTTGGTTAGGGTTTGTTTAGCACCCCAAAAATTTTAAAGTAGCATGTTTGATGCCTTCCTAAACCTTGCTAAGGTGCTATGCTAACCCTACAGTGGTATCAGAGCCAACCTAGAGCATTAGGAGTTGTCTAGACGAAGTTAGAAGTCCGATCGAACCCCGAAACGACCCCTTTTCTGGAAAATTTTCAAAAAGTTGACATTTTTCATATTAAAAATACTCAGAAAATCATGCTGGGAATTTTATGGACCCACCTGAAGAAAGAGTCCCTAACTCGCTACAGTTACCGCGTAACTGAGACCAAAACCTGGTTTTGGCGGCGGTTCTGCGGCGCCACTGTGGAGGCTTGGGACGGGCACTTCAGCGACGGTCCATAGGTGCTGGGGCATGCTACTGGGAATTTTTATTTTCTGCTCAAGTGTTGAGCTCACTGGGGTATTTTGGGAATTCGTTGTGTCTGTCGAATTATCTAACTTCACCTAGTTATCTGTGATGTTTATGTATTGCTGTGATATATTATATTGGATCGTTGTGTATTGAATAGCCGGGGGTTTTATGTGAGATGAGAGTTTTCTTTTTCATTCATGTAAATTTTATTTGTATGTAATATTCTTTTATTGGGACACTTCCGGGTTGAGGATGATGTCACTATTGTATATTATTTACTTTTCCGCATTAGGATAGACCCAAGTCGGAGAGCACAAGTAACCGGGTTCTAGGGTCCATTGGGAGGCCATCTCGAGGAGTCGAGACCGGGTCTCCTAACCCTAGAATTGGCAGGGTTACTTGCCGCTCTCGTAGGGGTCTAAGGATGTGGGTTTGGCTATTCATCGCGACTATGGAATCCGTGTTTTATAAAGGCTCAAAATAAAACATGGATGTCCTAGTATATCCAATATTTCATATGTTGACTTCTGCTGCAATGTTCTGTGATGAGATCATATTACTGCCTGAGACGAATGCTTATACTATATGTTGATATATAAATATTGCTGCTTTCGTTTCATCTGTGATGCTTAGGAAGCGTAAATGATGGGTTTTAGTAATGAGATTAATAAAAGAAAAGAAACCTAAAAGATGTTGTAGAATCAAATTTTCAAAAAGGGTAGCTACAGTTCTTGCTTTGCATAGCGGTATTCCTTGTAGAATATCCAGCACCTTATTCGATAAGGAAAGAGCCGAGATCTCTTCACCGGGAGTGACCTCTTTAGTAAGACTGGCAGATGCTACAAACTCACGGTTTAGTTTTTGATTGCTTCTATAGTTCTTGCTTTGCACAGTGGTATTTATGAAATATCCTGCACCTTATTCGATGAGGAAAGAGCCGAGATCCCTTCACTGGGAGTGACCTCTTTAGCGAAACTAGAAAAGCCTCAAAAACATTCCTTTTTCAAAATCACTTGTTTCTACAACGATATCAAGTTCATTACGCTTATGGTTTTCTGAAAAACCTGTGTAGCTCTCCGTCATTTCAGATAAGTACTACTTAGTATTCGTGCTACGTTTGTTGACTATGTTAAGGCGTAGTGTGCGATAGCTAATTAGTGCTTATCTGCTAAAACATGAGATGTGATTGGATTAGGGTAGTTATACGACTTTGTTGACTATGTTAAGGGTCGTGCAGGTGGGTTTAATTCAATCGGGAAATGACGGGTTGAACTTGGCTAGCAATTATGATTTGTTGACTATGTTAAGGTCATAAGTTGCTAGGGGCAAAAGCATTATTAGGAATTTCAAATGTTGAAATATGCAATGAGATTGCATACCTTCTATGAGATAGATGGATCCCGATACCCACTGCGAGTAAGAGTTATTCCTGGAAGAATTTAACACAGGACAATTAGCCGATCAAGTAGGTGTCTAGGAAGGTGTTAACGGGGTTCTGCCTCTGGGAAAACGAGGTTTATTTTAATTAGGTCCGTGCGAAAGCACGGGGAACCTCCCTCAAAGTACCAACACTAATCTGGCTGAAAGATTGACGAACTTGTAAGGTGTAATTAATCCCGACTAATCTTATCTTTTAGGGTTTGAATGAAGATTTGATTAAAACGGTGGGAGCCATCCTGATTAGATAAGATAATAACCAATCTAATCTTGAAAGAGCGCACGCTAAAGTGTTTTCTTCTCTCTCTCTCCAGGTAGCGACCATGTCAGGCCTTAATCAAGATAATAATATGGATGTATTGACTGAACCCGCTTGTTATACTGAGCAGGGGAACGTTGGTTGCGTTCTTTCTTATAATTGTTATAAAACTGAACAGGAAATAGGGGAATGCCAGAATTCACACGCCGCCTAAACGAAGAATAAACATGTTGATGTATCTTCTTCGGATGTATTAGTTACCGAGAACTGTTTCTCAGTTCACTCTATGTCCTGGGCATTAGATACCGGATCAGGATCCCACATATGCAATATATTGCATGGGCTAAAGAAAGGTAGAGAACTGGGAATGGGTGATCATTCCGTAAGAGTAGGGAATGGTGCAAATGTTGCATCCAAAGCAGTTGGCGAATATCACCTTGTATTACCAAGTGGTAATACATTGATTCTGAACGAATGCTATTATATACCGAACATGATAAGCAACATTATATCAGTTTCTTTATTAAGTAAAGAAGGATATAATTTTGTAATAAAGGATAATGTTATGAATATCTTCCTAAATCAAAAGTTGATTGGATCAGGCTCGTTAAATAATGGCATATACGTTCTAAATCAAAACACGTTTCTTAATATACAGAACACACACAAGAGAAAGAGTTCAGAAATGAACGAATCCTTCTTGTGGCATTATAGACTAGGTCATATCAATGCAACACGGCTAGCTAAGTTACATAAGGATGGATATTTGAATCCGTTCGAATTTTCATCTTATGACACTTGCCAGTCATGTCTCAAAGGCAAGATGAACAAAACTCTGTTTAGTGGACACGGAGAAAGAGTTACAGAACTCTTAGGACTGATACATAGTGATGTATGCGGTCCCATGTCTACAAATGCCAGGAATGGTTCCTCGTACTTCATTACGTTCACTGACAATCTCTCAATATACGGACATGTGTTCCTGTTGAAACACAAGTCTGAATCTTTTGAGAAATTCAGAGAATATAAAAACGAAGTAGAGAACCAAATGGGTAAAAGTATTAAAATACTTCGATCTGATCGAGGAGGAGAATACTTGAGCAATGAGTTTCTGGACTATTTAAAAGAGAATGGGATTCACTCTCAGCTTACTCCTCCTTATACACCGCAACACAACGGTGTATCGGAGCGGAGGAATCGCACCCTATTAGATATGGTTCGCTCTATGATGAGCTCCGCTGAGTTGCCTATTTCCTTTTGGGGTTATGCGCTGGAGACAGCAGCATACCTAGTGAATCAAGTTTTATCTAAATCTGTACCTACCACACCACATGAGATATGGAGTGGGAAGAGACCATATTTTAAACGAGTTAAGATATGGGGTTGTCCGGCCTATGTCAAAAGGCAAAATTCGGACAAACTCGAGGCACGATCAGTTCTTTGCAAGTTTGTGGGATATCCTAAGAATTCACAAGGATATTTTTTCTACAGCACTGAGGAACAAAAAGTGTTTGTTTCTCAATATGCCACCTTTTTGGAAAAGGAATTTCTTGCAAAAGAAATTAGTGGCGAAGAGGTAGAACTTGAAGAAGTTCCAGCAGCACAAACTGCAACTGAAGATTTAATGGAACCAGAGGATTCAGTAGTTCCCGACGAACCCCGCCTCTCCGCCGATCTAGTAGGTTCCTCATCCACCTAAGAGATACTAAGGTTTTCTCGTCGATGGTGGGAGTGAGGATTGCATCATGGAAGATGATGACCCAACTAGCTTCGAGCAGGCCATCACGAGTGGGGACTCTGTGAAATGGCTGGATGCAATGCGATCTGAGATGGAATCCATGTACACCAACAAAGTATGGACTTTGGAAGTTGCTCCTGAAGGAGTAAAACCCATTGGGAGCAAATGGATCTTTAAGAAGAAACTTGGTGTAGATGGAAAAGTTGAGACTTTCAAAGCTAGACTTATTGCAAAGGGTTTTCGTCAACGACCAGGTGTGGATTATGACGAAACCTTTTCTCCAATGGCTATGCTTAAGTCCATCCGGATCTTACTTGCCATTGCTGCATATCATGACTACGAAATCTGGCAAATGGATGTTAAGACCGCCTTCTAAATAGTGATTTAAAGGAGTACGTATACATGACTCAGCCAGAGGGCTTCGTAGATAGTGGGAGCAGCGGAAAGGTGTGCAAGCTACTTAAATCCATCTACGGGTTAAAGCAGGCATCACGAAGTTGGAACATCTGTTTTGATGTTGTAGTCAAAGAGTTTGACTTCATCAAAAACATATATGAACCTTGCATATACAAGAAGGTGGCAGAGAGTAAGGTTGTCTTCCTCGTATTGTACGTGGATGACATACTCTTGATAGGAAATGATATTCCTATGCTGCACTCGGTTAAGCTCTTCTTATCACATAGATTCTCAATGAAAGATCTAGGTGATGCCTCCTGCATTTTGGGAATTAAGATCTATAGAGATAGATCTAGACGAATACTGGGATTGTCCCAATCCAGATACATTGACACCATACTAAAGAGGTTTAGTATGGAAGAATCCAAACGTAGGAATTTACCCACGATCTCTGGACTCACTCTCTCCAAAGAGATGTCTCCCAAGACTTATTTGGAAAGAGCTCACATGCAAGGGATACCCTATGCTTCAGCAGTAGGCTCTATTATGTACGCAATGCTATGTACCAGACCCGATGTAGCATACTCACTAAGTGTAGTGAGTAGGTATCAAGCATATCCTGGAGAGAATCACTGGACAGCTGTGAAGAACATTCTCAAGTACTTGAGAAGGACTAAAGAGATGTTCTTGGTGTATGGTAACGGAGAACTCCAAGTGGAGTCCTTTACCGATTCAAGCTTCCAGAGTGATAAGGACGACTCTAAGTCGCACTCGGGATTTGTCTTTACCCTAAATGGAGGGGCGGTTTGTTGGAAGAGTTCCAAACAGGAAACCGTGGCAGACTCGAAGATGGAGGCTGAATACATCACTGCCCACGATGCTGCCAAAGAGGCTGTCTGGATAAAGAAGTTCATCACTGAACTTGGTGTGGTTCCATCCATTGAGTATCCAATACCTCTGTATTGTGATAACAATGGAGCTGTGGATTTGGCCAAGGAACCCAGGTCCCATCAGAAGTCCAGACATATTCTGAGGCAGTATCACCTGATCCGGGAGATAGTTGATCACTGGGAGATCGAGGTTAGGAGAGTTGATACGAAGGACAACACTACGGATCCACTCACAAAGGCCATTCCTCAGATACAATTTGAGAGACTCTTCGGAATGTTGGGTATGAGATACTACAACAGCTGGCCTTAGTGCAAGTGGGAGATTGTTAGTTATGTATGTGCCCTAGAGGCCATTGTTGTACATGTGATGTATATTATAATGGATGCTTGGATATATATAGAGAGGACTTTCTTGCTCGATATGATAGTATGCTATCTGGTTTTACTTTATCTTAACGTGTTAACAAATACTGTTTTGTGATCACATGTTGATGAAGCCATTAGGATATGTACTTGACTACTAGGACTATGATGAGATCATACTAGTAGGGCCAGGGTAGTCAACGAGTACATACTATAACTGTTCCTAGTCGAGGGTGTATCGAGACAGGGCATCGATACTCCAGAGTAGACTAGCGTACACGCATCTTGACCCATATGATGGGCGATGGATGATCCCATATCCATTGGTGTTGGACATCAAAGATGGTGTACGGGTGCTCAGTGGAGATTGGGTACACTGAACGGACTCGCCGAGAACTCCTGGATGGTATTATACCTATCGTCAGATAGCAGTTCTCCGGTGACACTGGTACAGGTTCGTCTGTAGACCCGAGATCGTCATAGAGTCTTGTGTGATTCCCACTTTGCTTTGATTTCCACCTTACCACGTCCAAGAGGACGTGCAAAACGGTGGCTTTTGGGTACAGTCCCGAATCAGACTGTACGGGAGTGTTACTGATTGGATTTGCAGGAGAATGTACAGGCTTGCTTGTTGATCTTCAGATTGCTCAATACACGGGCGGCTGTTACGTTTAGCTGACCGCTTGCAGCTTATGGGTGTTTGATATGATCATCACCTGCTGCCGGCGTATTGACGATTCTTTAGAGTCCTACACGGAGGTTTCCTGGCTTAGGAAAAACGGAGTAGGAGCACATATGTGATATGTGCGGGACCGAGAATAATACGATATGAGATACCGTATTATATTCTCGCGATATGAGATATCGACCGGGTATATGAGATTTAGCCGGGTCATCGGATCAAGTGTTGATTCGATGAATTGGTATATGTTATATTAGTCGGTTATATGCAATATAGCCGGATTGTCGGATCAAGAGTTGATTCGATAATTTAATGTATAATTATATATGTGATATATTACATTACGTTAACTAATATAAGCTCGCTTTATTGATTCATTTTCTCACTGGATAATACATTGATGTATATGTGATATATGTTATTGTATTATTTTCTTTTGTTACAAAATATATTGTATATGTGATATATAATATTGTAACAAGTTAGGGTTACAAATGCAACATGGTTGTTAAGTTTAAACAAAGTTAGGTTTTGGATTTGGGTTAGCTTTTTCATGAAGCTTCATGAAGCTTTCCTTTTTGTTTTCTAGCTTGATATTTTGTGAAGATATTTTGTTAACCCAACCCAAACCCTTAACTCTAGTTTATTCTCTACATGAGTTAAGGCCTTCATTTATTAACTCATGGTTGTCATTTGTAACCAAAACAATAATTCATTATTCATCACAAAAGCTTTCTTCTTCTTCCTCCTTGAAAAAGCTTTCTAGCTTTTTGTGAAGCGATGATTCAAAGTGAGAAAATGAAAACTAAAGAGAGCAAAATTCCTACTTCATCATCCTCATCTATTCTAGCCACTTAGATTAGGGTGATCACTTCATTAATACTTGATTAGAGAAGTGAGAGCTTGAGTTTGAGATTCTTCAAGGTAGATCATCTTCGAAAAGGAAGACTTCCATCAAGCATGGATCATTCGACTTGTGGAGCCTCTCTAGAGTCCGGGAATTCATGGATCGCGGCGAAGGGACTACTACTCGGAGCTTATGAAGCGAAGGAACGGACTACAAAGGTTGTAATCCCTCTCTCTTTGATGTAAAGTTGTTTACATGCAAGTTAACCCTAATTCTCTAGTTAAGATCTTGGTTAGGGTTTGTTTTGTAAGCCCGCGGGGGCGCCCCGGCCGTCGATCCGACGCCGGAAACGCGGAAACAAAAACTTTGCAAAACTTGCAACCGGCACCACCGCGCGCTTTTTACCCGGATCGGGCCATTAACCTAGCTAACTAGCAAACAAGAAAAGAGTAGAGAAGTTATACCAAGCGATCCATGTCCTTCGGTCTTCATCTCCACTTCGATCTCTCGCGGAATCTCCGTCCATCATCGTCTCGTCGGAAAGGGCACCACATAACCGGAATCTTTTACGGGCTCCCGCCTCTTGACCGAGGCAACTCGGGCGCGAAGTTGGCTAGCCGACGCGTCCAAGACTTGCTATAGATATAGTGAAGAAGGTTGTCTCTTGGGGTTATAGAAGTTTCCATGGATGGAGGAAAAAGGCTAAGGAAAAATGGTGCTTTCATTTTTCCTAACAAGGAAAAATGAGATGAAGAATGATACCACCACTCAAAAAGAATTTCTCTCATTTCCTCACTCAAGAATGGCCGGCCTCTCTCCTTCTCATGGTGGGAAAAAGAATAATCATCAATCAAGAGAAGAAAGGGAATAAATGTATATGAAAATGGTCAAACCAATTTCCATTTCAATCCACTCACTAACCATCATGAAAAAGCAAATGAATGGACAAGAATGGAATCTCATCATGAGCAATCTATCATAATGCCACCAAATTACAAAGGACCCCTCCACAAAATGTTAATTGCAAACTTGCAATTAACACCCTCCATCAAAAGTCCGACCGAGAAGGAATAAAAGAAAACCGGCCGGAACGGAATGCAAACTGGCAACTTCAGAAAACGGATCCCGTAATAAATTACAGGAAAACCCCACTACTGCAAATACATGCCCGCATTTGTATTCCCACTGAACAAAAATGCAAAGAGACAAAACTACACTATCTAATACTAGGATCCGGCTTAAGCCAAAGCCGGCTAGTAAAATCCGTCCGATCACGATCCGCACGTATCTGATCGAACCCTGCCATATCTCCATACGGCCTCTACAGCGTTTCGCCCGAAACCTGAGTAACTGAGTGTGGTGGACTCTAAAGACTCGTCAATACCTTAGCTGTGGATTTAACCACTAGCACGTCAGAGGTATAAGCCAATACGTGACGGGCCACCAGGTATTGACCAAAAGGGACGTCGATGAGCGAACTCATCCTGACACCCTACTGAGCCTGTCAGTGACAATATCCGTACAGTCCGGTCCGTTCGTCTATGAGCATCGCATGGCGGGCCTAGAGGGTTGGTAAAAGTCAGACACCCAAAAGGGGTACAAGTCGTGTCGGAGTGCAGCCCAGAACACCCTGAGATACTACTGGAATACCTACCAGCAAATCTCCTGCCTTGGCCAAGGACTTTTCATGTTCTGGCTCTCCTCGACACAGCGCGACCTCACCCCCAATACCGGGAGAGACGAACCCCTGCAGATCCGCTCACTGCCTCCATGTGGCTCGGGACTGTACCCAACTAAAACCTGTTTGCACGACTCCTTTGAGCCGTGGTAGGGTAGTAATCAAAGCACAGTGAAAACTCACACGAGACAAATGACGATCCCAGGTCGATGAACTAACCTGTACACATGTCACCAGGGAATTGCTATCTGACGTCTGGTATAAACCCAACTAGCAGGTTCCCGGCGAGTCCTGTCCGGTGTACTCATACCCAATGAGCACCTGTATACATCTTAGGTGAACCAACTGACACCAGTGGCTTGTGAGACCGGCCACCGCCCCTCGTCGGGGTCTCGACTGTATACACTAGTCTACTCTGGAGAATCGATGCCCTGTCTCGAAACTCCCACAACTAGGGACCTTTTAAGGATTTGCTTATAGACTCCAGCTCTCACGTATATGATCGCTCTCATACTGCTGGTAGTCAAGCAAGAATCCTAGGGGCTCTATCAACGTGCAATAGTGACCTGTAAGGTCACCTAAAGCAGTACACGATGATAAAGGTAAACCAGATAGCATACTATCATCTTGAGTAAGACTGTCCTACTGGGACAGGTCCTCCCCTCAATCATTGCAATCACGTGCCTGTGATCCAATAATTGACTCTGTGGGCACTATCTCCAACAATCTCCCACTTGCACTCAAGGCTAATTATTGCGATGTCGCATACTCACAGCCCGTGTGATACCGAACACCCAACTCCTCTACTAGTCTGTCTCACAAAGCTCGTTTGCGAAACTATTGCGTTCGAGGAATAGCCTAAGTGAGTGGATCCGCTCTGATGTTTCTTTCTATGTCTCTCTCTATCTCAAGTTCGCGGAGAAAACCATCTCCCGAAATGAGCAATACCTGTCTTAGAATGTCTGGATGTCTGATGGGATCTAGCTCATAAATGAACTCCAAATCCAAACTTCTTAGACTGTATCGTCAACTGAACTTAATCAGTATCCTACGCCATGCCTTCCCTCAGTATCCACCTGGACCACCTGTCCAAAATACTGCCCCTCGTCAGAAGGAAAACTATAACTCTGACAGCCGCTCTGCCATCCAGGTCACCTTGGAAGCCTGGAATGATAACTGTCTCCCGAAGGAGAATGCTGTTATCATATCTCTAGAACATTCACTTATGTTCTAAAACTGCTTCCGACTGTTTCCCCAGGATTGGATCAATATCAACTTATTGCATCTACTGCAAGAACAACATCTGGTGTGGTACTTGACATCTCATGATTGACTCAATTGCCTAAGCAAGTGATCTGCCAATCATGTGTATCCCTCTCCCCTTTAGTCTGTAAGACACCTTTAGAGAGGGTGACTCCATTACCTGCAGGTACACCACCATGCCAGGAGTCGTCCATTCTAAATACTCATAGAATGCTGTTAAGGTACCCAGATTAGGAAACCACCCAAATCTAGATCTAAAACCATAGATCTAGTTACCAGAATGTCTGATGTAAGATTCAAGTCCTATGAGGAGAAACTACTTTGTGACGACCAAAGTATAACCGATCGTAGTATAGGAATATCACTTCCTACTCTGTGTATGTCATCAAATACCAGGACATCACACCCTACTACCTTCTCAACAGATCCATCCCCTATTCTGATGAAGTCAAACCTATGACTGTCATATCAGAAATAGATGATCTATCTCCGCTATATCTGCTTTAGTCTATAAATAAACATAAGCCTGATGTCCACCAATGCTTCCGCTGCTCCCACTGACTACGACAACCCTCTGGCAGAGTCATATAGACGTACACTTCTAAAGCTAGTTTAGAACGACGCTATACTCATCCTCCTACCGGGTCTCATAGTCTGGAACAATAGCAATGGAAAGTCTGGGTAAACAAGAACCTCCCTGCCACCGTCCTTGAGCATACCGAAGTACCTCTCGAGCGCCTGAGGTTACCCACCAAATCTGCGGAGTGGCCAATGGAATGTCAAACCAGATTGAATCTTTAGGTTCTTATCAAATCTTCAGTAATCGTTTGCGGTTCTGGAATCACTTCCAGTTCTACCATACTCCCACAACTGTTTTCTGAAAAAAAATCCATTTTATTAAAACTGTGGCGAGTCAAGAACAATATCACTATTGATCTTCCAGATGGTAGAATATCAACCCTCTGCATAGCCCGGGTCAACCCACAAACAGCCATTACAGAAACGTGCCTTGAGTTATCCAGAGTCTGGTTTTAAGCATAAGCTGGACAACTCCCCGTATCTTAACAATGTCAAGATATGAACTGTTCTATATCCAATATAGAAATAGAGGCACTGATTTAATTGAACCAGATTCAAATCATGCAGCTGTCTCCAGTGCATGTCAACTAAATGGAAGGACCCCGATCAGCGTTACTCAACTTAGGAATGCTTCCAATTATGAGTAACCTGAAAGAGAAGCAAGTTCTCTTAACCACTACTATCAACTGAATACCATATACAAGTATCTACATCTTCGATCACCTTGAAGAATCCCGATACTTGCAACACCTGGTTCTCTACTTTATTCTTATACCTATAACTTCTTAAAACTTGGACTCTGTGTTTCTACGAAACACCTGTCTAAGAACTAGAGAAGTCATAAGTAAACAGAATATAGTACGAGTACCAACCCCTCTGTCCTCATGGACACTGGACAATATACAATACTCTGTATAAGTCCCATGAGTCTAGTGACTCATTCACTGTGTGTCGTAGGTTGAAAACTGTACTTATGGTTAAGAAGAATTACACCGTTGTTCAATGCTCCTTACCTAACCATCCACTGGTATAGGTAAATGTCATAGACATAATTTCAAAAAGGTATGTCTCACTCTATAAAAATAGACGTACAGATATATCAATTTGAAATTGGTGCACAACAACGGATATTCAAAACCAAATATTTGCCGATCGGCAAACAACCCAGGTGGCTTCCTCAAATATCACCAATTGCAACGAATCCCGATATAATGAGGATGGTCACCTAATTCCCAATAACTTACTCCCACTCATCATCTGTAAAACCATACAGATGTGAGAATCATACCTGGTAAATACATACCCTGGAGCAAGTGTCTAATTGGGAAATCAGTTTTCTATTAACAGTACACAGTGAAACTAAAACATTGAAATGTTTCGATGGGGTATCCTGGTATTCCTAGTAATGCCTCTTCCATTATCCGGATTCACGACTGTAACCGTATAATTCTTTGCCACTTCACCAAATCCCTTTATATGTCTTTATTCATTACCTTCTGTACACCCCTTTAAGCCAAATGGTTTTCTTCCTTCCCTACCGTTCGGCACCAGCCTATGGTTTGGAAGAAGACTATCCAATAAGCATAAAGGGTGTACTGTCCTAATCCTAGGAGCACTCGTGATGCGAGAGAAGGTGAAGATAAAGGACACCTGAATGTACTTTATTCCTATTTCTCCTGAACCAGGATCCATCCCCGAACTGGAACAAGTTCCTTTCGAGTTCGTATATAACCATACGATGGATTATCCAATAAACTGGGATCTTCGTAGTAATACGGAGTGTCCTGGAGAAATACAAAGGTGATTTAGGATTGGCGAAGAAATACTTGGTTTGTTCGTGAATAGCAGTCGCACTTTACTTTGCCCTCTTACTAATCCCTTGCTTTGTCTTAACTTAATACCTTCTGTACACCGCTTTAGGCCAACTGGTTTTCTTCATTCCCTACCGGTCGGCACCAGCCTATGGTTTGGAAGAAGACTATCCAATTTGCGTAATAGGTGTGCTACTCCTAAACCAAGGAGTACTCGCAACCTGAGAGAAGGTGAAAAGAAAATACAACTGAATAGTCCTATCCGTTTTCTTCAGAACCAGAAACCATCCTCGAAGTCCTTCAAGTTCGTATATAACCATACGATGGTTTTGTCCAATGGAAGTGGACGTTCGTAGTAATACGGGGTGTCCCGGAGAAAAGGGTAAAAGTAGAAGTGGCAATGAGGTTTGCAACTCTGACAATCCAAAAGCCAGTGTTAAGAAGGTTTGGTCAACTTGGTCACTGAGTCATAGTCTAGGGTCGGATCAATGGTCGCTGCCAAAGAGAGAGAGAAAAGAAACACTCAGCGTGCACTCTAACCAAGATCAGAATGGTTATCACTTTATCTAATCTGGAAACCTCCCACTGTAACGTCAAATTCTTCCCCAAACCTGAAAGAAGAATTAGCCGGGATCACCCGAGGAGTAAACCAACTCATCAGTGGGAATCGGGATCCAACTATCATCGCATGATAACGTGACGGAATCCTCTCATGCTATCATACTCCAGAAGGTATGCGCATATCTAGCAAGTTTCAGTTCTTTTGAAACTCCCGATTTGGATTTCTACCCCATGCTCTTATGACCTTGGCATGAGGTCAAAATATCATAAGTCACATGTCAAGTTCTACCCATCATTATCCAGGTTAATTTGAACCCACCCGTACATACCCTTGACGTAGGCCAAAATAGTAGTACGACTGTCCCAAACCAACGCATCTATCTATGCAACAGATAAATATCCGGCAGCTACCAATCACTATGCCTTGGCGTGAGGTCAAAATACATAGCTTGAATACTACCGAATATTTAACCGAAATGATGGAGGGCTACGAATGGTTTCTGGCGAAAACCTTTAACGTAATGAACTTGATATCGTTGAAGGAACTGATAGCTTTTTTAAAAATATAGTGACGAAAACCTTTGCTAAAGAGGTCACTCCCGGTGAAGGGATCTCGGCTCTTTCCCCGTAGAATGAGGTGCAGGATATTCCAACTGAATACCACGATGCAAAGCAAAAGTAATCGGCTATAGTGAAGTTATCGCCCTGACGCAAAATTCTGTCCAAGGGGTCACTCTCGGTGAAGGGATCTCGGCCCTTGCCTCGTCGACTGAGGAGCAGGATATTCCAACTGAATACCACTGTGCAAAACAAAAGTGAACGTCCTTGCAATAACAGCTTTTTGGAAAAGTGTTCCAGCAACATCAGAATAGGTTTGTTTATCTTGCATTGATCCGAATCAACGCAGTCCCATCAATTGATCACACCACAAAGAACGAAAATATACTGACGTACGTATATGCCATCCGCATTCGCCACTGGGTCCCGTCATCACCCGTTAGGTTAGCTAACTAACGACAGAGCAGGGACTGGACTTGCGCGGATGAAAAACATATACAACATCTACTAGTATATATATCATATATAATTTTCACTCAAGGCGTGATAAAAATGCAGCAACACAGAAATGTATAGCAATACAGATCAATACAGATATCTGGGATCCCCGGGTTTCACAGAGCCGCTGCTGAAACCCGACGTTCCCCTGGTCGTGTGGATAGCCTGTGCAATGAAATCCTAGACCCCTACGGGCGCGGCAAGTTACCCGCCAAAACCTGAAGCGAGGCAGCCCCCTTCAGCAACGTGAATGGACCACCCGGCACTTCACGGAATCCGGTAACTTGGGTACCCCTCCTGGGTCAACCTGTACCCCCTACGAGTGTGGCGAATAGCCCGCCAATCCTAGAGTGAAGCCCCCTCCGTCTCAATACCATGAGATGCGGGACCGTTGCCCTCTAGAACCCGGCTGTCCGTGCACCCCTCCGCGGGGTAATCCTAGTACAGAAAGTAAAATATACATACACCGGGTACATCGACCGCAACCTGGTCGTGCCCCAAAATAATAATACAAACAGGCAGTGACGGCAGTCCACATGTCGGACGCTCGCCCCGCAATATCAAATGTACATAATACAACAAAACTGTACTACCACTGCAACCAGGCTATCCCCCACGACCGATCCGCAACAACACAGCAAAACACAGAACATCAACGTGAATGTCACGTTCGCAAATCCGTCTAACCGGGCTATAGCAGTTAGACAGGATTTACCGATCAAGTGACATTCACGGTCGCAGATATAATGTAAATACTGTGAACTGGCATGTTTAAAATATCCGATCGAACAAATTTATCAAAGTGGGCCCCAAGCAATACTGTAGCACTTACAGAAAATCTGGGCCCAAAATTAATATCCCAAAACCCCTATTTCATATTCAAAAGCCCACTGGAAAAAATTTGGTTCAACGATTCCTCTTATCCACCGCGGAACAACGGCCAAACCAGGGGTTTGGCCGCATTTCCGCGGTCGAAGTAAGGAATCACTGAACCGTATTTTTCCAGAATTCTTAGAATTGCTTGCACATGTCTCTGAAACAACCTGAAAAATTTTTGGAGCAGAAAAAATTTCGACAGAGAACACTTGTGCATACAAAATACGGTTTTTAGGAAATTTTGTTCGATCGGGTTTTAACCACACTAGACCAAGCTAGGCTAAGTTAATGGCATGGCTCTGATACCATTGTAAGCCCGCGGGGGCGCCCCGGCCGTCGATCCGACGCCGGAAACGCGGAAACAAAAACTTTGCAAAACTTGCAACCGGCACTACCGCGCGCTTTTTATCCGTATCGGGCCATTAACCTAGCTAACTAGCAAACAAGAAAAGAGTAGAGAAGTTATACCAAGCGATCCGTGTCCTTCGGTCTTCATCTCCACTCCGATCTCTCGCGGAATCTCCGTCCATCATCGTCTCGTCGGAAAGGGCACCACGTAGCCGGAATCTTTTACGGGCTCCCGCCTCTTGACCGAGGCAACTCGGGCGCGAAGTTGGCTAGCCGACGCGTCCAAGACTTGCTATAGAAATAGTGAAGAAGGTTGTCTCTTGGGGTTATAGAAGTTGCCATGGATGGAGGAAAAAGGCTAAGGAAAAATGGTGCTTTCATTTTTCCTAACAAGGAAAAATGAGATGAAGAATGATACCACCACTCAAAAAGAATTTCTCTCATTTCCTCACTCAAGAATGGCCGGCCTCTCTCCTTCTCATGGTGGGAAAAAGAATAATCATCAATCAAGAGAAGAAAGGGAATAAATGTATATGAAAATGGTCAAACCAATTTCCATTTCAATCCACTCACTAACCATCATGAAAAAGCAAATGAATGGACAAGAATGGAATCTCATCATGAGCAATCTATCATAATTCCACCAAATTACAAAGGACCCCTCCACAAAATGTTAATTGCAAACTTGCAATTAACACCCTCCATCAAAAGTCCGACCGAGAAGGAATAAAAGAAAACCGGCCGGAACGGAATGCAAACTGGCAACTTCAGAAAACGGATCCCGTAATAAATTACAGGAAAACCCCACTACTGCAAATACATGCCCGCATTTGTATTCCCACTGAACACAAATGCAAAGAGACAAAACTACACTATCTAATACTAGGATCCGGCTTAAGCCAAAGCCGGCTAGTAAAATCCGTCCGATCACGATCCGTGCAATACCGCACGTATCTGATCGAACCCTGCCATATCTCCATACGACCTCTACAGCGTTTCGCCCGAAACCTGAGTAACTGAGTGTGGTGGACTCTAAAGACTCGTCAATACCTTGGCTGTGGATTTAACCACTAGCACGTCAGAGGTATAAGCCAATACGTGACGGGCCACCAGGTATTGACCAAAAGGGACGTCGATGAGCGAACTCATCCTGACACCCTACTGAGCCTGTCAGTGACAATATCCGTACAGTCCGGTCCGTTCGTCTATGAGCATCGCATGGCGGGCCTAGGGGGTTGGTAAAAGTCAGACCCCCAAAAGCGGTACAAGTCGTGTCGGAGTGCAGCCCAGAACACCCTGAGATACTACTGGAATACCTGCCAGCAAATCTCCTGCCTTGGCCAAGGACTTTTCATGTTCTGGCTCTCCTCAACACAGCGCGACCTCACCCCCAATACCGGGAGAGACGAACCCCTGCAGATCCGCTCACTGCCTCCATGTGGCTCGGGATTGTACCCAACTAAAACCTGTTTGCACGACTCCTTTGAGCCGTGGTAGGGTAGTAATCAAAGCACAGTGGGAACTCACACGAGACAAATGACGATCCCAGGTCGATGAACTAACCTGTACACATGTCACCAGGGAACTGCTATCTGACGTCTGGTATAAACCCAACTAGCAGGTTCCCGGCGAGTCCTGTCCGGTGTACTCATAACCCAATGAGCACCTGTATACATCTTAGGTGAACCAACTGACACCAGTGGCTTGTGAGACCGGCCACCTCCCCTCGTCAGGGTCTCGACTGTATACACTAGTCTACTCTGGAGAATCGATGCCCTGTCTCGAAACTCCCACGACTAGGGACCTTTTAAGGATTTGCTTATAGACTCCGGCTCTCACGTATATGATCGCCCTCATACTGCTGGTAGTCAAGCAAGAATCCTAGGGGATTTATCAACATGCAATAGTGACCTGTAAGGTCACCTAAAGCCGTACACGATGATAAAGATATACCAGATAGCATACTATCATCTTGAGTAAGACTGTCCTACTGGGACAGGTCCTCCCCTCAATCATTGCAATCACGTGCCTGTGATCCAATAATTGACTCTGAGGGCACTATCTCCAACATGTTTAGCACACCAAAAATTTTAAAGTAGCACGTTTGATGCCTTCCTAAACCTTGCTAAGGTGCTATGCTAACCCTACAACCGGACTGATCCGGAAGGGGGTTCCTTTTCTTTGGACTGATGCGTGCGAGCGGAGTTTTCAGCAGTTGAAGACTCGGTTGACGACGGCACCAGTCCTATCCTTGCCTTCTGGATCAGGTGGCTTTGTAGTTTACTGTGATGCGTCCCGATTGGGGCTCGGGTGTGTGCTGATGCAGCATGATAGAGTGATTGCTTATGCTTCTATGCAGCTGAAGAAGCACGAGCAGAATTACCCCACTTACGATCTTGAGATGGCTGCGGTGGCCTTTGCGTTGAAGATTTGGAGACACTACTTATATGGGGAGTCGTGTCAGATTTTCACGGACCACAAGAGATTGAAGTACATCTTCCAGCAGTGGGATCTGAATCTGATACAACGCCGGTGGATGGAGCTTGTGAAGGATTATGATTGCGAGATCCTTTATCACCCGGGCAAGGCGAATGTGGTAGTTGACGCTTTGAGTCATAGGCCCGAGGGTAGCTTGTCGCAGTTGAGCTCAGTTCAGAGGCAGTCTTCTGCAGATTGGCAGACCTTGTGCGATAGTAGAGTACAGTTTGAGTTCACTTCCACTGGGGGACAGCTTGCTCATGTCCGCGTCCATCCGTTTCTTCTGGATCGTATCCGTGAGGCGCAGCCCAGTGATGCCCGTTTGGTTGAGATTCTTGAGCTTATTCGACAGGGTACAGTTTCGGAGTTCATGATTGATGACCAGGATGTGCTACGTTGCGGGACTCGCTTGTGTGTACCCGATATTGATGGGTTGAGACGTGAGATCCTAGAGCAGGCACATCAGTCAGCCTTTATCGTTCATCCAGGTTCCACCAAGATGTACCGGGACTTGAGAGACTTTTACTGGTGGTAAGGGATGAAGCGTGATGTTTCTGACTTCGTGTCGAGGTGCCTGACTTGTCAGCAAGTCAAGGCTAAGCATCAAAGACCGGCTGGAGAGTTGCAGCCTTTACCCGTTCCTGAGTGGAAATAGGAGCAGATTTCCATGGACTTTGTTATGGGTCTACCCAGGACCAATCGGGGGTATGACTCCATTTTGGTGATTGTTGACCGATTGACGAAAATGGCTCACTTCTTTCCAGTGAAGACCACTTTCGGTTATGCTCAGTATGCTCAGTTGTATATAGATGAGATTGTGCGTTTGCATGGCGTTCCCACATGCATTGTATCCGACAGGGGCACCCAGTTTACTAGTCGTCTTTGGCAGAAGCTTCAGAAAGCTTTGGATACCCGGTTGAGTTTTAGCACCGCTTTCCATCTGCAGACCGATGGTCAGTCAGAGCGGACGATACAAACTCTTGAGGATATGCTTCGGGCGTGCGTGCTTGATTTTGGTGGCAGTTGGGATCGTCACTTGCCGTTGATTGAGTTTTCCTATAACAACAGTTTTCAGGAGACTATTCAGATGGCGCCTTTTGAGGCCTTGTATGGTAGGAAGTGTCGATCGCCAGTTTGTTGGACCAAACTCTGTGAGAGTAGGGTTTTTGGACTCCAGCTAGTTCAGGAGACTACGGAGATGATCCAGCTGAATCAGGACAGGATGAGAGCAGCCCAGAGCAGACTGAAGTCATATGCCGACCGTCGTCGTCGCAGACTTGAGTTTGTAGTGGGGGATCATGTATTCCTGCAGATTTCTCCGATGAAGGGCATTATGAGATTTGGTAGAAAGGGGAAGCTTAGTCCCCGATTTGTAGGTCCCTTCGAGATCCTTGAGTGTGTGGGTTCCGTTGCTTATCATTTGGCGCTTCCGCCCAGTTTTCCGGATGTTCACCCCGTGTTCCATGTGTCGATGCTTCGTAGATACCTTCATGACCCTTCTCACATGATTCAGCACGAGGCCGTTCAGCTTGTGCGCGATCTTTCGTTCACCAAGCAGCCGGTAGTTATATTGGATCAGTAGGTGAAGAATCTTCGGTCAAAGGTCTTGCAATCTGTGAAGTTTCTTTGGCGTAGCCTGACTAGTGAGGAGATCACTTGGGAAGCCGAGAGCGAGATGCGAAAGAAATTACCTCATCACTTTAAAGGTACTCTTGTATGAAATTTTAATTCGGGGACGAATTTTCTTTAAGGGGGGAGATTGTAACACCTTGGATTGCGATTAGTGTAAATTATGCATTAATGCGGGTTTTTAAGGAAAAGTTTACCAAATCAGGTTCCTCACATTTTATATCAATTAATTAATATTTTATTATTATTTGATATGGCTTGCACACACACGTGCATGTTAATGTGAGGGTATATTTAGTGTTAACCTTGTTTAGCAACCATAACACCTTAAGCTAAACCCTGCCCAAATTAACCTTTGCCTTAACCTTTTCCTAGATCTTTTGGGTGTGAGAAATATCTTGTTGGAGAGAGAGAGAGGTGGCTAGTGAGTCATGGAAACATTAATGGTGGCATTAATGAGGTGAGGAGAGGAGAGTAAGCATAAGGAATTTGTTCACCCTACACTCACCCTCTCACCCTTTTCTCTCATTTTCTCTCACTCTTAATCATTTCTCATTTTCCTCAACCCCAAACTGAACCCTTACCTCCTCTTCAAAAATCCTTGCAAAAACTTCACAAAATCCTATTTAAACACTTCAAATATCTTGATTTTTGCCACTAGGTTGCCTTAGGTCTTGGAAAGCTTGGATTTTTGAGCAATGGTGGCTTGGTAATAATCTCTAAGCTGTTAAATAGGTGTTTTATTGTTGCTTAGCTTGTTAGTTGCTGTTTAAAATACTTAAGGTATCGTTTCGTGCAAATATCGAATTTTTAGTGTCAACTTTGAGTCTCTGTGATCTTCTGAAGAACCAGGTGTTTTCTGGAAAAGTTCTCATCACGGTGTCATAGTGTTGAGGTATAGAACCCACCATAAAAACCTAAGACCACCCCTCTAAAGACAGGCCGCAGATTTATTAGTTCTGGCCGTAAATTACGGCCAGAGTGGGAGCTAGGGTGTTGGGGTTTGGGCGTAGGGTCTCTGTGGTTGTTTGTGGTCTCGTGGTACTTGCAACTTTTACCAATTACTTGTGTATCAAAATCTGGGACCACTTTTCCATATTCTAGTTTTGGGTATGCGTGTTACGTGATCCGACACGGTTCGTGATCTCATTTAGCTGTTGCGCATGGGCTGGTTTTGGTGTGTCGCTACACACGTTAGCCGTTAGACGAACACTTGTGAGTTGGATTGGAGTTGGTGCGTGGGTCAAACGTAGTGTGTACGTGTTATTGATCGCTTTCTGAGATTTGCACTGTTATGTTTTGTGTTAATAGGATCGCAGGCGAGGACTTCGAGCGCTGCGACGAAAGGGAAGAAGGTGATTGGATCGACCTAGCTTGAGATTGTTGGTGAATAGATTTAACATCTACGGGGAATTCGCCCGCATGGCGTTATGCGTCAGGGCTAGATATGATATGATATTAGCCGCATGTTTTTATTGCACATATAGAGATTGTGCATAAAAACTTCATTGCATACTATTATTTGATATGCTGGGACACTGCACTATTATTGACGGTTCATATTGCACGAGAACTGATTGTATGCCACTCACACCGTCAATAATTGCCATGACACGCACAACACCTATACATACGTGATATTGTATGGTTAGGGACATTAAGACATTGATTCATATTCCATTGTGCATATGACATATAGCATACATGTATACCTACATGCTTACACATATGTCTTGCCATGACTACATGCTAGCTACACATATACCTCGAGGGTATTGTACCATTATTGACATGTATATACACATACCTAGATTGATATAGCTACACATATACCTGGAGGGTATTACATCATTTATGATAGGTAGATACGCATATTTTGATATACCGACATGGTTACGCATACCTGGCTATAGCTACATGTTCACCTTTATATGATGTTGCGTTTGGTTTCGGAGAAATTAGGAACCGCATAATATATTTAAATAACAGGTTGTAGTTGAATAGCGGTTTTTCTTATATATGCTCATATTACTGTTGCATATATTATATTTCATGGATTTCGCATTGATATGTGGATTTCATATGATGTTTCTGGATGTTTTACTCATGTGTATATATATCAGTGGTATGGGACACTGTTATATATGTACACCTATAATATATATATATATATATATATGAGTGGTATGGGACGATGTTATATATGTATACCTATAATATATATCATCATAATGATCTGTGCATGTATTCTTATTCTGTGCCCGATATGAGGGGCCGATGTGCCCGATATGAGGGCCGATATGGGGGTCGTTTGAGGAGGGAATTTGGGGATTTAGATTGTCTTGATGGACACAGGTTCGCCACGATGAGGATTTCTTGAGGATGACATGTTTTACCCCATACTCCGTTATTTGATATGCATTTACTTCATGTATTAGTAGTACCTGATAGAGTACCTTTCATGACTGTTGCATATACATATTGTCATACTTATGCTATCAGATTACATGTGATAGATTATCGCTGTTAGTATATACTTGCGATTACTGTATGATGTTATTTACTATTCACGAGTTGGCAACTCACCCTCGTTGTGCCACGGGGTTTTTCAGGTCTGATCATCAGAGTGGTCGTGGCAGGGCGCCTTATTATCCTTACTTTTGCGGATACCGCTACGGTTGGCGGTGAAGCCGTTTGCTATAGGTGGGTTGCGGTTATTCGATGATGTACATTGTATATTTCTTGTATCTAGAACTCTCCATCTACCACCTTCATGTATTGACTTAGAGACGAGTTATGAGGATCGATGTTGTTTATTCTTATGACTCTGGTTGTTGTGTTTGTGTGAGCCAGTCTTTATATATGTGGATTATTTCATTTCTTTGCTACGGCGTCGTATATCTGTTGTGGTGGTTGTTCCGCCGTTGGGCGAGATTTGCTCCCGTTTGGTGATGCTTTACTTTTATCTTATGTTTGTACCCGTTTCGGGGCTAGTTTTTACAAAGGAGGTGCTGCCGAAATTTTTATGAAAAACAAACATAAATTTAAAGTTTTGCATCGAGATTTTAAAAGTGATCTATCTTTCTTTCTCGTAATGGTTTAGATTGCTGGGTTTTCGGCTTACTTAATTGCGTTACGCCTGTTGACGTTACGTAGTTTAAGTGTCGGTCATGTGCCCAATTTTGGGTCGTGACAAGTAGGCCCAGCCATTCGGTCTCCCCCTCCCGGGTGTCCCCAGGGTGCGCACGCTCCACCCCGCGGCTTCTCGGTTCAAACAGTGAGCCCGCGGGGTGTGCAAACAACTCAAAACATCAATTTTGAAACTGTTTTTATTAGCAGTTTTTGCGCGACAAAAACAGCGAATTTCTAACGTCGCTACAAGCTATCCTAATGTTCTAGCCTGGCTCTGATACCATGAATGTCGACCTTAGCACCACCATGAGGTTCTAGAGGTATCAAGCATTCCAAATTTTAATTTTTAGTAGTGCTAAGCTAGACTAAACAAGATCTTTACTAGATTATTAGGGTTTGCCTTTGTGATGTGTGATAAAACTAAAGAGAAGAAAAGAGCATACAACCTTTATAGTTCAAGTCCTTCTCTTCTAATGCTCCGGGTTGAAGTCCACGCGACTCTACAAGGCTCCTCTTCGAGTTGACCGAACCTCCTCCGTGATCTTCGCGCCAAAGACGATCCACCCGAAGTTTCTTTAGCTCAAGCTAACTCATCACTAAACTCCTTTTGTGTAGGAAATACACCACACCAAATTGCTAGTTTGGTGTGGGATGGTGAAGTAGGGGATGTTAAAAACTCACAAGTTTGTGTTCAAACTTCATGGTTCATATCACATGTGAGGGTTGAAGCTTACACTATAGCAATTGAGGAAAAAGAAGAAGCTAGAGAGCAACCATGGAAGCAACTCAAGAAAATGGAAAGTGTTAAGAATGAGCAAAGAATGAATGGCAACTCTTGACCCCCACTCATTCAAGCATGGAATTTTGCAATATAAAATTGCAACCATGCTTGAATAGTGAGTCAAGATAAATAAACAAATATAACTCCCATGCTTGCAACCATGCTCTCAATTTACACCTCATTCCTATTTTTCTCAAAAATATAAAATCAAGCCATACTTCATTATTATTATTATTATTATTATTATTATTATTATTATTATTATTATTATTATTATTATTATATATATATATATATATATATAATGAAGAATAATTAGTGAGCTAATGATATTAGTTAAGATATAATTATATCACATATAATGTATATCACATTATTAAATCAACACTTGATTTAATAATCCGGTTATATCACATATGACCGACTAATATCATTTATCTGTATATTACATTATCAAATCAACACTTGATTCGACAATATGGTTATATCACATATAACCGAACCGATAACAGATAACTGCCAGATTACAATACGGTATCACATACACGTATTTAATCAGGCCCACACACATATCACATATGTGTCCTACTTCGTTTCGCTTGAACCAGGGAACTTCTGTGTGGGACCCTAAAGACTCGTCAATACGCCAGCAGTAGGTGATGATCACATCAGTCACCCATAAGCCGTCAGCAGTACTAGCTGGACGTAACGGCTACCCGGGTATTGAGTAATATGAAGATCAACAAGCAAGCTCGTCCATAGTCTCCATGAAGCCTATCAGTAACACTACCGTACAGTCTGGTCTCTTCGTATGATATGCCGCATATCATGTCTAGGGGTGGTAAACGTCAGTCCCCAGTAACGCGATAAGTCATGCCGATGTCTGGCCTATAACGGTTCGAGAAACTACCGATAACACTTATAAGTAAATCTCGGCAGCAGCCCTAGCCAAGGACTTCTGACTATAGCCAATCGAGCATAGTGCAACATCAACCCCCAATACCGGGAGAGACGAAACCCCTCCTATCGCTCATTGCCTCCATGTGACTCAGGACTGTATCCAAAATCCACTTATTTCCATGACTCCTTTGAGCCGTGGTAGGGAGGAAATCAAAGCATAGTGGGAGCCACACAAGACTTTATGACGATCTCGAGTCTATAGACTAACCTGTACCAGTGTCACCAGAGGACTGCTATCTGATGATAGGTATATTACCACATAGGAGTCCTCGGCGAGTCCTGTTCGGTGTACCAATTCTCCAATGAGCACATGTGTACAATATTTGATGTCATAGACCAATGGTTGTGGGATCAACCATCGCCCTCTAAGGGACAAGAAACGTACACACTAGTCTACACTGGAATATCGATGCCTGGTCTCGATATTCCTATGACTATGAACTGATTAAAGGATGTACTTTTGGACCACCTTGGCCCCACTAGTATGATCTCATCATAATCCTGGCAGTCAAGTACATATCCTAAGGGCTTTATCAACATGTGAGAGCAAGACAGTAAAGAATACCAGTCAACATGTTAAGATAATGAGTAACCAGATAGCATACTATCATGTCGAGCAAGAAAGTCCTATATATATGTCCAAGCATCCACTATTATATACATCGCATGTACAATAATGGCCTCAAGGGCATACATATTCCTAACACATAAAGCCCTTAGGATGTGGACTTGACTAACAGGACTATGATGGAGATCACACTAGTAGGGCCAGGGTAGTCCATAAGTCCATTCTTTATTTGTTCCTAGTCGAGGGTGTATCGAGACGGGGCATCGATATTCCAGAGTAGACTAGCGTATACGCTTCTTGACCCATTTAATGGGCGATGGATGATCCTATATCCATTGGTGTTTGACATCAAATATGGTATATGGGTGCTCAGTGGATACTAGGTACACTGAACAGAACTCGCCGAGTACTCCTAAATGGTATTATACCTAACGTCAGATAGCAGTTTTCTGGTGACACTGGTATAGGTTAGTCTATAGACCCGAGATCGTCATAGAGTCTTGTGTGATTCCCACTGTGCATTGATTTCCACTTTACTACGTTCAAGAGAGCATGAAAAATGGTGGTTTTTGGGTATAGTCCCGAGTCACATGGAGGAAATGAGCGATAGGAGGGGTTTCACCTCTCCCGGTATTGGGGGTTGATGTTGCGCTGTGCTCGATTGGCTATAACAGGAAGTCCTTGGCCATGGCCGATACTGAGATTTACTGGTAAGTGTTATCAGTAGTTTCTCAACCCGTTATGAGCCTCACATCGGCATGACTTATCAAGTTATTGGGGTCTGACGTTTACCACCCCTAGACTAGATATGCGACATATCAGACGAAGAGACATGACTGTACGGTAGTGTTACTTATTGGATTCATAGGAGTATGGACAAGCTTGCTTGTTGATCTTTTGATCGCTTAATACCCGGGTAACCGTTACGTCCAGCTAGTACCGCTGACGGATTGTAGGTGACTGATATGATCATAACCAACTACTAGCGTATTGATGAGTCTTTAGAGTCCTACACAGAGGTATCCTAGCTCGTGCGAAATGAAGTAGGGAACATATGTGATATGTGCGGGACCGAGATTAATACGTGTATGTGATACCGTATTCCAATCTCGCGATATAGGTTATATGTGATATAACCGGATTGTTAAATCAAGTGTTGATTCAATGATATGTTATATGTATATGTGATATGCATATAAATGATATTAGTCGGTTGTATGCGATACGGCTGGGTTATTAAATCAAGTGTTGATTTAATAATTTAATGTATAATTATATATATTTGATATATTAATATACATTAACTAATATTAGCTCACTTAAGAAAATGTTTTTCTCAAAATACATACAAATATATATGTGATATATATTAATGTATTTATTATGTGTCATGCAAGATGATACATTGGACTTGAGTGTATGAGACTGTAACATTTCAGAAAATATAAAATATTATTTTTGGAATATAATATTAAAATAATATATTTCGCGAAAACTACTTGATTTGCGAATTTGGGGTTTTCGTAAAATGGTATAAATATATACCAATATTTGTGAAATAATTGGAGATTAAAATTAATTATTCATTTAAAAATATATTTATCGGATTTTGGCATTTTTATAATTAATTATATGCAGTTTAAATAAAAATTGATTAGTGCACTACTAATCACGATTAAGCCAAATCCGTGTTTCTACATTTTTCCTTAGTTAGTGTACCATGACATGTTGCATATTGTTTCAATTGTATTTGTTGATATTTGGCTTTAAAAGAAAAAGAAAAGAAAGACACTTATTGGAGGGGGGACACACTCTTGTGAGAGGGTGAGATTAAGAGAAAGGGTGATCCTAAGAGAGAGAGGATAAGAGAGAGGGGGGGAGAGGGCTACCCAAATTCATTTTCCCCCATTGTTTTTCTTCTACTTCTTCATCTTCAAGCTCCCTCACTTCTACCCTCATGTCTCATCTCAATTCCTTCACTAAAACCATATACTCCCTTCACTAAAAATGATCCCCACCTCTCTACAAACCCATTGGACCTTTCAAAGTTGGATTTTGAAGATCTTGAGCAACTCAAGAAAATTCTTGAGTTGGCAAATGAGGTATAATTCTAGACTTTAGTTAAGTTATTGTGTTTAGTTTATCCTATTGTTAGTTTAGAGTTAAAGCGATGTTGATTAGTGATGTTTAGAAATTCCTAGAGAGGGTTTGGATGATTGTGTGGACTTGTGTTATGTAGTGGCTGTTTACATGACCTTAGTGTTGATTTTATGGCCTAGAACACTGAATAGAAACCAAAATACGAACTTAGAAATTTACCCGTGTCGGTTTTGTGACATTTTTGGTGGTCTACAGGGAATCTGGAGCAACCCGGCACCTTTATAAAAAAATCAAACATATACATTAACCTAGTTAGACCAATAGGAGACCACCACGAGAAGACGAGACCCATACTCCAAGGTGGGGCCGGCGGGGGCGGTTACTGTAGCAGATAGGCCGGCCAAAATTTGGACATTGGTGTTGGGGTTTTGCCAGTAGCTCACATACCTTATAACATAGCTACTGTATATTTTGTTTTGTTCCAGATCACATGAGGCAAAATCTGGGAGCGTTTGGGTTAATAATAGCAATGGTTTTTCGATTTCTAAAACATGGATTTTTGGCATTTAATTGTGGATTTAGTCGTTGGACGTTTGTACGTCAACGACGAGGGTTCTATGGTTGTTTTTGCATTCGTAGGCTATAGGTTCTAACCTATGAGCGCACCGTGTGCCGTATCGGTTTTCCGGATTTTGTTTTCATAACGTGGCGATATGTGTTGATTTGTAGGTACCTTCGCATGGATTCCGAGACGACGAAGCACATTGACTACGGCTGAACAAGGAGTTCTGCAGGTGAGTAGATTTATATCTACAGGGGAAGTCGAGTGGATGGAGTATAGCACCCCCACAACCATTGATATGTGATTTATAGTTTGGAGACAAGATATGCCACGACTTGAGGTTATAGTTTATGGTTTAGTGTGAAATGATATGATAGAAAGGATATCTCGAATTGATATATGAGGATATGAAGCGTGAATGTGAACCACGATATATATATATATATATATATATATATATATATAGTTGCAAGAGAAAAAGTACGAGATTATAGTGGCATGTTATGAGGTCGATAAATACGACGTGAGAGTAATAAGATAGATTGTATATGTAAGATGACATTGATGTGAGATATTGATATGATGAATATGATGACCGCTTGCAGCTTGTGGGTGTTTGATATGATCATCACCTGCTGCCGGCGTATTGACGATTCTTTAGAGTCCTACACAGAGGCTTCCTGGCTTAGGAAAAACGGAGTAGGAGCACATATGTGATATGTGCGGGACCGAGAATAAAACGATATGAGATACCGTATTATATTCTCGCGATATGAGATATCGACCGGGTATATGAGATATAGCCGGGTCATCGGATCAAGTGTTGATTCGATGAATTGGTACATGTTATATTAGTCGGTTATATGCAATATAGCCGGATTGTCGGATCAAGAGTTGATTCGATAATTTAATGTATAATTATATATGTGATATATTACATTACGTTAACTAATATAAGCTCGCTTTATTGATTCATTTTCTCACTGGATAATACATTGATGTATATATGATATATGTTATTGTATTATTTTCTTTTGTTACAAAATATATTGTATATGTGATATATAATATTGTAACAAGTTAGGGTTACAAATGCAACATGGTTGTTAAGTTTAAACAAAGTTAGGTTTTGGATTTGGGTTAGCTTTTTCATGAAGCTTCATGAAGCTTTCCTTTTTGTTTTCTAGCTTGATATTTTGTGAAGATATTTTGTTAACCCAACCCAAACCCTTAACTCTAGTTTATTCTGTACATGAGTTAAGGCCTTCATTTATTAACTCATGGTTGTCATTTGTAACCAAAACAATAATTCATTATTCATCACAAAAGCTTTCTTCTTCTTCCTCCTTGAAAAAGCTTTCTAGCTTTTTGTGAAGCGATGATTCAAAGTGAGAAAATGAAAACTAAAGAGAGCAAAATTCCTACTTCATCATCCTCATCTATTCTAGCCACTTAGATTAGGGTGATCACTTCATTAATACTTGATCAGAGAAGTGAGAGCTTGAGTTTGAGATTCTTCAAGGTAGATCATCTTCGAAAAGGAAGACTTCCAGCAAGCATGGATCATTCGACTTGTGGAGCCTCTCTAGAGTCCGGTAATTCATGGATCGCGGCGAAGGGACTACTACTCGGAGCTTATGAAGCGAAGGAACGGACTACAAAGGTTGTAATCCCTCTCTCTTTGATGTAAAGTTGTTTACATGCAAGTTAACCCTAATTCTCTAGTTAAGATCTTGGTTCGGGTTTGTTTAGCACCCCAAAAATTTTAAAGTAGCACGTTTGATGCCTTCCTAAACCTTGCTAAGGTGCTATGCTAACCCTACAACCGGACTGACCCGTAAGGGGGTTCCTTTTCTTTGGACTGATGCGTGCGAGCGGAGTTTTCAGCAGTTGAAGACTCGGTTGACGACGGCACCAGTCCTATCCTTGCCTTCTGGATCAGGTGGCTTTGTAGTTTACTGTGATGCGTCCCGATTGGGGCTCGGGTGTGTGCTGATGCAGCATGATAGAGTGATTGCTTATGCTTCTATGCAGCTGAAGAAGCACGAGCAGAATTACCCCACTCACGATCTTGAGATGGCTGCGGTGGCCTTTGCGTTGAAGATTTGGAGACACTACTTATATAGGGAGTCGTGTCAGATTTTCACGGACCATAAGAGATTGAAGTACATCTTCCAGCAGCGGGATCTGAATCTGAGACAACGCCGGTGGATGGAGCTTGTGAAGGATTATGATTGCGAGATCCTTTATCACCCGAGCAAGGCGAATGTGGTAGTTGACGCTTTGAGTCATAGGCCCGAGGGTAGCTTGTCGCAGTTGAGCTCAGTTCAGAGGCAGTCTTCTGTGGATTGGCAGACCTTGTGCGATAGTAGAGTACAGTTTGAGTTCACTTCCACTGGGGGACAGCTTGCTCATGTCCGCGCCCATCCGTTTCTTCTGGATCGTATCCGTGAGGCGTAGCCCAGTGATTCCCGTTTGGTTGAAATTCTTGAGCTTGTTCGACAGGGTACAGTTTCGGAGTTCATGATTGATGACCAGGATGTGCTACGTTGCGGGACTCGCTTGTGTGTACCCGATATTGATGGGTTGAGACGTGAGATCCTAGAGCAGGCACATCAGTCAGCCTTTATCGTTCATCCAGGTTCCACCAAGATGTACCGGGACTTGAGAGACTTTTACTGGTGGGAAGGGATGAAGCGTGATGTTTCTGACTTCGTGTCGAGGTGCCTGACTTGTCAGCAAGTCAAGGCTGAGCATCAAAGACCGGCTGGAGAGTTGCAGCCTTTACCCGTTCCTGAGTGGAAATGGGAGCAGATTTCCATGGACTTTGTTTTGGGTCTACCCAGGACCAATCGGGGGTATGACTCCATTTTGGTGATTGTTGACCGATTGACGAAAATGGCTCACTTCCTTCCAGTGAAGACCACTTTCGGTTATGCTCAGTATGCTCAGTTGTATATAGATGAGATTGTGCGTTTGCATGGCATTCCCACATGCATTGTATCCGACAGGGGCACCCATTTTACTAGCCGTCTTTGGCAGAAGCTTCAGAAAGCTTTAGATACCCGGTTGAGTTTTAGCACCGCTTTCCATCCGCAGACCGATGGTCAGTCAGAGCGGACGATACAAACTCTTGAGGATATGCTTCGGGCGTGCGTGCTTGATTTTGGTGGCAGTTGGGATCGTCACTTGCCGTTGATTGAGTTCTCCTATAACAACAGTTTTCAGGAGACTATTCAGATGGCGCCTTTTGAGGCCTTGTATGGTAGGAAGTGTCGATCGCCAGTTTGTTGGACCAAACTCTGTGAGAGTAGGGTTTTTGGACTCCAGCTAGTTCAGGAGACTACGGAGATGATCCAGCTGAATCAGGACAGGATGAGAGCAGTCCAGAGCAGACTGAAGTCATATGCCGACCGTCGTCGTCGCAGACTTGAGTTTGTAGTGGGGGATCATGTATTCCTGCAGATTTCTCCGATGAAGGGCATTATGATATTTGGTAGAAAGGTGAAGCTTAGTCCCCGATTTGTAGGTCCCTTCGAGATCCTTGAGTGTGTAGGTTCCGTTGCTTATCGTTTGGCGCTTCCGCCCAGTTTTCCGGATGTTCACCCCGTGTTCCATGTGTCGATGTTTCGTAGATACCTTCATGACCCTTCTCACGTGATTCAGCACGAGACCGTTCAGCTTGTGCGCGATCTTTCGTTCACCGAGCAGCCGGTAGTTATATTGGATCGGCAGGTGAAGAATCTTCGGTCAAAGGTCTTGCAATCTGTGAAGTTTCTTTGGCGTAGCCCGACTAGTGAGGAGATCACTTGGGAAGCCGAGAGCGAGATGCGAAAGAAATTCCCTCATCACTTTAAAGGTACTCTTGTATGAAATTTTAATTCGGGGACGAATTTTCTTTAAGGGGGGAGATTGTAACACCTTGGATTGCGATTAGTGTAAATTATGCATTAATGCGGGTTTTTAAGGAAAAGTTTACCAAATCAGGTTCCTCACATTTTATATCAATTAATTAATATTTTATTATTATTTGATATGGCTTGCACACACACGTGCATGTTAATGTGAGGGTATATTTAGTGTAAACCTTGTTTAGCAACCATAACACCTTAAGCTAAACCCTGCCCAAATTAACCTTTGTCTTAACCTTTTCCTAGATCTTTTGGGTGTGAGAAATATCTTGTTGGAGAGAGAGAGAGAGAGAGGTGGCTAGTGAGTCATGGAAACATTAATGTTGGCATTAATGAGGTGAGGGGAGGAGAGTAAGCATAAGGAATTTGTTCACCCTGCACTCACCCTCTCAACCTTTTCTCTCATTTTCTCTCACTCTTAATCATTTCTCATTTTCCTCAACCCCAAACTGAACCCTTACCTCCTCTTCAAAAATCCTTGCAAAAACTTCACAAAATCCTATTTAAACACTTCAAATATCTTGATTTTTGCCACTAGGTTGCCTTAGGGCTTGGAAAGCTTGGATTTTTGAAGAATAGTGGCTTGGTAATAATCTCTAAGCTGTTAAATAGGTGTTTTATTGTTGCTTAGCTTGTTAGTTGCTGTTTAAAACACTTAAGGTATCGTTTCGTGCAAATATCGTATTTTTAGTGTCAACTTTGAGTCTCTGTGATCTGCTGAAGAACCAGGTGTTTTCTGGAAAAGTTCTCTAGGGTGTTGGGGTTTGGGCGTAGGGTCTCTGTGGTTGTTTGTGGTCTCGTGGTACTTGCAACTTTTACCAATTACTTGTGTATCAAAATCTGGGACCACTTTGCCTTATTCTAGTGTTTGGGTATGCGTGTTACGTGATCCGACACGGTTCGTGATCTCATGTAGCTGTTGCGCATGGGCTGGTTTTGGTGTGTCGCTACACATGTTAGCCGTTAGACGAACACTTGTGAGTTAGATTGGAGTTGGTGCGTGGGTCAAACGTAGTGTGTACGTGTTATTGATCGCTTTCTGAGATTTGCACTGTTATGTTTTGTGTTAATAGGATCGCAGGCGAGGACTTCGAGTGCTGCGACGAAAGGGAAGCAGGTGATTGGATCGACCTAGCTTGAGATTGTTGGTGAATAGATTTAACATCTACAGGGAATTCGCCCGCATGGCGTTATGCGTCAGGGCTAGATTTGATATGATATTAGCCGCATTTTTTTATTGCACATATAGAGATTGTGCATAAAAACTTCATTGCATACTATTATTTGATATGCGGGGACACTGCACTATTATTGACGGTTCATATTGCACGAGCACTGATTGTATGCCACTCACACTGTCAATAATTGCCATGACACGCACAACACATATACATACGTGATATTGTATGGTTAGGGACATTGAGACATTGATTCATATTCCATTGTGCATATGACATATAGCATACCTGTATACATACATGCTTACACATATGTCTTGCCATGACTACATGCTAGCTACACATATACCTTGAGGGTATTGTACCATTATTGACATGTATATACACATACCTAGATTGATATAGCTACACATATAACTGGAGGGTATTACATCATTTCTGATAGGTAGATACGCATATTTTGATATACCGACATGGTTACGCATACCTGGCTATAGCTACATATTCACCTTTATATGATGTTGCGTTTGGTTTCGGAGAAACTAGGAACCGCATAATATATTTAAATAACAGGTTGCAGTTGAATTTTTTCTTATATATGCTCATATTACTGTTTCATGTTGCATATATTATATTTCATGGATTTCGCATTGATATATGGATTTCATATGATGTTTCTGGATGTTTTACTCATGTGTATATATATCAGTAGTATGGGACACTATTATATATGTATACATATAATATATATATATATGAGTGGTATGGGACGCTGTTATATATGTATACCTATAATATATATCATCATAATGATCTGTGCATGTATTCTTATTTTGTGCCCGATATGAGGGGCCGATGTGCCCGATATGAGGGCCGATATGGGGGTCGTTTGAGGAGGGAATTTGGGGATTTAGATTGTCTTGATGGACACAGGTTCACCACGATGAGGATTTCTTGAGGATGACATGTTTTACCCCATACTCCGTATTTATTTGATATGCATTTACTTCATGTATTAGTAGTACCTGATAGAGTACCTTTCATGACTGTTGCATATACATATTGTCATACTTATGCTATCAGATTATATGTGATAGATTATCGCTGTTAGTATATACTTGCGATTATTGTATGATGTTATTTACTATTCACGAGTTGGCAACTCACCCTCGTTGTGCCATAGGGTTTTTCAGGTCTGATCATCAGAGTGGTCGTGGCCGGGCGCCTTGTTATCCTTACTTTTGCGGATACCGCTACGGTTGGCGGTGAAGCCGTTTGCTATAGGTGGGTTGCGGTTATTCGATGATGTACATTGTATATTTCTTGTATCTAGAACTCTCCATCTACCACCTTCATGTATTGACTTAGAGACGAGTTATGAGGATCGATGTTGTTTATTCTTATGACTCTGGTTGTCGTGTTTGTGTGAGCCAGCCTTTATATATGTGGATTATTTCATTTCTTCGCTACGGCGTCGTATATCTGTTGTGGTGGTTGTTCCGCCGTTGGGAGAGATTTGCACCCGTTTGGTGATGCTTTACTTTTATCTTATGTTTGTACCCGTTTCGGGGCTAGTTTTTACAAAGGAGGTGCTGCCGAAATTTTTATGAAAAACAAACATAAATTTAAAGTTTTGCATCGAGATTTTAAAAGTGATATATCTTTCTTTCTCGTAATGGTTTAGATTGCTGGGTTTTCGGCTTACTTAATTGCGTTACGCCTGTTGACGTTACGTAGTTTAAGTGTCGGTCATGTGCCTAATTTTGGGTCGTGACAAGTAGGCCCTGCCATTCGGTCTCCCCCTCCCGGGTGTCCCCAGGGTGCGCACGCTCCACCCCGCGGCTTCTCGGTTCAAACAGTGAGCCCGCGGGGTGTGCAAACAACTCAAAACATCAATTTTGAAACTGTTTTTATTAGCAGTTTTTGCGCGACAAAAACAGCGAATTTCTAACGTCGCTACAAGCTATCCTAATGTTCTAGCCTGGCTCTGATACCATGAATGTCGACCTTAGCACCACCATGAGGTTCTAGAGGTATCAAGCATTCCAAATTTTAATTTTTAGTAGTGCTAAGCTAGACTAAACAAGATCTTTACTAGATTATTAGGGTTTGCCTTTGTGATGTGTGATAAAACTAAAGAGAAGAAAAGAGCATACAACCTTTATAGTTCAAGTCCTTCTCTTCTAATGCTCCGGGTTGAAGTCCACGCGACTCTACAAGGCTCCTCTTCGAGTTGACCGAACCTCCTCCGTGATCTTCGCGCCAAAGACGATCCACCCGAAGTTTCTCTAGCTCAAGCTAACTCTTCACTAAACTCCTTTTGTGTAGGAAATACACCACACCAAATTGCTAGTTTGGTGTGGGATGGTGAAGTAGGGGATGTTAAAAACTCACAAGTTTGTGTTCAAATTTCATGGTTCATATCACATGTGAGGGTTGAAGCTTACACTATAGAAATTGAGGAAAAAGAAGAAGCTAGAGAGCAACCATGGAAGCAACTCAAGAAAATGGAAAGTGTTAAGAATGAGCAAAGAATGAATGGCAACTCTTGACCCCCACTCATTCAAGCATGGAATTTTGCAATATAAAATTGCAACCATGCTTGAATAGTGAGTCAAGATAAATAAACAAATATAACTCCCATGCTTGCAACCATGCTCTCAATTTACACCTCATTCCTATTTTTCTCAAAAATATAAAATCAAGCCATGCTTCATTATTATTATTATTATTATTATTATTATTATTATTATTATTATTATATATATATATATATAATGAAGAATAATTAGTGAGCTAATGATATTAGTTAAGATATAATTATATCACATATAATGTAATCACATTATTAAATCAACACTTGATTTAATAATCCGGTTATATCACAAATGACCGACTAATATCATTTATCTGTATATTACATTATCAAATCAACACTTGATTCGACAATATGGTTATATCACATATAACCGAACCGATAACAGATAACTGCCAGATTACAATACGGTATCACATACACGTATTTAATCAGGCCCACACACATATCACATATGTGTCTTACTTCGTTTCGCTTGAACCAGGGAACTTCTGTGTGGGACCCTAAAGACTCGTCAATACGCCAGCAGTAGGTGATGATCACATCAGTCACCCATAAGCCGTCAGCAGTACTAGCTGGACGTAACGGCTACCCGGGTATTGAGTGATATGAAGATCAACAAGCAAGCTCGTCCATAGTCTCCATGAAGCCTATCAGTAACACTACCGTACAGTCTGGTCTCTTCGTATGATATGCCGCATATCATGTCTAGGGGTGGTAAACGTCAGTCCCCAGTAACGCGATAAGTCATGCCGATGTCTGGCCTATAACGGTTCGAGAAACTACCGATAACACTTATCAGTAAATCTCGGCAGCAGCCCTAGCCAAGGACTTCCGACTATAGCCAATCGAGCATAGTGCAACATCAACCCCCAATACCGGGAGAGACGAAACCCCTCCTATCGCTCATTGCCTCCATGTGACTCAGGACTGTATCCAAAATCCACTTATTTCCATGACTCCTTTGAGCCGTGGTAGGGAGGAAATCAAAGCATAGTGGGAGCCACACAAGACTTTATGACGATCTCGAGTCTACAGACTAACCTGTACCAGTGTCACCAGAGGACTGCTATCTGATGATAGGTATACTACCACATAGGAGTCCTCGACGAGTCCTGTTCGGTGTACCCATTCTCCAATGAGCACATGTGTACAATATTTGATGTCATAGACCAATGGTTGTGGGATCAACCATCGCCCTCTAAGGGACAAGAAACGTACACACTAGTCTACACTGGAATATCGATGCCTGGTCTCGATATTCCTACGACTATGAACTGATTAAAGGATGTACTTTTGGACCACCTTGGCCCCACTAGTATGATCTCATCATAATCCTGGCAGTCAAGTACATATCCTAAGGGCTTTATCAACATGTGAGAGCAAGACAGTAAAGAATACCAGTCAACATGTTAAGATAAAGAGTAACCAGATAGCATACTATCATGTCGAGCAAGAAAGTCCTATATATATGTCCAAGCATCCACTATTATATACATCGCATGTACAATAATGGCTTCAAGGGCATACATATTCCTAACACATAAAGCCCTTAGGATGTGGACTTGACTAACAGGACTATGATGGAGATCACACTAGTAGGGCCAGGGTAGTCCATAAGTCCATCCTTTATTTGTTCCTAGTCGAGGGTGTATCGAGACGGGGCATCGATATTCCAGAGTAGACTAGCGTATACCCTTCTTGACCCATTTAATGGGCGAAGGATGATTGATCGCACGCTTTTGGCGTGTCGGATGTTCAAAGTTCTAAAGTATAGCCGCGATCAGGACGGTGTCGCTATGCAGCTAGCCGGTTGAGCACGGGTCGATCCACAGGGAGATGGTTGTATTTCCGTTCTTGTCTTAGACGAGTCAATAAAGAATTTGTATGAGTTTGTTCAATCTAACCTATGTGTATTATTCGCAAGTATAAAGTTGTTAAGAAAAAGATACGAAATTGTAAGCTAAAGAAATCCGTACTCAAAACCTTTGAGCCGAGTCTTGACCAATTGAAGCTAGAGCAATCGGCAACAACGTGGATTAGGGGATTTAAGCGCGGTATTCGTGGAATCCGGCTTATTTACCCTTGTCCTTCCGTTCTTGTCTCTTGCTTTCGCCTCCGGCCAAACCGAACGCAACCGGTCGCGGTTAGGAATCACCGTTACCTTGTTAGGGTAGGGTGCCTAACGGAGCGCTTGCGTATCGTTTGGGCGGAGTTCAATGGAAAATACGGGAAAAGGAAATGAGCAAAGAAACGTTAACTTATAATATCGTATTTCTTCTTAACAATAATAATTACAACCATTCACAAAACAAACCAAAAAGAGCAAAAGAAAAGAACAAAGAAAAGAAAAGATTACAAGCAAGTAATTAAAGTGCATGGTAATAAATTGCAAGTAATTAAAGAAAAGAATGAAAAAATGCAAGAAAGTAATTACAAGAACCATAGAACTCAAAACAAGCATGGGATCAATAGCCAACCCTTAAACTTGCAAGCTCAATCAAGAGATTGCAAGATCAAGAGAAGGGTAAAGAACTCATGTGAAATGAAGCACTAAAGAGAGAACAAAATGATACAACCCCGTGAGACCAATGACCAAAGCTTAAACTTGCAATCTCACTTAAGAGGTTGCAAGATCAAGTTAAGGTAGAGAGCTCAAGGGGGAAGCTAAGCAAAAAGAATAATACAAAAAACCCTCATCTTCATTGATCTTCCACTCAAAAAGCTCTCACTACAATTTTCATGGAGGAAAGAATGAAGAAGAAGAAGAAGAAGACTAAAACCTAACAAAAGAGGCTAAAGAATTTAACTCCTTGGCTTGGCTCAGAACTGGGGTATTTATAGGAGGGGAACTGGAAACCTAGGGCAACAATATGGCTCAAAATGAAAGTACAAATATGCCCCTAAAAGTTGACCCCCTGCCGACACTATACAGCCGCGGTTCCGCGGCCATAAGAGGGAGTTGGGCCATGCAAATTTGTCGTATCCCCTGGTTCACTTTTTCCTAGTGTTTGCCAACACTACACTGCACAAAATCTTCCAGAATATCTTCAGATTTCTTAGTCCAAGATTGCATTATTTTCTTTCCTTTTGACTTCTATCTCCCTCGAGCTCCGCGCACCCATTGATTCTTGTGCAGCCCCTCTCGTGCTCTGTGCTTGTCCGAGACACGAATGACCGCTGTCATATGTCTTGTCTCTGGAACTGGTACTCGGCACTGGACGGATATGGATGACCGGAACCCGGCTTTTATCTGCTGTGACAGATGTCCTGTATTTTGACGTAACTGTGGAGATTTTGTCTTGATTTGCAATATTTGTACTGGAAAGCTGTACTCTGTAAATATGTAACAAACACGAATTAAAAGCACCTACCTATAAACACATGAGCATAAGAATGGGCGGTATAAAATGCAGTATTCTGTTATGAACAAATACCCCCAAACTTAACTTTTGCTCGTCCCGAGCAAAACCAATTATTCACAAAAATAAAATCCTAACCGCACTTTCGCAGGCAACGCGATTGCACTGAGCGCGTGCAACAAGCCGTTAAACCTCTAGGTGTCCCTAGTAGGAGGAGTGTTGTCTCCTGAGGGTTTTCAGCGGATACTACCCACAAAATCCCGTCAAGCTAGTTTCATAAGTTAATATCGATTCTACTCCTACAGTTTTAGTATTCACGTTAGAAACTCTATCATCCTAAGTTAGAAATATCCAACCCTTATTTTTCACACCTCCTATCTATTTAACCTTAGGTCTTATATGTTCCAAAAAAGTTTAGAAAGATGTTGGTTCTCCTGAGTTTTCCTTCTAAAGTGCGGCCTCAAATCAGGGATTTTTATCAACTTTACAGAAAACACAAGTCTTATTCTTTATTTCTATCTTTTATCCAAACATCGATTGTATATCCCTACGTGTGTGTGTATTTGCACCCCTACACTCAAGAATTCAATTCAAGCTATAATACCGTTACCCTAATACCTAATACTACTTCTTTTCATTAAGGATGGACGGGTTTGCTCACACACCTTTCATGCGACTATTAATACTTCTTGAGGCACTAACGACCGATTACTGAATGTGTGAACTTTAAAGCGTAAATAGCAGTGTCCAGGTCTTGACTTTATTCTATTTTTTCTTTTTCTTTTTCTTTTTCTTCTTCAAGACCGGATATATTTTTCAACATGCTCTTTTGGTGTTTAGCTTTAAATACCATTTTTTCTTTCATACTAGGCTTTCAGGCAAGAGTATTTCTAGGTATCCTCTACTATCCCAAGTTTCAAGGTGCGTGTAAGTGTAGTTTGTAGGGTATATACTTTCTGAATTTGAACTCAAGAAAAGAAACTATTTTTCAGACTTATTCTTCAGCAAAGCATCTATACTTTCCCTTCATCTTGACTTAACTCAAGAACTGAACTCAAGATTACCTATTTCTCAAAAAAAAACTGTAAGGACGTATACTTACCAAAGTTAGATAGAATGAGGGTTATTTTTAGGGTTTTCAATTCTTAAGCCTAGAATTTAGTTATTTCAAATATATCAACTAAACTTTCAGAGTAAAAATCTAAGTTACCCTATTAGCTAACTTGACGACAAAGTTTTTATATTTTTGGAAATTTTTTTCGATTTTTGTGGGTTTTTAAATAAGGTATGCAAATGCAAAATATACAAATGAATGCGAAGGAAGAAATCTTACCGAGCACACCCCCAAACTTAAACTTGACAGTACCCTCACTGTCAGGCTACACCAAGAGGGTCAAAATTGTCGGCGCTCCCTAAAAAAAATTATATACAAAACAAAAAGGAAAACAAAAATATATACAAAAAACGTTTCCCCCCCAAACTTAAGTAAAACAGTGTTTCCACTGTTAAGCGTTGAAGTTCAGGATTAGGGGGGAAAGAACAGTATCAAGCTATACAAGGCCTTACACAGGCCAAAAGTGAGCACCAACCATTCAAAGATTTTGTCTCTATAATGTGCTGGTTGGTGAAAGAATGCGGAGAGGTAAGAAATGGAGAATACGCGAGACCGTATGGAGATAGAAGCGAGATACGGTCTAGGTATATGGGAAGAAGAATGGTGGAAGGGAGAAAGAAATGGAATACGAACTTGAGGGTGGAAATGGATTGAATAAATTAGTACAATCTGTAATGATCGATGTGAAAAGATGGTTGTACTAATCTATCAATATGGCGAGAAATTGGGTCAAATCCCTCAAGATTCGTAAGAAGCCATGGGTACGCCGAACTTGGTAAATCAGACACAGGAAGTGAAAATGATACGGTTTCTTGCAAGGTCGGAACGATGGAAAGAATGGAGGGAAGTGATCGAGGAGGGGTCTCGGTTAAAGGTTCAGGAGGGTGTACACAGTCAATGACAGGGACAGGATGAATGGGAAAATCCGACTCATCAATTAAAACTGGTTCATCCTCAAAACTATCCTCAATATTCTCCTCAAAATTTAGCACATCCATGCACTTCTCTTCAAAATCCAGACGCATATGGGGTTCGGAAAAAACATTTAATGACTCGGGATGATGATTTGAAGAGAAAAACTCAGCCAAATCTATGGGTTCATCATCCAAAATATTCCCAGCGTCGATATCCTCAATCAAGTGAAAATCAATATTCTCAGACACCTCAACAAAAGCATGGATTTCAATCGATTCAGGTTCTAGAGTGGAGGTGTAGAGGTCAAAAGGTTTGGGATTAGTTTCACTTGGAAGGGACCCTTCACAATCAGGTAAATCAAACACTACAAAGTCGCACAACTCATTAATCATTCTATCTTCAATTGATAAAGCATGTGGGACACTCGATAGACTTTCAAAACAAGAGTTGTGGGATTCAACTTGGGACGGGTAGGTTTGATTTGGAAGGGTATACAGCTCACTTTCTCCACTCAAATTCTCAGCCTGTCCTACCGCCTCTTCATACATCGAGAAATTTGGAGCTAGTTGAAAACTAGCTACCGGGTCACTAGGTTGTATGAGGGCGGCCATGGACGCATTCAAATCCATTATCTGTTGGCTTGACGATACCCTAAAGTCTTCCAATGACTGTTCTAGACTAGACATGGGTTGTGAAGGGGTTTCAGTAAAGGATTCAAAGTTGTTTGGATACTGAAAACTCCCAAATGGCAGTTCTGAAGCAATGTCTAGGAAAGGTGCAAAAGTAGGGTAGGATTGGTAGGAATTGAATGGTTGGACAGGGGTAGGATCAACATTTGGATAAGAAGGTGAATGAAATTGTTGATCCCAAGAATTTGAAGTGGTGACAGGAGTGAAAGATCGGCTACGAGATTGTTCAATACGTTCTGCAATAGACATAGGTCTTGGAGTTGCAACATGACTCGAAGAAGGGGTATCAACGTAAGAAGGGGTGAATGTTTGAAATGGTTGATACGAAGTGGATTGCGGAGTCGAATTGTTTGTCCTAGACGCGTCTATCCGATCTCTCAATGAAATTTTTGGCATGGATGGATCGTTCGAAGTTCGGCCAAAGCAAGAACCGTAAGAAGTAATGTCTGGTTGTGGGTACCAAAGTTCGGCAAGAGTTTTTCGAGGTGGGGTACCCATGATATGAAGAGAGAGAAAGAAATGTAGAGAAAAGGAGGGGAAAAAGAATGTGATATTTTTTTTATAGTTTATATATTAACAGAAGAATGAAATATACACACAAAAAGAATATGGACAAAAACAATCACGACACAAAAATACCACACACCTAATCGTTCTAGGGTTCACCTAGGTCAACTAGACCTGCTCCAGAACTTGATTGTCGAAGTAAAACTGTGTCGAGAAACGGGCCCAAGATACACTGATCACGAGGCCAGGTAAGTGCAGAGATAAGGGGAGGTTTTCCAACGCTTTCGCGAAGTTCCTTAATTAAATAACCCTTTCCCTTTTGGCGGTTTCGCCGTTAACACTTTCCTAGACACCCCGTAAGCAATATACCGTTAAGCGAGGTTCTAAACACAGTTAACTTCTCCTAGTGAGCGCGAAGTCCTTAAGGCTTAAAGTCTAGTTTCTTTTAAATTTTGTGCGGGTAAACGTTATGCTCAAGTTCGTGATTTGTGGGCCACGGAAAAGGTGATGAAATCCTTTACCGTATATTGTGGGGTTCGCTTGCCCTTAAGTCCGTATTAATGTATGCAATGCGCAATTCAATAAAAATTCTATAAAGAATCAAACAATCGTTTTTTAGTTTAAGCGTGGCACTGCAACAAAAACGGGTTAGTCAATTTTTTAGCGTTTGCTAGCGAACTTGCAAAGAATCCTGCAAAGAATAGTATATTGGATGCGTCGGATTTGAGAAGAAGGTGTTAGTAAAGTACGTACCGTTAAGATTTTGGGTTAGGAAACCCCCGTTGAATCAAATCCGGTAAGCTTGAAAAGTTCGCTTGCGCGGGTCAAACTACCCGGATCTTTGGCACTGTACTTTGCAATCATCTTAGCCTTGAACGTACACTTTGCTCCCCACAATCGTAGTTTGCAAATCCGCAAAAATCTGCACACTTGCCCACAAAAATGATCAAAAAAATAACAAAAAGATTTTTTTTTATTTATAAATATATACGAAAAGAATATTAACCCGAATAACAAGAAAGAAAATACGCTACCGTCTCCCCGGCAACGGCGCCATTTGATCGCACGCTTTTGGCGTGTCGGATGTTCAAAGTTCTAAAGTATAGCCGCGATCAGGACGGTGTCGCTATGCAGCTAGCCGGTTGAGCACGGGTCGATCCACAGGGAGATAGTTGTATTTCCGTTCTTGTCTTAGACGAGTCAATAAAGAATTTGTATGAGTTTGTTCAATCTAACCTATGTGTATTATTTGCAAGTATAAAGTTGTTAAGAAAAAGATACGAAATTGTAAGCTAAAGAAATCCGTACTCAAAACCTTTGAGCCGAGTCTTGACCAATTGAAGCTAGAGCAATCGGCAACAACGTGGATTAGGGGATTTAAGCGCGGTATTCGTGGAATCCGGCTTATTTACCCTTGTCCTTCCGTTCTTGTCTCTTGCTTTCGCCTCCGGCCAAACCGAACGCAACAGGTCGCGGTTAGGAATCACCGTTACCTTATTAGGGTAGGGTGCCTAACGGAGCGCTTGCGTATCGTTTGGGCGGAGTTCAATGGAAAATACGGGAAAAGGAAATGAGCAAAGAAACGTTAACTTATAATATCGTATTTCTTCTTAACAATAATAATTACAACCATTCACAAAACAAACCAAAAAGAGCAAAAGAAAAGAACAAAGAAAAGAAAAGATTACAAGCAAGTAATTAAAGTGCATGGTAATAAATTGCAAGTAATTAAAGACAAGAATGAAAAAATGCAAGAAAGTAATTACAAGAACCATAGAACTCAAAACAAGCATGGGATCAATAGCCAACCCTTAAACTTGCAAGCTCAATCAAGAGGTTGCAAGATCAAGAGAAGGGTAAAGAACTCATCTGAAATGAAGCACTGAAGAGAGAACAAAATGATACAACCCCTTGAGACCAATGACCAAAGATTAAACTTGCAAGCTCACTTAAGAGGTTGCAAGATCAAGTTAAGGTAGAGAGCTCAAGGGGGAAGCTAAGCAAAAAGAATAATACAAAAAACCCTCATCTTCATTGATCTTCCACTCAAAAAGCTCTCACTACAATTTTTATGAAGGAAAGAATGAAGAAGAAGAAGACTAAAACCTAACAAAAGAGGCTAAAGAATTTAACTCCTTGGCTTGGCTCAGAACTGGGGTATTTATAGGAGGGGAACTGGAAACCTAGGGCAACAATATGGCTCAAAATGAAAGTACAAATATGCCCCTAAAAGTTGACCCCCTGCCGACACTATACGGCCGCGGTTCCGCGGCCTAAGCATGCTTAGGCCGCGGTTCCGCGGCCATAAGAGGGAGTTGGGCCATGCAAATTTGTCGTATCCCCTGGTTCACTTTTTCCTAGTGTTTGCCAACATTACACTGCACAAAATCTTCCAGAATATCTTCAGATTTCATAGTCCAAGATTGCATTATTTTCTTTCCTTTTGACTTCAATCTCCCTCGAGCTCCGCGCACCCATTGATTCTTGTGCAGCCCCTCTCGTGCTTTGTGCTTGTCCGAGACACGAATGACCGCTGTCATATGTCTTGTCTCTGGAACTGGTACTCGGCACTGGACGGATATGGATGACCGGAACCCGGCTTTTATCTGATGTGACAGATGTTCTGTATTTTGACGTAATTGTGGAGATTTTGTCTTGATTTGCAATATTTGTACTGGAAACCTGTACTCTGTAAATATGTAACAAACACGGATTAAAAGCACCTACCTATAAACACACGAGCATAAGAATGGGCGGTATAAAATGCAGTATTCTGTTATGAAAAATGATCCTATATCCATTGGTGTTTGACATCAAATATGGTATATGGGTGCTCAGTGGATACTGGGTACACTGAACAGAACTCGCCGAGTACTCCTAAATGGTATTATACCTAACGTCAGATAGCAGTTTTCTGGTGACACTGGTATAGGTTAGTCTATAGACCCGAGATCGTCATAGAGTCTTGTGTGATTCCCACTGTGCTTTGATTTCCACCTTACTACGTTCAAGAGAGCATGAAAAATGGTGGTTTTTGGGTACAGTCCCGAATAGTCCCGAGTCACATGGAGGAAATGAGCGATAGGAGGGGTTTCACCTCTCCCGGTATTGGGGGTTGATGTTGCACTGTGCTCGATTGGCTATAACAGGAAGTCCTTGGCCATGGACGATACTGAGATTTACTGGTAAGTGTTATCAGTAGTTTCTCAACCCGTTATGAGCCTCACATCGGCAAGACTTATCAAGTTATTGGGGTCTGACGTTTACCACCCCTAGACTAGATATGCGACATATCAGACGAAGAGACATGACTGTACGGTAGTGTTACTTATTGGATTCATAGGAGTATGGACAAGCTTGCTTGTTGATCTTTTGATCGCTCAATACCCGGGTAACCGTTACGTCCAGCTAGTACCGTTGACGGATTGTAGGTGACTGATATGATCATAACCAACTACTAGCGTATTGATGAGTCTTTAGAGTCCTACACAGAGGTATCCTAGCTCATGCGAAATGAAGTAGGGAACATATGTGATATGTGCGGGACCGAGATTAATACGTGTATGTGATACCGTATTCCAATCTCGCGATATAGATTATATGTGATATAACCGGATTGTTAAATCAAGTGTTGATTCAATGATATGTTATATGTATATGTGATATGCATATAAATGATATTAGTCGGTTGTATGCGATACAGCTGGGTTATTAAATCAAGTGTTGATTTAATAATTTAATGTATAATTATATATATTTGATATATTAATATACATTAACTAATATTAACTCACTTAAGAAAACGTTTTTCTCAAAATACATACAAATATATATGTGATATATATTAATGTATTTATTATGTGTCATGCAAGATGATACATTGGACTTGAGTGTATGAGACTGTAACATTTCAGAAAATATAAAATATTATTTTTGGAATATAATATTAAAATAATATATTTCGCGAAAACTACTTGATTTGCGAATTTGGGGTTTTCGTAAAATGGTATAAATATATACCAATATTTGTGAAATAATTGGAGATTAAAATTAATTATTCATTTAAAAATATATTTATCGGATTTTGGCATTTTTATAATTAATTATATGAAGTTTAAATAAAAATTGATTAGTGCACTACTAATCACGATTAAGCCAAATCCGTGTTTCTACATTTTTCCATAGTTAGTGTACCATGACATGTTGCATATTGTTTCAATTGTATTTGTTGATATTTGGCTTTAAAAGAAAAAGAAAAGAAAGACACTTATTGGAGGGAGGACACACTCTTGTGAGAGGGTGAGATTAAGAGAGAGGGTGATCCTAAGAGAGAAAGGATAAGAGAGGGGGGAGGGGGGAGAGGGCTACCCTCATTCATTTTCCCCCATTGTTTTTCTTCTACTTCTTCATCTTCAAGCTCCCTCACTTCTACCCTCATGTCTCATCTCAATTCCTTCACTAAAACCATATACTCCCTTCACTAAAAATGATCCCCACCTCTCTACAAACCCATTGGACCTTTCAAAGTTGGATTTTGAAGACCTTGAGCAACTCAAGAAAATTCTTGAGTTGCCAAATGAGGTATAATTCTAGACTTTAGTTAAGTTATTGTGTTTAGTTTATCCTATTGTTAGTTTAGAGTTAAATCGATGTTGATTAGTGATGTTTAGAAATTCCTAGAGAGGGTTTGGATGATTGTGTGGACTTGTGTTATGTAGTGGCTGTTTACAAGACCTTAGTGTTGATTTTATGGCCTAGAACACTGAATAGAAACCAAAATACGAACTTAGAAATTTACCCGTGTCGGTTTTGTGACATTTTTGGAGGTCTACAGGGAATCTGGAGCAACCCGACACCTTTATAAAAAAATCAAACATATACATTAACCTAGTTAGACCAATAGGAGACCACCACGAGAAGACGAGACCCATACTCTAAGGTGGGGCCGGCGGGGGCGGTTACTGTAGCAGATAGGCCGGCCAAAATTTGGACATTGGTGTTGGGGTTTTGCCAGTAGCTCACATACCTTATAACATAGCTACTGTATTTTTTGTTTTGTTCCAGATTACATGAGGCAAAATCTGGGAGCGTTTGAGTTAATAATAGCAATGGTTTTTCGATTTCTAAAACATGGATTTTTGGCATTTAATTGTGGATTTGGTCGTTGGACGTTTGTACGTCAACGACGAGGGTTCTATGGTTGTTTTTGCATTCGTAGGCTATAGGTTCTAACCTATGAGCGCACCGTGTGCCGTATCGGTTTTCCGGATTTGGTTTTCATAACGTGACGATATGTGTTGATTTGTAGGTACCTTCGTATGGATTCCGAGATGACGAAGCACATTGACTACGGCTGAACAAGGAGTTCCGCAGGTGAGTAGATTTATATCTACAGGGGAAGTCGGGTGGATGGCGTATAGCACCCCCACAACCATTGATATGTGATTTATAGTTTGGAGACAAGATATGCCACGACTTGAGGTTATAGTTTATGGTTTAGTGTGAAATGATATGATAGAAAGGATATCTTGAATTGATATATGAGGATATGAAGTGTGAATGTGAACCACGATATATATATATATATATATATATATATATATATATATATATATATATATATATGTAGTTGCAAGAGAAAGAGTACGAGATTATAGTGGCATGTTATGAGGTCGATAAATACGACGTGAGAGTAATAAGATAGATTGTATATGTAAGATGACATTGATGTGAGATATTGATATGATGAATATGATGACATTGATGTGAGATATTGATATGATGAATATGATGACTTGGCTTAATATGTCGTTACGGATGCGAGGCGATATGAGATAATTGATACCTTTGTCAGTCCCATGATATGAGATTGATACGGATGTGACCTGAGAGATAGGTATGTATATATATAATGATGTGAATAATGAGTAAGATATCGTACAAGACGTTAGATCCATACCCTCATTGTTGTATAGGTTGATAGAATCCCTATTTGTTTAATGCCGCCGTGCGATGGATTACCGTACGCGATGAGTTTACTTGATGATTGATCCATACCCTTGACTAGAGGATGTCGTATGATAGATTATACCTTGCGTGATGTTGTGAGGCTGGATACTGATTGATTGATTCACCGACTCGGATATGTTATAGATATTTGATCCCGATCTACACTGCTTAGATTAGCCTCTACATAGACGTTAGATTAGATATGTATACCTTATAGAATTTCGCTTACGATGTACTTTATGCTAAATTCATTATATTCTTATTGCATTACATATACCTGTGCCAGTACACCTACACCATTATCGATGATGCGTATATTACACTTACACAGATTGCCGGCTCACACACCTTCATCATCGATAATTGCTATATCACTTACACAGTAGAATTGCCACATCATTATGATATGTTGTATGATATACTGATATGCTCACATTTCTGTTCGATATTTGCATACATCATGTTTTACGATTATATGCATTGAGATGCTGTTTTCATGAGATTCTGGATTTGAGAACCGTGGTTATATTTCAAAAGAAAGTATGTATTGTTTTAAAAACCCTCTTTCTCTTGATATAATATTTTGAGACGTCCACCATGAGTTTTCTCGGTTCTGAGCTATGAGTATACCCGATTCGAGAAGTGGTAGGCACCGTTTACAGGTTCATGGTGGACCCGGTAAGGTACTCCAGGGAAAGAAATGATTGTCGTGGAGCAGCCGATGAGCCTGGCAAAGGGAACACTACCTACCGGTGATAGTATTTGGGCTCGGCGGTTATCCGGAGGATACCGACTAGAGTCGTGAGATGATATGGGCCGATCCGGACTGACGGAGCCCGTGGGTCGATCCGGACTGACTGAGCCCAAGATATGAGGATTTATGTGTCGATGTTGGACACGGGTTTCATGATATTTCGAGTGTCGATGTTGGACACTCAGGTTCCATGATTTTGATGTGTCGATGATGGACACAAGTTGGTTGATATCCTCATATTTACATGCATATGTTTTCATGTTGTTGTGACATTGATGGACACGTGGATGATATCCACATGCATACATGCATTGATTATATTGTTGGCATATATGCAGACATGGTCACCCTAGATATCATAGTATTACCTTTATGATATAGTTGACCTAGGAATCGTTGTTTTATTCGATTTCCACCTGCTGATGTTTTCTACTCACGAGTTGGCAACTCACCCCCGTTGTGCCACAGTTCTTGCAGGTTGACCGCATGGATCGGTAGCGGTATCGCTGGCATACAGCTTACTTTCGGGTGATTTGCTATGGTAGGTGGGACATATTGGATCGTGCCCACTCTTGTATTATTATTCCTGTTGTATCTAGTCAACTCCATCAATCAGAAATTAGTATTTGTATAAGTAGTAAGGCTTAGCAAGACTTGTGATTGCGAGACTTAGAGCGATGGGTTGTATGTTCGCTTGGGAGATTTGATGTCTTGCTTTATTTACGTTACCCTTTGTGTTGATCTTCGCCGTTGGGCGTCGTATACTTATATTTCTGTCTTGCGTCGTTGTGATTCCGCCGATTGGCGAAGAGCTAACTCCCGCTTGGGGATTCCTTTATAGTTATTATGTATATGTGGTTTCAAGGGAGGTGCTGCCCAAATTTTTAAAAGACGAAACATGTTTTTCAACTAGTATAATCCACTTGCATTTTCATGTTCCATTATCTATGCATTTAAGAAAAAGTTTGATTTCATCATGCATTTATTTCAAAACATCACCTCTATTATTTTCCTTAAAAAGGTATAGATTTCTGGGCTTCGGCTTACTTAAGTTACGTTACGCCTTTAGACGTTGCGTGATTTAGGTGCCGGTCACGAACTAAATTTCGGGTCGTGACAGAGACTCATACCTAACTTAAGATATAAGGGAAAAATCAAAATTAGGTGGAAATTAGCATGGCTAAGATGCTTGTGGAAGCATGGAGAAGTTTTGACTTAAGTCAACTAATTTTGTCTTACTCTAGATATTTATTAACCTAACCATTATCTTTAGCCATGGTTTAGTCTCTACATGAGTTGATATGAGATATTTTCTCACCCATGGTTCAACACTTGATCACTTGAGATCTTTTCTTCATCTCCTTCATTTTGCTCTCTATCTCTTGAGTGAGAAGAAAAAGAAAAGAGAGAAAAATTATTCTAAAGTGAGCAAACTTACTAATTCATCAATCTATACCAAACTATCCATTTAGTATAGGTTGTTTGCTTCACTAATTCTCAATTAGTGAAGATGTAGCTTGAGTCTGAGATTCTTCGACGTAGATCATCTTCGGCCTCGAAAATCCTTGAGCAAGCTTGTTCCTTTCGCCTAGTGGAGCCTAAAGAGAGTCTAGTAGACCACTGCTTGGAGCAAAGGGACTACACGGAGCTTTAGAAGTGAAGGACCGGTCTACAAAGGTTGTATTCCTTATTCACTTAGAGTAAAGTTATTTACTTACTTAGTTAAACCCTAATTTTCTAGTTAGATCCTTGGTTTGGGTTACTTTCCTCTCTAGATTTTTTTAAATTGCATACCTGATGCCTTATAAAACCTAGTAAGAGTGCTAAGAACCCAACAATGTTTTGGCGCTGATGCAGTTCATGGATATGATATCTGGTAGGTGGGTGACTATAACGTCTTTCCAAAAGGGATTTTGGAAGTGCACATGTATATACTCTGCCAGAGGGTTATCGTAGTCAATGGGAGCAGCGAAAGGTGTGCAAGATGCTTATGTCTATTCGTAGACTAAAGCAAGGATGGCGGAGACGGATCATCTATTATTGATGTGATAGTCAAGGTGATTGACTTCATCAAAACAAAATATGAACCTAGTAAGAAGGATGTAGGGAGTACTTTTTATGATTTGGATGATATATTCCGGATAGGAAGTGATGTTCCTATATTATAATCGGTCACGATTTTGTTGTCACATAGTATTTTCTCCACGTTGGATATGGATAGTATATCAGGAGTTCTGGTGACTAGATCTATGGTTTTAGATCTAGATTTGGGAAGTTTCCCAAATCGGGTACTTAGACAGCATTCTAAAAGTATTTTAGAATGGAAGACTCCTAGCGTGGCGGTGTACCCGCAAGTGATGGAGTCACCATCTTTAAAGAGATGTCTTTTAGACTGATGAAGAGAGGGGTGGGCATGAATGACATATCTTTTTCTTACGCAATTGAGTCAATCATGCAAAGTCTTGTACAACACCAGATATTGTTTTTGCACTAGTTGCAACAAACATATATTAATCCAATCCTCGAGAAACAAAGAGAAGCAGTAAAGAACATAAGAGGATGTTCTTGGTATTTGGTAACGACAGCCTCTTCCGGAAGGCGGTTATCGGTTATGGCTTCCAAGGTGACCTGGATGACAGAGATGCTGTCAAGTTTTGAGTTTAGCCTCTTCTGAAGATCAGTGTATTGGATAGTGTTCCAATAAGGATACTGAGGTAATCATGGTGCAGGATGCTGGTTATAACTTAACAGAGGATACAGCCCAAGAAGTTTGTTGGATAGGAATTGTTCATTGATGAACTTGGTCCCATCAGGTATCTAGACAAATTCTTGTGGCAGGGTATTGCTCAGTTTGGGAGATTGTTTGTAATGTTTTAAAAATAATTAAATAAATAAATAAAATCCTTTAGGTGAATTTTCTGATAATCGAGAAAATAAGTCGTATTTTTCCGTAAAACTTAACTATAATTAAGTTTCATTATAGATTTTAAAACACCTATTTTAACTAGGTAATTGGTAGTATTGGTATTTATTTGGTCACTTATAAATTGTTAGTTTAATTAAATATTTTTCCTTAATTAATTATTTTAAATAATATTTAACGCTTTCATTTATACATTAAATTAGTGATAATTACAAAATGAGAATGGGTAAATTATACAAATATGAACCATGACAACTTATTAACAAGTTTGTAACATATTCTATTTTCCTCCATTTGTATCCAAGTTCTGGAGAATTCTAGGATTGATTGGAAAAATAAAATAAATTAATTAAGTTATTAGTTAATAAGTGTTACAATGGGGCTTTTATTTACTTGGAAACTTTTACACAAAACCTCACAATCCCATTTCCTTCATATGGTCGAGCTCATGAGCAGCCTCTCTGTCTCTCTCTCCATTCAACTCATTTCATTCATACAAATAAAAGGAATGAATAAATTAATATAAAGGAGTTAGCACATGTTATATGTATGGAAGTTTCTATACTTAACTACACTCTTCACTCTTTCTCTCTTTCTTTCCTGCAATTTGGCCGAGCCCTACCCCCTTGGCAGCCCCTCTCATTCCCATCTCATTTCCATCTCAAAATTCATACAAAATCCATTCAAAAATCAACACAAAATCCTAATAATTCCTCAATTAACCTTCATCCAATTTTCTTTGGCCAAACAAGCTTGGATCTTGGAGCAAAGTTAGCATTTTGGAGGCTATGATTTGCAAGATTGATCTCAAATTGTGAGGTATAAATCCTAACCCTAAAGTTTAATTTTTGGTTAATTACTTTAATCTAGCATAATTAGGTGTTTAATATGGTTTTAATTTGTAGATTTAAAATTCAAGAAAGGGATTTGAGGTCAAGTTAGGATTTTTATCATGTGATTATGGTTACAAAGTGTAGTTTATCATCTTAAGAAATGAGAAATCTAAACTAGTTGCTAGTTTGCAAATTGATACTTTAAAATTGTCTAAATTACATAATTGTGCAAACTAGGTTTTAGAATTTATGAAAATAATTAAGATAAAAATCTAGTTAATATTTGTGTGACCTAATTAAGATATTTAGTGAGCATTGTGGCCAATAGATTTGTTAAAATATCAAGATTTGAACTAAAATGGAAATTTATGCTTACTAGGTTTTTGGAATAAATAGCTTTTAAATGAGTTTGAGGTTTTGATAAATTATGACCTATTTCATATAATATCTAGAGTGTTGTGAGTGCGTAAGTAACAACTCCATTTTTAATGTACAAAGAATTGATTTAAAATCAATGTATACTTGGAGTATTTATTGTTTCTAATATCTCTTTAAGTATTTAATTCACTCCATAATTACAAGAAGGAGCTTATAGCTCATTGGTAATACCTTGCACTGCTGAACCAAGCCACCAGAGTTCAAATCCCCTGCCCCATATTATTTTTAATATTATTTTGTTTTTTGATTTTTTAGAATACCAACCGTTACACGTGCGTTTCTCACAAAATTCCTTCTACACATAAAAAGTTAGATGCACCATAAATCACCCCAGGAGACTTCCCACCCATCGACCCTCCGACTCGGCCGAGTCGGCCAGCGGACTGGCCGACTCGGTCCAGCGCCGCCGGCCGGACTTGGCCGGACGGCCGAGTCGTCAACATCGAAGATGAGCATCTTGACCTAGTCAGCCCCCCTGCACACACTAAATTTCTATATCGGTTACAGAGAGCACATTAAACCTCTTTTACTCCCAATTTTAATGATTTTTATATAATTTTTACATTTTTATAATTAAAAACCTTAACCCTAGCCTAACCCTATAAATACACCCCCTACCCTTTACCCTCTCATCCTAAATTTCTGAATCTACTCTCTCAAAATCCCTAGAGAACTTTAGTACGTTGGAAAACGAGCGAAAGGCGAAGCGCTGACAAAATCGACGGCGAAATTCCGGTGATCGTGCTAGGAGCTCTCAACGACGATTCGACGCACCGGCAAACCCTCTACTTCCCTCTCACTCTCTAGTGTTGTCCAAACCCGTAAATCCCCCTTTTCTATCTTTCTTTTCTTCCATAAAAATACGAATTTACAAACCCGACGGAATCGGAACAAATCCGATTTCCGATTCGGTTTTCTATAAAATCTCACTTATCACCAATTCCATCATGCTTAAACATCTTTATGTTGACTATTAATCATTTAACAAACAATTTGAACAAGTTTTATCACATGAAATGATAACGTTTCCATTTATCGTATTTTTTCACTTAAATACCATAACGTTTCGTTTTCATTTTTTAACCCCCTTAACATTGCTATATCTTAAAGTAGATCACAAGGTAATGACCTACCTCCTCACACACTCATATGCAAACATAACACGCTACCTTGAAAACTTAGAATACGATAAAACAAGATTTTACATTTAAATACCATTTTCTTAATAAAACCTTTTCTAAAAGTTTTAGGTTTGCTACACTTTTAAAACAAATATCTTTTAATAGGAAAATACGATAAGTTGTGGATATCGATCGTTTATCTAAACCTGACTTTGTGGTGTCTAGGCTAGGCAAGTGAGTAAAGGTAACTTTAAAAGGCCCGTCTCACGATTCGTGAGCGGATCCCTCCTTCCTCACTTGTACTTACCTGGCCACAATTGGCGGTGAAGAGGCGATTTGAGACTTCTAACAACTTGTTGTTTAGATCATTTAGAATTAGTCTAGTTGAAATAGAAAACCCTAAAACCTAAAATACGGAAAAATCGACCTTTGCAAATAAATACCTTTTACCTTAATAAAACCGTTTTCTAACGGATTAGTATTTATAAAATCTTTACAAAGTGCCACTACAACCCACCTTTGGGGAACCCGTTAGGGATAGTACGGTTTATCGTGCACCCTCGGCTTAGTAGTGCGAGATTCAGACCTCCGCAAGGAGCATTCGGTCTCAAAAGGTTTAAAATACGACATCTTAAGAAAATGAGACTTTTAAAATATAAAATATTTATTGAAATTATTTTTGTATAAATATATGTATATTATCATTAAAAGATCTATTTTTTTATAATATAAATACTCCACTTTTTCTAAAAATTACAAGAATAAATTTTACATTAAAATACCATGAATTTCAAATAAATCAATATTACAGATAAATACTTTTATTTATGTAATTAGGATATTTTCACTAGAAATATCACAAAATAAAATTACACTCATTATAACTATAAAGACGAATAATAAATACTTGGGGTGTATCTTGAAAACTATACAAAAGTATTTTTACATAAAACCCCCTCAAGTTTTATAAATTACAATAAGGACCCTAGTAAAAATAATAGGACTTCGATTTACATTTCTTCTGTCCGACTCGGGTTTGAGTCTAATCATAATCCGACTTGAATATGATTCAAGTACTATATAAATCTATAATATTGCAACTCAATATGAACACATGAATCCCTGAATCTAGTTATCGATCTATACAACTTGACTGAATCAAACCATGGATATACATCCATTATCCCGTTATTCCATTTACCTGATTATGCAGTTACAATCTGTTAACTGATATCATGGTTTTGGTCAGTCATCCAACTTATACAATACAATATAATAATACAATCAAAACACTACGGGGTTTAAGGGGTAGATTGGTATGGAAGGTGTTAAAAGTGGCACGAGACGGTAATATTAAGACACCTAACCTATATTCCGTTGCTGTTGTACCGTGGCTTAACGGTTCCTTGTACATTCCGTTTGCCCTGGTCTCTAGCATACTGAGAACCCTCTCGTATACACTGGCATCCTTCCGTACCAAGCTACAAACAACAGCGTGAACACAATATTCTACAATATTATACTTTAGAAGATACTTCTTATTCTGTCTTTTTTCTAATCTTTGGGACTTACCGAGCGACCTGTTCGCTGACGACATTCTATTTCTTTCTTCTTTGAATGTCGTCAGGTGTTTTGGACCCGTCAGAGATCGAGCCCACTAGTGAAGACTTGGATCTCCACGAAGACCCCGAGCTCTAGACATTGTACCTTGTTCTATACAGTATTTTTCATTTCCTGTTATGCCATTGTTTAGGCATCGCTTTTATTTCAGATGTATTTACTTTTCATGCATTGTACAAAAGAATGTTATTAATAAAGTTGTTGTTATTTTTATATCTCTTGTCTCTTGTGATTTACCTTTATATTGCTTAGATACGCTTAGCGTATTTACTTCACAGTAAATACGTAGCGGACCTCGTCGCATCCCCTTCGCCGTACACCGGGAAGCGGGGCGTGACATGTTTTTTTGGTGGCCCATGCAGGTCAAGCTGTATAGAACTATACTATGCAGTTCTGTTCTGTGTGAACAACCTAAGCAATATAACACAAGAACCAGCAACTAAAACATTCTTTACAATTCATGTTTCTTGAATCTTACAAATTTCTATTCCTTGAATCTTATCATTTCATGTACTTGAATCTGTCCTAACCCAAATTTTTCTACATATTTTCTATACCTAAAACATATCCCACATACCTTAGGTACAATCTTAGTATCCTCAATCCCCGCACTAGCACTGTTTGATACTGGAGCATCACACTGCTTTATGTCGCAACGGTTTGTCCGAACCCATGCGATTCCAGTCTCATCGCTTGTATCCAGCTGGAATGTCAGTTCAGGAAACGGCGTTCTAAAGGCAACCATGGGATACAGCTTGTGTCCAGTCGCCGTCTGTAGTAGAGAGTTTTATGCTGACTTCAAAGTGCTGGACATACCGAACTTCGATGTGGTTCTAGGAATGGATTGGCTTGGAACTTTTTTTGCTACCATCGACTGTCGTCAAAGGAGGGTAGTATTCGAGATTCCAGACATCCGGTCTTCTATTTCAAAAGCGGAGACCGTACACTGGAGCCAAGTACCTACAAAGCGAAGCCAAGAGAAGCAGTAGTTGGAGCAGCTCAAGCAGAGGAAGAATCAAGGCCAGATGTGGTTCGAGAGTTCGACGATGTATTTCCTGACGATATATCAGGTTTGCCTCCCAATCAAGCTCTTGAATTCAGTATTGATTTAGTACTAGGAGCACAACCGGTGATCAAAGCACCCTATCGTTTAAGTCCGGAAGGTTTGAAGGAAGTCCGAACACAGTTGGACGAATTACTGGCGAAAGGATGGATTCGTCCCAGCACTTCAAGTTGGGGATCACCTGTACTACTTGTGAAGAAGAAGGAAGGTTCATACAGAATGTGCATCGATTACAGAGCCTTGAACGAAGTCACTATAAAGAACAAGTATCCACTTCCGCGCATCGACGATTTATTCGATCAGCTAAGTTGATCTTGTGTTTTCTCTAAATTGGATCTTCGTTCAGGTTATCATCAAGTGAAGGTCAAGGAAGCTGATATTCACAAAACAGCTTTCAGAACTCGCTATGGACATTACGAATTTCTAGTGATGCCATTTGGAGTGACCAACGCACCCGCAATATTCATGAACCTAATGAATCAAGTTTTCCGGGAGTACTTAGACAGGTTTGTTGTCATCTTCATCGACGACATCCTAGTGTATTCTAACAGTCGGAAAGAACATGCAAAGCACCTACGAATTGTCCTAGAAACTCTTCGACAACATCAGCTTTATGCCAAGTACAGCAAGTGTGAGTTTTGGTTAAAGCAAGTTGGTTTTCTTGGACATATCGTATCAGGAGAAGGAATCTCTGTGGATCCAGCAAAAGTTTCAGCAGTTAGCGAATGGCCTACACCAAAGTCAGTGAAGGATATTCGAAGTTTCTTGGGTTTAGCTGGATATTAAAGAAGTTTTATTGAAGGCTTTTCAAAGATAGCAACGCCCTTGACCAAGCTTACACGTAAAGATGAAGAATTTGTGTGGTCAGAAGCATGCGAACAAGCTTTCGTAGAACTCAAGTCAAGGTTGACATCAGCACCTATTCTCGTCATACCGGATCAATCTGGAGGATTCGAAGTGCATTGCGATGCATCCGGTAAGGGATTAGGATGTGTTCTACATCAGCACGGTAAAGTTATGGCTTATGCTTCAAGACAGCTGAAGATTCATGAGCGCAATTATCCGACGCATGGTTTGGAATTGGCAGCCGTCATTTTTGCTCTCAAGATTTGGCGTCGTTACCTACTTGGTGAACGAGTGAACATCTACACAGATCATAAGAGCATGAAGTACGTGTTTACTCAGAAGGAGTTGAATATGCGGCAGAGAAGATGGTTAGAACTCATGGCGGATTTTGACATCAACTTGCAATATCACCTAGGGAAGGTGAATGTAGTACCTGATGCTCTTAGTCGCCAACCATTAGCAATGAATCTCACTGCTCAGTGGAAGTTGCAACAAGACTTGCATCAGATGGAGATTGAAGTAGTCATGCCAGGTAATGCTTCAAGTTTGATGAATTTACAAGTTCAATCAACCATTGTCAATCAGATCAAAGCAGCCCAGGCAAGTGATGCTAAGTTGCAAAGGATCAGAGAACAAGTGGAGAATGGACTCAGAACAGACTTCATCATCCATGAAGACGGATCTTTGAGATAGGGCAGCAGATTGTGTGTACCAAAAGGTCCTGTTCTGGAAGAGTTAATGAAAGAAGCTTACAGCTCTCCCTATTCAGTACACCCTGGAGGTACCAAAATGTACAAAGATCTACGTCAGAATTATTGGTGGCATGGAATGAAGTGTGAAGTAGCCAGAAGCGTCGCAAAATGCTTGGTGTGCCAGCAAGTAAAGGCTGAACATCACAGGACTGCTGGATTACTTAAACCGTTACCAATCCCAGAATGGAAGTGGCAACACATCACGATGGATTTTGTGACTGCTCTTCCTCGCAGAACAAAGGGTAACGATGCTGTATGGGTCATTGTGGATCGACTAACAAAATCGGCTCACTTCATCCCATTTCGAGTTGGCCAATCAACTGAGACACTAGCAAAGAAGTACATGGATGTAATAATCTAATTAAGATTTAAACTCTTCATAATGTATTATCTCTGATACCCATGAACTCATACAGGAAATTGTGAGACTTCATGGAGTACCGGTCTGCATTGTCTCCGATCATGACACCTGGTTCCGATCGCAATTTTGGCAGAGTCTGCAAGCAAGCTTGGGAAAAAGTCTGAACTTCAGCACAGCTTATCATCCACAAACAGATGGTCAGTCGGAACGAACTATTTAGATCTTGGAGGATATGCTCAGAGCATGTATGTTAGACTTCAAAGGATCGTGGGAAGATCACCTACATCTTGTGGAGTTTTCGTACAACAATAGCTACCAAGCAAGCATAGGAATGGCACCTTTTGCAGCATTATATGGAAGGAAGTGTCGATCGCCATTAAGTTGGGACGACATCGGAGATAGGGAACTTCTTGGACCAGAGATGATAGTAGCGACTGTTGATGTGGTTCGTACTATCAGGGAAAGGATGCGTGATCAGTCAAAAATACTGCATCTTTAAACCGGCAATTTCCCTATCATTTGCGCTCATCTAGAAGTGTTCGGCATTCATATAGCACATATTAGCAAATCAGTCATTAAATATCAGATTGCATGTGTTAGACTTTAAAACCGACACTATAAGGGAAATTGACTGCATTTCATAGCATGGCATCATTCCTATGTTTCGAAGTCTGTGCAGGACAATACAGAAGATCGGTCAAATTTACAAACGAAGACTGTTAAAAAGATGCCAACTCATGGATTTGGAATCTGGTATTAATATAGAAGGAATTATACAATTCAACATATTAGAAAGTACACCTGAAGACAGAAGAAGACAGTACCTGAAGTATCAAGCACTAAGGCCCTCAAAGGACCGCGGATCCGCGGCCTAAGCCAGCTTGTGCCGCGGATCCGCGGTCACGTGACTGCCACATCACCTCGTTTCAGCTGCAGAAGTCTTCCCTCATTCAGAGCACCTCATCAAGCCACTACACTTTTCAGAACACCCTAGAAATTTCTGCCAGATCAGCAAGCCATTAGGTTCCTAACTAAACACCCTAGCTTCTTCAACAAGCTTCACTTAAACTCTATTAAGGATCTAGAACCTTCCCCCTAACCTCCTAGCTTAGGGTAGAAGCTAAACCCTAACTAACTACTTCTAGAAGCCTCTTCCTCTAACTAACTTTTGGAGGGAAATTCAAAATTCAAATTCCTAAAGCTAGGGTTTGGGAAACCTATAAATAGACCCCTAGGCTCACTTGTTGAAGGTTGCTCTTTGGTGGTGAAAAGCTAATCTCTCCCATTCTTCATCTTCCCCAATTTCCACCCACAGGTCTAGTGGCAAGGCTTGTGTCAAAACCCTAACCCTAATCCAATACAAAATCAAGAAACTTCAAGATTCTTTGAGTGCAAGCCAAGCAAGTCTTCTAGATCCTTTATAAGCGGAACCGGATTTCAACAGAGCACGAGATCCAAGCGATCCAAGACTCAAGAAGCCGAGCGATGCTAGATTCGACAAGCGAAGTTCCTACCTCTTGTAAATCTTGAGAGTTGTAACTACTTGTTGATATAATAAAGGTGAAGATTCTTTAAACTTGTTTACATTTCAATTCAAGCATTATGATTCATCTCGATTCTTGAATATGTACTTTGTGATGATGCTTGAATAAAACTCCGCTCGTGGAGGAATCGAAACGATCGTAGAATGATGATTTTGACAAATCTTTAAACGATTTCTTAAGTCTTAAAACAATTGTAAATTCTTGAAAATCGATTGATCGATGATCTAGATTGATGTGAATGTGTTCTTGATTCCTTTCGCACGATCTAGAGATCAACGATTGATCATTCGACTTTCAAGAAGCTATCTAGTGAATGTGATTCATCGAAAGGACAAAGGATAGGATGAGGAACCCTAATTCTTCACAAGATCCTTGATCCTCGATGAATTCTATATCGATTCAGCATCAATTTGTTAATAGATAAGAAATCGTAATCTTGAATCTTCTTCACATTTACAACCGAATCGATTCCTACGAGCTTTACTTCAAATCTTGAAACCTAAAGTGATTGGAATTCTCTCGATACTTGATTCTCAATGTTTATCATTTTCTTGATTCTTGATTAGAATAGTGATACTTGAAACTCATCGATAAAAATCTTGAATCATGTTTTCTTTTCTTTTCTATTAAGTTTTCGATTCAAACAAATCAAAATACGAACGAATCGCGCAATCCCTGTGGACGATCCGCACTTACTAACGCGTACATCCGACACCGTTATTGATTGCGGTCAAATATTTTTTGTTGTGATTCTATTCATTTTTTCTAAACCGACAACGGAAAATAACATTCAATCAAATGGCGCCGTTGCCGGGGATCGCGCGCTAATTCGTTTTATATTGAAATTTGAATTGAAAGATTTATACCATTGTAATTTTGTGATCAAAATTCGCACAAAACACTAAACGATTTGTTGTGGTTCATTGCAAGGAGATCTGTAGCTTGCTGTGCAATTGAAAAAAAATTTGGAAATTTCCAGAGAGCTGGAGGAATCAACAGCAAGCTGCTGTTGAATTTTTGAGCAGGGAGCAGTACCTACGACCGCGTTTCCACGGTGGGAGCCAACAATAGCCACGGTTCCGCGCGTAGGTGAAGCCTTCGCAGTGCAAAACTTTCACAGTGAGCTCTATCTTTCTTATCTCCTTCTCAAATCTGCTCCAATTAACATTTTGTGCAGGCTTCTTTGAAAAAATCGCAGCGCCGCGCAAAAAGCAAAATTAAATTGTGCTTGTTTTGATATTTGTGGTTGTTTGCATAATTAATACGGACATTAAGGGGCAAAGACCAAATCCAGATTAGGTGTGGAGTTCATTACCCTTACTAAGCCCCGAAAATCGCAAAATTTGCATCCGCATTTACCCCAATTAACTAAAAGAAATCTAGAGATGGCCCTAAGGACCGTCGTGCTCACTTAGGACAGAAGAAGGCCGTGGGTAATTCATTGCTTATCCGCGTTTCTCTTGTGGTGTCTAAGGCAAGTGTGTCGAAGGCTAGTGGTTACTTAATTAGGCCCACTACTTACGTAGTGGAGAACCTCCCACTTACCTGGCACTTACCTGGCCACAGGAGAGACAAAGAGGCAGTGGAGGATTTATCCTGCGTCTTGTCTTTTGGAAGTTAGGAGCGGTCTAGAGATTTGACCTAGGCGACCAATAGAATTAGGGTTTTGTGTGTTGCATTTGTTGTGTTGCATCATATTTTCAAAAATCCGTCCTATTTTCAAAACAAACACCGCATTCATTCATTCATTACCCCTAATTATAAGTCAACGCTGCCACTTGTACTAACCCTTTTTTAGTACAAGATAGGCTGGACACGGGATTCTAGTGCCCGTTTAGTCCGCGTACCCTTTATCGACTCCGAAGTCGATATTTCTCCATTTACTTCTTCTTTACCCACCACCACACCCACATCGATGGATCCACCTCCATCGAATTTCTTTAACACTAATCTGCCGCCGTCCGTTGGTGCGCAGAATCCATCCCGCATCTCTCTCCAAGAGAGGTGCTATCCACTGCGAGGTCCTCTTTCGGCCTGCTTATCCATTCCACCAGCCAATGGGGATAATTTTGAAATTAAACCCCAATACATCAACCTTTTACCCAAATTCCACGGACTCGAGACTGAGGACGCTTACGTTTTCATCACCAAATTTGAAAACGTATGCGCAATGATGGGTACGTCACAACTTTCTGTAGATGCCATGCGTCTACGTCTTCTTCCATTTACTTTGTGCGATATGGCCGAGAAGTGGCTATATAACACTACCGCACACTCTATTACGAATTGGGAAGAATTCGTCGCGGCATTCCTTAAGAAATTTTACCCAATGCAAAAGACAGCTCGAATCCGTAGCGAACTGAATCAATTTACCCAGCTTCCGACTGAACCATTTTCAAAATGCTTTGAACGTTTCAAGGATCTTTTGGTTCAGTGTCCTCATCACGGCATCCCGAGATGGGATCTTTGCCGAATGATATATGAGGGCATTAACCCAAACACTAAACAAAACCCTGAAAACATGTGTCAAGGTACTTTTATGACTAAGGATGATGGGGAAGCTTAGAAATTTTTAGAAGAGTTCGCTGAAAAATCACTACAGTGGGAGAGTGGAACCCAACCATTGAATAGGGGTGGCGTACACCAAATAGATGTGTCTATAGGTGTTCGAGCTGAGATGGCAGCAATGCAAAAGAAGCTCGATGCTATGGAACACAAATTTTCTGCAGCCTCCCTAAACCCAATGTCGCTCCCCAAAACTGTATGTGGCTGCTGTTCTGATCCGTCTCACTTAACGGAAGAATGTCCATTAAACTCTGCGTTTCAAGGTCACGAGCACACTAATGCCGCATTTCAAAGACCTAGAAACGATCCATATTCTTCCACGTACAATCAGGGTTGGAGGAATCACCCGAATTTTGCTTGGAACTAACAACAACAATCTCAAAACACGGTTCCAAGCCAAAATAATTTCCAAAGGGCTCTTCCACCACAACAGCAACCACTTCAACTCACTCAGCACCCCTACCAGTCACAAAATTTCAAAAACCAGGTCAACACTCCTGCACAGTCTAATCCTATGCAGTTGTCCTGTTCTGACGAATTCTCTCAATTCACTCAAACCATGAAATCGCTCTTGTCAAATTTCATAGAGGTTTCGGCTGAGGTTAGATCTTCTGTCAGTGAGATAAAGAAAAACTCAGCGTCCCAAGCTGAGAGTATCAGATCGATGGAAGCTGAAATCGCACGACTTAAAGCCGAAATGAGTGCGAGAGAAAAAGGGAAACTTCCGTCTCAACCCCTACCGAATCCTGGGCATTACAATGTAAATGCCGTCACAACGTTGAGATCGGGAAGAGTGCTGAACAACCATGTCGGGGAAGGAATTGATGATATTGAAAATCCTATCATTAACACCCCGGCTGAGACCTTTCCTCACACACACACTTCTACTTCTGATCCTTGTTCTTCTACCCCACCGCCTTCTCGCGAGCCTATTCTCCATTTCCCACTAGGCTCGACACCTCAGTATAGCCCTTCTAGTTCTCCACAGACGGTCCCCACTCCTCTTTTGGGATCACGTCTAACCCCTCTTCCTTCTCCTATGATGGACCCGGCGCTTATTGCGAAAGCTCCTTACCCGAATCGGTTAAGGGGTAGTAAAAGGAGTCCTCATATGGAGAAAGTTATGGAAATGTTCAAACAGGTTAACATCAACATCCCTCTCCTAGATGCGATTCAACAAGTCCCCGCTTATGCGAAAATTCTTAAAGACTTGTGCACTAGGAAGAGGAAGACTCAAATGCCAAAGAAGGTCTTCATGTCTAATAACATTAGCACTGCTTTTATCCCCCAGCTACCAAAGAAACGTAAGGACCCAGGATGTCCTACGATATCGATTTCTATTGGGGGTAAAAACATAAATCGTGCTCTTTTAGACCTTGGCGCAAGTGTTAACCTACTTCCATATTCTGTATATGAGCAACTAGGGATTGGAGAGTTGAAACCTGCTCACTGCACTCTCCAAATGGCAGACCGTTCAATCACCAAACCAAGGGGTGAACTAGAGGATGTGTTGATAAAGGTCGGGGAATTTGTATTCCTTGTATACTTCATTGTACTCGATACACAGCCTGTAGCAAACCCTCGGGGCCAAATTCTGGTGATTCTGGGTCGTCCTTTCCTTGCCACTTCCAACTCTGTTATTAACTGTAGAAATGGTTCAATGAACTTATCATTTGGAAATATGACCATTGAACTAAATATCTACAAAGTTGGAAGTCAGCCATCAGAACCCTCTGCTCATATTCTCGATGTGTGCTCTGTCCACGAGATCGCTCCCGATAGTTGCGGAGCTGAGGAACTTTGCTTTACAGATCTCGACGACATTACCACATCACTGTTTGATCTTACACATGATCTTAGTGAGGACACTTTTCCCACACTTGAGTCCTACACTCCTGACTTTTCTCCACCCGAGTCTGTATCTTTCACAGGCTCTGAGCTTCTTTGTAACTCCAAAAATCACTCGATAATCCCACCTTCTATCATTTCTCCGCCCGAATTAGATCTCAAAATTTTACCTTCTCATCTTAAATATACTTATTTAGGTGAGAATGAGTCTTTACCGGTTATAATATCCGCTTCTCTAGCATTAGAGCAAGAGAATGCACTTTTATCGGTATTGAGATCTAATAGAGAGGCGTTTGGTTGGACTATGGCGGACATCAAAGAGATTAGTCCCTTGATAGTAGAACATCATATACATGTGATGGATGATGCTAGACCAACCCGAGAACCACAGAGACGGTTAAATCCCGTCATGAAGGAAGCAGTAATGAAAGAGATCGTCAAATGCCTAGATAATGGTATTATATACCCCATCTCCGATAGCCAATGGGTGAGTCCTATACATGTCGTTCCTAAGAAATCCAGCATCACTGTTATTACCAATGAGGCGAATGAGTTGATTCAGACACGCGCCCAAACTGGGTGGCGTGTATGTATTGATTATAGAAAACTCAATGCTGCCACAAGGAAAGACCACTTTCCTCTACCATTCATTGATCAAATGCTGGAACGCTTAGCTGGACGAGAGTATTATTGTTTTATGGATGGATACTCAGGCTATAATCAGGTCCCCATCGCCAAAAAGGATCAAGATAAAACCACTTTTACTTGTCCTTTTGGTACCTTTACTTACAGTCGCATGCCCTCTGGATTATGCAATGCTCCCGCTACCTTTCAGCGGTGTATGATGGGGATATTCTCTGACATAGTAGAGAATTTTCTGGAGATCTTTATGGACGATTTCTCGATTTTTAGAGACTCTTTTTCTGATTGCCATGCGAATCTTGACGCAGTTCTTACTCGTTGCAAAGAGAAGAACTTAACTTTGAACTGAGAAAAATGCCATTTCATGGTCCAAGAAGGAATTGTACTTGGACATGTCATTTCACAGAAAGGCATTGAGGTTCACAGAGCTAAGATAGATGTCATTCAAAACCTTCCTCATCCCAAAATCGTCAAAGATATTCGATCATTCCTTGGCCATGCGGGCTTTTATAGGAGATTCATTAAGGATTTTAACAGAATTGCTAGACCTTTAACTCTTCTCCTGGCCAAGGATACGACCTTCCACTTTGACTCGGACTGTGAGGCAGCTTTCGACTCACTTAAACACTCCCTCACTACTGCCCCCGTTCTATCGTCTCCAATTTGGGACTACCCCTTTGAGCTGATGTGTGATGCATCCGACTTTGCAGTAGGTGCAGTCTTAGGACAGCACATTGAAAAGATGCCACACGCGATATACTATGCAAGTAAGACCCTGAATGATGCTCAAATCAATTATACGACCACCGAAAAAGAACTTTTGGCGGTTGTATTTGCATTAGAAAAATTCAGGCTTTACTTAATTGGCTCTCCTATAGTTGTGTACACTGACCATTCCGCCTTAAAACATCTTCTGGCGAAGAAAGATGCAAAAGGTCGACTAATACGTTGGATCCTTCTGTTACAAGAATTTGATCTTGTTATCAAAGATAAGAAAGGATGTGAAAACGTAGTAGCCGACCATCTTTCACGCATCTCTTCTTCCCCTGTGACCCTGCCGATCAATGATTCGTTTCTTGACGAACAACTCTTGAGCGTATCCAATGAACCTTGGTTCAGGGATATTGTGAACTATCTTGTCACGGGACTGATACCCAGCGATTGGTCAAAACAGGACAAATACCGTTTTCTATCCCAAGTAAAACACTTTTACTGGGACGATCCATATCTGTTTAAATATTGTCCTGATCAGATCATTCGCCGGTGTGTCCCGAAAGAAGAGCTCAAGAGTGTTCTTTCTTTTTGTCATGATCAGGCCTGCGGGGGTCACTTCGGTCCTAAAAAGACGGCGGAAAAGGTTTTGCAATGTGGATTTTATTGGCCGACCTTGTTCAAGGATGCATTTGAGCATTGCAAAACCTGTACACAATGTCAGTACACGGGTAGAATCTCCCGGAGAAATGAAATGCCTCAGCAACCCATCTTGGTTGTTGAAATTTTCGATGTTTGGGGCATTGATTTTATGGGTCCCTTTCCCAACTCCTTTGGGAATCTGTACATACTGCTGGCGGTTGATTATGTCTCAAAGTGGGTTGAAGCCATTCCATGTCGCACTAATGACAGGAAAGTTGTCATTAAGTTCTTAAAAGATAATATCTTTTCGCGATTTGGACACCCACGCGCTATCATTAGCGATAATGGGACACATTTCTGCAACAGGTCTTTCGAGACTTTGATGCAGAAATACTCAATCAACCACCGACTTTCTACACCCTATCATCCCCAAACGAGCGGGCAGGCTGAGATCTCAAACAGACAGATCAAACTAATCCTGGAGAAAACTGTTGCTAAGAATAGAAAAGACTGGTCGACCAAACTGACGGATGCTCTTTGGGCATTCCGAACTGCATTTAAAACCGACCTAGGGATGTCTCCATATAGGATAGTGTTTGGGAAGGCATGTCACTTACCCGTCGAGATTGAGCATAAAGCATTGTGGGCTATTAAGGAAATAAATTTTGACCTAAACCAAGCCTGCAACTTTCGGAAGCTGCAAATAAATGAGCTAAGCGAACTCCGCGATGAAGCTTATGATAACGCTGTGATCGTAAATAATAGGACCAAGGTTTTTCATGATAAAAACATTTTGAGGAAAACATTTTCACAAGGTCAACAAGTCCTTCTTTACGATTCACGACTACACCTTCACACGGGTAAGCTTCGATCTCGGTGGAAGGGACCTTTTGTTGTGCGGTCTGTATACCCGCACGGGGCAGTAGAGGTAGAAAATGTTAAAAACGGCACATTTTTTAAAGTGAATAGACATAGACTAAAGTCGTATTTTTCCACTGACCCCACGGAGGAGCTCCTGTTCTTACAGGAGCCATTTTATTTAGATTAAAATTCCTCCGTCTCACCTTCATGTCCGGTATATCATTGCATCATCTTTTTAATGGAGGTGAGTGAAAAGAGTAAGTTTGGGGGAGGTTCTTCACTTATATATTTTGCCCCCACTAATAAATTCCTCCCAGGCTTACAGGTTTTGTAGATATAACGGTTGGCAACAGTGAGGACACTGTTGAAAACAAGTTTGGGGGAGGTTTGTGCTTATTTTTGCATCATTTGCATATCATTTGCATAAGCACAAAACATTTCTTTAAAAAACTTATAAAAATTTAAAAAATTTCAAAATCCATAAAAATTTAAAATTTTCAAAATATAAAAATATTTTAATATTTAACATTTTTTTACATAAATAAGATAATGAAAGTTTAGATAGTGAAAAATTACATCCATGATATTAGAAAAATTTAAGAAAACCAAGAAAATTAGAAGTTTTCTTATACGAACTAGTAATAAGTAGTTATGAGCCGTTGTCCCAAGGGTTAGTAAGATGAAGGACGTCACTAATCTGAGGATAAAAATAAGTCTGAAAAATAGTTTCTATTCTGGAAGCCAAACATTTTGAACGTTGATACCCTGCTATTCGCACTTACACACGTCTTAAAGCCTGGGATAGTAGAGGATACCTTGAAATGCTCTTGTCTTAAAGCCAAAAGTATGAAGGAAATAAAAATTGAATAAAATATAAAAATGGTGAGAAAAATGGACACTGGTTTTGTTATCGCCAAGGCAGCAATAAAAAAATATAGCGAGGGTGCCTCTTCACCTAGTGCCCTAAGGCCAACTGGTCTAGGAGTCACTACTAAGCCTTAGGTGGTGCAAGACGAGGAAAATACACCAAATAAGCAAGCACATGAGTAATCGGTCGGTTAGTACCTCAAGAAGTATTAACGGTCGCATGAAAGTGTGTGAGCAATCTCATCTAAATATTCATTAATTAAAAAGTACTGAGGCTGATGGGCAAGAGTATGGTAGCTTGAATTGAATTCTCCGGGTGTAGGGATGTCTTTACACACACGTAGGGTTATATGATCGATGTTTGGATGAAAGATAGGAATGAAGAATAAGACGATGTTTTATTGAGGGAGGACGTGATTTCTGACATCTTTTCATGACTATTAATATAGGGCTCATGACAACCGAAAAGCTAGCTTAGTTGGAAACCCTAATTTTCAAGGCTTTTTCTTTTACAATTCTTTTCTTTAAATGTAATATTCATGATCTTCCTTTTATTATTGGATTTTGTGGGTGCAATCCGCTGAAAACCCTCAGGAGACAACACTCCTCCTACTAGGGCCACCTAGAGGTTTAAAGGCTTGTTGCACGTGCTCAGTGCAATCGTGTTGCCTACGAAAGTGTGCTAGTTAGTTTTTCTCTTTCTTTATTTTCTCCTTCTCTTTTTAATAAAAAGTTCGCTCGAGACGATCGAAAATAAGTTTGGGAGAATTTGATCAGTCGAAAATACTGCATCTTTAAACCGGCAATTTCCCTATCATTTGCACTCATCTAGAAGTGTTCGGCATTCATATAGCACATATTAGCAAATCAATCGTTAAATATCAGATTGCATGTGTTAGAATTTAAAACCGGCACTATAAGGGAAATTGAATGCATTTCATAGCATGGCATCATTCCTATGTTTCGAAGTCTGTGTAGGATATTACAGAAGATCGGTCAAATTTACAAACGAAGACTGTTAAAAAAATGCCAACTCATGGATTTGGAATCTGGTATTAATATAGAGGGAATTATATAATTCAACATATCAGAAAGTACACCTGAAGACAGAAGAAGACAGTACCTGAAGTATCAAGCACTAAGGCCATCAAAGGACCGCGGATCCGCGGCCTAAGCCAGCTTGTGCCGCGGATCCGCGGTCACGTGACTGCCACATCACCTCGTTTCAGCTGCAGAAGTCTTCCCTCATTCAGAGCACCTCATCAAGCCACTACACTTTTCAGAACACCCTAGAAATTTCTGCCAGATCAGCAAGCCATTAGGTTCCTAACTAAACACCCTAGCTTCTTCAACAAGCTTCACTTAAACTCTATTAAGGATCTAGAACCTTCCCCCTAACCTCCTAGCTTAGGGTAGAAGCTAAACCCTAACTAACTACTTCTAGAAGCCTCTTCCTCTAACTAACTTTTGGAGGGAAATTCAAAATTCAAATTCCTAAAGCTAGGGTTTGGGAAACCTATAAATAGACCCCTAGGCTCACTTGTTGAAGGTTGCTCTTTGGTGGTGAAAAGCTAATCAATCCCTAATCTCTCCCATTCTTCATCTTCCCCAATTTCCACCCACAAGTCTAGTGACAAGGCTTGTGTCAAAACCCTAACCCTAATCCAATCCAAAATCAAGAAACTTCAAGATTCTTTGAGTGCAAGCCAAGCAAGTCTTCTAGATCCTTTAGAAGCAGAACCGGATTTCAACGGAGCACGAGATCCAAGCGATCCAAGACTCAAGAAGCCGAGCGATGCTAGATTCGACGAGCGAAGTTCCTACCTCTTGTAAATCTTGAGAGTTGTAACTACTTGTTGATATAATAAAGGTGAAGATTCTTTAAACTTGTTTACATTTCAATTCAAGCATTATGATTCATCTCGATTCTTGAATATGTACTTTATGATGATGCTTGAATAAAACTCCACTCGTGGAGGAATCGAAACGATCGTAGAATGATGATGTTGACAAATCATTAAACGATTTCTTAAGTTTTAAAACAATTGTAAATTCTTGAAAATCGATTGATCGATGATCTAGATTGATGTGAATGTGTTCTTGATTCCTTTCGCACGATCTAGAGATCAACGATTGATCATTCGACTTTCAAGAAGCTATCTAGTGAATGTGATTCATCGAAAGGACATAGGATAGGATGAGGAACCCTAATTCTTCGCAAGATCCTTGATCCTCGATGAATTCTACATCGATTTAGTATCAATTTGTTAATAGATAAGAAATCGTAATCTTGAATCTTCTTCACATTTACAACCGAATCGATTCCTACGAGCTTTACTTCAAATCTTGAAACCTAAAGTGATTGGAATTCTCTCGATACTTGATTCTCGATGTTTATCATTTTCTTAATTCTTGATTAGAATAGTGATACTTGAAACTCATCGATAAAAATCTTGAATCATGTTTTCTTTTCTTTTCTATTAAGTTTTCGATTCAAACAAATCAAAATACGAACGAATCGCGCAATCCCTGTGGACGATCCGCACTTACTAACGCGCTACATCCGACACCGTTATTGATTGCGGTCAAATATTTTTGGTTGTGATTCTATTCATTTTTTCTAAACCGACAACAGAAAATAAGATCAATCAATGCGCATAGCCCAAGATCGACAGAAGCACTGGGCTGATGCAAAGAGACGACACTTGGAGTTCCAGTCAGGAGATCACGTATTCTTGAAAATATCTCCGAACCGCGGAGTGATCCGATTTGGAAGACGAGGTAAGCTAAGTTTGAGATATATTGGACCGTTCGACATACTTGAACGAGTCGGTGAAGTGGCATACCGCTTAGCGCTTCCATCTTCATTGGAAGGAGTGCATAACGTGTTCCACATATCCCAACTCAGAAGGTATGTGAGTGACCCCAGCCATGTTCTCGATCATTCCGAGCTCACGATACAGCCCGATTTATCTTGTGAGCAACAGCCTGTGGAGATCCTGGACAGGAAAGTGAAGACACTTCGGAACAAGGAAGTTAACTTGGTTCGAGTGGTGTGGAGGAAAGACACTCCAGAAGAGTCCACTTGGGAAAGGGAGGATGAAATGCGTACTAGATATCAACACCTCTTTGTAAACTAGTCCTCAAATAAAAGTTGTAAATTTCGAGGACGAAATTTTTGTAAGGAGGGTAGACTGTAACAACTCCATTTTTAATGTACAAAGAATTGATTTAAATTGAATGTATACTTGGAGTATTTATTGTTGCTGATATCTCTTTAAGTATTTAATTCACTCCATAATTACAAGAAGGAGCTTGTAGCTCATTGGTAATACCTTGCACTGCTGAACCAAGCCACCAGAGTTCAAATCCCCTGCCCCACATTATTTTTAATATTATTTTGTTTTTGATTTTTTAGAATACCAACCGTTACACGTGAGTTTCTCACAAAATTCCTACTACACATAAAAAGTTAGATGCACCATAAATCACCCCAGGAGACCCCCCACCCATCGACCCTCCGACTCTGGCCGAGTCGGCCGGCGGACCGGCCAACTCGGTCCGGCGCCGCCGGCCGGACTTGGCCGGACGGCCGAGTCGTCAACATCGAAGATGAGCATCTTGACCTAGTTAACCCCCTGCACACTCTAAATTTCTAGATCGGTTACAGAGAGCACATTAAACCTCTTTTACTCCCAATTTTAATGATTTTTATATAATTTTTACATTTTTATAACTAAAAACCCTACCCTAACCCTATAAATACACCCCCTACCCTCTACCCTCTCATCCTAAATTTCTACTCCACTATCTCAAAATCCCTAGAGAACTTTGGTACGTTGGAAAACGAGCGAAAGGCGAAGCGCTGACAAAATCGACGGCGAAATTCCGGTGATCGTGCTAGGAGCTCTCAACGACGATTCGACGCACCGGCAAACCCTCTACTTCCCTCTTACTCTCTAGTGTTGTCCAAACCCGTAAGTCCCCCTTTTCTATCTTTCTTTTCTTCCATAAAAATACGAATTTACAAACCCGACGGAATCGGAACAAATCCGATTTCCGATTCGGTTTTCTATAAAATCTCACTTATCACCAATTCCATCATGCTTAAACATCTTTATGTTGACTATTAATCATTTAACAAACAATTTGAACAAGTTTTATCACATGAAATGATAACGTTTCCATTTATCGTATTTTTTTCACTTAAATACCATAACGTTTCGTTTTCACATTTAACCCCCTTAACATTGCTATACCTTAAAGTAGATCACAAGGTAATGACCTACCTCCTCACACACTCATATGCAAACATAACACGCTACATTGAAAACTTAGAATACAATAAAACAAGATTTTACATTTAAATACCATTTTCTTAATAAAACCTTTTCTAAAAGTTTTAGGTTTGCTACACTTTTAAAACAAATATCTTTTAATAGGAAAATACGATAAGTTGTGGACATCGATCGTTTATCTAAACCTGACTTTGTGGTCTCTAGGCTAGGCAAGTGAGCAAAGATAACTTTAAAAAGCCCGTCTCACGATTCGTGAGCGGATCCCTCCTTCCTCACTTGTACTTACCTGGCCACAATTGGCGGTAAAGAGGCGATTTGAGACTTCTAACAACTTGTTGTTTAGATCATTTAGAATTAGTCTAGTTGAAATAGAAAACCCTAAAACCTAAAATACGGAAAAATCGACTTTTGCAAATAAATACCTTTTACCTTAATAAAACCGTTTTCTAACGGATTAGTATTTATAAAATCTTTGCAAAGCGCCACTACAACCCACCTTTGGGGAACCCGTTAGGGATAGTACGGTTTATCGTGCACCCTCGGCTTAGTAGCGCGAGATTCAGACCTCCGCAAGGAGCATTCGGTCTCGAAAGGTTTAAAATACGACATCTTAAGAAAATGAGACTTTTAAAATATAAAATATTTATTGAAATTATTTTTGTATAAATATATGTATATTATCATTAAAAGATCTACTTTTTTATAATATAAATACTCCACTTTTTCTAAAAATTACAAGAATAAATTTTACATTAAAATACCATGAATTTCAAATAAATCAATATTACAGATAAATACTTTTATTTATGTAATTAGGATATCTTCACTAAAAATATCACAAAATAAAATTACACTCATTATAACTATAAAGACAAATAATAAATACTTGGGGTGTATCTTAAAAACTATACAAAAGTATTTTTACATAAAACCCCCTCGAGTTTTATAAATTACAATAAGGACCCTAGTAAAAATAATAGGACTTCGATTTACATTTCTTCTGTCCGACTCGGGTTTGAGTCTAATCATAATCCGACTTGAATATGATTCAAGTACTATATAAATCTATAATATTCCAACTCAATATGAACACATGAATCCTTGAATCTAGTTATCGATCTATACAACTTGACTGAATCAAACCATGGATATACATCCATTATCCCGTTATTCCATTTACCTGATTATGCAGTTACAATCTGTTAACTGATATCATGGTTTTGGTCAGTCATCCAACTTATACAATATAATAATACAATCAAAACACTACGGGGTTTAAGGGGTAGATTGGTATGGAAGGTGTTAAAAGTGGCACGAGACGGTAATATTAAGACACCTAACCTATATTCTGTTGTTGTTGTACCGTGGCTTAACGGTTCCTTGTACATTCCGTTTGCCCTGGTCTCTAGCATACTGAGACCCCTCTCGTATACACTGGCATCCTTCCGTACCAAGCTACAAACAACAGCGTGAACACAATATTCTACAATATTATACTTTAGAAGATACTTCTTATTCTGTCGTTTTTCTAATCTTTGGGACTTACCGAGCGACCTGTTCGCTGACGAAATTCTATTTCTTTCTTCTTTGAATGTCGTCAGGTGTTTTGGACCCGTCAGAGATCGAGCCCACTGGTTAAGACTTGGATCAGTTCCACGAAGACCCCGAGCTCTAGACATTGTACCTTGTTCTATACAGTATTTTTCATTTCCTGTTATGCCATTGTTTAGGCATCGCTTTTATTTCAGATGTATTTACTTTTCATGCATTGTACAAAAGAATGTTATTAATAAAGTTGCTGTTATTTTTATATCTCTTGTCTCTTGTGATTTACCTTTATATTTCTTAGATACGCTTAGCGTATTTACTTCACAGTAAATACGTAGCGGACCTCGTCGCGTCCCCTTCGCCACACACCGGGAAGTGGGGCGTGGCAGCGTAATTGATGCGATTTGGGTTTTAGGCTTGGTGTTTTTCACGTATAGTGACCCTAGTTGTAGTTTGTGGAATTATCGCGAACGCGTTTGTGCGTCAAGTGCGTGCGTGTTTAATTAGCGCGCGTTGTTTAATTTATGTCATTTGTGTCCGTGACTATTCGTATATTAATCATTTTAATTGCTTGTGTGCGATTCTACGATAGGGTGCAGAGGCGTCGGACGCGGCGCGGAAAGACAAGGCGAAGATCGGATCAGTTTAGCCGAGGCGTCCCGGTGAGTATGTATACATCTATGGGGGGTCATCTGGATGGCGCGAGGCGCCCGACAGTAGGGTTACTAGTAGTAATTTCATTTATTTGCGTAGTTTCCTAGTTAGCCGTCTCGTTGCATTGCATCATTATATTTATATGTGTGTGTGTGTTTGTGTGTGATATCTTTTCATAGGACACTTGCACCATTACCATTGGTTCCTGCCGCACGTGCACTATTTATGTGAACGCACACGCCATTGGTAATTCCTATGTCACGAACACTATAGAACCTGCATAGATCAGTATCGAAAACATTTGCATCATACATGATATTTAAACTGGTTGTTGTATTTTCCATCTCATTAAGATTGACACTAAGGATTTGCAAGTCTTACATATACTGCATTTCATCATCATTCATACATAGTTTTCTAGTTATAATCGCATTTCATGACATGGTATATACTACCGTATTCTAGATTTCCATCATCACTGGCATGTTTATATCTTGTGATTCTTCTCGAGGATTTTAGTATTTATGAGATTTCTGGATTTTGGGGAAAACCGCAAGAATTTATAAACTTATTATCTTTTTTTTAAAAATGTAAGTTACGGTTTTCTCGTGATGTAGGTGTCGTCCACCATGAGTTTTCATGTTTTCTGTTGGATTTCGAGACCCGATTCGAGGAGTGGAGGAACCGTCTCGTGTACATGGTGGGCCCAGTATGGTACCCCGTGGCGAGAGTGTTTTTGTGGAGATGACGATGAGCCTGGCAGGAGAAGACTACCTACCGGTGATGTCTGGCGCGGCAGATATCCGGAGGATACTGACCGTAGTCGATGAGATTTGATGATTTAGGGCTATCCGGACTGCCAGAGCCCGAGATATTGAGATTTTGAGATACAGAGATATTGAGATAGTGATATTTCGAAACACAGAGATATTGAGATATTCAGATATTGAGACACTGAAATATATATATATATATATATATATATATATATATATATATATATATATATATATGTTTTGTGTCGATGCTTGACATGGTTTTCTGATGACTTCATTGATGATACCTCAGTTATTTTACAGCAGTTTTTCTAAGATAAGAATAAGGATTTTCTCGTGCTAAACATACTCAGGTTTCATGTTGATTATACACTCATATTGCATGCATATTAGTATATTGCATCATGTCAATATATGCGTAGGTTGTGACGCATTTGCGTGCATGCTTACGATAGCCTTATTAGATGTTACTTACTACTCACGAGCTGGCAACTCACCCCCGTTGTGCCACGGTATCTTGCTGGTTTGACCGTTAGCACAGTAGTGGCGGGCGTACCTTCTTTTCTGCGTCGTTGCATCGACTTACAGCTTGCGCACAGGTGGTTTTTTTTTGGAGGATTTGCTTTTTCTCCCACCGTGTATTCTTATTTGTATCTAGTAAACTCCATCTACCCTTGTATATTGGACTAGACGGTAAGACTTGAGACTTGTATTTGTGGTTTGGTGTCGATGCTCACTTGAGCCAGCGTGATGCTTTTATACTTTTATCCTTATTTCGCATTATTATGATATATTCATTGCTTGTGGTTGTGATTCCGCCTTTGGCGAAGAGCTAGCTCCCGCTTGGGAATGCCTTATTTATGATTTATATGTATTTTCATGTGTTGTACCCGTTTGGGGGCCAGTATTTACAAAGGAGACTCTGCCGAAATTTTCAGAAAATTTTTATGTTTTAAAAATGATTATTGTGAATTAATTTGTTGAAAATTTCTTTCTTTAACTAATTTTTTCCTTCACTCTATTTATTTAAATGGTTGATTTCTGGGCTTTGGCTTACTTAGATTATGTACGCCTTGAGACGTTCGTAATTTAAGTGCCAGTCACATTCCGTACCTTCGGGTCGTGATATTGTTGATCTCTGCAAAGTTGAGATATAAATAGAAGAAGTTGAAACACTATAGCGGTTCCACTCACTAAGGCTATTTCTCGAACACGGATGTTCCTCAAACGAGATTTGAGAAACTGATTAGTAGAGAAGTTGGGTATTCGGTAGCACACGAGCTGTAGGTACGCGATACCGCAATAATTAGCCTTAAGTGCAAGTGGGAGATTGTTGGATATAGTGCCCTCAAGGCAACTATTGTAATTGCAGGCATGCGATTATGATGATTGAGGGAGGACCTATACAGGTAGAATAATCCTACTCGAAATGATAGTATGCTATCTGGTTTGTCTTTATCATTGATGTGTACACATTTTACTTGTCATTTTGTGTCGCTAATACATAATGATGAAGCCCGTAGGATCTTTCTTGACTACCAGCATTATGATGACGATCATATATGTGAGAGCTGGGTAGCCTATAAGCACATCCTTAAATATCTTTAGTCGTGGGAGTATCGAGACTGGGCATCAATATTCCGAAGTAGACTAGTATATACGCTTCGAGACCCTGATGAGGGACGGTGGCCGGTCTCACAAGCCATTGGTGTTATATCACCTAAGATAGTATACATGTGCTCACTGGAGATGAGTACACTAGACGGACTCGCCGAGAACTTCTAGATGGTATTATACCTATCGTCGGATAGATGTTCTCAGGTGGCATGAGTACAGGTTATTCCTTTGACCTGAAGTCGTCATTTGTCTCGTGTGAGTTCCCACTGTACTTTGATTACTACCCTGCCACGGCTCAAAAGAGTCATGCAAACAGGTTTTAGTTGGGTACAGTCCCGAGCCATATGGAGGCAGTGGTCGATTGTCAGGGATTCGTCTCTCTTGGTATTAGGAGTCGATATCGCGCTGTGTTCGGTTGGCTATCACTAGAAATCCGTAGCCACGGTAGGGAAGATTTACTGATAGTTGATCAGTAGTATCTCAGTTGGTGATGAGCTAGACTCAGACACGACTTATCGGGTTAGTAGGGGTCTGACGTTATCCATCCCTTAAACCCGATATGCAATACTCTTTGACGAAGAGACCGGACTGTAAGGAAATTGTCACATTCAAGCTCAGTGGGGTAAGGACGCACTTGATTGTCGATACCCTTTCGATAAGTACCTGGGTAGCCGTTACGTACAACTAGTGTCGCTGACGTGCTTGTGGTTTAACTCACTGCCAGCCTATTATCGAGTCTTTAGAGTCCCACACAGAGGGTTTTTCTGGTTCAGACGACAGATGTAGGAGCCGTACGGTGGTACATGCAGGAGGTTCGATTAAATACGTGTACGCGATACACGGACTTTAATCAGACGGTTGATAATACTAGCCGGCTTAGGATTAAGCCGGATTATTAAATCAGGTTTTGATTTAATAATTTATATATGTATTTTGATACATATATTTTAGTATTATTGTTCATTATTCATTTTCTCTCTTTGGTGTTATCCGTATTTTTATACGGATACGTGTATATGTAGCGATACATATACCAGGTGAAGTATTCCGTATTTCTACGGGAATACTTCTAGAAGAAGGACACCTCATATTTGATTTTCCTTTTTGGAAAATTAAATGGGAAAATGAGATGGTATGTGGGGACATTGAAGCATGGGTGCTACATAGTAGAAAGGCATGGCTTAGTTTTTTAAAATGTTATTTTTATTTGGATGCACTATTACATCATAGCTGAATTATTATAGCCATTCTCTTTTCTACTAGTTCACTTGATGAGAGTTTCTTCATCTTCTTCATGGTTGCTTCATCTTCTCCAAGCTCCTCCTTCTTCTTCTTGCTTTCATATTTGAGCAAGATCCTAGAGAGAGAAATTTAGTGGAGTATTCCTACATCACCGGCCATCCAAACCTAGCGACTTTGGATCATCGGTTTGAGCCTCCTCTGCGTTCCCTCGGGTAGATCGTCTTCGGTAAGGGTAGTCAATTCTCGAGCGTGGTCCCGGCGGCTATGAGTTTGGAGGGATCTTCCACAATTAGGTGGACACGCGACAAATCTTGTATTTCTCAACGTTGCATCTTTTAGGTTTCTAGTTTAGGGTGTTTGGATCGAATCCTTAGGTTCGGGCGTCCGGTGCTTGCAAAAAGTTTTTGTTTTCGCTTCCGCCTCGCCCGCGGCCTCCGCGGTTTGGGCGACGGATCCCAAAAATAACAGGAGATCAGCATATCTATAACCGATCTATCCTAGGCTAGCGAGGACATTGCCAAGTAATGCCTAAAGAGAGACTTAACACTAAATTTACTGTTTCATTAGGCAATTCCAACCTAATCTCCTACATAAAATCTTTGTATTCGGTGATGTGCGAAGTGGTCCTGAGTCTCGTACCCTTCTTTCTACAAGATTATTTAAGAACTGGTTATCAGAAAGTTACACTGTATACATACAAATTACAAATCACAAGTTACAAGTATCCATACAAAGAATTGAAATGAATTTACAGCAATGAAGATACACATACTTTGATATCTGCTTCTGCGCCTCAGTTTCCACTATTTTCCAACTTGGCCTTTCCCTTTTCACCAACCTTTTCACCTCTGGTCCTTTCAATTTGCTGGATTTTCCATATGATTCGAAATCTGAATCAAGGTCGGGATGTGTAGAAAGATTAGGGTTTTCGCTGCTAATAGGACCAGGTACCAAATTGGAGTAAGGAATAGTATTTGGGTTAAGATTAGGATTGGGAATGGACTGAGGATCATTATCTCGGTTGTGTTCTGGGTCATTGTTGTGATGACCCCAGCGCTAGGGTTAAGTTTCACATCCGACTCAGCCATCCTTTCGACAATCGAGAAAAAGTAGGTCAAGATCTCCGACGAGAAAGAATGCTAGGGTTCAAGTTGGGGACAGAAACTACCTGGTTAGGGAGTTGAAAAGACAGGGAGAGAGAGAGGAGCAGGTAAAGCAGAGGAAGAGCAAGAGAGGGGGAGAGAGAATGTATGAAGTCAAATGAATTCACTAAGTGGGACCTTCTGTGACTAAGTGGGACATTATTATTCTTGTATTGATGGTAACCATGTTTGATTAAAGATTAATATGTGGTTCACAACATTTTTTCATTTTTTTTTAAATTTTTAATCATATATCTTAATTTTATGGTTAAATGAGTTTCTTTTTTATCTTTTCTTAAAGAATGGTGTATCATCTATTATTCTACAGGTACCCCAACTGTAATTTTTTTCTGGTTCGTAAATTTTTTAATATAATTATTTGAATTTAATAATTATAACGGCTAAATTCTCAATATCCAAGTACAGAAATTCGATCACATCCTTATGGATATGTCTTACAATACATAAATAGGTTACATACAAAAAAATTACCTGATTTCAAGGTCATCTGTTTCTCGATCATGAACTTACAAAATTAATGCACAAAGAATAAATCATCTGAAAAGTTTAAGATCGAGAACCAGATGAACTTCGAAATATTTGAATTTTTTTCAAGCTATTTTATCATCATACGTCATATCGGTACGGTTCAAATTAAAAAGAAAAATCCGAGTTTATGACTCACGGTTCAACCGTGATTGGTTGGATAACTTGTAAGACTATTATGGTTGCTACATGCCAATCACGGTTGAACTGTGAGTCCTATGTATGTATTTTTATTAAAACAATTGAACCGTACTGATAGGATGTATGATGATAAAATAGCTTGGAAAAAAATTCAATTTTTTTGAAGCTCAACTGGACCTCGATCATAAACTTTTCAGATGATTTATTCTTTGTACAATAATTTTGTGAGTCCACGATCGAGGAACAAATGGCCGTCAAATCAGGTAATTTTTTGTACATAAACTATGTTGACATTGTAGATCACATCCATACGGCTGTAATTTTTTTCTGGTTCGTAAATTTTTTAATATAATTATTTGAATTTAATAACTATAACGGCTAAATTCTTAATATCTGAGTACAGAAATTCGATCACATACTTGCAGATATGTCTTACAATACATAAATAGTTTACGTAGCAAAAAATTACCTGATTTGACAGCCATTTGTTCCTCGATGTTGATATTATAGATCACATACGTACGTCTTTAATTTTTTTCTGGTTCGTAAATTTTTTAATATAATTATTTGAATTTAATAACTATAACGGCTAAATTCTTAATATCCGAGTACAGAAATTCGATCACATACTTACAAATATGTCTTACAATACATAAATAGTTTACGTAGCAAAAAATTACTTGATTTGATGACCATTTGTTCCTCGGTCGTGGACTTACAAAATTAATGCACAAAGAATAAATCATCTAAAAAGCTTATGATCGAGGCCTAGATAAACTTCGAAAAATTTGAATTTTTTTCAAGCTATTTTATCATCATACATCATATCGGTACGGTTCAAATTAAAAAGAAAAATCCAAGTTTATGACTCACAGTTCAACCGTGATTGGTTTGATAACTTGTAAGACTATTACGGTTGCTACATGCCAATTAATGTTGAACTGTGAGTCATATGTATTTTTTTTGGTAAAAATTGAACCGTACCAATAGGATATTTGATAATAAAATAGCCTTGGAAAAAAATTTTCCAAGTTCATCTGAGCCTCAATCATAAGCTTTTCAGATGATTTATTCTTTATGCATTAATTTTGTGAGTCCACGATCAAGGAAAAAATGGCCGTCAAATCAAGTAATTTTTGGTACGTAAGCTATATTGATATCGTAGATCACATCCGTACGACTGTAATTTTTTTCTTGTTCGTAAATTTTTTAATATAATTATTTGAATTTAATAACTATAACGGCTAAATTCTCAATATCCGAGTACAGAAATTCGATCACATCCTTACGTATATATCTTATAACACATAAATAGGTTACGAACCAAAAATCACTTGATTTGACAGCCATTTGTTCCTCAATCGATGGCTCACAAAATTAATGCACAAAGAATAAAAGCTTATGATCGAGGCCTAGATGAACTTAGAAAAATATGAATTTTTTTCAAGCCATTTTATCACCATATATCATATCTGCACAGTTCTAATTAAAAATAAAAATCCGAGTTTATGACTCACAGTTCAACCATGATTGGTAAGATAACTTGTAAGACTATTACGGTTGCTACATGCCAATCAAGGTTGAACTTTGAGTCCTGTGTATGTATTTTTGTTAAAAAATTGAACCGTACCAATAGGATGTATGATAATAAAATAGCTTGGAAAAAAATTTCAAATTTTTTGAATTTCATCTGGGCCTCGATCATAAGCTTTTTAGATGATTTATTCTTCGTGCATTAATTTTGTGAGTCCACGATCAAGGAACAGATGGCCGTCAAATCAGGTAATTTTTTGTATGTAAGCTATGTTGACATAATAGATCACATCCGTACGACTGTAATTTTTTTCTAGTTCGTAAATTTCTTAATATAATTATTTGAATTTAATAACTATAGTAGCTAAATCTATTTATAACACTTACCAGTAAATCTCAGTATCAGCCCTGGCCAGGGACTTTCTGTTATAGCCAATCGAGCACAACGCAACATCAACCCCCAATACCGGGAGAGACAAAACCACTCCTATCGCTCATTGCCTCCATGTGACTCGGGACTGTACCCAAAAACCACCGTTTTGCATGCTCTCTTGAACGTGGTAAGGTGGAAATCAAAGCACGGTAGGAATCACACAAGACTCTATGACGATCTCGGGTCTACAGACTAACCTGTACCAGTGTCACCAAAGAACTTCTATCTGACGTTACGTTTAATACCATCTAGGAGTTCTCGGTGAGTCCTGTTCAGTGTACCCGGTCTCCACTGAGAAACCGTATGCAATTTTATAAAAATCTAGTGTGCTAATAAACCCAAACCAAGGATCTAACTAGAGAATTAGGGTTTAACTAAGCAAGTAAACAACTTTACTCTAAGTGAACAAGAAATACAACCTTTGTAGACCGGTCCTTCACTTATAAAGTTCTGTGTAGTAGTCCATTTGCTCCAAGTAGGGGTGTCCCGGACTCTCCTTAGGCTCCACTAGACGAAAGGAACGAACTTGCTCAAAGATCTTCGAGGCCGAAGATGATCTACGTCGAAGAATCGCTAACTCAAGCTACCTTATCACTAATTGATGAACTAGTGAAGAAACAACCTATACTAAAAGGATATTTTAGTATAGATTGGTAAAGTAGGAATTTTGCTCACTTTAGAATTATTTTTCTCACTTTCATTTTCTTCTCACTCAAGAGCTAGAGAGCAAAATGAAAAAAATAGATGAAGAAAAGATCTCAAGTGATCAAGTCATGAACCATGAGTGAGAAAAATATCTCATATCAACTCATGTAGAGACTAAAGCATGGCTAAAGATAATGGTTAGGTTAATAAATATCTAGAGTAAGACAAAATTAGTGGACTTAAGTCAAAACTACTCCATGCTTCCACAAGCATCTTAGCCATACTAATTTCCACCTAATTTTGATTTTTCCCTTAATATTTAAACACCCAAATTATCTTAAGTTAGGTATGAGTCTCATACACCCAAGTCCAATGTATCATCTAGCATGCAACATAATAAATACATTAATATATATCACATATATATTTGTATGTATTTTGAGAAAAACATTTTCTTAAGTGAGCTAATATTAGTTAATGTATATTAATATATCAAATATATATAATTATACATTAAATTATTAAATCAACACTTGATTTAATAACCCGGTTGTTTCGCATACAACGACTAATATCATTTATATGCATATCACATATATATATAACATATCATTAAATCAACACTTGATTCAACATTCCGGTTATATCACATATAACCTATATCGCGAGATTGGAATACAGTATCACATACACGTATTAATATCGGTCCCGTACATATCGCATATGTGCCCTACTTCATTTCGCATGAGCTAGGATACCTCTGTGTAGGACTCTAAAGATTCATCAATACACTGGCAGTAGGTGATGATCATATCAGTCACCCACAAGCCGTCAGCGGTACTAGCTGGACGTAACGGCTACCCGGGTATTGAGCGATCAAAAGATCAACAAGCAAGCTTGTCCATACTCCCATGAATCCAATAAGTAACACTACCGTACAGTCATGTCTCTTCGTCTGATATGTTGCATATCTAGTCTAGGGGTGGTAAACGTCAGACCCCAATAACTTGATAAGTCATGCAGATGTGAGGCTCATAACGGGTCGAGAAACTACTGATAACACTTACCATTAAATCTCAGTATCAGCCATGGCCAAGGACTTCCTGTTATAGCCAATCAAGCACAGCGCAACATCAACCCCCAATATCGGGAGACACGAAACCCCTCCTATCGCTCATTGCCTCCATGTGACTCAGGACTGTACCCAAAAACCACCTTTTTGCATGCTCCCTTGAACGTGGTAAGGTGGAAATCAAAGCACAGTGGGAATCACACAAGGCTCTATGACGATCTCGGGTCTACAGGCTAACATGTACCAGTGTCACTAGAGAACTGCTATCTGACGTTAGGTATAATACCATCTGGAAGTTCTCGGCGAGTCCTGTTCAGTGTACCTAGTCTCCACTGAGCACCTGTATACCATCTTTGATGTCAAACACCAATGGATATGGGATCATCCATCGCCCATCAAATGGGTCAAGAAGCGTATACGCTAGTCTACTCTGGAATATCGATGCCCCGTCTCGATACACACTCGACTAGGAACAATTAAAGGATGGACTTATGGACTACCCTGGCCCCACTGGTATGATCTCCATCATAGTCCTGGTAGTCAAGTCCATATACTAAGAGCTTTATCAACATGTAACAGAGAGATAGTACAAGTATACATATTAAGATAAAGAGTAACCAGATAGCATACTATCATGTCGAGCAAGAAAGTCCTCCCTATATATGTCCAAGCATTCACTATAATATACAATCATGTACAATAATGGCCTCTAGGGCATACATACAACTAACAATCTCCCACTTACACTAAGGCTAGTTGTTGTAGTATCTCATACCCAACATCCCTTAAAGTCTCTCTAGGGAAAGTCCTTCATGAGTGGATCCGCCGCGTTATTCTTCCTGTCAACTCTCATGACCTCGATCTTCCGGAGATCAACCAACTCCCTGATCAGGTGACACTGCCTAAGAATATATCTGGATCACTGATGGGACCGGGGCCAAAGCCACAACTCCATTGTCACCACAATGGTAGGAACCTTACTAAGTTCATCTCATGAACATTTTTATCCATACGGCCTCTTTGGTAGCATCGTTGGTAGCGATGTATTCACCCTTCATCGTTGAGTCTGCCATGGTATCTAGCTTGAAACTCTTCCAACATACCGTCCCTCCACTAAGGGTAAAGACAAAAATCCGCGACTGTTTTACAGTCGACCTTATCACTCTGGAAGCTCGAATCGGTAAAGGACTCAACATGGAGTTCACTGTTACTAAACCCCAAGAACATTTCTTTAGTGCTTCTCAAGTACTTAAGAATCTTCTTCACAGCTATCCAGCGCTTCTCCCCAGGATCTGATTGACACCTACTCACTACACCTGGTGAGTATGATACATCCTCTTAGATCTATCTATATAGATCTTAATCATTGGATGTAGGAATCATCACCCAAATCCTTCATGGAGAAACATTGTGATAAGAGGAGCTTGACCGAGTGTAGTACAGGAACATCATTTCCTATCAAGAGTATGCCATCCACGTACAATACGAGAAAGACAACCTTAGTCTCTACAACCTTCTTGTATATATAAAGTTCATCTACCTTTTTGATGAATTCAAACTCTTTGACTGCCACATCAAAACAGATGTTCCAACTCCGCGATGCCTGCTTTAATCTGTAAATTGATTTAAGCAACTTGCACACATTTCCGCTGCTCCCACTGTCTATGAAGCCATCTGGTAGTGTCATGCACACGCTCTCTTCTAAATCACCATTTAGAAAAGCAGTCTTGACATAAATCTGCCAGATTTCGTAGTCATGGTATGCAGCGATGGCAAGTAGGATCCGGATGGACTTAAGCATAGCCACTGTAGAAAAGGTTTCATCATAATCCACACCTGGTTGTTGACGAAAGCCTTTTTCTTCAAGTCTAGCTTTGAAAGTCTCAACTTTTCTATCTACACCATGAATCTTCTCAAGATCCACTTTCTCTCGATGGGTTTTACCCCTTCAGGTGCAACTTCCAAAGTCATACTTTGTTGGTGTACATGGATTCCATCTTAGATCGCATAGCATCCAGTCATTTCATAGAGTCCCCACTCATGATGGCCTGCTCGAAACTAGTTGGGTCATCATCTTCCATGATGCAATCATCGCTCCCACTGTCATTGAGAAAACCGTAGTATTTCTCAGCGGATGAGGAACCCTACCAGATCGACGGAGAGGCTGAGGTTCATCGGGAACTATTGAATCTTCTGGTTCTATCAAATCATCAGCTGTAGTTTGTATAGCTGGAACTTCTTCCAGTTCTACCTCATAACCACTAATTTATTTTTCAAGAAATTCCTTTTTCTAAAAAAGGTGGCATGCCGAGAAATAAAACGCCTTTTTTTCCTCGGTATGGTAGAAGATATACCCTTGCGTTGGGATATCCAACAAATTTACACAAAACTGACCTTGCCTCGAGCTTGTCCGGATTTTTCCTTTCAACATAAGCCAGAAAATCCCATATCTTAACTCGTTTAAGACATGGTCTCTTCCTATACCATATCTCATATGGAGTAGTAGGCACCGATTTGGTTGGAACCCTATTCAATAGGTATGTGGCTTCTCAAGAGCATAACCCAAAAGAAAATAGGTAACTCAACGTTACTCATCATGGAGCGCACCATATCTAATAGGGTGTGATTCTTCCGCTCTGATACACCGTTGTGTCGTGGTGTATACGAAGGAGTAAGCTGAGAAAGAATCCCATTCTCTTTTAAATATTCATGGAATTCCGCACTCAAGTATTCTCCTCCTCGATCAGATCAAAGAATTTTAATACTTTTACCAGTTTGGTTCTCTACTTCGCACTTATATTCCTTGAATTTCTCAAAAGCTTCAGACTTCTGTTTCAACAGGAACACATGTCCGAATCTTGAGAAATCATCAGTGAATGTAATGAAGTACGAGGAACCATTCCTGGAATGTGTAGACATGAGACCACATTCATCACTATGTATTAGTCCCAAGAGTTCAGTAGCTCTTTCTCCGTGTCCAGTAAACGAAGTTTTGGTCATTTTACCTTTGAGACATGACTGACAAGTTTCATATGATGTAAATTCAAACTGATTCAAATATCTATCTTTATGCAACTTAGCTAGTCATATTGCATTGATATAACCTAGTTTACAATGCCACAAGAAGGATTCGTTCATTTCTGAACTTTTCCTCTTTTGAGTGTTCTGTACGTTAAGAACTGTATTTTGATTTAGAACGTATATGCCATTATATAATGTGTCTGATCCAATCAACTTTTGATTTAGGAAAATGTTCATAACATTATCCTGCAATACAAATTTACATCTTTCTTTACTTAATAAAGAAACTGATATAATATTGTACATCAGGTTCGGTATTTAATAACATTCGTTCAGAATCAATGTATTACCAATTGGTAATACAAGGTGATATTCGCCAACTGCTTTGGCTACAACATTTGCGTCATTCCCTACTTCTAGAGAATGATCACCCTTTCTCAGTTGTCTACCTTTCTTTAGCCCATGTAACATATTACATATGTGGGATCCTGATCCGGTATCTAATACCCAGGACGTAGAGTGTACTGAGAAACAGTTCTCGGTGACAAACACACCCGAAGAAGATGCATCAACATGCTTATTTCTCGTTTAGGTCGCATGGAAATCCAGATATTCCCCTATTTCCTGCTCGGACTTGTAACAATTATAAGGTAGAGAGGAACCAACGTTCCCAGCTCAGTATAACAAGCGGGTTCAGTCAATACATCCATATTATTATCTTAATTAAGGCATGTTACGGTCGCTACCTGGAGAAACAGAGAAGAAAACACTCTGCGTATGCTCTTGCAAGATTAGATTGGTTATTATTTTATCTAATCAGAATGGTTCCCACTATGTTTATTAAATCTTCCTTCAAACCCTAAAAGGTAAGACTAGCCGGGATTAATTACACCCTACAAGTTCGCCAATCTTTAAGCCATGCCAGTTTCGATACTTTGAGGGAGGTTTCCGTACTTTCGCACGAACCTAATTAAAATAAATCTCGTTTTCCCATAGGCATAACCCCGTTGACATCTTTCTAATCACCTACTTGATCGGCTAATTGTAAAGTGAAAAACTCTCGCAGGAGTAACTCTTACTTGCAGTGGGTATCAGGATCCAACTATCTCATAGAAGGTATGCAATATCATTACAAATTTTAACACTTGAAATTCTCGATAATGTTTTGCCCCTAGCGTCCTATAACCTTGACGCAGGCCAACAAACCATAGTCCGCTAGTCAAGTTCAACCCGTACATTTCGTGATTGAATTAAACCCACCCGCACGACCCTTGACGCATGCCAACAAAGTCGCACGACTGCCCTAATCCAATCGCATCATATGCAGCAGATAAGCAATAATTAGCTACCGCACACTACGCCTTGACGCAGGCCAACAAACATAGCACAAATACTAAATAGTCCTTATCTGAAATGACGGGGGGCTACGACAGGTTTTTAAGAAAACCTTTTACATAATGAACTTGATATCGTTGTAGAATCGAGTGATTTTGTAATGGAGTGGTTTAAGCTCCGCCTTTTAAAATTGAGTTTTTCAAAATAAAACCGAGTGGGTGTAGCATCTGTTGGCTTTTGTTAAAGAGGTCATTCTCGGTGAAGGGATCTCGGCTCTTTCCTCATCGAATGAGGTGCTGGATATTCATCAAGGATTACCACTATGCAAAGCAAAAACTAGAGCTACCCTTTTTGCAAATTTGATTCCACGACATCTTTAGGTTTCTTTCCTTTCATTAATCTCATTACTGAAGTTCCATCATTTATGCTTCCTAAGCATCACAGATAAAGAAACGAAAATACTTATAAAATGTACGCTTATGCCATCCGCATTCGCCATGGGGTCCCGTCATGCACCGTTAGGTTAGATAACTAACGGCAGAGCGGGGCAGGACTAGCGCGGATGCAAAACATAAGCAGCATTTATTATATATCATATATATAATATAAAGCATTCATCTCAGGCAGTCATAAGATCTCATCACAGAACATTACAGCAGAAGTCAACATATGAAACATTGGATATATTAGGAGGTCCGTGTTTTAAATTAAGCCAATAAAAAACACGGATTCTACGGTCGTGATGAATATCCGAACTCACATCCCTAGACCCCTACGAGAGCGGCAAGCAACCCTACCAATTCTAGAGTTAGGAGACCCGGTCTCGACTCCTCGAGATGGTTTCCCACTGGACTCTAGAACCCGGTTACTTGTGCTCCTCGTCTTGGGTCTATCCTAATGCGGAAAAATAAATAATATACATCAATGGTGACATCATCCTCAACCCGGAAGTGTCCCAATAAAAGAATATTACATACAGTTTTTACATGAATGAAAATGAAAAACTCTCATCTCACGCAAAAACCCCAGGCTATTCAAACACGACGATCCAATATAACATATCACAGCAACACATAATATCACATGTTATCAACGTAAGTAAATATTAGTATCTCAATTGTCGTTGACGTATAGCAACGAAACCGGCGATACACCACATATTACACTTACGGTTGCAGAAAAGAAAACGAAAACTACAATAATTAGAATCCGCAACATCCTTAGACATCATAAACCCGGAATATCTTATATCCCGAATTTCATGCCTAACATATAAACCTTGCATTTTAGTCTCATATTGAAAACACCATTTCAATAACCTAGTCGGGTAATTCAATAAGATTACCGACTACTTGATCGAATACTCGTCGGAAACATTAGTAGATGGCCGTACCCCTGATGTCGTCGACGAAGTGCACTTAGGTGGAACACCGTGGCCGCGAGCACCCAAGAGGATGCTTTTGGCAACGGGATTCTCATACAGTCACTTGGTCAGGGCTATGGGGTATGGCTATCTAGTATTATTACCCGGCGAATGTTCGCGTACTATACGAGATTGCGACGAAGTTTTGATCCTAATCGAAACTCTGTGACAATCTGTAACATTTCAGAAAAATAAAATATTATTTTTGGGAATTTACATAATTAAATCATAAATATTGTGAATATTTTAATAATGCGGTATAATTAAATACCGACAAATTGGAAAATTATAGGAATTACTAAAATGAGGGTGTTTTTATGTGATTTAGGCAAATTATAGATTTTTATAATTTATTATACACTATTTTAATGCTAATCGCGATTAAATATCTCTAATCTTGCATTAATCCGGTTTTGTGCACATGACATGCACCATGTCACATTTTAGCACTTGTTACATTTTCTATCATGGCTTTTTCTTCATTTTCAAGCATGTTTTGGGTTATAATGAGAAGAGAAAAGAAAAGAATAGAAAAGAAATGAAAAGGAAAGGAAAATATTAAAGAATTAGGTATGGGCAAGAGAGAGAGAGAGGGTGAGGTTTAAACCTTGGGCATGGCTCCTTTGTCTTCATTCATCATCTTCATCTTTCCTCTCCCTCACCTCAACCTTGGCTGCCCTCTTCCCTCCACCATCTTAACACCACAAAACACCACCAAAAATTCATCAAAATATCATCTCCACTTCATTAAAAATGTGCACAAGCTCACTACAAACACTTTGGACCAAGAAAAATCAGATTTTGAAGACTTTAGGAAACTCAAGAAAATTCTTGAGTTGCCAAATGAGGTATTTTCTACACCATTAGAATTGTATTTCAATTCCTTTAGCATCGATACAAGCTTAGAATCGATATCGTGTAGTATAGTGGACTTTGAAAATTTCTAGAAAAGGATTAGGGTTTGCTTGAATCCAAATGTGTAATTGAGCTTAGTAGAGACTATACAACCCCTTTAGTGATGGTATATTGAACTGAAACCATAGACTTAAACCCCAAATGCGAACTTGAAAATCAGTCGATATTGGATTTTGTGAAATTTGTGATGGGAAATTGGTATCTGCTATAACCCAGGTGACCTGAAAATTATTTAGCAAATACAAAGAGTCATGCAGGCAACCTAGAAGCTAACCTAGAGACCCGAGCCCAAAATACTTCACCCAGGACGCAGATTTAACCTCATTGGCCGCAAATTGCGACCTGGCTACTTCTTTTTTGGTTCGTGCTTGGTCTGTGGTCCCTTTATCTGTAAACTAGACCCTCCATGTATGCAAAATTGGCTAATTTCACCTAGGGTAAAATCTGGAGTTGTTTTCTTGAGTTGCTGCTTTGTTTTGCGACTTCGTTTTAACTTGAGTTTTTGTATTTGATATTTTAATTCCGTCGTGTGGCGTTTGAACGTCAACGGCTAGGGCTATTGCTCGTGTGTTGCATGAAAGGCTGTAGGTTTCAACCTATGAGCGAAACGTGTGCCGTTTTGGTTTTCCGCCTTGATTTTTAATACGCATTTACGATTGTGTATTGGTTATAGGTACCCCACGTGGAATTCAAGAAGTTGAGGAGAGCGTGGCATCATCGACTCCAGCAAGCGAGGATCAAAGTGAGTAGATCTATATCTATGGGGAAAGTCGGGTAGATGGCGTATAGCACCCCCGCAAACTTGATGGAAACCGATTTATATATATAGAATATGGGTAAGGAATCCTAGATTAGGAAAGTAGGGTTATGGTTAAAAGATGGTTAAAGATGAATGATTGAATATATACATATGAAGATATGAGATGAAAGCTATAAGGACATGAAAAGTGAATGTGAATCACGACTTATAGAATTGTAGTTATACTATAATAGTATGAGTTTTAGAGTAACATGAAAATTGATGTGTAGGGTAGAATGTATATATAAAATGGACTTGATGTGAGACATAAATGCGATGAAAAGAATATACGATGTGATATGATGACTTGATGATATGTTGGTATACGGATGCGAGTCGTTTGAGATGATTGATACCTTGCCGGTCCCCTGATACGAGATTGTTATGGATGTGACCTGGGACATAGGTACATAGATTTATATAATGTTGTGAATCTTGAATGATATGTCGTACGAGACGTTAGGTCTGTAAGTCAACGTTGCCCATCCCGGTGCTTGTGGGGAGGCGGAAAACGGAATAAAAATCGGATTTTTATGAGCTTAGGCAACATGGACTATGCTTAGAAGGATCTTTGCTAAACAAAAACTTGCTAAAGCTAACTAGTAACTAGCTAAGTGCTAGAAAGGTTATACCTTGGGCTTTAAGTCCTTCTCTCCTTGCTCCTTGGAGTGGTGGAAGGAGGTCACCTTGGTCGTCTTCTCACGTCGAAGAAAGATCCACCCGAAAGCCTCAACCTTTGGCTTCTACTCCAAGCTAGAAGTAACTAGGGTGCAAGAAGTGCTAATACTTGAACCCTAGATGAGAGTAGAGATGATCAAAAGAGTGTTTTTCTCAAGCTCAAGTGTTTCTCAACACATGAGAGGGGAGAGCTTGAGGGAGAGGAAAAACAAGATAGAGAAATGAAATGATAGAATGAGAATAATGTGAACCATTCTCACTAATATGTGTGAATTATTGTAATTAGAAAATTGGCTAGATAATTGTCATGGTTAATCAAGACATGACCATTATCATTTCAATTTGCAAGGATCAAAAAGCATCTTCCAAAAGAAATGATGATGGTCAAAGTGTCAACCATAGTCAACAAGTCAAGGAGGTCAAATGGTCAACAACTCAAGGAGGTCAAATGGTCAACAACCATAACCATGCACAATTATAAAACTAATATCAATTAACAATAATACACACATAATCATTAGGGTTAATAAAATGACAATAGTCATTAACCCTAATCAAAGTCCTCTCCCTCTGTCTCAATCAACTGTGCATACACACCCGTATTCGTGATCCGAGGAACACGAACACAATGAGAAAAACCAATCCCAAATCATATACTAGGATCCGGCTTAAACCAAAGCCCGCTAGTATAAACTGTCCGGACAGCAAACGTGCACAAGTGCGCGGATGTGAACGAACCCTGTCGCAAAACCATGCGACCTCTACTCATTTTGCCTAAAGGCGAATAGCTCTCTGTGTGGGACTCTAAAGACTCGACACTACGCTGGCAATGGGTTTAACCACAGACCGCAAGCGGCACTAGCTGTACGTAACGATCCCCAGGTAGATGTCGATAAGAAGACTGACGAGGTGAACCCCATCTGAACTCCTACTGAGCCTGTATGTGACAATCTCCGTACAGTCCGGTCTGTTCGTCTGATACATCGCATGGTGGGCTTAGGCGGGCGCTGAACGTCAGTCCCCTAATAGCGGTATAAGTCGTGTCGGAGTGTAGCCCAGAACACCCTGAGATAACACTGGAAACCTACCAGTATATCTCGCTTGCCCTGGCCAGGGACTACTCGTGAAATGGCTCTCCTGGACACAGCGCGATGTCAACCCCCAATACCGGGAGAGACGAATCCTGTCTAACTGTCACTGCCTCAAGTGCTTCGGGACTGCACCCAAAAACTACCTGTTTGCACGACTCCTTTGAGCCGTGGTAGGGTAGTAATCAAAGTGCAGTGGGAACACACTCGAGGCGAAGTGACAGTGTCAAGTCAGCGGACTAAGCTGTACTCATGTCACCTGGGACCTGATAACTGACGATAGGTATAATACCAACCAACAGTCCCCGACGAGTCCTGTCCAGTGTACTCGTAACCTAACGAGCACCCGTATACTATCTCAAGTACGACGTATTGACGGCTGTGGGACAGACCGTCTCCCACACTGGGATGAGAAGCGCATACGCTAGTTTACTCCGGAGTATCGATGCCCTGTCTTGATAGTCCAACGACCAGGGACCTGTATAAGGATGTGCTTATAGATTACCCAGCTCCCATGAGTGCGAGCGCCATCACAACGCTGGTAATCAAGCAAAGATCCTAAGGGCTCTACTAATATGTATATCAGCGATATGCTAAAAGAAACACATGCACATATTGAAGTAGAGACAAACCAAGTAGCATACTACCATTTCGAGCAAGATTGTATATACAACTGTGAATATCCCAAGCTTCCATTAAGTAATATACAAACTAGTATGATACAGTAATGGCCTCTAGGGCATATACACAAACAATCTCCCACTTGCACTAAGGCCATGTACTGGCGTATCGAAGACCTATCATCTCGATCAGCCGCTCGAACTGAGTCTGGGGCAAGGCCTTGGTGAATGGATCTGCTGTGTTATCTTCTGAAGCAACTCTCCGGACCTCGATCTCCTGGCGATCCACGATCTCCCTGATCAGGTGATACCGCCTTAAGATGTGTCTGGATTTCTGATGGGACCTGGGTTCCTTCGCTAAAGCTATAGCCCCGTTGTTGTCGCAATACAGAGGTATTGGGTCAACAATGGACGGAACCACCTGAAGTTCTCTCAAGAACTTTCTCATCCAGACAGCTTCTTTTGCGGCATCAGATGCAGCGATGTATTCCGCTTCCATAGTCGAGTCTGCAATGGTTTCCTGTTTGGAACTCTTCCAACACACCGCCCCTCCATTGAGGGTGAAGACAAAATCCGACATGGACTTGGAATCATCCTTGTCACTCTGGAAGCTGGAGTCAGCAAGGGCCTCAATCTGCAGGTCTTTTCCGCCATACACCAAGAACATCTCCTTAGTCCTTCTCAGGTACTTGAGAATGTTCTTTACTGCTATCCAATGTTTCTCCCCAGGGTTTGACTGATACCTGCTTACCACACTCAGTGCATAAGCCACATCCGGTCTGGTACACAACATCGCATACATTATAGAGCCTACCGCAGAAGCGTAGGGTATAATAGACATGCGATCCCTTTCCAAATCAGTCTTGGGAGACATCTCTTTGGAGAGGGTGATCCCGTGACAAGCCGGTAGATTACCGTGCTTGGAATCTTCCATACTGAATCTCTTCAGTATGGTGTCGATGTACCTGGACTGTGAAAGTCCTAATATCCTCTTGGATCTGTCACGGTAGATCCGGATACCCAGAATGTATGAGGCATCACCCAGGTCTTTCATGGAGAACCTGTGTGACAAGAACCCCTTGACAGATTGTAGCATAGGAATGTCATTTCCTATTAAGAGAATGTCATCCACGTATAAAACGAGGAATACTACAGTTCTCGCTACAAATCTACAATAGATGCATGGTTCATCTGGATTTTTGATAAAGCCAAATTCCTTGACCGTCTCATCAAAACAGATGTTCCAACTCCGCGATGCCTGCTTTAGTCCATAAATGGACTTAAGCAACTTGCACACCTTTCCGCTGCTCCCACTCTGAATGAAACCCTCTAGCTGATCCATATAGACACACTCCTCTAAATGACCATTTAGAAAAGCTGTCTTTACGTCCATCTGCCAAATCTCATAATCGTGGAAGGCAGCAATGGCAAGAAGGATCCGAATGGATTTCAGCATAGCTACTGGAGAAAAGGTTTCGTCATAGTCCAAACCAGGTCGCTGATGAAAACCCTTTGCTACCAGTCTAGCTTTACAGGTCTCAACCTGTCCATCTACGCCAATCTTCCTTTTGAAAATCCACTTGCATCCTACGGGTTTTACCCCATCTGGAGCAATGTCCAACGTCCATACTTTATTGGTGTACATGGACTCCATTTCGGTCCGCATTGCATCCAGCCATTTTACCGAGTCGACGCTCTGAATGGCTTGCTGGAAGCTAGTAGGCTCATCACAATCTATGATGCAATCCTCTCTATCCCCGTCAATGAGAAAACCGTAGTATCTCTCGGGCGGATGAGACTGCCTACTACTCCTACGGAGTGGCGTGGGAATGTCCTGATCTTTCGAACCCTCTGGTTCTACTAAGCTTTCAGTAATAGCTTATGGTTCTGGAATTTCTTCCAGTTCTATTGCGCTCCCACTTATTTCCTTTTCTAAGAACTGATGTTCCAGAAAATGGGCATTACGAGAAACAAGGACTTTTTGTTCCTCTGCGTAATAGAAAAGATACCCCCTGGAGTTCTTTGGGTATCCCACAAACTTGCACAGTACTGAGCGTGCCTCGAGCTTGTCCGCATGCTGCTTTTTTAAAAAAGATGGACATCCCCAAATCTTCAGGTATTGAAGATAGGGTTTCTTCCCACTCCATATCTCATATGGTGTGGTAGGCACAGTCTTAGTAGGAACTCGGTTCAAAAGGTATGCAGCTGATTCTAGCGCATATCCCCAGAACGATCGCGGCAACTCAGTGTTACTCATCATAGACCGTACCATATCCAATAGGGTTCGGTTCCGTCTCTCCGATACACCATTATGTTGCGGAGTGTATGGAGGAGTAAGCTGAGAGAGAATTCCATTCTCTTTTAAGTAACCCAGGAACTCGGCACTCAAGTATTCACCACCTCGATCAGATCTCAGTGTCTTTATACTTTTGCCTGTTTGTTTTTCTACTTCATTCTTATATTCCTGGAACTTATCAAAAGCTTCGGATTTATGCTTCATTAAGAAGACATGTCCGAACCTTGAGAAATCATCCGTAAAAGTAATAAAGTAAGAATAACCGCTTCGCGCATGTGTAGATATTGGACCGCACACGTCGCTGTGTACGAGTCCCAAGAGCTTGCTCGCTCTTTCTCCGTGTCCAATGAACGGAGTCTTTGTCATCTTTCCCTTGAGACAGGATTGACAAGTTGCATACGATTGATATTCGAACGAATCCAAATATCCTTCTGTGTGTAACTCAGTCAACCTTCTCTCATTGATGTGACCCAGTCTACAATGCCATAGGAAAGTTTTATTGATTTCTGGAGACTTTCTTTTGTGTGTATTCTGGACATTGAAAATCTGTGGTTGGTTTAATACGTATATACCGTTGTTCAATGTACCTGACCCAATCAAAGCTTGATTAAGGTGAATGTTCACTACATTACTTACAAATGCAAATTCATAACCTTCTTTAGATAATAAAGATACAGAAATGATATTACAGGTTGCATTTGGTACATAATAACAACTACGTAAAACCAAAAAATGTCCATCCGACAATCCCAGGTGATAGTCCCCCACGGCCTCAGCATCCATGCTAGCACCGTTCGCAACTCTGAGGGTCATGTCACCTGCCTTCAAAACTCTACGCTTTCTCAACGCCTGCAAAGAATTACAGATATGAGATCCTGATCCGGTATCCAATACCCAGGAAGTAGAGTTTATTGATAGACAGTTTTCCATAACATACACACCTGAAGCTGAAGCTGCAACTCGCTTCAAATCCTGTGTTCTGGCTTTCCAAGCCTTGCAATCCTGCTTCCAGTGACCACTTTTGTGACAATAGAAGCATTCTTCCTTCCCCACTAGCTTCCCCGCTATCTTTGTTGCTTTACCTTTTCCCTTCGTATCCACTTTACCGACACCGCCTCTTGGTTTGGCGGGGGCTTTCTTCTTCTTACCCTTGGCTTTCGCCCTGGATCTAGAAGAGGAAGATCCTCCTACAAACAAAGTGGATGTCTCCCTACCTTTCTGTAGGGTGCCCTCAGCACTCCTCAACATGTTCAGAAGTTCGGAAAGTTCTACCTCCTTTCCTTGCATGTTGAAGTTAAGAATAAACTGGGCGTAAGTGGAAGGAAGGGACTGGAGAATCAAATCAGTATAGAGTTCATTCTCCAACGTGGTCCCAAGGTCCGCGAGCTCCTCAATGTAGCCAATCATCTTAAGCACGTGTTCCGCTACCGATGATCCGACGGCCAACCTTGCCGAAAATAGCTTCTTCGACACTTCGTATCTTGCGATACTAGACTGCTCTCCATACAGTTCTTTTGTATGGAGAAATATGGACTCAAGGTCCATATTCTCGTGCCTCCTCTGATGTTCGTTGTCCATCGAGGCTAATACGAGGCATTTGGCCTTCGCGCAATCTATCTCCCATGTCTTACGGATTTCCTTATCCGCGACGCTGGAGGTGGGACCTGGGACAGGGGGAGCTTTGGTGGTAAGGACATACCCCAACTTGTCGTAAGTGATTGCCATCTTGACATTCCTGAGCCAATCTTTGTAGTTTGGCCCTGCCAATATGTTTTTATCTAGTAATAACTTAAGTCCGGTCATGTTGAATGGTCGCTGCAATTAGGAGAGAGAAAAGAAACACTTTAGCATGATGCTCTTGCAAGTTTAGAGTGGTTTTTAATTTGTCTAAACTGGATGGCTCCCACTGTCTCTCGAATCCATTCTCAAACCGTAAAGAAAGGATTAGTCAGGATCACTCTCACTTTACAATACTTGCTTAACCGTTCAGCCAGGCCAGTGTCGGTACTTCGAGGGAGGTTTTCCAACGCTTTCGCGAAGTTCCTTAATTAAGTAACCTCTTTTCCCTGTGGGCGTAGCCCCGCTAACACCTTTCTAGACACCTACTAAGTTTATAGCATTGATCGTTAAGTGAGAGTTTTCCCGAGGAGTAGCATATACTCACAGTAGGATCGGGATCCAAATATCATCGCGTGATAAAACCGAAGGAATCCTACCAGAATTATCACACTCCAAATGGTATGCAGCGCTAGCAAGTTTCAGTACTTATGAAACTCCCGATGTGGATTTTTGCCCCATGCTCTTATGACCTTGGCGTGAGGTCAAAATGTCATAAGTCACATGTCAAGTTCTTCCCATCATTATCCTGGTTAATTTGAACCCACCCGTACCTACCCTTGACGTAGGCCAAAATGGCAGTACGACTGTCTCAAACCAACACATTCTATCTATGCAACAGATAAATATCCGGCAGCTACCAATCACTATGCCTTGGCGTGAGGTCAAAATACATAGCTTGAATACTACCGTATATTTAACTGAAATGATGGAGGGCTACGGATGGTTTTGGCGAAACCGTGAACGTAGTGAACTTGATATAATCGATGGAACGAGATAGCTTTTAAAAGGAGTGGTTCAAGCTCCGCGTTTAAAAGTTTAGTTTTGAAAAGAACCGAGTGGTTTCCAAAGTGTTCCAATCGACTTTTACTTGGTTTATTTTCTTGCATTAGTTCTTTTAATGTGTCCCATCATTTAATCCTACCATTGCAGAAAACAACCAAAATATGACGTACGCTTATGCCATTCGCATTCGCCACGGGGCCCCGTCATCACCCGTTAGGTTACTTAACTAACGACAGAGCGGGGGCTGGGCTAGCGCGGCTGTAAAACATAAGCAACGACTAAATAGTTATCATATATAAATATATAGCAATGATAGACATTACAGATCACAGATGAATACAATGGATATACTAGGAATCCGCAATCCGTTCGAGCCTGCAACGAAAAGCGGATTACACGGTCGCGGTGAATAGCCAATACCCCACCCAAGACCCCTACGGGTGCGGCAAACTACTCGCCAAGTACCCGAAGCGAAGCAACCTCCCTCACCACCGTGAGTAGGCCACTCGGCACTTCGAGATACCCGGTAGTTTGTGCACCCCCTCCATGGGTCTATCCTAGGAGCAAAAACAGTAAAAAGAATTATACAATGACGGCTAAAACCCCGACCCGGTTGTGCGGCCAAACAAATAATAATATTACATCAATTTACATATTACAAATGAATGAAAGAGAAACAACACTCATCTCACATCCACCCCGGCTATTCACCCGCGACAATCCAACCCATTCATATACACAAACCAGTATCAATCACAGATCACAGAGATGTATAACCCCGACTAATCGGCATATAGCGATTAGCCGACGTTCAATACATGCAAACATCACAGATATAACCTTTGTAGTCAAAGTGTATTGAAGTTCGAAAAAAAATACGGATTTATAGGCCCCCAAAAATAAATTTCTATTCTGGAAAATCTGGGCACAAATAAACCATCTGAAAAATCCTAAAACCAAGCCAGAAATACACTGCACCAAACTCGACTCAGTGAAGAGTTAAAACGGCGGCGGTTCCGCGGCAATAGCTTGCTATTGCCGCTGAACCGCGGCGGTTTAGACGACTCACTGGACCGGGTTTGGTGGTTTTCTACAGAAAACCCTGAGACGATTTTTCGAGTATAACAAATTTTGTTTTGACCAGAAAACTAGAGTTTTGAAATTTTGGTTTTTCGATTTTTCCGTTTCGATCTTCGATACACTTCACTACCTAGCTAGTTTATGGTTAGTTAGGCTCTGATACCACTGTAAGTCCACGTTGCCCACCCCGGTGCTTGCGGGGAGGCGGAAAACGGAATAAAAATCGGATTTTTATGAGCTTAGGCAACATGGACTATGCTTAGAAGGATCTTTGCTAAACAAAAACTTGCTAAAGCTAACTAGTAACTAGCTAAGTGCTAGAAAGGTTATACCTTGGGCTTTAAGTCCTTCTCTCCTTGCTCCTTGGAGTGGTGGAAGGAGGTCACCTTGGTCGTCTTCTCACGTCGAAGAAAGATCCACCCGAAAGCCTCAACCTTTGGCTTCAACTCCAAGCTAGAAGTAACTAGGGTGCAAGAAGTGCTAATACTTGAACCCTAGATGAGAGTAGAGATGATCAAGAGAGAGTTTTTCTCAAGCTCAAGTGTTTCTCAACACATGAGAGGGGAGAGCTTGAGGGAGAGGAAAAACAAGAGAGAGAAATGAAATGATAGAATGAGAATAATGTGAACCATTCTCACTAATATGTGTGAATTATTGTAATTAGAAAATTGGCTAGATAATTGTCATGGTTAATCAAGACATGACCATTATCATTTCAATTTGCAAGGATCAAAAAGCATCTTCCAAAAGAAATGATGATGGTCAAAATGGCAACCATAGTCAACAAGTCAAGGAGGTCAAATGGTCAACAACTCAAGGAGGTCAAATGGTCAACAACCATAATCATGCACAATTATAAAACTAATATCAATTAACAATAATACACACATAATCATTAGGGTTAATAAAATGACAATAGTCATTAACTCTAATCAAAGTCCTCTCCCTCAGTCTCAAGCAACTGTGCATACGCACCCGTATTCGTGATCCGAGGAACACGAACACAATGAGAAAAACCAATCCCAAATCATATACTAGGATCCGGTTTAAACCAAAGCCCGCTAGTATAAACTGTCCGGACAGCAAACGTGCACAAGTGCGCGGATGTGAACGAACCCTGTCGCAAAACCATGCGACCTCTACTCATTTTGCCTAAAGGCGAATAGCTCTATGTGTGGGACTCTAAAGACTCGACACTACGCTGGCAGTGGGTTTAACCACAGACCGCAAGCGGCACTAGCTGTACGTAACGGTCCCCAGGTATATGTCGATAAGAAGACTGACGAGGTGAACCCCATCTGAACTCCTACTGAGCCTGTATGTGACAATCTCCGTACAGTCCGGTCTGTTCGTCTGATACATCGCATGGCGGGCCTAGGGGGCGGTGAACGTCAGTCCCCTAATAGCGGTACAAGTCGTGTCGGAGTGTAGCCCAGAACACCTTGAGATAACACTGGAAACCTACCAGTATATCTCGCTTGCCCTGGCCAGGGACTACTCGTGTAATGGCTCTCATGGACACAGCGCGATGTCAACCCCCAATACCGGGAGAGACGAATCCTGTCTAACCGTCACTGCCTCCAAGTGCTTCGGGACTGCACCCAAAAACTACCTGTTTGCACGACTCCTTTGAGCCGTGGTAGGGTAGTAATCAAAGTGCAGTGGGAACACACTCGAGGCGAAGTGACAGTGTCAAGTCAGCGGACTAAGCTGTACTCATGTCACCTGGGAACTGATAACTGACGATAGGTATAATACCAACCAATAGTCCCCGACGAGTCCTGTCCAGTGTACTCGTAACCTAACGAGCACCCGTATACTATCTCAAGTACGACGTACTGACGGCTGTGGGACAGACCGTCTCCCACACTGGGATGAGAAGCGCATACGCTAGTCTACTCCGGAGTATCGATGCCCTGTCTCGATAGTCCAACGACCAGGGACCTGTATAAGGATGTGCTTATAGATTACCCAGCTCCCACGAGTGCGAGCGCCATCACAACGCTGGTAATCAAGCAAAGATCCTAAGTGCTCTACTAATATGTATATCAGCGATATGCTAAAAGAAACACATGCACATATTGAAGTAGAGACAAACCAAGTAGCATACTACCATTTCGAGCAAGATTGTATATACAACTGTGAATATCCCAAGCTTCCATTAAGTAATATTCAAACTAGTATGATACAGTAATGGCCTCTAGGGCATATACACTAACAAGGTTCGTACCTCTCATTGTCACATAGGATGATAGGATCCCCGATGGTTTAATGCCACCGTACGATGATTTTCCTTACGTGATGAGTTGGGCTTGATGATTGATCCATACCCTTGACTAGAGGATGTCGTACGATGGATTATACCGTACGTGATGTTGTGAGGCTGGATGCCGATTGATAGATTCACCGACTCGGTCATGTTAGATACGTATACCTGTCAGCACTTTGCAAACGATTTACTTTATGCTACGCTCATGTCACTCTCATTGCATTTCATATACATGTGCTAGTACACCTACACCATTACACTTACACAGATTTGTCGGCTCGCACACTTTATCATTGATAATTGCCATGTCACTACACAGTAGGATTGCCGCATCATAATATGACTCCTTGCATGTTATACTTGCATACATACATATTGTACACCATGCTTGCGTACATACATATTGTACACCATACTTGCGTACATACATATTGTACATCCATACTTGTGTACATACACATATGCACCATTATACGATATTGTATTTGATTTTGGAGATTTGGGAACCGCATGATATATTTTAAAAACTGGATTCATTTAAAAGAGCGATTTTCCCTCGATATGTGCATATTACTGTTCCATGTTGCATGATATACGGATATGCTTACATTCTATTATATGTCGCATACATCAAGCTTTACGCTTTTACGCATTAAGATATGTTGTTTTCATGAGATTTCTGGATTTGAGAACCGTGGTTATTTCAAAAGAAAGCATGTACTGTTTTAAAAACCCGATTTCTCTTGAAATGATATTTGAGTGTGTCCACCATGAGTTTTCTCGGTTCTGAGACGTGTGACAGTGATACCCGATTCGAGGAGCTGGATGAGGCCGATTGCGGGTACATGGTGGACCTAGTATGGTACCCTGAGGCAAGAAAGGGATGTCGCGCAGTAAACGATGAGCCTGGCTGGGGAGTACTACCTACCAGTGATAGTATTTGGGCTCGGCGGATATCCGGAGGATATCGACCGGAGTCGAGAGATGATACGGGCCGATCCGGACTGACGGAGCCCGAGAGATATGAGGATTTACGTGCCGATGTTGGGTACGGGTTTCATGATGTTTCGAGTGTCGATGCTGGACACTCAGGTTCATTGATATGATGTGTCGCGAGGGACATACGTTGATTTATATTCTCATATTATCATGCATATTCTTTTATGATATTTACATGCATGATGTTGTTGTGTCATTGGTAGACACGTGGACGAGATCCACTTGCATACATACATTGATCATATGGTTGGACGAGATCCACATGCATACATACATTGATTATATTGTTGGATGGTATCCACATGATGATAGGCATTTACTTCTAGTGCTGGCACATATACAGATACGGTAACCCTAGATATCATAGTATTACCTTTATGATATAGTTGACCTAGGAAATCGTTATTTTATTCGGTTTCTACTTGTTGATGTTTTTCTACTCACGAGTTGGCAACTCACCCCTGTTGTGCCACGGTTCTTGTAGGTTGACCGCTTGGATCAGTAGCGGCATCGTTGGCACGCAGTTGCATTCAGGTGATTGCTTTGGTAGGTGGTACATATTGGATCGTACCCCTCTTGTATTTATTTTTCATATTGTATCTAGTCAACTCCATCAATCAAACTAGTATTTGTATAAGTAATGAGACTTAGTGAGACTTGTGGTTGCGAGACTTAGAGCGAGGGGTTTTCCGCTACTTGTGGTTTTGATATCTTGTTTATTTCTCTATCTTGTGGTGAACTTCGCCGTTGGGCGTCGTATACTTATATTTATGCTTTGCGTGATTGTGGATCCGCCGTTTGGCGAAGAGCTAGCTCCCGCTTGGGGATGCCATTATTTTTATCATGTATTGTGATTTTGGATCAAAATATACAAAGGAGGTGCTGCCCAAATTTTCAAAAGACGAAACATGTTTTCAAACTAGTAAATTTCACTTGCATTATTCAGGTTCCCTTTTATGCTTTTTAGAAAACATGATTTCATTGTACCTTTATTTCATAACGTCGCCTCTTTTATTTTCTTAAAAAGGTTTAGATTTCTGGGTTTCGGCTTACTTGAATTACGTTACGCCTTTAGACGTTGCGTGATTTAAGTGCCGGTCACGAGCTAATATTTCGGGTCGTGACAAAGTTGGTATCAGAACGCTAGGTTTAAGCTTGGTTCGAGTCTATGTTTAACTATGCGGAGTCTAGGGCGGGTATGTATTTCGGAACCTAGTCTTGACCTTACGGAACTTAGACTTGAACGGGGGGCATTAGACCCGAACTTTCGTTACATAGGCTGACCATGATTGATGGAGTGGGTAGCTTAGGTAGAGTGACGTACCGTACGTATGTTTCACGGCATATTTATGATACGATACTCCACTTAAGAAACCTTAGAATGTACATATTTTGAGATCTGTGATCCTCTTCGTACCATGATTATACATCCATTTGAAATCCTTGATTCTGTTCGTTTCCATGATCATACTCTCATTGATGCTGTTTCTTCTTATGATCATGTATCCATTCTGGATCTGTCATTTCCTTTCATGCCCTTGATCTGTTTTTATCGATACACGATTGAGGTTCCTGTCACTATGGTTTGAGCGCAGATGGAGCTGCTGTTAGTGATGCGGTCAGGGTGAGCTCGTCATGGACGAGGACTGACCATTGTGATTTCTGGTGACATGGAAACGTCTCGATGTAGTGTTGGTGTTGTGACCTCTTGTTGAGACGAGTGTTTGGTTTTACGCCGGATGATCGGGCCATTGTTAGAGCTGCCAGTTGCGAGAGGACTGTTGATGTACAGCCTACCTTAGAGATTGTGATGTCGTCTACCGTGCAGACAGATGACCCAGCTGTTGCTGAGATTGATAGGATGATGCCTCCAGACTTTACGAGCTGAGATCGCTGGAGCTTTCAGGTAGAGATATGACAGATGATAGCTAGTCTACCTTGAGTTGAGAGATGAAAGATATTCACATGTCGGTTAGGCGAAGCTAAAAAGTTCGAACGAGTGTTAGAGACCCATTTTTCCAAGTTTAAAGTGTTCGGAGGAACGTGCAAGTAATTCTATGGACCCTCTAGAAGAATGAAACCCTAACTCGACATGATGACCATAGAACCGCTTCTGAACCTTAGGGTTTGCGGCAGTTTAGCGGTGCCATCAGTGAGGTTTGGGTTTGCCCTTCTATGGCTAGTCCAGAGGTACTGTAGTATGTACCCGATATTTTTAGACTATGCTCAGGTGTTGAGCTTTCAGGAAATTCTGGGACCTCGATGACTCGATCGAAAAGTTTGACGTCGTCCGGATATCATGTGATAGGAGACCAGTAAGCTGACCAGTTTCGGATAGAGGACCTCACCCAGATGCGTTGTGAGTTGATCGAGGACGGACAAGTATTGAGTATTCCTCCGAGGGTTGGGACGAGTTCCCGAGGACGTGTTCGGCTAGATATCTTCTACAAGAGTGATGAAGATACCGAGTTCGTGATTTCGAGTCCGTGTGAGAGACTTCAGATTGACTGTTGCCGAGGACAATTGCAGTACGCAGATAGCATGACGTGACGTCGAAGTGGACGATAATACAGATGAGTGGAACCAGAGGTTCGTGCGAGATACTGACGAGTTGTTGTTACTCCCCGTTGAGGTTGGAGATCTGATATGTATACAGAGGCGTGAGACACGACCAGTTCTTGAGGAATTGCTGTGCTGAGAACGCAGATGTCCAGAAGACGAGAAAAGATTATGCGAGAGTACCAGCCTCCGTACAGTTTGGCATAGGCGATATCGGAAGAGACCTTGAGCAGTTCCTTCCAGAACACTGCTGCGATAAGATTTGCACCGAGAATCAGTTGTATTATGTGTTCAGAGGGCCAGAGGCCGACGCCAGTGACCTGCTGCTTTATGAGTGGCCATGCTAATTGGCCGAGAGATGACCAGAGGAGTGTCAGAGCGGAATCGTTCCCGTTAGCATACCGGACCGGGCCGATGAGACGAAGGATTGCGAGATTGGTAATCCATAGAGGAATGAGGACCCAGAGATAGAAGACGCCAGACCGTGAGCAGGAGGCAAGCGGATGTTCTTGCTCTGCCAGTTTTAGCCGCACTGATATTTTTCGACATTGTAAGAGGTGTACCTCAATGTCATTTGTGCGATTTGCGTTTGTGATCCGAGTATCACGCTTATATCGCTTGAATTTGAGTTTTGATGATTGAGTTTCATGATATTGGTTTTCGTGCACCATGGCTGCACCTACTGGGTATTTACATTTTTGTGCATAGTTATTGCACTTGAGATATAATTTTTATACACCGTTGTGTTGGTTTATGATTGTGCATATCTATTGCACTCGATATTGATTTTGTGCCTTGGCTGCACATGTTTATGATTTCGTGGATTTCATACAGTTGATTTGATTTTTGCACTCGGTATAGCTCATATATGCTTGCAGTGCATTGATACGGATTTTGTGCACATAGTTGCACACATTTTTGGATTTTATACACCTTGGTACACTCGGTGTTGTTTTGTACGCATTTGAGTTATTGATGGGTTTTCGTGCACTGGATGCACTGGATTTAGTTTTTCGTGCATTGGATGCACTGTATTTGTATTTCGTGCACTGATTGCACTAGATTTGTATTTCATGCGTTTGTTGCACCAGGTGGTTATTTCGTGCGTTGATTGCACTAGATTTATACTTCGTGCATTGGTTGCGCCGATTTATGCCTTTGAGCATTCGTTTTACCAGATTTGTGCTTTCGTGCACGTGGGCACTTGTCGTTCGTTTTCATGCATGCTACTGTACTATATGCTTTTACAGACCCGATGCGCTTGGATTGGATTTTGCGCATATTAGACGCTTGATTTTGGATTTTTGTGCGCATCGGATGCACTTGAGTGAGATTTTACTTGTGCATGATGGATGCACTTGATTTAGATTTTTTTGTGCATGATGGATGCACTTGATTTGGATTTTCGTGCATGTTGGGCGCATGATATGAGATGTGATTTTGTGCATACCGGATGCACTCGAGTGTATGTTAGTTGCACTGGATTGAGATTTCGTGCACTATAGATGCACTAGATGTTGTTGTCGTGCACACCCGTTGTACTGGACAGATACTTTCGTGCACACCTGTTGCACTTAGTTTTGGTTTTGTACACATTCGTAGCACTTGTATTTGGATTTGATTTCCGTGCGCACCAGACGCACGTGATTGTTGGCTACGCCTTTTGAGGCTGATTTTGCTTTTGAGCACCTTGCTTTCATGATGGGCACTCTACTGTGTAGTAGCCAAACAGGACTGATCTGAGGACACTACCTGAGTACCTTGCATACATCTAAAGTTTACCAAGAGGTTTTCAAAAAGGAGCTATAGTCTCGCTATTTCCTATCTATTTTCCTACGTGTCCGTGAGCGACACGAGCGTTTACAAGGAAAACCTTTTGGGATATTTTTAAAATGGACGAGACGTATATCTGAGCAAAACATATACGAAACTATATTTATTATTTTACAAATGAGCGTCCGTCACTTGTGCCATGAGTTACGCATCACACGGCTATTCAGAAAGGATTTTGCATGTATTTTATTCAATTTTTGAAGATTTTTCAAGAATGCGTACTATATACATATTACAGTATTCGGCTAGTGTACGTTGGATTTCAGTAGTGGGTTTCGAGATCTGTATCTCCATTGTAACTTCGAGGATATGCATGAAAATCTGATAATTTGCGTGACGCTTGACGGAGTTCGGTTTTTGAGTTTTGTACTCGTTTTCATGCGCACTTGACGCGTTGTGTTATTCGGTATCTTCTGTGATTTCGGAACCTCGTTGATTTGAGCTGATTATTGAAATATTTTAGTGTTTGGGGGTTTAAATTTAAATTCGGGGACCGAATTCTTTAAGGGGGGAAGATTGTAACATTTCAGAAAAATAAAATATTATTTTTGGGAATTTAAATAATTAAATAATAAATATTGTGAATATTTTAATAATGCGGTATAATTAAATACCGACAAATTGGAAAATTATAGGAATTACTAAAAGGAGGGTGTTTTTATGTGATTTAGGCAAATTATAGATTTTTATAATTTATTATACACTATTTTAATGCTAATCGCGATTAAATATCGCTAATCTTGCATTAATCCGGTTTTGTGCACATGACATGCACCATGTCACATTTTAGCACTTGTTACATTTTTATCATGGATTTTTCTTCATTTTCAAGCATGTTTTGGGTTTTAATGAGAAGAGAAAAGAAAATAATAGAAAAGAAGAGAAAAGGAAAATATTAAAGAATTGGTCTGGGCAAGAGAGAGAGAGAGGGTGAGGGGTCAAACCTTGGGCATGGCTCCTTTGTTTTCATTCATCATCTTCATATTTCCTCTCCCCTCACCTCAACCTTGGCTGCCCTCTTCCCTCCACCATCTCAACACCACAAAACACCACCAAAAATTCATCAAAATATCATCTCCACTTCATTAAAAATGTGCACAAGCTCACTGCAAACACTTTGGACCAAGAAAAATCAGATTTTGAAGACTTGGGGCAACTCAAGAAAATTCTTGAGTTGCCAAATGAGGTATTTTACGCACCATTAGAATTGTATTTCATTTCCTTTAGCATCCATACAAGTTTAGAATCGATATCGTGTAGTATAGTGGACTTTGAAAATTTCTAGAAAAGGATTAGGGTTTGATTGAATCCAAATGTGTAATTGAGCTTAGTAGAGACCATACAACCCCTTTAGTGATGGTATATTGAACTGAAACCATAAACTTAAACCCCAAATGCGAACTTGAAAATCTGCCGATATTGGATTTTGTGAAATTTGTGATGGGAAATTGGTATCTGCAATAACCCGGGTGACCTGAAAATTATTTAGCAAACACAGAGAGTCATGCAGGCAACCTAGAAGCTAACCTAGAGACCCGAGCCCAAAATACTTCACCCTGGCCACAGATTTAACCTCATTGGCCACAAATTGCGGCCTGGATACTTCCTTTTTGGTTCGTGCTTGGTCTGTGGTCCCTTTATCTGTAAACTAGACCCTCCATGTATGCAAAATTGGCTAATTTCACCTAGGGTAAAATCTGGAGTTGTTTTCTTGAGTTGTTGCATTGTTTTGCGACTTCGTTTTAACTTGAGTTTTGGTATTTGATATTTTAATTCCGTCGTGTGGCGTTTGAACGTCAACGGCTAGGGCTATTGGTCGTGTGTTGCATGAAAGGCTGTAGGTTTTAACCTATGAGCGAAACGTGTGCCGTTTTGGTTTTCCGCCTTGATTTTTAATTTGCATTTGCGATTGTGTATTGGTTATAGGCACCCCACGTGGAATTCGAGAAGACGAGGAGAGCGTGGCATCACAGACTCCAGCAAGCGAGGATCAAAGTGAGTAGATCTATATCTACGGGAGAAGTCGGGTGGATGGCGTATAACACCCCCGCAAACTTGATGGAAACCGATTTATATATATAGAATATGGGTAAGGAATCCTAGATTAGGAAACTACGGTTATGGTTAAAAGATGGTTAAAGATGAATGATTGAATATATACATATGAAGATAAGAGATGACAGCTATAAGGACATGAAAAGTGAATGTGAATCATGACTTATAGAATTGTAGTTATACTAGAATAGTATGAGTTTTAGAGTAACATGAAAATTGATGTTTAGGGTAGAATGTATATATAAAATGGACTTGATGTGAGACATAAATGAGATGAAAAGAATATACGATGTGATATGATGACTTGATGATATGTTGGTATATAGATACGAGTCGTTTGAGATGATTGATATCTTGTCGGTCCCCTGATACGAGATTGTTATGGATATGACCTGGGACATAGGTACATAGATTTATATAATGTTGTGAATCTTGAATGATATGCCGTATGAAACGTTAGGTCCGTACCCCTCATCGTCACATAGGATGATGGGATCGCCGTTGGTTTAATGCCGTCGTACGATGATTTTCCGTACGTGATGAGTTGGGCTTGATGATTGATCCATACTCTTGACTAGAGGAAGCCGTACGATAGATTATACCGTACGTGATGTTGTGAGGCTGGATGCCGATTGATAGATTCACGGACTCGGTCATGTTAGATATGTATACCTGTCAGCACTTTGCATACTATTAACTTTATGCTACGCTCATGTCACTCTCATTGCATTTCATATACCTGTGCTAGTACACCTACACCATTATTGATGATGCGTATGTTACACTTACCCAGATTTGCCGGCTCACACACTTCATCATCAATAATTGCCTTGTCACTACACAGTAGAATTGCTGCATCATGATATGACTCCTTGCATGCTATACTTGCGTACATACATATTGTACACCATACTTGTGTACATACATATTGTACATCCATACTTGCGTACATACACATATGCACCATTATATGATGTTGTATTTGATTTTGGAGATTTGGGAACCGCATGATATATTTTAAAAACTGGATTCATTTAAAAGAGCGGTTTTCCCTCGATATATGCATATTACTGTTCCATGTTGCATGATATACGGATATGCTTACATTCTGTTATATGTCGCATACATCATGCTTTACGCTTTTACGCATTGAGATATGTTGTTTTCATGAGATTTCTGGATTTGAGAACCGTGGTTATTTCAAAAGAAAGCATGTACTGTTTTAAAAACCCGATTTCTCTTGATATGATATTTCAGTGCGTCCACCATACGTTTTCTCAGTTCTGAGACGTGTGACAGTGATACCCAATTCGAGGAGCTGGATGAGGCCAATTGCGGGTACATGGTGGATCCGGTATGGTACCCCGGGGCAAGAAAGGGATGTCGCGCAGTAGACAATGAGCCTGGCAGGGGAGTACTACCTACCGGTGATAGTATTTGGGCTCGACGGATATCCGGAGGATACCGACCGGAGTCGAGAGATGATACGGGCCGATCCGGACTGACGGAGCCCGTGGGCCATTCCAGACTGACGGAGCCCGAGAGATATGAGGATTTACGTGCCGATGTTGGGTACGGGTTTCATGATGTTTCGAGTGTCGATGCTGGACACTCAGATTCCATGATTTGATGTGTCGCGAGGGACACACGTTGATTTATATTCTCATATTTTCATGCATATGCTTTTACGATATTTACATGCATGATGTTGTTGTGTCATTGGTTGACACGTGGACGGGATCCACTTGCATACATACATTGATCATATGGTTGGACGAGATCCACATGCATACATACATTGATTATATTGTTGGATGATATCCACATTCCGATAGGCATTTACTTCTAGTGCTGGCACATATACAGATACAGTCACCCTAGATATCATAGTATTACCTTTATGATATAGTTGACCTAGGAAATCGTTATTTTATTCAGTTTCTACTTGATGATGTTTTTCTACTCACGAGTTGGCAACTCACCCCCGTTGTGCCACAGTTCTTGCAGGTTGACCGCTTGGATCAGTAACGGCATCGTTGGCATGCAGTTGCATTCGGGTGATTGCTATGGTAGGTGGTACATATTGGATCGTACCCTTCTTGTATTTATTTTTCATATTGTATCTAGTCAACTCCATCAATCAAACTAGTATTTGTATAAGTAATGAGACTTAGTGAGACTTGTGGTTGCGAGACTTAGAGCGAGGGGTTTTCCGCTACTTATGGTTTTGATGTCTTGCTTATTTCTCTATCTTGTGGTGAACTTCATCGTTGGGCGTCGTATACTTATATTTATGCTTTGCGTGGTTGTTGATCCGCCGTTTGGCGAAGAGCTAGCTCCCTCTTGGGGATGCCTTTATTTTTATCATGTATTGTGATTTTGGATCAAAATATACAAAGGAGGTGCTTCCCAAATTTTCAAAAGACGAAATATGTTTTCAAACTAGTAAATTTCACTTGCATTATTCAGGTTCCCTTTCTATGCTTTTAAGAAAACTTAATTTCATTGTACCTTTATTTCAAAACGTCACCTCTTTTATTTTCTTAAAAAGATTTAGATTTCTGGGTTTCGGCTTACTTGAATTACGTTACGCCTTTAGACGTTGCGTGATTTAAGTGCCGGTCACGAGCTAATATTTCGGGTCGTTACACAATCTATCAAAAGAGACTAAATTGCTAGATTTACAGAACACTAACTAGTTTTCACAAAACTAATTATCGTGGATTCTAAATATTTTATCATATTTCAATATCAAACCCGAAACGATGTTAAAATACGACTACGAAACACTCCGTATTGCCACTACAGAAAGATAACATCACATGCAATCGTGGCAAAAACAAACATAACCTGAAACCCTAAAACCATGAGATCAGAACACCACAAAAATTTCAAGGTTTTTTGCTACAGGAAAAAAGGTGAGGCCGGGTTTTTTTGACAATATGGCCAACCAAAAATTTAGTGTTTTGCTTCATATTTTTCTGGTGTTCTAGATACATCATAACTAGATTTCTGCACTTATTTTAAAAAAATTTAGAGGACTTAAAAAATGCGACAAACTAAGGTTTTGTATTCCAGGTTTCGGAGTTATTTCGGTTTCGTAATTCTAACACATCGTATAATTCTCTAGCCTGGCTCTGATACCAATGCTCGGTTCCTTAGCACGACTGCTAGGTTTAGAAAGGTATAAAGCATACAATTTTATAAAATCTAGAGAGCAAAGCAAGTCCTCCCTATATATGTCCAAGCATCCCTTATAATATACAATCATATACAATAATGACCTCCAGGGCATACATACAACTAACAAGATCCAAGTATAGAAATTCAATCACATACTTACGGATATATCTTACAATACATAAATAGGTTACATACCAAAAATTACCTGATTTGACGGCCATCTCTTCTTCGATCGTGGACTCACAAAATTAATGCACAAAAAATAAATCATATGAAAAGCTTATGATCCAGGCACAGATGAACTTCGAAAAATTTGAAATTTTTTTCAAACTATTTTATCATCATACATCATATTGGCACGGTTCAAATTAAAAAGAAAAATCCGAGTTATGACTCACAGTTCAACCATGATTGGTTAGATAACTTCCAAGACTATTACGGTTGCTACATGCCAATCAAGGTTGAACTGTGAGTCCTATGTATGTATTTTTGTCAAAAAATTGAACCTTACCGATATGATGTATGATGATAAAATAGCTTGGAATTTTCTTTTAAATTTTTCGAAATTCATCTGGGCCTCGATCATAAGCTTTTTAGATGATTTATTCTTTGTGCATTAATTTTGTGAGTCCGCGATCAAGAAATAGATGGCCATCAAATTAGGTAATTTTTGGTACGTAAGCTATGTTGATATCGTAGATCACATCCGTACGATTGTAATTTTTTTCTAGTTCGTAAATTTTTTAATATAATTATTTGGATTTAATAACTATAACAGTTAAATTCTCAATATCTGAATACAAAGATTTGATCACATCCTTACGGATATGTCTTATAATACAAAAATAGGTTACATACAAAAAATTACCTGATTTCAAGGCCATCTGTTTCTCGATCATGAACTCACATAATTAATGCACAAAAAATAAATCATTTGAAAAGCTTATGATCGAAGCCCTAATGAACTTCGAAAAATTGAAAAAAAAAAATCAAGCTATTTTATCATCATGCATCATATCGGTACAGTTCAAATTAAAAAGAAAAATCCGAGTTTATGACTCACAGTTCAATCGTGATTGGTTAAATAACTTGTAAGGCTATTACGGTTGTTACATGCCAATCAAGGTTGAACTGTGAGTCCTATGTATATATCTTTGTTAAAAAAATTGAACCGTACCGATAGGATGTATGATGATAAAATAGCTTGGCATTTTTTTTCAAATTTTTCGAAGTTCACCCGGTCCTCGATCATAAGCTTTTCAGATGATTTATTCTTTGTGCATTAATTTTGTGAGTCCACGATCATGAAATAGATGCTCGTCAACTCAGGTGATTTTTGGTACATAAGATATGTTGATATCGTAGATCACATCCGTACGGCCATAATTTTTTTCTTGTTCATAAATTTTTTAATATAATTATTTGAATTTAATTACTACAACGGCTAAATTCTCAATATCCGAGTACAGAAATTCAATCACATCCTTACGGATATGTCTTACAATACATAAATAGATTGCGTACCAAAAATTACCTGATTTGGTGGTCATTTGTTTCTCGATCATGAACTCACAAAATTAATGCATAAAGAATAAATCATATGAAAAGCTTATGATCGGCCTAGATGAACTTGAAAAAAATAATTAAAAATTTCAAGCTATTTTATTATCATACATTATATCGGTATGGTTCAAATTAAATAGAAAAATCCGAATTTATGGCTCACAATTCAACCGTGATTGGTTAGATAAATTGTAAGACTATTACTATTGCTACATGCTAATCACGGTTGAATTGTGAGTCCTATGTATGTATTTTTGTTAAAAAAAATTGAACCATACCGATAGGATGTATGATGATAAAATAGCTTGAAAAAATTTCAAATTTTTTGAAGTTAATCTAGGCCTGAATCGTAAGCTTTTCAGAAGATTTATTCTTTGTGCATTAATTTTGTGAGTCCACGGTCGAGGAACAGATGGCCGTCAAATCAGGTAATTTTTGGTACGTAAGCTATGTTGATATCGTAGATCACATTCGTATGGCTGTAATTTTTTTCTGGTTCGTAAATTTTTAATATAATTATTTGAATTTAATAACTATAACGACTAAATTCTCAATACCCGAGTACAGAAATTCGATCACATACTTACGGATATATCTTATAATACATAAATAGGTTACGTACCAAAAATTACCTGATTTCAAGGTCATCTGTTTCTCGATCATGAACTCACAAAATTAATGCACAAAGAATAAATCATCTGAAAAGCTTATGATCGAAGCCCATATGAATTTCGAAAAACATGAAATTTTTGCAAGCTATTTTATCATGATACATCATATCGGAACGTTTCAAATTAAAAAGAAATATCCGAGTTTTTTCCATACAGTTACAGCCTGTAACCATACGGGTGCTACCATAGGCTTCCCTTGATCATAACTACAACAGTACAGATGTTTTTTTTTTGACCCAAGGATATGAAAAAGAGTATAAGTTAATCCCAATGGATACTGTAGGTTTTTTTTGACCCAAGGATATAAAAAGAAGAAGAATACAAGCTCTTCCCAACGGACACTGTTGTTTTTGTTTGACCCAAGGATAATACTAGTTTATCCCAAAAGAATATAATCAACTATTTTCTTTTTCTCCTCATATCGAGAGCATGAATTTAATGACATGTACTATCCTCGTACATGCTAATCATCCACTGTGTTATCTATCATCTCAATGGGGCTGCTTAATGTCCTCCATCATGCTACAAAGAGGTATTTTACCCTAACTCTTCCATCCAATTCTTCTTTCTCTCCCTTTGTTTTGAAAATTTTGGGTGTTTTTTAGCGCCAAGCCAAAAATTTTAGGCAAAGGCATTCATCTACAAAAAATGGACAATTGACAAATGAGGAACAAGATAGAAAGTTCTCAAACTATCCATTTCCTCGATCAATGCAATCATGCACAAATATAGATATACTTCACAGTCATAAAAAAAGTTAACATGAAGTCCCACTTAAAAAAGAAAAATCATATCCCACTAAAAGACGAAAACTACCACATGGAATTGAGAAAGTTCCACTTTCAACTTAAGATGATTTTTTAAAAGGAAAATTCGCATTTAGACAGAAAGTCCCACTTATAAAGAGCCACGTAAAGTAAAAAGGTACCACGTCGAATTTTGAAAGTTCCACTTTTAACTTAAAAAAGTTTTAAAAAATAACATTCCCGTTTAGACATAAATCCGACTTATAATACAAAAAGTCCACTTATAAAACATGAACTCCCACTTAAAGAGTGAACCTCCCACATGGAATAATTTGATCTGGAATTCGTTTTAAAAAGTCTAAGTTTCACTTGAAAACAAACATAGCATCACATTTGCACAAAAAGTCCTACTTAAAACTAGAAGTTCCACTTTAACAAATATTAAGTTCCACCTAATATTAAGAAAGCATGGTTATTTTTTTATGAGAATAAGCAGGGATGTGTATACAAAAGATACAGGCGGGTTTACAACTAGAACCTTATACTGTAAATGGATGCTTTTTTTCTGTTTGACCAAACGACAATGCAAGTATATGGTAAAATAACATACTTAAAAGCTAATGATCTCCTCATCATGCAAGCATGCATTTAATTTCATGTGCTATCCTCTTACACCGTAACGTTTTACCCACTCAATCCCATACCATCTTCTGCCTCCGTTACATTATCATTATCATCCTAAACTTCTTTTAGCACGGCTTACAATATCTTCTGCCTCCATTTTCATTACCATCGTAAACTTCTCTCAGCACTCCACAGTGCTCATCTACTGTGTTATCTAACATCTCAAAAAATTTGGTTGGTGTACTCCATGATGCAGCAAAGAAACAAGTGCACCAAGGTATGGAATTTTCACTTTCTCTTCAATTGGGTATTTTACTTCCCCTCCAATTGAAATAGGTATTGTACCTCTATTTATAATACTACAAAGTAGCAATGGCACCAAGGTATTTTGGAATGGAGGTTTGATGGGTTTTTTTTTACCTTTTACCTAAATGTCCTACTTAGACAGCATAAAGTCACACTATACATAAAAGTCTCAGATGAAGATCAGAAAGTTCCACTTTAGACTATTTTTTTTAAATGGAAAATCTCATTTAGGGATAAAAGATCCACTTATAAAATAGATGTTAGGTATATATGTCCTAGAAGCCATTATTGTGTAGTACATAATGGTATATTACATTTTGGAAGCTTGGGATACACACACAAAATAGTCTTGCTCAATATGATAGTATACTATCTGGTTTGTCTCTATCTTAACATGTGTATATGTTACTTTTTACATATCGCTAATACATGTTGACATGCTCAATATGATAGAGCCCTTAGCATCTTTGCTTGACTACCAGCGTTGTGATAACAATCATACATGTGGGGGTTGGGTAGTATAACATTTCAAAAAATAAAAAATATTATCTTTGGAATTTAATATTAAAATAATATTTTTCCCGAAAACTGCCCGATTTGCGAAATTGGGGTCTTCGAAAAATGGGTATAAATATATACCAATATTTGTGAAATAAATGGAAATTAAAATAATTTATTTGTTTAAAAAGATATTTATTGGATTTGGCATTTTTAAAATTTATTATATGCGATTTGGATAAAAATCGATTAGTGCACTCCTAATCGCGATTAGACCAAATCCATATTTCTACAGTTTTCCGTGGCTAGTGCAGCATGTCATGTTGCATTTGGTTGCATGTGGTTCATTTGTGTTATTAGTTTCATTTTGTATTTTGGTTTTGTGAGTGAAAAAGAAAAGAATAAGAGAAAGGGCAATAGGGTAAATTAGTGAGAAAGAGGGTAAGAATAAAGAAGAGAGAGATAGGGGGCAGCCACATCTTTCCTCCCCCATCATTTCCTTCTCCTTCTTCTTCCTCACTTCCATCCACCTTCACCCCCATGATATCGTCTCAAAATATTCATCCAAACCCTAAACCCCCTTCACAAAAGTTGATCCCCACTTCACCCTCTACACTTTGGACCCATCAATGTTGGATTTTGAGGACTTTGGACTTCTAGGGTTTTGCTTGGTGGCATCCATGAGGTATAACCCCTTCCATTTAGTTTAGTTTATGTTTTCCGAGCATTCAAATTAGTTAGAATTGGGTTAAGGTGTGGATTTGTGAACTTGGAAATTCCTAAAGAAAGGTTTGAGTGTTGTGTGGATTGGATGATGTCTAGTGGCTGTTACAAGGCCCTAGAGACCAATTCTTGACCTGGACCAGTGACCAAACCCTAAAATACGAACTTTAGATTCGTCGATATTGGGTTTTTGTGGATTTAGTGATGGTATTTAGAGATCTGGGATGACCCGAGACAACCATAAAAGAAGTTCTCATGACCATGAGACATGCAGGCAACCATGAACCACCACCTGAAACCCGAGCCCAATATCCCCTAGTCTGGCCGCAAATTTATTGCTATAGGCCGCAAATTTCGGCCAAGTTGGAGTGAAACCTTGAGATTTTTGGTCCGAGGCATTGTTATCATATATCTAGAGCAACCCCATATGCAAAATTGGCTAATTTTGCATATGGGGTTGCTCTGGGAGCACATTAGTGTGGTTTTTGGTTATATTTTCCGTATTTTGAATACTTGCCTGATGGAAAATCTGGGAGCACATTGGTGTGATTTTTGGTTATGTTTTCCGTATTTTGAATACTTGGTTTTGGTATTTGATATTATTTTGGTTGTTGGATGTTTGTACATCGACAACAAGGGTTGTTTTATTGTTTTTGTACGCGTAGGCCATAGGTTCTAACCTATGAGCGCGCCGTGTGCCGTATCGGTTTTCCGGATTCGATTTTAATAGCGATTGCGATTATGTATTATTGTACGTACCTTCGCGTGGATTCCGAGACGACGGAGCATGGCGTCATCGACTTCGGCAAGTAAGGAGCAATGCGAGTAGATCTATATCTACGGAGAAAGTCGGGTGGATGGCGTATAGCACCCCCGTAAAGTTTTGGTGGAAACCGATTTGTAGCATATGGTTAAGAAAGCCTAGATTAGGAAACTAGGGTTAGAGTTAAAAGATTGTTAGTGAAACCATATTATAAACTAAAGGATAGTTAGAAGTGTTTTGATACGACTAGTATGTGATGACGGAATTTGAGAATGACGTTTGACGATATTGCCATTTAGGGTACTATAGGACAAGATAGCCGACGTAATTGTGTCATCCGAACCATACCTATTTCCAAACCGAAGAATCTTATGCATCTTTTAAACAGATACCTTGAGGGACGTTACGGATTTTCAAACGATATCTTTTCCTTAAAAACACTGTAACCCCTACTTTCAAAACTACGATTCGCACCTTTTAAAAACTAATAGTATGGTTCGGGTGTGTATGTTAGATTAGATACGCATGCTTATAGTAAAAGGGTAGTATGTTTTGGTGAAGTGACTTTATGTGAGATATAATTATGATAAAAAGATAATACGATTTAATATGTGATATGATGATATGTTGGTATACGGATGTGAGTCGTTTGAGATGATTGATACCTTGCCGGTCCCCTGATATGAGATTGTTATGGATGTGACCTGAGACATAGGTATATTTATAGATATATATATATATATATATATCGTGGTGAATCGTGAGTGATTTTTCCGTACGTGATGAGATGACTTGATGATTGATCCATACCCTTGAGTAGAGGATGCCGTACGATGGATTGTACCGTACGCGATATTGTGAGGCTGGATGCCGATTGATAGATTCACCTACTCGGTCTTGTAGACACGTATACCTTATAGTTTTTAGCTGATAATTTACCTTATACTGCATTCATGTTATTCGCATTGCATTACTTATACCGGTGCTAGTACACCTGCACCATTATCGATGATGCGTATGTTACACGTACACAAAATTGCAGGCTCACACACTTCATCATCGATAATTGCCATGTCACTGCACAGTAGGATTTGCTGCATCATGATATGACTCCTTGCACGATTTACTTGCTATAGTTGCATATGCACCTTTATACGATGTTGCATTGGACTCAGGGGAATTTGGGAACCGCGGGATGTATTTTTAAACTAGATTCATTTAAAAGAGCGGTTTTCCCTCGATATGTGCATATTACTGTTCCATATTGCATGATATACGGATATTCTTACATTTCTGTTATATGTCGCATACATCATGCTTTACGGTTTTACGCATTGAGATATGATATTTTCATGAGATTTCTGGATTTGAGAACCGCGGCTATTTCAAAAGAAAGCTTGTACTGTTTTAAAAACTCAGTTTCTCTTGATATGATATTTCAATGCGTCCACTATGCGTTTTCTCGGTTCTGAGACATGTGACATGTGAAACCCGATTCGAGGAGCTGGATGAGGCCGATTGCGGGTACATGGTGGACCCGGTATGGTACCCTGGGGCGATAACAGATTGCTGTGCAGTAGACGGTGAGTCTGGCAGAGGGACTACTACCTACTGGTGATTGTATTTGGACTCGGCGGTTATCTGGAGGATACCGACTGGAGTAGAGGGATGGATATGAGGGCCGACCAGGATGTGCGGCGCCTGAGATATATGAGGATTTACGTGTCGATGCTGGACACGGGTTTCATGATGTTTTCGAGTGTCGATGTTGGACACCCAGGTTCCATGATTTTGATGTGTCGCGAGGGACACTCGTTGATTTATATCCTTATACTTTCATGCATATGCTTTTATGATATTTACATGCATGATATTGTTGTTTCATTGATTATATGGTTGGACGAGATCCACATGCATACATACATTGATTATATTGTTAGATTATATCCGCATACATATAAGTATTGATTACATTGTTGGCACATATACAGATACGGTCACCCTAGATATCATAGTATTACCTTCATGATGTAGTTGATCTAGAATTCGTTATTTATTCGATTTCTACTTGTTGATGTTTTTCTACTCACGAGTTGGCAACTCACCCCCGTTGTGCCACAGTTCTTGTAGGTTGACCGCACGGATCAGTACCGGCATCGCTGGCACATAGCTGCTTTTAGGTGGTTTGCTTGGTAGTTAGGACATTTGTATCGTACTCACTCTTGTATTTACTATTTCACATTGTATCTAGTCAACTCCATCAAATCAAACTAGTATTTGTATAAGTAATGAGACTTAGCAAGACTTATAGTTGCGAGACTTGAGCGATGGGTTTTATGTTCGCTTTTGGGGATTCATGTCTTGCTTTACTTTATCTTTTGTGGTGATCTTCGCCGTTGGGCGTCGTATACTTATATTTATACTTTGCGTGGTGGTGATCCGCCGGTTGGCGAAGAGCTAGCTCCCGCTTGGGGATGCCATTATTCTTGTTATGTATTTGTGGTTTTGGATCAAAATATACAAAGGAGGTGCTGCCCATTTTTTTAAAAAGACGAAACACGTTTTCAAACTAGTAAATTTCACTTGCATTTTCATGTTCCTTTTCTATGCATTAAGAAAACTTAATTTCATTATACCTTGATTTCAAAACTTCACTTCCTTTATTTTCTTAAAAAGGTATAGATTTCTGGGTTTCAACTTACTTGAATTACGTTACGCCTTTAGACATTGTGTGATTTAAGTGATGGTCACGAGCTAATATTTCGGGTCGTGACAGGTAGTCTATATGCACATCCTTAAAATTGTTCCTAGTCATATGATTATCGAGACCGGGCATCAATACTCAAGAGTAAACTAGTGTATATGTTTCTTATTCCCGTCAGAGGAGATGGTCGATCTTGTAGCCATTGGTATACGATACCAAAGATAGTATACAGGTGCTGATTAGGTTATGAGTTACACTGAACGAACTTACTGGTGTTAGTTATATGTATGCCCTAGAGGCCATTACTATACATGGGATGTATATTGTAGTGGATGCTTGGACATATATAGGGATGACTTTCTTGCTCGACATGATAGTATGCTCACTTTATCTTAACATGTTGACTTGTATAAGTGATGTTGTCTTGCTCTCACATGTTGATAAAACCCTTAGGATGTGTACTTGACTACCAGGACTATGATGGAGATCATACTAGTGGGGCCAAGGGTAGTCCACAAGTACACCCTATAACTATTCCGAGTCGTGGGAGTATCGAGACAGGGCATCGATACTCCAGAATAGACTAGCGTATGCGCTTCTCGACCCATATGATGGGCAATGGATGATCCCATATCCATTGGTGTTTGACATCAGAGAAGGTATATGGGTGCTCAGTGGAGACTGGGAATACTCGACGGACTCGCCGAGAACTCCTAAATGGTATTATACCTATTGTCAGATAGCAGTTCTCTGGTGACACTGGTACAGGTTAGTCTGTTGACCCGAGATCATCATAGAGTCTTGTGTGATTCCCACTGTGCTTTGATTTCCACCTTACCACGGTCAAGAGATCGTGCAAAACGGTGGTTTTTGGGTACAGTCCCGAGTCACATGGAAGCAATGAGCGATAGGAGGGGATTCGTCTCTCCCGGTATTAGGAGTTGATGTTCCGCTATGCTCGATTGGCCATAACAGGAAATCCCTGGCCAAGGTTGTTGAGATCTACTGGTAAGTGTTATCAGTAGTTTCTCGAACCGTTATGGACCTTGCATCAGCATGACTTATCAGGCTATTGGGGTCTGACGTTATACCACCCCCAGGCTGTGATATGCGACATATCAGACGAAGAGACCGGGCTTTACGGTAGTGTTACTTATTAGATTCGCAGGTGTATGAGCAGGCTTGCTTGTTGATCTTCTGATCGCTCAATACCCGGGTGGCCGTTACGTTTAGCAGACCGCTTGCGGCTTGTGGGTGTTTGATATGATCATCACCTACTGTCGGCGTATTGACGAGTCTTTAGAGTCCTACACAGAGGTTTCCTGGTTCATGCGAAACGGAGTAGGAGGACATATATGATATGTGCGGGACCGAGATTAATGCCCGTATGTGATACCGCATTCTATTCTCGCGATATGTGATATCGGTCTGTTATATGTGATATAGTCGGGTTATCGGATCAAATGTTGATTCGATAGATTGATTCATAGCCGGATATAGCCGGATTATTAATCAATTGTTGATTTGATAATTTAATGTATAATTATATATTTGATATATTTACTTACATTAACTAATATTTGCTCACTAAACATTTCTTTTTCTCACTTGTGTGCATATAATATATATGAGATATATATTAATGTACATTTAAATTGTGTCATGCTTGATAATACATGCTTCATGGGTGTATGAGACTTACACTATAGTTAGGATAATCCTAGGATTTATATTTATCAAAGTAAATCAAAATTAGATGGATTTTGTCATGGTAGAAGCTTTGAGAAAGCTTGTGGATAACCATTGGCGAAGTCCACCATTTTTGTCATGCTTGAGATATTTTTTAATCTAACCATTATCCTCACCATGGTTAACTCACTACATGAGTTAGTGTATGACACTAACTCACCCATGGTTGCTTCTTCTCACCACTTGAGTTCATTCTCTCATTCTTCACTTGATCATCTTCTTCTTCATTGAGAAAGCTTTCTAGCTTTTGAAATGGTGAGAAAATATTGTGAGAAAAAGAAAACTAAAGAGAGCCCATTTCCTACTTCATCATCCTCTACTATTAGCTATTTAGTTTAGGGTGTTTGCTTCACTAAACCCTAATTTAGTGAAGAGGTAGCATGAGCTTGAGTCTCCTCGACGTAGATCATCTTCGACCTCGAAGAATTCGAGCAAGTTTGCATCTTTCACATTGTGGATCCTCTCAAGAGTTCGGGAGATCATTACTCGCAGCGAAGGGACTTCTACATGGAGCATTTGAAGTGAAGGACCGGTCTACAAAGGTTGTATTCCGCATTCACTTAGATGTTAAGTTGTTAACATTGCTTGTTCGTTTAAATATCTAGTTAAAGATTTTAGGTTAGGATTCTTTAGAACGGCAAAATTTGAAAATGGCATGGACGATACCTCCTAAAACTTTGTTGCCGTGCTAAGCAACCCTACAACTGGGAATTGCTAGCTGGTATTATACCTATCGTTGGATAGCAGTTCTCAGATGATATGAGTACAAGTTAGTCCGATGGCCTGACATTGCCATTAGTCTCGAGTGTGTTCCCACTGTACTTAGATTACTATCCTACCACGGTTTTAAAGAGTCGTACAAACTGGTAGTAGTTGAGTGCGGTCCCGAAGGCAGTAGGTAATAGAAGGGATTCGTCTCTCCCTGTATTGTGAGTCGATATGGCGTTGTGTACGGTTGGCCGATACTACAGGTCCCTGGCCAGGGCAAGTGAGATTTATTGGTAGATACAACAGTAGTTTCTCAGGTTGTATTGGGTTCCACACCGACACGATTTATCGCGCTAACAGGGGTCTGACGTTTACCGCCCCTAGGCCCGATATACGATACTCTTAGACGAACAGACCAGACTGTACGGAGAATGTCATTTATAGGCTCAGTAGGGGTTCGAACAAGTCTTCTTTTCAACAGATACCTGGGTAGTCGTTACGTACAACTAGTGCCACTATGTGCTTATGGTTAAAACCACTGCCAGAGTATTGTCGAGTCTTTAGAGTCCCGCACAGAGGGTTTCCCGGTTCAGGAGAAACGGTATAGTATGCGTATTTAGATACGCTTGGGTGTTCGATTGAACACATGTATTTTATACACGTGCTTTAATCGGACTATTTCGTAATACTAGCAGGTTTGAAAGATACTCAGATATGGAGCTAATATTATATTGCTCTCTTTTGGGTATTTGTATTTTAACACGAATACAGTATTTATACGAATACGTGTATTTGTATGAATACGGGTATTTGTGTCTTGATACAAATACATGTATTTCTTTCTTAATATGAATACACGTATTTCTTTTTTTCGATACAAATAAGGTATTCATATTTTGGTAGAAATACGGGTAAATGTATTTATTATAAATACAGATATACGTATTTATTATAAATACGGGTATTTTTGGTATGCTTGATTATATATATACATATATATATATATGAATATGAGTATTTGTGTCTTGATACAAATATATGTATTTCTTTCTTAATATGAATACACGTATTTCGTTTTTTCGATACAAATAAGGTATTCATATAATCAAGCATACCAAAAATAAAATACAGATATACATATTTATATTTATACCTCATATAAATACGGATATACGTATTTATTATAAATACGGGTATTTTTGGTATGCTTGATTATATATATACATATAAATTATATGTGTGCCATGTGAGGTGGACTTCTCTTCTTCTTATCTCTTCTTGATTCTATTGAAGAGTGTTGGCTTATAACTCACACTAGTGAGTCACAAGCCTACTCACTTCATTTGATTTTTTAAGATAAAAGATATGAAGAGATGATGTAGAAGAGAGTGGATTATTATTATCACAGTTATAATTTTAGGAGCCATCTTCTTCTTCTTCCTACTCTTTTCTCACTTGAGTTTTGAGAAAGATAAAAGAGAGTATCTCGACACTATCACTACACTTCTAAGCATTAAGACCGTCAGTTATATGTATTCCCTAGAGGCCATTACTGTACATGCGATGTATATTGTAGTGGATGCTTGGACATATATAGGAAGGACTTTCTTGCTCGACATGATAGTATGCTATCTGGTTGCAATTTATCTTAACATGTTAACAAATACTGTTTTGTGATTACATGTTGATAAAGCCCTTAGGATGATTACTTGACTATCAGGATTATGATGCAGATCATACTAGTAGGGACAGGGTAGTCGATAAGTACATCCTTCAAATGTTCCTAGTCGTGGGAGTATCGAGACAGGGCATCGGTACTCCAGAGTAGACTAGCGTATGTGCTTCTTGGCCCATATGATGGGCGATGGATGATCCCATATCCATTGGTATTTGACATCAGAGAAGGCATACGGGTGCTCAGTGGAGACTGGGTACACTGGACGGACTCGCCGAGAACTCCTATATGGTATTATACCTATCGTCGGATAGCAGTTCTCTGGTGACACTGGTACAGGTTAGTCTGTAGATCCGAGATCGTCATAGAGTCTTGTATGATTCCCACTGTGCTTTGATTTCCACCATACCACGGTCAAGAGATCGTGCAAAACGGTGGTTTTTGGGTACAGTCCCGAATCACATGGAGGCAATGAGCGATAGGAGAGGTTTCGTCTCTCCCGGTATTGGGTGGTTGATATTGCACTGTGCTTGATTGGCCATAACAAGAAATCCCGGCCAGGGTTGCTGAGATTTACTGGTAAGTGTTATCAGTAGTTTCTCGAACCGTTATGGACCTTGCATCGGCATGACTTATCAGGCTATCGGGATCTGACATTATACCACCCCAGGATGTGATATGCGACATATCAAACGAAGAGACCGGACTGTATGGTAGTGTTACTGATTGGATTCGCAGGAGTATGAGCAAGCTTGCTTGTTGATCTTCTGATCGCTCAATACCCGGGTGGCCGTTACGTTTGGCAGACCGCTTGTGGCTTGTGGGTGTTTGATATGATCATCACCTACTGCCGGCGTATCGACGAGTATTTAGAGTCCTACACAGAGGTTTCCTGGTTCATGCGAAATGGAGTAGGAGCACATATGTGATATGTGCGGGACCGAGATTAATACGAGTATGCGATACCGTATTCTATTCTCGCGATATGTGAAATCGGTCGGGTGTATGTGATATAACCGGGTTATCGGATCAAGTGTTGATTCGATAAGTTGATTCATTTGATATTAGTCGGTTATATGTATTATAGCCGGATTATTAAATCAAGAGTTGATTTAATAATTTAATGTATAATTATATATTTGATATTAAATTACATTGACTAATATTAGCTCACTTAAGATTTCTTTTCTCACTTTATGATACATTGATATATATATGTGTGATATATGTTAAATGTATTGTTTTCTTTTTGCACAAAATATATATGTGATATATAATGTTGTGCCATGCTAGGTTACACATGCAACATGTATGTATGAGACTCGCACCATGCTTGGGTTAAGTTAGGGTTTTATTTGTTTTAAGTAATTCAAACACTTAGATAATGAGTCATGGTGGAAGCTTGGAGAAGCTTGTGGAAAATATTGACTTAGTCCACTTGTTTGTCTAGCTTAAGATATTTTTCAACCCAACTCTTAACTCATAGTTATGGTTAAGTCTCTACAATGGTTAGTGGATGACATACACAAACCATGGTTGCATTTCTAACCTCATGGATTCATTCATCTCTTCATCACTTCTTCTTCTTCCTAACTTGAAAAAGCTTGCTAGTTTTTCTAAGTGATGATAACTTGTGAGAAAAATATATCTAAAGTGAGCCCACTTCTCTACTATTAGCCATTTAGTTTAGGGTGTTTGCTTCACTAATCTACACAATTAGTGAAGAGATAGCATAAGCTAGTGTCTCCTCGACGTAGATCATCTTCGGTCTCGAAGACTTTGAAGCAAGCCTGTTCGTTTCTTCATGGGAGCCTCTTTAGAGTCTGGAAGTTAGTGATCGCAGCGAAGGGACTATTACACGGAGCTATTGAAGTGAAGGACCGGTCTACAAAGGTTGTATTCCTTGTTCACTTAGATGTAAAGTATTTACATATCTTGTTTAACCCTAATTCTCTAGTTAAGATCTTGGTTAGGATTTGTTTAGCACACCAAAATTTTAAAGTAGGATGATTGATTCTTGCCAAAACCTTGCTAAGGTACTAAGCTAACCCTATAGTGGTATCAGAGCCAAGCTAGAGCATTATGCGTTGTCTAGACGAAGTTTAAAGTCCGATCGAACTCCGAAAGCCCGAAATGACCCCCTTTCTGGAAATTTTTCTAAAAGTTGGATTTTTCCATGTTAAAAATACTCAGAAAATCATGCAGGGAATTCTATGGACACACCTGAAGAACGAGACCCTGACTCGTCCAAGTGACCGCGGATCCGCGGCCATAACATGGTTTTGGCAGTGGATCCGCGGCGCCACTTGAGAGGCTTGGGTCGGGCACTTCAGCTGTTGGTCCGTAGGTACTGTGGTATGTCTCTGGTTAATTTTAACTGTGCTCAAGTGTTGAGTTCTCTGGGAATTTTTGGGAATTCGTTGTATCGATTGAATTATCTAACTTCACCTAGCTATCTGTGATTGTGATACAATATTTGGAATCCACATAATTAGTTATGTGATTACTAGTTTGAATTTTATAAATCTAGCAGTTTAGTCTCATTTGATCGGTTTCTAGGGGATTTAATGTTGATCAAAAGTCCGTCGCGATCACGTAGTGTACGCAGATACTCGTCGGGTAACCTTACTAGATAGCCACGCCCCATAGCCCCGACCAAGTGACTGTAGGAGAACCCCGTCGCCAAAAGCATCCGTTCGGGTGCTCGCGGCTACGGTGTTCCGCCTTAGTGCACTTCGTCGACGGCATCGGGGGGTGCGGCCGTCTATTAAAGTTTCCGACGAGCATTCAATCAGGTTATCGGGAATCTTGTTGAATTACCCGACAGGTTATTGGAAAGTGTTTTCAATATCGAGACTGAAATGAGGGGTTTATAATTGTTAGGCATGCGATGTCTAAGGAATTCATTTGGTTAGGCATGAAATCCAATGTATGTGATATATTGGGTTTATGATGTCTAAGGTGGTTGCGGATTCCAACTGTTATAGTTTTTCACTTTCTTTTATACGACCGTAAGTGTAATATGTGGCGTATCGCCGATTTCGGTGCTATATGTCAACGACAATTGGGATATATTTACTTACGTTGATGACATGTGATGTTATGTGTTGTTGTGATATGTTATATTGGATCGTCGCGTTTTGAATAGCCGGGGGTTTTATATGAGATGAGAGTTTTTCATTTTCATTCATATAAAAGCTTGTATGTAATATTCTTTTATTGGGGCACTTCCGGGTTGAGGATGATGTCACCATTGATGTATATTATTTACTTTTCCGCATTAGGATAGACCCAAGACGGGGAGCACAAGTAACCGGGTTCTAGGGTCCAGTGGGAGACCATCTCGAAGAGTCGAGATCGGGTCTCCTAACTCTAGAACTGGTAGGGTTGCTTGTCGCTCTCGTAGGGGTCTAGGGATGTGGGTTTGGCTATTCATCACAACCGTGGAATCCGCGTTTTTTACTGGCTTAAATAAAACACGGAATTCCTAGTATATTCAATATTTCATATGTGATTCTTCTGCTGCCGATATTCTGTGATGTGATCATTTGAACTGTTCTGAGACGAATGCCTATATTATAAATATATGAGATATAATAAATATTGATGCTTTCATTTCTCCTGTGATACTTGGGAAGCATAATTTGATGGGAATTCGTTAATGAAATTAATGAAATAAAAGAAACATAAAGATATTGTAGAAACTTGTTTAAAAACTGGTAGCTCTAGTTCTTGCTTTGCATAGCGGTATTTCTTGTAGAATATCCAGCACCTTATTCGATAAGGAAAGAGCCGGGATCCCTTCACCGGGAGTGACCTCTTTAGCGAAACTAGCAGATGCTACAAACTCGGTTTGTCTTTTGATTGCTTCTATAGTTTTTGCTTTGCATAGTGGTATTTGTGAAATATCATGCACCTTAGTCGATAAAGAAAGAGCCGAGATCCCTTCACCGGGAGTGACCTCTTTAGCAAAACTAGTAAAAACCTCAAAAACACTCCTTCTTAAAACCACTCGATTCTACAATGATATCAAGTTCATTACGCAAAAGGTTTTCTTAAAAAACCTGTAAGAGTTACTCCTGGGAGAGTTTTACACATTACAATCAGCCGATCAAGTAGGTGTCTAGAAAGCTGTTAACAGGGTTAAGCCCCTGGGAAAACGAGATTTATTTTAATTAGGTCCGTGCGAAAGCACGGGGAACCTCCCTCAAAGTACCGACACTGGCCTGGCCAAAAAATTGGCGAACTTGTAGGGTGTAATTAATCCCGGCTAGTCTTACCTTTTAGGGTTTGAAGGAAGATTTGACTAAAACAGTGGGAGCCATCCTAATTAGATAAACTAATAACCAATCTAATCTTATAAGAGCACACGCAGAGTGTTTTCTTCTCTCTCTCTCTTGGTAGCGACTATGTCACGCCTTAATCAAGATAATAATATAGATGCATTGACCGAACCTGCTTATTATACTGAGCTAGGAAACGTTTGTTCCGCTCTATCTTATAACTGTTATAAGTCCAAACAGGAAATAGGGGAATATCCGGATTCCTTTACCACCCAATCGAAAAAAGTACATGTTGATGCATATTCTTCGGGTGTCCTTATTACCGGGAACTGTTTTTCAGTATCCTCTACGTCCTGGGTATGTGATACCGGATCAGGATCCCGCATATGTAATATGTTACATAGGCTGCAGAAAGGTAGAGAACTGAGAATGGGTGATATGTATCTAAGTGTTAGAGATATGCAATTATTGCAGCCAAGTCAGTTGGCAAATATCACCTTATATTAATACATTGATTCTGAACGAATGTTATTACATACCGAACCTGATATACAACATTGCATCAGTTTCTTTAATGAGTTAAAGAACGATATAATTCTGTATTAGAGGATAATGTTGTGAACATTTTCCTGAATCAAGAGTTAATTCAATCAGGCACGTTATATAATAGCATAAATGTTCTAAATCAAACCACAGTTCAAAGTATATAAAACACAGACAAGAGGAACAGTTCAGGAATGAACGAATCCTTCTTGAGGCATTGTAGACTAGGTCATATCAATGCAACACGACCAGCTAAGTTGCATAAGAATGAATATTTGAATCCGTTCGAATTTTCATCTTATGATACTTGCAAGTCTTGTCTCAAAGGTAAAATGATCAATACTCCGTTTACTGGAAACAGAGAAAGAGTTACTGAACTCTTGGGACAGATACATGACGATGTATATGGTCCCATGTCTACAAAATGCCATGGTTGGTTCTTTTGAGAACCAAACAGGTAGAAGTATTTAAGTCCTACGATGTGATCGAGAAGGCGAATACTTGCGTATGGAGTTCCTGGAGTTTCTAACAGGAGAATGTGATTCTCTCTCAGCTTACTCCTACGTATACACCACGGCACAACGGTGTATCGGGACGGAGATATCGCACCCTATGAGATATGGCGCGCTCTATGATGAGTATTGCTGAGTTACCTGTTTCCTTTTGGTATTATGTACTTGAGAAGCTGCATACCTATTGAAGGGGTTCCATCCAAATCAGTGCCTACCACTCCATATGAGATATAGAATAGGAATAGACCATATCTTAAACGAGTTAAGATATAGGGTTGTCCGGCCTGTGTTGGAAGGCAGAATCTGGACAAGCTCGAGACAAGGTCAGTTCTGTATAAGTTTGTTAGGATATCCCAAACATTAGTGAGGGAATATCTTCTACCACTCTGAGGAGCAAAAGGTGTTTTGTTTCTCAGCATGCCACCTTTTTAGAAAAGAAATTTCTTGTGAAGAAACTAGTGGTCATGAGGTAGAACTGGAAGCAGTTCCAGCTAGACAAACTAACAGCTGATGATTTGGTGAAACCAAAGGATTCAATAGTCTCCAACGAACCTCAGCCTCTCCGCGAATCTGGTAGGGTTCCTCATCCACTTGAGAGATACTACGGTCTTCTCGGTGATAGTAGGAGAGAGGATTGCATCATGAGATTATGGCCCAACCGGGTTCAGGAAGATGGAACGTCTGTTTTGATGTGATAGTCAAAGAGTTTGACTTCATCAAAATGGTAGATGAACCTTGTATATACAAGAAGGTTGTAGAGAGTAAGGTTGTCTTCCACGTATTGTACGTAGATGGCATACTCTTGATAGGAAATGGTTTCCTATGCTACACTCGGTCAAGCTCCTCTTATCACGGAGATTCTCAATAGAAGATTTGGATGATACCTGCTACATCTTATGGAATATGATCTATGGTGATATATCTAAGTGGATGTTGGGAGTGTCCCAAATCCAGGTACATTAACACCATACTAAAGGGGTTTAGTATGGAAGATTCTAAGCGTGGTGGTTCGCCCACTTACTCATGGATCACTCTCTCCAGAAAGATGTCTCCCGAGACTGATTTGAAGAGAGCTCGCGTGCAAGGGATACCCTATGCTTTGGCAGTAGGCTCTATCAGAGTGTGCGATGTTATGTACCAAACTAGATGTAGATGACTCACTAGATGTACTGATCAGGAATCAATCGGATCTTGGAAGAATCACTGGACAGCTGTGGAGGACATTCTTAAGTACTTGAGAAGCACTAAAAGAAAGTTCTTGGTTCTAGCTTCCAGAGTGATAAGTTCGACTGAGAGTCAGTCACAGGCATTGTCTTTACCCTCGGTAGAGGGACGGTATGTTGGAAGAGTTCCAAGCTAGATACCGTGACATACTAGACGATAAAGGCTGAATACATTGCTACCAACGATACTACCAAAGTGGTTATCTGGACATTTCTTGTTCATGAGATGAACAAGGTTCCTACCATTGAGCGTCCAATAACTTTTATTGTGACAACAATGGAGTTGTGGTTTTGGTCTAGGAACACCGGTCCCATCAGCGTTACAGACATATTCTGAGGCTGGTATCACCTAATCAGGGAGATGGTTGATCTCCAAGGGATCGAGGTCGGGAGAGTTGAAAGTAAGGATGACACAGCAGATCCACTCACAAAGGCCTTACCCCTAGAGAGACTTCTCTACAATGGTTGAGTATGGTATACTACAACTACTGCTATATTGTTGGGTATTGGATACTACAACAGATGGCCTTAGTGCAAGTGGGAGATTGTTAGTTATATGTATGCCCTAGAGGCCATTACTGTACATGCGATGTATATTGTAGTGGATGCTTGGACATATATAGGGAGGACTTTCTTGCTCGACATGATAGTATGCTATCTGGTTGCACTTTATCTTAACATGTTAACAAATACTGTTTTGTGATTACATGTTGATAAAGCCCTTAGGATGATTACTTGACTATCAAGATTATGATGCAGATCATACTAGTGGAGACAGGGTAGTCGATAAGTACATCCTTCAAATGTTCCTAGTCGTGGGAGTATCGAGACAGGGCATCGGTACTCCAGAGTAGACTAGCGTATGCGCTTCTTGACCCATATGATGGGCGATGGATGATCCCATATCCATTGGTGTTTGACATCAGAGAAGGCATACGGGTGCTCAGTGGAGACTGGGTACACTGGACGGACTCGCCGAGAACTCTTAGATGGTATTATACCTATCGTCGGATAGCAGTTCTCTGGTGACACTGGTACATGTTAGTCTGTAGACCCGAGATCGTCATAGAGTCTTGTGTGATTCCCACTGTGCTTTGATTTCCACCATACCACGGTCAAGAGATCGTCCAAAACGGTGGCTTTTGGATACAGTCCCGAATCACATAGAGGCAATGAGCGATAGGAGGGGTTTCGTCTCTCCCGGTATTGGGGCTTGATGTTGCGCTATGCTCGATTGGCCATAACAAGAAATCCCTGGCCAGGGTTGCTGAGATTTACTGGTAAGTGTTATTAGTAGTTTTTCGAACCATTATAGACCTTGCATCGGCATGACTTATCAGGATATTGGGTTCTGACGTTATACCACCCCCAGGCTGTGATATGCGACATATCAGACGAAGAGACCGGGCTGTACGGTAGTGTTACCGATTGGATTTGCAGGAGTATGAGCAGGCTTGCTTGTTGATCTTCTGATCGCTCAATACCCGGGTGGCCGTTATGTTTGGCAGACCGCTTGCGGCTTGTGGGTGTTGATATGATCATCACCTACTGCCGGCGTATTGATGAGTCTTTAGAGTCCTACACAGAGGTTTCCTGGTTCATACGAAACGGAGTAGGAGCACATATGTGATATGTGCGGGACCGAGATTAATACGAGTATGCGATACCGTATTCTATTCTCGCGATATGCGATATTGGTCGGGTGTATGTGATATAGCCGGGTTATCGGATCAAGTGTTGATTCGATAAGTTGATTCATTTGATATTAGCCAGTTATATGTATTATAGCCGGATTATTAAATCAAGAGTTGATTTAATAATTTAATGTATAATTATATATTTGATATATTAAATTATATTGACTAATATTAGCCCACTTAAGATTTCTTTTCTCAGTTTATGATACATTGATATATATATGATATATGTTAAATGTATTGTTTTCTTTTTGGACAAAATATATATATGATATATATTGTTGTGTCATTCTAGGTTACACATGCAACATGTATGTATGAGACTCACACCATGCTAGGGTTAAGTTAGGGTTTTATTTGTTTTAAGTAATTCAAACATTTGGATAATGAGTCATGGTGGAAGCTTGGCGAAGCTTATGGAAAATATTGTCTTAGTCCACTTGTTTGTCTAGCTTAAGATATTTTTAACCCAATCCTTAACTCATAGCTATGGTTAAGTCTCTACAATGGTTAGTGGATGACATACACAAACCATGGTTGCATTTCTAATCTCATGGATTCATTCATCTTTTCATCACTTCTTCTTCTTCCTAACTTGAAAAAG